>CM028131.1:1447280000-1449780000 GCA_016271365.2 Neoceratodus forsteri | reverse complement strand
CTTTTTTAAGGCATCTTGCCAAAGTCAACCCTCCTGAAGTCCAGTACCCTCACTTTTTTATGGCTTGACTCTGCAGCGGAGTTTATCGTGAACCACACTGTTTGGTGGTCACTTGTTCACAGATGGCTACCCACTTCTAGATCTGAGATCCTCTCACTGTCTCCATTTGAGAGTATGAGGTCTAAGATTGCTCCCTCCTGAGTGGGTTCCAACACTAGCTGTCTGAGGCATGCCCTGCTCTTGAATGTGGCTGCAGCAAAGGTGCTTCAGTTAACATCTGGCATATTCAGGTCCCCCATCAACAGCATCTCCGTTTTCTCTTCCATCCTAAGGATGCCTTCTGTCATATCCTTGTCCATTCCCTCCCCCTGAGATGGGGGTCTGTATACAACCCCTGTGCGGATTGTGGTGCCATTTCCAGTCTCTAAGGTGACCCACAGTGCCCCCTTACCTCCCTGTTTACTCTCTTGTTCTGTTGCTTTTATCCCTTCCTTTACATATAGAGCTACTCCTCCCCCTCCCCCTCCCCCCTCCTACCCTCCCTATCTTTCCTGTAGATTGTGTACCCTGATATGTTAACATCCCAGTCATGGTTCTCTGTGTACCTTGTTTCTGTGACTGCCACGATATCCAGGCATCCCTCTTCTGCCTGTCTTTTGGCTCTCGGGAAACCTCCTCAGTTCCCCTTCAGCTGCCCGTATGGGGTCTCAGACAGGAGAACAGAGGTGGTATGGGGGACTGTCCTCCTATATAGGCTATGCTGACGTAGGTTGACAGATGTCCACAGGGGGGTTGGGAGGTGGTCCCCCATGGTAGACTGCTAGCTAGAAGTTTTCCATGTGGTCTTACCACCTGGTGGCTTAGTCCTACTGGCGTGGCCTGCTGCAAGAGATTCTCTCGATGATCTGCTGTTATGGTAAGTTCTTGCGTAACTGTACTGTTTTACTCCAGGTTCTCCCTGGTCCCGAAAAGAACCAGAGATCTGAGACCTATTCTAGATCTCAAAGACCTCAATCGTTCTGTCCAGTACAAAACATTCTGCAGTCACCTTACCAGGTCTGCTTCCTCTACTCAAGCAGGGCAACTGACTGTGCTTCATGGATGTGCAAGATGCTTACCTGCATATCTCGGTGTTTCCACTGCAAAGGAGGTTCTTCTGGCTTCTTTTTCAGAATGAACATTACCAAGTCACAGTTTTGCCCTTTGGCCTATCTTCTGTGCCGCGGGTCTTTACAATGTGCTTAGCAGCAGTAGCTGCAGCTCTCTGAAGGGAGGGACTGTATGTTTTCCCCTACCTGGATGACTGGCATCTAAAGGACCCATCCAGAGAACAGCTCCTCCAGACCCTGGAGATAACCCTTCAGCAGTTTCTCTCCCTGGGCTTGACTAATGACTTGCACAAGTCCATTCTGATCCCATCCCAGAGGCTGCAACACATAGGGGCGGTCCTGGATTTTGTGCAAGGCCTCCCTTCCTTCTAAACAGGGCAGCGTGCCTTATTGCACAGGTTCAGGAGCTCCTCCAGAGCTGTTACATACCTACAAGGGTGTACCTCAGTCTGTTGGGCCTTATGGCCATGACCATTCTCATGGTTCCCTTGGCTAGGCTGCACATGCGAGCACTTCAGTGGACACTCCAAATGCAGTGGGACCAACTCACGGATGAGTTAGATCAGTTAGTGCTGGTCTCCTCCCAAGTCAGCAAGGTGCTTCAGTGGTGGATGGACCCACAGAATCTTTCACGGGTGGTCCATTTCCAGTTTTCCTCCCCCTAACAGATCCTCACCATGGATTCTTCTGGTTCAGGCTGGAGGTGTACCTGGGTCCCTTTCAAACTCCTGGGATCTTGTTCCCAGATCAAAACGTCCCTGCATATCCATGTTTTGGAGATGCGGGCGGTCCTGTATGCCATGCAGACCTTTCAGAACCGTCTCCTCCCAGGTCAGCTGTTGATCCAGTCGGACAATCTCAGTGTTGTCTATTATATCAACAAGCAAGGTGGACGCATTTATATCCCCTCTGCAGGGAGGCCATGAGAGTATGATACTGGGCACTAGACCACAGTCTGATCCTCTTGGCAGTCCATGTCTCAGGCATTCTAAACACCCTGGCTGACGGCCTTGGCAGGACGCAGTCCAGCATGCATGAGTGGGAACTTCTCTCATCCATCACAGAAGATTTGTTCGCCAGATGGGGTCGTCTGGGGTTGGACCTTCTTGCATCCCCACTCAATGCAAAACTGCCCAGTTTCCGCTTGCTAGATCCGGGGCCTGAGGTTTTCTGGCAAGACGTGTTGTCCCTCTCCTGGAGTGGGAGGTTCCTTTACACATTCCCTCCATTTCCATGGATTGAGAGGGTCCTAATCAAACTGCAGATGGAGGGGGCCAGCATGATCCTGGTCACACCATTCTGGCCAAGATAGATTTGGTTTCCATTACTGCAACAGCTAGCGGGGGAACCCCTGATCCCTCTGCCCTTCTGCAGAGATCAGCTGATGCAGGCTCGGGGGACCCTGGTCCATCCCAATCTCAAGTACCTTTGTCTGCATGCCTGGCTTCTGAGAACATAACCATTGCCTGGTTTGGCATATCCCAGAGAGTGGCGGGTGTCTTCATGGCAGCGTGGAAGCCCTCTGCTAGGGCCACATATGCCATGAAGTGGAAGACGTTTGCCGTCTGGGCTGCCAAACATCATCTGGACCCTTTCACTTGGCTGATGAACCAGATTCTGGACTACCTGATATCTCTGTCAGGCTCAGGTCTCCAGTACTCCTCCCTCAAGGTGCACCTTTTGGCTATTTCTGCCTTTCATAAGCCCCTGGGCAGTCGCACTGTGGCTCAGTTGGACACATCCTATACCTTTCTCAGGGGCATCCTGCATCTGAAACCTCCAATCCTTTCCGCTGTCACGGCTTGGGATTTGAATTTCGTTTTGGAGAAGTTGACCTTGTCTCCGTTTCAGTCAGCTGCGACTTGCGAGCTACGCTTTCTTTCTTGGAAGCATTATTTTTGGTTGCTGTTGCTTCTGATCGAAGGATTTACGAACTTCAGGCTTTTTGGTATGAAGAGCCTTACTTGATTTTTCATAAAGACAGGGTGTCTTTGTGCACAGATCCTAAGTTTCACCCTAAGGTGGTGTCTGAGTTTACCCTGAACCAGTCTATCCACCTACCAGTTTATTTTCCTGAGCAAGCCAATCCAGGGGAAGCACTGCTCCATAAGTTAGACGTGTGCAGAATTTTGAAGTATTATCTGCTCCGAACTAAGGAATGCAGAAAGTCAAAGCAGCTTTTTGTTTCTTTTGCTCCAGGAAGAGAAGGCATTTAGGTTTCCAATCAGTGTTTGTTCAAATGGCTGGAACATTGTATTGTGTTCTGTTACAACAGACATGGCAAGGAGCTGCCAGGGGTGGTGAAAGCCCACTCTATAAGGGATGTGGCTACCTCTGTGGCCTGTTTTCCAGGGAGTCACAGCTGCTGACATTTGCGCTGCTGCCACCTGGAGCACCATCCATACCTTCACTAAGCACCACAGTCTGGACATTGCCTGTAGAGCCTGTGCAGGTTTTGGCAGGGCTGTTCTGCAGGGCCTCCTGTCTTGAGTTTTGGATGGCCTTCTTCCTAGACTGTTCTGCTGCACCTGTAACTGCTTGGGACTCATTCCATATGTGTGACCTGATGACTGAGATACCCCCGAAGATATAACAGTTATGCAAGAACTTACTGTAACAGTAGTTCTTCATGGAGATTGCTGTTATCAGGTCTGCCATCCCTCCCACCATCCCCCCATTTGGGTTTCTTCTCTCAGAACTGGCTTTCTGGTGTATCCAGCCTTTTATTCTGGCCTGGGTACCACTTTCCTCAGTTCCCCATGGCATGGGTTTTCTCCCTAGTCCCCGGGGGAAAGACCTGAGGAGGGAGCAGGGCCATTCACGCCTTTATAGGGTTGGTGACTTCAGCAAGTGACATCAGCGTGAGCGGCCCCAGTGGTGGTACTGAAAATCTTCCATGTGGATCCTGCTTCACCAATGGTGAAGTTCCATATGTGTGACCTGATGACCGAGATCACCTTGAAGATCTACTGTTATGATACGTTCTTAGTAACTGTTCTTGTTCATGTTCACAAGTTACTGTTCACTGAGCAATACATTTTTCACATTCATTTTTTTAATTTCTGCTTTAAAATCTTAGTGTAGAATATGTGACATCACTCTATGGAACAGAGGGTTTTTGTGAGGTCAAATAAAGAACTGTTCCTCGTAATGTGGGACAGTTGAGTGGTATGGACCAATGCCTTGGCTATGCCTATCCCATCTAGGTCCATTCTTCTGCGGCTAGCCTTTGTACCCCTTTCTGAGTGAAAAATCCATTTTCCCTGCCACAGAGGTGCATGTGCTACTGGGTCAGCCCCTCTCAGGTCCCCCAGGATTGCGCGCACTCACCTGCCCTGCCAAGGAGGAGGAAACCTCTGGGTGCCCTTTCTCCTTTGTTTCTGCCAAGAGCAGAAGAACTTGGACTTTTTCAGTTAGGAATGCAAACCTCCCTAATTAAGGGACAGCTTAATGGTCGAGACCAAAGAGCGGGGCTCTGTGGAAAAGACTGATTTCTAAAAGCTAGAAAAGTTACTTTCCGTAACTCCAGATCTTCAAGCATATTTTCTGCATAGAGCCACACTCACCTACCCACCATTCCCCTATTCTTATGCAAGGGGTTAAACATAAACATAGATCATGATGGCCGAAAAAGACCAAGGGTCCATAGAGTGCCCATAGTTGTCCGGGACCTAGCGTCAATCCGGGGATCAACCCCCTTCCCTTCAGCTCTTCCTACTTTATCCCCGTACTTGGAGAAGAGCTCATTTTTTGTGCCTATACTGTGTCCCACCCGTGCTTGAAACCCTCCATGGGCTTGGCACCCACCACTTGGGCAGCTAGACTGTTCCATGGCTCCACCACCCTCTCAGTAAAGTAGTACTTCCTCATATCCCTCCTGAAGCTCCCTCCCCTTAGTTTCCACTCATGCCTGTGTGTCGCTGAGCTGGTGCTCCTATTGAATAGCTCTGTGTGGAGCACTTTATTTATGCCCCTCATAAACTTGAAAGTTTCAACTGTGTTCCCACTCTCCCTTCTAGACTCCAGTGAGTACATGTTCAGCTCTCTCAGTTGCTTTTCGTAGGAGACCTCCTGGAGGTCCTGTAAAATCTTTGTCGCCCTTCTTTGCACTGCCATCAGCCTGTCCATATCCTGTCCATGCTGAGGGCTCCAGAACTAGACACAGTACTCCAGGTGTGGCCTCACCAAGGGTTAACTGAAGCTGGGCTTTTCTATGCTGCAAGTTGTTTGGTCTTGGATACTGACTAGGCTATTAGTAAGTGTATCTCCTTAACCACTCCAATGAGCTGTTGTTTTTCATAATTAGCCTTACGGGCTATATAATAGAAAAAACTAAGACATTTTTCTTGTATCCTTGATGCTTTCAGTGGATGGTTTTAATATCTTTCTTGCATCTTCTGCCAGGCTACTTTTTCAGTCTCCTGGCTTGTGCCATTTTGTCCCCAGGCTGAGGTTTGTCTGTTCTAAGCAAATATTGGAGTATTTGTCAAATCTCTTGGAATTCTTTATTCAGTTCCCCTTTACTGAACTGTAGATTCAGATTTCTTCTTTATCTTGATAGGTTCTGTTGAGCCCCTGTCAAACTTCTTCCCTTTCAGGGTTGGCTGTTTTTTCCTTTAGGAACCCTTACTAGATTATCCTAATCCCGAATGTAGTTGTACTTGTTTTAAGCCACAGGAATGCCTTGCAGAGTTATTCTGTTTCTCAGCCCTTTTATAGTGTATGATGAAACGCTCTTGTGTATGGAGATCCATACACATGAAAAAGTTGTTCTGCTGCATTGTGACATCTCTACTAATGCAGAATGACTTTTCTTTCTGTGCAAGTAGAGACGTCACAATGCAAGCGACCCCATCAGCGCTGTTCATAGGACAGCGGGTAGTTGATGCATCACACATGCGAGCTGGCCGGTGGTGAAGTGTAGGCAGAGGAGTGTAATCACTGACTGCAAGAGAAACAAAAAGTATGTGATTTTGTCTTTTTTTCTACCATACACTGTATAGAAAAGTGTATGATAACCCCAGTATATAACAATGCTCTTCTTGCACCTCATGGTTACCATGACACCAAAGTGACCTCTCGAGCTCTACTCTTAAGGTCATTGACATCCTAGTAACAACTCGGTGTAAGAACAGCATTATAATTAATGGCTCTCCCCTTTTGCCATTGAGAGACCGTGGTGTAATTTGCCGTTTATAAAGGAGCATTTATAATGGCAAACACGCGCACGGTTCTCCTCCCTCTGAGCGTGCGCCTACACCAGCATCTCCTTTCCTGGCTCGCGCTTCCTTCCTACAGCGGAGCCGCCAAAGAAACATGGCGGTGAGTAAATTTTAAAAATGAAAATCCAGCCGGACGTAAAATAAAGTGGCGCATAATCGTAGCCACACCAAAACTGCTGATTTTATTTTATATAATTGCTGTGGCCAAAAAGGGGAGAGCCATCAATTATATAAAATAAAATACGGGGTAGTGTGTTTAAACTCGAGATTTACACACACCCTTGGGGTTAGATGTTTTGCACAAACTCCTCGAGCTTCGCTCTCGGGGTTTATGAAGCATCTAACTCCTTGGGTGTGTGTAAACTCTCAAACACACCACCCCTTACTTTATTCTATATGTTGTGTATGGGCTACCATACACTAGCCTATATGTTTTTACTTTTCTAACCATTTATTTGGGGGGCCAAAATTCACATAGTTTTTCATTCAAATAATTTGTTTCTTTTCTTGGTTAATAAAAATGAAAATTAGGTAGTTGGGGCTGGCAGCACTGTCTATGCAATTGGTGCATGCGGCACCATATTCTGTGCCATGTGCATGCATGGGGTGCATACTGGCACCAAAAGGTCTAGGTCCAGCAGAGTTTTAGTGCCTCCAGCCCTAAGTGAAAGAGTTTGGCTCTCTGGAGAAGACACTGTTGAAGATCTGAAGGTACAGTAACATTCTTTTCTTCAGCCAATGTACAAATCCACTCCCATCCAGTGAAACCTCCAGGAGTCCTGGGGCTGCTGCTGCTGCTGATGATCCTTCTGTAATCTTCTGCATGCTCTCCCCTCCCCCCACCATCGCAGCAGGGTCCTGTTGGTCTGATGAGGTGGGGGAGGGAAGGTGGGGGGATGGGGCATCATGAAAATAGGCACTTGGCTGTCTATTGTGCTTACCCGGTTAACAAAGGCAAATAAATAAATAAATCTCTCGGAACTGATCCCGGCAATTTTCACCTGTTTTCTCCCTCCCTTCTTCCAGCTCTCTCTCTCTCTCCTCCAGGTGGAACCCCACAGCTGTAGGGTGTCAAGGCAGTACATAGCTGCCCACTAGCATACTACAACATGGAGCACCAGGGGGCAGTACTCTGTGGCAAAGGCTCCAACTTGCCCCACCTAGAGGAGTAGAACATTCTGTGTTACACTCTGGGACTTTTATACTGCGACCTCAAAGTTATGAATTTGGTTAAATCAGAAAATGGAAAGTACTCTTTTCCTTCTTATAGAAGCTTTAATCGAGATACAGTAGGCTAAGTCTGTGATTAAAACTAAAAACATAATCTGGCTGTGCTGCATTAAAATGAAAGTGGCAGAGCACGGCATTGTCTTCCAGTCCTCTGCTCACAGTGAAGTGGATATACACTTTTCTTAGCTAATTAGCACATTTTGGACATCCTCTTAAAAAAATCACAGTACTGAAAGGCAACAACCAAGGCAAAAATGATCGGAAATCAGTGGGAACAAAAGAAGATAAATGTGCAGAAATGTAGATCACAACTACTTCTTAAGCCTTCACATAGCTGTCCTGCTGGGAAGTAAATGGACAATATTCCCTGGAGGAACCCACCGCCTTACATGCAGGGTCAAACTTACTTGTCAAGGGTCTAGGGATGCATTTCCTTATTATATGCTATACTTCAAAACGTTATTTATTCAGTTTTATGTCTTTCTGATGGGTAAATAATATTACACAGGAGCAGTCCTTTCCCATTTTACTGCTGGAACTGAGTCAGGCTCTTAAGTTTACTCCTGGAACTCATTTCCCTAGGCACCCCACCCCATTTTCCACCACTGCCAGCCCCACACCTATTGTTGTGTGACTGTACATAGCTTCATGAGAACAGCAAGATCAGTGTCTGGCATAACAGAGTTTTTTAAAACCCCTTTCTTCTTTACACAGTAAACTGAACTCCTGCGGCTGATCTCCAGCTGTGTCTTCAGTAGCTGAGGATTATGAGATGGCGCATAGCACCTTTGTTTAAATGTGCACAGTTGTGGGGTGGTAGGATCAACTACATTTAAAGGGAAGCTTTCACCTGTTTAACCAATTTTCTGGACCCCTCTACTGCTTGTCTCCATTAATACAGCTCTACAGTGTAATTGCTTGCAGGCATTTGAAATGTATGATCTTCCTGGACTGCAGTCTGCACCACTCATTCACTGTAATGGGATAGCGCCGGAGGCACTAGGACCTAGCGGGAGCCAAAAATTTTCAGAAGGGTCGGCGCCAAGACAGGACCATGTATGCGTGGCACCATGAGAGTAGCTCGCACCTGTGTAGGCTATCTTGGTGTCGACCCTCCAACTGACTCTGTTCTTTTTCTCCCGCCATCGAGTGCGCTTGGATGTCGACGTCGCCCGTCTGCCGGAGTCAAAGTTTTCATCTATGCGACAGCAGTATTAAGCTGTTCAGTATTTGTTTAAATTAACATTTTAGTATTATTTTCTTATTTTAAGAAGAAGTAAAAGATTATGGAGAAGAAAATAAATTCTCACCTGCCATCAACGGAGTCGTCCTTAGACGGTAGTGGTGACGGTAGGAAGACTTCGTTTGAAAGTTGTTATGGCAGGCGGCTGTGTCTGGTCCGCCCTTTGCAAAGGGGTCCGACCACTGGCAGTCCTGTGCTCGGGGACAGTTCACCAAGTACAAATTCATGGTTCTGGGGATCTGGTTCGCTTGACTCGAGCCTTCTTCTTCCTTGGGGAAGAAGAATCGGTACCACTCGAGGCTGCCCACTGGTACGTCTGCGAGGGGATTGTTGGTGGCGAGGGGTGGTAGGCCTGAACTGACTTTGATGGGTTCCCCTTGGCTCCGCTCTTAACAGCCGCGTTCTTTGACACTGGATTCCACCTCAGTCCTCGATGGCGTTTCGGTGAGCAGTTTCACCTTTGGGCAGCTCCTTTGGAACAGGGGGTTTAACTTCGGTCCAGTTTTCCTGGCCAGTGTTTCTGGTTCTGGGGCCTCCGGGCCTCAGAGCCACTGGACTGGGGCCGGGTCGATTGGGTCAGGATGTGTGTGGTGCCATCACTGGTGCCTTCGCCATCGCGTTGACCCCTTGTGCCAACCACCTCCCCTTTTTCCATGCAGGGGCCAGCACGGGTACCACTTTTCCTTTTCCTCAAGATCTTTGGGTGCTGTTGGAGCCACTGGCATTGTCGTTGGTACCTCTGCATGGTGCCGCAGGTGGCGCTGCTGGGCCATGCAATGCCATGGATGGTGCCGTTGGTGATGTGCGGTGCCTTGAATTGCACCATTGGTGCTGTGCTGTGCGGTGTGGACAGGGCCGCTATTGCCATCAGAGCCATGTGGCACTGTCAGTGCCATGGATGGCGCCATTGGTGTTGCGCGGTGCCATGGATGGTGATGCTAATGCCATTGGTGCCATGCAGTGCTGTTGGTGCCTTTGGTGCTGTGCAGCACCATTGGTTCCGTCAGTGACACGCGGCACCATGGACGGGGCCGTTGGTGCTGTGCGACACTGCAGGTGCTAGACAGCTCCGTGGGCAGTACCACAGGTGTCCGTTGCCACAGATGATGTTGGTGCCACAGGTGGTGCTGGTTGGTGCTGTCTGTCAGGTGTCGGAGTTTTCCTTCCATGGACATCTTCTTCTGCGAAAGTTTTTGAGAGGAGTTTTCCGTGGAATGAACTCCTGATCTTACTTTAAGAGGGCTCTTGCAGTAGATAATTACATATAGGACTGAAGCCAGCAGGCATCAGGACCCCACGGAAAAATTTCTAGCTAGCAGTCTCTGGTGGGGGAACGCTGCCACGTCAGGTGACCATCATGCGACGTCAGTGTAAAGGGGTGGTCCCTCATGCCTGCCTTCCAGTTCTTTCCCACTGTTAGCTCAAGTTAGCACCTCGCGGTTAAGTTCACTGCTTTGCCAGACTATCATCGGTGGTTTTACCATCTTTTTCAGCATTTCTTCGATTTTCGTCAGCATTTTCTTCAGCTGCCGTGTATGTCATCCCTGACTCCTTCTGAGCACAAAAACAAGTGCTTTTCCTGCAGCTCCCAGCTCCTGCACAAGGACGGACACACCCAGTGCCTTTTTTGTCTAGGCCCCGGCCCCCCCCCCATGGAGAAGTGCCAGCACTGCCAGCAGTTCTACACGGCCACCCAAAAGTGGAGGCAGCAGTCCCTGAAGGCCCATGTTCTAAAACTGAAGATGTCCTCCATGGAAAAGGAGCTGAAAAAACTTAAGCAGGCCTCTACTTCCCCTGAGGGCCATCGCAAGAAGAAGCACCAGGACCGGGACTTCTCTATGGTGGTCGCCACGGCTCTGGCTGGGGTCACGGTTCTGAAGGTAACGTCCCTTCCGGGGGACCATTCCACGATGGCCATCAAGGAGGCTTCCAAGCGGCGTTGACCCTCCCATCGGGTTCGTGCTCGGGCGCCTCTGGAGCCTCCGGGTCAAAGAAGGCCGCCGCTTCCAATAAGTCAGTCTCCATGCGGCCTTCTGGTCCAAGCAGTCCCGGTAACCCGGACATCTGCTCCTCTGATGCCTGACCCTTCGGGGCAGCGCACAGCCTCTAAAGCAGCCGCCAAGGCTGCCCCTCCATCATGGCCTTCGTCGAGCATAGGGTCTGATAAGTCGGACACCGGCTACTCCGATGTCCGCCCAGATCCTGCCGTTAGAGCCGACACCGGACACTTCAGACCTGCCCGTCGTCTCGAGCTCGCTGCAACGTTCATTGCATTCTGAGGCTCCAGCGTCTCCCTTGCTGGATCCCGGGGACGTTAACCCCACTTCCCCAGGTGACACAGAGGATGTTGGCATGCTGCCATCAGGTCTCCCTCCCACTGGGCCGGATGAGCTGACGTTGGATCCTCGGACACCAGCACCGACGCCAGCCTGCCTGATGCCGGGTGACATCCTCTTGCCGGACGCTGTCCCCATGCCGGGCCCCTTGCTCGCCGGGCCCTCCCACTGGGCCATTCCCAGAACCTTCTGCTCCTTCAGAGCCTCTGGTGCCTGGGTACCTGACTCCATCGTATCCAACGAGGTCATATCCAGGTCTGCAGTATCCGGCACCCGAGTACTCGACGCCGGCCAACCAGACGCCGCAGTACCTGGTGCCCCAGTACCCGACACTGGGCTTCCCGCCGTCGGGTTATGGATACATGCTTTATGGCTATCCCCAGTATCCGTACCCCCCTCATCCTCCACCACTCCCTCAGCTGTCAGTGGATCTGAAGGAGACTCTGGCTACCTGGTGGGCTGAGACCAAAGCTTAGCTTCCCAAGGAAGTGTCTTCCAATGCTGGACCCTGTTCCAGGGCAGGGGAGGATACGCTTCCCCGAGAGTTTACCAAGAGGTCCGTTCCTCCCCCGCGCCGGGAGAAGTAATCATCTTCTTCTTCATCCTCCTCGGAGACCTCTGATGACTCCGGGCACTCCGATCCGGACGACGAGCCACGCACTTCAGACAAGCCCAGGCCAAGGACCCTTCTGAAGTATCCTTCTTTCCTGGAGTTGCTGCTTAAAATCCAGGCTGTTCATCAGTGGCAATCTTTGTAGCCAGATCCACAATGTAAAAAACTTGCGCACTTGAACCTGCAGGAGACTGCTCCCACTCTGATTCCACCTTGGATCGAGCCGCATGCCAACCTTGTTTCCACTATTTGGAAACAACCATTGGCATTATCCCCCCTTTCCGAGGAAGGTGGACAGGCTCTATCAGGCTCCGGAGGGTACTGATTCCTTGAGTTCACACCCCAGAGCTGATTCGGTCATGATTAGCGCCACTCACGGCTGTGCGGCTAACCCCAGGCACTTGAGCTGGTTACCACCTGACAAGGAATCCTGCCTTCTCAACCAGTATGGGAAGAAGGTCTATGCTTATTCCACTCTGGGAATCAGGGCCCTGAACTACATTGCTCACATAGGGGTTTACCAGAAGGCGATCCTTAGTGAGGTGGAATCTAAATTGTACTCCCTTCCAGAGTCTCGGATGAAGCAGGAAGTGGCTGATCTAGTCCAGTCTGCGTATTCGGTCAGTCAGCACATGCTTCATGCCATGTATGATGCAGTGGACGCTGCTGGTCGGAGCTCTGCTTTCGCTGTGGGTTTGCGGTATCCTGTCTGGCTCCAGGTGTTGGGTTTGGTCCCGTAGGTGCTGTCTGCTATCCAGGACGTGTCCTTCAGGGATTCAGTGCTGTTCAGTGGTGATGTCAAGGACATCATCACTGATCTGCAAGAGAAGGGTACTGCACTAAAGTCTGTTGACTCCATGTACAGGCCCCATCAGGGTCAGCATGACCCCTTTCGCAGACGTTCTCGGCCCAAAGCGAAACCTCAGGGTAGCGACCAACAAACATCAGGCCCCTCCGGCTGCTCCCCTCCCCACTTAAAAGCGCCGGGAGCTGGCCTGGTGGCGCTGAGGGTTGAGGCGCTGGACACCTCACGGCGACCCGGTCGGAACGACCGTCGCCGGGGTCGGGCTGGGAGGAGACTGATGTCCAACGATGCCTCCCCAGGGATTCAACCCCAGGAGCACCTGCTCTGGGGTGGTTCCGAACCAGGACCTGTGAGGGATTAGGTGCTGAGGAGGCGCGTATCAGCACATTGTTCCCTAGGACGGGCCGTGGCCCAGCCATCTGGGGCATGGAGAACAGCGGAAACTGTCCGTGTTCCTAGAGAAGACTGCCCCATCTCACCCAGGACAGACTCCTCTGTGCTATGGAGGAGAAAGGAGAGGTAAGAGCACTCTAGGGCAGATCCCTGGGGGCGCCGGGATTGTGCAGTCGGAAGGAGGGGACATCGGGGCAAGGAGGGAGTATAAAGAGATAAAAAAAAAAAAAAAGCATCGGGAGCTTCAGCCGCGACGCTGCCCCACACCTCCTGACTTCTCTCCTCTCCCACAGCCTCTGGGTCTCCCAGAGGAACCGGGAGGAGGGAGATTCTCCTTCCATCTACCGGGTTGGGAGAGGATCACTTCAGACACTTGGGTGCTACAGATGACAGTAGAAAGACACGCAATAGAGTTTCTTCAGAACCCCCCTCCCGTGGTCATCTTACTCCCTGGAACATCATCTTCTGGTTCAGGAAGAAATATCCTCCCTCTTCTGAAGGTGGCACTAGAGCCCGTCCCATCCCACCTTCTGGGGATGAGTTACTACTCCCATTTCTTCCTGGTTCCAAAGAAGTCAGGAGATGTGAGGCCTATTCTAGACCTCAGCTCCCTGAACTTGTTTGTGGAGTACAAGCGGTTCAGAATGCTGTCTTTGCAGAGTCTTCTGCCCCTCCTTCAGCCGGGACAGTGACTGTGTGCTCTGGACATGCAGGATGCCTACCTCCATATCCCTATTCGCCCTTCCCACCGCAAATATCTTCATTTTTTGTTCCAGGTGGACCACTACCAGTTCAAGGCCCTCCCATTTGGTCTTTCCTCGATGCCCCGAGTGTTCACCAAATGCCTTCTGGTGGTAGCGGCCTACCTGCGTACCCAGGGAGTTCAGGTTTTCCCATACCTGGACGACTGGCTCCTGGCGGCCCCATCCAGGGAGGAGCTCCTGCACTTCCTTTCCCTTACCCTGAAGGTTTTCACCAGCCTGGGTATTACCATCAACAAGGCCAAGTCCCATTTGATCCCATCCCAGAGTCTCCAGTTCATCAGGGAAATTCTGGACATGACCTCCGGCATGGCATTCCTGCTACTGGACAGGGTGGCCACCCTCCAGGCTCAGGTCTGCCTGTTGTCCAGTTGCAGTGTGGGTCGGTGCCAGGTCAGTCCTTTGCCTCCTCAGGCTTATGGCAGCTGCTATTCTGACAGTCCCTTGCGCTCGGCTCCACATGAGAATCTCTCAGTGGACGCTCCAGTCTCAGTGGGATCAATTGGTGGACGACCTAGATCTACAGGTCCTGGTCTCCAGTCCTATGGTTTGGGACTTGCAGTGGTAGATGGTTCAGGAGAACCTTTGTCGGGGAGTTCCTTCTAACTCTCTCCCCCCTCCCAGACACTGACCACAGACGCCTCAGGCGAGGGGTGGGGAGCCCACCTGGGGTCTCACAGAACCCAGGGCTACTGGTCCAAGCTCAAACAGACTCTTCACATAAATGTGCTCGAGCTCCGGGCTGTGCTGTATGCTCTACAAGCTCTGCATCTGTATCTGCTTCCCGGTCATCTGGCTTTCCAGATGGACAACATGTGCGTAGTCTGGTACATCAGCAAAGAGGGAGGAACCCGTTCCTACTCTCTTTGCAGGGAGGCAGTGCGAGTTTGGGATTGGGCAGTGCAACACAACCTTCTCCTCACGGCAATTCACTTTCTGCGAGTCGAGAACATGTTGGCAGACCACCTCAGTTGGTCGTCTGCCAAGGCCAATGAGTGGGAATTGGATCAGGGGGTAGCAGACGATATCTTCCTACACTGGGGAACACCTCAGGTAGACCTGTTTGCGTCTCCTCACAACGCAAAACTTCCCGCCTTCTGCTTGCTCGCTCCAGGGTAAGGCATTTTTTGAGAGACGCTGTGTCTCTAGACCGGAAGGGCAGATCTGCCTATGCCTTCCCTCCCCTCCCCCAATTCCCTTGATTCTGAGTGTCTTACAAAAACTCAGCTCAGAAGGAGCTTGCATGATCCTAATCTCTCCTTTTTGGCCCAGGCAAGCTTGGTTCTCTCTTCTGCAACAGTGTTCAGAGGAACCTCCTCTTCCTCTGTTGCAACTTTTGCTGACCCAGGATCAGGGGACCCTGGTCCATCCAGGCCTCCAGTCCATTCAGTTGCACACGTGGCTCCTGCAGATGCAGCTCAAGCCTGACTCGGGGTTTCCCTGCTGGTGACTGAGATTCTGGTGGAGGCCAGAAAGTCCTCTGCTAGATCCACCTATGCCATGAAATGGAAACGGTTCTCTATTTGGGCCTCTTCCAAAGATTTTGAGCCATTCTCTTGCTCTGTCAGGCAGCTTCTGAACTACATGCGCTATCTCTTTGAACTGGGTCTCAGTCATTCCTCTCTGAAGGTTCACATGGCGGCCATCTCCACTCGTCATTTTCCTTTTGGGGACAGAACTTTTGCGCAGTTGGAAGTCTCTAAGACTTTTCTTAGAGGGGTTCTCCACTTGAGACCCCCTATTCGTGTTCCTGCTCCTCCCTGGGATTTGAATTTTATTCTTGAGAAGATTACCCTGCCTCCTTTCGAGCCGACAGCCTAAGCAGACCTACAGATCCTTTCCTGGAAGACTCTCTTCCTAGTGGCCATTACTTCTGCTCGAAGGATTTCCGCGCTTCAGACCTTGATGTGCAAAATCCTGTATTTGATTTTTCACAAGGAACGTGTGGCTCTGCATACCAACCATAAGTTTCTCCCTAAGGTGATAGCAGAATCTACGCTGAATCAATCCATGGAGCTGCCTGCTTTCTTTACACAACACTCCAATCAAGGGGAGTATTTCCTGCATACTTTGGATGTTCACCAAATTATGAGATACTACACCACCAGGATGAAGGATCTCAGAAAGACTGATCAACTGTTTGTCTCTTTTGCTCATAAAAGAGAAGGCAATGCTGTCTCCAAGCAATGCCTATCTAAATGGTTGGCTCATTGTATCACTTTCTGTTATGACAAGTACCACAAGACCCTGCCGGGTCAAGTCAGAGGCCAATCCACCAAGGGTGTCGCTGCCTCTGCTGCTTGTTTCAAGAATGTGTCCGCGGCAGACATCTGTGCAGCCGCAGTTTGGACTTCTGTCCATACCTTTATGAAACATTACAGTTTGGGCATTGCCTCTCGCCGTAGAGCTAGCTTTGTGTTGGCTGTGCTGCAAGGTCGTCTTTTGTAAGACCTTCACAGCCAGATGGTCTACATTTGAGTAGTTTCCTCCTGCCGTGTGCTTCTCCTTGTTCCAGACTGCTTGGGACTCAGTCCTATATGTAATTACCTACTGCAAGAGCCTCTCTGGAAGATCTATTGTTACGGTAAGTTCATGCATAGCTGTACATATTTCCGCAGATCCTAGTGGGTGGAGGTCCACGTGGGATCCTGTGTCGTCCTGGTGGTTTTCTGCTGTTGGGACTCTTGTTCTGCCGGCAGAATTCTGCATTCCGCTCAGCACTTGTTCGGCTCCTTAAGTGGCATTGAGCTCCTCTACACCATTCCTGCTTGGAACTCAGTCCTATATGTAATTACCTACTGCAAGAGCCCTCTTGAAGTAAGATAGTACAGTTACGTAAGAACTTACCGTAACAGTAGATCTTAGAGAGAGGCTCTTGCAATAGGTAATACCTTTCCGCACTCTGTCCCCCTTAGCTTTTTCAGCTTATTTTCCTGGAAGGGAAATATCCACTTCTCTCTCGTCTTGCCTTTTTGGCCCTTGGCGGGAAAGAACTGGAAGGCGTGGGGGACCACCTCTTTATACTGACGTCGCATGACGTTGGTCACGTGACATGAGGACGGTCCCCCAGCAGAGACTGCTAGCTAGAAATTTTTCCATGGGGTCCTGATACCTGCCAACTTCAGTCCTATATGTATTTACCTACTGCAAGAGCCTCTCTGGAAGATCTACTGTTACGGTAAGTTCTTGCATAGCTGTACATATTTCCGCAGATCCTAGTGGGTGGAGGTCCACGTGGGATCCTGTGTCGTTCTGGTGGTTTTTTGCTGGTGGGACTCTTGTTCTGCGCTATTCTGCCAGCAGAATTCTGCATTCCGCTCAGCACTTGTTCGGCTCTTTAAGTGCCGTTGAGCTCCTCTACACCATTCCTGGTGGTGGAGTCTCTAGTGATTCTGACCTAGACCTCCTTTTGGAGGTCCTTCTGGGATAGAAGTGCATCTGGATGAGTTTCTCCCTGTCCTACTTGACGGTGATACAGTGGATGACTCATTTTAGAAACTGGAGGGTAACTCTTCTCTGTCAGCAGAGTCTGTAATGAAAGTTCTTCTTTTCATTTCTTCTTCAGGGATATGGGGTTCACCTTAACATCTCCGACTTCTTCAGTGGAACAAACACTTCTGTATCTGGACTCTTTTCAGTTGCCAGTACAATCACACCCTGTGGAACACACTAATTCAATGGTCGGGAGCCTTCTGGACTCTTCTGCACCTTTGAGAGGGGTATATAGCCCCCCTGTGATACTGCCTCTTCGATGGCTTCATCGGCAATGGGTGATTAACATCTCCTCAGCTGTGATTATTGGTCCGGTCCTGGTTTCAAGGCTCTCCCTGCCCCTCAGATGGACGACATCTTCGTCATTCTTGTATCAGGCAGTCCTTTCAAGGTAGAAGCCTGAGAGCCTTGTCAGTCTCTAATTGTTAAAAAAAAAAAAAAAAAAAATATATATATACTCACAGCAGAGGGTCTAGCCTGAAACTAACTGATACCTTCCTTCTGAATCTGGCACAAGTTCCATCTCAGCTGCCTAAGGCGGTCGTCTCTAGACTACAGGAGAGTACCTGACTTCTTCTACTTCTTGGAGAAGTCCAGTCCAGCTGAGATATGGGTCATTGCTTTTCTCCGAGGAAGATTTGGTCTTAATTTAGAGATGTTCCCTAAACCTAGGCGGCAGCCCAATCTGTTAGTTTTGTTTCTTCAGACCATCTTCTCTTGATCAGAGCCTTAGCGCAACAGAAATGACTCCACGGCGAGTCGGAACACAGGTTCCTACTTCCTTGCTTGTTGCAAGTTAACATAGACTAGAAACATTGAATTTGACAGCAGATAAGGACCGCTTGGCCCACCTAGTCTGCCCATTTTCCTACCTAACAGATAAGCTGCAGGTCCTAGTTAACCAACAGCTTACTTCCTCCTATCCCCCGACTAGGACTGCCTTATGTCTGTCCCATGCATTCTTGAATTCCCCCACTGTTCTTGACTCCACGACCTCCTCAGGCAGACTGTTCCATGCATCCACCACCCTCTCTGTGAAAAAATACTTCCTTGAGCCATCCCCCCCCCATCTTCAAATTGTGCCCCCTTGTTTTTGCACATCTCTTTTTCCGAAAGATACTACCCTCATGGACTTTGTTGATTCCCTTGAGGTACTTGAAAGTTTCTATCATGTCCCCTCTCTCCCTTCTTTCCTCAAGGGTATACATATTAAGCTCCTTTAGTCTTTCTTCGTATGTCTTCTGGTGCAGACTCTGCACCATTTTGGTTACCCTCCTCTGGACAGCCTCCACTCTTTGTCTTTGTGGAGATGGGGTCTCCAGAACTGCACACAGTACTCCAGATGGGGTCTCACCAACTGTCTGTACAGAGGGATAACAACTTCCCATTTTCTACTATTGATGCCTCTCCCTATGCATCCCAGTATCCCCCAGCCTTCCTTACTGCCTTCTCACATTGCTTGCCCACCTTTAGATCATCTAATATAATTACCCCCAGGTCTCTTTCCATTTTTACTGTTGTCAGTATCTCACCCCCCCATTGTGGACTCTTCCCCAGGGTTTTTGTTTACAGGTGCATTACCTTGCACTTCTTTGCATTTAATCTGAGCTGCCATACATTTGACCATTCCTCCAACCTTGCCAAGTCCCCTTCTCATCCTTTCCACTCCATCTTGTGTATCAACCCTGTTGCAGATCTTTGTGTCGTCTGTAAAGAGACATACTTTTCCTTCCAGTTCCTCTGCAATGTCACTTATAAAGACATTAAAAAGGACCGGTCCCAGTACTGAACCCTGCGGTACTCTGCTAGTAACCCATCTTTCTTCACTGTGGACTCTGTTTACTACTACCCTTTGCATCCTGTTGTCTAGCCAATTTTGTATCCAGGCTACCACCTTGGGACCCACTCCAAGGCTGGCTAACTTGTGTATTAATCTTTTCTGTGGGAATGTATCAAACGCCTTGCTAAAATCTAGATAGGCCATGTCCACAGCCCCTCCCTAGTTTACTACTTTGGTCACCCAGTCAAATAAATCTTTTAGATTTATCTGACACAACCTTCCCATCGTGAATCCATGCTGCCTTGGGTCCTGTGCCCCAATGGGCTCTAGGTACTCAATTCTTTCCTTCAGAAGTGATTCCATTATTTTCCCTACCACAGAGGTCAAACTAACTGGTCTGTAATTTCCTGCCTCTGTCCTGCTCCCACTTTTGTGAAGAGGAATCGCATCCACCCTCCTCCAGTGCTCAGGTACCACCCCATCCTCCCGTGATTTGTTAGAGAGTAGTCAGCGGTGTCACTAGTTCATCCCTTAGTTCTTTTAGAATTCTTGGGTGAATCCCATCAGGCCCCATTGCTTTGTCCACCTTCAATTTTATTAGTTCTTTCAGAACTCTTTCTTCTGTAAATGGACTGGTATTGACCCCCATCTTCAGAGTGTTTCTCTTGTCAAGTAGGTCCTTGTCCAAGAGATGGGTTCACGGAACCTTCACTTCCTGCACATTGATTCCGTGCCAATCGCTCCGGACTAGACTCTTTGGAAACAGCTGCTCAGCTCTCCTCTCCCTTTCCCGGGAAGAGTTTTTCCATTTGGGAGCAGTGTTAGTTTCACCTTCCCAGCAGCTCCTTCTCTTAGGAGCTCCCCAAGTTACCTCCAGGGCAAAGGCGACCTTCTGACATGAAGTTTCCAACTTCGAACAGGTGATGAAACTGTGTTGTTAATTTTTCATCAGCCATCAATTTAGAGCTTTTTTCCTACTCCCTTTCAGGAAGGCCGAAACGAGTGGTGCCCCACCACGTTGAGCCACTTTAATCGTTAGGCGGTCACTTTCAACAAATGGGTCAGCCCGAACTTGGTCCTTTCTGTGTCCCCTCTTGATGCAGATCTACCCCTGTCTTACCTCAGAAATCCAAACCCTGGTTTTTCCTGTCGGAATCCTTCTCCACAGTCGACACGTCCTCCTGTACACTCTCCCTCTCTTCCCTTAGTTCAGAGACTGCTACTAGAGTTGTAGGCAAATGGGCAGAATGATTCCTCTTAGAATAAGAAGTGGATAGGCTCTGGTTCTCCCAGACCACCACAAGAGGCTTCTAAGTTGTGCTTTGGCCTTCCATCAGGAAGGCTTAAGTGACTAAGTGGAAACCTTTCTCCATTGAGGGGCTAACCCCACCTGGACCTCCGATTGCTCACCAAGTAAGGGGTTCAAGTGCCTCTTGGACCTGTTGTTCACAGGCCAGCCATACTTGGTAGTGGGGGTATCCATCTGCACATTCTCTGTCTACCTTGAACCAGTAGACTTTACCTCTGGCTCTTTCAGTTAGTAAAACCTTTTGCCTTAGCTCCAGAAAGAAGGGAGTGCTCCCTTCAGTCTTTGATTGTTTCAACAGTTCTATGACTTTCTTCACCGAATGAAGGGCTACACTCCCAACATTTTATGTGTAGCTTCAGCTTGCTAGAGTTGGATCACCTTCTTGCCCTGAGATGTTTTAGGCTAGTTTAGTAGCATGTCTTAAACACTATTAATTTTTGGCTTAGACCCAATTGAGAGGCCAGGTTCTCACTGCTCTTCTGTAGTAATTGCGGCCTCTTGGTGGAGTTTAGTTTTGTGTCCATTGCAGTCTACTGCAAAGTGGTGAGTTGGAGCTCAAGTGCATACCTTTGTAAGCACTATGTTGTGGATCTTCTTTCCAGACAGCTCTTTTCTCAGTACGGCAGTTCTTGGACGTTCTTTCTGAGTGAGCCCTATCTCCTACTGCCCTACTCTGAGTGGGTTTGTTTTAGCTTGGCACTCTCCCATTAGTGTGAATGAGTGGTGGAGACTGTAGTCCAGGAAAATATGGAAATTATGTACTTACTGTAATTCTTGATCTTCTTGGACACAGTCTCCACCACTCATTCACACGCCCACCCACCATCCCCTGGGCTCACTCGTTTTGTTTCTTTGATCTTCATGGCCTTGTGGTCCCACTGTGAAAACATTGCTCAACTTGACCCTTTTTGCAAGGGTCATCTGGACCTTTCAGACCCAGAAGGTTAGGATAAGTTATTTTTACTAGTTATGCTGCACTTCCTCGGTCGAGAAAAGATACTGAGGGGGTTGGAGGGTAAGCTCCAAGATAGCCCACACAGGCGCCCGAGCTCAGTCTCTTGTGCCGCGGCATGCGTGGTACCGTCTCGGCGCCGACCCTTCTGAAAATGTTTGGCTCCCACTTGGTCCTAGCGCCTTCAGCACTATCCCATTAGTGCGAATGAGTGGTGGAGACTGCATCCAAGATCAAGAATTAATGTATGTATGTAATTTCCAATTTTTGTAATCACTGTTTATCAGCAAAAGTTACTTTCAGTCCTCCCAACCTTGTCATCCCCATCTGCTCCTTCCCACACGTCTCTGATAGGGATCTGACACTGAATCCCTCTGCCGAACTCGAGCATGAACAAGTTTGGTGATTTTGATGGCATGTAAAGTAAATAGCCAGCTATGTTAAAGGAAACTGCTAATTTTGGCAATATCAACTCATTTCTGAAACAGAGGGGTATTTCGTATAGAAATCACTACTTGGAAAGTAAAACTGGGGCTCCGCACATGGGTGCCAGCACTAATACGTCTGTGCTCAATCCTGGTTTCACTTTCCAAGCAGTGATTTCTATTTGAAATACCCCTCGGTTTCAGAAATGAGTGATATTGCCGAATTAAGCACATTTCCTTTAATACAGGAGGCTATTTACCTTATGTGCCATAAAAATAGCCAAACTCGTTCATGCAAGAGTTTGGCAGGATTCAGTGCCAGATTTCAATCAGGGATGCGCAAGAAAGGACGGACAGTAAAATAAGGTCAGGATGACTGAAAGTCATTTTTGCTGAAAAATAATGATTACAAGAAAAAACATAAATTTCAAATGTCGTGTAAGCAGTTACACTGTAGAGCTATATTAACGGGCACAGGCAGTGGAGGGGTCTAGAAAATTGGCTCATTCTGTCCTAGGCGACCATTTTGTGTCCAGTTAAGCAATGGATGGTTTAGACTTCATACAAAGCTACTGGAAGTAATGAGTTAAAAAGCTGACAGCGTCCCTTTAAAACAGAGTATAGTCATTACTGAAACATTTAGTCAGTTCTGTTTCCTCAATAATGAGCAGCAAGTCACCAGTTTCAATTAAATTAACATGAACCCCCTTATTTTGGCCCATACATTGACAAAGTCCCCAAAAAATTTGAATCCTTGTAACATTCTTTCTGCTCATCTCTTAGATACTGCGCTTTAGTTTTCCTGATTCAGTCTTTGTACCGGATCAACAACTAGGGTATGTGACGGGTTTGAATACCGCCCTGTCCCAGTTGTTATGGATAAAGTGTTAAATGAAAGGATCTGTTCTATTCCCTCCTTTCCTGTTTCTTCTCTATCTGGTAGCACAACCAGATTTTCTTGTGAGACCTAGGACTTGATCACCCCGACGGTCTTGCAATTCTCTGCCTCCCGCTATCTCTCTACCTTGTCTTGCTGTTCTGTCTGTTCTCTCCCCTTGCATATCTACTGGTATAAAAATATATGTGAACCTTTATGTGGAAATGTAGCTGATACTGGGATCCCTTTGTTTAAAAATGTATATAGTTTTACTGTTGAAATGATTGCCTTAAGCTGTCTGGAACTCAAGGGGTTAACCTGAGAAGCTGGTTTGCAAACCCTCAGAGAAGCTGTAAGCAAGAGGTCAGTTCTGGGTTACAGTATACTTTTTGCTGCACTTGTTGAAACTTACAAGAACACTCTGTGAGAAGCATGCTGTTTTCTTAACAAGTGGGGGTTACAAAGACTTATAAAAACAGAGCTGCAATGTTTTGCAAAAAAGAAAAACACAGAGACTGAGACTGTAAATTAAGAAGAAACCCAGATGGACTTTCTCTGTTTACACTGCCTTTGTAAATCGTTACACTGAACAATTTCATTTTTTTTTTATTTTCTGCTATTAATAATAAATCACATCTGTCATTAAAGCACAGGTCAGGAAGCAGAGGAAAACCAGGAGCAGTTGTAGAATTCGCAACACGTGATTTTTTATTAACAGTAAAATAAAAAATAAAACTGTTCGGTATAACTGTTTACAAAGGCAGTATAAACAGAGAAAGTCCATCTGGGTTTCTTCTGTTATAAAACTATGTACTCAAATGAGACTTATTACATGGTTTCAGATGCAGTCACTGTTGAAGATTTTTCTCTCTGGTTTTGCGCTTAATGGTGGATGCAACATAACAGGAGCAAGAGTGACGAATATGCCTGTCTGTTTAGATGTATTTCAGTTAATGTAGTTCTATGTTTAGAGGTTATGATACCCATCCTGATGAGGGAGAATGTTCATTTAAGCAATAAGGCATGACAGGGTGTGGGTTATTGGGGGAATTACCCACGCCTTGTGTGGTGTGTCACAAGGCACAGCCGAGTGACTTAACCACACAAGAAGTGGGTATATCCACCAATAACCCACACCCTGGAGTGCCTTATTGCAATTATACAATGGACCCATGTGTAAAATACATTTAAAATGTGTTTAAGTATGTTTTTTATAAATGCCATTTCTCAGCCGTGGGTTATTGCAGGATATACCATGGTCATGTTATGTGTTTTGACCAATGAGGTTACAGGATTTTCATACCCCATTGTAGAATTATTGTTATATCTATCGTGTTTGCAGTTCCTGCCCACAGTAGCTGAGGATGGTGTGATGCAGCATTGCACCTTTGTTTACAGGTGCATGATCGTGGAACTGGCAGGATCAACTAAATTTATGAATATTGGGGGTAGCCCCATGAAATAGGTATGAGGTTGGACACAAGGACATTTCCCTTTAAGAGTGGACTTACATTCATTTTTGCTCCAGGAGAAATCTTTCAAAGCCTTATAATGCAATATTGTCTTGCCTCCTTAATGTAACTACCATAACAAGTCCAGTCCTGGAAGTAGCAGCTTTCTGACCTTGTTTGGCCTGACCTTATTTTGTAAGGCACCATGCTTTAGTTCATCTTACTTTTTTTTTCTGTCTGTTCTGCTGCAGTTATCCAAACCAGATAAAGTACTTAAACCAGAAAGGTACATAGAATCTGATCTTGAGCATGCAGAGACCCCTGAGGATGAGGCAGACAAGTTAAAGAGGGTGGACAGGATAAAAACGATCATCGCCAAGAACAGGTAAAGTGCTTCAAGATACTTCAAAGTAGTCTTTGGCCACTATACATAGAAAGTGATGGCAGAACAACACTAATTCTCCGTCAAGTCTGCCCTGTACGGGCAATCAGCTATGTGATGCATCCTACTATTGTTAGAATTTTTCCATGAATGGATTCATTATTATTTTCTGTTTCGTCCGATGTGTCTTTCTGTACCATGGGTCTTCCTTTCTTCAGAAGGAGAAAGGTTTTACTCATGTTTTTTTAATCTGCAGGCACCCTAAAGCCAGTGGCCGTGTGGCTCTGATCCCAGTCTCAGTCTTTCTGTCCAGTAAAGAGCAGCAGATCTTGGTCCCCCTAAAGTGAATCTCAACAGACTACATTTACACCCATCTCTTTACAGTGTGTACTCCCTTAATTTGCTTTGTAGGTTTTCTGCAGCATTTTGTCCTGTTTGGCTTTTTTTCCCCTGCAGCTGGGGCACACTAGGGATTTGCCCGACTCTGCTGATGATTCACATTCACTACAGCTTCCTGTTCCCTAACTAACCCATCATCATGGCTGTGCAGTAAGTAGATCAGAACGGTTCTGTGCTGCTGGCCATCAAAAATGGGCCAGCAACAAACTTACATATCTACATTATGAATATAGTGGGTACCGTTCAAGAATGACCTCAAGGAAAGAGATTTTTAAAAACCTCTGGGGCTGCCACCTTTATTTTAAAGCCACATAAAGTAGAACATTTTTGGTTAAAACCCATCTTAAAAATAGCTAAATGGGCCTGCCTGTTTGTGCAGCAGCAAGCTGCCGCTCTTGATGCAGGCGACCCGAGCTATAAACTTTGTGTGCTTAAATATTTTATGGTGGGTGGGTAGGACGGCATGAATTAATGGGAGAGTGTGACGTATCAGTATAGCCTTTTCTGCTAAGTTAAAGTATGTTTCTAGGGGCATGGATATGGTGTACTGTCCACACTTCTAGCAGAATTCCTTTCCCCCTTTAAGACTCACTGGAAGGTCTTCAAGAGGGCTTCTCCCTCCCAACCGGGTAGTATTCTCCTCAGCACCACCCCATGATGTCAGATCTTCCTTACCACTGGAAGAAGGTTCCCTCCACAGCACTCTGCGTTTGTGTAGGCCCTATTGCTCTTTAGTTAATACCTCTTGGTCTTTGAGTTGCTTTGCTGTTTTCACTGTTGTAGCATGATAGACTCAGCTGATTCCAAGTTGGTGCTCTGTTTCAAATGTTGTCAGAGCAGACAGAAAATGTCATGCACAGACCCTCATGCCACATGCATATACTGCTTGGGGCAGGATCATGACTCCCAGGCTTGTGGCCTGTGCCACACTTTTCACCCCTCCATTTTGGAGGACCGGTACGTGCAAGTTTTGCTTGGATATCCAGATGAGAGGGATCCTCCCGTTCAGTCCAAGGATGCCTATCGAGTGATCCACCAAACAGTTAGTGGCTTTCGAGGAAGTTGCAGCCCAGGCGGCGGCAGTGGCTTCAGCAGTGTCCACACTGGTTCCACTGGGCTTCGCACCTTTTTCCACTAGTGTGTTCCAGGGCTTATGCCAGTCCCTTCCTACCCTTGGGAGGACCCTTCCAATGGGTACAGATCTTCAAAGAAGGATTCCAAGGAGAAGATTAAGAAGCCCCCACCATAGGACATGGGACCTTGAGCACTCTTGGGCCTCTGGTTCCAGCACTCTTGCTTCGTCAACCTTCATCGACGAGACAGCTTCAGTTGATGCTTCTGTCCAGGCCGCTGGCCCCTTGGTGTCCCCATTGGGCCTGTCAGCCAAGATGCAGGCTGACCAGGCTGTCAAGATTTTCCTTGATTCGGTCAACCCATTGTTGCAGGTCAAGGGGGATACTTCCCCCTCCAGGACTCCAGTCCTGCCTATCCAATCTCAGGATGGGACAGATCAGCATCCTGAGCCAGTCCCTAATATTCGGGACCCTGAGCTTATGGGGGAATGAAAGCATTCCTTGCTGGTTCTGGTCTCCCCTCACTGTCTGGTCCACTGGCGGTCGAGGTCGAGCAGTTCTCGCTGGGGTTGCTGGTCTTACTCTCATCACTGTGGAAAGCGGCACCTCCGCTGTTTCTCCTCTTCTGGGGAGGATCAGCTCCACTGCAAGTTGTGATGGTGCTGCGAGGAGCTCATGTGGCAACAGCTCCTTTCAGATGCTGGACCTAAGCTGGTACCGGCTTCTACCCCTGCGTACCCATGGCTGCCTCAACCTCGGCCTGATCCTGTTCTGGCTTGGCCGCTCTCAGCCATTCTGCCCATTCAGCTGGAATCCCCACTGCCTCCACTGAAGGAGGGCCCCCCCAAGGACATCTGTATGGCTTCCTCAGTGGCTATCAGTTATGGTCACTCAGGCCGATGAGCACCGCAGAGTTGAGGGTTGGCTGGTCTTCAGTGAATTCTCAGAATTGGAGGCCTCCTCCATGTAGTCCTGCCCTTTTGATGAGGGAGGATTTGTCAATGGACCATGGTCCTACCTCCTTCTGCGCCATGCTCCACCTTATTTCGGAGGCTGTGGGGATCCTGCTGAAGCCCCTTCAGAAACAGGCTAAGTATCCTCTCAACAAAATCCTTGACAGGGACGAATCCCCTGAGGTCATCTTCCCCATTCTTGGGCCCGTGTTGGAACTCTAGCAGTGCCCACCCTCCTGTCCTATGACGTCGACCCATATGTCCCACAAGTATGTGGTTCCTGTGGGTTCCCTCTCTGGGTTTGTGGAACACTGTTCAGTCGAAGGATTGGTCACCGATTCGGTGGTCAGGTGGATGGGCAGTGTCGGGGACGTCGACAAGCCTCCCGACAAAGAATCCAAGAAATTGGATCATGCAGCCAAGAAAGTGTATGCGGCTTCATGTCTTGACCTTAGGCAGGCTAGTTCAGCCTTAATGATGGCCCACATTGCCCCTGCCTTATTGGGCACCCTTGACCAGGTGCTCTCTTGGCTCCCAGGTGACCTTCAGATGATGGTCAAGCAAGTCTGGAACCAAGGCCATGCTTTGGCTAAACAGCAGCTCCAGACTACCATTTACATTGGCGACTCCTGTGCCTGGTCCACGGCCCCAGCCATGGCTATGCAGGATCTTGACCTTCACAGTAGATACCCAGCAAAAATTGGCAGATGTCCCTTTCCTGGACTTGTTCAAGCCAGGGTGGATGGTCATCTCATCAGAACTGAGAAGTCCAGTACTGCCTTGGACTCTGTCACCTCCGCCCAAAAGGACATTAAGGACTCTAAACCCCAGAAGACCGCTTTTCAGCCCTATTCTGCCCCTGCAGCCAAGCCATCCCAGCCACCAGCTGGGCAGCAACAGGTCTGACATCTCAGACCTAAGTCTGTCACCTCTGTGATCTGGAAGCCTGGTGGTCAAGGACCAGCTGCATCCTCGGTGGGCCAGACTCTGCCTCCAAACCTGCTCAGTGATGGGCTGGTGGGTGCCCCCCCCGCCAGTCCTGTCTCCCCTTGGTCCTCCCATGGGGGACCGTCTCCACCACTTTCTCTCCGCATGGTCCAGTGTTACCATGGAAAGGTGGATGCTAGAAGTGGTCGGCCAGGTCTTGGCACCAAAGATTGAGGCTCCCCCACCAAGCCAAACCCACGCCCCTCAGGAGGGTGTGGTGTCCACAGAAATGTTGTCTGCCCTTCAGGAGGACATCGCCCAGCTCCTCCAGAAGGAGATGGTGGTTCATGTCCAGGACCCACCATCTGATCTAGGGTTGTCTCCAGATACTCAAATAAAACGTACTCATACTCTAACTGAAAACAGATGGGGTGCAAACAAAGATAACCAGCCAGTATCATGAAAACAAAGGTGAATATTGCACTCCAAAGAGAAACTCCAGAAACAATTGCTGCAAATAAAAAATGAATTTATTCCATTTAGGTAAAGTCTGGTCAGTGTTGTACTCCACGACCAGATGTCCCTGCGCTTAGACAGTTTACCTAAATGGAATAAATAAATTTTTACTTCCAACAGTTGTTTCTGGAGTTTCTAATTAGAGTGTAACATCACCTTCGTTTTTGTCTCCAAGTACTTCCTGGTTCCAAAACGAACAGGGGGGCTGGTGCCCCATCTTAGACCTGCATGACCTGAACAAATTTGTGAGGTTGCGCACCTTCAGGACAGTCAGTCTGAACCAGATCATTCCATCCCTGGAGCAGGACATGTGGTTCTGCTGCTTGGACCTCCGGGACACCTTCTTTCATGTCCCCATCCATCCATCCATACATACCACTGGCAGTTCCTCCAGTTACACACAGAGGAGACCCTGTGTGAGTTCCAGGCCATGCCTTTGTTACCTCTTCTCAGCCCCCAGGGTGTTTAAATGCATAGCAGTGGTGGCAGCCTTCCTAAGGTGCCTAGGGGTCTGGGTGTGCATGTACCAGGATGATTGGCTAATTGCAGGGCCCTCCAAGGTGGAGGTGGAGCGATCCAGGAACTTGACCCTCCACACCTGCTTGAGCCTTGACCTCCTGGTCAATGAGGCCAAGTCGGAGCTTGTCCCCTCACAGGTCATTGCAGGTCATTCACTTCATTGAGGTAGAGCTTGACTTTTGCTGAGCCCGGCTCCTGGCAGACAGGGTTTAGGTTCTTTCCTCATTTGCACAATCATTTCAGGTTGGGCAATTGTGCCCTGCCAGGGACTTCCTGTGCCTCCTGGGCTGCATGGTGGCTTGCACCAGTGTGGTCCCTTGGGTCTGCTGGAGAATGCGCTCCCTGCAGTGGAAGCTGGCATATCAGTGGTCCCAGCATCAGGGCCACCTTGACCACATGGTTACAGTGACCCAGCAGATGTGGAATGCCATCCAGTGGTGGTTGATCCCGGAACGTCCCAGGAAAGAGTCCCGTTTGTCCACTGAGAGCCAAAAGTCACTCATAACCGACACCTCTCTGATGGGCTGGGATGCCCACCTGAGTGAACATGGGGTCCACAGTCTCTGGTCCACTGAGGAGTCCTGATGTCACATCAACCTGCTGGAGCTTTGGGCTGTTCACCTGACCCTGACAGCCTTCGCTCCACATCTCCGTGGTCATGTCATCCACGTCCACATGGACAACATGATGACTTCGTGCTACCTCAACAAGCAGACCAGAACACCTTCCCTACCTCTATGCAGGGAAGCTGTCCACATCTGGACCCTTATACTTAGCCTCAAGGCCAACCTGCTGGCCATTCATGTGACTAGCATGTCCATTCAGCTGGCGGACACCCTCAGTCTAGTGGGCAAGGCGTCTCACGAGTGGTCCCTTCATCAGGAGGTAGTAGACCAACTGTTCTACCAGTGGGTTTACCCCTCAGGTGGATCTGTTTGCTTCGTGGGAGAATGCCAAGCTGAAGCTGTTCTGTGCCTGCCCCCCTCAGCGGGGCACACCGCAGAGGTATGCCTTTGCAAGGCCCTTGACGCTGGGCCTCCTTTTCCTCTGATCCACTAAGTACTGATCAAAGCTCAGAGGGACAAGGCAAGGATGATCCTGGTGGCTGCAAACTGACCCCACCAGTTCTGGTACCTCGATCTCCTCAGCCTCAGCAGCAGTCCTCTGTGACATGTGCTACTGCACCCAGACCTGCTCTCATGCTTTCAGGGGAAAGTCCTCCACCCGGACCTTCAGTCCCTACACCTGACAGACTGGTTCCTGAGTGTTTAGAGTTCCAGGCGCTGGTTCTCCTTGACGAGGTCCTCCATGTAGTTGAGGCCTCTCATAAGGAGCTGACTTGTCAGTGCTATGCCTTCAGATGGAAGAGATTCAATATTTGGTGGTGGGGCAAGGAGCTTGATTCCCTGGCCTGTCTCGCGGCTAGCATCCTTGATTACTTGTGGTCCCTCTTTCAGTTGGGCCTTCGATCAGTGACTCTCAAGGTGCACGTGGCAGCCATCTCTGCATGGGCTGGTATGCTGATGGTGGCACAGGAGAAAGTGGTGAGTTACTTCTTTAAGGGCCTCAACTACATTTCCCCTCCAGTGTGTGAACCACCACCACCTTGGGACTTGTTGCTGGTGTTGGCAACTTGGCAATGCTCATGGGCAAGCCATTTGAACCAGTGCACAGGTGTGAGATGTCATACCTGTCATGGAAGACTGCCTTCCTGGTGGCAGTCATGCCAGCCAGGATCAGTGCCCTCCAGGTCCTCTCAGTGGATTCTCCTTACCTGATCTTCCACAGGTTCGCCTCAACCCAAAGTTCCTTCTGAAGGTTGTTACAGAGTTTCACCTTAAGTAGGTGGTCAGTCTCCCAGTATACTTCATCAGTCACACCTTGGAGGCTGAGCACAGGCTCCATACTCTGGACCTGCGGCATGCGCCTGTCTACTACAGGGAATGCATGGCTGGAGTTCGGGGAAAGGTTTGCCAGCTGTTGGTCACCTATGCTGAAGCCACACCTGGCAAACCAGCATCTATCGGACGATTGGCAGTTGGATACTCTCCTGTATCGACCTCTGCTATAGGGTAGCTGGTAGGGAGCCCCTTGTAGGGCTTAGGGCTCATTCCATCAGACATACCGCTACCTCAGTGGCTGTTTCCAGGGACGTCCCTATCCAGGAGATCTGCAGGGCTGCTAGCTGGAAGTCAGCACACACCTTCATCTCCCATTACCATATTGACCTTGAGTCACACTGGAATGCTGGTTTTTGGGCCTCTGTTCTCCAATCTTTGTTCTTTTAAATAAGGGGTGTGTACCTTGCCCTTCTTCCCAGAGAAGTGCTAGGAGTCTGCCAGAAGTGTAGATAGTACACCATGTCCACACCCCTAGAAAGACAAGTTACTCACCTGTAACTGTAGTTCTAAGAGTGGTATATGGTGTACATCCATACAACCCACCCATCCTCCCCTGCAAGTGGCACACTGGTCTTGCTTCCAACAGATAAGCTCTGATGTCACAGGAGGAGTATACTACTCGGGTGGGTGGGAGGAGCCAGCCTTGAAAATATTCTGGCAAGTCTTAAAGGGGAAAGGAATTCTGCCAGAAGTGTGTATGTACACCATATACCACTCCTAGAACTATAGTTACAGGAGAGTAACTTGTCTCTTTCTGCTTTTAAGATCCCAAAATGTAGTTGTACATTTATAACTTTTACATATATTGAATAGTGCTGTAGAGTTTGGTAGTGAGATGCTAGAAATTGGTGACGTCCTCAGTATTTCCTTTGTGCCACATGTGCTTCCAGAATGGGTCTGCTTTCACTCATAATACCATCCAGAATATACTGGACTGTTACAGTACATAAGTGTGACAGTTATCTGAGGGATGAAACAAAGAATGTCTACATTGGCGGCGGAGAGCGCATTGGGGGCTGCATCGGTGGCAGGGAGGAACCGGAGCTGCAATGGCAGCTGGAGAGCACACTGGGGGCAGGACGGGCACCGGAGCCGACTTCCCGGTGGCTGCAGTCAGCAGCGGACCAGGGCTGGAGGAGAGGAGCTACGTTTTGCGGAGGACCAATCAGGAGACAGGGCTCCAAGTTTGAATCGCGGCAGGGCTATATTGGATGGGCCCAGCTGCCTCACTACACCTGGCAGGAAAAGGAGCTGTAATTGCTGCTTGGGCCGGTAGCGCTGGGGAGAAGCAGAGGAGCAGAGGTTGCTGGATACATCGGTGGGAGAATCCTGGGGGCCCACACTGCGTGGCCGAGGCAGGCTGCATCGGCAGTTGGCCACGTTGGCGGCAGAGAGCGCGTTGAGGGCAGCATTGGCGGCAGTAGGAACCAGAGCTGCATCAGTAACTGGAGAGTGCACGGGGGACAGGATGGGCACCGGAGCAGACTTCCCGGCAGCTGCAATTGGCAGTGGACCAGGGCTGGAGGGAGAGGAGCTACGTTTTGCGGAGGACCAATCAGGAGACAGGGTGCCAAGTTTGAATCGCAGCTGAGGGGGGAGTAAAAGCAATGCTGTCAAGGCTAAATGTATACCAGGACTATCCATGCACTAGGCCAAATTCCAGCTATACTCAATAACACTGGAATGTGGGGGATCCCCAGACTTCCTAGTACATCTGGGAACAAACGACTTGGAAGGAAACAGTGAATTAGAAATTCAGGTTAGATTCCGGGAACTGGCCAGGGTTTGCCACTCTATAGGAAGCACAATTTCCTTCTCTGAGATTCTGCCGGTACTAGGGCGACAAGGGAGAACAAGCAAAACCTTAGAGGGGTAAACCAGTGGCTCGGGGACTGGTGTAAGGCAGAGGAGTATGGGCTGGTGGGAGACTGGGGGATACTGGGCTACATGCCAGGGATAGATTTCACCTCAATCTGGAGGGGAGATAGATCTTGAAACTAAAACTTACTGGATTTATAGGCAAGAGGTGGGGTTTAAACTTATAAAGGGGGGAGGGTCAAATAAAAGGCCCCAGAGGGGCTGCTTGAGGGTCCATGTCTAGGGCATGAGAAGAGTGCGGGGGACTGCGTTGCAAATCCAAGGAAAATTGGGCAGAAAAGGGACTGTGCAGGGCTGGGGGGACTGGAGAGAGAGGGGAGAGGTCGGGGTGGAGGACCGTCCTGATGAATGCCAGCAGCATAAGTAATACAATGCCAGAGCTCCAGGCTATGTTGACTGAGGGAACAGCAGAATTGTGGTGGCAATTATAGAGACATGGGCCACCCAGAGAAATGATTGGGACCTAAATTTGGAGGGCTACAAGATATTCAGGAAAGAGAGAGGAGTGGGAGGTTTTGCACTGATAATCAGAAATGACATAGTGGTTAGTGGAGTGGAGGAGGCTGGAGGTGGTGTGGAGGCGATTTGGGTAACCCTGCAAACGAGGGGAGGGGAAAAATTTAAAATAGGATGGAGTACAGGCCCCCTGCAGGAGAGGAGGCTTTGGAGGATAAACTGGTTGAGAACATCAAGAGTCACTGTGACCTTGGAAAGGGTAGAGTGGTGGTCATGGGTGACCTTGATATGCCGGGGGCTGACTGGGACACCATGACATCCTCTGTGGTCAGGGAACAGAGGCTGATGGGCATCTTTCAGGATGCCTTCCTGGTACAACAGGTGGGGGAACCTACTAGAGAGTGGCGGTTATTGGACATTGTCCAGTGACCAGATAAGGGGCCTGGAGATGTGCAGTCCACTGGCGGGTGGTGACCATGCCATGGTCTGTTTTCTGCTGTATCTGGGAGGGGGGAGGAAAACCGCACTAATACAGTAGTGATAGACTTCAGGGGAGTGGACTTCGTGGGCATGGGTAGGATTCTGCGGGAGAGGTTGGACAAGATTAGGCCGGATATTGATGCTGGAAGCTTGTGGGAGACCATTAAGAAAGGGGTGCAAGACGCTACTCGGTCCTATAGGGAGGTGCAGGAGGTTGGGGGGGAGGCTGCCTACGTATGTTTTAAATGCCTAAGGGGGGATAAGAAACAAGGAGAGTATGAACTGATGACCAGGAGGGTCACCAGAGTTGTGAGGGAAGCCAAGGCAGGGATCGAGCAAAACCTGACTAGGGATATCCGGAGGGGGGGAGAAGGGATTCTATAGATACATAAGAGAAAAGCGAGGACACAGATCAGCAGGATTAAGACTGGGGGGGATGGGCTCAGGAAGCAGGGGAACAGGCAGAGGTGCTAAACGAGTACTTTTCCTCAGTCTTTATAGGGGAGACAGGGGATTCCCACAGCCTGATGGGAGGGAAGAGGGGCCAACAAAATTGAAGGGTCAGTCTGAGACCAGAGGATTAAAAGAGGCTAGGGCACAGGCTGGGCCAGACCCAGAAAGGGTGGGGCGGTTGCTTGAGGGGGAGAAATCACAGTGGATAGGATGAGGGAGGCCCTTCGAAGGCTAAAAACTGATAAGGCGCCACAGCCAGATGAGCTGCATCCGAGAGTTATGGAGGAACTGGCAGCTCCACTGGCTGCACTCTTTAACACCTCTCTGCAGACAGGATCGGTGCCCCAAGACTGGAGGGTGGCTCATGTAGTGCCTATCCACAAAAGGGGATCTAGAGAGGAGATGGGGAATTATAGGCCTGTCAGCCTAACATCTGTGGAAGGCAAAGTAATGGAGGGCATTATCAAGGAGAGGCTTGTGAGGCGGCTGGAAAGGTTAGGGCACCAGGATGATAAACAGTATGGCTTCATCCTGGGAAGATCGTGTCAGTCCAACCTCGTAGAGTTTTATGACTGGGTGATGGGGGGCCCTGGACAGACATAGGCTGGTGGATGTCCTATACCTGGATTTCAGCAAGGTGTTTAATTCGGTACCCCATAATGGGCTGATAGCAAAGCTGGGGGTGGGAGGACAGGTGCTCAGGTCGGTGGAAAATTGGCTTTCTGGGCAAATACAGAGGGTGATAGTCGGCTGGATAGTCTCCTCCCCCCGGAAGGTAATCAGTGGGGTCCCCAAGGTTCAGTATTGGGGCCACTCCTGTTCAATGCCCTTGTTTCGGATATAGGGAGGGGGTTGAGAGAAGGCTGTCTCTCTTTGTGGATGATTCCAAACTGGGAGCACTGGTGGATAGGGAAGAAGTGAGAAAGACGGTCCAGGGGGACCTGGATACCCTGGAGGGGTGGTCAGGGAGGTGGGGATTGAAGTTTAATGCTAGGAAATGTAAGGTACTTCACTTGGGGGTCGGAAACCCGGGCCATGTATACACCGGGGGTCACACGCAGCCCACATTGGGTGAGAGGGATCTAGGGGTGATGGTAGACGTCAAAATGAATAACTCCAAAAACTGTAGTAGAACCGCAGCCAAAGCAAACAGGATACTGGGCTGCATAGCCAGCGGAATTACATCCAGGAGGAGGGAGGTGATCCTCCCTCTATATAATGCCTTGGTCAGGCTGCAACTCGAGTACTGTGTACAGTTTTGGAGACGTCATCTGAAGAAGGACATAGCACTGCTGGAGAGGGTCCAGAGGAGAGTGACCAGGATGATTCAGGGCATTGGGGGGGGGAGGCCCTATGAGGAGAGACTGGAAGAGCTTGGGCTGAACACACTGGAGGAGAGGAGAGACAGGGGAGACATGATAGGGGTCTTCAAGTACGTAAAAGGAATAACCAAGGAGCTGTTCAGGCTAAAGAAGGGGGAACAACCAGGGGGCATGAGTGGAAGCGGGAGGGGAGAAATTACAGGGGGGAACGTAGGAGGCATTATTTCGCTGAGAGGATGGTGGAGCCGTGGAATGTGCTGCCCAGGAGGCTGGTGGAGGAGGGCACAGTGGATGGCTTAAAGAAGGGGTGGGACAGGTACAAGGGGAAACTGAAGCCAAAGAAGACACTCTCGGTGAGGGGGGGGGCGGGAAGGCGAGCACCCACTAGGTGGCTGGCTGCCAAGCAGACATGACAGATCATTAGGCCTGTTCTGCTGGCTTTTAGTATGTTAGTAAGTGTAGAGAATAAAGTATGGGGTGGTATGCATTACAAGAATTTAATACACTCCTGAGGTGTGTGATGCTACATAAACCCAAAGAGCACAGCTCAGCGAGTTTATTTAAGCATCACACACCAAGGGTGTCCTTATTTTATATAATGCTGGTCATCAATTTTGTTTCTTAACCCCCCACCCCCCAAACAAATTTGTAGTTTGGTGAGGTAGCCTGTTGCCCTTCACAGCAGCCTTTGGCTCCCGGGACTGGCTCTGAAACCAGGAAGAGATCCAGTTTACAACTTTACTACAGAGGAGTAAACATTTTAAATTTAATTTTTTCTGACAAGTACCAAATGAAGATGTATGGAGGAACCGGAAGTCAGGTCCGGTAACGAGATCTTTGAGTAGCGGTCGGTTGGCTCTGATGCCAGCTTTGATGAGCAGTATAAAGGAGCACTGCAGGAGACTAGATTTTAAAAGTGAAGCTATCTTTTTTTTTTTTTAAGGAAAAAAAAAACACAAATACCAGGCAAACAGGTGCAATGCCCACTCCACCTCTGACTGTTTCGGATGCAGTGTAATTTCTGACTCTCTGAACGGTGCCCGAGAGTGCTGTGCTCGCTACTGCAGCTGCTGTTCAGTGAGCATGTGTTTGCCATAATAACTGACCAGTTATTATGGCAAATAACTGGCCATCTCTATTGAGAAAATTGATAGTTGGTTATAACTTTTATTGAGAAATGGAATGAAAATGAATAGCAAAGGAGCAAGGAATCTGTTAGTGTGTGTGTTTTCCATCCTGCATTCCACAGTGCATAGTTGTACTGTGGCTCCACAAGTGTTATATTTTGGTGTTACCTATTTGATCTGTGATTTTCTCCCAAGTGGTTAAACTCAGAACATGGACACTACAAATCCTGTATTAAGCAATTAAGTAGTTCTAGTAATGTGGCTTGTGTTAACTATCCACACTTTGGCAGTTCTGCTGGAGACAGCTGAGTCGTTGGAAGTCTTCAAGTTAAGTTCCTCCCACCGCCCTGGTGTTATATAATCCAGCTGCGCTCCATGATGTCAGACCTTCCTTACTGCTGAAATGGGCAGTTTGCTTTGCAGCTGTATGGTGTTGAAGGAATTTCAGTTGTTCATATGCTTTTCCGAAATAGATTAGTTGCCATATTGGTCCTTGTAAGAGTAGATCCAGAAGCAAGTGGTTTGATGCCTTTTATTGGAGCAACAAAGATGTTACAAAAAGAAAACAGTGTCTAAGCTTTCGGACCAACCAAGTCCTTCCTCGGAGACCTATGACAGTTGTTGAGAGTCACATGCTGTTCATTCCATTTAAATCTGTGGTTATTTTAAATAGGTACTTTAAACCAATGAGAATATTTTTCATTTTTTGTGTGTGTGTGTATGATCTGAGTGTTAATAGAATGCGACTCTCTGAACAGCTGTCATAAGTCTCTGAGGAAGGGCCTGGTTGGTCCAAAAGCTTAGACATTTTCTTTTTGTAACATCTTTGTTGGTCCAATAAAAGGTATCAAACCATTTGCTTCTGGATCTGTGCTTTTCAGGTGATATTTTTTGACTGTTTCAGCTTTACAGTTGCTCCACTGTCTTCTGGTTCCATGGGCCGAATTTTCAAAGTGTGGCACAGGGCGTGTGCCAAGCCCTGTACCATGACATTTAGGTTCTAACAGTGTGCCAAACCTGCACCCAGTTTTACAATCTCGGGTACAGTTGTGACAGTGTCCACACTTTACGATAGCTTGTGCCAAATATCTGGCACAAGCTCTGTTTAAAAAAAAAAAAGAAAAAAAAGTGCCCCCCCAGGATTGTCGCAAGATAGACCACAAAAAGTTTGTCTAACTTACAGCAGTTGGCACACAGGATAGAAAATCCCAGTTGCTGGCTTGGAGAATGCCACAAGCCCTGTACACCATGTCTTTGGCACACCTGGGGCTTGCAGCATTCTCTCCCTTTTGAAAATCTGGCCCCATGTCTCAATCACGATCAGTGATGGAGAGCAAGAAGCCAGGATTTAAGTTCTGCACCCAGTGCAGGCAGATTGTGTCTGCCATGGATCCGCACAACATGTGCTTTTACTGCCTAGGCGATCTTCAACACATCAAGAGATGCAGTTTGTGCCGGATCATGCTGCTCTCATCCATTGAAGACCGGAAAGCTTGACTGGCCCTTGATAGGCCAAAAGACTGCAAATAGGCACTGACGGTGACTTGGTTTGCTGCTGATCTTACGATCATGGAAGAAGAAGTGGCTTCGTTGAGTTCCTTGTTCGTTGTAGCACTGTTCCCAGCCATTGCCAGCTTCTGAGGGTTCTACTTTGATGAGTATAGAGAAATGTGTCTGGCCCCCTATATCTTCAGGGAGAGCCCTTCTCACCATGGGCTGGCCCAGTGGCACAGAGGGCGGAGGCACTGTGCACCTTACCTTCCACTACTTCAGCACCCCAAGTGCAGGAACGAGCTTGAGTTGCCTGGGGAGGAGAGTATTCTGTTCTGTGAGGTAGCTCTCCTCTCCTCTCCTGGGGTGGTGAAGCATGCCAGCCTGGTCCTTGGCTGCCCCTAGGTGGAGGCCTGGGGGAGTGCCATAAGCTTGAGCAATATTGAGTGGAGGAGCTATGATTCTATAGAGTGTGCATGCCTCACAGTGCACACACTTAGATGCTGCTGCAGCAGGGCACCCAAGGGGAGAAAATGGTTGGCACAGGCTTCATGAAGATCTGTCTGCCTACCTCTGTCCTACACCATCACCTGAACCACCAGCCCGGTTCTGAATGTGAGTCACTGGTTGGAGTGAGGATGGCCTTCCCCTTCCTGGCCCTGCCATGAGGGGCAATCCATGGGGGACTTTGAGTTGCCTCCAGAGCAGCCTTTGCCAGTTGTTGTACCACTGAAGCCTCTCATGCTTAATCTGCCAAGGCAAGTGGTTTACCCAAACCCTCTGTAGGACACAAGTCAGTGGTTGAGGATGAGGCACCACTTATGCTCTCGATCCCGTTTAACCAGCAAGTGTCGCCATCGACTCTCCTTGGCCTCCCTGTCTTCAGGTGAGGAAAGGCATTGACAAAAGATAGGTTTGATGCTATGAGGAGCTGTTTCAGCAGCAGTGGACTACTTCTGGGAAGGGTAGGGCTCTGCCTTCTTGACCTTTAGTCCCCTGGCCTTCGGTCATCCCCACGCCAGTCCATGCTTTCTCAGCATTCCCCAGGGTCTGCATCTCCACCTCTGCAAGTGGAACCACTCCACCGCAACCTCTGTTCAGGGCCCTGACCAAGGAGTCTTGCCCCACGCAGCTGACTTACCGGGCCACCTTTCAGTGGCGATCACCCATGACGAGGAGATCAGGGTGGTTCTGGTGGCAGACAGTCAAGGGCCATCTTTGGGGAATCCTCTGACTCTGAAGGTGAGTCGATGATGGCCGCTACCAGGACTCATGTTCAACTGGGAATTGGTCAAGGAGCTGACCACTGGCCATGTGCCAGTGTCATTTGGAGCATTGGTCTGACTTATGATGAAGCCCATGGAGGTTCCCTAAGAGCAGATTTAGAAGTAGGCCAAATACCAGTTTACTGATATAATGGACAGTGATGATTTCCCTAGGGGTTGCCTTTACCGTGGCTGAGGTCTTTTTGTGACCAGCCCTGGAGCTTTCGGCACCCTCTACCGTATGGTCCGCAGAAATTTGATCCCCACAGGTAACCTTTCTGGGTTTTCTGGCTATCCCTCCATGGAGGGCTTGGTCTCAGACTTGGCCTTCTGTAAATCCAGAGGCCAAGGGAATACAGACAAGCCTGCAGACAAAAAGTCCAGAAAAGACTGACCACACAGCTAAGAAGGTGTATGCTGCTATGTCACTAGGTCTGCATCAGGCCAGCTATGCTGTCATTATGGCAAATTTGGCCATTCCTTGTTTGCAGCATTAGTGGAACTTCTCCACCACCTTCCAGCTGGCATGCAGTATTCTGTATAGGTATTCAGAGACCAGGGTCAGTGCCAGCTCCAGATGGCTTTTGCCATGGGCGACTCCAGTGTCTTTGCCAAGGCTACAGCCATCACCATGCATCAGAGGGCCTGGCTGAGACTGTCCACCTTCATGGCTGACACTCCACATGAGCAGGCCAGTGTGCCCTTCTTGAGCACTGACATCTTCAACCCCGGCATGAATGGATATCTCACGGGCATTAACAAAGTCCAGTGCCACCTTAGATTCCATGGCTTTGCCCCCAGAAGTACCAAAAGCCTAAAAAGAAGGCCTTTTAGTGTTGGGCCTTTCAGTAGCAACAGGGGCAGCTTCAGTGCTAGCATCTGAAACCTAAGTTCGACGGCTATGGGGAAAAGGGGGGGAGGCAGAGGTGGTAGTGCCTCTGTGGCCCCAGTGGTCATAGCCCCTCCAAAGCTGCGCAGTCATGGGTTGTGGGATGTTATCCCTCACTTGTCCAGTCCCTGCATCAGCTCTGGATTGGGGGTCCATTGCACCACTTCTTGCCACAGTGGTCTGCCTTTACCTTGGACAGATGGTTTCTAGAAGTAGTGGGCAGAGGGTTACCTCTGGATTTTGAGGCTGTCCTGCCATACTGACTTGGCGCTCTTCAGGAGTCCAGGGTGCTAAAGGACATGTCTGTGCTTCCAGACGGCATTGCTCATCTCTTAGAGCGTGGGGTGATAGCCCACTTTCCAGATGCCCTGGCTACTCAGGTATATGTGTCCAGGTACTTCCTGGTTCCGAAACAGAAAAAAAGAGGCTGGTACCCAATACTGGATCTGCAAAAGTTCTGCATGGTGACTCTGAATTAGATCATCCTGTCTCTGGACAAGGGCATGTAGGCACAATTTTCCACATTCCAGTCTGTCTGTCCCATTGCTAATGCCTTCAGTTCCATGCAGAGGGGCAGTATCAGATCGGGGGATCGGCGGGCGGCCACACACCCCCCCGCCCCCATTTAAATGTCCGAATTTGCAAAGAATTAAGGAGTTTCTGTTAGTTCTGTGCATGCAGATATGTGAGCTGCATCTCAGGCACAGTGCCATAGGGAAAAACTACAGTGTACATGGCACCCTCAGCCAGCTACCAATTGGTTGATAAGGCCATTTCCCCACCCACTTTTGGGCTGGCTCATTTTGTTGTTCGGCAACAGTTCCCACTGATTCATTCATTCATTCTTTCTCTCTCTCTCTCTTCCTCCTCACAAACGTGCACCAGCCAGCCCACCTGCAGTTCAGCAGACAGCGCAACTAAACTGGCCGGGTAGGTCACAGCGATGGGTGGTTTAGCACAGGACTGAACAGACAGAGGCTGTGAAATGGGGTACTAGGGGTTGGCAAACAATAGCATGTCGTCGCCACACCATCGGTCAGTCTGTGACATGGTAGCACGCACACACGGGCAGTAGTGTGACTCCTGTGAGCAGATTTCATCCCAGGCAACAGCTCTCCCAAAAATTCAGAGATGGTGGTGAGTTAAACTTATTCATTCTGGAGTGGGAATGGAAAGAATAGGGACTGGAACAGATGGGAGGACGGTCCGTGTCCCAGTGGTGGCATGGTGTGGCATGGGAGACTGATGTTGGCAAAAGCATATGTCTTAATAGAAAGGACAGCACATCAGGTAGTGCAGAATCCCATGTTCTGAGCTGTAGCCTAATGGTCGTGTGTATTTCTTCAAGAGATGCTCAGCATGGTGTTTGTGCTATGTTTGTCAGAGGTTGCCTAATCCTGGATCCTGGGAAACACTGTACACCATGTATTATGCTAATGAGCAGAGCACTGCTGCCTGCTTCTGGCTTTGGATCTGTGGCTGCCCTAAGAGCTTTATGTCAGAAGTAGTATTGTGCGAGATCAAAGAGAAGTATGGGCTAATTTAAGATGTACTGTAGTTGAAGTTCTTCTGTGTAGTTGTTACCTTTCACTTGGTGAAGAAGACAAAAAAAAAAAAAAATCATTCATGCTTGTGAATTGCCTCTGTTTTTTTTTTTTTTTTTTTTTAATAAATCCTTTCTGCTTGTTGTGATTGTTCACTGAGTGAATACCTAAAAATCAGCATGGATTTTATGAGTTGGTATAGGGCTGGAACCAACCACCCGATGGCATCTGCCATCTGGCGACCAGCTGCCAGCATGAGCCGCCTTGCCTTGCATGCCCTTCTTTTACCCTAGCAGGGGTTTTTATGTTGTAATGAAATAAATGGGAGCTTAAGTATATGCAACAAACCTCAGTTCTCTAAGGCAGATTATGAAAAGTTTCTTGAGGCCTTCCTCTTCTGACGGGACCGTGTGGGTATTGGCAGGCTGTGTCCCCATTTGTTTCTGCTTAGCTCTCTCTTTTCTGGATTCGTTGTAAGTAACATTGCTCCTTCTATAGCGCTCATGCTACTTGCCATTAAAGGTGAATGTATGAGAGCTGTACTGTGGTTAGAAATTAGTAGTAACAAAATGCTGAATACTAAAATGGCTCCATCCTGATAGCAGTGTTTATTGAGTTGTGTTGCTTTAGTTTTGTAAACCATTGCACACGCTGTTTAAAAAAAGTTGTGTACTTTTCACTCATTCTAAAATTGTTTCTACTGTAAGCAGTTTTATAATGTCCCTTACTATGAATAGTTTGTAAGCATTTAGAGGGAATAGATTTCAGTATAAGCCCTACATGTAAGTGTGGCATTGTCCCATATTATCACATTAAATTCTCAGCATAATTTCCTACCTTGCTAGAACCTGCAAAGTAGTAAAAGGTGTCTGGACAATCCTGTCATCTGCTGCGCCAGCATATTGTATACTGAGGCTCTAGAGACATCCCACAGTGCCCAGTGGTTGACATCAGAGCCAGGATTCAGCTGCTGGAGATTCATTGGTCAGGTATGTAGTGCTTTAAATCTCCAAGTCATCAGTATGCGATCCTACTGTACTCTCATCAGCTGACCCATACATAACTTCAAGAGTACTGCACAACTTTTTACTGATGAATCAGAGCTTTGTAAAGTTCCATGCTATATAACTAATATCCCAGCTCTGATGTCAGCTGCCTGAGATTATGGGAAGTCTCAGGAGCATCCTGCTTTACAAAATGTTGGAGCATAAGATGGCAGGATAGGTCAGATAATTCTTACAATTTAACAAGCTCCAGCCAGGTAGTAAATTGCATTGAGCACTTAATGTATTACTCAGGGTAGTACCACACTTAGGTGACTGTTCCCCTTTAAATCATAATTCTAGCCGTTGAGAGCAGGATTTTCAAAACTACCCTAGGATTTGCATCCTCATCACCACCATAATGGCGCCCACAGGTGCTGCATCAGAATTGGTTACTCAATCCAGGCAGTGGAGAGTGGAGACTTGTGCTCAGTGGTGCTTGGTCGGGGTTGCCACTGCTGGGTTAACTAAACCCAAGACAATTGGAGCAGGTCAGAAAAAAGTACCATACTCACCAAAACATTCCAAAACATTTGCATACACAACCCCACCGCCAAGACCCGCCCACCCAAATTCTAAAATCCTAGATCCACTACTGCACAGTATCCTGTACCAGATCCAGGTCATGTACTTCGATCTCTCATCCACCCCCAGGATCTTCACCTAGTGCATGGTAGTGGTGGTGGCCTTCTGCCATGCCAAGGTGAAACAGAATGTATCAGCAGAAAAGGCCCTGTTGGCCTATCTAGTCTGCCCTGTTTTCACTGCCTACACTACACCCTGGACTCTCTTTGATCACAGGTGTCCCTCCACCTCCCTTATTTGATCTCAGGTGTCCCTTCCTCCTCCTCCCTGATTTGACCACAGGTGTCTTTTCCTCCCCACTTATTTATTTATTTAGTTTTTGTTGACAGGATAAGTGCACTATACGAATTCTGCCTATTTTCAGTCACAACCCAGGGGAGGGGGATACAGATGAATGCCAACTGACTTTGAACCAGATTAAGCTGTTGGTGGTATTTTTAATGAATTGGTCACAGGTGTCATTTCCTCCTCCCCTTATGTGGTCACAGGTGTCCTTCCCTCCTCCCTTACCTCTAGCTGTTATACTCACATGCCTATACCACATGTTTGAAACTCCCCATTGTCTCTGCTTCTACCACCCCTTCTAGCAGGTTGTTCTGGGCATCCATCACCCTTTCTGTGAAGAAGAATTTCCTCACATCCCTCTTAAACTCTCACCCCAGCTTCGTAGCATGCTCCTGTGTTCTGGTGCTCTTGCTCCTGTGAAAGGGACTCCCCTTCTGCACCTTGTTCACCCCCATGAGGTACTTATAGGTCTCAATCATGTCCCCTCTCACTCTTCTCTCCTCTAGTAAGTACATGTTGCACTCCTGCAGCCTCTCCTCATATGGTTCCTTGTGTAACCCCCTCACCATTTTAGTAGCCCTCGTCTGGACCACCTCCACTCTCACAATGTCCTTTTGGAGGTGCGGCCTCCAGAACTGGACACAGTACTCCAGATGGGGTCTCACAAGTGAGTGATATAGAGGCATCACCACCTCCCTTCTCCTGCTAGAGATCCCCCTCCCAGTGCACCCCATCATTCAGCTCACCTTGCCTTCTGCCCTGTTGCACTGCCCTGCCACCTTGAGATCACCAGATATGATCACCCCAAGGCCCCCGTCTTGACTGGTAACTTGAAGTACTCCCCATCTTATACACAGCTTCCGGGTTTCCCCACCCTAGGTGCATAACTTTGCACATTTGGGCATTCAAACCCACCTGCTACTCCACCCCCTCCTGGGTGTTCATCCTGTTGCAGATGTTTGTGTCATCTGCAGAGAGAGACACACCTTCCTCAGTAATGGCACTTATGAAGACACTGAAGAGGACAGGACCCAGTGCTGATCCCTTTGGTACTCCACTGGTCACCCTCCCATCCTCTGAGTGACTGCCGTTTAGCATCATCCTCTGCGTGCTGCCTTTCATCCCGTTAGATGCCCAGCTCACCATCTACTCCTCCAGGCTGCTAACAGTGCTGTTGCTGTTTGTAAGCAGCAGGTTCAGCACTGCCCCATCCCTAGTGGGTTTGTCGACTAGCTGCCAGAGAAAGGCCCCTTGTAAGGAGTCAGGGACGGCCCTGCTCCTCGTCAAAGCTGCAGACAGAAGACTCCAGTCCACATCTGGCAGATTGAAGTCACAAACTAGCAGCACCTCCCCTTATTTGCCATCCTGATTATGTACTCCCCAAGTGTGTATGCAACTCCTCTCCCTCTGCTGGAGGTCTGTATACCACTCCTGTTCAGATAGCGGCACCAGCACCTGTCTCCAGGATGATGCACAGCACATCCATTCCTTCCTTTTCCTCTGGGTGCCCCAGCACTTCTGCAGCCCTGATTCCCTTCCTCACATATAATATAACCACTCCTTCATTCTTCCCTTCCCTGTCTCCATGGAACAGAGAGTAGCCTTGTATGGCCACATCCTAGTCATGGCTATCAGTGCACCCTGACTCTGTTATGGCCACCACATTCAAGCTAGCCTCCTCCATGATGGCCTCCAAGTGTTGAATTTTATTTCCCCGGACTCCTTGGATTGGCGCACATGGCTGTCCATACACACTCCCATGTTTCCCCACTGCTGCCTGTGCTGTTTCCTGAAGCATCCCCTAATCCTACCTCTTCCCTCGTTGCCCTCGCTCTTGCCTGTCTCCTTTAATCCCCTCTTCTTGCTCTACTGATTTATACCTCCCTTGTCCTCTGTCTTGTCCCCACCACTGTCTGCCTACATCCCTGCTCTGTGGGAGCTTCCTCCACTCCAGCCCACCCTCCGTTGAAGGTTCTTCTGCATCTCTCTTATCCCCTGCTGACTGTTAACTTTGCCACAGAGCTTAGTGTCATCTGCAGAGACACATCTGTATTGCTTCTATGTCAGTGATGAACACATTGAAAAAAACTGGTCCCAGAACAGACCCATGTGCACCCCACTTGGGATCCCTCTCCCAATTTAACTCAATTTACCATAACCATAGATACATAGACAGTGTCGGCAGATAAGGGCCTATGGCCCACCCAGTCTGACCATTTGAGCTTGTAAGTTCAGTTTGTTTTCCTAGAAGTCTGTTTCCCCTTACCCATGACCTCTAGAATTCCTTTATGTCTATCCCATGCATTCTTAAATCCCGTGATTGTTTCAGCCCCACCACTTCCTCTGGCAGGGTGTTCACTTGTCCACCACCCGTTCTGTGAAAATTCTTTCTCATGTTTCCTCTGAATCATCCTCCCTCCAACTTCATCCCATGCCCTCTAGTCCTGGAACATCTTTTTGCTTAAAATAGTGTTTTCCTGCACTCTGTTTCTCCCTGTAAGATACTTGTTGTCTCTATCATATCCCCTCTCTCCTCCTCTCCTCCAGGAGTACATGTTCAGTTCCTTCAACCTGTCTTCATAGGACTTGTGATGCAATCCATGCACCATCTTTGTTGCCCTCCTCTGAACCTTCTCTACCCTGTCTATGTCCTTACGTAGGTATGGTCTCCAGAACTGTACACTGTACTCCAGGTGGGGCCTCACTAGTGTCTTGTATGGAATTATGACCTCCCTTTTCCTGCTGGTGATGCCCCTGCCCTACCATCCCAGCATCCTATTTGCTTTTACCTGCTGCCTTGTCACACTGTCTCCCTACCTTGAGGGTCATCAGAGATGACAACCTAAGATCCTTTCCTGCTTGGTGCATGCTATATCCTCACCCCCAACTGATATATTGTGCCGGTTTTTGTGCCCCATATGCATTATCTTGCACTTCTTTGCATTGAATTTCAACTGCCAAACCCTTGACCATTCTTCAAGTTTCTGCAGGTCCCTTCTCATTCTGTCTACACCCTCTGGTGTGTCTACTCTGTTACAGAGCTTTGTGTCATCAGCGAACAGTGAAATTCTGCCTTCTAGATCCTGCGCAATGTCACTGATGAAGATTGAATAGGACCGGTCCCAGCACTGATCCCTTGGTACCCCACTGGTCACTCTTCCCTCTGTGGAGTGACAGCCATTTACCACCACCCTCTGTGTCCTGCCACCCAGCCAGTTACCTACCCACCACACTACTGTCCTGCCCACACCCATATTCCCCAGTTTGTGTAATAGTCTTCTATGTGGCACAGTGTCAAAGGCCTTGCTGAAGTCCAGATAGGCCATGTCCACTGCCCTCCCCTGATCCACCTCCCTAGTCACCCAGTCAAAAAATTCAATGAGATTGGTCTGACATGACCTCCCCCTGGTGAAACCATGCTGCCTTGGGTCCTGTAGTCCATTGACAACCAGATGTTCCACCAATCTCTCCTTCAGAAGTGCTTCCATGATCTTTCCCACCACCGAGGTGAGGCTGACTGGTCTGTAGTTCCCTGCTTCCTCTTTGTTCCCGCTTTTGTATAAGGGGACTACATCTGCTGTCCTCCAGTCTTTGGGTACCTCCCTGTTTCCAGTGATTGGCTAAACAGGATAGGCAGAGGTTCAGCCACCACCTCTCTTAGTTCTTTAAGGACCCTGGGTGCACCCCATCTGGCCCCATTGCTTTGTCAACTCTTATTACTTCCAGTTCCTTCAGGACCCTTTCTCGTAAAGGGACTTGTGTCCATTTCTGCACCATTCTCACCCTTGTACTCCTTCAGACCCATTACCCCTCTTCCTCAGAAAAGACTGAGCAGAAATACCTGTTCAATATGTCAGCTTTACTGTTGTCATCCTCCACGCCGACTCCCATCCTCCCCTTCAGTCTCACTATCCCTCCTTTGTCTTTCTTTTTCACTTATGTACCTGTAAAGGTTTTGTCCCTTTAACCACTGATTTTGCAATGTGTTCTTCTGTCTGAGCTTTTCCTTACTGACTTCCTGCCTCCCTTTGTTTCTCCTGGTACTCTCCCTATCCCCTTCTGCCTGTGTCTTTTTGTATTGCCTGAATGATATCTTTTGGCTTTCACTTTCTTTGCTACCTCTTTGGAAAACCATAATGGTCTCCTCTTCCTTTCCTCTTGCTAACCTGCTTAATGCATAATTCTGTTGTTCTTATAATCCCCATTTTAAATACTGCCCACTGTTCCTCAACCCTGATTCCTGTCCCATTCCCTTAATGCCTCTTTCAAGTATTTCCCATTTCCCAAAGTCTGCCCCTAAAATCCAGGATCGTGTTTTGTGTGGTTTGGTTCTGCTCTTTCTGTGATTTCAAACCACAATGACTGGTGGTCACTGTTACCCAGGTGCTCCCCACTGTTACCCCCATCACACTGTCCCTGTTTGTGAGCAGAAGGTCCAGTATTGCCTTCTGCCAGTTGGTTCCATGACCAGTTGCTTGAGGAAGGCACCCTGAAGGGAGTCCAGGATAAATCTGCTCCTAGTTGATGCTGCTGCTGGGATGCTCTAGTCCACGTCTGGAATATTGAAGTCTCCAACCAGTACTACCTATCCCTTGTCTGCCATCCTTTGGATGGCTAGCATCAGCTCCCTATCTGTTTCTTCCTCCTGGGCTGGTGGTCTATAGACCACACCTGTGCGGATGGCTGGCCATTTTCCTTTCTAAGCTAACCCACAGTATCTCTCCCCATTTTGTTCCTCCTGGATCTCTGTGGCCCTTATGTCATTTTCACGTACAGTGCCACTCCTCCTCCCCGTCCTGCCTGCTCTGTCTCTTCTGAATATGTTGTAGCCAGGTATGGCCATCTCCAGTCATGGTATCATTACACCAGGTTTCAGTGATGGCCACAATGTCCAGGTCTGACTGTACCATGACAGCCTCCAGATCTTCCATCTTGTTGCTAAGGCTCCTGGCATTTGCACACATGGCTTTCCATGATTTGACCTCCCTAGTCTGCTTCACTGTTCTACTCCAGCCCCTTCCTTGGTTGTCATTTATCCCTGGTTCTCCTTGCTGTCTGCCCTTCTGCTGAATTTTGCCCCTTTTCTGCTTATCCACCTTTTGGACACTAATCTCCATCGTTTGCACACCGCTTTGCAGAGATGGCCACTCCTCTGGTTCACTGGTTCCACTGCTAGCTGTGGGGGGTGAGCAAGTAGGTACCCTCCTTGCTGGCCTGCCACCCCCCTTTGCTAGTTTAAATGCTTGTCAATGTAGCATTTAAACTTATCATTGAGTACTTGGATTCCCCTCCAGGATGGATGCAGGCCGTCAGGCTTGAACAAACCTCCATCCCTCCAGGTGGGTCCCCAGTCACCAATGAATCCAAAACCTTCCTCACAGCACCAGTTCTTCAACCATGAGTTAAAGTTCCTGGTGCATGCACTCCTATGCTCTCCCTTGCCTCTCACAGGTAGTACTTCTGAGAAAGTGACAGAAGTAGCTACTTGCTTGAGACCCCTTCCCAGTTTCCTAAACTCTTCCTGAACTTCCTTTGGCTCCCCATTTGCCAAGTCATTAGTACCTAGGTGGATAATGACATCCAGCTCCTAGCTCCATCTTCTAGATCCTCTAACTTCTTCAGCAACCTTCTGTGTGGCACCCATTCAAATGCCTCACTGAAGTCAAAGTAGAGTAATTCCACTGCTTGCCCCATTGAGAAATACCGATATGCGCCAGTTGATCAGTATGGGTAAAAAGGAAAAAAGCTGAGTGCATAATTAGGTTACAGGACAGAGCTTTTGTTATGCAGACTATAGTCTGTTCACAGCTACTACAAAGAAGCTCTGTGATACCTAGTTCACTGTCTGTGTAAATGGACACAGAGGTATGGAGTGGATAATTCACACTGATCATATCAAAAGGGCTGTCCTACTTCTAAGCAAGAACCTCCTGTGGTTTTACAAACATTATCAGATAATTGAAGCAGCTGGGTTTGTTGTAGATAAAATGCCCAGTAAACATCATCCTCTAGGGTATGGTCAGACTGTGAACCAAGTATGGGTTAACTACGTCTGGGATCAAGAGGACAAAGGGAGGCTGACAGGATGATGTGATGGAGGGCAGACATCCTGAGAGGGTAAAACTGACATCAGAGCCAGGCACAGACAGATTCAGCTAGCTGGGGAACAGAATGTATCAAATGTCCACTGCAAGTAAAGGGACTTGGTATTTCCTGAATTTCACACCTTAACGGCAACTTGATTCCTAAGCAATAAAGCAACCCTAGAGTAGGTTCTTTCAGACTAGTTAATCTTTTTGTTCAACTGTTTTGTTTTGCATCTCTTAGTGTGTTTTATCCCTCTTTAAGTTAACTGTAGATTTTGTAATTCAGTAGTATAGATATTAAATGTTTATATATTTAATATTTTTTGTGACTGTGTAGTGTTTTATGGGGCAGGTACAGTGGAGCCGACCAGGATGAAGCACAGTATCAGTTTCCTGCATGATAAAAGGGATTAACTCCCTGTTGAAACTGCCTGGTTTCCTGCAGTAATTGTGCTGAACAGTTCTGCTGAATTTGGTTTCTTCATGGCAGGCTGCACGTTAGCAATCCATTTCTTTTTAGAAAGCTGGTGTTCACCTGCAAAAGAGCACAGCTATTAAGTATAAAGTAACCTGTATCTGACACAGAGTGGGTAAGTGGTACCAGGAGTAACCAAAGGGTTGGTTCTGTGTCAGAAGTGAAAAATAAGGCCTTGCACTGGGTGAGCAGTGGCCAGTAGTGTTACTTGAACCAAGCTGGCATACCCTAGCAGTCACCCAGGTGGTGGCAGCATTGAAATACAAGGATCTGTTCGGGCATTCGGTCACTCTTGTTTGTGACAGTGAGACATACGTGTGACAGTGAGGTCAGAAGTTTGTCACACTCTTGTCTAAATATTATTCATTAGTAAGTAAAAACACTGGGAATGTTACAAGGGGTTGTAAAGGCAAAAAACTGGGGGAGGGGATGGGGAAGGGGCCAAGCTGTCATTAGAACACTTGGTGCAGCCTGACTAAAGCACTCAGAGTAGTAGATTGGTACGACCCAGGTAGGAAACTGGATAGACATGATGGACCAAGGTATTTTCTTGCTGTCAGCTTTCTGTATTTCTATATTACCTTATCTAAATATTATTCATCAGTAAATGAAAGCACTGATCGAGTAAGTAAAAGCACTGCCTGGCAGGGTGTTTCACTACCTGGATGACTGGCTGAGAGACAGGTTGTCCAGAGAGGCGGAGGAGAGGTCCAGGGATCTGGCTGTCCAGGTCTGGCAGTATTTGGGCATTCTGGTCAACCCTGCCAAGTCAGAGCTGGTCCCCTGGCAGGTGATCAAGTTAATCAGACCAGAACTAGATTCCCTGCAGGCCAAGGCCTGCCTCCATGTGAACCTAGCATAGGAGTCTTATCTCCTTTGTGGGCTCATTTCGGGTTGGGTGCACTTGCCCTGTGTGGGACTTCCTGGGTGGGTGACATCCTCCACCAGCTGATCCGTTAGGCTTGCTGGTGGATGCACCACCTGCAGTGGGAGTTGGGCCACCAGAGGTCCCAGCTGCTAGGTCACTTGGACCAACCAGTTGTCGTGACCCAGCCGATGTGGGGGTACCACCCAGTGGTGGTTGGACTCATAAAATCTGGAGAAGGGAATCATGTTTGTCCTCATGAATCATCCGTCTTGCTCACAGTGAACACATCTCTGGTAGACAACAGGGCCCACAGGTTCTAGTCACCCTGGGAGTCTGAAAACACATCAACCTGCTGGAGCTCTGTGTAGTATTCCTAGCTTTGATGGCATTTGCTCCATTGATCTGGGATCATGTTGTAGAGATACAAACAGACAACACAACCACTATGTCCTACATGAAAAGACAGGGCAGGATGCACTCCCTTCCGTTGTGTTAGGAAGCTCCTTGCACTGCAACACACATACGTAGTCTGGGTGCAGATCTCTTGGTGATCCATGTCACTGGAGAAAACAATCAGCTGGCTGATGGTCTCAGCCGGGTCAGGCATTGCATGAGTGGTCCCTGAATCGGGGTAGTACACTACGTTTTCTTCCTGTGGGGCACCCCTCTGGTGGGCTTGTTCACCTCATGGGAGAACTGAAAGCTGAGGCTATTTGGTGCTCCCCACAGTCTAGGATGCTGTTCAGGGATACCTTCACAAGGCCCTAGGCTCTAAGCCTCCTGCACACATTTTCTCCCTTCCCCTTGGTCCACAATGTCATGGTCACGACCCAGAAGCACAAGACATGGATGATCCTGATATCCCCAGATTGGTCCAGGCCATTCTGGTATCCAGATCTCCTCAGCCTCAGCAGCGTGCCTCTGTGGTGGGTCCCTTCCACCTAGATTTGCTGACCAGACAACAGGAGAAGACCTGCACATGGACCTCCAATCCCTGCACTCACACCATTTTTCTTGAGTGGCTAGAGTTCTAGGCTTTGGGCCTTGTAGAGGACATCTTCCTCACTGTGGAGGCATCCTGTAAGGAGTCGACTCATAAATGCTATGCATTTAAGTAGAAGAGGTTCTCGATCTGGTGCCAGAGTAAGAAGCTTGATCCATTTACCTGTGGCGAGCATCCCTGACTACCTGTGGCCCCCCCTCTGTCTCTCTCTCTTTCATGACTGAGTGATGACCATTAAGGTGCACCTGACAACCTATCTGCATACCAGGCGCTGGCTGGTATGACAGTGGTGGCCCAGGAGAATGTGGTTGGGTGCTTTTTCAAAACCTTGATCGCTTATTCCTGTCGTCACATGAACCTCCAGCTCCATGGGACCTACTACTGGTGTTGGCAGTGCTCATGGGCAAGCCATTTGAACCAATTCATAAATATGAGATGTCACATTTGTCATGGAAGACCACCTTCCCAGTAGCTGTCATGTCAGGCAGAAAGATTAATGAGCTCCAGGCACTCTCGGTGGAGTCTCTGTACCTGTTCTTCCACATGGACAAGGTCCTCCTTCACCCCCACTAGACGTTCCTCCTGAAAGTTGCATCGGAGTTTCACCTTTTGATTGACTGACTTTACCTACACAGCCTCAAAGGTCGATGGCAGGCTTCATACTGTGGACCTGCGGGGGATGCTGTCTTACAGTAAGTGTATGGCTGGAGTTGGGGGTGAGGCTCACCAGCTGTTTGTGACATACACTGAAGCTGCGCCTGACAGATTGGCAGCAAAGCTGATGATTGCCAGATGGATTACATTCTGCATCGACCTCTGCTATAGGCTGACTGATTGAGAGTCACTCAAGGCGCTTAAGACTCATTCCACTAGACATACCGCTGCCTTGGTGGCTGCTTCCAGGGATATCCCCATTGCAGAGATATGCAAGGCTGCAACCTGGAGTAAAGAACATACCTTCATCTCTCATTACAGCATCGACATCATGAGTCATTGGGATGCTGCTTTTGGGTCCTTGGTCCTCCAGTCTTTGTTCGCCAAATAGGGGTTGCACACCTTGCCCCTTCCTCCCTGAGGACTGCTAGGAGTCTGCAGGAGTGTGGATAGTGATCTGAATCCATGTTACTAGAAGTACAAGTTACTTACCTGTAACCGTAGATCTTCCACGAGGATAATCTCTTGCAGCAGATAATACACTTGGGTTATAGCCAGAGGGTGCTGTTCTACACGACAGGCTTTTCCAGCAGTCTTTGCCTAGGGGATGCCCACAGTGACCTCATCACTGTGTGACTATATGAGTGGGCAGCCCTAGGCATCCTTAGTTCATTTTTTTGCCGTCTTCAGCCCACACAGCAGCAGTTTCTTTCCAGTGCATGCAGTTCTTCACCGATGAGAAAACCTTGACCTAGGAATGGTGTTTTCTCACCATTCCCACCTTCATCAACAATTATCCTTCTTCGTCAACGAAAACCTACTTTGTTGTCAACGATATTTGTGATTAACTCCCCCTCCCCAACTTCCAGCAAGACTTGGAACAGTACTCCATGTCTTTTCTCAGGGTTGCTCTCGTCGACAGCTACTGTTGCCAGTGCACACCATCAGCAGGGCACCATAATCTAGATGTAGAGCAATACTCCTCATCTTCCTCAAGGTTGCTGTCAGCGACGGCCACTGCCCACCGTCAACGGGGCACCATACCATCATCTGGATGTGGAGTAATTCTCCTCATCTTCCTCAAAGGTTGCTTTCATCAACCCACTGTTTTCCAGTGTCCACAGTGGACAAGACACCGTTATATCAGCTAGACTGCTCATCTTCATCATGTTTGCTCTTGTCAACGGGCACCATACCATCATCTGGATGGGGAGCAATACTTCTCCTCTTCCTCATGGTTGCTCTTTTCGATGGCCACTGTTACCCGTGCACACTGTCAACAGGGCACCTTGCCATCATTTTTGATGAGGAACAATACTCTTCATACCATTCTTCATTTCTTAAGGTTGCTGTCATCGACAGATTCTTTTCTAGTGGACACCATTACATCAGCTCAATGTAGAGCGATACTCCTCATCTTCTTCTTGGTTACTCTCATTGACGACCACTGTTCCCAGTGCATACCGTCGACGGTGCGCCATAGAGATACCTTCCTCATCAACGACACTTACACTATCGTTGACATTGTTTGCACTCATCGCCCCTATTTCCAGTACACCCAGGATAGTGCACCATACCGTCCGCATGCTGCGGAGTGGTACTCCTCATCCTGCCCAGACTTGCTGTTGTCGGTGGCTGCTGTTGCAGCAGTGCCCACCGTCGACGGGCCTCCCTCGTGACCTAAGTCGCGACGGTGTCTTCGTTGGACGCCGCCATTGCTTGCAATAATTCTCATTTGTAATTTACCAGGATGGGATGTCCTTCTCCTCGTCCTCCGGATTGTACTAGTCGATGACCACTACCTCCAGTGTACACCGGCGATATTGCACCGTAAGATGCCTTCATCAGTTAGGCATCGCCGGGCCATGGAGTACTACTCCCCGGCCTCCTGGATGTCGCTGTCATCACTAGCCACTGCTGCCAGTGTACACCATCACCAGCCCTCCTTTTAGCAGTTGTCTCAGCTTATTAGCAGATCCATCGAAGGTTCCTCCTTTTTAGGACCATCCTTGGCATCTTCTTTGCCGACGACAGTGGCCTCGGGCTCTGCGCTGGAGGATAAAAGCTTTACGCTTATGGCCATTTCTCCTCCTTTTCAACCAGCTAGCCATAAGAGCACAGCTGCCCATACCACCCAGGGATCCTGGTTTATACACCCCAGGCTCCAGACCTCTGCATATGCAGAGACTTGCATCATCTTTGATTTCCTATAGGACAGGCAACCCTTGTCACCACGTTGTCCTCTATATACGTGGCTGCTGTTGCTCAGACAGTTGTTTACAGGTCACGATAGATACTCAGACCTCCATTCCCAGGGAATCTTTCTAGCTGTCACTCTCACCTACTTCCCTCCAACATGTTTCCATTTGGATCGGGACTGTCCTCCTAATATACCTCCTTATTTTAGGGAGCTAGATTCTTCTTCTGGAGGATAGCTCTGAAGAAGTTTTAGGAGAGTATTCTCCTTATGATGCCAGTCTGAGGCCTCTTTCCGAGGCCTCCTCCTTTACTTTATTACTGAGACTTTGCTCACCAATGCAGTCATACCTGCCTGGAACCATCCTTCAAAGGTCATGCCATACCAAGACAGGCAGATCGCCTATACCAAGCTCCAGTGGACCATCCCTACTTTGCAAACACCCCGGATGCAGGTTCCGTGGCTGTCCATGCTGCTCATGCTCACACTAACAAGCCTAGACATATGAGCTCCTTACCAACTAACACAGCCTCCTGCCATCTGGCCTACCTTTCCGAACACGGTATATCACGTGGCACTGATGAATCTTCAGATTCTCAAAATTATAGGGGATATATGGTGACATATCAATGTACCCTCTGGTCTTTAGCCACAACTCTTGTCAACGGACTTCCTTCTTTCCCATGACCTGGGTCCATTGTTGGCTATTATGGCCACTGGTATTTTTATCTGACGGCACCCCCTCAGATCAGGGTATGACACCAGGAATACTTCATCCCTGGCCGTGCCCACACATATTACTATTAGACAACATGTGTGTCTCGGACTCTGATTTTTACCTCAGCTGTGCAACATAAAAATTATGACTGCACCTTTTAATGGCATAAACTTTGTGATCCTGCCACCCAGACGATTCTGGATACCCTCTGAACGTCTGGTTGATGACTCTGAACAGTCCACGACTGATATCACTCTGCTCAGCTATCAACTCAATGCTGCTACCACTTCTGTCATTCCAGTGGTAATGGTAGCAAGCGGGGACCTTACGGAGCCACCAGTCAAGGCCATACTACATCCTAGCATGCCTGTACTGCCTCTGCCCCATCCTTTATCCTACTGCCTCCTTCGGTTTCAGTTGCTGGTTCAGCGCTACCAGTTTTGGAACCCTGCACTTCGGTTATCATCCGCTCCAAGACTGTTTACCACCTGCCTTGCAGTAGTGCCTGCGGCGATCTGTGGTCATACCCACTACATCTTCCCATACCGGGACGATTGACTTTTCTTGGCAGACTCATAGGCCTCTCCATCTTTCTCCCCATCAGCCCCTCTGACTCGATTTAAAGCCTAGAGTATTACGGTAAATTGGCCTTCCTCCCTCCTGATACCCACCCACCGTCTCCAATTCATAGGAGTAGACTTGGACACCGCTGCAGGTTGGGGCCTACTTACCAGAGGACATTCAAACTTCATTTATGTCCCTGGCCATTCAAACTCAAGAGGCACAATACGTATCAGTAAGACTACTAAGGCGATCATTGTTGAGCAAGCTCATTTACAAGATGGACCTGTTACACAAGGTGACAAAAAAGCAGATACAATCCAAACAATGTAATAATGCACAGTCATGAACATAGAAGGAACAAAAGTTCAATACAATTTTAACAATAAAAAGTGCTTGAGTGCAAGTCAACATGGACATGGTTCCATCTGGAGATGGTCAATACAGGCATAACATAGACAAACTGGTGACACATACACGATCAAAAGGTATATAGGAGACCTACTTGTTCTCGTGGGCCCAGGAGGGAGCGAGGAGATTGGGGGGATAAGAAAAAAAAACAAGGGCAGGATGGCAGAAGGGGATAGGGAATGTGGCGGGACAGCACTGATACGGGGAAGGGGGATATACCAGGACAGAGGGCCACTGACAAGGACCATGGCAATGAGCGTGTAGCGCAAAGGTGAGCTAGGGAAAGAACATGGATGACCCCTCAAGGTGCCTCTTTCAATCCCTGCCACCATCACAAACATTAATTACTAAGACTTTCTCAGTGGCAGGGCACACATCTCGGTCTATTCAAAACTCGGGGACAATGAGGCCCAGGCTCCGCCTCATTCCATGTAAACATATTCAACATGAGAAAAATGTGGCTTTTCCTCCGGGACCTTCCGTCCATTCCTGAAAAATGGAGATTTCCTATGGCTGCCCTGTCCCACCCTAGAACAGGCCTCTATTTCTCTGCCATCCCTCCCTTACCCCCTCCTGCACAGTATGCCAATTTAAGTTGCGCCTTGTACCGGCCCTGATGATCCTTATTGCTCCCTGTGGCCTGGGCTGGTTTGTCTCCCATTACTAAAACACTTAATGATGGTAAACCCACTGCTGTTACCCATCAGACCAGACCTGATACAGGCAGGTTACTCCATCCCACTCTGGATTCCTTCCACCTCCACGAGTGGTGCCTGCACATGCTTTTTATATCTCCTCTCCAGGTCTTCTTGCAAATGGTAAACATTCTGCTGGCATCTCACAAACTTTCTACCAGATGAACCTACAAACTTAAAATAGTAGTGTTTTTTCCATATGGGCTACTTCTGTGCCCATGGACCCTTTTTTCATGCCTAGTGCTACAAGTCGAATGTTTATCCTCCCTCACGGCTACGTGCCCGAGCTACTCCTCCATTGGGGTTCACCTGACCTCCATCCCAGCCTTTCATGAACCACTTGAAGACCACCTGATTTACCAACATCACTTGGCAACAGTGTTTTTCTTGGGGGTGGGGGGGAATGTTACATCTTCAGCCCCAATAAGATATCCTGCTCCATAGTGGAGCCATTCACTCCATAGTGGAGCCATTAATTGTCCTTCTGGACAATTTACTTTTGACCAAGTGTGACCTTCGTTTTTCTTTCACGGAAACCTCAGTTTATTCTGGCGGTGACTTCTGTCACACATCTTTATAAGCTTTAAACTCTGAGGTACAAATATTCTTACCTTATTTTCTACAAAGACGGAATTTCCTTACTCCTCAGCCCTTCCTTTTCCAACAGAGATTTCAGTACATCCTTTGAACTAGCTGTTATTGCCCTGAACTTTCCAATCTGTGGGTATCACTTCTACACACTTTAATACAGGGTGCTCAGATTCTACTACTCAAAACATTACGCCACTCAGAATGACAACACACTTCTTTGTCTCCTTCGTCTGCTCTGGGGAAAGGCTTCCTGTTGCAAAACACTCCCTTTCCACGTGGCTGGCTAATTGCGTTATGTTCTACAAGTACAACAAACTACCTGACCCTGTCCATGTGCACTCTCTGAGCACCATAGCTGCTACAGCTAATTGCTTTATGGGAGTGTCCATTACAGATATATGTAATGTAGCCATGTGGTCCACAATCCATACCTTCACAATAATAGCCTCCTGCCGCCACATGGCCTTCACTCGTGCGGTGGGTCTTTTTATTATACTCATCCACCCTTCTGATATTACTGCTTAGGAGTCATCCCAAGTGTATTACCTGCTGCAAGAGATTATCCCTGTGGAAGATAGTACAGTTCTAGGATCATGGATATGTTGTTCATCCACACGGTTTGGCATGTCCCTTTTGCCTTTAAATCTTGCCGGAAGTCTTCAAGCTGGCTCCTCCCACCCTCCTGGGTGGTATATACCTCGGCTCCGCCCCATGATGCCAGATCTTCCTTTCCACTGGAGGATGCAGGTTGCCTTCCTCGTGCTCTCGCATTTCATAGGCCCTGGCTTTCAAAACTTTGGTTTTACTAAAATTAAAACCTTCCGAGTTAGCAATCGTGATTTTGCGTCCTCAATCATGGAAGAGAAATCTTCTCCAGGATTTCACTGGTGTCCTTGTGGCCTGAAGATGTCGCGCACCGATCCCCATCTCACATGCGTCTACTGCCTAGGTGTCGGCCATGACACCTCATCCTGCAGCTATTGCTTGGCCTTCCATCCCAATGTTCTGGACGACCGCCTGGCACATTTAAAGTTGGGGAGACTGGAGAAAAGGAATCCTCCGGTGAAGTCCAGGGAGGCTAGGTGGGTGGTTTCCGCAGTTGTGGGTTCTGCCGAGCAGCTGAAATCATGAAGGCATTTGAAGAAGAAGCCGCCCGTGTTTTGGACAGTCAAAGCATTTTCGTTCCACTCAACCAGGGTTCCACCTTTACAGGTTCCTTTAAGGAGTTGTGCCAGTCTCTCCCCAACCGGGTAGAGGCACCCGCAGGCTCGCACTCCTCCCGATCTCGCAAGTGAGATGAGCCCAATTTGTCTTCATCTTGGCAAAGGCGCTCTTGGGACCAAGAGAGGTCTCAGTCCCAGGAACATGTGGTCTCGACCTCGGTCGAGATCACTTCCTCAGCCACAGGCTTCATGGATCTTCCGTCTGGCCAGACTATTGAGGAGGTGGCTGATGAGGTCGAGATCATTCTCGATCCTATCGACCCGCTGTCGCCGACCATGGCCGATGATTCTTTGGAGAGGACTCCGGTCCATGTGTTCCCCGATGAGGAGACCCCTGCCCGCTGGTGTCCCCATTGAGGTCCCGGTTCCGGACCCTAGGGTTTCACTGATGTCTCCAGTGTCTCCCGAGCAACCAAGTGGGCCTGCCCGATCTCGGTTGAGGTCTAGAATCCTCTCGGCCGACCGGCCAAGAAAGAGCCACAAGCGCTCTAAAAAGAGGCAATGCCACAGGTTGTCCTCATCCTCCTCGGATGAGGGGAGGCTCCGACGGAAACTCTGTCGGCGCTGTGAGGACCTTAAGTGGCAACAGCTGACTTTTTTTCCAGGCCTAAAGTGGCTCCACTGCCTATCCCAGCCATTACTAGGCTTTCGCCTCCTAGGCCGAACCCGGCCCCCTCGGAACCAAAACCTTCGGTTCCCCCACCTGCAGGGCCGGCCCATCCTCCGGTTCGGCCTATACCAGTCTCTCCACCTATAATGGTGAAACCGCTGCCTAAGCAGCCTGTGGGAGGGGCTCCTTCCAAAGAGGACCGACCAGATTCCAGGCTTCCCTGATGTCTGTCGGTCACGGTCACCCTGGACCACCCTCAGCAGGTTGAGGGTGATTTGGGTGGCAGGCCGCTGTACTCTGACTCTTCGGACTCTGATGGCTCCACTCTCATCCTGGGGACGATGAGTCATCCATTGGTAGAGGGATGGAGGAAGGTCTTTCCTCCTTCCAAGTGATTCTTCATCTCATCTCTGATTCCACAGGGATGCCCCTGGAACCCATCCAGAAAAAGGCGGAGTACCCTCACATGGACATCCTCAAGAGAGGGGATACCCCGACAGAGGCCTTTCCTGTGGTGGAGGCCATTGTTGGTCCGGCACTTGAACTATGGCAGCATCCTGCCTCATGTCCAGCACTATCTGCCTGCATGGCCCGCAGATATGCAGTACCCATAGTGTCCCTTGCGGGGTTCACAGAGCACCATTCGGATGAGAGCCTGGTGACCGCCTCTGTGTTCAGGCATACTGGCAGTTCTGCCGACACTGACCAACCCCCCCAATAAAGAGCCCGAGCTTTTGGACCATTTAGCATGGAAAAGACTATGCGGCTTCCTTCTTGGGCCTTCCTCAGGCAAGTTCGGCCGTCGTCATGGCACACTTTTCTCATGCCCTTCTCGGGTCATTAGATGAAGTCCTCCCACATCTCCCCATGGACATGCAGACCACGGTTAAGCAATTCCGAGACCAGGGTCGTGCTGTTGCCAAACAGCAGCTCCAGACAGCCCTGAACATTGGGGATACTTGTGCTTGATGGCAGCCGCAGTTGCCTCTCGCTGCAGGGCTTGGCTGAGGCTCTTCTCCTTTCCGGCGGATACTCAGCACAAGTTAGCTGATGTGCCTTTCCTTGGGACTGACTTGTTTGGCCGGTCACCTTCATTGTATAGAGCAGTCCAATGCCACCTTAGATGCTACTTCTTCCAGGAGTTCTTCGGGCAAGAACCAGAAGAAGAAAAAGAAGAAGCCTTTTCGGCATTCTTCCCCTGCGGTTCAGCAATCCTGCTACCAGGGAGGACAGCAACATCAGCATCAGATTCAAGCTTGGTGCCCTTGGCCCAAGCCTGGACCCCAACAGGCCCGCAAAGAAGGCCGAGGCTCAGGTCCTGGAGCCTCCTCCATGCCTGCCCAGTGATGGGGTGGGGGTTGCCACCCCTGTTCCCATCATGCCAGCTCTGGGTCTTCCCATGGTGGCCGGCTCCGCCACTTCCTTTCTGCCTGGTCCACTATCACTACAGACAGGTGGGTTCTCGAAGTGCTCAGTGAGGGACTGCTTCTAGAATTTGAGCAGTATCCTCTCAGCTGATCCCATGCCTCTCGGGAAGAATGGATTTCTGCATGCACCCAGTCGGCTCTTCAAGACGACATTGCTCAGCTCCTCCTCAAGGAGGCAATAGCTCTCATGGTGGATCCATCTGCAGACCCAGGCTTTGTCTCCAGGTACTTCCTGGTGTCCAAGTGGATGGGTGGGGGGGGCTGGCACCCCATTCTAGATCTCCACGATCTGAATCAATATCTTGGGTCACACACCTTGTGGATGGTCACTCTGTCCCAGATCATACCATCCTTGGAGCGAAACATGTGGTTCTGTTCATTCAATCTGCAGGATGTTTTTTTCACATCCCAATCCATCCATCCCATCAGCGGTTCCTCCCCTTCAGGGTTGAAGGGACCCTGTACAAGTTCAGAGCCATGCCGTTCGGCCTGTCATCGGCCCCACGGGTCTTCACCAAATGCATTGCAGTGGTGGTGGCCTATCTCCAGCATCGGGAAGGGTCAGAATTTACCCCTACCTCAACGATTGGCTCCTGACAGGTTCCACCAAACAGGAGGTGGAGAGGTCCAGGAATCTGGCCCTCCAGACCTGCTCCCAGCTTGGCCTCCTGAACAACAAGGCCAAGTCAGAACTCGTGCCCTCTCAGGTGATGGGCTTCATCGGGGCAGAGCTCAACTTTTGTCAAGCCAGAGCTCCCAGTGGACAGAGCAGAGGTTCTCTCCTCCTTTGCCCAATCTTTTCAGGTTGGGCACCTGCGCCCTGCCCGGGACTTTCTGCGCCTTCTGGGTTACATGACGATGTGCACCTCGGTGGTCCATTGGGCCTGGTTGCACATGTGCCCCCTCCAGTGGGAGCTGGCTGCCCATTGGACTCAGCGCCATGGTCATTTTGACCAGCTGATCACTGTAACCCAGAAGATGTGGGATCCCATTTGTCCGTCCAGCCGACGGTCGGTCTCACAACCAATGCCTCTCTCATGGGCTGGAGAGCCCAGATGGGGGAGTCCCAATGCCACATCAACCTGCTGGAGCTCTCAGCAGTCAGACTGGCACTGTCAGCTTTCGCTCCTCAGCTCTGGGGTTAAGTGGTTCAAGTCCAGATGGACAATACCACAACCATGTACTACCTCAACAAACAGGGCGGCATGCACTCCCGTCTGCTATACAAGGAGGCGTTCCACATCTGGACCCTTGTAGGCTGGTTGGCAGATCTCCTAGCCATCCATGTGGCAGGAGCCTCGAACCAGCTGGCGGATGCTCTCAGACGCTTAGGGCCAGACATCCCACGAGTGGTCCCTTCATCCAGAGGTAGCTTACAGCCTGTTCGCCCATTGGGGCAAACTGATGGTGCACCTGTTTGCCTCCAGAAAAAACACCAAGCTAAGGCTGTTTCATACCCACCCCCTCTGCAGGGGGACGCCTTCTCGAGGTCATGGATCCCAGGCCTCCTCTACGCCTTCCCTCCATTTCCCTTGATCCACAAGGTGTTACTCAAGGTGAGGAGGGACAAGGTGAAGGTGATTCTGGTAGCCCCAGACTGGCCATGCCAGTTCTGGTATCCAGATCTCCTCAGCCTCAGCTGCAGGCCCCCGTAGTGGCTTTGTACACGCCTGGACCTGATCTCTCTGAACCAGGGGAAGGTCTTCCATCTGGACCTTCAATCCCTGCACCTCACAGCCTGGTACCTTAGCAGCTAGAGTTCCAGGCTTTGGGTCTTTCCGAAGATGTCTACACCGTGGTAGCAGGCATCTAGAAAGGAATCGACCAGGAAATGTTACGCCTTCAAATGGAAAAGGTTTTCCATTTGGTGTCAGAATGAGGTCTGGACCCTTATCCTGTTCTGTGGCTAACATTCTCGACTACCTCTGGTTACTTTCCAAGGGGGGGCCTCCGGTCATCGACCCTTAGGGTGCACCTGGCAGCCATTTCTGCTTGTCGGGCGCAGGCTGGTCAGCCGACATTGGCACAGGAGACAGTGATCGGGTGCTTTTTCAAAGGCCTGGATCACATATTCCCTCCGGTACATGAACCTCCACCTCCGTGGGATCTACTCCTGGTATTGGCAAAGTTCATAGGCAAGATATTTGAACCAATGCACAAGTGTGAGCTGTCACACTTGTCGTGGAAGACGGCCTTCCTGGTGGCAATCACTTCTGCCAGAAGGACAGGGGAGCTCCAGGCACTTTCAGTGTACTCACCTTATCTGGTCTTCCACAGTGACAAAGTTGTCCTGCGCCCCCACACGAAATTCCTTCCGAAGGTGGTGTCAAGAGTTTCACCTTAACCCTAATTAAACCTCGGACGCCGAGTACAGGCTCCATACTTTGGACCTGAGACATACTCTCTCCTATTATAAGGAGAGGACGGCAAAAATTCGTGGAGAGGTTCACCAGCTGTTTGTCACCTACGCTGAAACGGACTGTTGCAAGATAGATTACATCATGCATAGGTCTGTGCTATGAGTTGCCGGGCAAGGAGCCTCCCAGAGGGATAAGGGCTCATTCTACCCGCCATACTGCTGCATCGGTGGCTGCTTCTAGGGACATCCCTATCCAGGAAATGTGTCGGGCTGCTACCTGGAAGTCAGGAAACACCTTCATTACTCATTACCACAGTAGTTGTAGAAGTGGTATATGTTGTTTATCCACATGGACTCACCCGACCTCCCCGGCTGCAGACGCACACAACCTGGCTTCCAGTGTCATGGGGTGGAGCCGAGGTATATACCACCTGGGTGGATGGGAGGAGCCAGCTTGAAGACTTCCGGCAAGATTTACAGGGGAAAGTGACGTGCCAAACAGTGTGGATGAACAACATATACCACTCCACTCCTAGAATTACTGTTACAGGTGAGTAACCTGTTTTTACGTACCTACCATAGCAGTAGATCTTTGAGAGGTATCTCTTGTAGCAGTTGTATTCCCTCCTTCCCCCTTTACGAGAACACATTTTTTACATTCTCGCATATGCAAGAGGAAAATTTCTAGGGCACCTCTGTTCCCTCAGTTCCCATATCAGTGAGCTGAGGCCAGCAAAGGAACTGAGGATGCCTGGGGCCAACCACTCTTTTATATTGTCACACAGTGATGAGGTTACTCTGTGGGCGGCCCCTAGGCAAAGACAACTGGGAAAGCTTGCCGTGCAGAAGAGTGCCCTCTGGCTATAACACAAGTGTATTACCTGCTGCAAGAGATACCCCTCAAAGATCTACTGTTACAGTAGGTACGTAACTGTACTTATTTTTTTTTAAATCTTTATCTCTCAGGTTGCTACTACATACATTTCCTCAAGTCACATTTGTTAATATATTTCCAATTACATACTGTTTACATTTTACTTTTTTTTTTTTTAACTGCTTATCAAGTCCATATGAAACATTACAAACTTACACTTTCTTGTGACAGGGTTACAATACATAACTTCTACCATTACCTTATCCTCTTACCCTACGATCATGGGGAAAAAAGTAGGGTCCCTGTCCATTATATATATCACACAAGATCTCCACCTCTGGTCAAATTGTTTCGATTTGCCCGTGTGTGCCACAATAAGATGTTCTAGAAGGTGCATATTATTCATTATATCATGCCACATTGTAAATGTTGGAGGGAGTGGCTGGCGCAACTGGCGAGTGATGGCTTTTTTTGCTGTCAGGAGATATGTATGTAACATATCGCTAGTAGACAATTTAACCCCCTCTCTGAAATTGACAAAAAACAATTTAGGTGTCAGCTCCATTGGTTGTGCCTGCAAAACCTGCAGTGCAGAAGCAGTGTACACCCAGTATGGCACCAGGGATGGGCAAGACCAAAAAAATGTTCATGGGAGGCCCTCACTTCTCCGCACTCCCTCCAACAGTGACCGTATTGTGCTGGAAGGAATTTGACTAGTTGTGCTGATACCTTAAAAAAACTACTTCTGTATTTCCATGCAAACTCCTTCCAATAACCTGACTGGGTCACTTTTATGCCTGGAAGCCGTATATTTCAATCAGTCAGAATATGGGAAGTCTGCTTCCAGTTCTTGATTCCAGGCTTTTAAAATTGTTTGTGTTCCCCTTTGTAGTTTCTCCCAACTCCTTATAGGATTGGCCTACCAAATGTTGCTGTGATTGTCCTGTAGGGAGTTGCTTAGTAATGTAAAGAGCATTGGCATGGGACGTTGAATTTGGCGGAACTCTTGGGATTTATCTAGAAGGTAGACTCGAACCTGCAAGTAGTGGTTGTCATCTCTATTTTGTAGGGGAACATCTAGTTTGAACTGGGAAAAGGGGACCACTCCATGTGTGTCTAAAAATTGAAAAATATAAGATGATCCCAAGCTGTGCCACTTAGCATGTCTGTGGTCCAGCCTTGAAGGTAAAAATTCACTATCTGAAGATGATATAGATACATACAGTGTTGGCAGATAAGGGCCTATGGCCCACCCAGTCTGCCCATTTGAGCTTGTAAGTTCAGCTTATGTTTTCCTAGAAGTCTGTTGCCCCTTACCCCTGACCTTCAGAATTCCTTTATGTCTATTCCATGCATTCTTAAATCCCGTGATTGTTTCAGCCCCCACCACTTCCTCTGGCAGGGTGTTCCACTTGTCCACCACCCGTTCTGTGAAGAAATTCTTCCTCATGTTTCCTCTGAATCGTCCTCCCTCCAACTTCATCCCATGCCCTCTAGTCCTGGAACATCTTTTTCGCTTAAAAATAGTGTATTCCTGCACCCTGTTCCTCCTTGAGAGATACTTGTATATGTCTATCATATCCCCTCTCTCCCTCCTCTCCTCCAGGGAGTACATGTTCAGTTCCTTCAACCTGTCTTCATAGGACTTGAGATGCAATCCATGCACCATCTTTGTTGCCCTCCTCTGAACCTTCTCTACCCTGTCTATGTCCTTATGTAGGTATGGTCTCCAGAACTGTACACTGTACTCCAGGTGGGGCCTCACTAGTGTCTTGTATAGCGGAATTATGACCTCCCTTTTCCTGCTGGAGATGCCCCTGCCTATACATCCCAGCATCCTATTTGCTTTACCTGCTGCCTTGTCACACTGTTTCCCTACCTTGAGGTCATCAGAGATGATAACCCCAAGATCCTTTCCTGCTTGGTGCATGCTATATCCTCACCCCCAACTGATATATTGTGCCAGGGTTTTGTGCCCCATATGCATTATCTTGCACTTCTTTGTTCAATTTCAACTGCCAAACCCTGACCATTCTTCAAGTTTCTGCAGGTCCTTCTCATTCTGTCTACACCCTCTGGTGTGTCTACTCTGTTACAGAGCTTTGTGTCATCAGCGAACAGTGAAATTCTGCCTTCTAGGTCCTGTGCAATGTCACTGATGAAGATGTTGAATAGGACCGGTCCCAGCACTGATCCCTGTGGTACCCCACTGGTCACTCTTCCCTCTGTGGAGTGACAGCCATTTACCACCACCCTCTGTGTCCTGCCACCCAGCCAGTTACCTACCCACCACACTACTGTCCTGCCCACACCCATATTCCCCAGTTTGTGTAATAGTCTTCTATGTGGCACAGTGTCAAAGGCCTTGCTGAAGTCCAGATAGGCCATGTCCACTGCCCTCCTGATCCACCTCCTAGTCACCCAGTCAAAAATTCACGAGGTTGGTCTGACATGACCTCCCCTGGTGAAACCATGCTGCCTTGGGTCCTGTGTGCATTGACAACCAGATGTTCCACCAGTCTCTCATTCAGTAGTGCTTCCATGATCTTCCCCACTACCGAGGTGAGGCTGACTGGTCTGTAGTTCCTGCTTCTCTTTGTTCCCACTTTGTATAAGGGACTACATCTGCTGTCCTCCAGTCTTTGGGTACCTCCCTGTTTCCAGTGATCGGCTAAACAGGATAGCCAGAGGTTCAGCCACCACCTCTCTTAGTTCTTTAAGGACCTGGGGTGCACCCATCTGGCCCCTTTTTATCAACTCTTATTACTTCCAGTTCCTTCAGGACTCTTTCGTGTAAAGGGACTTGTGTCCATTTCTGCATCATTCCCACCCTTGTACTCCTTTCAGGCCCATTACCTCCTCTTCCTCAGTAAAGACTGAGCAGAAATACCTGTTCAATATGTCAGCTTTACTGTTGTCATCCTCCACGCTCCCCCATCCTCCCCTTCAGTCTCACTATCCTCCCTTTGTCTTTCTTTTTCACTTATGTACCTGTAAAAGGTTTGTCCCTCTACTCACTGATTTTGCAATGTGTTCTTCTGTCTGAGCTTTGGCTTCCCTTACTGACCTCCTGCCTCCCTTTGCTTCTCCTGGTACTTCTCCCTATCCCCTTCTGCCTGTGTCTTTTGTATTGCCTGAATGCAATCTTTTTGGCTTTCACTTTCTTTGCTACTCTTTGGAAAACCATAATGGTCTCTTCTTTTCCTTTGCTAACCTGCTTAATGCATAATTCTGTTCTTGTAATCCCCATTTTAAATACTGCCCACTGTTCCTCAACCCTGATTCCTGTCCCATTCCCCTTAATGCCTCTTTCAAGTATCTCCCCATTTTCCCAAAGTCTGCCCTCTAAAATCCAGGATACGTGTTTTGTGTGGTTTGGTTCTGCTCTTTCTGTGATTTCAAACCACAATGACTGGTGGTCACTGTTCCCAGGTGTTCCCCACTGTTACCCCCATCACACTGTCCCTGTTTGTGAGCACAAGGTCCAGTATTGCCTTCTGCTGAGTTGGTTCCATGACCAGTTGCTTGAGAAGGCACCCTGAAGGAGTCAGGATAAATCTGCTCCTAGTTGATGCTGCTGCTGGGATGCTCCAGTCCCGTCTGAAATATTGAAGTCTCCAACCAGTACTACCTCACCCTTGTCTGCCATCCTTTGGATGGCTAGCATCAACTCCCTATCTGTTTCTTCCTCCTGGGCTGGTGGTCTATAGACCACACCTGTGCGGATGGCTGTTCCCATTTTCCTTTCCAGCTTAATCCACAGTATCTCTGCCCCATTTTGTTCCTCGTGGATCTCTGTGGCCCTTTTGTCATTTTTCACATACAGTGCCACTCCTCCTCCCTTCCTGCCTGCTCTGTCTCTTCTGAATATGTTGTAGCCAGGTATGGCCATCTCCCAGTCATGGTTATCATTACACCAGGTTTCAGTGATGGCCACAATGTCCAGGTCTGACTGCACCATGACAGCCTCCAGATCTTCCAACTTGTTGCTAAGGCTCCTGGCATTTGCACACATGGCTTTCCATGATTTGACCTCCCTAGACTGTTTTGCTGTTCTATTCCAGCCCCTTCCTTGGTTGTCCTTTATCCCTGGTTCTCCTTGCTGTCTGCCCTTCTGCTGAATTTTGCCCCTTTTTTGCCTATCCACCTCTTGGGCACTAATCTCCATCTTTGCACACTGCTTTGTAGAGATAGCCACTCCTCTGGTTCACTGGTTCCACTGCTAGCTGTGGGGGTGAGCAAGTGGGTACCCTCCTTGCTGACCTGCCACCCCTTTGCTAGTTTAAATGCTTGTCAATGTAGCATTTAAACTTATCATTAGTCTTGGATCCTCAGGATGGATGCAGGCCCGTCAGGCTTGAACAAACCTCCATCCCTCCAGGTGGGTCCCCAGTCACCAATGAATCCAAGCCCTTCCTCACAGCACCAGTTCTTCAACCATGAGTTAAAGTTCCTGGTGCATGCACTCCTATGCTCTCCCTTGCCTCTCGCAGGCAGTACTTCTGAGAAAGTGACAGAAGTAGCTACTTGCTTGAGACCCCTCCCCAATTTCCTAAACTCTTCCTGAACTTCCTTTGGCTCCCCATTTGCCAGGTCATTAGTACCTAGGTGGATAATGACATCCAGCTCACCCTCCCGTCTTGCCTTCCCAGTGATCCCCAGGATCTTCTTTCCATCCCTCCATGCCGCGCACCTGGTAGGCACCTCACCTCCCTGTCCTCCCCCTCCTGTGTTCCTAGCTGGATCCCTCTTATGATGGAGTCCCCCACCAGGATTCGCTTCCTCCTCCTCTGGTGTCCACTGCTTTCCCCGCTGAGGTCACCTCCTTGGCTAACCTCCACATCCTTTCCTTCCACTTCTCTGGGTACCTCTATTTGGTTGTCCTCATTTGCCAGTGTGGCATATGAGTTCTTGAGTGGAATAGGATCTGGGATGTTCCTCTGCCTGACCGCTCTAACCCTCCCTGAGCCCACTGTCATCCAAGTGCTCCTCGTTCTCGGCATCCTTTGAGGCAGTTGCATTGGACTGGGTGGTCTCTGGATAGGGGTGATGGTACTCCTGACCCAGTTTACTTCCGCTCTGAGTCTGGCTACCTCATCTCGCAGTCCAGAGAGATGCATGCAGATAGGGCAGCACCTCAGTGTCCAGAAGGTCTGCCTGAATATGGCTGCCCCACAGCCACTGCATTGCACCACTCCCCACATTATACTGCAATTATACTGCTATTCCACTACTTGTCTGCTACTGAAACTCTCCTAGTTCCCTTTTTATTAATTTACTGTCCTAAAAATCCTGCCACTGATCCTCAGATAATTTTCTTTTAAAAAAAAAAAAAAGAAAAGAAACCAATAAATATATAAATGAGTCAAAACACTTGTGCTGAGGGTGGGCTTCTTCCCCCTTATGCCCCTCCTACTTCACACCCCTTACTATACCCTGTGTTTAGCTCCTGTCAATCAGATTTAACAGGACATATATTCATACGGAAAAAGTGACTAATAATACAGTGCCCAATGGATCTTCTGCCATTCACAAAGTATTTTCGAGGTTCCAAAACTGAATCGAGCCAGGGAAGGAAGGTCCGATAAAGGGCAGAATAAGATAGTACCTATATCAAATGGGTCATTCAGAGTAAATTCAGTTGTTTTCCATGGGGCGACAATAAAATAATGTGAAAACCCAATGCCTGATAGTATTGTTTAAGTTAGGCAGGTTTAGCCCCCTCTGTCACGAGGCAATTGGAGTAAAGGCCAACGGATTCGAGGTTTCTGACCCCCCAGACAAATGTTGAAAACATTTTGTTCCATGATGTGAAGTAATAGTTAGCAGGCATAACCAGGAGTGTGTGGAAAAAAATATAACCACCTTGGGAATACATTCATATGGAGAGACTCTGTGGGGAAAAAAAACGATAAATATATAACGGACCATTTCTTGATATCCTGCTCTAGAATTTTAGTTATAGATTCATAATTCATCAATTGCAGTAATGTTAAATCTTTTGGAATTCTTACCCCTATGTATTTTATGGGGACAATTCCACCGCATTGGAATTTGAGTTTTTAATTTAACTGTAGGTTTGTAATTTAGTGTAAGAACCCTCCGTCTTTGAGTGATTTATGACATAGCCCAATATGTCTCCAAATTCCCCTAATAATGTCCAGACTGCAGGTATACCGTTCTCTGGGTCCAGCAATGTTAGCAGAATATCATCTGCATAAATACAAGCTTGATATGATCTCCCCCCCCACCAATGGTATTCTCTCCACCCCACCTGATTCCCTGATGGCGAACGCCAGTGGTTCTAAATAATGTGAATAATTGTGGGGAGAGGGCCAACCCTGATGAAGTATCGCTACCTATCTTAAAGGTCTCAGACAGCTGTCCATTTACAGTAACTGTACTTTCTTTTAGTGGTATTCAGTTCACATCCACAAAACTCACCAGACTTCCCCTGGCAAGTGGCACTCGTGTCCCTGCTTCCAGCATCCAAAAGATTTGCTATCACTGCGCAGAGCTAGAGGATATACCACCAGGGTGGTGGGAGGAACTTAACTTGAAGGCTTCCTATGACTCGGCTGTGTTCAACAGAACTGCTAGAGTGTGAATGTGAACTGAATACCACTAATAGAACTACAGTTACAGGTGAGTAACCTATATATCCTGCTTGCTATGTCTGGCATGCATGTACAGTACATGCATGTATATATTTTTATTTTAAAAATGAAATAAACATTAAAAAAAAAAAAAAAGAACCAGCCTGGGATTGGGAGGAGGAGCGAGCGTCTGAGTATGCTCTCCTCCAGGAATGCACCAGATGTGAAGCATTTTGCATCCTCACTCAACACCAAACTGCCTCGATTCTGCCTCAGATATATGGGACGTGGCTGTTTCTGTCAGGATGCATTCAGACTGCAATGGCAAAATCTTTTTCTGTATGCATTTCCTCCAATTTATCTAGTGCAGAAGGTACTGCTCAAACTAGAGACACATGGGGGCAAGATGATTCTAATCACCCCGTGTTGGCCTCAACAGATATGATTTCCTCTGTTGAACAAACTGTCAGTCAGAACACCAAGGAGCCTCCCATTCAGAATGGATTTACTGACTCAGTCACCTGGTCCATCGCAACCTCGGCTCCCTTCACCTTCAAGCCTAGCTCCTGAAGAAATAGAAGTGAACAGGTGCAAAGTATCTCAGAGAGTCTCTGAAATACTTTTGGCTGCCTGTAAACCTTCCACTAGGAAGACTTACACAGCCAAATTGAAAAGATTTTCTGTCTGGTGCTCCAAATCCCGCGCGGGCCCCTTTTGGTGCCCACCTGACAAGGTTCTGGAGTATTTGCTGGACCTTTCTGGTGCTGGCCTGCAGTATTCCACAGATAAAAGTCCATTTGTGTGCTGTTTCTACATACCATGAGTCTGTTGGTACACTGCCTGGCTCCGATGCCACTCTTCAAGAGGTTCCTTCAGAGCATTTTACAGGCAAAGCCCCCAGTGGGAAGCTGGTGGCTGCCTGGGACTTCAGCCATGTGCTGGACATGCTCACCCGCAAGCTGCTTGAGCCTCTTGCAACGTAAGCTAAAGTTTTTAAAGCGGAAAGCAGGTTGTCTAGTGGCCATTACTTTTTCTCACAGAGTGTCTGAAATTCATGCTATGGTCACAGACCCCCTCATGTAATGTTTTCCACAAGGACAAGGTAGTTCACACACCCTAAGTTCCTTGCCAGAATGGTGTGGGATTTCCATCTAAGTACTTGTGCTGCCTACCTACTTTACCAACTTCCAGAATGAAGAATGCACTCTCCATTCTCTGGATGTTAAGCGGGTCCTTACGTTTTACCTATACAGAACTAAGGACTTCAGGCAATCCAAACCACTCTTTGTCTCCTTCGATCCTAATCGGAAGGGTCAGCTTGTTACAGTCAAGTGCATTTCTGCCTGGATTGTGAGCCATCTATGCACTGCTGTGCCATGGTGCAGGTCAAGCTGGAAGGTCAGGTACATGTCCACGTCCCTGGCAGAGATTCACTCTGTAACTGTCTGTGATATTCGCAGAGCTGCAACTGGGAGCACATTGCCCACTTTAAGTGCTATGCCTTAGACATCCATGCCAGGCAACATACCTCCTTTGAGACGACTATCAAGAATGGATTCTGTCCTGAGTGAGCCTCAGCTGCTACTGCCCTAGTCTGGGGGACTTTTGTCTGAGCTTGGTATTCTAACCCATTAATGTGAATCAATGTGGAAGATTGATTCCTGGAAGATATAAAAATATATACAGTACTTACCGTAATTCTTGATCTTCTAGGAATATTTTCATCGTTGATTCACATACCCACCTACCATCCCCTGGGCTCATTCCAGTCTGTTTGTTGGTCTTCACCGCTTGTTTTTTGTTTGGGCTGTGAAGACCCTGTGTTACTGGTTTGCTGACCCTTCTTACACAGGTCACCAGGGCTATCTTATGCCCTTTGGTTGAGTGCATAACTGCTAGTTGGGTTATGTTACACCTCTTCAGTAAAAAAAAAAGGTACTGAGGCGGTTGAGGGTTGGTACTGAGGTAAGCCATCAAGCAAGAGCTGGTTTCACGGTGCTGCACATGCATGCAGCTTACCTTGGCATCAGGCTTCCTGAAAAGTTCTGGCTCTTGTAGGTCCAGTTGCTTCCAGCTCATATCCATTAGTGTAAATCAAAGACGAAGATATTCCTGAAAGATCAAGAATTACAGTGAGCACGTAATTCTCATTTTTGAACCAAGCAACTGTATGATCAACTGGGCATATTGGTCAATGAGCTGAAGTTGGTACTTACCCTGTGCCAGTGCCTCCAGTACATTGAGTCTGTGTTGGGCCTTTGTGCTCTCCAGCCATGCCGTCTCACTAGTGGCACAGGCACATCAGAGCTAATTGTGATTGTCCACCTGGGGAGTAATGACCTGGCTAGGGACAGGGCTGGGATAGTGCAGGGGGGAGTTCAGGGAGCTGGGGAGTGATCTTGGACAGGTAGCATTTTCAGTGGCTTTCGCAGAAGTGCTGCCTGCTTACAACAGGGGGAGGAGCATGGGGCACAAAAACCCTGGCACAATATATCAGTTGGGGGGTGAGGATATAGCATGCACCAAGCAGGAAAGGGATCTTGGGGTTATCATCTCTGATGACCTCAAGGTAGGGAAACAGTGTGACAAGGCAGCAGGTAAAGCAAATAGGATGCTGGGATGTATAGGCAGGGGCATCACCAGCAGGAAAAGGGAGGTCATAATTCAGCTATACAAGACACTAGTGAGGCCCCACCTGGAGTACAGTGTACAGTTCTGGAGACCATACCTACGAAGGACATAGGGTAGAGAAGTTTCAGAGGAGGGCAACAAAGATGGTGCATGGATTGCATCACAAGTCCTATGAAGACAGGTTGAAGGAACTGAACATGTACTCCCTGGAGAAGGAGGAGAGAGAGGGATATGATAGACATATACAAGTATCTTACAGGAGGAACAGGGTGCAGGAAAACACTATTTTCTGTGAAAAAGCTGTTCCAGGACTAGAGGCATGGGATGAAGTTGGAGGAGGACAATTCAGAGGAAACATGAGAAGAACTTCTTCACAGAATGGGTGGTGGACAAGTGGAACACCCTGCCAGAGGAAGTGGTGGGGGCTGAAACAATCACGGGATTTAAGAATGCATGGGATAGACATAAAGGAATTCTGGAGGTCAAGGGTAAGGGGCAACAGACTTCTAGGAAAATATAAACTGAACTTATAAGCTCAAATGGGCAGACTGGGTGGGCCATAGGCCCTTATCTGCCGACACTGTCTATGTATCTATGTAGGAGAGGGATCTCTGCACCAGGAGCTTTAACTCATAGTTGTAGGAATGGTGCAGAGTGGAGGGGTACTGCTACACTGGGGGCTCGGGTCTGACCTGGAGTGATAAGGGCCTTTACAGGGGGTGATGACCCTGCATCTATCCAAGAGGGGGGAACCGTAGTCCTCAGTGGATCATTTAAGTGTTATGTCGATGAACATTTAAACTAGTTGAGGGGGATGGCAGAAGATAACGTGGAGGTAGTAACTGCCCTCTCCTCGGGCTGAAGTAGGAAGTATGGAGAACCTGAAGGGAGAGAAGTACATTAGGGTGCAAATTAATAAAGGAAGTAGAGTGGTAGAGATGTAGAGGAATGGAAATGGCAGCATTAAAAAAAAGGGGGGAAGGCTGGCTGGCCTGGTAGCACAGAAGGCTGGCCTTGACTGGTGCCTTACACTGTTGCTATGCCTGGCGACCAGGTTCAAGAATGACCTGGGTCGCGAAGTACTGGCTCGGGATTAAGCTGTGGCTCTCCCTCCAATGGGATGGATGTTTGCCCGTTTGTCGTCCCCTCCACGGGTGGAGGTCTGGGCAGTAGGTAGTAGCAGTTGGCGACAAAAGTCAGGAAAGGGCCAGAAGAGACCACGGATCATGGGCGTGTATGCGCCCACGACATACACATGTGTATATATATTCTCGGGAGTAGGGAGTAAAAGAAAAATAAAAGAAACTGTATATGGGATAAAAAAAAAAAGCGGAGGGAACGGAGGGCAAAAATAAATGAGTAATGAAAGTGGTAACAAAATCTGGAAGGTCATGTGTGCAAATGTTGGATGTCTAGGAAATGAGATTCCAAACCTGGAGGCCATCATGCCAGAGATACAGGGAATATGATGAAAGCAGAGGTACTGTGGGTCACCCTCGAGAAGGGGAATGGGGTCCTTTTTGTACTGGTGTGATCTACAGACCTGCAGCACAGGGAGGGAGGCGTTAGATAAGGTACTGGTGGAAGCCGTTGGCAAGATGGCAGAAAAGGGGGAGGTGCTGGTGGTGGGAGGCATCTGTTTGCCAGATGTAGGTTGGAGCATTCCAGCTGCAGTTTCAGCTCGAAAAAGAGGCATCTGGACTCCCTGCAGGGGGCAGTCTTCAGGCAACTAGTCAGTGAACCCAATCATGACGGGGCAGTACTGGACCTGGTAATCAGTAACAGGGACAGTGTTGCAGATGTCAAGGCGGGAGGCTACCTGGGGACCAGTGATTACCATACAGTGTGGTTCAATATAAGGACAGCTGCGGAATCTAACCGCAGAAGGGCGAAGATCCTGGGCTCCAGAAAGGCAGACTTTATGAAGATAGTGAATGCCTAAGAGATGATCTGGTGGGAGAGGGGGTGACCTGTGTGGGAAGGTGGAGGAACTACGGGCAAAGCTATAAGGGGGGTATAGTAAAGGCATCAAACCTCTGTGTCAAGCAAGCGAGCAAATGCAAGAGCAAAAAAGTGGCTGCTGTGATTCTCGAAAGAGGTTGCTAAAAGGGTAGCATTCAGAAGGTAAAGGTGAAACTGAAGCAGGGGGATAGGATGGGGATCCGTACGATTGCCCGGCATGAAGGTTCGCGACATATGGTTTACCGACACTACTTTCTCATCATTACTTTTCCCGACAAAATTATTTCCCGTTGACAGTTTCCCGACTATAAGCAAAATTAGAACTTCAACTAGAACTAACAGAATCTTTAGTGGCAGCACAATGGAATGAACAGTTGCAAAGAACGTTTCAAGCCCACTTCTACACTCCTCTCCTCACTGTTCCTTACATACCCTGCATCCTAATTTTTATACTATAGACTATAAGCGTTTTACTATGACCGTAGCAGCTTCTTGGTTTTTGTTTTTAAGACAAGCTCTGCTCCGAAATCACCACCACTCAGCATCCCCCCGCGCCCTGCCATGCTCACACAATGTCCAACCATCTACAAGCAACAGTGGCATATGACAGTATAGAAAAACATGTTTATTTTACCTGCTAACCAGACTCAGACTCCCATTCAGAAAATGAAACTGCCGACTATAAGTGTTTTATTATGACCATATTAGCGTATGCCATCTTAAGTTAACACCAAGCACAGGTTACCCCAGCACTTGTCTTTTAAAAATGCATAGTGTGGACAGTTTGCAGAAATGAGAGCAAGGATGACATGTTCAGAGGTGCAAATCCAGTCCGTCCATGAGAGAGAATTTTCTATCAAATTAATCATCTGTTAAATGCAAGCTAGATTCCGGTTAAATTTTCTTCACTTTAAAATGGTATTGTTGGAATCTATACATTGTTTGACACCATGGGTGCTTTGTACTGCCAGAGGGAAAAGAGTGCAAAATGAGTCAGTGAATATTTATTAGTCTGGACACTGGACCATGCCACAGAATTTGAGAAAACTACTGTACATGAAAGGAAGTCCCAGATATCCCAGCCTGGCTGGCCACAGCATACTGCAAGAGAGAGGGGGGTATCTAAGCTGAGAGGATACACTCCTGGCCTGCATGTGATAACATAACTGTAGCACTTTGTAGCATTTTTGGATCAAACAGTATTCGGGCAAAGATCGTGTCGGGAAATCCAGTGACAGGAAATAGGTGGCGGGAAATACAGGGTTGGGAAAATGAATGATGGGCAATCATACTAGACCCATAGGAAGCTGTATCAGTAGAAACAGAGAGAAGCAGGAAAATCAGTAAGAAGCGTGAAGGCACAAACTGAAGAGAGAATAACCCAAGCAGTAATGAAAGGGGACAAAATATTTTATAGGTATGTGTATAAAAGGAGGAAGAGCAGGGTGGGATTGTAATGTTCAAAACTGATGGGGAGGACTGTGCGGAGGGGGACCAGGAAAAGGCAGACAAACTGAACAAATAACTTTGTTCAGTGTTCACAGTGGAAGGAGAAGGGGCCACAAAAAAGTAACAGAAGCTTTGAAAGGATGGAGGTAGACAGTCCTTTTTCAGGGCACTAAAGGGACTCGCTAATCTGAAATTAGACAAAGCAGTGGAACTAGATGGAGTACATCCTTGGATATTGAGGAACTCTGGGAGATACTGGGTGCACCTCTGACAGTCCTATTTACCATCTCAGTGGAAACAGGAATGTATCCAGAGGACTGAAGGAGGGACAATGTAGTCCCACTTCACAGAAGTGGTAGCAGGAAGGAGGCTGCAGATTATTGGCCGGTCAGCCTGACATCAGGGGTGGGAAAGTTAATGGAATCACTGCTAAAGTAGAGGATAATAGGATATCTTGAATCTTTTGTATTACAAGACCCGATATAGCATGGATTTATTTTATTTATTCTTATTTAAGAGGCAATGTCTAACAAATCTGAGAGAGATCTTTGACTGGATAACCAAGGAATTAGATTAGGGTGGAATAGTAGATGTTTACCTACCTAGATTTCAGTAAGGCATTCAACACTGTTCCTCATAGGAGACTATTAAGCAAGCTGGGTAACTTAGGAATGGGTCCAAAGGGGGAAAACTGGGTAAGAACTTGGTTAGTGGATAGGTGACAGAGGGTTGTGGTAAACCAAGTTCGCTCTGAGGAGGGGAGGGTGACCAGCAGGTTGCCTCAGGGATCAGTGCTGGGACTGGTCCTCTTTAATGTTTTCATAAGTGACATTGTAGAGGAGTTGGAGGGGAAGGTCTACCTCTCTGCAGATGACGACAAAATCTGCAGTAGGGTAGACACTTTGGAGGGGGGAGGGGAATGAAAAGGATGAGCAGAGACCTAAGAAAATTCAAGGAGTGATCAAAGGTATGGCAGCCGGGTTTCAGTGTAGAAAAGTGCAAAATAATGCACATGGGACACAGGAACCCAGGGGCAGAATGGGAGGAGTACTTACTGACAACTACCAAGCAGGAGAGAGACCTGGGCCTAATCATCTCTGATGACCTAAAGGTGGCCAGGTAGTGTGACAAGGCATTGAAGGGCTAGTGGGATGCAGGAGTACATAGGGAGAGGTATCATCAGCAGAAGGAGGGAGGTGGTGCTGCCTTAGTAGAGATTGCTTGTAAGACCTCACCTAGAATACTGTGTACATGTTTTTTTTTTCATTTCCTATGCTTTATTATGAAAAACTATACCTTTTTTGGTTTTACACAGACAAGTACAACTATAAGACAACATACAATCAATTCACATGCTTCCCTTACAAAAAACAAGCTAGCGCCCATCCTCCAGAGTACTAAAAGTTACAGGACCATCTTGAAAATAGGACTATGTCCTAATGATGTGTTATTCCACCTAAACTCCTGTCTAAAAATAAAGGTTTTAACTAACTAACTAACTAAAAGTAAAACATTGAAAGACAGTTCATATGGGCTTATGAGTTTCAGCAGTTGAGGGGTAATGGACCCAATAATCACGCTTTGGTACTGGCAGTAGACAGCATACTTGAATCTCAGTCATATGATGGAGATAAGAGCACGTAATGTTTCCCATCTCTTACAACAGCTATTGTAACTATGGTTGTTTTTCGACACCTAAAGCATTCCGTATCTCATTATGCCATTCTACCCTGGATGGTATGTTGAGTCCATCCAGTTTTGCAGTATGATCATCTTGGCAATTGCTGCAGTCAAGGCAATGTGCCCTTTCCTGGGACCCAGAACCTTACCTCAGTAGTGCCCAGCAAGGCAGGCCTCCAGTGTAAATGTATCTTATAACCCCATGAGATGGTCCAGGTGCAGCTGGATGTCTTCCCAAAAGGGGGTCACTTTCTTGCATTCCCACAGAATGTGAAGCAAAGAACCCTCCGCGTTCCCACATCTGGAGCAAATAGAGTTATCCAATGTCCCCATTTTATGTAATTTCTGTGGTGTAAAATAGAAATTTTGCAATATTTTGTATTGCATTAATCTATATCTATCTTGCTTCACATATTCATTAAGATGCCCCCATATACACTGCCAGTCTTCCAGTGTCTGCTGCACTTAAAGTGCCCCTTGCCGGTAATGGCAGACCCCAGTCAGTTTATCTGGGTCTGTTCTATTGATTGTATTGTTTTTGTATGGAAAGGAAATGGCATGGTGCTGTTCTACGGCTTGTATCAGTTTTTCTAGCTGCCCCCCACCCCCAACCCCGTGTCCAGCCATGGCATAGGACCCCTATAGGAAGGTAAGGCATTTTTTAACTGCATCAATTTTAAGTATGGTAGCCAAAGTATATCATGTCTGTTTTGAAGGGTATTGAAGTCAACAAGTCTACCACCCAGTGAAATGTGTACCACTGATATTAGTGGAACCTGAGGCCAGAAGTGCGCCATAATTGGCCAATTGGCTATTAGGAAATTAGGGTTATAGGAGCGTGGCTAGCAGCCAACAGAGTTAGACACATCTGCATGAGCTCCTAAGGGAAACTTCATTTAACATTGAAAACAACTTGCAGAATCTGTACTACAAAGCTAAATCTTGCATAATATATCCTACTGTCGAAAGAGTTCTGGTAGTCCGAGTACAGCTATGGAGAACCCTGAAGAAATGTACCTCAGGGGGAGCAGCAAGGGCAGGGAAGCCGCAGGAGACAGCATCCATGAGCAGCCTGGAGTCTGCCACAAATAGCACAGGGGAACCCTCCAAAGCAATCCTTTTACAGGCTATCCTAGACCTAGACAGGAATGTAGAACAGATCAGTGGCAAATGCACAGCTCTCGAAGTCTGAATGGACAATCTTACTACAAAGGTGAAACAGGTTACTGACAGTACAGCAATTTCTGGGATTCTCAGAGAAAATAAATTATGACCAAGACTGGAACCCCTGGAGAACGGTGCCCACATGGCTCACATGCAGTTGCTAGGTCTCCAGGAAAAGACCAGGGGATCCAACCCCGTAGCATTTATAACAACTTTTGGGAACTAGCTTGAATTTGAACTTACAGTACGGAGCAAATTATTAAAGTATACTGGATCACCCCTTGTCGGCACCACCGACTCTGAACAACCCAGGACTCTCTTGATTGTCACCAGTGGATACCACGTTCATGACTTTATTTTGTCTGCAGCAAAATCTAAATGAAAGCTCTTCACTTCTGATGAAACAGTTATTTGTCTTTCCTAATCTAGCTATGAAACAAGGGAAACGGAGGAAGGCATTTGATGCCATGCGTTCAGGACTATATGCACTGGACATTATTCATAGTCTACAGTTCCCTACTAAACTGTGATTGAATTATGCAGGCAAGACTTTCTTATTCTCAGATCCCATAGAACCAGAGAAAAAACTTGAAGCTTTAAAGAATGATTAAAGAGTCATTATTTTTTGCTGGGGGCTGTGCCCCCGTACCACCCTCATTTTTAAAGTCAGCTCTGGTGGGGTTACAACACTGGAATGGGGAGAAACCTGGGCGAGGGGGAAAAACAAGTTTCACAAAGTGTTAAAAAAATAAAAATAAATAACACAGAAAACACCAGTGGTCAGGGAACGGGATTCGAGCCCCTGTCCACAGACGCACCACTTCCCTCCACTGCCAGTGGCTCATCCCTCTGAGCCCCGGCAGCTGCTCACCGGATCCCTCCCTCCCCCACAAGCAGAGGTCTTATCCTCTGCATCACTATCTACCAGTCATTCGCAACACGGTACAAAACCATGCTTGCACCATTTCCTCATTGCTGTGTTTTGTGCCCTGTAGCTATATTCCCCCACGCTGTCTGTTGCATGGTTTTGACTACACTGTAATTCAAACAGCATATTGATCCGGTACCATTTTAAGCCTGCTTGAACAAGTGAAATTTAACAGTAGAATGTTAATAATATCATGATATATGGTGGGTGATGGGTTTTGAGGCAGACTGGATGGGCCTTGCGGTCCTTATCTGCTGTCAACCTCTATGTTTCTATGTTTCATTAAATACATTTACAAGGAATGAAAATTTAGATGTGCCTGGAATCAGATATATTGGGGTTTTAGATTTAAGCGTTTTGGGGGGTGACTGCAGCATAGGCGCCTCTCAGTTCCATGCTGTAGTTAGCCATCCTTTGTCCCTTGAGCCCAGCCCAATTAGATGTTCAGGTATTCACCACAAGTTAAACATTTCAAGTCTTTCAATGGTTTTTACAAGTTCAGTAGTGAATATGTTCTGAGTTAACTGTGAAGTTTGATGCTATTCTACTGCTTAAAGGTAATTTACGAATGCCTGTATGCATGTTTTGCATATGTTAATGATTTTCCTAGATGTTCAGGCTGATTGTCACAAACTATAGTTTTAAATAAAATGTATTACATTTTGACATGGATTTTAAACGTCATTTGGTATGACGTAATTGATACTCCTGCATCATAGTATCAGTTGTGTTGTTTACCAATTTCCAGAAATAATCTGTGGTTATGCTGCATTAAGCCAAACTTGATAAAATCTTGGGTTATAGAAAAACATGTCTGTGAGCATTCCTAGATGCTGTAACAACGGAGATAGAGAACTGTATACTTCTGTGATATTTCTAAGTGTACTTATTGCCATTCTCTTTCATCAGAATCAAATCAAATATAATGTGTCATGTTTTGAAAAGAGAATAAAAACAAAGTTAAAGAAAAAAGCGTAATCCCCCTACAAATGGGGGTTCCCAAAAAGTCTTCCTTGAGCTTGCTTAAATGTTCACTGCCAGGCTGGTGTCCTGCGTTTTAGCAGTTTAAATGCATTGCCAGAGAGTGTCTGTGTACTGTCTGTTTAAGAGCTGCCTGGATTGCAGTCATATTAATCTGAGAGGGAGCTCTGTTAGAAGATGTACTTGTTTGCTGATCATTTGTTAGAAGAGTAACAATATTGCAGTTTGTTCTAACCTGCCTTCTTTGCAGCATGGACAGTTTTGCTCGTTTCCATCATCTTGGTCCTGGACTGTCAGAATGGGCCAGTCAATACATTTGGGACTCTAAAATGGAGCCTGCCTACAGGGGCTTGGTGGGACCAAAACTTGTAGGAATTGTAGTTTTGGGCTTTTGGCACCTAAAATAACCTGGAGGGGGAGCTCTTGTTGTGACTGACAGACAGATCAGCCAACAGAACCTTTTGAATCTTGGGGAAAGTCCCACACTGCTTGCAGTTTGTTAGATCTGAGGTGAGAAGTGAAGAAGTAACAGCTCGAGATAATTCGAGCAGCAATCCATAGTGGATTCACACAGGAGAACTGTGGAAAGGCCTGAGTTTGGCCTGCCTGCTGTTTCTGAGAGGGAACTTGTGCTTTTTTCGGACTTAATCTGAATTTGGAGAGCGAATTAAGCCACTGAATTGTGACCAGGCTTTAACCTGAAGAAGACTGAAGATTTGCTGAATGCGATCAGCCTGTCAGGACTTCCATCTACCTCTGAACTCCCATATTGTGCAGAGACTCTGTAATTGTGACCGGAGAGCCATTTGCCTGGCACAGCGGAATTTTCTTGCATGTGAATGTACTGTGTGCTTACAGTGGGTCGTGATTTGGTTCCCCACTGTGTGTCTGAACTGTGTTTTGCTTGCTGGAGGGTGTATCCAGCTCCACGGACTGAATCCGTATCCATTTCCATTTGCCTGGGGCCTGCTGCACTGGCCCAGCCAGAATACCTGCTACGTAGAGAAAGTCATTGACGAGAGACCAGCTTGGGGATCAGCCCCCTGCTCAACGCTTTGACCAGGAACGATGCCTCGGTGATTCGTGTGGGCCCTGCTTCTCCAGGCACTCCAGCTCAACAGCTGCAGTCTCGATTTCATCCTGCCTGTGTCCAGTATTGGGTATCATGAGTAAACATCAGGGTAGCTCCCTGCAACAACAGCTAAATCTAAAAGTGTTGTCATCCAATTGTCTTGTTGCCTTTTCTTTCATAAACTGCACCCTCTGGCTCCAGATTACAAATAGTGTGTGTTGTGCATGTTGCTTTCTTCCATCACAGGGTCCCAACCAACTGCAATGTTCCTGGCTAGTCCACCATTTTCCTGCGTGGGTACCCAGAGTGTGTGACTGTGTAGGGACTCTGAACTGCATTCATAATTGTCTGATTAATATAGCTTTTAAGCAAATCAACCTGATTACACCCCTCCCTTGTTCAAGTACCCTGAATAAATCAGATTTAACTTTGTTTGCATTTAACCTGACTGTGGTTCCAGTTTGTGTCAAAAGTATTATACTGTTACTATTTACTGTGCTTAACCTTGTTTTACAGGGGGTCCCCAGGGTCAAGCTAGAGGAACCAGCCCTGGTGGTAAGTGCAAACAGTGTGGGCAATTGCCTGGTGAATAAGGGACATTGTGAAAGTAATTATTGTATATTGTTCAAGCCACTAGACGGGAAGGAGGGAGTTACATTGTCCTGGAAGGCTGTGCCCAGGTTAGCTTGACCACTAACAACCCTGATCTCCGGGTGGAGGCACCCGTTTCATTACCCAGGCCCCTTAACCTGCTACTAGCCAAGCAGGCAGGGGTAGTAGCCCTTGGGATAGCGCCACCTAGGGGTTACAAAAGGAAATCAGGGTTATATAGTATTGGTTGGGAAATGTCCTTGGTGAAGGGTATTTGCAGGTAAGAATAGAGACCAGTATATAGGAGTCTTTTTAAGACAGGCTGTGAGGTTACTGTGTACAGTTCTGGAGGACACATCTCAGGAGGGACATAGATACTGTAGATGGAGGCACTCCAGAGGAGGGCAACTAAAATGGTGTGGGGTTTGCATCAAAAGCCCTACAAGAAGAGACTAATGGAAATCAATATGTACTGGCAGTATAGCCTAAAGGTTAGAGTAATGTGCTGTGGATGGACTTGGTACATCCTGCAGACTTGGACTTGATTCCCACAACTTCCACTTGAATACTGTGTGATTTGTGCAAGTCACTTAACTTCCCGGGTCACCCCTGAAAACAGGCATTTGTACCTAGTGGGCCTTACCTGGTTACCAGAGAATATATTTTTTAAAACACGTATACCCTAGAAGACAAGGGGGAGGGGGGATATCATAGAGACCTCTAAATTTGTTACAGAGGTAAATAAGGTACAGGAGGAAAGTATCTTTCAAAGAAAAAGGTGCTCAAGAACAAGGGGGCATGCTATGAAGTTGGAAGGGGGTTGATTCAGGAGAGATGTGAGCAAGTACTTGACCGAAAGAGTGGTGGATTCTGGAACAGCCTACCAGCCAAGGTGGTGGGGGATGAAATCAGTGGAGGGAGTTCATGAATGCATGGGTTAGGTATAAGAGAATTTTACTGGAAAGGAATAAGGGGAGGGAGTAAGAGCCAGAGATCAAGTACTGGCTGCGGTGATACTGTAGGTAGAAAAAAATTGGAGACTGGGTACACCAAACAGTCCTTATCTTCCAACAAATTCTATGTTTCTATGTCACTTCCAGCAATTATGTTGTCAACCTGCTGTCTCTTAAGACTGATAGGTCTGACAGCTGCTGCCATCCTGACAGTTCCACTGGCCTGTCTCCATATGAGAATCCCACAGTGGTTTCTTAGGGTACGGCAGAATCCCACAGTGGTTTCTTAGGGTACAGCAGAATCCCACAGTGGTTTCTTAGGGTACGGCAGAATCTCACAGTGGTTTCTCAGAGTGCATGGGGATCAGCACTCGGACGAGTTGGAGCACCTCATACTGGTCACTTCTCCTCTATGGTGTTCCCTCCTCTGGTGGTTGAACAAGTCCAACCTGGAGAAAGGATCACCATTCCTGAGGCTATCCCCCATTAGTTATGACCACAGATGCCTCAGGGATGGGTTGGGGGGCTCATCTGTGCCCATCCAGGACACAGGCACAATGGAGCTCTCTGGACACAGTGCTTCACAGCAGCACTTCGATGGTGGGGAAATTAATGGAATCGCTACTAAAGCAGTGGACTGTGGTATACCTTGAATCCAGTGGCCTACAAGATCTGAGGCAGCATGGATTCACTTAGGGGAGAGCACGTCAAACGAATCTGATAGATTTCTTTGGCTCCATGACCAGGGAAGTAGATCAGAGTGGCCTACTTTGGTTTCAGTAAGGCCTTCAACACTGTTCCACGTAGGAGACTCATAAACAAGCTGGGAAGCTTGGAAGTGGGTCCAAAGGTGGTAAACTGGGTGATAAATTGGTTGGGGGACAGGAAACAGTGGGTGATGGTAAGTGGAGTTCACTCCTAGGAAGGGAGGGTGACCAGCAGGGTGCCACAGGGATCAGTACTGGGACCGGTCCTCTTTAATGTCTTCATTAGCGACTCTGCAGAGGGATGGAAGGGTCGGTATCTCTCTTTGCATATGACACTAAAGTCTGCAACAAGGTAGACACTCCAGGGGAAAGGGGTGTGTGTGGAAAAAATGAATAGAGATCCAGGAAAGCTAGAGGAATCAATAAAGGTATGGCAGCTAAGTTTCAATGCGAAGAAGTGCAAAATAATGCACTTGGGGCACAGAAACTCAGGGGCAGAGTACAAAATGGGGTAGGGAATGGTATTAGCCATCACCAAACAGGAAAGGGACCTGGGGGTAATCATATCTGATGACCTAAAGATGGCCAGATGGTGTGACAAGGCAGTGGGGTGAGTTAGTGGGTTGCTAGGCTGCATAGGGAGGGGTATCACCAGCAGAAAGAGAGAGTTGGTGTTACTGTTGTATAGATCACTTGTGACACCTCACCTAGAGTACTTTGTCGAGTTCTGGAGACCACATCTCTGGAAGGACATAGACAAGGTGGAGGCGGTTCAGAGGAGGGCAAAAAAAATGGTGCAAGGTCTGCTTCACAAGCCTATGAGGAGAGACAAGGACCTCAGTATGTACACCCTTGAGGAAAGGAGGGAGCGGGGCGATGTGAAAGAAACTTTCAAATATCTCACAGGTATAAATAAGGTTCAAGAGGGAAGCATTTTTCATAGGAAAAGATGCTCAAGAACAAGGGGATATGCTATGAAGCTGGAGGTGGGGAGTCTCAGGACCGATGTGAGGAAGCACTTCTTTACAGAAAGAGTGGTGGATGCCTGGAACAGCCTCCCAGCGGAGGTGGTGGGGGCAAAAACGGTAACCGGCTTCAAGAATGCATGGGATAGGCATAAAGGAGCCTTAGAAGTAGGGAAAGGGAGGGTAAAGTCAGAGATCAAGTAGAGTCTGCAGTGTTACAGTTGGTAGGAAAAATGAACAGACTATGTGGGCCAAGTGGTCTTTATCTGCTGTCAATATCTATGTTTCAGTCTGGAGATGAGGGCTATGCTGCATGCCTTACAGGCCTTTGCTGCCCTACTTCCTGGGAATTGGCTGTTGATTCGCACAAACAGTATGTCAGTGATGTGTACTGCATCAGTTGACAGGGCGAAGTTCATTCATACACTCTCTGCAGAGAAGCAATGAGAGTTTGGCACTGAGCGGTAGAACACGACATATTTCTGTTAGCGGTATTCCTCCCCAGGACCCTGAACACACTTGAGAATCACCTTTCAGACCACTTGGCTCTGCCACAAGTGCGAACTCTCACACTCCTTCATGGATGGCCTATTCGAAAAATTGAGTTGTCCGGACATAGATCTGTTTGCATTTCCATACAATGCAACCCTGCCGCATTTCTGCTTGCTCCCTCACTCCAGGGCCTGGAGACTTTTTGTGAGACGCATTGTCCCTCTCTTGGAAAGCGGATTTCTGTTTTCTTTTACTCCTTTCCCCTCTCATACAGTGGGTTCTGGTGAAACGTATGGCCAAGCATGCCACCCTGATTCTGGTGGGTCCTCACTGGCCCAGACAAATTTGCTTTCTACATCTCTAACAATTGGCAGCGGAACCTCCTGTCCTGCTCCCCTTGTGAGCCGGGCTTCTGTCACAGGAGCAGGATGCTCTGGTGCACCCAGATCTTCAGACCCTGCACCTTCATGCATGGCTTCTGAGGACGTAAAACTCTCCCGCTTTGGGGTCTCCCCGGCCTGGGCTGATGTGCTCTTAGCAGCTAGAAAGCCATCTACCTGGTACACTTCTTCACAAAAATGGAAACATTTTACAGTAAGGTATACTAACCCCTTTATATGTCCAGTTCCTAAAATTCTTGACAACCTGCTGTTCCTCAAGGACTCAGGACTAGGGTATTCCTCCATAAAGGTCCACGTGGCCTCTTTGTCAGCTTTTCATGCCCTATCTGGAAGTAAGACAATGGCCCAGTTGGAGGTTTCCTGGAGATTCATAAGGGGCATGCTCCTTTTGCACCTCCCGGTCAGAGAGCTGGTTCCAGTGTGACACTTTTAATTTGGTCTCAGAGACCCTGACTGTGCCTCCCTATGAGCTCCTGGCTACTTGTGAGATGTACTTCCTCTCTTGGGAAACATTGTTCCTAGTAGCTGTGATGTCTGTTAGACCCATCTCGGAGTTGCAGGCTCTGGTCGCATATCCTCCATTTATTATTTTTCATGAGGACAGGGTCACATTACGCACTGGTCCTTGTTTTCTTCTGAAGGTTGTCTCTGAGAGAACATTAAATTAAACCATTGACATTCCTATTTACTTCTTCTCTCCCACTGATAGTGGGGAGCATCATTTATATATGCTGGATGTCCGTAGGATGCTGCATTGGTACTGGAATTATAGAAAATCCTCTTAACTATTTATTGATTTTGTCCCCCCTCCCCAGAATGGTGGGCTCCCCAGTTTCTAAACAAAGCCTGTCCAGCTGTCTGGCCAGTTTCATTACATTTTGGTACTAGACACACGGTAAGCAGCTTCCTGGTCATGTACACGCTCATTCCACTCGAGGGGTGGCTACCTCAGTAGCTTCTTTTCAGAATGTGTCTGCTGCTGACTTTTGTGCTGCTGCCACATGAAGTACTGTTCATACATTCACAAAACACTAGTCTGGACATAGTCTCTCGTAGATGTGCCCAGCTTTGGCCTCAGTGTTCTGCAAGGCCTCCTTACTTAGAATCATTAGGTCCTGCCTCCTTCCTCAGTACATTGTACTGCTTGGGCATCATTTCATGATGTGGCTTAATGGTGGTAAATTTCCTTGAAGAAGATAGAATAGTCGCCTACCTACTTATCTTCCTACCTACTGTAAAAGTAGATCTTCGAGAGGTTCTCCTCCATTGAGCCACAGCTCTCCCTCCCACCTTCCCCCATCAGGTGATAGGAGACTATACTGCCTGTTGTCGTAAGCTGTTTTCTTTTCTGATGCCCTTACACCATCCATATTCAGATTTTCATATCCCCTCCTGTGTGCCTGTTTGATCCTGGCTGCTTTGGTCTCTGTCATCCTATAATCCTCTGAGCTTGTCTCTGGCAGGGAACTGAGGCAAGCTGGGGACACAGACATTATATAGGTGCCCTCAAGGTGCATCAATGTGGGTGGCCCCAGCCTGCAAAAAGTTTCTAGATGGTCCTGACACAGATGGCTTGCAGTTCCATGGTGTGACTCAATGGAGAAGATTCTCTCGAAGATCTACTGTTACGGTAGGTAACTGTTTTTGACTGCAAAAATTTAAACTGCAGCAGCCACAGACCTTTGGGCATGTCATTTTGCCAGTCGCATGGTACAGTGCCGCCAGTGTTGTCTCCTTACCTAGTCCCTAACCCCGTACTTTAGGGCCCACTTGTGGGCTGTTGACTTTTGGATTTTGCCATCCCACAATGTTTGTCCCTTGTGGTCTAGTTGCTCCCTGAAAGCCCATAGTTGTAATTCTCTTCTCCAGTGTCCAGTGCAGCTCCCCTTCCACATCCCCCTGTACGGTGTAATAGCAACATTGGTCCCTCACTGATCAAAGTCCCATGTTACTGCATTGATGGTGTTTCACTCCCCAGCTGCACACTTGTGGAAATCCTTGAAAGCCGTTTCACAGGGGAACCGCACTGTATGTTGTGTCAGTGGACTTTGGTGCTGGGAAGGGACAGTGCGTAGCACTGCAATTAATTAGCATTCTGGCCCCACCCCTTTTCCTTTGCTGTTACAGTGGTCTTTGCACTGACGCAGAGAAAGCCTTGAGACCCCTTCATGTATCCCACATGGGGTGTAAGGTTGAACTGTGCCGGAAAGTGATCCTTGTGACCTCTCTGCAGCACAGTATTACGACTGTGTATAGGGACCCAGGTGTCTTTGGTCTCCATCTACTGGATGGGAAGAGTACATTCCAAAGTCTGGATTAGTATGGGGAAACAATACAGAGATGAATGTGGTGGAGGACACTCTTATTTGACCTTATCTTGCAGTTTACTTCTGCTCTTGTACTAGCTGCTTACATAATTTGCATAACAAACGTAGAAGAGGAACAATGGGCTGGTAAAACTACTGCAGTGTGTTCTATTTTTAAACGCTTAGAGGTTTCCTAATAACAAATCTATGATAAAGATTATACCTAAACTGCAGTATGTCTGTTTTTTTTTCTTCTCACCAGCTTACAAAGTGTGGTCCTGGTTAACCACAAAACTGAAGTCAGTCCAGATGAAGAGCCAAATATTCAAAAACAGGAGAAGATTATAAACATTTCCTATGAGTTAGCTGCTGAAACTTCAAGAAGAAGCAATCTTGTAGCAGCAGGTATGGAAAATATCTGTGGTGTGTTACTGCACTTGAAGGTTTAAGTACAAATGAACTGCAGTTTTTCTTGCTGTGTGGTTAATTCTGTGGTTTGCGATGCAAAAGAAAGTTGTGAATGAACGACCTAGAGTGCGTTAACGGAACCAAATCTAAACCAATTGTTGTTTTGCAGTTATATATATATATCATTGCCCCAGCCTGTAACTGCTGCCACTGTAAGTTAAAGCAAAGTGTTTGTCAGTAGTCTGAAATAGGACATGCGCGCCCCCCCCCCCCCACCACCACCACCACTACTGCCTCCTTTTAGGCCATATTTTGGCCGTCCATGTCTCCAGCACTTGTCTCTCCACTGTGAACCCATAGTTTACTACCTGTGGTGTGGCCAGGTCACAGTCAGGACTCATACACTACCACTCCAGTTAGTGCTGTAGGAGCATCCAGTCAGGGATTACAGTGGCTGGTAGTGCTGGCCAGACAAGTAGGCTATCGTGTTGCTCGCCCTGACTTGCTGGCAGTCAGTCCCCACTGCACCAGCCTGTATGTGGGGAGCTGCTCAGTCACGCTCGGCACCCCCCCCCCGGTCAGTGTGTCAGACCCCAGCGGCTCGGCGAGTGAGCCATGATCAAAGGTCGATCCCGGCTCTCCAGTTTAGCAGAGTAGAGTTCCACAAGCTAGCTACCTTTTTTTTGTTTTGTTTTTCAATCCTTATTGGGGGACATGTAGCCTCGGCTCTTATGTACTTGTTGGTGGTTTACTCTACTCCCTCCCCCCCCATGCCCACCTGGTCCATTTGTTGATATAGGACTCTTCTCTGTTCTGTGTATGATAGGTTAGTCTTTCCATTTCAGCTCTCTCTCCCATAATTGTTTTCCAGGGTTGATATGATAGGGGTTCTTCTTGGAGCCATTAACGGGTTATGGCCTTTGTTCTGTTTTCTTTTTTTTTTGTTTTTTATGATACATTCATTCTTCTCTGGACTGTTGCTTTACTTTGACACATTTAAAATCCTTCACAGAATGACTATAACTATGTGAAAGGATTATGTAGTGATTTTCTCTGAAAATCAGCTACATTTATTTATCTAGTAATAACTGATTTATGCCCGACCTGATGGCACTGAGGGTAGCACACTGTGCTGCTGTTTAAACAGGTTTTAAGAGTTCACATCCATAGTCCAGCTCCCACACTGGGCCAGTCAGGTCTAAGGCACATTCAAGTGCTGGGGGGTGGAGGGGGTGGTTTGGTTGGCAGGTGCCCAATGCATCACCCCCTCTTTTTTTTTGTCCAGTCTCATGACATGGTTGGCATGGGTGAGTGAACTCTTAGGAAAGAACAGAAAATGCTGGCCTAGTGCATGAGTTGGCTTCTGCCGTACAAACACACACCCCTCCACACTAGTGGGTGTTTGATGGTTCAGATCTGCTCCCACCTAAGTCATAATCAGGCTTACAAATCCTGCTTCTTGCCTTTGACAGTGGAGGGCACCTTGGGGTATTTGGATAAGGCTTCCACAAAACAGTAGAGCATCTGAGTAGGAGAAGGGCAAAGGCAGACCCGAAAAAATGAGGTACCAGTAGGCAGTGGGAGCAATAACAAAAATGTATGTTACCTGAGTCAGTCTTCACCATTCGTAAGTGGTGGGTCATCATAGCCAGAGGCGCCGGAACCTCGCAGGAGCATTAGCTTTAAGAAATTTGAGCCAGGGGTGCTGATGTCAGGGACGATGCCACCTACTAGGCCAACCTATTACGTGGCACTCACGGACTGGCCAGTAACCAACGCTGGCTCCCTCTAACCCTCAGTTCTGCTTTTCCCACCATCGAGGCAGCACCCCATGAGGAGCAAGTGGCAAGAAAAGAAGAAACTGCATCACAGTCTGCTTGCCACCAAACATTGCTTGGTGCCATACAAGTCGGGTTGTACCTCTCTTTTTTTTTTTTTTTTTCTGTTCTTTTGCAGTGTGGCATCGAGTACTTTTCTATCATTTTACATAGAAACATAGAATTCGACGGCAGATAAGGACCGCTTGGCCCACCCAGTCTGCCCATTTCCCTACCTAATGGATAAGCTGCAGATCCTAGTTAACCAGCAGCCTACTTCTTCCTACCCCCACCCCCTAGAATTGCCTTATGACTGTCCCAAGCATGCTTGAATTCCACCATTGTTTTTGACTCCACAACCTCCTCCGGAAGGCCGTTCCATGCATCCACAACCCTCTCTGTGAAAAAATACTTCCTTAAATTACCTCTGAGTCAGCTTCCCCCATCTTCAAATTGTGCCCCTTGTTCTTGCACACTCTTTTTTGAAAGATGCTACCTCTTGGACTTTGTTGATTCCCTTGAGGTACTTGAAAGTTTCTATCACGTGTCCCCCCCCCTTTCCTCGAGGCTATACATATTAAGCTCCTAAGTCTCTCTTCATATGTCTTCCAGTGCAGACCCTGCACCAAGGGACTGAGAAAAGAGGGTGTGCCATTATAAACGGGGGGATAAACAGGGTGGCCATATTCCACCATGGCAGGCATCTTCGGAAGGGTTGTAGGCTGCACAGGCTGTGGGATAGCAATAATTCTCAACTGGGCCTGGAGAGAGGGAAGCTGCCCACTCTGTAGACAGCTATCTTGTATCAGGAGTGAGGTATATTGGTTAAGGAGTAAGCTGGGGGAGCTGGGGTGTCCAAGGATAAGGGGTGTGGATATGGGCAGCAGAAGGGTGGGGCTGAGGGGAGGCTGGGGCAATGCTCTGAAATTACAGGACGTTATGTTACAGCAAGCAGGAGGGGGATATTAGGGACAGAGGACCCTTGGATAGGGATGTTGACGCTAAGGGGAAAGCGTGCGGGTGAACATTCTGAATACAAAGAGAGTGGAGGGGAAGAGGTCAGGAGGGCTGTTGTGGAAGCCTAAACAGCAGACTGTGGGAAGGAGCTCTAAGGTGAACAGAGCAAGAGGGAAGAAGAGGGCAGTTTAGAGGTGCAGTCAGGGAAACTCTGGTTACTTGATGGAGGCTGACATAGAGTGTCACAATAAATTTGAGCTACTAAGCAACCTAGAGGGGAGGAAGGGTTGGTGGAAATGAGGAAACTTATACAGAGGCTGGGGGGAGGGAGTCGGATACCCATAGGGCATCACAGACCAGAAATGGAAAGGATAGAAATAGTCCCAGAGGGAGAAGGGGAAACATAAATGTTAAGCAGATGGGGGAGATGCAACATATTGCAGACATGAGGGAGGAGAGCATGATTGGAGAGAAACTGGGAGACAAGGAGGTGGGAGGAGCCCCCCTTCAGCAGGGGGGTCAGTACCAAGGATGGGGCCCTAGTTAAAGGGGACCCACAGAGAGCCTCTGGAGGCAGGGGTACTATTACAAGGGGGGAGGATGGTGGTGTGGGGGAAGGGAAACCATCAGGGCCAGGATAAATGGTTCGGATAAGAGAGGGTTAAAGGGGACACCTATTCAGAGGGGTTTGAGTTAAGTGGGCAAAATAACGAGGGAGGCAGAAAGGGGTTGGTGACAAGGGGGTCTCTAGTAAGGCAGGAAGACTCCCATGGAATTGAGATCATGAATAAAGGGGGGGATGGGGGGCTGAGAGGGCATAGTGGAGGTAACCATAAGGATGGTGGCGGTGTTAAGGTTCTGTTATTGGGAGACTCGATGATTAGGGGTATCCAGTGGGAGGGACGGAGGGTGGATGCCATAGCCAGGTGAAGGTAGTGAGTATCTCTGGGCTGACAGTGCACAGAGCAAAGTTCATGGTGTATGAAATGGTTAGGGATTGTGGAGGGAAACCGGATCTCCTGGTGCATTTGGGAACTAACGATCTAGAGGGAAATAGTGTTTTGGAAATCCTAGCAAGGTTCCAAGAACTTGCCAGAGTCTGTCGGAGATAATGGATGCAACATTTCCTTTTCGGAGATATTGCCAGTACCAAAGGCCTCAGTGGAGAAAAAAATGAAGCTCACAGAGGTTAATGACTGGCTCAGGAAGTGGGGTGAAGAGAGGGTTGGGGTGTTAGGAACAAATGGAGTTTGGGAGGATAAGGGACTATATGCCAAGGACAGGCTTCATCTTGCCCCATTAGGGAAGGAAGTCCTTAAACAGGGGATGGCTGACTACATACAAGAAAGGTGGGGTTTAAACTTGTAAGGGGGGGAAGGATAAGGGAGGGCTGACCAGAAGCCCTCTCCAGATGAGGGAGTAGCTTCTAGCCTAAGGGGGAGAGGGGGGAAACAGACTGGGGTGGAGGTTTCAGGAGGAGCAGAGGGAGGATGGAAGTATAAGGAACCTGGGTGGGTCTGACAAAGAGGATCGGGGATAAGGGTGGGGTTGGTGTTAGTAAATGCCAGGAGCTTGGAAACAAGTTGCCAGAGTTCCAGGCCATGCTGTTCGAGAGGGGTGGATGTGGCGGCGTCACTGAGACATGGGCCAACAAAACCATGACTGGGACCTAAACGTGGGGGTACACTGTGCTAGGAAGGATAGAAAGGAGGGCAGAGGGGGTGGAGTGGCTATGTTCATTAGAGATGACATAGAAATTGCTAGGGTAGAAGAGGCAGAGGGAAACGTGGAGGCCTTATGGGTCACCTTATGATCCCCAGCAGGAGATAAGATCAAGCTGGGTGTATTATATAGGTCCCCTGGGATGAGTGATGTTCTAGAGGATGGTTTGCTGGACAACATCATTGCCCAGTGTGGACCAAAAGGGGAAGGAGTGGTGTTGATGGGGGACCTTAATATGCCAGGTACAAACTGGGGAACCATGTCCTCTAAGGTGGCCAAGGAGCAGAGGCTGCTGGACGGCTTCCAGGATGTGTTCTTAACACAGCATGTGATGGAGCCCACAAGGGAGGGGCTTGTCCTGGACGTGGTTCTGGCAGATGGGGATCTGGTAAGGGACCTGGTTGTACAGGACCCCCCAACTGGGAGCGACCACAATACTGTCTGGTTTCAAATAAGCATGGGGGGGGGGTGAGATCTAGGACACTGGCAGTAGACTTCAGGGTGCAGACTTTGGGGGCATGGGAAATATTCTCAAGGATCACTTGAAGGGGATTACATCAATGACAAGTGTGGAGAGGAGATGGGAGGTCATAAAACAGGGACTTCATGAGGCAGTCAGGATTTGCACTAAGTTGAAACGTAAGGGTGCAAGGTCACATAAACCATGCTGGTGGTCCAGTGAGGTACAGGTAGCAGTCAGAGAAAAGAAGGCGGCCTACAAAAAATATAAAACAACAAGAGGGGATAGGGATAAGGAAATGTACCATCTTGCATCTAGAAAAGTCACCCATATGGTGAGGGGAGCAAAGTCCAGTAAAGAGCAGCGGCTGGCACAGGGGATACATGGAGGGGAAAAGGGGTTCTTCCGGTACATTGGGGAGCGGAGAAAAACTAAGGGCCATCTCAGCAGATTGAGATCAGAAGGAGGGTGGGTGGAAGAGGCGAGGGACCAGGCAGAGGTATTTAACGAGTACTTTGCCTCTGTGTTCACTAGGGAAGGGGATGGGATATCTACAAAGCAAGACATGAAGGGGATAGAAGCAGCAGTGAGTGGGATCAGGGGAGCAACAGAAATGGAGCAAGAGGGAGGGAGAGGTACCCCAGGGGTGTCACATCTGGATAAGGATAAAAAGGCCAGTAAGGTGGAGGGAACGGATGATGCTATCTCCGCCAAAAGGGTGTGGTTAGCCCTCAAGGCCCTAAAGAAAGACAAATCTCCTGGGCCGGATGGCATTCATCCGAGAGTACTATGGGAATTGGCGGACATACTGGCTGCACCCCTGGCGGAGCTCTTCAACAGGTCACTTGAGACAGGGAGGGTACCTAGGGATTGGCGAGAGGCACATGTGGTGCCAATCCATAAAGGGGGTCGAGAGAAGTACCAGCTAACTATAGACCCATCAGTTTGACCTCGGTGGTGGGAAAATTAATGGAGAGTATACTAAAGGAACGATTGGGGGTGTACTTGGAGGAGGTGGGAGGTCTGGATAGTCGGCAACATGGGTTTGTGCCAGGTAGATCATGTCAAACCAATCTTGTGGAGTTCTACGAATGGGTAACATCAGAACTGGACAGGGGAAAGCCTGTGGATGTATTATTCTTGGACTTCACCAAGGCGTTTGACTCTGTCCCCACAATGGTCTGGTGGAGAAACTGATGGGGTTAGGAGTAGGCCCTTGATGGTCAGATGGATTGAAAACTGGCTAGCTGGACGACCCAGAGAGTAGTGGTCTGTGGGGAGCTCTCAACCTAGAGAGGTTGGTAGTGGGCACCGCAGGGTTTGATCCTGGGTCCGATCCTGTTTAATGCATACATATCGGACATCAGGGAGGGTATGGTGTGAAATGAGTCTCTTCGCGGATGACTCAAGATGGGAGCAGTAGTTGAGGGATAAGAGGGAGGTTGGCCCTGTAAGGGACCTGGACACCCTGGAAAGCTGGGCTCACACATGGAAATTAAATTAATATCACCAAGTGCAAGGTGTTGCATCTTGGTCGGGAAACCCTAAACACAGGTACACCTTGGAGGGAGGCGCTGAGGCCTCAATAGGGAAAAAGACCTAGGGGTCATGGTGGATGCATGTATGAATAACTCTGAGCAGTGCAGGAGAGCGGCTAGCAAGGCAAACAGGATGTTGGGATGCATCGTAAGGGGGATCACCTCTGGGAGCAAGGAAGTGATTCTGCCACTGTACAATGGACTGGTTAGACCACACCTTGAGTACTGTGTACAGTACTGGAGATCACACTTGAAAAGGGACATACAGCTCCTGGAGAGGGTACAGAGGAGGGCAACTAAGATGATACGAGGGCTAGGGGATTTGATGTATGAGGACAGACTTGAGGAGCTCTGCCTGTTTTCATTGGAGGAGAGGAGAGACGGGGGGACATGGTTGAGGTCTTCAAGTACCTCAAGGGAATAAATAGGGTAAACATGGAGGGGATCTTTAGACTAAAGCAGGGAGGTATCACCAGAGGGCATGGTTTGAAGTTGGAAGGTGGAAGGGTGAGGGGGAAAGAGGAGGAGGTTTTTCACTGAGAGAGTGGTGGACCCTTGGAATGCACTGCCTGGCGAGCTGGTTCAGAGATCCACAGTGGAGGGCTTCAAGAGAGGGTGGGACACACACAGAAAGTGGATGTATCAGATGATGGCCTGTCCCGGGGGGGTGGGGATGCCTATACTGGCAGGATGGTCTGCATCTGTCCAGGAAGGGAACAAGCCTTTTGAGCAATCGGTTTAAATGCTTCATTGGCAAACTTTTAAACTAGTCAAAGGGGGAGGCACTGATAAGCAGCAGGAAAATCCCAGCCTCTCCCTACAAAACAGGGTACTAAATGAGAAAAAGACCGAGGTAGAAAGGTCAGTGGGGGATGCTGCAACAGAAGGTAAAGCCATCAAAAATGGAGAGCAATGAGTACCAATGCCTGTAGTCTGGGTAACAAGCTTCCTGAATTAGTGGCCTTGATGGGGAGGAACATCTGATATCGTGGCAGTCACAGAAACATGGTACACACAAAACCATGACTGGGACGTAAACATACCAGGATACACTATCTACAGGAGGGTAAAAGAGGAGGAGGAGTAGCTCTTTACATAAGGGAAGGAATAAAAGCAATAGAACAAAAGGGTAAACAAAGAGGAGAAGAAGCACTGTGGGTAAATTTGGAGACAGACAATGGCACCACAATCCGCACAGGGGTTGTATACAGACTCCCTTCTCAGGGGGAGGAAATGGACAAGGAAATGATAGAAAGTATACTTAGAATGGCAGAAAAAGGGGAGATATTGCTGATGGGTGATCTGAATATGCCAGATGTTAACTGGAGTGCAGTTGCAGCAGCCACTTCAAAGAGTGGAGCTTATTCTAGATGCCCTACAGGGGGCATGCCTTAGACAACTAGTATTGGAGCCCACTCGAGAGGGAGCAATCTTAGACCTGATTCTCTCAAATGGAGATGGAGAGAGGATCACAGATGTAGAAGTGGGTAGCCATCTGGGAACTAGCGACCATCGAACAGTATGGTTCACAATAAACACAGCAATAGAGTCAAGCCATACAAAGGCAAAAGTACTGGACTTTGCCAAAATGGGCGAGTGCCTAAGGAATGCACTAGCAAATGGGCAGGAAGGAGGGGTGGAAGAACAATGGGGAATAATAAAAACTGCCATCACAGAGGTAACGAGCCTTTGTGTGAAGCAAATAAACAAACAATGTAAGAAACCACTATGGTTCTCAAAGGAAGTGGCAGTGAAGGTTCAAGAGAAAAGAAAGCATTCAGGAAGTACAAGGAATCACAGAAGGAGCAGGACAGAGAACTGTATCATTAAAGCAAAAGGAGGCTGGGAAGGCAGTCAGAACAGCAAAGGCCCAAACCGAGGAAAAGATAGCCAACTCAGTTAAGAAGGGGATAAAACCTTTATAGATACATCAGGGAGCGAAGGAAGACCAAGGGAGGATAGCGAGGCTTAATAAAGGGAGGGAGGCGGCAGAGGAGACTGTGAAAGGCAGAGATACTAAACAAATATTTTTGCTCAGTATTTACAAATGAAGAGGGGGAGGTACATAAAACAAACAGTAGAAACACTCTGGATACAGAAGTTGATGTCAGCCCATTTACAGAAGAAAGGGTTCTGAAAGAACTCTTAAAACTGAAGGTGGACAAAGCAATGGGGCCTGATGGGACCCTAGGCAGCATGGATTCACAGTGGGAAGGTCATGCCAGACAAATCTGATAGATTTCTTTGACTGGGTGACCAAAGTAGTAGATCAGGGAGGGGCTGTGGACATGGCCTACCTAGACTTTAGCAAGGCATTTGACACAGTCCCACACAAAAGATTAATATACAAGTTAGCCAGCCTGGGAGTGGGTCCCAAGATGACAGCCTGGGTAAAGAATTGGCTGGAGAATAGGACACAGAGAATAATATTAAATGGAGTCCACTCAGAAGAAAGGAGGGATCTTCCCTTGTCAATCTTCACCATTCATTACTTCCTGGGGTGTTAGCCGGAGGCGCGCACCCGCCACAGGAGCTTTCTTTTTTTTTTAAAGTTTGCCTGCACCGCCCTCGAGAGTGACGTCATGCGCGAGGGGCGGCCGTTAGTAGCGACCGTCTCCTCCTCCAACTCAGTTCTGTTTCTCCTGCCGTCGAGGCAGCACCTGTCCGCGTGAAGCGCTTCAGTGTTTTTCTATCTTCGTAGTTACCGACTCCGTTTTCCTTGCACTCGACGCCGGGTGTATTTCCTACTGTGTTTTAGTCTCGTTGGTTTCGCGTTATGTCTGGTTCTGGAGCTAAGCGTTCTTCGAAGACGGGCCGCGCCCCTATGCGTCGGTGCTCCTGTGGCCGGCATTTCTCCGTCTCGGACCGGCATGACGCTTGCCTTCGTTGCCTGGGACCCAACCATGATATGGATTAGTGCGACACCTGTTTCTCGATGGACTGTCATCAGTCTGCTCAAGCTGGCAAGGCCCCCGACTTTTTGGGAGAGACGGCGTCGCTCACGGAATCTCGGCGAGATATTTAGGCCTTTCCTCGGTCCCTCCCGGCCTATACGGTCCAAGGAGGAGGGGGTTCTCATCCTATCTTGCCGAGGAGGAGGCCCTTCCGTGTGTTGGGAGCGTCAGAGTCCCTCCCGGGCCACAGCGCTGACACCGCCGCAGTCACCTCTTCGAGGTGCAGGCTCCCCGTGTCGAGGCCCCCTGGCTTTGGGGCCGGCTTGGTGACCTTCATCACTGCCGCGCTGCTGGATCCCGCACCGCTCGCTGTGCCGTGATCAAGCGGCGCTGTTCCCGGTGCCGTTGGGATCCTGGCGCCATGGCGGCGCCAGTGATCGGGCGGCGCCATTACGGCGCCGCTTTGAACGGGCGCCGATTGAGTGGCGCTGGCGTGCCATGGCCCGCGCCTGTCAGGTGCCGGTGGACATGGCGGCGCTGGCTGACAGTGCCACCCGCCTCCCGACCGCCGCTGGCGGCACTGCTGGCCTTCCCTTCTCGGCGTGCCAGGCCTCGCCGGAGCCGCTGGGGGTGTGGGGTTAGCCTTCCTGCTGCCGGGCGTGGGCGAGCAGCGCCGCCCTTGGTACCAGGCCGCTTCGCGCCCCGGCCTCGGGACCCCTGGGGTGGCCAACATCGAGGTCCTGCTGGTCTCGGCCTCCTCGGAGGACGATGACTCAGACGTGGACCCATCCTGGCACCCCATTCTTCGGGATCTGGGTCCTCGGTGGCTAGGGGGTACCAGGCGGCGAGCGGCTCTCCTCTGTCCCCTTACCGCTGCCTCCTGAGGGTTCCTCGCTGGGGTGGCCGGAGTCCCGGGGCAGACGGGGTGACGGAGGGGAGGCCCCCTCTGGAGGCTCGGTGGCTACCCCGGTGCTGTTGCCTCCTCTAGGGTCAGGGGGCGTTGCAGTCGAGGAGGAGGGCCCTCTCGGAATCGAGGGTTGAGGGGCAGGCGGCCTGCTGCCTGGTCTTCTTTGGCCACCTCAGGGGGTGCCCAGGAGCCGAGTGCGACCCCGTCCTCCCCCAGGGTTCTAGGGTGTCCTCCGGCGCGTTTGTGCGACTGCCCTTCTGGATCCATGCAGTCCCGTCGGCCGCAGGGGAGTTTCTCCCCAGGGCTCTTCCAGGCTCCGCTTCCCCAGAGTTCCGTTCTGCGGCCTGGTTTGATATCCGGGATCCCTCCTACTAGGGCTCCTTTCCCCGGATTCCAGAGCCCTCGCAGAGAGCAGTTGCCTCCTCGGAGGTGCCCCTCTCCATCTCTCTGCCTTCACCACCCGCCTCCCGGCCATGTCGGTCCCACGGGTCCGCTATCCTGGGAGCAGTTCAGAGGTTCTGCAGCGGCCTTCCCCTCATATGTTAGATACATGCATGAGCGGGTCTTTCGACTCTCCCCACCGCCGCAGGAATCCTCTGAGCATTCCAGCTCCCCATCATCCTCGTCTCCCTCCTCTGAGGGAGAGGAACCCCCTGCTCATCTGTCCTCCGATGCTGATTTCACTGAATATCAGCGTTTCCTCTCGAGGATGGTGAGGGATCTTCGGATTTTCTATGTTCGGAGAGACAATACCACGAGAGAGGCAGTGAATTCCTTGGTGAATTCAGTGCACAGCATCTGGTGGTACCTTCCTGGCCTATCCCTTCCAGGAGGCGCCTATCCGTCCTGGCAGTTCCTGCCGCTTTTCCCAGCCCCGCGGACTGCCAGCGAGGTATTGTGCCCTCCGAGTCTCTAGGTTCCCTTCCCAACCCGCCCTCAGGTTTGGTATACCTGGATACTCCTTCTGGCGCCGCTGCCTGGGCGACGACCGCCCACCGATTCGGACTCTCTCCAGTTCGACCGCTAGCAAAGAGTGTTCTTCTTCGTGGCGAGTGCATGTATTGCATCACATCAGGCTCACCACGCTGCCTATAACCGCATTTGTGGTCGATGATGTCCCAGCTGCTGGCATCTATGCCTGACACGGAGCAAACCAGACAAGCCTGCTGCCCTCCGCGTGTAGGTCTGGAGCTGGCAAGACACCAAGCAAGGGCATCTTATGACGCCAATGAGGTGGCTTCCAGGCTTGCGGGACAGCGATCTGCATCAGGCGGACGGCATGCTTCGTCTTTCCAGGTTGTCACCCTGCCCGGGTGACTGGCCCGCCTCCGGGGACCCGTCTTTTCTCTTCCAGAGCTAGGGAGACTTTTACAGGGCTCCCTCCGTCTCCCTCGTCCTCGGGAGGCACCTCCTAGCTCTTCTCCCACTTAGGCTTTCTGAATAAGCCAGGGTCTTCTCCTTCTGTTTTCTCACCAGCAGAAGGCTGGGGGTCTTGTTCCCTCAGGGTATTACCTCTTCCCCCTCCAAGGGAAGAGGAGCTTGGTACTCACCCAGGAAGTAATGAATGGTGAAGATTGACAAGGGAAGATATGAAAATTATGTACCTACCGTAATTCTTGATCTTCTCTTGTATCTTCACCATTCATTACTTACACCCGCCCACCATCCCCTCAGTGGCCTCTTCCTGTGGCTTCTCCACCTCCCGTCTCCTTCCTCTCTCTGCAACAAAAAAAATTTTTTCTTAAAAACTAGGAAAAATTGCTTAATTTTCAAAAAAAAAAAAAAATTCCTTCTTTTGGGGGGTTCTAATTTTCCAGAAAAATTAATTACTCTAAGATTCGTGGGCCATCTCATGGATTGCATTGGCGATCAGACTGCACAACTATCTCTTGCCATTATCCTGACAAGATATCTCTGGGGTTTTGGCCTGGTTCAGGCTATTCAGTTGATCCTGCAATCCGTGTTACAGATATTGCCCTGAAATCAACCCCCCATTCTTGCCCTGCAGAGCAGAGGAGCAGACACGTCTGCTCCTTTTTCTTTTTAAAAAAAAAAAAAGGAAAAAATGCTGAGGGAACTCTTTTCGACTGCTATAGGCATCTTGGTTTTGGGGTCATGCAACCAACCTCAAATTTCTTCTGTAAAAAAGGGAAAACAAACAAGAGGGGAAATGAGAAGGTAGTCTCCCTTCTCGCTAGTTTGCATATTGGTTTCTCCTTTTAAGTGTCCTCCTGGACAATTTTTACAGAAGAGCTGTGCTGACCATATCCAATCCCGGCCAGCCTAAGCCTTGGCCTACCTTGGCCAGTCTGTCTGAGTCCCATTTCTATGCTTAAAACGCCTGAAAGGCTTACATTTTCCTTTTTTAAGTCCCAGAACAGCACTCTCCTGCTGCCTGGGGTTCCTTTTCCCTCCTCGGGTCTCCTCGAATTCTAGGCCTGTCGGCCAGGAACCCGAGGGTGTATCATGCTGTGGCATGTTGAGGATAAGGACTATGCCCTCCAGAGTCTGTCTAGCGGGTTTGGTGAACCTTCTCTTCAGCTCTATCTCCGGGGATTCTTGCTTCCCTCTTAGTCGAGCCTTCAGCTCTAAGCTAACTATGCTCGTTGGGCATTCTGGTCCCTTCAACATCCCATCTCTCTCTTCTCTTTCTTCTTCTTCTTCTTCTATTTTCTCATCTCCTTACTTTATCTCTCTTCCTAGAGTCGCCCAGGTAAGGAGGCCCTGCATTCCCTAGGCTAGGGATACTTTATCTCCCTTGTCCTTCCTCCATCGGCTTATTCCTTTTTCAGTTCATTCTTCCTTGCTTTGCTATCCCTCGGCTATCTTGCCTCGCTATCTATATTCTCTGCTCTCACTTTTGCCTCTCCGGCTCACAGAACTGAGTTGGAGGAGGAGTCGGTCGCTACTAACGGCCGCCCCTCGCGCATGACGCATGACGTCACTCTCGAGGGCGGTGCCGTTAGGCAAACTTAAAAAAAAAAAAAGCTCCCGTGGCGGGTGCGCGCCTCCGGCTAACACCCCAGGAAGTAATGAATGGTGAAGATACAAGAGAAGATCAAGAATTACGGTAGGTACGTAATTTTCATTTACTAGTAGGGTACGCAGGGTTCAGTATTAGGACCGGTCCTCTTCAGTGTCTTTATAAGCGACATTGCAGAGGGACTGGAAGGAAAAGTATGTCTCTCTGCAGATGACACAAAGATCTGCAACAGAGTTGCAGAGCTTCCATCCTGTGTATGTCTTTGAGGAGATTGGGTCTCCAGAACTGCACACAGTACTCCAGATGGGGTCTCACTAGCTGTCTGTACACAGGGATAATAACTTCCTATTTTCTACTGGTGATGCCTCTCCCTATGCATCCCAATATCCCCCCAGCCCTCCTTGCTGCCCTCTCACATTGCTTGCCCACCTTTAGGTCATCTGATATGACTACCCCTAGGTCCCTTTCCATTTTTGTTGTTGTTAGTATCTCACCCCCCATTGTGTACTCTTCCCCTGGGTTTTTGTTTCCCAGGTGCATTACCTTGCACTTCTTAGCATTGAATCTAAGCTGCCATACATTTGACCATTCCTCTAACCTTGCCAAGTCCCTTCTCATCCTTTCCACCCCACCTTGTGCATCAACTCTGTTGCAGATCTTTGTGTCATCTGCAGAGAGACATACTTTTCCTTCCAGTCCCTCTGTAATGTCGCTTATAAAGACATTGAAGAGGACTGGTCCTAATGCTGAACCCTGTGGTACCCCACTAGTAACCCCCCTTTCTTCAGAGTGGACTCCATTTACTATGACTCTCTGTGTCCTATTCTCCAGCCAATTCTTTACCCAGGCTGTCATCTTGGGACCCACTCCCAGGCTGGTTAATATGACTATTAATCTTTTGTGTGGGACTGTGTCAAATGCCTTGCTAAAGTCTAGGTAGGCCATGTCTACAGCCCTCCCTGATCTACTACTTTGGTCACCCAGTCAAAGAAATCTATCAGATTCATCTGGCATGACCTTCCTGCTGTGAATCCATGCTGCCTTGGGTCCTGTGCCCTCTGGCCTCTAGATACTGACAGTTCTTTCCTTCAGAAGTGATTCCATCATTTTCCCTATCACTGAGGTTAAACTAACAGGTCTGTAGTTTCCTGCTTCTGCCTTGCTCCCACTTTTGTGAAGGGAATCACATCTGCCCTCCTCCAGTCCTCGGGTACCACCCCATCCTCCCATGATTTGTTAAAGAGAGTAGTCAGTGGTGTCACTAGTTCTACCCTTAGTTCTTTTAGAATTCTGGGATGAATCCCATCAGGCCCCATTGCTTTGTCCACCTTCAGTTCTAAGAGTTCTTTCAGAACCCTTTCTACTGTAAATGGGCTGATATCAACTTCTGTATCCAGAGTGTTTCTACTGTTTGTTTTATGTACCTCCCTCTTCATTTGTAAATACTGAGCAAAAATATTTGTTTAGTATCTCTGCCTTTTCACAGTCACCCACTGCCCACCCTCCTCCCCTTTATTAAGCCTCACTATCCTCCCTTGGTCTTCCTTCGCTCCCTGATGTACCTATAAAAGGTTAATTTTATTATTTTTTTTCCATCGCGGTCATGTCCAGTCCGGGGCCTACAAAGTCTTCAAAGGCAGGGCTTGACCTCATGTGTCTGTGTCCCTGTGGCAAGCCGAGGACCATCATTGGCCTGCATGAGCACTGGTTTTCCTGCCTGTATCCACAACACGATATGGATAGTTATGACACCTGTTTCATCATGGATTTTCGCATCCTCTGTATCCGCATGACTAAATTGGGACAGGACCCCCAACTTTCAGAAGGTGGCGTTGCACTTGGGACACCAAGCCCAGGTCCATGGACCCTTCACCCAGACCTCTCCCCAGTACTATATGTACCAAGGGAGAGCAGGCCTCTGTTTTGGGTCTCACTGAGACTGGAGGCCTGCATGAGAGGTTGGGTGGACAATTTATCCCCCTCTGGGGGATTGACTGAGTACCCTCTCGCAGTTCAGTAACTCTTCGGGGGTTTGGACACCCCTGGTGTTGAGGTCTCAGCTATAGGGTGGGCCTGCGCCATCTGTTTCCTCAACAGTGCCATCCTGTGCCACCTCAGCTCCTGATGCCATTCCTGGTGTCAGTGAGTGGGGCGGCACTGCCAGTGCCACTGGGGTCCTCTTCTGACACTGCCCGCAATGCGGGGATAGAGGGGGTCTCAGGGGTCACCTCTTTGGAGATCTCCCTTTTCTCATCCTTGGCTTCAGTCAAGGATTGAGATGATCCTAATTGGCATCCTGGTTCTCTGGAGCTCCAAGACTCTCCTAGGCCCAGCCCGAGGCCTTCGCTGTGGTCTGCTGCTCCACTCTGTGCCATCAGTGGTGCTGCCCTTCCTGATTCCACTGGTGCCACTCGCGGCATGGAGAAAACATAGAAACATAGACTTTGACAGCAGATAAGGACTGCTTGGCCCAATCAGTCTGCCCATTTCCCTACCTGTTGGATAAGCTGCAGATCCTAGTTGACCAACAGCCTACTTCTTCCTAACCCCCACCAGAATTTCCTTATGTCTGTCCCATGCATTCTTGAATTCCCCCACTGGTTTTGACCCCCACAACCTCCTCAGGAATGCCATTCCATGCTTCCACCACCCTCTCTGTGAAGAAAATACTTCCTCACGTTGCCCCTGAGCCGTGCCCCCTTGTTCTTGCACATCTCTTTTTCTAAAAGATGCTACCCTCTTGGACTTTGTTGATTCCCTTGAGGTACTTGAAAGTTTCTGTCATGTCCCCTCTCTCCCTCCTTTCCTCGAGGTTATACATATTAAGCTCCTTTAGTCTCCCTTCATATGAACTCCTTTAGTCTCTCTTCGTATGTACTCCTCTGGTGTTGATCCCGGTGCCAAGATGGAGGGCAGTGCTGCAACTGGCACAGGCTCTGGTTCTGCAGCGCTCCTGGTGTCGGGCCTGATACTGGTTTGGCTGGCAGCGCCATGTCCTGGGTTCTGGCACCGACCCAGTGCTGGATTCTCTCTCTCCCCCCACCCCCTTCTTCTGACCATGGCCTTAGGAAGGCCTCCTTTGAGGGGTTGGTCTCGTCTGGGAGGGTGGGGGTTTTGAGGTCACGGTCGGCACCCCCGCCTGTCCGTAGAGTGGCTGGAGGCTGTGGGTGGACCTGTCCCCCCCCCAACTGACAGGGGCCAACCTAGTGGGTCAGAGGTGGGTTCAGATTTCCTTATCAGGGTCCCCCCCAAGGACAGCACTGCCTTCACCCCTCCCCAGTTAGGTGTACACTGGTGTGTGGGCCACGCAGCCCCATCCTTTGGGAGGATTCTCCTGCTCGCTCATGCAGCCCTGGCAGAGGGTCTTTTTCCGTCTCTCATGACCATTCTCCCCCTTCCTCTGCCCCCCCCCCCCAAAAAGCTTTCTCTAGTCCAAGGGGCTCCATGACCTGGGAACAGTTCAGGGCTCGGCTCATTCATTCCCTGTCTACCTCAGGGCCATTGACGAGGTCATTTTTTAGACCTCCATCCCATGCTATGCCTCCCCCTGAATTCAGCTCTTCCACCTCTCCAGCTTCTTCCTCCTCCTCTGAGGAAGAGGATTTTTCTGGCCATATCTCCTCAGATGCTGATTACACTGCATATCAGTGATTCCTTTCGGAGATACTGGAGGAGCTGCACCTTCCCCAGTATTCTTGACACAATCCTGTGCAAGCAACACTGTCTTTCCTGGGGGAATACAGCTCTGAATCCGCCCTGATCTCTCCGTGGCCTCATCCATTCATGGAGGAGTCGCACAGTGCCTGGCAGTATGTCTCTGCCTGTTCTCCAGCCCCAAGGGACAGCCAGCACAGGTATTGTGCGCCCCCCCCGGTCTCCAGGAGCTATGCCTTACCCTACTTCAGGTCTAGAACTACTGGACAGCCCCACGGAGCACCGTCACCCTCATCACCACCCCCCTCAAGAGTCAGACTCGGCTGAGTTTGACCATTGCTGTACAAGGATTTTCTTGTCAGTGTGACTCCTTATGTGCATTTAAATGTACCGGGTAGCCTACGCCTGGCACCTGTGAATGATACTGAGGCAGATCCTTGCATCCCTGCCTGATAGCGAGGCAACCAGACAAGCCATTGCCCTTTCTACGAGGGGCCTGGAGCTAGCGAGACACCAGGCAAAGGCATCATAAGACCGCAACACAGTAGCCTCCAGGTTGGTGGGAACAGCAGTCTGCATCAGGCAGATGGCATGGCTTTGTCTTTCCCGGTTGTCACCCTTGGCCTAGCATAAAGTGATCACCTTGTCTTTCCAGAGGGCCCATGTTTTTTCTCCCGCAGGATCAGGCATGAGCTGTCAGGGCACCCTCCCTCTCCCAGGCAACCAGAGCCTCCACCTGTCCCTGACCAATCTCTTGTCCAGCCAGACCCACAAGGGGCCCCTGCCTCCTTGTGTTTTTCCCCCACAGAAGGCTGAGGGATTAATTCTCTCAGGGTTTGCCAGGCACCACCGAGGGTGGTAGCTTGGTACTCTGACCCACCAGTTATGAATGATGAAGACTGACTCCGGTAAAATAGCAAAATTACATACTCATCATAATTGTAGATCTTCCTGAGTATCTTCACCATTCATAACTGCATCCCTTCCTCCATCCCCTCGGAATCGGACGTCTGGGGTGTAACACCTCCCTCCTTCTCCCTGGTGCATTCGCAGGGCATGTGTCTCCTTGAGTAAACCTTGATTGAGGTAGAGTCAGACACTGGAAGGTAGTTATCTCCGCCTCAGCTACATTCCATGGGGTGCAGCATCTGGCCTCGCAGTGTTCCAAGAGGGTGTTGTATGTTCAATACCCTTGTGCTCTCAATCCGCTCCCTTAGGAGCGCACTCGCTTCAATGTCTGTGCTCAAGAGTTCTTTCCAGATCCTCTCATAATGTGCATTGTTGCTGATCCCCATACATAAGCTTTCCAGGATTAGACTGAAATCTGTAAAAAATCAATAAACATTGATTTCAGAAAAATTCATGAAACCGGAAAAAAAATTATATCGATACTGATCGTTTTTTGTTTTTTTTTTCTTTTCCTCAAAGCTTCACCTCCAACTCTGGAATCTCATTGGGTTTCCTAGTCAGGTAATTTTTAAGAAAAATATATTCTAATAAACCAGCAACAATATTGAATTCTGCAACCCCCATCCGCCACAACTTGGGCAATTAAAGCCTTTCACCCCAACTCTGCCATCTCATGGAATTATTATTTTTTTTTTCATTGCAATGAAACTGCAGCATTATTGGATGCTGCAACTTTCTTTTCCCTTCTTCCCATGAAAAAGAAAGCTATTAAAGCCATGTCCCCACTTCTGGCATCCCACTGGGGCGCCCAACCAGGTCAGCTGTGAATTATTGTATTCTAGGATCGTGGATATGTTGTTCATGCACACTCTTTGGCATGTCCCCTTCCACTTTAAATCTTGCCAGAAGTTTTCAGGCTGGCTCCTCCCACCCACCCAGGTGGTATAACCCTCGGTTCCGCCCTATGACACCAGATCTTCCTATCCGCTGGAAGATTTAGGTTGCCTCCCTTGTGCTCATGCATTTTATAGGCCTTGGCTCAAAAACCTTCAGTTATTCAGAAAATCCATCTAGTTCGCATTAGCGATCACGACTCTATACCTTTGATTATGGAAGACAGATCTTCCCCCGGATTTCGTCAGTGTCCTTGCGGCCAGAAGATGTCACACACCGATCCCCACATCATGTGCGTCTACTGTCTCGGTGTCAAAAATGACACCTCGCAATGCGATAAGTGTCTTACTTTCCATCCTAATGCCCTCGACGACCGTCTCGCACACCTGAAGTTGGAGAGGCCAGAGAAACTGAACCCTCTGGTGAAATCCAAGGAGGCTCAGTGGGCGGTTTCCACGACTGCAGGATCTGCCGAGCAATTGGAACGCATGCAAGCTTTCAAAGAGGAAGTGGCTCGGGCTGGAGAAACTACTCCAAGCTTCTTCATTCCGCTCAACCTGGGCTCCACCTTCTCGGGTTCTTTCCGTAAGTTGTGCCAGTCTCTCCCAACCAAGGGAGAGGGTCCTGCAGGCACGCACTCTTTTCGATCCCATAAGTGGGAGAAGGGTCCGGGATCGTCTTCATCCTGACGGAGACGCTCTTGGGAGCAAGAAAGATCTTGGTCCCAGGAACATGCGGTCTCAACTTCGGTCGAGATTGCTTCTTCGGCCGCTGGCTTCTCGGCTTTGCCATCTGGCCAGTCGACTGAACTGTCAATCGATGATGTAGAAATCATTATCGACCCGATTGATCCTTTATCACCGACTTCTGTCGACAATTCCCTCGATCGAACTCCTATTCTGACCTTCACCAACAAGGAGAACCCAGCCTGCTGGGACTCCCATTGAGGAAGTGGTCTCCAACCTTGGGAAATCACCGGTCCCGCCGGTGTCTCCCAAGTGACCGATTAGGCCTGTCCAGTCTCAATCGAGGTCTCTGACCTCTTTGACCAAAAGTCTGAAGAAGAGCCATAAATGCTTTAAAAAGTGGCCATGCCATCGGTCGTCTACATCCTCCTCGGACGAGGAGAGGCTCTGGCAGAAACTTCGGCGCTACGAGGACCTCATGGCAGCAGCTGATTTTGACTGGACACAAGCAGACCCCGGCTTCCACCCCAGCCATTACTTGGCTTTTGCCTCCTAGGCCAAAGCAGACTCCTTCGGAGCCGATCAAGTCGGTTCCCCCACCCGTAGAGCCGGCGAAACCTCCAGTTCGGCCTTAACCGGTCTCTCCACTGATCGTGGTGGAATCATCGCCCAAACAGCCTGTGGGAGGGTCTCCTTCCAAAGAAGACAGCCCGGACACTGGGCCTCCTCGGCGTCTGTTGGTCACTGTCACCCTGGACCACCCTCGGCGGGTCGAAGGTGACCTGGATGGTCGACCATTATATCCAGATTCCTTGGATTCAGATGCGACCGGTCTGCAGTCTCATTCCGGGGATGACAAATCAGCTGGTGGGTTAGAGATGGAGGGAGGTCCTCGTCTTTTCAGGGCATTTCTTCGCCTTATCTCTGACTCCACAGGGATGCCCCTGGAGCCAATCCAGGAAAAGGCAGAGTACCTTCTCACGGACATTCTCAAGAGAGGGGATACCCCAACCCAGGCTTTTCCTGTGGCTGAGACCACTGTTGGCCCGGCCTTAGAATTCTGGCAGCGCCTTGCGTCTTGTCCGGCTCCATCTGCCGGCATAGCCCGCAAGTATGCGGTGCCCATAGGGTCCCTTGCGGGGTTCACAGAGCACCCTTCGGCCAAGAGCCTGGTGACCACCTCTGTGTTCAGGTGTGCTGGCAGTTCAGCCAGGAAGGTCTATGCGGCTTCCTCCTTGGGCCTTCGTCAGGCAAGTTTGGCCATCATTATGACACACTTTTCCCTCATCTTCCTAGGGTCTTTGGAAGAAGTCCTCCATCTCCCTGCGGACATGCAGACCATGGTCAAGCAGGGCCAGGATCAGGGTCGAGCTGTTGTAAAACAGCAGCTTCAGACAACCCTGGACATTAGGGATTCTTGTGCCCGTTCGATGGCAGCCGCAGTTACCTCTCATCGCAGGGTTGGCTGAGGCTCTCCTCCTTCCTGCCAGATACCCAGCACAAACTAGCTGACGTGCCTTTCCTAGGGACCGACCTTTTCAGCCCTGGAGTGGCTGGTCACCTTCAGTGCATTGAGCAGTCCAATGCCACCTTGGACGCTACTTCTGCAAAGGGTTCTTCAGGCAAGAACCAGCAGAAGAAAAAGAAGCCTTTTCCATCCTCCTTTCAAGGAGGACAGCAGCAGGCTCAAGCTTGGCACCCCGGCCCAAGCTCGGGCCCTCCCAGGCCCATAAAGTAGGCAGAGGTTTGGATCCTGGATTCTCCTCCTCCAAGCCTGCTCAGTGATGGGGCCGGGGCGGCCACCCCTCTCCCGTCATGTCAGCTCTGGGTCCTCCCGTGGGGGGCCAGCTCCGCCACTTCTTTCTGCCTGGTTCGCTGTCACTTCAGACAGATGGGTTCTTGAAGTGGTCGGTTTGCGACTGCTTCTGGAATTTGAGCAGTACCCTCCAAGATGAGCCCGTGCCCCTTGGGAGGAAAGAGTATCCGCTCAGTCTCAGTCGGCGCTCCGAGACGACATCGCTTAGCTCCTCCTCAAGGAGGCTGCAGCTCCAGTGGCGGATCCTCCAGCAGACCCAGGCTTTGTCTCCAGGTACTTCCTGGTGCCCAGGTAGATGGGGGGCTAGCGCCCTATTCTAGATCTGCACAACCTGAATCAATATCTCAGGTCACGCACCTTTCGGATGGTCACTCTGTCCCAGATCATACCATCCTTGGAGTGAAACATGTGGTTCTGTTCACTGGATCTGCAGGATGCGTTCTTAAACATCCCAATCTGTCCGTCCCATCAGCGGTTCCTCTACTTCAGGATCGAAGGGACCCTGTATGAGTTCTAAGCCATGCCGTTCGACCTGTCATCGGCCCCATGGGTCTTCACCAAATGCATTGCAGTGGTGGTGGCCCATCTCAGGCATTGGGGGGGCAGGATTTATCCTTCCCTCAATGATTGGCTCCTTGCAGGTTCCACCCAAAAGGAGGTGGAGAGGTCCAGGGATCTGGCCCTCCAGACCTGCTCCCAACTCAGCCTCTTGATCAATGAGTCCAAGTCTGAACTCATGCCCTCTCAGGTGATGGGCTTCATTAGGGCAGAGCTCAACTCTTGTCAAGCCAGAGCTCGGCTCTTGGTGGACAGGGCAGAGGTTCTCTCCTCCTTTGCCCAATCATTTCTGGTTGGGCAATTGTGCCCTGCCCGGGACTTTCTGCGCCTTCTGGGTTACATGGCGGTGTGCACCTCAGTGGTCCGTTGGGAACAGTTGCACATGCGCCCCCTCCAATGGGAGCTGGCTTCCCAGTGGACTCAGCACCATGGTAATTTTGACCAGCTGATCACTGTAACCCAGAAGATGTGGGACGCTCTCCATTGGTGGACTGCCCCAGACCGGTTGCAGGAAGGGATCCCGTTTGTCTGCCCCAAGCCGATGGTCGTCCTTATGACCGATGCGCCTCTCATGGGCTGGGGAGCCCACATGGGACACAAAAGGGCCCACGGGCTCTGGACCTCCAAGGAGTCCCGATGCCACATCAACCTGTTGGAGCTCAGAGCAGTCAGACTGGCACTGTCAGCTTTCGTTCCTCAGGCCTGGGGTCAAGTGGTTCAAGTCCAGATGGACAGTACCACGACCATATACTACCTCAACAAACAGGGCGGCACGCACTCCCATCTGCTGTGCAGGGAGGTGCTCCACATCTGGACCCTTTTGAGCTATCTGGAGGCAGATCTCCTAGCCATCCATGTGGCAGGAGCCTCAAACCATCTGGCGGATGCTCTCAGCCGCTTAGACGAGACATCCCACAAGTGGTCTCTCAATCCGGAGGTAGCTTACAGCCTGTTCTCCCACTGGGGCAAACCGATGGTGGATCTGTTTTCCTTCAGGGACAACACCAAGCTGAGGCTGTTCCATGCCCACCCCCCTCAGCAGGGCTCACTGCAGGGGGGATGCCTTCTCAAGGCCGTGGACCCCAGGCCTCCTCTATGCCTTCCCTCCATTTCCCTTGATCCACAAAGTGCTTCTGAAGGTGAGGAGGGACAAGGCCCCAGACTGGCCGCGACAGTTCTGGTATCCAGATCTCCTCAGCCTCAGCTGCAGGCCCCCAGAGCGACTTCAAGCATGCCCGGACCTGATATCATTCAATCAGGGGAAGATATTCCAACTGGACCTTCAATCCCTGCACCTCACAGCTTGGTACCTGAGCGGCTAGAGTTCCAGGCTTTGGGTCTCTCCAAGGATGTCTTTACCGTGGTGGAGGCATCCAGAAAGGAACTGACCAGAAAATGTTATGCCTTCAAATGGAAACTGTTTTCTATTTGGTGTCAGGGCAAGGGCCTGGACCGTTTGTCCTGTCCAGTGGCTAACATCCTTGACTACCTTTGGCCTCTCTCCAAAGGGGACCCTGCTGTCATCGACCCTTAGGGTGCACCTGGCAACCATCTCTGCTTACTGGGCATGGACCAGTCAGCCAATGCTGGCGCAGGAGACAGTGGTCAGGTGCTTTTTCAAAGGCCTTGATCACATATCCCCTCCGGTGCATGAACCTCCACCTCTGTGGGATCTTCTGCTGGTACTGGCAAAGCTAATGGGCAAGCCATTCAAACCAATGCACAAGTGTGCGCTGTTATACTTGTTGTGGAAGACGGCCTTCCTGGTGGCCATCGCGTCTGCCAGAAGGACAGGGGAGCTCCAGGTACTTTTGGTAGACTCCCCTTATTTGGTCTTCCACAGGGACAAGGTTGTCCTACGCCCCCAACCGAAATTCCTTCCGAAGGTGGTGTCAGAGTTTCACCTTAACCAGGTGTTTACTACCCCAACTACACCTCAGAGGCCAAGTACAGGCTCCATACTTTGGACCTGAGATGAGCTCTCTCCTATTATAAGGAGAGGACAGCGGAAATTCGGAGAGAGGTTCGCCAGCTGTTTGTCACCTACACTGAAGCTGCTTCTGGCAGACCTGCAGCAAAGTGGACGATTGCAAGACGGATTACATCATGCATTATTCTATGCTATGAGTTGGCGGACAAGAAGCCTCCCAGAGGGATAAGAGCTCATTCTACCTGCCACACTGCTGCATCGGTGGCTGCTTCCAGGGACATCCCTATCCAAGAAATTTGCCGGGCTGCTACCTGGAAGTCGGCAAACACCTTCATCACCCACTACCACATCGACCTTGAGTCACACCGGGATGCTGGTTTTGGGGCCTCAGTTCTCCAGTCTCTGTTCCCTAAGTAGGGGTTGTGCATCTTGTCTCACTCCTCCCAGAGAACTGCTAGGAGTCTGCCAAAGAGTGTGGATGAACAACATATCCACAATCCTAGAAAAACAGGTTACTCACCTGTAACAGTAATTCTAGGAGTGATATATGTTGTTCATCCACACGGACCCACCCAACCTCCCTGGCTGTGGACGCACAACACCTGGCTCTCAGCGGGGTACGATCTGGCATCATGGAGCGGAGCCGAGGGTTATACCACCCAAGTGGGTGGGAGGAGCCAGCTTGAAGACTTCCGGCAAGATTTAGAGTGGAAGGGGACATGCCAAAGAGTGTGGATGAACAACCTATACCACTCCTAGAATTACTGTTACAGGTGAGTAACCTGTTTTTCTCTTCTTACTTGCTTTGACTTAGGCAATTTAAGCACCTCCTAACACAGCTTAGGCAATCAAAGCTTCACCCCCAACCTGGCATCTCATAGGCTTTGAGTTGTCCCCTTCTGCCCACCACAACTCAGGCAGTTGAAGACTCCCTCTAGTAAATATATGTTGTAAATATATGCCAGCTATACAGCATAATACCTTGATGACCCCGAGGCTGTTCAGGAGAGATTCTCTCTCTCCTGCTCTTTATCTTTTTTCTTTCATTGGTATTTTCTTTCCAAACAAACAAACAAAAAAAAGGACTTATCCTGCCGCCTCAAAGAGGGAGGCTACGGATGCATTTTCCTTCTTCCTTGGGGAGAAAGTGAGACATAGTTCATTCATTTACCTTATTTTTTCTTTTGGTATCCAACTAGGGGCCCATTTGGCTTAGATGCTTGATGAGTACTGGGGAGCTTGTGGGAGTTGCTTGCAGTGGGAGGTTGTGGACTTGGGCCAAGATCTGCTGGATGCACCAAGCCCTTTCACAACTTATCTCTTCTATATTTTCCCTATTTGTTTTTCCTCTCTTCTCTCCCCCCACCACCACCAAAAACCAACTGGTGGCATAGTCAACAGAGAAACTAAAAAGGGTGCATGGCCATTCTTCTGTCTACCCATGACACATGAGACTCACCTAAGGTTTCCACTGCTGTCCTTACTGCCTTTTTTTCCTGCTGCCCTCCAAGTCCCTTAGGGTCAAGTAGCTCACCTTTCCAGGCCTCCAGGGAGAACCAGCTGTCTCTCTCCCCCTACCATCTTCTCCCCTTCCCTTCCTTTTTACCTGTTTTGTCCTCTAGGTCTCCCAGAGGTTCCAGTCCCCCCCCATCAGCAGCCAAACCCTCCAGCAATACCTCTCTCTCTCTTTCTTTCCGCTTTTGTTATTTTCTTCACTTCCTTTCCTTGTTGTATCCCTTCGCTTTTGCACACCCCCCTTTCATTTTCCTCTTCCTCTTTTTGTCCTCTCTGGAGAGCAGAACTGAGGGTTAGGTGAGCCAGCATCGGTTACTGGCCAATCCACAGGTGTCGCATAATACGTCAGTCTCATTGGTCTCAGAGAAGAGAATCTCTGTCAAAGCTCATTCCAGTCACAAGGACCCTTCTGCAAGTCTTGGACTGGTGGAAGGACAAGGAAAACCTCAGGGAAGGAATCCCTTTCCAACAAAAGGAACCCTCCAAAGTGCTTACTGTGGATGCTTCCCTACTAGGGTGGGGTGCACACCTTGCAGACCAGTCCATAAGCAGAATGTGGTCTCCCAGGGAGTCCAGGTGTCACATAAACCACCTCAAGCTCAGAGCCATTTACTGGGCTATCAAAGCCTGTGCACCCCAGCTAAAGGGTCAATCTGTCCAAATCAGGACAGACAACATGACTGCTGTGTTCTACATCAGGAAGCAGGGGGGCACAGGATCCACAAAGCTCTTCACAGAGGCCATGAAGATCTGGTCTCTGGCCTACTCCCTGGACATGCAACTAACTGCCATTCACCTGCCAGGCAAGGACAGTGTGCTGGCAGACTCTGATAGCCACATCAGTTGGGACCACCATGAGTGGACCCTAAACAAGTGCTGGCCACAATCTTCAGGAGGTAGGGCACTCCAGAGAGATATTTTCACATCCAGCCTCAATTATCAGATTCCACTGTATAGCTACATGCTTCTAGCTCTGGGCTCAGTGCCAGTGGATGATGCCCTGTCTCTGGATTGGACAGAGAGGTTCCTGTACATCTTCCCTCCATTTCCACTGATTCTCAGGGTGCTTCTCAAACTCAGAAGCCAGCTAGCAACAATGATCCCGGTGGCTCCAGACTGGGCAAGGCAGCCCTGGTGCTCCTTGCCCACTCAGTCAAATGGCCATTTGCCTGCCATTGACCCACAGTCTCCTGACCCTACCTCAGATGGAGATAACATACCCCAGCATAGAGTCTCTTCGCCTCAAAGCTTGGTACTTGAGGAGCTAGAATTCCCAGACACTCCATATTCAGAACAAGTCCTGAGAATCCTTAGACTAGCTAAAAAAAAAAAAGTACCAAAAAGACTTGCACTTCCAAATGGAAGAGATTCTCCTTCTGGTGTAAAGACAGGAAGATTAACCCACTGGAAGCTAGCCTATCTTCCATATAGGACTATTTGGTACACTTGCAAGCATCAGGCCTTAGAGCCTTATCACCGAAGGTCCACCTGGCAGCCATTTCAGCCTACAGAAATCTGTAATTTCAGATACATTTTCAAGAAATTCTTTAAAGGCCTGCTGCACTTTCAACCCCACTTGGGGAACCTGTCTTTCCCCCAAGGACCTGAACCTCTGTATAGCCAAGTTGATGGAGTCTCCATTTGAGCCCATGGCTACTGCAGACTTAAAATTCATCACCTGGGAAACTGTTCTACTAGTGGCAGTCACTTCAGTCAGAAGGATTTCTGAGCTGCAAGTCCTATGCACCCCGAACCCAACTACATTATTTCCCACAGGGATAAAGTAGTTCTCAGGAGAAACAGGAAATTTCTTCCCAAGATGGTGTCTGAATTTCACCTGAATCAATCTATAACACTTCTTGTCTTTTTCACAGACAAATCCACTCCTGGTGAGTGCTGGCTTCACAGCCTGGATGTAAAAAGGGCACTGAACTACTACCTGGAGCACACCAAGCAGCTCATATCCTCTCACACCCAACTATTCCTCACCTATGGTGAGGTGGGTAAAGGCAGGCCAGCCTCTAAGAGGACTATCTCTCGTTGGATAGTCTCTTGCATTCAGTTCTGTTACACTAAGGCTGGCAGTCACCTCAAGGCATCAGGGCCCACTCCACTAGGGGCACCGCAGCCTCAGTGGCAGCAGCAAGGGACATTCCCTTGCTTGACATCTACAAAACAACTACCTGAAAGACTGTACACACCTTCACACCTTCACAAAGCACTGCTGTTTGGATGTACAGTCCAGATCAGATGCCAGATTTGGCACTGCGGTCCTGCAGAACCTTTTCCCAAAGTAGGTTCTGTTCCCTCCGCCCAACTGCATGGCTTTGTAGTCTGCATTAGTCAAGCATACTGAGGGATTCCTGGGGTGAGAAGAAAAGTGACTTACCTTAGTAATATTGTTTCTTCCAGGGGATCCCTCAGTATGCTTGACCTCCCACCCATCCTACCCTCACATAACTTTGCTGAAAATAGTTCTGCAATCCTTACCACAGGCCAAATATCTTGCTGAAAAGCCTTAACAGGTGTAATATTCTACAGTTTTGCATGGTGTATGTAGTTTGCTTATAGGCGATTCCTTTTTTTTATTTCCTTGTTTTATTGTCTCTCTCTTTTTCTATAGTTCTAGATTGGAGTTAGAATTTGGGGCTTTTTGCCTCTCAGCCTATGAAACGAGACTGACTGGCTTACAGCAGCACCTATAGGCAGCACACTCTTACTGCAAGCTGATTGGATAATTCTTTTTATCATTGGCTGATTGGCTAATTCTTTTTATCACTAGCATAAACTCCACCTCTGGGGCAGCTGAACCCAGCTGGCATAACTGCACTAGTCAAGCATACTGAGGAATCCCCTGGAAGAAACAATATTAATAAGATAAGTAATTTTTTGTTACTTTCTCATAGTCCATACAATCACTATCACCTAGCAAATGCATGCACCTAGCAATCATTCTAGCAAATGCATGCAAAGCACGGCCAGTAAGCAGTGATGTTAGGTGGGTCGTCCACGAAGCCCTATCCAATTTAAACTGCACACACACCCTCTCAAATGATATTAAAAACAAATCAAGATTATCTCCCTCCTGATATTGTGGGAACATTTTGAATTAATTGTGGCTTCATGGATTGGACCCCCTTCACCATTACTTAGTTTGCCGTGGTGTTTCCTGGTGCAGTTTCACCATCTCTTTCTCGTGCTGTCTGTCCTTTTCTCTTTCTGCCCATTCTTTCTCTTTCCACCTGAATCAGGATTTCATGCTGGCGAGCCTTCTCTCTTTCCTCTGCCTTCCACCTAGCGCACTCTCTCCTCCTGCATCCGGATTTCATGCTGGCGAGCCTTCTCTCTTTCCTCAAACTTCCACCTAGCGCTCTCTGTCCTCCTGCATCCGGATTTCATGCTGGCGAGCCTTCTCTCTTTCCTCAAACTTCAGCTTTACTCTCTCCCTTTCAGCCTCAAGCCTTGCACTCTGCAGATTGGCCTCCTTCAGCACAAGCTCCATCCTCAGTATCTCAAGCTGAAGTTGAGCCCCTGCTGCACCAGCTCTCAGCTCAGGTTTGGACTGTACTGCTTCACCAGTTAGTGGCTCGAGGTGCCCCTCTGACACAGCCACTGTGACCATGGTCTCGCTACCTTGGTCACCTTCCTCAGCTACCGCCTGCTGCACAGGTAGTTGGTCAGATACCAGAGACCATCTGCCCCCCCCTTGCATTTGGTCATGCACCAGCAGGGCTTCCATGAGTCCATTCTTTGTCAGGCCCTCATAAACAATCCCCCTGTCTGCGCACAGCTCACATAGCTGCCATACATTAAATCTACCAAGGAGCTCATCTTTTCTACTATGCTGCACTAATCTGTCTAGAAATAAATAAAAATAAAAAAAACAGCAGTAAACAGTGTAACCTTTTGCATATCCAGATTCGTGACTGTTAAGATATATTTCTGCTGGCACTCTGCCACCCCTGTGCTAGGTAAGGCTTTTACCTCTGTCTCCCAGAGTTCCTGCCTCACAGGAAAGCACAATGTGCACAAATTGTAGCTTTAAATGTGTCCACTGATCTGCACTGCACTGCCCTCACTTGCCAGCAACAATCCCACCACTCTGCCACCAGTTGTGATGGAAACTGACCCTTGACCCCCTCACTTACAGGGCAGTTCCTCTGTCAGGGTCTTCGGATCCTTTGCCACCATCTGATTTTTACCAGGAAACCTGTCTTTGCCTCCTGCTTTGGGTCATGGAGGTCACCACAGTAGCTGTTGGTAGAGTGCCCTATGGAGATTGACTGCAAACAGAGCCCAGCAGAAGTAGTAAAATTACCTTTTTAAATAAAACAAGCAGTTACTGATTCTATAAAAACATGGATCATTTACTAGAAGAACAAGTATTTACAAACAGGACATATTTATAGTAAAACAAAAGGATTACCAGTTTACTAAGTAATGGAAAATAATGCACGTTACACAGACAGTTGGTGTACAGAAAAAAATCTGAGACTGCCAAAAAAGAAACTGGGAAATTGTCGGCCCGAGTCCTGACTGTAGAAAGTGCAGTTAACGCTTCTTTGCATGAACAGCTGTCTACAATTTCAAAGCTTGAAAGAATTGAGAGTACTCTTCTGTTAAAAAAAACTTGAGGCTTATAAGACTAGTAATGGAAATTCAAATTGTAGAATTAGAGAGTTATATCAAAGAAATGCTTACAAAAGTTTTAGTTCTTGAGAATCCACTTGTTTTGGAATCCGTATTTCGTCCGCACTGGAGAGCAGCTTCAGCGAGTTCTTCGGGTCAGAGATCTGGAGTGAGATATGTTATTTGCACTTTTAATTCTATAACTGAGAGAAATAAAATTCTACAGATGGCAAGACGAAATAAGGGATTTGTTTATGAAGGAGTTAAACTTAATCTCTATCCAGATTTTCGCATGATAACCCAAAGACGAAGGAAATGCTTTTTGGTGATCTCGAAATGAATTAATTCAAGCCGGGGTACTCCCGCGGTCCTTCAGGCTCCGGCAAAATTTAAAGGTGACTTTTCAAGGCAAGGATGTTTTTTTTCATGGATGTGGATGTAGATGCTGCTCGTTCGTTTTATGAGAAGAATGTAGCACTGCCTACTGATCTGGATTCTGAGTCGAATAATGAAGATGAAACGGCAGAAGTAGTCAATACTCAGTATCTCCAGATGACTTCATGAGGAGATAAACAGAAGTCTCTCAGCGAGTTGAAACTTTTAATTTAATTGTTTTGTTTCTTGGTTTCCCTTTTGTTTGATTCTGAGCTTCTCGTATTATGTAACTCTTAAGTGCAAGCTTTGGTGAATGTTTATTTTTCTTTAGATTATTAATTTCTTTTCAAATGGAGGAAGAAGCTTGGAGCTCACAATATGATATAAATAATTTATTATTTTTAGAAGCTCTCCTAAGTGACTATGAAAATGAGATACTTTTTACCGCTCCCCCAAAAAAAAACTTTATAACTTTATGATTTTGGAATAATGTAAATTATTTTGAGAAGATTTCTTCTGGTTGATATTTTTCTTCTTTATGTATTTAAATAATTTCTCTCTCTGAATTAAAAAATTAAGTTTAAAAAGAAAAAAAATCTGAGCTTTCCTCACCTAAACTCTCTACTTGTCCACTAGCTGCAGAAACACTGTCCCTAACTGTGCTGTTTTATTCTTTAGCTAGTCTTGTCAGGGCCCTTTTGCCTTCAGATGCTGGATGTTCCAGAGAGAGTGTGTGCTGTCTACCAGTACCCCCAGCTAATACCCTTCTCACTGTGACGAGTGGCTTCACCCCTTTGAGTGATAGTTCCTCACCCCCCCCCCGTGTGTGTGTGTATGACATCATCCAAGCCAGCAGGCCTCCTTCACACCTAGACATCCTCTGTCCAGTTTTACGATCCTGTTTTGCAGGATGTCTGAGGTGTTCAAAATCGCACCCTCACATCTGCCAGGATGTTCAGTTTAGATGAGCTTGTGGGAAGCCCACACTAAGCAGTAGCCAGTATTTCCCGTAAGACCTGCCTGGACATGTTACTTGGAAGCCATGTTTTCATCCACTTTCAAATAACAGAAGCTACAAATGGAAAACAGAACTGCACTAACAAAAGAAATAAATGGCTCAATCTGGTCATATGCCCTCACAGTAACAAACAAGGTGGTGCAAGATCCTCAAAACTGGCCAAGAAAGCACTAGAAAATGTGGATCTGGCCTATGCTATATCTCTGCAGTCCATGTTGCAGGGAAGGACAAAGTACTGGACGACTCACTTAGGCTGGGTAATACTGTATGTACTCATATAAGTTGTTTTTTCGGTAAGAAATTGCGATCTCGAATTGGGGGTACCGACTTATATGCGAGATACATGTAGCAACCAGAAAAACTTGAGTGTGAATATAAAAAAAAAAAAAATACCAAGAATAGTACTATTAACATCCACTTAACATGGCAAGTTAGTGCAATGCAATGGATGCTGCACCCACGGTCACCTAATTAGTGGTAGTGGCCAGTTGCTGTAGTGCTAATGTCTGTTCCTGAATTCAATTTAAAGGTGATTAAGTACTCACCCTAGATAAAAGGCACACATTCTTAGTGCTGTGAGTTGCTCCGAGGTACGTTGAGGTGATAACACACCATGTGTCAAAAGAAAGCATAGTGCTTATAGTGCGGACTTTAAACTGAGTGGTACAGTATGCTGAAATGTTCAGTAATGCGGCGGCTGGAAGGGAGTTCTATATTAATGAAAAATGTATCCATGACTGGCGCATTAAAATAACTGAACTTCAGTCTGTGTAAAAATCGGTCAAACAGATTAAAGTTAACCATTCCCCTGTTTATTATTTTGCCATTGAAGTTCATTAGCGTGTAATGCAATAGAATATTTATTTATTTTAGGCAGCAAGGATTTTACTGCTGATGGAAATTTAAAGAAACCTAGCTGTGCCGTGGTGTGCAAGTGGGTCCGAGATGCTTGGAATGATATACAAGCTGAAGCAATAATAGTTTAAAAAGTCTGGCATATCAAATGCAGCGGATGGCTCAGAAGATCACATGCTTTATGATGACCTTATCCATGAAACATTAAAATAGTATAGCAAGTGCAGAACTTGATGATATGTATAATGACATACCATTTTCAGAACGCCAGCTGAGAATGTTGTTTGACTCAGATGACGAGGCTGATAATGAATTCTTTGGTTTTTAAGTGACTAAACACAGTGGCTGTTCTGGAAACTCCATCTCTGCAAAGACATAGGGTGGAGGCTGTCCAGAGGAGGGCAACCAAAATGGTGCAGGGTCTGCACCAGAAGACATATGAAGAAAGACTAAAGGAGCTTAAGATGTATAGCCTTGAGGAAAGGAGGGAGAAGGGGAACATGATAGAAACTTTCAAATACCTCAAGGGAATCAACAAAGTCCAAGAGGGTAGTATCTTTCAGAAAAAGAGATATTCAAGAACAAGGGGGCACAATTTGAAGATGGGGGGTGGCTCAGAGGTAATGTGAGGAAGTACTTCTTCACAGAGGGTTGTAGGTGCATGGAACGGCCATCCTGAGGAGGTCGTAGAGTCAGAAACAGTGGGAGAATTCAAGAATGCATGGGACAGACATGAGGCACTTCTAGTGGGGGGGTAGGAGGAAGTAGGCTGTTGGTTAACTAGGATCTACAGCATATCCGTTAGGTAGGGAAATGGGCAGACTAGGTGGACCAAGCGGTCCTTATCTGCCGTCAAATTATATGTTTCTATGACTGCATTTTATTTTTAGATGCCAATGTTGTTGCCTTTCATAATTAAATCTTATTTACATTTTCAAATTACTATCCTTGTGGTTCTCATTCTTGAGTATTGGGAGGAAGGGGACTACTGCATTGGGGACGGAGTTGGGAGCAGCAGCAACTGGTAAGTTAGGGGGCCAAATAATACGCTGGTCAGTCGCAAATTATTTTTAGCACCAAGTGAAACAATCCCCCCCCCCCCACGTCTTATGTGCGGATTGACTTGTATGTGGGTATATACGGTAGTTATTTGTTTGTAGTGTGTGTTTGTTGTGTCGATTTATATTTTTTTTGCTCTGTACAGTGCCCTGAGCCTCCGGGAAAGGGGGATCAAAATATAAGCTTGCCTTGCCTAATATTTACATAAGATATTTCTTTACACTGTGCCAGCTGTCCATGATGCAGTACTATATTTCAGTACAAGCATATATTGAAGAGTAGAAATCTCTACCAAGTTTCTATTTAAATTACTGTTCGCTTCCCCTTATTTAGTACAGTTGGTTTCTCGTTCTGAGCATAATATGATTTACAACTCCACTGCAGTTGGATGCCTTTGTTGACTGCTCCACTTTTACGATGTGGCCTAGTTAAGAGCAAGAAGGCTGTGGTAGATTTTTAAACTGGGAATATTACTCATTTTTATGTTTGCTTGCATGCATGTGCAAGAAACATAGTGCCATCATCCGAGTTATTGGAGGTATGGCACCTGTCTTCCAATTTAGGCAGTGTGTTTGCAGGCATGGCCGCAGTTCTTAAATGAATGTTGCAGCTGTCTTTGACAGCAGTTGAAAATGCAGTGCTGTACAGTTGAAAGGGAGAGCTGCACTTCAGTGAGCAGTGCTCCCCCCCACACGCACGCACCATATTGCACGCCATGCGCCCCACGCACACACCAGTGGCCGACGGGTGCCCAATCCCCTGTCAGCTCCACGCCTCCCCAAAAGCTTTCAGGTGCCAAGTTGGCCCACCCCAGCGTGGCAAAAATTGTTGTGGTGACCGAGGTACCCAATCCCATGTCGGCCCAGGCCCCCCAAACAGTCTTCCAGTTGCCACCTGGAAGCCCACCCCAGCGTAGCAAACGCCCCGCCGCCTTCCTAAAAAAATCCTCGGTCTCCGTGCTCACCTCCCTTACTCCATACTTACCTCCGAGCTCGGCGCGACGATCTTCGTGGACTGGAACACGCCTGCACTTTTTAAAGCCGACCGCAACTGAGGAAATGCCGGTAAGCTGTATAATGCATAAATAGGGGTTTTCAACTTTAATGCATATTCAGGCATTTTCAGATTTTACACCAATATTAACATGGGTTTTGGGACCCCTCCTCGCGAATTCTGGAACTGTCATGGTGTTAATCGCAGTGACTGCAAAATCACCTTTGGGACCAGTTAACGAAATGACAGTGCCAGTATTCATAAGGTGGGCTCTCAAAAACCTATGTTGCAAATTTGGTGAAAAAATCTAAAATGACTGTTTTACGAGCGCAGCGCTGTACAGTTCCTACGCCGCGACGTCAGACGCTCACACAAATTTTAATATTTGCACTCCAGATTTTCAATGTTGCCATTTTACCACACCTCCTACGAGCAGTATAGCTGTCATTTTTCACGTCGCCCAAAATGTGTTTCCGTGCATGTAGCGCACAATAGCGCAGTCTGTGTGCGAAATCAATGTATGGGACACATTAAGAAAATCACAGTGATGCTGTTCATGAGCAGAGGCCTTAAAATGTCTGTGTTGAAAATTTGATGAAAAAATTCCTAACAATGACTTTTAAGAGCGCATGTTGCGCAGTTCCTACGCACGCTCGCAAGTTTGCAAATTTTTAATATTTGTACCGCAGATTTTCAACATTGCCATTTTATTACACTTCCTTATGAGCAGTACAGTTGCCATTTTTCACATCTCTCCCAAAATGCGTTTCCACACATGTAGCACACAATGGGGCAGTCGGTGTGCGAAAGAAATGTTTGGGATAGAGTAAGAAAATCACAGTGACATGGTTCATGAGCAGAGGTCTTAAAATAGTTATGTTGAAAATTTGGTGACAAAAGTCCGAAAAATGACTGTGTTACGAGTGAGCATTGCGCAGTTTCCATGCACCCTCTTAAGTTCATGAATTTGTAATATTTTCAGTCCAGGTTTTCAGCAGTGGCATTTTTCCACACTTCCTTATGAACAGTACAGCTGTCATTTTCACAATGTGGCCGAATGTGTTGTCACACTTTCAGCGAAATGCATGGTCGCTGTGGGGAATCATTGTTCAGGACAGATAAAGAATCACAGTGACACTGTTCATAATCGAGGTCCCAAAATGCCTTTGTTGACAATCTGCTGTAAAAAAAATCCCCAAACTAATTACATTATGGTTGTGTGTTGCACAGTTTCTATGCACGCCGTGACTTCACCAGTTTTTTAAATTTCACTGCAGATTTTCAACATTGCCATTTTTGCACCTCCCATGACCAGTACAGTTGTCATTTTTCACATCCTGTTCGGAATGTGTTTTTGTACCTGTGGTGCTAAATGCTGTAGTCACTATGCAAAAGCAGCTTTCGGCTAACAAACTGATATTGCCATTGTTCATGAGGTGGGGGTCACAAAAAAAAATGTTGAAAATTTGGAGTGAAAATAACCAACGAATGCCTGAGGCGTTAGGATTTCCAACCATAACGCCCCACCCTGTAGAGGATGACAGGCATCAGGGGTGTGACTTGGGATTCTCGCCTGTAATGCTCATACCATTCCACACCCTGCAGCCAGTGAGAGGCATCAAGGTGTGCCTTGGACTCTTTGGCCCCAAAGTTCACCCCATTCTCCTATACCGCACCCATCTCACCGTATTTCCTGATGGAATGGGGTGCGCATAAGGGCCAAAGACCCCAAGGCACACTGTGACACTTGTAGGTGTCTGCAGGGTAGGGTGTGGTGAAATGGCGTGGCTGTTATGCCTGATGACCCAAAGGCACACCCCAATGCCTGCCAGTCTGCAGGGTGGTGGTGCAGTTGGCTTCAGTTCAGTACTTCACTGCCATTCCTATTATGCAGCTCTGTAACTCCTACACTACCACTGCCAGCAAGCAAACATTCGGCATTGACAAATGCTTGTTAAAGATTGATGCCCCATCATTACAACTGTGACCGCCTCATTAATTTGTCATCCTTTACTAGGTTCTAAACCACCACCCACAGCACTCTTTGTGGGTTTAATGTGCTTGATGAAAAGGGAATCCTATATTTACCATGCACTGAATGAGACTGCACATTTAGATTTCCACTGTGTGTGTGTGTGTGTGTGTGTGTGTGTTTTTTTTTGGGGGGGGGGCGTGTGTGTGCATACAACATGTGTTTATTGATCTGTACATTTGTTGTAAACATTACAGAAGTATGTTTTTATTTTGAAATTTAATTTTCTTTAGATGTTACTTTCTGATTATAAGATCTGCTACTTGCAGCTTGTAACTATTTGAATTCCTTCTACAGTCACACTAGTGTAGTACCCACTGAGCACTGAGAAAAGCCCATGTGCTAGAGCTTCATTTCCACCCCTTTATCTCACCCCTCAATCCTCCAGAGCTTTCCTTTTGCTTGAAAAGTAAGGTTGCTTCTCAATAACTTCCCTGTTTCGGTGTGCTTTTTTAGCTTTTTTTTTTATGTCATTTGTTTGGCTTTTTGACATATTTGTTAATGCACTACGCTAGAGCTGTTTTTCACATTTCCTCAACAGTGATATGTTTGGGGGCATTTTGTTGATTTTGCTCATTCTTGGCTCCAAGCGCCATAGCTCACAAACCAGGCTTCAAGCTGACAAGCCCCTACAACATTTGCTTAGATTGTTTCTGCCCAGAACATGACGGGAGGAACTGGGCGCTCAAATTAAGCCATCTGACCGGATATCCTTGCTCAACACATAAAGCACTTTTGGAAAGGATATGAGAAGCACAACAAAGTGAAATTAAAACTGTGGACTAAAAATTGATCACAGAGGGGACAGCAGACACTCCTCCTTCAAAGCACCAGTCATCTGTGATGTTTGGTTGTGAGGGCAGCATCAGTCTAAATACTGTGACTCCCAGAGAGACCAAGGATGATGGGCCATCTTGAACAGTTACAGTGGAAACCATTTTTGAAGGCATTTGTCCCAGTCTTCCAGAACACTCTGGTCAACAATAGGAAGAGACTTCATTCGGTACATAGGATCAGGCCTTGATATCCATTCTCTGTCACAACCTGTCTTCATCTGTCAGAGTTTGCTTGAAAGTGTTCACCTGGGTAGAACCTAGTTGGACTCCTGTCCAGGTAGGAGCCTCCTGTTAAGGATAACTGTGCCACTGGTCAAGATGTTCTCCTCCCAATACCTTGACCAGGATTTGCTCTTTTGACTGAAAGCCAGCCTTTCTCAATGCCTTTCTGAATCGAAGCACGAGTTAGGTGTGGTGGGCAGTGCTTTTCCATCAAGTAGTTCTCAAGATGAAGGCCTGTACTATGGAAATCTGTTCCTTCACCCCAGTTCCAATAATTGGGGTTACTCAAATGCCTGACCCCTTTGGGGTGGTGGAGGCAGTAATGAATGCAGTCTGACTCCAATGCCTGATGAACCGAGAAAGCCTCCAGTGAAAGAGATTCCAAGTGAATTTTCTGCAGTTTTCATCTTCTTTTATTTCTTCTCCTGGACTTTGTCGAGTCGGTCATTGTCACTTTTCTTTGAGATCTGGCCACATTGGCATATGCACAGATGGCATAAAAAGTACAAGAACTAAAAGCACGGCCATACCCACTGTTGGCTGTTGCCATGTCATGGCTGCCACTGCCAGCAGTATAAGTTCAAGGAGGAGCAGAACTGGACTTTGGTGATTGTCGACTGGCTCCTCCATCATTGTGCTCTGCCAGCATCAGGGATTCCCAACTCTGAGCCCTCTGACATGTTTGGCCCTCTACATGAGGTTCGGGGCTATACACAAGCTCCATTGTAGCTGCCCTTGTAAGTTCAGCAGCCTGTTAAGCCACCATTGCTAAAGCCTCCAGCTCTGCCTCCGTTTGGGCCTGTGCATAGGTCTCAACTCAGTGAAAATACTGATTGCAGTTTGCGGCTAACAAAGAGAAAAAGCAATTAGCCTGCCAACAAATGGCCTGCTAGGACAAATCAGACAGACTCTTTGATCCCAAACATTAACCTGGACATCTTGTCCAACAGGGAGGATGACGTAGTTAGTTTGGCAAACTCATTGGTGTCCTCTCCTGTGGACTTAGAGCCAGTTTCATTTTCTGCAGCAGATATCAGAGTAATGGCAGTGGCCGAGGGGTGCTCAACCCTAACATGGATTCCGACAAGCAGTAACAACCTTCTTCAAAGTGAGGTGAGGGGGCATCTGCCATCCATCTCCGTTTCTTCTCAGCCTTGTGGATTGGCGGCACCTGACACAATTTCTGCCTCCTTGGTCATTCATAATATTCAGTGAGTTGGTATTGTGGATCATAAAGCATGGTTTCCCATTAGTGTTTGTGCCCCAGCCACTTGACTGTGACACTTGTCCACCCAAGTGGATCCCTCAAGCTGTTAAGAGAACCAACAAATGAGTTCTACCAGGCCCCCCTGGTCAAGGATACATCTCCAGCTACTTTTTGGTAATGAAGATGACCGGCAGATGATGCTCCATCCTAGACCTGTGTGGGACTGCCATATCAGGTGCCAGAATTTCAATATGGTCTATCTGGCTGTAGCAGTTGGCCCCCTTATCTTGGTCAGTGCTGATGATTCCAACTATGATCATTGCAACCCCCACCTCCACCCCAGAACTAGCAATTCTGAAAAAGGAGTTCCATTGGTTAAGACTCCTGTGATGCTGGTCCTGACCACTGACACTGTGTTGGGGAGCTCACCATGTGGACCTTCAGGAGCATGGGCTGTAGAGTCCTCCGGAGAAACAGCTGCACATCAGTTTGCTCAAGCCAAGGGCAATTTGCCTAGCATTACAAACAGTCTCCTTGGCACCGGTCTGTCGGTCAATCCTTGTCAACATGGACATGTCATATGTGAACAAATGGGGATGCTATTCTTCTGTTTTTTTTGTAAGGAGGTCCCAGAAATGTGGAATCTTGTGATGAATGCCACACATCTGGCAGTGGTGAACAGTGAGTTGGCCGACACCTCAGCTGTTGGGGATACCTGTCCAGTGGACACTGCATCAGTGTTTTGCATGAGTTATTAATCCATGTTGGATGATCCCACGTCTTTATATTTGCATGTTGGGAAGATCACAGATTCTCACTCTTCATTGCCTGTCCTTCAGTGATGGGCACCGTTTGGGATGATGACCTTGTCCTGAGTTGGACTGGCAGCTTTATCTATGCCTTCTTTACCTGTCCCCTGGTGCTCAAGATTCTGTTAAAATTCTGTCTACAACAAGCTCAGTTAATGCTTGGTATGTCAGACTGATCATATCGGCATTGATATCATGGCGTAGTGAGACTCAGTACTGTGCTTATAATGGTGCTGCCACTCAGATCTGTACTTTATTGCAAAGTTTTTGAGATGCTAGAATTTATTTATGTCTATCAGTGAAGATTCTTTTCATGCTGGACGTTTCAAGAAAGTTCTTCACTCGTCAAATTTATGCATTCTAGTAGAAGACATTTTTGTGCTAGTGTCCAGTGCATGCCCCATCACCTGTGGACTGTCCAAATGCATTGATTATCGACCTTTAGTGGTTGTTGATGTCCAATGAAAAGTACAAAAGGGGCCACACTACAAGTGGGATAGTATAGACCAGAAAGTCTATACACGCTACACGAAGAAACAGCAACCCTGTTGATCACAGTGAACAACAAAGCACAGGGATATCTGGCGTCCCAAGTTTTTTGAATAGATGTGCACCTGCACTTTGTAAGAATCTCCGCATTGTTGGTGCACTGTGTTGTTGTTGACATCAACCAGAACCTGACCCACTTCTGTGATGGTGCATCTAGCCACTGTCTTGGTCTACAGGGTGACAGCAGGATACCTGACCTTTGTTTTAGACCGGGCTGTCAGTTGCTCCTGCAAGAGGCTTGACCATATATTTGCACCCCTCTCTGCTTACTTTCTCTCTAGTGAAACCAAAACTTGGTTCTCATCAGGCTTGTGGAAAACCGCTTCAATCGTATGATGACTTGTGACTTTGGTTCTTCTGCTCTAGAAAGTGACTTTTCTAATGGCCATCACATTGACCCAGTGGGTCAGTCACCTGCAAGCACACATGACTGATCCAATCCTCCCCTGGCCATCAGCACTCACTGTGCCAACTGCTTAGTTCTGACTATTCCTATAGTTGGTTCCAAGATCTGGGGCACGGAGGAGTGAGGACGCGAGATAAAATTATGTGTTAAGGCTCTAGCGGATGGGCTTTCAAAGGACTTGGCACGCACTCAGTGGAGTATGTCTGACTATGGAAGGAATATTAGTCATAGAAGTACAGTTGCAAGTAACTGTGTAGTTTTTTTTTTTTTTTTTACAATGTTTCTCTTCATTTGTGTTGCTTATTTTATTCTGTTGCGCTATTATTTGCAGTGAAAGATCTGTCCTCACCACCACAGTCACCAACACAACCACAGCTTACAGAGGGATCTCACTTCATGTGTGTATAGTTTTTGAGAAGTAAGATTTTTTTTTCCATCTTTTGGCATTTAATTGAATGACTATACAGTACATCATTTATTTTAAGAACTGTCATTTTTAAGTTAACCTTTTAGTCATTTTGTTTTTTTTAGGTTGAGTATGTCATCAAAAAATATTACACTGTTTTCTCTGATATAGCAACAGTGTGTGTGAAACAGAAATTGTTGGCAGATAAGGACCACTAGGCCCATCCAGTCTGCCCTTAGGCCCTATACATTGTATGTGGCCACTGACCCTATGTGATCAAAGGCTTTTCATCACTCCCTCCCCTCTCAAGGTTGCCTTGTGCCTGTCCCAGGCATGCTTAAACCTCTCCACTGCGCTTTCCCCCACTACCTCCCATGGCAGACTATTCTAAGTGTCAACTACCCTTTCTGTGTAGGAAAACTTCCTCACATTACCTGTTAATCTACCCCCCTCCAATTTCAAATTGTGCCCCCTTGTTCTAGTACTTTTTCTACATTGGAAAAGATCCCCCACCTGCACCTTGTTTATGCCCTTGAGGTACTTGAAAGTTTGTCATGTCCCCCCCACTCTCTCCTCCAGTGAGTACATATTGAGGTCCCTTAGTCTCGCGTCATATATTTTGTAGTGCAAGCCCTGCACCATCTCTGTCGCCCTTCTCTGGATAGTCTCCACCTTGTTTATGTCCTTGCGCAGGTGTGGCCTCCAGAACTGCACGCAGTACTCCAGGTAAGGCCTTACCAATGTTTTTTACAATGGCATCACCACCTCCCTCCTCCTGCTAGTGATACCCCTGCCAATGCACCCCAGCATGCCACTGGCCCTCCCCACTGCCTTTGCACACTGCTTTGATACCTTAAGGTCATCAAAGATGATAACCCCTAGGTCCCTTTCCTTTTTGGTGACAGTCTGCTCTCCCCCCCCCCCCAACCTGTAGCTCTCCCCAGGGTTCGCTGTACCCAGGCGCATTATTTTGTACTTTGCATTGAACCTCAGTTGCCTCTCCAACCATCTTTCAAGCTTCTCCAGGTCCCTGTTCATTTTCTGCACCCCTTCTGGAGTATCCACCCTGTTGCAGATCTTGGTGTTATCTGCAAACAAACGGACCTTTCCTTCCAGCCCCTCTGCAGTGTCACTAATGAAGACATTGAACAGGACTGGTCCTAGTACTGATCCCTGCGGTACACCACCTCCCCCAAGTGTGTGTGTGGCATTAGTCAATTTTATTTCTTTAGCGCCCAATTCCTGGGGCTCTTGGTGTTTTACATAGAGGAAAACTGGGACAATTTACACATACAGTTAAACAATTTAAAATCAGGGTCAGCTAATCATAAACATATTATCAATAAAACCATTTAAATAACAATCCTAAAACACACTCAACTTTAGTTAAAACTTTGATATCGAATTCCAGATTAAAGAGATATGCTTTAAGGCCCGCTTGAACGCTTCCACGGAGGAGTCCTCTGTTAAAGATCTTGGCAGGGAGTTCCATAACACTGGTCCCACAACTTCAAAGGTGCAGTCCCCTGAAGTCTTCAGCCATGCCCTAGAGACCACAGGGAAGCCCTCCACAGCGGAGTGTAGTGAGCACACTAGGCGGACAGACAGATAGCTGGGACCTGAGCCGTATAGGGCCTTGTAGGTGAGCAAGCACACCTTGAAAGCACTCCTCCACCTGACTCGCAGCCAGTGCAGTTCACGCAGAACCAGGGTTAGATGAGCAGACCTCGAAAAGCCCATCAGCAACCTCACTGCAGTGTTCTGCACCAGCTGCAGCCGGTGGACATTGCCTCCACTGACCCTGAAGTAAAGAGCATTACAGCAATCGAGCCCGGATGTAATAAAAGCATGCACCAGTGAAGGCAGGTCGTTAGACAGGATTAAGGGTTTAATCGGGCGATATTCCTTAAATGGTAAAAAACCACTTTGGACGACAGCAATCACCCAAGCTTCAAATGTCAAGCCATCATCAAGGATGACACCCGGATTTCGCACCTTAGTGGCCACCATCAGTGTAGTGGTCCCCAGAAATGACCCTGTTCCTGCTCTGGAGGCAGCCACCTCTCACCAATGACCAGACTCAGTCACTAGTACCTCCATCTTGACTGGGTTAAGCCTCAACCAGTTAAAAGACATCCAGTCCTGGATCTCAGATGGGCACTTATTTAGCACCTCCACAGTGGCTGGTGTCCCAGGGGCAAAAAACATATACAGCTGGGCATCATCTGCATAGCAGTGAAAACCCAGACCATGACACCTAGTGATGTCACCCAGGGGCAGCATGTACACCACAAACAACATGGGTGACAAGATCGAACTTTGAGGCACTCCACAAGTCAGGGGCTTTGAGCAGGAGGAGAAATTCACCATAACTACCCGTTGCTTCCTTTTTTTTTTTTTTAATCTTTCTTTCTCACTCGACTCACCTGAACTCTTTCAGGAGTGGCTACACGGGGTCCTAGTCCTCATCCCGCCCATCTGAAGTCCCTCTCGCCCCTTCCATCCCCCTTCGCTGCTGCCTGGCCCCCCGGCTCTGAGTCCCTCAAGGCAGGACCGCCAGATATACTCCTCCTAGTGCTCTATCTAATAATCCAGTTTGGCAGAGCGAGGTGCTGGAAAGCACAGAGGGGCGAGAGGAAGGCCTGACTCTGGGCATGGTGGACCTACCCCTTCCTCTCGGACCCTCCGGCCACCTATCAGTAAGTGGAGGGTTTTCCATTTTTCCTTGTTCCGCCCCTAACCCTTGCCCCCCAAGTGAAGCAGCGATGTGCAGTGATGCCAGGGAACATCTTGTTCTGGCTCCGCAGCCCTCTAGACAAGCCCTGTAGCATTGTGGTACCTCCAGTCTCCACCGGTCACTGCGGTGCCGGGCATAGTCCTTGGATCCTCCTGAGGAAGGAGAGCTGTCCTCCGATTGCTCAATCCTTCCTCTTCCCTGCTGACCCCCGACGGCCCAGGCTCGTTCCCAAACCCGGGTCGCCGGCGTGGCGTGAGGTGTGGCATCCAGCACCTCAATCATCAGCGCTACCGGGCCAGCCCCTACCCATTGCTTCCTGCCTGTCAAAAGAGATTCAAACCAGCTGATGACCATGCCGGTGAGTCCACAGAGCGCTCTCAGGCAATCAAGCAGCACCACGTGGTCCACGGTATCACATGCTTGAGAGATGAAGGAGAACAAGAATTGACCATTCCCCTCCATCTGTTGCCCTGAGGAGATCATTTTGCACCTTAACTAACGCTATTTCAGTGCTGTGTTTTTTCCTAAATCCAGACTGGAGTGGCTTGTAAATGTTAAAGGCCATCAGATGAGCCTTCAGCTGCAAAACCACCACTTTCTCCAGTACCTTCTCCAAGAATGGAAGATTGGAGACAGGTCGGTAATTTGCTAAGACGTCAGAGTCGAGAGATGGTTTCTTCAGCAGGGGCCTCCCCAGCACCTCTTTCAAGGCATCATGGGAAAGCGCTCCCCACCCCTGAGAGCGAACACCAGACAATCTCCGTGAACACTGGACCAGACTCCACATCCCACTATGAGATGCGTCAGGCCCAGGTCCATTTCACAAAAAAACAAGTTGCAGCTTTGAAATTACCTCAATGACCTCAGCCACCCCCACCGGCTGAAACTCATCCCAGACAGGTGGAGTGCTTCTTCTGTCACCGCCAGGCTCAACACTGCAGGACAGATCTTGCTCCACTGGTGAGATCCCAGACCTAATGAAGGACACCCTGTCAGAAAACAACTGAGCAAACTCTTTGCACTGTGCGATTGAAATTGCAATTTTTGGCTGCAGACAGGCTGGATTAAGTAGCTTGTCTAAAGCTGGTCTGTTCCTTCCTGCAGCATTCTCCCTGGACAGGAACTCTGCCTTCCTGTGGTTGATTGCCCTTTGATATTCACGGTAGTGATTTCTCAGATCCAGTTTGTTGTCCAGTGCCCCGGTCCTCCTCCAGCAATGCTCCAACTTCGACCCCTGGTCTTCATCTTTCTGAGAGCCCCATCAAACCATGGAGATATCAAGTGAGAGGATCTGTGTCATATATGGATCAGTGCAGTGGTGTTGAATGCCTTGGTGACGGCATTATTATATGCTGCCACCACCTCATTCAACCCCATCTCACATGCAGCACCCACATCAGAAAAATCCATCACCGCCAGCAGCCCCTCTGGTGATAAATCCTTCAAAGGGTAGTACTCTAATAGACCATCTCAATAGGACAGGGGCAAACGGGGGCCCCGAATGAGACCAGATCAATCTTGAGATCAGTGTGTGTGTGTGTGTGTTAGGCCCTGTCCACACTATGCCTCTGTAACGTTACAGAGGGCCCAAACCATTACCGCAATGGTTTGCATTTACACCTGTAACGTTACAGAAGGCATTTTCGTAACCATTGTTGAAACCACTTATGAGCTGGTTTCAACAATGGTTACGAAAACGGTTCTGCCCCTGTAACGTTACCGGCCATAGTGTGGACGGGTGAGTGTGTAGTTCCAGCAGTCCCCCAGTGCAGAACAAACTGCATTGTTGGATAGGGTGCAGCCGTAACAGTTACACGGCACCCACAATGTGGACGGGCTGGAACGGTTCCAAACCTTTATCGGGACTGTTTGCCGGCAGTGTGGACGCACTGTAACAGTTACCATCTGTAACAGTTTGGAACCATTACAGCTTTTAAGCGGTGTAGTGTGGACGGGGCCTTAGTGTCAACAGTACCCCAGTTGCAGCTATTTTTCTAATCTGAACAGTCAAATCTGTAGTTTTCTGCTTGACAAGTCAGGAGAAATATAAACATATTTAAACTTTTTACTTTCATAACTTCCTTATATTTATATAGAAATTACTCTTCCAAGAGAGGAGGAGGAGTGATTTTTTTTTCTAAAATGAGTTTGTCCCTCAATTAAGAGGAAATTAGCACAGCTTCCTTCATCAAAACAACCTCCCAAGGATGTCTGTTGGAAGTGCTAGCCAGCAAAATGGTTTTTGGTCCGCCGGAGCCCCAACATCTTGGAGAAAAATTTTTTATATTGAGGTTTTTCTGCTCCCTGGTAGGCTGGACAGCTGTGTCAGCCCGTACCATATTCACCAGCTGTCTTGATCCCCCTTTCCATCTCCCGGGACTGGGCAGGCCATTGGTGCTCTGAGGATGGCTTCATGAAGCCCAGCCTCCGTATTTTCCACCTTGCTTTTCTCCTCTAGGGCCCACAGACGAGCAGTGCATGCGATATCCGAGCTCCACTTCTGCGGAGATGGCCCTGGCATCCTAAACTTGGGATCCCCTTCCCTTACATGGTGACACACATGAACTGGCATCTAGCCGCTGCTGGGTAGCAGGCAAGCAACACGCCACACTAACCCTCCTCCCAGAGGAAGGAGAGATGTCCTAGGGATGCTCAATCCGTCCTCTCCCCACTGGCCGCCATGCAACCTGAGTCCGTGCCCAACCTCGAGGAGGTAAGGCACCCAGCACCTCAGCCTTCTGAGCCGAACATCTTGGAGAATTTAAGGCCACTCCTGGACTATAATATGCTGTGCTGCTGCTGCTGCTTGGACACCAGGATGGCTGCTAACCTTACAAACCAGGTGGACCAAGCAGAAGAGGAATCTGAATAAAAAAGGGTATACAGTTTACCAGTATACCACAGTTATTCTTCTAAAATGGTTAAAAAAGTGATTATTACCAAGTAGCTTAATTATGCCTAGCATAGCATTTATCACATTATAAATTTAGGTGACATTTTGTATATCTTTGATTGAAGCTGTGAAACTGAACATTGATTGATGAAGAAGCAGATGCTTATCTTATTGGTGTTCAAAAGGATGTGGGAGTGTGAACTGGACAAGTTAGTTAAGAAATGACATCAGATTGTTTAAGCACTTTGCAAACTCCCCCTTCTTTAGCCATTTAAATAAAATATAACACATTCCAGTTAATCTCATTGCCTGGAACATCCGTTAAATTGACTGACAGAAATGAGTCAGTTTAAAAAATTTGCTATCTATTTTGTCCTCTGATGTGTCGGTGCTCTGTTGATTTTATGTTACAGAAAACATCTACAGTCATCTGCTTATCAGTGTTAAAGTACTAAATAAAATTCCATCCTGTGTACAAAATACTGTAAGAAAGCAGTAAGAATGAAAGCTATACTATATTAACCAAAAAATAATTTATGGGACTGGTATGTTGCAGTTTGCAATAGTTGTGTGTAGGTAGATCCAAACATGCATATTCATAACCTGTTTCATTTTGTAGAGGGAACATTAATACAACTGTATCAGGGAGGCCCATTTCTGGCCCCTAGACCACTTGGAAAATACAGTTTGCATCAGCAGAACTCAACTGCATTACATTGTAAAACAAATTTGAAATTTCAATCCATCCTGCTATTCACTGCAAAATGTATTTACAGGAAATGTGGAGCTTTGCCCCTTACAGTTTAATGAAAGTTGAGGCATATTCTAAAGCTGAAGTCTGCATGTCATGGCCTGCTTGTGACAGCACCGTATTTTATTTGTTTTTTTGTTGAAAAATGTTTCTAGGAGCGTGGCTATGTTGTTCATCCACTCTCTTTAGCATGTCCCTTTCCCCTTTAAATCTTGCTGGAAGTCTTCAAGCTGGCTCCTCCCACTCACCCGGGTGGTATATACCTCGGCTCCACCCCATGACGCCAAATCTTCCTTTCCACTGGAAGATTCAGGTTCCCTCGTGCTACTTCTACAAGTACCATAGGCCCTGGATTCTAATCGACAGTTTTTGCCGCATTTGCTTTCTTTGAAACTCGTAAGAGTTTACGATTCTGATCCGAGCACATCGGACATGGAGGACAAGTCATCCCCCGGGTTTTGCCAGTGTCCTTGTGGACAGAAAATGTATCTCACTGATCCCCACCTCTCGTGCGTTTATTGCTTGGGTGTCATGCATGACACCACCGCTTGCACCATCTGTCTGGCCTTCCATCCCAACGTCCTGCATGAACACAAGGCGTGCCTAAAGCTAGGGAGACTGGAGCTTCGCAGTCCACCAGTGAAATCGGAGGAGGCCAGGTAGGCGGTTTCCACGGCCACAGGATCCGCTGAGCAGCTCGACCAGATGGCGGCTTTCGAAGAGGAAGCTGCTCAAGCTTCGGCCGGCCGAAGTTTTTCGTGCCGCTTAACCTGGGCTCCACCTTCACTGGGTCCTTTTGGGAGCTGTGCCAGTCTCTCCCTACCAAGGGTGAGGTGCCCTCGGGCTCGCACTCCTCCCGCCTTAAGAAAAGGGACAAGGACCCTAAATCATCTTCTGTCCGAAGAAGATGTTCCTGGGACCGAGAACGGTCCAAGTCTCAGGACCTGGCGGTCTTAACCTTGGTTGAGATCGCTTCCTTGGCCGACGGCTTCTCAAACCTTCTGTTAGGCCAAGGCACCGAGGTCGAGGATACGACAGAACCGGCCGAGATTTCTCTCGACCCGATCGAGCCATTGTTGCCGACCCCGGTCGACAACTCCTTGGAGAGGACACCTATCCTTTCTTTCCCCGACAAGGAGACCCGTCCTTCGGGTATCCTGATCAAGAGACAGAAGCCGGAACCTCAGTTTTCACCGAATCCGGCCTCTCCCAATCGACAGAGCTGACATCATCGGTCTCGATCGAGGACTAGGACCCCGTTGGTCGAAAAAAATGAAAAAGGGTCACAAACACTCCGGGAAGAGGCGCCGCCACCGATCCTCATCCTCCTCGGACGAGGAGAGACTTCGATGGAAGCTCCGTCGACGTTATGAGGACCTCATGTGGCAACAGCTAATTCTGACCGGTCAAAAGCAGACTCCTCCAGCTACACTGGCCATTACTTGGCCCCTGCCTCTTAGGCTAATGCAGACTCCGGCACCGAACACTCCCAATTTTTCCTCTGGTAGGACTGGCACGCATTCCAGTTCGGCCTGTTCCAGTCTCCCCACCAATTTTGGTGGAGCCACCACCTAAGTAGCCTCAGGGAGGGGCCCCCTCAAAGGAGGATCTGACAGATAGGGCCTTCCCCATCGTCTGTCCATCACTGTTGTCCCCGATCGCCCTCGGCGTATTGAAGGAGACATAGGCGAGAGACCCCTATATCCCGACCCCTCGGACTCTGATACCACTGGGCTTCACTCACACCCTGATGATGAGTTGTCAGTGACAGGCCTGGAGTAAGGTCCTTCCTCTTTCCACGGCATCCTTTGACTTATTTCTGAGTCCACATGCCCTTGGAGTCTATTCAAAAGAAGGCAGAATATCCTCTCATGGATATCCTTAAGAGGGGGGAATACCCCGACGGAGGCCTTCCCAGTGGCCGAAGCCATTGTTGGCATGGCCCTTGAGCTACGGCAGTGCCCTGCCTCTTGCCTGGCTCTGTCTGTCCGCATGGCTCACAAGTACACTGTACCCATGGGGTCCTTGGCAGGCTTCACTGATCATCCCTTGGCCGAGAGCCTTGTGACTGCCTCAGTGTTTAGACGCACGGGTAGCTCAGCGGACACTGACTGCCCTCCGGACGAGGAGTCCAAAAATATGGACCACTCTGCCTGAAAGGTATATGCGGCCTCATCCTTGGGCCTTCGTCAGGCCAGTGCGGCAGTGATCATGGTACACTTCTCTCACACCCTCTTGAGGTCGCTAGATGAAGTTCTCCCTCATCTCCCAGCGGACATGCAGACCATGGTTAAGCAAGTCCATGACCAGGGCAGTGCTGTTCCTAAACAGCAGCTCCAAACGGCTTTGGGCATTGGAGATTCCTGTGCCCGTTCACTATCAGCCGCAGTGGCCACTCGCCACAGGGCCTGGCTGAGATTATCTTCTTTTTCCGCAGATACTCAGCACAAGTTAGCTGACGTGCCCTTCCTTGGCACCGACCTCTTCGGTCCGGGAGTGGCAGGTCACCTCCAGCGCATAGAGCAGTCCAGTGCCACCTTGGATGCCACTTCTGCAAAGAGTTATTCGGGCAAGAATCAGCAGAAGCGCAAGAAGATGCCTTTTCAGCACTCTTCTCCTGCGGTTAGACAGCCCCCTTTCCAGGGAGGTCAGCAGCAACAGCAGGCTCAAGCTTGGCGCTCTAGACCCAAGCAGGGTCTCCAGCAGCTTCACAAGGGAGGCCGAGGTGCCGGTCCAGGAGCCTCCTCCTCCTCTAAGCCTGCGCAGTGACGGATCAGGGGTGGCCACCCCTACTCCCGTCATGCCAGTTCTGGGTCCTCCTGTGGGGGGCTGGCTCCACCACTTTCTTTCCACCTGGTCCGGTATCACTTGGGACAGGTGGGTCCTGGAAGTGGTCGGTCGGGGACTGCCTCTAGAGTTTGAGCAGTACCCTCCTTGCCCTGCCCGTGTCTCACGGGAGAAAAGGATCTCATTTGGCACTGAGTCAGCCCTTCAGGACGACATTGCTCAGCTCCTCCGCAAGGAGGCAGTAGCTCCAGTGCCGGATCCTCCTACAGACCCAGGCTTTGTGTCCAGGTACTTCCTGGTGCCCAAGAGGACGGGAGGTTGGCGCCCCATCTTAGAGCTCCATGACCTGAATCAATATCTCAAGTCTCGCACCTTCCAGATGGTAACTCTGAACCAGATCATACCATCTCTGGAGCAAAACATGTGGTTCTATTCACTGGATCTACAGGACGCGTTCTTTCACATTCCAATCCGTCCATCCCACCAGTGGTTCCTCCACTTCAGGGTAGAAGGGACCCTGTACGAGTTCCAAGCCATGCCATTCAGCCTGTCATCGGCCCCTCTGGTCTTCAAATGCATTGCAGTGGTGGCAGCCCATTTACGGTGTCAAGGGGTTCACATATACCCCATCTCGATGATTGGCTCCTGGTGGGTTCCTCCCTGCAGGAGGTAGAGAGGTCCAGGGACCTGGCCCTCTGAACCTGTTCCCAATTAGGCCTCCTGATCAACGAGGCCAAGTCGGAACTCGTGCCCTCTCAGGTGATGGGCTTTATCGGGGCAGAGCTCGATTCTCATCAAGCCAGAGCTTAGCTCCTTGCGGACAGGGTGGAGGTTCTTTCCTCCTTTGCCCAATCATTTCTGGTTGGGCACTTGTGCCCTGCCTGGGACTTCCTGCGCCTTCTAGGTTACATGGCAGCGTGCACCTCAGTGGTCCGTTGGGCCAGATTGCACATGTGCCCCCTCCAGTGGGAGCTGGCCTCTCAGTGGACTCAGTGTCAGGGTGTGTTCGACCAGCTGGTCACTGTCACCCAGAAGATGTGGGACGCTCTCCAATGGTGGACTGTCCCAAATCATCTGCAGGAAGGGATCCCGTTTGTCCGCCCCGAGCCGACGGTCGTTCTCACGACCGATGCCTCTCTCATAGGCTGGGGAGCCCACATGGGGGACAACAGAGCCCATCGGTTCTGGACCCCCGAGGAGTCCCGATGCCACATCAACCTGCTTGAGCTCAGAGCAGTCAGACTGGCACTGTCAGCTTTCGCTCCTCAGCTCCGGGGTCAAGTGGTTCAAGTCCAGACGGACAATACCACGACCATGTACTACCTCAACAAACAGGGCGGCACACACTCCCATCTGCTATGCAAGGAGGCGCTCCAGATCTGGACCCTCGTCAGCCGGTTGGAGGCGGCTCTCCTTGCCATCCATGTGGCAGGAGTCTCGAACCAACTGGCGGATGCTCTCAGCCGTATAGGCCAGACCTCCCACGAGTGGTCTCTCCATCCAGAGGTAGCTTACAATCTGTTCTCCTGTTGGAGCAAACCGTTGGTGGACCTGTTTGCCTCCAGGGAGAACACCAAGCTGAGGCTGTACCATGCCCGCCCCCCACTGTAGGGCTCGCTGCAGGGGGATGCCTGCTCGAGGCCATGGACCCCAGGCCTCCTCTACATCTTCCCTCCATTTCCCTTGATCCACAAGGTGTTACTCAAGGTGAGGAGGGACAAGGCGATGGTGATCCTGGTAGCCCCAGATTGGCCCCGCCAGTTTTGGTATCGAGATCTCCTGAGCCTCAGCTGCAGGGCCCCGGAGCGGCTTTGTACACACCTGGACCTGATATCACTGAACCAGGGGAAGGTATTCCATATGGACCTTCAATTCCTGCACCTCACAGCCTGGTACCTGAGCGGCTAGAGTTCCAGGCTCTGGGTCTTTCCGAGGATGTCTACACTGTGGTGGAGGCATCTCATAAGGAATCGACCAGGAAATGTTATGCCTTCGAATGGAAAAGGTTTTCCATTTGGTGTCAGGGTAAGAGTCTGGGCCCCCTATCCTGCTCTGTGGCTAACATTTTAGACTACCTTTGGTCTCTCTCCAAAAGGGGTCTACGGTCATTGACCCTTAGGGTGCATCTGGCAGCCATTTACGCTTAACGGGCACGGGCCAGTCAGTCGACATTGGCACAGGAGACAGTGGTCAGGCACTTTTTCAAAGGCCTGGATCACATATCCCCTCCGCTATGTGAACCTCCACCTCCATGGGATCTTTTGCTGGTCTTGGCAAAGCTCATGGGCAAGCCATTCGAACCCGTGCACAAGTGTGAGCTCTCACACTTGTCATGGAAGACTGTCTTCCTGGTGGCTATCACGTCAGCCAGAAGGACAGGGGAGCTCCAGGTGCTTTCGGTGGACTCCCCTTATCTGGTCTTTCATAGGGACAAAGTTGTCCTGCGCCCCCACCCGAAATTCCTTCCAAAGGTGGTGTCAGTTTCACCTTAACCAGGTGTTGACTGTGCCAGTATATTACCCTAACTACACCTTGGACAGGCTTCATACCCTGGACCTTAGACGTGCTCTCTCCTACTACAAGGAGAGGATGGCGGAAATTCGGGGAGAGGTTCACCAGCTGTTTGTCACCTAAGCTGAAGCCTCTTCTGGCAGACCTGCAGCCAAATGGACTATTGCAAGATGGGTTACATCATGTATAGGTCTGTGCTATGAGTTGGCGGGCAGGGAGCCTCTCAGAGGGATAAGAGCTCATTCTACCCGCCATACTGCTGCATCGGTGGCTGCTTGCAGGGACATCCCTATCCAGGAAATCTGTCGGGCTGCTACCTGGAAGTCAGCAAACAACTTCATTATCCATTACCACATTGACCTTGAGTCACGTCGGGATGCTGGTTTTGGGGCCTCTGTTCTCCAATCTCTGTTTCCTAAGTAGGGGGTGTGCACCTTGCCTCCCTCCTCCCGGAGAACTGCTAGGAGTCTGCCAGAGAGTGTGGATGAACAGCATATCCACATTCCTTGAAAAACAGGTTACTCACCTGTAACAGTAGTTCTAGGAGTGGTATATGTTTTCATCCACACGCACCCACCCGACCTCCCGGCTTTAGGCGCATCACCTTGCTTCCAGCGGGCTAAGATCTGGCGTCATGGGGCGGAGCCGAGGTATATACCACCTGGGTGGGTTGGAGGAGCCAGCTTGAAGACTTCCGGCAAGATTTAAAGGGGGAAAGGGACATGCCAAAGAGTGTGGATGAACAACATATACCAATCCTAGAACTACTGTTACAGGTGAGTAACCTGTTTTTTTTTTTTCTCCTTCAGGCCCTCCCACCGGACATCCATCCTTCCACCAACATAAGAGGCTTTTTTTAACTTTTATGTTTATTGCATTATAAAAAAAATACAAAAACACATAGCATCAAATGTCAGACATCAAATAATGTACAGGAGCCATCAAATGGTATAAAATTATGTAGTCTAAACATTAAGGTTGCGGATAAGGGGGAAGCATGTATAAAGAGACCATCCTATAAAAACAAATAGCTGCAACCTACAAGATTATGGTGGTCAGTCCAAAATGGAGAAAGTCCCAACATATTGTAACCTTAATAAACTTGTGCTGATATGATCCCTTCCTGGCTATTATAGTGTCCCAAAAATGTAGTGTTCCAAAACAGATGTTGTATTAAGGAAAGAATATTAATTGCTAATGCTACAAGGCAATTAAGCTCAATTAAAGCCAAATTGTAAGAGACACAGCGAAAAGATAACTGTCCACAGAAAAAGTATATCCACACAAGAGATGGAAACAGCAGTAGATGCCGAACAAACAGGGAGGCTTTGGGAACATCACCTCAAAGAAACAAACAGGTCAAGTCAATTCTAGTTCACGTAGGTATCAGTACCTCATGGCCTCAAGTGTCCTTCTCATCTGAACTGTGATCAGAAGGAGCATTCCTGCAGGCTACCTCAAATCCTTTTCAATCTGTTCCACCCATTTCCTGGCTTCTACTGAGTCAGTGAGTTTGTGGTTAAAGATTATTATTTTCAGACTTATTACAACAGAAACAAATACACATATTTCAAACATGTAGCATTACAGCATGGTTGCTATTAGTAAACAGACTCAATAAAATGACATTGCCTCATTAAGTAAGTGCAGGTGTAGAGGAGGCAACCGAATAGGACCACTAACTTGTGACGTACAACATGTAACATTGAACCTTGGTTCTGAGGGTTGTCTAACCCCGTGTGCCATATCATTGAAAAGGATTAATGAAGGGGGCTTACCTGATGCAACGCCTGTGGGCTCTAGTAAGAGATGGCTGAACTGTGGTTCATGGGCAGCATCATGTGGCACTAGGACATGACACGGAAGGGGCTGGCCTGGCACCACAACAGTAGATGTCTGCAGGAAACGTGTTCCACAGTGGTCCTATGTGCGACATCCTGTGGCACCAAGGCCTAACCTGCTAGGGGCAGACCTGCAACACAATCAAACAGAACACACACACACAAAGCATCTTTGAAAAGTAGAAAGCTATTAAGTCATGAATATCACTACCTGTACCTCTGTGGAGCTTTAAAGGGCCAGCTGCCCTGGATCCTACTGCCCTGTCCAACTCTTGTCAACATCGCTTGGGGGAGGATGTTCAGCCAAAGTGAGGAAGTATCAGCCGATACCCTCTTTGGGCTTCAGAAAAGTTATGAAGGGTTGGCACAGGGTCTCGTAGAGGGGGAGAGAACTGGCCACCACATGGGTCATTTGGGACAAGTTGGCCACCTGTGTAATGGCTTTTAGCACTTCATTCAGGGGTGGAACCACCTGAGTCATCCATTTGCAAAGCAATAATCATTTGTCCTGCATACTTAGGATGGCAGTCCACTTTTGGTCTAGAGAGGTGTGTTGGAGATATGAAGAGTGGATACCTAGGAGCAGCTGCTCAGGTGCTTGGGAAACGTCTTTCTGGAGGATTTTGGACCGAAGGGCACAGACTTGCTGCCACAGGGGTTGGATGTTCTGACATTGCCAGAGAATGAGGATTAAATCCCCGTTCTCAGCCTGGCACCTCCAACACAGGTCGTCCTGGGTTAGTTTGGCCTTACGGAGGAGAACAGGGGTCCTATACCATGAGTGAATGATTTTACTCTGAATTAAAATGCTCCTAGTGTCAGGGTATGTCCTGTGGCCAGCCTCATGCAGGATTTCCAGTCCTTATCTGAGATATGCATCTTTAAAGCCGCTTCCCATTTGGCTTTGGAATCCTGGGCATGAGAGGGCAACCGAGCCCTTGGGGCAGAATATATGCCACTGGTTATTCCCTGCTCCCGGGACAACCATTGCACCACCAGAGGTGCTGGAAGGTCAGAGGGGTAACTATGGAAGTATGCTGTAATAGCATTGCGAAGCTGGAGAAACTGACAAAAATCTTTGACAGGAACGTCGTATCTGCCCTTCAACCCCTGAAAGGAGTCCACGGAAGTAGAGCCTGGGATGTGGAGATCCTGGAGGGAAACAAGTCCTGAACCTACCCATGAAGGCCAGGTGATAGTAAGCTTCTCAACCTCAATGTCTGTGTTGCCCCATAATGGGGTAAGGGTGAGAGGAGCTGAGTTAGAAGACAGTTTCCTGTGGAGTGGGCCCCAATACTCCAAAGTGGGACCGATTGTGGGCTGGGATCTGATACCTTTAGGGGGGGCGATTATAAAACAACAGGGAAAGGTTTGTCACTTTGCAGTATGCCCACTCCATATCTAGCCATTGTGGGTGCTGTTGGCCCAGCTCCTCAAACCACTTAAGCGTCTGAGTGGCCTGGAATGCCCACTTGTACCCCTCAAACCAGGAGAGCCCCCATCCCCCCTTCGTCCAGTGGGATCTCAGCTTGTTTCTGCTGTACTATGGCCTCTTCCCTTCCCAGATAAAGGCCCCTGACATGGAGTCTGTCTTGTGGTACCAAAGCGTGGGGAGTTTCAAGGGGATATGGGACAAGTTGTACATTATCTTGGGGGCTGTGGCCATCTTAATAGCTGAGATCTTACTGACTAATGTAAGCTGGAGGACCCTCCATCTGTCCAATTCCATACAAATGGTGGCGAGGAGGGGCTTTAGGTTAGCCTCCCATATTTTAGACCGATTTGGGGAGATGTGGATGCCCAGGTAAGTGATACCTTCATGGGCCCAGTGAAGCTTGTGTGTTGACACCATACTGGGGATGCATTTATCATTTGGGGGGGGGCACCTCATTTTTTGTCTGATTCAGCCACAGGCCAGTGAAGGTGATGAAATTTGACAGGGTATTCGGGAGGGGGGGGGAGGTGGCAGTGACAATGTCTGCCACTGGGAGCAGAAGATTGTCGGCATACATAAGTGTAGTGTATTCCTGGCTCCCATAAGCCATTCCTTGAATTAGGAGGTGTCGCCTCATAGCCACAGCAAGGGGCTCCACTGCCAGAACAAACAGGAGCGGAGAGTGTGCATCCCTGGCATGTGCCCCTACCCAGTGAGATCGGGGGGTGACAACATGGAATTGGTGAGGACCTTTGCCATGGGAGAGGAGTACAACACCTGTGACCAGGATCTGAACCCCTCCAACAGCACCATCACTTCCAGCTCCTGCTGCACGAAATCCCATTCCAGGGATTCAGAGGCCTTCTCAGAATCGATCGCTATGGCTGCAGCCGGGGTATGAAGAGTTTTGGCTTTGCGCATTAAGTTCACCAGTGATCTGATATGGTTGGCACTATACCAGCCTTTAACAAACCCGACCTGGGATGGGTGGACCAGAGCGGGAAGGAGAGGGCTGAGGCAGCCTGCCGTGATTTTGTCCAGAATCTTACCATCTGCTTTCAGCAGGGAGATGGGTCTATAGCTAACTGCTTTTTGGGGGGTCCTTTCCCTTTTTCGGGAGGATAGTAATCACAGCCTCCCTAAAGAAGGGGGGAGAGCCTCCGTGTACACCTGGTAGAGCACTGGAGAGACTATGGGTTGTAGTAGTTGCCATATTTCCAATTGGAAACCATCCCCACCTGGGGCCTTCCCCTTCTTTAAAGCTAGAGGGGTGGATGAGACCTCCTCCACCGTGAGTGGAGCATCCGGGGCCAAAGCTTGTTGCTCTGAAATAGTGGGTAATGAAGGCCTTGCAGGAAAGGGAGGAACCCTTTTGGGTCTGGTTCCCTGGTCGCAGTACAGAGAGTGGCATAAATCTCAGTCGTGATGCTGTTTATGCCCTCTGTCTTTGTCTTAACACCCCCTTGTTTGTCCACCAAGGCTGCAATGTGCCTCACAGCCTGCTGCTACTTTAACCAGTAGGCGAAACTCTTCCCACCTTTCTCACCCCCCTCCCAGTACTTGTGTTTTAGCTGAAGGATGGAGCCCTTGGCTTTTCTGGAGAGTAATTCGTTGACCTCCATCCTTAGGGCTAAAACCCATCATCCGGCCAGGGAACAGAGAGAGGGGTTGGAAAGGGCTTTGAATTTTTTCTCTGCCACCTGCAGGGTTTTATTTAACTCTAAAAATTGATTAGCATTTTTCTCGTAAAAGTTCTAAAACATTGTGAAAATGCATAGCACTTGACTCACTGTGGTTAACAAACATAACACTTCTAGAAAACCTATATAAATGCTTTCTGTACAGTTAGTATTGTCCCCAGAAAAAAACTGCTAATCAATTATTTAAAACCCTGACCTGTAGCTGCATCTCCAGGTCTTTAAGGCGGGTTTCCCTTTCCTTTATTCTTCTATGAGTGAACCCTGTAATTGCACCCCCGCAGGGTGGCTTTAAAAGCCCCCCACATATTCCCTGCAGAGATGTCCACTATCGGGTTATCCTGGAAAAACAAACCAGCCTCTCTCTCGAGCCACGGCGCAAACTCAGGCTCCCATAGTAGCAATGGGTCCAGCTTCCACGATGGGGAAGTTTGGGATGGGGATCCCCATACAAAGGTCAGCTGTACTGGGGCATGGTCTGAGATGACCGGGGGAGGATCGTGGACTCCAGGGCGTCCTGAGTAATCACGGGCGAGGTCATCCAGAAGTCTAGATGGCTGTAGGAGCTGTGAACTGGAGAATGAAATGTGTAATCATGCTTCACTGGGTGAAGGATCCTCCAGATATCCGCTAGGGCCATATCCTCACACATTTGACCAAGGGCCTTCACTCCTCTGGGGTGGGGCTCTGCATTGGAGGGACATCTATCTAGGAAGGGGTCAGAAGTGAGATTGAAATCTCCCCCCAGTACCAGAGGAACATAATTCATGGCCACCCCCAGCTCCTGGGCCAACCCGTGGAAAAAGGCAGTGGAATCCTCATTGGGCCCATAAACATTGCCCACCAGTAGGGAGCCTTTGGCAGTGTCCATAAGTGCCAGCACCCACCTCCTTCCCGGGTCACTGACCGTCTTTGAGACTTTCCAGTGTAAGTTTTTGTGCAGGAGAATCGCTACACCTCTCTTTCTAGTCGGGCCAAGCATGAATCACCAGGCTCACCCAATCCCATTTCAGTCTGTCGTGGTCCCCTCCAGTTAACTTAGTCTCCTGCAGGAAAGCCACCTCCGCTCTCAGTCTCTTAAGGTGCAACAGCACCTGCTGCCTCTTGTTGGGGGTAAGTCCCCAAACATTCCAAGTTATGCAGGTTATATCAACCATTATCAAAGGGAAGCAGATACATATTGTAGGCATATTGTAGTGAGGAACAGAGACTGAGAGCCAAGAGTTGCCCCCCCTGCTGGAGCAACCAAATATCGGGCAGGGCATAGTGCACAGTGTGAGCAGATCCTGACAGCTTCATTTCACCTTTATCTATGACAAGTGACATCATGACCTCTATCTTTGTGTGTGTCCAACTAAAGCACAAATACTTAACAGAAAACCAACTGTATACAAACAACAGTATCTTGTATCTCATTTGGGGAAGTAGAGGCAACTTACAGGCCACAGTGACCTGACGGTGGCCTGTCGCCATTCCCTAGGTGCACGCTGGTGCAGTCACCCCCCGAGGCACTCTGCGGACAGCTTCAAAGGGAACTGGCCCTCGGGCCTGCTGGGGTGGCTGCCGCATAGTAGTGCTGAACCAGAATAGTAACCCCAAAGCAAAAAAAGAGAAACTAGGATCAGTGGCCTGTAACCTGTGAGGGCAGTAGTGTATTTAAGTGCCTCCTAATGGTCGTCTGGCAGTGGTAAAGAAGCGGAGAGGGGGATCCCCCTTGTTTGAGTGGGGTGAGGGTGGGACACATGCCAGCTGGAGTCCTGGATCCCCACTGCCATGTGATGGGGTATTCAGTTGTGGGCTGTGCCCATCAGGGGCCTAGGGGATCAGGAGTTATCAACGGGTCCCTGTAATGGGGGGAATACTCTCAGTGGGACCTCAAAAACAGGAAAGAAGGGTGGAACTAAGCGCACCTGAGTAACAGACTGGGAAAGAGGAGACTGGAGAATGGCCCATCCTGGCTGCTCGGAGCTGTTCCGTCGTGGTTGCCAGTCTCTGATGCCCCCCCCCCCCAAAAACCCAGTGGTGCACATCGGAGCATCCACAACCTCAGCCCACTTTAGAAACTTCTTTGATGAGCTTCAGTCCCTTCCATATCAGCAACACCCCCCAACCCCCATTAGACACATATTTAAAACCCATGCCCACACTTACATAGTATTAAAACATGAGATTCACTTGAGTTCCTCTGGGTTTTAACCCTGGTCATCAGTCCCTGGGCGTTGGGGGACTGGGTCGCTGTCTGGCAAGCTGGCTCAATGCCGAATACAGCAACCCACCCCACCCATAGGCCTGTATAATGTCCCACCTACTGTCAGCAAGCAACCTGGTTTTATCCCTCCCATTATGGGAGCAGGGCTTGTGAGAGCTCCCTTGGGCTGCACTTAAATGGACGGACGTTGGAGGGGGGTCTTTCCAGGAGACATCAGTAAGCTCGTCCCAGCCCCCTCGCGCCTTAAACCCCTCCCACCCTCAGGTCTAAACCAGGGACGGTGGGAAAAACAGCTCCAGAATGAGAAAGGAGAGATTCAAATCCATTGCTTATCTGACCCCGTCATTCCTCCATCCCTTTGCAAGGGAGAGCAGTGCTGTCTGGGTGAAGCAGGGCCTTCTCCAACATCTGTAGTACAAGCTGTGGGGCTGGGCGGTGGTACATTCGGAGAGGAGGGCCTTGCCGTCTCAGTGCTCGTGCTGGCAGCAGATTCTTGGGGCATCTCCTGAGCTGGCACGTAGGCCGGGTGGAGCATCAGGGGCTGGTGATCTTCGTGCGGTGCCCCGGAGGTGTTCAGATGCTGCTCCAGGGAGATGGGACACAGGACTGCATAGCGGTTCAGTGAAGAAAACCCCTGGAGTGGGTCTGGGGCCGTGATGTCCATGTGGTTGCTGTCCAGGATCTCAGCACTGGGCCGTTCGGGTGGATGACCCCTCCTGGTGTGCTTCTTTGAGGAGTTCTGTTTATGGCTTTTCTTCGGGGGGGACCTCCCACTGTGAAGCTGGCACTGTGGCCCAGTCCTTCAGTCTGTCTTTATGGATGGGTACCGTTTGTTCAAACTCACAGGGGACTCCTTGGGCTCAGCTAGTTGTTGTCTTTGTGGGTTCTCTTTGGCAGGCCAGTTTCTTTCCAGTAAGACAGTTAGTGCCTCCGGAGTCTCAAAACTCAAAGGAACCCTGTTGTGCTCCACCCGCATTGTAGCTGGGTAGCGCAACGAGAACGGGAGTCCAGTTATGTGCATTGTTTGCTGTGCCTCTGTGTAGGCTTTCTGGTGATCAGACAAGTGCTTTGAATAGTCCTGAAAGATACTGATCTTGTAGAAGCGCCACAGAACCTGCTCAAGCTCCGTTGCTCTGCTGAGGACATGTTCCTTCTCTCTGAAGTCAGTGAAATGGGCAGTAATAAGCCTTGGCCTGTCCTGGGCCTTCGGCTTCGGTGCTAGGGAGTGATGAGCGCGCTCCACCTGGAGCAACCGCATGGGGTCTAGTTGTAGCATCTCTGCCAGGGCTAGTTATAAGAAGCCCTCAGTGTCCTTTGTTTCGACTCGCACAGGGAAGCCCAGAAGCCAAAGATTATTTCGGCGACCCCGTTTTCCAGGTTGTCGATTTTGTTTTGCATAAGTTGGATGGTTCTTTGCTGCTCTCGGAGTGAGCCGGCTATGTCCTGGATTTTTAACTCTGACGTTCTTACTCACCACTCTGTTTGAAAATTATGGCTTTCTGGAGACTTAAGGACCTGGGTGTTGTGGTTGGTCGCCATAGTTACCCGCAGCATTTGTTTAATTAATTGGGCAAACATTCCCTGGATTGTGGATGGCTTCCATGTGTGGGGCTGTTGGTGCTGCTCCACGATGCTGTAAGGGCCCTCACCCGATACCCTTTTTAATGGAAGCTTTAGTATCCTTGCGGAAGAGAAGGTTCGGTTGAAATAATTCAGCAAATGTCTCCCTCATATTGTGCCGCTCCTCTTAGGTTACAGAAATGGCTTTTTTGTCATGCGAAAACAAGAGATGCAGCAGGATTTATCCCTCTGGGGTATGGAACCGACGTTTAAGCTGCCATCTTGTTCGGCACCTCTAGTGGCAGTCCATCCCGGATCAGTGACTTGAAATGTATGCCTTCCATAATAAATACCTAGATGGGCCGGCATCAACAACAAATGGACACACACCTAGGCTGTGTAGTTTAGCCCACACCCCATCAAATTTTTTGCGGCAAGTTCCTGAGGCATACGATAAATCTGAAAATCGGTGTAGCGTATGGACATTATAATTAAACTGCTCCTTCGATCAGGCCGCCTGCAGCAACTTGTCCTGCATGGTAGCCCCATCAGTAATCAAGAGGACAGTCTGAGGAAGAGCCCGTTGAGCCTCTGCAGACCGGGGGAAATACGATAGGCCTGACAAAAGTGATCCGCACATTCCGGATATGCATGGAGAGCCCAAGGTAAGCACAAGTCATTAAGTCTGGTTCCTCTTGTCCTTCTGGCAGTTCAATCAAACATATACTGGAGGCATGGTGTGCATTTTTAGGGGCCTCCAGACAATAACTTAAGTGCACATTTTCATAAATGGGCTTAGTCATGGCAAGAGAGTTTGAGTAGCTTGGGATTCCGCCAGTGCTGAGATTTTAGTTGCCACTTATATTTTTACATTTTGCTCCCCAATTCTCTGCAATATAGTCTCTACCTTGGCGTCTGTGGCTTGCTTTGAAAGTTGGAGGGCCTTGAATGGCAGTTCCGTGGCAGTGGGAGTGGGTGTGGACGCTGAGGCCTGTTGCTCCACAGATGGCTGAGACTTTGCACCACCAGGACCTCCTTTATTTGAGAGCCCCATAGACAAATTCAGTACCAAACTGCTCTGCTAACTATAATCTGCTGATTGCTGCTGTAGATCTGGCAAAATAAAGTGCTTAAAAGGCAAATGTTAGCCAAATTGTCTCCTCGAAATGCAGAGCTGTAAGAAACCCTTCCTGTCAGTAGGCATGCTCACGAGAGGCTTTCTGCCTGACCATGGAGTTCCTTCCTACCATCCCCAGTACTGGCTCCTGCCCCCCCTCCCCACCCTCTGTGGTGGAACTCAACCTTTCAGCTCCCAGTGAGTGTACTCCACAGGCCTGGCCAGCTGTTATGGAGTCCTGGGAAGCCAGAACAGGACGATAGAGTGGAACCCATGTTGGTTATGGGTGCTGGTGCAGATTCATTTTCTTGGAAGCTGCTGATTTTCCTCCTTGCTATTTCTTCTGGGCCTCTCAAAGGACATGCACAGTTGGTGTTGCACGCACAGTCATGTTGTGATGTGCAGATGGGCATACTCTTTCTTCCCATGCATATTCCTGTATGCTCTAGCTTCACCACCACATGTGGTCCCCCAGCTGGAAGTAATGCAGCGGAACACTAAACTCACCTTCCCCAGGAGAGTTTCCAGTCGTTAATTCCACCTTCCCTGCCAGCTCTCTGATAATCCTGGCTTGTTCCTTAACCCAGCTCACCAGTGTTGTGAGTGATGACCCTGCTGCTGCCCAAAATATCATAGTCATTTCAGCAACAACACACTGATGGCACATATGGCTTCAGCTTCAGAATAACCCTTAGCTATATGTGAACTGTAAAGGAGAATTCAGTTATGTAGATGCCCAAAATACTAATGAATAGAATGGCTCTGTATTAAAATTTCTAATGGAATATTTTGTAATAAAGTTCAGCAGATGCCAAATTAGTTTTTGTTTGCTGATGAATGGAACCATTTAAGAAAAAGGAAAAAATCCATCCTCAGCAACCTCACTACAATTATACAATGGGGTCTCAGAATCGGAGACTCTGATCGGTCGACTGGCACCTTTCTGCTGTGGTAAATCCTGGCATAACCCACACAAAAGGTGTCAGTCATCCATATCTGGAATCCCCAATTTGTGAAATCAATCCAGCCCCCCGCCGAACATCAAAGATGAAAAAAACACCATATTTTCTCCCCGCTAAGCCATTGGTAAACCGCAACAGTAAACTGCAAAATTTCAAAATGGAGTACGCTTTCTAATTTAACATATCCTGAAGTGCCGGGTGCTGTTTTTCAATCCATTGGCAGTGATGAACATTACAGTAGCCGGCAGCAGATAGTAAACATACCATCATAACCGCTTCAACACGGACCCAGAACCTGGCTCACCTCTCAAGTGTTTTTCTCTGTCGGCTCCGCTTAGTTGCCATATTCCCCAGACCATCACACACAGTAAATCCCACACTGCACAGTCATTGACAGTAAAGAAATGGTCAGATGTCCCCCATAAACAAACATAAAAAACACACTCCCTTTCTATTTAGAAGCACAAAAAAGGACACGTACTACCTCAGCACACAAACTCATCCTAGAAGCAGACCACTGGGTATGGCAGACCATTAGTGGCTGCAACAAGCAATCAGCAGACCTTAATATCTTACTTCGAGAGAGCTCTTGCAGTAGGTAATTACATATAGGACTGATGCCGGCCGGCTTCAGGACCCAACAGAAAAATTTCTAGCTAGCAGTCTCTGGCAGGGGACCACCCCCTCGTCAGGTGACCGACGTCATGCAGCATCAGTATAAAGGGGCGGTCCCCCACGTCCACCTTCCAGTTCTTTCCCACTGTTAGCTCGTGTCAGCACCTCACGGTAAAGTTCAACGATCGTCAAGCTCTTTCGTCGGTAGTTTTTGCTGTCTTTTTTCGATTCTTCGATTAAAATCGTCAGTCATTCGTCGGTGTATGTCGTCCTCTGCACCTTCCGAGCACAAAAATAAGTGTGAGTCGTGCGGCGCTCAACTCACACACAAGGACTGCCATTCCCAGTGCCTCTTCTATCTAGTCCCGGATCATTAGGTGGAGAAGTGCCAGCACTGCCTAAAATTCAACGCCGCCACCTGCAGATGGAGGCAGCAGTCCCTTGAGGCCCACATACTAAAGAAGAAAATGTCCTCCATGGAGAAGGAGTTAAAAAAGCTCCAGCAGGCGTCCGCTTCCCCCGAAGGCCATCGTAAGGAGAAAGACAAGGAGAAGTACTGGGATAAGGGCTCCTCATCCACCACGTCGTCTTCGGGAGTTGCTGTGCTACAGGTAATGTCCCATCCAGGCGACATCTCCGCAATGGCTACCTTGGAGGCTTCCAAGGTGGCATTGGCCCGCCCGTCTGGCTCACTCTCTGGCCCTTCTGCTGCCTCCGGGCTATTGGAGGCCCCTGCTCCCAGTAAAGCCGCCACCGTGCGGCCTACTGGTTCGAGTGGCTCCAGTAAGCTGGACGTCAGCTCCTCTGACGCCCGCACAAAGACGGTTAATAAGTCGCCAGACCCTTCGGGGTGGCGCACTGCCCTTCCTCCGCCCGACAAGGCCGCTTCTCCTTCGCGGCCTGCCTCGGGCGATGGGTCCGATAAGTCAGACGTCTGCTCCTCCGGTGTCCACCCGGATTCCGCTAAGTCGGACGTCAGCCTGCCCAGCGCCCACACGGTGGCTGAGCTGACGCCAGACCCTCCCACGTCCGCCATTCCCGGCTCCCCGCAGCCTTCGCTGCCCTCCGGGGACCCTGGGTCTCCTCAGCCTGACCCCGGGGACTTTTCTCCTCCATCCCCGGGCGATACCGAGGTTCCTGCTGCACCCCCGTCAGGCTGTCCACCCGCTGGTCCGACTGACCTGACGTCTGTTCCCTGGATGCCAGCTCCAACGCCGGTCTTGCCGACGCCGAGTGACATCCCATTCCTGGATGCCGCTCCAACACCGGGCCTTCTGCCCACCGGGCCTCCTGCTCCAGGCTCACCCATGGGCCCTCCAGCCAGACCATCTCCAGCAGACCCCCTGGCTCCCGGGTTTGCGACGCTGTCGTATCCAACGCCGTCTTACCTGGCTCCGCAGTATCCAACATCCCAGTACCCGACGCCGGCCTATCCGACGCCTCAGTACCCGGTACCTCAATACTCAGCGCCAGGTATCCCGCCGTCTGGTTATGGATACGCGCCTTACGGGTACAGTCAATACCCGTATCTCCCTCCTTCTCCTCCACCGGCCCCTGAGCCGCTGGTGGACTTGAAGGAGACTCTGGCCTCCTGGTGGGCTGAGGCCAAGGCTCAACTCACCAGAGACGTGGACAGTCATCTCACGACGACGGTGCCGATTTCGGCCTCCGTATGTCCGTAATGACAGACTCCCTCCCCACCTCTGGACACCAGGGGCGAGCCCTCTGGTTCCAGGGCGGGGCAGGATATGCTTCCCCAAGGACCTTCCAAGGGGTTCGTTACTCCCCCTCGCCGGGAGAGGGATTCTTCCTCTTCATCCTCTTCCTCCTCGGACACCTCAAATGACTCCGGTTGCTCTGAGCCAGACAACAAGCCATGCTCTCCATCTAAGCCCAGGCCTAGGACTCCTCCGAAGTCTCCTCCAGAGGATCCTTCCTTTACGGAGTTGCTACACAAAATCCAGGAGGTTCACAAGTGGCATTCCTTGGAGCCGGATCCACAGCATAAGAAACTCGCTGAACATCTGGACCTGCCTGAGACAGCTCCTACATTGGTGCCACCTTGGATTGAGCCTCATACCAACCTTGTTTCTACTATTTGGAAGCAACCATCGGCTTTAGCCCCGCTTCCTTGGAAGTCGAACAGGCTATATCAGGCTCCCAAGGGTGTTGACTTTTTAGATTCTCACCCGTGAGCTGATTCGGTCGTGATTAGCGCCACTCATGGCCGAACAGCTAACCCTGACAAAGAATCCCGTCTTCTGGACCAGTACAGGAAGAAGATCTATGCTTCTTCCACTCTGGGTATTAGGGCCCTAAATTGTGTCAGTCACATGGGGGCTTACCAGAAGGCGATTCTTAGTGAGGTGGAATCCAAATTGGACTCCCTTCTGGACTCTCAAGTCAAACAGGAAGTGGCTGACTTCGTCCGTTGTGCATGTTTGGCCAGTCGGCACATGCTTCGTGCTACTTACGATGCAGTGGACACTGCTGGTAGGAGCTCCGCTTTCACCGTAGGCTTACGGCGTCATGCCTGGCTCCATGTGTCAGGGTTGGTCCTGGAAGTGCAGTCCGCTATTCAGGAAGCGCCCTTCCGGGGTTCAGTGCTGTTCAGTGGTGATGTCAAGGACATTATCACCGATTTGCAGGAGAAGGGGACTGCACTGAAGTCTATGGACTGCATGTATCATCCCCATCAAACGCAGCACCGTCCCTTTCACAGACGGACTCGGCAAAAGGTGAAACCCCAGGGAAAATGGGCCGCTAAACGCCAGGCCCCTCCGGCTGCCAAGCCCCCTCCGCCCAAAAAAGCAACGGGTGCTTCAGCCACGACGCTGCCCCACACCACCTGACTCCTTTCCTCACCCAGAGCCTCTGGGCCTTCCGGAGGAACTGGTAGGAGAGAGGTTTTCCCTCCACCTCCCGGTTTGGGAGAGGATAACTTCAGATTCCTGGGTGCTCCAGCTGATCGCAGAAGGACACTCAATAGAGTTTCTTCAGAAACCCCCTTGACACCCTTCCCCAAGGTCCTTGTACTCTCAGGAACATCATCTTCTGGTCCAGGAAGAGATTTCAGCATTTTTGCTAAAGGAGGCGATAGAACCTGTCCCCATTCCTCTTCAGGGAACGGGATACTATTCCCATTTCTTCCTGGTCCCGAAGAAAACGGGATGTGAGGCCGATTCTCGACCTTGGCTCCCTGAACTTGTTCGTGGAGTACAAGAGGTTCAGGATGCTCTCGCTGCAGAGCCTCCTGCCCCTTCATCAGCTGGGACTGTGGCTATGTGCTTTTGATATGCAGGATACCTAGCTGCATATCCCTATCTGCCCTTCCCATTGCAAATACCTGCATTTTGCATTCCAGGGGGACCACTACCAGTTCAAGGCCCTCCCATTTGGTCTTTCTCGCTCCCAGAGTGTTCACCAAATGCCTTCGGTGGTAGCGCTATCTGCGTACCCAAGGGGTGCAGGTTTTCCTGTACCTGGACAATTGGCCCCTGGCGGCCCCATCCAGGGAGGAACTCCTGCGCTTCCTTTCCCTTACCCAGCAGGTCTTTGCCTGCCTGGGTATTACCATCAACCAAGCCAAGTCCCATCTGATCCCGTCCCAGAGGCTCCAGTTTATCGGGGCGATCCTGGACATGACGTCTGGCAGGGCCTTCCTGCCAATGGTCAGGGCGGCCACTCTTCAGGCCCAGGTCAGCCTGTTGTCCAGCCGCAGGCGGGTCAGCGCCAGGTCAGTCCTTCACCTCCTTGGGCTAATGGCGGCTGTGATTCCGACAGTCTCTCACGCTCGACTCCACATGAGAATCTCTCAGTGGACACTTCGTTCTCAATGGGATCAGCTGGTGGATGACCCAGATCAACTTGTCCTGATCTCCACTCCCATGGCTCGGGACTTGCAGTGGTGGATGGTTCAGGAGAACCTCTGCCAGAGAGTTCCCTTCAGTCTCCCTCCCCCCTCATAGACATTGACTACGGACGCCTCTGGCGAGGGTTGAGGAGCCCATCATGGTCCTCACAAGACCCAGGACTCCTGGTCCAAGCTCGAGAAGTCCCTTCACATCAATGTGCTGGAACTAAGGGCAGTACTATATGCTCTTCAGGCTCTGCATCTGTATCTGTCTCCAGGTCACCTAGCGGTACAGATGGACAACATGTGTATGGTCTGGTACATCAACAAACAGGGAGGAACTCGTTCCTACCCCCCTTTGCTAAGAGGCGATGCGAGTCTGGATTGGGCAGTACAGCTCAACCTTCACCTCACGGCATCTCATGTCCCGGGGATTGAGAACACGCTGGCAGACAGGCTAAGCCAGTCAGCTGCTTTAGTTCACGAATAGGAACTGGATCAGGGGGTCGTAGACGATATCTTCCTTCGCTGGGGAACTCCACAGGTAGACCTGTTCGCTTCCCCCCAAAACACAAAACTTCCCATCTTCTGCTCGCTCGCTCCAGGACACGGCATTTTTTGGAGAGTTGCTCTGTCTCTAGACTGGAAGGGCAGATTCATCTATGCCTGCCCCCCCCCCATTCCACTGATTACGAGGGTCTTGCACAAACTCTGTTCGGAAGGAGCTCGAATGATTCTGATCACTCCTTTCTGGCCCAGGTAAGTTTGGTTCTCTCTTCTGCAACAGTACTCAGAGGAACCTCCTCTTCCTCTGTTGCTATTTTTGTTGATCCAGGATCAGGGGACCCTGGTCCATCCAGGCCTCAAGTTCCTTCAGTTGCACGCATGGCTCCTGCAGATGTAGCTCGGGCCCGATTCGGGGTTTCCCCCCTGAGTAGCTGAGATTCTGGTGGAGGCCAGGAAACCCTCAACCAGATCTACTTATGTCATGAAATGGAAGCGGTTCTGTATTTGAGCTGTCTTCAATGATGTCAAGCCCTTCTCTTGCTCTGTCGGCCGACTTCTGGATTACCTGCAACACCTCTTCGATCTGGGTCTCAGCCATTCATCCTTAAAGGTTCACATGGCAGCCATTTCAGCCTGTCGTGTCCCCTTTGCAGACAGAACGTTTGCTCAGCTGGAGGTCTCTAAGACCTTTTTGAGAGGGGTCCTTCACTTACGACCCCCATCCAGGTTCCTGCCCCTCTTTGGGATCTGAATTTCATTTTAGAGAAACAACTCTGCCTCCTTTCGAGCCGGCAGCCTCAGTGGACCTAAAGTTCCTTTCTTGGAAGACTCCTCCTAGTGGCCATTACTTCTGCTCGACAGATTTCCAAGCTTCAGGCCCTGATGTGTAAAATTCTGTATTTGATTTTTCACAAGGAACGTGTGGCTCTGCGTACCAACCATAAGTTTCTCCCTAAGGTGGTAGCAGAATCGACGCTGAATCAATCCATAGATTTGCCTGCCTTTTTAACGCAGCACTCCAACCACGGAGAGTACCTCCTGCATACTTTGGTTGTTCACCAAATTCTGAGATACTACACCAACAGGACGAAGGATCTCAGAAAGACTGATTATCTGTTCATCTCTTGTGCCCATAAAAGAGAAGGCAATGCAGTTTCTAAGCAATGCCTATCGAAATGGTTGGCTCATTGTATCAGTTTCTGTTATGACAAGTACAAGACGACCCTGCCTGGCCAAGTTAGAGGCCACTCCACCAGAGGGGTCGCTGCCTCTGCGGCTTGTCAAGAACGTGTCAGTGGCTGACATTTGTGCATCCACCACTTGGACTTCTGTCCATACCTTTACGAAACATTACAGTTAGGACATTGCCTCTCGCCGTAGAGCAGGCTTCGGGCTGGCTGTTTTGCAAGGCCTCCTTTCCTAAGGCCTTCACAACCAGAGGGTCTACTTCTGAGTAGCTTTCCTCCCCCCAACCCCGTTTGCTTCTTGTTCCAGACTGCTTGGGACTCAGTCCTATATGTAATTACCTATTGCAAGAGCCCTCTTGAAGTAAGATAGTACAGTTATGTAAGAACTTACCTGTAACAGTAGATCTTAGAGAGCTCTTGCAGTAAGTCTCTTCCATCCTCCATCCCCTAAGCTTTTTCAGCTCCTTTTCCAGGAAGGGAAATATCCGTTTCTCTCTCTTCTTGCCTTTTGGCCTTTGGCGGGAAAGAACTGGAAGGCGGGCATGGGGGACCGCCCCTTTATACTGACACCGCATGACATCGGTCACCTGACGTGGGGGCGGTCCACTGCCAGAGACTGCTAGCTAGAAATGTTTCCATTGCATCCTGACACCAGCCGGCATCAGTCCTATATGTAATTACCTACTGCAAGAGCCTCTCTTGAAGATCTACTGTTACAGTAAGTTCTTACGTAACTACTTTCCCATCAGAACTCCCACCACACAGACAGCCACTCAGAAGTGTAACACGCTGTGTCTTTATTTAAAAAAAAGAAAAAAAGCATGACTGCAAGTTACTGGTTGTCACTGTCTCTTTATGAGTTGGGGGGGGGTGTTGGGAGAGGGGCTAGTCAGCTACCTCAACCATAATCTCCCTATTGTACTTAGCAACACAGAATATTTTTTTTCTGGCATAAGGATAAGTTGAAGAAAATTATTGAAACCACCCAAAAAAGTTTTCTTGATTTTTGGTTAACAAAAAAGAAAAGAGGACATTGTACAATCGCAATAAACCACGACCGGGTGTGGGTTATGCTATGATTTACCACTTCTGGTATGGTTTTGTCATTCGGCCTGTGGCCTCATGACCAAACCACACCAGGTGTGGGTAAATCCCCAGCATAACCCACACCCGGTCCTGGTTTATTGCTTAAATATATCCCACTCCCACCATTACTTGCACCCAGCCAGAGGGACCACTAATTGCTGGCTTTCACATCACCATGTGCAGTTTTAGGCTTTGCTCTTTCTATCAGGGTATGTAGAGTCCAGCCTTTACTCTGTTTAGTAGCAACACAAATGAACAACATATTGTCACTCAGGACCCCAGCCTGAAAAAAAATCCCTGTTGTTAGACTTATGTTCTTATGAAATTCAGTCTTAAAGAGCAACTCTTATTGTAATGAAACACTGTATTTACACCAGTTGTGTTTTAACTTTATTGTTCACTGGTTATTTGTTATTTTTATTACTTTCCTTTGCTGTTGGTCTACTAAATATTGTAGCTAATGCAGCAATTATTTCACTGGGTCTTTAAAAATGCCTCTGACTCTCCCCTGCTAACCACACGACTGCTATTTGTAGCATCACAGTCTGTTGTCATGGTGAGCACTATGGTGTCAAAAGCAAAGGCTCTATGAAGTTAATGGGCGAGGCAGTGTTTTGTATACAGACTTTTTTGATGGACTACCAAGATGTGCTGTAAATCTTGGAAAGAAACATTGAAAATGAAAACATATATTCTGTAGTAAATATAGTTGCACTATCTTATTTATGACAGCACATGCCAAAGTGCAGAGTTGCTTTTTAATGTCAGTTATGGCCCTGTTCCATGCCCTCCTGCGGGACCAATAGGCTGACTGCTACTCTGCTCAGTACCGTGGGAGAAAGGACATCCCAAAGTATTAAATTAACTCCCCTATAGAAACTAGAGGCACATTTTTTAAAGGGGAACAGTCAGCACCAAGAGCTCCACACCCATGTGTAGGACTGGTCTCCATTTGCCCATTGAGTTGAAAAACATTTTTTTTTCTTACTGTTTACTATAGTATAGATTGTATAAAACTAAATCTTCTTCAGGGATAACTCAATCATCAGGTCACACATATGGAACTTCACCGTTGGTGAAGCAGGATCCACATGGAAGATTTTCAGCAGTACAACTGGGGCCGCCCACACCACCTGCCGACTTCACCAACCCTATTAAAGGCACGAGCGGCCCCACTTCCTCCTCAGTTCTTTCCCACCATCGACTCTGTGCGCATGGGTCTCCACAGAAGCTCCAACATAATTTCACGCCATTTCCACCTACAACTTTTTTTTGCCTATTTTTTAGAATCTCTCTTTTATGAGATTCCTTTACCTTGTTAATGTCAAGAGTTAATTTTTTCCACTTCTCTCTTCCATCACTGCCACTGCAGAAAGAAAATTGCCTCTTCAGATGACCATATCCTTTGTGTCTGCTGTCTTGCGCCTGACCACGATGTCTCTTGACTGTGAGCTCTGCCAGAAGTTCAGTCAAACCACCCTCAGGCAATGCAAAAAGGCTCTCAAAAAAATTCCTGATGGATCAACAGGTAGCCAGTTCTGGGCAGGGGTCCATTGGGGGGAGTCCCACTTTTCCCAGTCACCAGAGGGTTCGCTGACCTCCCAGGCCTCAAAGGCTCGAGACAAAGTCCTCGGGGGTCAGAAGAAAGACTAGAATGGATCGCTCCCCCAGTGTGCATTCCCACTCCCTGATGGCCTCTTCTTCTTTCTCAGGGAGTACTCCATTGGTTGCAGCCACACCGACGCTTGTAGCTGTCCAGGTATCTGTTCCTTCCAGGCCCCCTAACGACAGCATAGCCTCCTGCCTTTCATGGTGGCCGATTGTCGACCCTTGGGTTGTCAGTCCCAAGTTTGCTGCTGCTTGGTCCATCAACGACAGCCCCTCCATCGAGGCCTGATTCCTCTCCAGGCCCATGGCCATCAGGCTCTTCAGGCTCCCAGGCCCCATCAGACGGGTCAGCACGCCCTGTGCCGATGACCCCTCCTCCATTGATGCAACAATCTACTTTCGTCAGCCTCAATGACATTTTGGTCAAGTTTGCTACAGTCTTGGTCCATCAGTTGGGTGCTTATAGGCCTGGGTCCCCTGTGCCGTCGATGGCCCCATCGTCATCAATGCCACTTTGGCCTCCTTGGGTGATTCTCCATGGGCCACCAGACTTCGAGCTGGAGCAAGTCGACATCAAGGAGGAGTACCATCCTGACCTCATCCTAGAAGAGGAAGAGGAGGAACCTCTTTCCTCTGACTGGTCCACTGACTCTTCGATGAGTGAGGACTCTGTCACGCATACTCCCAGGTCTCCTCCAGAGGATCCTACCTTCTTTAATGTTATGAAGCAGCTGTCTTCAGCCAGGGGCTTCCATGCTGAGGAAGAGGATGCCACCAGACAGGAGTTGGTGGACTTTCTGGAAATCCCATAATCTCCTCCTAAGGTCATTTCTCCTATTCTCCCGGCCCTGAAGAATGCAACTACAGCCATGTGGCACATACCTGACATGGTCACCGCCATGACCTGCAGGATAGATAAGTTCTATCATGCCCCCCAGGGCTTACTTTACTATGCTGCCCAGCCCAAGACCAATTCAGTGGTCATTAAAGCACCTCATGACAGGTCTAAGGTGCCTAAGTACCTCAGCTCCCTCCTCCCTGACAGGGAGTCTAGGTGGATTGACCTTTGGGGTAAGAGGGTATATGCTTCCTCCATCTTGACACTAAAGATTGCTAATTACCTCTCACATATGGTTAAATACCAGAATACCATCTGAAAAAAGGGTAAGGCGGCTTCCCAGGCCCTCCTAGACTGCTCCCAGAATAGGAGTTTCTCAAGTTCTTGCGGAGTCCAATATTAGTAGGCATCTCCGCAGGGCCTTGTATGGTATCTCTGATATGGATGTCAAGGCTGCTGCCACAGGCATTTGCCTTTTTAGGCACTCCTGGCTGAGAGTTTCAGGTTTTGCTGCAGATGTCCAGCAAAAGGTGCTTGACGCCCCTTTCAGTGGCTTCGGACTATTTGGGCCGGATGTTCAGGACATCGTCAATTACTTACAGGCATCTGGCAGGGTTATCAAGTCTGTCCACTCGCTTTATCACACGCAGCATAGGAGCAGACAGTGCCCTCCCTTTTACAAAGTGTCCACAAGTCCAGAGCAGCCTTCCATCCTCAGGGCAAGAGAAAGGCCTCCTCCGCCTTGCCTACCCCCTCCTCCTCTGGCGCTGCAGCAAAGCATCCTGGGGTGATGGATCAGCCCCAGTGACAGGATCCACCTCAGCTTGACTCCTTGCCCAACCCCCCCTTTCCGGTCCCCGACCAAGAGGTGGTGGTCGGAGGTCAGTTCTCCCTCCATCTCAACCAATGGAGAACCATCACATCAGATGCCTGGATTCTTCAGATTATTGAGAGGGGTCACACTCTGGAACTTGCAGAGATGCCTCCAGAGACTCCTTCAGTATCCTCTACCTATACCCCAGCCCATCTGACTATTCTCCTAGAGGAGGTACAGTCATTTGTGTGGAAAAAATGCCATTGAGCCAGTGCCTGGGCACCAAAGGAACACAGGAATTTACTCCAGGTTCTTCCTGGTCCTCAAAAGGACCAGAGATCTGAGGCCTATTCTAGATCTCAAGGACTTCAGTCCTGTATTCAGTACAGAACATTCCGCATGGTCACTCTGCCAGGCCTGCTACCCTATTCAAGCAGGGCGACTGGCTGTGCTCCCTGGATGTGCAAGATGCTTACCAGCATATGTTGGTATTTCCACCACACAGGAGATTTCTCTGGTTTCTTTTTTAAGGCAAGTACTACCAATTGAAAGTATTGCTCTTCAGCTTATCCTGTGTGCCACGGGTCTTTACAGAGTGCTTAGCAGTGGTAGCTGCGGCTCTCTGGAGGGAGGGACTGTACATTTCCCTTACCTGGGCGACTGGCTCCTAGAGGCTCCATCCAGAGAACAGCTTCTCTGGACCCTGAAGAGAACCCTTCAGCTGTTTCTGTCCTTGGGCATCACTGTCAGTCTGCCCAAGTCCGTCCTGATTCCATCCCACAGGTTGCAGTATATGAGGTGGTCCCGAACTCGGCACAGGGCAAAGTATTCCTGCCCACCAACAGGGTGGAGTGCCTTATTGCCCAGGCTCAAGAGGTTACCCAGAGACGTTATATTCCTGAGAGGGTGTACCTGAGGCTATTGGGTCTTATGGCTGTGGCCATAGCCACAGTTCCCTTGGCCAGACTGCACATGCAAGTCCTCCAGTGGACACTTCTAGTGCAGTGGGACCAACGCATGGACAAATTAGGTGCTAGTTTCCTCCCCAGTTTGCAAGATGCTCCAGTGGTGGATGAACTCACAAAACCTGTTACAGGGGTCCCATTCCAGATCTCCTCCCCTAGCAGATCCTCACCATGGATGCTTCTGGTTTGGGCTGGGGGGCACACCTGAGTCCCTTTAAGACTCTGGGAACGTGAGCCAGTGGGCTAGTACAACCAATTCCCTGTCGTGCCTTATTGCTTAAATGTCTACCTACCATTCCAGCCATGTCTGATGGTCCTGCCAAGACCAACTTGCTTAAAGGGACACTGTTAACTCCCTCAGACCTTAATGTGTCCCTAATTTAAAAATTGTGTCATAATCATACCTCTCAACCTCTTACCTCATAAATCAGGGACAAAGCTTAATTTAATCAGGGACAGAGACCCAAAATCAGGGACACATCTTAAAAATTGGTAATACTCACTCAGAAAGCTGTTAGTAATAAGGGAATTAGTGTAAGAAGAATTTTCTGATGAAGAACTAGTCTGTAACTTTAATGTTTAACACACTTTATGCTTACAATCCCCACTGTTCAGTCAAAAAAACAGAAATTTTATGAGGGACAGAGGAAAATTTTGAGGCAAAATCAGGGACAGTTGAGAGGTATGGTCATAATTGTTCATATTCTGTAGATACTGTTGATTTAGACGGGGGTTTGATTCTGATTCCTTCTTTCTTTTAAAACAGACTGCACACCATACTGCTGTTATCACACAAAAACATGTTTGTTTACATTCCTTTATCAGCTCCCACTTCATCTTTCGTGGACTTTGGAATGACCCCATCACAGTTTAGCCACTCATTATACAGTAGGTGAAGAGAATACAATGCATCATGAGTGGCTGCACTGTTTGGGGGTGTTCCTAATGTTTGGGAAGTTAGTATGCATTAAGAGTAGAGCAGGGATTTGAAACAAAAAAAGACTGGAAACTATACCATTTACATGCATTTAAGTTCTGCTAAGAAAGGAGGTAGATAAAACAACCAGTAATATCAATGAATTTTAGAGAAGGTGAGCAATCTTGAAATGTAGGTCTGTAACCAGAAGTAAAATGATGCGAGAAAAAAAAAAGGTTGACAGTGTCCCTTTAAAGTCACCTCTGCAGGTATGGGTACTGGACTTGCTACTGATTGTTGTTGAGGCACAGGTCGGGAAGCATAGGAAAAACCAGGAGTAGTTGTAAAATTCACAGAAAGTGTTTAATAGTACTAGCAGTAACATAAAAAAATAAAATTGTCCAGGATAACTATTTACAAAGCAGAATAAACAGAGATCAGAGTTTTTCTTCAATCTCTGTGTCTCCCAAAACATTGCAGCTCTCTCTCTTATAAGTCTTTGCAACCCCCCCCCCAAAAAAAAACAAGCATCCTGGTTTGTTTGTTTTTTTCTTTTCTAAAATGCTCTTGTATGCTTCAGGCAGGTGCAGCAAGAACACAATGCCCCAGAACTGAGGCCCCTTCTCCATGGCTTCTGAAAAAGGGCTTAAAAACTGCTCTCGGGTTAACCCCTTGAGTTCCCAATAGCTTTTTGCAATCATCTCAAACTGTAATTGTATACATTTCAACAGTAACACTATATAATTTCTAAACAAAGGGATCCCCATATCAGTTACATCTCTGCATAATGATTTGCATATAGTTTTATACCAGCAGAAATGGCAAGGGAAGACTGAAAGACAGTGAGAGGCAAAGAACTGCGAGACTGTCGGGGCGATCAAATCCTAGGTCTCACGAGAAAAATTTGGTTGTGCAACCAAACAGACAAGAGACAGGAAAAGAAAGAACAGAACAGATCCCTGCATTCCAACTCTCTATAACAACTGGGACAGGGTCCTATTCAACCCTGTCACATATACCCGCCTCTTTAAGAGGGAACCTGTTTTATCAAACAGGTTTCCAAAACGTTCTATTAATTCTCTATTATTAGCTTCTAGCTTTCAGAAATTAAGCACATGTGCAGTATCCTTTTTTTCTGTAACGGTACAGCAAACAGTAAAGTTTAAACTCATACATTTGTTTTTCAACCTTCAGAACCCTCAATTCTTGATCCATATTTTGACAGAAAATCAGCATTCCTATTCTCTTTACCAGATTTGTGTATCACCTTGAATTTAAATGGTTTTAGTGCCAGGTACCATGTTGTGATTCTGAAATTTTTATCTTTTATTTGGTTAAGCCAGCAGAGAGAATTGTGACCTGTTACAAGTACAAAGTCCGTTCCTAGCAAATAAAACTTAAGGGACTCCATGGCCGACTTTGCTGCTAAACATTCCTTTTCAATGGTGGAGTACCTTTTCTCTCTGTCGTGAAACTTCCTACTTCTGTATAAAATAGGATGTTTCGTCCCATCTATATTTTGACTCGGGACTACACCTAGACCTACCTCTGATGTATCTGTTTGTAACAAAAATGGTTTCTCAAAGTCTGGGCTTCTTAAAACAGGGGCTGAACATATTGCAGCCTTAAGGGCTTGAAAAGCTTCATCACACTCTGGGGTCCATTTCACATTATTTGGGTACCATTTTGTCGTGAATTCAGTGAGGGTAGTGGCTAACTCAGCAAAGTTGGGAACAAATCTCCGCTAATAACCAGCAAGCCCTAAAAATGACCTGACATGTTTGTTTTAGGGACAGGGCTGTTATCTACAGCTTCTATTTTAGAAGTTTCTGTCTTAACTTCTCCATTTCCCAACACATAGCCCAAATATCTGGTTTCCTGCATGCCCAGTGCACATTTGGTAGGATTAATAATCAGACCTGCATTTTTGATAGCTTGAATAACTACTCATAGGTGTTGCAGGTGGCTTTTCCAGTCTGAATTCTACACCATGGCATCATCCAGATACGCAGCACAATAACTGGTGTGAGGGGATAACATTACATCCATGTACCGCTGGAATGTAGCAGGTGCACCATGTAAACCAAACGGCATGGTGGTGAACTGATAGAATCCAACAGAAGTGGCAAATGCAGTTTTGTCTCTGGATCCTTCAGCTAAATGATACTGATATACTTGGCTCTCAGTCTGTCCACCAAATCATCTATTCTGGGCATAGGTAACTGTCAAACTTCTGACACTTGATTAAGTTTCCTAAAATCAAGGCAGATTCTAACACCCTGTTTTGGTTTCATCTCCAGCTGCTTAAAATAACCCTGGAGAGAAACATTGTTAGCTTGTTCTGAAAGAAAATTACAATCAGTGATAAGTTTAGTTTCAGCATTTTCATATGTTAACCCCTTATGTCCATCAGTCATTTGTTGCCACAGTTTTTTCAGGCATCATCTTTCTTTCCTGGATTTCCAGATCTTAGAGCTGTGCCCAAACAAGTCCGAATCAAAGTAACTGAAAGGAAAAGTGTTGTAGGATAGTATTGAGTGTCTGCGTGGATGCAGATGACAGCAGTACCTGGTCCTTTTGCACAGAGTTTTCCCAGGACCTCAACATGCACTAGGCTCTGTCTGCTTCCCGAATCAATGAGTCCCTTTACAGTCTTATCCACCTCCTTCACATCTGTTAAGTACTTGCTCCAAATTGCCAAGGACAAATCTGCTCCAGTGTCACTCTTAAGGCAATTTCTTGCAATATGACTTGGCTTATTACAGTTGTAACAAATAACGGCTTTGGGCACAGATTTGTTACCCCACCAGAGTTCTTATCAGACTTGGAGTTTAAATGGTGAAAAAGAGTGTCCTACCGCTGCTTATTGGCTGTTGCCTCGCTGCTGTGGCATCTGTCTGGCCATTTGGTAGTCTTCGGCCAAAGAAACACTTTTTTACCCACTTTCTGGTCGATGTTCTTTTACCCAAAGCTGCATATCTGTAGACAGGATGTTGATGAATTGCTCCATGGCAAATGTGTTGATCTGTGGGACTGTTTTGCCCTCTGGCTGGAGCCATTTTATCAGGAGTTCTCTGAGTTGGGTGAAGGCTTCTCGAAGATTGTCGACCGAGTTGTATTTCAGAGATCGAAATCTCTGCCTGTAGGCCTCTCCTGAGAGTCGTACCTTTTCAGGATTTCGCTTTTCACCAGGTCATAGTTTTCTGACTGTGCACTGTCCATATTGCTGTAAGCAAGTTGGAATTTCCCTGTCAGGTAAGGTACCAGTCTGATTGCCCACTGCTGCTTTGGCTACTGGCAGGCTGCGGCAACCCTTTCAAAAGTTGTCAGGTATAGTATGCTTCAATATAACCGGAGGGACACAACTTTCTAAGTTTAATATATTTCAGGTTGCCTATGTCCTGTTGCTCGTCTTGAACTGTGCCAGATCTTCTGCCTTTGATAGCTTGCAAGGCATCCAGCCATCGCTGCTCCTGTCGCATCTCTTCTCACATCTGCTGCATCTCCTCTCTTCTCTGTTTCTCCATCTCTTTTTGTTGTATAGCCCACCATTTAAAAAAGGCAGTCAGGCTTTCAGGTTCTGTCACTGCCTGTTCTTTTTACATAACTTGTGCTGGCTGTACAGTCTCAGCTTGGACTTGTGTCTCTGCTAGTTTAGCTGCCATTCTCCTGGTAACCACTCCTGGACTTTCTGCTGCAGAATCCATACCTTTCTCTATGCTTCCCTGGTACTAGGTCCAGTACTCATGCACAAAACTACTTGCTTAGAGTATGCACAGTGTAATCCCATTTAGGCTGACACCATCTGTCATCAAGGCACAGGCCAGGAAGCATAGGAAAAAAAACAGGAGCAGTTGTAGAATTCACAAAAAAAGTGTTTATTAGTACTAGCAGTAACATAAAAATAAAATTGTTCGGAATAATTATTTACAAAGGCAGAATAAACAGAGAAGATCCATCTGAGTTTTCCTTCAGTCTCTGTCTCTCAAAACATTGCAGCTCTCTCTCTCTTTTTTATAAGTCTTTACAACCCACTCCTTAACGAGCATCCTGTTTGTTTTTTCTAAAATGTTCTTGTATGTTTCAGGCAGGGTCAGTAAGAACACAGTGTCCCAGAACTGAGGCCCCTTCTCCACAGCTTCTGAAAAAGGGCTTAAAAACTGCTGTCAGGTTAACCCCTTGAGTTCCCAATAGCTTTTTGCAATTATCTCAAACTATAATTATATACATTTCAACAGTAACACTATATCATTTCTAAACAAAGAGATCCCCGTATCAGTTACATTTCCACATAATGATTTGCATATATTTTTATACCAGCAGATATGCAAGGGAGGAAAAGACAGAAACAGCAAGGAAAGACTGAAAGACAGTGAGAGGTAAAGAATTGCGAGAATTTAGGGTGATCAAATCCTAGGTCTGATGAGAAAAATTTGTTTGCACAACCAGACAGACAAAATGTAGGAAAGGAAAGAATAGAACAGATCCCTGCTTTCAAACTCTCCATAACAGCTGGGACAGGGGCCTATTCAACCTTATCACACTGATGTACAACAGACTGCCGAATGTCCCTTTTAGAGGCTCCAGGCTGTTTGGGAGTGATGTTAAAAATGCTCTACGTGAGCTTCAATCCTCCAGAATGATTTTAATTCATTATCTCCAATACCTCCATATGAAGTCCGAACTATCCATTGTTTACCTGACACAAAATGGCCCCCTAGGAGGTAATGAGATAAGATCACTCAAATATCTGACATCTCAACCTGCCACGGAGGTGGTAGTGGCTTCTTTCACATAGCTGCTGCCCATGGCGACCATGCCTCCCATAATCAGCCCCATGCACAGTGCTGTGATGGTGGTCCCCTCCCCACAGTTATCATGGAAAGGCACCCAAAGGTATAGGTCAGGGCAGCGTCCCAGCTGTCCTGGTGCCTTCTGACTCCCCATTTCCTCCCTCTCCACTGTTGCCTCTCGGGGTGAGATGGGGGGGTTGGGAACAGATCTCCCTTCATCTGTCAAAAAGGAGAGAGCTCACAATGGATGAAGGGATCCTGAAAATAGTGAAATACGGGCATGCTCTGGAGTTACTGTCTAGCCCTCTAGTTCGCCCTCCGCCTCCTTTTCATTGTTCTTTAGGCCACCTGTCCCTCCTCCTGGAGGAGGTTCACTTGCTTATACACAAGAGGGCTGTCAAATCCATTCCTCCCCAAGAAAGAAAGGGTTCTACTCCAGATACTTCCTGGTTCCCAAGTGTACAGGAGATCTGCATCCTGTACTAGACCTCCAAGACCTAAACGTGTTAATCGAATTCAAAAACTATCATATGGTGTCTCTTCTGGCTGTCATCACCCTGTTGCAAAAGGGGGATGGCTTTGTGACTAGGACATGAAGGGCACATACCTTCATATCAAGATTCACAAGTGCACTACATAAGCAAGGGGCAGTCACTCTTATCCACTGTGCAAGAAAGCGATGAGAGTGTGGTTCTGGGTCCTGTCTCACGGCCTTCAGCTATCTGTCATGTTTCTTTGGGTGTCCAGAACATCTTGGCAGTCAAGCTAATCAGGTCTCAGTCCCTAGTGCGCGAATGGGAACTGATGACCTTCATGGTAAACAACCACTTTGCAAGATGTGGTTGTCCAGAGTTGACACCTTTTTGGGTCCCCACTCAACACAAAATTGTCATGTTTCTGCTCACTGTTTCCAGGGCATGGAGTTTTTTTGGCAAGACGCATTGTCCTCCTGGAAAGGGAAGATCTTCCAAGGATCTGTCTTCACCATTGATTCATACTTATGAGTCTAGGGCAGGAGGCATTAGGATCCCACTAGAACTTTTTCCCTCAGTGAGGGAGCCAACAGTGGCTTCTGACACTGCCTATGCACTGCATGTACCTCATGTGGTGCTGTGCGATAACCAGTAACCATTGTCGGCTCCCTCACGCACCTCAGTTCTGTTCTTTCTACTGTTGAATGCACTCTGTGGGAATAACAGTGCCTCAGTTCAGCTATCGTCGACCATTTTCCTTCTGTGTCACTGCCGAGAAGTCTGTTGGCAGTGCCACCTTCATTTTCTTTTCTTCCCTTGATGTCCAAGTCAGAAAAATAAAATGAAAGGGGCTAAAAAGGACTCCATTATGCATTGTCTCTGTGGAAAGCAGATCGTGGCAATGGACCAACATCTTGTCTGCTTGGACGTACTCATGATATGGATTTGTGTGACACCTGCTTCTCCGTGGACCACCGCACCCTGAAGTTGTGCGTGCTGAAGTGAGGTAGCCTAATCCCCACTATTGAAGGCAGGTAACAAATCCGTGTAGCGAAAGTCAGGTCTCTGGGTGCTTCCCATGGGCAACTTTCCAGTTCCTCTGCTACTCAGGAAGTAGAGGGTACTCCTCGACCTCACCTTGCCGAGGCGTCTGAGGTTCTGGGGGAACAGCCAGCTCCTTCTGGGTGGCTGGTGAGCCCCCTCCCAGTCTGTCTACCTTCATCAGCAGACATCCCCGGTTTTGAGGCTAAAGCTATATGCTTAGTCTACAGTGGGAGACACCCCATGTCATGGCCTGGTGCCGTGCCAGCTCCTGACACTGTCTTGCGGTGTCAGTGAGCAGAGTGGTGTCAGCCATGATGTTGGACCCTCTCCTGGTACTGGGGCTGGGTGGCATCCAGTTGCTGAAATCGAGGTATAGATCTCTGCCTCAAGTAGCCCTCATAGGTCCAGGGAGGAGGTTGGTGTTGCCCCTTGTGACTGATTCTGGTGTTAGTCCTGGAATGTAGCACAGCGCCAGCAACAGTGTTGCTCCTAGGTCCGTTAACATTTCTGGTGCTCCTCTTGGCACCAGGACAGTCTCTGATACCACTCGCAGTTTTGGAGGTAGAGATGGACCCGGGGACAACATCAGAACCTCACATCTAGGCCAGTCACTGACACTGAGCTTGGTGCTTGAGTCTGTGGATGGCTGGAGCATGGGGTTCTTTCCAGAACCCCTGCCTGAGCCCTTCACTGGTAAGGACTGGAACTGCCCTAAAGGGACTGAACGGCTCCACTCTCCTCACCTGGGTGGTCTCCCCCGGGGGCACTGACTGCACTGACCTAGTCATTCCTTCTCTGTAGGTTGACCTTTTTCAGGTGGGTTCACCAGACCCTCCCCTCGGGTAGGGTCTGCTGAGCATTCCCACAGTCCAGGTAGGTGCCCTAGAGTCTCTCGCTCTTCTTTCTCATGAGGTCTGTAGCATCTCTGCCTGAGCTTCCAGGGATCATGGGTCGTCTGGGTCCTGTCACCTGGAGCCAACATGAAAGTGCTATTAGTGTTCTGCTTCAGTATCACACCAGTGCTGTCCATGTCCAGATCTCCTAGGAATCAATCCTCACCACTGAGTCACATGACTGGGTTCTGAGTGGGAGGTGCTAGGACCCTGTAGGAGCCAGAACTTTTCAGGAGGGCTGGTGCCGAGGTAAGCTGCATGCATGCGCGGTGCTGCGAGAGGGCGCTCACAGCACAGGCTTGCATTGGCACCATCCCTCAACTGCCTCAGTTCTTTTTCTCCTGCCGAAGAGTGCGCTTAAGTGACAACATTGCTCACCCGGCGGTAGTCAGAACTTCACATTTATGAGACAACAGTGCTCCTTTTTTATCTTTACTTTTTTTTTTTTTTTTAACCTTCTTTTTTCTCCCCGTGGCTCCCGATTGGCTCCTTTCTTCCCGGCATCCCCTCTTTCTCTGGCCCCTGGCCGTCTGCACCCATCTCCCATTCAGGCCGGCACCTAGCTAGCCCCACAGTTTACCCCCCGGGTGGGGTAGCAGGGAGTCCCCAACTCCCCACCAGGACCGGATCCAGTACAAGTAGTGCCCTCAGAGAAGGTGTATGAGGCAGACGGCCATCAAGCCACTCGACCTGGGTGCCATTTTTGTTTTCCTTTACAGCGGTGGGCATGCAATGTCGACAGTGGGTGTGCCATGCGTGCGTCCACCCCTAGCACATTTGCCGGCTGCTCTGCCTCCGTGCCCCACTGTATTGGCCAGGCATGCCAACACCTAGCCTCCACTAGGTGTCAGGCAAATGCCAGCCACTGTTCCCCACCCTCCCTGGGAGAGGAGAGGAGAGCAGTCCTCCAGACACTCAATCCTGTCCCACCCTGGCTGACCCTTGAAAACCGCTCGCACCATGAACACAGGTCGCCGGTGTGGCAAGAGCTAAGGCGGGCCAGCCCTTTTTTATCTCTAATGTTTTGTTATTTTCTGCCAGTTAAGTTTAAAAACAAATCATTCTTTAGCTTTTTCAGCCCAACCGAACAATGGTCAACAGCCATGGACGGTGACAGTGACAGAGACGGTAGGGAGCCTTTTCAGGCATGCTGCTTCAGCGGCTGGGCGGTATCTGGTCCACTTTCCCCTTCAGGAAAGGGTTCTGATGATGGGCAGTCCCATCCTCGGGAGGGAGGACAGCTTTCCTGTAAACACAAGAAGAAGCGAGCCTGTTCCTGATCCCGGTTAGCAACACGGCGCAGCTCAACCTCGAGTTTTCCTCTTCTTGTTGGAAGGAGAAGAAATAGGAATGGTACTGCTCAAGGTCGCTGTTCATGAGATCTACGAGGTTGTTGGTGCAGAAGGTCTTCCCCAGCGCCATCGATTTCACTGACAGTCTCTGCTCATGGGAGGTCAAGGTCTAAGGCCCCGGAGTCCCACCATGTCTACTTGTGGGGACTCCAGTGGGCAGTTTCAGCTTTGGACTGTTGTTATGGAGCACTGGGTGCAGTATCTGGCTTGTTTGCCCCTCCTTGCGGAGCCGGCCCTAAGCCCTTCGAGGCTGGGAGAATTGAAGCCTCAGTTGGGGCCTTTAGCCGGGTAGAGCGTTTGGCTTCAGCAGCCTCCGCGTCCTTGCCAGTGACTGTGCTGCGGACTCTTGCCTCACGGTCCACACCCCCATTCAGTGTAACTGCTTTGGGACAGCCACAGTACCTCTGCCAGTCACTCCGTTGCCAGCTGGACTGCCAGTACCACAGGCAACGCCTTCAGCGCCAGCTTCAGGTCCCTCTGGGCCTGACATAGCTCCCCCCCTGGTGCTGAGAGAGCCCTTAGTGCTGTACCCAGTTCCGCCTGCAGCACCGCCTCTGGTTCCAGCTTCTCTTCTGCCTGTGGTGGTGTTGCCTACTCCTCTACCTGGGTTATGGAGGCTGCAGTGATCCCTCTTCCAGATCCTCTCCCCAGGGAGGACCTGGAGGAGTACAAGTCTGTCCTCAAACTCATCATTTTTGAGGGTAGCAATTGCAACTCTTTTTTATAGCCTGGACACTTCAAATCCAGGTCCTTCTCCTGTTCCCTAGGAGGACCTCTCTTTTCAGGCTCTTCTTTATAAGTATGGTGTGCTTGCTTTTGAGCCTTCAGCTGTTGACCCAGGTAGTGTCTCCATTTGGAGTGGATTAACGTTTCTACCATGCTGGTCAGTCTCATACCTCCTGTTCCCCTAGAGTTTGAGACCCTTTCATATGCAGTATAGATTAGGCCTGTGTCTATCCCCTCTGTCGGCAGATAGACTGTAAGTACACTGCCCCTAAGGATCGGTCTATTCTTGCTTCTCAGCCTGCTGCTGACAAGATTGTCATTTTAGCTGAGAATAACAAGGTTATTCTTCCTCAGGAAGTACCTGTGCACCCTATTAATAAGGAGTTGTACAACATAGACACTATGGAGGAAAATAGCTTTCACTGCTGCTATCCTTAGCATGAGGATTACCAGCTACCAGGGGCATTTCCTAAGTGTGAATGTTCCCTCTGGAAATCTCTGAAGTCTCTAGCAAAATCTCTGCCTGAATCCGAGACCAAGCAGAAGATTCTCCAGACTGTCACTCATGATATTGGGTCATAACAGTCATCAGCCCGAGGCAGCTGTGGATGCCTTTGACACTGCTTTATGCTGTGCTGCAGTAGGAATCTGTATCAGAAGGTGCTCCTGGCTTTGGACATCTCGCTACTCTGACAGTGCCCAACAGCAGGTTATGAATGTTACATTTGATGGTTCTTACTTGACTGGGCAGCAGGTGGAACAGTCCCCTGATGCCTCCCAGAAAACTAGAATGGCCTTCAGGACCTCCAGGTCTGTCCTTTCCTATCCCCAAAGGGGGAAAGGTGAGGCTTCTACCATAGTAAGTAGTCCTTTTGAGGCAAGGGAAAGAAAGCTCAGATTAAGACCCAACCTTCCCAGCCATAAAAGAAAGCACAGTCGAAGGCACAGGTCCCAGAAGTGTTAACTGTTTTGTATTTCAGAAATGTCTCTATGGTGCACATTAATTGTATATCCTCACCCATATATGTCAACATATCAGGGTACACAATCTACAGGAGGGACAGGGAGGGAAGAAGGGGAGGAGGAGGAGCAGCTCTCTGTGTAAGGGAAGGGATCAAAGCAACAGAACTAAAGGGTAAACAGGGAAGAGAGGAGGCACTTTTTAATCTCTCTGCAGCATTTGATACTGTGGACCATGGTGTGCTTTTGGAGTGTCTGCAGCTTCTTTGTGGACTGTCTGGTACAGTTCTACATTGGTTTCGATCTTTCCTCACAGGCAGGACACAGAGGGTTATCACCAGAATTTATTCCTCTGATGCCATCCCCCTGTCCTGTGGGGTACCACAGGGCTCCATTTTGGCACCCATGTTGTTCAGTCTATATGCTGCCATTAGGAAATATTAGGCGATATAGTTTGGGTTTTCACTGCTATGCAGATAATACCCAACTGTATCTGTCCTTTATTCCCGGTCAGGATGATGCGATCTCCATGCTTAACAGCTGTCTAGCCGAGATCAAAGACTGGATGAGCACTAGCTGGCTGAAATTGAACCTGGATAAAACCGACGTGTTGGTTGTGGACCCTGGTTGCCCTGAGGCGGGTCGTAGAGCTGGGCTTCCATCAGGCTTATGGCTGGATGGTGTCCAGCTCTTGACCTCAGACCGGGTGCGTAACCTGGACGTTATTGTTGATGATGGTCTGACCCTAAAATTGCAGGTGTCAGCCATTGTCAAATCATCCTTTTACCATCTTAGGAATATCGCCCTGGTGAAACACCTGGTTCCTCAGGATGGCCTTCCTACACTGGTCCACGCCTTCATAACCACTCATCTTGATTACTGCAATGCCCTTTACCTAGGGCTTTTGGGGGTTGATATCTGCTGCTTGCAGCTAGTGCAGAACACGGCGGCCAGGCTTTTGATGGATACTTTTAGGACTAGCCATATTATGCCTGTCCTCCGCGAGCTGCATTGGCTGCCTGTTAAGTGGCGGATCACCTTTAAGGTTGGATTACTGACCTACAAAGCCCTACATGGACACTGTATCTGCAAGGTCTTCTGACTGCTTACTGCCCCTCCCACTCACTCCGATCCACCGACGAGGGATTGCTAGAGATTCCCAGGGTTTGTTTAAAGACATCTGGGGAGCGTGCATTTTCTTATGCTGCCCCAACCCTGTGGAATTCTCTACCTCGTCTGATAAGAGATTGCCTGACTATCTCATCTTTTAAAGTGGAGCTTAAGACCTATCTGTTTTTAAATGCTTTTTCTTAAGGATTTTCATTGTGTGTATTTATGTTGATTAAATAGTTGGCTTTAACATGCTGTACATCGCCTTGGTTTTGAAAGGCACTTAAAAAATGAAGTTTTACTTTACTTACTGTGGGTCACCCTGGAGACTGGAAATGGCTCCACAATCCGCACAGGAGTTATATACAGACCCCCGTCTCAAGGGGATGAAACAGACAAGGAAATGATAGCAGGCATCCTTGAGATGGCAGAGAAAGGGGAGATGTTGCTGATGGGGGACTTGAATATGCCAGATGTTAACTGGAGCACCTTTGCTGCAGTCACATCCAAGAGCAGGGACATTCTCGATGCCCTACAGGGGGCATGCCTCAGATAGCTAGTTTTGGAATCCTCTCGGGAGGGAGCAGTCTTAGACCTGGTACTCTCAAATGGGGACAGAGAGAGGATCTCAGATCTTGAAGTGGGTAGCCATCTGGGAACAAGCGACCACCAAACAGTGTGGTTCACGATAAACTTAGATGTAGAGTCAAGTCACACAAAAGTGAAGGTACTGGACTTCAGGAGGGCTGATTTTGTCAAAATGGGAGAGCGCCTCAGAAAAGCACTAGCAAACAGGCAAGAAGGTGGGGTGGAGCAACAATGGGGAAACATCAAAACCGCCATCACAGAGGCAATAAGCCTTTGTGTGAAGCAAATAAACAAATAAAAACGAAAGAAAAAAACACTACGGTTCTCAAAAGAAGTGGCGGGGAAGGTAAGGGAGAAAAAGATAGCATTCAGGAAGTATAAGGAGACACAGAAGGAGCAGGACAGAGAACTGTACCAGTTGAAGCAGAAGGGAGCGGGGAAGGCAGACAGCATAGCAAAGGCCTAAACCGAGGAAAAGATGGCTAACTCGGTTAAGAAGGGGGCTAGAACATTTCATAGGTACATTAGGGAGCAAAGAAAGACTAAGGCAGGGATACTGAGGCTAAATAAAGAGGAAGGTGGTTGGGCAGAGAGCGACAGTGAAAAAGCAGGGATACTGAACGAATTCTTCTGCTCAGTATTCACAATGGAAAAGCAGGGGAGATACCTAATCCAGTCAATAGAAGCACTCTGGATAGAGGGATTGATATTAGTCCTTTCACAGAAGAAATGGTTCTGAAAGAACTCTTAAAACTGAAGGTGGATAAAGCAATGGAGCCTGATGGGATTCACCCCAGAATTCTAAGAGAACTAAGGGAAGAACTAGTAACAGTACTGACTACCCTTTTTAATAAATTATGGGAGGATGGTGTGGTACCTGAGGACTGGAGGAGGGTGGATGTGATTCCCCTTCACAAAAGTGGGAGCAAGACAGAGGCAGGAAACTACAGACTGTCAGTTTGACCTCAGTGGTAGGGAAAATGATGGACTCACTTCTGAAGGAAAGAATTGTTGAGTACCTAGAGGCCAATGGGGCACAGGACCCAAGGCAGCATAGATTCACAGCACAACAGTCATGTCAGACAAATCTAATTGATTTCTTTGACTGGGTGACCAAAGTAGTAGACCAGGGAGGGGCTGTGGACATGTCCTACCTAGACCTTAGCAAGGCATTTGACACAGTCCTGCACAAAAGATTAATAAATTAGCCAGCTTGGGAGTGGGTCCCTGGGTAGTAGCCTGGGTAAAACAGTGCCTGGACAACAGGTAATAGTAAATGGAGTCCAAGAAAAAGTGAAGAAAGGATGGTTACTAGTGGGGTAGCGCAGGGTTCAGTACTGGGGCCGGTCCTTTTTAATGTCTTTATAAGTGACATTACAGAGGGACTGGAAGGGAAAGTATCTCTCTTAGCAGGTGACACAAAGATCTGCAACAGGGTTGATACGCAAGGTGGGGTGGAAAGGATGAAAAGGGGCTTGGCAAGGTTGGAGGAATGGTCAAATGTATGGCAGGTTGGATTCAACGCAAAGAAGTGCAAAGTAATGCACCTGGGAAACAAAAACCCAGGTGAAGAGTTCACAATGGGGGGTGAGATACTGACAACAACAAAAATGGAAAGGGACCTGTTGGGTAGACATATCAGACAACCTAAAGGTGGGCCAGCAATGTGAGACGGCAGTAAGGAGGGCTGGGGGGATACTGGGGTGCATAGGGAGAGGCATCACCAGTAGAAAACAGGAAGTTGTTGGCCCTCTGTACAGACAGTTGGTAAGACCACATCTGGAGTACTGTGTACAGTTTTTGGGACCCCATTTCTGCATAGACAGGGCAGAGGTTGTCCAGAGGAGGGAAACCAAAATGGTGCAGGGTCTGCACCAGAAGGCATATGAAGAAAGACTAAAGGAGCTTAAGATGCATAGCCTCGAGGAAAGGAGCTAGAGGGGGGACATGATAGAAATTTTCAAATACCTCAAGGGAATCAACAAAGTCCAAGACAGTAGCATCTTTCAGAAAAAAAGATGTGCAAGAACAAGGGGGCACAATTTGAAGATGGGGCGGCTCAGAGGTAATGTGAGGAAGTATTTCTTCACAGAGAGAGTTGTAGATGCATGGAACAGCCTTCCTGAGGAGGTTGTAGAATCAAAAACAGTGGAGGAATTCAAGAATGCATGGGACAGACATAAGGCAATTCTAGTGGGGGGTAGGAGGAAGTAGGCTGTTGGTTAACTAGGATCTGCAGCTTATCCGTCAGGTAGGGAAATGGGCAGACTAGGTGTGCCGAGCGGTCCTTATCTGCCATCAAATTCTATGTTTCTGTGTTCACTCCTGTCACCCAGGACGCATCTGGAATCAAGCAGTAGTCTGCTCAGTATGCCTTCCTGGTAAACCTTTTAAAATAAATAAATATGTGCCTAGTGCCACTTTCTGAAGTCCTGGTCCTGTCTCAACTGCCTGGGGCAGACCTCTCCTGTCCAGTAGGGAGGTGCCTAATACAGTTTTGCCGTCAATGGGAATCCATTACGAGACAAGTGGATGCTCAGGATTATCCAAAAGGGCTACTCCCTGAATATTACAGAAATCCTTCCAGATTATCCACCCAGAAGACGGACCCTTCTGTCAGCCCACTTATTCAGACCTTCTGGTGAAGGAGATTGCTGACTTTCAGAGCAACAGGGCAGTGGAAGTAGTGCCGGAGGTGGAGTGCAGCAAAGGATTCTACTCCTATTACTTCCTCGTTCTGAAGAAGTCGGGGGATAATGCACCCTATTCTCTGAGAAAGGTTCAAAGTGATCTCTCTAGGAACTCTGCTACCACTCCTCAAGCCTCAGGATTGGTTAGCCTTTCTAGACATGCAGAATGCTTCTCAGCATACCCTAGTCCACTACACGTTCCTACACTTCATGGTACTGGCCAGCATTATCAGTTTCAAGTCCTGCCCTTTGGGCTGTCCTTGGTGCCTCGAGTCTTTACAAAGTGCTTTGCTGTCCTTTCAGCTCACTTAAGAAAACAGACATCTGATCTTTCCCTATCTAGACGACTGGCTTCTAGCCAGTCTTTCCAAGATGGAGATGGAATGAGCAGTGGCCACAGTCTCTAAGATTCTTACCTCCGTGGGGTCCTGTTGAATCTAGAGGTCACAGATTCAGCCCTCTCATCAGCTTCTCTTCATAGGGGCTCTTCTGGACACTACCAGAGCCAGGGCCTTCATTCCTGAGGACTGAAGGAAAGCCATCCTTCCAATGGCTAATTCCATAACTGAGTGCAAGTTGATTCAGGCTTGCTCCATGCAGCGCATGTTAGGCCTAATAACCACCTCAGTATTCATGGTTCCCATTGTGCAGCTGCACAGGAGGACAGCCCAGTGGATGCTCAGCACCCAGTGGTCACCAGCATCACACCCTCAGTCTTACCCCATCAAGGTGACAAGTCTCTGATTCACTCTCTTGCATCATGGACACAGGAGGACAGCCTCCTCCAGGGTCTCCCTTTCTCTCCCCCAGAGCCTCAGGTAACCCTTACCATGGACGTGTCTCTGATGGGATGGGGAACTCATTTTCAGGGGCACCACACTCAGAGTTTGGAGCCCTGTGGAGTCCCATCTCCACATTAATGCATTGGAAATTAAAGCAGTTTGCAATGCCCTGCAAGTCCTTGTGAACTTCGTCAACCACAAGATAGTACTAATCCAGACAGACAAGTCTATCATGTACTACATCAAGAAACAAGGGGGAGCACCCTTTTACTTGTATGCAGAGAGGCGAGGAGAATTTGGTAATGGTGTCTAGAGCAGTGTGTTCTGATCCAGGCTGTCCACTTACCAGGAGCTCAGAATGTTCTGGCAGATGAGCTCAGCCAAATAAAAGCTTATCCTCATTTGTGGTCTTTTGCACCAGATATTGTGCAGTTGCTATTTGATGAGTGGGGAACCCCAGATGTGGACCTTTTTGGATCCCCACTCACAGATACACATAAATGTGATGGCAGAGAAACGCTCCACGGCCCATCTAGTCTGCCCAGCACCCTACCTCCCCCCTTTTTGTTATGCTCAAATCCAAACTGACTGGCTTCTGTGCCAGAAATCCAGGATATGGTGTTTTGTGTCTGGATGCATTCAGGCTGCAGTGGATAAATCTTTTTCTGTACACTTTTCCAACAATCTCTCTAGTTCTGAGGGTACTGCTTAAGCTTGAGGCACACAGGGGTAAGATGATCCTGGTCACCCCATGTTGGCTTTGGCAGAAATGGTTTTCTTTGCTCAACAGACGGGTAGTCAGTACTCTAAGGCCCTTCTTTCAGGATGGACCTGATGCAGGGGTCCCTGGTCCACCCACAGATGACACTCCCTACACCTCCAGGGCTGGCTCCTGAAGAGAGAGATGAACAGGTACAAGGCATCTCAGATGGTCCCTGACATTTTTTTGACTGCTTGTAAACCTTCCACTAGGAAGACCTACACAGCCAAGTGGAAACATTTTTCCATATGGTGCTTCAAAACTCATATGGTCCCTTCTGGTGTCCCCCAGACAAGGTTTTGGAGAAAATGTTTTCGTGGAGCTCTGATGCAGGCATGCAGTACTCTACAGTTAAGGTCCACTTGTGCGCTGTTTCAATGTACCATGAGCTCACACAGACCCTCTTGCTAACCCAGCTGCCTCTCTTAGAGACTTCTGAAGAGCATTTCACACACAAGGTCTCCACTCAGGAAACTGATAGCTGCATGGGATATTAACCTTGTATTGGACATAGTCACTATTAAGCCCTTTCAGCCCATGGCCATGTGTTATTTGAAGTTCCTAACCTGGAAAACAGCATTTCTAGTGGCCATCACCTCTGTCCGAAGAGTTTCTGAGGTTCATGCTTTGGTCATGGATCCTCTGTGTACTGTTTTCCACAGACAAAGTAGTCCTCCACATGCACCCCTAGTTTTTACCCAAGGTGGTGTTGGGGTTTCATTTAAATCAGTCTTTTGTGCTGCCTACATCCTTTCCTAACTTGTAGAATGAAGGAGAGCACATTCTCCATCCTTGGATGTTTTTTTTTTTTTAGGGGGTCCTGAAGTTCTGCCTCGACAGAACCAATGATGTGAGGCAATCCAAACAGCACTTTGTCTCCTTTGATCCTAATTAGATGGAACAATCTGTTATAGTCAAATGCATTTCTGCTTAGATTGTCAGTTGCCGTCGTCACTACTATGCTATGGTGCATATCAAGCTAGAAGGCAAGGTACATGCCCACCCTACCAGAGTGGTTGCCACATCCCTGGCAGAGATTTAGTCTGTCAATGATATTTGCGGAGCTGCAGCTTGGAGCACAGTGCACACTTTTGTCAGGTACTATGCCCTAGATGTCCATGCCAGGCAGCCTGCCTTCTTTGGCAGGGCCATCTCAGTGTACTTTCATCCTAAGTGAACCTTGACTCCCACCGCCCTGCCCAGGGGATTTTCATCTGAGCTTGGTACTCCAACCCGTTCGTGTGAATCAACGGTGAAGATTGACTCCTGAAAGCTATGAAAATTATATACTCATCATAATTCTTGATCTTCTAGTAGCATCTTCACCATTGATTCACACACCCAGTCACCATCCCCTGGGTTCACCTTAGCCTGTTTTCAGTATTTATCCCTTGCTTTTGGTTTGGGCTGTGAAAACACTGTTTCTGATTTGTTGACCCTTCTTACACAGGTCACCAGGGCTATCTTATGCCCTTAGGTTAGTGTATAAATGTCAGTCAGGTAATGCTGCACCTCCTCAGTTAAAAAAGGTACTGAGGCAGTTGAGGACTGGTGCCGAGGTAAACCTGTGCCACGAGCTAACCCTCGCAGTGCCACGCATGCATGCAGCTTATACTGGCACCAGCTGTCCTGAAAAGTTGTCTCTCGCAGGGTCCTAACCCTTTCAACTCGGAACCCATTCGAGTGAATTAATGGTGAAGATATTCCTAGAGGATCAAAAATTACGGTGAGTATGTCATTTTTATTTCCGTCCCGGCCCCCTGGCACCACCCACTTCCATATCCAGTGCCTTCTGTCAATCAGCGTCTTCCTCAGAGGGCATGGAATCCTCCCTCCACGTCTTCAGCTTCTGAGTACCCCCTATGCCAGAGATTCCTGCCAGGCATGTTGCAGGTGCTGGACATTGACATTGTTGCCACTGCAATACTGTGTCCATACAACTGGGACTCCTGGGAGTTTAAGCGATGCCCATTGTGTCATCCGTCTCTGGCCTAGGGCTTTTGAAGGATGTTCCAGGACAGCTTGGAGATGACCCTTCGCTCTCCCTCTAGACCCCAGGTATGTCACTAGCCAAGGGCATCATATGACACAAATGAGGTGGCTGGTGGGAACCAGAGTTTGCATTTGGCAGAAGGCGTGGCTTCGCCTCTCTTGACTGGCACCTATGGCCCTGCAAAAGATGCTTAACTCCCAGTTCCAGGGGGCTCACTTCTTCTCCCACAGAGTTAGATGGGAGTTTTCAGGGCACTATCCTGCTCATCTATCTGACTCTGAACATTCTCTGGGCTCACCAGACCTATAAGTTATCTGGCTCTAGAGAAATAACCAGTGGTGTCCCGCAGGGCTCGGTGCTGGGGCCGGTGTTGTTCAGTGTCTTCATCAGTGACATTGGGGATGGCATTAAGTGCAAAATGTGCCTATTCACGGATGACACCAAGCTCTGCAGGAGAGTGGACACAGCTGAAGAGATACAGGACCTACAGGAAGATCTGGAAAATCTGGGGAAGTGGTTCAGTATCTGGCAGCTTGGCTTCAATGCCAAGAAATGCAAAGTTATGTATATTGGAGCCAAGAATCCCAGGACAGAATACTACGTGGGTGCAGTCCAAGTATCTGCATCAGAGGAAGAGAAGGACCTGGGAGTGATGATCACTAGTGACCTGAATCACTCCACACAGTGCAAGAGAGCAGCAGCAAAGGCAAACAAGATGCTGGGATGCATATCTAGGGGGATCAGTAGTAGGAGAGAGGCAGTAATACTGTCCTTGTACAGGTCACTGGTAAGGCCGCATCTAGAGTATGGAGTTCAGTGCTAATGTCCACACCTCAAAAAGGACATTAACCTGCTGGAGAAGGTTCAGAGGAGGGCTATAAAGATGATAGTGGGTCAACAGGGTAAGGCATATGAGGAGAGGTTGAGGGCACTGAACATGTGCTCCCTGGAAGAGAGGAGAGAGAGAGGGGCCATGACTGGGACTTTGAAGGGATAAAAAGGTTAATAAGGAGAATCTCTTTAAGCTGAGTGGCAACCATAACACGAGGGGGCACAATCTTAAGCTGGAGGGTGGGAGGTTTAGGAGGGAGGTCAGGAAGCACATCTTCACAGAGAGGGTGGTGGACACTTGGAATGCGCTGCCGGAAGAGGTCATCTCGTTGAAGATGGTGGGCAGCTTTAAAAGAGGCTGGGATAGGCATGGGGAGGGTAAGGATCATGGGTAGGGAGGATGGGAGGAGTAGGGAGTGAGGGCAGGGACATTAGCTCAAACTGTGGAACCTGCAATATGAACAGACTTGATAGACCAAATGGCCTTCTTCTGCTGGCTTCTTCATATGTTCGTATATGTTCATATAAGGAGCCCCCACCCTCAGCTGTTCTACACCACGCAGAGGGCTGAGGGTACCTGTTACCCTCAGGTTGAGCCAGCTTCTCCTTTTTTTTTTTTTTTTTTGGAAAACTTGATATCAAGTATGAATCAGTGATGAAGATTTATTCTTTGAAGATGTGAAAATTACGTACTTAACCATCCCTTGCTCTGCTGAGACCCAGGGTTTCTGGTAGCTCACCCTGTGGGTGCTAGCAGCAGGCCTTGCTATTCTGTTCTTTGCCATGGCCCCGTGGTTGCCAAAAAAAAGAGAGCTGGTCACTCGGGTGCCTCATCAACAACAACAAAAAAATTGGGAGTGGGGATCACTTGGGCCCCCAAGAACCAAAAATAGTAAAATTAACAAAATATAGAATATGCTTTTTGTTTTTTCAGTTGAGTCAGTAGGTGGCCCCTTCCCTCCCTCCATTTTCCTGCCCGGGGTATATACCTGTTATTTCCAAATACAATGTTTGCCCTGGTCACCATCCAGTATAACTCCACTGAGCTGATGTTTTGTCTATGAAAGGTGCTATGCACTTGCTTGGATCAATGTACTAGCTCTACACAGGATACATCCCTGGGATTTCAGGGTGAGGAAGGGCATGTTCTTCTTCATACTGAAATGGTTTGGTTGGTATCCCTTGTCACTTCTGTCTGAGCTTGTGCTGTGCTCACTGTCTGGAGCCTGCTAGCGGAAATAGGCATTTCTTGCCTCCCTGGGACTGCTAATCTGTGACTCCTTTGCTCTTCGTCCCTTCTTTTCTTCTCTGTTATACAGAAAAGAGGGTTATGGGTTTACTCTTGAATTTACTTACATTCTGTCAGGGAGAATGGAGTTATTTTGGGGAACCAAGTGTTGTTTTTGCATTTTTTTTTTTATATTTTTTGTCATCTTGTTCACAAGGTGATCCTAGTTGGACTCCCCTTTTTTGCTATTTCTGCCAGAACCGTTTGATCAGGGCTGCTGCCCTTTCTTTACCTGTCACCAACCATACTTTGTCTGGCTGGTGGTAAGAGGCTCTGGCACGTTTTTAGACCTGCTACCCTTGTGCCACCTAGTAGGCCCAACCCCTACTTTCTGAGTTGGTAGTTAGATTCTAATTGGTTGTTTATTTTCTTTCCTATATCCTTTTACTATCCCTTTGAGCTAGAAAGTATCTAATACTCTCTTGATGTCTCTCCAGTTTGTTTTGGACCTGGAGTCCTGGGTCCATCCAGGCCTGTGATCCCTGCATCTGCATGCATGATTCCTGAAGATACAGCCTTTGCCAGTTTTTTGGTTCTCCCAGGTGGCTGAGGTCTTGCTTGCAGCTAGAAAATCTTCTACAAGACAAACTTATTCTTTGAACTGGAAGTGCTTCTCTATATGTTGTACTTCCCATTCAGTGGACTCTTTTACGTGTCCTGTGAATGCTGTACTGGACTACCTTCTATCCCCTTCTGACTCTGATCTCCATTAAGGTGCAATTGTCTGTCGTTTCTTCCTTCCGTGCCCTCATTGATGGGTGTGCAGTGGCACAACTAGAAATGTCCCATTAGTTTTTGAAAGGTATACTTTACATGTGTCCCCCAGTTCACAAACCAGTTCCACCTTGGGAACTCAATATAATTTTGGGAAAATTTACCTTGTTTCCATTTGAGCCTCCTGCAACCTGTGAGATGCAGTTCCATTCATGGAAAACATCATTTCTGGTCGTTGTCATTTCTGCTTATAGGATTACTGAGCTTCAGGCTCTGATTCATGAGCCTCCTTATTTGATTTTCCACAAGGACAGGGTGTGTTTGCAGACCAGTCCTTGTTTCTACCTAAGGTGGTCTCTGATTTTACATTGATTCACACCATACACCTTCCTGTATTATCCAGACCATGGTAATAAAGGTGAGGCATTGCTGCATACACTTGATGTACATCGAAAACATTTCTTTCTTTTTTTACATTTGCTGTGCTTTATGCCCCCTTACACTAACCGGAACCCATCAGCCCTACCGCTCCGCCCAGTCCCATCACCCTCCATCCCCGGGACTTATCCTGACTCCATGTCCTGTCTTACTCCCTGGGGAAGGGTCACGAGAGGCTGACCCAACTCCTCCGGTGGAGTTTAGCTTTGGTTCTGGAGGGGGGCCCAGTCAGCAGTGTAGGCCCTGCGGTGGGTGGCATTCTGTGCAGTTGCGGTATTTTCTCTGTCCCCCAACCCTTTTGAATGTTGCATGGACCCTTGTGCTGACTCGGCTGCACCGCCACCTGTGGTCACCCAGATGGCGGTAGAGGAGCAGCAGAGTTCAAGCACCCACCCTCCCCAAGGAGGTGAACATCTATTTGGATGCTCCAACATCCTCCTGGTCGGCCCTCCGATGACCCGGGATCATTCCCGAACCCGGGTCACTGGCATCACAAGCAGTAGCGCTACCACTGCGCTGAGGGGACAGCATATTACTTTTGTGTTATAATCACGTAAAGGACTGCAGAAAGTCCTTTCAGCTGTTTGTTTCGTTCGCCCCTGGGGAAGAGGGTGCCCCTGTGTGTAAACAGTATCTGTCCAATTAGGTGACTTACTGTATTGTGTTCTTTTGTGGGAAGTACAGTAAGGAACTTCCTGGTGTTGTGTGCAGCCACGCTGCACACCTTATAGCCCCTTCAGTTTGTTTTTGGAATGTTTCTGCAGCTGCCATATGAAGCACTGTGCATACTCACTAAGTACTACAGTCAGGCGTCATCTGTCATCGACGTGCTGGCTTTGGTCTTGCCATGCTGCAAGGCCTTATGTCCTTATTGTATATCAAACTTTACCATCATCCCTGAGTACTTGGTACTGCTTGGGAATACTGCGTAGTTCCAAAGGTGTGGCCCAATGGAGGAGATATCCTAGATGAAAACAGAACAGTTATTCACCGTAACAGTAGATCTTCGAGAGAGAGAGAGAGAGAGAGAATCTCTACCATTGGACCACAGCACCCATTTTGGAGGTGTAAGCTGGCAGGCTTCTCCACTGCCTTGTTTGGAGGGGACTATGAGTGCTTTATATATACTATGTTGCCAATCCTGTGCCTCTCCTGTATGCCTGGTATTGGTTTGGTCTCCTGGTTCCTCACAGTACGAGGCCTTCCAAGCTTATCTCCAGTGGGGAATTGAGCAGTGGGGCCACCCATGATTATATAAGCACCAGCGTTGCACATCATCATCGACAGCCCCTGGCTAGCAAAAGTTTGAGTGCTCCGAACATTGACAGCTTACAGCTCTATAGGTGTGGCCCAGTGGAGGAGATTCTCTCAAAGATCTACTGATTTCACGTTGAGAGAGAGCTCTTGCAGCAGGCAATAACCATCAGGACTATGCCACTAGGCACTAGGACCCAATGGAAAAATTTCTAGCTAGCAGTCCAAGGCAGGGGACCGCCCCCTAATGCCGGCCCTGCCCCTGACGTCACCCAGTGATATAAAGGGGTGGTCCCCCGGCACCACCTCAGTTTTTTCCCCCTGCCATTGACCTGTGCATCATGGCTTCACGGACGCTTTCTGCTAACAGTCGACCGCCATTTTCCCGCGCTCTGCGGAGTTACCATTTATCGTCGTTTCGAACGTTGTCATCCATGTCTACCCAGCCAGCTTCATCTACAGAGTGGTGGAAATTGAAGTGTGTGTGCGGCAAGCAAATCCCGGTGAAAGTCTGCCATTCGGCCTGCCTCCTGTGCCTGTGCCCCAACCACAAACCGGACACCTGCCCACATTGCCTCACCTTCAATAAGAGGGCCCACATCTGCCGCCTGAAGACTTTGAAAGCCTACCTCCTAGAACAAGTAGCTGCCATGCAGAAGACCCGCTCGGGGCATAGCTTGTCTTCTTTGGCCAAGGACATCTCCCCTATAGAGAGAAGAAATCTAGCTGGAAGCACCACCACCGAGACAAGGACAAAGTCATGTCAAAATTCTGGTCCAGGTCTCCTCACAAGGCTTTTAAGAGTTCCACCTCCAGCGTGAGGTCAGGCTCAGCTCCTTTGGTTTCCCTCACTCTTCCTGGGTTACTGTTGTGGAAGCCTTCTGCCTCTACTCAGACATCCGGTGGAGGGATCTTCCAGGCTTGGGCCTTCTAAAGCCCCCCTTTCCCTGGCTGTAAGGCCTCACAAACACTCTACAGGGTCTTGGCCAGAAGGATTGGCCCACTCTTCATTGGATGGCAGGTCAGAGCCTGCCATCCACAAGACTGTTCCCTCAGAGTAGTTGGACAAGATGACGGGGTCTGACGACACCAAGAGGTGTCAGAAACACGAGTGCCACAAGAAACCGAGCTCACCTCCCAAGCCATCATGGGCCAGGGCTCCGGACCGACGACAGACCACAACTCCCTCTGAATCCACTGCCACGGAGCCGGATCAGACGACACCCTCTAAGCCGTCACCTGAACTGCAGGGATCCAGAAAGTCTCTATCCATGGAGCGGATGACAGGGGATCTGACACCAGGCTTTACAGAGCCTAAGAACATGGTGCCACACACCCAGTCATCACCTCCACCACGGGAGCTTGACGAAAGGATGTCAACGCACCCAATGCTGGGAGACGAGACATTGCCAGACCTGATGCACAAGATGATGGAGCCGCAGGCCTGGCTACAGGGGTGACTAAACCGAAAGACCCAATGCCAGGCCCCTTGGAAACTCCTACCCCCAACACCTGAGCCTCTGTCAGCCCCTATGGTACCTCTGACTGAGGTCAGGGCCCTGTTTCAACAGTTGGTGGAACACAATCAAGGGGGATCTGTTACCCAGACTGCCGGAGCTGAACCCCAAGCCAACTCCACTTAGGCAACCTACTCCCCATCAGTGCAGAACGCCTTCACCACCCCGACGCGAGCCCGCCCAACTCCAGGTGGCACAGGGCAGGGGTCCCATTAACGATGGCGACACAGACGCCACCCATCATCCCGATCTTCCTGGACTAAATGTCTCCACCACTCATTCACACTAATGGGACTATGCCAGAGGCATTAGGACCCCACGGGAGCCAAAAATCTTCAGGAGGGCCGGTGCCGGGATAGGACCGCACATGCGCAGCACCGTGAGACTAGCTTGCGCTGTAGAGGCTATCTCGGCGTCAACCCTCCAACTGCCTCAGTTCCTTTTCTCCTGCCGTTGAGTGTGCTTCGATGACGTCACTCACCTGCCGGAAGTCAAGTCTTTTTTACGACAGCAGCTATAGCCATTCAGTAGTCGATTAACTTACCATTTTTAGTGTACTTTTCTTATTTAAAAAAAAAAAAGGATGAAATTCTCAGCCTGCCATCAGTGGAGTAGACCTTAGATGATGGCAGTGGTGGTAGGGAAATTTCATCTGAAAGCTGTGATGGCAGTGGGGCTGTGTGTGGTCCGCCGCCCTTTGTGGAGGGGGCAGTCCATCCACGGGCAGTCCGGTGCTGGGGGGGGGGTCTGCCCGAAGCACAAAAATAGCGGTCCCGTTCCCAACCTCAGTCGGGGACCTGGCTCTGCCTGTCCTCGATCTCTTCTTCCTCCTGTCAGTAGAAGAAGAATCGGCACAGCTTGAGGTCACCCTCTGGTATGTCTGCGTAGGGATCGTCAGTGGTGGAGAGCAGTAGGCCTGAACTGACTCCAATGGATTCCTCTGTGGCTCCACTCTTAATGGCCGCTATTTTAGACACCGGATCCCATCTCTGTCCTCAATGGGGTTCCGGTGAGCAGTTTCACCTCTGGGCTACTGTTTTAGAGCAGGGGGTACGGTGTCTACTCAGTTGTCCTGGCCATTGGACCCGGTTCCGGGGCCTTTGGGCCTCGGAGCTGCTGGGCCACGGTCGGGTCAGGATGTGCATGGTGCCCTCTCTGGTGCCAACGCCATTGATGCAGTGTCCTCGTGCCTACCCCCCTCTCCTTTTCCCTGCAGAGACCAGCATGGTTATCGCTTTCCTTCTCCCCATTTTCTTCAGGTCTGTGTCCATCAGCAGTTCTGATGCCGGGTGTGGTGCCGGTGCCGTATCTGGTGCCAGCGCCACATGTGCCAGCACTATGGATGGCACTGAACTCTTCGCTGATCCAGGTGGCGGCGTCTCCTATGTTTCTGGCCTAAACCTGCCTTTTGGAGGTTATTCTGGGGTAGAAGTGGATTTGGATGAGTCTCTCTCCCTATTCAGCTTTGTCGAAGATGCAGTGGATGACTCATTTTATGGGCTAGAATGCAAACGTTCTGTATCGGTGTGATGGAAGATCTTTCCAGTTTTTTCCTCAGGGATATGGGGTCCACCATAACATTTCAGTCCTCATCTGTGGACCAAAGCAGACTTCTGTTTCTTGAGTTCCTACATTCCTCAGTACAAATACACCCTGTGGAACTCCCACTTCTTCTTAGTGCCAAAAAAGACAGGAGACCTTCATCCCATCCTGAATCTCAGTCAGCTGAACAATTTTATGGAATACAGAAGGTTCAGGATGGTGACACTGCTGGGTTTACTGCCAGTGCTGCATCAGGGGGACTGACTCTGCTCCCTGGACATGCAGGATGCATATATGCACATAAAACTCCTGCTGTCCCACAGAAAATACCTTCACTTTACCTTCCAGGAAGAGCATTACCAATTTTGAGCTCTACCGTTTGGTCTTTCCTTGGCACCTTGAGTATTCACCAAGTGCCTGATGGTGGTAACAGCAGCAGGGACATTACATCTACTTCTACCTCAGCGACTGGCTCCTAACAGCTCCCACAAGAGATCAGCTTCGTCACACGCTGGAATGTACTTTCCAACTGTTCCAAGACCTGGGGATTACCTTGAATCTTCCCAAGTCATCCCCTCACACAGTCAGAGATTACTATACGTAGGAGCCATCTTGGACACAGATCAGGGAAGAGCCTTTCTCCCCTCGGGCAGAGCGGATTGCCTGCGAGCATTGGCTCAGAAGATCACCTCCGCAAGCCAGGTTCCAGCCAGAATGGTCCTGCATCTTCTAGACCACATGGCAGCCACCATCATGACAGTGCCCTTGGCTCATCTCTACATGAGAATACTTCAGTGGAACCTCAGAATACAGTGGGATCAGCATTCTGACGACCTCGATCAACAAGTTCAGATCTCCAACTCAGTGCGTCAGACTTTGGAATGGTGGCACACTACCTCCTGCCTAGAGACTGCGGCCCCTTCCAAAGTCCCAGTCCTCAGCAGATCTTGACAGTGGATGCCTTGGCACTGGGGTAGGGCATGCATTTCAGAGAAAAACAGACAAGAGGGACATGGACTCCATTGGAAAGCAGCCTCCAGATAAATGTGTTGGAGAAGAAAGCCATTCTGTATGCCTTACAGGTGTTTCAGATGGACCTCCTTCCAGGCCCCCTTACTGATCCAGACAGACAACATGCCGGTTGTTTTTTTATATCAACAAGCAAGGGGGCACACACTCCTATCCCCTTTGAGAGAGGCCATGAGAGTCTGGTACTGGGCAGTGAAGCACATTCAAGAACTCACAGCGGTTCATGTTCCAGGAGTACAAAACACCTTCGCTGACAGCCTAAGCCGTTCTCAGTCTCAGGAGTGGGAGCTACTACAGGACATAGTAGATGACCTATTCGAAAGATGGGGACTTCTAGAACTGGCCCTCTTTGCATCCCCGCTCAATGCCAAACTGTCCAGTTTCTGCTCACTAGATCCAGGGCCTGGTGTTTTCTGGTGAAATGCATTGTCCCTCTCTTGGACAGGGAGGTTTCTATATGCCTTTCCTCCCTTTCCACTGCTTCGAGTACTGCTCAAGCTGCAAGTGGAGCGAGCAGGCATGATTCTGATAGCGCCATTCTGGCCTCGGCACATTTGGTTCCCATTGCTTCAGCAGTTGGCGATAGAACCTCCACTTGCTATACCCCTGTCATCCCATTTGCTGTCCCAGGAGCAGGGTACTCTTGTACACCCGAATCTCAAGTCTCTGCACCTGCATGCATGACTCCTGCAGACCTAGTCAGAGACCAGTACGGGCTGTCAGCAAGGCAAATTTTATTTTTCTGGCGCCCAATCCCGGAGGCTCTGGGCCCTGTACAAGTCAAAAATACTGAAAATAAAACAGTAAAATTACAGCAATAATTTAAGTAAGCAGTATAAGAAAATAAATAAAACCTAAAATAAGGACTGTAGCTAGAAGGGACAAACCCAAGGAAATATCTAATATAGTGTGTCTGGGAAGGCCTGGCTAAACAAGTGGGTCTTGAGGCGGACTTTAAAACTTCAACCGAAGGGGCCTCCCATGCAGATGGTGGAAGCAAATGCCACAGAATGGGGCCGGCGATACTAAACGCTCTGTCTCTGGCAGTTTTCAGTCTCATCCTGGGAATCGCAAGGAGTTCTCTATAGGAGGAGCGGAGGGAGTGAACCGAAGTAGCGGGGATCAGAAGGTCAGGCAAGTATCCATAGCCCAGCCCATGTAGAGCCTTAAAGGAGAGCAAACCCACCTTAAAGAGGACCCTCCACCTGACCGGCAGCCAGTGCAGTTCATGCAGTACCAGGGTGATGTGACAGTATTTAGCCTGTCCTGTCAATAACCTTGCAGCCATGTTCTGCACTAGCTGCAGTCTGCAGAGTACCTCCCAAGACCCTGAGATAGAGCACATTACAGTAGTCAAGCCTTGATATCACAAAGGTGTGTACCAAGGTGGGGAGGTCCAGGGGCGGAACTAGGGGCTTAATCCTAGTGATATTCCTCAGATGGTAAAAGATGGTCCAGACAACTGATGACACCTGAGCCTCAGATGTCGGTCTGCTGTCAAAGGTCACACCAAGATCGCGCACCCTTCAATGGCACAGACCCCAGGAACAAACCTATCTCTGCGCCAGAGGCCATCCTATCATGCCCTCTGTTTGACTCCACAACCAGTACCTCCATCTTATCGGGATTGTCACAACCAGCTGGAGGCCATACAGTTGTTGATCTCGGCAAGGCATGTATTTAGCACTTCCACCACATTGGATGTCCCAGGCACAAAGGAAAAATACAGCTGGGTATTATCCGCATAGAAATGAAAACCCAAGCTGTACTTCCTCATGAGCTCTCCCAGGGGCAGCATGTACACGGCAAACAACATTGGTGACAAGACCGAACCCTGTGGTACTCCACATGACAGGAAACTAGGGGAGGAAGAGAAATTCCCCATCACTACCTGTTGCCTCCTAGTCATGAGATAGGACTCAAACCAGCAGATGACAGTGCCGGTGTGTCCACAAAATTCCCTCAGGCAGTCGAGCAACACACAATGATCTACCATGTCAAAGGTTGAAGAGAGATCGAGGAGCACAAGAATTTTCCCTTCCCTCGATCTCTATCCCTGAGGAGATCATTGTGCACCTGAACTAATGTAGTTTCCGTGATGTGCCTCACACGAAACCCCAACTGGAGAGGTTTATACAAATCAAAAGCCATGAGGTGCTCCTCAAGCTGAAGCGCCACAGCCTTCTCAACAACCTTCCCTAAAAATGGGAGGTTGGAGATAGGACGGTAATTCGACTTGATGTCGGGGTCTAAGGATGGTTTCTTCAGAAGAGGCCTGACCAGTACCTCCTTCAAGGCATCTGGAAAGACTCTCTTTGAGAGAGAGCACCGGACAATCAAGATGAACACTGGGCCTATGGTGTGAACACATCTCATTAAGAAATGCGTTGGCACTGGGTCCAGTTCACAATATGTGTGTGCTTCAGTTGACGAGCAACCGCAATGACCTCCGCTGCCTCCTCCAGTTTAAACTCCCCCACCAACCTGGTGGAGTGCTCTCCAGACACCCAAGGCAACCACTGTTAGCCATATTATGCCCCACTGGCGGTACACCCTGCTGGATGGCAGACGCCCTGTCCGAGAAGAAGCGAGCAAACTTTTTGCATAGAGTGTTTGAAAAGGCTTTTTTCCCACTGTAGACAGTCTGAGTTTAGTAGCCTGTCCACAGTCTGAAAGAGCACAGTTGGTCAGGAACTCTGCCTTCTTATGGGTGATTGCCCCCTGATACTCACCAAAATGGGTGCATAGGGCCAGTCTGTCCACCTCCAGTCCGGACTTCCACCAGCAGCTGTCCAACCTCTGACCCAAGATCTTCATCACCATGAGCTCCCCATCAAACCATGGGGACCTCAAGTGAGAGGATCTGGGTCATACATGGACTGGTGCAAGAGAGTCGAGCGCTGCCATCAATGCCTTATTATAGGTGGCGATAGCCTCGCCCATACCCCCTATGCACACACTACCACACTAGATAAGTCAGCCACTGCCAGAAAACCCTCCGGGGTCAGACCCCTCAAAGGGTGATAGCTAACTATCTCTACAGGAGGAGGGCTCTCCGGGGGAGCCCCAAACAAGAACTCCACCATGCAATGATCAGACCAAATGACCCGATCAGTCTTGAGGTTACTAACTACAACTAGGGTAGCAGATGTCCTGGTGGCTGCGAGAAAACCCTCGACCAGGGCCGCGTACACCATGAAATGGAAACACTTCTGCCCATCATCTGGACCCGTTCACCTGTCAGGTAAATTCGGTCCTGGAGTATCTTCTTTCCTTGTCTGATTTGGGTCTTAGCTACTAATCCATAAAGGTGTACACCTTTCTGCAGTATCAGCCTATCATGTACTAGTAGATGGCAGGACCCTGGCACAAATGGATCTGTCTTGCACCTTTCAGTGAGGTGTAATGCATATTAAGCCCCCCCATTTGGGACCCTGTTCCCCCATGGGATCTTCTATTTATGTTAGAGAAACTTGTGTTACCGCCCTTCAAACCAGCTGCAAGTTGTGAGTTTCACTTCCTGTCTTGGAAAGTGTTGTTTTTAGTTGCCATTACTTCAGCCCGGAGGATTTCTGAGTTTCAGGCTCTGATATGTAAAGAGCCTTATTTAATTTTCCACAGGGACAGGGTATCCCTGCACACTAATCCTAAGTTTCTTCTGAAGGTGGCGTCCGAGTTCCCTGTAACCAGGACATTCATCTCCCAGTTTATTACCCAGAGTTCTCGAACAGAGGGGAGGCCTTGTTGCATACTCTGGATGTTCACAGAGCTCTCTGTTTTTACGTGGCCCATACTAGGTCTTCCAGAATATCTGATCAGTTATGTGTGTCTTTCGCCCCACAAATGTTAGGGGCTCCTTTAACCAAGCAGACCTTGTCTAAGTGGTTGGCCAATTACATTGTCTTTTGCCATCAGAAATATGACAAACCTTTACCGGGTTTGATTAAAGGTCATTCCACTAGGGGTGTAGCAACTTCATTTGCATCCCTTGGACATGTGTCCGCAGTGGACCTCTGTGCTGCTGCCACCTGGAGTTCAGTCCATACATTCATTAAACATTACTGTCTGGACATTGCTTTCAGAAAGAGGGTAGGGTTCGGCCTTGCTGTCCTCTAAGGACTGCTGTCTTAAGAGCTTCTGAGAGTTTCCATAACCACTGCCCTACTGACCTGGATTCTGCCTTTGTACTGCTTGGGACTCAGTCCTGATGGTTAGTGCCTGCTGCAAGAGCTCTCTGTCAAAGTGAGATAGTACAGTTACGTAAGAACTTACTGTAACAGTAGATCTTTGAGAAGAGCACTTGCAGCAGACATGCTTTCCCTTCCTCCTTCCCCCTGGTTGTTTTCCTTTTCTTCTCCCTCTTGGGACATTTGAACCTTCTTGGTTCCCCTTCCTTTATGCAGCCAGGTCTCCGGCAGGAGAACTGAGGTGGTGCCAGGGGGCCACCCCTTTAAACCATTGGGTGACGTCAGGGGTGGGGCCAACATCAGGGGACAGTCTCCCCGCCTTGGACTGCTAGCTAAAAAATTTTCTGTGGGGTCCTAGTGGCTGGCGGCATATTTCTGATGGTTATTGCCCACTGCAAGAGCTCTTCTCAAAAATCTACTGTTATGGTAAGTTCTTAAGTAACTGTACTTTACGGTGAGTGTTCTTTTCTTTGTATCTGTAAATGGCTACCATATGTTGATCATTCTGGCAAAATCCCTGAGAAATATTCTTCCTCTAGCACAGAGTCTGAAGTGAGTGAATCTTATTTAGGAGCATCACTGGATAGGGAAATAATTGTTAGTTAACCACAGCATAACCATTCCCATGGTCCAATGAAAGTTATCACTTATAGTGTTTTTCCCCCTGCATCGACTAGATTACATGTCGACATTTCCCAAGCTAAATGTTTGTTTGTATTAATGTTTTATGCCATCTTTACTCATATGTAAAAGATCTGGAGTTAGGATGCTTCTGAGATAGCAGGAGAGTACAGTTTCTGGAGTGGACACACTATCTTTGTAGATTCAAGTGTAGTCTCTGTAATATCCCAGTCCAACAGGGGAAGACAGTAAGTGAAATGTTTTGATTGCCACCATCACTAAATAGCCTTGGCAAAAGACCAGTTTAATTTCCTTTCTTGAAGGGCAGACAGCTGGAGTCTACTGCTCCTGTTTATAATGCCACAGTTTTGCTAACATTTGAATTCAGTAGTATAGTTAAGTTTTGAGTACAGATCTTATACTTAATCTATGATTGGTAATACATTAGCAGTTTTTCAGTGTTTGGCACCAGTTTGACTGCCTAGCATTCTTTGTTGGTGCTTGCAGCTCCTGTGTGGCACTGTCTGGGAAAGTGACCCTTTTCACTCAACAGAAATTAGAAAATTTGTTGGTAATTTGTGAACCTTTGTTAAAAAGAGAATAGCTGACTCGCGGACAAATGTGCACAAATTTTACCTCAGTTCTCCATCATGCAAGGTTGATCTGCAAGTCGAGTTCCTCCAGAAAGCCTTACACTATTCTTTTAATGTCTGAGGCACTAGGACACCCCAGGAGCATAAAACTTTGGGTGACCTGTACTGTACTCAGCCTTGGGATAGCTATGGGACCGCCAACAAGCCTAACGGAGGCTTTTATAAGCTTTTGCAAGTATTTCTCCAGATTAAATCTCCTGCAGTTGATCTCTGTTGCCGACATCAGCTGTGGGCATTTTGGGATTCTACACAAACACAAAGTAAAGTTGCTAAACATAGGGTACATCAGCCCCCACTACCTGTGGCTGCATTCTGTATGTTGTAGAGCATTTCTAATAAAAACAGGAATATTATCAACATTTTGAGTCGGTTGAAGACTCTTTCTGGTATGGTCGTGAGTGCTTGGTTTTTCTTGTGTTGATTCTGCATAAGTGACTGTATCTAGAAGATGGGACAAGGGAGGCAGCAGGATCACCCATACACAGTTAAATTTTAAGGCATCCAAGTAAGCAAAACTTTTTTCTTTGCGTATCAGTCATACTCTCCCACACCATATGTGCAGGGTAGTACATTGGCCTTCCCCTTCAGATATCCCTGTTTGACTGATAAAAGGTAAGGCACATTCTTCCCTGACATACAGACCAGAAAGCACTTTAATCAAAAATAATTTTAGTGCACAACATCCATGAACTGACAAAAAGTGATCCAACAAACCCCACACACACACACACACAGTGTGTGAATTGCATAGTATTTTACTACGATCTAGGGTACTTAGAGTTGAATGACTGTGCTGGTAAAACGCCACGGACTGATGCAATACATTTGGTTAATTCTTGACACCATTTGTTTATGTGTTAAGATTGCTGCATCATAATTTGAAAGATCTTCCTAAATGAGAAATGATTCAATGAAGGTGTTCTTTTCTTTTCAGCTCAAGCAATGGCTTCAGTCAAATCACTCCAGGGTTGAGGACAGCAGATACACAGGAATGTGTGGCCTGTTGAACACAAGATACTGTATATTAAAATTGTTTCTATGAAATTCATAGTTCTGATGACGCTGGTACTGGAGCACCATTTGATCACTTCCAATGGAAAAAAACTAAAATGATTTGTGAGATAACTTGGTGGTATGGGAAGAAATGCTACTACACAGAGGATTGCTTTTTTCTATGGTTTTTGGCCCCAAGATTTCTATGCACGTGTGAAAGTGCATTTTAATATAAAGGGTCTTAAGTAGCAGTTTATTTATCAGTATTTAAAGTGATATGCATCTTGTGTGTTTTTACTTATGTTTGAATTTTGCTGGTCTGATGCTTTATTTTTAAATTTATTTGTAACTTCACACATATCTCCAGTAAAAATTTTCTGATTTTATTTTTTTTGTACACTACGTCATGTTGCCTCATGTTTGGTTTTTATCAGATATGTATGAAAGGTGCCATTTTATTGTTGCTACATAAATAGGAAGTGTAATATTTCTGCTGTAATTATTTATACATCAGATTAAAACATTAGCAGTTGTTAAAAGTTACAACACTGTTGCCTACACATACAACTGGTGTAAAGCTTAATTATACTACTTTTGGTTCCTTTTCTCTGTCTCTATTCTTTTTTTAAAGAAAGAAATCTTTCCAGGCTGTTTGAAGCACTGGGATCTCACTTTAGTTGAACAGATGTAAAAAGCAATAATCAGGCTTTAAGATCCAGTACTTAGTAAATGTAAAAATGTAATTATGTTCATTGTGTATAAAAGGAATATACAATGAGCAGAGCTGACGTAACTATAAGAGGTTACTTACCAGAGTTAATATGCAAATGTTCATATCTCATCTCTTTTATATTATCATGTTAAATAAATGTGATGTTCTTAAATGGAGATGTGTACTTTTTTCCTTCAGTATGATGACCATGAAAGTTAATGGGCAGGCAGTGCTGGAAAATGATGCCTTCTGGATATGTACCCGTAGGGTACAGTGATATATAGTCAGGGTACCACTCAGCCCCCATTGCTGTCCCGTACCCTAGACAGTCCCACTTATGTACCCCTTGGGGGACCCCCTTCCTATGAAATGGCCTTCTGGGGGAGCAGGCTTCCATCTGGAACACTCTGAATTCAGTGGCATTAGGATTCCTTCTGCTGGGCAGGCAGTGGTGACGGTCCAAGTGTGTGCCATCATCCTGAGGAGCCAGAAGGTTCTTCCCTGTTTTCTCCCTCCTCAGATGCTGAGCAGTGAATGCCTACTACAGCACGTAACAGGTTGTGCACACATCAAAGCCCCCTACGTCTCTACACTTGCTGCTGTCCTTGGCTGGTGTGCACCATCTGGGGCATCCTCAAGTGCCACTCAAGCAATGGGGATTGGACCATCTCCCATCCTGTGGTGGGGAGTGTCCTCAATGACATTCTGTCCTGCTTGCCGCCGTCAGCCTCCAACAGGCCAAGCTCGTTCCTGAACCTGGGTCATGACATTGTGAATGGTAACTCTACTGCTGCGTCAGTGGGTTAGCATTCACATACACTTAATTAACAATAAACAGTTAAACCCCTCTTCCAGCTTTTGTTGTTCTTTATTTTCCTTACCTTGCATAACAAGACGACTGGAACATACTTGCATGGAATTGCTCCCTCTTTGACTTCCTTGGATGAGGACGCACAGAGTCATTGAACCACCATGTCACAGAAGGACCTAAGAGCCCAACCGAAAGGGTTCATTGAAAATAAACAGCCTGCTGTCTCGAACAAGGCAAAACATACTTCTAAAAAGGGCTCTTACTAAATACAGCCAGCAGGTGCGCAGGAAGTCGGGGGAGGGGGGAAGCGTTGAAAACAACCCACAACTATGTGGGTAAGGAATGGCATTGGAGACAAAATAATACATGGCCAGATGTGTGGAGGAAGTCAAGGGGAACAGAAACAACACACATGGAATGAGAATGGTGGAGAAAACACAGAGCAGGCCACTAGATAGGCTCCTGCTGGTTACCATCTTGACACCCACTAGTGGCTGTCTTAACTGTGGAGGAACTACTTTTACTTTTCATCCAACCTCACCTTAAAACTATTATTTTTTTATTTTAAAACTTACTGTTTTTGATGTGTCATAATTTGGCCAGAAAACCCATTTGATAAGCAGAATAAGATACTTCAGGGTGTTGGGCTGAACACATTTGCGGGTGTTAAAGGCATTTGACGGTTACTACGCACCTGGGCGTGCTTGTAACCCATAACAGCCAACACCTTGTGTCTTACTGTTTACTTATAAGAGCAGGTTGTGGAATTTTGTTATGCAAATGCATGTCATTTATTGAAAACTTTGGAGAATACCTTTGAGCACAGGTGCTGATTTACAAAGGTTCTACGTCAAGTACATAGTGACAAAAAACATTGCAAGTGCAATAAGCAGTTCCAGAAGAGACGCAGTCAAGTCAGGCTCACGGCACTTAAGACAGATCAATTACATACAGTTATGTAAAAAATCCACACAGATCATTGTATAAAAAGTTACAGGATACATACAGAGAGAAACCGAATAAAACAGTTTACCAGTTCTAAGTTATTAAGGCACTATTTCAGTTTGTGTGATTTCTGTTGGTGTAGCACTAACCTTGCCCAGTTATAAAAGGAGTTTATAGCATGGCCCACTGGAGGAGCAGTTGCACTTCCACTCCCCATGCCGGCGACCTGGGTTCAGGAACGGACAGGGTCGCTCAGTGGGCCAGCTGGGTGGGGGAGAATGGAGTAGCCAATGGCAGCTCTCCTTTCTTGGGGAGGGGGAACACCAGGTTCCAGCTGCAGAGACTGCCACATGTCAGAGGCCAGGTAGCAGCACAGCGGGAGTACATGAGGGACAGGGCTGTAGTGTGACGTGCTTGGCATACAGAATCCGACACTACAGCCCAGAGGGAGGAAATAGAGGCAAAAGATGCCAGGCTGACCACAGCCAGCACCCACAGCAGGCATTTGCACAACCAACACAGCAGGCCACCCACCCATTGTGGTTCTGAGCAAGTGATAGATTATCAGTAAGTCTGTGAGAAGATCAGTGATAGGGCTGGGGGAGCCATCGGGCAGGCTGGGGGGGGTGAAAAACTACTGTTTGTTTTAAACAAAAGTTTATACCTAAATGAGTTTCATCCCTGTTAAAATCAGAGTAAAATTGCCTTTAGGTGGGGGTGGGGAAGGATGGTTATTAAAATATAGTAAAATGTCATTTTTTAAATAAAGGTAAGGAGGTAAGGTTTCTGGGAGGCAGGCATTGTTATCTGGGTGTGCTGTATCCTGGTTTCTGAAAGAGTTCACAAACCATTCATTGTCACCCTATAAGGGCATGGGTTCAGAACAGTCTTGGCCAGTCAGGATGCAGTTCCTAACCTATTTTATAGTGGACCTCAAGGAATCATTTCTTCAGGGTAAGAAGTGTAGACGTTGACTTCTTTCCATTTCATTGTAGGGCATCAGTTCTCAAACTTGCCTCATAGACCTTTCCCTGCTGTCCGTATATTATTTTTGGTGACTGATTCTAAGCAGTCCTTGTTCTTTTTTAGGTATGGATTCCAGAACTTGCACTGTACTCCAGGTGCAGCCTCGCCATGGACCTGCATACAGAGGCAGGGTTACTTCCTTTATTAGCATCTGTCTACCTTTTCCAGTATGCCTTACTGCATTGGGCTGTAGTCTTGAAGCAGTCATGGTAACCTCTGGGTCCCTTTCCTCTGAAAGCCCCCTCTGGGAAAGGTTATTCCAGGGGTCTTGGACATGGCTCCCAAAGGGCCCAGGCTATCCCTCAAGGCCCTTTGCCTGGTGCCCAAGGTCACCAAAAGTGCAGGTCCATACCATTTTGTCCAACATCTCTTTCTCTGAGATCCTGCCAGTCTGGGAGAGGGGGGCAGGTGGACGGAAGGTCAGAGAAGGGGAGATAGGGGAGCTAAACATGTGGCTCAAGGGCTGGTGCCAGGAAAAAGGACACAGATTTGTAGGGAACTGGCAACAGTTCTGGGAGCGAAAGTTCTTTAAATTTGATGGACTGCATCTGACTAGGGAGGGAGTCAGTGCATTGGGGCAGATGTTTGATGTTTTGCAGAATATTTAAACTAGCAAATGGGGAAGGGTGCAGCACCCCATATGTCGAATGGGAAGAACACCCCTCCCCCCTCAGCTAGTGGTCAAACAGGGATTCAGCATGTTTGCAGTTAATTTGCATCACCAGGTAAGAAAAAAGGTCCGTCTCCCCATACAACGCACAGGAGAAATGCCAAACCTCACCCAACAACTAACACACCGAAATCTGGCCAATGGAAAATCATGTACACAAATGCTCATAGCCTGGGAAATAAGATCCCAGACCTGCAGGCAATAATGTCTGAGGCTAAACTGGACATAGTAGCAATTAGTGAGACGTGGTTTACCAGTAACCACACTTGGGAGACTTCAGTACCTGGCTATGTACTGTTCAGAAGAGACCGAGGTGCAAAAAGGTGGGGTGGAGTGGCCCTGTATGTCAATGAAGATATCAAAGCTACAGAAATTCAGAATACACATAAGGAGCCAGAAGAACTGTGGGTCACCCTGGAAACAGGAAATGGGACAGCCATAAGAACTGGGGTCATCTACAGGCACCCAGACCAGGGGGAGGACATAGACACATTACCACATTACTGTTAGAAGATATACAAAACATGACAGCTAAAGGGGAGGTTCTGATAATGGGAGACTTCAACATGCCGGATACAGATTGGTCAATACCAGCAGGAACATCTACCAGAACTAAACACATGGTGGATTCCCTGCAGGGGGAGGGCCTCAAACAACTGGTACAACAGCCCACAAGAGACAGGGCTATCCTAGATCTAGTACTGACTAACAGGGAAGGGATCACAGACCTCCAGGTAGAAGGTCACCTGGGGGCCAGTGACCATCACATGGTATGGTTCAGTTTGGCCACTACATCTAAATCATCCCATTCCAAAGCAAAAATATGGGACTTCAGAGGAGCTGACTTTGATAAGATGGCCCAACAGAATTAAGCTAGCCCTGGCAAAAAGAAACACAGGGGAGGGGGTACAGGCAAAGTGGGCAAGCATTAAGGATGCAATACTTGAAGCAACATTCCATTGTGTTAGAAAAGGAAGTGCAAAAGAAGAAGGAAACCACTTTGGTTCTCAAATACAGTAGCAGAAAAGGTCAGAGCCAAAAGGCTGGCCTTCAGGAAATATAAGGGAACACAGCAGGATGAAGATAGGGAGGCATAGCAAACTGCCCTAAGGGAAGCAGGGAAGGCAGTCAAAGTCCCAAACTGAGGAAACACTAGCATGAACAGTAAAAGAAGGTGACAAGACTTTCTATAGATATATTAGTGAAAGGAGAAAGTCCAGAAGGGGTATTGCTAAGCTCAAAGGAGGAAAGAGGGCATGTGAGGAGGAGGACCCTGTAAAAGCATCTATCCTAAGTAGATACTTTTGCTCAGTATTTACTGAAGAGAAGGTAGGGCAGGGCCCACAGCTCAGCACCATGGACACAGGGGGGAGGGAGGTGAGCACTACTCCCTTCACAAAAGAAAGGGTCCTACAAGAGCTCGCTAAGCTCAGGGTGGACAAGGCAATGGGACCTGATGGCATACATCCCAGGGTACTTAAGGAGCTAAGGGTGGAACTAGCAGAGCCATTAGCAGAACTGTTTAGTGAGTCTCTGAGCACAGGAGAGGTCCCAGAAGACTGGAGAAGGGCTCATGTGATCCCGCTCCACAAGAGTGGTAGCAAGGAGGAGGCAGGGAGCTACAGACCAGTTAGTCTTGCCTCAGTAGTGTGCAGGATTATGGAGCCACTCCTTAAGAAAATAATAGTGCAACACCTGGAATCCATAGGGGCACAGGATCCAAGACACAATGGGTTTACAAAAGGAATGTCCTGTCAAACTAATCTCATAGATTTCTTTGACTGGGTAACCAGAGTGGTGGACCAAGGGGGAGCAGTTGATGTTGCCTACCTTGACTTCAGCAAAGCTTTCGACACTGTTCCACATAAAAGATTGATAAATAAGCTGGGTAGGCTCGGGTGGATCAGAAGTTGGTCAACTGGGTGGCAAACTGGTTGACGGGCAGAAAACAGAGAGAGGTGGTACATAGTATACAGTCAGAAGAGATGCAAGTCACAAGTGAGGCACCTCAGGGATCAGTCCTGGGGCCAGTCCTCTTCAATATCTTCATTAGTGACATTGCAGATGGACTGAGGGTAAGGCTTGTCTGTTTGCAGATGACACCAAGATCTGCAGCAGAGTAGATGATCCAGATGGGGTGGGCAGAATGAGAAGAGATCTGGATAAACTAGCAAAATGGTCAGAAGACTGGCAACTGGAATTTAATGCAAAGAAGTGCAAGATCATGCACATAGGGAAGAGAAACCCTGAAGCCACCTATAGGCTGGGAGGGAAGTTGCTGGCAGTCACAAAGGAAGAAAGAGACTTGGGCATCATCATCATCACTGATGACCTGAAATCATCCAAGCAGACCTCTAAAGCAGTAGGTAAGGCTAGGGGGATGTTAGTGTATATTAGTAGGGGTATCACAAGTCGTAAGAGGGAAGTAGTAATCCCTCTTTACAAGACACTGGTTAGGCCCCATCTGGAGTACTGCATGCAGTACTGGAGGCCACACCTTCACAAGGACATTAACCAAATTGAGGCAGTCCAGAGAAGGGCAACCAAAATGGTGCTGGGACTGCATCAGAAGACATATGAGGCCAGATTAACAGAGCTCAATATGTATACCCTTGAGCAAAGGAGGGAGAGAGGTGATATGATCGAAACATTCAAACACCTTAAGGGCATTAAGGTGAAATAGTCTAACATGTTTAAATATAAGAAAAATAGCAGGGCAAGAGGACACAGCATGAGATTAGAGGGAGGCCGATTAAGGGGGAATGTAAGGAAATTCTTTTTCACAGAAAGGGTGGTGGATGCATGGAATGGCCTATCTCAGGAAGTGGTGGCTATGAATACAGTGCAGGGCTTCAAACAGGCATGGGATAGGCATAAGGGAGCAATACAGATGAGTATGAATAGATAGGCCACTGACAGAGCAAAGGCCAGTGGCACATTTATAAGGTAGAAAAAGAAATGGGCAGACTGGATGGGCCTTGCGGTCCCTATCTACCTTCAACTTCTATGTTTCTCCGGAACCTTCAAACTTCCTTCTACCTCCCCAGCCCCTATAGACAAGGGGATGCTAGTGGGAGGCCACATGTCTTTCTTCCTTCCAAAGTGGAGAGAGAGAACACAACAGGTGCTTGAGGTGGTTCAGTGAAGACGCACCTTAGAACTCCTCTCTGTCCCTCCAGTACATCTTCCCTTACCAAACCATGATCCTCTGGGACATTTCATCCTCCTGCTATAAGATTCAATCCCGCCTCCACAGGAGGGCCATAGAACTAGTCCCAACTGCGGAACTGAATCAGGGATACTATTCCCAATACCTTCTCGTACCCAAATGGACAGGAGATTTAAGACCTATTCTGGACTTTTGGGGCCTGAACCTCTTTATTGAATACGGTTCCAAATGGACCCTTTACAGTCCCTGATTATAAAAGCAGATTGGCTCTGTGTCCTGGATATGAAGGATGCACACCTCAATGTCAAGATCCACAATTGCCACAGTTAGTACCTGTGGATCTTCATCGAGGGTATCTCTTGCATCAGGCCACACCTAAGGAACTTCTAGCCACCAGGCACTAGGACCACACAGAAGCTTTTCTAGCTTTGCAGTCTACAAGGGGGCTGCCCATGACTATGCCAGGACACAGCGATGTCCCTCCCATATATATGTGGACATCCCTGTGCCCTCCTTTGTTCTTTTCCCACCATCGACCTTTGCAGACTCCCTGGAGCTACGCTGCTTCAGTTGACCGCCAATTTTCCTCTACCTTTTCTCACTCTAGTTTGTGCAGTCACTTTATTTTAAAGTGAATTTGGTGATTTTCACATTTATGCCTAAGAATCCTGAAAAACTTTTCTGCTACTGCAAGTGCGGCTAGAAGATCTTCAATAAAGACAACCACGCTGCCTGTGTCTGCTGCCTAAGCTCAGACCACGACATGAAGACCTGCAAAGTCTGCCATGGATTCAACCAGGCCCCACAGCAATAACACCAGAAGGCCCTCAAAAACTTTCTTTTGCAATAGAAGGTCACCCAAATGGAGAAGGAGCTCCAGGCCAGAAGCTCCTCTGCCTGCATGACTCCGTCCACATGCTCTCCCTCCAAGGCCCAGGACAAGTCAGCTGGGAAACACAAACACAGGGACAAGGACCAGGGCAAATAACAGTCCTCCTCGTCATGCTCGTGAGCGCTGCTTCAGGCCTCTGCTATGAAGGGATCATCACCCGTTTCAGCGGCAGCCCCTTCTGCCACTCGCACCCCATCTTCCATGGGTCAGCATTGGCAGCACCTCTGGCCAGTTTAACTTTAGCTGGCAGTGGCACATTGGCATCAGGCCTCCTCTCGCTCCCGCCAGCCTTCCAGTTGCTGCTGTTCTGGCCCCTCTTCCCTGCGGGCCACCAGACAGGGAGCTACGCCAGTGCAGATTTGACCAGCGGCAGTACACCATCATCAAGCTTACCCCCTTCCCCAGTGACGTTCCTGGCCTGTACTTTGGCCTCCTCCTTGATGTCAGGACCGCTGTCTCCCCTGTCACCAGAGGTCACTACATCATCCACGGGGTCTCAACCCACCCCTTCGATGTCCCAGGCTGCTCCGTTAACATCCAGGCCTGAGCTTGTTGCATCAGTGCCACAGACCGGGACCCCAGGCTCTACTGCCAGCGCTGCTGGGCATTCCAGTGCCAACTATCATTGAAGTCTTGGTTATGCTATACTCCTTTTGGGAGTTTATGCATTGTCTTCCTCCCCCTTCGGAGCTGACGAAACTGGGAGACTCCAGGTCTGCTCCCATGCCTCTGCTTCAGCCGGTGTCACGCCAGGTTCGTCCTCATTCTTCCATGCCGTCGGTGTCCATTACAGAGCTCAGTGATGAGGATGAATACCGCCCTGACCTCTTTCCCCATGATGAGGGGGATGATGATCCACACATGGATGCCAGTCAGAAATGGGGGATTTTCAAAACTTGTTAGAAGAGGCCACAAGCTCATGTTCTAAGATCCAAAGCAAGACGGCCAAGCTGGTTAAGCAGGGAGGTATTAGCAAGTGTTAATGAAAAGAGGGCAACCTTCAGGAAATGCATGAGATCAAAAAAAAGCAGAAGACAGGGAGGAGTACATGAAGAAATCAAGGGAAGTGAGCAGAATGGTCAAGGCAGCAAGGGAGCTTAGGCTGGCACAAGGTGTAGGTGAGGGCGAGAAAGATTTCTTCAGATACGTAAGGAAAAATTACTCATCTTAGTAATTGTATTTCTTCTAATGGAGTCTTGCTGTATTCTGACTATATGCAGTTAGCCCCAGCACTTGAACTACTCCGGAGAGGAAAGAGTTAACTCTATGCAAAAGCATAGAACGTTGAGCTTGAGCTCGGTTTTCAAACCTCTGTCCCAGGTACTCTTCAATGTAACCGTCAGATTCCTACGAGTCCTATACTAACCAACTAGCAACCCAGAAATTGTTTTTAAAACTTTTGTGCCAAAGGGCAAGAGACATAAATTTAGGGTCCAAAGACTCAAGTCGAGACCCCCAAAAAGAATCCTAGTAGGTAATAAGCAAACTATAATAAAACATAGGAACAAGAAAAAAGCATCAATTAAGAGGAGGCACCCAGGTACACCCCTGGGGTGCAACACTGTGCCTGCCCACCCACATCCCAAAACAACTAGGTTCCAGGAGGGGAAGCAGGGAGAGAGGTCAGAATGCAACAACACTCTGTTAGAAGAAATACAATTACTAAGGTGAGTAATTTTTTCTTCAAACAACTAGAAGTCTTGCTGTATTCTGACTATATGCAGACTACCAAGCAGTACCCCCAAGAAGGAGAGAACTACAGAACCTATTTTGGGAACAGGATCTGCAGTACTGCAGTACCAAACCTAGCATCACTTCTTGCCTGAATGTCCAGGGTTTAATGCTTGGTAAATGTGTGAACAGTCTTCCAGGTGGCTGCTTTACGGATCTTCACTAAGAGTATATGTCTTGCTGCTACAACCGAAGCAGCTGTACCTCTGGTAGAATGAGCCCTCAGGCCTGAGGGTGGCTCTTTCCCCAACTTTGAGTAGCAGAACTGAATTGATTATTTAATTATTTGTTTAATTTGTATTTCAGAAAGACCTTTGAGCGTGAGCTCTTTTACAAAGGTTCCACGTCAGGGTGGACAATAAGGCAATACACATATTCAGTGGTTACAGAGGCCTGATCATTAGGCATTAAAGAGTGATTACATGACAATTAGACAAATAGGAGAAAAAAAAATGAGCAGTTGTAATTGAATACTAAGCTATTTATAATCGGTTGCCCTAGGTAGCACACCTGGAAACCTCCAAATCCGTTGATAAACTATGGCAGAAGTAACTGCATAGGGTTTAACGCTATCCCAGATGCGAGAGGCTGGGTGACAGTGAAACAAGGAGTTGGGTTTGAAACCAACCACAGAGAGTGAGAGGTGGTGGGATAGTGAAGCAGGGGCTGTGATGGGGGGGAACAGCTCCAGAAGGCTTTGTCAAGTATGGTGTATGTGTGTTGGGGGCGGTTGGGAGGGGCAGTACCAAGTACTTTTAAAGAGGACTGATAGCTTACTTAAGCCCTTGCCTAGGCTGGAATGGAGGCAGGATTCTCTAGGTAGCCCTTCTGGGTGTTACCTTGGGGGTAGGCCTGTCTATCAAGTGGGGCCTGAGAAGCAGGTGCATTTTGAGTTAGACATTAGGTGCTGTTTGAGGCCTCCTTTGAATTGAGACAGGCTGCTGTTTGTTTGTAATTTCATCGGAAGTTCATTTATCCAGAGCGGGGCCCGAAAGGAGAAAGCACGCTGCCCTAGTGAGGTTCGGCAGAATGGTATAGACAGTGCTCCCTTCCTCTGTCTGGTGATGTGTGTTGAGAGAGAAGCCTCGAGCAGGTTTCCTATATAGGGTGGGCTTTTTCCGAGGACTGCCTTCTTTCCCAGGAGGCAAGTTTGGTATTTGATCCTGTCTTTTAGGTTAAGCCAGTTTGTATGCTCATACAGAGTGCAAGTATGAGTGTAATGATCTGCACACAGGGTGAGGCGGCATGCCTTATTGAGTGCAATTTGGACACTTTTGAGCACTGTATCAGTAGCAGCTCCATAGACCACCAGCCCGTAGTCTATCATGGAGAGTATGGAGCTGGAGACTGGGATTCGGAGTGCTTCCGGGGTGAGGGATTTCTTATGCCTATAGAGGACTCCGATCTTTGTGTTTACCACTTTGACAAGGGAGTCTACGTGGTGCGTATAAGTGAGAGAGTCATCAGTGGTGACTCCAAGGTACTTGAACAAGTGCACCTGCTCAATCTGCTCACCGGCCTTGTTGGTGATTATGAGAGGAGCATGCTTGTGTTTGTTGTAGGGGCTGGATTGTAGCATGGCCTTGGTTTTCTTGTAATTTAGTAGCAGCTTTTGCCTACTGAACCAGTCCTCGAGTTAATTGAAAGAGTTCTGTAGTTCTGTTTGTAGGGCAACCTGAGAGGTGCTGCTGCTCAGCAGCACGGCATCGTCTGCATACAGAATAAGTTTGGTGTCACAGGCTGTGGGTAGGTCATTTACAAAGAGGCTGAAAAGCAGGGGCCCTAGAATTGATCCTTGAGGGAATCCTAGGAGTACATCTCTGGTGCTAGATAACGTCTGCCCGATTTTGACTTGCTGGCTCCTGTGTGTTAGGTAGTCATTGAACCAATTCACGGCGTTTGGTGCCACACCCAATCTTTGGAGCTGGAGTACTAGTAGAGAGTGGTTGACAGTGTCGAAGGCTTTGGTGAGATCAATGAAGATGGACCCCACCAATCTGCCTTCATCCAGCGCCTTGTGCGCATAGTCACTGTATTCCAGCAGTGCCATGGTGGTACTGTGTTTTTGCCTGAAGCCATGTTGATTTGGGCAGAGCAGATTGTATTTATTGAGGTATTCTGTGAGTTGACTTGCTGCAACTTTTTCCAAAGCTTTGGCTAGTGGGGAGAGGATAGATATTGGCCTGTAGTTTGACACCAGTGCCTTGTCATCATTCTTATGCACTGGAGTTACCAGGGCTTGCTTCCATACCTCTGGAAATTGAGCTAAGGCCAAGGATTTATTAAATAGCATTGTTATGGACATAATAAGAATATCAAGGGTGAGAGATAGTAACTTCATGTCTAGCACGTCACTCCCCGATCTGGTTTTGCCTAGGACTTTCCTGACCATCGTTAGGGTCTCCTTCACCATCACCTTCTTAAAGTAGAAGGCTGGGTGGTTAGTTATGAGCAGGTTGGCGCAACTATGGTCCTCCACAAGCAGAAAATAGTCTGGAGGCAGCACTGAGGACAGGTCTGTAAATGCAAGACACAATCCACCAAGCAATTGTTCTCTTGGTGGCAGGCGTGCCTTTACCCACCTCCCCATAAGTGAGAAACAGCAGGGAGCAGTCATTTCTATGGGATTTAGTGGATTCTAAGTAGCAACTCAGAACCCTCTTTACATCAAGACTGTGTAGCCTCCTCTCTCCAGAAGAGGAGTGATCAGTGAAAAAGGCAGTGTCATAGACTGGTTCAGATGGAAGTCTTATACCACCTTAGGGAGGAATTTCCTATTTGTACGAAGGACCACCTTATTCCTATGGAATGAGATTAAATCAGGTTCCGCTGATAGAGCCTGTAACTCACTGATTCTCCTGGCAGAAGTAATAGCAACCAGGAATACAGTTTTCCAAGTCAGGTATTTGAGCTCAGCTGAGCAAAGGGGTTCAAAGGGAGGTTGCATCAGCCGTGCAATACAGATATTCAGGTCCCATAGAGGAGTAGGATCCCTGAAGGGAGGATGGATGTGGACCAAACCCTTAAAGAATTTCTTGAAAACTGGGTGGGAAGCTAGAGAAGAGCCCTTCCCAGCCAAAAGAAAAGCGGAAATAGCAGCCAAATGCACCTTGAGAGTGGTAGGCCGAAGGCCCAAACTGTTAAGATATATCAGATAACCTAAGGTAGTGGCAATATCGGCTGGATGTGCCTCTGGGAACACCAAAATCCAAACCTCTTCCATTTAGAATCATAGGTTTTCCTAGTGGAAGGTTTCCTACTGGCCTTAACTATATCCAGAGCTGATTGTGAGAGATGCAGGTCTGCATATTCTATCTCCTCAAGAACCAGGCCTTGAGCCTGAATGTATGAGAAGACTGGGTAAAATATCCTCCCCTGAGATGAGGTGAGGAGGTTGAACTGTCTGGGAAGGCACAGGGGAATTGTCACTGATGGTGGCAACAGTAGAGGATACCAAGGCTGTCTGGCCCAATCCGGGGCTATCAGAATGACAGTGCACAGTTGGGACCTGATCTTGACTAGAACCCTGAATATCAGAGGAAAGACATAGAGAAACATGTTGGTCCAATCCAACAGGGGGGCATCTAGAGGAAGAGACCCCTGCAGAGGGGGCCTGCAGCAGAACAGAGGGAGCTGATGATTGTCTGGGGCTGCAAAGAGATCAATCTCTGGAGTGCCCCATCTCTTGAAAATAATCTGAAGAATGAGGGGATTCAGGGCCCATTCGTGGTGACCTTGAGAAATCCTGCTGAGAGCATCTGCAAGTACATTGTCCTTCCCTGGGAGATGCACAGCAATCAGGGAAGCCTGCAGGTAATAAGCTAGTGACCATATTTTCATGGCCTTGGTGCACAAGGCCGAGGACCGAGTGCCCCATGCTTGTTGATGTACCACATGGCTGTGATGTTGTCTGTCCTGATCTGCACCTCTTTCCCCTGAATTAAACTCAAAAATGTCTGAAGAGCCAGAAGGACAGCCCTGAGTTCGAGAAGATTTATGTGAAAAAGAGACTCCTGAAGGGACCAGGTCCCCTGAGCAGTATCCTGATCCAGGTGGGCTCCCCATCCAAGCAGAGAAGCATCTGTGTTGAGTCGCTGAGGAAAGGAACCCCTTGCCTCAAGTTGCCCTTTTCCAGCCACCACTGGAGGGCCTGAACCAAAGTTAGAGACACTGGAACCAACTTGGAGAGAGGCTCTTAGGTGAAATTGAATATCCCTCATCTGAAACCTTGCCCCTTGCACTACTGCAGTGCAGGCTGCCATGTGGCCTAGCAACTGCAAGAAGTGTCTGTCTGGCCGAGACACAAGTGGACGAAAAGAGGAAGCCAGAGAGATGAGGGATTGGACCCTTGAGAGGGAGGAAGGAAGGCCTTGGCCTGAACAGTGTCCAGCTCCACTCTTATAAACGCAAGAAGCTGAACTGGCTCCAGAACGGACTTTTCCAGACTTAGGATGAATCCTAGGGAGTGCAAAAGATTTTTGAGTGACCCCTAGAGCTGACCTGACTTGGTCTGGGCACTGGCCTTCTATGAGCCAGTCGTCCAGGTAAGGGATCAGTAAGATACCTCGTCTTCTGAGGAAGGCCACCACTACTGCTAGGCATTTGGTGAATACTCTTGAGGCAGATGTTAGGCCGAAAGGCATTGCTCTGAACTGGTGATGGCCTGAGTGCAGTTTGAACCGGAGGTACTTTCTGTGGGACTGCCTGATAGGTATGTGGAAGTAGGCATCCTAGAGATCCAGGGAGGCTAGCCAGTCTCCTGGTCTCAGAGAGGGAAGAATAATTCCCAGAGTCACCATCTTGAACTTTGGCTTTAGTATGTGTTTGTTTAGGTACCGTAGATCCAGGATGGGTTGCCACTCCCCTGTCTTTTTTAGGGTAAGGAAGTACCTGGAGTACAATCCTCTTCCCCTGTGAATGAGAGGTACCCTCTCCACTGCCTGCAGAAGTGGTAGAGAAGAACCCTCTATTTCTAAGACCTGTGTTTCCTCTTCTGAGGAGGGACAGAAAGTCTTTGCTTTCAACTTTGGGAACCTACTGAAGCTGAGAGCAAGACTGTGGCTCACTACCTCCAGGACCCACTTGTCTGAAGTGAAAGACTTCCAGGCCTGGAAAAAGTGAGCCAGTCAGCCTCCTACAGGAATTGGGGAGGCGAACCTGGCTGACACATCAGGGTGTCTGCTTGGCAGGGAGGAGGCTTAGACTGAGAGGAGGATGCAACCCTTGTCATTCCCCTTCTGCCTCTTCCCCTAAAGAACCCTCTCTGCTGAAAACAAGAGGGGACCTGGGCCTGATAGAAAGGCCTGTGAAAAGGCCTGCCCCTGCCAGCCCTGGATTGCTGCCTCTGAGGAGTGGTATGCTTTTCTTTGGCTGCAGCACTCCTGTATGTGGTGCTGTACTTGTCCATGTTTTTCATGTACGTCTCTGTTTGTTCCCCAAACAGAGAATTACCAGTGACAGGAAAAGCCATGGCCTTGGTCTGGGTATCCTGAGATAAACTGGTACACCTGAGCCAGGCAAATCTCCTCATGGAAACAGATGTAGCCATGACCCTAGAATGAACATAATTCGAGTCCACAGCAGCATGAAATTGGACCTTTGAAGCTTCGATGCCATCCACAGCCACCTGCTCCAGCTCCTTGGCCAGCTGGGGAGGGGCATTCTTAGCCAGCTCCAGAACCGTATCCCACCTAGACTTCTGGTATCTGGCTGTATATGCCATATAATTGGATTGCCTGAGTCCTAAAGAGGATGCCAAGTACTGCTTCTTTGCCATGGCATCCACTTTCCTGGAATCTTTATCTGGGGGGTGAGATGCCAGGGGAATATTAGCCTTGTCACGGGCTGCGACTTGCACTACCCCAACATGACTGCAATGGTTAATAAGGAAATCCATACCAGGGCCTGACAGAGTATACCTCCTGTCCATTTTCTTATCCACAGGAGGTATGGATGTTGGAAACTAATATTTTTGGGGTCTGTTTCCCCAGGGACTTGTGCAGAGGGATAGACACCCTTTTTGACTCTAAGACATCCATCATCTCAACATAGTCAGGCTCCTCCTGATCCTGTTCAGCTTCTTGAAGCTGGAGAGTCTCAGTCACCTTCTTGTAAAACAAGAAGTGGGAGGGGGACTCAGAAAGCCTGGGAGGAGACACATTAGAAGGCCTGTAGGGGGAGATATCAGGCTTAATAGGCTCATCTAGGTCTTCATAATCCTCATCTTCATCATCTTCGTCTCCTTCCCACTTGCCCTCATAAAATGCTTCGGGGTCATATTCAGAAGCAGGCAAGTTTGACCAAACTGACCGTCTCTGTCTTGGTGTCGGTTCAGTTGGAACCGGGCAAAGCAACTGCACAATAGCGATCGCTTTGGCTACCTTGTCAGTGGTCGGACCATGGGAACCGGGATCCAAACCATCTGACTTGCGCTTTCTTTTTGTAGGAACTGATTCTGCAGAATCGGCTCTCCTCTTGCCCAAGGGGGTATAGCCAAGGTCAGTGGGCACCCCCTCTGGTTCGGTTGGAACTGAACCGGGCTGGCCATCCAGGTCAGTGGATGTTTAGGCCTCCCTTTCCTTCAGCCTACTTAAACATTTATCCACAGTGGCCTTAGGAAAGTTCCTGCACATTTGGCAGTCTTCTTTGCGTTGGTCAAACCCCAGACAATAAACACAGATGAGGTGGGGATCAGCCTTGGCAAAGCCTCCCCACACTCAGTTCAGTGTTGAAACCCAGTGAGCCCAGGTTTCTTTTTGGGTTTCTCAGACATGCCTTTAAATACAAAGTCACCCTTACCAGCATTCAAGCCAGGCAACTACCAAACCGATCGGTTCCAACCGTGTCACGGGTCAGACGAAAGAACCGGAAAAATCAATGTTTTTTTCAGGAACTGATACCAGAAAACCAAACTAAAATACCTGTAAAAAAACAAACAACAAATTGCTTCGGTTCCCAACCGGACTGACCGGAAAGAAACTGAAAAATAAAACAATTTCTTGCTAAACCACTCTATTACCTACTAATACACTTACTGTACCGGGACAGAGATGTAAAGACCCCAAAAATAAAGAAGCAGTTTATTAAACCGACTGATTTTACCACAACCGAACTGAAGTGGAGAGGAGGATCTCTGGAGCGACTTCACAGTAAGGCAGAGTAAAGAGTCTGATGGTTACACTGAAGTGTACCTGGGACAGAGGTTTGAAAACCAAGCTCGAGCTCAACATTCTATGCCTTGGCATAGAGTTAACTCTTTCATCTCCGGAGCAGTTCAAGTGCTGGGGCTAACTGCATATAGTCAGAATATAGCAAGACTTCATGTTGTTTGAAGGGAGAAAAGAAGCTGTAAGGATCAAATAGGATTAAGGTGACCAATGGATGAACTGAGAATGGGGTGGAGCAAGCAGAAGCACTCAACGACTTCTCCTACGTATTTACCAGGGAAAAGCAGAAATCAATGTCACGGGGAAGGGAACAGTGGGTATTTTGGGGGGCTGAACCAGCAGAGATGGAAGTACCAGAGGAGCAGAGTACTCGAAGGTAAAACTTTAATTCTTTGAATTTACTGGACTTTTTGGCACCAGCCACCTGGGACTGCTCATTGGCTGACTTGTGCCTTGGAGCTAACCTGATTGACTGACGGTTCTACAGCTGCCTGCTGATTGGTTCCCTCCTATCTCTGCTAAACTTTCTTGCTCTCCCCTCTCCTTTTGAATTTTAAAAACTGTTAGAACTGCCAAATTTTTGTTAGCCTGATTACTAAGTGTTCAGAAATTTAACTGTGCCCTAATCTGTTTTAAATTGCCAACACAGATAGCCTGCTTATCCCCATGAAAATCTAATTTAAAGGTTTTTTTCTCGCCCTGCAGCAGCCACTTGGTGCTGCTTTAATTTCCTAAGACTCTGTGAAAGTATATATCCTGTGGCAGCCGCTCGGTGTTTTAACTTATTTGTAATATATGGATCATCAAAATAATACTACTGAAAATGATTCAAAAAAATCCTTGTAATAGATAGCACAGAGCACTCCACTCCCAATAATACCACACTTCACTGCCAATAATACTATCGTTCGAACGAACGATAGTATTATCATGGAAATGCCACAGCGCATGTCCAACTCTGCCTGGCAAAAAAAACAGTTGCCATGGAGCCACGTCCCATCCTGCATATCCATAGTGATGGTGTGCATCCCCATTGGTAGCTTTTTTCTCAGACCAGGCCAAAGTAAAAAATATGGCGGCAGTTTCCTCTCGCTTAGTGAGAGAAATTCGTAAACTTAAGTATTTTAATTTGTTTGTTTTTTTTGAAGCATACCGTTCAACAGAGTATCTGCCTGAGCCTGCATTCACATAACGATGGAAAAAAAGTGAAGGTAGGAGTGCCTAAACAACATTTTTACGAGTGACAGAGTCTTCAGTGCTACCTGCAGTTTAGAAACACAGCGTGTCTTCAGTCTGGCTGGTGGCTAGCCCAATTCACATAAAAAAGTCACTGCGTCCATATATTAGAAAAAATAACAGATAAATAACTCTGTATTACAAGGCAGTCAGACCATCTTGAGGTTTTGGGGGACTTTGGGAACCTCTTGAGCGAAGTCCCCCAAACCTCTCAATGGTCTAACTGCCTTGAAATACATAGTCATCTATCTATTATTCTATTTGTAACCTGCAAACTGTTTTCCTGCTCTCTGACTTCTCCTCTCTTGGCCCTGCCTGATACTTTCTTTGCTCTGCTCTCACACAGGCTAACAGTCCTCAGCCTTGGAGAAAGCAGTGCTGACCGAAACCTAGCCCCTTTCTCAACTCCTCCCTGATCTTGACTCCTGTCCTCCCACACCACTTAGCCTAATCCCCCCATTGTTCTAGGACCACCTCTGGCTGATTGCAGCCAGCCCCTGCCTAATTGTTCAACCCCCTCTGAGCACCTCTACTTAACTACTACTTCTCCCTTCCCTCCTCAGATCCTGCTAGGCTGCTAGGGCTCTCCAGCACAGCGGCTTCTCCGCTCACGCTGCCAGCACCATGGGGAAGCCTTGATTCTGCACCCCCCCCAACCAGGACCGTCCTGCCCAAATCCTCGGCAAGACAAACCAGGCGCTTCTGTAGCGCTGCTACACTCTCCCTCTGCCACCACTGCCTGCAAGCTCCCGGGGAAGCCCTGACTAGGCTCTCCCTCTGAAGTACTGCCAGCTTGATCTGTTCCCACCGGCACTGTGCGCCAGCTCCCCACCCACCCTATCTGGACACTCACTTATATACTGTTCCAGGGGTCACTTGCTGCTCCTGTAATTTTCTAAGTGTCTGTTTCCCCATTTGCATCCTATATGCCTCTGCCACTATGGGCATTCATTCATCTGAACCACTTTTTGGAAAAAGTGCATCTCATTCACTGTACCCAGCTCCCACTTAAAACGACAATCAGAACCAGGATTTCTGTGACTAATACACAGGAATAAGCTTCACCCGCTGCCTCACTGCACCTACAAATGTCCCTTATGACTACTTGGACCATACAGTGCATCATCGTAATCACCCTTATTTCCACCTTGGAACCCTGAAATGCATCCAACCAAACTACTCAGGTTAACCACAGGTGGGTAGTACTAAACGTGTATGGAACAGTGACCACCTCTTACCACGAGGAAAGCCGCAACAACCGGCAATTGCCCCCCAGGATTGCTTATGTGTCATACCTAGCTAATGATCCATCCATGGTTCCACTCCTCACTGGTTTTGTTCCCCACTGTGGTACCACAAAAGCACGAACATCCAGAAAAAGAAAATCACCAAATAATAAACTACTACTGGAACACCTCATTCATCTACTTCTACTCCTACCTGATGTCTGGCAATGTACACCCCAACCCTGGACCTCCCCATGACTCGAGCGCGTGGCCATGAAAATCATCAGGACTTGCACTAGCCTCAATAAACATCTGCAGCCTCCTCCCCAAAATGGACAATCTGAAGGTCTGGGTTTCTCGTCATAACCCCAGTGTTCTGTCTGTTGTGGAATCTTGGCTGTATCCAAAGATACTAGACACTGCCATCGCACTACCTGGCTACACTTTGTTCAGACAGGACCGCCTCACGAAAAGAGGCAATGGTTGTGTCACTTACATCAAAGACTCTCTCCAGGGGTATGTCTACCCCCCCCCCTTGCAACAGTGACAACCTGCAAGCAATGGCCATCAAACTGCTCTTAGGGGCACACAGTAGAGTGCATACTCTGCTCTCCGTCTATATCCCACCAAAACTGACCACGGCCAGCACCTGCAACCTTGAGGACTGTATCAGTATTCTGAGCCTCAATACTGAAATCGTACTGCTAGGAGACTTTAATATCAATTGGCTCTCTCCTGCATCTGCGTCTGTTAAGGATACCCTTTCCACAATCCATTTCTCCCAAATGGTGGAGACTCCTACCAGAGTCAATTGCAACACCGGCACAAGCACCCTGCTGGATTGGGTACTCACCAACAGTCCTGCACATATCACCAATCTTAACATTCTCCCAGACTCATTCAGTGACCACTCCCCTGTTAAATGCACCTGGAACAATTACTGCAAACCCCCCAACAGAAATATAAAGAATCACGTGCTCCTAAAAGGCCACCTTCCACAGCTAAAAGCAGACCTAAAATCCCAAGACTGGACAGACCTGTATGAAATCAATGACGTGGATATAGCTCTGGACCTCTTCATATCAAAAGTCATTGCTGTCTGTGATAAGCATGCACCATTGCAACTAGAAAAGTCAGAGGTCCCTTCAACCCCTGGATTACCCCTGAACTTCTAGAACAACTTGCTTCAAGAGATCATTTCTGGTAAAAAGCACAAGCTCAGGGCACTGCCGCAAACATCCAACATTTTAAAAAAGCCCAAAAGGATTGCATGAAAGCTATCTGTCTTGCAAAAATCTCATACTACAAAGAAACCCTCACCAACTCGTGGAACAGCAGCAAGTCTTTCTGGGCCAACCTCAATGATATTACTGGGAGGGACCCCCAAACTGCCCCAACTATGCTCACTGTTGATGGGGTACCAACCTTGAACCCTCTGCTTATTGCAAGCTCGCTGAATAACGTATTCACTGACCTAAGTAGTGTGCTCCCGGTGGATTATTTAAATTCTCCAACCCAAGAGACCTCCAAGGGATGCCAGCATTGCTCCCAAACCAACCGCTATTCCACTTCAAAGAAATCTCTGAAGCTGATGCCAGAAAATATCTAGAAAAGGTACCCAGGAAATCAAGATGCAGCGGGGACTCCCTGGACCCAGACCCAGGTGGCCATTTTGAATAAGGTTAATCATAGATCATTTCGACTCATGTGACTTCTGGGGCTGAGTGAGTTGTTAACTTGACACTTGATAAAATCCTTGGGCCACTGACCAAAATAGTCAACCTGTCCCTCTGCCACTTCCAGTTCCCCCAATGATGGAAATCTGTGACAGTAACCCCTGTACACAAAAGTGGGGACAGGGCTTGGCACAATAACTACAGACCGATTTCCATACTCTCCCCCACCCCACCCCAGTCTCCAAGGCTCTAGGGCGGATAGTGGCTGACCAGCTTGTGGAATATCTTAACCAACACCAACTCCTACATCCAGAACAACATGGGTTCCAGAGTGGCTACAGTACCATCACGGCCTTACTCAAATTTACTAGATTCATTCATCAAGCCTTAGACCAAGGCCACCTGGTTGGGACAGCCTTCATTGACCTATCAAAGGCATTTGATATAGTGCACCATGCGCTCCTCCTTGAACAGCTATCTGGCATTGGACTTGCATCAGAAACAATGAATTGGTTCAGCAGCTTCTTGTGTAACCGCTACTAACAAGTCAGGACTGGGGAAGTCCTCTGACAGCAGACCTGTCACATCTGGTGTTCCACACGGATCAATACTGGAACCTTTGCTGTTCAGTTTATTCTTAAATAATCTCTTGTCACTGTCATATGCTCCTTAACGCCGTCGATGCGGTCATTTTCTCCAGCAACCCACGCCCTGAACTTGTAGAGGCAGATCGCCAAAGAGGCTTTGCATCTGTGGAAAAGTGGTTCAAAGAGCAAAGGCTTGTTATGAACTATAAAAAGACTAAGACCATGCTTTACTCCACCTCCCAAAGCAAGCTCAAAAACTTCCCCCTAGCAATAAGGAATGACAGCAGTACCATACTGGAGCTAGTTCCTCATTTCAAGTACTTGGGTGTAATAGTTGACTCCACCATGTCCTATGCCCAACATATTGACGTTACTGCAAGAGCTAATAATACAAGAATTGGGATTCTCTACCGTCAAAGGCACTGTCTTAAAACTCACAAAGCACTGAACCTGGCCATCAACAGTTAAGTTGCCTCCCTCATAGACTATGGGCAAGCTATCTATGGGTCTGCAACAGACACGGCCCTTCATCGCATCTCAGTTGCTCTAAACAAAGCCTGCTGTCTTCTCACAGGTACTGCAAGACTCACACACCTGTGATCTTTATGCCCAGGCTGGATGGCTACAACTAAATGACAGACTCCGATATCAAACCTGCCTCCTTGCCAAAAAAGTCTCCCTAAATTTGCTACCAACAGGTGTACAGAACCTGCGGTCCCTGCCTATGGGTACTAGACAGACTGGAAGCTCCACCACTCAAGTATTTCAGGTGCCCAGATGACGCAATGACATGGCACAATGTGCATTCTCACACTATGCCACCCCCGGGCAAACTCCCTACCTCCAGACATTACTGGTGCTACAACAATTGGCTCTTTTAAACACAGACTGCCCAGGCACCTTATTGACACGAGTAATTGTACGTGCTTCCACTAAGATCCCTCTCAAATCAGCAAACTACCAACAGCACTTAAATGTCCTGCTTACTGTTCCTTTTGGGTAGCCCACCACAGCACTTCTTTGACCCCCCATCCTATCTCCCTCCTTGGGCACAGCCCCTCCTAGCCTCCACCTCTGTGCTCTTTCCCTTTACACTTCTCTCCCTGTCTTCTACACTCTGTCCCCTCAGATCCCCCTCTCCCTGTGTATCCACTCATAATACTGTTTGTTTATCTTCAGGATGCAGGCATACATTGTACAATACCTCAGCAGAATTTACCTCAGTGCATTAATGTTATTGGATATCTGTACCTATTATGTATATTGTTCTCTGTTCTTGTATCTTACTGTCTTATGTTAACTGATGTGGAACCTCTTAATGAGCATCCGCTCAATGGTGTTATCCAAGATCTCAAAAAATAAATAAATAAATAGGGGGTCTTAGAGCACTGAGGATGGAGAAAGCACCAGGTCTGGATGGCATACACCCCAAAGTGTTGAGACACATGGTAGAGGTCCTAGCAGGACCATTGGCAGACTCGTTCACAACCTCTTTGAGGACTGGATGCGTGTTCCAAGACTGGAGGATGGCACATGTGGTGCCATCCATAAAGGTGGGCTCAAGGACAAGCCAGGGAATTATAGGCCTGTCAGCCTCGCCTCCATCATGGGGAAGCTCATGGAGACTATCCTCAAAGAGAGGCTTGCAGCCTTTCTGGAGGTGAATGGTCTCCAGGAAAGCAGGCAACATGGGTTTGTCACCGGTACAGCCTGCCAGACAAACTTGATAGACATCTATTGACGGGCCATGTGGTGGATGTCCTGTACTTGGACTTCAGCAAGGCCTTTGATTCAGTACCACATGGGAGGTTGGTTAGCAAACTGGGTTGTCTCTGGACTGGGGAGAGAATGGTGGAGTGGGTCAAAAACTGGCTGCGGGATAGGCAGCAGAGGGTTGTTGTAAGGGGGGGGACTCTCATCCCCAATGGCTGTAACAAGTGGGGTTCCACAGGGATCAGTGCTGTTCAGCATCTTCGTTGCTGACATTGCAGATGGATTTAGTAACAAGATCAGCCTGTTTGCAGATGACACGAAGATTGGAGCAGTGGTGGACAGCACAAAGGGGTGGCTAGGACTGCAGGAGGACTTGGATAAACTAGAATGCCGGTCGGACGCATGGCAGCCAGGTTTCAATGCAAAGAAGTGCAAGGTTTTGCACATGGGAGCCAGAAATTGCAAGTTCTGCTACAGACTGGGGGGGGGTACAGTTATCCAATACAGAGGAGGAGAAGGGTCTAGGAGTAATAATAACAGGGCAAATGAACCACTCAACACAGTGCAGAAAGACAGCAGCTAAGGCCAACAGGATGCTGGGGTGTATTGCCAGGGGCATCACCTCACAGAGGGAGGTCGGTCACCCTGCCACTGTACAGGTCACTGCTTAGACCAAATCCAGAGTACTGCATGCAGTTCTGGCTGCTCTACTTAGAGAAAGATGTCCGGTTACTGGAGGGGGTCCAGCGTAGAGCCACTAGGATGATCACGGGAATGGCGAACAAACTTTATGAGGACAGGCAGGGAGCTCAACATGTACTCTCTGGAGGACAGGCAGGATAGAGGTGATATGATCAAAACCTTCAAATATGTGAGAGGTATAAACAAGGTTAGTACAGAAGGAATTTTTAGATTAAAGGGAGGGAGAACACTAGAGGGCACAGTCTGAAATTGGAGGGGGAACAGTTCAAGGGAAATGAGAAGACACTATTTCATAGAAAGGGTGGTGGATGGGTGGAGCGCATGCTTGGAGGAGGTGGTAACATTAAAGCTGGCCAGTTTTAAGAAGGGGTAGGACAAGGTCAAGGGAAAGGTCACTTCCGGACAGGGGGTGGGCAGCTACAGAATTACACACTGCTAGCTGCACAATCGAGCAGAGTTGGTAGACCTTGAGGCCTGTATCTGCTGGCATTTTTCCTATGTTTGTATGATGAAGACATGGGTGATGGAGCTGAGACCCCCCCATTCTAATTCTACTGTGTCTTCTGGGGGCGGAGACTCGACCTTGTATACCCTGGGGTCCAACCCTGATGACACCTCTTTCATCTCTGTGATGAGAGAGTTACAAGCAGCGATGGGGTTCAACACTGAGGAGGAAGAGGATGTCACCAGGAGGAATCTGACAGACTCCTTGGAATTACCAGATTCTCCTCCCCTTTTTATCCCTCCCCTCATACCAGCCTTCAAAGATGCCACTTTGGCTGCCTGTTACAGGCCCAGTTTGATCCCTACCATGCCCATGAAGGTGGACAAATTGCATCAGCCTCCTTCAGGGGAACCCTGCTTTGCTGAGACACCTAAAGCAGGCCTAGTTGTGATAAATGCTACCCGTGACAGGACCAAGAAGCCTAAACACCTCAGCTCTCTGCCCCAGATAAGGAGTCCAGAAAGCTGGACCTCATGGGGAAGAGAACCTTTGCCTCCGCTATGCTGGCCATCAGGATCTTGAACTATATTGCCCACATGGGCAAATTTCAGAGTGCCCTCTGGAAGAAGGCCAGGACTGCTGCTCAGGCCCTTCTGAAGGGCCCCCAGAGGCAGGTGTTGCTTAAGGTCCTCCAGTCTGGGGCCAACATTGGCAAGCACCTTTTGAGTCCTGCCTGTGATGCTGCTGATGCCTCCGCTTGGGCTGTGGCAGTGGATATCTGTTTGAGAAGGCATTCTTAGCCCAAGGTATCTGGCCTTGCTACAGACATGCAACAGTCTATCCTGAATGCCCCCTTCAGAGGCTACAAGCTCTTTGGGGCAGATGTGCAGGGCATCCTTTTGGACCTCCAGGCCTTGGGTTGGACTCTGCAGTCTGTTCATACCCTCTACCACACCCAGCATAAAAGTGGCCAGAGGGTGCCCTTTCATAGGGCTTTCCCTAAGCCCAAGCAGGTCTCTAGGCCCCAGGGCAAGCATCAAATAGCTACGGCTGTCCCTGCCCTCTCTCCCTGTACCTACCTCCACCACTGGAAAGACCTCTAGAGGAGGTGGTACAGCCCCTACTGCAAGGGCTACCTCAACATGACTCCTTGCCAGACCCCCACCCTCCAGCTCTGTGGCAGGTGGTATTAGGGAGTCATTTCTCCCTTCACCTGGACAGGTGGCAGTAGATCACAACAGATGTTTGGGTCCTGCAGCTCATAGAGCAAGGCCACACTCTAGAACTACTGGAGTGGCCTCCAGACCAACCTCCAGTTCATTCAAGCTGCCCTCCAGACCAACATCCCTGTGCTGCTGGAGGAAATTTGCATGTTGCTGTGAAAAAAGGCCATAAAATGTGTCACACCTGATCAGAGGAACTGGGGGTTCCACTCCCACTTCTTTCTAGTCCCCGGATCCACTGACCATTCTAGATCTCAGAAATCTGAACTTCTATATCCAGTACAAGAAGTTCAGGATGGTGACAGAGCATGGCCTGCTGCCACTGGTGCATCAGGGAGACTGGAAATGCTCCCTCAACATGCAGGATGCATACCTGCATATTAAGGTGTGTACTTCCCACAGGCAGTACCTCCGGTTCCAGTTCCAGGAGGAACACTATCAGGTCCTCGCATTACCCTTTGGCTTGTCTTCTGTACCTCGGGTCTTCACCAAATGCTTGGTGGTGGTAGTGGCTGCCCTCAGGAGGGAGGGGCTGTATTTCTTCCCTTACCTGGATGACTGGTTTCTCAGGGCATAGTTCAAGGAGCACCTGCTCCATACCCCGGAACATACAAGATGCCCGTTTCAAGCTCTGCAGATTATGGTCAATTTGCCCAAGTTAGTCTTGATCCTGTGCCAGTGCCTCCAGTACATTGGGGCAGTTCTGGACATAGCTCAGGGCCTCACTTTCCTGCCACAGGGCAGACTGCCTGATGGCCTGGGCCCAGCTGATTTATGACAGCATATATGTCGCATCCAGAGCCTTTCTTAGGCATCTGGGCCTGATGACCGCGGCCGTTGTCACGGTGCCTTTAGCCAGGCTCTATATGCTGATCCCCCAGTGGACATTCAGAGTTCAATGGGACCAATGCACCAACAACCTTGAACAGATTCTAGTCTCCTCTCCAGTCAGAAAGCTGCTACTATGGTGGATGGATCCCAGCAACCTGTTGAGAGGGGTTCCCTTCCTAATTCCTTCATCTCAGCAGATCCTCACAACTGATGCCACGGGGTTGGGCTGGGGAGGCTCATCTGGGGCCTCACCGGACTCCAGTGACATGGTTCTCAGTGGAAGCTGCCCTCCACATTAGCGCCCTAGAGATGAGGGCTGTCCTGTATACTTTGCAAGCCTTCCAGGCCCATCCGTCTCCAGGTCCCATGCTGGTGCAGATGGACAACATCAGTGTACTGCACTACATCAAAGAGCAAGGGGGGACTCATCCATATCCTCGGTGTTGGGAAGCAATGATAGTATGGTACTGGACTTTAGACCACAGTCTAGAATTGTTGGCCATCCATATTCCAGGCATCCAGAATGTCTTGGCAGAATAGCTGAGTCTGTCATATCTCAGATGCTTGAGTAAGAGCTGTTGACCTCAGTCATATATGACCTGTTCGACAAGTGGGGTCATCCAGAGTTGTATCCTTTTGAATCCCGACTCAACTCAAAACTGCCACGTTTCCACTCGTACGCTCCAGGGCTTGGAGGTTTCTGGTGAGAAGCATTGTCCCTCTCTTGGAAAGGGAGGGTTCCTCTATGTCTTCCCTCCCTTTCCTCTCATTCAGAGGGTACTGATCAAGCTCCAGATGGAGGTGGGGCCACTCTGATCCATATTGCCGCCACCTGGCCTCATCAGATCTGATTCCCCTTACTGTAGCAGTTGGTGGTGGAACCTCCAGTACCCCCGCCTCTGTGCAAAGGCTTGATATCACAGGAGCAGGGCATTCTGGTCCATCCAGACCTGAAGTCACTGCACTTCCATGCCTGGCTTCTGAAGACATAGCCATGGCTAGGTTTGGGGTGTCCCAAAAGGTGGCTGCTGTCCTGGTGGCTGCTACAGAGCCTTCCACCAGGGCCACTTATTCCATGAAGTGAAAGCGCTTTGCTGTGTGGGTGGCTTCCCATCATTTGAACACTCACTTGTCCTGTGAATCAGATTCGGGGAGTATCTGCTGTTCCTTTCAGATTTGGGCCTGCAGTACTCCTACATTAAGATGCACCTGTCAGCTGTTTCTGCCTCCATGTGCTGGCTGATGGCTATACAGTGGCACAATTAGAGGTGTCCTGTACCTTTTTGAGAGGAATTCTCTGTCTGGAGCTTCCCATCTGCAATCCAGTCCCAGGTTGGGACTTAAATTTTGTTTAAGAAAAACTTACTTTGGCTCTCTTTCAGCCAGCCGTGACATGCGAGCTACGTTTTCAGTCATGGAAAGTGTTATTTTTAGTTGTCGTTGCTTATGCTCAAAGAATTTCTGAGCTTCAGGCTTTGATGTGTGAGCCTCCTTACTGTATTTGACTTTCTGCAAAGACAGGGTGTCTTTGCACACGAATCCTAAGATCTTGCAAGGATCAGTCTTCACCATTCAGCAATGGTGGGTTCCAACCGGAGGTGTAAGACTCTGGGGAAGTGATAGCTTTAAGATTTTAAGAAGGAGGAGCCGACATCAGAGATGGTGCCACCCATGAGGCTGATGTATGATGCGATGCTCATGGACTGGCCAGTAACCAACATCAACTCCCTCTCCTCTTCAGTTCTGTTTTTCCTGCTATTGAGGTTGCACCTGCACTTCATGGGACATACCATGGGAGCTGTTAATTCTACTGAGACACAGTTCTGCGCCACTTCACTCGATGCCATATTTCCTTTACCACTTAGGTTACCTTCATTTTTTTTCTCGCTACTTTTAGTACGGTACCAAGTCTTTTCCCTGCATTTTTGTTATTTTCCGGTTGGTCATGTCCAGTCCAGGGCCTAGAAAATCCACAAAGTCAAAGGTGGGTCTTCCCTTCCCCAAGCGTCGGTGCCTCTGTTCAAAGAATATGTCGACACCCCACCATCTTGACCACTGCTTTACCTGCCTGGGTCAAGACCACAACATGGATTCGTGCAGTACCTGCATTTCCATGGATTACCGCACCCTGGAACTGCATGCAATGAAGTTGGGACTGGACCCCCCCAACTTTTGAAGGGTGACGTCACACTAGGGACTCCAGATCCAGATCTTTGGGTTCTTCCCCTGAGTCCCTCCCTGGTGTTATACATACCAAGGGAGAGCAGGCCTCTGCTAGTCTTAGTCTCACTGAGACAGGAGGCCTGCGCGAATGGTCAGTGGGACAGCTGGCTTCCTCCAGGGAGTTGGTTGAGCACTCTTTGTAGTCTAGTGCCCCTTCAGAGACCTGGATGCCCTGCTGGTGGTGCTGCAGCCATACGCTGGGACTGCACCGGTAGCTCCCTTGACACCATGGTCTGGTGCAGACTCAGCTCCTGGCCCTTTAGCTGCAGCTAGTGAAGCGAAGTGACGCAGACTGCACTGCTGAATCCCTTTCTGCTACTGCTTGCAGCATCGGGAGAGGGAGAATCTCGAGGGTGGCTACTTTGGAGATCTCCCTGATCTCATCCTCCAGCTCAGAGAATGAGGATCGGGATGATCCTGATTGGTCCCCAAGCTCCTCGAAGCCTCGAGGCCCTTCTATTCCCAGTTTGAGGCTTTCAGTGGTGGTAGGGCCTGGGACTTCTCTCAGTGCTGACCGTGGCGCCACTTGTGGCGGCAGGATGCCTCCGATGCTCAAGGAGATGGCGGTACCATGGCCGGTGCTGGGTTGGAGGTCGGTGCTGCCTTCAGTGCCCGGTTGAGTTCTGGCACCGCCTGTGGTGTCGGACCTGATTCTGGTGCTGTTTGCAGTGTCAAAGGGTATGTCAGTGCCATTCGCAGCACTAACTTCCTTCCTTTGCGCTCCCTGGGCTCTCCTACATCCATTGGTCCTTCTTTGAGGGGCAGGTCTTTTTCTGGTGAGGTGGGGGTCAGGAGGTTGAGGTTGGTGCCATGCTCCATGGACAGAGTTGCTGGAGTCTCAGCCAGAAGCTGTAGTACTGACTTGGCTCCCTATCTCCATCGAAACCATCTGGCCCTACAGTAGGTGGGAACAGGGGCCGCCTTTTGGGATCTGTACGGCTCCAGCTTCCCCACCAAGGGGTCACCCCTCAAGAGCACCACTCTGTCTGTCCCCCAATGGTTGAGAGTTCAGAGATGGCCAAGTCACACAACCCCATCCCATGGGAGGGGTCCCCTGCATGCTCTCAGAGCCCTGGTAGAAGGTCTAGCTTGTTCTATCACAACCCTTCTCCTCCTCCTCCCAGGTATTTCCAGCCCTACAGGGCCCTTGACTTGGAAGCAGTTCAGGGTGTCAGTGAGTGCATTTCCCACATACCTTACAGCCATGGATCAGGCCATCTTTTGACCAGAAACCCCTGCACCACTGCCCCCTGAGAGCAGCTCCTCTTGATCCCCGTTTTACTCCTCTGAGGAAGAAGATTTATCGGTCCACCTCTCCTCTGATGCTGATTTTTCTAATTACCAGCAGTTCCTTGTGGGAATGTTGTGGGGTCTGTAGTTGGACCACTTTGCTGCACGTGGTCTGGCCCGATCGATGCTGTCCTTCCTTGGGGAGTACAGTGCTGACACTACCGTCATCCCTCTGTGGCCTCGGCCCATTATGGAGGCATCACAGAACATCTGGTGCTGCCCCTCTGCCCCCTCTCCAGCCCCAAGGGATGTACAATGCAGATACTGAGCACCCCGGGAGGTCTCCAGGAGCCATGCCCCACCTCACTTCCGGTGTGGAGCTCCTGGATATCCCCTCTGGGCATAGCTGCCCAAAGTGTGACGGTCCCCGAGTCAGATTCAATCAAAATCGACAGTTGGGGTCGGAGAGTCTTCTCAGCAGCATGCACTACACTGTGCATTGCTGCACACATGGCCCACATGGCTACCTATGGCAGGTACCTGTGGACAATGCTGGGACTACTCCTGGTGTCCATGCTTGATCGTGAGGCAACCAGACAAGCCATTTGTCTTTCCATCCAGGGCGTCCTATGACGCCAGTAAGCTAGCATCCAAGTTGGTGGGAACAGCGGTCTGCATTCAGTGGATGGTGTGGCTTCATCTATCTAGGTTATCACCCCAGGCCTGGTGTAGGGTGGTCACCTCATGATACCAGGGGCAATTTCTTTTCACCGAAGGGCCATCCGTGAGCTTGTGGGGTGCCTTCCATCTCCCAAGCCAAGGGAACCTCCACCTGCCCTCAACCAGTCTCAGATCTCGCCAGATCTGTAAGGGGCCCCTGCCTCTCTGTGTTCTCCCCCACAGGAGGCTGAGGGAACAACTACTGTATATCCCTCAGGGTTACCAACACCACCAAAAGTGCTGAATGGTGAAGATATGAAAATTACGTACTCACGTAATTCTTGATATTCCAGGATATCTTCATCATTCAGCACTGCTACTCGCTCACCTTTCCCCTCATGACCAGGCTTCAGGGCAGTGTCTCCCCCCGCCTAACCACTATTAAAAAAGGAAAGGAAAACCAATTGGAACAAGTTCAGAGACGATTAACTAATATGATACCAAGACTGAAAAACAAATCCTATGACATCGTCTTAAAGAAACCAGACTCTATCCTCTACATTTTAGAAGATTTAGGGGAGATATCCTATTCTTGTTTAAAGTATTAAGATCACCAATACAAATGAAGCAATGTGGATTAACACTAACAAATGTACAGTAGCAGACTACACAATAAACAGCTATTAGTTGAATGGGCTAACACCAATAAACGAGATAAATATTTTAGTATAAGGGCATCCAAGCTATGAAATTCACTCCCACAGGATTTAATAAACTTAAATAACTTTGATACATTTAAATCAAGATTTTTGGCTAAACCAACGTAAATAATCAATTATCCTCTATTGAGTGGGACAATCTCGATGGGCTTCGGCCTTCTTTTGTCCCATAATAATCCAGTAAATCCAGAAAAAACTTCGGGGGATGCTGGTTGTCAGCTACTCCTGAAGGGAAAAGTCCTTTTTTTCCCCTTAAACAAGAAAAACAAAATGGCCCAGATATTCAAACTGCGCCAGGCTGTGGCGCAAGCCTGGGCGCAGCTCAACTTGGTTGCACAGGGGTGTGGCCTGGGCGATATTCAACGGAGCTGCGCTTAGCGCAGCAGCTTGATCAGACCCCTGCCACCCCCACTGTGCATGGTGCAGTGGCACTGTGCCAGCGCAAGTGGCCAGAGTGGAGCATGGAGATGTGCTAGCGCAAGTGCCATTGCGCCATGCACAGCACCTGCGATACTCAAAAGGGTACATGTATATGGGGCCATAATTTATGCAAGGCGCACATGGGGCCATTTGCATGTCATTATGGCCCCATTTGCATCCCATTAGCATGCAGGTGCGCCAATCCCTGACAACTTGTGCCTGGCGCCCTGCCAGGCAGCAGCCGTCGGGGACCGATGCCCCCTGCAGCCCGATTGCGGGCATTTGTCTCCCAAAAAAAGCCTTGTCTAATATCCCTGGTGGTCCAGTGGACCGCTATGTGCCCAATCACGGGCATCGGTATAATAACGGCCTCCCCCGGCTAATATCCCTGGTGGTCCAGTGGGCCGATCGTGGGCATCTGTGTAAATCCCCCCCGTCCAATATCCCCTAGTGGTCCAGTGGACCGATCGCTGCCCGATCACGGGCATCTGTAAAATAAAGATGACCTATTACCCTGGTGGTCTAGTGTACCCCCTCCCCACCCGCCCTGAGCCACGCCCGCTCCCCTCGGTCAGCCAGCGGTGCAGCGCTCTCCCGCCTGCCGCCCGCGTCTGACAGCTCGGTAGGAGCTGCATGCCCGATGATTCTCGGCGTGAGCCAGCAGAGGCGTGCAGCCCATCCGTACTACACATTCCAGATATGGAGATAGATTCATTCACATATCTGGACCCTGCTGTCAATCACGGTATAAACTAGCGACCCATTGGCTCACGCTGTGAACAATAGGCGTGCAGCTCTACCGACTATCAGTCGATGAGGCGGCAGGCGGGAGCGGGGTGGGCTCAGTCGGCAGGTGGGGAGGGGTACACTAGACCACCAGGGTAATAGGTCATCTTTATGTTTTACAGATGCCCGCGATCAGGCAGAGTGCGATCCACAGGACCACCAGGGATATTGGCGGAAGATTACACAGATGCCCGCGATCGGGCAGCGATCGTCTACTGGACCACCAGAAATATTGGATGGGGGCATTATTATACCGATGCCCGTGATTGGGCACAACAGTCCACTGGACCACCAGGGATATTAGAGGGGCTTTTTTGGGGAGACAAATGCGCAGTGGGCACATAAGCAGTCCACTGGACTACCAGGGATATTGGAGGGGGTTTATGTACACAGATGCCCGGATGGGGCATGGGGGTGCCGCCAGGTGTGGCAGGAACTCGGGTGGCCACCCACAGGTGGCAACTGCCGTGTTGCGCCCCTGCAATGCGACAGCTCACCTGTGGGTGGCCATCATTTGTTCCTTTTTGGGGGCTTAACTTTGTGCAGGCGCAAGTAGGGTTGCACATGCATGGCTCTACATCCCAGGCTGAATATCGGGCTGTGCAGGTTGTCATCGACATCCCACCTGTGCCTGCATACATTACTGATGCACTCCGGCGCATCGGGATTCGTCTCGGCGCCTTTTCCCTTTTGAATATCACGTGGGCGCATCAGTGGGTTGTGCATGGCGCAACACTGTTGCGCCATGCGCAACCCTTTTAAATATCTGGGCCAATGTCTTTTCCCTCTACTTCTTGGAACTTCTTGTCCATCGTTCTTAGAGGAAGGCAACTGCTTCTAGGGCACCTGCCCTTTCTTTACTATGTTAAAAGAAGAGATTTCTTTACTTTCCTGCTCAGGAAAATGGACATTTTTCGGTATGTCAATGACTATTCATTCTTCTCCAGACCCTTTGGTCCTGAAAAAAAAGGGAGAGAGGGTCAGACTAGAGACGTTTTACAGGTCCTGGTATATGCCCCCCACCCCCCAACCACTTCTTGTCAGTTGGAAGATCTCTGTTGCCATTGGACTGTGTTCTGATCCCTTCGGGGGCAGAGCTTGCAACAAATCTCAGTTGTGGTATACCGATGTTTTACAGCTACCCACCTCCATCTCAGTTGATCTGTAGTTGTGCTGGTCTGTAGTCTGCTACTGCAGCCATTCAGTTTGGCATCCTCCTACAGACTTGTCTTGAGGGGAAGGGACCATTCATAAACATACCTGTTTCCCCTAGTCTGACTGGATCCCTGCTGTCAGTCTATTTTCAGAGGCACTTCTCTCTGTGTTTTTGCAGTCTGCAGTTAGTGTTTACAAGTTTGTCTCAGACGTTGGCTCTCAAAGGCACCTCCTCCTTGGAGGGCCTCCGACAAACTGCCCACACAGGGCTCAAACTTGTAGGATTATTTATTGCCTCAGAGAAGTACTGCTTTCCTTGCATTCCATTCTTAGCTGTGCCTTTGATGGCTCAGTTTTCTTCCCTGGGTGACACTACCTAGGGTCTCTCTCTTATGGCCTGGTGTGAGAGTAAACCAGCTCTCCACCCCACCATTTGACTGAGATCTGGGAATCGGATCTCTCTCTCTGTCTCTCTCCCTCCCCCTCTCTCCCTCTCCTCTCTCTCTCTTCTCTCTCTCTCTCTCTCTCTCTCTCTCCCAGTAGTTCTGGTCATCCCTGACCTTTTTAAGCCCTCTGCCCAGAGATTCTTCTTACCTCTGGTCGGGTTTTATTGTTTTACTTGTATCCTTTCCTTTTCCCTATCACTTGGGCTCCCTTGCCCACCCTTCTTATTTTATCTTACTCTTTTTTTCCTCTCCTGCAGACAGAAGTGAGGGAGAGGGAGATGGCATCAGTTACTGGACAGTCCACGAGCGCAATGTCATACATCAGCCTCATGGGCGGTGCTGTCTCCGACATCGGCTCCTCCCTCTTAAAATCTTAAAGCTATCACTCCCACAGAGCTGTTACCCACCAGTGCTGAATGGTGAAGGTATCCTGAAAGATAAAGAATTATGATGAGTACGTAATTTTCATTTTCTTCCTAAGGTGATGTCTGAGTTTACCTTAAATCAAACCTTCCACCTGCCTGTTTATTACACAGAGCTTGCTAATCCAGGTGAAGCATTGCTTCATACCTTAGATGTACTGTACATAGAATTCTGCACTATTATACACACCATACGAAGGACTGCCGGAGGTCCTCACAGCTGTTTGTTTCTTTTGCCCCTGGGAAAGAAGGCATACCTGTTTCTAAACAGTGCTTGTCCAAATGGGTGGCCAATTATGTTATTTTTTTTTTTTTTTATTAAATATAGTTTTTATTAAGATTTTAGTCAAATGGTACACACTTTACAAGTATACATATATCATCATTACAAGACAATGACGTAACAGTTCTGTATTGTTGGTCACAGGAAAAACATCTTGATGACTGATAGTCCATTATTCTATATTCATGGTCTCTTACAAAAGACTGACATTCTCACAATTCACTGTTCATCTGTCAGAGGGCAGAACACATAAATTAAGAAGTATGACAAGGGCCCCCGCCAAGTGAGAGCAGCACCCCGTTTATGCCTCAAGTCCCACCTAAGGAACAAAATCTAAGTCAATCTGTGCCATATACCATTATCCATTTTGCCATGTAGTCACAAACAAGGTGGTTTTGTCATGTATAGTGGCAGTTAACCTTTCTAATTGATAAATATTCATGACTATAGCTCTCCAATCCTCCACTTTAGGAATGGTTGTAGACCTCCACCTCCTTGTTGTAGCCTTTTTGGCAGCTATCAAAAATATGGATGACAAGGTGTGCCCCCTCAAATGGCATAACCAACAAAAGAACCATCTCTGCTGTTCATTGTTATTTCACCCAGACAATTCCATAGCTCAAGCTGTGAATTACGCCTGTATGGGGTCCACAATGTACACTGCCAAAAGATATGTCCCAAATCTGCCATCTTACATTTACATCCTCTCCAGCACTGGCCATAACTCAAGGGCAGGTATTTGATCAGCACAGCTGGTGACCGGAAGTATATCGACACTTCCAGGCATGTTCCCTCCAAATGGAGGACAAAGTGAGTCTGACAGTCTACAGAAGATTATTAAGCCATTCTGCAGGTGTAACAGAAAATTCTAATTCTGAATTCCATTTGTTAAGTACAGTGAAAGTGTTGTCCCCCATGGTTTCCCTAAATATTCAATATAGCAGTTCTATGACATGACCCCCACGCTACCCCTGATTCTACCCATTAAAAAGCTTAATAACAGTGGTTTAGGGTTAGGGTTAGGGAGTGCCATTCTATCTTGCCTCTGGCTTTGAATACAGGTTCTTAATTGGAGAAATCTAAAATGGTTGGTAGAGGGGAGCCCATATTTGCTTTGTAGTTCAGCAAGAGAAATTATTCCAGTATTACTCAACACCCAAAATACATAATGGATACCCAGGTGGCGCCTTCTACGAAACACTGTGTCTATAGAAGAGGGATGGAAATTCTCATCCATCGATATAAGTCAGAGATAGTAAAATATTTCCAAGAATTTGGGGTGGCATTTCAATGAATATCAAAATTTTAGGGGCCCAGCAGTAAATTTAGTAACATTTCGGAGCGGAACTAATTTGCCTCTTGTGGAGAATAGTATATAAACTATATAAAAATCATTAAGTGCAAACTCTATTACCTTACAAGTTGCAGTCTATGTGGGGAACAACCAAAGAATGACTATCTTAAGAAAGGCTGCCTTAGTGTACCATTCAAGGTTAGGAAGACTGACCCCAACCAGCGCCGAAGGCAAATGTAGTATGGAGAGCCGCATTCTCGGGCATTGCCCCCCCCATATAAAATTCAATATCATTTTATTCCATAAATTAAAATAAAAACAAAGTGGCCAAATTAGAAGAGTCTGGAACAAATATAAAAGTTGAGGGAGCACATTCATTCGTGTGGTTTCCACTTTCTGGAAAAAAGATAGTCTTCCCCAATTTGATAAATCTTGTTGTATTTGAAGGATTAAAGGCTCATAATTTAGGCAATCTATAGCATCGATATTTTGTGGAATATAAATACTTAAATAATTAATTTTTGTGTTTCTCCACTTAAGAGGAAAGTTACGTCATAAAGTAGTGGTAGGGGGAATAGTTACAAATCAGGACTGCTGTTTTAGGAATATTTAACTTAAAACCTGCTACTTTTTCAAAGGTAAGTAGAATGTCCCATAGCTTAGGGACCAATGTCTCTGGGGACAGCACAAGTAGCAGCATGCCATCAGCAAATAACGTAACCTTGTGCTGGGCCTGGGCCAACGGGATCCCCTCTATCGCTTTTTCTCTTCGTATTGCAGTAGCCAGGGGCTCCATGTACAGTACAGAGCAAACAATAGTAGAGACGGTGGGCAGCCTTGCCTCGATGCATTGATATAGGAGGAGTCAGGGCTCTATTGATCCTGATATAGGCCTGCGGGGCAGTATATATGTTCTTTAGCCAGATCTGGAAAGACTCCAGAAAAACTGTATTAACATTTTGTTACAGGAAGTACAGTAAGGAACTGCCTGGTGTTGTTCGTGGTCTTTCCACCAGAGGAACGGCCACTTCAATTTCCTGTTTCAAGAATGTTTCAGTTGCAGAGATCTGTGCTGCTGTCACCTGGAGTACTGTCAATACTTTCACTAAACACTACAGTCTGGACATTGCTTCGAGGAGAAGGGCAGGCTGTGGCCTAGCTATGCTTCAGGGCCTTCTGTCTTAGGCCTGCAGCCTCCAACCACTCAGACTGTCCCTCTGTCTGAACTGCTTGGGACATGTTCCTTAGGTGTGGTCTGATGCAAGAGATACCCTTGATGAAGATAGTAGTTACGGAAGAACTTACCATAACAGTAAATCTTCAAGAGGATCTCTTGCATCAGGCCATGTCATCCTACCATCCATCCTCCATGGCTTTAGAGCTTGCTGTGTCTGTTTCTCTTTCTCCAGGATGGTTCACCTTCTGTTTCACCTCTCATTCTGGAGGGAACCTCTGGGTCTTCTCAGTTCCCCTGCCTGTGATCAGCTGTAGGGGGGGTCTATTACAGGAAAAGAACTGAGGAGGGCGTGGGGCCACCCATGTATATGTGGGAGAGATGTCACTGCATCTAACGTTGTCATGGATGGCCCCCTTGTACACTGCTAGCTAGAAAAACTTCCATGTGGTCCTAGTGCCTAGAGGCTATAAGTTCCTTAGGTGTGGCTTGATGCAAGAGATCCTCTCAAAGATCTACTGTTACAGTAAGTTCTTACATAACTGTACTTTTACGCTGCAGGGCCTCATCTGTCTCACTGGAAGCATAACTATGAGAGAGAATTGCCTTAAACTGGAAGCGGGAATTTTAGGATAGAGTTCAGGAGGCATTTCTTCTTGGAAAGGGTGGTTACATAATTTTTATTCATTTATTTATTTTATTTATTAACATCTTGGATTCAAGACCTTTGAGCAGATGCACTTTACATAGGTTCCACGTCAGAATGATAACATAGCCAGGTTAACATTTACAATAGTTACATTGCAAGTGTCACCAGGCCTAAATGCATTTATGTATAAACAGGAGATGAAGATTCAGGAGATTACTATAGATAAAATAAAGTGAAAATGACACTAAGAGTGTGCAGAGGTACATCTTAATTACAGCAGAGGCATTGTACAATGAATGCCCGAGTCTAATCGTTACTAGGCTACTAAATACAGAGTAAAACAGGCAGAAGGCCATAAGGGAAGAGAAGAAGTAGTGAGGGAGAAGGGGTGGTAGGGGGGTGGGGGATAGGGGGAGGAGAGGGGGTGATGATAGGTGGGGGCAGGAGGGCCCCAGAGGTAAGTGTAAAATAGGTGCACATGAGGGTAGTAATTAGAGTAGGTGAAGGTTGGGGGATACCCATAAGGAGCAGGTGCGATAGAATTTGGTACTGCCTAGTGGTAGCAGTCACAGGTAGACTCACCGACTAAATGCTTGTGAAGTAAGTGTTTAAAGGAGACCAACTTTGTTGCATTGAAAATGTCTGATTGCAGTGCATTTATCCAGAGCTGGGCTCTATAGGCGAAAGCATGCTGTCCAAGCGAGGTACAGCATCTAGGAGTTCTGAAAATATGACTACCAGAACTTCTGGTAATGCAAGGGTTTAACGATGGCACCAGTAGGGATTGAACACCAGGAGGCATCATATCTAGGCTGACTTTTTTGGTAAGCAGGCATGTTTGATATCTGTGTCTCTTGTTGAATAGGAGCCAGTTGGCCTGGATATATAGGTCACATGTGTGGGTTCGGCATTCTGACCCAGTTTAGGAGGCAGCAGGCGTTATTTAGAGCTATTTTGATATGTCTGAGGCAGATCCGTAGATGACAATGCCATAGTCAGCAAGTGGGATAACAGAACTATGTATGGCTAGGTTCAGCACTTCAGGGGTCAGGTTGTGTCTATGCCTGTAAAGCATGCCTATTCACCTGTTTATTGCTTTCACAGTTGAATCAATGTGCTGGGTGTAGGACAGCGTGGAGCTCATGGTTAGACCCAGATATTTAAAATGTTGTACTTGTTACAGGGGTGATCCCACATTGTTATTGATGATAAGGGGGAAGGGCTTATGTTTGATGTGGATGCTGGGAGAACAGCATGGTCTTAGTTTTTTTGTAGTTCAGTATTAGCTTTTGGTCAGTGAACCATTTTTGGCAGATGCAAAGCCTTGCTGTAGCTGGTCTTGAAGGTGTTTTGAATGTGGGTTACTAATATATATTACTGCATCATCTGCATGTAGTAGGATGTTGCCGTGACAAGACTTTGGTAGCTTATTCAGAAAGATGCTAAACAGTAGCGGTCCCAGGATGGATCCTTGAGGGACTCCAGATTGTACTGTTCTAGTATCAGGGATGACATCTGCAATTTTTACTTGTCTGAGGAGAAGACAATGCTGATAAGCTGGTCAATAAGTAATGAATGGTTAACCATATCAAAGGCCTTGGTTAGATCTATGAATGTTGCCCCAACCAAGGGCCCTTGTTCCAGCGAGTTATGGATAAAACCAGTAAATTCCAATAGGGCAGTAATGGTACTATGGCCATGCCCAAAACCCATGCTGTTGGGCACTTTGCAGTTGGTAGGTTTCCAGGTACTCCTCCAGCTGGTCAGCCATGATGTGCTCCAGGGCTTTTGAAAGCGGTGGGAGAATCGAAATCGGGCGATAGTTTACATGCTGTGCCCGATCCCTCTCTTATGTACTGGGGTGACCTCAGACGATTTCTATCTCTGTGGGAATTGTGAGAGGTTAAGTGAAAGGTTAATTATTTTAGTAAGAGGCATTAAGATTTCTTGAAGTGCAAGGTTGATAAATTTGAGATCCAGGGAATCCCCACTGTATCTGGATTTCCGTAGCACTTTCTTAAGATAGCGTCTCGCTTCACATTCAGAGGTGGACTTGAAATAGAATGGAGGGCGGTCATGGTGAGGATCCTGGTTCAGCAAGTTGTCAATAGTGGTGGTAGGGTTGAAAAAGTCTGGTGGGAGGACACTGCTCAGATCTGAAGACGCCTTGTTGAACGTGTCGGCAATGACTTTTGGGTCCGTTGATGGGGTTCCTTCTATGTTTATCATGTTGGGTGTTAACTTAAGGTCTTTTCCTATGATGTCATGAATGTTTTTACAGAATGACCTACTGTTATTCCAGGTTTTAGATAGGGTGTCTTCATAATATTGACTTTTTGCAGTGTGGACCACTCTGGTGCACTCATTTCTTGCCGTTTTGGAGGTTGGATTGGGTACCAGAGGCCCACGCCTTGTGCCAGAGCCAATTCCTAGATTTTAAGAGTTCAGTAAGGGCAGGGGTAATTCACAGATTGCTGACACCTTTTACTTTTCATGTTTTAAGAGGGGTGTGTTTTTCACAGACTGCGTTGAACCTACTAATGAACTGGTCAAGCGCAGTGTCAACATTGCAGGCGTTGTGAATATCAGACCAATCTTGTTGCCTAAGGATGGCTTTCAGCTGCTCCAGGTGGCCCTGGATTAGAACCTGATTGGTAATGGTTCTAGCAGGGGATTTGCAATACTTATTGGACCAGTGGCAGGTGACAGGGGAGTGGTCACTAAGGCAGTCGGGGAGAATAGTGGCATCTGTTATACGCTCTAGACAGTTAGAGAGCACCCAGTCCAGCAAGGCACCAGACCCAGCTCGGTAATTTAGGATGGAATGAGCTCTCTGAGGAGGTGGTCTCACTGGATAATGGTGGAGAGTTTCAAAAGAGGGTGGCACTGGGTAAAGTAGAAGGTCAAGGAGGAAGGAAAAAGGCAGGGCAGAACCCTTGGTTATCACTGAGGACTCTGCAATTATTTTGGTTCTACATTTATTTGACAATCTGTGTATTTTCTCCTTGTATCTTGAACAATCCTGTTATTTGTATTTTGATGTTGTTTGACTACTCTGTAACCTCCCGGGTCGTGCCTGAAAATAGTCTTTGTATGGCTAGTGCACCCACCTGGTAAATAAAAACTAAATAAACAAACATGAGCAGACTCGATAGACCACTGGGCTTTATTCTGCTGGCAATTTTCTTATGTTTGTATCTCATTATTGGTTCTCTGCATTGCCCTTTGGCTTATGTTCTGCATTGTGTGTGATTACTAAATGCTTTGCAGTGGTTGCAGCTGCCATCCGCAGGGAGGGCCTTTGTTTTCCCGTACCTCGGCGATTGGCTTCTGAAGGTTCAGTCACAGGAGGCAATAATTTACATACTGTTCCACACTTGACGGCCCTTCAGGCAGTTGGGTATTCTAGCAATAGAGTCAAAGTCAGTGATCATTCCATGCCAGTGGCTCCAATACATTGGAGCAGTTCTGGACACAGGGGTGGGCAGGGCATTTCTTCCTTCAGACTGTGCAGCGGCTTTGTTTGCCCAGGCTCAGCTGGTTTCTTCCAGTGACTATGTTTCAGCCAGATGTCTACTAAGGCTAATAGACCTCATGGCTGCAGTAGTCCTCACTGTCCCACTAGCATGTCTGCATATGAAAATTCTGCAGTGCTTTCTCCATGCCCAGTGGGCTCAGCATTGGGACAAACTGGAGTGTCTCATACAGGTGACTCCTTCACTTCACTGCTCCCTGCTCTGGTGGTCGGACCACTCCAACCTGAAGACAGGGTCTCCCTTGCGCCATCCATCACCTCTTCTAGAAATGATGATGGATGCTTCAGATTCTGATGGGAGTGTCCATCTGAGCCCATTCCGAACTCCAGGTCAAAGGTCCACCTTGAATGCAGTTCTCCACAGTAACACTTCGGAGATGAGAGCTTTTCTGCTTGACCTACAGACCTTCTCTACCCTTGTTTGGGGTCACCAGCTATTGATCCATATGGACAACATTCCGATGATGTCCTGCATCAATTTCCAAGGCAGTGTTCATTCATACCCACTCTGCAAGGAGGCAATGAGGGTCTGTTACTGGGACACAAAACATGAGATGTTCCTTATGGTTGTCTTTCTGCCAGGTACACTCAATGAACTCGCAGATCACCTCTGCAGATCCTAGGTGCTTTGTCACAAATTAGAGTTATTGGACTGCATTGAGGACAACCTCTTTGAAAAGTAGGGTTGCCCAGACAAAGACTTATTTGCATCGTCATACAACTTCAAGCTGACTCTTTTCTTGCTTGCATGCTTCTGGGTCAAGAGATTTTTGATGAGATGGGTCTTCCCTCTCTTGGAAAGGGAGGTTTATGTACACATTTCCTCCATTCCCTCTGATCCATAGGATTCTGGTAAAGTTGTGGGTGAAACCATCCACCTTGATTCTAGTGGTCCCGTGCTTACCCAGACAAATTTGGATCTTCCAAGAATCAGTCTTCATCATTGATTCACACTAATGGGTTCTGAGCAAAAGGCAGTAGGACCCTGCAGGACATGGAACGTTTCAGGAGGGCTGGCACCAAGGTAAGCTGCATGCATGCCCTGTGCCACAAGGGGGAACTTGCGGCACAGGCATACCTGGGCATCAGCCCACAACCACCTCAGTTTCTTTTTTTCTGCTGTTGAGTGTGCTTCAGTGATGTCACTCGCCCGCCGGGAGTCAGAACTTCACATCTATATGGCAACAGCATTCAGTTCTTCTCAGTTTTAGTGTTTAGGATTTATTTTTGTGTCAGTTTAATGAATTTACAAAAATCTTTCAGTCTCTCATAGCCTTGCCAAGTTAACTGCCAATGGCCCTGGACAATGACGATAGGGTGCCTCCTCAGGCAAGCTGCTTCAATAACGGGGCCATGTTTGATCCCCTTCCTCCTTCGGAGGTGGGTTCTGATGATGGGCAGTCCTGTGCCTGGGGAGAAGAGACGGTCCTTCCAGAAGCACAAAAAGAAGAAGGCCATTCCCAACCTCCGTTGGTATTGTAGTGCCACTCGGCCTAGGGTTCTTCCTCTTCCTGTAGGAAGGGGAAGAAATTATGCCCTTTTAGATCATCTTCTGCAAGGTCTGCCACAAGGTTCTTGATGTCCCGGAGCAGAAACCAGGGGCTTCCCTTCATGGAAGGTCAAGGTCTCAGGGCCTGGAGTCCCTCCCTGTCTATTAGTCGGGACTCCGGTGGGCAGTTCCACCACCAGGCACCTCTTAAGGAGCAATAGGTGCAGCATCTGACCTGTTTGCCTCTGCCTGCAGAACTGGTCCCTGGCCCTTCAGGTCTGGTAACACTGGAGCTGGAGGCAGGGCCTTCAAGACAGGTACAGCATTTGCTTCAACAGCAGCCCTAGGGCCCTTGGCAGTGACTGCATCACTGACTCCTGTCCCACTGGCCACACCCTATTCAGTGTCGCTGCAGTTGGACCAGCTGTGGTGTATTTTCAAGTTATTTTGGTACAGGCTGGATTGTCAGCGCAGGATGTAGTCCTCTTGGGGCTTTTCCTGGCATTGGCACCACTCTCGGTGGCAGGAGGCTTCCTGGCTCTGGATTCATTTCTGGCTGCGGCACCACCTCTGTCACTTTCTTCTCGTAAACTGGGCAGTGTGTCACCGGTGTTGCCTAGGCCGCATTTTGGATTGGGGAACTTGCAATCCACTCCCCTGCCTGATTATCTTTCTGGGGGTGGGGGGAGATAGAAGGGGAGGAGTCTGATTCAGAACTCATTATTTCTGAGGGTGGTGACAGTAACTCTTTCTATAGCCAGGACTGTTTGGCCCCAGGCCCTGCTCCGGTTCCTCAGTAGGATTTGACTTTCCAGGTTTTGTTAAAAAATATGCATTCTGCACTTGATTTTGAGCTATCCGGCTATTGACCCAGGTAAACATCTCCATCTGCAGTGGTTAAATGTTCCTACCATGCCAGTCAACTTAGTTTCCCTATTTCTCCAGCATTTGAAACCCTTATTAGATGCAGTTTGGAGTGAGCCTGATCTATTCCATCTGCCTGTAGGCAGCTAGATAGAAAGTGCTTTTCCCTTAAGGAGAGACAAGTGTATGTCACTTAGCCTATAGCCGATACTAATAGTATTCTCACTGAAAATGACGAAACCATCATGTGCCAGGAGGCCACTGTGCATACCACTAACAAGGAGTCACGCAAAATAGACGCTACAGGTAAGCAAGCTTTCACTGCCGCTACCCTGGGCATGAGAATTACCAGCTACCAAGGGTATTTTTCCAAATATGAATAAATCCTTTATAGCTCACTTAAAAAGCAGCTGACGCCTTCAGGAGAACCTTAACAAAACATAATATTTAGACACAGTTTGGCTTGTATTTCACATTAGTTCTGTATTCCTCCTCCCCATTATTTATTACTGGTATAATCTGCATGAAAGCAGGAGCTTTTCTCCTGAAGAGTTGATTTATTCCTGTTGCTTTCTCGCTACCTCATGTTATTATGCACTCCTTGTGACATCGCAGTTACTCCCATGGCAACAGATTGTGATGTCATAACACAGGATTATGACTTGAAGTAGGGAGTAAGCTATAGAGGCAGATGAACTCTGAAGTATAAAGATCATGTTTTCATGCGGATTTCCTCAGAAATAAATAATGGAGAGGAGAAATCTGTAGACTATATATATATATGGAATGCAAGCTGAATTGTACCTAAATATCATGTTTTTCAGTTTTCTTTGAGGCGTGAGCAGCTTTTTAAGTCTCTGACAGAGTCCTTGTCTGACTCAGAGACTAAACAAAAGAGCCTACAAGCTATTACTCATGGCGTTGAATCTAACAGTCATCAGCTTAAAGCAGCTATGAATGCCTTTGAATTTGACACTGCTTCTCACTCTGCTGTGGTGGGCATTTGTATTAGAAGTCATTCCTGGCTTTATATTTCTGAATCTTCGCAAGATGTCCAACAGCAGGTTATGAATATTCTATTTGATGGCACGTACCTGTTTGGACAGCATGTGGAGAAGTGTCTTGAAGCCCCTTAGAAAACTAGAACAGCAATAAAGACTTTTAGGCTAGCCCCTGCTAATCAATCCTCAGAGAGTAGGCAGTCCTTTTGAGGAAAAGGTTGGAGAGCGCAAAGCAAATCTCAGCCTCCCCAACCACAAAAGAAGGCAGAGCTGAAGGCACAGGCACCAAAAGTCTCCCAAACCACAAAAGAAGGTGCAGTTGAAAGTACAGGCACCAAAAGCACCTAGTGCCAACTTCTGAAGCCCCGGCTCCGGTCCTGCCTCAGCTGCCCAAAGCAGACCTTTCCTTTCCAGTGGGAGGGCACCTGACCAAGTTTTACCATCAGTGGCAGTCCATCATGATAGACAAGTGGGTCTTCAGGATCATCTGAGAGGGATAATCCCTGAACTTTGCAGAAATCTCTCTGGATTATCCACCTAGAAGACAGCCCTCTTAGCTCATATGTCAGAGCTTCTGGCACAGGAGATTACGGGCCTTCTGAGCACAGGGCAGTGTAGGTAGTGCCAGAGTCAGAGTGCAAAACAGGCTTCTAGTCCCACAGCTTCCTTGTACCAAAGAAATCAGGGGGCATGTGCCCCATTCTCCACCTCAGAAATTTGAACAAATGCACAGATTGAGAGAAATTCAAGAAGGTTTCTCTGTGATCTCTGCTTCCCTTCTTGAAGCCTCAGGATTGGTTAGCCTCATAGATATGCAGGATGGCTATCAACATATTCTAGTGCTCCCCAGCCACCACAGATAACTTCAGATTCGTTATGCTGGGACAGCATTATCAGTTCAGAGTCCTGCCCTTTGGACTCCCCTTAGCTCCTCAAATCTTTATGAAGTGCTTCGCCATACTTGCAGCACACCTCAGAAAACTAGGACTCCAAGTTCGGCATCCCTGCCAGGTGACAGAGGTCCAACCCGCCCCATCTATGCTGAAATCAGAGACCTAAGTCAGCAGACCTGCTGCATCCCTTCTAGGTGATGGAGGTCCAACCCACCCCCTCCTGGGTTGAAATCAGGAACCTAAGTCAGCATATGTGCTGCATCCCTGCTAGGCTACAGAGCTCTGACCCTCCCCCACCTAGGCTGAAATCGGGTATGGACCTCCCACGGAGCCTTTTCACCAGCCCAGCTGCTGCCATTTTTGTAATTGGTGCCATTTTAGCTAAGGGCCAGAAAATTTAATTACGGTGCCTAATTGTATTGCAGACCAGAGACAGAATTTACCTGCTCGCTATTAGGGGATATTTAATTTTTTCCTTCTTCCTCGTTTTTCTGAGCTGCAGGTTCTGGTCTGATTCTGGTCTGATTTTTATGAAATATGCTGCTTAAATAATGAATCTTTCAAGTAGTAGTATTTAACCTCACTGCAGTCTGGTCTTACTTTTCTTTTTTCTTGTTCCCTTGTTTAATTAATGTACTCCCCTTCCTGCAGCCTGTAACCCAAGCCCTTCACCCACTTGAGATTAACCCACCCTCTTTTTCTGTATATCTCTGTTTCCCCAGGGACCTAAGTTGGCATACCTGCTGCATCCCTGCTAGGCAACGGATTTCCGACCTTCCCCCACCTAGGCTGAAATCATGTACAGACCTCTAGTGGAGCCCTTTCACCAGCCCAGCTGCTGCCATTATTGAGATTGGCACCATTTTAGCCACGGGCCAGAAATTTAAATTACAGTGCCTAATTGTATTGCAGACCGGTGACAGAATTTACCTGCTCGCTATTAGAGGATGTTTTATTTTTTTTCCTTCTTTCTCCCTTTGCTCATTTTGTCTGAGCTACAGGTTCCCGTATGATTTTTTTTCTCCCAGCCCCGCATCTATTAAATCCACCGTAGCTCCGCCCAGCCAAACTGCGATTGGTGGTCACTGTATTGGGCTTTATCCGAAGAGAAGATGGGCCCTACAGTCTGCAGACAGGATCTCATAAATAAAAAAAAATATATATATATAAATACTATTGTCTGTTTTCCAAGGCTACAGTTCCTCACAGGTAAACAACCCTGCCAACAGTTTGGCTGACTACATAGTCGGTGAAACACACAGTGGGTCGCCAATTGGGATCACAGCCCCACTGTGCTAGCCTTTTTTGTGCATGTCAGTTAGTAAACATTCCCACTGTTGGAGACACTGGCCCTCCTCCTGCTCGACAGGCTTATTTCTAGGTTTCTTCTACTGAGGTGCTGCTGATGTATCCGGCTGGCTCATAATTAATTGGTGAAGTAACGCTGAATTTCTCACAAACTGTAGGCTTATTGAATCTCTATAACTAGACACTACTGTCAGCTCTGCTCTCTTTTCAGCTTTAAGTCTAAGATGGCACGGGGAATTACCATTGCGGCCCTGTACATCTTTGTAGTCTTAGGCTCTGAACACTTGGAACACCGTGCTCACCAGGACACAGAGAAGCTAGCGGACATCTCACATCACAAACACCCTGATGTGTATCCTCCTACTGGGGTCAACAGTTCTGTCATTAACATAAAGGATCTTAAGCAAAAGGGTAATTTTTACAATATAATGTTCTATCTCCGTGAACACAGGAAGTGGTCACCACTCCCTATGTCATGGTCATTGGTCAAATTCATGATTAAGCTAAAACTGCTGCTTGGAGGTGACATAGAGGTGAATTCTGGCCCCCTCGACACTAATGTATGCATTACCTCCTCTACACAGCCCACTTGTTTGATTCCAAAGGGTGAAGAATAACCCACATGAACATCAACTGACTAAGGCCAAAGTTTCATGAACTGGAAGCCTGGGTGGGTCTGTACTCCTCAGACATAATTGCTATCTTGGAGACCTGGCTCAAACCACATGTACTAGATCATGAGGTAGAGTCGAAAGGTTTCAAGATTTTCAGGCAGGACAGACTGGGGAAAAAAGGGAGGAGGAGGAGGAGTCCTGATCTATTTAAGATCCTCCTTAAATGCTTCCCAAGTGACAAATCCTGCCCTAAAACACCAATTGTGAAGCTATATTCACAACACTGATGTTGGGGGGAACCAAAACCCTGACTATTGGATGTGCGTATAACCCCCCATGGCAGCAGCTGCTGCCCTGAACTCTCTTCTTACTGCGCTGCCCGACCTCCCTAAGGGTGAGAAGGTGATATTGGGTGATTTCAGTATGCATTGGGGGCCTCAAACAAATGGAGAACTAAAGAACCTTCTACATGAAGCTGATTTAACTCCGTTAATCCATGAACACACCAGACTGAATACTAAATCAGGAAACCATTCCACACTAGATTGGATCAAGGCCTCTATACCAGATAACATTAGACTGGCAGGAAAAATTTGCAGACGTCCTAAGTGACCATTCATCCATTTTCCCAATCTGGAAAAATAATTTTTTCAAACACCCCCCTTCCCCACCCAGAATATTCTGAGCCCAGAATTTCTCAACTTTTGATACAGGATCCTTCCTAGATGCATTAACTAGCGTAAATTGGACTTACATCAAACAAGCCCCTAACCTGGACGCAGCCCTAGACTTCTTTATAAATAATTTCCTGTCCTCAGCAAATAAGCATGCCTCACTGAAAAAAATCAGGGTCAAAGGTCTGGATGCTGGTGGTTATCCCGGAATCTGAAAACCTCATGCAGGAAAGAGACAGGGCATGGGGGAAATTTAAAGCCACAAATCTACCCAAGGCGTGGCAGAACTACGGGGAACTACAAAATAAGTGTAAGAGAGAGAGCTAAAAACAGCGAAAAGACAATACGACCGAGATCTCCAGAAAAGAAATATCTCTGACACAAGAAAATTCTGGTCACAAATCAACACCCTCTGCAAGGGTAGTCCCACTTGTGGTGAATGTGCTATAATAACCAATGACACTCACCTTAAAAACCCCGTGGACATCACCAGTGCAATTAACTCTTATTTCACTGACCTAAATAAGCTCAAGCCTCCCCACACAGGGACACCCCAACACACGTTACCTAATGCTAATACTACTCCCCCCTCCCTGAACTTCCATCTTAAGCTGCTATCAAAAGATGAGGTCCTAAAACTATTTAGGAATATAAAACCCCATAGCTTAGCTGGCTATGAAAAGTTAGAACCAAGATTGCTCAAGAGTGCAGCACCAGCCATAGCAACTCCAGTCTCATGGTTGCTCAGTAGACCACTCCTTGAAAGTAAAGTCCCAACACTCTGGAAAGTGGCCCTGGTCACACACATCCATAAAGGGGGACCACGTGAAATTGTTGAAAGTTATCTTCTCATATTGATACTCTCCATCCTAAGCAAGGTACTAGAGAGGGCCATATATAACCAAATAACAGGCTACATTGAGAGGAATATATTTACACCTCGACAACATGGTTTCAGAAAAAAACATGGCACTGACACTGCCCTTGTCTGATTCACCGATCATATCTTCTCAGCTCTTGATAAAGGCCAGCCCACCAGTTCTGCTTTCATTGACCTCACCAAGGCCTTTGACCTGGTAGACTGGGCCATCAGTTGCATCTAGTGAAACTCCAGTTCATGGGTCTAGACCCTCTCACAGTTCAATGGTTTACCGACTACCTTCAGGGAAGATCCCAATTAGTCAGATGGCAAGGCGCCTAATCTGAAAATTGCCCAGTTCTTGATGGGGTCCCCCAGGGCTCCATCTTGGGACACTTATTGTTCTCTATATTCATAAATGACATGCCGAGTCACTGTGGTAAAGCAAACATTATCCTTTATGCAGATGATGCAGTGCTATATAGGACCTCCAAGGATACTGACTCCTTGAACAATTCCTTGACAAATGACCTGCAACTCCTTGAGAATTGGTTGGTTAGCAATAAACTTGTGCTGAATGAGAAAAAAAACTAAGGCTATACTGTTCAGCCCTCCAAGTCTGGAACCTGACAGAGCCTCAGTCCCGACTCCCAGTCTCTCAAATGGAACAAAGGTTGAGGTAGTAAAAACAATAAAGTACCTAGGCATTACCCTAGACCAGAACTGCACACTCAAGGCACATATTGAACAGCTGACCAAGACTGTGAATCAGAAACTTGGTATTTTATACTGCCTTATCCTTTTCCTCACTCAAGACTCCCCACTAAGGATTGCAACTAGCACCCTACTACTCACCCTGCTGTATAGGCCACCTGTGCTACTTACAGTAAAAGGTGGGGAAATGCAAAAACTTAGTAGCCTATATCACAAGGTGAGCCAGTTTGCTATAGGGACTCAACCATGGGAGCATCACTGCCAGGTGCTCCAAGCCATGTCATGGCCAACACTGTAAGGGCGACTTGTGTACACATCCCTATGTCAAGCCTACAAGCTCAGGTTGGACGATGCCCTCCCACAAGCCTGCCGAAATGATATCTGCTAAGCAAAATAGCAGGCCCCTCAGATTCTCAAACCATCAGCTCCTCAATGTGCTTAAACTCAGGTCATCACAGGGACAGAGGTTGTTCTCAGCCAGCATCCTGCCTCTCTGGAACGCACTTCCAGAAAATGTCCAGGTATGTAATTCTCTCGGGGGAATCAAAAAGGGATTTAAGGCTAATCTATCAGAGCTTAACCAATGCACTTGCTACCGTTGAAACGAAAGTCTTCATTGCGAACTGTATTTGCCTCTAACCATGAATTGTTACCTATTGAACTAACATGTTGTGTGTTGTTAAATGTCAAAATATGAAAAGTAATTATAATATGAACATTGCTATTGTGAGAAATTCATTGATCCATACTCCTGTAATGCTGATTGTTCTAATATGTGCAAATCTATGGACTGTCTGCCTGTAAAATGTGCAAATCTGTGAAACGTTTATCTGTAATTAATTCCAGGTCGCCCCTGAAAAAGGGACTGTCATGGTCTCAGTGGGTCTACCTGGTTACCAAAATTAAAATAAATAAAGTTTACCATTATCTGGATGACTGGCTACTAGCCAGTTCATCCAAGCAAGAGATGGAACAAGCAGTGGCCACAACCTCTCATTTCTTACCTCCATGGGAGTTCTGCTGAACCTAGAGAAGTCTCAGCTTCAGCTTTCTCAACAACTCCTGTTCATAGGCACTCTTCTGGATATTACCAAGGTCTGGGCCTTTCGAAGAGCAGGAGCCAGGCAGTCCTACAGATGGCACGCTACATAATGGACTGCAGATCTGTTCAAATGCACTCCATGCAGCACATGCTGGGTCTGTTAGACTTCTCAGTGTTCACTGTGCCCCTTGCATAGTTATAAATGGTAAGGACTCAGTGGATGCTCAGTGCACAGTGATCACAAGCACTGCATTCTCAAACTTACCCCATTCAGCTGTATTGTATGGACTCCCAGCCCTAGTGGACCTCATCTGCCACAAAACAATCCTCCTACAGGCAGGCAACAAATCAGTCATGTTTTATATAAACAAGCAAGGAGGAGCACTCTTACTCTCTTTTCAGGGAGGCAATGAGAGTGTGGGGATGGTGCCTGGAGCAGGGGATCCTGCTTCAAGCAGTTTACCTGCCAGGAGTACAAAATGTTCTGGCATACAAGCTCAGCTGAACAATGGCCAGTCCTCATGAATGGTCCCTAACACCGTATGTCATAAGATTGCTTTTCGACAAGTGGGGAACACCAGCTGTGGATCTTTTTGCATCCCCACTCAATGCCAAACGGCCTCTATTTTGCTCCAGATATCCAGGACATGGCCTTTTCTGTCAGGATGCATTCAGACTGCAATGGCAAAAACTATATCTGTATGCATTTCCTCCAATCCCTCTGGTGCAGAAGGTTCTGCTCAAACTGGAGGCGCATGGAGGCAAGATGATTCTAATCGCCACCCGTTGGCCTCAACAGATATGGTTTCCTCTGTTGAACAGACTATCAGTCAGCACACAGAGGCTCCTTCCACTTAGGATGTATTTACTGACTCAGGGTCATCTGGTCCATCTCAACCTGCACTCCCTTCACCTTCAGGCCTGGCTCCTGAAGAAATGGAAGTGAATAGCAGTATAGCGGCCCTAGCAGTTGTTACCTCGGAGATCAGGTCTGCTGCTGACTGAGGAGAACTTACCAGGGCCATCTTTGTTGATCTCTCAAAAGCCTTTGATCGGGTTGACCACACATTACTGTGCTCCTCTCTCCTGTCACTTGGCTTCTCCTCCCGAGCTCTTGCATGGATCAGTAATTACCTCACGGGCAGGCATCAGTACACCAGATTCAACATGGTCCTGTCTGAGCCTGCCCAGGTTAACTCTGAGTCCCCAGGGCTCTGTCCTGGACCTCTCCTGTTCTCTCTCTTCATAAATGAGCCTACCTTGGCTCCAGCTCTAGGGTCCCTCAGTGCTGTAATGAGACCGACCTAGTCATCATGGCCAAACCCAGGACGCCGCCACCATTAACACCAAACTAAACTCGGACTTGACCACATCCAAACTTGGTTGCAGGACCATAAACTTGTTATTAACCTACAGAAGATGCAGGCCATGCTATTTGGCTCAGCAGCCAAGTTAAAAGCCGACCCGGGTTCACTACAGATCTCCGGGGCTGATGGGTCACCGCTGACTGTTGCAGGCTCGGTCAAGTACCTGGGGGTAACCCTTGACCCGCAGCTGGATATGAACCTACACATACGAAATACATGCAAGGTCTCAAACTGCAAGCTGGGTCAGGCTTACAGAGCAAAAAGCTGTCTAACTCTAGCTGCCCGCCTTGCTCTAACCAGGGGAGTCCTCCTACCCACGCTTTGCTACGGACTAATCACCTTTGCCCACGTTGCAAAAACTAGTCTAGTAAAGTGGGACTCAGCGTACAACAACATATGCCGTTTTGCGCTCTCAGCCCCCCACCTCACTCACCGCTGTGAGCTTTACACCCGGCTTGAGTGGCTTCCACCGGAAACTCACCGCTCTTATGTCGTGGGCAACTTCATTGACAATATTGTCAGAACTGCCACCCCTCAAAACCTTGCTTAGACCCTTGTTCTTGCTACACCCTCCTACAACCTGCGATCCAGCAGCTCCCATGCCCTCCTGGTACCTAAAACCTGCACACAAATGGGTGACCGAGCCTTCGCTGTGTATGCGACCAGAGTTTGGAACTCTCTTCCAAGTAGCACTTGCTCCTCTCCCTCGCACTAGAGCTTTAAAGCCTCCCTCTGGGGTTTTCTCAAAACCGCTGCCACCTGTCTCTGCACTAGACATACCCTCTCAGCCTAAGATGCCCCAACTAACTGAGATGCTACCTAAACATTACGACTTGGGCAGAGCACAACTGTGCTCATACTCCTCCTGTTCTCACAGCATATATAAAAATGAACCATTTAGGCCCACTGGCAAAACAGGGTGAGCACTATAACTGTGCACTCCTTTCTCTCGCACTGGGCCCACTCTATCCCAATTGTGACCCCTCCTTATTCTAACTGCTAGCCTTACAACTTGCTGCCTGGAGCGATGAATTCACACCGCACTTCTTCCTACTGACTGCAATGTTTAATACTGTATTGTAATACCTGTTTTTGGTATTGTTGTCTTACAATGTCCCTGTGTTCTGGTCACTTTATATTAACTCTTCACTACTATTTGCCTGATGAAATCTGATGCTTATAAAGTCCCTGTTGTGCTAATTCTATGTAATGTAATCCTCCACTTGTATTTGCCTGATGTTCATGTATGTACCTTGTAATCTCCCGGGTCACACCTGAAAATAGGCACTTGGCTGTCTAGTGTGCTTACCCGGTTAACAAAAGCAAATAAATAAGTAGAAGGTATCTCAGAGGGTCGCTGAAATACTTTTGGCTGCCTATAAACCTTCCAGAAAGAAAACTTACACACCAAGGGCCAGATATTCAAAAGGGTTGCGCCATGCGCAATAGGGTTGCGCTCGCGCAAGTCCGAAATTGCTCCATTCTGCGATATTCAGCAGGAGGCAGTTGCACCACTGAAAACATGCTGAGCAACAGCGCAATGCAAATGAATGCATGCTGAACTGGAGGGGGAGGAACCATGCATAAACTGCACAGCCCGATATTCAGCTGGGCTGTGCAGAGTTGTGCAGGCGCAACCCCCAACCTGCGCCTGCACAACTTTGAGCCAAAAAAGGATCAAGTCGAGGGCCACCCACAGGTGAGCTGCTGCATTGCAGGGCGCAACACAGCAGCTGCTACCTGTGGCTGGCCCTCAACCCACTCCCTGTGCCCCCCCTGCAGCCCAATCGCGGGCAAAAGTGTAAACTCCCCCACCACCCCACTGGCCCGATCGCGGGCATAGCTTTAATCCCCACCACCACCACCAGCCCGATCGCGGGCAGCAAAGTGTCTCCCGAACATATCCCTGGTGGTCCAGTGGACCAATAATCCGATCGCGGGATGCAGTAGTTAAACACCCCCCCACCTCCCGAATATATCCTGGTGGTCAGTGGACCGATAATCCCGATGGCGGGATTACGGTCCACTGAACCACCGAAGATTCGGCGGGGAGATACTTTGCTGCCCGCGATCGGGCTGGTGGGAATAAAGCTATGCCCGCCGATCGGGCCAGTGGGGTGGTGGTGGGATTTTACACTCTTGCCCGCGATCAGGCTGCAGGGGGCGTCGGTCCCCGACGGCTGCTGCCTGGCAGGGCGCCAGGCGCAAGTCCTCAGGGATCGGCGCACCTGCATGCTAATGGCATGCAAATGGGGCCATAATCAGATGCAAATGGCCACCCCTGCACCTTGCATGAATTATGACCCCATTTGCATGTCACCTTTTGAATAACGGGATTTTGCGCATGGCGCAATGGTACTTGCGCCACCGCAAGTTGAATGCTCCACTCTGACCACTTGCGGTGGCACAAGTTCCACTGCGTCATGCACAGTGGCTGTGGCCGGGGGGTGATACTCAAAGGAGTTGCTCAAGGGTGCAACTCCTTTGAATATCACTCTGGCCACACCCCTGCGCAACTATTTTGTGCAGTGCAAGGGCTTGCTCCTCAAAATAGCGCAGTTTGAATATCTGGCCCCAAGTAGAAAAGATTTTCCATCTGGTGTTCCAGAACCCACATGGACCCCTTTTGGTGCCCACCTGATAAGGTTCTAGATTACTTGCTAGACCTTTCTGATACTAGTTTATAGTATTCCACAGGCAAGGTCCACTTGTGTGCTATATAAGAACATAAGGTCAAATATAGAATATAGAACATAAAAAAATGAGGTAAATTTGGTTATTCACAGGTGGTTACTTCCTCTTACAAGAATGGAAGGAGAAGAGGAGTAGCGATTCTATTACCAAAGACATTACAGTTTGAATATCTAGACCAGTTAATTGACAAGGAAAGTTAAACGGGGTCATAGTAACCATAACTTCGATATACGTCCCCCAGGCTCCCCTTACTCAGTGTACCGCTCCATCTTCCTCACTTTAGCACAGAGGGGAAAGGGACAGGGAATGTGTGGAGGGGACCTGAATATGATTTTTTTAACCATTACTAGACTCCTTTTCTTAAGTCCCTAAAAGGGATCATAAAACTGCCAGACAAGTAACTAAGCTGCTTAAAGAAATGGGTTATATAGACACATGAAGAGCATTAAATGGGGGCACAGACAAACTATACCTACTATTTCCCAGTCCATGCTATACACTGTAGATTAGATTATCTACTGGTCTCACAAGAAATGGTAACTAGTACTCATTCGACCTGGATGGAGGACATGGTGTTATCTGACTGTGCTCCAGTTTTCTTAAAGACAAAAGTGTTTTTTTTTTTGGTTTTTTTAAATACAATCTGAAGAATGAACCTTTTTATATTAAGGGACCCGGAGGTAGTGGAAAAGACAAAAGACTTTATAAAACAGGATCTTCGGGAAAATTATATAGCCCTCTAGTGGTGAGAGGATATACTCTGCTAATGGAAAAGTCAAAAAAAAAAAAAAAAGCTCAAAATTCACTTCTAATATCAACTCAGAACTTAAAATGACTGTAAGGGTTAAACAAATTATTAAACACTGGCATATAAATTCAACTAGAAACACAGAGGGAGATACAGTAGTTGGAGATGTGTTCAGCAGGAGATAGTGTGGGCCACTGGAAATCAGCTTCCACTGGTACCAAATCCAAAAGTCAGGGCTAGTACCTTGCAGTACAGAGGATTTCTGAAAAACTGTTTAGGTTCCAGAAATTGTGGGGTCCGTGGCCTGGTCAAGGCACGCTGGATCCCTTGCAGTACAGAGGATTTCTGAAAAACTGTTTAGGTTCCAGAAACTGAGGGGTCCGTGGCCTGGTCAAGGCATGCTGGATCCCTTGCAGTACAGAGGATTTCTGAAAAACTGTTTAGGTTCCAGAAATTGAGAGGTCCGTGGCCTGGTCAAGGCACGCTGGATCCCTGATAATATGATATACTGAATATGTATTTACTGAGTTGCTGGATCAGGGCCTTGATAAAATGATATTTACTTAACTCATTCAAGATTCCATCAGGGCAGAAAAAAGTCTATGAGAATTTGTCTGAAAACTAACAACTATAAGATGCAAAAATAGCATGTGTGTGTCTGTGTGTGTGTGTGTACATATAGGGAATACGTGATGGGCACGAGTGTGATATGGAAAATATCTTCACTCCTATAGAGTGACCTCTGAATTCTCATGAGTGACAAAGCTACGAGTGAGGTTTCAGAGGTCACTGTACAGGACTGAACATATTTCCCATATCACACGAGTGCACATCATGTATCCGATATATACAATCGCTGCCTCATTGTTGCAAAATGTACCATTTGCTCGGCTTTGCGCAGGTGTGATAAATGTCAGGTCTTATATTTATCACACCCTGGTGAAAATAACATAATTTATCACACTCATTTACCACTCACCCCCATTATATATACATATATTTGGAAATGTCTTTGTTTGCAATATATTTGTTTACAGGCATCACTAGTATTTTTTGAAAGATTGACTTGTGATTATTAATTTTTAGTATAGTTCATGAAATAATGAGCTTGATATATATTTCATATAGTCCCCCATTATGCCTTATGCATAGCATATAAATCCAAATCATTCTAAGGCCATCGTGATGTATAATATTAATACTGAGCAGCAAATCAGAGCTCTTTTCCTAATAAAAGGCCATTGATATAATAAATAAAGAACAAAGTCATAAATAAGGAACCAGTGGCTTATGGAAAAATTTACAGGGATTTATACAGGATTTGATTCTGCCTTTGTGGGGAAAACATAGGGAAATGAGGGCTTCTTACAGAGTAATGGTCATTTGGATCTGGGAGCACTGAATATTTCTTATCCTATTTTTTATATCCTGGATAGAGCTGGGGAAATGCTACATCTCATTGTCACAGGGATGTTCATTTACACATTTTTGCACTGTATTTACTCAGGCTGTCCCAGATTAGACGCAATATCTTGTTTTCAGTGGGGCCATGATTTTACCATTTTTATAATGTATTTAGGCTACCTAGTCCAGGACCCCCGAATTCAAAGGAGATACACAGCACATCCTGGTGGAAAAGGGAGATGTGCTGCACAACTCCAGCTATGCACAACTGCATGATATTCATACGTACAGGGTGTGCCGGCCACAAGGGAATGGGCCAGGGCGCACACAAATGTTATGCCGTTCAAGTCGAGGGGGCAATCCCATGCATATGCCGTGCTGCAGCATATTCAGCTAGAATGTGCCCCTCACAGTCCAGAGCACCATGGCCCACAGTTAGGCCATGAATAGCTGGCCTAACCTGGCCAGCCACCCACAGGTAGGCTGCAGATGTGCACCCAGGTGCACAGCAGCCTGGCAGCCCTGGTAGACTAGAGGTACCCACTTTCTTTTTTTTTTAAACTCAGCTTTATTAACAGCCTGGTGGCCACAGAAATACAATAAAGGCCCGAAAAGGGCTGATCTTGTGGTGATAAATGACATAAGAAAATAACATGGAGATTATACATAAGATCCATATACTATCCATCACAACTGTGGTCATTGATATTTGGATTATACATTGATCTAGACATTTTGATCTTATTCGCAAATGAATCCCCAAAAGGCAATGTGGTCATGCATAAGCTGGCATTAATAAAGACAACTATGGTAAAATAGAACAAAAATACAGAAAACATTTGCGGTCTTAACCTAGGTCTTAACAAATAAGCTGCATAATACATCAGTCCTCCTCCACCCCATGGAGCTCCTATGTTTCCACCAGGTTCTACCTTGACAAGCCACATGGAGTATAACCTCAACACCACCATAAGAGGTGAGCAGGTTCTCTAAACCTACCCCTTCTGTTGTAGTAGCTAGGATTCCCATTGCTGCCATCGCTGCAAGTGACTGTCATGTTGTAAGTGAAGCCTTGACATTAGAGACTCCATCAACACCACCCCACGAACCCTAGTGATCCAATCAGCATGGGTGGGGGGTGCTGGTTTAACCATTTAGAGGTGATATACTTTAAACCTACTGCTAAAAGTATGAGTGCTACTTTCCGAGTGTCTCCTTTTAAACAGACCACCATGGGTGTCCCCAACACCCAATCTTCGAAAGTGTGGGGAATCATCACACCTAGGATGTGCTCCACTGCCCCCCTCAGGTCTCTCCAGAAAGTGGCCAGCCTCGGGCAGTTCCAAAGGATATGCCAGTGGCTTCCCTCCCCTTCACACACCCTATCCCCCCCAGTGTAATGCTGTGTGACTAAGGGTACTTAGAAGTATCGGATGAGAATTTTCCAATAAAACTCATGCCACACTGGGGATGAGGTGACTCTCCAGCCCATGCTCAGTCTGCAGTTCCAGTCTGTCTCTTTGATTGTGATCCCAGCCTCTTTCTCCCAGTGTGCCTTGTGTTCCTCTAGGGGCACTCCCTCTCCTCCCAATAAGAGCCTGTATAGACATGTCACAGGTTTAATCTTAGCAGATATGGTCGCTGCCTCAAATAGAAACTGTTCCCAATTCGAGTCTGGTTAACTTTAGTAGGTGAGTTGGGGAGTCGATGAAGCGTCTGACATGCATATATCTAAAGAATTCTTTGTTACCCCATTCAAATGTGTCCTTCGCTCTCTGAAATGAAATGCAGTGATCACCTTCAATCAACTGAGTAAACCTTGTAACTCCTTACCTGTCCCACCTGGCATATCCCAAGTCTAGCATGGGGGGAAAAAATTGGTTTGTGTCGAATAAGGGAGATTGGGCCAACTCCCTCAAGTGTGTTTGTCAGTGCTCTAACCCTTTGCAGGATGTATATGCTGTGCTTCACCCATCTGTTTGTAATGAGCCTGACATATTCCAAGGAAGGTGGAGCTAGTGTCAGGGTATACAGGGGTCTCCACTGTGGTAATCTATCTTCCATCTCATACCACCTGGAAGTGATACGTTACTTAGCCCAGGACAGGACTGGGGTCATCTGGGCTGCTAGGTAGTAGAGGTAGAAATTAGGAAGGGCCAAATCTCCCCTCTCCCTCGGAAGGAAGAGGTAGCACAGGGATGTAGAAAGGATAGTATTGAAATCAACTCCCACAAGACAGAGCTGGTCAGTGATCTGGAGGGTATTTGTAAAAAATTATTTAAAAAAGGAAGCTGCTTCCTTATCTTCATTGGGCGCATAGAGACATACAATCGTACAGGGGGTGTCCATCAACATGCCCTGCACTATTACATATCACCCCTCTGGGTCAGTCTGTGGTGTGGTAACCTGAAGGGGGCATGATTTGTGGACCAGAATGGCAACACCCCTACGATGAGGGTGGGCTAGGTACGTGGAAGCGTAAACCTGTCCCACCCAACTACGGTGTAGCTTTTTATGTTCATTTTCCGTAAAGTGAGTCTCCTTAAGTAAGGCAATGTGGGTGGCCATCTTGCTCAGCTCTCCAAACACCCTCGATCTTTTAATAAGGCTATTTAGGCCCCTGACATTATAGGTGGTAATGACTAAGTCCCCCATGATGAGTATTGAGAAGGTGATCCACAAGTGTGTTGGACAAAGCTCCCTCCCCTCCTCAGGTTTTACTGTTGGGGAGAGTGAGCAGGAGGAGACGCACAGCCTGAATGCATAAAAACTCAAAATATTGTTTAACCATTGGAACAATTCGAAAACATCTCGGATCAAACCGATCCAACTATTGAAAAACCAACTTGAAAGAACAAATTTCTGCTTCAAGATTGTCACAAATCCCCACTCAGTAGCTGTAGGGTGTGAGGTTGAATCCCAGCAACCATGTCGCCTGACCCACCATTAGGGCCTCAAGCAACTTGCTGGTCACCTAAACGACATGAACAAAGCACCAAAAGTGTCCCCACGAGTGTAGTGCTATATTTGAGTCCCAGAAACCGGGCAGGGTAAATGCCACCTCGCCAAAGCAATTAAGCATGAAGAGAAAGGAAAGTGTTGGTGGTGAAACCTGAACCAGGCTTGCAACCCTGGATCCCCTCCCTCAGGACCACTGTACTTTCCATGTGCCACCAAATCTTATACATTTTAAGGGGAAGGTTGGGAGGGGCCACCTCTTATAGCCCAAATGAGCTGCAGGGTGTCTGGCTCAGTAAAGACCACATAAGTGTATGACCTTCATGTCCCCCCACCCCTTGACAGGGACTTCAGCAGTAAATCGGACTAATCATCCTAAGAAAAGGACCAGATGTCCCTGTAATCAAGAATTCAGTCTTTCTGGTGTTCAGTGTAAACTTCTTCTCCCTCTGTCACTTGGGCGTCTTCCCTATTCTGTTCCTTCGCTGTGGTCACAGCCCGGAGTCGAGGCCATAGTTCCAGGCTGGCCTGTGTGGATGTCCCAGATGAAAATTTGTTAGCTGGGAGCCCCTGCCTTCGATTGATCTCTTTGATCAGCGTAGGATGGATGATCTCATCCACCACTATCCCCATGGAAGCCAAGTATTTCCTCGCTTCAACTGGTGAATCAAACATTTTTGTCCCACTATCTGAAAAAACTCTGAGCCGTGCCGGGAAGTCCACCCGGGCCTTCAGACCTTTTGTTCTAAGCTCCTTTACAATGGGAAACCACAACTTATGTTTCGCCATAGTCATAGGGGCATAGTCAGGCTCGATGTACAGCCTTTTGTCGCCAAAAATTATTTCTTTTTGCAACCAGGCTTTACGCAGTATTGTTTCCTTCGTACGATAGTCTAGGAAGGCTAGGACCACCGATCACGGCTTCACTTCTGGGTCTTTTGGTGGGGCCGCCAAGGCTCGGTGGGTGCAGATGATGTTTAGAGGTACATCTTTATCCAGCTGCAAAATCTCTTTGAGCTGGCTTTCAATGAAATCTGGCATGCTCCCCGACTCAATATGCTCCGGCAGACCGTGGGTCCTTAAATTTGCTCTTCTCAAGCGATTTTCCAAATCCTCCACCTTCTCGAGAAGAAACTGGGAGCGATCGTGGAGCTGAATGATCACTCCATTGTGCAGGTCCACCATGTCAGATAGACTTGAGAGGGATTCCTCAACAGTCTGGAGCTGTTGGTCATGCTGCAGGAACTTCACATGATTTGCTGCCACTTCTCCCCTGAAAACCTCCATAGATCATGTGAGTTGCCACAGCTCTCTGTAAAGCTGCCTCAAGGTAATCATAACATCTTCCTCCTCACCCAAGGAGCTTCCCTCTGACTCTGGTGCTGCTGCTTTGGGAGGCCTAGTTGGTGCAGTTACCTTGTGTGCACCGCGGGCTTGCAAGCTGATCTGCTCCTGCTTAAAACTGAGGTACCCACTTTCCATCCCCAATCTGACCCCAGGCTGGGGACCTGCACTCTGGAATGACCCAACTGTCTGTACTGTGCATTGGGGCACCATGCCAGCTGCAGATCCACCAATGTATGCAGCTGTGTGTGTACGTCTCTAGCAAACTGAAGAGGGAATTTACATACCTCCAATGCATGCCTTGTCAATGCTATGTCTTCCTGCTGTCATACACCACTGCAAGTCCACACTCTCCCCTGTTCCCCTGTGCAACATGCCACCCTCTGGACTTCTTAAGTATCCCGGGTGCCATGGGGTGCGGTACCCTGTAATGCCACTTGCAGTGTATGTTTCAGGCTATAGATAGTTCATCCGCAGTTCCACAGTTGTACAAACAAATGGGAGATCGGCTGTAACATGCCTGTTTTGGGACCTGCATTAGTGGGTATGGGTACAGCATCGGCCGTCACCCATACTGAGCAGTGCAATGGCACCGGGATAATGGATCCGCATGTGAGTGCCTGCCACTGGGTGTTATCACCCACACACAGCTCATGCCTATATATAACACACTCCAGCATCCTACTGTGAGTGCACTGCCACCTGCAGATAGAGTGGTATGATCCCATTACAGAGCCAGTCGTCGCAATGGGATGGGCTGGAGGGGGCAGAGAGGGGGCTGTCTGTGCACCGTTGGAGGGGTAGGGGCCTCTACATTATGGACATGGAATGTGGGTGTATTCAGGTTCAATTAGGGATGGCATTGGGGTCCCTACAATATGGAACTAATAGAGCCTGGACTCCGATACGATTGAGGCTGGTGGAACGGGTGGGGGGTGCCACTATACCACTAGAGACTTCAGGGCCTGTCCCACATGGGAGTGATTGGGGTCAGGGCTTGGGGGGGGCGAGAGCTGCTCCAGTGCATTCATCCCCATGCCAACATGCAAATGAGTTGCTAATGAGCATGCATAAGGCCCCTTTGCACCCTGCATGCTCAATTAGTTCATTTGCATTCCTGGGCTGAATATCACCCATGGGGGCTACGGTGCATACCAGTATTTGCCACGCATTCCCCCAGGAAGGTATTCAGTCGGGGTCACCCTGGATGCACCTGACTTGGCGGCCGCCTGCACTGTGACTCCCGTCCAAGGTCACAATTTCAACAGGAACGATGAAGCACAGTGCCACAGGTTTCCTGCATGACAAAAGGGATTAACTCCCTTTAAAATTGCATTGTTTATTGCAGTAACTCTACTGTAGAATTCTGCAGTGATGCACTTCATCCTGGTGGGCTTCACTGTATGCACACCCTGTACCGGTGGCTCATTCTGTTTGAGTGTTGTATCAGTGCTGACTGGCGCACCCTCTTTGTGCAACACATCTTTCTGCTCATGCATCGATCCAGCACTTAATATATCCCTCCAGATGTAAAATATTGTTTTTAGTGCGTTCTGATTTTACACAATGCAGCATAATATTGTGTAGATGTAGAGCCCCACTGAAAATAAGATGCCATTTCTTCTGTGAACTATCCAGGCTAAATATATATAGCAATCAGCAGGCATATTCTAGGAAAACACACTGTAAAAACATGTGAAAGGAAGACCACATTGAAACTGCCTCTCCACAGATCTGCATTGTGCAAATGCATTAGAAATAAGGGATAAAAGCATCCCAAAAGCTCTCCACAGCCATATCGGCTCTGAACAAAACTGTTTCTTTTTGCTATGTTTCTCTGATTGTAGCAGACATTTTTGGTTGGTATTCCAGTTCCTTTTATATATCTGGGCCTTAGCCCAATGCCCTTGGGGCTGTCTGGGAAGATGAGCTCATCATGACTTTTTAAGCTATCTAGCCTGACAACTCCAGGGGTCTGATATTCAAAAACGGGCAGAGTGTATGGCAGTTTTGTGCTGCACTTTGCCCATGTCCTGCATCCCGAGGATGCTATATTCAGTCAGGTAGCACACCAGCACTATCTGACTAAATATAGGAACATGTCAGTGTAGCACCAAGTCAAGCTGCGCTGCCCCGAGACGGATTCCTGCTGTGCAGGGAATAGCGCTACCAGACCCAATAGCGCCAGAGCACTAGGCGCAATATTCAAATGGACCCATGCAGATGAGCCCACTGAGCATGCAAGGTGCTAGGGGGCCATTTGCATGTCCATTATGGCCACATTTCCATGGCAGGTGGTGGCAGGGTTGCATGGTGCTGCCCCCACCCTGATTGCCTGGTCCCAAAGAATGCTGGAATTCTCTGGTGCCCAGTGGTTCCCCCCTTCAGTTGCCCTCCCACAACTGTGTTTCCTTATCTCTGGTAACTAGTGGTCCCCCCTCCCTGTTATCGCCATCTCATAGCTGTGTGTCCTTATCCCTGGTGCTCAGTGGTCCCTCTCCATCTGATCATGGGCCTGTTTATCCAACAATGTTTTCTTGATGTCCAGTGACCCCTCAGGGGGACTGCTGGCCCTGTAATCCCTGTGACTTTCCCTAGTGGCTCCCCCTGCCAGTCACCAGCCTCAATGTGGTGTGTGGGGGGGAGCGTTAGATGTGGAGAACTATTGTATTGTTGTTGGGACATCCATCAGAGGGTGAGGGGGTGCCACGGAATGTTGGGGCAGTTCATCAGTTCTTCCTGTTGGATAGCATTTGTGTTGGTTTTGGTCAGCAGTGGAAGCAATGTTGGTTCTCTTTTGTGTATGCCGTTGTCGGGGATTGAACACTGGGGGTTGGGGGGCATGGGCCACCAGGTTGTCAGCATGATTGTACAGGGCTGGGGATCAGACAAGGGAGGGAAACTGTAGGCACAGTTTTTCTGTCATACCGGGACTGGTGATTGGTGGTGGGGGAACACTAGCCACAAGGGAATTTCACAGGGATTACGGGGCCGGTGGTCAGAGGGTGGGGAGGGCCACTGGACACCAGGGAAAAGGAAATATAATTACGAGACTATGATGGGGGGAACCACTAGGCACCAGGGATAAGGAAACTCAGTTACGGGATACTGATCAGAGGGCGTGGGGAACCACTAGTCACCAGGGATAAGGAAACTCAGTTACGGGATACTGATCAGAGGGCGGGGGGAACCACTAGTCACCAGGGATAAGGAAACTCAGTTACGGGATACTGATCAGAGGGTGGGGGAACCACTAGTCACCAGGGATAAGGAAACTCAGTTACGGGATACTGATCAGAGGGCGGGGGGATCATTAGGCACCAGGGATAAGGAAACTCAGTTACGGGATACTGATCAGAGGGCGGGGGGACCACTAGGCACCAGGGATAAGGAAACTCAGTTACGGGATACTGATCAGAGGGCGGGGGGAACCACTAGGCACCAGGGATAAGGAAACTCAGTTACGGATACTGATCAGAGGGCGGGGAACCACTAGGCACCAGGGATAAGGAAACTCAGTTACGGATACTGATCAGAGGCGGGGGAACCACTAGGCACCAGGGATAAGGAAACTCAGTTACGGATACTGATCAGAGGCGGGGAACCGCTTAGGCACCAGGGATAAGGAAACTCAGTTACTGGGATACTGATCAGAGGCGGGGAACCGCTTAGGGCACCAGGGATAAGGAAACCACAGCTACGGATACTGATCAGAGGGCGGGGGACCGCTAGGCACCAGGGATAATGGAAACTCAGTTACGGATACTGATCAGAGGGCGGGGGACCGCTTAGGCACCAGGGATAAGGAAATCAGTTACGGATACTGATCAGAGGGCGGGGAACCACTAGGCACCAGGGATAAGGAAACTCAGTTACGGATACTGATCAGAGGGTGGGGAACCACTAGGCACCAGGGATAAGGAAACTCAGTTACGGGATACTGATCAGAGGGCGGGGGGAACCACTAGTCACCAGGGATAAGGAAACTCAGTTACGGGATACTGATCAGAGGGCGGGGGGAACCACTAGTCACCAGGGATAAGGAAACTCAGTTACGGGATACTGATCAGAGGGCGGGGGGAACCACTAGTCACCAGGGATAAGGAAATTCAGTTACAGGATACTGATCAGAGGGCAGGGGAACCACTAGTCACCAGGGATAAGGAAACTACAGTTAATGGATACTGATGTGAGGGCTGGGGGAACCACTAGTCACCAGGGATAAGGAAACCCAGTTACGGGATACTGATCAGAGGGCGGGGGGGAACCACTAGTCACCAGGGATACAGTACATCTGTTATGGGCAGGCGATCGGAGGGAGGGGGATCCACTAGGCACAAGGCATTGATGCAGACACTTACGGGATGATGATTGGAGGGGGGGGGTCACTAGTCACCTGGGATCACTTCTTGCAGTGCTGGGTTGGGGATCAGAGGGAGGAGGACCACTAGGCACCAGGGATTTATACAGGCACTAATGGGACAGTGACTGGAGTTGGGGAGGTTCCCTAGCCACCAAGGATTACTTCTTGCAGTGCCAGACTGGGGATCGGAGGGAGGGGGGACCACTAGGCACCAGGGATTGATGCAGAGACTTACAGGATGGTGATCAGAGGAAGAGGGAACCATTAGCCAAGGATTATGTCTTGTCAGTGCTGAGCCTGGGATCGGAGGGGTAGGACCACTAAGCACCAGGGACATTTTGGATGGCCGGGATGGGGCCGGTGGCTGCAGTACCTTTGGCCGCCACCAGGGCCTTGCATCCTGTTAAGTGAGGGTTTGGACCGGCGGTAATTTGCACCCCTTAGGGTGGGAATTACCACTGGTGCAAACCTCTGAATATACCGCTGCACCCGTATACAGGGAGGGCCACCCTCCTTTGCATAGGAGCAGTAGCACCTTAACACTCGGCTGCTGATGGGGTTTGCCAGTGCTATGAGGGTGTCTGAACATAGACCACACCCACACACCAGGCACAAAACCTGATTTGCGTGAGCAAACACCTGTTTGTGCCTCTATAAACTTTTGAATATTATTACCCAGATGTGTTGTTCCCCCTTTCTTCATCCTGGATGTAAGGAAGATGGACTTAACCAGCTTATGAGTTAACTATTTTCTTAACAGCATGGAGTGCTTTTTTTTGTTTTGTCTATGTAATTTTTTCCTTAGGCACTTGTGCCACCTCATTTACATGGGGGTCCCATTCTGGACATTACTCTAATGTTTATTTGCCACAGCCACATGCTCAGGGCTGCTGCCCCATTTGTTTAATTCAATTATCCACCTTCTGTTAGGCTAGTGGTCCGAGGCTTTAGAGTTATACATACAGCTATCTCCTGTGCCACTTAGTGTGCCCTGTACATCTTAGTTGGTAGTCAGGTTTTATTTTATCATTTGTTTTCCTATAGCCTTTCCTTATGCCTTTTGGCTAGAAAGTATCTAGTCCTCTCTTTTATATTCTCTCCACTTTGTTTCTCTCCTAACGAACAGAACTGAGGTGCTGAGAGAGCGGGCGATGATTTTTTGGCTGGCGCATGCAGCACCACGTAGATGTGTAGGTGCAATCAGCACCTGACATCAGCTTCCTCCCTACAAAAAATTTGCTACCACAGGTCCTAGTGCCTCCACCCCAGATCCATCAGTGTTAATCAATGGCAAAGATATTCTGGAAGATCAACAATTACAATAATTATGTTATTTTCATTTATGATACCAGTATATGATGAAAAATCACTGTTTTTGCCACCGATGATAATTTATCATTGTAAAAAACAATACTGCAATTATCATGCATCAGGATATACTACAGAATACTTTTATAAGCCGTTTTGAATTTGCTGCATCCACTGCTCTGGCATTTGAACACAACCAACATTCCTAATTTGCAAGGAAACAAAATTTGTCAGCAGAAAAGGATTGCTTTGCCTACCCACTCTTCCCAGTTGTTCCCTGCCTCTTTTGTCCCAGCAGACCCTGGCTGGTCTTCGGTGACCCCCCTTTCTTATTTTCCAACATTCCATTATGTCTATCCCATGCATGTTTTTTTTTTAATTTATACTTTTTGCGCAAGCCCCCTGAATCTCCGGCCGGACCTCCAGCCCACTGCCCGCCCCCACAGAGCCATGGTTTACCCTCTGGGCAGGGGCAAGGGGTGGCTGGCTATGCCCCCCAACACATCCAGGCATCAGGTGGGCCTTAGGCGGTGGCAAAGAGACCGGTCGGGGCTATGCTTAGTTTTTATCGGTTTCTGGGATCGGGAGACGTGGCATGCAATGATGCCACGGCAGAGCCCCGCCTAGCATCCACACGCCTCCCAGTCTCAACCTCAGCCCCTCAGCAAGCCACCCCCATGGTCACCCAGGGGCGCTATACTGGGTAGCACAGGCCCCTCCCTCCCCTGGAGATGGAGAGCATGCAATTGCTGCTCAATCCATCTCCTCCCCAGCCAACCCTCCAGCCTCGTTCCTGAACCTGGGTCACTAGCGCCACAAGCATTGGCTTCACCACTGTGCCAACAGGCTGGCTATCCCATGCATGTTTGAAAACCCCCACTGTTTTCACCCTTACTACTGTACCTCTAGTGGCAGGCTGTTCCAGGCATCCACCACACTTTCCGTGAAGTAGTATTTCCTCACATCCCTCATAAATTCTACCCTTCTGGCTTCATTACATCCCCTCTTGTTCTGTTGCACATCTTCATTTGAAACTGGCTCCCCACCTGTACCCTGTTTACTCCTATGAGGTACTTGTAGGTCTCTATCATGTCCCCTTCTCCCTCCTCTCCTCCAGGGTGTACATATTAAGATCCCTCAGTCTCTCCTCGTTCTGTTTCTTATTCAACTCATGTACAATTTTAGTTACCCTCCTCTGGACTGCCTCTACCTTGTCCATGTCTTTCTAAGATGTGGCCTCCGAAACTACACAATATCCAGGTGTGGTCACAGCAGAGATCTCTACAGTGGTACTATCACCTCCCTCCTTGGCTTGTGATGCCTCTCCCTATGCACCCCAGCATTCCACTGGCTCTACCCACTACCTTGTCACAGTGCCCTGCAACTTTGAGGTTATCAGATAGTATAACTCCAAGGTCCTTTTCCTTCTTAGCAACTGACAGTACCCCCAACCCCTTCCATTTCATACTCAGCTGCTGGGTTTATATGCCCCAGGTGCATGATTTTGTTCTTTTTGGCATTGAACCCCAGCTGCCATACCCTTGACCAGTCCTCAAGTTTTCTAGGGTCCCTGCTAATTTTTTACACCCCTGCTGATTATCTACCCTGTTAAAAATCTTAGTGTCATCTGCAAAAAGGCATACCTTTCTTTCAAGCTCTTCAGCAATGTCACTTATGAAGATGTTGATTGAAGAGGACTGGTCCCAAATACTGAACCCGGTGGCACCCCACTTGTCACTCTCTCCTCATATGAATGAGTGCCATTTACCACCACCCTTTGCTACCTATCCATTAACCAGTTTTTTTAACCAGTTTACAACCTTGGCTCCCACCCCTAGACTGTCCAATTTCTTCATCAGTCTGCTATATGGTACAGTGTTGAAGGCTTTGCTGAAGTGAAAGTAAGCCATGTTCATTGTCCTCCCTGATCTGTTTCCCTGGTCACCCAGTCAAATAAATTGGTCAGGTTTGTCTGACCTGACCTCCCCCTCATGAATCCATGCTGTCTTTGGTCTTGCAACACTGTGGATTCAAGATATTCCACTAGCCTTTCTTTTAACAGGGTTTATATTAATTTCTCCAAGAATGATCTGAGACTGACCTGTCTAATTACTAGTCTCTTCTCTGCTGCCACTTTTATGGAGTAGAACTACATCAGCTCTCCTCCAATCCCCTGGCACCTCTCCTGTTTCCAGTGATATGTTGAATAAGGCTGAGAGTGGTGCAGCAAGCTCCTCCCTGAGTTCCCTTAACACCCATGGATGTGTCCCGTCCAGTCCCATGGCCTTGTCCACTTTCGGGTTTGCAAGTCCGGTCAGGATCCTTTCCCCTGTAAATGGACGTGTGTTTACTTCTCCCCTCCTGTGTTCCTGCTGCTCCTTGTTGGTCCATCCCACTCCCTCTCCACTGTAAAGACTGAGCAGAAGTACCTGTTTGGGATGTAATCTTTTTCCTGATCATTTTCAACAGTCACCAGCTACCAAATTCCTTATCCTCACTGTCGCTCCCCTTGCTTTCCTCTTCTCACTTACGTACCTAAAGAAAGTCTTGTCCCCTTCTGCCACTCCGATGGCAGTCCTTTCCTCTGTTTGCATTTTTGCTTGCCTTAGTGCCATCCCTGCTTTCCTCTGTTGTACCTGCTATTTCTCCCTATCCTCTTCCGTCTGTGTTTCTTTGTACTTCTTGAATGACACCTTTTTTTCCTTCACTTTTGTGTCCACCTTCCTAGAGTGCCGTAGTGGACTTTTTTCCCCTCCTGCTTTTACTCACTTCTGTCACACATAGGCTGGCTGCCTTCACTATACCCTCTTTAATTTGTCTCTACTGTTCCCGTACCCCACCCTAGCAATCTACCACTGCAAAGCTGTTTCTAAGGCAGTTTTCCATTGCGGTACTTTAAAGTCCACCCTCCTAAAGTCCAGGACCCTTGTCCTCTTGTGATTTGCTTCTGTACCTGTCTTGATACTAAACCACACCGTATGGTGATCACTGGCCCCCAGGGGACTGCCCAGTATAATGTCTGTTGCTCTTTCTGTTAATGAGCACCAGGTCCAGTAGTGCCTTGTCTGTAGTGGGTTCATTGACTAACTGTCTGAGAAGCACCTCTTGTAAAAAATCTAGGATTGCTCTGCTTCCAGTCAAAGCTGCTGCTGGAAGGCTCCAATCCACGTTAGGGAGACTGAAGTGCAAGGCTGTTTCTATGGCAGTTTCCCATTACTTGAAAGTAATGAGGCAGTATAGCAGAGTCGTTTAAGTGTCTGAGCTGCAAACCTGGAGACCTGGGTTTGAATTTCACAGACCCTACTTTCATACTGTGTGACCCTGAGCAAGTCACTTAGCTTCCTTGTGCTCCCAGGTCGCACCTGTAAACAAGCTTTCAGCTTAGTGTCTCTCTCCTGGTTAAATAAAGACGTCCCCAGCTAGCAGCATCTCCCCCTTATTTGCCATCCTGACAGTTTTCCCGTAATGCCTTGTTCAATCCTCCCCCTGTGCTGGAGGCTGGTATACCACCCCTGTGTGAATAATGGTCCCTCCTCCTGTCTCCAGTGTGACCCATAGCACCTCCAGCCCCTCCCTTGTCTCTAGGTTGCCTTGCACTTCCATAGCCCTGATACTCTTCCCACACATACAGGATAATACCTTCTCTCCTCCCTATCTCTTTTGAACTGAGTGTATCCTGACAGGCCAATATATATTCCAATCATGATTTCCAGTGGACCACAACTCAGTTATGGATGCAATGTCCAGATCCTCTTCTGCTACGGTGGCCTCCAGGTCTGAAATTTTATTTCCTAGACTTCTTGTGTTGGCTCACATGGCTTTCCAAACCTTGCTCCCTCCCTGCCCACAACCCCCCCTTTTCTTCCCCCCTTTCTGTCTGTTTTGCTGAGATGTCTCCTAACTTCTCCCTGTCTTCTTTGCTACCTCTGCTTCTTGTCCACTTTACCCCCTCTCTTTCTGCATTTTTTGTTCTTACCTCTCTTGTCCTCCACTCTTCCCACCTTCCCTTCCTCCATCCAGCTCCCCTGTCCTGGGGGAATTTTCTCCCTGTAGGTACTCCCTTACTGTTGCTTTAACCTGTGTGTGTGTGTGTGTGTGTGTGTTGGGGGCAGGTTACGCTTCCCTTGGTAATACAGCCTCCTCCCTCTATCAGTTTAGATGCTCATCCGTGTAACATTCAAACCTCCTGTTGAGTACTGAGTTTTCCTTCATAGAAGGACATAGGCCATCACCTTTGTATAAGCCCACCTCCCTCCAGGTCAGTCCCTAGTCCCCAGTGAATCTGAATCCTTCTTCTCTGCATCATGCCTTCAACTAACTGTTGAAGTGCCTGCTGTGGAGTACCCTAACCTCCTCCTGGCTGTACACAGGTAGCATCTCTATGAATGCCACCGTTCATGCTGCCTTGCTTAAGAGCCCTCCCCAGTTCCCTGAACTGCCCCTGCACAACTCCCACTCTTTCCCTCACCAAGTTATTAGTCCCAAGGTAGACTATGACATCCAGATCTTTCCCATGGCCTACCACCTTAGTGATCCTTCGGATCCGCTCTCCATCCCTCCAGGCTGAGGAACCTTACCTCCCTCTCTGCTCCCCTTGCTGTTCCCAAGTCTATCTATCTCACGATTGAGTCCCCCACTAGCAACTGCTTCCTCTTCTGCTGGGGGCCTTTTCCAACCATTCTGGGACCTCCCCTTTGGGACTCCATCACTTCCTCCCTTACAACCACTTTGAGTGCCTCCTCCTGGCTGTCCCATTCCACCAGAATGATGAAGGAATTTACGTAGTGGCAGAGGCTGAGGATTATATACTCCACCCACCATCCCCACCTTCCCAGAGCAGAAAATGGTCCAGCCTTCTCTTCTCTTCTCTGTCTAGGCATCTTTTGAGGCAAAGGCAGTTTATTCAGTGCCCCTGGGAGAAGCAAGAGATCCTCTGGATTCTTGCCAACTTGGTTCAAAGTTCAGGAACCTCCACTCTCATCCCAGAGAGTTGCGTGCATATGGGGCAGTGTCTCAGTCTTCAGAATGTATCCCTGAAGACTGCAGCTCACACCCACTACAATGCACCGCTCCCTTAACTGATTGCCCTCTTGCCCTTTTAAAGCACTGAACCAAACCTATTTCCCTTTGAATCTCTGATCTCTAACTGCTTGCTTTTCTTTTAAATCCTTGAACCTTTTTTTTTTAACACAGAGCCTATCCTGATACTTGCAGTCTCTGTCCTTTACCCCTTATTCTTTCCACCCCTCATTCTTTCACCCCTTCCTTACACTTCTGGAGTTTGGTTTCCAACCCCACCCCAGATAGGGGACCAGATTTTCAAAGCCTCACCTTTTTGGCACACATATGTGAACACCTTGTGGGGTCTGCAAGGTTTTTCTGCATGCGCGGTATTTTCCATCGCAGAGTCATTTGTGACTGGCTCCACGATTTACAGCAGCTTGTGGATGTTTTTTGGTGCAGTTATGCCAAAATGTTGTCTAGTAGTACCAGGTGTAGCATCCCCCCAAGACAGGAGGGCATTCCAAGGGTGCCAATGCCCACCATATTCTGAACCCACTACAACCCAGTAGGGCGCCCCTGCTTCTCCTAAATGGCTAATTCTTGTGTGTTTCACACAGAGTGCCTTTGGGAGAGAGGGGAGAGGTCAACTCGGATTGCCAGTGTCCCTACAGCTGCACGTGAAGAAAATATGAAATGCCGCTGGTACAGAGATTTTTTTCCACACTGGAGGCTGCAAAGTGGGACATAGTCCCAAATCATTTTGAAAATCCGACCCAGGATGTTTCCTGCTTTTTCATCTAGTATTTTGATAGGTAAACCCTTCCCTCTTTCCTATACCTATTTCTCTACTTCCCGCCCTTACTGTTAGGTTGTTGCCTGCTTTCCCTCTACTTAAGTTAAAGCGATACTCATTAGATAAGAAATCCTGCTGATTCAGTTATTGCTGGTACCTTAAATTACACACAGTGTTTCATGGCATATCCTAATTAAAAAGTGCCCTTAGTCACTTACCCATTTCCTACTAAGGTTAGCAAGTGCACCCATTATCAATGCACAGTAAGTCACTGAACAAAGAATTTACTGCAAACTTAAATACATTAAGTTTCAATAACAATATATCCCTTTAAACCCCACTTTTACTTTTTCCTAATTAATCCCACTTTTACCCACTCTTTAGCATAATCCTATTGTAGTAATACTGCTTAACCCATTAAATTACTTCTTGTGTTCAGGACTTGATGCTGGTTGCTGCTGTATGTGAATTGCAGACGCCATTGTAATTACTTTGCACTAGACAAATTACACTATAGGGTGGTTTAGGGTATCACACTTGGGGTGCAGCATCTCCTATAGATTGCCACCATACATTGAGTCCCCCAGTGTGACACCCTTAAACTATGACCCTTTAGCTCAAGGACCGCAGTGGAGGACCACTAGACTGAAGCCTACAAATACTTTAGACAGCTTCCCTCACACCACCAACACTGGCTCCCACAGTCCCGTAAGCCCCCCCCCCTTCTACGGGTATGCCAGATGGTACAGATGTGGGAGGGGTGGCTGTACAGCCAGAAAACACAGTCCAAGAAAATTAAAATGGCTCATTACCTGGTTCATCAGATTTTGTGAGATGGCTTTGCATGGGAAGCATCACTTGTGCTCATCAACAAATTCCCCGACATCCCGCACAGCGACGGCACAATACCGACACCAGTATTGTGCTGTCACAAAAGGAAGTGTTTGAGGCCCCCCGCACTCACACATTTATTTATAATCAACTCTAGGCTGGAGTTTTTCTTGGAGAGGGGGCAGAATACAGGGAGAAGCCATGTCACTGAAAACAGACTATTACAGTGACTGTTGCTGTAATGGTCTGTTTTGGGGTTTTACTCTCTTGGTGTCGCTCACAAGTGGGCCACCACTTTGCATGCAGGTTAGCAGGCACTTCACTTTTGGTGGGGACAGCTGCAGGGGGCAATGTTCGTTAACAGGCAACAAACATGAAAACAGTCATTGCTAATTAAATCCAATGTCCACACTGGAATCAAAGTGCAAATAACTGATTTAATGCAACTGATTAAATTAATATTCAACTTCATGGAGCGTAGGGCACATAACACAGTGGGGGCAACTTCGCAGGCACACAACTTGCCATTTGTGTCTGTAGCAATCTCTTTTTCCAACAGATTGACTTTATTTCATGCAGCACTTCTCTTTAAGCCAAAAAGGCTACATTTTCTAGCAGCAGAACTCTTCCTGCCTCCACAGACTGCACTCACCTTGAGAGCTCCAGTGCTGCAGTGGAACTCTGTCCAGGGAAAGGGGATAGCCTGCCACCAATGATCCAGGCTGCCAGTTCTGGACTGTGTCACAGACCCTTCCTGCCATAATGGGCCCTGCAGCAGTCCTCAAACAGTCTCTCAGGGCTGCACTCACTCATGGGTGAGAATTTTACTGTCTGGGACCCCTTCCAGTGCCTACCCCAACCAAGGTGCCGCAGTTCACTTGGCGGGCTCCATTACTCTCCTCCCTGGGCTCCGGCTTCCACAGAACAACACCAGAGGGTCCCCATTACTTCTCCACACCACTCTCTCAGCCTCAAACCACTACACATCACCGATCTTTGAGGCAGGAGGACCAGGGTGCTGAATGGTCCACCCCGGCCCCGCTGTGGCCCTCATGGCTGAACTTACGGGCCGACCCCCCTGACTCTCTCTGTCTCTCTCTCTCTCTCTCCTGTTCTCGATCCTCCCAGAGCCTCCTTTTGACACCAAACTACCCCTATTTATATCCCCTCTAGGCTGAGACACCACCTGATTACAAACAGGGCTCAGCTCTGGACCTATCGGCACCACAGTTTTTCCTGCCTAACTATACTTAGCTACAGAACTTGTAATCTCCCAGAGGGTGCTTACATATCCCAATCAGATTTTTTACTTTTTTCTCTAAAATTAGAAATGCCGTTAAGTACTGTGATAATCAGTATACTGTGATAATCAATATATTATGATATTTTTTGCATAAATACCATGAATATTTCAAAAGTGATAACATAACATACCTACTTGTGAGTCCTGCTATCTTACTAACTATCCTTATCTGAGGGATCTTTACTGCTTTCTACTCAACCAAAGAGTAGAACTCCTATGGAGGAGATTAACTTTTATTTTTTTTTTTTACTTTCTTCTATCTGCCCTTCTACTGGCGGAGCCCTCCTTCAGCCATCTCCAGTACCTGATACCGCCCTCTGAGATCCTCCCTGACCTGGAACCTTGGGCCACAGCTCACCCAGTCAGTGGGCTGCTTCGACTTGCTGCCCATGGTGGGAATGCCTTCAGCTCCACAGTGACTCCTTTATGCACAATCCAGTTCCCAAGCAGGTAGAGGGGAAGACTGGGGGAATGCAAGGTCCAGGTGGGTTGTGTCTGGCAGTGGTCATAGTGACTAGGAGTGGCATCACCTGTCCAGCCAGCTGCATTTTCACTTTTTCCAGTTGCCCCTGGCAGGAGCAGACATGCAATGACATCATGGAACATCATGCATGCTCCCACACATGATGTGCCAACATCTGCTGCATTCCACCAACCCCTGCATATGCTAGGTCCCCAGGCTCATTGTCCCATGACTGCTGCCAGAAAGCACTCTATATCGGGTCCCTATACCCTCCTGCCCCAGAGAAGGTGAGCTGTTTTCCAGATCCTCAAAGTGCTCCTCCCAGCCAGCCCTCCGACATCTAGGCCCATTCCTGAACCAAGGTTGTCAGCGTCACAAGCAGTAGCGCTACCACTGTACTGGCAAGCCAGCTTAGAGATTAACTTATAGATGATAGGAAAGTTACTTACCTGTAACACTTAATTTTCTAGAGTACCTTCTCCATACAGAAACACACACCTGTCTCTCGGACCTACTGGTATTTACTGTATGTTTGTCATCTGTCAGCCTCTACATTGTGATGAATAAAAGGGGCAATTTAGGTCCTCCTAGGGGCATTTGGGCTGTATTATGCTTTTGTTATGCATAGTGTTTTAAAAATGTCTTGCAATTAAAATGTGAAGCAGTTTATTATTTGGTATTTTTTTTCATTATCTCCTCAATGGTAAGAAATGTACTGAGGTAGTTGGGGCAAGTGCCACTATTTAAACCATCAGTGTATGTGACACCATACATCAGTGGTGCATGCTGGCCCCAATAGGTCTGACTCTCTTGGGGACCTACTGCCTCCAGCTCTAAGACCAAAGAGTGTTGCTGTGAGGGTATGTGGCTTAGCAGTGGTGGAGAGAAGATATGTGTTTGACTTGCTCTCAAGAGGGCCTCGATTTTCTTATTTTTTTAAACTTGTTAAGTTGGACAGACTTGCTTAAAACTCACTTCAGCAGTCTGGTAAAAGTGTTTTAGCAGCTAAAATGGGCAACCAATGCAACACAGTGGCTGCTGGAGATTTTTTTCACCTGAACACTGCTCAGCAGAGAGATGCCAGGCTGCCTCAGCACAAGGCAGCATCTGAGATGGCAGATACGGGCGACAGGACTGGAGAAGTCACTCTCAGAATCGTAAATGTGACCCTTAACTACCTGGTGAAAATGGTGCAGGACTTAGACAAAAAAGTTTGATACCCTCACACCCTGGGTTGCAAGTCTGAAGACCAGAGTGGACACTGTTGATCACTCTTTGCAGCAGATGGAGACTTCTCACTGAAAACAGCAGGATACTATTACAGGACTCGTCTGGGAGAACACTGTTCCAACAGCATTTGGAGTGGCTAGAAAATCAGGTCTGCGAATGTAATCTTTGGCTGGGAGGGGGGAGACTTACCTGAGGACGCTGAAGGGGACAATCCCCTGGAGTCTGTCCACACCTTTCTTCCACAAATCTTGAGGCTTACTGTGGAGGACAAGGGTTTCTTCATTGAAAAGGCATAATGGCTAACAGCTAGGAGGGCCCCAGCAGACCCCATTATTCCATGCACGTTTATGGTGGTTTGCACACCAGTGGAGGGCTAGGACAGGGCACTACTCTGGCATGGCGGCAATGTCCTCTCAAGTATGTTGACTTGACTCTGTCTCTTTTCCCCGACCCAACTTACAGTACTTGTGTCAGGAGGAAAGCCTTCGATCATGTCTCGGGTTTGCTTCATCAATACAAAGTTCAGCACCAATTGCTCTTGCTGGCGAGACTCCATGTGGTGTGGTAGGGGAATACTTATTTGTTCAGCAGTCCTAAGGATTCACAAAAACTTCCATAAAAATTGAGCAAAAGCTGGCTACTGTGGACAGTGAAGAGTCTGAGAGTATGGATTGAGGACTTTTCTGGACTTTGATCAGTTATGGACTCATTTGGTTGCTGAGTTTCTAAGCTCATTTTTGCCTGTTTTTTGTTTACCCCTACACCAATGTTTTATGTTAAGTTTTTGGGGTCATGGTTTTCAATATATGATGGGTGGCTAGGTATTAGTACCATTCCTGGGTAAAGAACTGAATCAGTTTTACCACTGTGTTCATTATATTAATCTGTGCCACACAGTGTTTTGAATATGGCATTTCCTGCCACTACCTTTCCCTCTTGTGTAATCTGTAACGGTGACAGTGGGGCTGCCTGGACTTAAGATTGTTACTTCACCATAGATTTCAGCAGAGATGTCAACTGTGGACATCCTTTTTGAACTATTTCTTAGACATGCGAACCAAAGCTGGTCTTATGAGCCTTGGGGGGGGGCCCGGGGAGGCAGGCTCCACCTGTCAATATGGTTCCTACAACACCTTTTTTATGAACTCTAAGTTTGTTATAATTAGTGGCACGGTATGTTAAGTGACCTAAATCTTGCTCATTAGATTGAAGATGCTCTCTTGGGAAATAGTGTTTTCTGTTGCAATTAAGCCTCTTTTGCTGTATGGGGGACAAGGAGAGGCTATGGCCCTGATGTAAAAAGGGAATTTGTGATATTTTATCTTATGTTCTGTCCCCATGCTCTCATGCAGTGTGCCATATGTGAATAACTATTTATGTAAAAGGTGTGGTTACTTCCCCCTATGATATACCTTTTGGGACGGGGTCTGTGATCTCCTCATTAAGTGTTCTAGCTGGCATGATTTGTCAGTGTTAACCTTCTATGGATTTTTTTCATGTTATGCAATGCAATACTGCATTAAAATGAAAAAAAAAAATAAAGTAAAAACAAAAAAGTGTGTTGCTTTATGAAGGAAATACTCCAGCAGATCAAGAGTTACAGGTTAAGTAATATTCCTTGTATTTTCCTTTCTAAATCTGCATTTCTAAGGTAATGCCGAACTTGTTGCTATAGAAATTGTATATAAGAGGCTTAGTGGAAGAAAGATGACGCCATATTTGAAAACCCTCAAGTACACTTCAAAATATAACTCTATAGTATATATCTTTTAATTTGCATAAATAAGCCCTTTGCAAACATTGTTTTAAAATACGTTGCTCTATTATATTGCTGAATATTTTTTTTCCTTCATGTTCGTTGTCTGTTTAAAACTGTTAATTAAAAGTGGTTGTTATTTTAAAAATGTCAGTGGTGTATATTGAAATCTTGTGTGAAGTTCTAAAGGAGACTGATGAACTTTGCCCTGCCAGTATGCTGTCATTTGTAGACTTTCAGGATTCTTGCTGAGAGAGATAGGTACTGTTCAATACTACTGTAATACTGCAGAATAGGAAATAAACACGTACATTATATTTAGCGGATTTCAGTTTTGCCACTGATCACGGTTCTTTACATTTCACGTTTTACATTCCAACAGTGTTGCATATGACATTATACAATGGAGTAAATCGAATGTGCCAAATGCTGCATTCTGATTGGTTGGCTGGTACCTTTCCCAGTATGGTAAATCCTCCAGTGTACCCATGGGAAAAAGTGCCAGCCAACCTTATTTCATGCCAGTCCGGTCGCTTTCACTTTAATCAAAACTGCCGCCATTTGTCCTGTCGCCGCTTCGCTAAAACACTGCAGTAAATATTTAAAAAAATGACATCCTCCTTTCAACTGTACGGATCTCAGTTGAGTTACAAAATATCTAAAAATTAAATAAAACAACATTTGCCATTGTATAATATCAATTTATCCTCTAGGTGTGAGGTATATGAGATTCATTACGACTGGTGTGGGAGTTCACTATTGCCACCGGTGACTCAATCACACCAGTCATGGTAAATCCTCCAGTATACCCACATCCTGGGGGGATAAACTGCTTAAGTATATAACACCTGAAACACTCAATTTCCACTTCAGGTGATGGTTCAGACACCACTAAGTAAGCAGTTAAACATTTATTACCAGCCATCCGCAAATCATTTATGGCCCATTACAGCACATTACTGCCCATTAACAGCCAAATTGTTCTGCTTACAGTTTGCTCACTCACTAACTACTTGACATTCCAGTTCACTTCACTAATTGAAACAGCTGATCCCCGGTCACTACAGTACAGTTCCCATTCTTCCTGGGTAACCGGAGGTCAATTGGGTAAATTAAAAAACCTGCTGTAAATGAACACAGCAGCTTCATATGTCCATCCATCACAAACCATGTCTCTGTTGAAGTGGTTGGAGTGCAGCAAGGCACAGAAGTGCCCTTTTACATCACTAGAAGAGGTTACACCAGATGACCTGTCTACTTCTGCTAGTGTTCCTTTGCGAATGGCAGAATGCATTGTAAGCGAGCTGCATTATTGCATAGCCAGTCTCCATCTCCAAAAAGACATTGTTCTACCTACAATGTCTACACAGCTGAGCAACATTTTGAAGCTGGTAAATATGCAGTCGAAAACAGCGTTATGAAAGCTGTGCAGTTTTTTCACCAGCAAGTATGCGTTGGAGGTTAATGAGAGAATTGTGAGAAAATTTAAAGCTGACTACATGGCAAAACTCCAAGTTGTCCCTGACCCAACTAGCCTATTACCCCAGCTTCCCACCAAGCCACGTGGTAGACCACCATTGTTGCTAGGTGGTGTAGAAACAGAACTTAAAAAAATTATCAGGAGCCTGTGATCAGAGGGTGCTGCTGTAAACACAAGGATTTTTGTGGCAATTGCTCATGGTGTAGTGAAATGCAGTAATCCAGGGCAACTGGCAGAGGCTGGTAGCCCTATGATTTTCAGCAAACAGTGGTCCTGGACCTTTTCAAGTAGAATGGGGTACTGCAGAAGAAAAGGCACAAAGGCAGCCAGAAAACCGCCAAGTGACTTTCAGGAACTAAAAAAAGCTTTTTTAAACAGGACTGGAACTGCCTCTGCTAATGAACTGATCCCTTCAGTGCTTATAGTAAACATTGATAAGACAGGGATTAATTTAGTGCCCTGCTCTCAATGGACGATGGCTGAGATGGGATCCAAACGAGTGGAGGTGACTGGGCTGGGGGACAAATGGCAAGTGTCCCTGAACATAGGGTGCATGTTAACAGGGAATATGCTACCCCCCAGGTAATCTGCACGGGTAAAACCCCTACTTGCCACACTGCCTTTACTTTTCCCTCGAACTGGCATATCACCCATAGTACAAACCACTGGACCAATCAGGACACATTGATTTTTTTGTATGAAACACTGTAATAGCTTTATTTCTCATCAATCAGCTTTTATAATTTGTTTACAAACTTCTTAAATGTTGTCCATTAGAAATATTATAGTGTTAAATGATTCAGAAAAATAATGTTAGAAAGTTTAATAGGCAGAGCTAAGAAGTCAAAGATGACTGGTTGCACTCTCTTGAGCTCCAGTTGTTCATCTGAGATCAACATGCTCACATGAAAATTAGAGGCCACCGAGTGTAAAGACATAAATATCCAGCTTTTCCTTTTGAGGATATTGAAGATATCTCCTCCACAGAGCCCCACTCTTTGAAGCTGGTGCTGTTGACACTTAGACCCCACAAGAAAATTAGAACTTCTGTTCACCAGCTCAATAACTTTTTCATCAGTCTGTCATGACTTTTCCTTGATTCTTGTACAGCTTATTGTGATTTCAGCAAGTGATTCTTGTACTCTTGCAGTTGCACCACATGTTTCTCCCAGGAATGCTTGACAAGTATTCAATGGAAGACTTTAAGTCTTTAATTTTGCCCCGGATCAGGACACTGAACACTTGGTGAGGCTCCTAACCCTTGTAAGTCACCCACTAGCAACTGAGATAGTGGTAATGTCCTCGAAATTCTGTCGATCGGGTAAAGGGAAGTTGCTTACCAGTAACTAGATCTTTAGTAGATTCTCCTCCATAAGGATGCTATCTTTGGAAATGGTGGGATTGGCACCAGGACCCACAGAATTGGAACATTTGGCCTCATGCACCATAGACATGTGGCCGAAATGTAACCTCATCCTCACTGACACCATATATATATATATATATATATATATACATACTGTATATGCATGCATGTATGTATGTATATATTAAGATTCATATCGGGAGCTCCCTACGCTACCACAGTTCCTTATATGCCCTGGTCGGCTGGACCTCCCTTGGCTAAGGCGATACAAAAATGCCACAATCTGGACTTACCATGCTATCATCAAGAAACTACCCTTGTATATCTTGGACTGCCTCCCTATTTGTACCCGTGGTTCATATGCACTAAGAAAATCCACCTATATCATTCTTGTTATTCCCAAAGTCAAAACTCGTTTTGGCAAAATTTCCATTGGCTACTCCCTTCCTACCCTGTGGAACAAGCTCCAAAAAGTACTACAGATTGCCTCTTCATTTTCCCTGGCTACCTTCAAAACCCTACTGGCCAGGACAGCCAAGAAAACTGTAATTGTGCATCTTAAAATCCCTATGCTAACACCCCTTCCTCCTTCCCCTACCTATGTCTACTAGACAGGAGTGATACAGAAAATTATAAGGGTGCTTCACAAAACATCCACTGGTCAAGACCGCTACAGAAATTTACAAGAGTGCTTCATAAAACCCCTATGTTATCACCTCTCATGTTTTCTCTCTGCCTCTTACTTCCCTTATAAGTGATCCAGCATACCTACATCTTCTGGCCCACACATTTACAGTACCTCAGATAGCCATTGCCCTGGACTCTTACTCCTTTCTCTAGATCTGTTTTTTCATCCTTCAGAGTTGACCTCTCCTCCTTGCAGACCCTTGACCTGCTGGCACTGACCTGGCATCCGTCAGTCAGTTTTAACACTATCAGTATAGGCTGATAAAGCTAGCTATCAGAACTGTTGAGTATATTGTGAATTGTATTTTTCTTTAAACCAATTGGTGTTTATCTCTACCAATCTAGCCAATAGAATGTCTATCATATTCATTTTATTTTTCTTTTTGTACTTTGCCTCAACACATCTGTATATATCCTAACCATTTTGTATAAACACCCAATTGCATGTTGTAAATGTTTGATATATCTACTCTACGAGGATGCGTTATTTTGTCTCATATGTAATTTTTACCAGGTCCATCTTGTAAATGAGTTCTTCTCAACGATGTTTCGGCTGGCTAAATAAAGATTAATTGATATATATATATGTATATATATATATAAATATATATATATACTGTATATATATGACGTAGGTATGCCCAGCCACCTCAGTTTCTTTTTACCTGCTGTCAAGTAAATGGTGGACACAGTGGACTTCATCTTTAGATGTTTTGTCATCAAAAATTCAACCTCAGCAGTCATTTTGAAAATCAAAATAGTGTAATTCAGTGTTAATTTCTATATTTTATCTCAGTGTTGCATTTCCATTTAATCTTTTGCCCTTTTTTGAAATTTCCTCATTAAGTATGTTTCTATTGTATCCTATTATCTGAGTTGTCACTAGCTCCTAACTCATCCTTATGGGCAGGCAGGATGGGCAGGAAATAGGTTTGCTGCACTGGCAACACTGGTGGAGGAGGGAGGAAGAAGGAAACCCACAAGGGGCAGGAGTCAATCAGAAAAGGACGACAGGGGTGAAGAGGAGGGAAGCACTTGTCGTGTGCTTGTTTGTTTAGGAGACAAATTTAGGCAGACAACAAGGATTTAGTGCATAAAAAATGACAGGTGGCATTTATCATTTTATTTGTTTTGCATAAAATGATTAAAAGATATAACAGAAATTTAAGAATCAAATGTTAGTTCAGCGAAACAGACCAACTGCTCTACCCAGCAGTATTTAGACGTCTCAGTCTTAGTGTGACAACCCACACTCTTATCTTTAAGGTCTTACACCTCTCACCGTCAGCTCAGAACTGACTCTCTATCTGAAAACTAGCCCTAATGGCAGATTTTTATAGCATGACTCAGGATGACCTCACAGTCATGTGACGTCTCTTCATTTGCAATTAGTATCTCCTAGGCTCACAACCTGCACCTATACAAAACATAAAAGGTTGCTTCTAAGCCTTGTTGCTTTAATCACCATTTCTTTCCAACATCCATATTATATGCCATAATCCTAATTAGAAAATGGCTCTATATGCGTGATTATCTTCAACTACTGTAAGCTCCTCCCTGTGGGGAAAAAAAACTAGCATACAGTTTTTTTTTTTTTTTTTTGGTTTTTGCTCTTTGGTACCTGAGTAAGACCCACTAAGCACAAGTGCCTGTTTTCAGGGGCGACCTGGGAGCACTTGGCGATTAAGTGACTTGCTCAGAGTCACACAGTATGCAAGTGGAGGTTGTGAGAATCAAACTCAGGTCTAGTCTGCTGGATGTACCAAGCTCATTCACACCTCATTCCTCTAACCTCTAGGCTTTACATATAGGCCACTAGGGGCCGCTGCTTCCATATAGCCTTCCTTCATTCTGTAGAGCCTTCCTGGGAGCAGATCAGTCTATATCACAATGTTTACAAAAAGTGTCACTTACTTTTTTTAATAAAGAACAGCCCTGTATTTCGTTATTCCCTCACAGGGCTTTACTTTAAGGGGAAAACCACTTTCGAGGCACACACTGTCGCATTTCCTTTATTTTAACCACAGTCTGTTATGTACTTATTTTCATTCTTTCATTTTGTTTTATTTGCTTAGGTGAACTTTCCAAAATAACCCAAGCTATAGTATTGCTTTTGCTAAGCCCTTGCTTCGTGGCTTTAAAGCACCACCTCTTCCTTTTTATTGTTTTATCCTACAACCTTAATTACATTTATGAAATGGGCATCATAAAATAGGAGCTGTGATTGGCTAGTCGGTATGTGATATTCATTCTAATGCACAGGAAAAAGGACCAGCAGTGCCCTGTGGGCATTGATCTAGGTGATGCTGCCCATTCAGAACCTTAAGAAAACAAAAAGCAGCCATCTTGTTTATGCCAGAAGTGGTACCAGCCTAACTGTAAAAAATAAAATAAGTACCTCTGACCTCCTGTTCACTTCGCCTCAGTCTTTCAAAATTTCTTTATTTTAAATCCATCTGCATGTCTCCTCGTGTGTGCAGCACGTATTAAACGAAAAAAAAAATGGAACAGCTGTGATCTTTCTCTCCCAGCCCGCCTGCTCGCTCCTGAATGTTTCTGTTTTAATTCCATCTGCCTATCTCCTTGTGGGTGCAGCATGTAGTAAATGAGGAAAATAATAAACAAACAGCTGCGATCTCTCTCCCAGCTCGCCTGCTTGTTCAGAATCCATTTCTTGGAAAAAAAAATTAACAAACAGCCAAGCTCTGTCTCCCAGCCTGCCCACTCATTCAGAATCCACTTCGTTGCGAGGTCCCAGCCTGCCCATTCATTCAGAATCAACTTCTTTGAAACAGCAACACATCATACAAAGAATTAAAAAAAAAGACATTTTTCATCTTAGTTGTCTCCACACAGCATTTGGGGGTGGAGGGGGGTGTGAATACTGCCATGACAACCAGACCTAAACCACAGAAGCCTTTGTAGGACAAAATTCCTTCAGTCAAAAAAAAAACATGTAACACACTTAGGCGGAGGAACTATTTTATTGAAAGTGACACAAACACACATGTTTTTTCCTACTTAAAATTGGGAATTTTACCTACCAAATGCAGTTGCACTACAGATGGCCATTTCATAAGCGCAATAAGCCACTCCAGTGTGTGTGTTAGACACTTTAACACATGGCTAGGAGGCTGGATGCACTCGGCCGATGGTCTCATGCCTCACTACGCCTCCTAGCTGTGTGTTAAAGTGTCTACCACACACCCTGCCGTGGCTTATTACTTACATATCCCACAGCTGAAATTTCAGCCCATCAGCTAACTTTTCCTTTTGGCATCTTTTTTTTTTTTTTTTACTATTTCTTTTTCCTTCTACTGCTGCCACTGATCCCTCTCTCAGAGCTCCCCTCATAGGCCCCCAATCTGCAGCCCCAAGGAGTCTGACCCTAGAGTGCTAACACTACGCCTTGTACCTTCAGGGTCTCGGATTACCCTTTGGGCAGGGCAGTGGAGATCCCCACATCTCCCCCGAGCATTGTTGGGAGCGCGCACAGCAGAGTCTGCTTCTTGGGTGCTGCCTCGGAACCAACGCTGAGGCTCATCACCTAGATCAGGGCAGGACATTTTTCCGATGTTCTGGTGGATCCTCCTACGTTGGCGTGCAATGAGGACAAGGCTACTGGCATGCGCAGAGACGCACGTCAAAGCCAGTCCTCTGCCAACATCTACTCTTGCATACTTCATCTCCCCAGCTGCACCGACCACCCTGAGGTTCCCCCAACAGGTGGCGGTATCGCAGCAGAGAGCGCGATCCCCCTCCCCGGAGAAGGAGAGCAGCCGTTGGACTCTCAATCCTTCTCCCTCCTGGCCAACCCCCGTCAACCCAAGTCCGCTCCCGAACCCAGGTCGCTGGTGTGGTACGAAATGTGGTGTCCAGCGCCTCAACCCTCAGTGCCGCCAGGCTGGCGGCTACTCTTATTTTAATATTATTTTCTCTCCTAGGCCATTTATCAAATATTTTATTAATTTATCTCTCTTTAGGGACTTCCCTGTGTCCCTGTACATGCAAGCGCTCGCTTCTGAGTGCATAACGCTATGTTTATGAGCGAGATGGCTGAAAGTGAACTTGATGTGACACCCCACTTTGACCTGCAATACAGCATGAAGTGAGAGAGAGAGAGAGAGAGAGAGCTAGGAGCAAGTACGCTCCTATTTTACTTTAAAACCAGCTCTTTCTTCTCTCCTTTTTCCCTTGTTCTGACCCCTCAGGGTCTATCCTATTAGAGGGCCACCTTAAATATTTTTTTCTTAGGGGACACCCCGGTCCCTCTCTTTAATTTAGTGATCTCACTACTTTTATTTTTATTTTAAAACCGCAACATGCAGTGTATCCTAGTGCTTTCTAGCATGATTATGCTCCAAAGCAGCCATGGAGTTGATCTTGCTCCGATCCAAGAAAAGGTGCTGCATTGTGTGCTATGCAAATTTTTTTGGAGCCTGTTTCAGCTCCTAATTTATTTATCACTTGAGCGGTGCACTGGATGACTGTCACTGTCTCCAAGCCCGGTCCTATTCTATGGCCTCAAACAAGGGAGAGAGAGAGAGAGAGAGCACACAGTGAGGACTATTTTCAGCAGGGAGTGGCGGCTAAACCATCCCATCTGGCACTATGCCAGCTGCTCGCTCCTGCCCTTCCAGTATACAGGTGAGGGAGAGTGAGAGAGAGAGTGCGGAGCAAACATGCCCTATTCAGTTACCAACTACAACCTCCTCTCTCTCACTCTTTAGACCCCACAAGATCTTTTCTATAAGGAGGGGCACCAGGGTTCCATAAAAGCGCGACCTGCACTTTCTCCTCCATACACTCCCGCATACAGCATGACATGCGCTTGTTTCATATACCCAGTGGCATATTTAAATTTTTAAGTCTTTAGTCTTCAAAGTCTTAATTTATTTAACCAGGCGGTCACCGTTGAGCAAGCTCATTTTCGAGGTGGACCTTAGTTTTGTTAACAAGGAACCAGGGACAATATACATGGGATGCAACACACAAGAAAATAGTAATAATACAAATAAAGTGAGATACAATAATACAGTATATACAAAGTATCAGCAGGTAGTACTGACAGTAGTATACAGTATGTTTGGAACAGAAGATACAGCTAGTTTTGGGTAGGACACAATTTTTCATAAAAGTATAGAAATATACATATCAGGTGCACTGAACACAAATAAAACCTAATATAAAAAGATATATAGTGATACGGTATTGAGAATTTAGAGCTGAAACCAGGGTCAAAGGAATGTGGAAGGGACAGATATGGGGGTAGAAAAAGGGGAGAGGGAAGAGGCGATTATAGATGTGATCAGTCTTTTAACAGTAGTAATTAGAGTGTGCTTGGACTTATAGGAGTCACTATTTAGGGTAGACAGGCACAGGACTCCTTATTATGATGTAGTTATAGAGATTTAAAAGCTGCTAGGCTGATGGGGTGAGTTAATTTCAAAGTTTTTTGCAGCTTGTTCCACAGTTGAGGGAGCACAAAGCTGATGGCTGCCCTGCCAATGCGAGATTTTGCTTTGTAAACATAAAGGCAAATATATGAGGTGCTTCTCAGGGCATACTTCCCCAGAGTGCACAAAGGTAAACAGACAGAGATATACTAGGGCAGTTTATTTGAGATAGCTTTGTATGTCCAAACCACAGCATTTTTTTGCTGTCTGTAAGCAAGGGATGACCATCCCACTGCTGTGTACAATGCACAGTGGTGGGTTGAGTATGGAAGACCCATGATAAATCTTATGGCTCTGTGATAAAGTGTATCGAGTTTGGCTAGGGTACCTGCAGGTCCCTGACTATGTAGAAAGTCTGCATAATCCAATAGGGAAAGAAAGGTAGTTTGAACCAGTTTCAGTTTAGCGTCTCTTGTGAGGAGATTATTTTTTTATAACTCAGCTTTATTTGTGGTTACTGAGACACAAAAATGATCACCATTCAGCATTATACATTTTAGAGATGTAAAGTCCAGAGTAATCCATTCGCTGCTAATAAAGTCTTTTGTTATACCTGTACTATTCACCTTCTCTCCTAGTACAGTGAACAAGTTCCTAAATACTGTGCTAGAGATCTACCAGACCATGCAGCTGAACAGTGAAACTCGGTCAGTAAACAAACATTTCTAACCATCATCTTTTAACAGACAAATAATATTATCCATATTCTATGTCTATCCCATTGTTAACTTCTCCATTATTGTATTTGCTATTGTTAACCACTTTTCAAAGCAATGGGTCTGTCAAGATTTACTAAGTCCATTTAAGTAGACTTATTGAAACCATCTGTTAACATCATAAAAACAAGATAAGTATACAATCAGAAACTGAACAGTAAATGCGGGCACAAAATTGCATCTATTCACAGTGGAACATTAATTTTCTGTCTACCACTGCAGTATAAGTTTATATTTCATTTTCCTATCAGAGATTTCATGTGGGGATCAACGCCTCCTCTAGTACATATTGATGCCAGGGGGAACATATTTGGGCAAACCTCTCACTTTGCAGTCTCAAAATTGCTGTGATCTGTTCCATGGCCTCCACCTGGGACATTCTAGATCACCAGTCTTGCACGGGGGGGGGGGAGTGGAGATAACTACCTGGCAGTAATGCACTTAAGCATCACCAGCCGCATGATTTGTGCTAATTTGGTAGACTGCCTGGGTCCATTAATTAAGGTGGGGAGTCCCAAGACCAAGTTTTCCCCCGAGAAGGGTATCCGAAGACCCGAGAGTCTGGATATCAGGTTATGCACCTCCCTCCAGAATGGGAGGATCAACAGGCAGTCCCAAAAAATATGTGCCTTCGTTCCGGTCTCTCCACAACCCCTCCAACACAATGCAGACCCATACCGACCAAAATGTTTCACCATTGTAGGGGTGAGGAAGTATCACCAGATAATTTTCCAATGGAACTCTCGCCATGTAGGGGAGCTAGTGACCTGCCAGCCCCTGCTGAATCTTTTAAACCAGTTAGTCTGTGGAATGGTAACTCTTAATTCCCTTTCCCATTTAAGTTAAAGTTTGTCTAGGCCTGAAGGAATGGTGTGAAGTAATATTTTATATAACTGAGATAAAGGGTGGGTATTTCCCTTGATCACTATGTTTCCATAAAAAAAGTTCTCCAACTCTGTCCTGTCTCTAGTTATTTTTTGTATTCTGTTTGTTGAAGATATATAATGATGTACCTGTAGAAATCTGAAGTGATCCTGCTTTTGCAAATGAAATTTATTGGCCAATTGTGCAAAGGGTAGAGGGAAATTGTTCTCTATGCATTGAGCAAAGGTAGTTAGACGCCATGTCGCCCATACTTTATAACCAGCGTCGGACCTAGGTGGCATAAAAGGAGGTTCAAACTGTATCAGGGAGAGTGGTCCCAGACCTTCTGGAGTGTATGTGATCTTCCTAAGCTTCTGCAATATTCTCAGAGTGTGAGATACCCATGGGTTCAACTCCCAACCCTGAGTCTTGGGTGGTATTGTGTTAGTAGGCAAGGCCCAAAGTGCCCATCCTTTCAGTGAATCTTCTTCCAGGAGATACCACCCAGAATCTATTCTGCATTTCGCCCAAGTGCATAGTTGTGTCCCCCTTGCCAGCAGAAAATAAAAATGTGGGTAAGCCAAACCACCCTTCTCTCTTGGGGCCTGTAGTGTTTTCAGGGCTATCCTTGGGCGTTTGTTGTTCCATATGAACTTCTGGGTCGCCTTTTGCAAATTAGCCCAAAAGTTCCTAGGGATCCCCAAAGGCAAGGTCTGAAAAAGAAAAAGAAGCCTAGGTACGATGTTCATCTTTATAGTTTGCACCTTCCCATATAATGTTAATGGTAACAATTGACATCTAGCTAAGTCAGCCTGTATCAGCTGAAAAAGCTAAATATAGTTATTTTTGTAAAGTGAAGTTAAGTCTACAGATACCATAATCCCCAGGTATTTTATACAATTTTTTTTTGCCCAAGTAAATGGAAAGGATGCCTTAAATTCCCGAGAAGGGTTGCCACTCAGAACGAGTGTCTCCAACTTAGAATAATTAATTTTATAACCTGCCAGCTTGCCATATTCCGCTAGTTCAGCCACCAAGGCCGGTACAGAAGTTTCAGGCTCTGAAAAAAAAAAAGAGTCGTCCGCATAAAGTGCGACTTTCTGAGGGTGTCCCTCCACCTGTACCCCCTTTATTAGAGGATTTGTTCTGATGGCAACTGCCAATGGCTCCAGGGATAGCGCAAAGAGCAGTGGGGAGAGGGGGCAGCCCTGTCTCATCCCCTGCCCCAATGGGAATCTATCAGTAAGGCAGCCATTTACCTTGATTCTGGCTTTTGGAGCCTGATATAAGGCCCTGATAGGGTTACAAATTTATCTCCAAGCCCAAATCTCCGAAGAGTCTCCTCTAAAAATATCCAATCTACCCTGTCAAAAGCTTTTTTGGCATCCATACTTATAGCTATTTGGAATTGTTTTTTGTGCTTTTGAGCTGAGATTATGTTTAAGAATCGACCTATACTGTCTTGTAAATATCGACCCAATATGAAACCAGTCTGGTCACAATGTACCAGAGTCTGTATTTCTTTCTGTAAATGGGCTGCCATTATTCCAGTGAAAATTTTAGAGTCCACCGGAAGTAAGGAGATGGGGCGATAAGAGCCACAACTCTGGGTTTTTGCCCGGTTTGTGGATCACCGAAATCTGTGCCTCATTCCAGGATTTGGGGGCTGCCCCCTCTCCCCGCAACAACTCATTAAAAGCCTCTCTCATTGGGGGGAGCAATGCCTCCCGGAACTCCTTATAGAATTCTGCCACATATCCGTCTAATCCGGGTGCTTTACCATTTTTTAGCTGCTTAATTTTTTGCAGGATCTCTTCTGTGGTAATAGGGGATTCCAACTTTAAACTCTGTGTTTCTGATAATTTGGGAAGTACTATCCCTTCTAAATACTTGAGTGTGTTTTCTAGGTGGTTTGGTTTCCTGTCCACTTGATAAAGGGTCTCATAAAAGTTCTGAAATTGGGCAGCTATTAAATTGAGAGATGTGATCGGGCTCTGGGTCTTCGGTGATCGTATTTTAGGAACTGCTCTTGAAGCTCTCTCTCTTTTTGAATTTGCCAAGCTAGTACTTTGCCCACCCTATTACCTTGTTCATAGTATGTTTGTTTAAAGTACTGGAGTTGGCCCTCCACCTGTGTGTTTAGAATATGATTCAGTTTGTCTTTTATCTTGTCCAATTTTTTTTTTATTTCTGGGTTTAACGTTCTCTGATGGTTCTGTTCTAACCAGGAAATTTGCTTTTCTAATTCTACTCTTTCTTGGATTTTAGTTCTTTTATATCTGGCCACATATTTAATAATATGCCCACTTAAATAACATTTGAGGGCATCCCATCTGACCCCCGCCTCCTTGTCCCCCAGTGGATTATATTCCAGAAACTCTGTAGTGGCTTTCTGTATTAGCTTTTTAAATTCACTATGTGTTAAAAGGCTTACATTTAAGCGCCATGTTGTCTCTCTTGGACTGGGAGACAATTCCAACATCAAAGACACCGGGGCATGGTCCGACAAGGTGATGTTACTAATATCTGTCTTACTCAGGTATTGTAAACAGTTATATGAAACTAAAAAGAAGTCAATTCTGGAATACATTTTGTATTTTGGGGAAAAGTAAGTGTAATCTTTTGCTCTTGGGTTGGTAAATCTCCAGGCGTCCACCAGAGATAGATGAGGAGATTATTAATCCTAAAGAACAGACCAAGTCTTTGTCTAAGTTTCTTTGCCAGTTCTTCTAAGTGATCTGTGAAAGTAAGTCTATGGTCTAACCAGATCCCCAGGTACTTGAACTTTGGTAAGTAGTCCAACTGCTCAGTTAGAATGGTAGTGATGTGCGGGAGTGTCTCAGCAATTACAGGATTTATTGCATTTTGAAGGGGCTAGAGGAACATTGCTTTGGTTTTTTTTGCATTTAAGAGCAGTTTCTGGTTTATAAGCTGATGCTGCAGCAGGTTAAATTCATTTTGAAGGGATTTACAGGCAGCTTCAGGTGTGGGGCTACAAGCATAGAGTACCGTATCATCCGCGAATAGGTGTATTTGTGCTTCTTTGATGGGGGCACCTATGTTGTTAATATAAATGGTGAAGAGCAAGGGACCAAGAATGGAACCTTGCAGTGCATCCCTCAGTAGGGGTTTTGTGGAGAAACTTCTCCTTCTGCCTTTACTTGTTGAAGTCGTCCTGAGAGGTAGTTGGAGAACCATTTAAGGGATAGGGAATCCAAACCAATGTTCCGGAGGGATGACAGAAGCAGTCTGTGATCAACGGTATCGAATGCCTTGCTTGGGTCCAAGAAAACTGTGAAGACAAATTTGTTTTGTCTAATTCAAGCTGCCAGTCCTTGGTTAAAGCAGAGATTGTACTGTGCTGTGCTCTAAAACCAGATTGTAACGGGTTGAGCAATTTTTCTGATTCCAGGTACTTCCGAAGCCGGGAGTTTACTATTTTCTCCAGCATCTTTGACAGGATTGGAAGTAGGGAGATTGGCCTGTAGTTATTGAGGTCACTAGGATCTCCTGACTTAAACAAAGGGACCACAAGTGCATTTTTCCAAATGGGCGGTAGGTCACCCTGGGACAAGGATAAATTGAAGAGATGAGTAACTGGGACTTTTAAAGAAAGGCAGGGCAGAAACAACCTCCAAAGACATGTTAGAGGAGTTACCGTCTTTTTGGCTGCTAGCCCCATGTCAGAATACAAGCAGAAAAAGGGGCACAGGAATAACAAAGGGGTTGCTGCTCCTGTTTCTCCTGGTTTCACCTAGTCCCCTGAGTTAAACACAAAAGTACTATTCGTACTTTTCTGGGCATTTCAGCAACTCTGAATACTAATGTGGGTGTGTAAGTGTGGGAAGACCAGGGCACCCTTCCATGACAGGGACCACACTGTCACAGCACTGCTGATGGGGTGGATGACAAGGGTGTAATAGAGGGGGGCCAGGGTGGAGGAGAGGGATGTAGGGGATAGTGAGGGAGCAGTGAGGGGGCAGGGGACAGGACAGGGAGAAAGGGGAGAGAGCGGTAGGGAGGAAGGGTAGCGTTAGTGAGCTGGCATGCTCTAAGATTGGATACCCTGGGAAAGGGGTGGGAACAGGGACAAGGAACGAGGAAGGGAGTGTACTAGTGCTGGGTGATTCCATACCTAAAGGGATCAGATGGGGTGGCAGGGAGGAGAGGCATAGTAGAATATGGGTGGAGGCTATACCAGAGCTAATGGTGGACAGGCAGTTCTTAAGTGCACAAGGAGGGGCAGGAAGAAATCACATGTAGTGGTGCATGTGAGCACTAATGACCTGGTGGGGGAGACGGTGGAAGTAGTGAGGAGGAGGTCTGGGGAATTAGAAGAGCTATGTGAGGAAGTGGGGGAATCAGTGACCTTTTCAGAGGTGCTCCTGGTACCCTGCGTGAGTACGGGAAGGAAAGGGAGGATTGGGGAGTTTAACAAATGGCTGGGGGAATGGTGTCAGTCTAAGGGGTATGGGGTAGTGAGGGACTGGGTTAGTACCTGGGAAAATAAGGGGATAGGCTGCATCTGAGCAGGGAGGGGAAAGGGGTATTAAAGCAGAGGTTTGAGGGGTACATAGCATCAATGATAGATTTAAACTAGGTGAAGGGATGGTGGGAGGACAGCTAGTAGACAGGGATCCCAGAGGGGGGAGTCAAGCGTGCCTACCCCCAAGCTATCAGAGAGGTATTTGAGGTGGGGACACAAGGAGGTATTAGGAGGGGGGAAACCAGGGAGGGAGAGAGAAAGACACAGGTTGGAGGGTGGTCTCACTGAATGCGAGAAGCTTAGGTAACAAATCAGCCGAACTACAGGCTCTCTTGGCTGTGGGGAGGGTGGATATTATGGCCATCATGGAGACATGGGCCACCCAGAACCAGGACTGGGATATGATGATCCCAGAGTACAGGATATTTAGGAAGGACAGGGCTACAGGAAAGGGAGGGCATGGTGATCTACGTGAGGGAGGGGATAAGGTGTACGAGAGAGGAGGGGGTGGAGGGCAGGACAGAGGCATATGGATGCAGTTTCAAGACTCTTAAAGAAAGACACTGAGAGTGGGGGTAGTGTACAGGTCACCAGTTCAGGGGGATGACCTGGATAGGGAGTTGGTCAAGCAGATTAGAAGAGTCCGTAGGAAGGGGGACACCATAGTGGTGGGAGACTTCAACCTCCCTGGGGTAGACTGGAACACCCCAACCACCATGTGTGCAAAGGAGCAGAGATTACTAGATGCACTTCAGGACTGCTTCCTGGTGCAATTCTGCAAGTCAACTAGGGAGGGTAGGACTCTGGACTTGGTATTAACAAATGGGGAGGCTGTAGGGGATCTGGGCATGGAGGAGGGTAACAGGAGGAACAAGTACCAGGATGATCAATTTTAAGGGAGTGGACTTTAAAAGGATGGGGGAAATTTTGGTTGTGCATCTGGTGGGAATTCAGACATGCATGAGTGCCAGCCAAAAATGGAATATCATTAAGAAAGGGCTGGCAGAGGCTACTGAGACCTGCACCAGGACATGGGGCAAGAAGGAGAGAGCAAAGAAGCCAAGCTGGCTGACTTGGGAGGTAATGAACGGGGTGAGGGCCAAGAGAAAAGCATTTCAGAGGCTTAGGAAATCGGGAGGGCAAGGGGACAAAGACAAGTACACATAGAAGTCCCAGCAGGTTACCAGGCTAGTCAGAGCAGCCAGGGCTTCTGGAGAGCTGAGACTGGCACAGGGAATCAGGGAAGGGGAAAAGGACTTCTTCAGATACACTGGCGAGAGAAGAAGAAACAAAGACCAGATTGCGAGGATTAAGAAAGATGAGGGGGTGGAGAAGGAGGAGGACCAGGCAGAGGCACTGAATGAATACTTCTGCTCTGTGTTCATGAAGGAAAGAGGGGGGGCAGATACCCCATCTGAAGGATGGAGGGGGCAACTGATATCAGAATCACAGAGGACAGGGTTCTGGAGGGACTAAGGGCACTGAGGGTGGATAAGGCACCGGGGCCAGATGGCATTCACCCTAGGGTACTTAGGAAGCTAGCAGAGATCCTGACGGGACCACTGGCAGACCTGTTTAGTACACCACTGGACACAGGATGCATGCCACAGGACTGAAAGATGGCCCATGTGGTGCCCATTCATTAAAGTGGCCCGAAGGATGATCCAGGCAACTACAGACTGATGAGTCTCACTTCAATTGTGGGGAAACTCATGGAGTCAGTCCTAAAAGAGACGCTGATGACCTTTCTGGGAGACAATGGGCTCCAAGATGGCCTTCAGCATGGTTTTGTATTGGGCAGATCCTGCCAGACGAACCTAGTCGAGTACTCCCACTGGGTTACCAGGGAACTGGACAGGGACCATGCAGTAGACGTCCTATACTGGGACTTCAGCAAGGCCTTTGACTTGCTGCCACATGGGAGGCTGGGGGGAAAACTGGAATACATTAGGGTGGGGACAAAAATGGTCAACTGGATCAACAACTGGCTGAGGGGTAGGCAGCAAGTGGTGGTGGAACTCTCATCACCAAGGGACGTTACGAGTGGGGTGCCCCAGGGTTCAGTACTGGGACCGGTGCTGTTCAGGATATTCATAGTTGATATCGCAAATGGGATCCGGAGTAGGATCAGTCTCTTCACGGATGATACTAAGATCTGTGCAGTGGTCGATGACATAGACGGGTGGAGGGGGGTGCAGGAAGACCTGACCAAACTACAGGAATGGTCGGAGACATGGCAGTTGGGGTTCGATGCCAAGAAGTGCAAGGCACTGCACTTCAGAGTAAGGAACCAGGGGAGGAAGTATCAGCTGTGAGGGGTACAGTTGGAAAGCACAGTGGAGGAAAAGGATCTAGAGGTACTAATAATGGGGAGTATGAACCACTCAGGTCAATGTAGGAAGGCAGCTGCAAAGGCAAACAAGATGCTAGGGAGCATAGCGAGGGGAATCTCCTCCAGGTACAGAGAAGTGATCCTGCCCCTGTACAGGTCACTGGTCAGGCCACACCTGGAATACTGCGTGCAGTACTGGCATCCATTCCTGGAGAGGGACATCAGACTGCTGGAGGAGGTGCAGTGTAGGGCAACGAAGATGATACAGGGACTTGAGGGAAAATCCTATGAGGAGAGGCTGGGAGAGCTGCAAATGTATTCCCTGGAAGAGAGGAAGGATGGGGGGATATGATCAAAACCTTTAAGTACCTAAAGGGTATTAACAGGATTAATACAGAAGGAATTCTTTAGATCAGAAGGTGGAGGGACACGAGAGGGCATTGGCTGAGATTGGAGGGGGGGAAGATTCAGGAGGGAAACCAGGGGACACTTGGAAAGGGTTGCAGATAAATGGAACACTCTGCCCAACGAGGTGCATGTAGAACGGTGGGAGGATTTAAGAGAGGGTGGGACAGACTGAGGGAGGTTATGAGAAGGGGAGGGGAGAGTGGGGCAGCTGCAAGTTGAGGGGCTAGCTGCACAATCGAGCAGACTTGATAGACCATGAGGCCTGTTTCTGCTGGCATTTCATATGTTTGTATGTTATTTCACAGCCACATGTGTGGGAAAGCTATTTTGAATAAAACACTCATGACAAATACTTTGAGTATTTAGGCACTTGTCACAAAATCTCTCAGGATGCCATGGGTGTTCAACCATCTGATTTGCTTACTTAATCAATGCTGCCTTCAATTTGCAGGGCTTACGATTCAGGGCTGATTATGCAACGTGTACTACTGTTAGCCCCCCCCCCACAAACTCTGGATCCCCAGTGCAGGACAGTCCCACACACACCGCATGCCCGTATAGCACAGTGGCAAAGTGGCCTACAGCACCTTCTATGGTACTTTGCCACTGACTTTTGCCATTGATTTCTTCTGTGTCCCTTTGTGGCTGCCATAGTACCTGATGGTTTAGTGGGTGCACCTCTCACCCCTCCACTGCTTTTGTGAGACTGGTTCATGTGGAGGGACTGCAGAATGTTACAGCATCATGAGAAGAAGCTGCCATTTGGTGAGGAGAGCAGATTGAGTGAAGAACCGAGGAGGAGTTGAGGATGAGAACCCAGCAGATGGCGATGAGGATGAGTCAGCGGCAGCGAAACAGGGTCACTGTTACTTTTAGAAATTCAGTCCTAATAAAAAAAAAAGGAAAAAATGTAAAACAAAATACATTCGCCCAGTATCAGTGGCGGAAAACAAAGGTGAGGTGCAGCTGAGGCCTGTGACAGCCAAGTTAATGCAGTCAGTTGGCAGGGGGTCATCGGAAATACTGAAAAAACAAAACATGATGCAGCAGGCACAGACTTGTTATGACATGGCAGTCACTGAAGCAGCTGAATGAATGAAAACACAAAATACTGAGCTAAAAAGGTCTGTTGAGTGAACTAGAAAGGGACATTTGGCCCAAATTAATAAAAAGGATTAATTTGCCTTTGTCATTCAGAGGTTGATAGTGTTTTCTAAAAAGCAGTAAGTTGCTGTCAGAACATTTTTGGGTGGAGAAACTAAGAGGTGGGAAGGTCCATGAACTGGCTGTATCCAAGACAAGCTTGATATTATAACAAAAAGAATAAAAAAACAGGAAAAGTAAAAAAAAAATAACTAACTTGTGCAAGATTCTGGGGAAACAAGTGAAAGGGGTGGGAAGGTCCATTACTTGGGTATTATCCCAAGACAAGCCGGATTAGAAAAAGGAAAAAAAAAAGGAAAACATTAAAAAATACTGTTGTGCAAGGACTGTGTGGGGAAAACAAGTGAAGGGGGTGGGAAGTTCTGTAACCTGGTTGTAATATCCAAAGATAAGCTGGATTTATTACAAAAGAATAAAAAAAACAGGAAAACATTAACAAAAAAAAACCCTTTGCAAGAACAGTGTGTGGAAACGAACTGGAAGTGGTTTGAAGGTCTGTGCCCTCTCTTGTGTGCCAAGAAAGAAAAACTGGTCCATGGGTGTGTATGCACCAAGAATAGCTTTATTTTTTATAAAAGAAAAAAAAGAACTTTTCAGTGAAACAACTGAATGAGAAGGTCTATTACCTGTTTGAGTCCCAAGAAAAGGTTTATTTTATAAAAAGAAAAAACAAGTTTTTTGAGTGAAAGGGGGGTTGCCTGGGTGAAGAAGCCCAAAACAAGGTTTATTTTGCATAAAAAAAAAAAAATTCTGAGTGAAGAAACTGGGTAGGAAGCTCTGTTACCTGGGTGAGTCCAAGGAAAGATTTATTTTTTATTAAAAAAAAAAAAAAAAAAAAAAAATTCTGAGAACCTGATAGGTGGGAAGGTCCACAGTTACCTGAGTGTCACATGGCGTAACATGCATCTTATTGACCTGGCTGGAAAGAAAGCAACCACGTGTACAAGAGGCCTGAGAGGAAGAAGTACCAGAAAAAAGGCTACATGACAAAGGAGTAATAAACACACAAGAGCCGCACCCGAACTTGAGCCACAAGACTTAACAACTGATGAGCCAGACAAAGCAGACACTGCACCGACCTGCTGCAGCTCCTCTAAAAGTCTTATGCATCCATTCCTTTTAAAAGCGCTTGTTACAAAACATCGACCCTAATAAGACATGTTGGTAGCAGTGCTCATACATACTAAAGCATTAAAAAGAAATGGATACTGAATCAAACTGTCAAGCAAAGACAGTAGATAGAGAATAATGGCTGAGCAATTGTGCTGAACCAGTGTGTTAGTCACACAGGGGTTTATAATTCCATGCCACATCGCGAGCAAAGCTCGAGAGGTCCGATGGAATCATAAACCCTGAGGTGGCTGAACTCATACTGGTTCAGCGAGATTGAGAAGCCAGTATTTTTTATAGTGTATGGTGACCCAGGAGAACAGTACATAAACACGCGGAACACTTAGAAACAAATTTAAGAATAAAGCCAGCACAACACACTAGTAATTTACAATGTTATGGCATTTAAAACAAGCATTTGTCAATGCCGAATGTTTGCTTGCTGCATTGGCAGTGGTAGTGTAGAAGTTACAGAGCTGCGTAATAGGAATGGCAGTGAAGTATTGAACTGAAGCCAACCCCACCACCACCCTGCAGAGAGTGACAGGCATTGGGGTGTGCCTTTGGTCAGCCATAACGCCACACCATTTCAGTACACCCCACCCTGCAGACACTGGCAAGTGTCGCGGGTTTTCCTTGGGATCTTTTGTCCTTATGCGCACTTATTCCATTAGGAAATACAGTGGGATGGGTGCTATATAGAGAATGGGGTGAACTTTGGGGCTGAAGAGTCCAAGGCATACCTCAATGCTTCTCACTGGCTGCAGGTGTGGAATGATATGAGCATTACAGGCAAGAATCCCAAGTCACACCCCTGATGCCTGTCATTCTCTACAGGGTTGGGCGTTATGGTTGGAAACCCTAATACCTCAGGCATTCATTGGTATTTTCACTCCAAATGTTCAACATAGTTTTTTTGTGACCCCACCTCATGAACAGGGGGAATATCAGTTTCTTAGCCGAAAGCTGCTTATGCACAGCGACTACAGCATTTAGCACCACAGGTGCAAAAACATTCCAAACAGGATGTAAAAAATGACAGCTGTACTGTTCATGGGGAGGTGTAAAAAATGGCAATGTTGTAAATCTGCAGTAAAAATATTTAAAAAAATTGTGAAGTCATGAGCGTACATAGAAACTGTGCAACGCACACCCGTAATATAATTAGGTTGGGGAATTTTTTTTACAGCAGATTGTCAAGCTCAGGCATTTTGGTGCCTCCTATCATGAACAGTGTCACTGTGATTTTCTTTATCTGTCCCGAACAATAATTTCCCACAGCGACCACGCATCTCTGCGCTGAAAGTGTGAAAACACACTTCGGCCATGTTGTGAAAAATGACAGCTGTACTGTAAATAAGGCAGTGTGGAAAAATGCCACTGGTGAAAATCTGGACTTAAAATATTACAAAGTCATGAACTTACGAGGGTGCGTAGAAACTGCGCAATGCTCACTCGTAACACAGTCATTTTATGGACTTTTGTCACCAAATTTTCAACATAGCCATTTTAAGACCTCTGCTCATGAACAGAGTAACTGTGATTTTCTTAATCTGTCCTAAACATTGCTTTCGCACACCAACAGCACCATTGTGCGCTACATGTGCGAAAACACATTTTGGGCAGCATATGAAAAATGGCAGCTGTACTGTTCATAAGGAAGTGTAATAAAATGGCAATGTTGAAAATCTGGAGTTAAAATATTAAATTTGCAAACTTATGAGCATGCATAGGAACTGCGCAACACACGCTCGTAAAACAGTCATTTTTAGGAATATTTTCACCAAATTTTCAACATAGCCATTTTAAGACCTCTGCTCATGAACAGTGTCACTGTGATTTTCTTAATGTGTCCCATACATTGATTTAGCACACCGACTGCGCCATTGTGCGCTGCATGGGCGGAACACATTTTGGGTGAGATGTGAAAATGACAGCTGTACTACTTATAAGAAGGTGTGGTAAAATGCCAATGTTGAAATCTGGAGTAATATTGAAAATTACAAACTTTCTTGATAGGAACTACTGTATAGCTAATAAAGCAGGTTGTTTTGAATTCCACCACCTAAAATAGGCTTTTGAGAGACCACCTATGAACACTGGCAGTGTCATTTCATTAATTGTCCTGAAAGGTGATTTCGCAGTGACTACTTAAATCACTCTTCGGCCTGAATAATGCAATGACAGTGACATCATTCATGAGAAGGGGTCCCAAAAACCCCATGTTGAAAATTTGGTGCCAAAATTCCAAAAAATGCCTGAGATATGCAACAAAGTTGAAAACCCCCTATCTAGCCCATTATACAGCTTACCGGCATTTCCTCAGTTCGCGGTCGGCTTTGAAGAGTGCAGACGTGTTCCCGGTCCACCGAAGATTGTTGCGCCAAGTCCAGAGGTAAGTATGGGGTGAGGGGGTGTGGGGAGGCAGGTGCAGTGGGTGGGTGCGGGTTGTGGGAGGGGGCCAGGAGACTACGTGGACCTTTTTCTTTTACAGGTGTTCTTTTGTTTCCAATGACGACGAGGATATTTGCCATGCTGGGGTGGGCTCCAGCATGGCACAAGGATGGTTGGGGGCATTCAGCCAATGGGAATCATAATTCCCTATCACCCAACGTGACGATTGCCACGCTTGGGTGGGCCTCAGCGTGGCATGCAGTACTGGGTGGGTGAGGACAGTGAGCCGACGGGATTGGGCACCCCAGCTATATCATGAGTTGCCACGCTGGGATGGGCACCCAGCATGGCATTTTGAAGGCTTTGGGGCGGGGAGCGGCACAGCCGACGGGGATTGGGCACCCTTGTCGGCTATACAGTGTGTGTGTGCGGTAAGGGCGCGACACGCCTGCGCAGGCGCAGTGGGGAGCTGCGCATGAGCAAGCGATATCTTATCGCTGCTCACTGAAGCGTAGCTCCCCCTTTGAACTGTATGCCACTGCATTTTGGAGCTTGTCATAGACAGCTCCAGCATGCATTGGCTTACAGGAGCCGCGCCTGCCAACACACTGATTGAATTGGAAGAAAGGGTGACACACCTCGGAAATCTCCGATGATGGCACTATGTTTCTTGCACATGCGTGCAAGCAAACATAATAAATGTTTCTTTAATTTTTGAAGACCGTTTTTTCTTTTTTGTGCGTGCATATGTGACGTATGAATGAGGGATCCACTCACTGTAGATCAAGGGAAGATGTGAAATGGTGCAGGTACTTGGGGGGGTGAACAAAGTGGTAGACAGTAAGCCCTACCAGAGCTTCAGGCTGATGTAGCACAGCAATACATTGGGGGGGTGAACAAAGTGGTAGACAGTAAGCTCTTCCTGAGCTTCAGGCTGATGTTGCACAGCTGGACTAAGGCAGAAGCACCCACGGCATGTTCTTATAGTCCCTGTGTATATGTCCATTTATGTTCTTACAGTGCTGATTGCCTAACTGAGCCAAGATGTAAAACAGATACTAAAATGTCAGGTTTATTTCAGGTGACCAGGATCGTAGTGGGGAGAGGGGGCAAGTGAAACAATGTCCTGAGAATGTGCTTAAACTTATTAACTGCTGTGCCAAAGAGTGATACACCGTCCAGAATCCCTATATCGCTTAAATTATGTTTGCAGACTAAAGGTGCTTATGTGGATTGGCATTTACATTACTCAGCGGCAAATCTTTTCATACTTTTGTGATCATCGGTTAAGATATAACCACTAACTGATGAGACACTTGGGGGCATGAAACTGTGCTACCAGCAAAGTTGCATTTGCAAAGCCCTGAATATTTATCTGTTGATAATGAAATGAAAACTGTCAGCTGATAACATTCAGCCACTGTCCATTGCACAGAATAGACATCTCACTGATAGATCTGGAGTAAAGGGACATGCACTTGCCAATAACACCACTACAACTCCAGACACGGAAGAAAGAAGTTCATGCACTTTCATCGCTGTTAACTTTTTCAGCATTTTAAAACAGTTACTTAGCATCTGCACTAAGATGTTACACGGCGCTGAACTGAATTGTGACACCAGAATCCCTGCGATCAACATTTGTCAGCAAAAGTGAATTGAAAAAATCAATAGATGTATAAAATGGTAAGTGACATGAGTCAATAACAACATATCTTCATGTAATACTTGGGTTAAAATTTGAGCACCACCATATTCCGCACCACAGCGTCAAACAGGGATGCCATTTATAATTCAGCTAATGTCAAGCAGTTTTCGAGCCATAAAAAGTATTACTGTATCAGTATGGTGGCAGCAACAGGATCAGGAAATTATGAAATCAAATGCAACAGCACCCCCATCGGCCATATGTTGTGCGGGTGGAGGGAGTGCATGAACACCCAGGGGTGGGCTGTTAGGCGGCTTCAGATTAACCGGAGAAAAGGATGGATTTGATTGTGAGCTACGGTTGAATTTGTGTTTTCTTTTTCTATACCTAGTTTTTGCTATTTTGTTAGGGCACATGTCCAACCCTAAGATGTTTAGGGTCACAAGGTGATGTAACTTCATTGAGCATCTGCTTTGAGAAAGAGCTGTGTGATTCTATCTAAATGCCAGCTCACGGCAATTCAGAGAAAAAAACAATATTTTGAAGCTGCATTACCAGACTAAGTGTGCAGTTTAGTGAATTACCACACAGGGGTGTGTACATGACAGCACTAAAAGGCGCATTAAAGTGCTTCAGTCATGAAAACCTCCCCCACTGGTTGCTGCTGAAATGCATAGCAGTATATTCTCCTTTGTGCATTCCGGCTGTTCTTTGCTTCAGCTGCAGGTAGTACAGTACGCTCAAGTTCGTTTGCATAGGTTTTAGCAGCGAGGAGTTCACATTGAACAGAGTCTAGTAAGAGAAAATGCTTGGAATTACACATACAAAGAAGTCTGAGTTTTCACATCAAATGCTGAGGTATTTTTTTTCTGGAGGATTAGAACCCATGGAGTCCATGAAGGTGTGCTTTGGAGAGCTGGCATGTGTAAGGACTGTTAGCATACCTCTCAACCTCTTGCCTCATGAATCAGGGACAAGGCTTAAAAAAATCAGGGGCAAAGACCCCAAATCAGGGACACATCCTAAAAACCGGTGCTATTCACTCAGAAAGTTGATAGAATATAGGGATTTGTGTTAAGATGTTTTTTTTGAAGAATAACAAGTCTGTTACTATAATGTTTGACATTATTTTTTGCTTTTAATCCCCACTGTTCTGTCTCAAAAACACAAATTTTACGAGGGACAGAGGAAAATTTTGAGGCAAAATCAGGGACAGTTGAGAGGTATGACTGTTAGGCACCCACACATTTTGGTGGTCCTGCTTTGGCAGGGAACAGTTTATTAAAGTAATGATGTGTGGCTTGTCTCTCTAAGCTAGACAAGACTACACCATCCTATCAGGCAACCGACACAGTTGATCTGTGTGTGTGTGTGGGGGGAGCTGCTCACTGAAGCGCAGCTCCCTCTTTCAACTGTATGCCACTGCATTTTCAACTGCTGTCATAGACAGCTTCAGCAGTGATTGGAGAACTGTGACCATGCCTGCAAACACACTGACTGAATTGGAAGATGCTGACACACCTCTGAAAAACTCAGATGATGGCACTATGTTTCTTGCACATGCGGGCAAGCAAACATAAAAACAGTAGAACAGCATGACTATACCTGGAACATGAAAGCTGGCAGTGCAAACAGCAAGAAGTTTAAAATGTAATGGCATTTTCAGATAAATCAGAACAGCCTGCTGTCTTACTTGTTAGATGTTGATGACTTGCAACGTTTTTTTTCGTAAGAGAGCTTTCATGAGTGGCTCGAGCTTCCCATGGTAAACAAATAGAATGTTGTTCTGCATATGTGGTCAGTACAGCGTTCCATTCATTGCTTGATTGTGCGGCTGAATGAAGAGTCAGTGTGGTGGGAAATCGCATTAGTACAGCATTCCACCATTCACTATATAACACTACTGCACAGAGTCACATGAGCAACTTAAAGGGTTTTTGAGGACTGAATATTTTGTTGCTGAACATGAAATGCTTCACACAATGTTTGTTAAATGTGTTCAGTTTCTGAAGGAATTGGAGTGCCCATTAATGAAAGACATCAAAGCAGATAAGAAAAGGGGCGTATGGCACCTACACGAATGTGGCTGGACTGTCCAAAATGCATGAGGTCATTGCACAGACCATGGTGGAGAAGCTGGATGGTGCTGTCAGGACTAGCCCAGTGGTAGGCTTGAGACTGGATGAGTCCACAGACATCAGCATTGGCAACAGACTCAGTTTACTTACAGTACTTAGACAACAGTACCCCATATAGGGGGAAATTGTTTAACCAGGAAAGGCACACTAAGCCGAAGCTTGTTTCCAGGTGTGACCTGGGAGCACAAGTAAGTTAAGTGACTTGCTCAGGGTCACACTGTATGCAAGTGGGGGCTGTGGGATTCAAACCCAGGTCTCCAGGTTTGCAGCTCAGAGCCCTAAACCTCTGTGCTATACTGCCTCCTGAATATACTCGCTTGTAATGTAGAAGTTATTAATGGAAAGGTTGATGCCATTTACAGGACACTTTGTCAACTTCTGAATGACATGGGCATTACTGGTAAAATACTTTCTGCTGTCTGTAATGCAGCATCAGTTATGACTGGTTATCATCAAGTTGTAGTACAACAGGCCGGCCCAGTGGTGCTGAGGGTTGAGGCGCTGAATGCCACCACACCTTGTGCCATGCCAGCAACTGGGGTTTGGGAGTGGACTCCAGTTGCTGGGGGTTGGCAGGGGAAAGAGAGGACTCATCATCCAGCGGTGAGCCTATGGGAATGCATCACTTTGCAGCAGCTCCTGGTGGAGAACAGGGGTACCGCAAGGACAGTGCTGCATTGAGTGGAGAGGTGCCGGCAGATGTCAGCAGAGGTGAGTCCTTCGCACAGACATCATTGCATGTCCGGCGACTCCAAGGGCAGCAAAACATGGTTCTACGTCATAACAGCGGACGCGTAAAGGCGATCGCCATTATGCAGAAGTCAAGAGTGCCGAAAATTTATTTTGACACTATGACACCCCGGCGCAGCAAAGGGGTGCCAGGGACTTGCTTTTTAAAGTTTTTCTGCAGGGGGCTGTGCTCCCCACACCCCCGCAGAAGTCTTCACCTCAACCCCTACTAAAGGATTTCAGTCTGGTGGGTGCATGTCGGGGGCGGAAAAAAGCTTCTGGGCCAGGTGCAACAAAACACACCAGCACCTGGACCCAATACCCTGCCGACCGACGCAGGCGACCCACTCACCATGCCACAGGGTTGACTCGGCAACCCATCACTACACCACCCCTCATATCCCTCGCTCTGAGTGCCTGCTCCCACCCCCCACGTGCATACTTAGAGAGACATCCTGTCGCTATAGTCACCCCTATCCGGCCACCCTACCCTCTTGTAGCTGTCCCTGAAATGCGCTGGGGAGTGAGTCGCCATTATTGTAGATGCCCATTCCCCAGCACTCTTATCATGGCATACCCAAAACATGGAGGAAAAACCCCAGTTGGCAGGGAGGCGATGGCGGATGCTCCAGGGCCACTCCCACATGCCCAATGCTGGCCCCACTCCTGCCTTGACTCTCCAAGGTCCCCACCTCCTCCCATTCAGGATCGCAGGAGAGTGAGGACCCAGCACCCAATTTCTTGGTTGGGGGAGGGATTCGGGTGGGCAATAGAAGAGTGGCTGAGTGGGCCTCACCAGAGAGGTGCCCCATCACTGGCGACTGGAGTGAAACAAAGTTTAAAAAAAAAAAAGTCTAGTACAAAAACTAAGAAATGATTATAACCCTGAATTGATTGGAGTGCACTGCACTGCTCATTGAATGGCTTTGTGTGCCAGTGATACAGCTCAGTCTGTGGAACAAGTGAAAAGAATATCAACGAGACTTGAGGTCTATTTTCATTTTCTTCAGTAATTCTGCTTACAGAAGCAGCAAATTGCATGAACTGCAGAAACAGCTGGAGAACTTAATTCTGAAATACTGCCAGCCTTGTGCAGTTTTGTGGCTCTCCATTTATGGCGCAGTGTCTGTTGTGTGCAAGACTATTAAATCATTAAGACATGTATTAGGACATATGTCTTCTTCCAGTTCACCTGACAGTGACAAAGCAAAAGGACTTGCTGTCTGTACGTCAGTTTAATTGTGTGGCTCTTTCTCATGTGATGCTGGACACCTTGCCAAGTATTGTTTTTCTTTCAAAATATTTCCAATGGGAAAATCTCAATTTCTCCACTGTGCTACCAATAGTCCTGAGTACAGGAGGCTACAACGTCTTTAATTGAAAACCCAGGTCCATCAGAGAGAGAGAGAGTTTTTTGATACTGATCCTAAAGGCAGTAAATACAACGGCGATAAATTCTTCAGCATTCACATTCAGAGACCAGTTTTTACAACTTAAAAAGCAAATACAACAATGCTTTAATTGATGAACTGGGCAGACGTTTCTCCCAAGAAACCTTAGACATATTAAGCTGTTTCTCCATTTTAGAACCTAAGAGAGCTGCAATAGCGAAACAGCCACGTTGATTGATTGATTTTTTAATAGTATTGTAACCACACACAAAAGTGCAGGTTGAAGTTTACATTCAATTGTAAAAAGACACATCATGCATAAAATTACAAAAAAATCCTATGTACATTAAGATAGTAACATCATAATAAAAAGATATCTGCAAACATTTTACAAGATCACAGTATACATATATGCACACATCTTAAAACACTCCTTAGATCATATCCATATATCGTACAAACAAGGACTTGCTATAAGTTTGAGTTTTCACTAATGACCTTTCCCACATTAGCCGTTTACACAGATTATATCCTGTAATATCCTTTGGCACAAGTAAACAACGGAGTTTATGAATCGGATCACATACCCTTTGAAACATCTCACACGATTTCAGTACCTATGGTGGAGAGTCTCTAGATAGAATACTGAAGCCCTTCCACTTCTCTGACCTAGCTACAGCATCTACAACAGAATGGGTCAGATCCACCACGGCTGCATAATGAAGTCAGTGAAGCTGTGTGGAATTGTTAAGGAGTATGGAGAAACAACACAATGATTTGTAAGTAGTAAGATTTGTTTTAGTTTCTGTTCTAAGGAAGGCATACACATTATTAGGAAAATATATGGAGGTGTACATTTTAATGGAAGGAATAGGAAGCTTACAAAAGAACCCCAGAGCAAATGCCACTGATGTATGTGTTATCCTGGATGATATTGGCCAGACAGCCACATTTTAAAGAAAACACAATTGCACGTATCCCAATAATGCAAAGCATCAAGGGAAACATGTGCAAATCCCCATGATGGCACAGAAGGTGGCAGTACATGAAAAAGTAATGAATGTCATATGTTCAGCCTTGGGATTATTTACACAGTTTTTTTTAAGAGAAACAGGGTTTTTGTCCATCAGGTGATATAAGTTATATTTAAGCAATGCGTTGATGTCAGGAAGTCAGGTGTAATGATGATGGACTGTTAGAGAAAATGTGATATTAACTTTCAGAGGGGGTCGCTTTTGATAAGGGCAAGGTAGTTATGCTTGTGATAATGGGAATAATAGGAAAGTATGAGGTCTACACAGAAGTGGAGTACAAATATGCACAGTTTCATAAATATGTGCTCAGAATGTAGGCAAATGTGATATGCAGGTTTGTTTTAGAAATATGTAAAAATAGCAATCCATGCAATTAATAGAAAGATAGATAATTACATAGACATATAGATAGAAAGCGACAGACACAGACAGAGAGGCAGAATAGGAATGGCAGTGAAGTATTGAAGTGACGCCAACCCCAACCCGCAGACATGGACAGGCATTGAGGTGTGCTTTTGGGTCATTGGCCATAACTCTCACGCCATTTCACCTCACCCTACCTGCAGACACAGAAAAGAGTCGAGGTGTGCCTTGGGGGTTTTCAAACTTTACACTCACCCCATTCCAAATGGAAATATGCTGAAATGGGTACAGTATAAGAGAATGGAGTGAACTTTGGGTCTGAAGAGTCAAAGGCGCACCTCAATACCTGTCACTGGCTGCAGGGTGGGGATGAGGGTGGAATGGCATGAGCATTACTGTTGACAACCCCAAGTCACACCCCTGATGCCTTTCAGTCCCTACAGTGCAGGGTGTTATGGTCAGAAACCCTAATGCCCATGGCGTTTCTTGGTATTTTCACTCAAGTTTTCAGCATGGGCTTTTGTGACCCTGCCCATGAACAGTGACATTATCAGTTCATTAGCCAAAAGGAGATTTTGCACAGCGACTGTACCATTTGGCACCACAGGTGCAAAAACGCATTTTGAACAGGATGTAAAAAATGATAGCTGTACATTTCTTGCTTCAGTAACTGCTCAGCACATCTGTTGCATGACCTGCTTATTGACATTTTATATTTGCTATGCAATGTGCTTTTGTATGGCTGAGAGGGACCTAGGGGTGGTGGTGGATGTCAAGATGAACAATTCAGAGACTTGTAGGAGGGCAGCAGCCAAGGCCAACACAATGCTGGGATGCATCGCTAGGGGGCTCACTCCAGAAGGAGGGAAGTGATACTCCCTCTGTATAACTGGTGAGGCCACACCTCGAGTACTGCATGCAGTTTTGAAGGCCACACTTAAAGAGGGACATTGAACTCATGGAGAGGGTCCAGAGGAAGGTAACCAAAATGATCTGGGGCATGGGGGAAAGGACCTATGGGGAGAGGCTCGAAGAGCTAAATAAGTACACATTGGAAGAGAGAAGGGACCAGGGGACATGATCGAGGTCTTCAAGTACATAAAGGGGGTAAACAGGGGAGGCGAAGTCATGGTGCTGCGAAGGAAGGGGAGGGCAACTAGAGGGCATGGGTGGAAGCTGGATGGGGGAGACAGGGGAGAAAGGAGGAGGTGCTACTTCAGTGAGAGGGTGGTAGAACCATGGAATGCACTGCCCGGAGGACTGGTGGAGGCAGAGACTGTGGAGGTGTTCAAGAGGGGATGGGACAGGTACAGGGGAAGGGTTGTGGAAGCAAAGTCCATTGAAGTAGGAATACCCTGGACTGGGAAGGGAGAAGCCCAAGAAGGTGGGGGGGCAGCAAGGTCAGCTTCCAGGGTGGGGACTGACCAAACGAGCAGACACGAAAGCCCACTAGGCCTATTCTGCTGGCATTTGTGTATGTTAGTATGCTTACTACACCAACATCATGAACCATAAAACGGATGACTGCCATAACTAGGGAGGCAGTATAGTACAGTAGTTTAAGGCTCTTAACTACAAATCTGGAGTTCTGAGTTTGAATCCCACAGCCCCCACAAATAAAATGAAAATCTTGTCACAGAGCAAAATTATCACTAACTGCTAATAGAGTGCTGATACCTACATTTACAGCTTAGCAAATATTTGAAATCTAACTGAGTGGGGTTTCTGCAAGAAAACAGCTAGAGTCTTTATTAATGATAACATTGATGATCTGGGCAGTTTCTGTGCTTTTATGGTTGTGTATAGTTTGATAAAATTAAAAGTTTTAAAATTGTAACACTCTTATAGCGAGACCTGACACACAGAAAACAAAAATAGTGAATTAAAGCTATTTAGTGGCTGTTGTCTTACAGAAACCCCAGTTAGCTATCTCTCCCCTGGACTGGGAAGGGAGAAACCTGAGAGGGTGGGGGGGCAGCAAGTTCAGCTCCCAGGGTGGGGACTGACCAAACGAGCAGACACGAAATCCCACTAGGCCTATTCTGCTGGCATTTTTGTATGTTAGTATGTTGGTATGCTTGCCACACCAACATCATGAGCCATAAAACAGATGACTGCCATAATTAGGGAGGCAGTATAGCACAGTGGTTTAAGGCTCTTAACTTCAAATCTGGAAATCTGGGTTTAAATCCCACAGCCCGCACAAAAAAAAATGAAAATCTTGTCACAGAGCAAAATCAGCACTAACTGCTAATAGAATGCTGATACCTACATTCACAGTTTAGCAAATACTTAAAATCTAACTAAGTGAGATTTCTGTAAGAAAACAGCTAGTGTTTTTATTAATGACAGCATTGATGATCTGGGCAGTTTCTGTGCTTTTATGGTTGTGTATCGTTTGATAAAATTAAAAGTTTTAAAATTGAAACACTCCTGCTAGCTAGACCTGACACACATAGGGCAGAATTCACAAAGAGGATGCACTTGGCACAATACAAATGCACTGGTACAAATCAGAAGCGCTGAGCACAAGCAGAGCCATTCACAGAGCCATGTGCAGTGGGAAGTGCCAAGCGGAACACCACTGTGAATCACCATGAAGCACGATGGCGCAACCGCAGATGCTCCAGCACAATCTGCGATGCACCAGGGCAAACTGGATGCCTCACAGCCATACGGGAGCTATACAGAGCAAGTGGAGTAGGCAGCAGGGCATGAGGAGCAACCACAGAGCTGGAACAATCACACCCATGGACACAAGTGTTGAGAAAGACATTTTTGTAAAAGAGTAAGAGAATAAAATCTGTACAACGCATATGAATAACAAGGCAGAACAACACCACCAGATGGGGAAAGGGAGGTGCAGGGATGGGAAGGAGGGCAGGAAAGGGACAGAAACAGTGGACAGTGAACAATAACTATATACATGTGAAGTCCCCAGGAAGAGGTAGGGGGCCACTAGCGTCGCCGTGCACTGCCACGCACCACCCTGGCAAGGCCATAGACCTGTTGCCGTAGCAGGATGCCCTGCAGGGCAGCTGACAGGCACCGAACAGTCCTGGAAAGTGGGCACAGGGCTGCCTGGATGGCCAAACAGATCCTCTGGTCCACATCAACAGGGGCACCACCACCACCTGCCACAGCATGGCAAGCCGGGAGACCTACAGTAACGACAGAAAGACACACACTGAGGGCCTGAACGTGGACAACATCCCCACTCACCAGTAACCCTACAGTATCTGAAGTGCAGTAACAGCAGAATGCAGCACTCACCTGTCCCTGGAAGGGCACCAGGCCTGGCACACATGATCCTCCACATCCACACCTCAGCTGCATCCGCTATCCACTGCCTGACATCTGGTCCTGAAAAACACAACAGATAGCACCACGAGTGACCACTGCCACTGTGCAGGATGCAGTGCCACAGTGCTCCTTCCTTGCCAGCCTGTGGCCATGTAGCAGACAGTGATGACCAGCCGTGAAACACCCAGTGGCCCGTAGGCAGACACAGCCACGCCCAGCCCCCACATGGCACACATAGTAAGACAGCATGGGACAGATGCAGTCACTGCCGTCTGTGCAGGATGCTGTGAGACCCATGAGGGTGCCCCATGAGGGCTGTGACACACACACACCCAGCACGCATCACAAAAGGAGACAAATGAACAACACCTACCTGGTCTTGGTAGTGCACTCCTGCATGCATGGTGCCGCAGATGCGCCAGCCTCTCTGGGTCCCGCCTCTGGAGATCACCATACCAATGCCTGCACTGCTCCCCTGTGCATGGCAGCCCTGTACTGGCCAAACAGGCACCCCTCCACAGACATAACCAGTGCCACTAGATGTAGCAACTCCACCTGCAACCAGTTCATGGCCCTAGGCATCTGTCTCCCTGCTCTAGGCATCACACAATGGGTACAGACAGTGGCAAGGTGCAAACAGGCAAAGCGCAGTCAAGCGGCCGTTATGCACCACGTGAAGCACTGAGGCACGTGCAGCAAAGTGCATACTGAGCGTGAAGCATGATAGGTCAAAGACGACATGCGTGATGAGCGTGTGGGTGCCATGTTGTGCACAGCATGCGCTATGAACTACCACCGCGTGCCATGCGTGATCCATGGGCAGGTCAAGCACAGTGCAGCTTGGACAGTGCATAGTGGAACACACTGCACGATAAGGTACACAGCGCCATGGTCAGCAGGCCTGCAACGGCGCTTCGGGTTAGCAGTGGAATGGCGCATCATGGAAGATGCGCCACCAGACATATTGACCATGCATGCATAACAGAAGCACCATCCACAATGCCCCTGATACAGGTGAATGCACCTACTGATACGCGCGTGCGCGTTGATGCGCTGTACGGCCATCAGCACATCCCACAGATGCTCCATGCAAATTGAGATAAGCTGGGAGCAATTGTGCAATTCACAGAGATTGCACCCAAAACAGCCTCATCAACCATGCATGGGCAACTCAGCAAATTAGCATCTCATTATCAGGGGCTCAGGCCTCATTTGCATGCCCTGAACCATAAATGCTCCCAATTCAGCAGGCTGAGCCCAGGTCATTGAGAGGAGTCAGTGCCTAGAGGGCGAGTACACAGCCATGTTTATAGGGAAACAGAACACACTGGGGTGGGTGACTGTGAGTGTGCACAGCAGGCAATGTCCCAGTACCCCAGATGTGGAACCAGTACAACCAATATGTGGCGCTCAGGACCATAACATGGAATACAGTGGCAGGGCAGTAAAGAAGGTGCACTGGGCACCAATGGACTGTTCCCTGCCATGTCCACAATGGCTATATGTGAACCAGTATGTACACATCCCAACCTGTATGACACAAGTCTGCTGAGTGATGATATGGTCGTCGGTGTGCCTAGGCATTGCAATGTGGAACAGGGAGGGCATGTGACGTGAACAGATGGGATGTCCACTGTACACAGGGACATGGGTGGTACGTCTGACTGGGTGTCACTAGCTATGTGTGGTGGATGCGGCAATGTGCAACAGGTAGGTGGGAGGCACACAGTGGTGCACGTGCAGGCACAATGGCACTATTGCCATGCCGCACACTGCTGCCAGCTGCACCCTGGCTATTGCCATATGTCAGTCTCCCTTAACTTTGCAGCCATTGCATGGGTGTCACCCAGGACGGATGTGTTACCACAGTGGCAGCACACACGCTGCAGAGCTACCAGGACATGCCCATGGCAGACAGCACAGTGTGACCCCCAGGGTGGATGCACTGTTCCCCCAACCGTGGACTGGGTGTCACACGTGGCATGTGCAGTGTCCCCTGTGGACCACATACCATGGTGCACGGTCACCTGTGCAAGGCTGCTCACCCGTGGAACATGGCCCAGATCAATGGCAGCATGGACCATGGGGGGGGCCAACAGACTGAGGGTGACCTGAGCAGGAACATGTGTACACATAGACGGGACTGACACCTGGATGCTTCTCCTCGCAGTAGACAGTATGTTCGAGGAAGCAGGTGCCGCCAGCAGACATCGCCCAAACTTCATGAAGGATGGGGAGAGGGCACTCACCGAGGCATGCCACCTATGCCTGGATGTACTCACTGACAGGAGAGGCAGCCGCGTGTGGAAGGATGGGAGGACGTGGCCTGGCAGGTGAATGCAGTGGCACCATACAACCGCATGGTACAAGAGTGCCACAAGCACTGAAACAATGGGCGCCGGAGGGCCAAGGAGAAGGTGGCCAGCATCTAGGCATCCCTGCAGTGGACAGGGGGTGGACCCAGTATGGCAGAACACCTCAACCCCAACGAGGCCCTTCTGGCTGCCAGTGTGTCCAGGACAGCCATGCAAGGTGTCCCAGGTGGTGGATTCCAGATGGGAGGCAGCCCGTCGCAGCATGGTGAGTAGCTGTATGCCCTGGCCTGGCATACCCACCCATGTGCCACGTTGGGCATGCCTGGCACTGCGTGCTGAGCACTGTCACTGTACACTTGGGCACAGCATTCCTGGGATGGTCGTCCCTGGCAAGGCATGTCCTAGCCTGTGGTGCTCTGGGTGCTAGACCGCAGCGCCGGAGGCAATGTGACTGCTGTGCACCCGTGTGGCATGTGAGGCCGCCACTACGCATTGTGCACAATGGGTCAGTGGCAGACTTGACCACGACATGGGCTGCATGTCGCCATCACACCCTGGCCCTGCTGTGGACAGGAGTGTGGACCTGGCAATGTGTGGACTGCCGTGTTAGGTTGTGCTTCACCATTGTGACATGTGTGTCCTGTGCATTAACCATGTTCTTCCTTCCTCTCTCTCCACAGCACCATCGTGACTCCAGGGTGCAACCATGGCTGACCGTGATGTCCTTGTGGGTGATGATGCGGGCCCATCCCATGGGGCCGATGACACCACCGTGGATGACTCCGCACCTGCACCATCCACGTCCCGTACAACATTGGTCACAGCCCCTGTGACGGAGAGCCCTACGGGCCCCTCCACCAGCGATGGCAGGACAGCCAGTGGGTACATCGCTTGGTTGGGGTGCCTGTCCGGGTTGTCTGATGCTGACCTGGATGAAGCAGCGGACATTACAGATGCCCTCCTCATGCTTGCCAGTGGCATGCAGGGGGAGGGCATTGGCACCACCGCATGTATGACTGACACCAGCGCCGCTGACATGGCCGACGGCTGTGCAAACATCACAGGGTTGCCTGTGCACAGGTCCATGGGTGCCACCAATGTTCCCACTGTTCTGGGTTCTGGTGCAGTGGCAGCACAGCTGCCCGTGGCTGTGAGTGCTGTGCCCCTGCACCACTGCCAGTGCAGTGCTGGCAACGTCGGTGTCATCCGGGCAGGGTGCCTGTGTGTGCACATCCGCTCCAGTGGCCCTGAAGAACACCATCCATGGGCAGCCAGCGGCAGTGCCCAGCCATGCCCAGCCCATGTCGCAACCTGCCAGGGTGCATCCACCGCCCGTGGATGCACCTGGTCAGGCTGAACCATCCCCTGATCATCGGTGATGCCACTGTACTGCATCACCCGCTGACAACATGGGGTCCTACCTTGACCTGCCGCGGGTGACTGTGGAGAGTCAGGAGGCCCTCTGTGTGGAGTTCTGGAGCCACAGGGTTGTTATGGTCCATGAGCATGAGTCAGCAGTGGCGTGACATGCTCAGATGTTGACAGAGACATGCATCATGCGAGTGGGCATAACCGCTGCTCTGGAGTGGATTGCAGTGGCTGCAGAGGTGGTGGCTGCAGCCACAGCATGCTGTGGACATCGTGCATCCAGTCGGATGCCCAGCAGCACATCCTGTACATCCTGGCAGCAGAGCCAGGTGAAGCCCCTGCTGCTGACTCCATTGCCACTGGCATCCACACCCACCATCCCTGGCTCAGCTGGTGGGTGTCAGAGGGCCACCCCACTGGGCACCCATTCACTGTCTCAGTGCAGCACCCTTGTGGGGTCCCTGGGGATGCCTCCTGTGGCTGGTGGTGGCACCCCCACCACCAGCAGCCAGGGCAGAGGCCGCCCTCATGTCCGTGGAGGTTGTGGGGCCGCCCTGTGATGACCATGTCCAGAGGCCTGTGGTGGCGGGTTTGCATGCCTGTGCATACCGGACACCCTGTGGGTGGTGCTAGTGGTGGTGTGTGTGGTGGTCACATGTCCCACAGCTGTCCTGGCACCACCCTGTGCTACCTGTGGAGGCTGTTCAGTGTGTCTGTGTGTACCACAGTAGTGCCATGTGTCATGGGAATGATGAATGTGTTACGGTTCCTGCAGTGTCCGTGTGCTGGCCACAGTGCACATTGACCTGTGACGTCTACAGCATGGCCTGGGTGGTGCTCGGGTGATGCATGCATGGTGCCTGTGTGTCTGTGTGTCCCCCATCATGTGCGTGCATCTGTGTGTGCGCCCCTGTGCAGCGTCCGGTGTCCAGTGTTCCCACGTCATGCTGTCCCTACACTGCAGTGCTCACACCTGCACACGTACATACCTGCATACTCACCTGCGGGGCCTGAAGTGTTCCTCTACCAGATGCATGTGGTATGCCCGTGCTCTCTCTGCAAGTCTGAGGTCCCTGCGTCCCTGCTTGGCATCGTCTCCCTGGACCTCAGAGGGTGCCCTGTCTGCCCCCTCCCCTCCTCCTCCCCGGAACTGTCGCCCTCACTGGCCTTGACAGGTATCCCACGTTCATGGGGCATGTTGTTTAGCATACAACAGGCCAGGAAAATGCCACAGACCTTCTCAGGGCTGTACTGTATGGCACCACCTGACCAACACAGGCACCGGAATCGCATCTTCAGCATGCCGAAGACACACTCGATGATGGTGCGTGTCACAATGTGTGCCTCATTGTAGTGTTCTTCTGCCACTGTTCCGAATCGTTGGATGGGGGTGAGGAGCCAGGGCCTCAGTGGGGATGCGGCATCACCTGTGGAGGTAGACGTGTCTCCATTAGTACATTGGGGTACACTGTGGCTTGTGCCCTGTCCCGATCCCTGCCCTCTGTGGTGTGTGCCCCTGTCCTGCTCTTCCGCCCATGCATACACATACCTGGCAATCCTGCATCCCTACCTCAGCTGCACCTGCATGCCCCTGTCTGTCATGTGGTGCACAGCACTTGCGTGCCACCCTGTGTCCACCTTTGTACCCTTTCACACCCCTGCTGTCCCAGGGCCCATGCGCCTGCTTCAAAATGCCCACGGCCCACCCCATGTGTCCCAGATGTGGTGCCACCCTCCGCTGTTGGTGCCCTGTCACATGTACCTATCAGATGGCCACTTTGGATGTCCCCAGCCTCGAACCTCATGCAGAGTGCCGACTAGTGCTATATGAATGCATCGTGTGTGCTTCCAGGGTGTGTGGCGCAGACATTGGTGATGCACCCAGTGGCATCGCACACCACCTGGCAATTCAAAGAATGGTACCCTTTCTGATTCACATATGTGATAGCCTCCTCACCAGGTGGTGCGCAGATCACCACATGGGTGCAGTCAATGGCCCCTATGACACCTGGCATGTGTACCACCCTGTAGAATCCCTGCATGGCTTCTGTCCATTCTGCCTGCATGCTGGGGAAATGGATGCATTCCGAAACAAGCGGTAGCAGTGCGGTGAGGAACTGTGTGAGGAGGCGGGACGTAGAGGCCTGTGATATGCCAGTGGTGTCCCCAGTAGGCCTCTTGAAGGTTCCCGTGGTGAGTAGGCACATGACAGTCACCTTGGTCTCCACCGAGATGGCATGACCTCGTGCAGTGGGTGCCTGCATCTCATCATGGCACAGCTCACAAAGCTGCCTCAGCATGGCCCTGTCGAGGCAGTATCACCTGACTGTCTCCACCTGTGTGAGCTGCTCAAAGGATAACCAGGCATGATACCACTATGGGGCTGGCCACCTACGATGCCTTCCAGTGCTCTGCCTCCTCATCCTCATTTGGGCACCAGCTATGGTGAATGCTGCTGGGTTAATTTCCGCTGTCAGTGTGGCCCTCTGATGTTGTTTGCTGCCCGGCTTTGTTGCTGGCTGGCTGGCTGTGTCTCTCCCTCTCTCTGGTTTCCTCTTCCCCTCTGGCTCTGGCTGTGTGCTGCTGCAGTCGTTCCATTCACAACCTGCAGGTGTGCTGGACATAAGTCTCCTTCTTTTGTACTTATCTTTCTATGGTGCATCTTGACTTTGTGCTGGCTTTGCCTCAGCGATGCACCCTGGTTCTGCTCTATGAATCGAGTTGTGCTGTGTATGCATGGGTACGCCCCCTGTATATGCGTCGTATGTCATTACATTGCACCTGTAGTGCATGTTGTTTGGCGCAGGGCATCTCGGTTGGGCTGGCGCTTTCACCCTGTTTCTGAATCGGCTTCCGGTGCATTTCTGACTTGCTCCAGTGCATCTGGGTTGCGCTGAGTGCATCTGTTTTGTGTATCCTGCCCATAGAAAACAAAAATAGTGAATTAGTAGCTGTTCTCTTACAGAAACCCCTGTTAGCTATCTCTCCCCTGGACTGAGAAGGGAGAAGCCCAAGAGGGTAGGGGGGCAGCAAGGTCAGCTCCCAGGGTGGGGACTGACCAAATAAGCAGACAGGAAAGCCCGCTAGGTCTATTCTGCTGGCATTTGTGTATGTTAGTATGTTGGTAAGCTTGCCACACCAACATCATGACCCATGAAACAGATGACTGCCCTAACTGGGGAGGCAGTATAGCACAGTGGTTTAAGGCTCTTCACTGCAAATCTGGAGATCTGGGTTTGAATCCCACAGCCCCCCCCAAAAAAAAAATCTTTTCACAGAGCAAAATTAACACTAACTGCTAATAGAATGCTGATACATACATTTACAGTTTAGCAAATACTTGAAATCTAACTGAGTGGGGTTTCTGTAAGAAAACAGCTAGAGTCTTTATTAATTATAGCATTGATGATCTGGCAGTTTCTGTGCTTTTATGGTTGTATATAGTTTGATAAAATTAAAAGTTTTAAAATTGAAACACTCCTGCTAGCTAGACCTGACACACATAGAAAACAAAAATTGTGAAGTAGAGCTATTTAGTAGCTGTTGTCTTACAGAAACCCCAGTTAGCTAGCTCTCAGGTATCTGCTAAACTGTAACTGTTGATGTGTCTATGACCAGCAAAACTACACTTAAAATCTCACAAATAAGTAAATAAAATATCAGAACAGCATTTATTTTAGTAATATCTTCTTTCTTTTCAGGTGCCCATGACACTAGGGCCCAGATATTCAAAAGGGTTGTGCCATGCGCAACCCACTGATGTGCCACGGCACGATATTCAAAAGGGAAAAGTGAACCACACAATCCTGATGCGCGGGTCATCAGTAATGTATCTGAGCGCACAGGTAGGGGGTCGTCAGCTGGAGGGGCAGCACCCACCCGCCTGCCACCCGCTTACCCGCTGACTGACAGCTACCGATGAGGGCTGCATGCCCATTGGTTCTGGCGTGAGCCAATGGGCATGCAGCCCATGCCGACTACTCAGTCGATATGCGGAGTCATTCACATATCTGGACTGAAGTAATCTGATGTAGCACTCGCGCCCTATGGCTCACGCTGTGAACCAATGAGGCAGCTACTGAGCTGTCAGTCTGCGGGTGGCGCAGGCGGCAGGCGGGTGTGCTGCCGCCCCGCTGACGGGGGAGCGGGTGGTGGGGCCAGTGGGTGGGTGGGGGGTACACTAGACCACCAGGGTGGTAGGGTCTGTTATGTGTTACAGATGCCCACAATCGGGCAGCGATTGGTCCACTGTGCCACCAGGGATATTGGATTTTTTTTTTATATTACAGGAATGCCTGCGATCAGGCTGCAGGGGGCATCGGTCCCCGATGGCTGCTACCTGGCAGGGCGCCAGGCGCAAGTCATCGGGGATCGGCGCACCTGCATGCTAATGGCATGCAAATGGGTCTGTAATGAGATGCAAATGGCCCCCTGTGCACCTTGCATAAATTATGGCCCCATTTGCATGTCCCCTTTTGAATATCGCAGGTGCCGTGCATGACGCAATGGCACTTGCGCCAGCGCATCTCCATGCTCCACTCTGGCCACTTGCGCTTAGCGCACGCCACTGTGCCATGAGCAGTGGTGGCTAGGTGCGATTCAAAGCTGCTGCACCATAACGCAGCTCTGCTGAATATCACCCAGGCACACCCTTGCACAACAAAGTTGAGCTGCGCCCAGGCTTGCGCCACAGCCTGGCGCAGTTTAAATATCCGGGCCTATGTGTGTATATATATATATATTTAAATATTTTAACTTCAAGCACTAAATCTATTCAAATGCAAAAAACACAAGACTTTATTCTCTTCACAGAATAGTGTTAAACTTTAGATCCCAGAATGGCCAAGAAACAATTTAGACTTCACTCTTGCATGCCACTGTCACGCCCACTTATCATGCAAACAACAATCACAGAAACCCTTTCATTTTTATGCTATGCACTCTTATTTCAGAGAGACATAAATCTTACGGAACTGCTAAAAAAACAAATTTATCAAGACTGGATGTCTGTAAGAAAACAACTGCTAAATAGCTCTAATTCATTGTTTGTGTTTTCGGTGTGTGTCAGGTCTAGCTAGCTGTAGTAAGTGTTTTCATTCTATAATCGTATTCTGTCAAACTACACACAACAATAAAAAGCACAGAAATTGTCCCAGATCATCAATTCTGTAAACAGTAAAGACTGTAGCTGTTTTCTTATAGAACACCTACTTAGCTCTCAAGTATTTGCTAAACTGTATATGTAGGTACCATCATTCTACTAGAAGGAGCTGGGAGTTAGGGCTGATTTTGCTCTGTAACATGATTTTCATTTTTTTTTTGTTACAAATGTGGAATATCTTTTTAATGAAGTTTAAAAATATGCAAGTGTGAGTCATTTAGTTTGGAGAATATTTGTTTCATTATTTGAAAAAGTGTGATACACAAAATGTGTAGTGCAGTGAACCATTGTAATATGGAATCAAATGTGTAGCTGAAATCGCTGTGTGACTGTTGCCATTTATGCTCACTGGATAAGAACAGTTACACAGCTCTGCTGTTGTGAGCTGATTTTAAAGCAGTGCACATGCTAAATCCTACTGCCACATTCAAAACACCATCCCCTACCTACTTGCCACATATAAACTCAACTATATTAAAAAAGATTCTAGGCACTTAACCATTATTCATTCCAAAGTCCAATTTACAACATGGTTACACTTATATATAATACATACTTCTCAAACTTAAAAGAAAAAATACACTCTCATCAAAGTCTGTATTTACCAAGTACTGTGCCCATGATTAAAATAATTTGAACCCTCTCCCCCAAAAAGTGCCCTCACATGAAACTGCATGTTTAACTGTAAAGACAATTTAAAAATGTATTTCTAAATGCATTACTAACACCAGTGCTTTCAAAGTTTTGAAACTACTAAAGAAAACTATATATATATATATATATATATACACACACATATATATATATATATATATGTGTGTATATATATATATATATATATATATATATATTTTATATAGTTAGGGTTGAGTACCCCATTTAAAGTTAAACTGTGAAATTTGGCAGCTTAATAACTTTGCTACCATATGACGGATTTGCCTGACATTTGGCATGCATGGAGCAGTGCCATAGATCTCTGGATCTGCCAAGTTTTTAATGGTCGGATATATGGTTGTGGAGCTACATAGTGCCATAGCAGTCGTATTTACACTTTTTTGTGCATTCTTTGCTCACGCCTACAGGTTGCGTGGTCTGTACAACCAGTCCAAAACCTTCATGGAACATGCGACCAGGGCCCCCAATGTGCCTTTTGAAGATTTTGTGAAAAAATATTAAACGGTTCAAAAGTTATTCAAAAAACAAGTTTCTCATTATAGTCAATGGGAAAAGTTAACAAAAAGTTCGACAGTGTCACAAATCCACCATTTTATTTTCAGTTGGTGGTCACAGAACTGCTTGGCATTTAAAATTGGGACCCTCTAGTGACACAATTATTTTTGTATTCACCTAGTCGAGCCCTGAGGATGCTTGCCATATCTTTTTTGTGGGGTTAAACACCGCAGAAATATGTTTTTAAAATTTTTGTAAATTGTAGTGTTGCAAAGTAGTGTTGCACATTCGACACTTTCATGATTTTTTTTGTGAAAGTGTCATAAATCACGACACTGCTTTGTGACACTATGGCCAAAAGTTTAGGAAATCTTTGCCACCCTGCTGCAAAAGAACGGTTTGGTCTTTTGGGTTGAAATTTGGAAGGAAGAAAGCCAAGATCCCACAGATGTGCCTTTTGGTGGTTTGCTGACAAAATATTAGAGGACTGCAAAGGTACAGTACTCCAAAGTTGACGATTTTTCCCACAGACTAACATTATGGCATCTGCCGCGCCTTTCGGGGCTCGTATCTCGGAAACGCTTCGAGATACGGAGTTTTCATTGGAAAAATGCTTGGCCCCCTACTAAGGGGCTAAGTACAAAACTAGCGAAGAAAGTGATAAATAATATGAGATTTTAATTTTTTTTCTATGTCGTACGGTTCCTGAGATATAAGCAATTTAGTATTCCAAGTGTTCATTTTCTGCTCGAGGCCCACTATTATGCATACATTCTTTGTATTCACTGTTGTTTCTCAATGCAGCTTTTAGGGAAAAAAAAGGGTGTGCATTTCCCGTTACTGTTGCAGTTAAGCGTTTCCACTTGCATTCGTAACCATTTGCATTAGCTGCCTGGCTATGCCACCAATGTGCATTACCCTTTGCATTTACGTTACTGTTAACATTTGCATTTCCATTACTGGTTTTGTTTGCGTTTCCTTTTGCGTCACCGTGTGCATTACCATTTGCGTTTGCATATGCGCTTCCGTTTGTGTTTCCTTTGGCGTCATCGATGGTGTTACTGTCAGCATTTGTGCTTCCAATTGCGTTACCGTGAATGTGCGCATAATTATTTGCATTTGCGTATGTGCATGTGTTTGCATTTCTGTTTTCATTAACATTTGCGCTTGCATTTCTATTACCGTTTGTGTTATCATTAATGTTTGCATCACCATGTACATTACCGTTTGTGCTTATGTTACCATTGCTTCACTATTTATTGTGTACATTCTCAAAAAGAAAGCAAATTCATGGCAAAAAAACTCTGATTAATGCATCAGTTAGGGTTGTTCCACAGCGACAAAAGCAAGGAAATTCAGTGTTAGGGTTGAAAAGCCTAACTGCACACCCCTCCACCCCACCACCACACACACACATACATGCAAGTAGGGGAAGGACCAAGACAATACAACCAATCACACACCCATGCTCCCATTGGGCTGTGCCATGGGGTCGTCACTGCTAACTGCCATCTCGGACATTCCATGCACCGCTAAACACATATCCTGCTATGACACTTTCATGTTTGTGACAGTATTTTGTGAAAGTGTGCTCCTAATTACTGCACATCTTTGCCATCATCCTGCAAGCAAATGGTTGGGTCCTTTGGGCTGACATTTGCAGGGTGGCAACACCTGGTCCCACAGATGTGCTTTTTCCTGCTGTTGTGCTACAATATTTAAGGATTACAAAGTTACACTGTTCCAGAATTGAGCAATTTACCATAACTAAAATTGCGGCACCCATGACACCTTCCCCCACCCATATGTTGAGAACGAAGCGAGGTACACCATTTTCGCTACTGCCAGCTTGCTTCAGCTTTATGTGAACTAACCTCAAAGAACAACTTTGCAAATAATGTATCATATCTGAAGTTGGATTTCTCCACTTCCTACACTGACACAGCTATACACCTCCTGCTGCATGTCTGTGATTGGTTGTGTCCTTTGGTCCTTCCCTGCTTGCATGTATGTGTGTGTGTGGTGTTAATGGGGTGGGGTGGGGTGGATGCACAGTTAGGGTTTTCAACCCTAACACCAAATTTCTTTCTTATGTCACTGTGAACAACTGTAACTGATGCATTAAACTGAGTTTTTGCCATGAATATATATATATATATATATATATATATATGTATATATTGAATATGGTAAACAAATATTGTTAATCCTAAAAGCTGAACTTTATGTTCTTAGTATATAAATGTTTAAAAAAAAAACTGTGGCTCTTTCAACTGGAATTAGGTCTACTGTTTTCCTTGGGAGCTGTAGTTTTAGGCATGCCTTAATTACTCTTTCCTTCTGAGGTCCCAGGTGGCTATGATAATCATTTGTTTCAAAGGCTTTTAAGTCAATGGGAAGTCATTAAGTATCTTCTGTTCCTCTCCACAGACTTGTTCTCTTGCTTGGTCCAGATCCCAAAGTAGTGTGTCTTGTTCCAACATGATAGACCCACCTCATGCCCTCCCACATGAATCAAAAAAAAGGTGGGGGGGATCTTTAGGAGCTTCTCGGGTGGGGGTGGATCTCACTCCCCCCAAAAAACTAATGCTGTCTCCCACTACTCAGGTTCCGGTTCTTGTACTGCACATTTAAGAAAGAAAATAGTACCCTGCAACCATTGACTAACATGAAAGTGTATTTATTTGAGGGCGGAAAACATTTCTTGGAGGAGAGTAAGACGAAGGAGACTACTTACACTTTCAGTCTCTTCCATGGACAGAAAACATGACATCACTCCTTTTGTACATGCAAAACGTCTGCAGGCTCTGACTAACTGCAGCCGTAAAAGGGAAGTTAATTTTACTAAAACAGATCATGGTCTCAAATGATTACTACCAATATCTGTCATTTCAGCAGTTTGTTGAAATTGTACTGAAAGGGCATCCAGGCATGTTTCTAGAGTCTGAAAAGCTTTATCAGACTGCAGTAGTTATACCAGTGGCTAGTGTAGAATCTGAACATGGCTTCAATACTCAGAACTGAATGAAATCCCAATTCAGGAATTCTCTGGGCAATAAAAATTTACAAAACCTAATGATAATCTCAGAACTGGGTGGCACTAGAGAGAGAGAGGAATTATAGATTTTGAACAAGCTGCACACATGGTGAAAAATGAAGAACAGAAGAAAGGACACTTAGCTGCAGGTCTCACAGGCCTCAGCCTCACTCACCAGACAAAGGGGCCAATTTAGCAACTTTAAGGGGGAGGGCCAGGTAGTTTAGGTCAGTACATTGTGTTTTTTATCGCCTAGGTTAGCTCAGTATTTTCTGTTTTCATGCACTCGGCTGCTTTTTTCAATGATTGTCTGTCTCTCCTGTTGTGTTTGACCCGGTCTTTCTTTTTCATTTTTAAACTGCCGTGTCCGCAATGCCTTTGATGTCCATGAATAGTCCATCATTAGAAGCACCCAAAAGGAAGACCAGAAGACACAGAACTGCAAGTAGAATGTTTAACATTCACATAGATCAGCAAAGGAAATGCACATTTTCTTAGGGAAATCCCCCCGAAATGTCTTCCACTTCCCCAAAAAATGTGGGTTCCTCCCATTTGGTAGACCCAGGGGGGAATTCTCCCCAAACACAAACCCACATTTTAAGCCCTGATCTGGTTGTGCCATACTCTACTCAGGGCTGCTCCCTTCTTATCCAGTAACAGGATCATGCTCACAAAATACAAGGCTTCTTGGACATAGGAACCCCCGTAGTCACTCCAGGTACAAGTGAACTCTGCTCTGTATCAGAATCAGCAGTTTGTTTTGCTCTCTGAGGTAGCTCAACAGAATAGTACATAAAATAGATTATATGTACCTACATAAAAACTGCAGTCACAGATATGTGTATTAAATATAAAATATTTAATATTTACACAAAATGAACCAGATATGCACCAAACTAATGAAGAATCCAAACACACAATGAAAATAAAAATAAACAAATTTAAAATACTAAAGTACAAATAGGAAAAACTCTAACTGAACTAGAAACATAGAATTTGTGAGCAGAAAAGAACTGATAGGTCCACCCAGTCTGTCCAAGGGTTCCCTGCCTACTGTATGTCTGCAGACCCTAACTGGTCTTTAGGATCCCTCCCCTCTCCCTGGTTCTGTACTAATATGCCCATGTGTCTATCCCTTGCATGCCTGAAGCCTTACACTGTTCTATCCTTCACGTCACTGCTTGACAGTCAGTTCCATGCTTCTGCCACCCTTTCTGTGAAAAAGTATTTCCTCACATCCTTCCTGAAATTTCCCTCTCCAGCTTCATTGCATGTCCCTCAGTACTGGAGTTTATCTTCCTTTGGAAGAGGCTTCCTCCCTGCTCTCTGTTTACCTCTGTGAGATACTTGAAGGTTTCGGTCTTGGTCATGTCATCTCTCACTCTCCCCAGAGTGTACATGCATTCTTTCCCCATACTGCTTTCCTTGAAACCCCTGCACAGTCTTGGTTGCTCTTCTCTGAACTGCCTCTACCCTGTTAATATTTTTCCTGAGGTGCATTCTCCAGAACTGAACATAGTACTCCAGGTGGAGGCATACCAGACAGCAGTATAGTTGCAGCACCACTTCCCCTTTCCTGCTGGTGATGCCTCTCTCTCTGTGCAACCTAACATCCCACTAGCCCTGTCCACAGCCTTGTCACACTGTGCTGCCACTCTGAAATCTTCTGAAATAAATACCCTACAGGTTCCTTTCCTGCCTAATGATGGACCCCCCCCCCATGTTAAACCCAACCCTGAGGCTGACTTAAATTCCATGTTCTTACTCTAAGTTCTTAGAAGAACAGCTATCCTCTCTCCTGAGTCAGAGACCACTTTTCTGTGTTTGAATTATCTCACACTTCTGACTGTAAAATAAATTTCACACAGACACAGTTTTTATCCGATTACACATCAGCTAAGAACTGGATCTCCTGTTAATGCACACAGCTACCTTAGTCTGGATTTCTGTCTCTTCAGTACTGGGAAGAGAAAGAGTAAGGGAACATCCTTCTGTACCTCAGTTAAAACATGTGCTGTGCTCACAATGCAGATTTTGTCTCTTGACATTTCTTTTCTATGCTATGCCCCCTTTTGTTATCTGAGAAGTTACTGGATCCTTCTCTATAAGAGATTTATGACCTGCAGGCCATGATGACATAGGGGAAGGTAGATCTGGCTTCAGTCACTGAGACTTGGGCTACCCCAAACCATGACTGGCCCCTCTCCATTCCAGGTTGTATCATGTATAGAAGAGATATGGAAGAGGAGAAGGGGGCAGGTGTGGTGCTGGATGTCAGACAGAGTATTACAGCAACAAAGGGAGAACATGGGGTAGGGTGATTAGAGGCACTGTGAGTGCAGGTTCAGATTGCAGCAAGGAAAAAAATGAAACTAGGTGTGATGTTTAGGCTGCCAAATTAGGATGAAAGAGGGCAGCGAAGAGGGGGTGAAGTGGTGGTAATGGAGGACTTCAACTTACCTAAAGTAGACTGTAGTGTCCCACCTGCTGACTGTAGCAGAAGCCAGTTCCTGTAAGCAGTCCAGGTTGGGTTCCTGGTTCAGGGGGTTACTGAATCTAGAATGGAAAGAGCCATCCTGGATCTGGAATTAACAAACAGTGATCATGTTAGGGATATCAGGGTGGAGGCCTCTGGGAGGTAGTGATCACCATACAGTGTGATACTACATCAATATGGGAAAGGATTCACTAATCGTGAAGGCAAGAGTACTGGATTTCAGGAAGGCAAGCTATATCAAGATGGGTAGAATACTGAGGGGGTCCCTAGTTAGCCTTAGGGAAGGCATGGAGGTAGGCAAAAAGTGGGCTGTGATTAGGAAGGGATCAAGGCAGTTACTGAAACCTGCCTTAAGCAGCAAGGCAAGGAAATTTTATTTGTATGGCACTCAATCTTGGAGGCTCTGGGCACCTCACAATAAGTACAGATAAGTAGAATGCATAATAAAATGATAAAATATAAGTAGTAACATTAAGTTACAGAGCCAGGCCCAAAACATAAAGTAAACATATGAGTTTTTAAGGACTTTTTAAAGATGACCAGCAATGGAGCATCTCTGATCTCCTGAGGAAGGGCATTCCATGACTGGGTGACGAAGGTGGTGGACAAAGGTGAAGAAGTCTAAAACAAGGAAACCAGATTGGTTCATTAGGGAGGTCAAAAAAGCAGTGAGGGAGAAGAGAGTCATGTACAGGAAGTCCAAGGAGAAGGAAGATGAGGTAGCTTACTTGGATAAAGCCAAAGAAGCTAGTACGGTGGTCAGGCAGGCCACGGCTAAGAAGGATCTGCAAATTGCAGAAGGCATTAAGGAAGGGGAGAAGGCCCTCTTCAGCTATATCAGTGAAAAGAGAACAAAGAAGAAAAGCCTAGTAAAATTAAAAAGAGGGATTGGGTGGGTGGAGGGTAGTAAAGAGAAGGCAGAAGTGCTGAGCAAATACTTCTGCTCAATCTTTACCAAGGAAAAGGATGGGCCAGTGCCACAGAAAGAGAGGGGTGGGAGGAAGGGAAGGCAGTGTGGGTATGGCCGAGGGCAGAATCACAGAAGACCAGGTTTGGAAGGGGGTTCATGTACCTAAAGGTGAACAAATCCTTAGCCAGCCCAGTTGCACTGAAGGTTGAGGCACTGGATGCCATACCTCGTGCCACACCGGCGACCCGGGTTCGCGAATGGACTTGGGCCACCAGGGGCTGGCAGGGGGAAGGAAGGATTGAGTGTCCTACAACTGCTCTCCTTCCTCCAGGGTGGGTGAGGGCCATGCAATGCACTGCAGTGACATCTAGCGGAGGCTGGGTGCTCACGGACACAGGACATACTCGAGGGGAGGAGTGCAGCATGCATCTGCACATCTGTGTGATGCCATTGCACATCCGGCTCCTCAGTGGGACACATAAACTGGTGGAAAATCAGTGGGGTGACCTCAACAGCTGATGGCCAGCCCTGCACCCCTGGAGTCAAGCGGTGTCCTCAACAGCTCCGTGCTGTGGGTCCCGGGGGTGGGAGGAATGCTGCCATTGGCTGGAGTGTGCAATGGAGCATATAAATTCGCACACCAAGACCAACTCCAGGGGTGCGGGTGCCAGTGGCCAGGGGTGGGTGAGGGACTGCTCCGACCAGGAGAGAGAAACTGTGACATGTTAAAAAAAATAAAGGTGAACAAATCCTTGAATCAGGATGGCATGCACCTTGGAGTGTTGAGAGATCTGGTAGAACTAGCAGGTCAGCTGATGGATCTATTCAACAGCTCACTTGATATGGTGGTTATAACACAACAGTGGCGACTGCATATATGGTACTACTGCACAAGAGTGGGCCTAGGAATGACACAGGGATGCCGGCCCAGTGGTGCTGAGGGTTGAGGCACTGGACGCCACACCTTAGCATACACACTTGTGACCTGGGTTGAGAACTGAGGCCAAGAAATAGCAGGGTTGGTGGGGAGAGAGATCGCACATCCAGTGGGACTGCTCTCTCTTCCCTGGGGAGGAAGCAGAAGTGACCGGCTGCGGTGCACTATCTGGCGGTGGCCAGAGGGACTAGCGTAGCATCATGGCGTATGCCGGAGGGTGGAGCCACGGCAGCACGGGCTCCACAGGGGACTCACAATCAAGAAATGCCTCCCACTGACAGGTGAAGGTGCCTCCCACCCCAGGATCACACTCCTAGAAGTCGGGCACGGCTATCCCCTAAGTCCGGCTCCTCAAGACCCAGTCTCAACACTATAAGATAGAGCGCCCTGGGCGGAGGTGGCCCTTACTGGAGGGTAGACCCGGGGGATGCCCGGTGTCAAGGGGAGAGGGGACTAGTCGTTGCCACGCAAGGAGGTAGAATCCAGGATGGGAGGTCGCTGGAGAGAGTTCGGTGGGGCTCAGGCAGGGGAAGGAAAAAATAGAGTGTGGAAAAAAAAAAAAGGAATGACACAGGGAATTATAGACCAGTCCACCTAACCTCCATAGTGGGCAAACTGATGGAGACCATTTTGAAAGAGAGGCTGGTTGAATTACTTGACGCAAATGGTCTCCCGGATGCAAGACAACATGGGTTCATGGCATGGAGGTCTTGTCAGACTAACTTGATCAACTTTGACTGGGTGACGAAGGCAGTAGACAAAAGGTAGGCAGTAAGTTGACATGATATACTTGTATTTCAGCAAGACCTTCAACTTAGTCCCCCCCCAGGAGGTTGATCAAGAACTTTGAGGACCTAGGGACAGAAAATAAATAGATACAGTGGGTGGCAAATTGGCTTCAAAGAAGAATCAGCATTTATATAGGGCCTTTCATGCACACAGTATCTCAAAGTGCTTTACAAGCAATGCTAGACTGGTAGAGAAGTGACTAAATGTGTAGTACCACCCATTTCACACATCAGCATCCACACACTGCCTTGGACAATTGCATGAACTGTTTTTTCAATGGGAAGGGGAATGTTGGCCAGGACGCCGTGGAATATCCCTTACTCTTGCAAAAAGTGCCTTAGGTACTTTTATTTCCACCTAGACACCCACTAGGACAGCACCATAGATGAGTAGAAGGGACCTTGTTTTAACATCTCATCCTAAGGATGGGCTATCCCAACAGTACAGCACCCCCCAGTACTGCACTCGGATGCCAGTGTTTAAGGTATAAGCCAAATCCCGGTGTGGGACCAGAACCCATGACCTTCTGGCCCAGAGATGGATGTGCAACCAACAGAGCCATGCTGACACCTTAGTGTAGGTCCCAAAGACTGGTAGTGGGGGGTGTGAGATTTCAGGTATGAAGAAGGATACCAGCGGGGTTCCACACAGGTCGGTGCTCAGACCAGTGTCGTTCAGTGTGTTCATTAGTGACATTGGGGAAGGCATAAAAGGCAAGATCTGCCTCTTTGTGAATGACGCCAAGCTCTGCAGGTGGGTGAAGGGGTACAGGGCCTGCAGGAGGGCCTTGTGAAGCTAGAGAGGTGGTCTGTCAACTGGGGTTCAATGCGCAATGCTAAAAAGTTCAAGGTCATGCACATTGATGGCAAGAATCTGAGGACAAATGCAGACTGAGGGGTCAAGGTCATGGTATTGGAGGAAAAAAAGGATTGGGGATAGCCATTACCAGCAACCTTAAACAGTCTACACAATACAAGAAGGCAATAGCCAAGGCTTACAGGATGCTGGAGTGTATAGCTAAAGGGTTCAGGAGAAGAAGGGAGGCGGTCATCCTACAGCTGTACAGATCCTTGGTGTGGCTGTACCTGGAATACCATGTGCAGTACTGGAGCCCCTATCTCAGGAAAGATGTTAAACAGCTCAAGGCAGTGCAGAGGAGGGTGGCAGGATGATTCAGGGGCAGCAGAGAAACCTCAGTATGTACTCGAGGAAAGGTGGGAGAGGAGAAACATAACTGAAATAAACAAGGTGGATATTGGGAACCTCTGCTTGATGAAAATAGGAATACATGGGGGCACTGTTGCAAACTGGCAGGGGGAAGGTTCAAGAAGGAGGTCATGAGACACTTCTTTATGGAGCGAGAGGTGTCAGGGTGGAATGAACTCCCAACTGAGGTCTTCAGCCAGAAGAGGGTGGTCAGGTTCAAGAGAGGGTGGAACAGGGTGAAGGGGAAGGTTAGGGTTGTTGGTGGGGGGCAGGGGGAGGGAACTATTGCAATACACTGGTACTTGGGGTTTCACATCAAGCAGGCCCACTAGACCTCATAGCCTTCTTCTGCAGGCTAATTCATATGTTTGTAAATTTCTGGAGAAAACCATCACCTCTGTCTCCCTAATTCTGGCTGATGCTGGTTCTGCAAAGCAGTCATTCCATTGTACATTGGTTACTGGCTTCCTGATGAGGCCAGTACCTTAACTACTCTTTATTGTGAGGTATAGATTGGGTCACAGCAGGCAGTCTTTTTGTTTACTGCCCATAGTTAGGTAACTTTTGCCTCCTCCTTGTTAACTTTAATTATACGAACATATGAAAATGGTAGCAGATTTAGGCCTCAAGGTCTATTGCGTCTGCTCGAAAGTGCAGCTCACAGTTTAGACAACTGCTGCTGCCCCCTTTCCCTCCCACCCACCAAATTTTCCCACCTTGAGTTCACCTCCTGGTCAATTCTCTCTCTACTTGTACCTTGCCCATGCACCTGTCCCATCCTTTCTTAAAACTCCTCACTGAATCCAGCAAGATCACCTCCTCAGGCAGCATGTTCCAAGCTGCCACCACCCTTTCCATGAAGTAATACTTCCTCAGTTCCCTCCTGACCCCCCCCCGAGCTTCAGGCTATGTCCCCTCATGACCCCCTCCCCCTTCAATCGAAACATACCCTCAGTATTAACTTTGTTTATGCCCTTCAAGTGCTTAAAGGTCTTGATCATATGGCCTCTGTCCATTCTGCCCTCCTGGGAGTACAAGTTGAGCGCTCTCAGTCTCTCCCCATAGGGTTTCTCCCCATTCCCTGGATCATCTTGGTTGCCCTCCTCTGTACTCCATCCAGGAGCCTGATGTCCCTCTTTAAAGATCGATTGCAGCGTTTTTAAAATGCTTTTACTATATTTTATTTGCTCCCCATGAGAACAACCATTCCATATTGCAAGTAATGTGCAGGAACAGTCACTTCTCATGTACAGATGCTGTTTTACTGCTTGACTTTTTTTGAAGGTTTCACAAAAAAATCCTGCACACATTTTCAGACCAGCTGTCGGAATCTTGGGTGAGTGCTGAGTCCATTCAAGCAACAATGACATCATTTTTCTCAAGGGTCCTGGTAGTTCAGTACATCATATTATGACATTTAAAAATCAGTCTTTGCTTCCAGTTTTCTGGTGGTGGCCTGCATTAATGAAATTATTCCAGTAAAACACCATGAGTAAATATCTGTCAGTTTCCCTAAGCTGATCAACACTTGGGGCTGGATATTCAAACTGCGCCAGGCAGGGGAGCAAGCCCAGGTGCAGCGCAACTGGGCTGCACCAGGGCATGGACCAGGCAATATTTAATGGTGCTGTGCCATGGCACAGTACTGCTGAATATGGCACTGATGGCGCAGTGGCACTGCGCTAGCGCAAGTAGCAGAATGGGAGCAGGGGGATGTGCCAGCGCAAGTGCAGTTGTGCTAGGCACATCAACCATGGTATTCAGCACTGGGCATGCAAATGAGTCCATTATGTATGCAAGGCACAAATGGGATCATTTGCATGTCATTATAGCCCCATTTGCATGTGGTGCACTGATCCCTGGCGACTTGCGCCTGGTGCCCTGCCAGGCTGCAGCCGTTGTGTACCGATGCCCTGTGGTCCCATGGCGGTGTCCCCGCTCCTGTACACCTGATCGCGGGCAGATGTATAGATAAAACCCTGGTGGTCCAGTGGAAACGCCCCCATTGCCCGATCGCGGGCATAAATGAATGTAAAGTCCCTGGTGGTCCAGTGGAGTCCTCCCCCCAGTGCCCGATCGCGGGCAGAAGTATAATCAACATCCCTGGTGGTCCAGTGGAATTCTCCCCCAGTGCCCGATCGCGAGCATAAATTAATGTAAAGTCCCTGGTGATCGAGTGGAACCCCCCCCCCACATCGTCCGATCGCGGGCAGAAATGGCAAAAGAAGCCCTGTGGTCCAGTGGTACCCCCTCCCACCCAGACCGAGGTCCCCACCACAGAGCAACCCACCTGATGCCGCCTGGCCGCCCGCTGACTGAGGTGGGTGCTGGGTGGCGGGGACCCCAGTGGGTGGGTGGGGAGGGGGTTCCACTGGACCACCAGGGACTTTACATTCATTTATGCCCACGACAGGCATTGGGGGATTCCACTGGACCACCAGGGACTTTACATTTCTGTATGCACGCGATTGGGCGATGGGGGTGTGTCCACTGGACCACCAGGGAGAATATATACTTATGCCCGTGATCAGGTGACGAGACGGGGGGTACAGTGCTCCCAGATCAGGGCGCTTGTGGACTATGTTCTGGGTGGGTGGGTGGCCACCCATGGCTGGCGGCTGCCATGTTGCACCCTGCAATATGGCAGCTTGCCTGTGGGTGGCCAGGACTTGTTCCTGGTTTTACCAGGCACATTTTTGCACTCCCTGAGTGGTGCAAGGCGGGTTTGTGCCAGTATATGCACCGCACATCCTGAGCTAAATATTGGGATGTACTGTATATGCATGGGCATGCCCCATGCACTTGCGCCGCACACATTACCGATGTGCCCTGGCGCATCGGGAGTTCTGCATCGCAACTTGGTTAAACAAGGTTTAACCAAGGTTCCTGGTTAAACAATTTTTCCCACTTGCCCCTTTGGTGGGGCATGGTGCATCCCTGTTGCACCATGCGCAACCCATTTGAATATCCAGGCCGTGGTGCTCAGTATCACCCCACCACCACCACAAAAACGTCTACAATATGACAGGCTCTTAACATGAACATTTTTGTTTCCTTTGTTCTCTTCCTGCCCTGAATGAAACCCCAACAGCGTCCTCCTTATTTTAAAGTATTTTTCCCTAAAAATTACAGATTATTCTATGAAAGTAACTAATTATTTATCTGTAATTCTGTATCGATAAAATTCAATAGGCAAAGATCCTCAGACAATTGAAAGTAAATGAGTTGTTGCCATTTTGCAATTTGGTGTGTGTGTGTGTGTGTGTGTGTGTGTGTGTGTGTGTGTGTGTGTGTGTGTGTGTATATAGGTGGGTGGGTGTGTACTGAGAGGCCAGGACTTTGAGGAAAATTATGTCATTGTTACCTGAATGGAATGAACACTCACCCAAGATTCCGCCAGCTGGTTTAAAAATGTCTGAGGGATTTTCTATGATATCATCAAATAGGAGAGCATTAAAATAATATATGTACATGACAAATGGCAATTTCTTCATTTCATATGTAATAAACAAGGCCTGGTTGTCCTTATGTTAGGGAAAAGGAGTAAAGTCTATGTTTGTAATATATCGGCAGTTTAAATATGGGCGCCAGAACTGCACACAGTATTCCAAGTGCAGACTCACCAATGAATTGCACAGTGACAGAATAACCTCCTCCCTCCTAGAAGTAATCCCCTCAACAATGCACCCCAGCATTCTGTTGGCCTTTGCAGTTGCTTTTCTACACTGTGCTGAGTGATTCATATAACCTGTGATCACCACACCCACATCCTTTTCCTCCTCCAAGATGGATAACTGCTCCCCCACAAGAGCTAACTGTACCTTGTGTTCCTGTCCCCAAAATGCAGTACACGGCACTTCCTAGCACTGAACTCCAGCTGCCATGTGTTTGACCAGTGTCCAAGTCTTTCCAGATCCTCCTCGAGTACCCTCCTCCCTTCCTCATTATCCACCACCACACCTAATTTGGAGTCGTCAGCAAACAGGCTCATCTTGCTCTTAACTCCCTCAGTTATGTCAGCTATGAATGCATTAAATATCAGAACCCAGAACCGATCCTTGCAACACCCCACTATTGACCATCCTGGATGTCAAGAAGTTCCCCCTCACCACTACCCTCTGCTGTCTGTTACTCAGACAGTTCCCTATCCACTTAACCAGCTTCACTTCTACCACCAGCTTCCTCAGTTTGCCAATCAGTCTCCCATGTGGCACCGAGTCAAAGGCCTTGCTGAAGTCCAGATGCAGGACATCAACTGACCAGCTGCTATCTAGAGCTTTTGTCACCCAGTCAAAAAATTTGACCAGGTTCATTTGACAAGATCTCCCCTGGATGAACCCATGTTGTCGGACGTCCTGAAGGCAGTTTCCTTCCAGGAATTCCACCAACCTCTCCTTTAAGATGGTGTCCAGTAATTTCCCCACTATGAACATAAGACTGACTAGTCTGTAATTTCCCCACTCATCCCTGGGTTCACTCTTATGGAGGGGCACCACCTGTGCTGTCCTCCAGTCCAGTAGTACACAACCTGACTGAAGGGAGGTACTGAACAGATCTAACAGAGGTGCTGCCAGGACCTCTGCCAATTCCTTCAGGACTCGAGGATGGATTCCATCCAGTCCTAGTGCCTTGTCTGTCCACAAGGACTTAAGTCCTTCCCACACTCTCTTCACCAGGATCACACCATCTGTTATTTCTCCCCCATCACCACCCCCTGCCACATCATTCCCCTGCGGAATTGGCCCTTCCCGTTTCCTGGTAAAAAGTGAACAGAAGTAATCATTTAGTACTTCTGCCTGCTCAGCTCCCTCCTTTGCCCACCCACTGCCCTTCTTTATCCTGGTGATCTGGCCCCTACAATTTTCCATCCTCTGATGTACTTAAAAATTCTTTCTCACCATCCCTAATCCCCTGTGCCAGCTGGTTCCATGTCATAACAGCGATCACAGAATAGTAATCGCCAGTACGGTGAGTGTACATCACTAGAAAAAAAAGGCAATGTATACTTGCAGCGATAAAACAGGCGAACACGGAAAAGGTTGTTCTGCGGGGGGGTTGCTTGCTGCATTCCCCTGAGGATTACTAACTCTGGTGTGTGCAATGCTGGAAAAGAAAAAAAAACACAGTACGGAGAATAAAAAATGAAAAAATACTGTATCCTTCGCCAGCCACGAGCCCTGCACCCTCCCCACTGTAGCCAGCCACCCTCACCACTCCACCAAGGTGCCAGCTTGGCAGCCTCATGCCACACTACCCCTTACATACTCGCCCTTCTCTTTCTGTCTCCCTCCCATACCTCCTGTCACGCTGTTCTTCCCCGTCACTACCCTTGCAGGGCAGCCTACATAACAGGTGCTGAAAGTGAGTCACTCATATTCGAGTCGCTCACTTTCATTGACCGATTTAATGGTATACCATGTCAGCCTTAGCTCCTTCGAGGCCTTGGCTGCCCTTACCACCCTGCTCACCTCCCTCAATCTCCTAATGTACTCCTCTCTGTCCTCCCCACCCCCCCGCAGGTCTTCTTGTATATTCTGAAGGTTAACCTTTTCTCCTTTACCCTCTCCTGCACCTCCCTGGTTCACCAGCTGGGTTTTCTGGATCTTGATTTATTACTGCAGATCTTTGTGCTGGCTTTTGATGCCTTTATCTGGTTCCACTTCAAGATGGCCCATTTGCTTTCAGTATCCATGTCTGAGCTGATTGTCACTATATGCCCCTTAAGTATGGCTGCCATCTTCCCGAAGTCTGCAACCCTAAAGTCCACTACCTTAATTTTGGTAAGTTTTCCCTCCCTCCCCAGATCAAGGAAGAACCACACCACACAATTGTCACTGCCTGCCAGCGGGTCCTCAACCTTCACATTCCATACCTGTTTACCATCTGCTAATACAAGGTCCAAAATGTTCCCCTCTCTGGTCGGTTCTCCCACCTGCTGTGTCAGGAATACAACCTGAAAGGCATTCAATATCCATTGTTCTCTGGCACTAGTGGAAGTCATTGTGCTCCAGTCCACCCCAGCAGATTGAAGTCACCTACCACCACTGTCCTGCCACTGCCACAGTGATTCATTAGCCCAACTGCCAGTTCTCTGTCCAGTTCCTCAGGCCGGGAGGGGGTCTATATACTACTCCCAAACTAACCTTCCTGCCCTTCGCATCCTTTATGGTAACCCACAACTTCTCCACATTTTCCTCCTCTCCTTCCTCCCTACTGCACTCAATCCCCTCTCTTACAAATAAAGCCACCCCTCCTCCCTTCCCAATTTTTCAGTCCCTCCTATACAGTTTGTACCCCGGGAGTATTAAGTTCCAGTCATGGTACTGGATGGCCTATGTCTCCATGATGGCAGCTACGTCCAACCCCCCTTCCACCAACAGTGCCTGAAGCTTGGGTACCTTGTCACCTAGGCTCCTCACATTTGTGGAGCTCACCCTCCAACCTGCGCCCTGATCCTGTGTATCCATCCCCTGCCCCCTGATTCTACCCCTCTGTGATTTCCTTTCTTTCACCAAATTACCAGTTGGGGGGAGAGGGGCACAAGGCCTCCCACATTTTATGTCCCTGCCTGCTCTGCAAGTCTAAGCCCCCCCCCAGTTTAAATCATATGTGTTACCAATAAACTCCTCTAGTTTTCTCTTTAAGACTCCTGATCCCTCCGTGCTCAGATGAAGTCTGTTCTGGGTGAACAGATCCTTATTTTCCCATGTTATTCCCCATCTCCCCACCAGTCCAAACCCCATATTTTTACACCATCCCCCCAACTATTCAATAAACTCCCATATTCTCTGTTTTCTGTCTGTGCTTGCTCTTGGCACAGGCAGAACTTTGGAAAAGCAACTGCCAGTTCCCTAAATCTAGTCTGTACTTCCTGCACACTATTTCCTTCAATCATTGTGCAAGAGCACACCACTATATGGGCTTCTCCCCATGATCCCTACATCTGAGGGAACTATATGAGATCCAGTGCGCTGTCATACCTGGCATCGCAATCTACCGATAGAACCCTCCTGTCCCCTCCCCATCTGATACTCTTAAGTATGGAGTCCCCCAGTGTGATAACTCTGCTACCAACTCCTTGCAGGCCCTCTTTAAGTCCTCCCCCCTTCAGCTCCTTGTCCTGCCCTGCTCATAAAACCCCATCCCCATGGCCTTGTCACCCTCCTCATCTGGTACCTCTTGCCCTGTGCTCCCCACTGGGGCTCCTTCATCTGTCCTGTATGCAAAGATATTTTGCATCACATCCTGACTGCCAATGCCAGTGTTTCCCATTGATCCCATTCCCCCCAGTCCCCCTCTCTCACCCCTCACTTTCTCCCCTAGAACCCTGCCCTTCCATTTTATGCCTTTCCCTCCCTCTCCTTCTCCTCTTCTTCCCCTCCTCCTAACAGCCATCTCCAATGTCTCCCCATTTGACCCGATTTCCCATTCCAGTACCCCCTTTATTTTCCCTCACTTTCTCCTTCCCCTCATACCCCCGCTCATCCCTATTACTGCCATCCACTTCCTCTCCTTCCTTCCCCCTCACTGTACTTGCTGCATGCCCTTGCCCTCTTGATTTCCCATGTCCTGCATAGTTTCTAATGGTGTAAACCTGTTTGACACTTTAACCTCACCTCCAGCGGAAACCTTGTTTCCCATGCATGCCATGTCTTTTCCATTTCTTTTTGTTTTTTGTACAGTTACACTCCCCACCTTCCTCCTACTCACCACCTGCCACCCTCTGCCCCCCAGCAGCCCGGTCTGTTTCCCAGCCTTATACGCCCCTCTGCATTCCTCACACCTGCATTCCTCCTGTCATCCCTGCTCCAGCTATTCATAGCGATGGTGCCGATACTCCCCCAACTCCCACCATGCCCTGCCCCACCACCTCCCTCCTCAGCCTATTTATTTCTGTTTCCAGGTGCGCCATTTTTTATGCACACTGGGCATCCCCTGATTCTCCACAGTATATGCATGAATAATGCTGCCATGCATCCATTGCACCCCACTATTCTCCTTGGTCGTCTCCTCTCCCCAAGAGCACCCTGCCCCTGCCCTACCCCTAGCCCCCACCCCTGCCCTCCCCGCTGCCAGGATAACCCTATCCCTAAATGCATGGCTTGCTTCTTCTTGCCCCCTTTCTACAAGCCCCAACTCCTATCTCCCCCTGCTCTCTCCTATTTTCCCTTGTGTACCCAGTGATGAAACCTTAACCGTTTCGGCAATGTCCCTGATTCCCAATATATACTCATTTAAGCCAGCATATCAATGCCCTCTTGCTTAACCTGCTTCAGATCTGTACACTTTTGTACAATTTCCAAATTCACATATACAGTATGAATTTACATTTTCCAAGTACCCAAATACAGTTTTAAATTGGCATTTGAATGCTAATGTACCCCACTCATAAGTGTAACTGTACAAGCCTATGACAATGTAGTATAAATGCAATCAGCCCCTCTTAAGCCCATGACATGTGATACAAGTTTCCAAGTACCAGTGCCTATCCCTGACCCTGTAGGCCCACATACCTAGTATCCCAAAGAATATGGTACCAGATTAAATATCAGATGCTCGTTTTCACACAAAAGTATCTATATCAAATGCTTGCTTTTCCCCCAAAAGTATCAGCGATCAAATTAATTCCAGTAATTTTAACCAAAGGGAATAGCAAAAGTACTTTTAACCCAATCTATTTCCCCTACAATTTGTCCATCCTCCTTAACGTGTTGCAAAATAACATATACAGTGTTTTAATTGAACCTATGCCTGAAACACCCTCTCCTCTATTTAATTCTATATGTTTGGTGCCATTATAACAAGCTTGTTTTGTTACTGCTTTTATTCAGTGGCCCTGTTCAAATTTGAGACCCCCTTTCTTGATGGTCACTCCCTGACAGACTTTAGTAGACAATCATACATAAAAACATAGAAGTTGACAGCAGGAAAGGACCGCAAGGCCTATCCAGTCTGCGCATTTTACCAATTTGCTCCCGCTGCCTTTACTAGGTCAGTGGCCTCAGCTATGCCCCCCTCATATATATGATTCCCTTGTGCCTATATCATGCCTTCTTGAATCCCTCCACTGTACATGCTCCCACTGCCTCCTGAGGCAGGGCGTTCCATGCATCCACCACCCTCTCTGTAAAAAAGAACTTTCTCACGTTACCCCTCATGCGAACCCCCTTCAATTTCACGTCATGCCCTCTAGTTCTATTGTATTTTTTATACTGGAAGATGCTATCCCCTTCCACCTTATTTATGCCCTTAAAATGTTTGAATGTCTCAGTTATGTACCTCCTCTCCCGTCTCTGTTCCAGTGTGTACATATGAAGGTCCCTAAGTCTATCCCCTTGTGCCTCGTCATGCAGACCCTGCACCATCTTAGTTGCCCTTCTCTGCACTGTTTCCTACCTGTCAATATCCTTATGCAGGTGCGGCCTCCAGAACTGCACACAGTACTCTAGATAAGGCCTAACCAGCGTCTTGTACAGTGGGATCACCACCTCCCTCCTACGGCTTGTAATACCCCTCCCTATACACCCTAACATTCCACTAGCCTCCCAACTGCTTTTGCGGTCTGTTTGGTGGATTTCAGGTCATCTGATATAATGACCCCAAATCCCTCTCCTCCCTGGTGACGTCAACAACTCACCCCCAACATGTAGCTCCCCCCAAGGGTTTCTGTTCTCCATGTGCATGATCTTGCACTTCTTCACGTTAAACCTTAACTGCCATACCTCAGACCATTTCTCCAGCTTTTCTAGGTCTCTTTTCATTCTCTCTATGTCCCTGGAGTATCTACTGTGTTGCAGATCTTGGTGTCATCTGCAAACAGGCATACTTTTCCCTCTAGCCCTTCTGCTATGTCTGCTACATGTTCACTAAACAGTGGCTGCTGCTATCAGTGACTTAAAAAAGTAAAAAGTAGTAGCTGCACATTACTTCAGCATTAACAGTCATTGTCCACTTATAGGATGGTTTTCTCCATCAACACTGCCCTGCAGGCTTTATGTAAAAAGGAAAAAAAAAACATTGTCCCATACAGCAGATACTTTATTTAAAAAAAAAATGTTTTATGTAACCCAGGCACTGTGTACCAGTGGGCTGCTATACCTGCCTGATAACCACAAAACAGGTTAAAGGGGCCTGGGCTCTGTTCTGATAGTGACTGGAGGTTCTTTCCCAAATAGAAATAAGTAATGCGCAGTGCCACCACCCAGGGTGACTGTAGTGGGCCAGATATTTGTAGAATACCCCCCCCTGGGATGCTGTACCTACCCACCTCCCCTTCCAGTCACCCCCTCCCACACACACAGAATATCATAAACCAATGTATTACTTTAGGTTGCATGCAATTAATAGCGATCACTAATAATATGCTCATAAGCAGTTTTAAACAGTAACATAATGATTTTATTTTGGTGAAAGGGGAATGGGAGTTGCAAGAATAGAACGGTTAAAATGATTGGCTGATCAGCCACACAGTAGATTTAAACAGTACTGTGTCCACCCCTACAGCAACACCATATGCCAAACCCCCTCCCTACTGATACCAGTATCCCTTGAGTTTGTCTGGGTACCCAGATTGAGGTGCAGGCCTGTTCATTGCTGCAGGTTGGCCGGCATTGGTGCACTTAACTTTAGCAAGAAACTTTCAATTTGTAAATCTAGAAAACTTGGTTGATTCCCCAGCTCAGGGCAGGCCTTGTACTTACTCAAACGGTTTGCATTTCCCTGTGTAGGGTCGGAGCAGACTCTGTTGCTGGTAAGGGCTTGTGTTGATGCTGGACCTACAACTGAGCTGCTGGCAGTTGTCTTGGTTGCTAGTAATGTCTGGCAGCTTGTCCCCTTTGGGTTGTTGCAGGCTCTTGCAGCTTGTCATCTTCAGGAGGCTTTCCTGTAGATGTTGGATTAGGCCAGACTCAGGGACCAGGGCCATACATTCATCCCATGCATCCAGCCTTCCAACTGCCAGGGGAAAACGTTCAGCACTGTCTGACATTAGCAGTACTGGGCTGAATCCCCAGGCCAACCTGAGTGCATACAGTCTCTTCTTACACTATGGCTTGAACAGTCTCTCGCTCTCTGCAGATATCAAACACAGTTTGGTGGCAGCTTTCATATCTTTATGGCAAACAGACACACAGACTTTTGGCAGGACTTCACACTCTTTGCTTTGGCTTTCCAGGCTGCTGAACTTGAATGGGCTCCGAAATGCTGTCACTGGATACTGGAAACTCACTTCAAACTCTGGAAACACAGTCTCAGTCCCCATAGTGGGAAAGGGCTATTTCTGCAAAGTGCCAAACCGGTTTCTTAATCAAAACTTGGGGTCTCCCAGACAGATGGAGACCTCAGCAAGTCTCTTGGTAGACGCCACCAGAAGCCATGTGCCGACTTCGCACAAGTCTTTTTCTCAACTCACAGTTTCCCTGTTTTCTCAGAGAGCTACAGCCACCAACTGCCCTGAGCAGCATTCTCCCCCACTCCTTCAAGGGAAAACCACCACTCACCATTGGTGAACATCACTGTCCATCACAGAAATTAATATACATTAGGTTGTTCTTGTTAACTGATTGGATAGTACTAAAGGCACCAAGAATAATGTTCACACCCTCTACCCAGGAGCCATAGCTGCAGGTCTTCACACTCTTCAATCGCCGACTAGACGGGAGCGGGTCAGAGGTCGCAAAGATGATGTCCATGAAAACAGTTTATACTAGGGTTTAACTTTTAACGTCTTGCTGCAGGAAAAGCCAACTGTTTTAACATACAAAAATCTTTGGGTTCAATGCCTGCTAATGTGTACTGTCCTACACTTGTAGAATGGGCACTGACAAAGTCCTGGTTCACCTGCCGCTAGTGCCGTAGCACTAAGTACCATCATGGTAGGCAAAAACATACACAAAGCAGTCTTTAAAGCAACACTATACACAATTTTATGGTTTACTCATTCATTTGTTCAACATTTCTAGTTGTTTCCCAGAGAGTGTATCTGAACCCCAACATATGTTTTAGGGATCCCAGGAGTCAGAACACACTAGGAGCATGCCCCAAATAGAGGAAGCTAGGCAGCATCCTTGGTACAAACTGTGCTATACCAGTACAGGGAGAACATTATTTACATGGCTCCTCCACCTGAGAGCAAGCAGGCTCGGCAGGCTGGAAGGCACATTTGGGTACCATTGACCCAAGGCTGGCAGGACCAGACATCAGGAGAAAGAAATTAGTAGCATTCCCTAGTGGGGTGCATTTATATATATTCTGTGTTATAAACATAGAAACATAGAAGTTGATGGCAGATAAGGACCGCAAGGCCCATCCAGTCTGCCCATTTCTTTTTCTACCTTATGAATGTGCCATTGGCCTTTGCTCTGTCAATGGCCTATCTATTCATACTCATCTGTATTGCTCCCTTATGCCTATCCCATGCCTGTTTAAAGCCCTGCACTGTATTCATATCCACCACTTCCTGAGGTAGGCTGTTCCATGCATCCACCACCCTTTCTGTGAAAAAGAACTTCCTCACATTACCCCTTAATCAGCCTCCCTCTAATTTCATGCTGTGTCCTCTTGTCCTGCTATTTTTCTTATAATTAAACATGTTAGACTCTTTCACCTTGTTAATGCCCTTAAGGTGTTTGAATGTTTCAACCATATCACGTCTCTCCCTCCTTTGCTCTAGGGTATACATATTGAGCTCTGTTAATCTGTCCTCATATGTTTTCTGATACAGTCCCTGCACCATTTTAGTTGCCCTTCTCTGGACTGCCTCAATTTGGTTAATGTCCTTGTGAAGGTGAGGCCTCCAGTACTGCATGCAGTACTCCAGATGGGGCCTAACCAGTCTTGTAAAGAGGGATTATTACCTCCCTCTTATGACTTGTTATACCCCTACTAATATACCCCAACATCCCTCTAGCCTTACCTACTGCTTTATATATATATCTATATATATATATATCTATATATATCTATATATATATATGCCATAGCCCTAACCATGATGATAAAAACTGTCCTATTTGCAAGGGCATCACAGAGAATACCAGGAGGGATACAGAGAATAATAGGTACCCTAGTTATTTTGGGCAAGAGAAGATACGAATGCCTATACAGATTGCCACCCATTTCTCAATAGTGGTACCCAGATCTTCTTCAAGAACATTTTATTTTTATTTTATATATGTATTTGGTAACTGGGTAAGTACACTAGTCCCAGGGACCGTATACAGGCATGACCCGGGCCATATGGGTGGCATATACGGACAATTGCATCATAATACAGAGATAAAGAATAACATTTACAATACAGAGACAAAGAATAACGTTCCCAGTAGTGTCAATAAGACTTGGTTACAATAGATTTGAAAACCTGGAAAAGGGGTCATACAGATAGTACAATAACAAATACTTCATAGATGCACAGAATACAGTCAATATTTGTCACACTTATAAGTACATGGTTGAACAGCAAGATAATACTTCAAGAATACATCCACTAACGTCTATGCTAGCAGTTATAGGGCGATGTTTATATAAGTGTATTCCTTAAGTGCTTTTTGAAGGTCAAGGGGGATTCAAGATTTTGGATTTCCTCCGGAAGGGCATTCGAAAATTTAGGTGCTGCCCAAGAGAAGGCTCTTTGACCCATATCAGTGACTATCCTGACACATTCCAAGTGCCTGTTTGAGGAGGATCTCAAAGTACGAGAGTTCTGTTTGAGGACTAACAGACCCAACAGCGGAGACTTTGTACTCTCATGGAGTGTTTTGCATATGAAGGTCCCTAGCATTAGGTTCCTACAAGTCTGGGGAGGGAGCCATCCTAGTGTTTGATATAGTGCACAGAAAGGAGCTTGTGTGATGAACCTGCAGATTTTGCTGAATGCAGTGTTCAGGCAATTAAAAAGCTGGGGTGAGACCAGAGAGATAATGGGGGAACAGTATTCAAGGATGGGTAGGACAGTGCCCCTCCCGATTACTACTCTTGCTTTGGGAGTTAAAAGGTGTTTAAGCCTGTAGACATCTCCTTCTATTGGGCCACACCATTGGAACTGTAAGCCGTCAGCATCAGGATCACCCAGAAACTTTTCTTGCTGGGGCCACCCACATCATTGTGCATCATTGCTGACTTTATAATTAGGGCAGCCCCACCATGCTTCAGTTCTTTCTCCCACCATCAACCGCTCATCAAATCACAGCAAGAGGAACAACACTAAAACTCACCATAATTGCTAATGTTTTTTCATCTTAATTTTCTCTTAAAGTGTTTATGATGCTGATGAAGGAAAAGGAACTGCTTTCTCATCTGTCTTCTTGCTGTAAAATAAAGATATATGAGGACGATGCTTATTCCTTGTGTGCTTACTGTTTAGGCCTAATGCATGACGGTAAGGTTTGTTCCATATGTCAAGGGTCTAACCAAGCCACAATGAGACATCGGAAGGCTTTAGATACCTTCCTTAAGATTAAAGCAGCTATGGAACAGAAACAGCATTCATTTCAGGAAGATACACTAGCCTCACCAGTTCCTGTTACTGGCCCCAGGCTGATGTCCCACTACTCCTTGGGTGTTGGCGTCTGAACCTGTCCTGACAAGGCCAAAGGAAAAGTCTAAGGACAAGTCCTCAAAGATGTCAATGGATAAACACCATCATTCAAGGAGCACAAAGACTCCCAGTCAGAGGCTTCTACTACCTGTTCCCAGTATCCTTTAAAAGAAAAGGGCCAAGGTAGGTCAAAAAAGCCCAGGCCTCCAAGACCACGGGTTCTGCAGCTCCCCCAACCCATTAGACACCAGTGCCAGGGTCTGGTATAGGCTCAGTTTCCTCTTCAGGGGATTTTAGCCCATACAGCCATTGGGTACTGTCCACTGACCGTGCTGCTGTCAACACCCGTTACAGGTGTAGATGCTCAGCTGCTTTTTACAGACCATGTCAGCTGTGTTTTTCAAGCTGTTGCCACATGCTCCACCGTCAAAGCTCGCCAGTTGTTGTTGCCTGTTGGCCCTTTTATGTCTGCTTTGGGCCTGCTTTGTAGACCCAGACTGTCAACCCTCAGCCTCCTCCATCAATGCCTTTGCTGTCAATGGCAGTTCCCTATTGAGAACCCTCTCCTCCTGTCCTGCTGCCAGAGGACAATGACTAGGAGGAGATGGAGTATAATCCTGACCTAAATATGGAAGAGGAGTATGAGAAGGAAGAGGGTGACCTACTCCCACCAGATGCAGTGAGTTCCAGTTTCACCATCTGTTCTTCCAGTACTAAATCCAATCCGCATTCTCCTCTAGAGGATGTCTCATCTCAGGCTTTCCTCAGGCAGATGCAGGACACACTGGGCTTTATTGCTGAGGAAGAGGATTCTTCTAAGAAGCATCTTGATAACTTAAGTTGTTAGAAGTTCCATCTTTGCACACTGCGATAACTCATCCTATTCATTCAGCATAGGAGAATGCAACTATGACTGCTTGGCACAGTCACACTGTTTCACCAGCTATGCCTTGTAAGGTGGGTAAACAATATCTTGCCCCCTGAACTAAGCCATGATATGCTTCACAACCTGAGACAGATTGAGTGGTCATTATTGCTGCCATGACAGGTCTAAAGTACCTCATCACATGAGCTCTCTTCCCCCTGGACAAAGAATCTAGGAAATAGGATGTAATAGGCAAAAGGATCTAGGTTTCAGTATCCCTTGGCCTCCATATTGCCAATTATCAGGCTTATATGATCCAATATTAGAATAGCCTCTGGCAAGCCATTTCGGCTATGGCTGACAAGCTGTCTCGTGGACCCACTAAAGCTGAGGTGCAGCAGATTGTCACCCTTGGTCTTGACACTGGAAAGCATCTTCTGAATTCACCTTACGAGGACTCTGATGCTTAGGCCTGAGCTGCAGCCACTGACATTTGCCTCCAAAGGTATTCCTGGCTGCAGAGTGCTGGATTTGCAGCAAGGAATTGTTTGGAACTGATGTAGAAAATACACTGAAGGAACTGAAGACTCAAAAATGATGCCCCATTCCCTGAACACATTGAATCCTAACCCTCGGGGTCGGGACCACAGTTCATTTCAAAGACCCTACTCCCATCCTGGCTGAGGCTATTCCAGAGGTCCTGGCCATAGGTCCCAGTTGATCCCTACTGCCCATCAAGCTCCTTTGCCTCCCTGTGCCCATGTCAGGGTCATGAAAGGCGCAGATGTTGGCTGCACACCAGCTACCCCCATAACCTTCTGACTCGATTCTACCTTCTCGTATCCCTAAGAAAACCCAGGAATCTTGGTGGGAGGATGCATCTCCCTCTTCTTTCCAAAGTGGAGGGAGGTTACCACAGATACTTGGGTGCTAGAGGTGGTTCACAGGGCTATGCCCTAGAACTACTATCTATACCTCCAGTACATCCTTTTTATCAAATCGATATCCTCCAGGATATCTTGATCTCCTGCTGGAGAAAGTCAAGATCCTCCTCTGCAAGAAGGTGAGAGAACCAGTCCTGGTTGCAGAGCTCAGTCAGGGCTACCATTGCCTATACTTTCTGTTTCCAAAGTGGACACAGGATTTATGTCCCATCCTGGACCTTTGGGGCCTGAACCTGTACACAGAATACAAAAGGTTCTGAATGGTGTCCCTGAGGTCACTGCTCCCTCTGCTGTTGCAAAGAGATTGGCTGTGCACCTTAAACATACAGTATGTTTACTTTCATATCAAGCTGCTCAAGAGCCACAGAAAATCCCTTCTCTTTCTACTGCAAGGCTCTGACTACCAGTTTTGTGTCTTGCCATCTGGCTCATCCTCAGCGCTGCATGTCTTTACCAAATGCTTCACAGTTGTGGCCACAGTGCTGTGCAGGGAAGGATTGTTTGTGTTCCCATATCATGATGACTGGCTCTTAAAAGCTGTGTTGTTGCACATGATCACTTATACCATGTTTAGAACCCATCAAGTCTTTGAGCAGTTCACTAGCCAAAATCAGTTCTGACTTTGTGCCAACTCCTGCAATACACAGGAGCTGTTTAGGACATGGAGATCGACTGGACATTTTTACCAATGGACCTTGCCACAACGTTGATAGCCCAAGCTCAATTGCTGTTATTCAGCTTATGTTTCCGTCAGAAGTATGCTCTGGCTGATAGGTCTGATAGCATCCGTGATCCTCATGGTCCTGCTGGCAGGTCTGCAGATAAGGATTCTTCAGTGGTTCCTCCATGTCCAGCAGACCCAGCATCTGGATGACTGGGAGTGTCTTATATAGGTGACTCCTCCTCTTCATCATGCCCTTCTCTGGTGGCTAGACTACTCCAACCTTGAGACATGGTCCCCTTTTCTCTATCCCTCAGTCCTGTTAGTCATTATGACAGATACCTCGGGCTCCAGTTCGGGTGCCCATCTTGGGCCTTTCTGGACTCGGGGCCTTTGGTCCTCCCTGGATTGTTCTCTCCACAGCAACACTCTGGAGATGAGGGATGTTCTGCTTGGCCTACTTGCCTCCACTGTCCTTCTCCAAGGCCAGCCTCTGTTGGTATGGATGGACAACATATCTGTGATGTATTACATCAACAGGCAAGGTGGTGTTCATTCTTACCCCCTTTGCAGGGAAGCAATGAGGGTCTGGCATTGGGTGGTTCCATGTCAATACCACGAAAAAATATCCACGATTACAATTACGATGACGGCAAAATCAGCCACTGTAAATATGGTGACCAGACTGTATGGTGAAGACAGTTATGGCAATGTTTGCTTTCTGTGGAGGGCTTTGCCCCTGCATCTCCCATTGTGGGGAGCTTTGCCCCTCGCTCCCCCTTACTAATATAGCTAACTGTGAGGTCATAGCATCTTGGGGGGAGCCAAATTTCACCATAACTTAGCTTGCTGTACATTCCGATCATTGTAATTACAGTCGCTGATTTGTTGTCACTGTAGTTGTAGTCGTGGATTTATCTTTGCAGTATTGTCATGCTACCACATTGGGCCATAGAACACAATATGCTCCTTCCTGTTGTGTTTCTGCCCTGGACCCCAATGCCCTACAAATCATCTCAATGGGTCCTTGGTGCTTTCCCACAGTGGTAACTCCTGGACTATGCTGAGGACCACCTCTTCAAAAAATAGAATCATTCAGATATCAAACTTTTTGCATCCCCATACAATGAAAAACTGCTGAATTTTCTTAACTCCAGGGCCTGGTGTTTTTTGGCAAGATGCATTGTCCCTCTCCTGGAAGGGGAGGTTTCTATACATCTTTCCTCCATACCCTCTAATCCAGAGAGTTCTGGTGCAGTGGAGGGCAAAACCAGCCATGACAATTCTGTTGGCCCCATGCTGTGAGACACCTCTCTGTGGGTGTGAGACAGTAAAGGAGCAGCAGTGTTTCTGTTGGAAAGCGCTCAGTTCTTATCTGACAATTGATAGTATAGCAGCTCAACCAGGAAGCAATCTGCTATACTTGTAGTTCGGTACTGCAGGGAGGGGAACTATAGACTTGTTCACACAGTATATTTTTAACAGTGGGCAGTTATTTTGGGTGCTCTGGTGTAATATTGTGCACCTGCGTGTACTTATAATTGTTTATTTTATCCTTATGGAGTGATTTTGGGACTTGGGGGATCATGACCCAGTGCAGTACTTCTAGGTCACGTGGTATATCTGTCTCGCCCCTCTGTGAGCGGGGCGAGCATGCAGCTCTGCAAGCGGAGATGCATGCCGGGGTCCGAGGGGCTGAGGGCCTAAAATTATGCACGTTAGCACAGATATATGCTTTACATCAGATACCCTGTAAGTAAATCGTACTTGTAATATATGCTGTGTATGGTAGACTGTTTACTTGTTCTATGTGTATTTAATTGATTACACACAATATGGCAGCTAGTATCACATTACTATTGTTACATCCACAGGGGTTATTGATGTACAATGCACCATATGTAAAATGTTTTCACTCACATCGGGTGAGTTACCTGCACAGCCTTACTCATGCAGTAAATGTTTGGAAGTCAGTGACTTACAGTATGTTATTAGCTGCTTTAATTCTCACTTGGCGGTACTAGAAAACATTCAAGTGGAAATGCGAAAACGTTTTAATGCTGTAAACATAACACCACATAACAGTATTAATCAGACCATAGTCCCAGAGAAGGTCATTACACCTATCACTTCTCAGAATGTAGACCTTACCCCTCAGATGGATTCTAACTTATTGCAACAACCAGTATTTTCAGTTTCTGAAAAACCCAAGAAAAGTGCAAGGGAAGATGAAACTGATTCCGTTGAAGAGTGCAATAATGATAATAAATGGTATAAAGTATAAAGCACCAGAGCTAGTAAAAAGGGAAGAAAAGCTCAGCAGTTTTGCACTCAGCTGTTCAATAGATTTGACCCCCTCAACACTGTTCTGTCCAACCCCACTAATGCTGCTGTAGATGCCCCACTCTTAGATATGGACCATGGAGACTTAGCATGTACTGCATCTTTAAGTTCCACCCCCGCCATCCCTCCTCATAACAATCTAGAAGCTAATGATGCACCACTCATTGATTTTATCACTGATTTAACCAACAAGGCGTTACCCTCCAATTCCTGTCCACCTGCTGTATCCTGTCAACAAGAGATTTATGTTTTAGGTGACTCTATTACTAAACATTTAGACAGGCAGATTTGCAACCCTGACAAAATGAATAGGACTAGTTCTAGTTATAGTGGTGCTAGGATATTGGATCTTACCAAAACGATGTCTAACATCTTGAAGGATTGTGGCATTAACCCAATTACAGTTATACTTGTGGTGGCTAACAACATTCTCCGTGATTCTAGTCAAGAAATTAAAGAAGAGTTTGTTGCTATGACCAACAAATGGATTGATCATGGATGCCACATCTGCCTGCCTGAAATTCTTCCAATCCCTCATTTTTCACCATCTTTTAACAAAAAAATTAAAACGATAAATGAATGGCTTCATAAATGGTGCCTCCAGCAAAATATAACATGCATTACTCATTGGGAAGAATTTGATAATCATAATGAGCTGTATTGCTCTGATGGTCTACATTTAAGTTGATGTGGAAATTCTATCCTAGGGAAACAATTTCTCTCAGTCATTGACAGCTGTTTAAATTAAGTTCTGGGGGGAGATGCTTGATAAGTCATCATCTCTAAATCCGTCAATTAATCCCAAACTTACTAGCCATCATTTGCATTGTTTTAAGTTTCAATGCCAGGTGCTTGAATCATAAATTGGATGAATTAAAATGCAGAATTAGTTTGGATAATATTGTTGTTATATCAATATGTAAAATTTGGGGTGATGCTAAGTCCTCATGGGAAACTAATATACCTGGTTTTAACTGCTTTACTCTAAATAGGACTAATAAAACAGGTGGCGGGGTTGCTTTATTTGTTAATAGTAAATTCAATTCTACTGACATTACAAGTAGTATAAAAACACATGATAAAGAAACAGAGTCAATATGGGTCACGATATATCTTTCTACAACTGATGTTCTTGTTTTCGGCTCTTGTTATTGCCCACCTAATTCATCTGTGGATATATTAGAAACTATATTAATTGAAATGGAACAGGCTAACGCCTTAGGGAATATTGTCATAACTGGTGACTTTAATCTGGGAGATGTAGATTGGTCTAATTTCAGTGCCAGCAATAGTATGGTCAATAAATTATTGAATACTTGTTCCCAGTTAGGTCTTAAGCAGTGCATATTTACCCCTACCACAGGTGAAAAAATCCTGGACCTGGTCCATTATGATGAGGACCTAATGATTGACCAGATCCATGCTGGTGACTCTATTGGCATTTCCGTCAAGATTATAATAAACCATGTCTACAACCCCAATCCCACAATCATGTACTTGTATGATAAAGCAGATTTGACTACCATGAAGCGTGTCATTAACGAAATTAACTGGGAAACTGTGTTATGCAATTCTACCCATGAGAATTGTTGGGATAAACTCAAATATATACTCTGTAGTTTAAGAGATCTATATGTTACATGTAAACAGAAAACTGTTAATTCCAAAAAGGCACCCAAATGGTTAAATTGTTCTATTAAAAGGATGATTAGGCTCAAAAGGAAAAAATATAATACTTATCTAAGAAACAAATCTACACTTAATTGGGATTCTTATTTACAAACCCAAAAGAAATGTAAAAATATGATTAAAAGGTCTAAATCGAGGTGGGAGTACAACCTGGCAACTACTGCAAAGAAATCTAATTGCAAATATTTTTTCTCATATATCAATTCATTGAAGAAACCAATGTGTCAAGTTGGCCCATTGTTGAACAATAGTGACCTTATCCATGACCCACGAAGTATGGCCAATTTATTTAATAAAGGCTTTTGTAAAGTTTTTACAAATACGTTTTAAGATTTATCTAATCCTATTTTAGACACTAGCAATGACCCATTGGTTTGTTTTTCTGAAGATAGTATTAAAGAAAAGCTGTTGTCCTTTAAAGGCAAATATAGCCCCGGTCCAGACACTATAGCAGGACATTTATTATTTGTATTAACAGACTCCATTATAGTACCCTTAAAAATAATGTTTGAACGTTTTATTGCTGAAAACTATGTACCGCATGATTGGAAGGATGCTAACGTGATTTCAATTCATAAGAAGGGTCCGCATAATAATTGGGAAAATTATCGGCCCATAAGTCTGACTTAATCAGTATGTAAACTCTTTGAGAGTCTTATCAAAGACATGATCTCACCTACGCTGGATCTTCATGACCCAGAACAACATGGTTTTAGGAGCGGTAGAAGTTGTGTAACAAACTTGATTTGTTTTTATGAACATATCAGTCTACTTCTAGACAGGTGTTTACCTTGTGATGTTATTTTCATCGATTTTAGTAAGGCCTTTGATATTATGCCTCATTTGGCCTTAATCAGCAAACTTAGTAAATTTAATATTAACAACTTTCTTATTAAATGGCTAAAAAACTGGTTGCAAGATCGATCCCAACAGGTCATCATTAGTGGCTCTAATTCAGTAAGCGGCAATGTGACTAGTGGGGTGCCCCATGGCTCTGTCTTGGGCCCTTGCCTTTTTCAGGCATTCATAGGTGATTTAACAATGGACTGTTTGTCCTTCTCTACAAAATATGCCAATGATGTCAAGATTGGAGGACCTTGTGAGCCGGCTGCACAAGCTGAAACCATCCAGAATGATTTAGATCACATTTCCTCATGGGTAAATGATTGGGGCATGACCCTGAATGTTTCCAAATGTAAACTAGTCATTGTGACTGCCTCGCCTAATCAGGGGCCCACCGTTCACTGCCCTCCACTTCAGTATTGATAGCTATCTCTCCCCGCCTTGCCCCCTTCTACCTGCCTACCCCCTTGCCCCCCTCTCCCTTTCCTCCCCCGGGGCATTTCATGACTTTTATCCCTCCTCTCTCTCCCCTTTAGAGCTCTTACCCTCACCCTCTACCCTCCGACAATGGCCTTCCTGCCTGCATAACCCCTTCCCTCTCACCTGCAGTGCTTATTTCCAAGATTGCCCTTGGCTGGTATGTCATGCTACCTAACATTTGGCACATTTTGAATTACTGGAATTTCCTAAGCCTCAGTCTCTTACTTCTTTTTATTGTGTAACTATGTATTATTCTGTTGACCTTTGTATGTATGTATACTCCCCACTCCTTCAACGTGGAACCTTTGTAAACGAGCAGTTCCTGCTCAAAGGTATTTGTAATCCTAGATTTCAATAAAATAAATAAAATAAAAAGTAATGCATTTGAGAGCCAAAAACTTGCAGTTTAAATATTCTCTGGCTGGAGTCTTACTGGAAACAATAACTAATGAAAAGGATTTGGGTGTTATTATTTCTGATAATCTGTCACATAGCCAGCATGTGAATGGCACCATTAATAAAACATACAAAGTAATATGATTCATTTTGCAAAACATTAGGTCCAGGAATCGTGAGGTGCTGTTGCCATTGCATAGAGCATATGCTCGACCTCACCTGGAATATGCTTCGCAGCTCTGGTGTCATAAAAAAACAGGAGGACACCTGTTAGAAAATGTTCAAAGAAAATAGCTGGGCTTGAAAATGTGTCTTATGACAGCAGATAGGATACTTTAAAACTTGTGCCCCTCTCCACCCATCATCTTAGCGGCGATTTAATGTTTTTGTACAATATTATTCATGACCTACACCTCATGTGTTAATTGGGTTTGGACTTTAAAACATGTGTATATAATATCAGGGGCCATGCTCTGCAGCTAGAATAGAAGTCATTTATTCATATGAACTGGAAATATTTTTTCACCCTTCGAGTCATTGGCCCATGGAATGGACTGCCATTGCATGTGATTATAAGTGAGACTAAAAGTATTTTCAAGTACTGATTAGATAAATTGTTCAGTACAGGATACCCTTTGTCCTATTATTCTGTGGTTTAGCATAAGAGCACTACAGGCCCATGGCCTTCTGGCTCTTGAATTGACCGTAGTATGAACTGTAGTATGAATGTGATTCCATCTGTTACGGCGCTTAGCAATGGAACCACCTGTCCGTTTCCCTCTATGAGAAGGGCTTCTGTCACAGGAACAGGGCTCTCTTATGCTCCCAGATCTCTATTCCTTACACCACCATGCCTGGCTCCTGAAGACATAGAAGTCTCCTGCTTTGGGGTTTCCCCTGTGGTAATGGCATTTCTGCTGGTGGCTTGTAAGTCATCGACTCAGTACAACTACTCCCAGAAATGAAAATGTCTCCAGGTGTGGTGTGTCCCCTGTCAGCTGGTTCCTTTTATATGTCCAATCAGTCATATTATGTTTTATCTCTTTCAGCTTTTCATGCACTCACTGAGGACAGATAAGTTGCCCAACTTGAGGTATCCCACAAATTGCTTTATGTGATCCTGTTAATTCACCCCCAGTCCAATTGTCCAGTACTGGTGTGGGACCTTAACATGATTCTTGAGACGCTTATGATGCCTTCTTTTGAATCAGCCACTACTGCTGAGACAAAGAGAGAAAGAAAGCAGCCAAAGCTTCCTTAAATCAAGGAGGTTATTTTTCAGACTACACTGAACTGAATTATTATTTTTTGGACCTGTGTAAGTAACTAGTATTGATTCTGTTTTTGGGGTTGACTTTTCTTAGTTTAACTTTAATTTTCCAGGGAGGAACTGTAGCTGGGAGATATTTGCAGTCATTTGTGACTTGACCTGTTCCTTAACCTCTGTGAAATAGGTGTCTGTTAAGGGGAGGGGCTAAAAGGGGCCTAGTCAAACTGTGGATTTAAAACAGGAGTTGTTTGTGGTCTCTGTCTGCTGAGACAGAGAGAGAGAGAGAGAGAGAGAAAAAGCAACCAAAGCTTCCTTAAATCAAGGAGGTTATTTTCTAGACTACACTGAATTGAATTATTACTTTTTGGACCTGTGTAAGTAACTAGCATTGATTCTGTTTTAGGGGTTGACTTTTCTTAGTTTAACTTTAATTTGCCAGGGAGGAACTGTAGCTGGGAGATATTTGCAGTCATTTGTGACTAGACCTGTTACTTAACCTCTGTGAAATAGGTGTCTGAAAGGAAGGAAGGCACTTCCTGGGGTGGCGGGTCAGAGTTGTAGTTGATTGTTTCTGGATGGCATAGGTTTACTCCCACCCACCCTGCCCTCACCCCACCTGCCCCAAGTGCATATCTTCCTTTATAGCAGGGGTTCTGACATCACTTCCCAAAACTGCTAACAACATACACCTGTTCATATCCTTAAAGGCACAGCACAGTGAATGGGGGTAGAGACACTCACAAGCTTGCACACACTAAAACAAGAACAAAAAGAAAAAAAAAAGAAAAGCACCTGTAACAGGAAGGGACACAGACATGTGGGGAGTGGTGCAATGCACTGGCTGTGGAGCAGCAGTCTTCCAGGAGACATTCTGGAGACTGCGTTGCTGCCCTTTTTGCAGGCACCTCTCTGGTCTGGGGGAGGAGGTTGTTCGTCTCCATGCTGACCTGGCAAGGATTTGGGAAACCTGCTCCCCCACCCAGGGACCACCCAGACCACTGCCACTACCTCAGAGGTTGCCAAGAAAGAGGAGTGGTTGGATCACAGTGAGCTCAGGGAGGGTGAGGGTGGTGAAACAGAGGTGCATCCCTCCAGTTGTGTCTCTCCACAATTCATTCATCACTCTAGTGGAGCATGGTTCCCCTATGGAAGCACCCACAGTGGAGACCAAGGAGGATGCTGGAAACCTCCACAATGGCGACCCACAGGAGGGTGGCACAGGACCCCACAGGGGAAGGAAACAACTCCTGGTGGGGGACTCACTTGTTAGCAGGATAGAACTGGGGGAGGGAGGGGGAAAGGGAGGTAAGGTGCTTGCCTGGCACCATGGCTTGGAGGGACAGGAAACAAATACTCAGGATTGTGGGAGCAACTGCCAGGGTTCTCATTTTCCTAGTTTCCTATGCAATGACAGAAACTCTTACAGCGACAGTTTTAACCCCGATCAGAATAACAAAACCTATTGATATTGAGAAGAAACAATAAAACGTGACGTGTAAAGAACCTTCACAGTCCAAAACTGTACATTTGATCAAATCCAAATAAAGTATCTTTGAGCCAAGTGACTAGAAAACAAAACCTGCCTTTCGGACTGCAGCTGTCAATGAGGTTAAATTAACAGAATGAGAACTGTAGGCAGGAATCAGGTCAAAACAATTTGTAGGGGAAGGTACCATTTTATCTATCATGTGTCCTGAAAAAGTGCCGATATGCCCAAAGTCCATCACTGTCCTGCAGAGGAACCCACCTCACAAAGTTAAAATATATGTTCAAACCTTGCTCGAAAGTCACTGCTCAAAAATTAAGGAACATGAGCTATAAATCAGCAGCTTTTGCTAAATCTCTATGCCCTTTTCTCTGATGACACTTAATGCTGCTGTCAGCAATGACTCTCTGGCTGCTGCCATTCCCAAGTCATTTATCCTTGCTGGCCAGAGCCAGACACTTCTAGTTGCTTCTAGTTGTACAGTATCTGAGAACATGCAAGATTTATCTCGGTACATGATGTGGAGCCTGACCTGCATCAAAATGGTGTTTGTAACTTCCTACTTCCTCAGCTGTGCCCTTAACTCAGATTGCTTGCAGCCCTGGTGAGTGGTATAACTTAGCTCAGATTACAGATATACTCCCATTTCATCTAAGTGGATCTCTATACCCCCATTTCATCTAAAGAGATCTCCTGTTTTTTCTAGTTGGCTGCAGTACAAGTTCTGGGATCTCTGCCCCACCATCACCACTAGTACAGTCCAGGGATCCTCCTTCTCCACTGAACTATGTCTTGGGGTAACAAGGTGAGCTTTTACAACCACCACCAGCTCCCCCTCAGGGTCAGCTTTGACCGACCCTGGCAACCAGGCAGACATTAACAGTTATAGGGAATCCCTTTCAACACCCTCGGGCAGTCCAACAACTCTAACATTCACTGCCCAAGTCTGATTTTTAAGTATTTTTAGTCAAGCTCTAAGCACAAATTTTCCTTGATCAATTGTATTGATGACTGCCAGGCTTGCCCAGCTGCTACCGCCGATTCTCCAACCTCCAACTGTATTGCATCCATTGTAGTCTCAACAGACATCATTCTCTTAGTGAAGGGGTATAATTTTTTATCCATTGAGGCTACTGATTGGCAAGTCTATTCAATCTTCCTGCTTAGACTACCCAAACTTGGCCCCTCCATCTCCAGCATGGCCTCCCTCCATGCTTTTAGGCTGGGAGCCTCTGCTTGTTGTCGCCTTCTTCAGTTTGGTGCTCTCCCTTCCAGCTGTAGCTCTTTTTGAGTGAACCACTACTGTACCAGGACATAATTTACTGAATGGGCTTATAAAAGTTTATTTTTAGTCAAAATAAATAATAAAATAGAAAGTTACTGAGCGGTATGTTCGGTGGTCAAAACAATGTATGACTGCTCAGACTGAGATGCAAGTCACACCCCTTTTTAAACCCTGCTGGATCAGAAATTCATCAGATCCTTAGACTTTGCCCTCAAGAAGAAAAAGAAAGGCCTTTCTAATCCCAGTAAAATGGCTTCCAGTTACCTCAAAGTCTTCAGGTGAGACATCTTCTCCTCACAAGTTGGCATCACTAGAGGGTTGAAGGAGATTATCATCAAATGACTCCCGGTAAAAGCACCCAAAGAAATGTAGGAACTTGAGTAGATCTTAATCTCGCTGTAGATCACACACAACCTCAAAAGACAAACATCAACATACTTCTCAACCCTCTGTATCGAGGCATTCAGTTCTTGATGTTGACCCTTCATTGTCAGATACTGGCGCCGAAACAAAAAGTGTCCCGGTGTCACACCCAACACCAGTTGTAGATTCCATTGGCACAGTCCTGGCTGGGAAAATCCAGTGCTCTTTAGTGAGAGGGGTCTTTCCTGAGCCCCTGAAGGAGGCGGTGGTGAGACCGCTCTTGAAGAAACCATCACTAGACCAGGACTGCCTAGCCAACTACAGACCTGTCTCTAACCTTCCCTTTGTCGGAAAGGTTATTGAGAACGTGGTGGCTCCTTAACTGGAGTTCTATTTGCCAGCTCATGACATCTACAACCCTCTCCAGTCGGGTTTTAGGAAAAGGCACAGTACCGAGACTGCCCTGGTTCAGGTGCTTAATGATCTCCTGGTTGCAAGGGGTCGAGGAGAGCATTCCATTCTTATATTCCTCAATATCTCAGCTGCATTTGACACTGTGGATCATGGGGTGCTGCTGGAGTGCCTTCGGGTTTGTTGTGGACTGACTGGTACAGTCCTCAACTGGTTCCATTCTTTCCTCAATGGCAGGATGCAGAGGGTGGTTCTAGGGACATTTTCCTCTGCAGCACTGCCCCTGCCATGTGGGGTCCTGCAGGGCTCCATTTTGTCCCCCATATTGTTTGCAGTGTATATGCTACCACTAGGGGACATTATAAGATGGTATAGACTGAGTTTTCAGTGCTATGCTGATGATACTCAGCTAGACCTGTCTTTTGCACCCAGACAGCAGGATGCAGTCTTGATTTTCGATCAGTGCCTTGCTGAAATCCAAGACTGGATGAGAGTCAACTGGCTGAGGTTAAAACCGGATAAGATGGAAGTACTGGTGGTGGAATCTGGTCACTCAAGGGTTGGTATGCAATGTTTTCATGTTTCCGGGCTTAGGCTCAAGGACTCCCAGTTGCTCATCTCCGTCAAGGTGAGGAATCTTGGCATTGTCTTGGACTGCTATCTGATGCTTAAGTCTCAGGTGCTGACTGTGGTACAGAGGGGTTTTACCATCTTAGAAACATTGCCAGGATTAAACATCTGATCCCCCTAGGTGATCTGCCATCACTAGTCCATGCCTTTGTGACGTCATGGCTTGACTATTGCAATGCTCTCTACCTGGGGCTTTTGGGGGCTGATCTCTGTCACCTGCAGCTGGTGCAGAATGCGGCAGCCAGGTTTCTGACTGGCCTTTTGAGGTCATGTCACATTACATCTGTGCTCCACTCTCTGCCTTGGCTGCCTGTTAGATGGTGGATCACCTTCAAGGTCATTTTGCTGACCTATAAGGCCCTACACAGACTGGGGCCAGCTACCTGCAAGACCTTCTATAGTTCTACTACCCACTCCATCCCCTCCGGTCAGCCGATGAGGGCCTTTTGGTGATTCCCGGGGTCTGTTTGAAATCATCAGGTGCCCCGGCATTTTTGTTTGTGGCACTGACCCTGTGGAATTCATTCCCTCATCCTCTTAGAGAGGCCCCATCAGTTAATGCTTTCAAAAGGGAGCTGAAGACATTTTATTTAGGAAAGCTTTTCCCTCCAGTTGATAAATCTGATCTAGATAATTAACATAAGCTAATACTGTTTTATGTATTTTAATCTGTTTATAATGAATTTGTTCACTTGTATAGCACCTTGAGTCACAATTGAAATAGAGCACTTTATTAAATAAATAAAATAAACCAAACTAGTGTTGGAACCTTTATTGATGATCATTTTGACACCAGTGCTAATGGCATCAGTCCTGATTTATAACTACAGTGTCAGTGTTGACAGTCTAGCACTACCAGGCCTGTCTAATGAGCAAGGTGTTATATGAATGTCATTGATAAGTGAACAGTTGTGTTGAAAGTGGCCAGTGGCCAAAGTTTAGTGACCAGTGGCCAAGGTTTTAGTAACCAGTTACCAAACTTTTATCAACAATATGTAGTTGGCTAACCAAAAGGTTGAGGAGATAGAAAGGTGTAACATGGCTAGTGTGGATTGCTAAAGGGCTAGTAAAAGGTGAAGATGGCTAGTAGATGACTAAATGATGCCAACATTTGAATTGGTATATCTAGTAGCAAAAGGCTGCAAGTGGCTAAATACCACCATGTCACTTAATATGTATGTGTGTGTAAGACTTTAAAAAGGTTAATTGTTAAGATTCTATACAATGAAGAAAATTAGCTAAAAGCATAAGGTGAGGTTGTGGCCGAGATATGCGCACAGCTGTTAATAACTGTGTTTAGCCTTGACTGTTAAAAGTTTCTCATCATATAATTCTCTTGTGTTAAAAAAATATGTTTTACAGAAAACTGATAAGAAATAATGAGATACCTCATTTGGTTGCTGGTACAAGGTTACTTTAACATTTGTAGCAAGCTAGTCATGTCTCTCATATGCTTTCTTGCTCCTAAGACAAAAGTTATTTGTGATAAATATACAATTCCCTCACCATTTGTTTTCCCCTCCAAGGATGAGAATAATAACTCCCCTGTCTTGGCAAAATGTCAGGTACATCTCGTAACCAAGAACTTTGATTACGGGATGTCTCAGAAATTGTAGTTACAGGATGTATCAACAACTTTGATTATGGGAATGTATTAATGAACAGGTGTCCATGCTAAATCTGCTGTCATAGTTTTTGGGAAATTCCAGCCATTTTTTTTCAAAGCTTGCTACACATAAATATGGGACCTATGGTTATGTCCAGCATCCCTTCGAGAAGACGCAGTCTCAGACAATCTGCAGTCTGAGACTATCCATAGATTGCTCAGGGGATCCAGAGATGTATGGTTTCATGTGTCTCTGAAATGCTGTAGCGTTGGTGGTAAAAAGCCATCAGCTGTTTAGATTTGATCATGTTAGAGGTAAAATTGTTAGGGCTTATTTGGTATTAATAAATTGCAACTGATTTAAAACAACATTTGGTGTCAGGGAGCTTTATTGGATTACCAGGGACCACTAGCCAAGAACCTTGTGTTTTATAGTTGGAGAGGCCATCATCAGTTGCACCATTCACCAAGGTCTCCATTACAACTACTTCCATGCTGGTAGCAACAGCGGGCCATGGGGATGACCCTCTAGATTATGATTTATGACCCTCTTGACTATGAAAAGGAATACAATCCAGAATACAGTGATGAAGAATGAGTGGATCTCCTTCAGAGGTACCAGTCAGGCTCCTCAGTATCCTAAGATAACACAGAATCTGTACATCCAAGATCCACACCAGAATACCCATGTTTCCAAAACTTTAATAAATCCATCCAAGAATTACTCAAGTGTGAGGTAGATCAAGAAAGAGTCCTCTGAGAAACATCTGTTAAAATTCCTGGAAATTCCAGCTATCTCATCATTCCTCACACCACCTATTTTCACAGCCCTGAAAAATGTAAGTAAGGTTGCAAGACAAAGACTAAACAGATTAACTGCAATTCTTAGTAAGGTTGACTAATAGTACATGGTGCCTAAAGATAAGACGTATTATTTTGTTCAGCCAGAAACTGATTCTGTTGTAATCATGACTGCACATGACCAATCCAGGATGCCCTCGCATATGGATTCAATGCCACTTGATAAGGAATCCAAAAGAAATGGACACTATGGGGAAAGAGGCGTTTGCCTCTGTTTCTCTGAGCCTCTGTGTTGCTAATTCTTAGACCTACCAGATGAAATATCAAAATTCCCTCTGGAGGCCTTTTTCTTTGGCTCTAGAATCCCTTCCTGAGACAGCACAGAATAAAGAAGCACTTAAGGCACTATCTCAAGGTATGAGGCAGACAAGCATTTGTACAGTTCAATATAGGATGTTTCAGACATTTCAGCTTGGGCAGCAGCTGTTGGTACTTGCATGCATAGGCATTCCGGGCTCAGAGTAGCGGGATTTGCTCCATGCAGTTTTATTTCCCCCTTTGAGGAAGATAAACTGTTTGGCTCCAAGATAAAATTCAATCTGACATCACCATTTGAATGCAGAAAATGTGTTTCTGGAATTTTTTACAGCACACATTACTGACTTTTGATTTTCCTCTTCAATTTTGAACACTACTCAGCTCAGTTTATTTGATTTGCCTGGCATATGCAAAGTTTAATGGAAATCTTTCTGTCCTTTTTCAGTTAACTTGAGGCACTCAACAGGAATGCCCCATGTCCCCTCTGCTTTTTGCTCTGTGTATAGAGTCACTGACTCATGTTTTGACGCAGATAGTAGCGTACAGGAAGTCTCACTGTGGAAGGGATAGAGCAGCAATTGTCCCTCTTCCCAGATGATTTATTCATTTACTTGAGTCATCCAGTGAATTTTTTACCATATATGTGGCAATTATGGAATAACTCTGTGGACATAATAAGTTACAAGGTGAATAAACATAAAACAAAAGTTATTGCATTAAATGTTGATCTGGATTACCAGTCTTCCTGGCCAAGAACAACTTAATGAGGAATTCCTTTCAATTATCTGGTGATTAAAATACCTAGGGAACTGGATCAGTTGAGGCAGTATAATTATGATCCTAGTTCTAAGATATTGCAAGAGGATTTGCAGCAGTGTGCAGTATTGGCATTGAATCTTTTACAGATGGTCGAGGTCGTATGTATGAATGTGCTCCCTCTCCTCTTATATTTATTTCAAACATTACCAGTAACACCTTCTTTAACAGATTTTACCCTGTGGAATAAGTACAGTATATTTCTTGTTTTTATGGGCCAATATTAAGCTACGGATACAATATGAAACTTTACTACTTTCTAAATGAAGTATGGTGTGTGGTTGCCTAATTTTTGCATATATTTTCAGACTGCTCAGAGTCGCACTATTAGTTACTGTCTCTCAGCTAATTATATTGCTCACTATAAAATGACTGAATTGGCACAGGACAATGGTTTTCCTTTAGCACACCCATTATTTGCATATCCATTCCTTCCAATGGATTCTGTACCTAGTAACCCCTTTACTGAAGTTATTGATATTGTGGTGTAATATTAGAAAGAGAAAAGAAATTAGAATTCCCATGAGATATAGTACATAGCTCAATTGCTGTCAACAAAGATTTTTTCTCCAGTGATGATAGAGCATAGATATTGCTGTTGGATTAATCTTGGACTGACTAATTACTTTCAATTTCTGGAAGATTATACTGTTATGTGCTTCCTCAACTTAAAGAGAAATATGGTTTGGAATCAGCAAACTTCTAGATATTTTGCGGTACGGCATTATAACTGGTATGTGTTAGAGTTTTACAGATTTTCAGTTGAGAGGGTGCCATACTTATATCAGATGATTGGGGGGGACATAGACCAATTACATACTATCCTCACGTTGTATAATTATGGTATTGTTTCCCACAGTGTCCTTTATATGAAAGAAAAAATGGGAATGAGAATTAGAGATCATAATTGTGGCTCAGGCTTGGGAAACATTGTGGAGAATGTGTGGAAAGTACATGAATGCTTTTTTCATACCCCAGTAATCCAATGGAAATATGATACTAACTTTTCAACAAATAGTTGGAGGTTGTATGGAGAAATTAAAGCCATACATTCCCACATTTTTATAACTTTCCAGAAAATAGCATCTTATTGGCATGGAATTCAGCAGGGACTTTTTATTTATTTTATTTATTTATTTAAAGTTTGGTAACTGGGAAAGGCACATTGAGCTAGGTCTTGTTTCCAGGCGCGACGTGGGGAATTGGGTAAATAGGAAATATATATATGTATGAAAAAGTGACATAAAATGAAATACAACAAAATACAGCCAGTTTCAGAGCTCACAGTACAAACAGACTAAGATAGTTACATTAGTATGAACATAAAAATAAGAAGCCCGAGCACAGATAAGTCAGAACTAAGTTAGGGGCAGTGGCAGGGCGCAGTAGGAGTGCATCTGAGCAGGTGCTTGAATGCTGGGAGAGAGGTGGCTTGATGAAAGGTAGATGAAAGTTGGTTCCAGAGGGAAGGTAGATGGAAGGAGAAGGCAGACTGATCAAATGTAGAGTGAGGGTGGGGGGGAAGGAGAAGGATCGGGACATCTGGAGCAGAGATGGTAGGAGGAAGGACTGGCTGGGGATAGGAGGGGAGAAGTCCAAACCCGAATTTGGCAATGAAGGCTAAGGAGTGGGCCTGACAATGGTGGAAGAAGGGAGGGATAGATGGAGAGGAGTAGAGGGAGCAATGGTGAGTGCAGAATGAGGAGTTTGTGGTGAAGCGGCAAAAGTCATTTAGTAGGGTGTCTAGTTTGGCAAGAGAAGAAGCAGGAGCAGTGCCATAGACGATGTCTGCAGAATTGAGCATGGAGAGGATTGTTTTAGTAACCAGCTCACAACGAATGGAAGGAGAGAGGCATTCTTTGTTTCTATACATTATTCCAAGTTTTGGGCAGAGTTTACCGTGCAAGGTGTTTATATGGATAGAGAAATCAAGCTTGTTCTCTAGCCAGACCCCAAGGTATTTGAAAGCTGAGACAACTTCAAAGGGGGAGCCATCTGGAGTGGTGAAAGGGGGGGTGGGGAGAGATTTGCAAGTTTTTGTCTCATCCCAAAGGTCACTGAGTGTTTGTATTGACCCTCAGTTGGTTTGCCTGGAACCAATTTAGCATATTGTTAAAATCACACTGGAGAGGGGCCTCCATGTCAGGATTTGAGACACCAGAAGTGTAGATGACTGTATCATCAGTGTACATGTGGATCTGTGTGTGAGTAAACTGAGGGGAGGTCGTTGATAAAGAGGGAGAACAGGATAGGGCCCAGGATGGAGCCTTGGGGGACCCCAGTGAGGATTGGGAGGGGAGATGATAGGGCAGAGCCCACCTGAACTGACTGACTCCTGTTCGTGAGATAAGAGATGAACCAGTTCCCTGCTGGTGCTGCTAGGCCAGTTGGGTACAGCTTGCTGCTCTCAGATGGCCTAGCTTTCTGTACTTGTACCAGCTGGCGGGGATTTTTTGAACTTATATAAGCCACCAGGGAAATTCTTTTGCCTGAATTAATGTTTTTATTAAATAAGGAGGATATTATTAAGTCTGATCAATACCTGATGAATATTTTTATGGCTGCTGCCAAAATGTTATCACACAGTAATGGCTTTGTGGGACTACTGCCACTGTTACCCATTGGCAAGACTGTATGAATTAAATTTATTATGTGGAAATAACGGCATCATATTTCATACATAATGTACTTCCTAAATTTCTTAGGAAATGATCTAAATTGGTTCATTATGTTATGTAGAAAGATGATTCTTATTCCATAATTTGAAAGGTTCTGTAGTGATTACACTGATGACTGACCCCTGCTCCCCCCCGAAAGGCTGCTCGCCTTTATAGACAAATATTAATACTGTGAACACAGTTCAACTCTTATAAGGAAATCACTATGCCTATGGCAGTGTTGTTTTTTCTTTTTGTTACTACATTATTTTATTTATTTATTTATTGACAGAATCGGAATTACAATCCTTTGAGTCACCTTTGCAAAGGCTCCACGTCAGTACAAGAAAGCACAAATATTACATTTAATAATATTATACATGGGTCACACAGCACAGTGTATTTACATTGGTGGGTTACCACATCTAGGAGCTTAAGAAGACCCTGAGTCATAGTTGTGAGACATGTCAGGTTACAGATTCAGAGGGTCAGTAACAGAGCCCTGAGTCAGAGTTTATATACAGTTAGATTGCAGGACCTGAGGATGTAGTCATGGGATAAAGCTAGACATTTTATCCTTAACATTGAGGGTTTCTCCCTGCTCTGGAGTCAGAGGCTGCTTGCAATTTGCCTCCTTTTGTGATTCGGACAAGGGGGAGGAATATCGGCTACAGCCACAAGCCTCAGAGTCAAGGAAAAGGTTCTTGATACCAGTTTTAAATTGGCCAAGACTGGGGGCCAGGGAGATGGAGGGTGGTAGGTTGTTAAGCCAGAGGAGAGCACGATAACAGAAATACCTTTGCCCTAGGGAGATCCTACAGTGGGGTACTAGGAGTGAGGTGCTTGCAGGGTGCCTAGGGGCCCTTCTGTGTGGGACTGGCTGGATGAGGGGGTGGGGGCCTTTAGTTGTTAGATTCATAAGTATTGTTTTGGCAAGGAGGCAAGTGTGATACTTAAGCCTCCCTTCAAAGATCAGCCAGTCTGCAAGCTTGTAGAGCACGTACGTGTGGGTTAATCTATCACAGCCAGTGATCAGTCAGCAAGCTTTATTGAGAGCTAGGTTGATGCAACATAGGGCGATTTGGTCTGTGGTGCCGTAAATCCATAGTCCACCAAAGAAAGGACTGAGCAGGATACAGCAGGACGTAAGGCTTGAGGGGGTAGGTGGTGCTTATGTCTGTATAGAATCCCCAGTCTGGTGTTAACAGCGGAGTAAAGGTGTTGAACGTGTGTGTGGTAGATGAGGGATGTGTCCAGAGTGACACCCAGATACTTGAAGTTTGAGACCTGTTCAAGATGGAGGCCCTGTGAGTTTGAAATGATTAGAGGGGCACTACTGAGTGGGCTTTGGTGGTGGGCAAAGATCATGGATTTCATCTTGCTGTAGTTGAGTACTAAGTGATGCTCAGTGACCCAGGATTCTATTTCTCTTAAAAAGCCCTGTAGGGCAGTTTGAAGGGAGTTAGGACGGGGGTGTTTCCAGAAAACTATGGCGGCGTCCACATAGAGTAAGAGCTTCCCACTGCAGGATTGTGGGAGGGAGTTTAGGAAGACAGTGAAAAGTAGTGGCCCTAGAATAGACCCTTGCGGGACACCCGTTAGGACTGGTCTATTGGAGGAGAGGGTGGTGTTAATTTTGACCTGTTGCATCCAGCCAGAGAGATAGTCTTTGAACCAGAAGGTGGCCTCAGGGGACAAATAGTAGGAGGGAAGGGAGTGGAGAAGTAGTGCATGACTGACGGTATCAAACGCTTTGGTCAAATCGATGTAGATTGCACCTGCTAAGGACCCTTGTTCCAGGGCCTCGTGTATGTACGATATAAATTCGAAGAGGGCAGTGGTTGTGCTGTGTCCCCTCCTGAAGCCATGTTGCTCATGGCAGAGCAGATTATCTTTGGCCAAGTAATCGGTGAGCTGGTCCGACACAATTTTTTCGAGAGCCTTTGGGGGGGTAGGATTGAAATGGGTCGGTAATCACTGACGGAAGTGGAGTCACCACTCTTCAGGATCAGTGTTATAATTCCTCTTTTCCATAGAGAGGGGAATTGGCTGAAGCATAGCGATCAGTTAAGTATTTTGGTGAGATGTGGCAAGGTCACATCCAGTGTTATTCAGAGAATATTGAGGTCAAGGGAATCACTGCTATAGCGCAAGTTCACCAAGGCTTTGGAGAGGTAGTGTTTAGCCTCACTGCAAGAGATGATTTGCAGCTGGAAGGGAAGGGAGACCACAGTGGCTGAGGTGCCTGAGGGACAGCTAAGGATTGGGTCAATGAATAGGATGTGACTAAGTTCTGAGAAGTTGGTATTTAGGGCGTTGGAGATAGTTGTGGGATTGTGGGAGAGGGCCCCCTCAACTTGAAGCTGCACAGAGGCGGGGAGACGGTTTTCCCACATAGTTCCTTAATATTGTTCCAGAAGTTTTTCCCTGAGCCCCAGGTGGTGGTGAGGGCTTGTTTATAGTAAGTTGTCTTTGCTTGCTGGATGGCCCAGGTGCATTTGTTTCTGGCCTCTCTGTAGAGTTGTCTGTCCTGGGGTAACTGGGAGTTCAGGACCCTGTGCCAGAGGTTATCTCTATGGTGCATCTAGTCAAGCAGGGACTACGAGATCCATGGGGTATCCCTATTTTTTATAATCTGCTTTGTGAAGGAGGCAAAGATGTTACAGGCAGCGTTAAAGGTGGCAATAAAGGAGATGAGGGCAGTGTCTACAGTCTGGGCAGTGTGGATGGGTGACCAGTCACAGGAAGTAAGGTACGATTTGAGATGTGAGAGGGCTTCTCTTTTGATGTGTCTTTGGACAGTAACTTTAGGGAGGCTAGGTGGGAGTTTATTTGACCACCAGCAGGTGACAGAGGAGTGGTCACTTATCACATCAGGGAGCACTTTAACATTGGAGAGGTTATTGGGATGGTTAGTAAAGATGAAGTCGATAAGAGTGGAGGACCCACTTCTTGGGTCATGTCTGGTGGGGGACTGGACAACATGGGTGAGGTCATAAGCTAGAACGGCATCTTTGTAGGTGGCAGATGTGGTGGATAGCCAATTAACGCTGAAGTCTCCCATTATAATTACTTCGCTCTTGGGAGGGAGATGGATGATGCTGGACAGAATAGAATCAAAGGTGGGCTTTTGGTTCATGGGGGGGGTGTATACTGCCATAATGTATAGCGCTTTACCAGGATTGCCATGGGTGACCTTAATGGCTATGGTTTGGGCACCATGGGCTGGTGGGGGAAGGGAGACTGAGAGGGCTTGCAGAGATGTTTTGACGTAAATGGCACACCTCTCTACTTGCCTAGCCTGTCTGCTCAGAAGATGGAGCAGTCATTGAGGGTGACAGAAGTATCAGGGACATTTTTTGAGAGCCAGGTCTCTGATAAGGCAAGGATGTCAGGGGCGTGTTGGGCGATCCAGCCCTGGAGAGGAGTGAACTTCCTGAGTAGGCTGCAGATATTGAGGGAGGCCAGTAGTGGGCTGCTGTGCCTGCCCTTCTTGGTAACTCCAGGAGAGAGTGGTCCCGGATTAGGATACACATTTCCTGAAAGTAGGAGGAAGAGGACAGCATGACGAAGAAGTGCTATCCGGTGCAGTTTGGGTGTGGAGCGACAGAAGCATGGAGTAGTGAGGATTTTGGTGGGCCCGACCGGTATTGGGAGGGTGTGAACAAGGTGGACTAACAGGGCTGGAGACAAAGAGGGATGGGGGCTGCGTGGGTGGTGACCGAGTGGCAAGAGAGGGTGAAATTCCAAGGTGGTCCGGATGACAGTGCAGCTTAGGTTAGGGGGTATAATTGCTGTTGACTAGATCAGGGAAGATTGAATTTTGGAGGTACCTGGGGGCATTCTGTGGGGGCAATTAGGGAACCAGACTTTGGGGTCCCATATATGAGGCTCTTCCACTGTGAGAGTGGGGGGGGGAGAAAAGAATTGGAGCGGTGTGATGATTAGGATAAGCACCCAAAGGCAGATATTCATGTTGTATCCTGAGTGAGTTTTAAAAGGCAGTTGGATGGGAAAGTGGCCTCTAATGGTAAGCGAGTATAGGCTACTGATGGCAAAGTGGGCTGATAGGTTAGAAGTGTTCATGTGATCGCCATTATATAACTCAGTACTGACCAAAGATGGCGGTGGGGGCAGCGGCGCAGCCGGCGCAGAGCGCTGGCGGGACCAACAGTACAGTACTGAGCTTCTAGGCAGCGAGCGAGCAGTAACTCAGGCAGGCTCCTCCAAGGCTTTTTTTCGTCGATCTGTACCTGCACAGTTTTGGTGTGGGGGAGGGCAGCTCCGAGACCCTCACAACCTCTCAATTAATGTGGCCCAGCTGTGGACAAAGGAGAGGCAGAAGGGACAGGATTAAGTAAGGTATGAGACTTGTGGGAGGGCTAACATTCTGAACAACTTACTGAAAAAGTACCAAGTGCTGGAGTGGGCACCACAATGAAACCAGAGCAAAAGCTCTGGTTTGCTTTAGCTGAACTGACTGGCACTCCCTAAATTTAAATTAGTTAAGGCAGACTTTACCTCTGCCAACAGTAAGTGTAGCTGCAGCTGAAAACAGGCAGACCTGATTGACTTAGTGAATTTCTTAGCTTTTGGTTACTGTTCTCACTAATTGAGGAGGTACTACTAATTGACATGATTGTAATATACTCTACCTCCCTTGATTGGGGTTGGAGTCACTGGAAGGACTGTTGGCATTTTTGTGGCTAGCATCTAAGGCTGCTGGGGGCTGCAAGTTATACAAAGCTTTTTGTGAACCATTCTTGTTGAGGATGCTGTTCATTTATTTATTGTAGATATTTGTAAGGCTTTTTTTTTTTTTTTAACCTTGTCTTTATCCGCCTGACCTGCCTCTTCCCTCCACTCACTCGGACATCCTCAGTGGACCCTTGAACCCCCGCCGTAGTCTGCCCCTAGAGTGCCTTGACCACACACACACACTCCCTTGAAGACCACCGATATAACCCCCGGGTAGGGGTTGAGAGGGGTGCCCCACGCTTACCTCTCCAAACCAGCACTCTATGCATGTGCGTGTGTAGGTCCGACACAGCAGAGTCTGCCTTGACGAGTGGTCGGAAGTCCTAGGGAAGTGTCATCACCTAGGAGGGAAGAGGTGTTTTCCCTGTTTCTTTTTCCCCCTGACAGCGTGCAATGAGGGGCTGTGAGCTGAGAGGCACGCTGAGACGTACCTCTTGCTCCGCTCCTCTGCCGACAGTCACCCAATCCCCTTACTGCTTCTCCACCTACTGCGCTATCCACCCAGGCTCCTCTAGGTGGTAGCGCAGCGAAGCCTGCAGTCACCCTCCCCAGAGAAGGAGAGCTGCCATCGGGCACTCTATCCTTCTTCGCCCTGCCCGACCGCCACCCATGCTCATCTCCAACCCGGCTTGCCGTGTGGTGTGAGTGTGGCATCCAGTGCCCTAAACCTTTGTAAGGCTTTTTATGTTGATTTTGTTTTGATATGCAATGATTGTAATGCCATGGTGATAATGTAATATCGTGCCACAAAAATTAAAAATAAACCTATAAGTGAACAACAACAAAAACAGAAGTCCCTTTGGCACAGCTCAAAACAGTTCACTAGATTATAAGGTCCATTAATAAGGTTAATTAATAAATAAGGTTGATAAGGAGAGTCTCTTTAAGCTGAGTGGCAACCATAACACGAGGGGGCATAGTCTTAAGCTGGAGGGTGGCAGGTTTAGGAGGGAGGTCAGGAAGCACTTTTTCACAGAGAGGGTGGTGGACACCTGGAATGAGCTGCTGGAAGAGGTCATCTCATTGAAGACAGTGGGAAGCTTTAAGAGAGGCTGGGATAGGCATGGGGAAGGTAAGGATCATGGGAGTGGGGGGGTTGGGAGGAGTTGGGAGGGAGGGCAGGGACATTAACTCAAGCTGTGGACCATGCAATACGAGCAGACTTGAGACACCAAATGGCCTTCTTCTGCTGGCTTCTTCGTATGTTTGTATTAAGTGTCTCAGTCCACAACCAATTCATCAGAGAAGCCTTGGCTTTTAAAGAGGAGGTTTTCATTTATTCCATGGTAACCGTGATAATAAAAGAGGACAACAGCAGCAGCCCATAGGAACCCTGCTAAATGGCCCTGAGATAAGAGATGTGGCAGTAAGCAGCAGCCACCTGCTACCTCTGCCTTTTTCTGACTCACAAATTCCTCACCTTAAACAGATGGGTTCTGTAAATAGTCACACTTGGATAGTCTCCGTAAGAAAAATGAAAAATCTAGCACATCCAAGTACTGTATAATTAAAGCTTTATTGCACATATATCCAGTAAATTAAAGTGCATACCATCAGTGCACAAACTGCTTACATTCAGTTTGTCACAATGAAGTGCTACACCATAGGACCCCTCCCCTCTAAACTCTCCTAAGTGTTGAGGTGTCATGCCTCTTCCTAAGGCAGTGAAATTTAGCACAGCTATCATTTCCTCTTTTATAAACCAAATGTTATGTAACTAGCCTGTGTCTGGAGTTACTAGGATCCCATCAGTTTTAGATCAGACAGATAGTCTGGGCAGTTTCAGAGGGTTTAAAAACTCCCTGTAAAACATTATATCACCACCTGCTCAGCTCTGCTGAGGCACGGAATGATGACATGAAATTTAGAACTCTCACAGCAGCATAAGCCATAGTGCTGTGCTGTCTTTTGACTTCAGTGAGTCAGGGTGTGGAGCTGGAGCTGAGAGTTCTACAAGCAAGTGATGCTCTGCCAGAGGTCACTTGTCAGAGGAAAGGACCCTCAGTTTGTTATTTTCTGCCTCAGTACAGTAACCATCGGCCAATTTTGTGGGACGTGGAGGCTACCAGATCCTGTGAAGCCCCAAGGGGCTGAAACTTTTTTTCACAGAAGGGGGAATGGGACTGAAGATTCACTGAGTACTTTGGGGCAACCCCCAAAAAGCTAACAGAACTGTCCAGAGTGTGTGTACAAATCTAAAAGCTATGTATTTTGCGTGAGATCTGTGGATTTCAAGTGTTCTTAACAAATGCCATGGGGGGCATAAGCTGCTATAAGTACAAGGTTCATTTGTCATTCAAATGTCAGTTGGCTGGTGCCCTGTTAGGAGCCCAAGATGGCTAGGATACAGGTACTCAAGACCTTTTTTCACACAAAGATTTTCTGTAAGGATGTCTCTTGTAGCCCTGTATGGCTAGGGAATCCTGTTTTTCCTAAAGGTAATGGAAGAGAGAGTCTAACTTTGGCCATAGTGAACTGACCAGTCCAATATGGTTTCAGTGAGACCTAACTGGTTACAAGGAATGGTCTAAGGTGTTAACTTAGCTCACCTAGTGGTGCTCGAAATAGTGATGTGGCAAGATCTACTATAAATGCACTGGTAAATCCAGGGATCCCTGAACTAAGGACTGGACGTTCATGGAAAATGTTCTTGTAAGAAGTCTCAGTACTGCCTGAAAGAGTTCTAAAATGTTTTTGCCTGCTACTAATGTGCCATCTGTGTCTTTACAGCTACAAACCCTGGTGGCACCACCATAATTTCTGTTAACACTTTGTCAGGAATAAAAGCTATACATTAAAATGCCAAATTTCTGGTTATAGATTAGAAATCTACCATTCTGAGGTTCCTGAAGAAATTGGGGAGGAAGCCCAAAGTCAGAATCTCGCAAATGAGCAAAATAATCTCCCAGACAGACATACTGAAGGTATTTTAGAAAAGATCTTAATTGTAAATCTTTTCTAAGATTTGTAGATACAGGGAATGTGCTGAAACTCCCAGAAGATAATGTAATTAATTGTATAAAATATTTTTAAAACATGGATATGGAACTGGAGATTATGAGTTAGGATACCGAGGAGGCCAAGGTGCTTCTTAAAGAGTCCATAATAATTTTAGAGGTTTATTTCACTCTTCTGATTGTTGCTAACTATGTCTCAATTAATAGTGCCTTAATGGAAGCTAGAGGCCTATCCATGACGTTTCCCAACAGGAATCTTTTAATAGGCCTAAAACTGAGAGGGAAGAGCTACATGAAAGTTCAGTTTCCCCTCACAATGTTTGGGTTGCAGAAACTATATAAGGAAACCAATGTAAGTCTATATGGATCACTCTGCAGTTTCCTAAGAATATACCTACGGATTCATTTTGGGGAAAACGGTGTACTTGGGACATATTGTAATAAAGGGAGTAGCCAAGTAGAGATGATCCTTAAAAAATAGAAAGGTGGCAGTTAGAATTCTAGACAAAATGAATACTATGGATAATATGGGCCTGTATGTCCTCTCCGCAAAAGGACCTGACATTTAATTTTAATCCCAGAGCAATAAAGGAGAAGAAACATGACAATGTAATTCACTCCTCTAGCAACAATCCTATAACTCTGAATAATAGATTCAGGTATTGGCAGGCTATCAAGATTGACAGTTAGGTTCTGAGAATACAACATCCAGTACTTCAGTAATAACTGTTAGGGTCAGTCATATATTAATACAAGCAACAGGGAAGGGATTTCTTTTTTTGTCATGGAATATAGCAGGAGTCCTGTCAAAAATTGAAGAGTCAGATTGCCAAAACTTTATTTCTGGGGTACAGATTGTATGTCTCCAGGAAACATGTCATGAAGATGGAACCTGTATTGCTACAAATGGATTTCAACTGTACCATCAACCTGGAGTGAGGGAAAGTAAATATGGAAGGCTGTTGGGGGGCTTGTTACAAATAATTAAAATTTTAGTAACATTAAACTTATCCATCAATCGACGCATTTTCTGATGATAGCCATGGACTACCATGAGTCCAAGATAGCAATCATAAATGGATACAGCCCACCAGCATCCTCTAAATTTTTTAATTCAAAAGCATGGGAAGCCTTAAGGAAAATTCTAGATGACCTTGTGACTGATTTCTCTTCAACTGAAATTCTCATTATGCGTGATCTAAACACAAGGGTAGGAAACTGTGATGGTTTTCTTGATAATCCAAGATCCTTATTCACTAATCACTTGAGAATAATGTCCACAAGGAAAACAAGGGATACCAAAACAAAGCAGGTACAATACTTTTTGATCTACTAGGGGAGTACAACTTATATCAATTTAATGGCCGATTAGCAGGTGACACTGAGGGAAACTGCACATTTATTACAGCCGCTGAAATGTCACATCCTGGCCTAATTTGCTGGTCTGGTGATATTGAGGTATGGCATAATCTTAATGTCATAACTGGACCAGAGAGTGATTATTTACCCATTTGTTTGATTAGGTTCAAATCTTTCAGTATCACTCCTCTTGATAAAAATGTTGACCAGATTGAAATTGGGCAAAAAAAGGAGAATTCTGTGAAACATACATGTGGAACAACAAATAGACATTTTGGTTAGGAATAGTCTTGCCATAGATTTGGATCTCTATGTGGGGGAGTCTGCTGATTCGATATGGCTGCAGCTTAAAATAATATTTAAGAAAATAGCAGAAAGCTTGTTTAAAGAACAAACAAACCATAAGGCCAACTGTGGCATAAACAGCTGGTTTGATACAGAGGGCAAAAAAACATAAAAATAATTTAAGAAAAGTAATAAGGAAAGCTAAGTCCAGTAATAAGAGAGAACAATTAAAACAAGTAAATCTAGAATGAAAGAAATAAAATAAGTTCTTAAAAATAAAAAAAAACAATTTTACATGAAACTTTGGGATAAAATGCTTGCTGCAGTGCAAAACAGATATTCTAAAGAATTTGAGAAATTAGTCAGAAAAAGGGACAAACAATTATAAGGAAGTGGCAGATTCATATATAAATGAAGATATATGGATTGAATATTTTACTAAGCTTTTTTTGTCACGATCAACACTCTGTAATATCATGAGTAGTGGGAGTGAGCAAAAATGAAATTATCTTGTCTCTATTCAGGATATTTACATAACTATAAAATCATTAAAGCTAAAAAAGGCGCCAGGGCGTAACGGTATTCTGGCAGAGGTCTATCGTACTAACACAACATTATGATGTAAACCTTTACAGTTATTATACAACAAATGTATTCTGGATGACTTTCTTCCCAGCTCATGGTGAGGAGCAGTTATAGTACCAATCCACAAGAAAGGGGATCTTGCAGACCCAAAAATGTACAGGCCAATAAGTCTGTTGGACGTTAATCTGAAAATTTTCTCTGAAATCATCCTGGTCAGATTACAAGAACAAGTAAAAATACTGGCAGGCTAAGATGCCTTCAAGCTGGCTTTAGAGAATGCTACTCTACCATCGATAATTGTTTCATCTTATCTCACTTAGTAGAGAAGTACGTCTTTTTAAGAAAACAAAAACTGTACACAGTCTTTGTGGATTATTCAGCAGCTTTCGACTCAGTCTCCAGACCAGTTTTGTGGGTTCAACTGATTCAAAAGTGGATTGATTGTGCCTTAGTATGAATCATACTCAAATACTTGGGCAAAAGTAAAATTCGGACAGGAAGGTCAAACATCAAGGTCCTTTAATATTAATAAAGGAGTCAGACAGGGCTGTGTCTTGGCACCTTCTCTCTTTTGTCTTTACATTGATAAACTACTATGTGATCTTGAGGCTATTGATTCCGGCTCGCTGAAAATAAGTCAATGCATACACCCAGCCTTGGCATATGTGGATGACCTAATATTAATATCTCTAACAAAAAAAATGTCTGCAGCAAAAAATTGACTATCTAGCACAAAAGTCAAAAGAACTTAAAATTATCTATTAACTTTAGTAAAACACAAGTTATGATTTTCAGTGCAAAGAAAAAAACACAAAGCAGTTCTGGGTTTTTAGATACACAGAAGTTAATAGTGACCACCAGTTATGTTTATTTAGGTTTACTCTATGCAAATAATGGCCAATGGAGTAGACATGTTAACAGAACAGTGATTAATCTTACAAAAGCAATGGAAGGGATAAATAAATTTAACTCAACCTATGGGGGGGTTCTGTATAAAACCACTAGTTAAGAGTCCTGAAAGCTAAAACTTCAGCCCAATTAACCTATGGCTCAGAGGTGTGGGACTCAAGAAACAGAGAAGGCCTGATGACCCCTATTAATAAACTTTAAATAAGGACATTGGGTCTGGGACATTCTTGTCCATCTGCATATTTAAGATCGGAACTGGGTATTGATAATATTAATGCCACTGTGGACATACACAAACACAATTACTGGCTGAAAATGACCAGAATGGGGAAAGAAAGATGACCATTTCTATGCTTAGAGGAATAGAAACTTTGGGTATTATTTAATTGCAGAGAATCAGATTGGTACCAAAAATGTCTGTGTAATGCAAAGAAATATGAGTTAGTGTCTAAATAGATAACATGAAAAAAATATCTCATTACGTCTTAAATATAAGACATATATTAAGAAGAAAATTAATAATAATTATTGGGCTAAAGAAGATCTTTTGAATATCAAGGCCTTGAGATACTCAAAGTTGTTTGCAGCAAATAACACATATTTCGGTTTTAAATCTTATGTAGATGTATTGAAAGACCCCAAATTAAGGAAAACGTTTATGAGATACAAGTTCGAAGCATTTGAAAGTAATGTACTAAATGCAAGGTACTCTAAGATAAACCTGGTAAGCTCAAAATGTTTTTGTCAGATTGGGGAGTGCGAAGATTTAACACATGTATTTTCGATGTGTTCTTGGTATTCTAGAATAAGAAATCTAATGTTAGCTCAGTATGAACCATTGGGAGATGTTGTGGATAAGCCTGAACTTATGATGATCCTCCTGACAACAGATGATGAAACAACTCTAGAAAATGTTGCCAAAGTTTTTTTTTTTTTACAAATGAAATTAGAAAAAGGAAAATTCTAGAGCTCCGTCAAGAAGTGGCTCCTTGATGGAGACCTGGAACTGGCTGAAGATGTTGCTCCTTGAGCCACACCTGAGTAACATCTGGTTGCCACGTTTGCACTATAGGTATAATTTGCACATGATATATGTATTGGTAGATTGCCTTTGTATATTATGAATTTTGTTTTTTCCTGTTTATTATATGTATTGCATATCTTTGTATAAATGTTATTTTCTGATTTTTATGAAATACATGTTTTTAATTGTAATGACATGTCGAACAATAAAAAGTGTAGTGATTGATTGATTGAAAAAAAAATTCTGGTTGTGGACAATCCATCACTGAGTGACCAGTGTGAGTTTTGGGGGCCCCACAGATAGGAGACACATCATAGCTGTCACCTCTCCCCCGAACCTAGGTAAAAATAAAAATAAAAATGTTGGCTGGGCCAGTGGTGCTGAGGACTGAGGCACTAGATGCCTTACCTTGTGCCACACCAGCAACCTAGGTTCAGGAATGATCTCTGATCAGGGAGCCGGGGAGGGGGAGGGATTGAGCGGCCAAAAGGTGGCTTTCCCCTCCCAGGGTGGTTGTCTGACCCCCCGTAGTTCCGCTCCCATAGGGTGGAGGTCCGATGGGAAGCATAGCTGGGAAGGGGCAGCAGCGATTGCCAGGGGTGAGGCAGAAAGGGCCAAGCAGGTACCCGGTGTGCATGTGCACCTACAAGCGCATGCACAAGTGTGTCTGCCAGGGTCCTGGGGTCCAGGGAGCAAAAAGGGGAAAAAAATCACAAAAACTACTAATGAAAAGAAAAAAATAGAAATGTTGTTTTGTGCCCTTCCCCCCAACCCCAGAGACGCCCAAGCATTGTGATGCCCTAATGCCAGTGGTGATACCTTTTTTCCTGCCAAGTGTGGTTGTTGCCTTGTCTGAGTAATAAAAAAAGGGGGTAGGGATTGCATTTATAAAGGGTGACGTACTTTTATTTTATATCAAACATTTTATCAGTACATACTATTATATGCTTAATAATACAAAACAGAGGTGGTCTGCAAAGCATTATGAACAGCCACAGGCATTGACCGACTGTTTTATTGTAACACCACAGTCAAATCTTTTATCCATAAGTGCAGCAATACCTTTTCCCCAAAGGAGAATCTACTATTTTGTTCCTTGCTAGGTAGTGAAAGTGGTAAATTCACAAACTGGAATAGGAGGAAAATGTCTAGTGCAGAAGTAAGTTATTCTTCAGAAGCAACACCACTGCTAGGTGTTTGTAGCAAGCTCCATTGAAATCTTCAGTGCCGAAAAGAGGCTACCAGCCGAAGAGTTGTCTGGAGAGTAGATTTAAAGTCCAGATTTGTCAAATTAGAGAATATGGACTATCTGTGATAAAATATTGCATCCTTGAATATATAGGCTGGGATATTCAGACTGCCAGGCTGGGGCGCAAGCCTGGGTGCCATGCAACTGGGATGCACCAGGGCATGATCTGGGTGATATTCAACGATGCTGCACCATGGCTCAGCACTGTTGACTATGGCACCGTGGCCGCCCCCATTGTGCATGGCGCAGTGGCACCGTGCCAGTGCAAGTGGCAAGAGAGGAGCAGGGGGGGGATACGCCAGTGCAAGTCCAGTTGCGCTAGGTGCAGGAACCACGATATCCAGCAGTGGGTATGAAAATGGGGCCATTATGCATGCAAGATGCAAATGGGGCCATTTGCATGTCAGTATGGCCCTATTTGCATGCATGTGCGCTAATCCCTGGTGACTTGCACCTGGCACCCTGCCAGGCTGCAGCCATCGGGGACCGACGCCCCCTGCAACAAAGCGCCCCAACACCCGATCGCGGGCATTGTAAAAATAATCTTATCCCTGGTGGTCCAGTGGACCTGCTCCCCAGCCTGATCACGTGCATTAAGATTATTTTATCCCTGGTGGTCCAGTGGACCTGCTCCCCAGCCCAATCGCGGGTGTAGTTAAAAGAATAGTATCCCTGGTGGTCCAGTGGACTGAATCCAGCCCGATCTTGGGCTTTGTGAAATAAAATGTATCCCTGGTGGTCCAGTGGACCCGCTCCCAAGCCCAGTCGCGGGCTTTGTAAATTTAACAATCCCTGGTGGTCCCCACCCGCCCACTCAGTCCCGCCACCCCGCTCCCCCTGTCAGCGGCAGGTGGAAGCTCCCCACCCGCAAGCCGCCCACCGACTGACAGTGTACAGTACGGCTGTATGCTCATTGGTCCACAGCATGGGCCAAAGGGCATGCAGACTGTACTGTATTACACAGTCCCGATATGTGAATGACTTCCAGGTCCACTGGACCACCAGGGAGCTTCATCTTACTGGAGCCCATGAGTGGGGGGGGGCCACGATGACGACGGACCATGGCTCTGGAGGTCGGGTGGCCACCCACAGCTGGCGGCCGCCGTGTTGTGCCCTGCAATATGCAGCTCACCTGTGGGTGGGCAGGCCTTGCCCTTTTTTCAGGGGATCTTTACGCCTGCGGTGCAAGGCGGTGGTGCCTGCATATGCATCGCGACAGCCCGGCTAAATATCGAGATGTGCAGAATATGCATGGGCACACCCCCTGCACTTGTGCCGCATACATTACTGGTGCGCTGCGGCACACTGGGATTTGCACAGTGCAACATCTCCTTTTGAATATCGCGCCAGGCGCATCAGTGGGTTGCGCATAGCGCAACACTGTTGCACCATGTGCAACCCCTTTGAATATCCCAGCCATAGTGTGAAAAATCACACCTAGACTAACAATTGACAAGGCACCAGCAATGGTTATCAAACCATTTAGGTTAATATTTAAGTGGGAACAGATTTTGTTCCAACAAGTTAACTGATGTGTTCATGGAGGGAAATCATTTGTATTTACAGGAGATAACGCAAGATATAGAAAATCTGTAAAGTGATATAATAAATCATAAGGGGCATTCATGTTATAAAGAATGGGATAAAAAAGTCAAGAAAGTTAAGGCAGCACATCCAAAAGAGGTAATTAAGTGTAAGCAAAATGTATTTCAGTGTGACCTGCAAGATTATGAGTGGATGAGGTGTTTAAATGGTAATGCCTAGGAAAATCAAGGTGTAGAATTCAACAGTGTTCCTTTTCATTTAGTCAAAATTGGAGACAAAGCAGATGATCAGATCAAAGGAATCACAGCCAGGACAATTTTCACTCACCAGGACCTTCAAACGGAACAATATTGGTGGCTTTTTTTTTTTTTAGTTTATTTTAAAGAAAACGAGGAATGATCCTGTACAGAAGGTAAAAGAGGACAGTGTGCTAGGTGGAAAACCCGGATTGGGAAGGGACAGCATGATCAAACACCAGTTACCAGGAAGCTGGAGAGGAATCCACTAAAAAAAGTAGTAAATAATATTTCATACTGGGCCCTCACACAAGCACAAATGCAGGTACTGTCTCATGGTCTGTGTTTTGTACTTACCCCAGGGATGATAAGGTTGAGGTCTTAGTAGACTTTTTTCAAATTTATCAAGAATTTTTACTTCAAAATCTTTCAGGCCGGGCCGTCCCAGTGGTGCTGAGACTTGAAGTGCTGGATGCCACACCTTGTGCCACGCCAGTGACCTGGGTTAGGGAACGACCTCGAATCACTGGGGTGTCAGTACGGGGTGGGGGGACAGAGCAGGATAGAGCGGCCTAACTGCAGCTCTCCTCTCCTGGGGTGGTTGTTGCCCCCACAGTTCCACTGCCACTGGGTGGAGGTCTGATGGCAGATGGGAGGGGGCGGCAAGTTGGGAGGGCACCTCGGAATGCAGTGTGCACATGTGCGCTCTGGGAAGGGGGCAGACGAAAACGGGGAAAAACTCCAGACAAAAACATAATAGAAAAAAAAAATCTTTCAGGCCGGCTGTCCTACGGCATGGCTGAAGCTTATCGTGTTTTGGTGCTGGTGACCTGGGTTTGGGAGCAAGCCTGGGGAGCTAGATTGCTGCAGTTGTCACTTGATGAGTGCTGTTAAGCACAGTACAAATCAGCCTGGGGAGGGAAGTGCCCAGCATCTGGTGTTGCAGTGGATCCTCGTGGTTGGCCAAGGAGCTTGCTCCTCCATGAGGGGTGGCACACACCCAGAGTGTGCTGTGGCACAAGGTCAGGTGTAGGCTGCATGGGCACCACTAGGAGGTGGGAGGATCCTGGGATGGAGAGTGTACCCGGCTGCCAGAATGATAGCACTGATATAACTGGGTCCTGCCTCATATGGCTCCCTGTTAGCCTTGACGGCGGATGGAATGACAGGTGGGACTGGGGGGTCACGGGGGAAGTGCTGAATGAGAGGTGCAGGTGGCGGACCGGGGGTCAAATAATTATATACACACACACAAATAAAATTCATGCCACATGGGTCACTATGTATGTATCACAGGAATGGAACCATCCTCTTCAGGCATAGTTGGAATGTCCATTTCTTTTGTCTGGCAGCAATCATTAATGCTTCAAATCTGATCAGTATGCCGACACCAAATGGCATCTGGCCGTACTTGATCCTTCTTAGGCCCCATTTGCCCGTGTACAGTTCCAGCACCTATTTTTGCCTATTATTACTGATTGACCCACTGATAGCTGGCAGGCCTTGAAATTAGACGGTGCCATAGTATGAGCGAATTGTCTGTTATTGACAATCCTCTGGATACTTGGTTTAAGTAAATCCAACCTAGCGTGCAGACTATGTCCTAATATTAGCATTGCAGGTGTTTCATTTGTAGTGGATTGTGGGGTGTTTCTGTAAGTTAGGAACGAATTTGCCAACTTCTTTTGTTGTGTCTCTTTTCCCTTATCGCTGCACATAGCTCACGTTCGAGGATTTGGACAAAGCGCTCTGCTAATTCATCAGTAGCAAGATAGTAGGGTGCTGAGGTAATGTACTTGATGCCATTGTGTTGCATGAATGTTCCAAATTCTTCTGAAACAAATTTATTTATTTACATCAAGATAATACAGGAAACATATAGGTTACAGATTATCTACAATTACAACAGGCTTATTTGAGATGTAATGCATGGATGGTCTTATGTTAAACAACATATATTCAACCAATTTGAAGCCCTTAAAGAAAAGGAACACTGCCCCCTTCCCATTTTGTCCTGCTATAGGGTTTTATTAATCTATTTCTAGACATGTTTCTGGTATGGTAATGGTTGTCAACATAACTTAGGCATTTGTTAACATTAGTGAGGATGGGTCCCAGCAGGGCCTTTTCCCTAGTATGCAGGTCTGATACTTGATTCTACAGTTTAGGGGTAACCAGTTGGTTTGTGTGTATAAATCACAGCTGTGGGTGAACTTATCTACAACAAGGACAAACCTGCAGGCTTTGTTACAGATAACCTTAATCCTGTTTAGTACTAAATCTTACGTCACAGAGTAGACAATAAGACCATAGTCAATAAGAGCTAGAATGGAACTCGACACAATAAGATGTCTTTCTTCAGGGGTGAAATTATTCTGGTTTCTGTATAGGGTATCTAGACCACCATTAACTGTCTTAACCAGATTTTCCACATGGGGCACAAAAGATAGTGTAACATTTAAGTACAGCCCATGGTACTTAAATACTTCTACTTGCTCCAGCTTTGTTCCCATGGTACTGTAATTATTAATTGAGGAAACTTTTTTCTTCAGATAGGTACTGCTGAAGGGCGTGGTGTTGATTTTCTTACGCTTGAGCACCAGACTATTATAGGAGAACCATTTTTCCACTGATTCAGAGTTATGCTTTAGGACTATTGACAGGCTGTCTTTGCTGGAATGCCTTCTGAAATCTACTTCATCATCTGCATACAAGACAACTTTGGCCAACTGACAAGCTTCAGGCAATTGATTTAACAACAGGCCAAATAATAGTGGGCCCAAGATAGAGACTTATTGTCACTAACAAGTTACTATGGCAATCCAACCCTTGCAAAAGTAGTCTGCAGTAAATCAGTAGACTGTGTGGATGTAGGTACATCTACGCACAACAGAACTTTTTCTCGAAAAATGGTCCTGCATAGTCCACATGTACACATTGCCAAGGAGCTGCTGGCTATTCTCAGGGATGAAGTAGTGCAGCTCTTCGCATATTCTGAGTATGGATACACCCAGGACATTGTTTTCCATTTGCTCTATCTGTTAATGCAGGCCTGGCCACCAAACATAACTACTGCCCGCTGCTTTCATCTTTACTATTCCAGGATGGTCATCATGGAGCTGGTACAACACTTTTCCTTGCAGGTTCTGAGGAATAATGACTATATTACTCCGCAGTAAACTTGAGAGACAGTTCGAGTATGCATTGATAATATGGGACTAAATTTCTTTCATCCATCCAGACACTGTCAGTGCATACACGTGTGCAAGTATCTGGTCATACCGAGTCCCACCTCTAAGCATAGTGGCAGTCACTGGTAGTGATTCAGACATGACAAATGGAATGTTTCCACTGGATCCTCTGCTTTTTTACTGATTCCTTCACAGAGCACTTGGGATAATCCATCAACATTAGTGTGATGGGCTGTTGGCCCACCTGTCCCCCTACTCATCATTTCTAATAGACAGGGTGGCTTCAAGGAACCTTAGGGTATCCTCCGTCCCTCTGCTGGAAGTATCATGCATCTCCACTGCCATGGGTAGTAAAACATTCTCCGTGTCTTCCCCCTCCCTATGGAACAGACTCCCATCGTCCATCGCTTGTCCCCCTCCCACCTGTCCTTCAAAAAAAACCTAAAAGACTGGCTCCTGACTGTAGCCACCTGTCACTGCTCTCCACAACAACACTAGGGCCTACAAACCGCCCATGCTTTAGAAAGCTACTGTTCGCTGCTTGCCCCTACCTCCCTGCCCATCCCTCTGTTTTCTTATGCCCTAAAGCACCCTAATATCTTATTGCACTTTTGTACACTGGCTCTCTGGTCCTGCTTTGATCTCCAAGCAGTCCATGAAGTTTGGTTTGGGTTCCTGATATTAACCTGAAAATGTCTCATGTAATCGCATGTAGCTACTATCTGTTACTTGTACTATTGCTTTTTGTTGCAATCAAATGTAGCTACTGTTTCTATACTTGTACCATTGCTATTATTGTTTGCATAACCAGCTATTACTGAACATTCTTATCTCACCACCTCATGTTGAGGTGTGTTTATCCCAGGTTCCTGTATGTACTGTTTTTGACTCATGTTATTTGCTACCTTGTGGCCCGGGTCATAACTGAAAACAGTCCTTCATATCAGCTCACTTACAGGGTTACCAAAGACATACATAGATGAAAAAAAATAAATTTAATATCATATTCATGTCCTGGCAGGAACAAGGCATGCCATTGCAATCGAGTGGCTGTCACAGCAAGAATCCCTTTATATGGGTAAAAGATAGTAAGCAGAGGTGGGTGGTCTGTCACTATGGTAAACCTCCATCCACACAAATGTGTATGAAATTTATTTACTCCCTACACAGTTGCTAATACCTCTTTATTGATCTGGGAGTAGTCGCATTCTGAAGCACTTATAGATCTGGATGTAAAGGCAACTGGTCAATGTTATTTGAATCAGTCTTCTCCATAAAGTTCACTCTTGCATCTGAGTCAGAAGCACAAGGACCCTGTGGGAACAAATATTTTGGCTGGGGGGACCAGCATTTGTTACTGGTTTAGGGCACACCTGCGTGACCCAGCGTGGTGACATGCACCTGTCAATAACCATTGCTGGCCCCCTCACCTACCTCAGTTCTGTTTTTCCCACCACTGAGTGCCCACCATGGGAGCAGACTGCATTGCCCTAGTTTGCATCTTCATCACTTTTCTTCATGGTTTATTACTTTATGGAATGCCTAAGTCATCAACAAGGGCTCAAAGGCCCCTCTTTTCCAATGTTGTACTTGCAGTGAAAAAATCAGCAGGGAAGACAGGCATTCAGTCTGTTTTACCTGTCTATGGCCTAGCCACAACATAGACTCCTACAATGCCTGCTTTTCACTTGACCACCACATGCTTCAACTCCATTATGTGAAGCTCTGCTGTGAGGTCCCAAGCTTCAGAAGTAAGTGCTGAACCAAGAGGTCCATATACTGAACTTTGGACCGTTCCCTTAGGTCAACTAGCTGTTCTTCAGAGATGGCTTAGTCACAGAGATCTTGTTCCCCACAACGGTCACAGGGCTGTGCTGAAGACTCCAGTAGTAGTATTGGGTGGCCCATAAACTCTTTCTGGGTGGCTGGGGGAGAACCTACTGTGGCCTGTTTTCCATCAGCAATGGGCCACCACAGAGTTATGGTCAAGGCTTCTGGCTTTGTTCACTACTTTGGTGATGTTGACGCCAACCTGTTGGTGTTGCTTAGGCTTTTTTCACCCTTTGGGGTGAGGACACTGGTGACACCGACACCAGTGCCGACTCTAGCACTGACACTGTATGCGTGTCGAAGCCAAGGTTGGTGCTGATGTGGGTGTCGACTCAGATAGCCTTAGATGAAGAAGAAGTCAATGCTGAGCATGACACCAATGTTGGTGCCAAGGCTGGTGCTGGTGTCTGTGCCAGGGACAGCCTTGGTGCTGGGACTGTTGAAGCTTGGCACCAGTACAGCTAGCAGTGCTGACTCAAATAGTGACAATGGTTCTGGTGCTGATTTCTCCCCTGGCTCTCTTGCTGGTACCGAACTGGGGTCAGGTCTCTCAGTGAGGTCTTCTCAGTCATAGACTTTCACCATCCATTCTGGGGCTTACCCCACTGGCCGGTGCTCTGCCACTTTCTCCATCATAGGAGTGTCAGCAGCAGGGTCATCCTCCTGATCCTCCCCTAGGGTGAGGGTGTCATTGGAGCCTCAGGGTCCTTCCCAAAACATAGGTACTGCAGCCCAGCAAGCTATCTCGTCCCCCACAGGCATCTGCCTTAAGTGTCTTGGGAGTGGACTGATAGGATTTGCACACTCTTTAGGCCACCATGGCCCTTAATGTGGAGTAGAACCATGTGTGGGTGAGCACAGTAGTACCATGGTACAGGGAGTCTGATAGGGTCCAGTTCAGGGGGTCCTTCCCCATGTGTGCCACAGCCAGGCAGTTTCCATGCCTCTTCTCCTTCAATATCCTCCTCCAAGGACAGTGAATCCTCTGTACACCTGTCCATGTCTGTGGAGTACTTCCTGTACCAGTAATTTATTGTGAAGATATTGCAGGTGTTGTATATTCCTGCTTACACTAGTCGTGATCCTATTGTCTTGCTGCTGGGACTCCTCAGGGTTCCTGATACTGACACTTGTGTCATTCTTCCTTGGTGCACAGCCATGGAGGAGGCAATGAGGGCACTATGGAGGTGTCTATACCCCATCAGTGTTGGTATTGCCAGGTTTGTACTTCTGTTCAAAATTGGAAGTGGACTACAGGGTGAGCCAGTGGTGTTCCACAGTGTTCAACTTAGCAGGGGTTCGCACGTACGTTAGGAGATTGTTGTCAGTCCATACTTGACATTGGCTGCATACACGTACTCATGAGATTTATCCACTACTACCCATTTCAAAGCCAAGAGCTTGAGTTTGTGCACAGGGTAAATTCTTTCAGAAGGACTCAAACTGTGGCTTACGAATGCCATTGGGGCAGTCTGGTGTCATAGTCCTGATACAAAGCAGTTACTAACCTATCCATGCTGGCATCCACATGTAAGGTTTGGGGTTTCTCTGGGTTGGCAAAAGCAAGAACTGGAGCCTGTATCAGGTGTCTGATGACTTCTTTTTTTAGTGCAGTTAGTACAGCCTTGCGCTTGACAGTCCAGTGAGTGCCAAATGGTCAATTTATTTTGCAGTAGGTAGTAATAGGTTTGTTTTTCTGTGGAAGTGTTGGGCATTCCTGCATAAAGTGAAGTAAAGAAAGGTATTACTACTTTTGATTAGTCTTCTATGAAACATTGTTAATAGCCATAGAACCCATGAAATGATTGGGAGAGTCCTGATATTGTGCAGGTGGCTTAAGGTTTTCTATCTTGTTGGGGTCCATACTCACTCCTTTCTCAGAGACGATGTGACCCACATACTTGACAGTCATCTGGCAGAATTGGCACTTGTCCAGAGATAGTTTTAGGCTGCATTCCTCCAAACAGTCCAGTACTTTTATGAGCCAGGTCTCATGTTCCTTCAGTGAACAGCCAAACACAGTCTGGTTGTCCAGATAAAAGATAACTTCCAGGAAATTCATATCTCCCACTAGTTTTCTCCATTAATCTCTGGAAAGTGATGGAGCCCCCCAAATCTCTTGGAGCATCCATTCAAATTGATAAACTCCTAGAGGGCAAATAAATTCAGTCTTTTCCTTGTCCTATTCAGCCATGCGTATCTGGCAGTACCTGATGCACAAACCCAACACTGAGAACCATTTGCTTACAGTAAGGCAATCCAGGGCAGCCTCCATACAGGGCATGGTGTACTAGGCAGGAATGGTACATTTATTCAGGGTCCTATTGTTAATGCACATGTGCACTGTGCAGTTTGCCTTCTTGGCAATTACTATCACAGACTGTAAAGGCCATGTGTCTCCTTGATGATTCCCACATTCATCAGCTCTTGAGAGTGGCATAGAATGTCCTTTGTCTCTGTCAGGGCAATCTTCCAAGATCTCTCTCTCTCTGTCTCTGAAAGCGTGGTTGTCAATGAATTGGATCCAGTGTTCAACTCCTTGGACCAGTCCCACATCCCACTCCTGAAGGGAGAATGCGTTCCAGTGTCCAGCCAATCCTATGTGCAAGTGTTTCTTTCTCTTAGAAACAGGAGTTTGTCCAAAGTAGAAAGTCAACTCTTTCAATTGGGTGGTGTCATCAGTGTGGTGGGGAGCAACCACAGTATCAGTGGCATACATGTGAGCCAAAGTCATGCCTAGCATCAGAGTAACTTCTCAGGTCATCCACAACAACACAGAGTGAGTTGTGCTGGGTGGAGGAGTTTGGTTCACCACAGCCACAGGCTGTCGAACAAAAGTTCATTAACACAACAAAATGTGGTGCATCTATCACTATGTGGGGTCCAAACTAACTAAGTACTGAAGTTGTGTATTTGTATTCCATACTGTTTCTTCATCAAAAACAAAACAAAACAAAAAAAATACAAGATGCTTATAGGGTCCAAACCGTTACTGTAACAGTTTGCGTTTACACTGGTAATGTTACAGAAAGCGTTTTCAAAACCATTGTTGAAAACTGATATTCGGTGTTTTCAACAACGGTTTCTGTAATGGTTTCAAAACTCTGTTTGGACCTGTCCACATTACACCAGTAAAATCCTGTAACATTTTTAAAACTTTTTCAGTGGTAGTGTGGATGCACTGTAACATTTTCAGTCTGTAATGCTTTCAAAACGTTATAGATTTTCAGTGCAGTGTGGACAGGGCCTTACACAGAAACCTTATTATAAGTAACTTATGCAGAAACCTTACAGCAGTATGGGTCAGTGGAGTTAACTTCTGTAAGCTGTCTGTGTGAGTTACTTGCTCTAATTTACAAGCAACTTGTAACTGGTGTCCTTGGTAGCAAGTTCTTCCTTCTCCTTAGCTAAACCTTGAAGCTCTCTGGTGCTTTCTGTCCCTTCTCCCCCCCCATTTCCTCCTGTCTCCCTCTTCCAGGCAGCATTCTGGTTCTTTAAAGGTCTTTGTTACCTTGCTACTTTTGTTAGCAGGTGACACTGAGGTTAATCCTGGTCTCTTCACTACTTCATCTTTACATCTTCCGAAAGGATTGAGAGTTGCCCATTTAAACATCCATAGCCTTTCTCCCAAAAATTGACCAACTACAGCCTATCTTGTTCAGTCTACTGCTGGATGTCCTAGTTATATTAGAATCCTGGATCTCCTGTAAGGTACAGAATTCTGCTGTAACTATCCATGCCTACACCTGTTTGGGCTGCAGCCCCCCTGCCTGACTTCTGCTTCCGGTCCCCAGGACTGCTGAAAATGGGACTGGAGGGCTTTACTCAGGAGCCCCTGGTGGAATTTGGGCCAGGGATCCCTCTCCGTCTTTGCAGCAGCCACTGCTGGATTTCTCCTGATCTTCGTCCTCGTGGGACGAGGAGCCGAGGGTCAGTTGGTGTTGTTTGTGTCCCTCCAGGCACCCAGAAAGACTTCTGCCTGGTCCAGTAGTAGTGGAAGCCGGACTGGGATATAAACAATAATGGCTGTGCATGCGTGGTCGTCTTTACAGGAACAGCAGCTCCCAATTCAGCCTTTCGGCCATGCGGCCATTAGTTTAGTAAAGTGCAAAAAAGTAAGCACCCAGTCCGGACTTCAAATATAAATGACTTTAATAGTCAACAAATTGCAGAAGTGCAAAAATGTGGCTCCACATCACAATGATATGGGCTGGCAGGGAAACATCTAACATTTCGCCCGGTGTTAATCAGGCTTCATCAGAGATAACTAGTTAGTGGTTTTACAAACATACTTATATATGCTGAAAACACGTGCTCAAACATCACATTAACTGATTAACAATCAAACTTGAAAGTGCCAGTAATTAAAATAGAAATTGAATTAATTAGTAAGCATTCATTCATTTCATAAATATGCTTAGCATCAGCTCGATGAATTGACCAATGGGCTATAGCAAACAATAATATATCTAATTCCAATACATTAGATCATGAATTTCAGCTGCCCATTTAATAGTCACATTACTTCAGATAATCAGTACTATCAACAGGACAACCTGAGGCACAACCTTAGTAAATTACACAGATAGCAACAAGAGGTGCCATTATATAAAATTGGCAAATACAAGGAATATCCTTGTTTGTTCCAATATGGTAAACCTTCATTAGTTATAAATATATCACATAACACTGTTAATTTACTGAAACTTGGTATAACAATGTAACCCTCATATGAAAACACATTTCTATTGAGCATAGATTTATTTAAACCTAGCCAATAAAGAAGCATACTCCCAGACTCACAGGAAAGCTGCCAGGTCTATATTATTATTCAGACCCAAACCCTCATGGGAGTTCAAAACAAAAATCCAAAAGCTTTCTCTTTGCCCTATTATTTGTTTAATATCGCCTCCCCAGGTCCTACAGTCACTTTTTCCAACCCAATGAATTTTATTTCATGCTTTGTATTATGGTCCCTGTAACTATTCACATGCTGTACTATGGCATAGGATATATCGTTTTTGTCCAATGCCCTTACATGCTCACTGATCCTTATTTTGAATTCTCTGACCGTCCTGCCAATGTAAAAAAATCCACGAGCATTGAAGCATGTAAACTACTGCTGGTGTACAGCATAAAATGAGATCTCTAATTTTGAAAGTCTGTTGAGTTACTGGATTTTGAAAAATATTGGTAGTTTGTATATACGGACAGAATTTGCAGTTGCCACATTTTCTGGTACCACTAGGTGGTGGTAAAGACCTGAGAGTACTGCATTTTTGTTCCACAGGTAAATAGGAACAGGTTACCTTGTCGGCTATAGTAGGGGCACGTTGGTAAATCATTTTAGGGGCTTTACCTAGTTTCCTTTTAATTTCTCTTCCTGTCTGTAATATTCCCATATTATTAGCCAATATGTTTCTGAAATTATTACTTCTTTCTAGTACTGTATGTGGTGACAAATCCAGTTTCCAGAAATTGATTTTTCAGTGTTTGCTGTTGTCATTTGGGGATCAGCATCATATCTCTAGACATCTGTTTTACTTCTTACACAGCTTTATTAATTACAGCGTTGCCAAAATCTCGCTGTTGGAATTTCAGAATCTGTCCCTCTACCTGTGTTTCAGAATCTTCCCTCCTAGTACAGTTTCTAAGTGTTCTGATTCATTGCCCTTTGGATATATTATCTGGTACATGTCTGGGATGGAAATTACTGGACAGTAAAATTGTATTCCTGTCCCTGGGTTTAGTGTAGAGAGACATTCTAATGTTGCCACATGCCATCTTGAAAATTTTTAGGTCCAGGAAATTAATTTCCTGCATATCTGATTGTGCCTTAAAATGTAAATTGGGATCTGTGGTGTTAATCCAGGCAACAAACTCAGTAAATGTGCAGTGCCCCTCCAAATAATAATAATTCTAATTAATTATAATTATAATAATCATCATCACATCGTCAATAAAACGATGTCACAAATCTAAACAAGAAAAATATGGATTTGCAGTGGCATTCCTGATCCAATTTGATTCCCATTTCCTGACATGTTTGCATAACTGGGGGCCATGGTGGCCCCCCCATAGCTGTCCCTTTAATTTGTTTGTAGTAGCAACCTTGAAACAGAAATATATTTAGAATCTGGTACTAGCTCTGTAAGGTGTAACAGAAATTCTGTTGGTACATCTTTTGTGTTTGCTCTTTGATCCAAGAAATAGCCTACTGCAGACAGACCACCTACCAGAGGTACATTTGTATATAATGCCTCTACGTCCAGTGTGGCAAAAAGCCAGTCATCTTCCATCTGGACGGTTTCCACAATGTTGATTACTTGGGTAGAATCTTTAAGATATGATGGTAAAGCCTGTACAATGGGTTGTAAATAACAGTCAATGAAGGGTTCAGTGAGCCAACCTCACCCCGATATTATGGGGCAACCAGGGGGATTCACTGGATCCTTGTGTACCTTCGGTAAGCAGTATATAGATGGTAGTATGTGCTGAGAAACAGTTAAGGCTCTGAGTTGTGTTTCTGTAATATAACCACTAATAAAAGCCCTCCTCTATAACACTATCAATTTTGGGTTTTAATTCCATGCTTATATTTCTAGGGAGTTTTCTATAGAAAGTCTCATCTCCCAGCTGTCTCTCAGACTCAGGTACATACTTCATTTTGTCCAAAATTACTGTTGCCCCACCCTTGTCAGCATTTTCAATCACAATGTTTTTATTTTCTGATAAAGCTTTTAAAGCTGTACGCTCATTATTAGAACAGTTATTGTAATACTGTGCCTTTAGATTAGACATTAATTCAGATATATCCTGTTCACATTTTTTCACAAACAGTGTCATTGCTGGACTAAGAGGGGGCCAAAATATGATTTAGATTGCATTACAATATTCGCTTCAATATCCAGGCTGTTATCATTTGCATCACTATCCACATCTATTATTTCCTGATCTTTATCATGTATAGATTTTAATGTAACTTTGTGTGCAAACCTATGTAAATCTACTACAGTTTGGAAATTATTTAAATCAGTAGTCAAGGAAAAAGACAATCCCTTATTGAGTACTTTTTCTTTATTAGATGTCAGTACATGTTTTTTTTTTTTTTTTTTTGTGGGCCATTAGTTTAAAAGCATGTGCTGACTACAAGGATACAAGTACAAAAATGCCTCCAGGCATATTAGTGGGGGTTTCTTGGTCCCACAATAGGCACTGGAACTGGAAGCTGTATTAGTGAGGTACACATATGCACCCACAGCTACTGCCTGACATTAAAAAAGGGTGCCTCGTGCTTTGGGAGCCCCAACAGGCAAATGGGGCTTCCTCTAGTTAAAATAAAGGTTTCCCTGTCCCCCACATGGCAAGCAGGGCCAGGGTATAATGTTAAAAGCCCCTGTATGGATTTATAAAAAGTGTTACAGGCTGTACAAACAAAGCAGCATAATGTAAACAATTATGACAACCTCCAGCAATCCTCCCTGCCGCCAAGGGTTCTCGGAATGGTTAGAGGGCACCCTCCAGCTGCCCAGGAAAAGATTAGCCAATCAGGTGGGGGGAATGGACTGCTATATAATGAGCTGTGCACTAGGATCTGGGAGGAGCTTCAGCTGAGACTTAACAAGAGGAGACTGTTTTGGAGGGCTGCACTAGCCAGTAGGCTAACCTTGGTGCAAATGTCCCCTCCGAGCTCAGAGAAAAAGCTTTAGGCAGAGTGCCTATTAATCCTTTTTTCCATCAGGGAAGTAATTAGACTGCTAACCTGTTTTCACAGTGGGAATTTATTTGAATGGCTGTTCTACAGTGTTTCCAGTTTTGAAACATTATTTGAACTGTGGCACTGTGCCTCCCAGCTAAGAAGTTTATTGGGACTGCTGAACTGTTTTCCTAGCCAGGAAGCCACTTAACAGTATTGGGTTTCAGACTGTTAGGAAGCCCAGTTGTGCTCAGTTATAGTGGAACCTGTGTATTCAGCCGGACATCCAGTGTGACCACCAGCCTGCCAAGTACCCTGGTCATGACAAAAGGCCCATGGGGCAAAGACAGCGAAAGGCCCGTGGGGTGAAGACAATGAAAGGCCCATGGGGTGAAGAGGGCAACAGGCCCATGGGGCAAAGGTGACAAAAGGCCTTCAAGTTTGAGAGAAACAGCACCTGTTTCAAAGTTCGAGCCAGCATTTTCTGCTCCTGGAGAGACTGCCTTTGACACTCTGAGTGGTACTGCCAATCCGAAGCATTCCTCAGCACCCCCTAAGAATGTCATCAAACTGTGAGTACCTCTGGGCTGCAGCCCTGAGGAGTTTTCCGATCAAGTAGTTAGTTAGACAGTCAAAGGGGGTGAAGTTCTGGGCAGGACTTGATAATCTGCAGGATAAGCCCAAGCAGAAGACTGAAAAATTGCTTCTTTACTGTGTTTGGAATCAGATCAGGACCCCTTTACCAAAGTTATTAACAATAACAAAAATGGAAAGGGACCTGGGGGTAGTCATATCAGATGACCTAAAGGTGAGCAAGCAATGTGAGAAGGCAGTAAGGATGGCTGGGGGATACTGGGTTGTATAGGGAGAGGCATCACCAGTAGAAAACAAGAAGTTGTTATCCCTCTGTACAGACAGTTGGTGAGACCCCATCTGGAGTACTGTGTGCAGTTCTGGAGACCCCTTCTCCACAAGGACATAGATAGAATGGAGGCAGTCCAGAGGAGGGCAACTAAAATGGTGCAGGGTCTGTAACAGAAGCCATACGAAGAGAGACTTAAAGAGCTTATTATGAGGAAAGGAGGGAGAGGGAGGACATTATAGAAATTTTCAAGTACCTCAAGGGAAGCAACAAAGTCCAAGAGGGTAGCATCTTTCAGAAAAAGAGATGTGCAAGAACAAGGGGACACAATTTGAAGATGGGGGGGTGGCTCAGGGGCAATGTGAGGAAGTATTTTTTCACAGAGAGGGTGGTGGACACATGGAATGGCCTTCCTGAGGAGGTCGTGGGGTCAAAAACAGTGGGGGAATTCAAGAATGCATGGGACAGACATAAGGCAGTTCTGGTGGGGGTAGGAAGAAGTAGGCTGTTGGTTAACTAGGATCTGCAGCTTATCCAGTAGGTAGGGAAATGGGCAGACTAGGTGGACTAGGCGGTCCTTATCTGCCATCAAAGTCTGTTTCTGTGTTTCTATGTTCAAGTTCAAGACTGTTAAATTGCCTTCAACCTTGCATCATCTGGTTGGCCACCAGCAATCCAGTGAGGTACCCACTGAATGGACAGTAACAATCCTGATGGCGTGGGGGGTGGGAGGGAGCCAGGTGTACTCACGGGTGGTACTGGGACTGTGTGGGGGATAACTATTAAAAAAATTGTTTGTTCCTATGCTTTTTGCTTCCCCTTTGCCCCTCCCCTATAATAAATCCGAGGTTAGTTCACTTTATAATACTGGTTAATGGTTATTGCTTTGTGTGTACTTATACTGTGTGGGGACAATTTAACTGTCGGTGTGGGAAGGAAACTAATACTTGTTCCTGGGAGGAGGTTAGAGCTACAATGGGTAACCTTTATATACCCCTGCCCCAGGTGGATAAACCCTGTTCCTCGTATTCACTTTGTGTACTGCACCCAAAAGAACCCAGGCTGACCTCGAGATAGGTCGATATGTGAAGGGGTGCCAGGGTGCTCACAACAGAGAGACCCCCCCTTACACTTACATATCCATCAGTATCCAATTTGTGAATTTTCTTGCTGTCTCTTCCCCCTCATGCTATGAGTTGCTCCTACTCAAACTCTCACTTCCTTTTTCTGTCCCCATCTTTATTGTTGGTGTTTATTGTTGCCCTGGTATTTCCTCTGCTTTAGTTACTGAGCTCCTTTCATCTATCTGTTCTAACTCTTCCAGAGATGAGCTTTACATCCTTGGTGACTTTAATATAAATTGTCTCTCCCCCAATACTAATAAAATTATTCAAAATGTAAAGTCATTACAATTGACTCTGTTGATTTCTGATCCAGCTCGCCTAAACTTTAAATCATTAAATCACTCTCTGTTAGATTGGGTCCTCTCTTCTCATCCCCACCATATTGTGGATACAGGAATCTTTCCTGATGTCCTTAGAAACCATCATATGGTTTACTGTGTGCGCAAGACACATCTTTCTAAGGCCCACCTCTAAATTTATTCATCTCAGGTCCTTTAGGACACTGAACTTGTCCTCTCTCCTAGCTGACCTAGAGACAACTGATTGGTCCCCGATCTCAATAGCCAAAAATATAAATTTTGCCCCGTAATACTTTCAATCCAAATTTATGGCTGTATTGGATCATCATGCTCTCCTGTGCAAAGCTAGAGTGCATCTTCCCGGGATTACAGCTGAGGTTATGGCTTGCTTCAGCACTAGAGACCTTGCCTGGCATTCTTTTAAGATCACTGGCTCCCTGGCTGCATTGGCAAACTATCATTACCTTCGTAACACCTGTACCAAAGCCATAAGACTTGCAAAGTCTGAGTATTTCACATCCTCACTCCAAAACAACATTAATCATCCCTCTAAGTTCTGGAAGGTTATTCATTCCCTGTTCTCCCCTCCAACCGAGTCTCCCTCTCGTGTTCTCAGGGTTGACTCCCTCATTTCTGACCCTTCTATTGTTGCCTCTTTCTTCAACTCCTACTTTAATACCTGTGCTCTTCCTCTCATCCCTTTGTCCTCCTCCCCCCTTTTCCCCTCTCTTTACTTTCCTCCTTTAAATCTCTCTTTTTCATTCTCTTCTACCACCACCTCTGCTTCCCTCAAGTCCTTACTTGCTCTTAACCCTCACAAATGTGGTAACCCTGATGGTCTTGATCCCAAACTTCTACTTTTCTCATCCCCTGCCATTGCACTGCCTATTATCCTGCTTGTCAACTTTTCTTTTTCTTCTACTACTGTTCCTGATGCCTGGAAAAAGGCTACTGCCATTCCTATCCATAAAGGTGGAGATTCCTCTTCTCCTGGTAACTGTTGCCTTTCTCTCTCTCTTTCCTGCTCTAGTTAAGTTACAGGAACACTTTATACTATCACAACTCTCTTGCCTTCCTTTCTTGACTCCTTCTGCTTCTTCACCCCATTTCAGTCTGGTTTTAGGAAATCTCACTCCACTTCCCTCCTTCGGCTCACTGACTATCCTCACAGGTATGGATCACAGTCTGACCACAACTGCCATATTTGTTTATCTTGCTAATGCTTTTACACAGTGACACATTTCCTCCTTCTGGACAAGCTTAAATCAATGGGTCTTTCTGATTTTGCAGTCAACTGGTTTCTCAAGCTGTCCAGATAGGTAGCTTCATTTTATTACTACTCCCTATCTGCTCAGGTATCCCTCAAGATTCTGTCCTGGGTCCTGTTCTCTTTTCCATGTTCTTGAAAGATCTCCCCTCTGTCTGTTCCTCAGCGTCCATTCATATGTACATTAATGATACAGGTCTTTTTTGCATCTGGCTCCTCTTCCCAGGATCTTACCTAACAGCTTCAACTGTATTTTGATAATATGCAGTGCTGGTTCCAGTCTAACCAACTGTCTCTCAATGAAAACAGTTTCCATGACTTCTGGCACCCCTCAGAGGCTTTTCAGACTCACTCCTCTCCCTTTACTTCACACCCTTGATGATGCTATTATTGAGGATGTATCTTCTTTTAAGAACCTTGGGGTCTGGCTTGACTGTCATCTTGATTTCTTGGTTTATATTGATGCCATACACCAAAATCTCCACCCCAAGTTCTGTGCTGTGTACAGGAACAAAGTGAATATCCCACGTCCTGTCTGCTGAGAGACTGTTTTAAAGATCATTCTCCCTATTTTTGAGTATGGTGACATAGTCTGTGCTGAAGCTCCCAAATCCTCCTTTGCCAGACTGGACCCCCATTTTCACTCTTTTTGTCATTGTGCTTTAGATTGTTCCCCTCGTACCTGCCATTGCTCAGTCTGCTCTGTCCTTTCACTCCCCTCCCTTAATACCAGACACCTTTCCCATTGTTCCTCCTTTATATCTAAATTCTGGGTTGGTTCCCTTCCCTCCTACCTTACATCCCTCTTAGCCACTCCCTCAGCTTCCTAATACCTTCTCCGCAATAATACTTTCCACTCCCTCACTTTTCCTTCTAGAAAATCTTCAATTGGTCAGTTTGCTTTCTCCTGTTACTCTGGGCCTCCTTTCCTTCGAGGAGAGATCACGGTGGGAGGGGGGGGTGGCCATCTGTTTTAGGGACCCTGCACTTCCAGTGAGAACATTTGGATCCTTTGAATGCCAGGTCAAGTCAATTTTATTTATATGGCGCTCAATCCAAATGTCGCTGACAGCCTTACAGCAGACAAATTAAATAATTAAAATAATAGATTAAAATTTACATAAAAAATTAGGAGACCAGTCCAAAACATAAACAAAACAAATGTGTTTTCAAATGTGCTCTAAAATGATCAGCAAGGGAACCACCCTCACTTCACAGGGAATGGCATTCCACAAAATCAGTGCTGCTACACCAAAAGCCCTATCCCCAGAAGATTTCAATCACAAGCAAGAGACAGAGAGGTGGTCTGCCTCAGCAGACCTGAGGGCACAAGAAGGAGCTTATGGAATCAGGCGGTCTTTCAGATATCCTGGACCCAGACCATGTAGGGCCTTGTAATTTAACAAAGAAACCTTGAAACAGAAGCACAACCTGACCGGAAGCCAGTGGAGGATGTGGAGAACCAGAGTGATGTGCTTTGAATGAGAGGTCCCTGTAACCAACCGGGCTGCTGTATCCTGAACCAGCTGCAGGTGGCACATCAGCCTCGTGGAAAGTCCCAGGTAAAGAGCATTGTAATAATCCAGTCTTGATGAGATAAAGGCATGCACTAGTGTCACCAGGTTGGATGGTTCGAGACAGGGCCTGATCCAGGCAATATTATGAAGATGGTAATAGCCACTGAGGACAACAACTGATATCTGGAATTCCAGAATCAGCTTAGAGTCAACAATGATCCCCAGATTCTTAACCCTATCTGTTGGTCAGAGGGTTACTCCTCCCAATGAAGGGAAAGCTGTTCCCCCAAAGGTCACGGGAGAGCGATGTCAACCCAACCCCACTAATAGCACCTCCATCATAGATGGATTCAGCCTGAGCCAGCTAGCTGCCAACCAGTTCTGGATCTCTTTAAGACACTTGCCCAACACTGAGAGAACTGCCACATCACCTGGGACACAAGACACATACATTTGGGTATCATTGGCATAACAATGAAATGCCAAGCCGTAGCATCTAATGATCTTCCCAGAGGTAGCATGTACATAGTGAATAACATGGGAACCAGGATCACCCCTTGAGGCACTCCACAGCACAGCACAGCACAGCAGTTCTCAATATATAGAAGCCAAGTACCACTTGCTGTGTCCTGTCGGTTATGTAGGACTCAAACCACTATAAAATGGTGCCCGAGATACCTACATAGTGTCTAAGGTGAGCCAACAGCACACCATGATTGACCATGTCAAATGCTGATGAAAGGTCTAGAAGGACAGAACAGAACATTGTTCACTATCCCTCGTTGAAAGGAGATCATGAAATACCCTGACTAGGGCAGTCTGTGTATTATGGCAAGGCCGAAAACTGGACTGGAAGGGCTCATAGATGTAATTGGTACTTGGTACTTGGTAGAAGGGACAAAAGAAGGCCGTAGCCCATCGAGAATGTCCTCCACAAAAGTGGATCATTAAGTAGGGTGCCCTCCTAATGTCATGCCTTTCTCGGTGGTGTTCCAGCAGTGATGCCACCACCCTCTCAATCACCTTCCCTAAAAAAGGAAGGTTTCGAGACAGGTCTGTTATTGGTAAGGTCATTAGAGTCCAAGGAAGCCTTCTTAAGAAAAGGCCTCACCACCAGCTTTTATAGGGCAGAGGGAAATACCCCCTCAAGAAGTGAACCATTGACAATCACCACCGTAAATGGACTGAACAAATCCCTGCCTGGTCAGCCCAGGGTCCAGCATATAGGAGGTGGGTCACAATGCAGAAACCACCTATGAGATACCATCCAGAGTAACTGGCCCAAATCCAGCCCACAAAGGCAGAGCGCCCATCATTCACCTGGACCAGACAGCATCGGCCATTGACGGGCTGTTCAGAGAGATCCCAGCCCTGATGGCAGACACCTTGGCTAGGAAGAAACAGATGAATTCCTCACATTTTTCATGAGAAAAAGTTTCACAAGACCACAGATAGACTGGATGTAATAATCTATCAACAGTGTTGAAAAGCTGAGTCAGCCAGCTCCTCCCATAAGCAATCACCCATGACAGGAATACTGACTTTTTCAGGGTGATTGCTCACTGATATTCAGCATAATGGGTTCACAGTGCCAATCTACCCACCTCCAGACGGGACCTCCGCCAGCAATGCTCCAACCTCCAACCCTCAATTTTTAACTTCCTCAGTTCAACATCACGCCAGGGTGACCTAAGGTGTGAGGTTAGGGAGCATACACTGACAAGTGCTAGGGAGTCAAAAGCAGAGGAGAGGATGACATTGTAACCCTCCATTGCTGCCTCAACATCCATCGCACAAGCATGTTTGAGATGTTAAGGACCACTTGAATGCACTGAGGCTCCAAGTGTTTAAAAAAAAGCAGCATCTGACCATCTCCACAGGGGGGATTGAATAAGGAGCCCCACAAATAAACTGAATGAGATGATAATCCAACCAAGAGACCAGAGCAACCTTAACATTAGTAATGTCAAGATGGATTGAGAAAACCAGGTCCAAGGTGTGGCTGTGTTTGTTGATCCCAGTAGCAACTGCTTGCATATCACCTGGAGGAACTGCCCACCAAAAAAAGGATGTGTCATCATCAAGCCAAGCACTGAAGTCACCCAGAATCATGGCATCTGACTCCAACACTAGACTGGCCATGAAACCCTCCAGTTTCTGCAGGAATTCATGCCCATGACCAGGAGGGTGGTACATGAGCATGATCCTGCAGCTTGTGCCCTGACCACCTTTCACAGCTACACATTCAAACAACCTGGTCTGTCCCAACAGGTATGCCGACAGTTTCAACGTGGATCTAAAGCAGATGGCTACCCCGCCCCCCCCTTTGCTCCCACCTAGGGCAATGCACCACAGAGAAACCAAGTGGAATAGATAACTCAAGCACAGGGCCCGAGTTGTTCCCCAACAAGGTCTCTGTGATACACACCAGGTCTGCAGAGGAATCCAAAAAAAAAAAAAAACACCTGAATCACGGCTGTTTGATTCATAAGAGACCTGGCATTACAAAGAACTACCCTAGTATGTATGATGGCCAGATGTTTTTCAGGTGTGACTGGTAGGATCATTCTCATCTACTGACCTCTGGGAAGTGGGAATGATTTCCTGCAGGAACTGGCGGACTTCATCACCGAACAGGTGTTGAATGCCCCCAGGTTACTGGTGCTGGGGGACTTCAATGCCCGGGCTGATAATGAATCTTCGTATTTTGGACAGGAGCTCCTCCATTTAATGTCCTCACTGGGATTGACACAGGCAGTTGCCTCTGAAACACATCAGTGTGGCCACACTAGATCTGATTGTCTCATTGGGACGTGACATTGGTGCAATCAGGTTTGATCCAGCCACTTGGTCGGATCACCTTGTGGTTGTGTTTCAATGTAGGATCCCCTATTCAATTACCCCCTCTGTGGAGATTATCTGGTGTCATGCTAAACATAAACTGGAACCTTGTAAACACCAAGAGGCACTGGATGTCTCAGGAATGCTGCTAGTCTGTGCACAAGGTCCATGGGCAGCCATGGGGTGCTGTAATATGGCACTTATGACTGCCCTGGACTTTATGGCACCCTTCCACATTCACCCCTTGACCTCCCACTATAGCTCACCCTGGTACTGTGTTGAGCTGCAGCAGTTGAAGACTAAGGGACGTAGGTTGGAGTGTTCCTGGAGAAGATCTGGATCTACGGAAGATGGATTGGCATTAAGAATTCATTATGCTGAATATCAACTGGCAGTTGACCTGAAAAAGACAAAATTCCTGTCATGGTCAATTGCTGCAGCAAAACATTGCCCAGTCCAGCTCTTTTACACTGTGGACAGACTATTAAAGCCTCCCTGTCTGTGGGAGCAATTTTTGCAGAAATGTGCAAGGAGTTTGGGTGCTTTTTCACTGACAAGGTGTCAGTCATTGAATTGGGTGTTTCTTCTAGCAGCCTGGCTTGGATTAGGGGGTGGTCACACCTATAGTGATGTAGATCTGACTGCCTGGGATGAGTTTTGACCAGTGTCTGAGGCTGTGGTCCTCTGTGTGGTCTTTAGTTTGCATCCCATCAACTGTGTACTGGACCTGGGTCCAACATGGCTGATTCTCAGCTGTGCTGAGTTCCTAGGTCCAGTTTTCACAGAGACTGTTAACAGGTCCTTGAAGGAGGTGTCCTTCCTTCGGTCTTGAACAGGGCCATAGTCAGGCCCTTTCTAAAAAAGTCATCACTGGACCCTGACATTCTAATAAATTACAGGCCGATTGTGACAGGGTTGAATAAGAACCTGTCCCATTTGTTATGCAGAAAGGGTTAAATGCAAGGACCTGTTTTATCCTCTCCTTTTCTGTCCTTTGTCTGTTTGTGCAACCAAATGTTCTCATGAGACCTAGGAACTGATCATTCTCATGATCTCACAATTCTCCACCTCTCACTATCTCTCTCCCTTCACTTGCTGTTTCTGTCTTTCCTTCTCCCTTGCATATCAGCGGTTATAAAAATATATGTGAATTTTTATCTTAAACTGGGATCCCTTGGTTTGAAATGTGTATAGTTATACTTTTGAAATGATTGCAAAAAGCTATTTGGAAAATCAGGGGTTAACCTGAAATGCAGTTTGAGCTCCTCTCAGGCTTGTTTACAAACTCTTTTGCAGAGCTGTCAACAGGAGGCCAGCTTGGGACGTGGTTCTATTTGCAAGCCTGCTCTGCAAAGAAACTGACAAGAACTCTGATACATTTTGTGAGAAACAGGATGTCTCCTTAACAAGCTCAGGATGAAGAAGTTAACTGAGAGGCAAAGACTTGTTATAAAAAGAGCAGTAATATTTTTACTAGAGAGATTTGGAATTGAAAAGAAACCCTCAGATGAATGACTTTTGTGTTCTTTGTTTGCACTGCCTTTGTATATAACTATCCTGAACATTTTTTATTTTTATTCTATTGTTATTGATAATAATAAAATGCTAGCTGTAAGTTTTATAACTGCTCCCAATGCTAGTTGCGAGTTTTATAACTGCTCCTGGTTTTCAGATGCTTCCTGACCTATGCCTCGATGACAGATGGTGTTAGCAGTGGGATTTACACTGTGCGAACGATTCGCCAGACGTTTTGCGCATGGGTACTGGACCTGGTACCAAGGAAGCATAACAGAAAGGTATGGATTCTGCAGCAGCAAGCCCTGGAGTCACTGCCAGAAGAATGGCAGCCAAACTAGCAGAGACAGAAGTCCAAGCTGAGACTGTACAGCCAGCACAAGTGATGGGGAAAAAAAAAAACAGGCAGTGACAGAACCTGAAGGCCTGACTGCCTTTTTTAAATGGTGGGCTATACAACAAAAAGAGGTGGAGAAACAGAGAAGAGAGGAGATGCAGCAGAGAGAAAAAGAGATTCAACATTTAGAGGCACAGAGAAAAGAAGAAATGCAGCAACTCAAGATGCAGAGAAAAGAAGAGATGCAGCAACAACAGCAGCAGAGAAGAGGAGAGATGCAGTGATGGCTGAATGCCTTGCAAGTTATCAAAGCTGGAAGATCTGGCACAGGTCCACCAGAGTAACAAGATACAAACAAATTAAAAGACATTAAACTTACAAAGTTGTGCTCCTTGGATGATACTGAAGCATACCTAACAACTTTTGAAAGGGTTGCCACAGCCTGCCAATGGCTAAAACAGTAATGGACAATTAGGCTGGTACCTTATCTGGCAGGTAAACCCCAACTTGCCTGCAGCAATATGGACACTGCACAGTCAGAACACTGACCTGATGAAAAGTGAAATCCTGAAAAGATATAACATCTCAGGAGAGACCTACAGGCAAAGATTCCGGTCCCTGAAGTACCACTCTGTTTACAATCCTCGAGAAGCCTTTATCCGACTCAGAGAACTCCTTATTAAATGGCTCCAATCAGAGGGCAATACAGTCCCACAGATCACTGACACACTTGCAGTGGAGCAGTTCAGCTACATTCTGCCTACAGATGTGCAGCTTTGGGTAAAAGAACACCAACCAGAAAGTAGGGAAAAGGCCATTTCCTTGGCTGAAGACTACCAGATAGCCAGTGAGATGCCACAGCAGTGAGGTAACAGCCAAGCAGCAGTAAGACACTCTTTTTCCCCAATTTAACTCCAAGTTTGACAAGAACTCTAGTGGGGGTAACAAATCTGCACTCAAATACTTTGTTTGCCATAACTGTCATAAGACAGGCCATATTGCAAGAAACTACCATAATAAGGAGAGTTACACTGGGGTAGATTTGTCCCTAACAAATTGGGGCAAGTACTTATCATATGTCAAGGTGGGAGATAAAACTGAAACAAGTTATAGATTTGGGAAGTAGACAAACCCTGGTGCATGTTGAAGTGCTGGGAAAACACTGTACAAAAGGACCAAGTACTGGTATCATCTGCATCCATGTGGACACTCAATACTATTCCACCACCCAAGTGACTCTGAAGATTAATGGGGTGCTACACTAAATGAAAATGGGGGTAGTACCTAAGTTACCCATACCTGTGATTATTGGAAATAACTTTCCAGGACTTACTGAGTTAATCACGGAGTAAATCCTGATGTTTCAGCAGCTGTGATGACAAGAGCTCAGGCGAAGAAAATCTCAGATGGTGAGGACTCTTTTCCTTTCACTGCTTTTGATTTGGACTTGTTTGAGCACAGCTTCAAAATCTGGAAGTCCAGGAAATAAAGAGGACGCATGAAGAAACAGTGGCAACAAAAGACTGATGGACATAATGGGTTAATTTATGAAAATACTGAAACTAAACTGATAACTGCTTGTAATTTTGTTTCACAGCAATCTAAGGATGTTTCTGTCCAAAGTTACTTTAAGAAGCTAGGGGTGAAACAAAAACAGGGTGAACCAGTGTTTAAAAAATGTAACAGATTACTGTACAGAATTTGTGTTAATCCTCAGACACAGGAACAGATAGAACAGTTGGTTATACCACAGAAATATAGAACTGAGTTGTTACAGACAGCACATGATAGTCCCATGGCTAATCACTCAGGGAGGAACCGCAGCCTTGCCAGATTGCTGTACAGATTTTACTGGCCTGGGATTCATGAAGATGTTGCTACCAATTGCAGTTCCTGTGCTGAGTGACAGAAAGTAGCCCCAGTAAAATGACAAGGTGTGCCTGGTGCCTCTACCCTTGATAGATGTGCCTTTTGAGAGAACTGCAATAGATGTGGTTGGTCCCTTAGACAAAAGTAGAAAGGGTAATTGATTCATTTTGGTAGTATGTGATTATACTACTCAATACCCAAAGGCAGTTCCAGTGCATACTGTCATAGCCCCAAAAGTGGCAGCAGAACTTGCCAAAATTTTCATCAGGGTGGGTATACCTAAAGAGATAATTGCTGATCAGGGTAGTAATTTTGGTGCTGCATTACTGAAGGAGCTGTACTGACTACTAGGTATCACTGCCATAAGAACCTCCCCTTATCACCCTCTTGTTGAGCGTTTTAATCAAACCTTTCAACACTTTTTTTTTTAAATTCTGTTTCTGCTCTGCAGCCCCAGGACATTCTTCCAGAGTACCCTCATGATGCTTGCCTCTACTCCCTTGTCCGAAACCCCCTGCTCTGGCTTCCCCCGACCCCCATGGCATGTCCAACCCCCACAGATCACCCCCGGGGAAGGCTCTCCCTGCCTTGTGGGTCTGTCTGAAATTAGAGGGACTTACTGTGGGGATGGGTCAGGCATGGGAGGTACCGGTGCAGGCAGGTCTGACTCTCGGGATGTGGGTAGGTCCCTGGGGTGTCTATCATCTCCATTGCGGCTGCAGGATTTTTCTGTGCTTGTGGTATTTCCCCTGCGGAGCTCAGATGTGCACTGACATCAAGGCACGTATGTGCCAATGTCTGACACAGCTCCACCCCCACTTCTGTAGCACTGCCTTTTCTTGGCCATCCCCCGACCACCGTCAGGGGCTGCTCAAGAGTGGCACTTCCTCTGGGACCCTCCCCAGGAAGGGAGAGCAGCCCTCCGGATGCTCAATCCCTTCCCTCCCCAGACAATCCCCGGCGACCCAAGCTCATTCCCGAACCCGGGTCGCCGGCGTGGCACAAGGTGTGGCGTCCAGTGCCACAACCCTCAGCACCACGAGGCCAGCCTTAAAACACATGTTAAAAAAGGTTTGTGAAAGGGGAAAGGAAAGATTGGGACCAATACTTAGCTTATTTGCTTTTTGCATACAGAGAAGTGCCACAAGCCTCAACAGGTTTTTCACTGTTTGAAATGTTGTATGGTAGACAACCTAGAGAGCCACTAGATGTAATAAGAAAAAACATTGGAAGATAACCCCACTCATAAAAAAAACTATTACATCTTATATGTGTGCACGGAGAAAGAAACTGGCAAAATATGTTGAACTTGCCCATAGTAATCAGGATAAGGCTCAAAACCAGCAAAAAGCATATTATGACCATAAAGTAAAAGAAAAAGTTTATGAGTCAGGTGAAAAGGTCTTGCTACTGTTACCCAATACAGAAAATAAACTGTTAATGAAGTGGCAAGGGCCTTAAAAAGTGCTTAGATGTACTGGCACAGTTAACTATGAGACTGAGACCCCGATAGGAAAAATCCTATTAACATATACCACACTGGCCTGGTGGCACTGAGGATTGTGGCGTACACCGGTGACCCCGTTCGGGAATGAGCCCGGGCCATCGGGGTTCAGCAGGGAGGGAGAGGATTGAGAGTCTGGAGGACAGCTCTCCTCTCCTGGGAGGGGAGGGGTTGCACTCCCACTGAATGACTGCCCCTGGGTGGAGGCCTGGGGGAAGTGTGGGTCTGTAGGGTGCACAGAAGGGGTGGGTGCTGCGGGACTTCCACGGACATGCGCATGCTTGAACATCTGGCGTGTGCACCCTGCAACAGGGATCGGGGAGAAAATGGAGGAAAATAAATCCTCCAGCCTCAAGATGAAGCCCGACTCTCCGCAGACTCTGCTCCCGGGCTGGGCAGAAAGGTAAGCTCCAGTTATTCTGGGAAGTTGGGGCTGGGAGGGTTGGTCTGAAGGGGGCATGGGGACAAGGAGTATAAACATAATATGGAAAAAAAGAAAAGAGAAAAAAAAAGATATACCACGCTAACGTCCTGAAGAAATGAGTTGAAAAATCACCACAGGCTACTTTGTTAGTTTTACTAGAAACTTCTACAGAAGATATTGATATAGCTTATGACAGACTGGAACAAACTGTAACTACTGATGCTGTAAAGGTGAATGTTTCCTTAACCTCTGAACAAACCACTGAAATCCATGACTTACTAAAGACATTTAACAGTACTTTTACCACAGTGCCAGGCCGAGCAAAAGGGTTTGAGCATGTAAATAGCGACAGGGAATGCTCGCCCTATTAGACAAAAGACATACGGATTACCAGAGTGGTTAAGGGCAGATGTGGATAAGGAAATACAAAAAAATGAAAGAACTGTGTATCATAGAAGAGTCGAGAAGTGCTTGATCATCACCAAGGGTGACTGTAAATAAAAAAGGGGGTGTAAGAATCTGTCTTGATTTCAGGAAACAATCAAGTGTCCGAATTTGACAGTTGTCCTATGCCCAGAATAGATGATTTGGTGGACAGATTGGGAAGTGCCAACTATACCAGTACCCTTGATCTCATCAAGGGTCACTGGCAAATTCCCCTAGCTAAAGAATTCAGAGACTAAACTGCATTTGCCAATCCTGTTGGATTCTATCAGTTCACCACCATATCGTTAGGTTTACATGGAGCACCTGCTACATTCTAGCAGTACATGGATGTAATTTTAGCTGCTCACACTGGTTATTGTGCTGCTTACCTGGATGATGTTATGGTGTACGGTCCAGACTGGAAAAAACATCTGGAACACTTATGAGCAGTTATCCAATCTATCAAAAAGGCTGGTCTGGGGGGTCACCAGAGAGCCAGCTTCCAGGCAGGACGTTTTTTTCACCTGCTCCACATCGCAGTGCCATAAAACTTAAAATATGAGCTTAAAATTCATCGAGCAGCTTACTGTAATTTATACATCCAAGCTCCTCACATCCCTAGCTGCAAAATGATACCAAAATCACTATGGGCTGCACAAAGAATGTGCAGCAACATCAGATGGGGACTTCTCGGCCCTTGGTACCGCCAACCTCTCAGCCTGAACAAACAGCAAGTCCACTGGGGCCTAGTTCAGCTGGCTCAACAACTGAACTACCTTGGAAAGCCATACTGGAATCTATGAAGGCTATGGATGCCAAAATAGAAAAAAGTTGTCTAAGCTAGAATCACCACCCTGAGGGGCACAGTGGCAGCAGTGGATGAGAGCTCACTAACAACACAGGCTACAGTTGCCACACTTCCTAAAGAAAACACCCAGCTGCGTGGGAAACTTGAGGTCCTCAAGAATACGATTCGTTCGGGTAATCTGTGCCTGGTGGGGATACTAGAAGGCATCGCTGGAACCTACTTACTGGGCTTCCTGAAGCGCTGGTTGATAGACACGCTTTTAGTGCTGGAGGACTTTAACTGGACTTGCTTGCGGCAGGCTTATAGGGTCAATCCACATGTCAGGCCTGTTTCTGACAATTCACCATGAACTGTCTTACTGAAGACTACAGGAGCCGAGGTCCATAATGTTCTCCTTGCAGCAGTCAGAGCGACGCATCCAATCTCTCTAAAAGACCATGACATCAAGTTCTATCCAGACCTTTCTTTCCAGACCAGGGCCTGCAGGAAACAGTTCGATGCTGTGTGGCAAAAGCTTAGAGCCCTTGGAATCGTGCATTCCTTTTTGCTGCCAGCGAGGTTCCGAATAACGTATGGAGGTAAAACCTGGCAATTTAACAACCCAAAAGATGCAGGTTGGTGGGTTGAATGGATGGAGACCAAATTTGCTACTCCTTCAGTTCCAGGGACCACAGCAGAGGAATCAGAGATGGAGGAAGGATGAGTATCCTAATGACCATAAATTGGCTTAAGACTTTTTCTTGTTTAATTCACACCCTTAGAGACTCTGTTGGGACTTGAACACGAGCTTACATACAATTTATTGTAACAGTGTTGGGGTAGTGGGGTACAGCTGCAGAATCGTTCTTGGTAGTGACCTGTAGTAACAGGACCATTGAATTACTGCTTACATGTACAAGTAGAAATGTTTCTTTTTTCTTCTGGCAAATTTACTCTACATCTACCCTTTATTTTAACTCTTTTCATGTTCTCAATTGGGTGAACATCTGATGTAGCAAATATGGCATTAAGTGTTATCCTGCTTGTTTAATTTTATTAATGGCTCTGGGGGTGGAGAGTGGAGGAGACTTACTTTTCCTACTTTGATCTTATACATGGACAGGTTAACAGCACTTGTTTTCAGTGAGTTTCTCTCTCTCAGTATTCTCCCTACTAGACATCTACTTCAGCCATTGAAGCGGCTGGCATTTACTGGACATGTTGGGACTGATGCTAATCACCCTTTTTCTTCCATTCCTACTGTACTAGAGTGTAAGATGATGTAATATGTAATTAACCTGTTCCTTACATGGCAAGTTTGCTGTTTGTACTGTATTTTGATCTCTTACATGAGAATGCAATCTGTATTGTTTCTTTTTGAAAACAATAAACAGAAAGTACAAAAAAAAAGGCAGGTCTGACAATTAATCCTACCAAATGTGCATTGGGCATACAGGAAACCAGATATTTGGGCTATATTTTGGGAAATGGAGAAATCAAGCCAGAGATTTCTAAGATAGAAGCTGTAGCTAACAGTCCTGTCCCTAAAACAAAGAAACATGTCAGGACATTTTTAGGGGCTCTACCATGCCGGCACGACAAAAAAGATCGCAACCGACATTACAGCGACGGGCTGCATGTCAACTACAAGTTGCAGTCGGCATGGAGCTGCACAGTTTGGCTTTATTTTTTACACTGGGGGGCTTCACCCCCCGCACCCCTCTGACTCCAGGTCAGAGTTAATTTGGGGAGAGGGTGCAGGTCAGGGGAAGTGGTTGCCCCCTTCCAGTGGCACTTCTATGGTGGCATGGCGCTGTTGTCGAGACTGACGCATGTTGCCGTAGAAATGTCGCTGTTAGGGTGGCATACCATTTTTAGGGAGGGCTGGTTACAATCAGAGATTCATTCCTAACTTTTCCCAGTTAGCTACTGTCCTCATTGAACTCACAAAAAACGGTACCCGAATAATGTGAAATGGTCCCGAGAGTATACTAACATACTAAAATGCCAGCAGAATAGGCCTAATGGTCTTTTGTGTCTGCTCGTTTGGTCAGCCCCCACTCTGGGAGCTGACCTTGCTGCCCCCCTCTCCCTCTTTGGCTTCTGCCTTCCCAGTCCTGGATATTCTCGCTGCACTGGTTTTTGCTTCCAGAACCCTTCCCTTGTACCTGTCCGACCCCCTCTTGAACCCCTCCACCGTTTCTGCCTCCACCAGCCCACTGGGCAGTGCATTCAATGGCTCCACCACCCTCTCAGTGAAATAGCATCTCCTCCTTTCTCCCCTGAATCTCCCCCCCCTCCAGCTTCCACCCATGCCCTCTAGTTGCCCCCCCCTCCTTCCTTCGGAGCACCCTGACTGCTCCTCCCCTATTTACTCCCTTCATGTACCTGAAGACCTCTATCATGTCCCTCTGGTCCCTTCTCTCTTCCAATGTGTACATATTTAGGTCTTTGAGCCTCTCCCCATAGGTCTTATTCCCCAAGCCCCATATCATTTTGGTTGCCCTTCTCTGGACCCTTTCCAGGAGTTCAGTGTCCCTCTTTAAATGTGGCCTCCAAAACTGCACGCAGTACTCAGGGTGCGGCCTCACCAAGCAGTTATACAGTGGGAGTATCACTTCCCTCCTTCTGGAGGTGAGCCCCCTAGTGATGCATCCAAGCATCCTGTTGGCCTTTGCCGCTGCCCTCCTACAAGTCTCTGACTTGTTCATCTTGGCATCCACCACCACCACCAGGTCCCTGTGAGCCATCGAGACTTGTAGCATTCCCCCCCCCCGGGTGTCCACTTGGCCCGGGTTTCTGGCTCCCAGGTGCAGTACCTTGCATTTTCCTGCATTGAACCTCAGCTTCCATTTTCTAGATCACCTTTCCAGAGCCTCCAGGTCCCCCTGTAGGGCCACCCTCTCCTCCTCCCCATCCACCACCGTCCCCAGTTTTGAGTCATCTGCAAAGAGACTCATCTCACTTCTGATACCCTTCCTTATGTCAGAGACATAGGCGTTGAACAGGAGGGGCCCAAGGACCAATCCCTGAGGGACTCCACTAATGACACTCCTTGGGGATAAGACTATCCCTCCAACCACGACCCTCTGGGTCCGGTTCTGGAGCCAATTTCCTATCCATCTGATCATCTGGCTCCCCACCCCCATTTCTCCCTGATTATCCAACAGGCCTCCATGAGGAACAGAGTCACACACCTTGCTGAAGTCAAGAAAGAGGACGTCCACTGGTCTACCCAGGTCCAAGGCACTCGTCACCCAGTCATAGAACTCTACAAGGTTTGTCTGACATGATTTCCCCAGGACAAATCCATACTGTCTATTGTCCAGGCACCCCAACTTTTCCAGGTCCTTCCCTAGTCTCTCCTTGACAATCCCCTCCATCACCTTGCCCACCACCGATGTCAGGCTGATGGGCCTGTAGTTCTCTGCCACCTCCCTTGATCCCCCCTCTTGTGGATAGGCACCACCTTCCAGTCCTGGGGCACCCACCCTGTCCTCAGAGAGATGCTGAAGAGCTCCACCAGGAGTTTTGCCAGGACATCTGCAAGTTCCTTCAGCACTCTGGGATGTAATTTATCTGGCCCTGGTGCTTTCTCCATCTTAAGGGACCTGAGGGTTCCCTCACTCTCTCTGCCATGATTTCCACCTCCGCTACCTTGTCCCCCTGCTTTGCCTTCCGTCCACCTGCCAGTGATGCCCCCCTCCCCAGACCCGCCAATCGGTAAGCGTCCCCCCCTCCTCAGTTTCACCATCTCCTCCCATGTATGATGCAGTCCCCCCCATTTTCCTTGGTGAAAACTGAGGTGAAGTACTCATTTAGTACCTCAGCCTGCTCTCCCGGGTCTTGTGCCCATCCCTTCCCTGTTTTAATCCTGTTAATCTGCCCCTTCACCTTTTGTTTTTCCCCAATGTACCTAAAGAACCCCTTGTTCCCTCTCCTAATTTCCCTGGCCAGGTTCTGCTCCTTCCTTGCCTTAGCCACCCTCACTACACTAGTGGCCCTTCAGACCATCAGTTCGTACTCCCCTCAGTCCCTTTCACTCCTTGAGCATTTGAATTGCCTATAGGCCGCCTTCTTTCCCCTCACCACCTCCTGAACCTCCCTGGTCCACCAGCAGGGTTTTCGGGCCCTACTGCATTTTCATCTTACTCTTGCGCAGGTGCTGGTAGCATCCTGCACCCCCCTCCTGATGATTTCCCACCTACTGTCAGCGTCCATGTCTGGCCCAATCCCATCCAAGTGTCCCAGAATCCTTCCCATTTCCTTGAAATCCGCCCCCTGAAGTCAGTTACCTCCATCTTTGTGCAGCCTTCTACCCCTCCTGGGTTCAGGCAGAACCAGACCGTGGCATGGCCACTCCCCGGCAATGGGTCCCTTACCTCTAGGCCCCCAATCTGGTCACTGTCTGCCAGGACCACATCCAGTATCCGCTCCTTCCTGGTCGGTTTCCCCACCTGCTGAGTTAGGAATGCATCCTGAAAGACATCCAACAACCTCTGTTCCCTGGCCACCAAGGATGTCATAGTCTCCCAATCTGTTCCTGGCATGTTTAAGTCCCCCAACACCACCACCCTTCCCCTTCCCAATCTGCAGTGTCTCCCAACCTCTGCCACCAGACTCTCCCCCAGCGCAGGGGGTCTATATAACACTGCTATTTTTACTCTCTTGCCCCCCTCTTGTTATTAAGGTGACCCAAAGCGCCTCCACAGTTCCCTCTGCAGCAGTTATTGACTATTATTGTTACCCCTCCTCCCCTTCCCTTCCCCTGTCCTTCCTGAACATGGTGTAACCCTCCAGGTTCAGGTCCCAGTCATGCCCTGCGGTGGCCCAGGTCTCAGTGACTGCTGCCACATCCACCTCGCCATCAGTCAGCATCACCTGGAGCTCAGGCATTTTATTGCCCAAGCTCCTGGCATTTAGCAGGACTACATTCCACCCTTTCCCTATACTTCCATTTTCCCTGCTCGTGTTCCTGTGGGGATTCTGTCTTTCCCTGGTCTGCACCTTACCAGTTGGCCTTTTCCTGCATTCCTCCAGCTCCCCAGGGGGGTGGAGACTGAGTCCCTCCTTTATCGGACCCCCCTCGACAGCTTTTTCTCCCATCCCTCCCCCTTCACAAGTTTAAAACCCCACCTTTCACCAATGAACCCCTCTATTTTCAACTTAAGGATTTCCTTCCCCTTCAAATTGAGATGGAGCCTATCTCTAGAATACAGCCCCTTATCCTCCCAGGTCTCCCCCCAATCCTCCATCAACCCATACTATCTGGCCCCACACCACTCCCTGAGCCACTGGTTTATCACCCTAATCTTTCTCTTGTGTTCCCCACTAGCTCTTGGCACCGGCAGGATTTCCGAGAAGGAAACTGCGCATCCTATATCATGACAGACCCTGACAAGCTCCCTGAACCTTGCCTGTATCTATAGCTCACTGTTTCCCTCAATGTCATTGGTACCCAGGTGGACCAGTAGGTCCGGGGAACCTCCACAATCCTTTGCCAGCTGATATACCTCATGCTTGGCCCTGTGCACCGTTAGTCCAGGGAAGCATTTTGTTCTAACTGGGCAGGTTTCTCCCTCCCTATCCCATTTGATCTCCCTGATCACGGAATCGCCCAACAGGAGCACTCTGGCCACCCCTTTTCCTCCATTCCCCCCCTTCCATATCCCTCATCCTACCGGCCCCTCCCCCCAGCCGGATCCTTGCTCCCCCATCTGGGTGCCACCTGCCATGCCCTCCTTATTTAACCCGGCCACCCCCTTCCCTCCGATCCTATGCCCCTTGTCCTCCTGAGTATCCTTCTGTACCTCACTACCCCCACCGTTACTGCTTGCGACTGGTCCTCCCCCCCATCTGCTAAACTAGCCTGGCTCATCCTCCCTTCCTTCCTGTCTCTGTTCAGCCCCTCCTTGCTTGTCATACTCCCCTGGCCTAAACTCTCAGCTCCCTTTATTGTATCCTCCTTGTACTTCTGGTCCTTCTCCTTCCCCTTTCCTCCCAACTGGTCCTTTTCCTTGTGCTTTCCTCCCTCTATCCCCTCATCCTCCTGCTCTGATCCCCTGCTCCCCCCAATTTCCCACATTCCAAGTTCCCCCCTGCTCCTCCCGCTATCCAGCCCCGCCTCCTGCCCCTACTCCCTTTCCATCTTTAACCACCCTGTCATAGCTACATCATCACCCCCATCCTCAAGCAGAAGAGAATTAAAGTGGTTACTGAGCTTAGGTCCCATCCACCTCCCATTTCTTCCTTCTGTCCAGCCCCAGCCATCTGCCTACTTCCTGAAAATGTCCTCCCTTTGGCCTCTGGGCTCAGAGGGTCCCAGTTACCTGCCAGCTTCAGTAGTATCCTCCTTTTTGGGCTCCCATCTGCCAGGGTCCCCAGTAGACCCCAGAGTACTTTCCTGCACTCCTTTCCCTATGTCCCTGCCCCTAGTGTTTGGTGCAACCCCGTGGGAGATCCCCTACCCTATTCCCCAACCATACCTCCCCCCTTCCCCCAGCTGGCTCTTAAGCCCCTCAACCTCCTCCCTAAGCTGTGCCAGCTGGTAACACACTGGGCAACCACAGAACTTCCAAGCCCAGTCCAGTATCATGGCTGCCCCACACCCTGTGCACCCCACCACCCTCCCAAAGACACCGGCCCTAATGACATGTGGTCCCATTCCCCTCCAAGTAGGTTTCCTTGGGTGAGCCACCAAGTTCCCCACTAGTCCAAGACTATTAAACTTTCAACACTTGAGTGGCTGAACTTTTCCCCACCTGACTATTAGCCTTAAGAGTTTGCTCACAGGGGAAGTTTGCAACTCCCTAAGCTCCTCCCTCCCAACCTTTGAGCTCAACCCCAGAGACTCTTCTGTATTTAAGAAAGGCAAATGCAAGGGGTGGGTGGGAGGCCTTTCCAGAGAGTTCTTAAGGAGTTAGGCCAATTTTAAAACACAACTTACAAACAATAAAAACTTACAGAAACCTATGACAAAGTTAGCTTTCCAGAACCTCACCACAATTTCAAACTTCAGCTGCTACCTCCCTCTGCCACAGCCAGAAGACTTAAAATGCCTCAGTGAGAATTTTAAACAGAGATGAAGCTTTTCGGGTCATCAAGGCTGCATTATGTTCATCCCTGTTTTAAGAAGCCAAGACTTTGAGAAATAGTTTTTGTTACAGACAGATGCATCACAAGTAGGCCTAGGTGCAGTCTTGAGTCAGAATATAGATGGGAAGGAACAACCCATTCTATATATCAGTAGGAAATTGCATGACAGAGATAAAAGGTACTCCACCATTGAAAAGGAATGCCTTGCAGCAAAGTGGACTATGGAGTCCCTTACAGAGCTACTGACATCTCAAAGAAAACTTTAAAAAACATAATAATTGGGCACAAGTCTGCTTGAATTCCATTTATATTTTATATATTTCTCATCCCCATAATTTATTACTAAAGAAATGTGTATATTACCTTTGTCCCTTGGAGTTCATTTTGAGTTCAGTTGCTTCTATAGCTTACTCCCTATTTCAAGTCATAATCCTCTGTTGTGACATCACAATCTGTTGTCATGGGAGCAACTGTGAGGTCACAAGCGGTGCTCTATGACTTCAGGTAGAGAGAAAGCAGCAGGAATAGATGAACTCTTCAAGAGCAAAAATCATGTTTTCATGCAAATTACCTCAATACTAAATAATGGGGAGGAGGAGGACTACAGAACTAATGGGAAATACAAGCTGGACAGTGCCTAAATATTATGTTTTGTTAAAATTCTCCTGAATGTGTCACCAGCTCTTTAAGTTCTATTTGCTAGGAGCTGACTTTGTACTTAGAACTAATCATAATCCTCTCTGTTGGCTTAACCAAATGAAAGATAAAAATTCCAGACTCACACAGCGGTACCTGGCACTACAGCCATTTAAATTTAAAGTGATGCAGAAATCTGGAAAAGAGAATGTCAATGCTAATTTTCTGTCAAGATATGGTTCAGGAATTAAGAATTTTGAAGGATGAAAAAAGAAAATGTGTGAGTTTAAACTTCTCTGTTTGCTATACTGCATATGCACTGAACTGTAAAGGTTATAAGCTAATGTTAGAAGAGACTTATTAGGAAGTTTTGGAAACCTATTTTTTTTAAAACAGGGTCCCTCTTAAAGGGTTAAAAGGGTTGAATAAGGCCTTGTCCCATCTGTTATACAGAAAGGGTTAAATGCAAGGATTTGTTCCATCCTCCCCTTTTCTGTCTCATCTGTCTGGTTGCGCAACCAAATGTTCGCATGAGACCTAGGAACTGATCACTCAGATGGTCTCGTGATTCTCCGTCTCTTACTATCTCTCTGCCTTCACTTAATGTTTCTGTCTTTTCTTCCCCCCCCCTTGCATATCTGCGGTTATAAAAATATATGTGAATCTTTATGTGAAACTGGGATCCCTTGGTTTGAAATGTGTATAGTTATACTGTTGAAATGATTGCAAAAAGCGCTTTGGAATTTAAAGAGTTAACCTGAAATGCAGTTTGAGCTTCTCTAAGGCTTATTTGCAAACTCTTTTGCAGAGCTGTCAGCAGAAGGCCAGCTTAGGACATTGTTCTATTTGCAAGCCTGCTCTACAAAGAAACTAACAAGATGAAGGACTTTTATTTTTTTCTGCTTGCACTGCCTTTGTATATAGCTATCCTGAACATTTTTTAACATTTTTAATCTATTGTTATTGATAATAATAAAACACTAGTTGTGAGTTTTATAACTGCTCCTGGTTTTCCTATGCTCCCTCACCTATGCCTCGACGACACTGGTCTCTAAACTACCCTTTCTAGGGAAGATTATTGAGAAAGGTGGTAGCTGAGCAACTGACAGATCGTTTGGAGTCTCTATCCATTTATGAACCTCTCCAGTCAGGTTTTCGGCCTTGGCACAGCACTGAGACGGCTCTTGTCAGGGTGACTTATGATCCTCTCCTTGTGAGGGACCAAAGGCAATGCTCAGTCTTGGTGCTCTTGGACCTTTCATTGGCATTTGACACAGTGGATCATGGGGTGCTGTTGGATAGCCTTTGAATTATGTGGGCCTCACTGGTACAGTTTTGCATTGATTTGAATCCTAGTTGACCGGAAGGACACAGTAGGTGGCTTTGGGGAGTTTTACCTCGGAGCCATCTGTGTTGTCCTGTGGTATTCCACAAGATTTGATCTTCATCCCCATTTTATTCTCTGTGTATATGCTGCCACTGTGGGCGATCATAAGATGGTAGAATGTGGGATTTCACTGCCATGCAGATGATACTCAGTTGTATCTGTCTTGTGCCTGATGATACATCTGCATCTGTAGTGCTGAGCTGTTGTTTGGCTAAGATTAGTGACTGGATGGCCTCAAACTGATTATGTCTTAATCCAGGCAAAACAAAAGTCATGATTATTGAACCTGGTTGTCAGGGCTTTTCTGCAGCGGGGGATATGGCCCTCCCTGTATTAGATGGCCATTCCCTCCCTGCAGCTAGTGTGGTTAAGGCTCTGGGGTAATTTTGGACAACAGATTGACATTTGAACAGCAGGTGTCTTCTGTTACCCGAGTTGGCTTCTTTCATCTCTTGAATATTGCCAGGATCTGGCTGTACTTAGCTCAGGATGACCTAGCAACAATTATCCATGCTTTTGTCACTGCTAGCTTGGACTACTGTAATACTCCACACCTAGAGCTATCTGGAGGTTTGATGTGTTGACTGCTGCTAGTGCAGAATGCTGCAACCCAGATGTTGGTGGTCTGCTCACTGAATGACCACATTACACCGGTCTACACTGGCTGCCTTTGCAGTCATGCATCACCTTCAAGATCTGCTTGTTGACAGATACAAGGCCCTACGTGGTTTCAGACTGGACTACTTAAAAGAGATCCTGATTCCGTACTACCCAGTTCACCCTCTCTGCTCCATCAATGCTGGTTTGTTGGCTGTCTCTCCTGCCAAGATAAAATCATTAGGCGATAAGAGTCTTTGAAATGGCAGCTCCTATTCTTTGGAATTCAGTCCCCTACCACATTTGTTCAGCTAGCACAAAGGAGGCCTTTAACACCTTGTTGAAAACTTTCCTGCTTGACCAAGTTTTAATATGACATAATCTGATTTTATTTTTAGTTATTGTTTTTAATGTTGCATAACACTGTGTCATGATTTGTATCTAGCTTTACTACTAGGAAAATAGGACAAAAGGGGGCAACTAGGCTCATCACGATCACCCCCCCACACATGTGGGTATACTGAAACCATATTTTAATTTGAGTAAATATTCCTATCTAAAGTGTTTTTAAATTCTATAAAACTTTTAGCCTCTACTACCTCCTTGGATAAGCCATTCCATGCTTTAATCTCTCTGACAATGAAGAAGTTATCCCTTTTAGATGTTACCGATTTTGGAACAACTAGTTTTCTGTCGTGTGACATTAATCTATTGCGTGACTTGCTAAACACAAGATTACACTGGTTAATTAACTCCTGGACATGTAGTAATTTATACAACAATAAGAAATCACCTCTTTCCCTTCTTTGTTTGTGTGTAAACAAACCAGTTTCCCTTAGTCTAGTAATGTATGGAAGGTCTTTAACCCTTGGAATTAGCTTAGTGACCAATTTTTGGACACCTTCAACCATATTTATATCTTTTACAAGGTACAGTGATCAAACTGGAGAACTGTAGTCAAGAATAGGCCTAATGTAACTGTTGTGAACACGGACAATAAACTGTTCAGACTTACAAATAAAGGATCAATTCATTTTTCTCACAAGGCCTCCGGCTCTAGCAGTAGTAAGCCTACAGTGACTGGATGATGTGAAAGTATTATTTATTTTAACCCCGAGATCCATTTCAGAAGTAACCGTATGCATAATAGAACCATTTGTAATATACTTATAAGAATGATTTTTGGAACCATAGTGCATGGCTGCACATTTCTTGGCATTAAATTGCATACCATTAGAAACAGACCATTCTGTTAACTTATTTAAATCATTGATCAAGGACTGGTATCCACCTCACCACTAAGTTTAATGTCATCAGCAAATTTAATCAGATTATTTGTAATACCTAAGCTAAACTAGGCTTGATTCATGGTTACTCGTTCAATAATCCGTTTAATATCCCACTGTTGTGGGAGGACAATCCAGATGGGCCTTGTGCCTTCTTTTGTCCTAATTTTATCCAGTAAATCCAGTAGGGCCCAAGACCAAGCCCAGGGAGACTCCACTTGTCACTTTTTGTTCATCTGAAAGGCATCCATTGACTTTCACATACTGTACTCAGTCATTCAGCCAGTTGTTAACCCACCGCACCAATATAGGACTAAGACCAAAGTTATAGTTTCTTCACTAAAGTACCATGGGGGACCTTATCAAAGGCCTTGGAGAAGTCCAGTAAAATAACATCAGATGGACAACCTTTGTCCAGGCTCTGACTAATCTGCTCATAGAAAATAACTAGGTTGGTGGTACAAGATGTACCCTGTTTGAAGCTATGCTGGAAGTATCAGTGATGTTTAAATTAACATGTTCTTCTTCTAGTCTCTTTTTTAAGAGCCTCTCCATGATTTTACATGTGATGGAGGTCAGGCTTATAAGCCTATAATTTTCAACCTTTGATTTATCACCTTTTTTGAAGATTGGCATCACATATGCTATCCTCCTATCAGATGGGACCATCCCACTTTCCAGAGATTTGTTAAAGATTATGGTTAGGGGATAAGACATGAGCTGCCCCCTTTAATAGTTCTGGATGTATACTGTCTGATTCCGGACTAGTGGTACTCTTAAGATTCTGAAGTTCAAATTCTACCTCAGCCTTGGAAAACCTATACACATTATTATGATTTGTAGCTAACACTTCATTGTTCGATACTTTTGTTTCAAAAATTGATGTGAAATAATTGTTAAAACAAACAACCAATTCAGTTGAATAGTTGATAGAAGCACCATTTATGTTTAAGGGACCTATGTTCTGAACAGTTGTATTAGCATTTAGATGTGAGAAAAACAGTTTGGGGTTTTTATTATGGGCAATTCTAAATCCCGTTTTATATTTTGCTCTTTTAATCATATTTTTTAAAAGTTTTTGTGCTTTTAGATAGCTCATTTTAGAGGAAGTAGTTGGATTTGTCTTAAATTTCTTAAAAGCTTTATACTTGATTTTTAGTTGTTTTGTAATAGCTGAGGTCATCCACGGTGGAATTTTACCCACGTTACTATATTTACTTTTTAAAGGAACACATTTATTTTCAGCTGAGTATATAATGTCCTTGAAATAGTTCCAATCTGCGTAAACATCTAAGTTGTTTAGATATCCCCATTCAATATTCTCTGTTTAATTAAGCTATTTAAGTTTTTCGAAGTATAGGTCTTTTTTAGTTTCAGATTGTTTAATATTAGTATTTAGTCTACACAAAATCATATTGTGGTCACTAGATCCCAAGGGAGGTAAGATGGAAGTAACACTCAAGATGTGACTAACATTAGTTAGTATTAAATCTAATATTTTGCCACTCCTAGTTGGCTCAAATATCAGTTGTTCTAATACACAATTTATGGTCTCATCCAAGAAATTTATTTCATGTATGGATGACACTTTGGAATTACTCCAGTCTATTCCAGGGTAATTAGAATTGCCCACAATTATCGTGTCGCCCAGCTCATTGGCTAACGTTATTTCATGTACTAATGCATTGTTGACTTCTGAGTTAGAACCTGGGGGTCTGTAACAATTACCTACTATGATAGCTTTTTGCCCTGGTAGATTTAACCTGACCCATATAGTTTCCAGGCTTTCTACTGTTACATCAGATAACTTTGCTATTTCTGAAGGTATTGAGTTTGAAACATAAATGCAGATCCCACCTCCAGCCCTATCCACTCTATCTTTATTATAACACTTGAAACATGAAACATCCTTTGAACAAAGAGATGTCTTGTCCCACCAAGTCTCAGTTATAGCAATTATTTTAATGTCACATTGATGGATTGTTTCAAGTTCAGCTTTCGTCATAGTATTAAGGCTTTGTGCATTAGCTATAATCATATTATAGCCATGTTTACTGCATACAGCGCGTAATGTTGTGGTATCATCTGTTGGAAACAAATACTTTGATCCCTCCCCCCACCTATCTAGTTTAAATTCCTGTTAATGTGTGCAAGAATCCTGTGACCTAATAAATTACTCCCTCATTTGCTAAGATGCAATCCGTCCCAACTGAATAAGTGTGGATGGTCTACATAATATTCCCAATGAATTAAACATTTGCACCCTTATGTAAGACACCAACTTCTAAGTCAGTTATTAATATGCTTAATTTTGCTTTTCATTTGCATTGTGGCTTGTGGTACAGGCAGGATCTCCGGAAAAGGGACCTCACATCCCTTGGCAGTTAAAAGGTCACTTAAAATGATGAAGTCCATTTTATTTCCAGAACACTTGAGACATTAATATTATTTGTTCCAATATGCAACACCACTAGTGGCCTATGTCCAGTGTTTTTAAAAATTGTATTTGTCATAAATGTCAAATCTGAGATTCTAGTTCCCCTATAACTATTACAGGTATGATTAGTTTTATCAGGATTATAAATAATATAATCAATATGTTTTATCATTGAATCTCCCAGAATAAAGACTTGGTGTTGGCTTTGCCCCTCATGATAATCAGTAGTAAAGTCATGAACTTCTTGGGATGACATTCCTGTTGTCTGGTCTGTTTCAACCTGTAAAGCACTCAGAGCCCATGCCCATGCCGGACTAAGCACTAAATAAATGATCTGCCTTGCCTTGCATTACAATTACATTTGAGCTTGTATGATACTGTGTATTATGGATGACTGGTTTGGTGGTGGAGGATCAAATTCCAATCCGTCAGATTGCAGAACAACAAACTTTCTAGCCTCCCTCCCCACTGTTCTGTGTCTCATGACATCTAGAAAGTTAATTTGAGTGGGGCTGCTATTCGTTGTCATCTTCAAGTTTGGGTTTGTGCACTCCAGATACAACACAAATGCCCTCATCTTCCCCTCATTACCCACCCACAATAAAAAGAGGTCATCAATGTACCTTTTAAAAAGCAGTTTTATCAAAAACTGTATTCGGTTCCCATTATTACAAAACCACGTTCCCATATGCTCAAAGATATATTTGTATAATTGGGGGCAAATGCCACCCCCCACCCCTTACAGTCCCTTTGATCTGCAATAATACTGACTAATGAACAAGAAATAATTGTGTTTTAGTATTAACTCTGCAAGAGACAAAACAACCTCCATACTTCTGGCTGTGTAGTCTGTGTGTAAAGGCACATACTGTAGCTTCATGTAGTGTATCCAATCCCTCCTGATGGGGAATATTTATGTAAAATACTTGTACATCAAGGGTAACAAGAATTGTGTTGGGGTGACTCTAATATTCTTCACAGTTCTTAAAAAATCTGCAGTGTCCCTGACAAAGGATGGAAACTTCCCGGGGAGACCATTTATGTGCGAGTCTACTTATTTAGCCTATGGTTCACTAAGAGATCCTATGGTTGACACAATGGGTCTTCCTGGGGGTGGTGTGTGTTGTCCAATCACTTGTGGATCATCATCAGCAGTATATAGTAGGTCTAACTGGTGTTGAGAAAGTGAGATAATCATATGTATCTTTAGAAATAACTGTGGAGGATAGACATTCATAGGGAAACTGTTAATTTTTACTTTGTAGGTTCACTTGGTAGTTGTCTGTAGAACTCATGACTATGTAGCTGGCTATGGACTTTATTCTTGTACATCACCCATGACATCACCACAACTAATCCCCCTTTATCTGCTTCCTTGATTACTATATCTCTATTGGCTTGCAGATTATTAAGTGATGCTTTCTCCTCCCTCATCATAATACAGTACCTGGGTTGCTGTATTTCTAAAAACAACCTGGCAATGTCCCTCTCACAAGCCTTTTCAAACACATCCACTATTGGATTCTGTACTGACATGAACATTGATTTTCTCTTAAAATCTGATAATTCTCTGGTGATGATTTTGGGTGGGGCCATGATAGTCAAAGAAGTCTCAAAATTTAAATGTCCCTCATTGATTATCGGATTGCCAGGACCCTCAAGTTCATTAACTTCTGAATACTCTACATTGTCTTTGTCATGGAATAGGGCTTTGAAATTTAGAAAACATGTAAATTTATGTAAGCCCACCATGGTACTGAACTCATCATTATTCTGAGTTGGTACGACTGGTAGACCTTTTTGCAGGGCTTTTTGCTCTGCCTTTGTCAACTGACAGTCTGAAAGTTTTATAACAATGGATTGCTCCATTAATTCCTATAATTCCTGTTATGTTTCTTTGGCTTGTATCCTCAGCCTTGTCTCTGTGCTTGCTGGTTCTACCATCCATTTCCTCATGTACCCCTGGCTCCTTCCCCTTGTACCTCTCCTGGAAGAATGTAATGCAAGGACCCTCCTCAGGAAGGGCTGGGGTAATTGTACTGGTGGATCTGATGCACTGGGATCAGTCAGGCCTTTCTCTAAAAAAATATTATTACCTCTTTGGGTCGATGTATCCGAGTCAGAGCCGTTCGTATATGTATCCCTGGCTGGTGTCTGGTCTGAATTTTTCAATACGGATCTTGGCTTGTCCCATGGTTTCTTACTCCAATCAGAAATCCTTCCATTTAGGTAATCCTGGCAGTTTTGTTCAAACTCTGATCTTTTGTCCTTTTTATACTCTGGTCCTGTGACTTGATGGTATTCTCCAGTGCTGTTCTGTATTGTAGATATTCTGTTGACTCTGAAAATAATTCCACTTGGCATTCCTTTTCTACAAACGTTTCCTTCACCTCTTACTTGATATCAGCTGCATCTTGTAGGATAATAGAATAAAGCTGGCTACTGACTGTAGTAGGTGTTCTTGCCACCAAGCAATAAACCATTCTCTTTCTGCCCATAATGGCAGTTGTTTCAACAAGCATAGGCCTCTAGGAGCTCAGTTTACACTTAACTATACTTGTAATGTCACATGTTGCCAATAGTCTCCTGGCCTTCAGTGCTATTCTTTCCAGTTGTACAAATGCTTTCTTATTGGTTAAAGGTTGTATTTCACTGGCTGCAGTTTGGTTAGTTGAGGTTGATGGTGCAATTGTATCACCCTTGTTGCTGAGTAAAGGATTTCTGTCCCCTTCTTGCAAAAACAATGACTGGACAAATGTTCAGTAGGTCTGGTTACTGCTCTTACTGTTTATGGCTCTCTTGGGGGTGGCAACATTGTTGTCTGTTGATTTTTGTATTGTAGATATTCTACAATTGCAGATACTTGTCCCGTCTGCTTGAATAGGCCACAGACAGAACCAGTCCACAAGAGCAAGGCCTTTTCAGAACACTATTATAGTGCCCCAGCAGTAGGCAGCATCATGGACAAAGAAAGCTCAGCAACTTGTAGCCAGGATAGGATTTAAAGAAACCACACTTTGGACCTGGATAATCATAGCAAATTTTTTTTTACTCACATTTGGTATCCCATAACAGACAGTTGCATTTCCTGAGCCACCCCACCTCCAATGTTTCACGCATGCCCATGTGCTTTATCAAGGATGGCGGTAGAAGCTGCACCCCCTATTTTATACATAATAATTAAAGTGACAGTGCATGAATAATTAAATAATAGTTACCTCATTACAAGGTGCAACCTACATGACATACATATAGAAACCTGTAAAAAAGTGTGTAATATTTGCAATACATAAGTGCCATTCAATATCAGAAATAAAAAAAACAAAACAATAAAAGGAAGGGTTGGGGGAAGGGAAATCCCACCCAAAGTCATCACAAGAGAAATATTGGATTTTAAGAGAAAATCAACGTTCGTGCTGGTACAGAATCCTACAGCTGATTTATCTTAAAATGGCCTATGAAAGTTACATTGCAAAGCTGTTTTCAGCAATAGAGCGACCCAGGTAGTGTAATGTGAGGAAGGAGGAGAAAACATAATTTAATAATCTGCAAGCCAGTAGCGATATAGTGATCAAGAAAGCAAATAAATGGGGTTCAATTATGTTGATATCATGGATAATATATGAGAATGAAGTCTACTGCCAGCTATGTGATTGTGAGTTTTACAGACAATTACCAGGTGACCCTAAAAACACCTATAAACCAGAAATTGATAGTTTCCTTTATGAATGGCTATCCTCCACGTATATCTCTAAAGACAAATATGATTAGCTCACTGTCTCGACACTGGTTAGAGCTAGTATATACTGCCTGCTGAAGGTCCACAAGAGATTGGATAACCCCCCAGGAAGACCACTGTGTAAGCCAAAGGATCTCCTACTGAACTGCTGGTTACATATGTAGACTCACACATAAGGGGTCTTCCTGGGAAGTTTCCATCATTTTTTAGGGATACTGCAGATTTTTTAAAATACTGTGAAGAAAATAAGAGTCACCTTCAACATAATTTTTGTTACCCTTTATGTACAGCCATTGAACATGAATATTCCCCATCAGGAGGGATTGGATGCACTGCCTGAAGCTACGTGCCTGTACACAGACCACATAGCCAGGCATATAGAGGTTATTCTGTCTCTTATAGAGTTAGTACTGAAACACAATTATTTTTGTCCCTTAGTCCGTATACTTCTCTGTAATGTCTGCTGTATTTGCTCATTTACTTTGTATCCCTTGTCTTACTTTCTGTACCATTTTTTTTTTTCATACCTGTGAAATTGTATTTCCAAATTGTATTACCTATGTGCCATCTCTATGGCCTGGGTCATGCTTAAAAATGGTCCCTGGAATCAGTGCACTTACCCAGTAAAGAAATACATAAATAAATAATCTGCAGGTCAAAGGTACCGCAATGGGTGTAGCATTTACCCACCGTTATGCAAATACATACTTGGGCATATAGGAATGTGAATTTTGTACATAACAGGGAATAGAATAAATTTTTTTTCTACACGCAGTTTTTACGTTTTTTTTTTCCCCTCTGACCCAGGACTCTAGCAGACACACGCGTGCATGCGTGCGTGGAAGCACTCACGCATGCCAGGTACTGACTTGGCCCCTTCCACCCCACCCCTGGCCATCGCCACCACCCCTTCCTGCCTACACTTCCCATCGGACCACCACCTAACGGAAGCGGAACTACGGGGGGGAGGCAACCACTCCTGGAAAGGGAGCGCTGCCATCAGCTGCTCAATCCTGTTCCCTCCTTCCCCCCATGCCGTCACCCCAATGACCCAAGGTTGTTCCCGAACCCAGGTCGCTGGCATGACGCGAGGTAAGACATCCAGCGCCTCAGCCCTCAGTGCCACCGGGCTGGCCAGAATACATTTTTTTTTAAATAAAATTATGCTTTTTAATAGGTACATTGATAACCTCTTTTTATTGTGGAAGGGTAGCGAAGAGGAGTTTAGGGCATTTGTGTTATGTCGAGAGGGCACACACCCAAATTTGAAATTTACAGTGAATAGCAACCCCACTCAGATGAACTTTCTAGATATCATGATATGCAAAACAACAAAGGGTGGCTAGAAAGTTTATTGTTCCACAAACTGATGGATCAGAATTCGATCCTCCACTACCAAACTAGTCATCCACAACACACAGTAGAAAATGCACCAGTGAGCCAGTTCATCAGGCTCAAATCTAATTGTACTACTGAGGTCAATTATGAAAGTTGGGGTGCAACAGTTAAGAGACATTTATATTGAACAAGGGTGCAATCAGCAATGTATAGATAAAGCAGAAGCCCATGTTAAGGATGTGACACTTAACCAATCACTTGAAAGGACAGGCAGAAGAGGCATAGGGAAGAAAGGAAGAAACCACAATGTTGTTAACTTTGTCGCTACCTTTGACCCCTAACAGATAAGAGACATTTTATACAAACACTGGCATTTGTTGGAGTTGGACAAAAAGTTAAGGGAAAGTGTGCAACAAAAAACACCAATGGTTTTTATGAGAGGGACCAAAGTAGAGGACAAAGTTACTATAAGCTTCCTGGATCCTTCCTGGGGCAATGATGGTCCCAATTCATGTAATCCCTTGTCACCTGATACTCACATGTGAGGTAACTGCAAATTTTGTGGTCTCTTGACACTTGGTAATGGTTTTCATGTTGCTGGTAACTCCATGGAAATAGAACACCCTTTTCTAATTGCAATACCTCATCCCTAGTCTACCTCACTACCTGTGAAGCTTGCCCAGAGGCACTGAAAAAGTAAGTGTGGGTCAGGGATTTGGACAACAGCTTACTCAGATGTGCAACAAAGTGGCGATATAAGTGAAAGACACTGGATCACCAGGCTTGAATAATGTATTTCAACTGGCTCCTTCTCTAAAAGTGTGAAGCTTCCCGAAGAAGTAACACATACTGATAGCTTAATAAGTTATGTGCCCCTGTTCTGAGATAGGAGATTTATTAAGTCTGGTGCTGCTGTTCAGTGATATATAACGTGCATTACATATGTCTGCTTCCTTGACTTGTAAAGTGCTGTATTAAAATACATACAAAGCACTAATTAGTAGGACGATCGGTGACATGCTAGTTAACCCTGGAGCCTTTAATACATGTAGAAGCTATGTAATAAATAGACAATTAACCATATGAATGTAACATATGGATTTATCATGCCCTCGAATATTTATGTGAAACTTTTGTATACTTTTTCCCCTCTCATTCACAGTTTCCTTTCTTGTGTCTTTTCTGTTTTTCTTTCCCCTTCCCCTACCCTTCCTCGTATTGTTTTTTTTTTTTGTTTCTGGTATTGAATGGCACTTAAATATTGCACACTTTTATTACAGTTTTCTCTATATATGATGTGTAGGTTACATCTTACAATGATGTATTAATTATTTATTTATTCATACACTGTCACTCTACTTATCATGTATAAAATAGGGGTGTGCAGCCTCCACTGACATTTGTGATAAAGCACATGCATGCGTGAAACATTGGAGGTGGGGGTGACTCATGCACTGCAATTGTCTGTTGTGGGAAAACAAATGTGAGTAAAATATTTTTTACTATGATTATCCAGCACCAGTGTGTGGTTTCTTCAAATCCTATCCCGGCTATGGGTTGCCAAGCTTTCTCTGTGTTGCTGGGCTGTTATCCACTACCCTAGGGGTGCTGGTGAGATAAACATATTCCAACTCCTTTGGCTGTTTGGTCTTACAGCCCCATGTGCACCTGAAATTCCTTACTTTTTTCCCTAATGGGAAAAGGGGACATATTTTGACTAGTTATTCAGTCAGTCCTCCATTAGGTAGCATGGGGTTTGGTTTTTCCAGGAGCCTATGTTATTCATTCCTATTTTAGTACATTGTGCCATCTCAGTTGTAAGGGGGTTCAATTCTGGGCATCCCCTCTTGCTTTTCTGCCACTGCTACATGCTTCAGGGCTGTTGCCTTTGAGATCACTATCCACCTCCTGTCTGGCTCATATAGGGAGGCTCTGGTTCCATACCTAACTACCCTTTAGGCCGCTTAGTGTACCCTTTCTCCTTTATTCAAAGGTTGGTAGTCGGGTTGTATTTTGTTGTTTCTTTATATTTCCTATATCCTTTCCCTATCCCTTTGGGCTAGGAAACTTCTTAGCTCTCTCTTATTATTTCCCCACTTTATTTCTCTCCTGGTAAACACAACTGAGAATAGTGAGGCAGCTGGCAATGGTTACTGACTGGCATGTGGCACTGCATGGGGCCCTAAGGTGTGTGCAGGCACCATGCCCAGTAGCCACAGCAGGCCCCTACAAATGCTGTGTTCCCACAGGGTCCTAGGGCCTCTTGACCAGACCTATAAGTGGTAATCAATGTTGAAGATATTTTGGAAGATCAAAAGTTATGGTAAGTACTTAACTTTCATTTTAGTTCAGTTCTTTCTTAGTCATTCAGGTTTCAAGACTTTTATGACATAAAAGTAATTGCACACAAAAAACATAATATTTCTTTCAAGGGCATTAAAGTGCAAAAAATGATCTCAGGGCAGTACAGTTTTAATGATCAAGCTACAACGTAATAAATCTGGACCATTTGATATAGTTTGTGTATTCACAAATAGTCAGATTTCTATGGCTGTGAAACCCAGACACACCAGGGTTCGAGCCTACTTACCTACACCCCAGGGGGTGATAATAATCTCTATAAAAAATTAAGACGCCTAAAAAGGAGCTTTACAATGCAGAAAATATATCATATGGGCTTACCTCAAATTCAAAGCTATTAAGAAGACGGAGATAAACTATTAGTTGAATTAAACAAATATAGAAACATAGAATTTGTTGGCAAAAAAGGATGCTTCACTCACCCAGTCTGCCCAGATGTTCCCTGCAGACTCTAACTAGTCTCTGGTAACCCAATCCCCCCCCACCCACTTATTTACCAGTATTTCCCATGCCTATCTCGATTTGAAACCTTCCACTGTTATCACCCCTACTACTTCTGGCTGCTTATGGTGTCCACCACTCTTTCAGTGACGCAGTATTTTCTTGCATCCCCGAAAAACGTGCCCCCCTTCTAGCTTTGTTGCATGCCCTCTTGTTCTGTTGCACTTCCTGATTTGAAACAGGCTTCCCACCTGTACCGTTCACCCCTATGAGGTACTTGTAGGTCTCTATCATGTCTCCTCTCTTCTCCAGGATGTACATAGAATCACAGAACTCTGATGGCAGAAAGGGACCTCACTGGCCCATTGAGTCTGCCCCTTTCTACATGTTGAGATCCCGCAATCTCTCCTTATATGGTTTCTCATGCAACCCCTGCACAATTTTACTGGAATGCCTCTACCCTGTCTATGTCTTTTCTCAGATGCAGCTTCCAGAACTGGACTCAGTATTCCAGGTATGGTCTCACCAGTGAACCATACTAAACAGTGGTAATGCCACCTCCCTCCTCCTGCTGGTGATACCTCTCCCTATGCACCCCACTATCACACTACCCTGCAATTTTTAGGTCATCAGATATTAAACTCTAATGTCCCTTTCCTGCATAGTGACTGACTGTACCCCACCACACTTTATATTAAGCCCCTGGGTTTATGTGCCCCAGGTGCAGGATTTTGCACTGTACCCTAGCTGTCATACTTTTGACCACTCCTCAAGTTTTCTAAGGCCCCTACTCATTTTCTCCACCCTCTCCTGAGTATCCATCCTATTACATATATTGGTGCCATATGCCAAAAAGGGATACCATCCCTTCAAGTTCTTCTGCAATGTCACTTATAAGACATTGAACAGGACCGCCCCCAGTACTGAACCTTGTGGCATAACACTGGTCACTCTCCTCTCATTAGAGTGAGTGCCATTTACCACCACCCTCTGCTGCTTATCCTTTAACCAGTTTTTCATACAGTTTATAACCTTGGCTCCCACTCCATGACTATCCAATTTTGTTATCAGTCTCCTACATGGCACAGTGTTGAAGGCCTTGCTGAAGTCCAAGTAGGCCATGTCCACTGCCCTTCCCTGATCAATTTCCCTGGCCATCCAGTCAAATTGATATGATTTTTCTGGCATGACCTCCCTCTCATGAATCCATACCGCCTTTGGTTCTGCAACCCACTGGATTCAAGATATTCCACTAGCCTTTCTTACAACAGGGTTTCCATTGATTTCTTTACCACTTATGTGAGACTGACCGGTCCATAGTTGCTAGCCTCCTCCCTGCTGCTGCGGGCATGTCACTAAATCAGGAAGTCAGGGTGTTTTGGCTGCTGGGCTCCAGAACCAAAATTACAAGTATTTTTACTAAAAATTTTACTGGACATAACAAAAACTACATGGTACGCTAATGCTGGGGCAAGGTAAGCCACCACACATGTTGGGGGGGGGGAGCGGGCGATCTTTGATTGTAGAAACCTGTTCTTTAAATAAACTGCACAGTTTTAGTTTACCTAGGACTGTGTATATTCTTTTTAGACACACCTACACCAGCCCACCCCAGGGATATAGTGGAGGCCACTCTACCACACACTTCAGGGTGTTAAAGAGCCAATGACACATCTGAGAAAACCTAATATTTAGACACAATTCAACTTGCATTTTAGATATCTTTCATAGATTTCTCCTACCTCTTATTTATTACTGAGGAACTTTCCACAAAAACAGGATCTTCGTCCCTGAAAGTTTGTTTGCCCCTTTAGCTTATTCCCAAGTTGAGGTCCAAATCATCTATTATGACATCACAGTCTGTTGTCAAGGGAGTAATGGTGATGTCACAAGCAGAGCATTATGTTATCAGGTAGGGAATAAGCAACTGGAGCTGATGAACTCCCAGGGAACAAAGATCCTGTTTTTATGCATATGACCACAGTAATAAATAACTGATAGGAGAACTGCAGAGATAATGTCAAATATAAGCTGAATTGTATCTAAATATTATGGTTTTCAAAGTTCTCCTGGAAGCGCTACCCACTCTCTAACTTTTTCCTGATCCTCCTCTGTGCAGTCACCATCTAACTGCCTCCTTATCCCCGCTATCCCTCCCCTTGCCTTCCTCTTCTCTCTTGTGTATCTGAAGAAAGGCTTGTCCCCCTTCTGCCACACTTTTGACTATCCTTTCCTCTGCACATCTCCCTATCTTCTTCCCCATGTGTTTCTTTGTACCTACTATGCTATTACTTCTTCGGGTGTCATGCATATATCACTCAGAATATCCTTTCACCATAGATCTCTTTGAGGATTATACAGAAGACAGATTAGAATCACGTTTTAGATCCTCTATGGCCTCACCTCCACATTTACGAAAAGTTGAACAGATCCTTTTTTTTTTTTGCATAAAATATAACATTACTTTTGAAGAAATCAAGTCAAAATATTTTGAATTGACATCTAGCTTGTCTGCCCATTAGGTAAACAGATCATATTCCTTTCTGATGCCACGATATGGACGATAAACAGTTTGGGTGCTCACTTAGTTATCTGTGTGTGACGGTCACTTTGGGCCTTACATAGTGAGGAGTGTACCACATTTTATGTTCATTAATTTCTCAAGCTCATCTTGTTCTTCAAGAGCATGGAGATTTGTTTATCTTATACAAAGAAGATGGACTGCACTTGCTGTTGTACCGTTATTCCTGCAGGCAACTTGGTGTTTTCCAGTGTCTCAATCACTACCACTCAATCTTTCACTGGTGCATAATACCCAGCAGTTCCAGGCACTGTGCACTCTGCACCAGGGGCAATTCTAAGTGTCTTTCCTCCTCTTTTGATTGTTCCCACCAGTCCTTCATCAGGGAAGAAATTCGCTGCAGGTTTGCTGACCTGGTTGCTGGATAACAACAGGTGAAAAGGCACAGTCTGCAGCTTTGGTTTCCCAACCATGTTATCGCCCATTCCTTTCCTTTCCTTCCTCCTATGACCTGCTGTGGAAATTCAATCTTGACCAGTACATAACCATCATGACATGTACTGCAGATAAGCACCATGGAAGAACCTGTAGATGATCATGACTTGTGACCCACCGTCCAGCAAACTTTGGGTCAGCTGTTCTTTTTTATTCTGTTCACTGAAAAAAGGTTTTGTATTTACATAATATAGAACAGAACAGAATATAAACAGGTGCCAACTGCCCACAGACCAGTACTGTCAGCTTCAGAATCTCATTACGTACATATTCCCATGGATATACATGTACATTTGTTGTTGGGCACATCAAAACAATAACACAGACCCTAACTCGACACACATATTCATTTCTGTTAAAACTGTAACTCATTAACATCCTTCACTTTATAATTCATCCGAGTATAAAACATACAATATTCATTTACCCGTTGAACTTACATTTCAGCTTTCTACTCTGATCATCGCCAGCTCAAGAGGGGGATAATGTGGGTTGTTCTATCTTAGCTGGAATGTCAGCATGTGGTCCCACTTTGGTTCCAGGTGGCAAATTTTGGGCAGTCCATTTTATGGACCCTGAGATATCAGGAGTCCTGGTTTGCTCCTTCATTTGGGCTCCTCTGGCATTTTCCTGAGAGGATACCATTTGTATGAATTTCTCGTTAACTTTCTTCAAGTCCTATGGAGTGGAGCTGGTCCTGACAATATGACCATCTTCACTGCATTGCTAACAGAATTCTTTCTAGGTGGGTCTAAAATTTGTCAAGAATGGGGGTCGATCCTGTGGTGGGGGAACGTCCCCTTTCAGGTTGACAAGTAAGCTCCTGAGGCTATCTGCAGGGATGAAAGCTGCTCCTCTGTGTCTCTTATCACTGACTGTAAATTATTGGGAGACGTCACACTTGCAGGGCAAAGAGCCCCTTGAACTGGTATGGGATCCAGTATGGGAGCCAGAGGGGCCATGACAGGTTCTCAAAAGGCCTCCCCACTCATCTTGTTCGCTTAATTCCTTTACCAGTTTTCCACTGGAGGGAGGGTTGTTATTTCTTTCCTCCAGCTGCAACTTCATCTAAATCACGCTGGAGTAAATCACATCCTTCAATATCTGGTCCAGCCTGATACAGCCCTTGTCCCTGGCAGACATTCCTCCTTTCCAGTATGCTTTCTGAATGAACCACTCCAGCTTTATCATATAGTCCAGTAGTCTTTTTTTTCCCTGTCTGCTGGGTTGTAGTTTGCATCATCCCTTCCAGTGTACTGAGGCAGACCAAGGTTGGGGCATCTGGCCTGGTGACCCTCAGGGCCTAGATGGCATCCACTGCAGGCCCACTGATATTCTCACACAAATGTCTTTTTTTGTTGTTGGCATCAGAACAGTGCACATACTGTACCAAGGGGGTCACTTGCTCCATCCAGATGTCAAAATCATCTCCTGCATGAACAGGCTTTATCCCCAGGAAGGTTCTTAGTCTCCTGTCATATCCAGTTTTAAGAGTAGCCCCCAGGCCCTAAGTTGTGCTGGGGATCATATTAAGCAGTTGTGTACATCTTGCACAGTTTTCTCTTCAGCCTGTAGACAGGACTGGACATTTCTTTTCAACCCCAAATGGTTCAACTGGTTTTGTCCTTGGAGTTACCTCAAATACCTTGAGTGACTATGCACCTGGGGTCCTCTTCCCTATCCACTGGTCAGGTACCCTATTGACCTCCACGGCACTCAACAAATATATGCAGCTTATTTGTGCTAGAGTCCATTATCTGGCTTAAAATATTGAGTTTTCCCAGAACTTTTATTCCGCCTATCATACTTTCAAAGTGAGTTCAGTCAGTCCCTTTGGGGATCCCATGGACCAGTACAACTTTAGCAGGATCAACATTCTCTACTTTGCACCAATTAAAAAAAGCCTGAACATCCATCTTATTTTAAAAAGGGTACCACAACAATGTGATACTTTCTGTGTGTGTGTGTGGGGGGTGCTGGTGATGTGTTAAATTTGTAGGTATCCCTGTGGTACCTCCAATTTGTAACCCTTATCACCTAAGTGTGGCACAGCCTGGTATCTCCTGCAGTGTGCTGGAACCTTCAGGCTTTGGGACAGATGGCCCTGGTGTTGTGGAGTATTAACTGAAGTCTGTACAGGTAGCATGGTGCTTCACTTAGAAAGAACTGTCTGACAGGGTTGGTGCCAGGGGCTTCCTACCAGGAAACTAAAATAGGGTAATGCTCAATCCATCCTAGTACCAAGGAACTAATACAATATATAACACCCCACAATTAAGTTTGCTATGCTCTGTAATTTTACAACACAAAAACTGTTAAACATGCAATAAATGCAGAGGAGACAATATCTGCAGCTTAATCAATAATGTGTTTATTTAGGGGATAGGGACAAAGAATAAGGTATTTTGGGGATAAAAAAATAAAATAAAGAGCAATGAGAAATGATATGCTCACACAGGGTAACAAAAATAACATGTTTGATTCCTACTATTTGGCAATTTCCCCTCAGTCTCAAAATATCCCTCACCCACTCATGCATCAGTATAATTCCTCAGGGAGCTCCCAACATTCCTTGCATGCATGCCTGTAAGTGGGCAAGCTACAGGCCTTTGATGTGGATGGACCGTAGCATTGGTGAGTTGCTATAACATAAGGTCCCAAATAGAAAATAAAGTCCCAAAGTTCTTGAAGAAATTGCCCACTGGGAGTTTAAAATAAAGAGTCAGAAATGTCTTAACTTTCAGCTACTTTCTGGGCTTAAGTGTAAGTTCATTTAGAACTGCCCAAGGTCTGTATGGCTAAACAAATTATTTAACTTATTTACACACCAGTGCAGGGCAAGGCTCTGGTCATTACTTGAGGCTTCCTGTTAAGCAGTCATCTCTGCTGAAGTTGGAAGTGGGATGTCTCCGTTTGCAGCTTCCTGTGTCTAGGCTCCTCAGCAGGATGAAGCAGATCACCCTCTGATTTGTTCCTTGTCATCTGCACCCCACAGGGGTCCTTTTCTTCACTTCCCCATAACGAAGCAGGTGCTTGGAGCTATAGGAGGCATAGCCCCCTACTGAGATGAATGCCAACAGCAGGGGTCTAAGAGAACCAGAGCTGCTCTCCTCACACCTAGAGTCATCAAGGCAACCTTCCAATTTTTCAGTGTGTCCCTTCTGTGCTGGCACACCACGTGGCCGCTTGGTTTGGTTATGCCTAATGCTGCCTCTGAGCATCTCATGATGTGGACTAAAGCAAGTCACTTAACCCCCTAGTGCTCCAGTCCATGCAGTTCCAGAAACAGGTAGAAGCAGGACTCACAGAAACGAGATGTTGAAACTCAGCAGGGCTATCCTGGGTAAATAAACTGTAAAATAAAATAAAATGACGAATTATAAAAGGAGAGAAACAGAGAGTGAAATGTGAATATTTACTATTATGTGTGCTACAATCTTTTGATATTGAGTAACAGAAAATAAACAAACACAAAAAAAACATAGTGGCTACATAACTTTCCTTTTTGCACCCATCAGCTCCCAGTGTGTCACTCTTTCAAATTCACCCAAGCAGACCCTGCTGCCCACCTGAGTTACTTACCAGTTTGAATCTCCTTGCGGCTAAAGAATGTCATTTTCAACTGTCATGTGGTGCTCCTGCTGCTACCTGGGGGAAACAAGCTATTACGCTGAGTAGGGTGATCCCTCAGAGTGTCTGAGGCCCACTGGTGTATGTATCAGTATGTGTGAGTGTTGAGGCTGGCAGCCATCATACAATCTACCAACTGGCACTTTTTACCTTTACTCCCTAAGCCCCACCCACCTCATCATACAGTAGATACTACCAATGCCCCTCCTCTAGTCCGGGGCTTCAACCAACAGCACAAGGTCACGCCATCAATACTACGTAAACTGCCAGTCATTGTAGCCTCCATAGTAGGAGGAGGTGATGCGCTAGTTAACGACACTGCTTCCTTCCACCAAGACATCACCAGCCTGGATAGAGATAGCCCAAACTCAAAATGATGTTCGGTTTTCCAGCAAACAGTTCACAGGTGGCATCAACAAGACTCTGTTGCATAAATTTCCATCAAAATTGGAATTTCAGGACCTTCTATTTTTCATAACTGAAGACATTTTGCTAAGAAAATTGTTTTCTCTTAAACTTCATCAGTTCATGTAACTTCTCTACCTGCTGTGATGTCACAATTTTCTGGTTATGATATCACAACCTGTTGCCACAGAAAGGAGTCTGATGTCACAAGCAGATTATAAATTCCGGACGGGAAACAGCACAGGAAGAAGGCATCTTTGGGGCACAGACACTGGTTTCTTTTTTTTTTTTACTTTATTTAAAAATTCAGCAAGTTTACAAATGTTTCATTCAGCACATAATAAGTTACCATGCATTACTTTGGACCTTAACAAGACAGTGTTTACATATGGTTATTGAATACTAAACACTGTCTGAAAGCTACAATCATGTTATATCTGCCAGTTATATACAATCCTGTCAAAAACTTGAAGCATATCAAAAATCTAAAGCATATCTCGGAACACCAAAGGTCCTGATCTTTATTAGTCGACTGCTGGTCACACGAGGCTCCACAGCAGTTGGGATTACCCTATCCCGTACTGCCAACAGCCCCATCTTCATTTCTCAAGATTCAGCTCAGCCATCCTCATTCAGCTGTAACTATATTTCTAGTTCTGGATGCATACCATGTGGAGGAGACCTGTCCCTAAAAAGTGGGGAACTATGGCTGGTGGAGAACATCTTCCAGTGGGCCCCATACCTTGAGGTACCTGTCAATCTGGTTTCTGGCTGCATACTGAGTATGCTCAAGTTTCATATTGTGTAAGCGCAATTTGACCCACTCGGAACTGACGGTATAACATCCAACCACCAGTGTTGAGCCAGCACCTGTTTACCCACCACTACTTCCAACCACCACAAAGGATAGTCAAAAATTGTGGTAGGCCCCTTAACAAATGTCATCCCCAAAAAGATTTCTGCAGCCTAGGGTTGCTGATTATCACCCAGTACCACTGTTTTCTTTTTCTAAAAACTAAAAATACTTTATTGAATTTTCAGTAAAAAAAAAAAAAAAAATGACAGCACATTAGCACAATGTTGCCCTGTCAACATTTAAGGGCTCTGTCAAAATATAAAAAAGAATGGAATGTCATGATATTCAAACGTTCGGGAATGATAACTTTGTAGTGTCCACTAATGATTTTAAGTGGCCTTTTCATTTTATTGTCTGACTGGCTGTTATCTGCTAACCAACTAATGTGCTTTTCTAAAAGTGACACTTTGGGAGTCTTCCAAGGAGATGACCCACCTAACACTTTATAAGATTACCACTTTTAAGCAGCCCAAAGTGGGAGATTTCATACTGAAACATGATTTTTCCCAAAACAATATGTAACTTCAACCAATGCAAGACTTTTTCTTCAAATAATCAAGAACTAAGACTAAGTGTTGTAGTGTTTTTAGTTGTTGATAGTACAGTATATGATGAGCCTGTTTCAGCAGTGGTGCTGAAATGTTGTATTTAATGTTCTAAAGAAATAATGTGAATTATTTCTTTGCACAGTTGTGGTAATAAGCTCCAGGCCCCTTGAGAGGAATTCTGGGCACTGGGGGAAGTGCAGACTCTGGGGACCCTACCAGCTCGCAGCCCCTTTTCTGCAGAATGTATGATGGGTGGCCTGGGTCCCAGGAATTATCCCCTGCTCCCCCACCCTCTCAAGGGCATTGATAAGCACCATTCTCCAGACCAGTCAGCGCAGAACACAAGCTCAGTACTGCAGCTGCTATCAACTAGTCCTCATGAGTGACACAGTAATAGCTCTCTTCCAGCTCTCAGTAAGCCCCCTAACATAGTTCTCAAAATTGTTGATCTTCATTGAGGATATCTCCTTCATCAGGCCACACCTTTGGAACTGTAAGCCATCAGCGTAAAGACCACTCAGAGACTTTTGCCAGCTAGGGGCTGCTCAAGAAGATGTGCAGCATCGATGCGATGTGGGCAGGATCAACATTCCTCAGTTCTTTCTCCTGACATTGATCATCCTCATCAGACCGGCTGAAGAGAAACAACATCACAATAGCCATTTCCATCTATTATTTTCTTTTTTTCTTTAAGTATATTTAACTCCATTATCATTCCTGTATGTCGCAAAAGAACAGAGTCTTTGTTCCATTATTGTACCTGCAGCTACGAGATTTACAAAGACAACACTCTCACTATTTTGTGTGCTGTTTGGGCCTCTCTCACAATGTGAGGGACTGCGAGATTTGCCAGAGTTTCAACCAGGTTACAAGGTGATACCGTCATAAGGCCTTGGAGAACTTTCTCACTCAAAAAGTGTTGAAATCCTTGGAAAAGGCTATGGGGTTACAGGCCTGCATCTCCCTCGCCAATTGAGAAATGGTCACTGAAGTTGAAAGACAAAGATAAAGAACGGTCATTGTCACAGGCCTCCTCGTCGTTTGGCCATAAGCATAAGGACAAGGCTGCTTCACTGGAGAGGGCCAGGTCACCATTGATATCAGGTATATCCTCATCAACACTGACTCCAGCATTGTTGACAAAGGCCCCCTTCCCTCGCAACAGTTGTTGAGACACCAAGGTCAGGGCTTGCCTCAGGCACTATTGTACCTATTATGAACAGTACATTGCTGCCATTGTTGGGCTCCGTCCTGTTGACGCAGGTAGTCCCAAACCCTTTACAGGGCGCTGTTGACTCAGGCTGTGGTGGCATCATCTTCAGATATGCTTTGACGCTTGATACCATTGCTGCCACAGAAAGTAGCTATGCCGTTGACAGGGCAGCCAGAACCAGGGCCTTCATCGATGGTGTCTTCAAGTACATTGCAGATTCCTCCTTCTTAGCCTCTGCTGGCGTCACTGGTTCCCTCTATGACTCCCATCATTGTTAGTGACGAAGATGATGAGGTTGAATATAATCCTGACCTCATGCATACTGAGTGGGATTTAGAGGAGGATTATGAGAGTGGGGCAGTTTGAACAAGGGAATCTGCCCTCCAGAGCCACCCTCTCATCCTGCAGTGAGGACTCTGCAGTTTACACACCCAGATTTCCCCTGAGGATCCCTCTATCCAAGCATGTTGTAGCAGATGCAGTCTGCCATGTGCTTAGCTACGCAAGAGGAAGATTCCACTAAAATGAATCTTAAGGAATTTTGTTTTTCTATATACATTTTATTCTCCTGCTTCTGGGGGGACTGGTCAGCCCAGTCCCCAGCTCCCCAATCTGGGTTCCATTCTTCCCTCAGTGTTCACATACCTAGTCAAAGGTCGCTTCACAAATTCCCCCTTGTGGCAGGGCTGGATGAGGGAGGGCCTTGCTCCCCCCAAAGCATAACCCCAGGTGGACTTGGTCATGTACTGTGTGGGGGTGCGGACTTGGGGATAACTGGACTGAGCTTCATTAAGCTCCCTCGCACTCCATTTTCTGTTTTTTCCCTGTCCTACTGTGGAGTGTCGAACTTGTGCATGGAGGCACACCAGTCCAACGTTCTCCACAGTCCCCTCCCTCACGTTGCTGCCTGCATGCTACCCACCACAAGGCCTTCACCTGGGGGCAACCTAGGCCAGGCAAACATGCCTCCCTACCCTGGGAGAGGAGAGCAGTCCTTTGGATGCTTGATTCTCCCCCATCCCGACTGACCCCTGATGACTTGAGTCCATGTCTCAATTTTGGTCACTTAGCCCTCCACACCACTGGGCCACCCTTCTTATGGAATTTTTGGAGGGTCCTTGTACACCTTCCCTTAAAATTTCTCCTGTGTATCCTGCATTAGAGGATGCTACCTCTGCTCCATGGCATAGGCCCAATACACTGCCTTCAGTTCCAAGGAAGGCTGATAAGCAGCACCCTGCTCCGTCTGCTAAGCCTTACTGTGCTAATTAGCCTGAAACCGACTCTGTAGTCATTATGGCTGAGCTTCAGCCCCTAGGCACAGGAGTAGTTTGCCTCCAGATAAAGAATCTAGGAGGTTGGATGTTATGGGCAAGCATACTTATGGCTCTGCATCCCTGGGCCTGAGGTCTGCAAATTATCAGGCCCATTTGATAAAATATCAGAGTAAGTTCTGGAAGGCTGCATGTGATGCAGCTCAGACTTTACCCGATGGCCCTTTCAAGACCGTCTGGCTCAAAACTCTCTCACTTGGTTCTGAAGTTGGCAAACATCTGCTATGTTCAGCTTATGATGTGCCTTATGTCTCTTCCAGGGCTGTGGCCTCAGGTATTTGCACTAGGCATTAATTCTGGCTCAGAGTAGCTGGTTTTGCTACTGATGTGCAGCAGGTTTCTATGAATGCTTCTTTTAGGGGCTCCAAACTATCTGTACCTGATGCTGAAGAAGCATTTTATGGCCTTCAGTCTTCTAAGATGACTTTACGGTGTGATAACTTTACGGTCTGTTAAATCCCTTTACCCCACACCCTCAATAGGACGTGGAAGGGGAATTTTCATCAGCATGCTGCCAGGTGTAACCATACATACCATAAGTGGGACTGTGGCAGAGGTGGTGGTCCCCTCCTCCCTGATGCCCATGCCAAAGCACTCAAAGGAATTGGTTCTGGTGGGCCTGCCACCCCCGGTTTCACCTCTCTTCTGTCCCGCTCCCCAGCTACTGTCTCCAGGGGTAAGAGCAGAAGAATCTCTGCATTTAAAACAGTTGAGGAAGATCATTACAGATGAGTGGGTTCTGGAGATAATAGCAAAGTGCATGGTCTGTAATTAACAGAAACCCCTCCAGATCATTCTCTATCCCCTTATCTTCCAGGCCACTTGTCCATGCTAAAAGGAAAGTCCAAACACTGTTTCAAAAATGTGGTATCAAACCAGCTCCTCCACAAGACAGGAACAGGGAGTTGTGCTCCAGGTACTTCCTAGTCCCAAAATGGACAGAAGATCTACATCCTGTATCGGATCTAAGGGACCTCAGTCTGTACATCGAATACAAGAAGTTTCAAATGGTGTCTCTGCATGCTTTGATTCCCCTCTTATAAATGAGGACTGGCTTTATTCCCTGGACATGAAGGATGCATACCTTCACATTAAGATCGGGTAGTAAAACAGACAATACCTCTGTGCTAGAGGGAAGGCACTAGCAGTTCAAAGTGTTGCTCTTTGACTTACCCTCTGTGCCATGAGTCTTTACCAAATGCTAGGCAGTAGTTGCAGCAGCCCTTCACAGGGAAGGGCTTTATGTCTTCCCTAATACGGATGACTGGCTTCCAAAGGTCAATTCCAGGGAAGCTCTACTTCATACCCTTTGTCGAACAACATAACTGTATGATGCCTTGGGGGTCACCATGATGTGCCAAAGTCAGTGCTGACTCTGTGTCAATGCCTGAAATACATTGGGATGGTAAGGGACATGACAAAAGGATGTGCCTTCCTGCCTTGGGTCAGGGCAGACACCCTGATTGCTCAGGAGCACTTGGTTTGCAGGAGTCACTTTGTCTCTGCCAGGTTGATGTTACGGATCCTGGCTTTTATGGCTGCTGCCATAGTGACAGTGCTGTTTGTTCAGCTTCATATGAAAATCCCACAGTAGACACTTGGGGTTCAATGGGATTAGCCGACGGATGAGTTGGAACAAATGGTTCTCATCATGTTTTCTCTTCGCACAGCACTTCTTTGGTGGATGCACTGCAGCAACTTACTTAAGTGTGTGTCCTTCCTTGTGCCAGCTCCTGCAAAGACCCTCACCACTGATGTCTCCTGCTCTGGTTGGGGTCCTCATCTTGTCCCCTTCCAGACACAAGGGTCATGGATCAAGGTGGAGGGTGACCTGCACATGTCTTGGAGATGAAAAGTATCCTATACAGCCTCCAGGCATTTGAGAATCATCTCTGCCCAGGTCCTCTGTTAATACAGATGGACAATGTCAGCATCATGCACAACATAAACAAACAAGGGGGCACTCACTCTTATCTCCTATGCAAGGAAGTACTGAGAGTGTAGTACTGGGTGATGTCGCACGACTTTCAGCTGTTGGCTGTATTTCTCCCAGGTCTCCAAAACGTCTTGGTAGACAGGCTAAGCAGGTCTCAGTCCCTGGCACATGAATGGGAACTGCTGACCTCCATGGTAAATGACCTCTTTGCAAGGTGGGGTCATCCAGGGTTGGACTTTCTTGCATCCTCACACAAAGAAAAAACTGTCACATTTCTGCTTTCTCACTCCAGAGTCTGGAGTTTTTTGGTGGGACACTGTCTCTCTCTTGGAAAGGGAAATTTCTTTACACATTTCCCCCATTCCTCTCACACAGAGAGTCCTGCTCAAGCTACAAATGGAGAGTGACATTCTTATCCTCATTGCTCCTTTATGGCCTTGCCGGATATGGTTTCCATTTGCGTCGCCAACAACAGGGTGAAAACAAACTGTCCGCGGAAAAGCAGAGCGATGCAAAATGGCCGACAGCAAGGTACACGACAGGCAATTGCGTTGCACACCTGGCTGGTCACACAGCATGTTGGCCCCATTGCCCCCCCCCCGCACCAACCCTCAAATAAATATAAACACCCCCTGCCCTGCACACATTGTGGGGGGGGGGGGCACAGTTAGGGCTCCATGTTCCCTTCGCCCACAACTGCTGCCGCACAGAAGTCCCAACCACCCAGAACACATTTGTGCTAATCCCCCTGCCCACATTCCACCACCATCATTCCCATGCCCAATTGACGGGATACCTTTCCACTCCTACAACATCTAGCGGTGGAGTATCTGGTTCCTCTGCCTCTGTGTTGACTGCTGTCACAGAACTGGGGGTGTCCAAAGTGTTGGTGGTGCACACACAGGGAAACGGGAAGCAGTGCTGTGAAGGCAGCTAGCCAGAAACAAACATGTATTGAGCACAGCACTCGTGGACTGAGATTACATAAATCATTGGCAATAATGATGAGTTGTGGCAATAGCGCCGATATCTAACTCAAAGACCAGCGTCACCTGAAAACGGGTCTCATTAAGGCGGGTCCGCCCCTTGATGAAGACCCCATTTTGGGTTGCAGTGCTGAGGCTTTGGGTTCATGTCTGGGCACTGTTGCCACAATGAATTCACTTACACCAATGATTTATGCTTGAAGTATTTTTGTCCATGAGTGCTGGGTGCCTTAATACAGGACTTGGGTCTCTGGTCCACCTGTATCTGAAATCCCTACATCTGCATGCATGGCTTCTAAAAACATAGCCATTGCTCATTCTGGGGTGTCTTCTAAGGTTGACGATGTCCTGCATGTGGCTAGGAAGCCTTCTACCAGAATTACTTATTCCTTGAAATGGAAGCATTTAACCTTGTGGTCTGCTTCCCAGAATATGGATCCTTTTACAAGTCCTGTAAATTCTGTCCTGGAATACTTGCTTTCCTTATCTGACTCAAGCTTAACAGTATTCCTCCATTAAGGTGCATTTGGCTACTACATTTGCATTCCATGCTCCTATTGATAGTTGTATGGTTACCCACCTAGAAGTGTCTTGTACTTTTCTCAGAGATAATATATGTAGATATATAAGGGATATGCAGCGGTTCAGTATGTGATAATGCATTTATCTTGTACAGTTTCCAGTGACCTCAAGTAACCTCACGAGTGCCGAAGGCACGAGTGAGAGTTACGAGAGGTCACTGGAAACTGTACAAAATAAATGCATTATCACACACTGAACCACTGTATATTCCATTTATGCAACAGGTTTAGATGTTGTGTGAACATTTTGATTTTGGTAGGTGTAAATAATTTGTCAAAAAAGGGAAAAGAAAATTGAATTTTATGCTGTTTTTTGCTAATTATAAAAAAACAAAATGGTATCTATATATGAAACACCACTCATTTTGTAGATATTTTTGAGCTGAACATTTTTCGTGCTCACAGTACCATGCTATCATTTTTTGTTTTAAAGTTATTTATATTTGTTTGTCAAAAAGTAAACAAAAATTACATTTTCTTCTGTTTTCTTGCTAACCATATACAATATACAGGGTTTATATAAATGAAACAGTATTCATTTTGTAGATAATTTTGTGCTGAACAATTTTCATGCTCACAGTACCATATTATCTTTTTTTGTTTTAAGTTATTGACATTTAAATATGGTTAGTACTGGTTCTGAGGCCGAACATTCTAAATGAATTCTGAAGAGAACTGTGTAGATAAATGAGCTAGTGATGTAGTTACTGTGTGGATAAATGGGTGATGATGTAGTTACTATGTGGATAAATAAATTTATTACCATAGTAGCGAAGATAAATGGTTTTATTCTACAGTTTTTATCCTGACCCCTGTTGCATAAATATATATATATATATATATATATATATATACATATATAGATATACATATATAGATATATATACACATACATACACACACAGACATATGAAACCACTTCTCCATAATCCAGTCCTGCCTTACGACTAGAATCTCATACATGAGAAACTGACGTTGATTCTGTTTGAGCCTGCTGTGATTCATGGCTTACATTTTCTGTTGTGGAAACCGTTATTTTTAATTGTCAAGCTTCTGCTTGCAGAATTTCTGAGCTTCATGCTTTAATGCGTGAGCCTCCTTACTCGATTTTTCACAAAGACAGTCTCTTTATGTAAGAATCCTAAGTTTACCAAAGGTGGTATCCAAATTCACATTAAACCAAATGATACACCTTCCTGTTTACTACTCTGAGCATGGAAACCAGGGTGAGGCACTGCTCCATACTCTTGATGTACACTGAACACTGTGATACTACGTTATTCGCAGTACGAGCAACAGAAAGACTTCCCAGCTTTTGTTTCAGTTCCCTTGGAAGAGACGGTGCTCCTGTGTCTAAACAATGCCCGTCTAAATGGCTGGCTAATTGTATTTTTTTTGTATAATATTTTTACTGAGTTTTATCAAGATATATAACAGTAAGCATCCTTGTACACTTAGTTTCGTATGATCATTAGTATCAGCATCGTTATATTAAAAAAACAATAAAAATTAACCTCTGTCTCTACTCAACAGTTCATTCTACATTCAGAACCTTCTTTTCTACCTTTCTTCAGATGTCTGATGGAATTTACTTTATTCCTGTACAATTCATGTTTATCCTCTTCATTTCTTCAGTCCCATACTTCTTTGTTCGTTAGGTGACCCCTTCTCTGAGCATTTGGGCCTGTCAATGTCATGGAGTCCAGAAACTTTCCCCATTCCAACAGGAATCTATCATCTTTGTCTTTTAGAACACACGTCAGGTGGTCCATGGCTAAATTTTGTATGGTGAGAGTTTTCCATTGTGTTGTCGTCAGGGTTACACAAGATATCCAGGTATTCTGTATGCATTGTCCTGCTGTGGCTAACATTATTCTCACTGGCCTAGGGTATGGTTCCCATCCCTCCTCCCCCATATCTTCCATGCCAAATAACAGCAATAATGGCGTGCCACTTATTTGTTTCCCCCCAATTCCAGATAGCTCCCCTGCTACTGTCTTCCAGAATTTCCTGAGCAAATTGCATTCCCAGAAGTAGTGAAAATATGTACCTCTTGCCCACAATTGGGTGACATCTCTGGGTGGAATTTATCCACCACACTGGGGGGGGGGTAGTATAGCCTATGCAAGAACTTCTACTGAGATTCCTTGTGCGTGTTACATACTAGAAGCCCCATATGTATGCCCAGCACTGTATTCTGCTTCTGAAGGTTCTAACCTTCCACCCCATGCCCCCCCATATGGCAGCCTGCTTATCCCCTGCGCCTCCAGCTAACTAGCAACTTCTCCATCTGCCCGGTACTCCATCCCCCTTGGCACCAAACGAATACCATTATCCTCCCTGACAAAGCCTGAACTCATGGCTGCTCTACATTCCCCAGACTTCCACTGGCTCTCTCCTAGTACCTCTCCACTGCTCCTACTCCTACTGATGCTGTACCTGACTGGTACTAGGAATAACATTGTAATGATTGAAACCTAATGTATGTTCTGAACCAGTTAATGTATTATGTATGTACGTATGCATGCCTAATTGTTTGTATAACTGACGTGGAACCTTTGTAAAAGAGCCTGTGCTCAAAGGTATTTTCAGAATCCTTAAATAAATAAATAAAAAAAAAATAAATAAAAAGTATTACACTTTTCCTCTGAGATTCTCAGCCCCATGTCCATCTCTCACTGTAGTTTAACTTTTCCAGACAGGTTTGGGAAGAAATGCCTATCCTGCTTTGCTGTCCTTCCAACAAGCCCTTTCTCCTCCTTCATGGCTCTATGTAGTTCTAGTTCTACTCCCACCATAGCTGTCTACCCTGCCTCTCTATGTAGACCTCTTGCATATGCCCCTATCTGAAAGTACCTGAATTGATGTGTCTGTGAAATCCCCAGGGCCTGCCTTATCTCTCCAAATGAGCTAATCCCCTCTCTATTGTATATGTCCTCTAGACACTCGATTCCCTTCTCCTCCCACATGTGAAATCCCGGGTCCTCCAGGCCTGGGAGGAATCCCGAGTTACCTGCCACAGGTATCAGAAGCGTGTGCTCTTCTTCCACCCCTCTACGGCTTTCGATCATTTCCCACACTTCCATTGTCTCCAGCACCACTGGATTTGGGTTCTGCAGCTGCCCATATGCTCTCCTACCTCCTGTCGCTAGGTATGCTGATACCCTTCCTGGACAATCTTCTAGGAATACACACATTGCCACCAGGCTTCTGCTGACCCATTCTTTAATGTATCTGTGTTGTATAGCTGTGTAGTAGCCTCTTATATCTGGAATCCCAGACCCCCCTTTCTTTCTTACTTTTAAGTCTATTCAAACTCATACATGGCCTTTTTCCTTGCCATATAAATTTGGTAAAACCCTCTGTAGCCTCCCCCCCCCAAACTCTATTTTGTTGCTCTGGTACCCGGGGAACTCTATCGGGCATCCACTAATCCCCGCAGCTCTACCTCTGGACCTGAAGCCCCTCCGTCTCCTGGCACTAGCCCAGCTATCCCCCTCGGCTCTGAGCCTCCCTCGGGTAGGGCCGCCCTATCTGCCCAGGGCGCTCTATCTGACAATTCAGGCCGGGCTGGGCTTGGCCCAGAAGAAGAGCGGGTCCAGTCGGTGGAGTGTGGCTGAGGGAGGTGGTGCCGTTGCCTATCTCCAGGGATGGGGATCTCTACTTTAGGTCCCCCCCACTGGCTTGGACATGCAATGCATCCTCACGCAGGCACTCATGCCCCCGTGCGTACCTACAGGGTCACTGCCACAGCCAATCCTCTCGCATTTCCTGGTCTCGGGTTGCTGTGCTCCGAGCCAATGCTAGGAGTCCCCAGCTCCCCAGGATGAGTCCCTCCCTCCCTCCCGGGACAGGAAAGCAGTCCTCCAGACGCTCGATCCTGTCCCTCCCCTGCCAGCCCCCGGCAGCCCGGGCTCATTCCCGAACCCAGGTCGCTGGCGTGGCATGATGTGTGGTGTCCAGCGCCTCAACCCTCAGCGCCACCGGGCCAGCTCCTCTCTAGAGTCCTAATGTCCCCTTTACTTGGGCTCACTGGTACCATCTGCATCACGTACAAAATTCTTGGCAGCACATTCATTTTTATCAGGTTAATTCATCCCATCCATGAAATCGGGAGGGCCTGCCACCTGTCCATTTCCCCTATAATACTGTCAAACAGTGGAGTGTAATTTAACCTATATAGGCTGCCTACCTCCTTACCCACCTTTATCCCTAGGTACGTAAGAGCTGCCTCCACCCTCCGTAATCCCCATGTGTCTTCTCTTCCTCCTCTTCCCATACCCCCTATACACATCAGCTCTGACTTGTCCAGGTTCAACTTAGAGCCGGAGTAGGCCGCAAAAGATTCCACCATCCTCAGCGACACAGGTATTGATTCCCTTGGTTCAGTGACATAAATTAGCAGATCATCTGCATAGAGGGTGATTTTATGCTCTTGCCCCTGGCTTCCTGTATCCCTCGGATTGCTGCCTCTGCTCTTAATTGCCAGTGGTTCTATAGCTAAGGCGAACAGCAGGGGTGATAGGGATTACATTGCATTCTAGTGTTCATTATAACTGTCTAATTGCTGACCAGTATAGGCCACTAGAGGGGTTAGGGGGGTATCTAGTGTCCTGGAGGGCTGTACCCAGAGCAGCTACGCTACCCTTAAACCAACCCTCCGGGTGGAGGCACCCGTTAGAACTCAGGCCCCTCAACCTGCGCTTAGTCACACAGGCAGGGGTAGTATCCCTTGGGATAGCGCCACATAGGAGTTACATCTTGGAGGCACTGCTGGGATTAGCGTCCCCCAATGACCGGTATAAAAAATTACAGCTAGGCGTTTAATGGCTACCATGGTAGAAATGGCTTTACACCAGTTGGTAGGAGGGTGTATGGGGCAGGAGATTGACCCCCACAATGCCTTGCTAATACTGGATATCCCCTTGGGCACTAGTAAGGACACTGTTGAAGGGGTACTTTCCAAAGTTGAATGTTTAAAAAAAGCTGTAGCAGTGGTTCGACAGGCTGATTTAACTGCCCAAACTATCATGGCCTTGGTGGAGTGTAGCGACTCTGTGGACAGCTCTAAAGTGCCACAGACTATTACTCCAGAAAGGGTCTCAGCCGCCTGGAGGGTGATGACTAAAAATAGTAAAGATCCCTCCGAGGATGAGCCCCTGCCATTGTCTGAGACTTTCAAGGAGCAGCTTGCTAAGTTGTTATCGGAGGAGGGTAAAACCGTAGAGGACTTTAAAAAGTTGTCTGTGCTGACTGGGGGTGCCCCTTCCCCAATGCCCCTGCCTGCTCCGGCGCCTGCCCCTACACCAGCTCCTATTCCCACATCCATGCCGGCACCCTCATCTGTGCTTGTAGCTAGTCACAACTCGTACCGCAAGTTGAGGATGTTTTTAGGCACTCTTCCTACCCCCCAGGGGGAGAATGGCTGGGAGACCTGGACAGTCTATGTTGCCCCCTTGGTGCCCGAGTGGCAGTGTGTGGAAGCAGAGAAGTGAAAAAGGATCATGGAAAGGTTGAGGGGTCCTGCCTTGGAAGCAATTAGTTTCCTGAGATCCACAAACCCTGATGCATCGACTCAAAAGTACCTGTCTGCACTTGAAGGCATTTTTGGTAGCAATGAGTCAGGAGAGACGTTGCTGTGGCAATCCAAAGGCACCAAACAATGAAAAGGGGAATGTTTGTCTGCTCTGTGTATGTTATTTGCCTGGAGAGGGCCCTACAGAGAACTTACCGGAAGGGTGGGGTAGCAGCCAGTAACTTGAGCCGTGTGAGACTGGATCACATATTGCAACACGCCAAGCACTCTAAGTTACAAATTATCCAGTTAAGGCTCCAGGATAGGAGAGACAACCCACCTGATTACTGCGACCTGATAAAAGAACTCAGGGAGGCTGAAGGCGAGGAAGGAGATTGGAGTGATCATGACACAGGAAGGTTTTTCTGAATTGGAGACCACTAAGGGTGTCCCGCCATGGGCCGAGCTGCTGAGAGACAAGCTACTGAGAGAAGTCAGGAAAGTAAAAACGGGTGCCTTTATAGAGGTTTCGCCTGCAGACAAAGACCCGGTCCCTCTCAGGACATGTCTGTCATGGGAGTGGGGGTGCACCCTAAGGCATCCTCTACTGAGGGTGGCTCCCAGACTGAGATCAAGGAATTGACCGCCACCATAAAGGAACTTTTGAGACATGCTGCACCACCCTCAACGCTGCAAGCAGAAGTCGGACCAAGATCTGTTAATGCTCCAGCTCCTTGTGAAATATTTTCACCAAGGATGACCCACGAGCCTATCATTTGTCACAACTGCGGAAAGGATGGCCATATGAAGAGGGATTGCCGGTCTCAGAAGGACTTAGAGAAAGTGGTAAACAGGCTTCAAGGGGAGCTCCGGAAAGCAAATCAGTGGCCGAGGGGTGCACTAAATGGCTGCAGTGAAGGCTCAGGAAATCCTAACTCAAACTTCTCTGTGGCTAAATCGTCGATCCAGGCCCCTGCTATTGTCCCTCCAGACTGGTCTGAAGTAGTGGGCCCTTCAATGAAAACTACTATGACTGTGAATGGTGTTTCTGCTTGGGCTGTACTACACAGCGGATCACAAGTAACCACTGTGTTTCAAGACTGGTACAACAAACACTTATCTGATGTGCCCCTACAACCTTTGGAAGGCTTGCATGTGTGGGGACTGAGTGAGAAGTCTTACCCCTACCTGGGGTATGTTCGAATCTGGCTGTCTTTCCCCATGGCTGTAGCTGGAGCAGATGAGCAAGTGGAGACCTTGGCCTTGGTGTGTCCACCTACGGGACTGTATGATGGTGTTCCTCTACTCATTGGTACCAATGCTCACATGTTCGGGAGGTTGGCCCAGCTGTGTCAAGAGAAGGAGGGACGACGAACTGGAGGGGCAATGCGAATTCCAGCCTTGGTGAAACGAGCTTATGAACTGCAAAGACAGAACATAGAGATGGAGAAGGATGAGCCCATTCGGATAGTGTGGAAGAAAGATCTCGACTCCTTGGTATTACCACCAAATGCTCAGTATACCATTCGTGGTGAGTGTGCCTCTAGAAAGATGTAAAAAACAAAATCCTCATGCTGGATGCCCCAGAAGAGGAGAAGTTGCTGGAAGGATTATTGGTCAAACCCAGTATTTTACCCGCTCAAGCCCATGCCTGGCGGGAGGTAGTGCAAATCCAGAATGTGTCTGATCGAGAGGTTTGGGTCAACCGGGGATGTACCTTAGCCACGGTGCACTGCACGGACACTGAGGTGCTGCCCAGCAAAAAGTACTCTGGTGAGGAAGAAGAAGTGACCCCAGACCTGTTTGACTTTGGAGAGTCCCCACTACCTACTGAGTGGAAGACCAGGATTAACTGGAAGTTATCCCATAAGAACCAAGCGTTTTCACTAAAAGAATGGGATGTGGGATGCGTCACTGCAGCTGAGCACCATATTCGGCTTCATGATGATAGACCATTCTGAGAGAGGGCCTGTCGTCTTGCCCCAGCTGATATAGATGACATCCGAAGGCATTTACAAGAGATGTTAGTGACTGGGATTATCCAGGAGTTGAGGAGCCCCTACGCCTCTCCAATTGTAGTGGTATGCAAGAAAAACGGATCAGTGAGAATGTGCGTAGATTATCGGACTCTGAACCGGAGAACTGTACAGGATCAGTATACCATGCCCCGAATCCAGGATGCTCGCTTGCCTAAATGAGACCCAGTGGTTTTCAGTGCTTGATCTGAGAAGTGGGTATTATCAGATCCCGATGGCCCCCCGAGGACCGTAAGGAGACAGCATTCATTTGTCCCCTGGGGTTCTACGAGTTCCTAAGGATGCCTCAAGGTATTTTGGGTACACCCGCCACCTTCCAGTGGCTGATGGAACGTGCTGTGGGAGATATGAATCTACTGGAGTGTCTGGTGTACCTGGATGATGTCACTGTATTTGGGCATACTTTAGAAGAGCATGAGGCCTGGTTGTTCAAAGTTCTTGACAGTTTGGAGGATTTCAGTCTGAAGCTGTCTATAGACAAGTGCCAGTTCTTTCAAACATCCGTGAAGTATGTTGGGCATATAGTGTCGGCTGATGTGATCCAAACAGACCGCAGCAAAGTGGAGTCATTGACCACCTAGCCCCAGCCGAACAATTTGAAAGAGTTACAGCGATTCTTGTGGTTCTGCCGCTATTACTGCCGATTCATTAAAGACTACTCAAAAGTTATCTGCCCTCTACTTAATCTTACCCAAGGCTATCCTCCTACTAACCGAAAGTACAAGAAAAGTCTTGTCAAAGAGGAAGAGAAAGTGTATTTCAGAACAAATGAGCTGTTTGGTGCCCTGTGGACCTCTGAGTGTGAGCCTGCATTTTTCGAGATCATTTATCAACTCACCCATGCACCGGTGCTCGCTTATGCTGACCCCACCAAACCCTATGTCCTAAATACAGATGCCAGCTTGAAAGGGCTAGGGGCTGTGTTATATCAAGAACTTGAGGAGGGCCTGCGACCCATGGCTTTCGCAAGTAGAAGCTTAACACCAGCTGAGCACAACTACCCTGTCCATAAACTCGAATTTCTCGCCCTCAAGTGGGCTGTGGTGGACCAGTTCCATGAATATCTCTATGGGGCTAAGATTGTAGTGAAGACTGATAATAATCCATTGACTTACGTGCAGACTTCAGCAAAATTAGATGCCACCGGGCACAGGTGGCTTTCTGCCTTGTCCATATATGACTATGTGGTGGAGTACCGACCTGGCTTGAACTATATAGATGCAGACGCCCTCTCAAGATGACGAAACCCCGCTGACACCTGGGTGAGGTTGTCTGAACATTCCATCAGATCATTATGCCAAAAATTTGATAAGGATGAGCGCCCATCTGTTGATTGCCTGGTGGACTGTTTGGGGCACCCCCGACTCCTGCGTCCCTGCAGCCAACTGTCATTTTTCAGTGTTAGACCTCAGTGCCTTACCTCAGTTTGACAACGGCAGTGTCCAGTGGGCTCAATCCCAAGATTCAATGATCCAGCCTGTGCTCAATGTTCTGTGTGCTGGAAAAGACATATCCAAACTTCGTTCTTGTGATTTAAGAACTGCTTTATTGCTCAGGGAAGGCCCAAGGCTTAAGCTATATGACCAACTATTATATAGACAGACAGTGAATCGTCAAGGCCAACTGGACAGGTAGCAGTTGGTGTTATCCACAGCTTTCAAACAACTGGTACTCAACTCTCTTCACAATCACATGGGACATCTTGGTTATGACCAGAAACTTGACTTGGTGCGCTCGCGGTTCTACTGGCCTAAATGGGGTCTGATGTCGAGACACATATTCGAATCTGCAGTCATTGCCTGCAAAGGAAAGCCTTGCCTCAAAAAGTAGCTCCCCTAGTCAATATCTCCACCAGTGCCACCATGGAGTTGGTTTGCATCAACTTTCTGTGCCTGGTGCCTGACCAGAAAAATATTGGGAATGTGGTAGTTGTAACAGACCATTTTACACGTTATGCTCAGGCCCATCCCACAAAAGACCAAAAGGCCTCCACCGTGACCAAGGTGCTTGTAGAGAAATTCTTTGTCTATTATGGTGCACCCCAACGTACCCACTCTGATCAAGGAAGAGACTTTGAAAGCCAGTTGATCAAAGAGATGCTCTCCCTGTGGGGAGTGCAGAAGTCTAGCACCACTCGCCACCCTCAGGTTGCTCCTCAGCCTGAACGTTTTAACAGGACCCTCCTGGACATGTTAGGCACGCTTCACCCTAAAGATAAACCTAAGTGGAACCAGCAGATTAGCACCTTGGTACATGCCTACAATATCACCAAAAGTGATGCTGTCGGGTTTTCCCCCTATCGTCTCATGTTCGTCCGGGAAGCCTGGTTGCCTGTGAATGTCTGTTTCGGAGTATCCCCGGATGGGGTCCGTGCTGAAAACTATTTGCAATATGTACAAAAACTGAAAGCTCAGTTAAACCATGCGTACCAACTGGCCCACACTATGGCTGCGAAAAGAAACCTCGCCAACAAAGAGAGACATGACAGGCGGGTAAAGGCTCAAGAGTTGTTGCCAGGAGACCATGTGTTGTTGCGCAATTTGGGGCTGCATGGAAAGCACAAAATTGCCGATAGATGGCACCATCTCCACATAGTAGTCAATAAAACTGGATGATCTACCTGTGTATACAGTGCGTCCTGAAAATTACTCTCGAGCTGTTAAAACTATGCAAAGGAACCACCTGCTGTCTATTAGTCAAGTGGTTATTGATGCTAAACCATCAGATGCTGTCCCCTCAGGGCTGGTGACTCATGCTGCTGCTAAAAAGAGACAGAGTCAACCTTCATCAGTTGTTCAAGAATCAAGGCCTTCCCCACAGCAGGCCCAAAATGACAGTGACAGTCAATCTGAATCTGACAGCAGTGAGTGTGAAACTCATTACCCTACTTATGAACTAAGTCAATTGTTTCAAGGTAACCCTATGTGTAATTATGGGGATGAAGCTGGGCCTTCAGGACTGCCTAACTCTCCAGCTTCCTTCCTAGAACCAATGTCCCCTGAGAGTGAGGTGCAAAATATAACGTCTGAAGTAGCTGATTCACTGTGCTTAGTGTAACTGTTTGAACAGCCCGAGGAGGAGCCTAATACCATAAATTTTCCTGGCGACATACTAGAATCTGATGAGCAGTGTGAAAGTAATGGTCAAAACCCTATTGTGCTGGATGACCCTAAGACATTCTCTAGTGATGAGAGTGCCACTCCAGTCAGTGCCACAAAGTCCAAACGTTTCAGAGTTTTCCCTGGATGATAAATCTGGACCTTCTGCAGAGTTCAATGACGAATTTAATGATGTGGAAACAGAATCAACAGAGCAAGAAGCCGACAATGTTCCATTACTAGAGTCTTCACCTAGTGCAGAGGTACCCCTCCCTACTGGAGAAGAGACTAATGCCAATGATGATACCGCAGAACCTGTGTCTGTTCCCCCAAGAAAGTCTGGAACAGCTGGTAAACCAGTAATACACCTAAGCTATGACTCCCCTGGGAGGCCCGTGGACCTCCCCTTAAATGTCGTCCACAAAAGATGTCTATATCTCTGAAAGCTCACTGCCCAAACTGAGCCTGTCTGCCACTTCCAAGCCAATTGTTTATCCTTGAGAACATGATGTCCCTGACCCATCTAGCCCCAAGTTAGCTGATAGGGATGGGCCCCCATCTATATTATTTAGAGTGCAGGAAACAATTACCTGAATAAGTATAGCAATATTATTGTGCAAATCATAGTAAAACAGTAATGTGTATGAAAAATGCATAACTGTTGTCATTACAGAATAACTAGAGTATCATGACTAAGTATAGCAATGTTGTAAGTTTACTTTACTGATGCATCAGTCTTTATTTTGATCTCATATAGTGATAGAACATATGTCTCGTATGGCCTAATGTTGCTCTATAAAGTTATTGAGAGTATAGACTTGACGTGGACGCCAAGTTCTTTCCAGACAGGGAAGGGTGTAACCCCCCCTACAAATGAGGGTTCCTAAAATGTCTTCCTGGGCTTGCCTAATGCCCACTGCCAGGCTGGTGTTCTGTTTTCTAACAGTTTAAAAGTGCTTGCATGTGAGTGCTCTATTAGCCTCCGTGCCTGTCTCTTTAAGAGGCATCATTTTCGTGGGTTATAATTATTCTGGGTGGGGGCCGAGTAGTTTCAGGCTCGAGTCCCACCTGGGCTGCAATATAGCCACTTCATTCTGCCATTGCTAATTGTGCAGAGGAAGCCCTACTAGAATCTGTGATTGTTTGCTGATTATTTGCTTTAATAGTAATTATATAGTAGTTTGTCTAACCTGCCTTCCATTGCAGCATGGACCTTCTGTTTTGCACCACCATCTTGGTTCTGGACTGCCAGTTTGGACCAATCAGTACCACTGGGAACCCTAAAATGGAGACTGTCCCCAGGGGTCTTGTGGGAGTGAATTTCCACAGGAACTGTAGTTTTTACTGTTTGGAGCCTAAAATGGACCTGGAGGGGGAGCCCTTGCTGTGACAGACAGATGGATCAACCAACCAAACATTTTGGATCACTGGTAGTGTGGTACGACAGAAGGGTGTAGACAAGGCCCCTTGCATCCTTCCTCTGGTGAGATCTGGGGTGGCGGATGGCACAAGTATACTAGCTACACAGGGTGGGGTTTTGCTCAGTAGTGCTTTCTTCCCTAATAGGCAGGCCTGAAACTTGATCGTGTTCCTGAGCGGCAGCCAATTAGTCCGTTCGTGCATACAGCATGTGTGCGTGTGGCGGTCTGCAACCAGAGTGAGCTTGCAACTTTATTAAGAGCAGTATGAACCCTCTTAAGAGCTGTTTCTGTTGCTGCCCCTAGACAAGTACAGATCATGTCACAGTAATAAGGACACAAAATATCCACTCTTAGTGCAGACTCTAGTTTCATGGATTAGATTAGACAATGGTGAGAGGGACTGTATGTAGTGAGGGAGAGAGAATGGGGGAAGCAGCCTCAGGATAGGGCCTTGTCAAGGTACAGAGTTGAGAAAGTGGCATTGGTGCAATGGGCGGAGGGGGGCACCCAGCAGGGGAAGTGCTTGACTAAGGTCACAAAGGTAAAGGCAAGGGGTGGAAGGGTGCTGGAGCTGGGTAGGGCACCCGGTACAAAATGTGAGGAAAGTGAATGGGAGCATGCTGTAGGAGGGCAGGGGAAACTGTTTCGGTGGGTGGACATTAGCAAAACATAAGGAAGAGGTGCTACAGACCATCCGTATCGCCACATGGGAGGCTGTGCAGTCAGGTGGGCGGGCCATCAAGGGCAACTGCACTCGGCGGTCGAATTAAGGCACTGTCTGAGGCCATTTTTGAATTGAGCCAGGCATCTGGAGGCCATAATGGGCTCTGGGATTTTATTAAGCCACTGGAGGGCCTGATAGGCGAAGGCACGCTGCCTAAGCGTAGTACGACGGAAGGGTGTAGACAAGGCCCCTTGTATCCTTCCTCTGGAGATCTGGGGTGGTGGATGGCACACGTATACTAGCTACACAGGGTGGGGTTTTGCCCAGTAGTGCCTTCTTCCCTAATAGGCAGGTCTGGAACTTGATCCTGTTCCTGAGCGGCAGCCAATTAGTCCGTTCGTACAGACAGCATGTGTGTGTGCGGCAGTCTGCAGCCAGAGTGAGCCTGCAAGCTTTATCAAGAGCAGTATGAACCCTTTTAAGAGCTGTTTCTGTTGCTGCCCCATAGATCACCAGGCCGTAATCAATTGTTGAAAGGATGGAGCTTGAGACAGAGGCGGAAGGCCTCCGGTGAGAGGTATTTTCTGTGCCTATAAAGGACACCAATTTTGGGGTTAACTGCCCTGAACACAGAGTCAATGTGCTGCGTGAACATGAAGGTGTGATCTAGAGTGAGCCCCAGGTAATTAAATGAGTGCACTTGTTCCAGCGGTTCACTCCCTTTGTTGGAGATGACGAGGGGGAGGAGCCTCTTTTTGTTCTGGGTGCTGGATATTAGCATGGTCTTAGTCTTCTTGTAGTTTAGTAACAGTTTATGCTTGCTGAACCAGTCCTTAAGTTTACTGAAGGAGTTCTGTAGTTCTGATTGGAGGGCACCGTGGGATGAACTGCTGGTAAGGAGAACAGCATCTTCAGCATATAAGATGAGTTTTGTGACATTAGCCGAAGGGAGGTCATTTAGAAAGAGGCCGAAAAGAAGGGGCCTTAGTATTGATCCCTGGGGGACCCCAAGGAGTCTGATCTGGCGCTGGAAACTGTATGCCCAATTTTGACTTGTTGGCTTCTGTGTGTCAGGTAATCCTTGAACGAATGTAAGGCATTGGCCGCCACACCCAGGTTTTGCAGCTGTGAAAGCAGGTGGGAGTGGTTAACCGTGTTGAAGGCTTTGGTGAGGTCTTTGAATATGGACCACACCAGTTTGCCTTAGTCAAGCGCCTTGTGTGCATAGTCCATAAACTCTATCAGGGTGGTGGAGGTACTATGGTTTAGTCTGAAGCCGTGCTGGTTGGGGGATAACAGATAGTATTTGTTGAGACAGTTGTTGAGTTGTCCTGCCACTGTCTTTTCCAAGGTTCTGGAGAGGGGGAGAAGATGGAGATTGACCTATAGTTGGAAACCAGTGACTTGTTGCCGTTTTTATGTACAGGTGTAACTAGGGCTTGCTTCCAAACCTCAGGGAATTAAGCAAGGGCCAGTGACCTGTTTAATAGCTTAGTAACAGGCACTATAAGAACATCAAGAATGAGGGATAGGAGTTTCATATCTATTTCATCACTGCCCATTCTGATCTTGCCTAGTACTTTTTTATAGATGTTAGGGCCTCCTTAACTGTCACCCTCTTAAAGTGGAAGGTCGGTTGTGTGTTATTAAGTGGCTTGCCGATGGGATGGGTAGCATCAGGGTGCAGGTATTCAGATGGTAGCACTGAGGTGAGGTCAGTGAAGGCTGCGTTGAAGGTGTCTGCCATAAGTAGAGAGTCAGTAATAGGGGAATTACCTATATTGAGCAGCTGAGGGTGCTTTTTGTCATCTTTCCCAATGATGCTTTTGATGCGTTCCCAAAACTTCCTTCCATTGCCCTAGGACATGCTAAGTTGGGTCTTGTGATAATTGGCTTTCGCAAGCTGGATAAGTTTAGTGCAGCGGTTCCTTGCTGCCCTGTAACACTGATAGTCATGTATCTTCCGCATGGACCTGGCTTTCTCCTAGAGGTGATCCCTTTCTTACAAGTGGGAGAGTAGCTCCCCAGTAATCCATCCGTTTATGTGTCCCCGGATCTTCCTTTTCGTGATTGGGGCAAAGACGTCACAGATGCGATTAAATCCATCTGTAAAGTAGCTAAGGGCCTGGTCGAGGGTGGGTGCCTGGTCGATAGGGGACCAGTCATGTTGGGTGAGTAACAAGATGAGGGAGCAGAGTTTGCCCTTCCTAAGGACTCTGCTTTCGATTAGAATGGGTGGTCATTTAGTAGGTTTGACGGATCACAGGAAGGTGACCGGGGAGTGGTCACTTAGTGTATCTGGTAGGACCTGAAGCTCAAAGATCTGGGATGGAGAGTTTGATAGGACCCAGTTGAGGAGGGTATTGTTTTCTGACCTGTAGTTCTGTCTGGTGGTGGTGCTGACAAGTTGTGTTAGGTTGGAGGTTGCAACCATATCCCTGAAAGGGGCCGCCTCTTTACCACCCCAGTTAATGTTAAAATCACCTGTGATGATGAGATCATTGCCCTTGTGGAAGGTGGCAATCGCATTCAGAATGTGAAGAAGGCCTTCTTTGGCATATCTGGGGGGAAGGTAGACCGTGGCAAGGATTAGAGTCTTGCCATACTGTCCGATCCTTGCTTTTACTGCAAGGATCTCATGATTAGCTGCCACACTGGTGATGGGGAGGGTGGAGCATTGCAGTGAGTCCTTGGCATAGATGAGGCATCCACCTCCCCTCTTACCTGTCCTGTCTATCCTGTGGGCATTGTAACCACCAACCGCGACTTCCTTTTCACTAATTTTGCTAGTCAGCCAAGTCTCCGTCAGGCAGAGGATGTCAGGGTCATGTTGGGCCAACCATGCCTGGAGCTGTTCGAATTTTGCAGTTAGGCTACAGATATTCAGGGATGCTATTTTCAGGCCCTTAACCTTGAAAGTACCAGAGCCCAGCAGAGCAGGAGGGCCTGAGTCGGCATGTATATTGCCAGAGAGGAGCAAAAGCATAAAGATTATCTTCCTAGCCGAGAGGCTGATGCTGATTTTGGCACGTGACTTTTGTTGTTTGCGCTTGTAGTGGTAGTGTCTGTATGGTGCTGGATTAACTTTTAAAGTGGGGATAAGATTTAGTATTCCAAGGCTAGGGGCGATGTGGAGGGAGTGCGTGAGAGAGTAGTGGGTATAGAAGTAGCGTGCAGCTGGCAGCCAAGTGCGGCAGTTGCTGTTGTTGAGTTAGGCAGCCACTGGCAACCCAGCTGTGGATCAGTTCGGGGCAGCAGCAGCCCAAACCAGTAAAGGAGGCCTGCAGCACCAAGATAGGTGGCAAGGATCAAGAAGAGATAGCACCCCATGTTATGGTTGGTGCGGCTGGCACAGTTGTGGAACCAGCTCTATGCTTTTATTGATTTCTTTTTTTACACTGGATAGTTAACTAAATGTCTGCTGCTTTAATAGTCCATGGACAGGCTGCAGAATGGAGGTGGGAGGGGGTTGCCAGCGTGGGTGTCGTTACAGAGTATTTAATAGAGGCCGGGGTCAGGACGGGTGGGCGGGTCATTTTTAATTGTGGCAATTTGGTCTGAGTAATCATACCTGGTGGTAGAAGCCAAAGAGAATAAATATTGTAATTGTGTCCGTAGTTTTAGGTATTGAAAGAATTTGTTTTTCTCTCTTTGTTTTCCAAATTTCTGAAACCAGATTTGTATGTCTTGTTTTGTGTCTGACCACCACTTCCCTACTTCTTCATAAAGATCATAAACTGAGGTCCTAGCCCACAATATTTTTTCTATTTCTTTTTTAACAAAGGGATCAAAACAGAAGTATTCAACCTCCACCTATTTTGTTTCATATTTGGGGTTTGGAGTTTTTGTATTTGCAAAAATAAAATTAAATGGTCAGAAAATTCTGAGGGTAATGTAGAGAACAAATTCATCTGCACATTTTTAGATGTGAAAATATGGTTTATTGTGGAAACATATTTCCCTCTTTTATAAGTAAAGGAAGGGCCTGATTTCTGAAAATGTTTACTATTCACCAGATTTCCTTTAGCAATGCAATTTTCTAAGGCTTGGGAATCACGGTATTTTTTCCCCCTTCGTTTGTCTTTTCTGTGCTGTGAAACCCACAATTAAAGTCTCCTCCAAGGCAGATCTGGCAGAAGGTAACCAAAAAGGGTTGGAGGGAGGTCAAAAGGTTGACCCTTTCAGCCTTGGACTGGGGTCCATAAACTATGATGAATCTAGTGGGTGTATCCAGCCACAGACCATCTAAGATCAACAGCCTTCCTGAGATTATATCTATTAGTTTAGACTGGGAAAAGGATGTGTCCTGGAACAGTATACCCACCCCATCAGCTTTATCCAGTCTGAAAGACCAATAGGATGGTCCCCATACCCATTCTGATTTAAACAACCTGACCTGGCCTATCGAACACATCCATGTTTCCTGAAAGAAAATTACTGGAAAATGACAACCATGAAAACACTGAAAAACAGCGTAACATTTCTGACAGTGTAAAGGACTATACACATTAAAGGGACACTGTCAACCCCTTTAGTTCTCAAAGTGTCCCTAGTTCAAAAAACACATTCTATGATTGCCAACATTCTGTAATGATTGCTGATGCAGCTGGTAGTTTGATTCTGACATTGTTATTTCTTTTAAAAAGTGAAAAACAGACTGCCCACCATACTGGTGTTACCACACAAACACAGGTTTGTTTACATTCCTTTATCAGCTCCAAGTGCATCTTTCCTGGACTTGGGAACACCCATAACACAGTCTAGCCCCTCATGATGCAGTGGGAGTTTAGGAGACTACTGCCTCATGAGTGACTGCACTATTTGGGAGTGTTTGTAATGCTTAGGAAGTATGCAGTATGAACAGACCCTGGATTGCCATCAAAATAAGGCTGTTTATAAATATACATTATCATGCATTTCAGTTCTATGACACAAGGAGAGAGACAAAACAAACAGCAACATCAATGAATATTAGAAAAGGTAAGCAATCATAAAATTTCGTTTTTTAACTAGAAATAATATGATGAAAAACAGGTTGACAGTGTCCATTTAAAGGAAATTAAACCTAATTTTGTCATTTAAAGTTCAATGAAAAGAAACAAATGGAAACTCAAAGATTCTTGTTTTTTCTTTTTTTCTTTGTGATCCACAACATCCAGAGTGGGGGCAAAAGAGCTCTCCAGGGGGTCAGTTTCCTCTATGTCCATCTCAGTGTCAGCCCAGTTTGTGTTGGCTAAGACAGAAAAGGAATTTTCTTGCTCAATTTTCTGAGCTGCTGGTTTCATGTTGATACTTCTAACCGATCTCCTTCGACTTGATACTGTAGTCCATTGGCGGGGGTGGCGAGGGCATTTGAGGCATGTTCCTGGTGAGGTTCAGGTCTTGCTCAACAAGCTGATCATTGCAGCATACAGGTTGCAGGGTAACCGGTACTTCCCCTGCTGGTTCTGATAAAGACGAAGGGGTAGGGTTTTGTTCTTCTGGCAATGTTTCTGTATTTTTATTTTCTGAAGGTGGGTCTGTCTTATTTTGTGGGTTTTCAGGAGTCGTGGGTCTGGTGAAAGAACTGCAGTTTGTGCTTGCTGAATAAGTAAGTCTGGATTTAATTTCAGATCCTTGTTTGTAGCAGCCCAACGGCGTTCTGAGAAATTATGCCCATATTCTTCGCACAAATCACATCGAATATAGTTTGCGCACTGGTGGATTATATGGCCTATTTCCCTACAACTGTCACATCTGGGCTGGTCACATACATTAAATAAATGGGTGCGGGCCCCACATTTACAACAGGCCCAGGCTTGGCCTGACTAAAAACAGACCCCTCTGTCTCTACCAAGCATGAATGAATTTGGGATGTGGCATATGCCGTCATTATTTTGATGGAGCTTCACCTTAAATTTCCAACCCCCTGTCCAGAACATCTCTTCATCCAACACAGCTTCGGGGGCTAAGAACATCACATTTTTGATTCAGCCAGTTACAGTATATCATCAATGTGAACCCCCTCTTTTCTAAACATGATGGTAACATATTTAATAAGTGGTTTTGTCAGGGGGATCACAAGGGAGAGAATCTGACTCTATTATAACGTTGCCAGAAGAGCTCCAGGCCATGACATGTTCTAAAGCTGATGTAGTTATCCTCACCTGATATGTTTATAAAAGCAAAAACTTTGGCTGGAGAAAAATGAAGAGAATTCTTTAACAAGGCCTTCCCCACATATCTCCTGTCTGGACGTTGTTCCAGACCCCCCTTGTAGCGTATGTGCACTGCATTTCTGCGACGAACAGTTTATTTTTTACTTTTTGCAAATAAATCAGATAGCAATGGCTTAGTGGTAGACTCTGATTTTTCTTCATTTAGATTTGTGGGCTGATCAGACTGGACCACTAACCTGTTCGGGGGAGGTCCGTTTATGCACTCATCTGAAATGTTGTTTTTTGGGACAGGAGAAGGAGTAATAACATTTGCAGCTATAGGAGAATCAGTTTTACCACAACCTTCATTACATAGTTCACTTTGCCCACCCTCAAGTGCACTTTGTATTTCCTTAGCCCCAGTTAGAATGGCTGCAGCCATGCCCGCCACTGGAAGGGACAGTATCTTAGTATGAATTCCAGGTTTCCATTCTCGTGTTTGCAGTGGAAAGGGGGTGTCCCACGGTGGGTCTGGTGTCCAGGATCCATTGGGTAGTTGCTTTCAACCCGAGCTGTGGACAGCCGCCTCTGAAGACCAGGGAGCCAAAGTGTCAGCTGCCAGAAGCCCAGCAGGAGCATCTTGAGACACTACGAATGGAGCAGAGAAGGTAACAGGGATATCCTCACTCAGAACTTCTGGAGATGGTGGTTTCAAGGCGGCTGCTCCCTGTGAGATCTTCATGAAGTGGTTGTCCTCATCAGGTAGTTTGTCACAAATGTTCCGTTTCTCAAAAATTAAGGATGCACGCTTATTTTTTTGCTGCAGATGTCAGAGAATTGTTTACAGGAGGTGCTCTAGCAGTGAAACAAACACTGTTGCAGCAGACTGATGTGATGGTGCTGTTTGGAAAATTACTGTAGAGGCAGCAGGTTCCACAGCTGCAAGTGGCATTTGGTTGCCATGGGATGAGTCATTTGTAGTTCTACCAGGGCAGGCTGTTTCAGCAGTAAGGCCAGAGATTTCTGTGTTTCCCGTTTTGCTCTTCTGAAGTTTTGACAAGGCATCTGCAACTTCTTTTTGTCTAGCTGCCAAGTGTTCTGCTTCTAACTTGAGGTGAGCTTGGTTTTACAATAAGACAGCATCTAGAACACATGAAACGGGTGTACTCACACAGTTCTCGGCCATAGCAACAGAAGAGTCCTGAGCAATTAAAGCATTCTCTTCTAAAAGGTCAGCATCAGCATTCATATTTCCAGTATCAGCGTCAGCAACAAAGAATTCTTTAGTTTCTGGCATTGCAGAGGCTGGGGAGGAGACCTGACCCCCCATCCTCCTCCACATCCATCTCAGCTGGCTCCCCAGCAGAACTGGGCTCCTCCATTCTGCTTATAGGAAGTCAAGCCCCCGGCTGGCAGAGCAGGGGAATTTCCCCGGTGTCCTGGCTAAATTTCCCCTATTCACTAAAAATACCACCAACAGCTTAATCTGGTTCAATGTTAGTTGGCATCCATCTGTATCCTCCCCCTCCCCCAGGACAAGGCTGAAAATAGGCAGCATTGTCTAGTCCTCCTGTCCCAGTCAAAAAAACCTAAAAAAATAAACGCTGCAGTTTAACAGCAGTACCGACCTATATGAGGAGCACTCCTCTGCATCCTTACCTGGTTTGGTATTAAGCAAATATTTGCCTCACTACATGTTTTAGGTAGGCTTCCCTCTCCCCTGGCTTCCTTCATTACTGCTTTTACTAGTTCTGCAAGTAGCTGCCTCAGTTCCTTGTAATATTCTGCTACCAGGCCATCTGGTCCTTCTGCTTTGCCCTTCTTCAGGCCTCCATTGCTCCGCAATACCTCCTTCTGTTGTTATTTCTGCCTCCAAGATTTCTTTATGCTGCTCATTGAGGGCATGAATATCTATCTCATCTAGGAAGGCCACCGCCTGCTCCTCCCTGCCCTCACACTCAGCCGTATACAGCTTTTGGTAGAATTCCTTAAAGCTACTCCTGATTGCCGAATTTTCCTGCACCACTTTCCCATACTTGTCCCTAACGGCGATGATGTGACCTGAATTCCTCCTCCCTTTTATTAGCCTTGCCAACAAATGCCTCAATCTATTCCCCCACTCATAGAATTTCTTTCTTACAAACAGCATTGTTGTTTTGGTTTCCTCTGTAAAGAGCATATTCAATGCTTCCCACGCCACCATTAGTTCTGGTGTCGCCTCCCCCCTCCCTCTCAAATTACTCTAAATTGTAATGCCTTTATTGTTGCCTCCATTTTGTCTGTTTTTCCCTCTTTTCCTTTTTTATCCTAGCCACATAGCTGATTATTGCCCCCCTCATATACGCTTTCCCCGCTTCCCAATACATAGCTGTGGAGTCTACCGTACCTCTATTAATACTGGCATACAACTCCCAGTGAATTTTTAGGTACTTTCTAAACTCTTCCTTGGCTAGCAGGTAGGAGGGAAATCCACAGCTAGGCCTTCTCCCTTCTTCTCTCCTCCCTTGGAGCACCAGGTGCACCATCGCATGGTCCGAGATATGTATAGGACTGTGGGTCACCCCTACCATTCTACTAAAGGTATTCCTGGTCACATATATGTAGTCTAGTCTTGACCATGACCTGTTTGATTTGAAGCAAAAGGAATACTCTTTCGCCCCTGGGCTGGCCATCCTCCAGGTATCTACCATGTCTGCCTCTGACATTGCTGCCTGCCAGGTCACTGTGTCTCTAAAACTCTGGCCATGGAGTAGTGGAGCTTAGAGTCCATTACACAGTTCAAATCTCCTCCCAGGACCAAGGTAGGAAATTGCTCCCTCTGTATGATGTCCAGCATCTGTTGATAAAACGCTGGGTCAGAGTTGGCCGGGGCATATATCCTTACCGTATGTTTGTTTTTCCCCCTGCAGCTCCCACTCAACAAAAACATATCTCCCCTCCTGACTGTCTTTCACTACCCTACTGATCTTCACAGGAAAATTCTTATGGATTAGTATTGCTACCCCATGTTTATGGGATGAATACGAGGTTGCATGGCAGCTCCCAACCCATCCCCCCACCATTTTGGCATGTCCTGTCATCATCAGGTGCGTCTCCTGGAGTAGTGCCACGTGTGTCTGTTTTCTTTTCATGGCTGCTAGAATCTTAGTTCACTTTATCTGGGAGATAACACCCCTAACATTCCATGAAACAATATTCGTGTTATGTTGACTATCCATGATGTCAGTTTAACAGTTTCTTATTTTTGCTTCTCTTACCCAGGGCCTCTGCCCTTACGCTCTTGTCAAACATTTTTAGACATCTTTCATAGGTTTGTAGAATGAACATAACTTGAATTTGAACATTAAACATACCAGCCAACCAGCTAACATTTTTAATCACCTCTTGTTGACAGCTCTGCAAAGGTTTGCACACCAGCATCTCAGGTTAACCACTTGAGTTCCAAACAGATTTTTGCAATCACTTCAACAGTATAACTATATACTGTACATTTTCAGACAAAGGGAATCCCAGTTTCACATAAAGATTTACATATATTTTCTAACCGCTGATATGCAAGGGTGGAGAAAAGAGAGAAACAGCAAGTGAAGGCAGAGAGATAGCGAGAGGCAGAGAATCGCAAAACTGTTGGAGTGATCAGTTCTTAGGTCTCACAAGAAAATTTGGTTAAGCAACCAGACAAACAAGAGACAGAAAAGGAGAGGATAGAACAGATCCTTGCATTTAACTCTTTCTGCACAACAAATGGGACAAGGCTTTATTCAACCCTGTCATAGGGACCAGTTCTGTCCCCTGGGAACTGATCTCGAAGCCACCTGTCTCAACTTTCCTTTCTGGCCCACGACCCTGAAGATCCGATCACGGAGAGGGAGCGAGGCCGCATCGGCCACAGCTTCTACATGCAGAATCCCCTCCCCCCATCGCCCCTTACTTGACATTGTCTTAAAGTTTTCTCTCCATTGTGGACCAAGGTGGTCACATTCATTGTTCCTTCCCCATCCTTCATCTCGATTCTCTCTGCCTTTGCTTCCAATTTTATCTGGTCCACCTCTGGGCCTGAAGCCTGCACACATCCCAGGCAACCTCTGGATCTCTTAGCCAGCCCTTTTCCAGAGTTCACGGAACGCAGCACTCCAGACCCAAAACCTTCCTGCAGCTAGCTTCAATCGCTCCCTAGTTTCCAATCGCAAGAGCAGATCCATTGGGCACTGAGCGGGCGCAGCATCATCCATCTTATCTACAAATCCCTGCTGGCCCACAGTATGTCCCCTCATGGGCTGTAGGCCCAAGGCCCCACCTTCACATACTATCCACAGCCCGTCACGACACTTACACAGACCTCCTGGAATTAGTCAATTTCTTGTTGCCTAGAAGCAGTACATCCACAAAAGAACAGGCAACTCCAACATCTGCAGCATAACAACCTCCATCACTAGAGCAATTGTCTCTTTTATTTAGCTCCAGGGTCTCAGTTTATTTCAACTTATACAGCCGAGAAGAGGAAAAGAAAGCGCCATTATCCTCCTACTCCCAATATGCCAGTGACGAAAATACAGAAAGGGCTACCAAAATTCAAACTGCAGCTAAATCATTCCATTTGCTCATTTCTTGTGTTTTTTATCCTATTCAGTGACAAAGCTCTTAAGTTTCTCCACATCCCAAAATGACAAGGTAGCACCCTCCTGGCGGATCTTTACTGTTGCCGAATATGCAAAGAAAAAGTTAATCTTTTTCTCCCTCAGTGTGTCCATTAAGGGACTGAATTGTTGTCACTGTTTCTGTAGCCTTATGGAGAAGTCCTGGTGTATTGTCAACTGGTTTCCTTCAAAACGCAAGTCTTTCCGTGCCCTGTAGGCCTGTAGAATAGCCTGAGTATCCACAAAATGATGCAGCCGAAAGATTTTTTGCCTGGGCGGTTGATCTGCTGGGGGTCACAGCACCAGGGCCCTGTGTGGCCATTAGATTTTCATTTTGCCATGTTTTATTTATTTATTTAGCTTTTGTTTACTGGGTAAGTACACTAGACAAGTAGTATGCCTATTTTCAGGAACGACCCGGGAGAGCACAAACATACAGTATACATACATGGCAACATTGGAGAAACAGCGTGATACAGTAAAAAACAGCTATAACAACACTTGTATAAAGGCAGAGATACTGCCACACATTGTACAAACAAGACATAGACATTAGAGAATTGCTAAGTACATATTTCATAGACCATCATAGACCTAGAATAGACAATAGCGGACTGCTGAGTATTACATTACAGAGGCTAAGAGCAGTCACATCTTGACGTTTGTTTTAAGTGGGACCACAGGGAGGTGCGAAAGGTCCCATGGGAAGGGGCCGAGCGAACATGGTCCGGAATAGAGTTCCAGAGCCGAGGCACAAATGCGGCAAAGTCGCGATCTCCCATAAGTGTCCGAGTAGGGAGGACTTTAAGCAACTCGGAGGTCTGTGACCTGAGCTGGTAGGGGATGGCGTCCTGTTTAGGGAGGAGATGCGCCAGTCCCGACGGGATGCCCGTAGCAAGCACTTTCCTGGTGAAGTTTCCTACACCAAGGATCAGGAATTCCGCAGGGGGGAGCCAGCTGAGTTTGTCATAGAGCTCACAGTGGTGGGTGAGTTTGAGAGCAGCTAGTGCTAATCCCAGCAGTTTAGGTAATGTGCTCTCACAAAGTTCTAAGGCACTTGCTCCCTCTAGCTCCTCTGGTGGTCCTCTCAACTGCAAATTGCTACATCTGTTTTAATTCTCTTCATTTCTTAGTTCCTCCAGTTCCCTCTCCAGCATTGCCATCTTGTCTGGAACTGGCCTTGTGGTATCCTCTAGGTCTGATACCCTTTTCTCCATTTCTCTGGTTTTGCTGAGTGTACTGTGCCACCATTTCCTTCATTCTCTCCTCTATCTTTGTAAGTCTGGGATTCAGCCTGGCTAAGACTTGTTCCATGACAGCCCACACCAGGGCTCCCATTTTCACCGCAAACAAGAGACAGAAACATAGAATCTGTCGGCAGATAAGGACCATGTGGCCCACCTAGATTGCCCATTCCCAACTCACTGCTGCAGCCATAGATCCTATTTGATTTGCGGCTCTCCTGCTCTGCACATCTCCAGGGTACCCTTAGGTCTATCCCATGCACTCTTGAACCCCCGTATTGTTTTCGCCCCCACCACTTCTGCTGGAAAGCTGTTCCACGGCTCCACCACCCTTTTCGTGAAAAAGTACTTCCTAACATTACCTCTGAGCCTTCCACCCTTAGCCTCATATCATGCCCCCTTGTTCTTGTGCGGAGTTTCTCTGAAATATGCTTTCCACTTGTACCCCTGTTTATTCCCCTAAGGTACTTGGAAGTCTCCATCATATCTCCCCTCTCCCTTCTTTCCTCCAGTGAATAGATATTAAGGTCCTTAAGTCTTTCCTCGTAGGGCTTCTGGTGTAGTCCACGTACCAACTTCGTTAACCTTCTCCGGACTGCCTCTATTTTGTCAATGTCCTTCCAGAGACGTGGTCTCCAGAACTGGACACAGTACTCCAGCTGAGGCCTCACCAGTGATCTGTACAGAGGCATCACCACCTCTTTCCTACTGCTTGTTATGCACCTCCCTATGCACCCAAACATTCCGTTTGCTCTCCTCACTGTCTTTTCTCACTGTTTGGTCACCTTCAGGTCGTCAGATATGATAACCCCTAGATCTCTCTCCTGACTTGTGGTGGTCAGAATTTCCTCACTCATCCTATACTCCTCCCTTGGATTCCTGTGACCACGGTGCATGATCTTGCACTTTATAGCATTGAAACTCAACTGCCAGACACCGAACCACTCCTCTAACAGGCTTAGGTCTTTTCTCATTTTTTCCACCCCCACCAGTGTGTCCACTCTGTTGTAGATCTTGGTGTCATCTGTGAAGAGGCACACCTTTCCCTCCAGACCTTCTGCAATATCACTAACGAAGATGTTAAATAGGACTGGCCCCAGCACTGACCCCTGTGGCACCCTGCTGGTCACCTCCCTCTCCTCAGATTTCATGCCATTTATCATCACCTTCTGAGTCCTGTCCCTTAGCCAGTTCCCAACCCACTTTACCACCGTAGGACCCACTCCCAGACTCCCCAATTTATTTAGCAATCTCCTGTGTGGGACAGTGTCGAAGGCCTTGCTGAAATCCAGGTAGGCCACATCCACCGCCCCTCCCTGATCTACCCCCTGGTTACCCAGTCAAAGAAATCTATAAGATTTGTCTGACAGGATCTTCCTGCTGAGAATCCATGCTGCCTTGGCTCCTGTGCCCCACTGTCCTCCAGAAACTTCACAATCCTCTCCTTAAGTAAGGACTCCATTAGTTTCCCCACTACTGAGGTCAGGCTTGCAGGCCTGTAATTGCCCGCCTCCTCTCTGCTTCCACTCTTGTGGACAGGGACGACATCTGCTCTCCTCCAGTCCTCAGGTACCTACCCTGTCTCTAGTAATGTATTGAAAAGGGCAACCAGTGTTTCCACCAGCACTTCCCTGAGTTCCTTTAGTACTCTGGGGTGGAGCCCATCTGGCCCCATTTACCTTATCTGCTTTTATTCCCCCCCCCCAGTCCTTCTAGGACTCTTTCCACCATGAATGGGTTGGTGTCTACCTCCCTCTCCTGAATACCCCTCTTAATAAGTCTTGGTCCCTCACCCTCTCCTGGTGAATACTGAGCAAAAATACTTGTTCATTATTTCAACTTTTTCTAGGTCATCCTCCACCCTTTCTCCTCCTTCCTTCTTCAGCCTAATGATTCCATTTCTGGTCTTTCTCCTCTCGCTAATGTATCTAAAGAAGGCCTTGTCGCCTTTCTTAGTAGCCTGGGCTATACCATCTTCTGTGTATCTGGCCTGCTCCAATCCCTGGAGCCACCTCAGTCTGTGCTCCTTTCTTCAAACTTTTGGCCACTCGCTGTTCAGACCTTATATAGTTGAGGGTAGCAAATATTCCTCCATACCACTTCAGATTCTTAGTAAAGTTATTTTAATTCCGATCACTCAAGGTAACTGCAAAAATGTTAAGCTTTTATAAGCACTGTGGGACAGAGCTCTGGTGAGACACATCCAGTCCTCTAATTGCTCATTAGCACCCTCGCTAATTGTATTTTGTATATGGCCACTCTGGTGCTTGTTTTAGAAATGTCCCTGCTGCTGACATATGTGCTATTGTCACTTGGAGCACTGTCACACTTTCACTGAACACTACATTTGGACATTGTCTCTCGTAGGCGTGCTGGCTTTGGACTTGCTGTACTGTAAGGCCTTCTGTCCTGATCACATATCAGACTGTTCCATCCTCCCCAGCTGCTTGTACTACTTGATAATCATTCCAAAGGTGTGGCCTAATGGGGGAGATATCCTTGATGAAGATAGAACTGTTACAGAAGAACTTACCATAACAGGAGATCTTCGAGAGAATCTTCTCCATTAGGCTATCAAAAAGTTTATTAGTGGTCCTGATGCGGACAGCTCACAGTTCGAAAGGTGTGGTGGAGGAGATTCTCTCAAAGATCTACTGTTACAATAAGTTCATACATAACTGTTCTTTCTGAAACAAGCTCCTGCAGTAGAGATAACTTGCAGGTGAAACAGGGACACTGTAACGTGCTATTTTGTGTGACTGCTTAATTGAAAAACTGAATGTAGTAGGGCAGTGGGGACTTGAAAACAGTAAAATGTGTAGAGGAATGTTTCTGAAACGTGCTCCTCATGTACTATATACATTAAGGCACCCCCAAACTGTGAGGTACAAGCTGGAATTCCACATCTTGTTGGCAACAGTGACATCATAAGGTCACATAAGCGTCACTCTTTGCCTATGATGTCATCAAACTAACTTGATGTGGACCATTAGCTTTTATAAAATGGATAGGGAGAATCCTACTCCTGACTGGTGAAGGTTCTAAAGCAGTGCAGCTCAGGAATATTAACTATACTGCTAAACGTATCTTAATTTTACTTTTACTGTAGACCAATTTTGCAAGCGCAATAAGACACTCCAGGGTGTGAGTTACTATTCCTGAAACACACTTCCATGTGGTTAAAGACATTCAGTGCAAGCGCCTTGTGCCTCACAACACACCTGTGCATGCAGTTTAGGAACAGTAACCCACACCCTGTTGTGTCTTATTGCTTACTGTACCGCAGCTGGGGGTACATTATTCCATATATACAGTTTCCTAATATTTATAGTTTAGTCGATGTATCACAGTTTTCTGCAACTTCTAGAAGACAGAATGAAAATATTTTTTTCTACTACAAGATCAGGACATTTAGCATTTTTCATGTTTTTTTTGGCAGAACACAGCCATCCAAACCAGGATTATCCTAACAAAATCAGTAGAGGTGGTAACTCTACACTTTGTGGTTATGGTTTATATGAAGACAAAGTTGCACATACATTATACTACATTTACAAAGCTAACATTTCATGTTATGAACTTTGGGGGCCCATGGGGGAGGGGGTCACTGACTCTATTTAAAATGTGCAGCCCTTCCCATTATAAGTTAATGCCTGTACTTGTACACATTTTTATATATTTTTTTATTTAGTATCTCAGAATATATGCATTTCTGCTTTAAAGAGCCTCTGATGCCATTTTGACAACTTTGAAAAAATGCAGTATTTAGACACAATTCGGCTTATATTTCACATTTTTCTGTAATTCACTCCCTAATTTCATCATTACTAAGGATATTTACATGTAAATAGGATTTATTTATTTATTTAGATTTTGGTAACCGGGTGAGCCCACTGAGACCAGAGGTCCCTTTTTCAGGGGCGACCCGGGATTAGTAACAATGCATACATTGCATACGACTCGAACACTACAGCGAATGCCTTTAACAGATTATTCACAGACCTGTCTCAGTACACCTCATCCTTCGCTTCACCTCCCACAGCATCTCAGCCTTACTGCACACCCCAGAGATCTGCATCTGGTGCTGACCACTGCCAACTAACTACTACCCCCCCTTTCCACTTTAAAGCTATATCTAGATCCGAGGTCCAAAGGCTATTGCAAAACATATCTGACAACACTAGCCCCGGCTCAGATTCACTCGAGCCACGACTCCTGAAGCTAGCGGCACCATTGATTGCCTCGCCACTGGCCAAGATTTTCACTCTGTCTCCCTCTCTTGGCATTGTCCCAGATCTCTGGAAGATTGCCTGAGTTACTCCTATCCTTAAAAAAGGAGACCCAAAGGATATCAACAACTACAGGCCCATAGCCATCCTCTCTGTGCTAAGGAAGCTACTGGAGAAGCTTGTTGCAACTCAAACTATTGACTATCTCACAAAGAACAACCTTCTCTCAGACACTCAGCATGGTTTCAGAAAAGAGCACAGTACCTCAACCACTCTTCTCAAATTCTCCACCGATGTACTCTGCAACATGGACAAAGGCCTACTCACTGGCGTAGTATTTATCAATCTTACCAAAGCTTTCAATCTTGTTGATCAGCCCCTGCTTCTCTCAACCCTGCATAGACTTAAACTTCTCATCCTCAGTAGCTGACTGGTTTAACAACTACCTATCAAACAGATTACAACTTGTTAAATTCAACTCCGCTCTCTCGGATATGACCAGCACTGACATCGGAGTACCCCAGGGCTCCATCCTGGGACCCCTTCTTTTCTCGTTATACATCAACAACATAGATTATGCCATACTCTCCTGCTCAGCTATCTTATATGCTGATGATCTCGCCCTCTACTACAGTGCTGACAAAGTTAACATCATTAACAAAAACCTCTCCTCGGATTTCAGGAATATGCAAACATGGCTAAATGCTAATAAGTTCATCCTCAACACAAAAAAGACCCAAGCCATGCTATTTGGCACTGCCCCCAAACTTAGGACCTGTAAGGAGCCCCTCCTAGTCCATGACTCTGGGGGTCTCTCATCGACTGTGTCACATCCTTCAAATACCTGGGAGTCCTCCTTGATAAATCCCTTGATTTCAGTCTGCACATCCAGTCAACCTGTAAAGCAACAAATGCCAAACTTGGAATCGCCTATAAGACTTGTCACCTGCTAACACCATCCGCCAAATTGGCAATTGCCAAGGGTATTCTGCTTCCAGCGCTGACATATGGTGTCTCCACTTTTGCTAATGCCCATCAGACTGCTCTCCATAAATGGGATGTCGCGTATAACAACATATGTCGGTATGCCTCCTCTTCCCATCGCCTCAAGCACCATTGCACACTGTACAGCGACTTAGGCTGGCTCTCCCCAACTGCCTACCGACTATATTCCCTAGGGACCCTCACAGACTCTGTTATCCGTAACCAAACCCCCTCCTCCCTTGCAGCTCTAGCCGAACCACAGACACCTGCCCATGGACTACGCTCAGCAAACAAATTTCTACTCACCATACCCAGGTGTCTTACTTCCAAAGGCTCTAGAGCATATTACTGCACCGCCCCAGCCACATGGAACTCCCTCCCTCCTGCCCTGAGGCAGGCTAACTCCCACCCAATCTTCAAAAAAGAACTATATCGCTACCTATCCCGGGACCCCTGCACATGCTTTGATCCCACTTAATGCCTCACAGCTAACCACCCTATTTCGCCCAAGACACTACTGCAGTACTAAACAAGCTTTGCTATAAAATGCCTTTATAGCTGCCACTTAGCCCAGTTTCAGTTATTTGCATGTACTAATGTCACTTTTGTCATCTCTGTACAGCTATATGTATTATCTCGAGTACTGTCTGACTTGATCTGTATTCTAACCCACCTGTACTATATACCACGCACCTGTACTATATACTATGTATTGTATAATCTCATTTCATTTTATGTATGTATTCTTCCGGGTCATGCCTGAAAATAGTCAGCTTTGGCTAGTGCACCTAACCCGGTTAACAAAAACTAAATAAATAACTAAAATACATACATCATACATAGGTATAAAATACAGTAATTTATAATGACTGAATTTTTTTTTTTTTTTGAAATAGTAATTTTATTGTTTTTCCAGATGCAATTGACCTTACATTTTCAATCATCACAAGCTGAAGACCTAAGGATAAGGAACAAGCAAACGCAACGTCATACAGTCAGGAGATTAGAGAAATCTACCATGCAAGAGTAATATACCCACTTCCTGAAATTACCTTAGGTCTAATACATACTGCATCTTAACTTTACTAATCTAAACCTAAGGGATAGGGAAAGGGAGAGGGAAGGGTTGACACCGGAAAGGAAAAGAAAAAAAAAAAAAAAGGACACCACCAACATTATTTTATCAATCTATCGCCCTAAAATTTTTAAACAAACTCATTAATTGAGGCAATCAGATGGGACATTTTCTTCAATAGTTCTTCAAGCCCACCAGAAAAACACCTATCCAAGTGTATCAATTAACAAAATTTAGCCAGAATCTCTAAGATGTCAATCTGCCCTTTCTGGGCTTGGAACTCAAGAAAGGGCATCCAATAAATTTTAAATTTATCCCTCTGCAATCTCACCTTTGCCGTGAGAAATTCCATGTCCATAATTGATAAGCAATTTCTATACCATTGCTCATAATTAGGGGCATCTTTAGACAACCAACATTGTGTGATTGCTTTAAGAGCCGAAGACACCAGAACATTGAATAGATATCGCAACGATTTTAACTTAACCTGCACCGGATAAGACCCAAGAATCCAGTGGATAGGGTCATCTGGTATATAAGCCCCCAGCATCCCACATATATGCTCTCTCACCTTTTCCCAAAAACCATTAATAACTTGGCATTCCCAAAACACATGTAGGTGTGTGTCACTCTGTCCACACTCCCTCCAGCAAAGGTTTGTGGAGTTCCAACCAAAATGTTGGGTGACCACCGGAGTTCGAAAGTATCTAGAGACTACCTTCCAGCGAAATTCTCGCCAACTGCTGGAGGCAGTGGTTGAGTGTATAGCTTCCCAAATACGACCCCAATCCAGAGTAGCAATCCCCTCTCCAATTTCTGCTGCCCAATTCATTTTTATGGAAATCATAGGATCAGGCTCTAAATCCGACACACATTTCATCATCCGGGATATAAACCCCTTTGTCTCTGTTCTGGTGGCCTCCGCTCCCAACGCCTCTACTAAGAGATTATTATCTCCATCTGTTAGTCTATCCTTGATATATTTTTTACACGACAAGAAGTGCCTAAGCTGTAAGAATCTGAAAAAATCAGTGTCTGGAAGGGTAAATTCCCTTGACAGTTGCTGAAAGGATTTAAATCCCACCTCAGAATACAGCTGGCCTACTTTAATAAGGCCTTTACTATACCAGTGCTTGAATCCCAGATCCCAAGCCAGTGGCCCAAAATCCAGGCAGGCCCTAATTGGGGAATCTGCTCTCAGAACCATTACAGTACTTAACTTTTTATTAATTTCCAGCCAGGAAGTGACCACTAGCCTGGACCAGGGATTACTTCCGTTCAAGCGCTGGACTCCCTTATAATCCATGTAGATCAAATCTCCAATATTTCCTAATGAAGATTCCGGTCGCTCTATTGCTACCCAAGGCAAGGAGTCCCCCTGCTTCATCAACGGGATTAGAGGCTGTAACTGCGCTAACCAAAAATATTTTCTAAAATCTGGCAAACCCAATCCTCCTCTCTTTTTATCTCTAAGCAGGACAGACCACCTTACCCTAGGAGTGCTACCCGCCCAAATGAACCTAGACAAAGAGGTCCTAAAATCTTTCCAAAACTGGGTAGGAGGCGTGACCGGTAGGGATTGAAACAAAAACAAAAAACCGGGTAGCACATTCATTTTCACACAGTCCACTCTGCCCATTAAAGAAAGGGGGAGCTCGGCCCATCTACGCAAGTCTTCCTGGACTACCTGCAACAGTCTACCATAGTTAAGGGCGTACAGTTTAGCAATATCCCTAGAAATTCTAATCCCTAAATACTTAATTTCATCTTTTGCCCATTTGTATTTGCCTACTACTGGGGGTTTCTCTTCCCTCTGCACCCCTTAAAACATAATCTCTGATTTAGTTTCATTAATTTTAAATCCCAAAACCTCACTAAACGATTGGATTAACGAATTAATCCGGGGCAGTTGTTTTTCTATGTCTGAAATATACAATAAAGTATCATCCGCGTATAGTGAGATTCTAACTTCCACCCCTTGGCTTTGTATGCCCTTGTAATCAACCGTTTGTCTTATAAGGGCAGCAAAGGGTTCCATACACAAAGCAAAGAGCAGGGGCGAAAGAGGACACCCTTGCCTAGTTCCCCTGTTAATTCGGAATCTATCTGAAGTCACCCCATTCACCTTCACCCTTGCCCAAGGGTTCCTGTATAAATTAGCAGTCCAACTACAGAATCTATCTCCAAACCCGAACTTCCTCAAAACCTGTTCTAAGAACAGCCAATCCAGGCGATCAAATGCTTTCTCCGCGTCAAGTGCCAATACCGCCCGATATTTGTCCGGCGGGAGTGACCGAGAGGCGGATAAAACATTAAGTAATAATCTTATATTATCCTGGATATGGCGGCCTGGGATGAATCCCGTCTGATCCATATGCACTAATTCCGGAATAAATTTCTGCACTCGACAACTTAGGATTTTGGCAAATATCTTAGCATCTTGATTAATCAATGAGATAGGTCGATAACTCCCACACTCCGTCGGGTCTTTACCCGGTTTTGGCAACACAGTAATCACCGCTTCTTCCCAAGAAGGTGGGTAACTCCCCTGCTCCTGAGCCGCATTACACACCTTACACAACAAGGGGACTAAGTCATCCATAAAGGCCTTATAAAACTCTCCCACAAAACCATCAGGTCCTGGGGCTTTCCCTCCTTTTAAACTTTTAATGACCTTCCTCACCTCCGATTCTGTAGTTGCCCCATCTAACTTATCCCTCTGCAGATCCCCTAACTTTGGAAGATCGACGATGTGGAGAAACCCCTGAATTCGACTGAGGTGGTCAGGAATTCTTTCTTGGGTGTACAGCCCCCGACAGAACTTACCAAAACTGTCTACAATATGTCTCGGGTCGGAAGATATATCCTGGGACCCATGAGTCTTAAGTTGTGGAATGTACCTTTCGGCCTCCTGCTTCCTAAGCCTAAGGGCCAGTAACCTGTTCGCCCTTCCCCCAGATTTGTAGTATCTTTGTTTAGTGTACCTAAGGGCATTTTCTGTTTTAACATTCATTACCCTATTATATTGCTCCCTTGCTATTCGTAAATTTTCAAGGACCGAGGCATCCCCCGTGCTTTTGTGTTCCCCTTCCAAGGCACTAATTTTATTTAGCAGATTACCTATCTCCATTTGGGTGCAACGATGTCTGTACGAAGCATAACTAATGATTTGGCCCCTTAAAACAGCCTTTAAGCCATCCCAGATGAAGCGGACATGGGTATCCTCTTCCCTATTGTCTAGTAAATAAAGCCTGATGGTCTCTTTCAGCTGATTCACAAACCCCATATCATTCAAGATACCCGGGTCGAACCTCCACCCCCCCTAGATTTGACCTCCGAGCACCACAAATTCGCACTGACCATAGCGTGGTCCGAGAAGGTCACCGGGTGAATTATTATATCCCTCAAGTCATTGGAATATTTAGATTGAATGTAAAATCTGTCCAACCTTGAGTAAGTTTTAGTCACCGATGAAAAAAAGGTATAATCTCTGGCATAGGGGTACTGTTGCCTCCATGGGTCTATCCAGCCTCCCTCTGAAAGCAAAGTTCTAAGGAGCCTGGAATTAGCCACCCGATGCCCCTTCCCCCCACCACTCCTGTCTAATTCGCTGTTTTCTACGCAGTTCCAGTCCCCTACCATTACTATTTTCCCTGAGGTCAAGGAATCTATTCTGCTAAAAAATTGTCTAAAGAAGCTCCCAGAAGGGGGCGTAGGCCCATACACAGCCGCCACATGGAGAGCATGCCCCAAACATTCCCCCGATATTATTACAAAGTGACCTGACCCCTCCGACTGTACCCGGCGCACCATTAATGGGAGCCCCTTTCGAATAAGTATAGCTACCCCTGCTCTGGGGGCCTTGGGACATGAATCCGCATAAACCCTTCCCACCCATGATCTCGTGGTTTAGAATGTTCCAAATCTGATAGCTTTGTTTCCTGGAGGCATGCTATGTCACACTTCAGTCTGCCCAATTCCCGCAGAATACGCGCTCTTTTAACCACCCCATTTATCCCCTTAACATTAATTGTCACAATCTTAAGTGAAGTCATACTTGGATCCTCGAACTAGCATAAGCCCCCCATCATCCAGACTCTCTCTCAGTTTGGCAGACAATATTAAGGCATGATGTTCCAAAACTTCAAAAAAAAAAAAAGGAAACGTAAAAGAAACACTAACAATAGCAACAGGAAAAAGTAAAAATAAAGTCTATCAACATCAAACAACACCCATTCCAAAATAACTATGGGTAAACTGTCTTCACCCATCTCAATTTGGGGGAGAGAAACGCGGTCATAAACCACCATCAATCTTAAATGGGGTACCCTTGCTGGGTTACCCGAAAGCTCAAACAGAGCTAAGTGTCTGGAGGTTAGGTAGTAAACTCTCCAGAGACTAGGCGCTTATAGCCCTAGAATGGTAGGAGCACAGGTGTTTGAGAGTACCCAAGGCTGGAGCCTCGGATCACCAAGAGCCCAACCTTCCTGCCAATGTGATTCCGCCTGGCAAGCAACCGAGACCAGGCACCAAAGGCACAGCAATTATAACAAAAAAAAAGAACCTAAAAGGGCGCGAGGCACCCGGCACCGAACTCCTCACCCCCAATCAAACCTGATAGCCAAGAATAATAGGGGTAGAGGCAGGCCCGGCCACCGTTACCCACCCGCCTCCCCAGAATACCACATTCGATACCGCTCGCTCGCCGCCCCGCCTCAGGCCACCATCGAGGCCTCGCTTCAACTTCAAGAAAACAAACCAACTATAATACGTGTCAATTCTAACTCTCATATTAAGCCCCCATAGACGACATCCTGGACTGATATAAATATCAGATGGGCCCACTATATTTGAGCTGCAAAATCGGACCAAAATATATGGGGGAATCAATACAGGGCTACCGCCCGGAACAGGTCCAGCCGTAAAAGGGTTCCCGCAGAAAATCCCAGCATTGACCCAAATGATCCAGGCAGACGAAAGGAACCCAGGAAAGCGAAAAGAGAAAGAGAGAAAAAAAAAAAAGTCACAATCTCCCCTGCACTGGGTAAGTCTTCCAAACATGCCCCAGCATTTCATTCATTGCTAAAAATAACAAACAGAGCTGTGTCCTTTAAAGTCTCCTTCAGGCTGGGGCACTATTCAGGTTTCCTTCGCTTGAACCCATCTTGATATGTCCGCATGCAACGGTAGCAGTGCTTCCACTCCCTCTTCGCCCGTTTCCTAGGGCCTGGAGCGATCGACCACAACAAGTCCTCTATCTCCTTCTCAGCCAGTTCCTCCTTCAAATCTGGTACCGGGACTTCTTGTGAGGAAAGGAAGGAAGCCTCCGCCAACAGGGAATCAAAGATTTTAATGCCGTCTTCCTTTTGAACCCAGAGCTTAGCAGCGTATCTCAAAAAAGCCTTAAAGCCCTTTTCTCTCAAGGCCTTGACCACCTGAAGCACCTTCTTCCTCTGGGCGAACAGTGAAGGAGGGAAATCTTGATCCACATATACTTTCTGGCCGTCTACATTGAGGTCTTTCTTGGCCCAAGCCTTCTTTAATATCTTTTCCTTCGATGTATAGCGCAAAAACTTCACAATTATAGACCTTGGTTGCATACCAGGTTTGGGTTTGGGCGCGATGGATCTATGGGCCCTTTCTATTTCTGTATTAAAACCTCTTCCAAATCCATTCCTGCTTTAACCATGAGTTGATAAAGTCCTCCATGCTAAGGCGGTCTACCCCCTCCGGGATCCCAAAGATCCTGATATTGTTGCGGCGAGCTCTCGCCTCTGCATCCTCGGCCCTCGCCGTAAGCTCCTTTTCCCTTTTATGCAGGTAGGCCAGGGATCTTCCAAAAGCCATGTGCTCTAACTGAATCATTTCCACATTCTTCTCCATCGTGGTAGTGCGAGCTTCTAATTTCTTAAAGTCGTTCTGGAGACCCAAAAGCCTGGCGTCTATACGATGCAAGATTTTAAGCATTCTGTGGCCATCCGCTTTAGTAAATGTGGCCGTAGCTTCAGACCCTGAACCTTCCGACTCTTCCCCAAAAGCCGTCAGCAATGATGAGCGTGACTCCGCTGGGCTCGTAGGCCTTAGACCTCGGCGACTCCTCGATCGTCTCCTTTCCCCCTCCGCGGGCGTTTTTCTTGATCGGCCCATCAAGACAGGGATCTGGAATCCACTCCTTACAAATTTAACACCCTTCTGTGCCTCGATGACGACCCGCCACACCAAAATGCTGTGCCCGAGGTATCCTTGACGCGATTCAAGCTGCCATTAGGCACGTGATGTCACCGGAAGTCCAATGACTAAATTTTTAGTTACAGAGAGTACATACATAGACATTAGGGTACAGTGGATAGGCTGGTACATTTTGGGGAGTAGGTATCACACGTTGGGCAAGGAGAATAGTAGGCATACCAGGCTAGACAGTTATAGAGACAGATACATAGTGAGTTTAGCATTATTCCATACGATATTCATGGGGTGTGAAGGCATGGTTTAGCAGATGGTTGCAAGAGAGTGGGCCCGGGCGGGGGCTAGCGATTACACCCACAGAGGCTTAGTTCCAGGAGGTACGTTTTGAGGCCTGATTTAAACCCTAGGAGAGTTGGTTTGTCAAGTAGACTTGCTGGGATGGTGTTCCATAAGAAGGGAGCGGCGTAGTGGAAAGGGCATTTACCTAGGTTTGTGCGAACACGGGGGATATCGAGGGGACGACTTGCAGTGGATCGCAGTGTTCGGTGCTGGACTTTAGGAGTGAGCAGCCCCCATAGGTGTGGTGGAGGGCCAAGGGAGGTGAATTTAAAGGCCAGACAGGTAGCAGAGTAGGTAAGTTTGTGCCATAGGGTGGGCCAGTTTAGGTCTGCAAGGGCCTCACAATGGTGCCTCCTAGCCGAGGAGTTTGTTGCAAAGCGAGCCACTCTGTGATAAAGCATGAAGAGTTTGTTGAGCTCCATCTCCCGGAGGAACTGTAGTACGAGGGAACCGTATAGGATGGAGGGGAGGAGGTTACTGTTAGCTATAGCTCGTCGCGCCTCGCCAGAGAGGGAGTTTCCTAGACGGTAGAGGAGGCCAAGCCTCTGGTGGATGGATCGAGTTAAGGAGTCAATATGGGGTTTGTAGGTCAGTTCTTGGTCAAGGAGAACCCGAGGTACTTGAATTGTTCTATGACCTCTACTCTCTTCCCTTGGGATGTGTTGAGCAGGAACAGCTCGCTTCTGTCCGTGCCCAGGCGTCTAGTCCCGAACAGGACAGCCTTAGTTTTGTCCTCATTCAGCTTTAGAGAATTAGTGGTGAACCAGACTTCAAGAGCTGAGAGGCAGGCCTGAAGTTTGGAGGAGATGACACTGGGTTGTGGGTCACTGTGGTAGACAATGGTGTCATCCACGTACAGGATGAGGTTGCTGAGCTTGCAGTCATTTGCAATCTCATTGAGGAAGAGGGAGAATAGTAGGGGGCCTAGGATCGAGCCCTGGGGTACCTTGGAGGTCATGAGTCTAGAGCCAGATAGTGTTCTTCTCCAGAGTACTTTTTGGGATCTGTTGGTCAGGTAGTTTTCGAACCAGGAGAACGAGTGATTATCCAGACCCAGTCGGAGGAGTTTGGAAAGGAGGAGTTTGTGGCTGACCAGGTCAAAGGCCTTGGATAGGTCAATGAATAGGGTGCCCATTGGGGAGCCTTGGTCCATGGCCTTGATGATGTCAGATGTAAGCCGGATGAAGGCTGTGTCAGTGCCGTGGCCTCTCCTGAAGCCATGTTGTACGTTGGTGAGGAGGTGGTGCTGCTCAAGGTAGTCCTGAAGTTGATTGTATACTAGTCTGTCCTGCATCTTCCCAAGAGGGCTGAGAAGGGAGATAGGCCTGTAGTTTCCCACTCTATCCCGGGGTCCTTTTTTGTGGATGGGGACAATAGTCGATACCTTCCACTTACTTGGGACTGTTCCTTCGAGGAGGGACCTGTTGATGAGAAGGGTGACAGGGTAGGCGAGAGCCGAGGCAGCGGCCCTCAGCAGCTGAGGTTCTAGCTGGTCGTTTCCTGGGGAAGAGTTAGGGTTTATTTTGAGTAAGAGAGGGAGTACAGCGGACGGTTCAACCAGTTTCAAGTGGAATTGGGGATGAGGGGCCACCCAGTCAGAAGTTGAGCGATTGGGAGTCCCGGGGGGGGGGGTCCGCTGGGGTTGGAGAAGGAGGCATAGAAGGCATCTGCAACTGTAGCAGGGTCATTGGTCAGGTTATCCCCAACCAGGACTGAGTCGTTTTGTGTGTTTGTGGTACCTTTGAGAAGGGAGTTTATGTGGCCCCAGAATTTCTTTGGGTCGCGTAGGTGGGTAGTTTGGAGGTCTCTTAGGTACTTGGACTTGGCCTGTTTGGAGGTTTTTTTGCATAGGTTCCTCAGTTCCCTGTAATTCTCCCAGTCATGTGTAGAGCCCGTGGCTTTGTAGAGTCCCCAGGCCCTGTCGTGGAGAAGCACTGACTGCTTTAGGCTAGGGCTCAGCCATTTGTGGCATTTTCCCTGTACCCTGAGTTTCTTATGCGGGGCATGCAGGTTGGCTAGGGACAGAAATGAATTAGAAAAGTAGTCGAGCGCCTCGTCAAATGAGGGGAGGGATACAATGGGGCCCCAGTCAATTTTCTCGAGGTCAGAGCAAAGGTCGGCTGGTACAAACTGGCTGAAGTTCCTGGCTTCTAAGACCCTGGGAGCAGTTTTAGGGGGTTTATTGGACCAGGCACAGAAGATGGGAGCGTGGTCACTCAGGGAGTCAGACATGATCACGGCCCTATTTGTTCTGGCTGCTTGCCTACACCTGACATCACAATTCTATTTATGACATCATAATCTGTTGCTGTGGAGATAATTATGCTGCCATAAACAGGGGATTATGATGGCAGGTGTAGGCAAGCAGAAAGAGCAGATAAAGCCTAAAGGACAATAATCCTCTTTCATATAGTTGTCCTCAGTAATTAAGAAAAAAAGGTTAAGGATTACACAAAATATAAACTGAACTGTCTAAATATCAAAATGTTTCATTGGTGTCAGAGGCTCTATAAAACCTGAATTTACAGTACCTTCTCTGAGACGTCCCTCTTTCACAGCTGGAATTTACCATTGCCAGGGCTCGGTCTCTACATCTCTGAAGTGAGCCACACCACTGTGGTCTCGCATCACTGCCATAAGAATTTGCCAGCAGAAAGAGACTGTGCGGGCAGACTAGATGGACCGCACGGTCTCCTTCTGCCGGCAAAGTCTTATGTTCTTATAGCAGTGATGCAAGACCACAGTGGTGTGGCTCACTTCAGAGATGTAGAGGCCGAGCCCTGGTAATGGTAAATTCCAGCTGTAAAAGAGGGATGTCACGTGTAAATTCAGGTTTTAAAGCAAAAATGCATAATATTCTGAGATATTAAATAAAAAAAAGATAAAAATATGTACAAGTATAGGCAATGGTTCCCCAGTGTCTTTGTCTTTTTATCTTCAAATTTGAGGATGCGTCCCGCAACAGCCTAGTGCTGCCCTACTGCTTGCTCTGCCTTATCTCTACTTTTAACCTTGAAAGCATTATTTAAGAAATACCCTCTGATTCTGAAATGTATATGTACTGTAAATTTCTTGTTAATTTGAGCCTTCCTAAACTACGTTAGTTTCCTCACTATTTCTAAAAATTGAGCGACTGCTTAAATTTACTTGTTAATATACTACCGTCCTGTGCAAACTTGCCGTTATCCACATGTACGTTGAATGTTCTGTATGACTATCTAGACATACTGTGATTGTATAGTTTCTCTGTACCAATACGTGTTGCCTTCCTGTATTGCCTTGTACCCTTCCAGGTCGTGCCTGAAAATAGGCATTTCTCATGTCTACTGCACTTACCCAGTAATCAAGTGCAAATTAATTATTAGGGTTCGTGTTCCGCACTTCACACTCAAGTGATAAAAAAATTGATACCAACCGACCTTTAACAATCCTGTTGCCCTCTGGCTCCTCAATCGGCCGAACAAATTGCCGGGAGCTCAACCTGGTTTGGCCCCGGCAAGTGCCCGTAGCGCGTGCCTGCGTTTTCCAGTGCGTGCCCGCGCGTCCTACCCCCTCGTGCCGCTGCTGCTGCTTCTGTTTGTGTGAGCTCGCGAGAGGGGGTATCATGGCTGCCGCTTCTACCGAAGGCTCAGACCTGGACTCGCCGCCGCCGGCGACTCGTGATGAAGCCGGGGACACCCCGTCTCCGCTGAAGGACATGCCAGGGATAAACGGAGCCACCGCGGACCCTCACGGCGTCCATAGCCCTGGGTCCGCCAGCCAGACGGGGAAAGATGAAGAGGAGGAGGATGAGAACGTGAGCAGTAGCAGTAGTACTAGCGGCGGCGGGGAAGATAGCAGCGACAGTCCGGCCAGTAGCGATGGCGACGGGCTGGACAAGGAGGTTGGCCGGGAGCCGAAAGAGGCGGAAGAGCGACCGGAGGGCATTCTTAATGGAGACGGTGGCGACACCGGGGATTACAGGAAGGACAGTGTGGAGGAGAGCAAGATGAGGCGGGCCAGCCTGGAAGTGTCATCCTCGGACGGGGAACCCCTGAGCCGCATGGACTCGGAAGACAGGTCAGTCACTGCTTCGGGCTGCAGCTCGCACCTTTTGGTGGTGGTGTGGGGTATGATTGGATCCGATCTGAGGCATTTAATCCTGATCCTTTCAGTCGGCCTGTTAACGGTGGGGGTCGTGTCCAGTCCCCTCTTCCCGGGACCCAGTGATATTGTCCCTGCTGCAGGCGATGTAGGCACTGCCACTGCTTGAGAGCCGTATCTTCATCTTCTGTCGCGTTCTTTCTGTTTTTCTCAAAAATAGGTATTTTGTGTTCATTCGGAACAGAAGACGTGGATTTCACATTCTGGGGTCTCACGAGTTGCCTAGGAGAACCAGTTTTTGAGTCAGTTGAGCTCAAGGTTTACCAGTTACCTAAAAGATCCTGTTCCCAGACCCTACTTCTTGCTCAGCAGGGCTGTTGCCCCGGATGTGAAACGTGCAGGGTGTTCCACCTGTCTGCTTCTGAGGGGACAGGTGCCCAGGGTCCTAGCTGCCTGCTTCTGAGGGGACAGGTGCCAGGGTCCCAACTGCTTGTCCCTGAGGGGACGGGTGTTAAGGGTCCAAGCTGCTTCCCTCTAAGGGGAGAGGTGTCCAGGGTCCCACTTGCCTGCTCCGGCGATAGTGGAGAATATCAGACCACTGCTACTTGCGTAGTGTAAAGTTTTTCTGCATACAGGGCGTGCTTGTTTGACTGGGGGGCACTGTCCCCACACTGATTTCAGAAAGTGGCATAACCTAAGCACTACACCAATAGCGTATGTCTGTCGGTGGTCCAATATTCTCCACTATCGCCCCTCGTGGACAGGTTGCCAGGGTCCTACCTGCCCCTGTGTGGACAAGTGCCCAGGGTCCCACCCGCCTGCTCCTGTGTGGGCATGTCCCAGGGTTCCACCTGCCTGCTCTTGTGTGGACCAGTGCTCAGGGACCCAGCTACCTTCCCCTGTGAGGACAGGTGCTCAGGGACCCAGCTACTTGCCCCGAGGGGACAGGTGCCCAGGGACCCAGCCACTTGCCCCGAGGGGACAGGTGCCCAGGGACCCAGCCACTTGCCCCTGAGGGGACAGGTGCCCAAGGACCCAGCCACTTGCCCCTGAGGGGACAGGTGCCCAAGGTCCCAGCTGCCTGCCCCTTAGGGGACAGGTGCCCAGGGCTCCACCAGTCTGCCCCTGAAGGATCTGGTGCTGCGGTTTCACCCATCTTCCCCTGGAGGGGACCTGTGCCCATGGTTCCACTGGTCTTCCTCTAGAGGGGACTGGTACCTGGGGTCCCACAGTAAAGAAGGACTGGGTACAAGTAACAACTATGAAAACTAGATTCAAGGTCAAAGTTCTACGTCTTGGAAGAGGGCCAACATTTCTATTTGTAGCAAGGGCTGTGGGAGATTTTTCTTTGCATGTAAAAGGCTGTGATTATTATCACTTTATATACGAACATACGAAGAAGCCAGGAGAAGAAGGCCATTTGGCCTATCAAGTCTGCTCGTATTGCAGGGTCAATAGCTTGAGCTAATGTCCCTGTCCTCCCTCCCCACTCCTCCCATCCTCCCTACCCATGACCCTTCCCCTTCCCCTATGCCTGTCCCAGCCTCTCTTAAAGCTGCCCACTGTCTTCAACTAGTATTCCAGGTGGTGGTGCCACGTCTTAGAAGAACTAGTGCACATACTACACACCTGCCTATTGGCTTTAAGCAGCAGTAGTTGTGAGTCATCATGCCTTTTTTTGTTAGCAAAATGTATTTTTAACGAAAACATCAGTTATACCAGCTTTTATTTTTTCTTTTTTTTTTTTCTCAGTCTTGAACTAAAAAGTGCTATTTGGAAATTTCAAGTTTATGCTTCCTTGCAGTGCCCATTATGAAAAAATGAAACGTTTTGGTTGGTTGCTTATTACTATCGGAAGCGTGGTAGCACCACCATAATACACCTTATAAATCCAGTATGTTTGGTCAGAAGATATTGTTTGGTCAAAAGATATGCTCAACACAAGAGATTTTTAACTATTGCAAGTGGCAGCCATCTTTAATGATTTAAATTATTAATTACAAAAATAGTTATAAAAGTTTTATTATCTGGGTGGATTAAAATATACTACATGTGAATATCAGGATGTCAGAAGTGCATTAAAACACTGACGTGTATATACGAGTTTTGTTTGCCAATCAATACTGCTGCTTTAAAATTAGATTTGGAAATGAGCATTTGAAAACGTACCCTCCCTGCCTGCCCCAGATGCTGCATTCAGCAAAATGGAGGCAGAAGTGCTTGCTCTGCTCCTCTTGTGACTGTGTGTGCGTGTGTGTACTGCATACTCTGTATCACATGGTACCTGTTAAACAGCAGTTCAAACATTTTTTAGCATATTTTACTATGGATTTAATTTCAACCCCAGTGTTGATCCCTGCTGTTCATTTTTGTTCCCAAATCCATTAATGTAGAGCCACATTTCATTTTATGTTCATCCTATTGGAGTTTGTTTTATGGCCTGGAATTCCGATGTCTCCAGTGTCTGGAAAGGCATGGGTTTTGATGTCCTGCTGCCTGGAGCAAAAAAAAAAAAAAAAAGTCAACAAGTAAATTAAAAAAAAAAAAAAATATTGCATGAGCCTGCAGAAGCTAGCACTGTTCTGCAGTCACAGTCAACGTGGGAGTTCAAATGACCATCAGTAATGACAAATGCAAGTATAAAGTCTGCCCAAGAAATTCAAATACGCTGTTTAATTTTACTAACTTAGTACCTGCTGCTCTAAAAAGTGATTGTCACTTGCAGAAATGATGAGCAATAGTTTTGCATGAAACTCCACCCTAGCCAGCATAGACAGATGCGGGGTAACTGCACTAGATCGTGGCAATATGCAGCAGTATGCCTCTGAGTAGTAGGTTAATGTTAAAACCTAAAAGGTCAAGGAGCATTTTGTGTCGCATGCTAGTTCATCTTGAGTACAAAAAAAATTAAAATAATCCAAGGATATTAACAGCTGAGAATATTAATGAAAACCAGGGGCAGCTTCCTTTTTATTTATTTAGTAAGTCTTGGAATAACACCTTTGAGCTGGAAGCTCGTTTACAAAAGTTCCACGTCAAGTCAAACACAAAAAATACAGTACATTTAGTATTGGAATACTGAGAAACAATTAAAGTTCAGTGTTACAAGGTATAAAAAAAAAAACACAAGTACCGGATAACTTAGTAACATTCATGTAGTGGAGCAAGCAGTACTTTTTGTCTGGCTTCATAGAGGTGGAGGTAGAATAAGTGCTGATATGGAGAGAGGAAAAGTTGAGCAGGCAGGGGAGGAGGGGGTGGTGGGAGAAAAGCATGGCAAAAGGGGGGCTCAGTTAAGAAAAAAGGGGGTTAGCAGTCACAACTGCTCAGAAGGGTACAGTGTTTATTATTTTCTATTGATTTGAAATCTAAAAGACCATTGGTAAAGCAGATGGGGGGAAGGGAGGAGGCATCTTGCAAGCTAGGAGGAAAAGGGAAATTGGAATATTTGGGTATTGGTACAACGTTTTTATCTCTACATGTTCTCCTTTAAAATTGGCAGTGTAACTTCTTTGAAGGTATTGTGGTGTAGTGGGTAGGGCTTTGGCATAGGAGCCAAGTGATCACAGTTTCAAACTCAGTAGATCTAAATACTCATGGTGTGATCTTGGCCAAGTCAATTAAAGCGACAGTACTTGTTATCAAAAAAATGTAATTGTATTTTTTTTCCTTTAACAGCAAAAAATTTATTTCTGACATCTTTAGAGTCATTCTCTGTATATTTTTAATTTTCTCAGTTATTTTTAAAATACATTTTATAACTGAATTTGTATTTGATGTCGCAAGTCATTAAAGATGGCTGCTACTTGTAATTTTTTTTTAATCTCTTCTGTTGAGCTTACCTGTTGAATGTACATACTAGATTTATGTTGTTGCTGTATTAGGATGGTGTTACTGCATGTTTCTGATGGTAAACGCACAACATTGTACAGATACTTGTAATTTTTTTCATGGCGGGCATGGCACGGGACTAGAAACTTAAAAATCCTTGATTTTAGTTCAGGAATGAAAAAAATGGTTATATAGATGTTTTTGTTAGAAAAAATATTGCTAAATAAACACAAAAACAAAAATGCTACTTGGTAGCAAATACTGCTGTTTAACTTACCAGTGCTTCAGTCCATACAGCTGCAAAAATGGGCAGCAGTAGGATCCCGCTGAAAATGGGCTGTTGCATCTCGGCTGGGTTACCTTGGCAAAATAATTTGTAAAATAAAATGTTTTTTGTTACAAACGTATTTGTATTTATTTTGCCAGGACAAACTCTGTTGAGCGATCATGCTCATTTACAATGAGGTCCTGGTTAGGACATAACTTCAGAAAGGTACTGACACTGTGTACTTTATAGGCAGTCAGCAAAAAACATCATTTATTTATTGAATTTTGTTGACCGGTAAGCCCACTGGGCCAAGAAGTCCCCTTTTTCAGGGTGACTGAAGGGGGGATACAGATGGTAAGCAACTGACATTGAACCAGATTAAGCTGTTGTTGGTATTTTTAGTGAATGAGGGAAATTTGGCCAGATCACCAGGGAAATTCCCCTACTTTTTTTCGATTAGTGCCATGGGATCTTTAGCATCCACCTGAACTACCACCAGTCCAGGCAGATGGGACCTCGGTTTGGCGTCTCGTCCGAAGACAGCACCTCAAGTGCAGCACCCTGTCTGCTGCACTCTGTGTCCAATGGATATTAGCCCAAGTGCCAGATGAACTGAACTGAACCCACAGCCCTCTGATCTCCTGGCCTTAGAGGCAAGTGTGCTACCTACTGAGCCACTGACACTGCATAGAATTCAGAAGATTAAATATGCAGAGTACATTATAGGCAGTGACAAGGATCATGAGCAGGACATACAGCATAGTGGAAAAAAAAATACAAGCATAGTACACAGGTCACCAAAAAAAAAGGTGTGACCGACATTACAGTAATATAGTATGTCAGGGACTACATCAAGGGAATAACAGTGTCAGTGGCTCAACAGGTTGCAGACTTGCCCCTGATGCTGGAAGATCGGAATGATGTGGGTTCTAGCCCCACAGCAGGAACTTTGGGGATGTCCAGTACTGTCTCATTAGAGCAGCACAAGAGGGGTGCTGCACATCTGAGGTGCTGTCTTTGGTTTGAAGTCTCTTCCTAAAGTCCAGTCTACCTGGTGGTTGTTCAGGTGGACATTAAAGCACCCATGACCATTCTCGAAAAGAGAAGGCGAATTTCCCCAGTGTCTCTGCCCAATTCCTCCATTCACTTAAAATATCACAAGCGGCACCTTGATTTATTATGCCAGTTTGTATCCTGTATCTTCCCCCAAACTGGGAAAAGGCTGGAAATAGGCATAATTGCCTAGCCCTTAAAATAAATAAATATATACGTGGGGCAAGTATATACATGCTGCGATTTCAGTGTCGTATAAGATTCAGGGGTGATTTCAGTAGTTACACACACAGACATGGTGTCCACAAGATTTTTAAAATCATTACCAGGTAAAGCACCTAGTTTTAAGGTGTGATGTAGCTTGCTCCAGAGTGTAGGGACAAACTAGCTGAGTGCAGCTTTTCCAAAATGAGAGAAGAACCACATTGTCTCTAGCAGAATGACATTACAATTTTTCAACTGTTCTGGACTGGTGGTTCTACAGAATGCTGCCGTAATATAAGGCGGCAGATCATTTTGTAGTCCCTTAAGGGTGCACATATAGAGATTTTTTAGCCATCTGGTGGACAAGGAGGGCCATCCTGTGGTGGAGTACACAGGGTACAGTGATAGGTTCTGGGGGTTGAACTGGTTATAAAGCAGAGGGCCTTCTAGAGTAAATCCACTTAGTGGAAATTCTGCATTGGTAGATTGTCAGCTTAGTTTAAGATTGGTGAGGGAGGTGACTTGTACTAGTCTTTTACATGTGTCCGCTATAAAACAGTATTTATTGTCGTAGTAAAATTCCAGTCGAGAGCAGAGTTTTTTTTTTTTTTTGTTTGTTTGTTACATAAGGTGCCAATATGAATGGTGATGGACAGTTTGCCATTTGGCCCAAACCCCAGGTATTTGTAGTTGTCCACTAGTTCAAGCTTGTCCCTCAGTAGTGTAAAGCTTGGTGCCAGCGATTTTCGATTTCCAAAGGAAAACGCTGGTAAAACCCAAAATTTGTCATTTTTTAAGCCAGCACTTAAGAGTTGATTTTTCATAAAAAAAAAAAACTATTTGCACCACTTTATCATGTAGACCACCCCAATCTGTCCCAGCTGTTTTTGCACACGCCCTCATTTGAGACAGAGTTTTGTACAAAACATGCTGATTTTTGCCCTCAATTTTGTGAGTGAACAGAAAAATCAGATTTTAAGGTTTTGCCAAATGGAATTGACCAGTTTTGAAAATGGAAATTGTCCCTTCTTGTACTGGTCATAGGGCTCTATACCTCTGGGATCGCCTTCCAGTGTGAGGGAATAGGCAGAAAGACTGAACTGCAGCAGCATGAAAACGGAAAATCATTGGCCCTAAGAGGTGGAAAAGGGGTGGACTTTTGAGGACAAATTACCACGAGCAGAGAAAAGCATGATCTTAGTTTCTGAGGTATTTGGTAACAATTTAGCATGAAATGGGTTGAGCTGTGGTCCATTAAAAGCAGTCTGAAATGTAAGTTTGCATCTGCCAGGTTGGACCCTAGATTGCATATTGTATCTCATGAGGAGCAGCGGGGTCAGGACTGACCCTTGAAGGAGGCAGGGGTGCAAGGGAGGAATGACCTTTTGCCTTTAACCGCTGCTGACGTTCAGTGAAGTATGTAAACCACAGGGAAGTACTGCTGTCTCCTACATTGCAGAGAGCTGCTTCTGCAACAGTATGGAGTGATAAGCAGTGTTTTTGTCATTTGTGGCTAAAAGTCGGTAACAAAAAAAAAAAACCTTGTGTTTGCCTGATGCTGGAAAACTGCCCTGAACAGATTGCCTTTTTATTTCTTAAGCCAATCATGAATGAACAAAAAGAACTTGCCTCTTTTTTCCAACACTAGGTGCCCCATGTCTCAGTGTTTGGGTGCATCTTAATAGGTGTGTGTGTGTGTGTATGTATGTATGTGTATATATTATACTGGTACAGTAGTGCTAGTATAGTTAGGGTTCAACAATCACTTTTATGTTAAACCCCATATTTTGCACTTTTATAACTTTGCAACCGTATGACCGGTGCACAGAAATTTTCATGTGCTGTCAGGTACCATAGGTCTGTTATTAGATGTGTACGTTTGGACCGTCGGATGTGCAGTTGCAGAGATGTGTAGTGTTAAAAATAAATAAATAAATAAAAATAAAGTGAAAATTCTGATTTAGGTGTAAATCCTTTGCTGTGCCGCATCTCTGAAATGGATTGGTGGTGTGGTCTGAACTTGTTGGGGTGTATGGGGTCTGGGTCATAGATGTGCCTTTTGAAGGTTTGGTGAAAAAAAAATATTAATCCATTCAAAAGTTATTAAAATTTTAAGTTTCCCATTATAGCCTATGGGAAAAAAATGATATGTTCTGTGCGAAAGCAGGTTTTGCTGCCACGAAAGCACTTTTTTGCTGCCTCGGATGGTATCAGTAGTGTTGTGCTGCCACCATCTTGTTTTCAGTTAGCAATGGGGGAAAAATGCTGTAATTCAAAAAAATACTGCCGCTTGGTAAACAGCAACAGTTGTGTTTACCTAATCGGGGGCCGAGGAACACAATTCTGGCCTTAGTTTTTGAAAATAGTGGCCGGTAATATGTTTTTACTTGTCTGTTGGTAGTGCTGCAAATTTGTGGCACTGTTTCGTGAAAACTGCTGCAATTTCAGGGATAGAAACTAACTTTTTGAGGTACCTGCACCAAGGTGCATGTGGCAACAAAAGTTATATTCACCAAAGTCGGGTAACCTGCACGGGTAGACAAAAGTGATAAAAATTGAAAAACAGATACTGAATCTTGAAATAGTCGCATATGGAACAACTATAGTATACTGTTCTATATTTCAGTGTCTTCATCACTTTCCCAGTCTTTTTCTTCCTCTTTTCTTGAACCACAATGTCTAATGAACTGAGCTTGCCTTTGTCATCGTTTGTGTTTTAAATGTTAATAAAAACTGTTGTAAGAAAGTGTGTCAATGTATTTTTTTATTACTTTGTAGGTTAAATTCTTTAGACTACACTAAGTACGCAAGGCTTAGCTGAATCAGGCAGGATTTTTTAGTTCTCACTAAATTAGAAACCCAGACTAGGTTGGTGTAGCATGCCTGCTAGTAGGTAGCACACAGACACCGAGGCTCACAGTCACACTGACTGCACAGCAGCGAGAAACTACTCTGCAACAATTATATTTAATTTTGTAGACTGCAATAAGTTCGCAACTAGGGTCTTTCTTAGTCTGAACCAGGGCCAGGTAGGCAGTGTAGTATTTATTTATTTCTCTCTTTCACAAAAACAGTAACTTTACAGTTTACACTCATGCTGCAGATAGAGAGGAACAGGTTATATAGATGGCACTGCAGTAAGTCCGCAAGGTTATTTCTTAGTCTGGACCAGGGCCAGGTAGGCAGTAAAATATAGTATGTATGTATGTATTCATTTATTTCTCTCTTTCAAAAATAGTAACTTTACAAATTACACTCAAGCTACAGATAGAGAAGAGAGGGAAAAGTTATAGACTGCAGTAGGTCCACAAGACTCGGTCTGAATCAGGGAGGCCAGGTAGGCAGTACTACTGTCGGTCAGATTTACTGAGATTCAGAAAGCTGAATAATACACACTCATTGGGATTAGATGGACGTACTGTAGTAGTACAAGCTCAGCAGAGATTAAGATTTACCCTATTTGACTGAAAGCTCACCCACACCCACTGTCTCACACACACAATTAAGGGTTAAGGGGTCAGTCTGGCAAGTGTAGCAGTAAGGCAGTAGTAGTAGTAGAACAGCATAAATTTACCACTGCTGATTATTAGTATCAAAGATCAGGACAGTATTGCTCACACATTCACATTCACACACACACATATATACATACATGTGTAGGTGTCACTGTCAGGTAGTCTCCACTACCAGGTACGTCGGCATAGTCAGAGACACCCAAACAGACCAGCAGAAAGAATATTAGGCCAGAAGTATATATTTTTTCACACTAATAATTGCCTAACAATAGTGGGGTGCAGTGGGCACACACAGCAGCAAAAGGGGAGCTGCCGCAGGCTGTGGACAGTACACACACACACACACTGCATGCAGCAAACCTCACACTGCCTTAGCTTTTTATTATTTTTGCATTGGGATATTTATACCACAGTTGTATTTATTTTTAAAATTGATTTTAAGGCTCAGGTTTTTTTTCTTAATTTCAAAGTCAGACACAAGCACAGCTACCATTGGTGCTGATGGATGCACTACCGCTGTTTCAGTTGTAGACTGGGTGGGAGCAACCGAGCAAGGTCACTAAGATTCTGCTAATAAGAATTAGAAATTACAAATTCCCCCACCAAAAATAAACAAAAACAGTGGTCAGACTCTGAGCAAGGTAGGGTACTTTGGTGCCAAGTACCACTGTCTGCTGTATCAACTGCAGAGGTCCCAGTAATACTGTGTTGGTAATATGAAGTATATTAGATTTTAGTATAAATTGCCCCCCCTCAAAAACAGAAACACAGTGCTCAGCAAGATTTCCCTCAAAACAAACAAGTGGGGAATCAAGGTTGTTGGTAGGCTAGATTATATAACCGCCATTCCTGACAATGTATTCAGAATACACACACAGCCTTTATATTAACACATCAGTTCTCACAGCAACTGCTGGTCAGCATTTAAACAGGTGCCCTTATATCTCTCCAAAGAGTCTGAAGCAAAGCCTGCTCAAAATCTCCATGGGGCAGGGGTGAAAGAAACCCCAACTTGATCTGTGTGCCTTTCTGTTTGCTTTGCTCAATTTTTTATTTAAACAAAGTCTGATAATCCTGCAACAAAATACAACTGATTACAAATTCAACACACGAAGCTTGGCACCAAGTATCTAATCACTGCAGCAGCTAACTCTAAAATGCGTAGTTCACACATGCCTATCTGAACCGTTACTGTACCGTTAATGTACCATGTGGGTGACAGAAAGAGGTTCCGATTGCATTACAGATATGCCATTACCATCACGACCTGTGCTCTGGCCCCCCCCCCCGTGCTTCAAGCACCTGGTTCCTGCCCATCCATGATTGCCACTGTCAACAGCAACATTCTCTGCCCAGTGCCCATGTCAGCAGCAACAGTCTCTGTCCAGTGCCCACCCCAATCCCTTCTTTACCAGCCAGTCACTGCTGCAGCCCAGGAACTCAGCCAGCTTGAACCTGCCTCTCTGAAATTGTAGCTCCTCTCAATGTTCGGCCGCATGTTCCCGCCTTCCCCAGTGTCTACTCTGACCTCCTCCTTCGGCATGTCTTTGGCGCGTGTGCTCTCTCTCTCTCTCTCTCACAGTCCAGGCCAGCCAGTACTCGCTCCTGAATGAATCCTCATAGCGGCGTGCGCTGTGCACGCGATTTAGCGTTGGCACCTTTAAAAAAAAAAAAAAAAAAAAAAAAGCTTGCCACTCTCCGGCGCTGCGCCCCTTGAGGCGACTTGTGGTAATTGCAATCTTACAGAATAGAAATTAGCTACCTGCACTACATACAGTGCATGCAGGAGTAAAAGCTACATGCACCCAGCCTGTTTCTACTTGCACAGGGAACAGGCTAGGTATGTTAATTTCAACCCCTGCGCAATTTGTGGCACTACTTTAATTTTAAAAAACATCGGCTGCTGTAAACTATCTAAATCTTTCCTGGCCATTTTTTTTTTTTTACAAAAAATAAGGCTAGAATCTGATTCCTCAGCCCCCGCTCAGGTAAACACCTGTTGGTGTTTACCTAATAAAATGATCTTTCATCCTTTTGCTGCCTCTGGGGGGCCAAGGTATAATAATAATAAACAAATAAAAAAAAAAAGTTTCTGCTGACATCGGGGTGCCAAATCCCCGTGTTGGTGGCGGTAGAGGGTCCCCCCAGCTAGTTTGGGGTCACTGGCGCGTCCACTCCCAGTGTCCCGAAAATGCTTTACTTTTTGCCGACATCAGGGTGCCCAATCCCCATGTTGGCACTAGAACCCCTGTGCCCACTGTTGTGGGACACTGGGGACTCACTCCCAGTGCCACCAGTTATGTCCTTCCACCCTCCCAGAACTGTGGGACACTGGGGAGCCCACCCCAGAGACCCAAAATGTTGATTTCTGTTTCCCTGTGTGAAAAAAAAAAAAAAAAAAAAAAAAAAAAAAACCTCCTCTTCCCCCTCCCCCATCCTGACCTTCCCACTGAGCAACCCACCCCACCCCCTTGCCCTATACTTACCACCGGAGAAGCGTTGGCAGTCATCGTCTGTGCACTGGAACACACCTGCACTTTTCAAAGCCAAACCGTGAACTGAAGAATCAAGGTAAGTGCCATATAATGGTTGTCAATGGCCTTTTGAACTTCTGTTGATATCATGGCCATTTTGTGGTATTTTTGCACCAAATTTTCAACATGGGCTTTTTGGGACCTCACCTCATGAACACAGTCACTGTCTTTTCCAAAGAAGACCCTCTCGGGGGCTGGGGGGTAGGAAGGCGAGCACCCACTAGGTTGCTGGCTATCGAACAGACAAGACAGACCATTAGGCCTATTCTACTGGCTTTTAGTATGTTAGTGTGTTTCATTAATTGGACCCGTAAGGGGATTGAGGACCCTGCGCTTCGATGTGTTGAACAACAGTGACCACATTTTCAGCATAGCCATCTTATTACCTTACCTCCCGTACCCTGGTACAAAGAAATTGTGAAATGCAAGGCAAAATGTAATTATGCACAACTGCAACGCCATTCTGTGCCACAGGTGCGAAAATGCTTTTTTGCAGGATGTGAAAAGTGACAGCTGTACTGTACTGTTCATGAGGTGGTGTGAAAAAGGTGCTGTTAAAAATGTGGCGGCAAAATATTGAACCATACCAAAGTTATGTGGATGCATAGAATAAATTCAACAGACACATGTAACTCGGGCATTTTTAGGAATCTTTTCATCAAATTTTCAACATGGGCTTTTTGGGACACCACCTCATGAACACTGGCATTTTCATTTAGTTAATTGGTCCCAAAAGGTGATTTTGTGCAGCGACTGCAAAATCACCTTATGGGTCCAATTAATGGAATGACGGTGATTGTGTTAATGAGGTGGAGTCCCAAAAAGCCCATGTTGAAAATTTGGTACAAAATTCCAAAAAATGGTAGTGATATCAACATAAGTTCAAAACATCATTGATGGTCATTATTCAGCACTTAGGATTCTTCAGTTTGCGGTTCGGTTTTGAGGAGTGCAGACGTGTCCCAGTCCACAGAAGGATGACGGCAGATGATCCCCAGAGGTAAGTATAGGGTAAGGGGGGGTTGTGGGGTGACGGGTCATCAATGGGAGGGTTGGGGTTGCTGGAGGGAGATATCGGGGAACGACAAGGAACCGCTTTTTTCTTTTCAGGTGGAAAAAAAATCAATGTTGGGGGAGTTTTCTTATTTACAGCTTTGGAAAGAAACAGATTTTGGAACACTGGGAGTGGGCTCCCCAGTGTCCCACAGTACAAGTGGGAGGGTGCCAGTGAAGTCTCCGGGATACTGGGAGTGGGCTCTCAGTGTCCCTCACTGTTAAGGGGGTGGGGCTGAACATGACGGGACACTGGGAGTTGGGGTTCCCAGTGTCCCACACTGCTTGGAGGGCGGGGCATAACTCGGAACAATGGGTGTGGGCTTCTTGGTGTCCCACACTACTGGGTGGGGGGGATAGATAACTGCGGACACTGGGAGTGGGCTCCCTAGTGTCCCACACTGCTGGGGGGCAACATATGGTTCTCTGTCCTGGGCTGGTCTCCGGGCTTCCATACTCCTGGGCTGCTCCTCCTGATGACAGTGATAGGCAGGTCCAGAGCTGCAGCAGGGGGGGCGTAAGAAGCCCTCCACTTCCGGATACCACCAGTCTACTTCCTGCCTTTGGTGAAGCAGGTACTGTGCAGCAGAGCCCTGTCAGTCGTGGCAGGGTTGAAGATTACCTTGCAGCAAGCATCGAGAGTCATTGGGCAAGTCTGTAAGTTAAACTTGCTCAGGGGAGGTAGCCTCGGTGAGATCCAGCCTTAGCCTTGCATGCTACACAGGCTGGTCTCACCTCTCGAGGGCTGACAGGCTAGCTGTGGAGTTGGGGTTCCCAGTGTCCCACACTGCTTGGAGGACGGGGGCATAACTCGGAACAATGGGTGTGGGCTCCTCGGTGTCCCGCACTACTGGGTGGGGGGGATAGATAACTGGGGGCACTGGGAGTGGGCCCTAGTGTCCCACACTGCTGGGGGGCAACATATGGTATGTCCATTCATGGGGACACTGGGAGTGGGCTCCCCAGTGTCCCACCCTGTTGTGGGGGGGCAGTAAAACAAAGGGGATGAACGGGGGCCATCTAACAGCAGGAGTGGTCATCCCGGTGTTAGGAAATAATACTTTAAAAAGTGATCACCAGCTTGGGCCACTAGACACCAGGTGGAGGGAGCGGCGGCGGCTCAGGGCTGACTCTGCAGCTGGCAGCACGAGTTCCAGTTGTGGCTTGTGAAGTCAAAAAAAATACCGGCTTTCTCATGTTGAGAATGGAAGAGAAGCAGTCCTCTCACTAAGCTCCACACCCGAGATTTCAGGTGCTCAGGAAATGTGTTTCGGGCCACATTTAAAAAAAAAAAAAAAATTAGTGTAGTTAAAGGGGTCCCCTTTAACTAAGTTTTGATGTCTTTTTTTACATTACACTTAATTTCAGATTTTTTTTTTCACTTTCTGACGCTCGCTAAGAGCAAAACCGAATGACGGACAGAAGAGACCTCTACCATTGCAAAGCCATGTACTCTTTATTTTGTATTTATTTGATGAGAATCAGAATTATAATCCTTTGAGTCATAGACTCCTTTGCAAAGGCTCCTCGTCAGTACAAGAACACACATTAAATATTTTATACATACATTGGTGACACAGTTACTACAATAGACATTTTATACATTGGTCTCACAATATAGTGGATTAACATTAGTTGGTTACTATCGCTAGGATCTTATAGAACCCTGGGTCATTGTAGCGAGACAAGACAGCTTTGAGGGGTCGTTTACGGAACCCTGAGTCGAGGTTTATGTGCAGCTAGATTGTGGGACTTGGGGACAGGATATAAGCTAGTCACTTGGTATCTATGGTCGAGAGGAATGTTGGTGACAGCTACAGGCTTCTGAGTCAAGAAGGAGGCTCATGATACTAGTTTTGAATTGGCCAAGACTAGTGGCGCAGAAGATAGAGGGAGGTAGGTTGTTAAGCCAAAGTGGGGCACAATAACGGAAGGACCTTTGTCCTAGAGAGGTTCTACAGTGGGGGATTAGTAGGGAGGTGTTTGTAGGGCGTCTAGGGGCCCTTATGAGTGTGGCTGGCTGGATGAGGGGGTGGAGGCCCTTGGGTGAGAGATTCATGAGTATTTTTTTGGCTTGGAGGCAAGTATGGTACTTAAGTTTATCTTCGAAGGTAAGCCAGTTTGCAAACTTGTAGAGCTCACACGTATGGGTTAGTCTGGCACAGCCTGTGACCAGATGGCAAGCTTTGTTGAGAGATAGGCTAATGCTGTGTAGTGTTGTTTTGTCTGCGGAGCCATAAATCACAATACCGTAGTCGACCAGTGAAAGGACCGAGCTGGTTACCACTAGATGTAAGGCCGGGGGGGGGTAGGCAGCGCTTGTGTCTGTATAATATCCCTATCCGGGTATTTACAGAGGTGGAAAGGTGTTTGTGTGTATGGTAGATGAGGGATTTGTCCAGGATGACACCCAACCCAGATATTTAAAGTTTGAGACCTGTTCAATATGGAGGCCCTGTGAGTTTGTGATGGTTAGAGGGGCATTACTATATGAACTTTGACGGTGGGCAGGGCTCAAAATAACCGGCTGTCCACCTGTCTCGGACAGCCGTTTTTTCATTGGGACAGGCGTTTTATTTTGTTTGCCTGTCCCTTGGACAGGCAGTTCTGCTTTATAACTTTGCTACACCTATTAGGGTGCTAGGACCCAACCACGGCACTCTGCTTAGGAGAAAGGGATGTCAGGACCTCATGATCTGAAGATGCACCACTGCTCTTTCATGGTGTCACACCACTTTCACTTTCCTGGTTGGCGCAGCAGCGTCTGTCTTAGTTGCTTGGCTCCCTGGTCGGCGGTTACCTGACTCATCGCGAGTCCTTGAGGCAGTGGCGGGCGTGAGCAGAGATCAGATGCTCAGTGCTGCCTGAAGATTGTTCCAGCACAAGCAGGCGCGAGGGTGGTTGGGCGCGGGAGCACAGTGAGCAGGTGCTAGATGAAGCACTTTTGCGATTACATGCAGTCGGTGTTTTGTTTAAAGCAGCTTGAGAGCATCTTGTTCTTAGCGTATTTTTCCAGAAAAGGACTCTTTGGACCAAGTTAGTTGCGCTTCCCAAATGAGAGCAAAGAATCTCCGGAAGAAAGACAGACAAGAATGCAGCGTGCGATGCCCCTGACTTTCACATGATCTAACAGTGTTCAGTAAGTCTCTTGCTGATAATTTTCTGCTTAGCTGTCAAGTATGGACCTTGGATAGCATTATCAGTTGGCTGTCATAATGCAGCATGCAGTATCCTGTGTATTTTACTATGAAAGCAATGTGCAGTTCTTGTTTAATTTGAGGTGGAAAAATGAAACAAACAGCATGTTAACTTTGTAATTTAAAACTTGTGCACTTCTTTACCAGTCTGTTGTGTTAGCAGAACCACTTGCAGAAATTGATGTTGTGCCTTGTTGTACCAAAAGACTTATTCTGGAGATCATAACTTCAAATACTGTACAACCGAACATAGTAAAATGAATAATTTCTGGGGGAAAAATGTAAACCTGCTTTAGGCATTTCTTTTGAACTCTGTTTTCTATTAGTGACGATTTAAAGGTGAGGTCATGTAGCTAGGTTCTACTGAACCCCCAAGTCATGGTCACCCTACTGTATATATTTTGATCATGTTATCCTCCATAAGTAAAGGGGGGGGGGACACAACAAATGTGTGGCTGTTTGGGACTATACATATGTGTTGGGTGCTTGCTTATTCATTGCTTGCTTATTCATTGAAGCAATAATCCACAATAGTGTCTCGGTTATAGTGGGATTTACCTACTTCTGGTATAGTTTGGTTATGAGGACGAAGGCCCAGTGGCTTGACTTCACACCAGAAGTTGGTAAATCCCACCATAACCCACACCCTGCAGTGGATTATTAAAACAAGGTAAAAAAAATCTGAAACAAGGCAGTTGTGCAGAAGGGGAACAGAGAGTGAAAAAAAATTATGTAAAAATAGTGTGGACAGGCAAAAGTTTTGTGGGACAGGCAAAATTTATGTCCCACCTGCCCCTCGGACAGGCAACTCAAAAAAATTATTTCTAGCCCTGACGGTGGGCAAAGATCATTGGTTTCGTTTTGTTGTAGTTTAGTATTAAGCAGTGGTCAGTTAACCAGGATTCTGATTCTCTAAAGAAGCCTTGTAGGGCGCTTTGAAGGGAGTGAGGATTGGGGTGCTTCCAGAAAAGTACAGTGTCATCTGCATAGAGCAGGAGCTGGCTGCTGCAGGACTGAGGGAGGGAGTTTAGGAATAGGGTGAAAAGTAGAGGCCCTAGAATAGACCCTTGTGGGACACCCTTTAGGACAGGACACTTGGAGGAGAGGGTGTTGTTGATTTTAACTTGTTGCGACTGGCCAGTGAGATAGTCCTTGAACCAGGAGATGGCCTCAGTGGAGAAATGGTTGGAGGGGAGGTAGTGGAGTAGAAGTGCGTGACTGACTGTGTCGAACGCTTTGGTAAGATCGACATATATGGCTCCAGCTATTGACCCCTGTTCCAGTGCCTCATGTATGTATGATGTGAATTCGAGTAAGGCTGTGGTTGTGCTGTGTCCCTTCGAAAATGTGTGAAAACATTGCCCTACTTTACGCATAAAAAGACAGGAATTTGTGCGCACAGTGGTTGCTTTCCTTCCACTCTGCGAAAACATTGGCCTACTTTGCGAAAAATAAGACGGATTTGTGCACAAAGTGGTTGCTTTTGTGAAAAATGCCTTCGTTTGGAACATCTATCTTTTCCCATTGGAAATGATGGCAAAATTAAAAATTTCATAACTATTGAACGCATCAGTATGTTTTCACCAAACCTTCAAAAAGCACAGCTGTGAGGCAAAAGTTCGTTACCCTGAAAATTTCAAACCACCACTTAAACCCGTGTCAGAGATGCAGGTGGACAAAGAAACGTCCAAAAACACGAAAATTTAGGATTTTTTCACACTTTCTATCTCAAAAACCACAAAAATGAATTTGCATGAAATTTGGCACAACAGACCAACCACTAAAGATTATGCGTGCCACATTTCATGCAAATCCGTTGGAGGATTCCAAAGTTATAAACGTTCATAAATTTGGGTTTAACATAGAAGTTTACATGGACCCTAACTATACTGGTGTTACTGAACTAGTATAATATATATATATATATATATATATATATATATATATATATATATATATATATATATATATATATAAATAATTTTAAGTAGTAGTCCATTGTAACATTTTATTTCTGAAGTAATTTTCTTTTTGCTCATCAAAAGTCTTCTATGTGATAACATTGTGCTGGATGTGTGGAACAGCCCTTAGCCTGGCAGCTGACATATCTAACTCTGTTGTCCTACACTACATCATCAGCATTATGATCTCACTGACAGTGACATCACATGTGAATGACCTGGCAGTCACTCACTTCCTATTCCCAAGTAGCAGTGATGTCACAGTGCTGATAATGTAGTGTGGGGCAGTAGAACAAGATATATCAGCTGCCAGGCTAAGAGCTGTTCCACACATCATACCTACTAACAGTAGGTAAACAATCTTCTAATTAAACAAATAAAAAGTATCTCAGATATAAAAGGTAATGGTTGGCTGCTTTTGAAATCTAATATTAGTTTTAGGCAGTGTACTAGCTCTTTAATAGCTTGGCAGCCATTCAGTGGATTTGCATGAGATTTTCCATGTGTGGTCTCAGGGGAGGGGGGCAAGATCTCTTGACATGCCAGGTTTCGTTCCGGTCAGATGTGCGGATTCTTGCTGTTTTTTGTCATCGTCTAGTGCCAAGACTGTTTGGAATTTTTTTTCTGAAATTTTCAGGGTAGAAAGAGCTTGGCTGACAGTGGCATTGTTTGCTGGTTTGGTGAAAAAATATTAATCCGTTCCACAGTTATAAGATTTTACCATTTCAGTTCTGAGCATGCTCGGTATGATCTTCTGGATAGCTGCTTAGAACAAAAATAGAATTTGGCACATACCAAAAAGGATCCTTTTTCATATGGGGGTAATCCATTTTCGTGAGGAAAGATTCCTTTTTCATATGGCTGCCATCTTGTCTCCCCCCCTCCCAAAATAGTTTTTGAAAACCCATAAAAATTAGATCCTGCAGAGACACCTACACATGTATCTTGGGACCCCATTAGGTGGATTCTGGGGTTACTTTTTAGAAAAATGACCCAGAAATGCATTTTTTTTTTATACATTTTTAAATCTTTTTTCATGACTCGATTTCGATGTTTTTGTATGGCCATATGAAAAAGGAATTGAGCCATATCAAAAAAGATCCTTTCATGTGAAAAAAGAATTTGGACTTATATTTTTTCCTGAAACTTTTTTAGTATGAAGGCATCCTTTTTCATACGAACTTAAAAACATACGTCATTTAAAAGGATCCTTTCATATGAAAAGAATTGGGGGTTTAATGCCTCAATTATTTTTTTCACTGAAGGGATCCTTTTCTCATATGTTTTTTCATTCATACAACAAAAGGATTCACTCTTACGAAAAAAATAATTTTGTCTTAGTTTTTTCCCACATTTCAACTTCAACAAGTCATAACTCCGTCGATCTTTGCACTTAAGGGACAATCTATATATTAAAATAAAGCTCTTAATGAGTACTACAAGAATAATATGTAATCCCCCCCCCCCCCAAATTTAGGGGCCCTATAAAAAAAACATAAAAATTAAAACATCAAAATTCCTATAGAATAACATTGGAAGTTTAACAAGCCATACGCTCCCACACCATCATGGATGTATTTATGTACTCCCTGGAGGACCGGAGGGAGAGGGGAGACATGATTGAGACCTTCAAGTACTTGAAAGGGGTTAATAGGGTGAACAAAGAGGGTCTCTTCAGGCAAAGCTGCAGCAAAACTACGAGGGGGCACAGCCTTAAGTTGGGGGGGTGATATTTAGGAGGAAGGTTAGGAGACATTTCTTCACAGAAAGGGTGGTGACCAAGTGGAATGCACTGCTAGAAGAGATGATCTCAGTGAGGATGGTGGACAGCTTCAGTAGCGACTGGGATAGATATAGGGGGAGGTTAAAGGTCATAGGAGTGGAGGAGGAAAGATATGGAAAGATCGGGGAGGGGGGGGGGCAGGTACAACAGCCTGAGTTTTGAACCCTGTACAATGAGCAGACTAGATAGACCAGATGGCCGAATTCTGCTGGCTACTTCGTATCTTTGTATGTATCTATGGACCTGCGCTTCCATAAGCAAAGGAATATATTCTCACTGAACACCTCAACAAGCATGATCTGCTCTTTAAACAGCAACAAGGTTTCCGCAAAGGGCACAGTACAACTTCAGCCCTCCTGGAATTCACTGCACACATCCACTGTGCTCTTGACAAAGGCCACACCACTGGCGCTGTATTTGTTGACCTTACTAAGGCATTTGACACAGTCAGTCACTCCCTCTTGCTAGTCACCCTCTCCAACATTGGCTTTTCACAGGATGCCCTGCACTGGTTCACAGGCTTATTTATCGGGTAGATACCAGCAGGTCAGAATCGGCTCTACCTTATCCAATAAGCTCCCATTTCTCTCAGGGGTTCCCCAGGGATCCATCCTTGGTCCTCTTCTTTTCAGCCTTTACCTTAACTCCCTCCCCATGACCTGCTCAGGCAGTCTTCTGCTTTATGCAGATGATGCCGTCATTTATGCTTCCAACCCTGACCCTCTGCAACTCCACCAAATCCTCCAGTCCTCCTTTAGCGAAGCTGAACAGTGAGTGGTTCACTGCACAGCGCCTTGTTTTGAACTACAGAAAGACCAAGTTCATTATTTTCGCCCACCCCAGAACACTAGGAAGAAACTTTGCCCCCAGGTCCTAATTGCTGACCTTACCCCACTCGAGAAAGTGGAATCCTTCGAATACCTAGGAATTACCCTTGACCCGGCTCTCGGTTTCCTCCAACACAAACATCGCCTGTCCACTGCCGTTAATGTCCACCTTGGCCTGCTCTACCGGCTTAAACACTGCCTTACCCAAGACGTCCTCAAACTGGCAGTCTCGTCCTCTTTCCTCTCCCTCCTCGATTACGGCATTCTCATATACAGCGCTGCCACCACCGCGACCCTCGATAGGCTCCGTCTCTTCCTCAACAAAACCTGCCGCCTTGTACTGGATTGCAATCGCCTCACCCACACCTGCTCACATTATAACTCCACTAACTGGCTTAACTTGGACAATAGGATCCAGTTCCATACCTGTCTTTTGGCCAAAAAAATTACCCTAGGGCTCTCCCCCCACTGGTCTCACCTCCTTAATCTCTCAGGCTGCAGCCCCTAAAGTAACTCGTAGCTCCGGCAAGAAGCTGCTCACAATTCTCCGATGTCGTACCTCCCTATTCCAAAGGTCCTTCAGCTTCAAGGCCCCCCTCATGGATGAATGGCCTGCCCAGCTTCCTCACAAATGAAAACTCTATCGGCCTCTTCAAATCGTGCCTAAAGACACATCTCCAGTCCTCTAACTACTGAGACTGCTACTGAACCTGTTTCCTGATCCTCCCCCTCAATGACAACGGCCTCTGGCTAGCTCCCCGGCCCGTCTTACTTTATACTTCTCTGTATCACCCAAAGTTTCTCTAGTCCTGATTGTGAGCCTTACGCTGTACTTTTTCCCATGTACCTTGCTTATTTTTATACTTTTACCATGTAATTAGCTGTTACAGTTTCCTGCATTGTATGTCTACCTTGATACTGTACTGTCAATTTTTGTGACGTGGAACCTTTGTAAATGAGTCTTTGACTCAAAGGTACTATCTGAATCCTGAATAAATAAATAAATAAAAATATTCATGCAGGTCAATACTAACTCAAAAAGTAAAGAAATGCTTTGTAAAAAACTTCGTTAATGCACCAGTTAGGGTTCAGATTAAAGCAAAAAAAGTAGGTAATGTGGTGTTAGGGTTCCCTACCCTAACGCCCCACTCCCATCCTGCAGGCAGCAAAGGAAAAGCCATTACAGTTTTACCTCTCCTGCGTCTTCGCAAATCAGGCCTGGGGTGTTCCTTGGGGTTGTCAGCCCTAATGCTCACCCCATTCTTGTATAGTCTGCACATCTCAGTTTCTTTACTGATTGAATGGGGTGAGCGTTAGGGTTCACAGCCCTAAGGATCACCCTGGGCCCGATTTGCAAAGACTCAGGAGAGTACTTCATCTGTTTTTGCAAAAAGCTTGTGATAGTAAATTTCCAAATTGGATTTAAACTAGCCAGCAGGTTTCAAAACATACAGCAAAACAGGCAATGTGACAGTAGTCGTTACAGTTTGCAAGTAGACAAGTCATTAGTTTGCAAGTGGAGACATCCTTAGTTTTCATGGCAATGTATAGGCATCCCCAACATTTTAGCATCATTGTCCCAGTGCAGGCTTCTACCACTCCGTAACTATACATAATATGTTGGTAGCATATCATGGTATCACAAGGTGCAAGAGTAAAAGCTGAAATAATTGCCCTTGACAGAGGCGAAATCGCCGGGTCCATTTATGTTGACATCACCAAGGCATTTGACCTTGTGAACCACACCCTCCTGTGCCAAAAATTTATTTCCCTGGGCCTTTCCACAGAGGTTGTGTCCTAGTTCAGTAACTACCTTGCTGGTAGAACCCAAGCAGTTAAGTGTTGTAGAGTGCTTTCTGACACCCTGCCAGTAAACTATTGGAGTTCCCCAAGGGTCCATTCTGGAACCTCTTTTATTCTGTCTCTGTATTAATGAATTGCCCATTGTCCGCGAGAGCACTAATGGTCTGCTTTATGCAGATGATGTGGTCATTTTTACCAGCAGTCCAAACCTGGTGATTCTGCAACAGAAACTCCAAGCTGACTTCAACGCCATACAGGACTGGTTCTCATCTAACCTCCTTGTGTTGAATGCTAAGAAAACTACATGTATGATCTTCACGACCTGCAATAAGACCCCTTCATCATCCCTCTCACTTTAAATGACCACCTCGTCTGGCACTCCCCTAGAGCAAGTGGCCACATTCAGGTATTTAGGTGTCACCATAGTGCATAGGCTCCACCCTGTCCTTTACTGCTCACATTGACACCCTAGTCAAAACTGTCAGCTCAAGGCTTGGCTTCCTCTTTCACCACAGAAATAGCTTCCTTCCTGAAATCAAAAAACTGCTTGTTAGGTCTTGTATCTCTGGTGTTATTGACTACGCTATTACTGCCTATGGCTCTGCAACCGATGGTGAGCTATCTAGAGTATGGGGTGCCCTCAACAGAGCCTGCTATTTTACACTTAGACTTGAACGTGATACGCACACTTGTGTACTATACAGTAACTTAAATTGGCTAAATCTTGAATCCCGGCTGCATTTTCACACCCCAGTCACTGGAAGAAAAGCACTTTATGGCGCTCTGTCCCTTGGCCTTCAAGAAATGTTTGGCTTTGTGGATCAATCTTACACCACCAGGGGGGTAACTCAACATTCCCTACTTGTCCCCAGAAGGAAAACCATACTAGGCTAAGCGGGCTTTTCCTACAGATTTGCCAAACACTGGAATGAGCTGCCTCCTTCCCTAAAAGTTGACTGATCACCTGCTCATTTTAAATCCTTGCTCTTCTTCTCCTCCCTCTTCTCATCTGGATCTGCTGAAGCTAAATGAACTATTTTGACTTGTTATCATGAACTTGTTGACGCCCACGGCTTGCACGTGGTAGCACCGAAATGTAGAATGTAACTAGTTTGTGCATGTAAATGTGTAGCATGTCTTTGTCTTCAGTGCTGTAAATAATGACCTTTATCAGAGCTGTTTTGAGTTGTACTGTATACACTTACATTTCCTGTTGACTTTGACTCCATGCCCTTTGTAAATAGGTCCTGCCCAAAGGGTTTTATTTGAAATAAATTGTGCAGCAACTATTCTGTTCCATGTAATATAGTGTAAACAAAATACAGTGCAAAAGTACAATACATTCACGGCTGTGAAAAAACAATCGGTTCATGGTACTGCAGTCCAACTGAACAAGGTGCCTAAGGCAGATAAAGTGCACTGAAGTAGGAGCAGTGTAACAACCCCCTAACCAGGGAGGAATAGGTGGGGTTGGGAGAAGGGACTCCAGGAGCATAACAGGGCTTGAGCGGTTGGGGAGGCCTAAAGTCTGGGGTTAGGAACAATTGCAGGAGGGAGATGTCACAAGGAAGAGACTTCAGGGGGAAGAGGTTGAGCAGATGGATAGGGGAAGGGAGGATCAGAGCTTAGGGGAATAATATGAGAAGGCAGCTTGGCAAGCAGTAGAAATCTGGGGGGGGGGGGTAATGGGGAACAGTATTACAGAGTAGGAGGCAGGTGGGAGGAGAGAGGAAAGGGAAGGAGTGAGCCAAGCCATAATTTGGCTATGAAGGAGGCATATTGGGCAAGACTCCTGGCATTGAGGGAGGGAAAGGAGAGCAGTGATGGGTACCAAGGAGATAGTCCTTAGGCCAAATGGCAGAAGGAGTAAAAGAGGGGGTTCAGTTTGGCAAGCGTGGACTTGAGTGGCAGCGGGGAGAATGTTATGCTTACGTTGACACTGTCTGTTGTCCCACATAATACTGACACAATAATGCTTGCACAGAGGGTGCCAAAGTTAAGTTGACGTTGGTGCCCTGTTGGGTGGCCATTCAGACCTTGAGGAATAGCACACCAGATTTACCAAAGCTCCAAGGACTTTTCCCTCTAACTTTCTCTTCTTTGTGCACTTTACCCTAACACATGCACAAGGTGTTCAGCATTATGTTTTTTCACATTAGTTGCCAAGAGAAGCTTGATGTCCAGTGCTCTCTGGCCTGCGTAGTATGCAATATGTCCCCTCCAACATACCATTAGAGGGGCGGAACTACCATCTGTGCTTCCATTTTGCTACTCGTAGTGTTGGGGCAGCTGTAGAGGCTAAGAGAGCCTCAAAAACAATGCTTATTTGCAGATCTGAGTTTTGCTTTTTAGTTAGGCTGATATGTGCTTCGTGGGTACGTAACCATTCTAACTTTTCAGAGAGGTAGACTAGCTTATTAAGTAATAGAAGTGGAGGAGTGTGTACCTAGAGAGCCACCCACTGCTGTTTTATGAGGTTAACTCTATTCCTGCAGTAAGTCTGTTCCTGCAGTATCACCTAGGAGTAAAAATCAAGAAAATAATCTGGTGAGGGAAAATGGAAGACCAGTCCCCCAAAGTTGGTATTCCATCTTAAGGTTTGACATTCAATCTATTCAAAAGAGCAGAACTGTAGATTAAACTGCAGAATGTAGGTTTGGAGGAGTGCTGTTGCCGTGTGATGAAACTGGTATAACTCCTTGAGAGTTGGTATGCAAAACAGGGTGGAATATCATTAATTTCTAGCCCTGCCACCAGCTGCCCTTGGGGAGCGGGTGCCTGAGACCCTACTATTTACCTCTCATTATTGATCTTTATTTGCTTATTACCAGAATCTCTGCATGAATCATGGTCTGTGCTAACATTTTCGGGAGCGCAACTCAGGAAAATGACATGTTGCATCTGAAAATACAGCTGTTTTAAGATGGGGGGGGGGAGGTTCATTTGTGAATACCTGCTTGTCTGATGATAGAGAACCCATCAAAGCAAATGGGCCCAATGATCCGTACTGTGGGGTTCGAAGAAGCTTTGCATTAAAAGCATTTTCAAGACGGAGTCTTTGAGTTTGAAATATGGCATATTTCTGAAGATGTCTTGTGACTGTAGTGCACAGAAGAGAATTGCAGGTTAAAGTGATTTTCCGACCTAAAGCTATAAATTATTGGGCTTCATAGCCCAATACGTTATCGCTGCGTGAGCTGACAGGTGCCAGAAAGTGAATAAAAAAACAGCTTACTTGTTGTTTTGGAAGGGATCGTAACTGGTGCGAGCTTTGTAGTAATCCTTCCAGCTTCCTGGTGCCTCCGCTCCGCCTCAACTCTGCCTGCTCTCTGAAATTGGACGTTAGTAGCCCCATTAGTATATAGCGGTATTTTAAAGTTGTTTTTTGCCATTGTAAACAGTCTTATAGGACTGCTGTCATTTTCTCCTAAGACGTGTACAGTGGCAAAAATGTCTTTAAAATAGCCCTAAATACTAAATGGGGCTCACCCATGTCTCCCTGGTCAAACGTCACAATTTCAAAGAGCGCTGGGCGGAGTGAAGAATTAGGAAGCTGAAGGGATCGGCTGGTCGAGGCTTCAACGCAGTTACGATCCCTTCCAAAACAAGAAGTAAGCTGTTTTTTTTTTTTTTTTTTAATTCAATTTTTGGTGCCTTTAGGCTCCAGATGATATAAGGTATTGGGCTATGAAGCCCAATACTTTATATCAGAAATTTCCTTTAAAAATATTTGATTGTAGTTAGCATGCATGTCATATTTTGACAGATGTTTGGACAGTAAACTTGATGAGTTTAGGTATAAATGTCTGGTTATTGTTAAATGTTTCCAGTGTTCTACAAAAACATTACACAGGGCATCAACTAGACTTGAATCTCAGCAAGAAACTGATTTCATGATATTCTGTTCTTAATTTCCATAGCATTTTCATAAAAAAGTCTCTCTGCCTCTTAGACTTGTGTTCCTGCTGCTTTTCCTGTTCTGAAGTCATAATCTTTTGACATCAGAATCACTTTGTGACAACAGGTTATGTCATAAGCAGAGGATTATTATGATTTAATGGCAAGTATAAGCGAAGTAAAAAAGATGACATCTAAAGCCCTGTCCACACTACACTGAAAACTCCTTTCTGTAATGTTACAGAGGGTCCAAACCGTTACCGCAACGGTTTGCGTTTACACCTGTAACGTTACAAGAGGCGTTTTCGTAACGGTGTTGAAACCGCCTTGAGGTGGTTTCAACAGCATGTATAATGGTTCTGCCTCTAGCGTTACCAGCTGTAGTGTGGATGTGTGGCGTGTAGCCCCAGCATTGCCCTCAGTGCTGCATCGAACTGCATTGTGGGATAGGGTGCCGAACGTAAAGGTCACCCATCACCCACAATGTGGACCGGCTGTAACAGTTCCGAACTGTTGTCATGACGGTTCACTGGCAGTGTGGACACACTGTAACGATTTGAAACCGTTAAAGGGTTTTAGTAGTGTAGTGTGGGCAGGGCCTAAGCGACATAAGCTTGTGTTTCAGTGAAAGCGTCTTCAGAACTAAGAAGTGGAAGGTCCTGACATTCAGAGTGTGGGGGAATTTGGTGTAACCAAGGTCTGCTGATGCCAACTGGTAATTTTTTGCTGGAAACCAGGAGAAAAAAAACTCCTTAATGTTAATTCAGTTTTAGAAGACCTCCAAGCAGCAAGCTAGATTATTGGAGACTGTTGATAACTGGATGGCTACATGGGGTATAAATAAAGAAAATAATCCATTGTGGGAGGTATACTACCAAAAAACACAAATGTTGTATTCTGACTGTTCATTTGTGCTCTGCTGTAGATTAAACTGCAGAGTGCATCATGGAGAAGTGGTATGCCAGATAGTATACCAACCTAATAAAAATTGTATTTCACCTTAAAAACTGGTTTGTAAAATGTATGGCTGCCATCAGGTTTAGCCTGCCTACGCACCATCGGCGGCGTGATATTTTCTCCGACGCTCATTTGCTGAAGCAGTACGCACGTCCCAGAAAACACTCCGTGCTTAAATCCGGGGTTCCCGTAGCCTTGAGGGCTTATAGACATCTGTGTGGGGGAGCTCAAAATCACGGGAAATCTAGTGAGCCGCTGATAGGTGGGGCCAGTCTGTGCAGCTTGCAAGGCTGAGACTGGGTCCCACCATTGAGCATTTCCAAATCTCTTCTAGCAGTCCAAAGAATACATTTGCTGCACATGTAGAATAAGGCCCTGTCCAGACTAGCAATGAGCTATAAAAACGTTTTTTTTTAAACGTTACCATTCAACCCGTTTCTGTGCGTCCACATTGAACAGCTGAATCGGTTTTTAAACCGTTGCTCTGCATCCACATCAGTGTTCCTTCTCCATTTTCCTGTAACGTTTTGAAAAGCGTTACAGTCCTCTGGAGGCCACCCATATCCCAGCAATCAGCGCTGTACTACAGGCTGCGACGCACGGTCCCATAAGGCATTGCGGCGTCTCCATGTAAACAGACCACTGACATGGAGGCGCCTGATTTAAACACTGCTGTTTTGCTCTGCCTGAATCGCTGGTTCATGAAGCGGCAGGTACTAATAAGAGAGAGACAACATCGATGGGTAGTACGCCACTTGCAGGCACATCGATTTCAGCAGATGCAGCAGCATACTATTGCTGCTGTGAGCGATCTGCTTCTCTCAGTAACACTGAACACTGTTACAGTTGACAAAGTAGTGTGGAAACATCCAAGGTCCACTGACTGGTGGGAGCAGATAGTGCTTTCTTCTTGGACTGATGAGCAATGGCTCAGTAATTTCCGGATGTCTAAACTGACTTTTACAGCTTTGTGCACAGAACTGAGCCCACACATAGCGGTCCGACACAGTACTGAAGGCTGTTGAAGTGCAGCGATGGGTTACCATTACCCTGTGGTGCCTTGCCACCAATGTGGAATATCGAACCCTTGGGCATCTGTTGGGGTTGTCAGATCTACTGTCGGTGAGATAGTAATCGATGTGTGCAAGGCCATTGTCTGTGTCATACTACCCAAGGTGATCCGAATACATAATGTACCAGACATCCTTACAGGGGTTACGAGTGATGGGGTTTCCCCAATTGTGGGGGGGCAATTGATGGGGCCCACTTCCCAATTCTGTCACCTCCTGGTAATGCCTGTGAATTCTACAACAGGAAATCCTACTATTGTGTAGTGATGCAGGCTCTGGTTGATCAGAAATTTCGTTTTCTGGACTTTAATGTTGGATGGCCTGGCAAGGTTCACGATGCTCAGGTCCTCAGGAATAGTAAATTATACAAGCTGGGACAGAGTGGTCAGCTGTTCCCTTCTGTGCCTCGAGACATCAACGGGGTCAGTGTACCAGTTGTGATATTGGGAGACCCAGCCTATCCTCTTCTGCCGTGGCTTATGAAGCCCTATTCTGATTTTGGAAATGACCTTCGCCGTAATTTTAACTACCGTCTGAGCAGGGCCCGAATGGTAGTGGAATGTGCCTTCGGCAGACTGAAAGGCCGTTGGAGATGTCTACTCAAGAGAAATGAATATGCCATTCAGAATGTTCCGTATGTGATAGGAGCCTGCTGTGCATTGCACAACCTTTGTGAGGAAAAGTCAGAGGCCTTTCTGGCAAGCTGGGTCTCAGAAGCCAAGAGCTGCCAGTTCCCTCAACCAGCTGACCAAGAGTGTCCTCCCCCAGGTGAATTATCTGTGGCAGCCATGAATTGCCAGGCCACTAATATACGGAATGCACTAGCAGAATATGTCAACAACCATTAATGTGTGTGACAGTACTGGCAGTTGTATCTGTGATCCACTAAGCAGCTCAGCATACAAGTGGTACATGATATATATTTGTGAAGTTAATGCAGAACAAGCTGTAGATGTTAACATGCTTCTTTATTGCAACTGTCATGAGAGACTACTCCCATAGAAACAGAAAATGAAGCACACTTGTAATAACACATACATAGTTAAAACTTCTAAAGTTAATTGAAAAAATAATTGTTTCAGCAGTTAATATTGAAATGGGTATGTTGTTGCATGACTTTTAAAAATGTATTTGAAATGTATGTAACCTTAACACAACAACTATGCCCTAAAACTAGTGTTTTTAACACTGGGATTGCTAATTGAACATTTTAATAGCTTGTACTGTACAACAGCATAACTGTTAAAATGTAGTTTAAACATTAAACTTTTGGAAAAGAAACTCATAGTTCTGTTTCTGAATATGCACTGCACAATATGTATTAAAACCATAGATAACACCTACAAATGTGTGTCATCATTATTACTGCAGTACTCCAATGACAACACCACACAGCAGTAACTAGCATTACCAGTAGAAAGTTAGCCATGTATTCTGACTGATTGCTCAAGAGCAGTACTTGTCATTACTGCCAGAGCAAGAAGGTGATGTATATCAGTCATCATGCAGTCAGAGGCACACATGTTGTCAGAACCTTATCAATGTACTGACAGATACCCATACCTACAAGGTTGTCCAAGTAACATCATCACCCATTAAGGCCTGTGTGAAACCACCATGGAAAAAAGTACCTGTACGATCATGGTTACTGCTGTAATGTTGTCCCATGTCACTGTGTGTAGATTGTGTCATAGCATCACATGTATGAGCAGCTTGTCCAACACATGAAGCCACTACACCAGCAGCATTCATGTTGTTCACTGATGCAGTACTGACCGCCTGCATGGGAGCAGTACTCAGTGATGCCTGTGCTGACGATAATGGGGTGGGATGACCAAACGTGGGTACTGGTGCAGTTGCTGCATAGGAAAGGACAATGCACTGCCACCACACTGTGGAGCGGAGCATACCACCTGTTATTCCAGGTTCATGGCTATGACTTGCAGTAGTTTCAACCTGTGAAGGTGCACATGTTTGTGTATTTTGTGCTGCCACAATAGGAGGACGATAATGCCCAGACAGTAGCGCTAACATATTTCTGAAAAACTCTGCATTCTGCTCTGCCTCCTGCCTACGTAACCTTTCTTCCATCTCCCTCTCCTCCCTGACCCTCTCCCTTTCCATGGCCATCAACTCCTTATGTTGCTTCATCAGCATTTTCCTAGTGGGCTCGAAGACTACTTCAGCAAGCTCCTGCATCCGACTGACCCTCTTCTTCTTTCTGAGGTTGCATAGTGGCTCACTGTTGGATGTCCGCTTGTGCCGAACAGCATTCACATCAGAGGATGCAGTGCTGCTGCTGCCAGATGTTCCACATGGGCTTGATGTGCCCTCACCAGCAAACTCACTATCTAAGCTGACGGATGACTCGGCTGCCTGATCAACATCTGCAATAAATAAGGTTAGCATATGCTGAGTTGGTATACTGTTTTTTTTGGGGGTGGGGGAGGCATACATAATAGAGCAAATGGCAACACACCTGATTCTGAAAGCTCAGTGACAGGCTAGTCCTCTACATCAAGTTCAGGGTCAGGAGGATCAACCTCTGTTTCAAGTTCACTGCTTTCAAGGACATGCAGTGGATCAGATGTGGGTTTTGTGCCCAATATACATCAAGCTGGTCAAAAAATGGACATACAACCCGACGACCGCCAGATCGGCGATTGCTGTCCTTCACCTTATGATACCTGACCTTTAGCTGCTTTATTTTTATCTCGACACTGTTTGGCTGACCGCTCAATTCCATTTTCAAATAAATACTCATCCACCTTCTGGTATACTACTGTATTTCTCCTGAAACTGTTTAACTTCTCTTGTACACACTCCTGTGACCAAATATCAAGCAGGAGTTTAGTGGCCTCTTCAGGCCAACTTGAGCTACGATCACTCATGATGCAGTGTAGTTGTACTGAACTGCACAGAGGAGGGTATGTAAACTTTCCCGCTCAGCGCTGTTTACACTGCGTGTACTTCCTGGTAGGCACCATGCGCACATGCCACAATACCGCACTATGCTCTGGGAAGGAAAGCAGTGCATTGTGGATCGCTGGAGGACACATTTTACAGAAAACACTTTGTTCACCCGTCCGCACTAGTCCTCCAAATGAAGAAAAAACAGGTAACGTTTCAGCAACCGTGCTAAAAACCTGCTCTTTGGTGGTTTTAAAAACAGTTTACAGAATGCTTTTTAAACAGTTACAGGTCTGGACGCAACCGTTTCTAGAGCAAGTGGTAACGTTACAGGGCACCAGTAACGTTACCAAAGCTCTAGTCTGGACAGGGACTAAAATTTTATAACTTAGTCTCTTCGGCCCTGCCACGTGTGACAGGGCTGTGCTGCAGAGTACCTGCTCCACTGAAGGCAGGAAGTAAACTGGGGGAGACGGGAAGTGGAGGGCTAAATGTCCCCTTGCTGCAGAGGTCTGATTCCTGCCTACCTATCAGCATCAGGAGTTACAGCCCAGGAGTAAGGAAGCCCGGAGACCATCTTAGAACAGAGAAATGACAGATTAATAGGGGGCTTTAAGGAGCACCTTTCCCTGATATTTTTCAGTAGAGAAAACATTAAACAGGGAGCTCTCATACCTCATCGGGAGCTCCACCAGGCTATTTCTCTTCTTGTCTCTTTCTTTTTTTTTTTTTGTATACAGCCCCAAAAGGAAGGGAGGGAATCTCAGTTTGCCCCGAAGGACTGACGGCACGATCCCTCTCCACTTTCTGACTCTCTGATCCGCCCCCACGCTCCAGCATTTGTGGTGTCTTTATAGGTTGAGCACGGGGGTGCACTCCATTCACTTGAATGGAGCATTTTTTTCAAATATGATTTCCTGATTGTAAGTCAGATTTTGCTACCTATTGATACTAACATACTAAAAGCCAGCAGAATAGGTCAAATGGTCTGTCTTGTCTGCTTGAAAGCCAGCAGCCTAATAGCTGCTCGCCTTACCATCCCTCCCCAGCCCCCAAGAGGGTCTTCATTTGTTTCAATTTCTCCTTGTACCTATTCCACCCTTTCTTGAAGCCCTCCACTGTACCCTATTCCACCAGCCTCCCAGGCAGTGCATTCCACGGCTCCACCACCCTCTCAGTGAAAAAATGCTTCCTATGTTCCCCCCTATAATTTTCCCACTCCAATTTCCACTCATGGCCCCTGGTTGTCTCCCCCTTCTTTAACCTAAACAGCTCCTTGGTTCCACTCCTGGTTATTCCCTTTACATACTCGAAAACCTCTATCCTGTCTCCCCTATCCCTCCTCTCCTCCAGTGAGTAAAGCCCAAGCTCTTCCAGTCTCTCCTCATAAGGCCTCCCCTCCATGCCCTGAATCATCCTGGTTGCTCTCCTCTGAACCCTCTCCAGCAGTACTATATCCTTCTTCAGATGAGGTCTCCAGAACTGTACACAATACTCGAGCTGTGGCCTGACCAAGGCATTATACAGAGGGAGGATCACCTCCCTTCTTCTGGACGTAATACCCCGGCTATGCAGCCCAGTATCCTGTTTGCTTTGGCTGCTGCTGTTCTACAGTTTTCAGAGTTATTAAGTTTGACATCTACTACCACCCCAAATCCCTTTTTCCCAATGTAGCTTGCAGTGTGCCCCCGGTGTATACACGACCTGGGTTTTAACCCCAAATGAAGTACCTTACATTTCCCGGCATAAAATTTCAGTCCCCACCTCCTTGACCACCCCTCCAGGGTATCCAGATCCTCCTGGACAGTGTCACTCGCTTCAACACTATCCACCATTGCTCCCAGTTTTGAATCATCCGCAAAGAGACTCAACCTACTTCTGACCCTCCTCCCTATATACAAGACATAGGCATTGAACAAGAGTGGCCCCAATACTGAACCCTGAGGGACCCCACTTATTATCTTCCTGGGAGAGGAGAGTATCCCACCCACCATGACTCTCTGTAAATGCTCCAAAAGCCAATTTTCAACCCAAATGAGCCACTGTCCTTCCACCCCCATCTCCCCTTTTTTGCTATCAAACCATTATGAGGCACTGAATCAAATGCCTTGCTGAACTCTAGATATAGAATATCCACTGGCCTATGTCTATCCAAGGCCCCCGTCACCCAATCATAAAACTCTACAAGGTTGGTCTGACACGATCTCCCCGGGACGAAGCCATATTGTTTATCATTCTGATGTGCTAACCTTTCCAACTGCCTCCCAAGTCACTCCTTGATAAAGCCCTCCATTACTTTACCTACCACAGACGTCAGACTGACAGGCCTGTCATTTCCCATCTCCTTTCGAGACCCCCCCTTTATATATAGGCACTACATAAGCCACCCTCCAGTCCTGTGGCACCCATCCTGTCTGCAGAGAGGCGTTAAAGAGTGCAGCCAGTGGAGCTGCCAGTACCTCCACCAGTTCCTTCATAACCCTTGGATGTAATCCATCCGGCCCTGGTGCCTTATCGGTTTTTAGTTTCCGAAGGGCATCCCTCACCCTATCCACTGTAATTTCTCCCCCCCCCCCCCAATCCACTCCATCTTGGTCTGGGCCAGCCTGTACCCTAGTCTCTTTCCATCTTCTGGTCTCAGACAGAGACTGACCTCTCACTTTTGCTGGCATGTCTACTCTCCCGTCAGGCTGTAGGGATCCTTTATCACCCTCTACAAAGACTGAGGCAGAGTACTCATTTAGCACCTCTGCGTGATCCCCCACATCCTGAGCCCACCCCCCCACAATCCTATTGATCTGTGTCCTCACTCTTCTCTCTCCTATGTATCTATAGAATCCCTTCCCCTCTCCTCCCGGATATCCTTAGCCAGGTTTTCTCCATCATGCCAGGGTTCAGCTAACAAGAGCCTTGTTAGTTGAACCCTGGCAGTAGTAGGTACCAAAACCTGATTTACAGTCAAGGAAATGACATGTGAAAAAAATGCTCCATTCGAGTAAATGGAGTATGCCCCCAACGTTCGAGCTATAAAGATGTCACAATAGGATGGAGCACAGGGGCGGATTGGAGAGTCAGGAAGTGGAGCAGGATCGTGTGACCATCCCCTCTCGAGCAGATTATGATCCCTTCCCTTCCTTTGGGGCAGTGATTTTAATAATAAAAAAAAAAAATCTGAATAGCCTGGAGGAGCTCCCAATGAGGTAAGGAAGCACCCTTTTCTGTATCGAAAAGGGTGCTGTTTCATGCCAGTGATGGTGTTGCTTTGAGCACTGTCTAAACAGCAACAATGAAATTATATTTTAACATCTTAAAAATGTTTGCTTTATAGATATACAAATGTTCAGATGCAGAGTAATTCTGTTAGACTGGACAGGGTCAACTTCAGCAGTGGCCTGGTGGCCGAGGTCTGTAATTGTTGCCTCTGGCAAGAGGATCTTATCAGCTGCTGCTGTCCCAATTGGTCAGCATCCTGCACAGTCAGTGAATAAGCTTAAATGAGGCAGCTACATGTGTGTCTGTGTCACATAATACATGTGTATGTTGGTGCTGCATACTGAAAGTTGACACCTCTTACTGAAATCATCACACACAATGAAGTGGTGCTGTGCACATTGTCCATGCAGTGGCAGCTGTTCCCAATGCTGCGATTGGACACTCATCATTAGAGGTTGGTATATGAATGGGATTGCTCCTGATGTCTGCAAATTGGCTGGCTAGTAAGGTCCTGGAGCTGCTAGCCTGACAGCAGTTGTGACTGGAGCAGAGTTTGGCAGTAGGAGGTCATGTTGAAATAGACCTTGAATGGCCACTGGTCTGGGACGTGTGGTGATTGGCTGGTGTGGGTTTTTGAGTGATAGACTATTATGTTGGCAATAACCCATGGCAGGGCATGCATTTCTAAAGAATTAATGCTTGCCTCCGTGAATAGAAAGCATGTAAGCATTAAGCTACGATGATGGTGGTGTCTAATGGGGATTCAGTGCATGGTCGCGGGGGGGGGGGCGGGTTATGGGCCTACAACCACGCAATAATTCCCCAATAGACACCACCTTCGGAGGGGCTTAGTGCTCTTGTAACATAGTCATATATTATATAATGTTTAAAGCATGTTCTGTGTATTGCTCAGTACATCAGGAAAACATTGAGGTTATTAGCAATGTCAGTAACTCAGCAGGTAGCACACTCGCCTCTGATGCCGGGAGATCGGAAGGCTGTGGGTTCTATCCCCCCACCAGGCACTTGGGTTAATATCTCAATACTGACACTGTAGTGCAGCATGAGGGGGAGTGCTGCACTCCTGAGGTGCCGTCTTTCAGATAAGACGTTAAACCGAGGTCCCATCTGCCTCTTCTGGTGGTAGTTCAGGTGGATGGTAAAGATCCCATGGCACTTCTCGAAAACGGTAGGGAATTACCCTGGTGTCTTGGCCAGATTTCCCTCCCCATTCACTTAAAAGTACCACCAACAGCTTAATCTGGTTCAAGGTCAGTTGGCATTCATCTGTATCCCCCTTCCCTGGGTCGTGCCTGAAAATAGGCAGAACTTGTCTAATGCACTAACCCGGTCAACAAAAACTAAATAAATAAAATAACATGGAAATATGTTGAATGCACTTTTCTAACTCGTTGGATCTATCTGTATACATCTATTCAGCAACTGATGTCGTGCACAAACAAATGCTCGTGCTATGCTACTACTAGATATGAATTGATGTTTTTTTACACATTTTAACGGCACTTATTTTACTACACTGCTTAGGAGGTCTAAATTTCTTCAATGTGTTCGTGCCGCGATCTGAACTGCAGAACATCTACCAACTCCTTTACATATTTGCTGACCTGCTTAGTGTGTGCTATGCTCAATCATCTGGTGTCTTATGCAACGTGACCACCATTCTCTCACTGTTACAGTACTTATTTGCATAAACATTGCACGCCATGTTGGTTTCATGCTGAAATGTGCCTCTGCCATGGACGGTGAATGATTTGCTGCTGAATGATCTACAAGTTTCCAGTCTCCCCCATTCTATCGCTCCTGTGTGAGCCGGACACATTTTGCTACTCCTTCCACTACCGTCTTCCGCATGATACCTGTGAGCGCCCGGGTCAGTGGGTGGAACACACAAGGACTTCCGTTTGGCGGTTTCAGGTCCAGCATTTCACTACTGTTTATTTTCTTCTCTGTGGCACAGATCGGTACTTCAATTTGAGGACGGCATGATTGCTAAATTAATGCTGTCTTGAGAGTTCCCCACGTGATGCTTTTGAACCAGTTGTATCTTTTGGTTGGATCTCCTATATTTTTTCCATGTTACAAATGCCCAATAAAAGAGTGCCTTTCAACGCACCTGGAAAAATTCTTAAACTCATGTGCCAGTGTGTGTTATTATGTATATAAAATGGAAAACTGTTTTTCTTTAATGAATAAAAGGTCTTATTTCGATAGTAGACTGTTAGAAAGTAGAGTATTTGAGTTTGGTAACTTTTTTTGAATGCACCCTGGAAGAGCATCGATTTTTAGAAGAAATCTGTGTGTCTTGGGTAATTGTGTTTTATGTATTAAAAAAAAAATTGAAAAAGCTTATTTTAACTAAAAAAAAAAAAAAAGATTTTATTTTCATTAGACTGTTGCTTAGTAGGTTACGTTAGGTTAGTTACCAATTGTGTGTTTACTGGGAATTAAAGGAATGGTCTGGTGAGGTATTTAGACTAAGTAAGTAGCCAGGATTCGAAGCCCACTTTATAAACTGGTTTATTGATTGACTTGACATGAAGAGAGAGGTCTAGAGGAGGGGAGAGCTCTGTGTGTATGCTTAATTGAAGCTAACATGGAAGGGCACTGTATCATCACTCACTGGTAAAAAGTGTACTGTACTGATACGTACATTTAAATACATTCTGCCTTTTGAACTTATCCCTCCCCCAAACACTACTGTTTAAAAGGATTAAAAACAGTATTTTTTTTTAAGTTTAACAACTTTTCTTTCTTAAAAACAACATTTCCATGCGGGCCTCCATACTTTCCTGCTGGCCAACATTTTGGCTCAGCCACTGACGCGGTACAGGCTACCGAACTTGGGAACTTATTTATATTTTAAGCTAAAGTCAGCCACTGTTAGGATTGCATTCTTTTTCTCTATGTTAACACACTCTGTTATTTTCTATTCAATGACATCCACTGTTTTGACATGCTCGGGTTGTTTTTGATTCTGAGCATTTTATAGTGTTTTTGAGTGTCTTAGATCTACACCCTTCTAACTCCTGGAATCCCTCACTTGGGCCCTGATTTTCAAAAGCTTTAGACTGATGCAAGGGACTTAAATCAAAAGACTGTGACACAGGGGGTGACTTGTGTCTACTTCTGGCAATTAGAATTTTCAGAGGCAGCCTGTGAAATCCTGATGCAGCTCTTGTAAGAGCTTATGCGACAAAGGTTACGCCAAACATTCCAGTGCCAGGTTGCAAGGAGGCTTGTGCCATGGTAGGGCTGCACCATCTCTCTTTTGGGGATTTTGCAAAACCTGCTGTGGACGCAGCAAGGGGCTCCACTTAGACCAGCCAGGAGGTGGTCTTAAGTGACGTGCATCAGTGCCACACACACTGTGGCCATAACAGGGCTGCTGTGGGCAGAAGGGGCACAGGAGGTGGTAAGAGGGAGTCTGGGTGAAAGCTAACATACTAAAAGCCAGCAGAATTGGCCAAACGGTCTGTCTTGTCTGCTCGAAAGCCAGCAACCTAGTGGCTACTCGCCTCACCATCCCCCATCAGGGTCTTCTCTAGATTCAGTTTCCCCTTGTACCTGTCCCACCCCTTCTTGAAGCCCTCCACTGTGCCCTCCTCCACCAGCATCCCGGGAAGTGCATTCCACAGCTCCACCACCCTCTCAGTGAAAAAATGCTTACTAATTTCCCCCCTCCAACTTCCACTTATGGCCCCTGGTTGCTCCCCCCTGCTTCAGCCTAAACAACTCCCTGGTTTCACTCCTAGTTATTTCCTTTACATACTTGAAAACCTCTATCATGTCTCCCATATCCCTCCTCTCCTCCAGTGAGTAAAGCCCAAGCTCTTCCAGTCTCTCCTCATAAGGCCTCCCCTCCATACCCTGAATTATCCTGGTCGCTCTCCTCTGGACCCTTTCCAGCAGTTCTATGTCCTTCTTCGGATGAGGTATCCAGAACTGTACACAGTACTCAAGCGGCAGCCTGACCAAGGCATTGCAGGGGCTGAAATAAGGATTTGGCAGGCAAGAGCCGTGAATAGCTCCTGGGTGGCGGCAATTTACAGCAGACCAAGATCTTCTCGGGCAAAGCCAGGAGTTGACATCAACACATAAAAATGCATTGGGATGTCGTAGAAGGGGAATCAAATGGAAAAACATCAATAATAAAAAATGCAATTCAGTATAGGAATCTTGTATAAAAATTAAATATCTGTAAAACTGCTAGTTGTATATCCCTTCAATAACAATAATTACATTAACACTTTCTCATGGTAAAACAACTCATTGGAAAAGGTGCAGTTAGTCTAAACAGAGACAGTTGTCTTATACATTTACCAGTTAATTCAAGAGGAGGAGAGAATCTGTTAATTAAAAACTACACTAACAGATTCTCTTCTGTTTTTTAAATTAATTGACAAAGGTACAAGACAAATGGCAAAGTGCCTCCTCATGTATGTCTCAGTTTAGACCAACTGTGCCTTTTCCAATCAGCAATTTTACTTCTGCATAGATGGATTGTGTAAATTCTTTTCTTGCTTTTCTTTTCTCCATTTGATTTGCTTCAGCTGTTGCTGTTTTTGTTAACCTCTGAGATTACAACTCTAGAAAATATTTTAAAAGACTAAAATAATTTCTCTCAAAGGACAGAAAGGTATGGTGGTTCATAGCGCCAATCTTTTATTTCAGGATTGGTCTGCTGTAGCTTCATAAGCCAGAATGTAAGACTTTTCCCACCTGCTGACCCATTCGGTACCTCACCACATTGGTGCAAAAGTGATACTGTATTTTGCAGCTAGACCACTGCAGCTGCAAGCCCTCCCCAGTCTCCAGTTGACATGCAGAGCATCTCCATTTGATGTTCTGAGAAGGCTTACTGTTGCGTTGTTGAGATGCTTTCCCTGCCCTCACTATCTAAGCATCTCGAGGCACCACTCCATCTCCAGCACATGACGCATGCGCTCTGCAATTCGTCTGCAAAGCTGCCCTGAAAGTGCTGAAGTTAGCACCACTGATCCTCTTTTATTGAGAGCACCAGGTGCTATTATGGAATTTGCAGGTGCTAATTAGCACCCAGCTCCCCCTTATTTCGAACCCTGCATTATATAGAGGGAGTATCACCTCCCTGCTTCTGGACGTAATTCCCCAGGCTATGCAACCCAGTATCCTGTTTGCTTTGGCTGCTGTTCTTCTACAATTTTCAGAGCTATTCATTTTGACATCTACCACCACCCCTAAATCCCTTTCTCCCAATGTGGCATGCAGTGTGACCCCCAACCCCCAGGGTGTATACATGGCCCGGGTGTTTGACCCCCAGATGAAGTACCTTACATTTCCTGGCCTTAAATTTCAGTCCCCACCTCCCTGACCACCTCTCCAGGGTATCCAGATCCCCCTGGACTGTCTCCCTTGCTTCCTCACAATCCACCAGTGCTCCCAGTTTTGAATCGTCCGCAAAGAGACTAAACCTATTCTTAACCCCCCTCCGTATATCCGAGACGTAGGCATTGAACAACAGTGGCCCCAATACTGAACCCTGAGGGACCCCACTGATTACTTTCCTGGGAGAGGAGATTATCCCACCCACCATTACCCTCTGTAAATGCCCCGAAAGCCAATTTTCAACCCAATTGAGCTCCTGTCTTCCTATCCCCATCTCCCCCATTTTTGCTATCAATCCATTATGGGGTACCGAATCAAACGCCTTGCTGAAATCTAGGTATAGGACATCCACCGGCCTATGTCTATCCAAGGTCCCCGTCACCCAGTCCTAAAACTCTACAAGGTTGGTCTGACACGATCTCCCCGGGACGAAGCCATATTGTTTATCATCCTGGTGTCCTAACCTTTTCAACTGCCTCCCAAGCCTCCCCTTGATAAAGCCCTCCATTACTTTGCCTACCACAAACGTCAGACTGACAGGCTTATAATTCGGCGCACACTGTGCTTCCAGCGGGCAAAATCTGGCTTCATGGGGTGGAGCCGAGGGAGTTACACATGGGTGGGTGGGAGGAGCCAGCTTGAAGACTTTCCGGCGCATCTTAAAGGGAAAGTGTGGATTAACATCATATACCACTCCTAGAACTACTACTGCTACAGGTGAGTAACCTGTGCTTTTTGCGCAGTCTAATGGCCTTAAATTTCTTAAGTGCTAGAAGAGAGTCATAGTCTTCAACTCCTTCTTGGACTGTCAGCATGAGTTTGCTCATAGTGTCCGTCTTTAGAGAGCGTCTACCTTTTGTTTTTATTTTGTTTTGTACATAAAAGCCTGATTCACATGCCACTGATGTAACGTGACACACGTAAAATCTTGGTCATTGTGACAAAATTTGGGACTACATCTGAATAATTTTTTATTTAGTCTTGGCAGATACTGCCGAGCAAAGTCAGTCTTTTATTAGATTTCAGAACAAGTTTGAATTGTCCATAATCTTTCTCAGTCCTATGTTGGTCAGTAAGTGCTGGCAGTGTTTCTTCTTTGAAGGTTGTGTCTTGAAAGGAAATAAGTGCAAACAGTCTTCAGTTCCTGTAGTCCATGGTCCATTATCTTGGGAATCATCAGGGAGACTCTTAGGATTTATAAAAACATTCAAGTTATGCAGCAACTCCACTGAAGATGTCTCAAATCATGTGTGAATGTTTTCAGTGAGCTGCATCAGGTATTCCTGAGATGCTGTCTGAAACTGCATACACAGTGCTGCCCTATCATTCACTTTTTGATCCTGCCACATGCCAGGATGTCTGTCAAGTTCTTGAAATGTCTTCTGTTGCTCTACCCCGTTCTGATCTTTGAACTGTTGCAGTCTAGTAACAGTGGATTCTCTCATGCTGCTGGACACTGAAATGTCAACACTGTCCTGCTGCATGACTAGAGACAGTTTATTCACCTTGTTCGACATCCATGAAAAAAGTGCATAAGATAAAGCAGGCAGATTTTAGTTCTGTCTGAAGGCCCTTTGATTATTAGAAACATAGAAATTGACAGCAGATAAGGACCACCAGGCCCATCTAGTCTGCCTTTCAGCCTATCCTTCCTTGCTTTTTGCTGCCTTTTGCTGGATACCTTTTTGCTGCATCATGCTATAGGGTTTGTAACGGTGCGGGGTATGATCTGTAAATTGCTTAAACTGCAGTATCCAGTGACAGCCACCGGAAACTTGCAGGTTCTTTTAGAGACAGACATCTGATGTTGTCATCAAGTGTTTCTTGGATGAAACGCAAGGCATTGTACCGTACTGCTGAGTAGCTGTAGTACCTGTAAACATTTTTATGGTTATTTGATGGTCATTTAATACACTGTTGTCCCTACATGCTTGTCCTGCTGCCAGTGCCAGTCTGTGGGGAACACAATAGATCTGAATCGGCCTTGGGTTTAATTGCTGTCTTAACTTGGCACCCACCCCAATGTGCATTCCAGTCATGACGCTTGCACCGTTACTTGCTAGTGTGATGATCTTATTTATTTATTGAATTTTGTTGACTGGGTAGGCCCGCTGAGACCAAAAGTTCCTTTTTTTTTCAGGTGTGACCCGGGATTAGTTACATAGAAGAAAGCACAATACGCTGGTCATACGTAGTACAGAAATCAAATCAACAGTTTGCAAAAAACATTTGGATCAATACATATGCACATGATCTTCATAGGGTCAACTGCGTTAGCAGAACAAACATTTAAAAATGAATTCTGCTACAGTTGTCTCTGGTCTCCCATCAGGTATTGCGATACAGTCAGTGAAATTAATTTTGAACTGTGCATTGAGTATGCACTTTAAATATGTGTTCAGTTTTTTGTGAATAGTTACATTGGTGGTTTCATCCACTGTTACCCCAAGTAACTGAGAACCTAAGTGATCTTTGATTTCTTCTTGTATGACTTCATTTATGGAGTCCAGCATATCATATCTTGCATCCCAACCAGAGTAGACTGTGTCACTGTCTTGCAACGCTGGACAGCCATTTTGTTTCTGTGAATATGAAAGACCACCATCAGTGATTTATCATTCCACAGCAAAGCCTAGAGGCCCGGGCCCTCCCAAAGATTCCCTTCCTCCTCACCTGTAGAGATATTAGTGTTTCAGACTGGTTCAGTGACTGCCCTTGTTTCATACTGTACATTGTCATTAACTGGGCAACTTTACTGTCATCCTTTGGCTCGGGACCTGATATCTGCTTCTCAAATTCCACTGGCAGAGACAATTTTTCTGCTGGTTTCTGTCCTGCTTGTACCAGCAGATGTTCTGTTTGTTTCAGGTCTGTAAAAAAAAAAAAAAAAACAGACACTTGCAGATTAGATGTGCCAGGTGTGGCAATTGGATTGCTCTTCCCACCTTTTTTTTACACAAACTACACTTCCCAACAGTGTTTCCCTCTACAAGCCACTGCAGTATCTTTGTACAGCTGTCCCTCCACAACCTTTTCTTGCCTTTTAGCTGAACCTGCAGATGCTGTCTCCTCAGACTGCTTATCATTATCAGTTTCAACATTCACAATCTCTTGAGATGCGTTAATGTCCCACTCTAGAGGATGACGTTGTTTCCTTGTCCTTTGCTGGTGAATCTCCTCCAGGAAAATAATCAGTAAGGCTTCTTTGAGACATTACTGTCTGCTGCTGACCACCGAGGCAATCTCGACTTTCCTGGCTCCCCTCTTATGCAGTTTGCACTGACTATAGCTGATGAGCCCTATAAACAAAACAAAAAAACAGTAAACTCTAAGCTTATTAAACCGCTGGCCAAAACAGTCGTGCAATGCCCTAACTGTCTAAATAGTAACTGAAATTTGAAATTGGCTTCAATTTTGTCTGTTGGTTGCCCTTAGTGCAGCCTGGCCAAGTAGATGTTCCTACTCAATTTTCATGGATCGAGCAGGTGAATGACTTTTGTTTAGTTGTAAAATTAGACTTTTTTTTTTTTTAAAGTAAAATCGACGTTCAGGATTTTGTAACCATGCTGTCTCCGGTAGCGTTGTCATGGTATATCGTGGTATCAGAAGTCACGGTATTGATACCATGGGCAATTTCTGATATCGCGATAACCGTGATTCACGGTATACTGCAGTATTGGGACCTTTCAATTAGTTTTTTTGCATTTTCAGGGAAAACTCAATTCGAGGAAGCTTCTTTTTTGTGCAAAAATGACTTGTTCTGCAATACACCAGGTGACTAAAGGGGGGGGATTAATCACGCATTTCATGTATGCACGGTAATCCGTCCCACTGAGACTCCCGAGCCTGCAGTGCTGAGTGTCCCAGGGACTTCCTGGGGAGAAGGGTACGTGTCCTGAAGCACAAAATGTACATAAATGACGTGGGTGCCCGGGTACCCGACAGCCCTGGACCCATCACATAGGACATAGCTCAGATTCAAGCTGGGGAACTGCCAATACCAGTTCACAACTCTTCCCTGTAGTCTCACCTTGGCTTCATTTTCACATAGTGCCTAGCTGTGGTGGTTGTACATCTGGGAGAACAAGGCATGGTGGTTTTCCCCTACCTGGACAACTGGATAGTCTCAGGGAAACCCATAACAAGGGACAAGGTTCTCCATTCAGTTTGTAAAAAGCACCTTGGAGAACCTGGGATTCTTGATACATCTGCAGTCCCAGCTAGAATCTTTCAAGTACTGGAAATCAAAGGATAGAGCTAAACACTCTACTGGGGAAAGCTTTCCTCCTGCAAGCCAGAGTTAAGGTGTCAGCGTGGCTCAGTTGGTAGCACATCCGCCTCTGGACCAGAAGGTCGTGGGTTCTCATCCCACACGGGGATTGGACTTTCACCTAAAAATCGCTGGCATCCTAATGCAGTATTGGGGGTTGCTGTACTGCTGGGCTGTGCTGTCCTTCGGATGAGACGTTAAACCGAGGTCCCTTCTACCCATCCTGGTGTTGTCCTGGTGGAAGTAAAAGAACCCAGGGCACTCTTCGCAAAGAGTAGGGAACATTCCCGGTGTCCTGGCCAACATTCCCCTTCCCATAAAACCGGTTCATGCAATTATCCAGGCTGTGTTTGGGTGATGTGCGATATGGCCGCCACCACACATTCAGTCACTTCACTACCAGTCTAGCATTGCTTGTAAAGCGCTTTGGATGTATGAAAAGTGCTATATAAATGCTGATTCTTCTTCTTCTTCTTCTTTGCAGGTCCCCTTCCCCATCTTCCTTGGTGAAGATTGAGGCAAAAAAGTCATTTAGTACCTCCGCCTGCTTCCTCCACCCTCCCGACCTCAGCCTGCTAATCTGCCCCTTCGCCTTTCTTCTTTCCCTGATATACCTGAAGAACCCTTTCAAACAACATGAAGTCTTGCTGTATTCTGACAAATTGCACTGAGGTCCAACCTTCGAACTGCCCCGGAGATGAAAGAGTTAACTTTCCATGCCAGGCATGGAATGCTGAGCTCGAGCTCGGTTGAGACTCTGTCTGTTGCTGTTTGAACTCAAACCGTCAGATTCTTTACTCCGCCTCACTGAACAGTCACTCCGGAGATTTCTCCTTTGCTCGGTTCAATTTGTCGGTTAAAGTACCGTTTTTCTCGGTTTTCGACCGAATTTAAACCGCAGCCTATCGGTTCAGTCTCTGTCTGTGGTATTCATGAGTACTAGATAGGTTTATATTGTTTTTCTATTCTGTGTGGAACTTGTAAACGTGTCATCGGTTCGGTTTGAACTGATCAGGTTGTTTAAAATCTTTACTTCTACTTTTAGAGTGTGGTTACCGGTTCTTATCGGTTCTAAAAAAAAAAACGGATTTTATTATGGTTTTTTCCACGATCCGTAACACGGTCAGGAACCGAAAAGAGTGTCTTGCCTGGCGGATTGCCGAAAAAAGGGTAAGTTTGGTTTAGGACTGGCCGTGTCTGAGAAACCCAAAAGAAAAACCGGGACCACTGGGTTTCAACACTGTAGTGTGTGTGGGCAAGTCTTTGCTAAGGCTGACCCCCAGACCACCTGTGTTTATTGTCTGGGGTTTGACCACCTCGATTCAGACTGCCAGATTTGTAAAAATTTTCCTGCAGCTACCCTAGAAAAAAGAGTTGGTAGGCTCAGGGAAAGGGAGGCCAAAAAGTCTGCTGACCCGGATGGCCAGCCCGGTTTGGTTCCAGCCGAACCAGAAGGAGTGCCCTCTGACCAGGGCGAGACTTCTTCGAGCAAAAGGAGAACCGATTCCGAGGAGTCGGTTCCGGTTAAGAGAACAAGAAGGGATAAATCAGCCGGTGTGGATCCAAAGTTTCTTCTCCAACTGCTGATAAAATAGCCAAAGCGATAAAAATTGTTCAGTCGCTATCCCCGGTTCCGACCGAACTGGCACCATCAGGAAGCGCTCCGGCTGGTCGGTTCCGGATTATGAGTTACAGGAATTTTATGAACCGGAGGAGGAGGAAGGAGAGTATGAGGAAAGTGAATGTGATTATGAAAGTCTGGATGTGCCCATTGACCCGGACATCTCCCCAGACAGACCTTCAGGAGTGTCTCCTCCTAGGCTTTCTGAGTCCCCCTCCCATTTCATGTTTTACAAGAAAGTGGCTGAAACCCTTCAGCTTCCTATGGAAGAAGCTGTGGATGACCAGGAGGAACCTGACTATGTTGAAATGATGGATATCCCAGAGTCCAGGAGGCTGTCTATTCCCCATCTCAAATCTTTTGGGAAACGGACAATAACAATTTTAAAGACTCCTAATTCTATACCTCCTGTGGATAAGAGAATGGACAAGAGGTATACTCTTTCAGGCTCGGATACAGAGTTCCTTACCCAGCAATGCAGCCATGTTGGGGTAGTGCAGGCTGCTGCCTGTGATAAGGCAAATATACCCTTGGCTTCACACCCCCCAGATAAGGACTCTAGGAAGATTGATGCCATGGCAAAGAAACAGTACATGGCAGCATCCTTGGGACTCAGGCAGGCCACTTATATGGCCTACACAGCTAGATATCAGAAATCTAGATGGGACACTGTAATGGCTTTAGCTAAACAGGTCCCTGGCCAGCTTGCCAAGGAGCTGGAGCAGGTAGCTGCGGATGGTATTGAGGCATCCAAGGTGTAATTCCATGCTGTAGTGGACTCCAATGATGTTTTGTCTAGAGTCATGGCTACATCTGTGGTCCTTCGTAGGATGACTTGGCTCAGATGTACTAGCCTGTCTCAGGATACCCAGACTAAGGCCATGGATTTTCCTGTTGTGGGTAATTCTCTGTTTGGGGAGCAAACAGAACTACATGAAGAAAATGGATGAATACAGGACCACCTATAGGAGTGCTCAGGCCAAGGAAAGGCAAGCCACTCCTCAGAGGCAGCATCCCAGGGGCAGGCCTTTACATAGGCCTTTCTACCAAGCCCAGGCCTCCTCTTCTGCTTATGCTCAGAGGGGGTTCTTTAGAGGGAGAGGCAGATGGGGTACAAGCAGGCCTGCTTCCACCCCTCAGCCTAAAGCCCCTGCCAAACTGGCACCCTGATGGGTTTGCCCGGGCCGATTCTCCACCACCTGTAGGGGGCAGGCTGGCTTACTTTGTCCAGGACTGGATGTCTTTAACATCAGACAAATGGGTCCTGGAAGTAGTAAGCCAGGGACTGGTTCTCAGCTTCAAAAAATTTCCAAAGATGAGAACCAGATCCTTTCCACCTGCAAATCCTTCAGAGGCACTTGCCCTAGAGGCAGAGGTCTCTTCCCTCTTGGCTCTCAGAGTTGTAAAAAGGGTTCCACCCCTACACAAAGGGAAAGGATTGTACTCCAGGTACTTCCTCACCCCCAAAAAGACAGGAGAATGGCGGCCCATCCTGGATCTCAGATATTTAAACAAGCACCTTTTAAAGCCAGAGTTCAAAATGGTGACTCTGGGAATAATTCTACCCTCTCTAAGGCCAGGGGACTGGCTAGTCTCCCTGGACCTCAAGGATGCCTATTTCCATATTCTCATCAGAAGCTCCCATCGGAAATACCTCAGGTTCGAGCTGCACTCAGGCCATTACTAATTCAGAGCAATGCCCTTCGGCCTAACCTCTGCTCCAAGGGTGTTCACAAAATGCCTGGCAGTAGTAGTTGCCTTCCTAAGAAGGAAAATAATTTCCATCTTTCCATACCTGGACGACTGGCTCATAGTAGGCCAGTTCCCAGACCAAGTCAAGTTACACCTACAGATAACTCAGCAACTGCTCACTTCTCTAGGTTTCCTTCTGAATCTTTCAAAGTCAGTTCTAGAGCCTGTACAGCTCCTCACCTTCATAGGAGCAGAGCTAGATACAGTAAAGGCAAGAGTCTTCCTTCCCCTGGACAGGGCAAGGGCCCTTATTACACTGGCCTCTTCATTCACCCTACAGGTGTCTCGACCAGCAAGGCATTTTCTGCAGCTCCTGGGGCACATGGCTGCTTCTACAGCAGTGGTGCAGGGAGCAAGATTTCAGATGAGGGACATTCAGTTCCACTTGAGGGCCTTTTGGTCTCAGATGAATGATCCTTTGACCAAACTGATCCCAGTGACTTGAACCCTGATCCAAGCATTGCAGTGGTGGCAGGATCAGGACAATCTAAGACCAGGAGTTCCTTTTGTCACTCAGTCTCACTCTCTAATCCTTACTACAGATGCCTCCCTCTTGGGGTGGGGAGCCCTTGGGAGACCTGACCACCCAAGGTTGTGGTCCCCTCAGGAATCTCTGCTCACATCAATCTATTAGAACTCAGAGCAGTGTTTCTAGCACTTCAAGCTTTCCAAGTCTGTTCAGAACAAAGTAGTTCAGATCAGGACAGACAATACCACCACAATGTGGTATATCAGCAAGCAAGGGGGCACTCGGTCTACGGCCTTGTGCACAGAAGCAATGAAGTTGTGGTCTCTGGCCTATTCCCTGAACACCTCTCTTACAGCAGTACACCTCCCAGGCAAGGACAATGTCCTGGCAGATGCTCTCAGCAGGATATCTCAGGGCCATCACGAATGGTCACTGGATCCCTTGGTTTTGAAGGTGATCTTCTCCAGATGGGGCACCCCACAGATAGATCTTTTTGCAGCCCCATACAATCACCAACTTCCCCTTTTTTGCTGCAGGCCCCCAGTGTTGGGCTCAGTCCCCCTGGATGCCCTGGTTGTCAACTGGGAAGGGAAGTTCCTGTATGCTTTTTCCCCCCTTCCCTCTCCTGTTCAAGGTGCTAGTCAAAATCAGGTCTCAACCCTGCAAGGTGATTCTGATTGCTCCAGACTGGGCCAGACAGCCCTGGTACCCTCTCCTGTTGTCCTTAGCAGTCCACCGTCCCCTGTTTCTTCCCAGGAATTACAACCTGTTAACCTGTGCTCAGGGGAGGGTTTGGTATCTGAATCTCAAATCTCTCAATCTCAAGGCCTGGCTCTTGAAGAGTTAGAGTTTGCTGATTTACACCTCTCTCAAGATGTTATGGATATCCTAAAGGCTTCTCGGAAGCCTTCCACCAGAACCACTTATAATTCCAAATGGAAAAGATTCTCCATATGGTGCTCTGGGAAGCATATTTCTCCAGAGTCTGCTGGCCTGCCCACAGTCCTTGACTATATGGTTCACCTGAATAGCTTGGGACTCAGACCAGCTACACTAAGAGTGCATCTGGCAGCTGTCTCTGCTTTTCTTTCAGCAGGTAAGCCTTCTTCCCTTTCAGCTCATCCTGTATTCTCCAAGTTTTCAAGGATTGCTTCATACCAATCACGCCATTCAGGGACACTGCCCTGCTTGGGACCTTAATGTTTGCATTGCTCAGCTTATGCACCCTTTTGAGCCCTTGTCCTCAGCAGAGCTTAAGTACTTGACTTGGAAAACTGTTTTTGGTGGCCATCACTTCTGCCAGGCGCATAAGTGAGTTACAAGCCCTGTCAGTGGAGCCTGATTTTATCTCTTTCCATAGAGATAAGGTGGTCCTCAGGACTAACAGGAAGTTTTACCTAAGGTGGTTTCAGACTTCCACCTTAACCAGTCTGTGTCTCTTCCTGTGTTCTTCACTGACCATTCCTCCTCTGGTGAGAGGAGGCTGCACAGTTTGGATGTGAAAAGAGCCCTTGGCTACTACATAGAGCGTACCAAGGGTCACAGGTTTGCCTCCCTCCAACTGTTCCTCACTTATGGTGAGGTTGGTAAGGGAAAACCTGCCACTAAAAGATCCATTGCTAGGTGGATTGTCTCTTGCATTCAATTTTGCTATAAAAAAACTAGGTAGGATTCCACCCTCAGGCCTGAGGGCTCACTCTACCAGAGGCACAGCTGCTTCCCTGGCTGCTGCCAGGGATATTCCTATCTTAGAGATATGTCAAGCAGCTACCTGGAGAACAGTTCACACTTTTACCAAGCATTACTCTCTGGATATCCAGGCTAGGAGTGATGCTCGGTTTGGCACAGCAGTGCTTCAGAGCCTATTTCCTAAGTAGGTTCTGCCCCTCCTCCATGGAGGTACTGCTTGGTAGTCTGCAATTTGTCAGAATACAGCAAGACTTCATGTTTGAGAAAAAAATTACTCACCTTAGTAATGTTGTTTCTTCTAATGGAGTCTTGCTGTATTCTGACCTCCCCCCCCGCCTTCCCCTCTCAGAACCTTTGTTTTTGGGATGTGGGTGGGCAGTAGCAGTGTTGGCACTCAGTAGGTGCCCCACCTTTTTATTATCACCCCTTTTTCTTTGGGTGAGTGGGTGTTGTGTTTATTTCATTTTTTGGGTTTCCTGACTTGCGTCTTTGTTTTGGGACCAAAAAATCTGTTTATTATATTTAGTAGTCAGTTGGCTAGTGTAGGTTTACAGCTTCCACACAGGACACTCAGTGAGTTTAGCTTGTAAAGATCTGACGGTTTGAGTTCAAACAGCAACAGACAGAGTTTCAACCGAGCTCGAGCTCAGCGTTCCATGCCTGGCATGGAAAGTTAACTCTTTCATCTCCGGGGCAGTTCGAAGGTTGGACCTCACTGCAATTTGTCAGAATACAGCAAGACTCCATTAGAAGAAACAACATTACTAAGGTGAGTAATTTTTTCTTATCCCCCCCCTTTAATCCGCTGTGCCAGTCTCAGCTCCTCCACTGCCTTGGCTGAACTCACCATCCTGGTGACCCTCCTGGCTGCCAAATCATACTCTGCCTTGGTTAAAGCCCCCCGTGAGCATTTATACTCGGCTATAAGTGACTTTCTTTTCCTCACGCATCCTAGACCTCTCTGGCTGTAGCCTAGAAACTACTTAGCTCTGACCCCCCTTGCGTCTCTCCTTCGTGCAGGCCCTGATGGCCTCCAGTAGCCCTTTTTAATAACTTCCCACTGGACCACAGTGCCCATACCTGACCTGATCCTCCTCCAGGTAGCTCTTGAGGACCCGCTCCATCTCCCCGAAGTCCACCCCTCTAAAATCAACCACCAACGTTTTTGTGTGATCTACACCTCTCCCCCAGGTCCAAGGTAAACCCGACTGTGGCATGATCACTTCCCGCCAGTGGGTCCCCAACAACTAAGTCCCTGATGAGCTCACCATCTGACAGGACCACATCCAGAACATGACCCTCCCTCATTGGGTCAGTCACCAGCTGGGCAAGAAACGCATCCTGGAAGATGTCTAGCAGACGCTGTTCCCTGCCCAATGAGGACGCCATAGTACTCCAGTCCACCCCTGGCATAAAGATAGTAAAATAATAATAATAATGAACCACAGGGAGCATTCCAATGTATGTTATATCTTCTGGTGCTCTTTTTATGTCTGGTACCCTAATGTCAAAACATTAAAATATGGTATACTAGAACCTGCGACATAGAAATAAAAATATATATATAAAGGACAGATGAGGCCGTAAATCAAAGAATTACATGTGTGACATGTGAATCACCTGTCTGAGAATTATTTTGGCATGTATATCAATTCAGAAAAATAATACCACCAATCCTGTATTTATGGCGCACTGAGACAAACTACATCATAGTGTCAACAATATATACAGATGGGGCTATATAGTTGCCTCTTGTTTTTTATAGCCCTTCTTTGCTTGTTTGAGATGTGGGGTAATATTAAAGTGGTCATTCAACCCAGGATACATCAAAGCTCCCAACTGGAAGATCCAATATCCTTCCCTGCAAAGGAGCTTGTTTTCTAAATCACCTCCCCTTATGCCCATAGATACCCTCTCAGTACCACAAAAAGTAAAAGTGTGTATACCTGTTTGTGTGCCTACATGTTTGGCTAATGCATTTGTAAACAATCCTTGCATCTAATATCACTTAGATGCTCACAGACACATTGTTTTAGGGTTCGTGAAATTTTCCCAACATAAAAAGCCTGACAGGTGCATGTGGCCATGGATACAACTGAACTTGTGGAACATAAATTCCCTAATGTAGTACTCACGATTTGTATTAGTGGAAGTAAACTGTTTAGTCTTCGTGATAACTTCGCAGAACTTACATCGGTCACAGCTGAAACATCCTTTTGGGGGTAGGGCTAGCCACATATTGTTTTTTCTTTCTACGGGCTATAAAGAATGCACTAATAAGTCTGATAAATTTTGCCCCCCTCTGATAAACAAACAATACTTTGGGGGGTGGTTGCAGCTATATCTTTAAGTGCTGAATCAATGGAGAGAGTAGACCTATATTTTGTATTATGGCTCTGATGGCACTAGTATTGGTGCCATATGTGGTGATAAAGTAAACATGGTTGAAGGTTGGAGGGGATTTACTTTTGGACTCCAAAAGTGTGGTATGTGGTGTATCTACGGCATATGACTGGGCCTGAATATCTTTTTTGCAATACCCCCTAGCATGGAACCTTTCTGACATTTCCTGATGTTTAATCTCAAAATCAGAGACTTTAGAACAATTCCTTTTTAGACTTAGGAACTGTGAACGGGGAATGTCCCTGATGGTGTGGCGCAGGTGGCAACTGGAGGCAAGTAATAAGGTGTTACGGTCCATTGGTTTTCTGTATAAATCTGAATCTGTTGATATGGTACCATCCTGGTTTTTACTGATATGAAAACCAAAAAAATGTATCCATTTTGGATCGTATTGTTCAGAGAATTTCAAATTTGGATTCGAACTGTGGATCTATTCCACAAAACACCCCAACTCTGTTGCCGTACCGTGCCACATCATCAGGACATCAGTATAACGTCTCCATAGATCACTGCTGTTGAAGAAAGGATTGTTGTTAACATTATAGATGACATTTTTCTTCACTGTCCCAGGTAAAGGTTGGCATAATTGGGCACATGTAACCCCCATGGCTGTACCTTTTACCTGGTGATACTATAACCCTTGAAAGTGAGAAAAAAAAAATAAATTACATTTGAGAACATATTCTGCCAAAGTGACTAAAAAGTCAGTCTGCCCACTATCTAAATCTGCAAAGTCATCCAACCATGTACGTAGTGCCTCAAGGCCACCCACATGGGGATACTAGTATAAAGTGACTCGATGTCCAGAGACACTAACAAGCAACCTTGTTCAAGTTGCAAATTTTTCAGCAGGCCAAGTGTCTTAGTGGTATCCCTAAGGTACGAGGGTAAGCTCATTACCAGCTCAAAAATATGGGAATCCACATATTGGGATAATGGTTCAGTTAGGGAACCTATTCTTGAGACATTTGGCCTGCAATTGGCAATAAACAACAAACTCTGGATTATTAATGGTGCCCTTATCTCTCCCCCCCCGGCCCCGGCCAGTTTAAATGCTCGCTGCTGAAGCATTCAAACATCTCAGTCAGGACCAAGGTCCCCTTCCTGGATGGATGCAGACCATCATCTTTGTACAGGCTGCATCTGTCCAGGTGGGGTTCCAGTCTCCCATGATGCCAAAACCCTCCTTTCCACACCATTCTTTCAACCAGGAATTGAATTTCTGAATGCGGAGTGTCCTAGCCTCCCCCTAGCCATGGACAGGTAGCACCTCTAAGAAGGTGACGGAGTGTGTTGTCTGCTTCGGCTCCCTGGAGTCTGATTACATCCTTGCCCCCTGTCAAGTCATTTGTCCCTAAGTGGACAATGACATCCAGTTCCTCCTTCCTCACTATTGCCCTCGTGATCCTCTGGATCTGCTCTCCATCCCTCCATGCAGTGCTTCCTGGAATGCATTTGCCCTCCCTGGCCCCCCTGCTAGGTGTCCCTGTCTTCACTTCCCTGACAATTGAGTCCCCCACTGGGAGTAGCTTCCTCTTCCTCCATGACAGAGAACCTGCCCGTCCTCCTTAGTCTAGTTTAATTTCAATTTTATTTTATTATTTTTTTGACCAGCACAGGTAACCTGTCACTGGTGCTGTAACTTTTTGGCTACATGCACTGTGGTGCAAGTGTCTGGCAAGAATCCAGTCAGCCTGCCGTTAAGTCTCAATCTGTTGACTCTGTCTCCAGGCAGAATAACATTACATACTAACATACTAAAATGCCAGCAGAATAAGCCTAATGGTCTTTCATGTCTGCTTGTTTGGTCAGCCCCCAACCTGGGAGCTGACCTTGCTGCCCCTCCCCCGTCCTTTCTTGCTTCTCCCTTCCGAGTCCTGGATAACCCACTGCACAGGACTTTGCGTCCAAAACCCTTCCCCTGTACCTGTCCCACCCCCTCTTGAACCCCTCCACCGTCTCTGCCTCCACCAGCCCCATGGGCAACGCACTCCATGGCTCCACCACCCTCTCAGTGAAGTAGCACCTCCTTTCTTTCCTGAATCTTCTCTCCCCCAGCTTCCACCCATGCCCTCTGGTTGGCCCCCCCTTCCTTCGGAGCACCTTGACTGCTTCTCCTTTATTTAACCCCTTCATGTACTTGAAGACCTCTATCATGTCCCCCCCGGTCCCTTCTCTCTTCCAGTGTGTACATATTTAGCTCTTCGAGCCTCTCCCCATAGGTCCTGTCCCCCAAGCCCCAGATCATTTTGGTTGCCCTCCTCTGGACCCTCTCCAGGAGTTCAATGTCCCTCCTTAAGTGTGGCCTCCAAAACTGCACGCAGTACTCGAGGTGCAGCCTCACCAAGCAGTTATACAGGGGGAGTATCACTTCTCTCCTTCTGGAGGTGATCCCCCTAGCGATGCATCCCAGCATCCTGTTGGCCTTGGCCGCTGCCCTCATATAAATCTCAGAGCTGTTCATCTTGACGTCCACCACCACCCCCAGGTCCCTCTCAGCCATTGAGACTTGTAGCATTCCCCCCCCCCTGCCCCCAAGGGTGTACTGTTGGCCCGGGTTTCTGGCTCCCAGATGCAGTACCTTGCATTTCCCTGCGTTAAACCTCAGCTTCCACTTTTTAGACCACCTTTCCAGAGCCTCCAGGTCCCCCTGTAGGGCCACCCTCCCCATCTCCCTATCCACCACTGCCCCCAGTTTTGAATCATCCGCAATGAGACTCCTCTCACTCCTGATACCCTTCCTTATGATACCCTTCCCAGACCCCAGGACACTACACCTGAGGGCATGGTTCTTGAAGAGCTAGAATTTTCTGGATTGGACCTTTCACAGGAGATCTGAAGGTGCTTAGGGTCTCGAGGAAACCTGCAACCAGGAAAGCATATTCCTCTAACTAGAAAAGGGTTTCTTACTGGTGTGCCCCTGGAAAGATAACCCCAGTAGAGGCAGGGTTGCTTATAATCCTGAAATACTAACATACTAAAAAGCCAGCAGAATAGGCCAAATGGTCTGTCTTGTCTGCTTGAAAGCCAGTAACCTAGTGGCTGCTCGCCTTATCACCCCCCCAGCCCCTAAGAGGTCCTTCTTTAGTTTTAGTTTCCCCCTTGTACCTGTCCCACCCCTTCTGAAATCCCTCCACTGTGTCCTCCTGCACCAGCCCCCCAGGCAGCGCATTCCACGGCTCCACCACCCTCTTAATGAAAAAATGCTTCCTACGCTCATATACTAGTACACCTACATTTATTACTTAATATATTGTATTATTTACTACATTTTTTAGGCCTGTGGCTTTCAGCGTTAAAGGGTGCACTTAGCATCAGCATACACATCAGCTGGCAAGGGAAGGCCTCTGACCTCACAACCCATTTTCAAAAGTGTTTTTATAGGGACACTGTCAATCGTTTTTGCATCCTGTTATTTCTCATTGAAAACCCACATTTTGTGATTGCTTATCTTCTCTAAAATTCACTGATGATGATTTTTTTTTTTTATCTGCCTCCTTTCTTAGTAGAACTGAAATGCATGGTTATGCTGCAGTTATACCCAGCCTTATTTTGTTTAAAATCCTTGATCAGCTCTTACTGTATACTTCCTGAACAATACAAAGACCTCCAAACTGTGCAGCCACTTGTGATGTAACAGTCTCCTCTCCTCCTACTGGATAATGAGTGGCTAGATTGTGTGGGGGTTTTCCCAAGTCCAGGAAAGATGCAGTGGAAGTTGATCAAGGAATGTGAACAGACATTTTTGTGTGGTAACACCAGTATGGTGGCCAGTCTGTTTTTCACTTGTAGAAAGGAAAAAGGAATTAGAATCAAACAACCAGCTGCATCAGCAATCTTTACAGAATGTGAGCAATCATAAAATGTTATTTTTAGACTAGGGACAATTTGAGGCTTAAAGGGGTTGACAGTGTCCCTGAAAAAGCCTCAGCCACTTGAACTCATCAATGGGGGGAGACCTTTTCCACATTGGGACATCTCTCCCTGTAGAACTCCGCCTTGGAATCCCTACAGACCTTTAAATGGCACTTCAAGAATGTTCTAACATCCGGTGTAACCTGTAATTGCCAACTAGCAATAATGCCAGCACTGTGTATTGTATACTCACTTTCACTTGATATGGTACTTGTTTTATCTAACTCTGGTTAGGCTTTATTGTAGTTGTTACCCCATTGTGTGGAGCTTAAATGTAAAAATGCTGTACTCGTCACAAACATTTCTAACCTTTGTGAATAATGCTAATGTGATGTCATGATGATTGTCTCTGTACTGTTTGCCATCTAGATGGCCTGGGTCATACCTGAAAATGGTCTTTTGGATCAGTGTACTTACCCAGTTAACAAATACATAAATAAATATATGCCTTGTCCAGATTATGGAGGCTCCCTTTGTGCCTATGGAAGCTGCTGGCGTAAAGTATGCCAAGTGGAAAACCATATTCTGGTTGCAGTGACCTTTGCTAGGAGGGTAAGAAAATTGTAAGTCCTCTGCACAGTCGAACTACGATAAAGTAGTACTTTGGACCAACAGAAAATTCCTAGCTAAAGTTGTTTCTGAATTCCACCTGAATTAGTAAGTGACCCTTCCGTTCCTGTACTCTGTCCAGAACATTGCAGTCCAGGTGAAGAAAAGTTGTATTGCCTAGACCTAAAGCAAGTCCTGACTATCTGCATGGACCAGACAAAATATTTATCCCAGAGTACCCAGCTTTTTATTACCTATGGTGAGGTTGGCAAAGACAAACCAGCTACAAAGAGATCTGTCTCTTGCTGGATAGCCTCTTGTGTTCTGTTATGAGAAAGCTAGGAAACTGCCACCAAGAGGCTTAGTCACAGGTGGTACCTCTGCCTCTGTGGCATCCTTAAGGGGCATCCAGTTGTTAGACACTTGCAGAGCATATACCTGGAAGACAGTACACACCTTCACAAAACACTGCCATTTGGTTATGTAGTCCAGAAGGGGTGCCAGCATTGGAACTGCTGTTTTGCAGAACCTTTTTTTTAGTTGGGTTATTGGCCCAGCCTCACAAGGTACTGCTGAGATGTCTGCCAAGTGTAAACACCAAGTGAGGGGTTCCTGTCATTAGAAGAAAAAATTACCATAGTAATGTTGTTTTTTTCTTAAGGGATCCCTCTTTATGTTTACACTCCCTAACCCTGCCTCCCATTCCAGAACCTGAAATAGATTCTGACAAGAATCTTTTCCTTTTATTGAGATTGCTGAACATTACTGTTGCAGTTCCTTCAATTGCAGGCTGGTTGTTAGTTGCACATAGGATAATTTTTTTGTAGGTCTGCATTCAGTTTGTTTGGTGTTTTTAGATCAGCTGATACGAAAATTTCACTAGGTAAGGCAGCTTATCTCAAGGAGATGCCTGCCAGAGGAGTTTATGGAGGGCTAAATATATTTTTTTTGTGCTGGCATTATTTAGAAATTAATCTTAGTTGCTTTATGATCACACTTCTGAGATCGTGCAGAGTTCTGCAGTAGCGCCACAGCCCTTGATGATGTGAAGTAAGGAACAGGGCTGCAGAGCACTAATTGTACACTGACTGTGTGTCTGTCACATTCCGGCTGAACCTAGGCAACAATAGCTAGCTTAATACCTAGTGTAGCAGCTTCATTCCAACAAAGTGCGCCATTATTCAGTCTCCTCATTTTGCCTCTAGCTATCTCCCCTGTTCGCTCCAGCTGCACGCTAGCTGCACCCCCTTCCTCACACATTCTCTCTCTCTCTCTCTCTCTCTCTCTCTCTCTCTGTCTCTCTCCCTCCCTCTCAGCCAGACCCTTTTGCTCACTTTACAGCCCACTCACCTTTGTTTTCTCATCCTTCCCTAGCCAGCAAACCTCACTTCCTTCTGGGATTAGAGGGCAGTGCACCAGGAGCCTCCCCAGCGTCTCCCCAGGTAGGGGCAGCACCATTTTAGGAGCACTTCTAGACCGCATGGTCCGACCGCAGAAATGCAAACAAGCAGCAGCGGCACTGCTTAGCGCTTCCCACCCCACCTAACCCCCAACCCTAAGGTGTTCTTTTTATAGTTGCAGGTGCCAAAAACAGTCAACTTTGGCACCCCTACTGCTCAGCCACTTGGTGTGCCCCTGGCTGCCCCCTACTGGCGCTTCACTTATAGTGTTCCCCAACTCCAGTAGGTTAACCACGTGAATCCCTACCCTAGCAGATGCATTCCTACCCTCTGAGCATAGCCCTGACTCAGCAGTTTTTGCCTACTCTGCTCTCACCTACTGTATGTCAACCCTTAAACCCAGGCAAAGGACTGTTACAGTAACCACTGTTACTACTTTAATTACCCAGTACTGTTTGCCATAGTTTTCTGAAGGCAGTAAAGCATTTATTCTGTCCCCTAGTGCATTATGTTGCTCCTGGTTCCTCTCTGCCTGGGCTTGCTCTGATTCTTACCTGTTCTGTCACCTATACCTCACCCCCAATCCCTCCATATTCCTCTCTCCATTATCCTTCCCCCTCCCCACTCCCCCATACCCTCCTCCCCCCGCAACATCCTCCAACACACCCCATTATACACGTAGGAATAATAAGTTCCCCTTTGCTAAACCTTGAAGCTTGCATCCACATTTGTTGCCCTGCCAGTCTTCTTCGCTGCCCCATGCCCACAAGACATTGTAAAGGGCATAAAAATTCCTCCCTCCTCTCACTACTTTAGTTAATTTCATTTATCAGAAACACCATTGAGCAGAGCTCATTTACAAGGGTTCTACATCAGAAATTGTATAGTGCTACATAAATTTGACAAGTCAACAGATCATTGGATTACAGTAGAAAGTAGTAAATACCGGATACATTGTACAGAGCTACAGCAGTGAATTTAGACAGAAAACACAGTTGGTTACAGCAACAAGTTGTACATTCTTGTCCAGGGTTTTATTTAACTCTAAAAATTGATTAGCGTTTTTCTCATAAAAGTTCTAAAACATTGTGAAAATGCATAGCACTTGCCTCACTGTGTTTAACATACATAATACTTACTGTACATAAAGCATTTATATAGGTCTTCTAGAAGTGTTGTCCCAAGAAAAAAAGAGCTAATCAATTATTTAAAACCCTGTTGTCCGACATAAGGCCACTTCATAGAAGTGTTGTCCGGTTGGAAGGGGAGAAGGAGGGGAGAGAGATGGAGGAAGGGAAGTGGACTGCTTGCAGATGGGAGGTAGAGGAGTAAGTGCCCCAGGAAGAGGAGTTGAGGTAGATTCTTCGTGTGTATCCTGGGCAAGGGTATAGGTTGTGGGATATTCCTTATCTACTGTCCACCAGGTGGTGATGGAGAATGCCTGCAGGAGATGGTGGACTTCATCGTCGACATGGTGCTGAAGTCCCCTAGATGGATAGTTCTGGGGGACTTCAGTACCTGGGTTGACGACTAACTCTCGCAGTTTGGTCAAAATCTCCTCCAATTAATGACGATGCTGGGCCTCATACAGGTGGTTACCTCCGCTGCCCATATGGGGGGTCACTCGTTGGATCTGGTGTTCCTTCTGGGGATAGAGATCACTGATTTGAGGGTGGAACCAGTCAGTTGGTTTGACCATCACACCACAAGGTTCAGTTTCGGGGCTCCCCCCAATGGGCCTGCCCCTGCGGAGATGGTCCAGTACTGCCCTTTAAGGGGGGGTTACCCCAGATGGTCTATCGGCGATGCTGGACCTATCGGGATTGTCGGGTGAATGCATGAGTCCAGGGTATCTTGTACTGGCCTATAATAAGGTGGTGGGAGATGCCCCAGACATGATTGCTCCTGTTTGTGTTCGACCACTCACTCTTCGCCCAAGGACCCCTTGGTTTGATGGTTCCTTGAAGGAGTTGACGTGTGCTGGTCGAAGGATGGAGAGATCATGGTCGTGGTCTGGCCTGGATGCTGACAGGCTTAGATTGATGGAACATTATAAGGGCTATCGATCAGAAATCACCCGTAAGAAGGCAGAATTCCTGTCCAGGGAGATTTCTGCGGCGCAGAATTGGCCCGCTCAGCTCTTCCAGACTGTTGACAGATTGTGCAATCCAATCTGTCTCCAATCCAAGGGAGCCTTTTCTCAGGCTAAATGCGAGGAGCTTGCTCGATTCTTTGCAGATAAGGTTGCCAGCATCAGGCCCGGCATCGGCCTGGCTCCTCCTATGAGGGACTGTGGAGGTCAACAGGAGGTGGTGAGCACTCCATCTGTCTGGATGGACTTTAGCCAGCTGGAATTCATGGACATTGTGAAGATCGTGTAGACTTTGCGCCCAACATGTTGTAGTTTGAATCCGGGCCCTACACCCCTATTAGTGGGTTGCGTAGATGTCATCTGCCCGATCCTAGCTGAAATTGTGTGGAGCTCCTTGTAGAGGGGGGTTCCCTGATCCCCTTCAAGGAGGTGGTCGTATGATCACTCCTTAAAAAACCCTTCTAACTACCGGCCTGTCTCTAACCTGCCTTTTGTGGGTAAGGTTATTGAGAAGGTGGTTGTGTTGCAACTGGATGATCACCTTGTGATCCATAATGTCTATCAAGCTCTCCAGTGTGGATTTAGGAAGAGACGCAGCAACGGAACTGCACTTGTCTGAGTATTGAACGACATAGCGAGAGATTGAAAGGCTTGTATCATCTTGGTCTTTCTTGATTTCTCTGCAGCGTTCAGTACTGTGGACCATGGTGTGCTTTTGTAGTGCTTGCGGCTTCTTTGTGGGCTGTCGGGTACAGTCCTTTTTATGGTTTTGATCTTTCCTAGCGGACAGGTTTCAGAGGGCGGTCACTGGAATTTATTCCTCTGACGACCTCACCCTGTCCTGCAAAGTGCCGCAGGGCTCCATATTGACACCCATCTTGTTTGCGGTGTATATGCTGCCATTAGGAGATTTCATCAGGCGATACGGTTTGAGTTTTCACTGCTATGCAGATGATGCTCAACTGTAAATGTCCTTTTTACCCAGACAGATTGATGCAGTCTGTGCTAAATAACGGTCTCGCAGAGATCAAGGACTGGATGAGCACCAGCTGCCTGAGACTTGGGTCATCCGGGGGCAGGTTTGAGGGCTGAACAGGTGTCAGGCTTATAGCTTGATGGGGTTCAGCTCATCACCTCACACCGGGTGTGTAACTTGGGTGTTAATTTTGATGATGGGTTGACCCTGAAATCTCAGGTGTTGGCCGTGGTTAAATCCTCATTTTACCATCTGAGGGATATCGCCTGGGTGAAACACCTGGTTCCTCTGGATGACCTTCCAACATTGGTCCATGCCTTTGTCACCACCTGCCTTGACTACTGCAATGCCTTCTACCTAGGGCTTCCTGGGGTTGATACATCCACCGCCTGCAGCTAGTGCAGAAAGCAGCGGCCAGACTTTTGACTGGTACATCGAGGGCCAGTCGTAGTACACCTGTGCTGCGTGGACTGCGCTGGCTGCCTGTTCAGTGGTGGATCGCCTTTAAGGTTGGCTTGCTAACCTTTAAAATCCTACACAAACAGGGACCTGGCTACCTACAAGAGCTCTTGGATTCCCTACTGCCCCTTCTGTCCTCTCCGATCTGCCGACGAGGGATTGCTAGAGATTCCCAGGGTTCGTTTAAAAACATCTGGTGGCCGTGCTTTTTCCTTTGCGACACCTACCATGTGGAATTCTCTACCTCGTCGGTTAAGAGAATGCCTGACCGTCGATAGATTTAAAACTGAGTTGAAAACATATCTTTTTAACTTAGCCTTCCTAGACAAATTTTAATTCATTGCTATAATTAATGTTTTATTGTAAATGTTATGTCTGTGTATTGTATTTTAAATGTGCAGCACCCTGGGTGTGGAAAGGTGCTATATAAATAAAGATTTACTTCTAGGATCGTGGATATGTTGTTCATCCACACTTCTTGGCAGTGTCCCTTTCCCTTTAAGACAGTTGGAAAGTCCTTAAGCTGGCTCCTGCCACTCACCCGGGTGGTATAACCCTCAGCTCTGCCCCATGTTCCTTTCCACTGGAAGATTCAGGTTGCCTCCTTCGTGCTCTTTGCATTTTGTAGGCCCTGGCTTCAAAACCTTCGATTATTCCGAAAATTCGCCTTGTTCGCGTTAGCGACTGGGATTGCTTTCTCTCAATCATGGAAGACAAGTTTTCCCCTGGATTTTGACAGTGCCTGTGCAGCCATAAGATGTTGCGCACTGACTGGTGTCGGCCATGACACCACGACGTACGAGTTTTGCCTCGCGTTCCAACCTAACGTCCTCAACGATCGTCTCGCATGTTTAAAGCTGGGATAACCAAAAAAAAGAACCTGCCGGTGGGCGGTTTCCACGGTTGCTGGATCCGCCGGGCAATTGGAGCACATGCAGGCCTTTGAGGAGGAGGCGGCTCGTGCCGCTGCATCTTCCTCCCAAAACTTCTTCGTTCCGCTCAGTCTGGGCTCCACTTTCTCCTGTTCCTTCTGAGAGGTGTGCCAGTCTCTCCTGACTAAGGGTGAGAGTCCTGCGGGCACGCACTCCTCTCGGTCCTGTAAGCAGGAAAAAGACCCGGGACCATCTTTGTCTCGACAGAGGCGTTCTTGGGATTGGAAGAGATCTCCGTTCCAGGAACCGGCTGTTTCGGCCTCGGCCGAAATTGCCTCTTTGGTTGACGACCTCTCTGCCCTGCCGACTGGCCAATCAACTGAAGTGTCGGTCGACGACATTAAGATTATTCTTGACCTGATCGACCTCTTGTCGCCGACTCTGGTTGACAACTCTCTTGCTCAGACTCCGGTCCTTGTTTTCCCCGACGACGAGACCCAGCCTGCTGGGAATCCTGAAGTAATCCCCGACCGGAAGTCGCGGTCCTGGTCTCCCGGTGACGAGTCGGCCTGCCCGATCGACTGAGGTCTCGGACTTCCTCGACCGATAGTCCGAGGAGGGCCATAAGCACTCTAAAAAGAGGCAATGCCATCGGTCGTCCTCGTCCTTCTCGGACGAGGAGAGGCTCCGGCGAAAGCTCCATTGGTGCTACGAGGACCTCATGTGGCAACAGATGATTTTGACCGGGCACAAGCCTTCCCTGCCTCATACCTCATCCATTACTTGGTTTTCGCCTCCCAGGCCGAAGCCTGTGGAGCCGTTCAAGTTGATTCCTCCGCTGCGGAGCCGGCAAAACCCCTGGTTTGGCTCAAACCAGTCTCTCCACCGATTTGTGGTGGAACTGCCGCCAAAGCAGCCAGTGGGAGGGGCTCCTTCTAAGGAAGCTAGGCCGGACAACGGGCTCCCCCGGCGTCTTTCGATCCCTGTCACCCCGGACCGCCTCAGGCGGATCAAAGGATTATCTAGGCAGGTCGACCGCTGTCCGGATACCTCTGATTCAGACGAAACCGGTCTCCATTCTCATCCGGGGATGACAGATTGGCCAGTGGGCTAGAGACAGACGAAGGTCCTTCATCCTTTCAGGGCATTCTCTGCCTCATCTCTGAGTCCACAAGGATGCCCCTGGAACCTATCCAGAAAAAAGTGGAGCACCCCCTCACTGACGGAAGCATTTCCTGTGGCCGAGGCCATTGTGGTCCAGGACTTAGAACTTTGGCAGCACCCTGCCTCCTGTCCAGCTCTGTCTGCCTTATGGCCCTCAAGTATGCGGTGCTCAAGGGGTCCCTTGCTGGGTTCACAGAGCACCCTTTGGCCTAGAGTCTTGTGACCGCTTCTGTGTTCAGGCGTACTGGTAGTTCTACTGATACCGACAGACCTCCTGAGAAGGAATCCAAATACTTGGACCACTCTGCTCAGAAGGTCTGTGTGGCCTTGTCTTTGGGCCTCCGTCAGGCAAGCTCAGCCGTCATCATGGCACACTTCTCTCATGCCATTCTGGGCACTTTGGATGAAGTCCTCCCACATCTCCCCACGGACGTGCAGACTATGGTCAAGCAGGTTTGGGATCAAGGCCGTGCTTTTGCTAAACAGCTTCAGACGGCTCTGGACATTGGAGATTCATGTGCCCGTTCATTGGCAGCTGCAGTTGCCTCCAGCCACGGGACTTGTCTGAGGCTCTTCTCCTTTCTGGTGAATACTCAGCACAAACTAGCTGATGTGCCTTTCCTGGGCACCGATCTCTTTGGCCCAGGTGTGGCTGGTCACTTTCAGCGCATTGAGTAGTCCAACACCACCTTGGATGCTACTTCTGCTAAGTGTTCATCTGGTTCCAAGAAGCAGTGGAAGAAGAAGCTTTTTCAGCACTCTTCCCTTGTGGCCCAGCAGCCCTCCTTTCACGGACGTCAGCAGGAGCAGGCTCAAGCTTGGCGCAAACGGCCCAAGCCCGGCCCTGCCCAGGCCTGTAAGAGAGGCAGAGGTTCAGGCCCTGGACCCTCTGCCTCCAAGCCTGCCCAGTGACGGGGTTGGGGCTGCCACTCCTACTCCCGTTACACCAGCTATGGGTCCCCCTGTGGGGGGAGCTGGCTCCGCCACTTTCTTTCCGCCTTCTCTGCTGTTACCACGGACAGGTGAGTTTTAGAAGTAGTCGGGCAGGGGCTGCCTCTGGAATTCAAGCAGTACCCTCCAAGCCAGGCCCCACGGGAGGAAAGAGTATCCGCCCACAGTCAGTGGGCTCTCAGAGATAACACTGCTTAGCTCCTCCTCAAGGAGGCAGTAGCTCGAGTGCCAGATCCTCCACCAGACCCAGGGTTTGTTTCCAGGTACTTCCTGGTTCCGAAGCAGACGGGGGTTGGCGCCCCATTCTAGATCTGCACGACCTGAATCAGTGTCTCAGGCCACGCACCTTCCAGATGGTAACTCTGTCCCAGATCATACCATCCCTGGAGCAAAACGTGGTTTTCTCACTGGATCTCCAGGACGCATTTTTTTTCACGTCCCACTCTGTTCGTCCCACCAGCGGTTCCTCCGCTTCTGGGCAGAGAGAACCCTATACGCGTTCCGAATCATGCCATTTGGCCTGTCATCGACCCCACGGGTCTTCACCAAATGCATTGCAGTGGTGGCAGCCCACCTGGGGGGGGGGGTGTTCAGAATTTACCCCTATCTTGATGATTGGCTCTTGGCAGTTCCACCCAGCAGGAGGCGGAGAGGTCCAGGGACCTGGCCCTCCAGATCTGCTCCCACTTCGGCCTCCTGATCAACGAGGCCAAGTTGGAGCTCGTGCCTTCTCAGGTGATGTGCTTCATCGGGGCAGAGCTCGACTCTGGTCAAGCCAAAGCTCAGCTCCCGGCGGACAGGGCAGAGGTTCTCTCCTCCTTTGCCCAGTAATTTCTGGTTGGGCAATTGTGCCCAGCCCGGGACTTTCTGCGCCTTCTGGGTCACATGGCGGCGTGCACCTCCGTGGTCCATTGGGCCAGGTGGGACCGGTGGTACATGCTCCCCTTTCAATGGGAGCTGGCCGCCCAGTGGACTCAGCGCCATGGTCACTTCGACCAGCTGATCACTGTGACCCAGAAGATTTGGGAGGCTCTTCAGTGGTGGACCGTCCCAGAACAGTTGCAGGAAGGGATCCTGTTTGTCCTTCCCATGCCGACGGCCGTCCTTACGACCGATGCCCCTCTCGTGGGCTGGGGAGCCCACATGGGGGACAAGAGGGCCCATGGGTTCTGGACCCCCAAAGAGTCCTGTTGTCACATCAGCCTGTTGGAGCTCAGGGCAGTCAGACTGGCACTGTCAGCTTTTGCTCCTCAACTCTGGGGTCAAGTGGTTTAAGTCCAGATGGACAATACCACGACCATGTACTACCTCAACAAACAGGGTGGCATGCATTCCTGTCTGCTTTGCAGAGAAGCGCTCCACATCTGGACACTTGTGAGCCAACTGAAGGTGGATCTCCTAGCCATCTACTTAGCAGGAGTTTGAATCGACTGGCGGATGCTCTCAGCTGCATAGGTGAGACATCCCACGAGTGGTCTCTCCATCCAGAGGTAGCTTACAGTCTATTCTCCCACTGGGGCAAACCGTTGTTGGACCTGTTTGCCTCCCGGGAAAACACCAAGCTGAGGCTGTTTCATGCTCGCCCCTCAGCAGGGCTTGCTGCAGGGGGATGTCTTCTCGAGGTTGTGGACCCCAGGCCTCTTCTACACCTTCCCTTCCTTTCACTTGATCTACAGGGTGCTCCTCAAGGTGAGGAGGGACAAGGCGCAGGTGATCCTGGTAGCCCAGACTGGCCATGCCAGTTCTGGTACCCAGATCTCCTCAGCCTCAGCAACAGGCCCCCGGAGCAGCTTCCAGCATGCCCAGACCTGATCTCAGTCAACCAGGGGAAGGTATTCCATCTGGACCTTCAATTCCTGCACCTGACAGCCTGGTATCTGAGCAGCTAGAGTTCCAAGCTCTGGGTCTCTCAGAGGATGTCCTCACAGTAGAGGAAGCATCCAGAAAGGAATCAACCAGAAAGTGTTATACCTTCAAATGGAAAAGGTTTTCCATTTGGTGTCAGGACAAGGGCCTGGACCCTCTGTCCTGTCCAGTGGCTAACATTCTGTACTACCTTTCATCTCTCTCCAAAGGCGGTCTCCAGTCATTGACCCTTAGGGTGCACGTGGCAGCCATCTCTGCTTACCAGGCGCAGGTCGGTCAGCAGACGTTGGTGCAGGAGACAGTGGTTGGGCACTTTTGTAAAGGTCTCGATCACATATCCCCTCCGGTGCATGAACCTCCACCTCCATGGGATCTACTGCTGGTACTGGCAAAGCTCATGGGCAAGCCATTCAGACCAATGCACAAATGTGAGTTGTCACACTTGTGGAAGACAGCCTTCCTGGTGGCTGTCACATCTGCCAGAAGGACAAGAGAGCTCCAGGCGCTCTTGGTGGACTCTCCCTATCTGGTCTTCCACAGGGACAAGGCTGTCCTGTGCCCCCACTCGAAATTCCTTCCGAAGGTGGTGTCAGAGTTTCACCTTAACCAGGTGTTGACTCTGCCAGTGTACTACCCCAATTACACCTCGGAGGCTGAATACAGGCTCCATACTTTGGACCTGAGATGAGCTCTCTCCTATTATAAGGAGAGGACGGCGGAAATTTGGGGAGAGATTCGCCAGCTGTTTGTCACCTATGCTGAAGCCGCTTCTGGCAGATCTACAGCAAAGCGGACAATTGCTCGATGGATTACATCTTGCATTAGTCTGTGCTACGAGTTGACTGGCAAGGAGCCTCCCAGAGGGATAAGAGCTCATTCTACCTGCCAAACCGTTGCATCGGTGGCTGCTTCCAGGGACATCCCTATCAAGGAAATCTGTCAGGCTGCTACCTTGAAGACAGCAAACACCTTCCTTACCCATTGCCACATCGACCTTGAGTCACGCCGGGATGCTGGTTTTTGGGCCTCAGTTCTCCAGTCTCTTTTCCCTAGGTAAGTATCAGAGTGCCTTGCTTCCCTCCTCCTGGATAACTGCTTGGAGTCTGCCAAGAAGTGTGGATGAACAACATATCCACGATCGTAGAAAAACAGGTTACTCACCTGTAACAGTAGTTCTAGGAGTGGTATGTGTTGTTCATCCACACGGACACACCTGACCTCCCCGGCTGCGGACGCAGAAAACCTGGCTTCCAGTGGGCTAATATCTGGCGTCATGGGACAGAGCCGAGGGTTATACCACCCGGGTGGGTAGGAGGAGCCAGCTTGAAGACTTTCCGGCTGTCTTAAAGGGAAAGGGACACTGCCAAGAAGTGTGGATGAACAACATATGCCATTCCTAGAACTACTGTTACAGGTGAGTAACCTGTTTTTATTTACTTACTAGTTAAGTGCAGGTACAAGTGGATTTCTTGGTGAAACAACCTTTCAGGGCCGTTTTAATTTGGAATGAGTTGAGTATTCCCGTAATAGAGGAAGGGAGTTCATTGAGCCATAACAGGGCTCTAATGGAGAAGAGGCGCATAGCCAGGCTAGTTCTTTGGAATGAAAGTTGAAAGGGGTTCTTAACAGTGCTGTGTGGTGTGGTTGCTTTGGGCAGTCTGGAAGTGTGATCTAAGGGTGGGGGGGCCTTGGAGCTTTAATTCCAAGCATGCATGTTTGGTATTTGATCGCTGGTCAAGGGGTAGCCATTCAGAAATGTTATATAGGTGGCAGGTGTGAGTCATTCAGTCAGCTCCTAGGTGGCAGGTGTGAGTCATTCAATCAGCTCCTAGGTGAGTCGACATGCATTATTCAATGCTACTCTTACTCTATTTAGGGTAGAGTCTGCTGCAGCTGCATAAACTACTAGCCTATAGTCCGTTATCGGGAGTATTGAGGATGTAGCTGTCAGATGCCTAGTCTCCTGCGTCATGAGTGGTCTGTGTTGGTAAAGGGCACACATTTTTTTATTTACTGCTTTCACTGTCTGATCTACATGATGTGCAAAGGAGAGGTCATGTAGGTGTACACCTAGATATGTGAAGGTACTGACCTGCTCCAGTATAGAACCTGCCTGATTAACGATTGTGAGGGGTTGGAGCACCTTCTTTTTTTGTGGACAGGAATCAACATTGACTTAGTTTTCTTGCAGTTTAAAATTAACTTGTTTTGTAGGAACCAGTGTTCCAAAGCCATGAAACTTTGTTGCAAGTTAAGTGTGAGATCTTGCTGGCTTCTGTTATTGGAGGAAACCACAGCGTCATCCACATAAAGGAGTACTTGAGAGTTTGGGGAGGTCAGAGGGAGATCATTGATGAATAAAATGAACAGAAGGGGCCCGAGGATTGATCCTTGTGGTACCCCTACAGAAACTTGACCCCATGTCAGAGGTTATCCCCTTGATTTTTTACTTTTTGTGTACAGCCTGTCTGATAATCCCTGATCCAGGAAACTGAATCTTGGGAGAGCCCTAGGGTGGAGAGCTTATCAAGCAGAAGAGTGTGGTTAACAAGGTCAAAGGCCCTTGTTAAATCTATCAAGGTGGAGCCCACCAATTTGCTGTTGTCAAGGGCACGGTGTGCAGAGTTGCTGTACTCTAGTAGTGCTGATATGGTGCTATGCTGCTTTCTAAAGCCATGCTGTTGCTGGCATTGTATACCATATTGACTTAGGTGGGCTACTAACTGTTCAGTTACTATCCTTTCCAATGCTTTGGAGAGAGGAGATAGTATAGAAATGGGGCGATAGTTGGAGACCACATCTTTATCACCCCCTTTGTGTACTTATTTTCCTGCTGCTCATCGCAGGTTCTATAGAACCCAACCCTGGCCCACCTTCATCTCCCCATATTACCCAAAGGCTTAAAAAATTTCCATTTCAACACCAGGAGCCTTCTTCCTAAATTAGGCGACCTGAAAGTTTGGATTACACAGCACTCCCCCGACATACTCTGTATCTCTGAAATTTGACTGTCTTCCAAGGTACTGGATTCCCACTTCACAATGCCAGACTACACCCTCTACCATCAAGACAGGGGCAAACGGGAGGTGGCGTAGCCCTCTATATTCGCAAGCCCTCCTGCTCCATCTCCCTGAATGAGTGCCTTCGCTCCTTCCATGAGTTAATTGTAGCATGGCTTAATATCTCCATCTCTCTTCCATTATACATTGGGGCCTTATATGCCTCCCCTAAACTCTCTCCAGCTTCCCTGGTCACATGTATCTCTTCTGTCACCTTGCAGGCAACCCCTGACGAGCTGATCCTGCTTGGTGACTTTAATCTAAACTGACTGTCACCTGCCTCCAAACCCACCTTACACAGCATCAAACTACTGAACCATACCCAGCTCATAAAGGAACTTACTTGGCTAAACCCTCGCTTTACTAACCATTCTTTACTGGACTGGGTTCTTTCCTCCCACCCCCACCATATTATTGCCTTAGATATCCGCCCAAATATTTTTTGTGATAATTGCTTGACCTATTGGGTCAGGAAGGTTTGCCTCTCCCACTCAGTCCTGAAATATATATGGCACTGCTCCCTCAAGGTGTTGGAGACGCACACCTTCCTACAACACCTGTCAAGTGCCAGCTTGTCCCACGTATTCTTCACCACCAGCATTGACTCAGCCCTCAGTTCATTTGACTCAGCCCTCAGTTCATTTACCAGCATTTTCGCTAGCGTCTGGAACAATCCTACACCTGTGAAAAAAGCACAAGTAAAGCGTTTCCACCACCCCAGTATCAACGGAAACCTAATAGCCCAGTGCAAACTGCGAGATCGTGTATGGGCCACCTACAAATCCACACTAACACAGGCTGACTTCCAGGCATACAGATCCTTTAGAAACAAATGCACAAAGTAAGTCCGTAAAGCCAAAGCAGATGATTTCTGAACTCCTCCAGTCTACCCAAAACTCTCCGTCAAATTTTTGGAAAACCATCCACTCTCTCGTTGACCCCTCCCCCCAACCCCTCAACAACCCTAGTCCTCTTGGTAGAAGGCTCCATTGTCTCAGACCCTGTCTCTGTGGCCATTACCCTCAATAAGTATTTAATCTCGTGCACTTCCTGGCACTCCTACTGTAGCACGCTGTGAGTTCCCCGTGCTCTCCCAGTGGTCACCAGTCCCCCAAGCAGGAGGTCTACAATGCCATCTTGTCTTTAAATCCAGCAAAAAGTAGCCCCAGTGGCACTGACCTGAAGATTCTGCGCATCTCTGCCCCTGCCCTCCCCCTTACACACCTTTTCAATCTCTCCTCCTCAGGGGTAGTCCCCTTGGCCTGGAAAATGGCCAAGGTCCTATCCCTCCAGTCATAGGATTTATCATCCCATCTCCCTCCTCCCCTCCATTGCTACACTTCAGGAATCCCCTAATCTATCCTAGGATTGCTGATTTCATCACAGTCACCAACACTCTCTCCCCTCACTAAGCCGGCTTTGGGAAGAACTACTCCACCAAATTATCCCTATTGTGTGTCACAGATGCCATTCTGTCAGGAATGGACATGGGTCACATTACTGCTGCAATCTTCATCGATCTGGCTAAAGCCTTTGATTCGGTGTCCCATCCTCTCCTGCTCACTATGCTCCACTCAGTTGAGTTAGCGGCTACAGTTGTGAACTGGTTCAGTTCCAACTTCTCGAACATAAGCCAGTCAGTCCAGGTGGGTTCCGCCCTCTCTTCCCTCTCCCAGTCCTTACTGGGGTTCCCCAAGGCTCCATCCTCTGCCCTGTTCTCCCTGTTCATACATGATCTCCCCTCGGCCTGCTTTCACAAATCCATGTGTTCTATGGATGACTGGTTATCTATACAGCTGGTCAAACCAACCCCTTGCTGTAGAGGCCCCTCTCCAACACAAGTTCTGCAGTGTCCTAAAATGGTTTCAGGCTAACAACTTGCATTTAAACACAAAAAAAAAACAGTCTCCATGACCTTTGGGTCAAGACAGAAACTATCAGCACTCTCAATTCCCCGTCTTCTCCACCCCCAAATGGTTCTCCCCCAGAAGTTGTATCGGCTTTCAAATACCTCGTGGGCTGGGGTGGTGGTATGGCTCGACAACAAGCTAGACTACACAGTCCATATTGAAAACCCTGCATTCCGAGCTCCACCGTAAACTAGGTGTAATGTACAGCAATAAGGATTGCCTCTTCCCCTCTAAGAAGAGAACTGGTTGCAAAAACTATCCTGCCTGTTCTTGACAATGCGGACATCATTTATGGCATAGCACCCACCTCCTCTCTCGCCAGACTTGACACCCTGCTAAATGCCTTTCATCATTTTGCCACAAACACACCTTTCCGCACCCCTGCTCCCTCGACTCATCACTTTCTCCCCCCATCCCTCTCCTTCGTCTGGACACACTCCATAGCTTTTATCGCCAAATACCGGTTTTGAACAACTTTCCTCCCTACTAGCCCCAACCAGGCCCTCCTCGCCCCCCCCCTCCGCTCCGGGTCATCCCAGTCTTTCTCCCTGCCCATCCCTCACTCTACTGCAGGACAACTAGCTTTCTCCTTCCATCTACATTCCCTCTGCAACCAACTCTTTTCTACTTTCCAGCAAGCCACCTCACTCCTTGCACTGAAGTGCCTGCTCCAGCTTGCCCTGGTTGCTCCGTGCCAGTGCCCCTAATTTCTCCCCTAACTTAGCCCTGGTCTAATTTCTGCATGCCAGAGCTCAGTCTTCTTATGCTAAACATAACATTGCACCACCCTAATGTATTGTAAATTTTACTGCATTTGCAAATGACTAACATACTAAAATGCCAGCAGAATAGGCCTAACGGTCTTTCGTGTCTGCTCGTTTGGTCAGCCCCCACCCTGGGAGCTGACCTTGCTGCCCCCCTTGTCCTCTCTGGCTTCTTCCTTCCCAGTCACGGATATTCCTGCTGCACAGGACTTTGCTTCCAGAACCCTGTCCCCATACCTGTCCCACCTCCTCTTGAACCCCTCCACCAGCCCCCTGAGCAGTGCATTCCATGGCTCCACCACCCTCTCAGTGAAGTAGCACCTCCTCCTTTCTCCCCTAGATCCCCCCAGCTTCACCCATGCCCTCTGGTTGCGCCACCTCCTTCAACCAGACACCTGACTGCTCTCCCTATTCTAACCTTCATGCACTTGAAGACCTCTATCATGTCCCCGGTCTCTTCTCTCTTCCAATGTGTACATATTTAGCTCTTGAGCCTCTCCCCATAGGTACTGTCCCCCAAGCCCCAGATCATTTTGGTTGCCCTCCTCTGGACCCTCTCCAGGAGTTCAATGTCCCTGTTTAAGTGTGGCCTCCAAAACTGCACGCAGTACTCTAGGTGCGGCCTCACCAAGCAGTTATACAGGGGGAGTATCACTTCCTTCCTTCTGGAGGTGAACCCCTAGCGATGCATCCCAGCATACTGTTGGCCTTGGCTGCTGCCCTCCTACAAGTCTCAGAGTTCATCTTGACATCCACCACCCCCCAGGTCCGTCTCAGCCATTGAGACTTGTAGCATTCCCAGGTGTACTCTTGTCCTGGGTTTCTGGTTCCCAGATGCAGTACTTTGCATTTCCCTGCATTAAACCTCAGCTTTAGCTTTCTAGACCACTTTTCCAGAGCCTCCAAGTCCCCCTGTAGGGCCACCCTCCCCTCCTCCCCATCCACCACCACCCCTAGTTTTGAGTCAACCGCAAAGAGACTCATCTCACTCTTGATACCCTTCCTTATGTCAGAGATGTAGGCATTGAACAGGAGGGGCCCAAGGACTGATCCCTGAGGGTCCCCACTAATGACCCTCCTTGGGGATGAGACTATCCCGCCAACCACAACCCTGTGGGTCTGGTTCTGGAGCCAATTGCCTATCCAGTTAGTATTTTTACTTTTTACTGCACTTGCACTTGAAAATATGTAGCCTTGGCTGTAGTGCACATGTTTATGTAATGTTGTATATTGTCCTTCAGGAAATGAGCCCTGGCTCAGTGTGCCTTTCCCAGTTACCAAAAGTTTAATTAAAAATAAATAAACGTAATGAAACAGGCAGTGCTGTCAGAAGCAGCGCTTCTTTGTGCAGACATATTTGTAAATTTTGGGGGCAGGAGTACATGTTGGGAGTGGGTACACATGTAACACTGGCTCTCTTAACATGTACACATGCCCCTAAAGTTACAAATGTGCCTGCAAAGAGAGGTGCTGCCTCCGATAGCATTGCCTGTTCATTAAACACTATGCAGCCCCATTCCTCACTTCACATCATCAAAGCACTGATTTTGGGGGCAGGGCTGTGGTGCTACTGTAGAACTCTACGCAGTCTCAGAAGTGAGACCGTAAAGCTACTACGATTCATTTCCAAATAATACCAGCATAAAAAATATCATTTAGCACTCCCTAAATTTCTCGGGCAGGCAGCTCCTTGAAATGAGCTGCCTGTCACAAACGTGTCAGCAGCTCTTTAAGATTCTATTCAGAAATTTTCAAAAAATAAATAAATTTCTGATAGTCTGTTTAGCTAGTTCATTAGCTGCCTGCTCCACCCTGGCTTGGAAACGGACCTGAATAATGGCCAGGGTGGAGCACAGATGCAGAGTTTGAACCTAAGTTTCAAATTTATTAATTTGCATAGGTTCCATTCTTCAGGGTGTCGTTCTTAGCAGAGATAACTCCTTAGTGTAAACATAGTGAGGGATCCCTTAAAAACAAACTTTACTATGGTGAATAATTTTTTTTTCCTGTTCGTAGTTTTTATCATAATACTATGTTACTTTGTAATTACATACATTTTTCTTTACGTGATTCACTGGGGATAAACACATGGTTGAAGAGTGAAAAGGAAAATTTCTTGCCTTCCAGTAATTTATTTTCTTCCAGCTGTGCATCAGCCACTCCTTACAAGTGGGTAGCTCTACTGTTTGCTGCTGATAGGCAGGATATCAAAGTCCTGACATCCCATGTGATGTCCTCAGGCAGCTACCATAGCTGCAGTTCATGGACTTCCCAAGCCCCAACAGTTGACTGATTGATTCCATTGTAATTAGATATTAAAAGTCAACACTGAAAATTGAATCGATATGTACTGTCACAAACACACTCTGCAGGTCAGGTCCTCTGCTCCCACAGTGCCAACCTAGAAGCGCAGTAGTGTGAATGGGACAGACAGGGTAATCCTCCTGTCTGTTTTGGGTCCGAATCACTTACTAGCCTGGAGTCCTGGGGGTCAAAAGGTGAATCTTATGCTAGCATACCCAGTTAACAGACTCAGATATATACTCTCTTCGGGGACATGCAATATAATCTTTCACCCAGTGGCACCCAGCCAGGTTCCCAAAATGTACCCTTATGACTCAGTATGAGACCTAGGTATATTCTTACCTTTTAGCAAGCTTAGTAATACATTCACGTTCTTAACAGCTGTCAGACTTAAACACAGGTTCAGCAATCACATGTAAAAGAAAACTGAGACGAGACAGACAGAATTTCAAAGAAAATATTGTTTACTAAAAATTGCAAAACAGGTAAAATCAAACACAGAACTATTATATCACTGACTTAGTCACATAAAATAAATGGGAAGTTACAGAACACAAATATGCCTACCCCAAAATACTTAAAAGTTCTTGCTTATATAGATGATACCCTTAAGTCCAGAGAATTGTCTCTCTTGAGTTCAAAATAATATGCTGCATTTTCCTCTGATGCATACCCATTTCAGAATCCATCTCCCCACCCCTTTTGGTGAGGTCATAGTTGGATCCTCCTAGTTTTTTTTTCTTCTTAACATAATTATCCACAAGGATGTATGATGTAACTGTGAAAAATCAGCAACTAGCCATTTCCCAAATATGACAGTCTTTGATCAGAACATCCCCTTTGATGCTTCCCTGCTGATTTCTTGTTTTGCTAGTGACAGAACACAAATATGCCTACCCCAAAATACTTAAAAAGTTCTTGCCTATCTAGATGTTACCCTTAAGTGCTTTCTGAAGTCCAGATCCAGAAGCAAATTATTTGGTGCCTTTTAATGGACCAACATAGATGTAACGACAAGAACAAAGTGCTCTAGCTTTCGGACCAACCAGTCCTTCTTCAGAAGCCTAATGGCCGTTGTTTAGAAAAAACATATACTTTTAACAGCTAGATCATGCAGAAAAAACAGAAAAAATCCCCATTGGTTTAAAATACTGATTTAAAAAATACAGATGATGATGTCAGAAGTTTCACAGTACCATATTACTTTCAGCCAGGAGGGTCCCAGGGTCAAAGGTGCTTGGTGCAAAATGCATACAAAGAAGCCTTCTGCATATAAATTTAGTTGACATAAGATAACTCTGCTGGAGCAGATGACCCTTAAATCAAGCTATGAGTGTCAGTGTGTATAAGGATGTGATTACTGAAAAGCAACCCCCACCCAGATTAAAGACATACTAAGGTTGTCTTAGGACTCCAAGAAGTTTCAATGCATGTATTATAGACAAGAAATTACCAGTAAAGTTGTCTGAAAAACATCAGTGCACACTGTATGATGTGTAAAACTTAGCTGGACCTATCACCCAGCTGTACTCTCCAGCTAGATATCATGCCCCATAACTTCATAAACCTCTAGTATAGTGACATGACTTTATAAATGCTAATTTAAATATAAATTGACAATATTAGTGTCAAACAAAAATCTCTAGTCGAGGACCACCTAGGAATTAAGACCATGTAGCCTGATATGTACTGATGTAAAAACTTGATGTACCAGAAGTGTCAAAAGAATCTGAAAAAGTGATGAAAATTAAATTTCTCTCCTCTTCTTCACACAAACAATACACCCTACCCCAACCCACATCTCCATAATGCGGGGGGGGGGGGATAACTAGCTTTAAGGAGATACTCTCTCTCTCTCTCTCTCTCTCTCTCTCTCTCACACACACACACACACACACACACACACACACACACACACACACTCTAATGAACCTTTATTCACATCAGTCACTGCAGTTTCAAAGGGATTCAACTTGTCATGAAATCCTAAGTAAAAGGGCTCATGTATCCTAATACCTACAGAGCAAAAATGTGACACTATTTAACTGTACTCCTATCTGCGTAGTAACATTTCCAAGGATACTGGATAGAATTACAATGAAATAAAACTGCCACCCTCTCTAGGATAAGGTAACTAGAAGTAAATATAAAGTATGTGTGTAAGACCCAGAGGTCTAACGTACCTACATTTCCACAAATCACTACAATATTACACTAATGTAAAAAGAGCTGTCCAGGACCCCCATGCAAATGAGATCTCGCACCACAATATGTACAGTTAAAAAAATATTTGACAGTCGATAACACTCTTGTACGTACAGTAACAGGCTAGGTAATCTGAATATGGTATCTTCTTAAAGCTAGTTATCCCCCCCCCTTCGCATTATGGGGATGTGGGGTGGGGTAGGGTGTATTGTTTGTGTGAAGAGGAGGAGGAGGAGAGAAATTATCACTTTTTCAGATTCCTGACACACTTCTGGTACATTAAGTTGTTAAATTCTGTGTATATTGACATCAGTACATATCAGGCTACATGGTCTTAATTCCTTGGTGGTCCTCGACTGGAGTTTTTTGTTAGACACTAATACTGTCAATTTATATTTAAATTAACATTTATAAAGTCCTGTCACTATACTAGAGCTTTTTGAAGTTATGGGGCATGATATCTAGCTGGAGAGTACAGCTGGGTGATGGGTCCAACTAAGTTTTACACATCATGCAGTGTGCACTGATGTTTTTAAGACAACTTTACTGGTAATTTCTTGTCTATAATACATGTATTGAAACTTCTTGAAGTCCTAAGACAATCTTAGTGTGTCTTTAATCTGGGTGGGGGTTGCTTTTCAGTAATCACATCCATATACACACTGTGACACTCATAGCTTGATTTAAGAGTCATCTGCTCCAGCAGTGTTATCTTATGTCAATTACATTTATATGCAGTAGGATTCTTTGTATGTGTTTTGCACCAAGCACCTTTGACCCTGGGACCCTCCTGGCTGAAGGTAATATGGTACTGTTAAACTTTGACATCATCATCTGTATTTTTTAAATGAGTATTTTAAACCAGTGAGGATTTTTTCTGTTTTTTCTGCATGATCTAGCTGTTAAAAGTAATGTTTTTTCTAAACAACGGCCATTAGGCTTCTGAAGTAGGACTGGTTGGTCCAAAACCTAGAGTACTTTGTTCTTGTTGTTACATCTATGTTGGTCCATTAAAAGGTATCAAATAATTTGCTTCTGGATCTGTTCTTGCAAGAACCAATACGGCAAATACTAAATCTTCTGAAGTCCAGAGAATTGTCTCTCTCTTGAGTCCAAAATACTATGCTGTGTTTCCCTCTGATGCATGCCCATTTCAGAATCCATCTCCCCACCTCTTTTGGTGAGGTCACAGTTAGAACCTCCTAGTTTTTTCTTCTTTACATAATTATCCACAAGGATGTATGTTATTACTGTGAAAAATCTGCAACTAGCCATTTCGCAGATATGACAGTCTTTGATCAAAACATTCCCTTTGCTGCTTCCCTGCTGATTTCCTGTCTTGCTAGAGTGATCTCAGGATTTTATGGTTTCTCACAAGTCTGTAACCAAATGGTCTATTCCTGCAGGAATCGTTAAAGTTTATGAGGTGCTATCTCCTGGCAGATGGCCAGAAGGCTTTAATTAAGACAGAACAGGAAACTTTTAATTAGGGTTTCTCTTCACTGGTTAGTTTAACACATCCTGTAGCTTTCAGCGACACTGAAACCGTTTGGGGTCAAAGGTCAAGTCTCTCACTAACGGGCTGACTTGTGTGCCAGCAGTCACAGACCATTTATGTATATTACAAATAACCATAAGCAAATGGCAGAGCGTCACAGTCTTCCCCACCTAGACTGAATTTGGGGGCTCTATCCCCTGCATGGGATGAGATCCCCAAATCAGTTCATTGCTCATACTGACATGACAGTCCAGCAGCATTTTCATTGGCTGCCCCGGCCCTGTGTGAGACAATCATGTCATACCCGTGCAAGGTAAGACTCCATCTTAATAGTCTACCATTCGTTTTACCCATTTGTGCCAGCCAAACCAGGTAGTTGTCAGTTTGTACCTCAAAATGCTGCCCGTTATAGGTATGGCTCTAACTTATTTAGGGCCCACACCCTATTATAAGACTCTTTTTTTTTTTTTTTCCACAGTAGAGTAAGCCGGCTCCCTGGAAAGTACCTTTTTACTGAGGTACACTATGGGGTGATCTTTCTCTTGGTTGGATGTCTTGACTCAGCACTGCCCCAGTACCCACATCTGAGGTGTCAGTCTGGATTACAAAGGGTGTGCTGTAGTCTGAACTTGTCAGTATAGGAACACTGCACAGTGCCTCCTTCAGCCTTGTAAAGGCTTGTTCACAGGTAACTTTCTTAGGCGTCCTTTTCTTTCCCAGGTCAGATAGGGGAGCGACCAGGGCACTGTAATTTGGTGCAAATTTCCTATAGTACTCTGTTGTCCCTAGAAAAGTCCTGACCTGCTTATGCATTTCTGGTCTGGGCCATGCCTTGATTTCCTCTGTTTTCACTTGGTTAAGATGGAGCTGTCCCAGGCCTACAACATGTCCGAAGTATGCCACTTCAGCCATGGCCACCTGGCACTTCTCTTCTTTGACAGTGAGCCCGGCCCTCTGTATCCGGCCCAGCACTTCCCTACGGTGGGACAGGTGTTCCTCCCAGCTGGTAGTAAAGATGGCAGTGTCATCCAGGTATGCCACGGCGTACTCCTCAGCACTATTTAACACCTGGTTCACCAACCTTTGGAAAGTGGCTGGGGCGTTCTTCTTTCCAAAAGGCATTACTTTAAATTCGCATAATCCTATCGGAATGATGAAAGCCAACCTCTTCCCTAGCTCTGGCAGTTAACCCTACCTGCCAATACCCCTTTGTCAGGTCAATAGTTCTAAGGTATGTTGCCCCTCCCAATTTGTCCAGGAGTTCATCTGTCCATGCCATTGGGTGGGCGTCTGACTTCTTGACTGCATTCAGTCCACAATAGTCCACACAAAAATGAGTAGAGCCATCTGGCTTGGGAACAAGGACTACGGGTGAGGCCCAGAGGCTGTGGGATTTCTGGATTACCCCTAAATCCAGCATTTCCTCCACCTTCCTCCTAATGTCCTTTTGGACAGCCTCTGACACCCTATATGCTGTCCGCCGTATGGGCGACTCTGTCCCTGTCTCCACATGGTGCGTCGCTAAGGGGGTTAGTCCAGGCATGGCGCGAAACAGTGGGGCAGAGTCTGCTAAAACCTCCCCTACTTCCTGGATCTGGTCTGGCGTCAACTGGGGTGACATTTTAATTGCCTCCACAGAAGACTCCCACTTGCTTTCTTCCAGCAAGTCCAGAAAGGGGTCTCCTTCGTCCTTCCCCTCCCCAAGACTACACACTGCAAACATCACATCAGCCCTATAAGCATATGGCTTCGTCATGTTGACGTGGTACATTCTTTGTGTGTCTTCTGTCAGGTAACTCCGTAATGTAGTTTACATCATATTCCCGTCTGACTACTTTGTAGGGTCCTGCCCACTCAGCCTGCAGCTTGTCTTTCCAGACCGGGATTAGGACCATGACTTCCTGACCCACATTGTACGAGCGAGCTCTGGCTCTGCGGTCGTACCACACCTTTTGTTTTTGTTGGGCAGCTGCTAGGTTGCTGTGGGCTGTCACCATAAACTTCTTCAGCTCTTTTCTAAACCTAGGGACATGTTCGACTATGGGAGTTCCCTGGGTGGCGTGCTTGCCCTCCCTGCCCTCCGGAATCAAGTCTAGGGGCCCACATACTTTGCGTCCATATAAGAGCTTGAAGGGGGAAAACCATGTCGACTGTTTGGGCACCTTCCTGTATGCAAACAGGTGGGGAAGGTATTTCCCCCCTCCCTCCCATGCTGTTCAGCAGACGCTTGGAGCATTGACTTAATGGTACCATTAAATCTTTCCACAAGCCCATTGGCTTGCGGGTGATAAGGTGTCGTGCATCTCTGTACCACCCCACACTTCTCCCACGGACATTTCATCAGGTCTGACATGAAGGAACCCCCTCGATTGGTGATAACCTCCTATGGAAACCCAACAGAGAAAATCCCTATTATACAATGGGCTATGAAAATCCTGTAACCTCATTGGTGAAAACAGATCACATAACTGTGGTAAATCCTCCAGTATACCCACTGTAAAAGTTTTATATCACTATAAAAACAAAAAAAACAAGTTGAACATTGTATAATAGCAATATTCCTCAGTTTACTGCTTGCCTGCAATGAAGCAGGTACTCTGAGGCAGAGCCCTGTCATGGGAGGCAGGGCTGAAGAGACTGTGAGTTACAAAATCCTTATTCTACAGAAACAAGTGTATTCTTCTTTTTTGGATTACAAGAAATGCTCTACAAAATCCTTGTTCTACAGAAGCAAGTATATTCTTCTTTTTTTGGGGATTACAAGAAATGCTCTAGCAATGGGAGCGGCATTCAAACACTCCAAGGTGGGATCCAGTCAGGGTTCAACAAATAGGATAGCCCGACGTCCTGGGCTACAACTTTCCAGCCAGGGACAAGCGCTGCCTCAGATTGCCAGTTGCCCAGGGACAAGCATTTAAAAAAAAAAAGAAATGCCCAATTTGCCTGCATTGCCGGCTTTTGCCACTGGGTGTGCTGTCGCGCGCGATTCTGGAGGGAGTACTGGGTCATCTGACCCTCGGGCAGCAGTCACGTGGCGGGGGGTGCAGTGCAGAAGCCAGAGTCACAGTGCATGCGCCTTGAGTGCCAAGACAGCAGGACAACAGAGGAGGGCCGAGGGCAGAGAGAGATGGGCATTGTGGCAGCAAATGGAAGGGAGGCTCACGGAGAGGTAAGACACGCATTGGACGAGCTGGCTCCCGCGCAGACTTGGCGGGAGCGATCTGGGGACACACACACACACTCGCTTTCTCATTTTACGGAGAAAGGACGTGCGTGCTGTTCCCAGAGAGAGCAGTTCACTTAAGTCTTTTCTTTCTGGATTGTGTGCACTTGCTTTGGAGAGAGAGAGAGAGGAGACTTGAAGTGCAGTGTGCAGTACTGTAGACTACAGTACTTGTCTTGCCTCAGCCTTTTTTTTTTTTTTAATTTTTTTCTTAAAATAAAAAGAGTTTGAGAGACTGAGGTACTGGTGGAGGTTGCTGAGATTGCAGGTGGGGCGGTGGACGCGCTGTGGCAGGGGAGGGTTGGTGATTGGGGAAGCAGCTGGCAAAAACTGTTTTCTTAACCATGCTATTGCCATAAACAAAAATAGAGACTGAGGCGAGAGCCTGAGAAGGAGAACGCTGTAGAAAGTGGAAACCAAACCACTCCATTAGTTTCAGCTGTAGCCTCTTGAATCTGTTGATGAGTGTTCAGTTTGTTCACAACTTAGAAGCCACAAAAAAAAAAAAAAGCGTGCCATTATACTGCTTGTGCTGTGCAAATGTGCATTGGCAGTTTGTTTTTCTTAGCCCATGCTGTTGCCAGAAACAAAAAATAGAGACTGGAGAGCGAGCGAGAGCCTGAGAAGGAGAACGCTGTAGATTAGAAAGTGGGAAACCAAATCACTCCATTAGTTTCAGCTGTAGCCTCTTGAATCTGTTGATGAGTGTTCAGTTTGTTCACAACTTAGAAGCCACAAAAAAAAAAAAGTGTGCCATTATACTGCTTGTGCTGTGCAAATGTGCATTTTTGTTCCAGTATTAACACAACTTAACTGAAGGGTCATTTGTAAATAAAGATCCATTGCCTTTATTGAATAGGCTAGGCAAATAAGTACCTCATCCTTCTGGCTCCTGTCCGCCTAAGTGTCATCACTGTCTGCCAGGCCACTAGGCCAGCCGTCCAACACCAGTCCAGTCCACCCAAAAGAAACTCAAACAGGCGCACCTAATTAATAAAATATACTTTATTATCATTGGGGAAGAAAATAAGTGTCACACCAGCCCACAATATGCAGAACAGGAGTAGGAGTAGTAAACAGCAGACTCTTTTTACTCTGGTCAGTAGCCTCACGAGTAACAGACTCCATCAGCAGCACACACACCACCTGAAACAGAAACACAATCCACCTCTGTCAGTGTGTCTAGTGCAGATAAGAGTAATAACAATGACAATGAGCCTATATCTGTGTCAGGAGATATAACTGCTGATCATCAGTGTCTTGAACTAAGCAGTGGCGGCTTAACTGAAAGTTTACATCCACTCCTAAAAAGCGTACTTTAGTGCTCCATGAGCAGGATGAGAGGCCAGAGAGGCCAAATAAAGATAAGAAATATGATCAGGAGAAAAGGCCCGATTGTTTCAGAGGCATTGGTTAACCATTTATAACTGGCTGAGATATGATGAAAAAAAGAACTGATGTATTGCACTGTGTGCGAAAAATATCCAACCATTGCAGTACCAGCCTTTTCGAAGAAACCTAATGTTTTGCCACTGGCTCAAATACTTTTAATTGAGTCAGTTAGTGCTCATGACAAGTCCAATCCACATTTGCTGTGCATGAATCAACATATTGCGGACAGTGGTCAGCGTGTGGTACATTTGATATCACTGAGTCCCCACTGTATCAAGCATTTACGCAGTTGGATCAGGGCACTAAGGTCAAGATGCAACGCCTGTTCAACACAGCATATTCATTGCCAAAATCTGCGCCCTTTCTCGGACATGGGTGGCTCTGTGAACTGCAAGAAAGAAATGGGATAACACTTGGTTCTAATTATACCAATGATAAGCGAGCCAGGGACTTCTGTGGTGCTATATCAGCAGTTATATCCCAAACCCAGATGCAGACTCTTACTGATGTTAAATATGTGACAGTTCTTGCTGACGGTAGTACAGATTCTAGTATAACTGAGTGGGAAAATGTTTTCATACGGTTTGTTGACCCAAACTCAAAACAGGTGCGTACAGTGCTTATCCAAGCTGTGCCACTGGAACATGCACATGCAGAAGGTGTATTTCACGCAATAACGACTACTTGAGTCAGTAAATCTTCCCCTAAGTAACCTACAAAATGTTCACAATCCAGGGCCATTCCTTGTTTCAGCAAATTTTGATGGGGCCAGTGTCATGATGGGCGAAAGGGGAGGAACCATAGCAAAGTTGCGGGAACACTGTCCTCAAATAATTGCAATGCACTGTGTTGCCCATAAGTTAGAGCTGGCAGTTCTTGATGTGGTAAAAAAAAAATACATTTGTCTCAAAGCTTGAAAGTACTCTCAAGGGAATATTTAAGTTTTATCATTACAGTCCCAAAAAAATGAGAGAACTAAAAGAAATTGCTAATGTCATGGATACTGATCTTGCTCACTTTAGTGCTATAAAACAAGTGAGATGAGCCTGCAGTAGGTCCGCGTCAGTTCATGCAGTTCAGGTTAATCTACAGTGTCGCTCAACACCTAGAACATGCATCCTCTGCTGCTGGTGATGAAGGTTCTAGAACAAAGGCCCTCTTAAAGGAAGTACAGAGTGTACAGTTTGTAAAATCCCTATATATACTACAAGACTTCCTGCCAATACTAAAAAAACCTGTCACTCCAGTTTCAAAGAGATGACATAGTAATACTGGAAGTTCCACAACTTGTTGAGACCTGCCTACTCCAGCTTACGGAGCTGAAAACATCACCAGGGAAATACATGGCAACTTTCCTTAGCCATTACAAACCTGAACAGAAATGGATGGAGTATGTTGTGTCAAGAGGGAGGAGGAGGAGGAGGAGGAGGAGGAGGACAGGACTGTTCCTTTCCCATTCAGAGGCAACTGCCCAGAAGTCAGTTTTGTAAGAGATGCACAATTGTAGAATTTAATAGATGCAGCGATAAAGTACATAGACGAGAGGTTTAAAAATTTCTCAGAGGTGCCTCTCAAATGGTTCAGCTGTTTAGATTTCAAGCAGTTTGATCTGCCAAGAGACCAACTAGCGGTGTTTGGGACCTGTGAACTGGCAAACCTGGTTAAATACTTTGATTTTTTCACAGAAGAGCAGCAAGAACATATAAAGTCTGAGTATGCTGCATTTAAAATGCTGCTTAAATCTTCAGCTGACAAGCCGTGTTGCAGGTCTACACAAAATTACTAAAGAAAAACCACCACAGATTGGGCACATTATTCTTGACTTAGTGAAATACTAATAACTATGAGTGTCTCAACTGCTAAGTGTGAAAGAGTTTTTTCTATCCAGAACCTTATCAAAACAAAAATACGGACACGGCTTTCTGATGACACACTACAGTCTCTCCTGCAGATAGCGGTAGAAGGTCCTGAACTGCATGAATTTAATCCTGATCCTGCAATTAACCACTGGCTGCTCTGTGGTCCAGGAACTAGACATGTTCATGGGCATGCTGCTGCCACTACTGCTGCTACATCTACTGCTGGTGGTGTCGCTGCTGCCTCGTTCTTCTCCTGATGAGTGATGATGATCCGATGCAAGTACTCCTAGTAGTGCTCCATCATCATCTTCCTGTCTTCCCAATCTCTAGTCAGTCTACCCCTTGATGTGACAGTCATGCTATATTCACAGAATGGCTTATTGATTGATGGCCTTGGTTTCATTTCACTACAATTATCCAATCTCTTCTGAAACAGACTTCAGCCTGCCCTGCTGCATGCACACATGGTTAGTTAGGGTCACCACCAGATGTCCTCTTTTACGAGCACATGTCCTCTTTCCCAGCTGCCAAATATTCTTCATGTACCTTCAATTCAATATTCTGTTGTATTATTATTATTATTATTTTTTATAATTTTTTTTACTCTCAGTCTCTTCTCCTACCGTACGGACCTCCCCTTGTATATGAGCTGTGAAGGAAGGAAGTGGAGATTTTAAACCTGTTTACTCGGGGTCTGGCAGTGGCACCAGGGCTCATCGGGGAACTAGGTGTCCTCTTTTTTGCCCAAAATCTGATGCAGTACCCTACACAGATTTTGGTCCCACCCTGGACCTGCATTAGAAAGGAATTGGATGGAGAGTCAGTCACTCAGTATTGTTTTTCCCGATTTACACAGTTCTTCTACATCTACATCCATCCTAATACAATAGCACAACCCCAGACACACCATGTAATTTATTTCTACAGATGTTTGGTTAAAATTTTCATATAAGCGTATTGGACTACCACTCGGAACTCTGGGACTACCATTTTTGACCAGACCAGTTGCCCGGGACTAGCATGCCATTTTGAAATTTGTCGATCCCTGGATCCAGTCTCAGCCTTGCAAGCTGCACAGGCTGGCCCCACCTCTTACTGGCTCACTTTTTCCCCGGGGTTGGTGGCTAAAAGCTGCAGCCGTTCATCATAGTGGCATCTCGTTGGGCTAATTTACCCATCCCAGGGGATTCTCAGGAGTTTTACCAGCGTTTGCATCGAAGCACAGAGTGCTTCAAAAACTAAACACGCATCTCTCATCCAGGGATTCTCAAGAGTTCGGACCCGGCAAAAGCTTTATTGAAGCACAAAACCTTTGTTGAAGCTGCCAGTGCTTCCCAAAACTAGACATGCCGTGTGACTTCCGATCAAGCAGCGGAGTGCTCCAAAAAGCTAGGCATGCACTGCATGGCTTCTGATCAACGAATGGCCATTGGGAAAGCTTCAGCTGTTAGTCGGTGTAACTAGACAACGCGAAAGGTGCTGGGCCGCTCAGTAAGTTTATTTAAGCACCGGGGTGCTCCAAGGGGTTAGGCAAACACTGGATTGGCTTCCATTAGACTTTCTGAGATAGCTGCAGCCGTTCATTGTCTGTAGCACTAGTCCGCGCGCATTAAAAAAAGCGTGCCAAACCGCTCTCGGTCTGCCTTCTTGTTGAGCAGCGCTGAGGAGCCTAACAGGGGCACCCTGTCAGGGGAAATTAGTTCAGCACCTGCGGGCCCCCCACCATTCTCCCTCATCAAATGCAGGGACTTATTTTTCCAGGGCCTTTGCCCTCAAAGGGCCTCCACTGCCTTGACAGCAAAACTTCAGTATTTTGCCCTTAAAGGGCCAGCACAATGTGTCAGTTCATAGCTGCTTTACAGCGCTAAGCTCAACGTTTTTGCCCTGAAAGGGCCAGCACATTTCATTACAGCTTCAGCATGGAACCAGGAACCTCCACGGGGGGTGTCAAAGAGGGGTATGCCCCTTTTTAGTAACACCAGGGCTGCTTGCCCCCACTACTAATCACCAGGATGGTCTGCCTAGCCAACATGTGAGAGGACCACGCTTCTAATCTTTTTTGCTGCCCCCTCTACTAGTCACCTCGTTGGTCCGCTATCACCTCAATGGTCCACAAACATCTTGGCTCGTCGTTGTTGTTATTATTATTATTATTATTATTATTATTATCATTAAATTGCCACTAACGGACACCAGAGGCACAGTTTGACGAGCACCCAGAGACACAATGCTCGTCGACGAAGGCTGCGAGCACCCAGAGACAATGCTCACCAACGAAGGCTGCTATCCATCCAGCCTGAACCCAGACGCTTCCTTAGGGTACCTTCTCTGTCGTCCAGCGCCTCTGAGGGTCAGCTCATTGCCGAAGGACGAGTATGGCACCACTAGCCAGGTGGCAAATTACTTAGGCTGTTGACGAGCTCCTTGGGCTCTTAGCTCGTCGAAGGAAGCCTTCTGGAACTTGCAGCTCTGTGAGCAGGCACCCAGGTTCACAGTTTGTCACTGAACAACTTAAGGTGCCACAATAGTTAGTCGCTGAGCAACTCAAGGGGTCACAGTGCTAGTAGTCGAGGCTCACTACTGCTCCTGGAGACGACCTCTGGAGGCGACCGGGAGAGGCTTCCTACAGCCAGTTTAATGGAAGGCACTCCCTGCATTTCCTTCAGCAGTTCTCTTCTCCCCCCCCCCCCCACGAAGGATCAGCCATTTCAGGCAATGATGCTTAGTCAAGCCAGGAACTGGGAGCCAGGAGTCCTTGGACATGGGGAGCCTATTCTTTTTCTCAAAAGAGGCCATAGTCAGGATTCGCCTCGGATCTGCCTCAGAGGCTCTCGCCCAAACGATACAGGCTTTTTCATCGGGCAATTGCCACCAGGTCAACCTCAGCCTTCCTCATTCCTCTAGCCATAGGGAACTTTTAAAGGAGGAATGGCAAGGTCCAGGATGCACCTATCCAGTGGATCTCCAAGTTTTCTAAGAGTTTGACAAGAAACAATCGGAAATGTGGTTAGACCACCCTAGTATTGATCCTTCAGTTTTTAAACCTAACCAAGCAGTCGATCACCTGGCTGAAGGAGGGACTTCTCTCCGGGACCCAGGGCAGAGAAAAGCAGGTGCCTCACTCAGCATCAACAATGTCTCAAGGGGGCATCTGCCAACCCTCTCTCCCTTAGCCTCTCTGTGAGGGGCCCCAGTTTGTGGTGTGACTTCGGCTTATGCAGTAGATGCATAAGCGAAGGTGGACAGATGCGCAGGTCGCACCATATTTATTCTCGCCTCGGCTCGCTGCAACCTCTGGATTCAAGCCTGGCAAGCAGTTGCCTTTGTAAGAGCCAGCTGGTTATTGTACCCAATGAAGGTAGTCTCCTTTTTGGCCCAGCCATGAAGGAGGCAGCGAGGGATTCCAGGGAAATGGCCAAAGGTGCATGTGCCATTTCAAAAGGCGGGGACCAATCTTCAGTCCCCAGATGACTTCTGCATTAACAAGATTACCTTAAGGGTTAAAACACTAATGTCTTGGAGGGGAAACAAGAACACGCTATTCACACTTCCTCCAGTGGGGGGCAGGTTTTCAATAAACTCTCCATGAATGGGCCCTAACCGAGTTGGATAGAGGGGTCACAGACATTACCAATGCAGGTTACCTAATCCAAGGCCCCTTAGCTGGCAACACATCTGAAAGAAGACAATCGCACAAGGGGCTGGCAACCCATCTGAAGACAGTCAATCACACAAGGGATTTTACAGTCCATTACAGATTTTCAGCGACTGGAGTTTCTTCTTCCTTCCATGTGCCAAAAGGCATGGGACTCAGGCCAGTCCTGGATCTCATGTTCGTGAACAGTTTGTTGCAGCAGAACCTTCAGGGTGGAAGCCTTGTCATCAGGGAATCGCAAAAGGGAGATTTTTTCCGGCTCCAATAATTCTGCAAGATTCCTGTTTACATATCCCCATCCAGTAATGTCACACATTCTATCCCAAGTGTAGAGTGGGAGAGCAGTACTTCCGCTTCAGACTCCGATATCGTGGCCTTCCTCAGACTCACGATCAGTATGTAAGGCCCCGCAACTCAACCAAGCATGACAAGCAGTGGCAGAGGGAGTCGGGTTCCCGTCGGCCTCGGGGGAGGGGGGGGCACACATCAGGACACAAGGCTTTTCCCCGAAAATGAAATTTTGGTTATCTGCTAAAACTCATCAAGGAGTTTCACAGGCTGCTCAGCAAATTGCTTATTTTTTCACACCGCTCATTGAGACAGATTAAACCCTCTCTCCAGTGACGGTCTCAGTGGTCAGACATCACGACGGGATGCAAGGGGGGCCATCCACACAGTGTAAACTTTCCTGAGTGGTGAACAATAGGCCATGCCCAGAGGCACTCTGAACAGCAATTCCTCAATCAGGATAGCTTGCTTTCAACTGACAATCTGTCAACGCTGACATACACTAAACTTTAGGGCGACACAGGAAGCCTAAAGATGTTAAAAGAATACCCTTTTTCAGTGGCTTGAGCACCACTGACCGATGTGCATACCAGGACAGGAAAATGCCACAGCAGAATGTCCCGGTCACAAGGTTGGCTGGCCAAGGGAGTAGCAGCTGAAGGGCAGTGCCTCCCACATCCAGACAGGACAGTGGAGCAATACTCAAACAGATCTTTTCCCTAATTTGCAGAACTCCAAGACAAAGCAGTTCTGTTCTCTGGTCACGGATGAACCAGAGGGGGCTCAGGGCACTTTTTCCCTATAATTTGGGATATGTTCAGTCTCCTGTAAGCCTTTCCTCCAATACCGCCTCTATCAAGAGTTATACACAGAGCGGCTTTGGAGAGGTCAGTCATGATTCTGTTCTATTCTGTCCCTTATATCTTGCCCACACTTAATTGGTTATCATTCTCTGGTCAAGGCGACCACCTCTAACATTCAGGTTCAGTCCGGACATTCGCCTTCAGAGTCCGGTTCTGCATCCCATGCCAACAACTTGTCTCTCTAGGCCTGGAACTGGAGTGAAAAAACTTCAAAGAGCTATGCTACAGGGCTTCTGTTATTAACATGATGGGGAACTTGTGTATCTCTTCTTCCTCCGAAAGTGTATTTTAGAACCCAGGGAGGATTTTGGTTCTGGCTTCATTACAGTCACTTATAGAGTATCCCGACATATTGGCCTTTCCTCCTGCAATTCCTGTACGATAGAGGGACGAAGGACTGCAACCAGCCATTTTCAGGTTGGGTTTATATCCCCATGTCTGGTGTTTCTAAAAGCAGCAACATTAAAACGTATTTCTTTACACCAAAGCTACCACCTTGGAGTAGTAGTAATGTGGTTCTCAGGGCCGCAATCAGGGTCCCCTTCACAGCCTTTTAAGGCGTCCATCTGCATCTCAGATAAAGGTCGCCCTCTTTCCTGAAGCTATTGCTTCAGCCAGGAGGACCAGCAAACTAAGAGTATTGCTTCCCAAGAGCTGTACTCTTGTTCCTCAGACTAGAACAGTTCCAACTTTTGTTTGCCAAAAGTTATGTCTCCTCTCCATTACAATCAAGGGTTCATCCCTCTTTCCTTATGCCCACTCTCTAAAAGCAATAAGAAAAATTTCATACACTAGACCTGGGAAAAGGGAGGTTAACATGCATTAAGAGAAAGGAAGCTGTTAACAAAACCTCAAGTTTATTCATGCTAGCTATGGGCAAACCTTTTGAGTAACAGGGATTGTCGGGCTTATAGCCAGTCGGATTCTATCAGTCACCGCCAAGACTTATGATCAGGCCGGGGTAACTTGCCTAGCCCAGTGAGAACACTTGGCCCCTTCGAGGGTGTAATTAGTGGCCATCTGATCATCCATTCACACATTTTATTTAAAAAAAAAAAAAAAATTCACTACAGGTGATGTCATCGATGAAGACTTCCTTGGCATAAACTGCTTCAGTGGTGGGGAACCCTTTTGGGTTTTTGACATTCTTCCACCAGGACATCTGAGAGACGGTACTGCTTTCATATATCCCAGGAGTAAGAGCCCAGAGACCAGCTTAGTAGAGAGAAATTGAAATTTAAATACCTGTAAATTTTCTTTCTCCGAGGGCTGGTCTCCAGGCTTCAGATTCCCTCCCAGAATGTATATAGTTGGCTGGCCTCGGGGCCATATATGCCTTAAAATTCTTGTTTTCTGTTTTCCAAGTTCCTGTAGTATGGCCTCATTGGTCTGCTTTAGGAAGAACTGAGGAAGACAGGAAGTGGAGGGCTGGATGTCCCCTGCTGCAGAGGTCTGATTCCTGCCTACCATCAGCATCAGGAGGTACAGCCCAGGAGTAAGGAAGCCCGGAGACCAGCCGTCGGACAAAGAAAATTTACAGGTATTTAAATTTCAATTTTTTTCCTAGATAAGAGTTGATCAAGTGCCAACAATGCTTCAGATAATGTTGGCAGGTAGGAGTAATTTATTCACCAGTTTTAAAATATAGCGAGTAAAACAAAATTGGGATGAAGCACTATTCTTTGGAGTGTGGAGTATTTACAAGTGTTGGGTGAGTACTGGTACTCATTAAAAAAAATTCTGAAGAATATTTTCTAAAATGAGGTGAGTAAAACAGGTTGGTAGTCCCCTTATCTGGAGCACTGCTGCTTGGTATAGTGATCTTTATTGTTCAGCTTACAGCCATTTAAGGACAAAAAATGCATGACTGGTTAACACAATAAAACGTTGAATAGATAATCTTGTAAAAAGATATGCATATGAAAGACCACCAGTTGTGATCATTTTGAAATGTTTTCTTAAAGGAGTACTACAGTCAAAATCTGCAAAATACATGTGTGTAGTGTTTTGATTTGTGGGCTTAGTCCTGGTTTGCTGTTCACTTTTTTGCTATAAGGAGTTTTTTTGTTTTTCTCAATTTGTCTACTAGTTTGGTGGTCTCTCCTACTAGTTTTGTGGTCTCTGGAGATTTCCATTTTACCATGGTTTATTACTCCTCTTTTTACAGTGCCTCCTGTCCGATGTGACAGTGATGCATCTGGGACCATACATTCAGCAAGTACTGATTTGCAGTCACTTTTAAAGCAGTACAGCTGTGATTTTAAGTCACTTTCCTTCTCCAGTATGCACTTAAGACTACGTTTACAGCTTAGCAATCGCCTGAGGTCTAACTGAGTGGGTATTCCTCAAGAAAACAGGTAGAGTCTTTACTAATTATAGCATTGTTGACGTAGGGTGATTTGTGTGCTTTTTTTATGGCTGGGTGTAGTTTGATGAAATTGAAATCTCTGAAAGCAGAACATTTACTGCTGCTGGCTAGACCTAGGCAAACCTATAGAAAACAAAAATAATGACTTAGAGTTATTTAGTTGAAGCCAGAACATCTAACATACTAACAGCCAGCAGAATAGGCCTAACGGTCTTTCGTGTCTGCTCGGTAGCCAGACACTATTGAGGCTAGTTCCTCCTGCCCCCGGCCCCTGAGAAGGTCAGCCTTGGCTTCAGTACACCCATGCCTCTGTCTCACCCCCTCTTGAAGCCCTCCACAGTGCCTTGCTGGACTAGACTCCCGGGCAATGCATTCCATAGCTCCACCACCCTCTCAGTGAAGTAATGCCTTCTACGTTCTCCCCTGTAGGTTCCCCCCTCCAACTTCCATTCATGCCCCCTGGTTGTGCCCCCTTTCTTTAGCCTGAACATTTCTTTGGCTCCACCCCTGTTAATCCCTTTCACATATTTGAATATCTCAATCATGTCCCCCCTGTCTGTCCTCTCCTCCAGTGAGTACAGCCCAAGGGCTTCCAGCCTTTCCTCATAGGTCCTATCACTCATGCCCTGGATCATCCTGGTTGCCTTCCTCTGGACCCTCTCCAACAGTGCTATGTCCTTCGTAGGGTGAGGTCTCCAGAGTTGCACGTAATACTCAAGATGCGGCCTGACCAAGGCATTATACAGAGGTAGGATCACCTCGCTCCTCTTGGACGTTATTCCCCGGGCTGTGCAGCCCAGTATCCTGTTTGCCTTTGCTGCCGATCTTCTGCAGTTTTCAGTGTTGTTCATTCTGGTGTCTACCACCACCCCCAAGTCCCTTTCACTCAGTGTGGCTTGCAGTGAGACACCTCCCAGAGTGTATACATGACCTGGGTTTCTGACTCCCAGATGCAACACCCTACACTTCCCCAGATTAAACCTCAGCCCCCACCTCCTTGACCAACTCTCCAGGGTATCCAGATCCCTCTGGACTGCCATCCTCGCTTCCTCCCCGTCAGCCAGTCCTCCCAGTTTTGAGTCATCTGCGAAGAGGCTCATCCTACTCCTAACCCCCGTCCCTATATCAGAGACATAGGCGTTTAACAGGAGTGGTCCCAGTACTGAACCTTGGGGCACCCCACTGAAGACCTTCCTAGGGGAGGAGACTATCCCACCAACCACTACCCTCTGTGTTCTATCTGTAAGCCAGTTTTCTACCATTCTATACAACTGTCTTCTGACCCCCATCCCCCCCTACTTTGTCAGTAACCCGATGTGGGGTACCGAGTCAAATGCCTTACTGAAATCCAGATATAAGATGTCCACTGGTCTTTGTCTGTCCAGGGTCCCTGTTACCCAGTTGTAAAAATCTATGAGGTTGGTCTGGCACGATCTCCCCAGGACGAAACCATACTGTTTGTCATCCATGTGCCCCAGCCTTTCCAGTTGCCTCCCGATCTTCCCTTTGATGAAGTCCTCCATTAGTTTGCCTACCAGACGTTAGGCTGACAGGCCTGTAATTTCCCATCTCCTCCCTAGACCCACCTTTGTGGATAGGCACCACATGAGCCACCCTCTAATCCGGCCACCCTTCCTGTCTGGAGAGAGGCATTGAACAGTGCAGCTAGTGGAGCTGCTAGTTAGTCCGCCAGTTCCTTCAGCACTCTTGGATGCAGCCCATCTGGTCCTGGTGCCTTGTGCCGTGTCAGTTTTCAGCACCCGTAGGGCCTCCCTCACGCTGTCCTCTGTGATTTCTCCCTCCCTAAGTCACCCATCCCCTTTTAGGCCTGGGCCATCCGGTACCCCAGCCTCATCTGGTCCTCTCATCTCCATCTGTCCTCTCCTCTCAACTGTCCCACCTCCCCCCTTTCAAACACCATGAAGTCTTGCCATAATTAGGACCATTGCAGTTAGCCCCTGGCTCTGAACTGCCCCGGAGAGGAAACAGTTAACTCCAGAGAGATCTGGAGTTCCACAGCGCGAGGGCGCTGTTCAAAGCTCTATCTGGTCAGTTTCAAATGAAACTGCCAGATTCTTTACTCCGCTTTCACTGAACAGTCGCTCGAGATCAGCTCCTAGCTCGGTTCGTTTTGGTTTATTTGGTTCATTTGAACGCAAATGTTTTAAAATTACCATGTTTCGGTTCAGAAGCTCTATCTGGTAACCTAAGTACTAAAATTAAAGTCTGTGTGGAAATTCATTATCGGTTCAGTCTGAACCGATCGGTTTCTTATTTTGACTTACTGACTTTAGAAGTCGCGGTTCCCGGTTCTTATCGGTTCTAAAAAACCTTTAATTTTTGGTTTTCCAATACCACGTAACACGGTTAGGAACCGATAAGGTGTGTCTTCTGTAACGACCGTTTAAGACGGTTGTTGGTTAGGTTGGCATTATGTCTAGAAACCCAGAAAATCCGGGCCCACTGGGTTTCAACACTGTGATGTCTGTGGAGAAGCCTTTGCCAAGACTGACCACACACACTTGTGTCTATTGTCTGGGGCTGACCACCTCCTGTCAGACTGCCAGGTGTGTAAAAATTTCCTGTAGCCACCCTGGAAAGAGATTGGGCGGCTCAGGGGCGAGAGCAAAAAGTCCGCTGACCGGATGGCCAGCCGGTCCAGCTCCTACTGGACCAGAGGTGCCCTCTGACCAGGCGTGACTTCCTCGGGCAAAGGAAGGCTGGTTCAGAAGAACCAGTCAAAGTAAAAGACAAAGAAATCAGCAGGTCTGGAGTCCAATATTGTCTCTCCTGCTGCAGAGATAGCTAAAGCCATTCAGACTGTCCAGTCTTTGTCTCAGGGACTTGTCGAACCCCTATAGTTGGGAAAAGGGGTCTCTTTCAGGTCCAGTGGTTCAGGATTATGATGTTGGGGATTTTTATGAACCACAGGAGGAGGAGGACCTTGATGAGTGTATTTGTGACTGGGAAGGTCTGGAAGTGCCCATAGAGCGGACATTTCTCCAGACAGACCCTTTGAGTCTCCCTTTGCTGGCTGAGTCCCGTCTCATTTCAGGTTTTATAAAAGGTGGCAGAAACCCTCAGCTCCCTTTAGAGGAGGCTGTGGATGAGCAAGGAGCCTGATTATGTAGAAATGATGGATATTCCAGAGTCTAGAAGGTTGTCTATTCCTTTGCATAAGTCATTTAGGAAGCAAACAACGAAGATTTTAAAAAATCCTCATTCTGTCCCTCCTGTAGATAAAAAAATGGACAGAAGGTATACTTTATCAGGCCCTAATACAGACTTCCTCACTGAGCAGTGTAGTCATGTAGGTGTTGTTCAAGCTGCAGCCTGTGACAAGGCTAATATTCCCCTGGCCTCACATCCTCCTGATAAAGATTCCAGGAAGATTGATGCCATGGCGAGAAAAAGCAATATATGGCAGCCGCTTGGGACTCAGACAGGCTAATTATATGGCTTATGTGGCTAGATATCAGAAATCTAGGTGGGACACTATATTGCAGTTGGCCAAGCAGGCCCAGGGCCAGCTGGCTAGTGAGTTGGAACAGGTGGCTGCTGATGGCATTGAAGCCTCTAAAGTTCAATTTCATACTGCTGTTGATGTTAATGATGTTTCTTCTAGGGTCATGGCCACTTCTGTAGCTCTCCGTGAGGTTGGCATGGCTCAGATGCACTAATCTGTCCCAAGATACCCAGTCAAAGGCTATAGATTTTCCTGTGATAGGAATTCTCTGTTTGGGGATCAAACAGAAATTACATGAAAAGATGGATGAATACAGAACTACCTACAAAGTGCCCAAGCTAAGGAGAGGCATGCCACTCCTCAAAGGCATGCCCCAGGGTGAGGGCAGGCCTTACCACAAACCTTTTACCAATTTCAGGCCTCTTCAGCCTTTGCACAGAGGTTTTTCAGAGGCAGAGGTAGGCAGGGCACAGGCAGGCCCTCTCCTTCTCCTCAGCCTAAAGCTGCTGCTGCAAGCAGACACCCTGACGGAGGTGTCAGGGCGGTCTCCTGTACTGGTGGGGGCAGGTTGGCTTATTTCAGCCAGAACTGGTTGTCCCTAACCCGGACAAATGGGTTCTGGAAGTATGGTAAGCCAAGGTCTGGTTCTCAACTTCAAGCAGTTGCCAAGATGAGAGCCAGACATTTCCCCCTCAAATCCTTCAAGCCCTTGCTTTGGAAGCAGAGGTTCGTCTCTTCTGGACTGCAAAGCAGTGGAAAGGGTTCCCCTTGCCATCAGGGCAGGGGCTGTACTAAGTACTTCCTGACCCCAAAAGACAGGAGATTGGCGGCCCATTCTAGATTTAAGATTCCTGAACAAGCACCTTGTTGAAACCAAAGTTCAAAATGTTAACTCTGGAATGATTTTGCCTTCCTTAAGGCCAAGGGACTGGCTAGCTTCCTGGACCTCAAGGATGCCTATTTTCATATCTTAATCAGGCCTTTTCACCGAAAGTACCTCCAGGTTCGAACTGCCTCTGGCCACTACCAGTTCAGAGCAATGCCCTCGGGTCTCACTTCTGCTCAAGGGTTTTCACAAAATGTCTAGCTGTGGTAGTGGCCCTTTTGAGAAGGCAAGGGGTAGCTGTGTTTCCCTACTTGGACGACTGGCTCATAGTGGGTCCAGTCCCAGAGCAGGTAAAATCCCACTTGCAAGTCAGCTTCTCATTTCTCTGGATTCCTGCTGAACTTTCCAAAGTCAGTTCTCGAACCAGTTCAGGTACTAACTTTTATAGGTGCAGAGTTGAACACAAAGTCAGCGGGCATTTCTTCCCTCGGAAAGAGTGGACAGAATCATTGCCCTGGCATCTTCCTACCTGCGGTCTCTCGACCAGCAAGACACTTTCTGCAACTCCTAGGGCACATGGCCGCTACAGCTGTCGTGCAAGGAGCAAGATTTCAGATGAGGGACATCCAGTTCCACTTGAGGTCCTACTGGTCTCAAAGGAAGGACCCCCTTACCAAATTAGTCCCAGTGACCAAAACCCTGATCCTAGCCCTTCAGTGGTGGCAGGATCAAAGCAACCTAACCCAGGGGGTCCCATTCTTACCCATTCTTCATTCCCTCACCCTCACCACGGATGCCTCCCTGTTAGGGTGGGGGGCTCACTTGGGCGACCTTTCCACTCAAGGAGTGTGGTCCCCTCAGGAATCTCTGCTCCACATCAACCTGTTGGAACTCAGAGCTGTTTTCTTAGCTCTCCAAGTTTTTTCAGATACTGTCCAGAACAAGGTAGTCAAGTCAGGACAGACAACACCACAACAATGTGGTACATCAACAAACAAGGGGCACCGGTCTTCAGCCTTGTGCACGAAGCAATGAAGTTGTGGTCCTGGCTTACTCCCTGAACACCTCCTGATAGCAGTTCACCTTCCAGGGAAGGACAGTGTCTGGCGGATGCCCTCAGCAGGATTTCTCAGGGCCATCACGCAGATGGGCTCTGAATCCTCAGGTGCTGGGTCAGTCTTTGCCAGGTGGGGCACCCACAGATGGATCTTTTCGCAGCCCCAGACAACCACCAACTTCCTCTGTTTTGTTGCAGGCCTCCAGTGCTGGGATCAGTCCCTCTGGGCGCCTTTCAGTTGAATGGGAAGGAAGTTCCTGTATGCCTTCCCCTTTCCCTCCTCTTCAGGGTACTGGTAAGATCAGAACTCAGCCCTGCAAAGTGATTCTGATTGCTCCAGACTGGGCCAAGCAGCCCTGGTACCCTCTTCTCCTGCCCCTCACATTTCACCTCCCTGACCTTGCCCAGGACCCACGACCTGCTGACCTGTGCACAGGGAGATGTGTATCGGACCTCAATTCCCTCCACCTCAAGGCCTGGTTCTTGAGGAGCTAGAAATTGCTGATTTACACCTTTCTCAAGGTGTCTTGGATATTTTGAAGGCTTCTGAAAGCCTTCCACTAAAACCACTTATAATTCCAAGTGGAAGAGGTTTTCCTTCTGATGTTCTGAGAGGCAGATTGTACCAGAATCTGCTGACTTGGCTATTTTATTGGACTACTTGGTCCACTTAAATTCACTAGGCCTCAAACCAGCTACTTTGAGAGGTTCATTTGGCAGCTGTTTCTGTTTTTGTTTCTGCAGGAAACCAGTTTCCTCTCCTCTCACCCTGTGTTTTCCAAGTTTTTCAAGGGTTACTTCACTAACCCTCCTTTGGGACCAGCTCCTGCCTGGGACCTGAATGTTTACGTGCTCAGCTAATGCAACCCCTTTGAGCTTCTATCTTGGCAGATCTCAAGTTTTAACTTGGAAGACTGTTTTCTAGTGGCTATCACTTCTGCTAGGCGTATAAGTGAATTACAAGTCTTGTCGGTAGAAAAGGATTTTATTTCTTTCCACAGAGATAAAGTGGTCCTCAGGACTAACAGAAAGTTTTACCTAAGGTGGTTTCAGATTTTCATCTTAACCAATCCATCTCTATCCCAGTATTTTTACTGAGCATTCTTCCTCTGGTGAGAGGAGATTGCACAGTTTGGACGATCAAAAGAGCTCTTAGTTACTATTTGGAGCGTACCAAGGTCATAGGTTGAATCCTCCAACTCTTCCTTACCTATGGAGAAGTGGGTAAGGGAGACCGGCTACTAGGAGGACAATCGCAAGGTGGATTGTCTCTTGTATCCAGTTCTGTTACCAAAAACTAGGTAAAGAACCTCCCTCAGGACTGAGGGCTCACTCCACCAGGGGTACAGCTGCATCTCTAGCGGCCGCTAGAGATATTCCTATTTTAGAAATTTGTCAAGCTGCTACCTGGAAGACAGTCCACACTTTCACCAAGCATTATTCTCTGGGCGTCCAGTCAGGAGAGATGCTCGTTTTGGTACAGCTGTGCTTCAGAGCCTATTCCTAAGTAGGTTCTGGCCCTCCTCCATGGAGGTACTGCTGTATAATCTGCAATGGTCCTAATTATAGCAAGACTTCATGGTGTTTGAAGAAAAATTACTCACCTTAGTAATTGCTTTTCTTCTCATGGAGTCTTACTATATTAGAACAACCCCCTCCTACCCCTCTCAGAATTCCTACTTGGGTATGGGGTTGGCAATTTGGTGCAAGCACTGTGTCATGCCATTTAGCCTTTCTAGTCCCCGTTTCATTTGGGTTAGGGAACTAGGTAATTCTGTTTTCTGTTAAGTGGTAGATGGCCCCTCTCTGGACTTGAGTCTTTTGAGGAGAGGGGGCCTATTAGTGCTTGTCAGGGGTGATCCTAACAATAATAGGTATATTGTTTTTATTCTGTGTTTGTTGTTGTTGTGTTTTGTTGTTCTACTACTAATAGGTAGCCAATGGCTAGTGTAGGGTTTTTTCCACACAGACTTGCTATGTTAGTTTAGCTTCGTAAAGAACCTGGCAGTTTCATTTGAAACTGACCAGATAGAGCTTTGAACAGCGCCCTCGCGCTGTGGAACTCCAGATCTCTCTGGAGTTAACTGTTTCCTCTCCGGGGCAGTTCAGAGCCAGGGGCTAACTGCAATGGTCCTAATATAGCAAGACTCCATGAGAAGAAAAGCAATTACTAAGGTGAGTAATTTTTTCTTCCGGTTGAATGGATCCCATGTCTCCTTCCCTAAATACCAAGGCAAAGTACTTGTTAAGTACCTCTGCCTGTTCCCCCACCTCCTGAGCCCATCCTTCCCCAGTCCTAATCCTGGAGATGTGTGCTCTTCCTTTCCTTTTTTCTCCTATGTATCTATAAAATCCCTTTCCACCCCTTTGGATATCCCTGGCCAGGTTTTGCTCCAGTCTTCCTTGGCTCCCCTCACCACTCTTGTGACCCTTCTAGCTGACAGCTCATACTCACCTCTCTCCTCCCCCCCGGCCCCTGAGCACTTAAAACGTGCATAGGCAGCTTTCTTATCCTTCACTGCCTGTTGCACCTCCCTGGTCCACCAGCAAGGCTTGATGGCCCTCCCATTTTTATGCCTTACCCTTGCACACAAGCTAGTAGCCTCCTGTACCCCTTTTTTAATGGTCTCCCACAAGCTACCAACATCCATATCTGGCTCAAGCCTCCCCTCAGAATCCTGCCCATGCCCACGAAGTCTGCCCCTCTGAAGTCCACCACTACTGTGTTTGAGCGGTTGTCCTCCCCCCCAGACATAGCAGAAACCAGACTGTGGCATGGTGGTCTCCTGCCAGCGGGCTACACACCTCCAGCCCCCTATCTGGTCGCTGTCTGCAAGGACAACGTCCAGTATCCCCACCCCCCAGTAGGTTCCCCCACCTGTTGGACCAGAAAGGCATCCTGAAACACATCCATCAGCCTCTGCTCCCTGGCCACCACTGATGTCGTGGTGTCCCAGTCTGCCCCTGGCATATTTAGGTCCCCCATGACCACCGCCCTATCATTTCCACGGTTACAGTGCCCCTTGATGTTCTCAACCAATTTTCCCTCCAGTTCCTCATCCATTGCGGGGGGGGGTCTGTACACCACCCCTACTTTCAATCTTTTGCCTCCCCTTGATTGTAGGGTTATCCAAATCACTTCCACTCCCCTTCTGCCTCCTCCACTCCACTCACCAGTATGCCATTCTTGACTATCAGTGCTACACCCCTTCCTCTACCCTCTTCTCTGTCCCTCCTGAATATTGTGTAGCCCTCCAGGTTTAGGTTCCAATCATTCTTCTTGGTGGCCCATGTTTCCGTAATCACTGCCATATCCATGGATCCCTCTGCCAGCATCGCCTGGAGCTCTGGCATTTTGTTACCCATACTCCTGGCATTGATTAGGACTGTCCTCCACCCCATCCCCCATCCCCTACACAATTGACTCTGCCCCGTGCACTCCCTATTTGCCCTTTCCTGCACAGCTCTTGCCTTGTGTACATTGCAGTCACCTGCCCTAGATCAGGGACCTCGGTCAGTCCTCCTGTCTCCATTCCTTCACTCATCCCTCCCCCCTTTACAAGTTTAAACCCAACTTCTCGTTTATGAACTCATCGAGTTTTAGTTTGAAGATCTCCTTCCCCTCTAGGTTAAGATGTATGCTATCCCTAGCATATAACCTCTTGTCATCCCGTGTGTCCCCCCCAGTCCCCCACCAGCCCATACCCTTCTGCCCTGCACCAATCCCTGAGCCACTGATTCACACCTCTGAGTTTGTGCTTGTTCTCCCCAGATGCCCTAGGTACTGGCAGGATTTTCTATAAGGAAATTGAACTCCCTATAGAATGGCAGACTCTGGCCAGTTCCCGAAACCTTGCCTGGATTTCCAGATCGCTGTTCCCTTCCAAATTGTTTGTGCCTGTGTGTACCAGGAAATCTGGGGATCCCCTGCATTCCAATGCTAATGAATATAGCTGGAATTTGACCTTGTGAACGGATAGGCCCGCAGTACATTTAGCCCTGACCAGGCTGCTTTTACCCTTCCCTACTCCCTCCCACTGGATGCCCCTGGTCATGGAGTCCCCCAGCAGGATCGCCTTCACCCCCACCTTACTGGCCCTTTTGACTCCTTCCAGGCTCTTCCTTCTATCATCAGCCCCCAGCTTACTCCTCCCACCCCCTTCAGTCCGGGGATCACTAGTCTGTGCGTGTCCTACCATGCTCTTCCTTCTGCATGCGGTTCCCAATTTACTCTTCACCCCCCCACTTCCTGGTCGGCACTGCTGCCCCATTTCCCCCAGACTCCCTTTTAGGTCAGAATCCACAGGTCCCCCTCCCTACACCCTTCTACTGCTTCCTCCTCCCTGCCTCCATCCTCCCTCCCTCCAATCTTGTCTTCCCCTCCCTTCTGGCATTTTCTCCTCCCTCCTCCCATCTTCAGCAGATTTCTCCTCCCGACACTGGCCCACCTAGTGCCCCCCTACTACCCCCCTCCCTTGACTGATTTCCCCAGCCTGAATGCCTGCTCTCCCCCAGTTCCCCCTCCCGACTGTCCCCATCACCTCTTTTGCCTCCATGCCCCCGACTTACTAGTCACACCCTCACTGCCTGCTCACTCCAGATTCACTACCCCCCCCGCCAGCTTCATCCATTTCCTCTCCTGGGTACAGCATGGTGTTTCTGTTGCCAAGTGTAATGGCTGCCCCTGGCACATTTTCTCCTACTCCCCCTGGTCGGCCCCCCTCCTGTGAGGTGTTTTCCATCCGTTGCTTGTATTACTCCCTACCCCACTGGAGTTTCCATAGGGCCCATGCCTACTCGCTCCCTGGGGTATGCTGTAGTGGCCTCGCCTCCCTCCATGGGACCATTTCTACTCCTTCCCCCCCTTATGCCTTCCAGTTCTTTTCTGATCCCCTCTACCTCCTCCCTAAGTCCTGCCAGCTGGAAACACACTGGACACCCTCCGTTCTTCCATGCCCAATTTAGGATTATTACTGCCCCGTACCCCGTGCACCCAGTCACCCTGCCGGTGATGCCTGCTCTGGCCAGCCCCGAATCCACCCTCATTTTGGTGTGAGCAGTACCAACCACTTGCAGCCCAATTCAGTTCTTTCCCCCCTCACGAGATCAGACAGCAATATACAATTCAGCAGATATCAGAAATTCACAGTTATCAAATTCTGCAGCCGTGTGTGTGTGTGTGTGTGTGTGTATATATATATATATATATATATATATATATATATATATATGTGTGTATATATATATTATATATAGCATGTATTCAATGGTGCCCAAGCAGACACAGCATACAGTCCCCCTTTCCTGCAACCTGCCACAAACCAGAACCAGCTCCGTTTTTGCCTACCCCCCCAAAGTTCAGCAACAGTAAACAGTTCAGCCCAGAATCAGTTCACATTCATCATATCTTTCAGCTGTATAGCAGGTAGTCAGTGGTGCCCAAGTAGACGCAGCATACAGTCGCCCTCTCATTTAAATACCCAAAGTCCAGTCCCACTCGCTCAGCTTGCTCTTCATAGATGATCAGTGTTGCCCTCGCAGGCACAGTGTACAGCTCCCTTGATGATCAGTGTTGCCCACTCAGGCACTGCTCCCTTGAACCCAGATCCAGTCAGTAGCAGCAGTCCAGGACACCCACAGCAGTCCAGGACACCCACTCACAGCCTCCCCCCCCTTCCCCAAGGCTCCACCCCAACCGACTATTTAATAGAGGTCGGGCCGGGGTGGGTGGTGTGGGATGAAAAAGAACTCACAGCAGCACTCTGGGCTAATGGCCTTTATAGCCCAGTCTTTCAACCAAAAGTTTGCGTGCTCGGCGCTGATTGGCCCCACCGCTCCTTGCGCCTGAGCAGCAGCAGCCCTCTGACTCTCCTTTCACCGCCGATGCGGTTCCTACGGCCCTTCTCCAACCACCGATGTGGTCCCTATGCCTCCCACCGCCGATGCGGCCCCTGGATCTCCTGCCCAGTCTCCCCCACGTCAGCTCCCAACGAAAAGAACTCACAGCAGCACTCGCGACTGGGCTAATGGCCTTTATAGCCCAGTCACTCAACTAAAAGTTCACGCGCTCAGCGCTGATTGGCCCCAGCGCTCCTTGCTCCTGAGCGGCCCTCCGACTCTCCTTTCACTGCCGATGCAGTTCCTACGGCCCTCCTCCGACCACCGATGTGTCCCTATGCCTCCCTCCGCCGATGCGGTCCCTGGATCTCATGCCCAGTCTCCCCCCACGGCAGCTCCCGACGAAAAGAACTCACAGCAGCCTTCTATCTGTCTTCTATCTTGAGATTACTGCTGCAGTACTTTACCTCACTGAATCAGTGGTCTCGGGTGCATCAGTGTCCCATGAGGCAGGAGACATTGTAGGACAGAGATGAGCAGTAAACCATTCTCTCTCCTAAGCTGGTCTCCAGGCCTCCATACTGATGGGCTGTACCTCGTGATGCTATGATGCAGGCAGGAACCAAAACTCTGTAGCGTGGATATCCTTCTCTTTACTACCTGTGCACACCAGTTTACTTCCTGCCTCCGAAGAAGCGGGTACTCTGTAGCAGAGCTCTGTCTCCTCATAGCAGGGCTGAAGAAATTAGATTGCAATTCTCATTTTTAATTTTCTCTTTGGATATCCTCAAAGTTGGACAGGAGAAGCATTACAAAAGCTCTTTTTCTGTTGGGTTCCAGTCCTCAGCCTTGCACGCTGTACAGACTGGCCCATATTCCTAGCAGTTTTTCCTGCAATTTGGGTCTCAGCTGTGCTCCTGCACAGCCCTCTTTGAAATTCCCCTCCGCTTTAAAAAGCTGTCGATCGACATCATGGTCTCAGAAACAGAGATATTGGGTTAAGGAGAATACTCCCCATCAATGGCAGTATATTGGGTTAAGGAGCATACTCCCCGTCGATGGCAGTAACTGGTGATCTCCTTGTTGACATCTGGAAGCGTTCATACAGCCACTCATCACCGCTAACAGACCCTTGACGCTAATGGAGTCATTGACTGCTCTTCTCATCGACAGCGCCATACCCCCCCCCCCCGCAACAATTGAGGGGCTAGCAATTGACTTTTCTTCCAAGGCTTACATAGCTATAACATTTCACAAGAACAGTTGTGAGCAGCATTTACGGGGCTAGCAAGCAGTGTTTCTTCCAAGCACGGCAATAAACTTGGGAAGTCTCTCCGGAGGGGGGGGTTCCCCAAAGGATAAACCGGAAGGCCACCAGCTCTTGACGACAGCACTGGGGCATAACAGTTTACAGAAGCCCCAGTTCTTAGGAGCATGGTGATCCTCAAGGGCATTGGAATCAAGCAGCAGAATTCCTCCTTTGGCTACCTTTACAGGCTTTCCACACTGGAGATAGCTCCTTGAGGATCACGGGGGGGGGCCCTATTCCCCAGGGACATTGAGATTAGGCCACACTATGTCGACGTACAAGCCTCCCAAGGGTAGGAGATACCAAGAAAATGCAAATCCCTCATTTTTGACCACCTTTGCAGGCTGCCTCTGTTTTGAGGTGCGAGAAGGGAGCGACCTCCAGGGCGGCGGACCCGGTGGAGGCCCCATCCTCATCTGCTTGTTTGGATCAGCAGCAGGACGCTGGAACTGAAGTGCACAGGAGAGCCAAAAACTGGCTACGCCTCGTTGGTCCCAGCTCTAATAGGATCACTGAACAGAGCATTTGCCCATGGCCCCCCATGCTCTGAATTGCAGCCTCCAAACCCCTGGAGCAGAGGGTCCACAGGATGGTGACTCGAAAGACAACTAAGTTCCCATCCTCTGATGAGGAGGAGCACCTTTCTGTGCATCTTGCCAAGACAGAGAAAACCATTAGTCCGGCAGAGGGAGAGGCCACTCTGAGACCCGGTGGTCAGAAAAATGGGTGCATCTTAAGAAGGCCTTCCAAGCTTCAGTTACATCGCTCAAGGCAGTGACAGCTAATCCTTTCTTAGTCAGAGCCCCTCTTTCATGGGCCAAGGTCCTAGCTTCCAGCTGGCAGAAGATTCTGAGAAAAACAAGGTGGCACTGCCTCCGTTTTTTCAGGAGATGTGCCGGAGGCAGCAGCCAGATGCACTGATGGAACCATGTTCTATCAAACTTCAGCTTAGCACAACCTCTGGCTTCATACAACTGAGAAGCTGCGTGGGATATACTATTTTGGACTAAATATCTGTAACTAATCTCTCTCTCTCTCTCTCTCTTGCTTACAGCTGAGAGAAGTTTTCCTCACTTTTAAAGTGGTATTGCTTTGTGTTTGTTTTAGTTTTTAATTCAGGAAGGGGTTTTTTAAAACTGCTTATCTTCTGCATATTTGATTTTCCTTTGTGGCTAACTGGACTGATTACTAGAATTCTGTGAGAATCTGCATCAATATATTTTGCAACTTTTGGTGGGGTTGTGTGATTCAAAATGGCAAAAGCTGCAGTTTGTAATTGGATGCCAGACATAGCCTGAGGTGGGGGTAATTGTCTTCACAAGTCAGAGTTCTGCATCACAGCCATTTGTCTAGCTAGACCATTTCAGCATTATTCAATTACTATAAACTAGTGGTGTGATCCTGTTTGAGGCAGAAGTCCATCTTCTTCCAAGTTGTGTACAGGGTGTGCTTGGAAACAACTGAGAAGCTGCGTGGGATATACTATTTTGGACTAAATATCTGTAACTAATCTCTCTCTCGCACATCTGAGGAAGTTTTCCTCACTTTTAAAGTGGTATTGCTTGTGTTTGTTTTAGTTTTTAATTCAGGAAGGGGTTTTTTAAAACTGCTTATCTTGTCAGCATCCTCAGAAGGGCTGAAATAACTGCATATTTGATTTTCCTTTGTGGCTAACAAACCACCAGGCTGTTTTGGGGCTGGAGAGGTTTACCTGTGTCTGACTTGGATGTCTGGATTTTTCTCTGTCTGATTAGCAGGATACTTTCTCTGTCAAATTGTTGTGTAGGGTATCTTGCTGACAGGAAGGCACTCATCGCAGCGGTGGTGAGAGCTTTTAGTTGATTGTTTTGTGAGGCACAGTTCGCCCAACCCTTCCCACCCTCACCCCACCCACCCCTGAAATAGTTCCTTTACACCTGAGGTTCTGACATCATTTCCTCGAGTGCAAGGTGCATTTCACTGTCATATCCTCTCTAGCACACTGCACTGACAATATAAGCATACACATTGTATAATATATATATATTTCTATATAACAAATCACACACGCGCACACACACACACACAAATACAAAAAAAAAAAAAACTAGATAAACATGTGGGGAGTAGTGCAATGTAATGGCTGTGGGGCAGCAGTCTTCCGGGAGTCTTTCTGGAGGCCGAGATGCTGCCCTGTTTGCAGACAACTATCTGCCCTGAGGGAGGAAGTTGCCCGTCTTCAGGCCGCACTAGACAGTAGTAAGGAAACCTTCCCCCAGGCCACACTGGACAGTAGGAAGGAACCTCCCCATCCAGGGAGCATTAGCGCCACCACCACTACCTCAGAGGTTGAAGAAAGCACAGCAGTTGGACCACAGTGGGCTCAGGGAGGTGAGGAGGGTGGAACAGAGGCACACCAGTCAATTGTTCCACTCCACAATCCATACACCATTCTGGGGAGCATAGCTCCCTATGGATGCACCATCAGAAGACTGATGACAACTGTCAAGGGAGGCCCACAGGAAGGAGGCAGAGGACACTGCAGGGAAGGAAGCAGCTCCTGGTGGGGACTCAATTATTAGGGTATAGAACTGGGAGCTGGGAAAACTGAAGTAAGGTGCCTGCCTGGTGCCATGGCTTGGAGGATAGAAGCGCATCCTCAGGATCACGAGAACAGCTGCAAGGATTCTGAGCTGGCGTAATTGTCCACCTAGGGACAAATGACTTGGCTCATCATGAGATTAGAGCAGTGCAGGAGGACATTGCAGAGTTGGGGAGGGACCTAAGACAAGTAGCACACACAGTATCCTTCTTAGAGGTGCTGCCTGTCAAAGGCATGGAGGAGGCGAGGGTAATTGGCACCATGCAGTTTAATGAATGGTTGAAAAAATGGTGCGGCGCACAGGGGTTGGCTTCATTGGGGACTGGGGTTCCACCTGGGGGGACACCAGCCTATACTGGCAGGATGGTCTGCATCTGTCCAGGAAGGGAACAAGTCTTTTGAGCAATCGGTTTAAATGCTTCATTTGCAAGCTTTTAAACTAGTCAAAGGGGGAGGCACTGACAAGCAGCAGGAAAATCCCAGCATCTCCCTACAAAACAGGGTACTAAATGAGAAAAAGACCGAGGTAGAACGGTCAGTGGGGGATGCTGCAACAGAAGGTAAAGCCATCAAAAAATTGAGAGCAATGAGTACCAATGCCCGTAGTCTGGGTAACAAGCTTCCTGAATTAGTGGCCTTGATGGAGGAGGAACATCTGGATATCGTGGCAGTCACAGAAACATGGTACACAAAACCATGACTGGGACATAAACATACAGGATACACTGTCTACAGGAGGGACAGGAGGGGTAAAGAGGAGGAGGAGTAGTTCTTTACATAAGGGAAGGAATAAAAGCAACAGAACAAAAGGGTAAACAGGGAGGAGAAGAAGCACTGTGGGTAAATTTGGAGACAGGCAATGGCACCACAATCCGCACAGGGTTGTATACAGACCCCTTCTCGGGAGGAAATGGACAGGGAAATGATAGAAAGTATACTTAGAATGGCAGAAAAAGGGGAGATATTGCTGATGGGTGATCTGAATATGCCAGATGTTAACTGGAGTGCAGTTGCAGCTGCCACTTCGAAGAGTGCAGTTATTCTAGATGCCCTACAGGGGACATGCCTTAGACAACTAGTACTGGAGCCCACTCGAGAGGGAGCAATATTAGACTTGATGTAGAAGTGGGTAGCCATCTGGGAACTAGCGACCATCGAACAGTATGGTTCACAATAAACACAGCAATAGAGTCAAGCCATACAAAGACAAAAGTACTGGACTTTAGGAGGGCTGACTTTGCCAAAATGGGTGAGTGCCTAAGGAATGCACCAGCAAATGGGCAGGAAGGAGGGGTGGAAGAACAATGGGGAATAATAAAAACTGCCATCACAGAGGTAACGAGCCTTTGTGTGAAGCAAATAAACAAAACAAGACGATGTAAGAAACCACTATGGTTCTCAAAGGAAGTGGCAGTGAAGGTTCAAGAGAAAAAGAAAGCATTCAGGAAGTACAAGGAATCGCTGAAGAAGCAGGACAGTAAACTGTATCAGTTAAAGCAAAAGGAGGCTGGGAAGGCAGTCAGAACAGCAAAGGCCCAAACCGAGGAAAAGATAGCCAACTCAGTTAAGAAGGGGGATAAAACCTTTTATAGGTACATCAGGGAGCAAAGGAAGACCAAGGGAGGGATAGTGAGGCTTAATGAAGGGGAGGGAGGGTAGGCAGAGGGAGACTGTGAAAAGGCAGAGGTACTAAACAAATATTTTTGCTCAGTATTTACAAATGAAGAGGAGGTACATAAAACAAACAGTAGTAACACTCTGGATACAGAAGTTGATACCAGCCCATTTACAGAAGAAAGGGTTCTGAAAGAACTCTTAAAACTGAAGGTGGACAAAGCAATGGGGCCTGATGGGATTCATCCCAGAATTCTAAAAGAGCTAAGGGTAGAACTAGTGACACCACTGACTACCCTTTTTAACAAATCATGGGAGGATGGGGTGGTCCCCGAGGACTGGAGGAGGGCAGATGTGATTCCCCTTCACAAAAGTGGGAGCAAGGCAGAAGCAGGAAACTACAGACCTGTTAGTTTAACCTCAGTGATAGGGAAAATGATGGAATCACTTCTGAAGGAAAGAATTGTCGAGTATCTAGAGGCCAGAGGGGCACAGGACCCTAGGCAGCATGGATTCAAAGCGGGAAGGTCATGCCAGACAAATCTGATAGATTTCTTTGACTGGGTGACCAAAGTAGTAGATCAGGGAGGGGCTGTGGACATGGCCTACCTAGACTTTAGCAAGGCATTTGACACAGTCCCACACAAAGATTAATACAAGTTAGCCAGCCTGGGAGTGGTCCCAAGATGACAGCCTGGGTAAAGAATTGGCTGGAGAATAGGACACAGAGAGTAATAGTAAATGGAGTCCACTCAGAAGAAAGGAGGGTTACTAGTGGGGTACTACAGGGTTCAGTATTAGGACCGGTCCTCTTCAATGTCTTTATAAGCGACATTGCAGAAGGACTGGAAGGAAAAGTATGTCTCTTTGCAGATGACACTAAGATCTGCAACAGAGTTGATGCACAGGGTGGGGTGGAAAGGATTAGAAGGGACTTGGCAAGGTTAGAGGAATGGTCAAATGTATGGCAGCTTAGATTCAATGCTAAGAAGTGCAAGGTAATGCACCTGGGAAACAAAAACCCAGGGGAAGAGTACACAATGGGGGGTGAGATACTAACAACAACAAAAATGGAAAGGGACCTGGGGGTAGTCATATCAGATGACCTAAAGGTGGGCAAGCAATGTGAGAGGGCAGCAAGGAGGGCTGGGGGGATACTGGGATGCATAGGGAGAGGCATCACCAATAGAAAACAGGAAGTTAATCTTTTGTTGCGGGACTGTGTCAAATGCCTTGCTAAAGTCTAGGTAGGCCATGTCCACAGTCCCTCCCTGGTCTACTGCTTTGGTCACCCAGTCAAAGAAATCAATTAGATTTGTCTGACATGACCTGCCTGCTGTGAATCCATGCTGCCTTGGGTCCTGTGCCCCACTGGACTCTAGGTACTCAACAGTTCTTTCCTTCAGAACTGATTCCATCATTTTCCCTACCACCGAGGTCAAACTGACGGGTCTGTAGTTTCCTACCTCTGTCTTGCTCCCATTTTTGTGAAGGGGAATCACGTCCGCTCTCCTCCAGTCCTCAGGTACCACACCATCCTCCCATGATTTATTAAAAGGGTAGTCAGTGGTGTTACTAGTTCTTCCTTAGTTCTTTTAGAATTCTGGGGTGAATCCCATCAGGCCCCATAGCTTTATCCACCTTCAGTTTTAAGAGTTCTTTCAGAACCCTTTCTTCTGTGAAAGGACTAATATCAACTCCCCCATCCAGAGTGCTTTTATTGACTGGATTAGGTATCTTCCCCCTGCCTTTCCATTGTAAATACTAACATACTAAAAGCCAGCAGAATAGGCTAAATGGTCTGTCTTGTCTGCTCGAAAGCCAGCAAACTAGTGGCTGCTCGCCTTACCACCCCCCCAGCCCCCAAGAGGGTCTTCTTTAGTTTGTTTCTCCTTGTACCTGTCCCACCCCTTCTTGAAGCCCTCCACTGTGTCCTCCTCCACCAGCCTCCCAGGCAGTGCATTACACAGCTCCACCACCCTCTCAGTGAAAAATGCTTCCTACGCTCCCCTCTGTAGTTTCCGCCCCCCTCCAGCTTCCACTCATGGCCTCTGGTTGTTCCCTCCCTCTTCTTAAGCCTAAACAGCTGCTTGGTTCCACTCCTGGTTATTCCTTTTACATACTGGAAAACCTCTATCATATCTCCCCATCCCTTCTCTCCTCCAGTGAGTAAAGCCCAAGCTCTTCCAGTCTCTCCTCATAAGGCTTCCCCTCCATGCCCTGAATCATCCTGGTCGCTCTCCTCTGGACCCTCTCCAGTATCGCTATATCCTTCTTCAGATGAGGTCTCCAGAACTGTACACAGTACTTGAGCTGCGGCCTGTCCAAGGCATTATATAGAGGGAGAATCGCCTCCCTCCTTCTGGACGTAATTCTCCTGGCTATGCAGCCCAATATCCTGTTTGCTTTGGCTGCAGTTCTACAATTTTCAGAGTTATTCATTTTGACGTCTATCACCACCCCTAAATCCCTTTCTCCCAATGTGGCTTGCAGTGTGACCCCCCCCACGGGTGTATTCATGGCCTGGGTTTTTGACCCCCAAATGAAGTACCTTGCATTTTCCGGCATTACATTTCAGTCCCCACCTCCTTTACCACCCCTCCAGGGTATCCAGATCCCCCTGGACCACCTCCCTTGCTTTTTCACAATCCTCCAGTGCTCCTAGTTTTGAATCGTCCGCAAAGAGACTCCACCTATTCCTGACCCCCCTCCCTATATCCGAGAAGTAGGCATTGAACAACAGTGACCCCAATACTGAACCTTGAGGGACCCCACTGATTTCCTTCCTGGGAGAGGAGAGTATCCCACCCACCATTACCCTCTGTAAACGCCCCGAGAGCCAATTTTCAACCCAATTGAGCTCCTGCCCCCCCAACCCCATCTCCCCCAGCTTTTCTATCAGCCCATTATGTGGTACTGAATCAAATGCTTTGCTGAAATCTAGGTACAGGACGTCCACCGTCCTGTGTGTCCAAGGCCCCCGTCACCCAGTTATAAAACTGTATGAGGTTGGACTGACATGATCTCCCCGGAAGAAAGCCAAACTGTTTATCATCCTGGTGCCCTGACCATTCCAGCTGCCTCCCAATCCTTTCCTTGATAAAGCCCTTCATTACTTTGCCTACCACAGACATTGGACTGACAGACCTATAATTCCCCATCTCCTCTCTAGACCCACCTTTATGGATAGGCACTACATAAGCCACCCTCCAGTCTTGGGGCACCCATCCTGTCTGCAAAGAGGTATTAAAGAGTGCAGCCAGTGGAGCTGCCAGCTCCTCCGCCAATTCCTTCACAACCCTCGGGTGGAGCCCATCTGGCCCCGGCGCCTTATCAGTCTTTAGCTTCTGAAGGGCCTCCCTCGCCCTATCCATTGTGATTTCTCCCCCCCCCCAGTCCTCCCCCTGACTCAACCTCCCCAACCCTTCTGGGTCTGTTCCTACCTGTACTCTAACCTCATTCCGTCCTCTGGTCTCAGACCGACTTCTCACCTTAGCTGAATGCTCTTCCCTCCCATCAGCCTACGAACATACGAAATTTTCCAGCAGATAAAGGCCTAGAGGTCTAGGGATTCCCAATCCCCGTCTGCAAAGATTGAGGCAAAGTACTCATTTAGCACCTCTGCCTGTTTCCCTGCTTCCTGAGCCCATCCCCCCATAATTTTAATCCTATTGATCTGCGTCCTCTCTTTTCACTTCTCTCTCATATATCTATAGAAATAGCAGAAGTATTCATTCCGTATCCCTGCTTTTTCACTGTCGCTCTCTGCCCAACCACCCTCCTCTTTATTCAGCCTCAGTGTCCCTGCCTTAGTCTTTTTTTGCTCCCTAATGTACCTATAAAAGGATTTATCCTCCTCCTTACCTGAGCTGGCTGTTTTTTCCTCAGTTTGGGCCTTTGCTATTCTGACTGCCTTCCCTGCTTCCTTCTGCTTTAACTGGTACAGTTCTCTGTCCTGCCTTATACTTCCTGAATGCTATCTTTTTCTCCCTTACCTTCCCCGCCACTTCTTTTGAGAACCATAGTGGGTTTTTCGTTTGTTTTGGTTTATTTGCTTCACACAAAGGCTTGTTACCTCTGTGATGGCGGTTTTGATGTTTCCCCATTGTTGCTCCACCCCACCTTCTTGCCTGTTTGCTAGTGCTTTTCTGAGGCACTCTTCCATTTTGACAAAATCAGCCCTCTTGAAGTCCAGTACCTTCACTTTTGTGTGGCTTGACTCTACAGTTAAGTTTATCGTGAACCACACTGTTTGGTGGTCGCTTGTTCCCAGATGGCTACCCACTTTAAGATCAGAGATCCTCGCTCCATCCCCATTTGAGAGTTTCAGGTCTAAGATTGCTCCTTCCCGAGTGGTTTCCAACACTAGCTATTTGAGGCATGCCCCCTGTAGGGCATCAAGAATGGCCCTGCTCTTGGGTGTGGCTGCAGCAAAGGTGCTCCAGTTAACATCTGGCATATTCAGGTCCCCATTAGCAATATTTCCCCTTTCTCTGCCATCCCAAGGATACCTTCTGTCATTTCCTTGTCCATTTCCTGCCCTTGAGACGGAGGTCTGTATACAACCCCTGTGTGGATTGTGGAGCCATTTCCAGTCTCCAGGGTGACCCACAGTGCCTCCTCTCCTCCCTGTTTACCCTTTAGTTCTGTTGCTTTGATCTCTTCCCTTACATAGAGAGCTACTCTTCCTTTGCTTCACACAAAGGCTTGTTGCCTTTGTGATGGCGGTTTTGATGTTTCCCCATTGTTGCTCCACCCCACCTTCTTGCCTGTTTTCTAGTGCTTTTCTGAGGCCCATCAGTGTGGAAGCCTGGAGACCAGTCGTTAGAGAAAGAAAGTTTACAGGTATTTAAATTTCGTTTTCTAAGATGGAGCTCCCCAGAGGCCATAGAACTAGCAGGCAAATTTAGAAAACACTCCTAATAGCAGACAAAGGGAAGGACACACCAGGACTAAACACACAAATCAAAACACTCTGTAAAAATATATGTTGTGCAAATTTTGACTGTAGTACTCCTTTTAAGCCCCACAGCAGCGGTTTACCTTCTCAGGATTTCAAAATTCCACTTTTGAGAATGTATTAATAGTTCTGTGTGAAAGGGGAAGGGATAGTAATTCCTCGGACTGAGGAGCCAGCTGCCTGATCCCTTCCCCTTCCTCTTTCCCAGAAGTAGAAGACGGCGCCCCTGCTTGCTCATGTTTTGTGATGTACAGTATTCATTTGGAGAACATGGGGGCATGCTCTGTTGCTAGCAATGGAGTTGCGGTTGGGAAATTGTATTTTTTTATATTTTAGAGTGCTACGGGAATCAAATGAAGGCCACTGTCAACTAAAAATCATAGTAAAGTGCATTAGAAAATGCTATCTAACTAGCGTGTAAACCATGTAAAACCTGGTAATCTCAGTTCCTTGTGACTGAAAAGCCAGTAAGAGCATAAAATGCTATTTTTTCAGTAGAGTCCCAATGGGAAGGGCAATCGTATTATCAATATTGGGTTATAAATGGAGAAAAAGCATTAGCAAATGCTGATGTATCAGCATACAGTTCCACATTAATCACTAGAATCCCCCTGTCCAGCGGATTAAGGTTCTATCTGACTTAAAAAAAAAAAAAAAAATGCATATTGACCTTTAGAAAACTTGATTTAAAAAAAAAAATACATGCAGCGTGCCTACGGGTGTTTGTGTACCTGGGAGCATGGCTGACAGAACTGCCATTCTTGAAAGCTACGGGACAGTAAATCTGTGAAGGCACTGCAGTGTGCATAAGAGGGGAGACCCACTGTTGTTTCTCTGGGGGGCTCCTGTTTGCGTTTTTAAAGGCAGTCAACAGCCCTTTGTTAAGTTTTAACTTATTTCAGTTGCAAGGGGAGTCTGTATGGGAACCCCACATCAGGATCACAGCACTTAAAAGGCGGTGCCTCAGCGATTACCCAGGTGTGTAACTACAGGTGTTTGTGTAACTGGGAGCAGGGCTGACAGAGCTGTTAGTCAGCCGTTCTTGAAAACTATGGGACAGTAAATCTTTGGGGGCAACGCAGTGTGCATAGGCTAGGGAGACCCATTGTTGTTTCCCTGGGGTGCTCCTGTTTGCGTTTTTAAAGGTAGACAGCAACCGCTTGTTAGTCTTTAACTTATTTCAGTTGCAAGAAGTCTGTATGGGACCCTGCCACCCCCCCACCTACACTTCCAGATCCCAGCACTTAAAGGGGGCACCTCAGCAGGCGACGGCAGCGATCAGGCAGCTGCAAGCGCATATGCCAGCATCAGCCGAGGAAGATATGGGAGGAAGGCACAACATTTTCATTCCAGACATTAAATAGGTATTTAATGGCTTACATCTGGTGACCAGCTTAAAAAGTAGTAACTTACTTTGTTCTGAATGTAGTCTATTACTGGCGTTGTGAAACAGTTACTGGTTATTTTAGAAGCTTTGGCTTGAGAGACACAGGGAGTGGGAGGTGGATAAGGCAACTAGTACAGGGCTCCTGCAACACACAGTGTCATGATTTATAGTTCGGAACTACAAGCAAGAAAAGGGAGCTGTATTTAGGCACACAAAGTGCCAGTTATTTAAAGAAAGGGGCTGTTGTGACTGCTGCTCTAGAAGGAGCCAACTGTGTCTTGTGTCGCTGTCTGCCTTAAAACTGACAAAACCTTTAACAAGATGACATCCTCTGTAGCCAGAGAACAGAGACTGATGGATGTCTTTCAGGATGCTTTCCTGGTTCAGCAGGTGGAGGAACGTACTAGAGAGTGGCGGATATTGGATGTTGTGCTAGTAGACAGTGAACAAATTAGGGGACTGGAGGTGTGCAGTCCACTGGCGGGTGGAGACCATGCCATGGTTTGGTTCCTGCTGTATTTGGGGGGGGGAGAGGAAAACCGCACTCATACAGTAGTGGTTGATTTCAGGGGAGCAGACTTGTGGGCATGGGTAGGATTCTAAGGGAGAGGTTGGACATGGTTGGACTGGATATGGATGCTGGAAGATTGTGGGAGACCATTAAAGAAGGGGTACAGGAGGCTTCTAGGTCCTGTACTAAAATAAGGTGTAAGCATGGTAGAACCAGCAAACCATGTTGGTGGACCAGGAAGGTGCAGGAGGCGGTGAGGGATAAAAAGGCTGCGTATGTATGGAACAACTTTCTAGGGGATAAGGAACAAGGGAGTATGAACTATTGTGGGACAGGAAGTTACTAGAGTGGTGAGGGTGCTAAGGCAGGGATGGAAAAAACCTGGCTAGAGATATCCGGGGGGGGGGAGAGGGATTCTGTAGATACATAAAAGAGAAGAGAAAAGAGAGAACACAGATCAACAGGATTAAGATTGTGGGGGGATGGGCCCAGGAAGTTGGGGAACAGGCAGAGGTGCTAAACGAGTACTTTGCCTCAATATTTGCAGTGGGTGACAAGGGATCCCTACAGCTTGATGGAAGGAATGAGGAGTTAGTAAAAGCGAGAGGTCAATTTCAGTCTGAGACCATAGGATGGCATGAGATTAGGGCACAGGCTAGACCAGACCAAGAAGGTGTAGGAAGGTTGCATAAGGGAGTGGATTGGAGGGGAGAAATCACAGTGGATAGGGTGAGGGAGGCCCTTTGGAATCTGAAAACTGATAAGGCGCCGGGGCTGGATGGAATACATCCAAGAGTTATGAAGGAATTGGCGGATGTGCTGGCAACCCCCACTGGCTGCACTATTTAACATCTCTCTGTAGACGCGATGGGTGCCACAGGACTGTAGGGTGGCTTATGTAGTGCTTGTACATAAGGGGGGGTCTAGGGAGGAGATGGGGAACTATAGGCCGGCCAGTCTAACGTCTGTAGTGGGCAAAGTAATGGAGGACTTTATCAAGGAGAGGCTTGGGAGGCAGTTGGAAAGGTTAGGACACCAGGATGATAAACAGTATGGCTTTGTCCTGGGGAGATCGTGTCAGACCAACCTTGTAGAGTTTTATGATTGGGTGATGGGGGGCCTTGGATAGACATAGACTGGTGGATGCCCTATACCTAGATTTCAGGAAGACGTTTGATTCAGTACCTCATAATGGACTGATAGCAAAAGGGGGAGATGGGGGTGGGTGGACAGGAGCTAAACTGGGTTGAAAATTGGCGTTCGGGGTGTTTACCTTCCTGGGGGAGGATATTATCCCACCTACCATTACCCTCTGTAATCAGTGGAGTCCCTCAAGGTTCAGTATTGGGGCCACATTTGTTCAATGCCTACGTCTTGGATATAGGGAGGGGGGGTTAGGAATAGGTTGAGTCTCTTTGCGGATGATTCAAAATTGGGAGCACTGGTGGATAGTGAGGAAGCGAGGGAGAAGTCCAGGGGGATCTGGATACCCTGGAGGGGTGGTCAGGGAGGTGGGGACTGAAATTTAATGCCGGGAAATGTAAGGTACCTCATTTGGGGGTCAATAACCAGGGCCAGATATACACCCTGGGGGGGTCAAACTGCAAGCAACATTGAGAGAAAGGGATTTAGGGGTGGTGGATGACGTTAAAATGAATCATTCTGAAAATTGTAGAAAAATTGCAGCCAAGGCAAACAGAATATTGGGTTGCATAGCCAGGGGAATAATGTCCAGAAGCAGGGAAGTGATCCTCCCTCTATATAATGCCTTGGTCAGGCCGCAGCTTGAGTATTGTGTACAGTTCTGGAGACCTCATCTGAAGAAGGACATAGCGCTGCTGGAGAGGGTCCAGAGAAGAGCGACCAGGATGATTCGGGGCATCGAGGGGACGCCTTTTGAGGAGGGACTGGAAGAGCTTGGGCTTTACTCACTGGAGGAGAGGAGGGATAGGCGAGACATGATGGAGGTTTTCAAGCATGTAAAGGGAATAATTAGAAGTGGAACCAGGGAGTTGTTTAGGCTGAAGAATGGGGAGTGACCAAGGCCATAAGTGGAAGTTTGAAGGAAATTATGGGGGATCGAGGCATTTTCTTCACTGAGAGGGTGGCGGAGCTGTTGAATGCATTTCCGGGAGGCTGGTAGAGTAGGGCACAGTGGAGGGCTTCAAGAACGGGTGGGATAGGTTCAAGTGGAAACTGAATCTAGAAAAGACACTCTTGGGGGCTGGGGGGGGTGGTGAGGCGGGCAGCCATTAGGTTGCTGGCTTTCGAGCAGACAAGACAGACCATTTGGCCTATTCTGCTGGCTTTTTAGTATGTTAGTAAGATCATCCTGTGTATTGTTTGACCTGTGGCTGTTCTGGTGGTACAGTTGAAGAGCATACTGGGGTTGTGTGTGTGGGAGGCAAGAAGTTCTTCACACACTAGCATATTTTAAAGCCTCTACAGAGTGTCCAGGGTGGTGAGCAGCTGGTTATAGGGTGATGGACAGCTTTTAGCCCTTATTAGGGCATAGTAGGGCGGGCAGTCCATTAACTTTTTACTTGTTTCTTATGTGTAACTTTATCAGTGTCAGTGGCTCAGTAGGTAGCACACTCGCCTCTGAGGCCGGGAGATCTGAGGGCTGTGGGTTCAGTTCCCACGTCTGGCACTTGGGTTAATATCCCAGTACTGACACTGTAGTGCAGCATGAGAAGGGTGCTGCACTTCTGAGGTGCCGTCTTTCGGGTGAGACGTTAAACCGAGGTCCCATCTGCCTGGATTGGTGGGAGTTCAGGTGAATGTTAAAGATCCCATGGCACTTATCGAAAAGAGCAGGGGAGTTTGCCCGGTGTCCTGGCCAAATTTCCCTCATTCACTAAAAATACCACCAACAGCTTAATCTGGTTCAGGGTCAGTTGACATTCATCTGTATCCCCAGTTGTGCCTGAAAATAGGCAGGATTTGTCTAGTGCACTTACCCGGTCAACAAAAAAATAAAAAAAACGTAAGGGTTTCACTGGGACTGACGGGACCACGGGCCTAGTACTCTGTTCTAAAGTAGGTAGATAACTTCAGTATGGAGAAGGACTTAACACAGTGTGTCGTTTGTAAAATGTGCAAAAATTAAGTGGGGGAATTGAATTTACTTGTGGCAAATATATTTATATTGATACACTACTGGTTGAAAATAGCTCAAAAAAGAAACTAGAATTCCAAAATGAGATGTATAAAATGGAAAAATGTATTCAGAATACAGGACTAATGTTGCAATAGAGTGAATTATTTTGGGGGGATAATAGAAAGAGGCACAATACAGGAGAGTTGGATACTGATGAAGAATTTAGAGGGGAAGAACGGTGCCTGGCTCAACGAAGCAAGAAAAGAAGAGGCATTGGAAAAGGTACCAATTGAAATGAGGAACTGTTAAGCTATACTGGAGTCTTTTGAGCCAGCGGAAACAGTGGTGTGTGGGTGTGTGTGGACTTGACGGAACAGGGAGGGTATCTAGGGATTGGTGAGAGGCACATGTGTACCAATCCATAAAGGGGGGTCGAGGGAAGTACCAGGTAACTATAGACCCATCAGTTTGACCTCGGTGGTGGGAAAATTAATGGAGAGTATACTAAAGGAGCGATTGGGGTGTACTTGGAGGAGGTGGGAGGTCTGGATGATCGGCAACATGGGTTTGTGCCAGGTAGATCATGTCAAACCAATCTTGTGGAGTTCTCTGAATGGGTAACATCAGAACTGGACAGGGGAAAGCCTGTGGATGTATTATTCTTGGACTTCAGCAAGGCGTTTGACTCTGTCCCCCACAATGGTGTGGTGGAGAAACTGATGGGGTTAGGAGTAGGCCCTTTGATGGTCAGATGGATTGAAAACTGGCTAGCTGGACGCACCCGGAGAGTAGTGGTCTGTGGGGAGCTCTCGAACCCTAGAGAGGTTGGTAGTGGGGTACAGCAGGGCTCGGTCCTGGGTCCGATCCTGTTTAATGCAGGGTTTTATTTAACTCCAAAAATTGATTAGCGTTTTGCTCATAAAAGTGCTAAAACATTGTGAAAATGCATAGCACTTGCCTCACTGTGTTTAACAAACATAACGCTTCTAGAAAACCTATATAAATACTTTCTGTACAGTTAGCATTGTCCCAAGAAAAAAACTGCTAATCAATTATTTAAAACCCTGTAATGCATACATATCGGACATCAGGGAGGGTATAGGGTGTGAAATGAGTCTTTTTGCTGATGACTCCAAGATGGGAGCAGTAGTTGAGGGAGAAGAGGGGAGGTTGGCCCTGCAAGGGGACCTGGACACCCTGGAAAGCTGGGCTCACACATGGAATTAAATTTCAATATCACCAAGTGCAAGGTGTTGCATCTTGGAGGAAACCCTAAACACAGGTACACCCTGGGAGGAGGGAGGCACTGGGGGCCTCAATAGGGAAAAAGACCTAGGGGTCATGGTGGATGCATGTATGAATAACTCTGAGCAGTGCAGGAGAGGCTAGCAAGGCAAACAGGATGTTGGGATGCATCGTAAGGGGGATCACCTCTAGGAGCAAGGAAGTGATTCTGCCGCTGTACAATGGACTGGTTAGACCACACCTTGAGTACTGTATGCAGTACTGGAGACCACACTTGAAGAGGGACATACAGCCCCTGGAGAGGGTACAGAGGAGGGCAACTAAGATGATACGAGGGCTAGGGGAATTTACGCATGAGGACAGACTTGAGGAGCTCTGCCTGTTTTCATTGGAGGAGAGGAGAGACGGGGACATGATTGAGGTCTTCAAGTACCTCAAGGGAATAAATAGGGTAAACATGGAGGGATCTTTAGACTAAAGCAGGAGGTATCACCAGAGGCATGGTTTGAAGTTGAGAGGTGAGGGGGTGAAAAGAGGAGGTTTTTCACTGAGAGGTGGTGGACCCTTGGAATGTACTGCCTGGCGAGCTGGTTCAGAGATCCACAGTGGAGGGCTTCAAGAGAGGTGGGACAGACACAGAAAGTGGATGTATCAGATGATGCCTGTCCCAGGGGTGGGGATGGATGATAGGGGTTTCTGGAACACAAGGGAGGGGAGGGGAGGGTCTTCGGCACCCAACTAGGGATCTGAGGCTCGAGCAGACTCGATAGACCGTAAGGCCTAATCTGCTGGCAAATAGTATGTTAGTATGTTAATGTGAGATGAACTGCCATATGGATGAGCAGCAGGAAATCACCATGGGAGATGTGAACCAACAAAATGAAAACATTAACCAGGGAACTCAGACTGCAACAGAGTCTGTCAAATGCTGAATCTAAAAAATGAAATCTTAGTAATAGGAGACTCCATTATCAAAGTCAGAGAGAAAGTGATTTGTAAGGGAAGGAAAGAGACTACAATGGTTAGTTCCCTTTCTGGTGTAAAAATTGAGGATATCAAAAACAATATTGAAGGCTTTTTGAAAGGTACAACCAAACCATTAATTGTGTTACATGTAGGGACAAATGATGTAGGCAGAAGAAAGCAGCTGGATGTTCAAAGAGATTTTGAAGAGGTAGGCAGGGTAACAAAAAGTAAGGGGAGCAAGATGATTGTCTGAAATTCTTCCAGTGCCAAGAGCGGGTAAAAAGAAAATCCAGGAGATTAGAAATTTGAATGGTTTGGCTGAGGAGATGGTGTGTACGTGAAGGGTTTGTGTTCCGAAGAAACTGGGATAGATTTAACGAGGACTCAGCATTGTATGGATGTGACGGGTTACATCTGAGTACACATGGATCTTGGGTACTCAGCAACAGAATTAATGAAAATATTTGGAGATGTTTAAACTTAGAGAGGTGGGGGAAATGGGAGGTGCATTAAAAATGCATAAAGTTCGTGGCATAAAAAAATAACTGCCCCTAGAAACAATGTAATAAAGGACTGGAAAGTACTACTTACTACACCAGAGGTCTAGTGAGGAAAAAGGATGAGCCAGAACAAATTCTGGTAGGAGTGCATTTGTCTGCTGTCCCTGAGACCTGGTGGAGGGAGGGTGTTGCTTAGGGGAGAGAGAGCAAGGAAAGGAAGGATAGAAAAGGCATGGAGTGGCTGCATATAAGCTAGCTAAAACTAAGATCAGGAAGAGTAAAAAAGCTTATAAAAGAACAAGGAATACAAAAACTCACAACACCTTGGAGGTTTACAAGTGGTGCACAAGGGAATGTAAGACAGTAGTTAGAAAGGAGAAGAGAACATGAACTCAGATTGGTAATGGAAGTAAAGGATAATTATAAGGCTTTTTATAATTCTTCCTTTCCTCAGCAAAAGGGTGGGTGGGAGGGTCATAAAAGAAATTCACACTAGTAGACCGTTCTTTCCTTTTCCAAAATCTTGTTGTTTTAATTCTCAGGTTAAAATCCTTTATGTTTCACCAACAAATATTGGCTTCCTCAGGAGGTGCCTGTACAAAACCTTTAAAAACATAAATATATGTATAAATGCCCTGTCTACACAAAACTATCAATATACACAATTTATTTTTCTAGGGACATGGGTATGTTGTTCATCCACACTTATTGGCAGGTTCCTTGCCGCTTTAAATCTTGCCGGAAGGTCTTCAAGCTGGCTCCTCCCACCCACCAGGGTGGTAAAACTCTCGGCTCCGCCCCATGACGCCAGATCTTCCTTACTGCTTGGAAGCTCAGGTTCCCTCCTTAGCGCTCTGCGTTTTCGACTGGTTCCTGGAAATTTTGGTATTGAATTCAATTGGAAGTTTCTGAAACTTTGCTCTCTTTTTTCTTCTTCGCCACGGTATGATGGCTCATTCGTTTTCCGGCTCGCGGAGGCTCCCGGCATATTCCTCCAGAAAAGATCCGCACTCCACGTGTGTTTACTGCCTTGACTTGGATCATGATCCTCAACTTTGTGATTTTTGTTGTGCCCTTTCGGCCAGTGCTCTGGAGGATCGCATGGCCCGTTCAGGGCTCAGGCGACCAGAAATTTTTCCCGCTCGGAAAATTCCTTGGAGACTCGTCGGGCAGTGTCCACGTCGGCGGCCTCGGCTGAGCAGATCGATCTTCCTCCCTCCGGGGAAGGGGCGGCCGCCTCGCCCTCTTCCTCGGTCGCGGCACTTATCCCGCTCTCCTTGAGTTTTCCTCATGCAGCTTCATTCAAGGGGCTTCACCAGTCCCTTTCCTCGAAGGCGGGGACCCTTCGACCTGCCCTCGGCCCAAGTCCAAGGAGTAGTAGGCTGTTCTCGCCGCTGAGGAGCGGGAGAGTGCCCTCCCCTGCTGGCCGATGTTCGACTGCCCAGGATGCGGCTTTTGGCCTCTGGCCTCACGGTGTCCCGGCCAGGTCAGGCCGGCCAGGACTCCCGTCGGCGTTGTCAGTCTCGACCCGTCATCTGGGCTGTCTTCTGCTGGAGCCGCCATCCCTTCGCGGTTCCCCGGCGGAGGCTGAGGTTCTGCCTGTACCTTGGGTCAACAGACCTCTGCCCTTTCTTCCGAGCCCGAAGGAGGAGCGGGTGCCCGCTCCTTCCCAGCTCCTCCCTCAGTTCCCCAAGTTCGGTCTCTGTCTTGGTCCTCCTCTCGGTCAAGCCGCTCCGCAACCGGCGTTCTTGGTCGGGGCACGAGCCAAAGTGCGCCAGCCGTTCTTCCTCGTCCCCCTCCTCGGATGAGGTAGCTTCGATGCCGTTGGCGTCGGCGTTCGAGAGCTTATGTGGCAGCAACTGTTGTTGTCCGGGAATCTATAAACCCGATTCATTCTCCGGCTAGTAAGCAGCTGCCGCCGGTTGACCGACAGAACCAGCCGAGGTAGTCGACGCGCCCTCTCCGGGGCCGGTTGCTCGTCCGATCCCTGCTGCCCCACTGTCTTTGGTGGAACCCAGGCCGGGTCATGACCTGTCCCGCAGGTTATCTGTTCCCCTCACTCCCACCCGCCCTCGGCGGACGAAGAGTGACTTAGGCCTGCGGCAGCTTTTTGCAGACCCCTCGGAGCCCGAAATCGACTCCTCTATGTTTCCTAGCAGGGAGGACCCAGGGTCTTCTCCGGAACATTCCGCGGACGACAGCCCATCGTCCTCTATGGGTCTGCTCCAACTCATCTCGGAATTCACCGGGATGCAGCTTGAGCCCGTTTCCAAATGGTACCCTTACCCCCTTACGGAGATTCTAGACCGAGGGGGTTCACCCTCGGAGGCCTTCCCGGTGGCTGAGGCAATTGTGGGCCCAGCCTTGGAGCTCTGGCGGCGGCCTACTTCCTGCCCTGCGCCGTCGGCCAGTATGGCCAGGAAGTACTCTGTCCCTGTCGGTTCTCTGCCCGGTTTCTCGGAACACCCCTCGGCTGAGGGGGTAGTTACCGACAATGTTTTCCAATGTTCTGGAAATGCTAGGGATGTGGATAGGCCCCCTGACAAGGAGTCCAAAAGGATGGGCTGTGTCGGGCGCAAGGTTTACGTTGCGTCCTCCCTAGGCCTCCGTCAGGCCAGCTCGGCGGCACTGATGGCACATTTCTCCCACGCCATCTTGGGCTCCCTGGATGAGGTCCTCCCTCATCTCCCGGCCGACCTGCGGACCACGGTCCGGCGGGTGTGGGACCAGGGTAGGGCGGTGGCGATACAGCAGCTCCAGACGGCTCTGGATCTGGGCTACTCCTGTGCCAGATCGGTGGCGGCCGCGGTGGCCATGCGCCGCAGGGCGTGGCTGAGGTTATCCTCCTTCTCTTTGGAAACCCAGCACGAGTTGGCAGACATTTCCTTCTTGGGGACTGACCTTTTCGGCCCTGGAGTGGAGGGACACCTCCAGGGGTCCGAGAAACCCAATGCCACTCCGGACTCGGTCACTCTCACCCGGAGGGACAAGGGCAGCCGGCAGCCTTTGCGTAAGCCCCTTTGCCCCCGGTCCCTGCGGCTCGACCGGCCCAGCACGAGGGCCAGCAGGCATGCGCTGGGTGGCCTGACTCCAAACCAGCGTCTTCCTCCAAAAGGAAGCAGGGAGGTAAAGGTCCGAGAGCTCCCTCGGCCTCTTCCTCCCCCAAGCCTGCTCAGTGACGGGCTAAGGCTGTCCCCGGCCCGTCGCTCCTACCCGGGGTTCCGCATGGGGGGACAGCTCCGCATCTCCTCCACTTGGTCCGCTTCCCGGACCTCTAGGGGTCGGAGGTGCTAAGGCTGGGACCTGTCTCGGGTTTGCGAGCAGGTTACACCCTTCCGAGCCGTTGCCCCACGGGGATCTTGGAGTCCACAGCCTCTTCGTTGGCCTGCTGAGCCGACTTGCCTGGCCCTCTAAATAGAGGTGATCAGGAAGGTTGCGGATCCTCCTTCTGACCCTGGGTTCGTGTCCAGGTATTCCTGGTCTGAAACGGACGGGGGGCTTGCGCCCCATTCTTCCGTACGCCTGGATGGTCTCTCTGACTTAGATATCCCATCCTCACAAAGGGCGTGTGGCTTCGGCTCCTGGGCCTCCAGGGCGTGCCCTCCTCGTTCCGTCTGTTTCCTGGGAGACTCCTCCCTTTCCTAGCGGGATCTCCTTCCGAGTTCAGGCCAGGCCCTTGATCTTTGCCCAGCAGCTCTCTCGCGGCATCGAGGTCCAGGTGTAACCCCACCCGGATGGCGGCCTGACTACAACCCTTCCAGGTAGAAGGGGTCGATCCAGAGTTCTGGATCTCAGGCTGGTCTCCTGTTATCGGAGCCACGTTGGAACTCGTGCCTTAGCGGGTGATCCTTCTTTGGGACCAGGCTCAACTCTTGAATCCGAGCTCGGCTCCCGGCGGACAGGGCTGGGGTTCTTCCTCCCTTACTTGTTCACGTCTGACTGGGCTATTGCGCCCTGCCGGGACTTCCTGCTCCTCCTGGGCCTCATGGCGGCCAGCTCCAGCGTGGTCTGTTGGACCCGCTGGTTCATGCGTTCACTTGGGGACTGGCAGCCAGCGGTCCGTACTCTGCGCGTTCGCCGGACCAGTTAGTGACTACAGCCCAGGGAGTTAGGGGCACTTCTCCTTGAACTGTTCCAGCTCTTGCAGGAGAACATCCTGTTCGTCCGCCCTGAGTCGACGGTCTGCTCCGACAGATGCTTCTCGGATGGGTTGGGGTGCCCATCAAGGGGAATACAGAGTGCTGCACCTCTGGTCCTCTCGGGAGTCCCAATGTCTTTCCTACCCGCTGGAGCTCCTGGCGGTCCGCTTTGCTTGCACCGCTCGCTCCGTTTGTGCGGGGTCTAGTGGTTTAAGTCCAGGCGGACAACACCACGACCATGTGCTACCTACCCCGCCAGATTCGGACGAGGCCTTGCATCTCGTAAGAAGGTTCTCCGTATTGGGTCTTTCGCGCAGCTGGGAGGCGGTTTCCTAGCCATTCGATGGCAGGAGACTCCAGCACCCTGGCTGATGCCCTAAGCCAGACATAGGCTGCGCCTCATGAGTGGTCTTCCCTGCCGGAGGTAGCACAGGATCTTCTCCCTCCTTCCCTCCAGGGAGAATACGAGGCTGGGACTGTCTCATGCCCGCCCCCTCAGCAAGGTTTGCTGTAGGGGATGCCGTCGAGGTCGCAGACCCCGGGCCTCTTCTACGCCTCTCCCCCATTTCCCTTGACCCACGGGCAAGGCGAGGAGGGACTAGGTGCAGGCGATGCTGGTAGCCCCCGACTGATTGGCTAGCTCTGGTATCCAGCTCTCCTCAGTCTCAGCCCCAGGCTCCCGGGGCTTCCAGCCCGCCGGTCCTGATCTCTGTTTTTGGGAAGGGTTCCATCTGGACCTTCAATCCCTGCCTAAAGGCCTGGTCCCTGTGCAGCTAGGGGCCAGGCCTGGAAGTCTTCGACAAGGTCCTCAATGTTTTCGAGGCGTCCTGCCGGGAGTCGGCCAAATATGCTCGCCTTCAAATGGTGGAGTTCTGCATTTGACGTTGGAACAGGGCCGGGGCCCTCTCCCATCCCTCGGCGAGCATTCCGGACCATCTGCGGTCCGTTCTTTGAACCAGGGCTTCGGCCGACGACCCTCTGGGTGCTTCTGTTGGTCTCCCCTGTCTTCCCGGCGTGGGCCGGAAGGCAGTCGGTGGTGCAGAAAAGGTGGTCTGGCGTTTTCTAGACCTCGATCACACCTCCCCTTCGCGGAGAGTATCCCCATTCTGGGGATCTTCGCTGGTATGGGCTTGGCTCACGGGCAAGCCGTTCAAACCTTGCACAGGTGCGAGTTCCCCACATGTTGTGGAAGAACACCTTCTTGGGGCTACTTTGCCATCCAGAAGGAGAGGAGAGGAGAGTTCCAGGTGCTCCTTTGAATCTCCCTATCTGGTCTTCCACAGGGACATGGTTGTCCTGCGCCCCACCCGAAGTTCCTTCCATTGGCGGTGGTGGGGTTTTTTCCCTATCTGGGTATTGCCTCTGCCGAGTTCATCCCCATTCACGGCTCGGAGGCCGTATATGGGTTCCCTTAGGGACCCTATTTTTCTGGCCTTCCTTCACCAGGGGCGTGGGGCTGAGAGTTCGGGGAGAGGTTCGCCAGCTGTTTGTCATCTATGCTGAAGCCGCACCTGGCAGACCTGCAGCCTAGCGGACTGACAGTGGGTGGGTCACCTCCTGCATAGGTCTCCGTTATAGGTGGGCGGGCTGGAGCCTCCCAGAGGGATAAGTGCTCATTTTACCCGCCCTTCCGCTGCATCGGTGGCTGCTTCCGAGGATACTCCAGTCCAGGATATCTGCAGGGCTTCTACCTGGAAGCAGGCTTTACCATTTTCCCCTTCCACATCGACCCTGGGGTCACGCCAGGATGCTGGTCGGGGCCTCGGTTCTCCAGTCTTTCTACCTAAGTAGTGGGTGTGCGCCTTGCCTCCCTCCTCCCGGAGAACTGCTAGGAGTCTGCCAGTAAGTGTGGATGAACAACATATCCATGTCCCTAGAAATACAGGTTACTCACCTGTAACAGGAGTTCTAGGAATGGTATATGTTGTTCATCCACACGACCCTCCCGGCCGGCCGCACAACCTGGCTTCTAGCGGGCTAGATCTGGCGTCATGGGGCGGAGCCGAGAGTTTTACCACCCGGGTGGGTGGGAGGAGCCAGCTTGAAGACCTTCCGACAAGATTTAAAGCGGCAAGGAACCTGCCAATAAGTGTGGATGAACAACATATACCATTCCTAGAACTCCTGTTACAGGTGAGTAACCTGTATTTACTCAGCAGTGTAGGCCACTCCCATATCTATTAGCACTCCAAATAATTGTTTCCTTCCTTTGAATAATCTGTTTCCATAATATATCCTGAAATCAAACAAATAAGCTTACACCATATCCATTTACATACTACATCTTACCATCACCAATATTAAATGATCAGCACCTTTCTATCTTATATTTTTCAATTGGAAACATAGCCTATGTTCTTAATCATACATCCTAAATGAACATCTAATTAGTTTTACATAATTTCAATTAATGTTACATGTCTCCATTTATTTTATCTGCTCAGTTCTTATTTCCAACGCTCATTTGTTTTCATTGCTTTTATAAGCCCCATTTATTGGTTGCTCTGAAAAATTAAATAGATATACCATGGATCCTTCAGCATTTGTTTTCACCTTTAAACTACCATTTCATTCACTAACTTTTCATGGCATATCTTAAACTGCAGCAATGTCCATTTTTAGATGTGATTCAATAATTAATATCACATATTTTTACTTACACACACATATATTGCACATAACCATGCCCGCATTAGTTGTTCAAACTTACAATTTCTTTATTAAGCCTTCACTCCTATCTGAAGCATTCAGGATTCTATTTCCCGCATTCTATCTAGACACTTTATACTACATTTTGCTATTGCTTACTAAACAACATTTCCTTTTTGCTATTATTTGCTAAATGGCATCTCCATTTCAGTTTCTCCCGAAACAGCTACTTCTCTTTCTCTACCATTCTTTTTCTACACACTGTTTCCAATCTAGCTGTTATTCACAAAAAACGACATCTCCGTTTGTCTTTCTAATAACTCGTCATTCACCCTTTGTCATTGTCTTCACGCTAAATCTCAATAAGCAGTTTTAGAAAAAAAGACTTGTTCTTTAGTCCTCTTACCTCTCCTTTCTTTTTCTTATCAATTCCACCTCCATTACTGATCTCAATTCAAAATACATTTGGCGTTTTACACTATTTTTGTGTGCCTGACCTTCTTAATTGACGTCACACATCAAACACGCTTGATCACATTATTCTTTCTTTTTTAAGCAGAATGCCCTTTTTATCCACTGCAAACACCATCTATGATGACAGACTTTTATTCTCATCTCATATTTGACATTAGGACAGGATACTATATGCTTTTCCACATCCATTAGCTCTAATATAACTTCCCTTGTGCTGCTAGCATGTGTGATTTGATACTAGCTTTCTTCTGCTAATATATCTTATTTTACACAGGGTCCTTATACTTCGTTCAATATTTCTTTTATTTTGTTAATTTTCTCTCACATAAACATAACCAGCATTAGCTGTTGAAACTTGCAATTGTTCGTTGAACCTAGCTGATGTCTAAAACACTCAAGATTCTACCTCCAACATTCTATCTAAACACGCGATACTGCGTTTTGCTATTACTTGTTAAATGGCATCTCCATTCTACTGTTACTTACTAAACGGCATCACCTTTTCAATTTCTCCCGAAACAACCACGTTTCTTTCTCTATCACTCGTTTTCTGCATGCTATTTCCAGGCCGGCTTTTGTTTACTAAAAAATGGTATCTCCATTTATCTCTCTCATAAATTGTCATTAATCTAATTTATTTCTACACACTGATCCCAATAAACAGTTTGATAAACATGTTTTTTTAATCCTCTTACCTTTCTTTTCTCATCCAGCCCAGGCTACGTTACTGATCTCTGTTCAAACTGAATTTAGCGTCGTTCTCCATTTTTATGCACCTGCCCTTGTAAAGTGACGTCATACGTCATGCTCGCTTGATGGTATTTTTCCATCTTAAAATGAAATGCCCTTTTTGCCACTACAAATGCTGTCTATGGTGACAAACTGTTATTCTTTTTATATTTGGCATTAAGACTGAATATTTATGTTCTTTTCCACATCCTCCAACTTGAACATTGCTTCCCCATAAACTGAAAGTTTGTATAATTTAATACTGACTTTCTTCTGCCAGTCTGTTCTTATTTTACATGGGGTCCTTATACTTTACCTAATATTTTTCTTATTTGGTAATTTACATCCTCTGTAGTTCATCATAATTTCCTCTAGGTCGTTTAGTGGAAATAATAACATTATAAAGATAGAAATTATGGAGTAATTATATCAATAAAGAAGGAATGTGTAACTTTCTGCTCTTTGCAGGGGGGTCCAATCATTGTTACCCTATGGAAAGCTGTACTACTTAGAAAGCAGACTTTTAAAATATGTTTTGAGAGTGAACGCATGTGGGGAAGGATTTCTGCGTTCATTCCCAGGAGAGGATTTCATTTTAAGATGGAAAAATACCATCAAGCGAGCATGACGGAGATACCATTTTTTTGTAAACAAAAGTCGGAGTGGAAATAGCGTGCAGAAAACGAGTGCTAGAGAAAGAAACGTGGTTGTTTCGGGAGAAATTGAAAAGGTGATGCCGTTTAATAAGTAACAGTAGACTGGAGATGCCGTTTAACAAGTATTATAAAATGGGCATGTAAAAAGAAGCATTGCGATTGGCCAGAAATGAGGTGTCAAGTATGTATTACACATACAAAATAAAAAGAACCGGTAACTAAATCAATGCCCATGAATGGAATGTTCAGAGCTAGGCATGGAATGTTGAGAAAAATGCAGTTAGCCATCTTGTTTTCAGCCTCCGTGTAAAGCACATACCAAACAGTAAACAATGTCGAGCTGTGGTCACGAGCTACCCCCCCCAACTTGTCTCCACCGCTTACCGACAAAACTGCCATTTAACTGTTCTATTATGCTATGCGCATTTTTATAAAGAACTGTAAGGGAACTAGGTTGAGCCATAGTCACCACTGGTGATCCCGCACCATCCCGACTCCACCGTCTCACAGCAAACTACGCTTCAGTCCCACTACAGTTAACTAAAAAAACAGAAAAAAATCTGCATCCCTTATTCCTGTTTTTTTTTTATTGCGAAAATGGCACAAACTGTCGGAGGGAACCTGTTACTTCTGCTCGCTCCATTCTGGTGCTCGGGCTGTCATGAGAATGGAGGAGCTACTTGAGATTCAAACAAAAAGGTATGTACATAGATAAACTTCTTGTTCTTCAATTGTTCTTTTAAAAGGACACAAACCTCTCTAACACACTTGTTCTCTCCATGGGGATGTTGGGGGACACTAGCATGAATGGAAGACAATGATGTCATCACCTAGTAGGCGGAAGGACTATTTTATCTCAAATTAACACATTGATTTCAGTTTTTCTTCAGTTTAGTAATATTTTGAAGGTTATAAATATTTAAAAAAAAGCCATTTATAAGTGCAGTAAAAGCTCCAGGGTATGTGTGTTGAACAGATATTACGCACTTCCGGGGCTGAAAGGCACTCGGCAGGGCCTCGTGCCTTACTACGCTCCTGGGCCTGCGGTAATACCTGTTCAACACACACCCTGTCATGTCTTATTGCTTACATAGCAAAACGCAGTATAGCGTGTTTAGATAGAATGTTGGAGGTAGAATCCTGAGTGTTTTTGACATCAGCAAGGTTTAACGAACAATTGCAAGTTTGAACAGCTAATGCTGGTATGTTTATGTGAGAGAAAATTATTAACAAAATAAAAGAAATATTGAGCGAAGTATAAGGACCCTGTGTAAAATAAGATACATTAGCAGAAGAAAGCTAGTATCAAATCACACATACTGTCAGCACGAGGGGAAGTTATGTTAGAGCTAATGGATGTGGAAAAGAATATAGTATCCTGTCCTAATGTCAAATATGAAATGAGAATAGAAGTCTGTCATCATAGGTAGTGTTTGCAGTGGATAAAAAGGGCATTCTGCTTAAGAAAGATAGAATAATGTGATCAAGCGTGTTTGATGTGTGAAGTCACTTAAGGTCAGGTGCATAAAAATAGTGTAAAACGCTAAATGTATTTTGAATTGAGATCAGTAACGGAGGTGGAATTGATAAGAAAAAGAAAGGAGAGGTAAGAGGATTAAAGAACAAGTCTTTATTTTCCAAAACTGCTTACTGAGATTTGCGTGAAGATACTGACAAGGTAAATGACGAGTTATTAGAAAGACAAACGGAGATGTCGTTTTTTGTAAACAACAGCTAGATTGGAAACAGTGTGTAGAAAAAGAGTGGTAGAGAAAGAGAAGTAGTTGTTTTGGGAGAAACTGAAATGGAGATGCCATTTAGCAAATAACAGCAAAAAGGAGATGATGTTTTTGGTAAGCAATAGCAAAATGTAGTATAGAGTGTCTAGATAGAATGTGGGAGAGAGAATCCTGAATGCTTCAGACATGAGTGAAGGCTTAATAAAGAAATCGTAAGTTTGAACAACTAATGCGGGCATGGTTATGTGCAACATATGTGTGTGTAAGTAAAAATATGTGATAAATTTAAAAATGGGCATTGCTGCAGTTTAAGATATGCCATGAAAAGTTAGTGAATGAAATGGTAGTTTAATGGTGAAAACGAATGCTGAAGGATCTGTGGTATGTCTATTTAATTTTTCAGAGCAACCAATAAATGGGACTTATAAAAGCAATGAAAACAAATGAGCGTTGGAAATAAGAACTGAGCAGGTAAAATAAATGGAGACATGTAACATTAATTGAAATTACGTAAAACTAATTAGACATTCATTTAGGATGTATGATTAAGAACTTATGTTTCAAATTGAAAAAGATTAAAAATATAAGATAGAAAGGTGCTGATCATTTAATATTAGTGATGGTAAGATGTAGTATTTAAATGGATATGGTGTAAGCTTATTTATTTGTTTGGTTTCAGGATATATTATGGAAATAGATTATTCAAAGGAAGGAAACAATTGTTTGGGGTGCTAATAGATATGTGAGTGGCCTAGATTGCTGAGTGAAAAGAAATTGTGTATATTACTAACATACTAAAATGCCAGCAGAATAGGCCTAATGGTCTTTCGTGTTTGCTCGTTTGGTCAGCCCCCACCCTGGGTGCTGACCTTGCTGTCCCCCTCGCCTTCTCTGGCTTCTCCCTTCCCAGTTCCGGATATTCTTGCTGCATTGGATTTTGCTTCCTGAACCCTTCCCCTGTACCTGTCCCACCCCCTCTTGAACCCCTCCACTGTCTCTGCCTCCACCAGCCCCTAGGTAGTGCATTCCATGGCTCTACCACCCTCTCAGTGAAGTAGCACCTCCTCCTTTCTCCCTGAATCTTCCCCTCCAGCTTCCACCCATGCCCTCTAGTGGCCCTTCCTCCTTCCTTAGCACCCTCACTGTTCCTCCCTATTTACCCTCTTCATGTACCTGAGAGACCTCTATCATGTCCCCAGGTCCCTTCTCTCTTCCAAAGTGTACATATTTAGCTCTTGAGCCTCTCCTCATAGGTCCTGTCCCCAAGCCCCAATCATTTTGGTTTGCCCTCCTCTGGACTCTCTCAGGAGGTTAATGTCCCTCTTTAAGTGTGGCCTCCAAACTGCAGGCAGTACCCAGGTGCGGCCTCACCAAGCAGTTATACAGGGGAGGTATCACTTTCTCCTTCTGGAGGTGATCCCCCAGCGATGCATCCCAGCATCCTGTTGGCCTTGGCTGCTGCCCTCCTGCAAGTCTCAGAGTTGTTCATCTTGACATCCACCACCACCCCAGGTCCCTCTCAGCCATTGAGACTTGTAGTATCCCCCAGGGTGTACACTTGGCCTGGGTTTCTGGCCCCAGATGGAGTACCTTGCATTTCCTGCATTAAACCTCAGCTTCCACTTTCTAGACCATCTTTCCAGAGCCTCCAGGTCCCCTGCAGGGCCACCTCCCCTCCTCCCCATCCACCACTGCCCCCAGTTTGAGTCATCTGCAAGAGACTCATCTCACTCCTGATTCCTGTCCTTATGTCAGATCGTGGCGTTGAACAGAGGGGCCCATGGACAGATCCCTGTGGGCCCCACTATGACACTCCTTGGGGAAGAGATTATCCCACCAACCTACGACCCTCTGGGTCCGGTCCTGGAGCCAATTGCCTATCCATCTGATCATCTGGTTTCCCACCCCATTTCTCTAGTTTATCCAACAGGCCCCGTGAGGAACAGAGTCAAATGCCTTGCTGAAGTCCAGAAAGAGGACATCCACTGGTCTACCCAGGTCCAAGGCACTTGTCACCCAGTCATAGAACTCCACCAGGTTTGTCTGACACGATTTCCCAGGATGAATCCATGCTGTTCATCGTCCAGGCACCCTGACTTATCCAGGGCCCCCCTAGCCACTCCTTGACAATGCCCTCCATCACCTTGCCCACCACTGATGTCAGGCTGACAGGCCTGTAGTCTCTGCCACCTCCTTGATCCGCCTTGTGGATAGGCACTACGCGCCACCTTCCAGTCTTGGGGCACCCACCCTGCCCTCAGAGAGATGGTGGAAAGCCTCTGCCAGGGTTTCGCTTAGGACATCTGCAAGTTCCTTCAGCACTCTAGGATGTAATTTATCCGGCCCCGGTGCTTTCTCCGTCTTAGGGCTGAGGGCTTCCTCACTCTCTCTGCTGTGATTTCCTCTCCAGTACCTCTTCTCCTGCTTAGCCTCCCCCACCTGCCAGTGATGCCCCCTCCCCAGACCTGCTGATTGGTAAGGGTCCCCCTCCTCATTATCTCTGTCTCCTCCCATGTATGATGCAGCATCCCCATTTTCCTGGTGGAAACTGAGGTGAAGTACCTATTTAGTACCTCAGTCGCTCCCCGGTCTTGTGCCCATCCCTCCACTGATTTAATCCTGCTAATCTGCCCCTTCACCCTTCGTCTTTCCCCAATGTATCTAAAGAACCCCTTTCCCTCTCCTAATTTCCCTGGCCCAGGTTCTGCTCCTTCCTTGCCTTGGCCGCCCTCACCACTCTAGTGCCCTTCTAGCCAACAGCTCATACTCCCCTCGATCCCTTCCTCCTTGAGCACTTGAATTTCTTATAGGCTGCTTTCTTTCCCTTTCCACCTCCTGGACCTCCCTGGTCCACCAACAGGAGTTTTAGGCCCTACCGCATTTCGTCTTACTCTTGCACAGGTGCTGGTAGCATCCTGCACCCCTCTCCTGATGATTTCCCACCTACTATCAGCGTCCATGTCTGGCCCAATCCCATCCAAATGCTCCTTAAGGATCCTTCCCATTTCCTTAAAATCCACCCTCTGAAGTCGGTTACTTCCGTCTTTGTGCAGCCTTCTACCCCCCCTAGGTCCAGGCAGAACCAGACCGTGGCATGGTCACTCCCCAATGGGTCCCTTACCTCCAGGCCCCCAATCTGGTCACTGTCTGCCAGGACCACATCCAGTACCCGTGCCTCCTGGTCGGTTCCCTCACCTGCTGAGTTAGGGCAGCGTCTTGAAAGACATCCAACAACCTCTGTTCCCTGGTCACAGAGGATGTCATAGTCTCCCAGTCTGTTCCTGGCATGTTTAAGTCCCCTAACACCACCACCTTTCCTCTGCCCAGTCTGCAGTGTCTCTAACATCTGCCACCAGACTGTCCTCCAGCTCCTCCGCCAGGACAGGGGTCTATACACCACTCCTATTTTACTCTCTTGCCCCCTTGTTATCAAGGTGACCCAATCGCCTCCACGGTTCCCTCCGCCTCCTCAACTCCCCTATGCCAATGCAGTTTTTACTATCATTGCTACCCTCCTCCCCTTCCTCCCCTGTCCTTCCTGAACATAGTGTAACCCTCAGGTTCAGGTCCCAGTCATGTCTTGCAGTGGCCCAAGTCTCAGTGACCGCTGCCACATCCACTGCTCCCTCAGTTAACATCGCCTGGAGCTCAGGCATTTTATTGCCAAGCTCCTGGCATTTAGCAGGACTACCTTCCACCCTTTCCCTATAGTTTCATTTCCCTGCTCGTGTTCCTTGGGATTCTGTTTTCTCCTGGTCTGCACTTTGCCAGTTGGTCTTTTCCTGCAATCCTCCTGGTCTCCAGGGGGTGGAGCCAGAGTCCCTCCTTTATCGGCATCCCTTGACTGCCTTTTCTCCCATCCACCCCCTTCACAAGTTTAAACCCCACCTTTCACCAATGAACTCCTCCATTTCAACCAAGGATTCCCTCCCTCCAAATTGAGATGTAGTCTATCTCTAGCATACAGCTCCTTATCCTCCCAGGTCTCCCCCAATCCCCATCAACCCATACCCCTCTGGCCTCACACCACTCCCTGAGCCACTGGTTTATCTCCTAATTTTTCTTTTGTGTTCCCCACTAGCCCTTGGCACTGGCAGGATTTCTGAGGAAACTGTGCATCCTATGTCATGACAGACCCTGGTGAGCTCCTGAATCTTGCCTGTATCTCTAGCTGCTATTTCCTCAATGTCATTTGTGCCCAGGTGGACCAATATGTCTGGGGAACCCCACAATCCTTTGCCAGCTGATATACCTCGTGCTTAGCCCTGTGCACCTTAGTCCAGGGAAGCATCTTGTTCTAACTGGCCAGGCTTCTCCCTCCCTATCCCATTTGATACCCCTGATCATAGAATCCCCCAGCAGGAGCACTCTGACCCTCCTTTTCCTCCATTCCCCCTTCCATGTCCCTCATCCTTTCGCACGCACCCCACCCAGCTGGCTCCTTGTTCCTCCCCTATCTGGGTGCCACATGCCACCCGTTCCTTATTTACCATGGCCACTCCTCCTCCAATCCTATGCCTCTCCTCCTCCTGAGTATCCTTCTGACCTTGTTAATTCCCCTCACTGCTCGCAACTGGTCCCTTCTCCCCATCTGCTAAACTAGCCTGGCTCATCCTCCTTCCTTCCTGTCTCCATTTAGTTCCTCCTTGCTCGTCAGTGCTCCCTGGCCTAACCCCTCAGCTCTCTTTACTGAATCATCCTTGTACTTCTGGTCCTTCTTTACCTTTCCTCCCAACTGGTCCTTCTCCTTCGCTTTCCCTCTCTTCCCCTGCTCCGATCTATTAGTCCCCCATTCTCCTGCATTCCAGGTCCCCCTGTTCTTCCTGCTATCTGGCCCCTGCCTCCTGCCCCCACTCCCACACCTTTCCGTCTCTAACCACCTCTGTCGTGGCTACATCCCCCCATCCTTGAGCAGAAGAAGAAGTTGAAGCGGTTACTAAGATAAGGTCTGATCCACCTCCCTGCCTTGCTTCCTTCTGTCCAGCACTGGCTATCCGCCTACTTCCCTGAGAATGTTGTCCTCCGTCCCCCTTTGAGGGTCCCCAGTTACCTGCCTGCTTCCTTGGTAGTGTCCTTTTGGCCCCCTCTGCCAGGGTCCCTATGTGACCCTAGGTACCTCCTGCACTCCTTTCCTATACCCCGCCCCCAGTGCTTGGTGCAACCCTGTAGAATTTCAGCCCCTTCCCCAACCATACCACCCCCTTCCACCACTTTCTCCTCATCCCGCAACCTCCTCCCTAAGCTGTGCCAGCTGGTAGCACACTGGGCAACCACCAAACTTCCAAGCCCAGTCCAGTATCATGGCTGCTCCACCCTGTACACCCCACCACCCTCCCAAGATGCGGCCCTAATGATGTGTGGTTCTATCCCTTTCAAATAGTTTTCCTTGGGTGAGCCACCAGGTTCCCCTATTCCAAGATCCCCTACTGCCTAATCAGGTCACCCACTAATCCTAGAGACAGTCCCACTGTACACCAGTAACTCTGTTACTAGGTGCAGTACAACACATTAAACATGTATGGAAAATGTATAACCCCAAGCTCCTCTCTCCCGGCCTTTAAATCCAACCCGCAGTGGCTAGAACTACATGAGCTGCACCAGCAGCCTTTTCCTCCAATTGCAGGGCAGGTCTCCCCTATAAATTTGCAGACTTCTGGGGAGGGAGGGTGGGGAGGCGGGTCTTGGGCAGACACCTGACAAGAGAGAGTGTATCAGCCCTGTGTCTCCCTCCAAGCCCTGCAGCTAAAGAACCATCTCCAAGCAAATCCCACCAAACAGGTTTTAAATCAGAAGAAATAGGCCTCTACCAGCAGCCTGTTACAAAGTGAAACATCCACAAAAAGAGCCCCACTTACAGCCACTAAATCAGTTTACAAACATCCAGGATCCCCCAGAACAATACCCTGCTAGCCCCTTAGAAGCAAGAAAGAAAAGAACTAACCTACCAAGTAATATCCACAAGAACCCTGTGAAAACAGCAGCAGCTACTGTCCTGGAACACAACTGATCCTGCCCCCTTCCAGTTCTTTCTGATATTAATTAATTGATAGTTTTGTGTAGACAGGGTATTTATACATATATTTATGTTTTTAAAGGTTTTGTACAGGCACTTCCTGAGGAAGCCAATATTTGTTGGTGAAACATAGAGGATTTGAGCCTAAGAAATAAAATAAAAGAATAAGATTTTGGAAAAGTAAAAGAACTGTCTACTACTGTGAATTTCTTTTGCACCCCCGCTCCCTTTCTGGGGAAAGAAAGAAAATTGGTTTTGCTGCAACACATCGGGAGAGGCGGCTCAGTGAAGGACTGAATCTAAAATACTGCAGTTCCTGTGGATTATCAGGACCTAGTCCTGGAACCCTTTTTTTTTTTTTTTAAATATAATAGTTACAAGAGAGGTGGCAATACACAAGTGGGATCTTTGATTGATGCTAGCGGAAAACTGATTACAGATCAAGGAAGGATGGTCGAAATGTTGAACTACTTTGGTAGTGTAACAAAAAAGATATGACTTGCACAGATTTATAAGGCTTTTTATAATATCAGTTACAAGAGAGGTGACAATACACAAGTGGTACCTCTGGTTGATGCTTATTTATTTATTGGAATCTTGGATAACACCTTTGAGCTAAAAGCTCGTTTACAAAGGTTCCACGTCGTAAGGCAAGAGATAAGGTATGTAGACATTACAAAACAGATAGGGGTATGTACAGCAGACAAGTACATTATGGTACATACAGATACAGATACAAGCAAGTACAGTTAAAATACATCAGGTGGTAGAGGTCAACTTTATTGCAACAGTACTAAGAACATACCTAAGGTGGACAAGCAGTTTATAGTGGTAGCTGAGCTTTAAAGCGTGCAGGTAGAGTTATGGAGGGTCAGAAATGGTGGTGACCAAAGGAGGGGGAGGACAGAATAGATGAGAGCAGAGGAGGGTGGGGGCAGAGACAAAGAGGGTGACAGAATAAGGGGGTTGAGTAGTCAGAGGGTGGGATTGGATAGGAATCTACCCAGGGTTACGTAAGTAGGTGATAGGGCAGGGCTGGGTAATGTGGGGGAGAGAGGATAAGGGAAGGGTTTTAAAGTGGGGGTGAGGTAGGGGAAACCGGGAGAGGAGTGAATATTGGGAGGAATTAATATTTGTGAAGTGAAAGAAGGAAGGCGGGGGGATGGGATGTGGGGTAAGTGCTCAGTGGGATCACACAGGCAGGGTAGAAAGTGTGGTGGGGGAGAAGATGGGTGCTGTGCAGGACAGATAAGTTATCACAGAACAGTAGGATTAGGCACAGGTGACGCAGTCGCATTTACTAAGAGTGGCCAGGTACTACAGCAGCTTGGCCTTAAATGGGCGTAGTTTCGTTTTCTCAATCAGCTCAGAGTTAAGGGAATTTAGCCAGCAGGGGGTCCTATCTTCTAAGGACCGTTGCCCTAGTGAGGTCCAGCGGAATGGAATAATGAAGTCAGCTTTACTCGACCCCCTAGTTAGTCTGGAGGAAGTGGAGTTTCTTAGCAGTTGCCTCACTCCAGGGGGAGCAAGACCTAGGGTGGATTTTTTAGCTAATAGACAGACTTGGTACTGAATTCTGCTATTCAGGTTTAATCAACCAGTGCTTGAGAATAGTTCACAAGTGTGAGTTAAACGGTTCACACCCAGGACTAGTCTGCAGTCTTTGTTTTAGACAATCTTGATTCGCCTAAGAGCTATATCGGTACAGGCTCCATAGACTACATGTCCATAATCTATGATAGAGAGCACAGAGCTGTTAACTGCAAGCTTAATGGCACTTTCTGTGAGGCACTGCCTATGCCGGTAGAGCTGACCTAGTCTGGCACTAGCTGCCTTAGCAGCATGTTCTGTGTTCTGGCTGTAGGGGAGAGAGAGCTGTCAAGGTAGACACCAAAGTACTTAAAGGTGGTGACCATTTCGAATGTATCAAACTTGTTATTGTAGATATTGAGGCAATGTGACTTATGACGGTTTTGATGGGAGGCAAACAACATTGTTTTAGTATTAGTGTAGTTGAGCAAGAGCGTAGACTGAAGGAACCATTTTTCCACAGCAGTAAAGTCGTCTTGCATGCCTTTTTCCAACTCTTCCAGAGTAGAGTGACACGTGTAGAGAACAGCATCATCTGCATATAGAAGGATCTTATTCTGGCAGACTTTGGGGAGTTCATTTAGAAACAGGCTGAACAGCAGGGGGCCCAAAATGGAACCTTGGGGCACCCTTGTGTTGACATGCCGATGGTCAGATAGAACGTCAAGAATCTTGACCTGCTGTGTCCTGTTAGAGAGGTAACTCTGGAACCAGCCTAGAGAGACAGAGGATATACCAATATTAGAGAGTTGTGTGAGAAGCAAGTCGCGGTTGAACGTGTCGAAGGCCTTGTGAGGTCAATGGAAATGGCCCCCACCAAGAGCCATTGGTCAAGTGCTTCGTGGATATGACTGGTGAACTCAACCAATGCCGTTGAAATACTATGTGCCTTCCGAAAGCCATGCTATTCCTGGCATTGAAGGTTGTACTTATCAAGGTACGTACCTACCTGATTGTATACTATGCTCTCTAGCCTCGGAGTCTCGTACTCCTGGCAGGGTCACCCGTGGCGAACAGGTCTGAGGTGAGGTCCCAGACTAGGTGCGATCCAACCTCCAAAGTCCTCAATGGTGGATCAGGCGGAAGAAGATGTTAGGGTGTCAATGGCTGTGAAGGCGGATGAAGGCTGCAACAAGGTGGGGATCTCCAGTTGTCTTGGACTGTCCTTGCCACTGGGCGCTAGATCTTCTGCTTGTCAAGTTTGTGTGGTTGCTGTAGGCGACCAGCTTCCCCATACTAAAAAGTCATGCTCAGGGTTGTACCATGGGAAACAACATCCCCACAACCAATCTTCCAAGCCCTGCAGCGATGGACTAGTGGTGACAGGAACAGGACCAATGAATCCGCCAGTCTCTAGCCACAAATCTGCACGTATGCGGTGGTAGTTTGATGGTCGTCTGGCACCTGAACTGGGATAGGGGTGCAATTCGGCAGCTGCTACTGTGACTGAGCAGTCCTCTTTAGGATCCCCTCTGCTCACCCCGCATGGGGAAGGGGCTAGAAAAGGTGCCCTAAACCTAGGCTGTCTCACCTTCTCCTGGCTGGATAGCTGCGTCCAGTGGGATCACACTGTCTGTGGTCAAAATAAGAAACAATGATTTTTGCGACATGGAATGTTCGTACTCTGTTGGACAACCAGTATAGCGAACGACCAGAAAGAAGAACTGCTATTATCGCCAGGGAACTTGCAAGATTTAACATCGATATTGCTGCCCTAAGCAGGACAAGACGACCAGATGAAGGCCAGTTGAGAGAAGAGGGTGAAGGTTTCACCTTCTTCTGGAAAAAGAAGCCTGCTGAAGACAGGCGCATTCATGGCGCTGGCCTTGCCATCAAGAACAAGCTCATCAACCAGCTTACAGAGCTCCCAATTGGCATCAGTGAACGCTTCATGATCCTTCGTCGTAAGCTCCGCAACAGTCAGCATACCACTGTCATCAGTGCATACGCCCCGACATTTAATGCTGACGAGGATGTCAAGGAACAGTTCTAGTCCAACCTTGACAGAGTCCTGACCAACACCCCTAAGGAAGACGAGAGCATTCTCCTTGGTGACTTCAATGCCAGAGTCTGGCGTGGTTCAGCTCTCTGGAATGGTATCCTTGGGAAGGAGGGGGTAGGAAAGACAAACTCCAATGGCATCCTACTCCTGAACAAATGTGCGGAGCATGGCCTGGTCATCACGAACACCATCTTCAGACAGAGCGACAAGTACAAGACTACTTGGAGACACCCTCGATCCAAGCACTGGCACCTCCTTGACTACGTCATTGTCGGAACTGTAATCGAAAGGATGTCTTTATCATAGGGGCCATGCGAGGAGTTGACTGCTGGACAGACCATCGTCTTGTCAGATCTGTCATGAACATCCGGCTCACTCGGAAACATCGAAGGCAGCCAAAATCAATGCAAAGGAAATTCAACACCAAGTCTCTTCAAGACCCAGTGGTTCAAGAGGACTTCCAGCAACGTCTCCAAGCAATGCTCTCTGCCATGCCCGCAGCTGATAACATTGAGAGATACTGGAAGGAGTTCAAGACCACCATCCATTCGGCATGTGCTGAATTTATTGGCTATGTCATCAGGCATCACCAGGACTGGTTTGATGAAAATGATACCGAGATTCAAGACCTGCTCAACCGGAAAAGAGCTCACTGCTCATGGCAAGATGACATCTCATGCCAGCAAAAGAAAGAGTCATACCAGCAGCTCAAGGCAGAAGCCCAAAGGAAGATCCGAGACATCAAAAACAAATGGTGGCAAGACAAGACCAAGGAGATCCAGCTCTATATTGACAAACATGATATGCGGAGCTTCTTCCCGGCAACAAGGGCCATTTATGGTCTAAGCTCCCATGGTCCCACTCCTCTCCGATCTCAAGATGGCTTGACACTCCTAAAGGGGATGGAAGGAGCATTTTGAGACACTTCAGAACCGCGAGTCATCTGTGACAGATGCCACTATCAATTCTGTCCCTCAACACCCTGAAAGAGAATCTCTCGCCAACCCTCTTACCATCGAAGAAGTAAGACATGCCATCAAGCTGGCCAAAAACAACAAAGCTGAGGGATTAGATGGCATAACGGCTGAAGTCTACAAGGCTGGGGGTGAAGAACTGGTACTAAAGCTCCACAAACTCATTCTCTGAATTTGGAACAATGAGGAGATTCCAGAGGACTTGAGGAATGCCAACATTGTTACCATCTTCAAGACGGGAGACAAGTTGGTGTGGAAATTATTGAGGCATTGCTTTACTCTCCACCGCAGGGAAAATCCTTGCCCATATTCTTCTGAACCGTCTCCTTCCCATCGCCGAAGGAGTGCTGCTGGAATCTCAGTGTGGATTCAGACCATCTTGCAGGACAACTGACGTGATCGTCACTGCCAGGCAAATCCAAGAAGAGTGTCGGGAACAACATCGGGACCTGTACATGGCTTCCATCGACCTGACAAAGGCCTTTGATTCCAGTCATGAAACCTTGTGGAAGGTACTGGCCCGATCTGGCTGCCCTACAAAATTCATCAAGGTTCTGAGGCTTCTGCATGACCTGATGACTGCCAGTGTTCTCCGTAATGGTTCAAAGACAAACCTGTTTATCATCCAAACTGGGGTCAAGCAAGGGTGTGTCATCGCTCCAACCTTATTCTGTGTCTTCCTAGCAGTCATCCTAGTCCTCACCAAAGGCTGCCTTCCCACTGGAATTGACATCGAATACAGAATGGATGGAGGGCTCTTTAATCTTGGACGTCTCTGTTCAAAGACCAAAGTTTGCAAGGCATCCATCATTGACCTCCAGTACGCTGATGATTGTGCCATCCTTGCACACACCAGGAGTGACCTCCAGTCTGTGCTGGATCTCTTTGCGGAAGCATACCGAAGTCTGGGACTCTCACTTAACATCAAGAAGACCAAAGTGCTCTATCAGCCTGCTCAAGGCCTTGTAAATGACCCTCCACAATTCACCATCGAGGGACAGACCCTGGAGAGAGTCGAGCACTTCCCTTACCTCGGTAGCCACCTCTCCCTAACAGCGAATATCGACGATGAGATTCAGTACAGGATCCATTGCGCTAGTACCTCATTTGGGAAACTGCTTTGGCGCATCTTCATTTACCGTGACATACGAAAGGACACCAAGATCCATGTGTACAGTTCGGTTATTATCCTTACCCTTCTTTATGGATGTGAAACTTGGGTGACTTACCGACATCATCTAAAGAGCCTGGAGAGGTACCACCAACGATGTCTTCAGAAAATCCTCTGCATCAAGTGGAAAGACCACCGCACTAACGTCAGTGTTCTTGCTGAGGCCAGGGATCCTCAGGCATCAATTCCGCTGGACAGGACATTGTGACCAGATGCCTGACTCTTGACTCCTCAAAATAATTTTATACTCCCAGCTCAGTCACGGCCAGAGATCCCGTGGTGGTCAAAGGAAGCGCTACAAAGACGCACTGAAGGCATATCTCAAGAAAACAGATATGGACATCACAAGCTGGGAGGAGCTGGCCACCAACCGATCTCAGTGGTGCCAGAACCTTCATCAAGCGGGGGCCTGCAACAAAGAGAAACACCTTGCCCTTGAAGCCGAAAAAAGAGAGCGTAGGAAGGAAAGGGAAAGAAACCCCAGCCAGCGGGTAGCTCTCCCACATGGAAACATCTGCAGTTTCTGTGGACAAATCTGTGGCTCTAGGATTGGATTGCTGAGCCACCTTATGACCCATGGTAGAGATCATCCTCGAATCGAGGGATCGATGACGATCCTCTCTAGTGCTTTGGAGAGATGGGGCAGAATTGAGATTGGTCTGTAGTTGGCCAGGCAGGTTCTGTCCCCGCTTTTAAAGACTGGGGTGACCGCTGCAGCTTTCCAGCATTGAGGAAAAAGGCCAATGGTTAGTGAGAGATTTAGGATCCAGGTTAGAGGAGAGAGTAATACATGCTAGTGGAAAACTGGTTACAGATGAAAGAAGGATGGTCGAAATGTTGAACTACTACTTTGGTAGTGTATTTAACAAAAAATATATGACTTACACAGGTTACCAACAGCTCTGGGCTGCTCCTAGTATTATGAACGAGTAAAAAAAAAAAATTTATATACTAGGTTGAAAAAATTAGATCCAAATAAAGCACCTGTCCCTGACAAACTACAGTTATTAAAGAACTGACAGATGAACTGGTGGGACCTGTAACTAAGATTTTTCAATCTCCTTGGACAGTGGACAAGTAGTAATGAGTTGGAGGAGGTCTACGGTTATCCCTATATACAAGAAAGGGAATAAGACAGTGTGTAAAAAAACTATAGACCAGTTAGCCTAACATCTGTATTGGGGAAGGTGCATGAAGGCATTGTGAAAGAGGAAGTTGGAAGATTTATAGTCTTAATGACCTGAGTGATACCACACAGTATGGTTTTACTAAGGGAAGATTGTGCCAGATTGATTTGATTGCTACTTTGAGGGCATCAGTAGGGTCTTGTAGGAGGGAAAACCAGTGGATGCGGTATTTCTAGATTTATAGCAAGGCCTTGGTTTCAGTTCCACTTGATGGGGTAATAAACTGCTTACATGGCTTGGGGATTAATAATACACTATTCTCTCTCCTAAGCTGGTCTCTGGGCTTCCTTACTCATGGGCTGTATTTCCTTATGCTGATAGGAAGGCAGGAATTGGACCTCTGCAGCAGGGGACATCCAGCCCTCCACTTTCTGTCTCCCTCAGTTTACTTCCTGCCTTCAGACCGGCAGGTACTCTGCAAGCAGAGCTCTGTCACCACATGGCAGAGCTGAAGACAGCAGACTGTAAGTCGAACAGTTTCATTCTAATTTGGATCCAGAATAATAGTAGCTGTGTTACAGCACTCCTGCATGGGTTACAGTCTCAGGCTTGCAAGTTGCACAGACTGGCTCCATTTCACTGCGGTATTTTTTCCCCATGATTTTGGGACTGCATACTGCAGTGCACTAGGACAGGAATCCAGGGGCAGAAACCTCCCTTAGGGATGTTTTTTCTATGATTGGGGTGAATGAAAGCAGCACTAGAGTGTTTATCCAGGATCTTTCCCTTCACCAGTGGCAGCCCCGGGTGTTTTCTGTTGACAGCTGGTGCTTTGATCTCTTCAGCTGCTTGTCGACGGTGGACCCACTTGCTAATTCAGATGCTCGTCGACGTTCGGTATTCTCTCGCCGAGTGCTGCAGTGCAGGAGGAGCGCTTATCTGGAAATTCTGGCCTGGGGCACGCTTCACGATTGGGGGCAATAAAAATAGCACCGGAGTGCTTAATCAGCTCAATCCCGTTGCTGAAAGAAAAGCAAAAGGAAAAACAGTCCCTGGGTGTTTTTTCATCGACGGATGGCATTCTGGTGTTCTCAGCCACTTGTCGACGATGGGCCTGCTCTACTCATACAGCGGCTCTTCGACGTTCAGGGTACTCTTGTCGACAAGCACTGCAGGGCATTAGGAGCACTAACTTGGGACTAATGGAGCTCCCACTCAGTGTTGGGCAGGCCCACCCTCCCCAGAACACAAAAAAGGGATTCTCATTAAGGGACAAGGTGGATTTTACTCAATAAAGTTGCTGCTTATACAGTGCCTTCAGAAAGTATTCACCCCCCCTTGGATTTTGTCAAATTTTGTTGTGTTACTACCAGAATTTTTAATGCATTGAAATGATTCTCCCTTGATTCACACAGCATACTCAACAATTTAAAGGGGCAAAAATATTTTTATTGTGTAACAAAAATTTATGAAACATTAAAAACTGAAATATCTTGTTTACTTAAGTATTCATCCCCCGAGTCAATACTTTGTAGAAGTGCCTTTGGCAGCAGTTACAGCTTTGTCTTCTTGGGTATGTCTGTATCAGCTTTGCACATCTGGATTTGGGGATTTTCGCCCATTCTTCCTTTCAGATTTGCTTAAGCTCTGTCAAGTTGGATGGGGAGTGTCGGTGAACCGCAACCTTTAAGTCTTTCCACAGATTCTAAATGGGATTCAAGTCTGGGCTTTGGCTGGGCCACTCAAGGACATTCACCTTCTTGTTCTGAAGCCACTCCAGTGTTGCTTTGGCTGTATGCTTGGGGTCATTGTCCTGCTGGAACGTAAATCTTCGCCCCAGTCCAAGGTCTATTGCAGACTGATGCAGGTTCTTTTCAAGGATGTGCCTGTATTTGGCTCCATTCATTGTTCCCTCTATCCTGACAAGTGCCCCAGTCCCTGCCGCTGAAAAGCATCCCCATAACATGATGCTGCCACCACCATGCTTCATGATAGGGATGGTGTTACACGGGTGATGAGCTGTGTTCGGTTTGCGCCAGGCATAGCGCTTTGCATTAGGCCAAAGAGTTCAATTTGTTTCATCAGACCAGAGAATCTTTTGCCACATGGTCTCAGAGTCTGCCACATGCCTTCTTGCAAACCCAGGCATGCTATTATGTGGCCTTTTCTCAGGAGTGTCTTCCGCCTAGCCACTCTCCCATAGAGGCTACATCTATGAAGTGCTTGCAGATTGTTGTCCTCTGACAGGTTCTCCCATCTCAGCCATGGAACTCTGTAGTTATGTAAGGGTGGTCATTGGGTTCTTGGTCACTTCCCTGACCAAGGTCCTTCTGCCCGTTGCTCAGTTTGGGAGGACGGCCTGCTCTAGGAAGAGTCTGGGTGGTTCCGTAATCTTTCCATTTCCTAATGATGGACTTGACTGTACTCCTGGGAACTTTCAACACCCTAAAAATGTTTTTATACCCCTCCCCAGATCTATGCCTCCACACAATTCTATCACGGAGTTCTACAGACAGCTCCTTGGTCTTCATGGTAGAGTTTCTGCTCTGAAATCCACTGTCAACAGTGGGACCTTATATAGACAGGTGTATTTCCTCTGAAATCATGTCAACCATTTGAACTGACCACAGGTGGACTCCATTCAAGTTTTAAAGTGATCTCACAAGGAAATTGGATATACCTGAGCTCAATTTGGAGTGTCATAGCAAAGGGGGGTGAATACTTATCAAATCAAGACATTTCAGGTCCGGGACAGCGCTAGATAGGGCAAAAAGGAAAAAGTTGCAGCTTGCCCAGAAATGACCCACTTTCCACAGGACAGTGGGTCCAAAGTGGTGCACCTGTCTCTAACAATAGCTGAAAGATGGAAAACTAAACAATAGGAAAGTATTTTCACTCAACAAATTTAAGCTTCTGTACTGGTGAAATTTGTACTTACTAATAGGTTTTGACCCAGTTGTTTCTCATTTTGACCCACATTTTTTACACCTATGGGTCTAATTTGACCCATGTTTTAAAACCCCTAGCGCTGTCACTGTTTCAGGTTTTTATTTTAAATTATATGTACAAAAAATTCCAGAAGTTTCATTCCACTTTGACATCATAGAGTAATTTGTGTAGATACGTGACAAAAAAATTCCATATATATATGTATTTTATTTTGAGTTTGCAACATCACAGAATGTGACAAAATCCAAGGGGGGTTGAATACTTTTTGAAGGCACTGTAGCAGTCTAAAGAAGCAATTCATACGGCTCAGTATTTTGCCCTTAAAGGGTCAGCAGCAATTCGGGCAACTTTAGTAGCATAGCCAGGAAACCTCCAGAGGAGAGGGTATGCTGATTTAAAAAAAAAAAAAAAAAGGAATAGGACCATTTGGGGCATGGCCTCAGGCACACCTTCCAGGGACAATAAGTGCCAGCGACACAGGATTTTGTCTCAGCTTCTAATCACTTTCGCTGGGTCGGTTTGCCTAATATGGGAGAAGGCAGCATCAGCAAATGTCGAGGACTGGAAGTAGGCAGCCCCCTCCTTGACTCAGACTGATAGCCAACAGACAGGTCTGAGCGAGCAACAACCACTGGGTTTGAGAGGGCAGCAGCCACCGGGTGACCCAGTAGTCCGCAGCCCCCTCTCTGGCCCCAGGCCTCATCGCCTGGTAAAATAGGGCCTTTGCTCTGGACCATGCATACTTCACATGCACCTCAGGGGTCACCAAATGGGAGACCTCACAAGAAGGCATAAGGAGGAGGACCCCATCCCTGTTCTCATCTGAAGAGGAGCAGTTGTCCTCACATCACTACGATCTCAAAGTAGATCTAGGGGCACTAATAAGGGAAAGTGTCGCAGGGAGCATTTCCCGGACTCCTCAGACTCCAGTTCATCTCCCCTTGGAGAGGGGGAGATAGGGGGCTCATCATCATCAGACTGATGACTCATTATCCAGAATCTCTGACCTGGAGGGCCTAGACTTTGTAATAACCCAGATCATAGTCGATATTTACCTCAGATCTTCCCTGGGGCTCCTACCCAGTCGAAACAGGCTTTTACCTGGCAGCTGCCACCAAACCTGCCACTGCCTCCCTCTTCCTTCAGACATACAGAACTTGCAGTAGGAGGAATGGCACCTGTCCAGTGGCCCGGCGGATCTCTAAGCTTCTCAAGTTTGACAAAACGCAATCTGAAAAGTGGTTATACTGCCCCACAGTCGACTCTTTGATTTCAAACCTAACCAGAAGACAGTCATCCCTGCTGAAGGAGGGGCATCTCTCAGGGACCATGGGGATAGGAAAGTGGATACTGATCTCAACTAGGCCTTCCAAACGTAAGCTACGTCTCAAGGCGGCAACCACCAATCTTTTTTTGGCCAGAGCCGTTCCATCCAGGGCCCTGGATTTGGCCTTTTCAATTCACTGTGGGCCCAGTTAATGGGTTTGGCTTAAGATTATTATGCAGCAGACTTATTAGGAGGAGGCGATCAGGTACGCCGCTCGGACCATGTTTTATCAAACCTTGGCTCGCTGTAACCTCAGGCTCTGCCTATGTTAGCCGCCTCTGCGAAGAGCCAGTTGGTTAACACACCCTATGAAGGTATTTTCCTGTTTGGTTCAGCCCTGAAGGAGGCAGTGAAGGAATCCGGGGAGATGGCAGAGGTGCACATGCCACTATCAAGAAGCAGGGGCTAATCTTGATCATCAGGTCCCAGGCGCATTTTTTGTTACCAAGGTTACAATAAGGATCAAAACGCTAACTACTCTTGAAAAAGAACATGCTATCCAGGCCCATCATCGAGTAGTGGCAGACATTTAAAAATTTTCTTGAGGAAGAGGTCCAAACCAAGTCGGACAGGGGGGTCCTAGACATTATCAGCAAGGTTTACCTACTACAAGCCCCCGCTACCTCATGTGGTGCCCTCCTCTATCTATGGCAACCCATCTAAAAGACAGGTGACGATACGGCCGTTACAGACCTTCGGTAAGCAGAGGCTAATTTCCTCCACAGAGAGCAATTGGGGAGGTTCTCCCTATTCTCTATTGTGCCAAATTGCAGAGGAGAATTCAATCCAGTCCTGGACCTCAAATTCCTGAATAGTTTCATCCACAGCAGACCCTTCAAGGTGGAAACCTTGTCATCAATCAGGGAGTTGCAAAAAGGGAATTTTCCGGCATCCATTGACCTACAAGATGCCTACTTGCATATTCCCATTCAGGAACTATACATGCACTATCTCAGGTTCAAAGTGGGGGAACACTACTTCCAATTCAAAACTCTGCCATTCGAGTTTTCCTCAGACCCACAAAAATTATTAAGTGCTAGTAGTGGTCATAGTCCACATAGAGAACCCATAACCCAACCAAGCAGTACAAGTAGTGGTGGAGGTAGTCTGGTGCCAGTCAGCACATGGATTCTCATCAACTGGAGAAAGAGTTCCCTAACTCCAAGCCAGACCTTGATCCTCCCGGGGGCAGACATCATGACATAAGCCAGCAAGGTTTTTTCCCCCGGAAACTGATTTTTTTAGGGATCTGCTAAAGCTCATCAAGGAGTTTCACATAGCCCCTCAGCTGCCTGCGTATTTTTTCATGCAGCTAATGGGGACAGATTAATCCCTCCCTCTAGCGAGGGTCTTGGAGGACAGAGGTCATGAAGGAGCGCAAGTTGGGCCATCCTCACTAGATCTGAATCATGACCAGTGCAAGCCTCAGGAGCTGGGAGATTGACCTGCATCAGCTGTCAGCACAAGGCGGGTGGTCACTGTTAGAAACAAGGTACAGTATAACCGTTCTCGAGATGAGAGCATTATGGCTTGCCCTGAGGCCTCTGACCAGAAAATCCTCAATTAGGATGGACTGATTCCAGCTGACAATCTGACACCATTGGCATACATCAACCATCAGGGCGGCACAAGAAGCTTGAAAATACTAAGGGAGTCCCTTCTTCTCTTCAGTTGGCTGAGCACCACTAAGCAATGTATATTCCGGGACAGGAAAATGTCACAGCAGACTGGCTCAGTCGTAAGGTTGTTCTACCAGGGGAATGGGAGCTGAAGGACAGTGCCTTCCACATTCTAACAGAACAGTGGGGCAATCCTCAGATAGATCTTTTCATCTGCTGGCAGAATTCCAAGGTAAAGCAATTCTGCTCCCTGGCCAGGGACAAACCAGTGGTGGATCAGGACGCCTTTCCCTAAACTGGGATCAGTTCGGTCTCCTGCATGCCTTTCCTCCAATACTGCTTCTGTCAAGAGTCCTCCACAAAGTGGCTCTGGACAGGGCAGTCGAATTTAGTCTGTCCTTATGGCCTTCCACCATGGTTCCCAATTATTTATCTGTCGAGGCGACCACCTCTGACCTTCAAGTTCAGCCGGACCTTCTCCATCAAGGTCTGGTTCTGCATCCCAGTTTGAATAACTTGTTTCTCTAGGCCTGGAGATTGAGCAGGAAAACTTTCAAGGAACTAGGCTACGCGGCTCCTGTTATTGAAATGATGGGGAACTCATGTCTCTCTTCTTCCTCTAAAGTGTAGTGTAGAATCTGTAGGAAATTCTGGTTCTGGCTTCATACCAAATGCATACAACCAATGCCGCTGAAGTACTATGTGCCTTCTGAAAGCCATGCTGTTCCTGACATTGAAGGTTGTACTTATCAAGGTACGTACCTAACTGATTGTATACTATCCTCTCTAGCCTCAGAGTCTTGTACTCCTGGCAGGGTCACCCATGGTGAACAGGTTTGAGGCCAGGTCCCAGACTAAGAACTATCCAATATAATCGCCTGTACTACTCCAGTTCTTTTAAGATGGGTGGACAAAGGACTGCAACCAGCCACCTTACAGTTCAGGTTTCCATGCTAGGGGCACTCTTGGTGATGGATTCAGGGGAATCGGGCCCACATCCCCATGTCTGGAGGTTTCTGAAGACAGCAACAGTAAAATACCCTCCAATCAAGCCAACGGTACCACCTCGGAGTCTTAATCTGGTTCTCAAAGTTGTGACTAAGGCTCCTTTAGAGCCTCTCAAGGAGACATCCCTCATGCATCTCAAAATTAATTGTTGTCTTTTTCTCATAACTATTATGTCAGCCAGTAGACTCGGCGAACTAGGAGCATTGTTTACCCAAGAGCCGTACACTGTCTTTCATCAGGCTCTGCGGTACTCTGAACAGATCCAGGTTGCTGCCAAAAGTTATGTCTCCCTTACATTACAACCAAGGGTTCTTGTTTCCTTCTGCTCACTCCCTAAATGCAATAAGAAAAGGGAATTTCATCCACTAGACCCAAGAAGAGTGATGAAAATGTATATTGAAAGAAAAGAGCCACTTCACAAAACTTCAAGTTTGTTCATTCAACTACGGGCCAAAATTATGGGTAACAAGGATTCAGAAGGCTCTATAGCCAGACAAATTCTATCAGTCATCTCCATGGCTTATGATCAGGCCGGAGTAACTTTGCCTGGCCCAGTGAGAGCCTATTCCACCAGAGCTATGGCCCCTTCGTGGACGTACTTCAGAGAAGCATCTCCAGCAGACTTGTGCATAGCGGCCACTTGGTCATCCAGTCACACTTTTACAGAATTTTATAAGCTGGATGTGATGTCCTTGGTGGAGGCATCCTTAGGCCGCCGAGTGCTTCAGGTGGTGGGGGACCCTTAAAGGCTCTTGATGTTCTTCCCACCCGGGACATCTGGGAATGTACTGCTTTTGTGTATATCCCATGAGTAAGGAAGCCCAGAGACCAGCTTAGGAGAGAGAAATCGAAATTTAAATGCCTGTAAGTTTTCTTTCTCCAGCTGGTCTCCAGGCTTAGGATTCCCTCCCAGAATACTGTATATATTGTTGGCTGGCCTCATGGCCATATATGCCTTAGAATTCTTGTTTTTTGTTTCCAAGTTCTTGTAGTATTGCCACATATGGACTGCTTTAGGAAGAACTGAGGGAGACAGGAAGTGGAGTGCTCGATGTCCCCTGCTGCAGAGGTCTGATTCCTGCCTTCCTATCTGCATCAGGAGGTACAGCCCATGAGTAAGGAAGCCTGGAGAGCAGCTGTCGGAGAAAGAAAATTTACAGGTATTTAAATTTCATTTTATCTTTGTCTCCCCCCGAGTAATAGTAATCCCTCACCAAATTTGTCCTCACCCCCAATGGAGTTACAGTAGTAAATCTGACCCGCAGCCAACCTTCCCTCCCTGTTGGGTTGAGTTAATATGGAGTTTTCTTAGTAAATCTCCCCCAGAGTTTCACACCCTCCCAGTTGCATCCCCAGTTCAATTATTAAATCTGCCCACCCGGACTTTCACCTTCCCTGAGTCGGGTTTGCAGATCCGTCTGCAGCTCTGTGGTGTTATTTGTGCTGTGTGCGACTGTTGCTGTTCTTTGTCAGAGCTATCTTTATTTACGATTTTGTGCATGCGTGGTTTTGGTCTGCACTGTCTTGTATATACTCTCTTGACCTAGACCTGTTTTAGATGAGTCAGTCCATCTCGGAATCTCTTGAGATGCACCAACGTGATGGAGGTGAGGTTGCGATCTGCCCATAGAAGCATGCTGAGGGCCTCCTGCAGCAGTCTTTTGCTTCAGGTATGCCCCTACTTGTTGATGTGGACAACCACTGCTATGTTGTTGTTGATCACTTGTTGGGTCCCCTAGGCTGAGAAGTGGCTTGGGGACAGAGAGACCACCCTGAGTTCCAGAATGCTGATGTCACCTCCCCTGTACCACGAGGTTTTGGAGGAGGGTGCCCAGCACATCCTTCTGGTGCTTGTGAAGAGAGGGAGGGGAGCTGGTTTCTGTAATGACATGCCCTGTCTGAGGTTCCTGGGGATAAGCCACCAGCTAGTGACCTGGCCTTCTTGTCATGCAGATTCCAAGATTGTTGGATCACCGGATTGCTGAAGGAAATTTTGAAAGCAAATGCAGCACCACCCAGGGGACCAGATCCAAACAAGCAGCCGTAGAGCCCAGCAGTTCCATAATGTGCACTGCCGACACCCATGTCTTGTCCAGAAAGGAATGTAGATGTTGCATCGGTCAAATCCCATGTTTTCCAACCTTGTCTGTCCTCCTGCAGTGCAAGAAGAGCCTGCTGGACACAGGCTTTACCTAATGGATGCCTGTGTCAAACCGCTGCAAAAGGGTGGCTGGTGGGTCGGGCCAGTGATTTTTCCTTTTTGAAAATTTGCTCAATAGGCTGGTGCAAAGCTGGGTTGTGTGAATGATAAAGTTGTACAAATACAGTTTTGTCACGAAAAATGGACTCCAGGTGCTATTTTAAAAATGACAAATTCCATTATTTAAGTGTTTCCTGTTGAAAACAGAAAATCACTGGCTCTAGTGGGATAACAGCAGTGCGGTCCATTAAGGGCTCAGAACAGTGTCAAACTGAGGTGCAGCCAAGGACATTTCCTCCTTCAGCCCCCTGTGATGGTTGGCTTCTCACTACTTAGAAATGTTAGGGATTTAGAGGAGAACCAGGCATTTATTACTCAGATCTCACAGGTCAGTGCTGGGCTGTCTCAGGGATGCCTTTGCTTTGATTTTCCTGAGGGTTTTTCACCAAATGGAAGGGGGATCGGGGCAGTGGCAGCAGCATAGCAACTGCATGAAAGGTGTAATGAGCTTCTTTGCCTGATAGACTTAAAGTGAACCATTCTCAGTATTTCCAATGGGTTGCTAAATAATTTTTTCTCTCCTAAAGCTAGTCTCTGGGCTCATAACTACTGGGAGGTCCTTCCTGGTACCACGTGACAGGTAGGGTAAAGATCTCTGCAGGGAGACTACATCCTGCCCTCCATTTCCTGTAGCAATCAGTTTACTTCCTTCCTGGCTAAAGGCAGGTGCTCTGCAGGGGCTGTGTCACAGAAGTGACAGAGCTGAAGACATCAAACTGTAAGTCTGGACATTTTTTGCTTAAGGTTCTTATCAGGAGAGTGAGGATTTATTTCCTCTAGTGGCATCTGGCTCTCTACATCGCGGGGTAGCCTTGCATGCTATACAGACTGGCGCCCCCCTTCTCTTCCCGCGCTCTGAGGAGCAACCCATGGTCTGGGACTCTCTTCTTTCACAGCACAAGAGCTGCGCATTGATTGTCCCGCTGACGGCTACAGCAGCTTAGGCCGTCGACACCGCTCCTCATCGAGGAGCCCCAGGTCCTTGTGCAGCATGGGACGTCGATGCTGCTCCTTGTCGACGCGTTCCTGGTCCTTTGCTTGTTGATGGGCGTGGGAAAGCGGCGCACAATTAGACGCGAAGTACTGAACAGTAGCAGTGCTCAACGGGGGCAGCAGAACCCGCTCGTCGAAAGAGGCTCCCGGAAGCTAGGCGGCCACATGGAAAACAGGGGGGCAGCATTATTATGCATCGACAAGCATCAGAATGCAGAGGCCTGCTCGGCAACGCCGGATTCTCCTGTGCTACAGCACTTCACCACGAGGAGCCCCCCCAGCACACCTCGAGACCTAGCAGGGACAAAGGAGCAGTGTCAGCGCTTAACAAGCATCTGTCCCTTGACGAACCAGCTCGTCCAAGGAGTCACTCGGCAGCTGGGTGGCTGCAAGGACAGTTGGAGGGGGGGCTCTATTATAAGTCGACTAGCATAAAAATTCAGAGGCCTACTCGTTGATATGGGATTCTACAGCGCTTTACATTGAGGCCCCCCCCCCAAACACACCTACAGACCTAGCAGGGACAGACAAATACACCCATGCAGGGGAACCCCAGGCACACGAATGTCGTCAGGGAAGACCGACAAATCCTCAAGGGGCAGAAAAGGCCTCAGATGCAGGTCTCCCCTGCTGGCCACCCTTGCAGGCTTGCTCTGCTTAAAGTGGAACAATGCAGCGGGTGCAAGGTGAGAGGAAGCCTCAGAAGCTTCTGTGTTGGAGTCTCAGGAGCTGCATGTCCTGGCCACAGGGTCGGAGGGCTCCTCCACTTCAGACAGTCGTCAGGGGGAACAACATTCATCAGAGATCTAGCACCAGACTAAATAGAGTTTTTTTACCCTCAACCACCCACAGGAAAGACCCCCGGAAATGAACCCCCCCATCTCCCGATGAGGAGGAGCGTCATTCCTCGTGGTATAACAGGAAGAGAAAAAGATCCGGATCCAGAAGCAGGTCTCGGAACCCCGACAGGAATAGTAAAAGGTCCGGATCCAGAAGCAGGTCTCGGTACTTCCACAAGGGGAAACGCTGGTCAGACAGGTCACCAGACTCCTCAGAGTACAGTAACTCCTCCCCAGGAGAGAGGGAGTTTCCAGATGACTATTTCGACTCAGACGCCTCGTTTTTCCAGAAGCTTTTGTCTTGGATGTCCTAGATTTTTTTCATCAAAATTATGCGTTAAATAAGGCATTCCTGTCCGCCACAACCTCTCTCAAAGCAACTACAGCCGACCTGTTTTCAGCATGAGCCGCACGATCTTGGGCCAGTGACCTGGCATTCCAGCTTGCTGATGTGCCAGAGAAAAACACGCACCCTACAGCAACTTCTGCCTACTCAGCAAATTTGTCTGAGGAGGCAGTCAAGTGTGCAGCAAGAGCCATGTGTTACCAGACCTTGGCCTGTCGCAGCCTATGGCTGCGGACATGGCAGGTGGATGCCTCCTCCAGGATTTTCTTGGTGAATGCTCCCTATGAAAGAGGCCTTCTGTTTGGGTCAGCTCCAAATGAGGCAGTCAAGTAATAAGGAGAAACAGCAAAAGTCTGCATGCCGCAAACCAGGGACAGGAACAGGTCCTGGTCATCGAGCTCCAGACAGAATTTTCGGGTTCAAAATCATTCATGGGCAGAAATTAACATTTTCTGCCTGAACTAAGTTCTACTTCCGCAACCAGCATGGCTTCACGGGAGGAAGAGGTGGCTCCCGGAACGCCAGAGACAATGTCAGAAAGTCCCAAGAGGTTGCCCGGACCCACCCTTGATTAGGGGGCAGACTTTCCAGTTTTTTTTGAGGAGTTGGTCGGCACCACCATGGTCAGTGGGGTGCTGGGTTTAGGGTTACTTCATTGAGTTTGCATCGAAGCCCCCACTACCCCATGTGATGCCCTCGCCCATATCCAACAACCAAAAAAAGTGGTGACGTTCCAGGCGACCACAGACCTTCTCCAGGCACGAGCGATCACAAACGTTCCCATCTCAGAATGGAGTAGGGACATTTACACTCTATTTTTCATAGTTCCAAAATGCTCAGGTGAATTCAGGCCCGTATTAGGCCTAAAAAAAATTTCTGAACGCCTTGTTCGCCACAGAACATTCAAGAGGGAAACCCTGTCATGCATCATCAGGAAAGTCCATCGGGGGAGTCTTTGGCTTTAATAGAATTGCACGACGCCTTATCTGCATATCCCCAACCCATGGGCTTGCGGACAATTCCTCAGATTGAAGGTAAGGGAATGCCACTTCCAGTTCACACGCTTCCCTTCGGCCTGGCCACAGCCCCCAGGGTCTTTTCCAAGGTCCTACCACCAGTGATTGCTCACCTCAGTCACAAGGGATCCAGCTTTTCTGCTGTCTGAACGGCATCCTAATCAAAGCCCAGCAGTACAATCAAGCAGCTCAGGCAGACTGAGGTCATCCAATGCCTCTCCTTTCTAGGTTTCATTATCAACTAGAAAAAGAGCTCTCCCTTACCATCCCACACCTTGAATCATCCAAGTGTGTCTTCAAAACACTTTAGAACAAAGGTTTTTCCTATAGAATTGAATTTCAGGGACCTCATGCTCTCATTAACAAATTTCTTTCAGCACTATGCCTGCCATCTCACATCCTCATGCAGCTCATAGGGACGATGGTCGCCCTGGCAGACTCTGTTCCCTGGCCACTGATTCACATGCGTCCCCAACAGTGGGCCCAGTCAAAGGGCAATCTAGGCCAGCAGATATAAATCTCTTGCCAGGGGAAAGCATCTGTTCAGTGGTGGGCTGGGCAGTCCACCATCATGAAGGGTCTCAAGCTGGGGCATCCTCACTAGATGAGAATCACTACAGATGCCAGTCTTAGGGGCCGGGGAGCTCTCATCGACACACAGCAAGTGGTCGCTGGTAGAAACATGTTGCAGCATCAACGTTCTGGAGATGCGAGTAGTCCACCGGGCACTTCAGCGATTCAAAGCGCAGCTCTCCAACTGGGATATTCTCAGTCTCACTGACAATCGAACGACAATGGCCTACATCAGTCACCAGGAAGGCACAAAGAGCTCTCAGATGTTACAAGAATCCCTGTTGCTCTTCCAGTGGGCAAAGCACCACCTGGAAAGACTGATGATGACTGTGTGCATCCCAGGTCAGGAGAACATCACGGCAGGTTGGCTAAGTCGAAAGGACATTCTTCCAGGAGAATGAGAACTCAAGGACAGTGCTTTCTATCTCCGTACTGTACGGTGGGGCCTTCTGCAGGAGATCCTTTCGCCTGCCGACAAAACTACATACTTCCACAGTTCTGCTCTATATTCTGGGATGAACTGGCAATAGCACAGGACACCTTCCCCATTAACTGTGGTCCGTACGCTCTCCTGTACACCTTTCTTCTAATCCTAATAATCTCAAGGATCTTGCACAAGATTGCTCATGATCAAGTGGAGCTGATTCTAATCTGTACATGCTGACCTCACGAGCCAGGGTTCCCTCGATTGGCCAGGAGGCAGTATAGCGTAGTGGTTTAAGGCTCTGAGCTGCAAACCTGGAGAACGGGGTTTGAATCCCACAGCCCCCACTTGCATACTGTGTGACCCTGAACAAGTCACTTAACGTCCTTGTGCTCCCAGGTCACACCTGTAAAAAAGCTTTCAGCTTGGTGTGTGTCTCCTGGTAAAAACATTAATAAATTAATAATTAAAAAAAAAGTTTGGTTCAATTGTTGCTACAACCTTCTCTGATCTTTCAGACCAGCCTGGACCTGCTGCATCCGGGCCCAGTGCTGTGCCCCAGTCGGCGCAATCTGTTCCTCTCAGCATGCAGATTGAGCGGGGGACTGTCAAGGAGTTAGATTATACTCCACCCGTCATTGAAATGGTAATCCACTCAAGACAGCCTTTGTCTTCCATGGCCTGTTACAGGGTATGACGAAGTTTTCTCTTCTGGTTACAATCCATCCATATTCCAGACAGCACAGTCTCCCTTCCCACTATACTGCAGTGCCTGCAGGAAGGCTTCGACAGGGTTTCCAACTGCCAACCTTACGGGTCCAAGTCCCAGCTGGGGTGCACTTCTGCAGGCAGATTAAGGGGAGGCCTTGGGGGCTCACCCTCTTGTTAGCAGTGATGCTCAAACACTCTACAGTTAAGCCCATTGTCTCTTCTTGGAGACTCAACCTGGTCCTCAAGACCCTGACCAAGGTCCCTTTGAGCCTATTAAAGAAGCATCCCTTATCCATCTGACGTTGAAAGTCATTTTTCTTACAGCAGTCACTTCAGCTCAAAGCATTAGTGAGATGGGAGCATTTTCGACCAAACAGCCATATACTATGTTTCATCAGGTCTAACTGTTCCTTCGAACAGATCCCTCTTTTTTTATTGAAAGTGATGTTTCCTTTTCACTGCAACCAAAAATTGAACCTTCCTTCCTTTTATCATCACCCTAAGATGGAGAAAGAGAGGGACTTTTACATGCGGGTCCCTAGGAGAGCACTCAGCTATCCATCAGAAGAACCGATTCCATACGCAAGGCTCCAGGTTTGTTCATTCTCACTTCGGGGCAAAATATAGGCAAAAAAAAAAAAGAGAGACTATTGCCAGATGGATTCGTTCCACCATATCCATCACCTGCCAGACAGCGGGGATAGCCCTATCAGGTCCAGTGAGGGCCAATTCACTAGAGCAATGGCGACATCCTGGGCAGTCTTCAGAGAAGCCTCATCAGCAGACTTAGGCAGAGTGACCACTTGGTCATCCATCCATCCATACCTTTGCAAAGTTATTCAAATTGGATGTTTTCGTCTCCGTGGAGTTGTCATTTGGCCGCCGGGTCCTTCAAACAGTGGTAGGCCCGTCAAGTTCTGTTGAAATTCTTTCCACCCGGGAAGCAAGGGGGGTGTACTGCTTTAGTATATCCCAGTAGTTATGAGCCCGGAGACCAGCTTTTGGAGAGAGAAACAGAAATTTAAATACCTGTACATTTTCTTTCTCCGACTGCTGGCCTCCGGGCTCCTTCCCTCTCAGAATGTCTGAAGTCAGCCTCCTGGACGAGTGTTCAGATTAACATTTCTTCTTTTTGTTTCCAAGTTATGTAGTACTACAGTGGACAGCTGCTTTAGGAACAACTGATTGCTACAGGAAATGGAGGGGAGGATGTAGTCTCCTTGCGAAGATCTTTATCCTGCTTGTCACGTGGTACCAGGAAGGACCTCCCAGTAGTTATGAGCCCGGAGACCAGCAGTTGGAGAAAGAATATTTACAGGTATTTAAATTTCTATTTTTTAATTGCTCCCTAAAGGAACAGAAGGGACTGTAATATGCCCTCGAGGGGCTTGCTGCATGATCCTTTCCACTTCCTCATAGTCGTCTCTACCCCGTGCTCTGGTTTGTGACATCGGTATAGGGAGAATATGAGGTGCCCTCCATTCACTTGAATGGAGCTTGTTTTTGCAAGTTGATTTCCCAATTATGAACTGGGTTTTGGCACAGATCGATGCCATGGTTCAACTAACCATTTAAATGCATGAGTTTGCAGGCACTCGGTTGCCATGTTACGGAGTACACAAGTGGGAGCAGCAGGGTGCGAAATTCCTATACCTTAGGTGCCCCAGGGCAGGCACTTTTGCTTCAGGACACCCACAGCTGTTTAGTGCCTGCCCTTTGGTCACCTAAGGTATTTGGCAGAGTTCCATTTTTTTGTTTTGTTTCCGGGGGGGAGTGCAGTGGCAGAGCAGATCACGAGTGTGCTCGTCTGAATGTCAGCTGACTGAATCCTAGTGCTTGCCAGCAGCTTCAGAGAGAGCAGGAGTGAAATTTGAGTGGCACAGAGATCAGCCAACACTCAGCCAATGAGTGTTCCGATGAATGCTCTTCACTGCTGAAGGTGAGCTGCAGAAGGCGCGTTCACCAATCGGTGATGATATTTGTCCATTTCACCCGCCCCTCCAGACAGTGAGATGCAAGGACTCTCTACAGCGCGCCATTCTTTGGCTTTCTTCTAGCAGGCGCGGTAGTCTGCTCGTTGCATGGTGAATTGAGCATCTTCTGCCGAAAAACAAAAGCTCTTTTAAGAGCTCTGTTGAGAATTAAAAAAAAAAAAGCAGCAACACAAACTGCAGCAGTGTGAAGGGGGGAATTGATAGCAGATAGCCAGGAGATGAGCGTGTTTGTGAGACCACGAGGGTCACTCCAGTCAAAAATAAAAGCTCTTTTAAGAGCTCAGTTGCATACAAAATAAAAAAAAAAAAAAAGGCAGCAACGACACAAATTTCAGCAGTGTGAAGGGGGGATAGATAGCTGGTAGCCAGGAGAGGAGCATTTTTGTGAGATCACGAGAGTCTCTCTAGTCAGGAGGGAGGGAAATCTGTGCCAGGAGAGAACTAACTGCAAAGGGAAGCTTGATTTAAAAAAATAAATAAATAAATAAATAATAAAGTAGAAAGCAGCCAACTTAAGTAGACAGTCCTCCTGGGGCTAATCTGTTTCTGTACTTGGCTGACATTAAAAAAAGATTATGTGCCTGTAATAGGAGAGGGAGGGGACAACTACAGTCTCTGAGGCAGTAATAATTTATAGACTGGCTGCAGCAAAGTGAAGGAGAAGGGGCCGGGGGACTACTCAGTTTACAGAACAGTCTATTTTTTCATTGCAGTTTTACAGTCAGTCCCAGTCTCAGCCTAGTAGTACCTGGTGAGCTTGCAGGGAAAATCTGCCTTTTGCAAATGTTAATCTAAACTACTACTATATCTAGAGACTAACTGTACCACTGGTGTAACTTGCTGCTGATAGCTGCTTTGCCTGCTTACTACATAATAGAATCCTAGTCAAACAGAACACTCTCTCAGCTTCTTTGAGCTGAGGCAGTAGCTATTTGGAAAAGATTGTGGAGGGAGGGAGTCGGGGACTGGGAGCTATTCATGCAGTAGCCACCTACAATCAGTCACCACTCATCTGTATATTTGTCAGTTTTGAATTGTAATTTGTCACCTTCTGCAATTCAAGGTGATTCTTCTTGTCAGGTGTGTGTGGGGAGTACGATACGATACCTGGCTGAAAATCTAAAGTATCTTGATTCTGAAATTACAACTACACTTAAGCTACATGCTACCTAAAAAAAATCCAAATAAAAGGAATATGTTGTGTTGTTAAATTATTAAAAGTTTGTCTGTATTGTTGTGGGAGTGGGTTGGAGTTGTCTGGGACTGGGGCTACCTAAACTCTACATTTTGTGGACTGTGTTGCAAAATCTGAACAGTATTTGATCTGGTTCAATTTCAGTTACTTTCTATCTGTACCCCCCTTCCCCTGGTCGCCCCTGAAAAATGGAATTCTAGTTCCAGTGGGATTACTGGGTCAACAAAATTCAACAACAATAAACAAACTGTTATAAAAAAAAATCTACAAGCTACACTGTGTGGACTATCTAAAATATGAATACTGTTGTACAAAATCTCTTAAGCTTTTTACAAGCTACGCTGTCTGTGTGGACTTAAGACCATCTAAAATCTGAATACTGTCTACGTTTGTCATCACCTGTTATAATAAATAATCAGACAACACAGTCACGTGGTTTTTTTGTTTAAAAAAAAAAAAAAAGACAACATACTGTTTTCCTTGTGTTGCATTTATTAATACTGAGTTACGTAACACAAATTAAACATTCTCTAAGTCAGTATTCATAAGTTATTGGCTCCGAACAGCCAGGCAGACACCACGAGTCTTTTTAAATTTGGATTTAAGAGAAAGCATCTTGATAAGACTGTGGGAGCCAACTCAGATTCCCCAACACCAAGCGCTAGTACCTGTAGTACTACTACAGCCATAACCATACCACCTCCTTGCCCAGAAAGTGAAAGTCTTGTGACTACTAAAGTTCCCTCTATTGCTGCTGCTTGTACTGAAACCCCAGTTAAGGCCCGAAAAGTTCGAAAATGTCGAGAATCATGGAAAAAGTGCAGGCTGTGACTTACTTATGACACAGATAAATGTGCCATGTTCTGTATATGGTGTTAGAATTATGATAAAAGTCAGAGCAAAAATAATTTTAGATCTGGATGCAGTACTTATAGAGTGCACATTATCTCAGCACATGAAGTATCCATGGCACACAAAAATGGTGAGAGGGCATACATAGCAAACAAAACAAAAGTTGGAGAAAGACCAGTAGAGAAGTCCATACAATTAATGGAACAAAAAGAAATGGACCAAATTACTAAACTGTTCTATACTGCATATTATTTTGCTAGGACTGAAAGGCCTTTCACGGATTTTCCTGGGCTAATAGAGTTGCAAAAAAGGAATCACGGAGCTGATGTAATGGGACAAAGTTATAGTAGTGACCAGCAATGTCGTGTCTTTATTCACTACATTGCTCAAGATATTCAAAACACTACTGCTCGTCTTTTAGAAGACAATGATTACTTCTCTTTTCTTCTAGATTCATGCACAGATAAAAGTGTGACAGAGGAGGAGGGCATTTACGTGTGTGTTTTTGACAATGGCCTGCCAGTTATAAGGTTTCTTGCACTGAAACCAGTTGGTGTTCCTGATGCTGAAAGCATTTTAAATGTTGTCAGTGATGCATTAGAGAGTGATGGTGGTCTAAAGGATGGTGGTTGGAAACAAAAGCTGATCAGTGCAGCTTCTGGTGGTGCTGCTGTCATGTTAGGATCCACTTCGGGTGTCCTTACTGGAATAAAACAGGACTGCTGCCCACACCTCATTGAACTACACTGCTGTGCACATCGTTTAGAGCTTGCTGTAAAGGATTCTTTCAAAAACTGTTCCTTTTACAAGTCGGTAGAGCAACTTCTGCTGAACATTTACTCATTTTACCACAGGTCACCAAAAAGTTGGAAAGGCCTACAGGAAACAGGATCCCTTTTAAATATTAATGTGGTCAAACCAGTTAACACTGCTGGCACTAGGTGGCTTGCACACAGAGAACGGGCCATTTCTACCCTTGAAAGGAACTGGGCTGCATTAGTGCCTCACCTTGAACATGTCTCACTGACAAATAAGCAAGATCATGGCCAAAAAGCACTGGGAATACTTAAAGTGCTTAAGACTTTAAAATGTGTCCTGTACATGAACTTTCTGAAAGTGTGTTTTGGTTATTTATCTGCTCTTAGTCTATGCTTTCAGCAAGAGGTTGCCACTGTTGAAAACGTTCACAGCAGAGTAGAAAGCACAATTCAGAAACTTAATGGTCTCTCGAATGACGAAGCTCTGCACCGCATAACACTTAGGTCTGTAAATGAGAATCTAACTCAGTACAACAATGCTGACTTAACTAGTGAAACTAGCAGACACAGATCCGGTTCTTCATCAGACACTGTGCAAGCGACAATTTCAGAGATTAAAAAAATTCTTCAAAAAACATCACAACACATTGCATCCCGCTTTCAGTCTTTCACGACCAATGAAGTGCTACTACCTGCAAGAACTTTAAATTTTCAGTCCTGGCCAACATCCACAGAGGCACTTGAAACATATGGAGATCAGGCAATTCAAACAATTGTTGATCACTACAAAGTGGTCCTACAGTCAAGTGGAGTTGATGTAACTTTGGTACTGCTGGAGTGGCTAGACTTAAAATAGCATGTACTCCAATTGCTGTCTGTTGAAAATTGTAAGTCTCTGAAATTGTGGCAGAAAGTGATTCTTGTGGATATACAGGATCTACTGTTTTGAAATGTGCTGACTGTTAAGATCGTTCTCCTGATTCTTGTTCACACTACTGCTGCAGAACGAGGCTTCTCTCTAACGGGAAGAATACAAAATGATTGGAGGGTTGGATTACGTCCAGACATCCTTCACGACCTCATGTCTATATCTCTCAATGCACCTCCACAGCTCGGTGAATATAACCCTGAAGGTGTCATATCACTATAGTGGAAAAATGGCAAATGAAGGCCCACTACCAAAGCTTATGGCTCCAGAACACAGTCATGGCATGCTGCTCCTGCCAGCACCAGTGAATGTGATGAAAACGAAAGTGCTTGGTCCAGTGAAGATGACATGTAAAATAACGTAAACTAAGGGGTGGCATGTAAATAGTCTCTTGGGCATGTACATTTTCTTATCACATGTCCATGTGGGCATGTACTTTTTTCATGAATTTTATACCCTGGGGAGCAGCAGACTGCTCAGGATCTACTCAGTAAGATAAAGAAAAATATTAAAACCAGCCAGAATGCGAAGTTGCATGTTTTTATAGGAAGGCTAGTACATCAGGTGGCAGGCAGCGGCAGGTATCGTTTTTACATGGCACTCAGAAACAATCAGCTAGAAGCCGACAGTGTCCCTTTAAAAAATATGAGCGCATGTTACCATCAGTAATGCATGTGACATTGTCTACTGTTTAAACTGCATTTTTACATTTTAAGAGTTCTAAACTGTAATACAGTTTTACATTAGTGATGGCATTTATTATAATGATGTACAATTAGTCATAATTACAGCCATTACATTTTTTAAAAAGATGAACATATAACATTCTGTAATGCACATGACACTGTCCACAGTATGAACTCCTATTTTGCATTTTTAGTTCAAACAACATGAAGTCTTGCTGTATTCTGACCATTGCAGTTAGCCCCATCCTTTAAACTGCCCCGGAGAACAAAGGGTTAACTTTCTGTGCAGAGCATAGAATGCTGAGCTCGAGCTCGGTTGAGGTCTCTGTCTGGAGCCCTTTGAAATCCAACCGTCGGATTATTTACTCCGCCTCACTTAACAGTCGCTCCGGAGATTTCTCCTTCAGCTCGGTTCGAAAGTCGGTTAAAGTCTCGGTTAAGTTGTTGGTTTTTACCGAATTTATTTCCGCATAGTCGGTTCAGTCTGTGTCTGTGGTACCTTGAGTACTAGATAGGTTGTGTTCTGATTTCTGTGTGGAAATTATAAAGTGTTAGATTGGTTCGGCTGAACCGATCATTTGTATTGAATCCTTGTGTTTTACTTTAGAGTGTGGTTACTGGTCCTTATCAGTTCTAAAAAAAAACAAAAAAAACATGTTTTGAACGTTTTTTCCAACACCCGTGACACGGTTAGGAACCGATAAGAGAGTCTTGCCTAGCGATTGCCATAAAAAGGGTAAGTTTGGTTAGGTTGACCATGTCTGAGAAACCCAAGAAAAAAAACGGGCCCACTGGGTTTCAACACTGCAGTGAGTGTGGGGAGGTATTTGTTAAGACCGACCCCCACACCACCTGTGTTTATTGTCTGGGGTTTGAACACCTCGATACAGACTGCCAAATTTGTAAAAATGTTCCTAAATCTACCCTTGAAAAGAGATTAGGTAGACTGAGGGAAAAGGAGGCCGAGAAATCCGCTGACCCGGATGGCCAGCCCGGTTCGGTTTCAACCGAACCAGAAGGAGTGCCCTCTGACCAGGGTGATAACTTCTTCGGGCAAGAGGAAAGCAGATCCTGAGGGGTCAGTTCCTGCAAAAAAGAAACGCAAAGATAAATCAACCGGTTCGGATCCAGAGGTTCATGTTCCGACCACCGAGGAAATAGCCAGAGTGATTCAAATTGTGGAATCGCTTTGCCCGGTTCAGACTGATCCGACACCTTTTCGCAGGCGTTCGATTCGGTCGGTTCCCCCGGTTCAAGATTATACCCCTGAAGATTTTTATGAACCGGAGTTTGAGGAGGAGGGGGAGTTTGACGATGATGGTGATGATGGTAAAAGTCTGGATGTGCCTGTGGAACTGGACATCTCCCCAAACAGACCTTCTGGTGTATCCCCTCCTAGGCTTTCTGAGTCCCCGTCCCATTTTCTGTTTTACAGGAAAGTGGCTGAAACCCTCCAGCTTCCTATGGAGGAGGCAATGGAGGATCAGGAGGAGCCTGATTATGTGGAAATGATGGACATCCCAGAGTCCAGGAGATTGTCTATTCCCCTTCACAAATCCTTTGGGAAACTGACACAAAAAATCCTGAAGTCTCCCAATTCTGTACCCCCTGTTGACAGAAGGATGGACAAGAGGTACATACTATCAGGCTCTGATACAGAGTTTTTATACCAGCAGTGCAGCCACGTTGGGGTAGTGCAAGCTGCTGCCTTTGATAAGGCAAACATTCCCTTGGCTTCACACCCCCCAGAAAAAGACTCCAGGAAGATTGATGCCATGGCAAAAAAAAAAAACAGTACATGGCATCTTCCTTGGGACTCAGGCAGGCAAATTATATGGCCTATACAGCCAGGTACCAGAAGTCCAGGTGAGACACTGTACTGGCACTGGCTAAACAGGCCTCCCCCCAGCTAGCCAAGGAGCTGGAGGAAGTGGCTGCAGATGGGATTGAGGCATCAAAAGTACAGTTTCATGCTGCTGTGGACTCCAATGATGTATCATCAAGAGTCATGGCTACATCTGTGGCTCTTCGGAGAATGGCTTAGCTCAGATGTACTAGCCTCTCACAGGACACCCAGGCTAAGGCCTTGGATTTTCCTGTAGAGGGTAATTCTCTGTTTGGGGAGCAAACAGAAAATTACATGAAGAAAATGGATGAGTACAGGACCACTTATAGGAGTGCTCAGGCCAAGGAGAGGCAAGCAACTCCTCAAAGGCAGCAATCTAGGGGCAGGGGCAGGCGCAGGCCTTTTCATAGGCCTTTTTACCAAGCACAGGCCTCTTCTACCTTTTCACAGAGGGGGTTCTTCAGAGGGAGAGGCAGAAGGGGGATGAGCAGGGCTACATGCACTCCTCAGCCTAAGGCCCCTGCCAAGCAGACACCCTGATGGGTCTCTGCGCGGGTCCACTCTCCTATTCCAGTAGGGGGCAGGCTGGCTTACTTTGTCCAGGACTGGATGTCTGTTACCTCAGACAAGTGGGTCCTGGAATTAGTAAGCCAGGGACTGGTTCACAGCTTCAAGAAATTTCCGAAGATGAGAGCCAGATCTTTTTCGCCTGCAGGTCTCTCAGAAACCCTTGCTCTAGAGGCAGAGGTTTCATCTCTTCTGGTCTTAGGAGCCATAGAGAGAGTTCCTACCCTACACAGGGGCAAAGGTCTGTACTCCAGGTACTTCCTTACCCCAAAAAAGACAGGGGAGTGGTGACCCATCCTAGACCTAAGATACCTGAACAAACATCTTTTAAAACCAAAGTTCAAGATGGTAACTCTGGGAATAATTCTTCCCTCTCTAAGGCCAGGGGACTGGCTAGCCTCCCTGGACCTAAAGGATGCCTATTTTCACATTCCCATCAGGTGCTCCCACAGAAAGTACCTCAGGTTCAAGTTGCCCTCAGGCCACTATCAGTTCAAAGCAATGCCCTTTGGTCTAACATCAGCCCCAAGGGTTTTCACAAAGTGCCTGGCAGTAGTCGTTGCCTTTCTAAGAAGACAAAAGATTTCCATTTTTCCATATCTGGATGACAGGCTCATAGTGGGCCAGTCTCCAGACCAAGTCAAGTCAGACCTGCAAGTGACCCAGCAAGTTCTCACTTCTCTAGGATTTCTTCTTAGCCTTCCCAAGTCAGTTCTCAAACCAGTGCAACTCCTTACGTTTATAGGGGCAGAGCTGGATACTGTCAAAGCAAGAGCCTTTCTTCCCCTGTAAAGGGCAAGAGTTCTTGTAGAACTGGCTTCTTCCTTCAGCCTTCAGGTGTCTCGATCAGCAAGGCATTTCCTCCAGCTCTTGGGCCACATGGCAGCTTCTACAGCAGTGGTCCAAGGGGCAAGATTACAGATGAGGGACATTCAGTTCCATCTGAGGGCCTTTTGGTCCCAAAGGAAGGATTCCCTTACCAAACTGATTCCAGTGACTCTGACCTTGATCCAAGCCCTTCAATGGTGGCAGGATCAGGACAATTTAAGGCAAGGGGTCCCATTTGTCACTCAGCCACATTCAGTGGTCCTTACCACGGATGCTTCCCTCCTGAGCTGGGGAGCCTATCTGGGGGCCCTCACTGCCCAGGGACTGTTGTCCCCTCAAGAATCCCTTCTCCATATCAATCTCCTAGAACTCGTGGCAGTTTTTCTGGCCCTGCAAGCTTTCTCTCAGTCAGTGCAGAACAAGGTGGTTCAAGTCAGAACAGACAACACCACCACCATGTGGTACATCAGCAAGCAGGGAGGTATGCAGTCTACGGCCTTGTGCACAGAAGCCATGAAGTTGTGGTCCCTGGCTTATTCCCTGCAGACCTCTCTGATAGCCGTCCACCTTCCAGGGAAGGACAGTGTGCTAGCAGATGCATTGAGCAGGATCTCACAGTGCCATCACGAATGGTCCCTGGACCCTCTGGTCTAGAAGGTGATTTTTTTTCAAGATGGGGCACTCCAGAGATAGATCTCTTTGCGGCCCCAGACAATCACCAACTTCCTCTCTTTTGCTGCAGACCCCCAGTCTTGGGCTCAGTCCCTCTGGATGCTCTGATTCTGAACTGGGAAGGGAAATTTCTGCATGCCTTTCCTCCTTTTCCTCTACTGTTCAAAGTTTTAGTTAAGATAAGGTCACAACCTTACAAAGTGATTCTGATTGCTCCAGATTGGGCCAGACAGCCTTGGTACCCCGTGTTGCTGTCTATCTTCCCCTGTCTCTTCCCAGGAATTACAACCTGGTAACCTCCTCTCGGGGAAGGATTTGGTACCCCAATCTTCTGTCTCTCAATCTCAAGGCATGGCTCTTGAAAAGTTAAGAGTATGCAGATCTGCATCTGTCTCAGGGGGTTCTGGATATCCTCAAGGCCTCTCAAAAGCCTGCCACTAGAAAGGCCTATAACTCCACATGTAAGAGATTCAGCATTTTGTGTTCCAAGCAGCATATTTCCCCAGACACTGCTGAATTGCCTACAGTTCTGGATTATATGGTCCATCTTAATGGCCTAGGCCTCAGACCAGCTACTCTCAAGGTACACTTGTCAGCTGTCTCTGCTTTTCTGTCAGTGGGAAAGTCTTCCTCACTATCATCTCATCCTGTGTTTTGTACACTTTTCAAGGGATTGCTTCATACCAATCCTCCATTTAGAGACCCTGCCCTTGCCTGGGATTTAAATGTTTGCATTGCTCAATTGATGCAACCTCCCTTTGAGCCTATGTCCACAGTAGAGCTTAAGTACTTGACTTGGAAAACTGTGTTTTTAGTAGCCATTACCTCTGCCAGACGTATCAGTGAACTGCAAGCCCTGTCAGTGGAACCTGATTTTATCTCCTTTCATAGGGATAAAGTGGTCCTTAGAACCAATAGAAGGTTCTTGCCCAAAGTGGTTTCAGATTGCCACCTGAATCAGTCTGTCTCTTCCTGTTTTCTTCACTGATCATTCCTCTTCAGGAGAGAGGAGGCTACACAGTTTAGATGTTAACAGGGCCCTTAGCTACTATATAGAGCATACCAAGGGTCACAGGTTTGATTCCCTCCAGTTCCTCACTTATGGAGAAGTGGGAAAGGGCAAACCTGCCACCAAGAGATCTGTTGCCAGGTGGAATGTGTCTTGTATAAAATTCTGCTATGAGAAACTGGGAAAAATTCCACCCTCAGGCCTGAGGGCTTACTCCACCACAGGTACAGCTGCTTCCCTGGTTGCTGCCAGAGAGATTCCTCTCTTAGAAATGTGTCAAGCAGCCACCTGGAAAACAGTCCATACCTTTACCAAGCATTACTCTCTGGATATGCAGGCTAGGAGTGATGCTCGGTTTGGCACAGCAGTACTTCAGAGCCTATTCCCAAAGTAGGTTCTGTCCCTCCTCCATGGAGGTACTGCTTGGTAGTCTGCAATAGTCAGAATACAGCAAGACTTTATGTTGTTTGAAGAAAAAATTACTCACCTTAGTAATTCTGTTTCTTCTAATGTAGTCTTGCTGTATTCTGACCTCCCTCCCTGCCTCCCCTCTCAGAACCTGTTTTTGGGAAGTGGGTGGGCAGGTGCAGTGTTGCATCTCAAGGGTGCTCCTTTTACACCCTCTTCTTTTTGTTTGGGTGTTTGTTTTATTATTATTCTTGTTTGGATTGTTTTTTGGTTTTGGGTTTTCCTGACTTGAGTCTTCCTTTGGGAATGCAAAACTTTTTGTTGCCAGTTGGCTAGTAAAAATTTTACAATTTCCACATAGGATAGTTAGTGAGTTTTTGCTTGTAAGAATCTGACGGTTGGATTTCAAAGGGCTCCAGACAGAGACCTCAACTGAGCTCGAGCTCAGCATTCTATGCTCTGCATAGAAAGTTAACCCTTTGTTCTCTGGGGCAGTTTAAAGGCTGGGACTAACTGCAATGGTCAGAATACAACAAGACTCCATTAGAAGAAACATAATTACTAAGGTGAGTAATTTTTTTTTCTTTACTATAATATAGTTTATTGTGTTAGCGACGTGTATTGAATGTAGAATAAAGGATGGGTAAGTGTGTGATTTGTAAACATTAGTCCCCGAGACAGGAGACATTTCCCTGGAATTAATGCATGGTTTCCTGGGAAATGCCTCCTGTCGAGGGGAGTAATGCACTTGTAACATGGCAAGTGCAAGTTAGGTATCACTTATATATTCTTTACTTTAACAGAAATTAAAGATAACTTTTACAAATCATTCTGTCTTACTTAACATTGCTCACGTGTACTTGGAACATGCTGTCTGTATCTCGAAGCATCAACGTTCAGGTTGTACTACCCATATAAATTTATGTTGTGCCTGACAACTTCTTAACAATGTTCTTGACGTACATCTGTTACTATAAGGTAGAAAAGACGGATAACAGTAACAAACTGCCTACTTATTGTGAAAACTTTTTGCCTTTTTCGATCCGTTGTGGTGTGACACTTATCATTTTTACCATGATTATGGACCGTGGTGCATTCTGGTCAGTATCCTGTGCTTTGTATAGCACCACAGAACACTACGCGTCTACATTTATATAGAAACATAGAAGTTGAAGGCAGACAAGGACTGCAAGGCCCATCCAGTCTGTCCATTTCTTTTTCTACCTTATGAATGTGCCATTGGCCTTTGCTCTGTCAATGGCCTATCTATTCATACTCGTATGTATTGCTCCCTTATGCCTATCCCATGCTGTTTGAAGCGCTGCACTGTATTCATATCCACCACTTCCTGAGGTAGGCTGTTCCATGCATCCACCACCCTCTCTGTGAAAAAGAACTTTCTCACATTACCCCTTAATTGGCCTCCCTCTAATCTCATGCTGTGTCCTCTCATCGTGCTATTTTTCTTATATTGAAACATGTTAGACTCTTTCACCTTGTTAATGTTCTTAAGGTGTTTGAATGTTTCAATCATATCACCTCTCTCCCTCCTTTGCTCTAGGGTATACATATTGAGCTCCGTTAATCTGTCCTCATATGTTTTCTGATGCAGTCTCTGCACCATTTTGGTTGCCCTTCTCTGAACTGCCTCAGTTTGGTTAATGTCCTTGTGAAGGTGTGGCCTCCAGTACTGCACGCAGTACTCCAGACAGGGCCTAACCAGTGTCTTGTAAAGAGGGATTATTACCTCCCTCTTCTGACTTGTGATACCCCTACTAATCTACCCCAACATCCCATTAGCCTTACCTACTGCTTCAGTGGTCTGCTTGGATGATTTCAGGTTATTGGTGATGATGACGCCCAAGTCTCTTTCTTCCCTTGTGACTGCCAGCAACTCCCCTCCCAGCCTGTAGGTGGCTTCAGGGTTTCTCTTCCCTGTGTGCATGATCTTGCAGTTCTTTGTGTTAAACCCCAGTTGCCAATCTTCCGACCATTTTGCTAGCTTATCCAGATCCCTTCTCATTCTGCCCACCCCATCTGGATCATCTACTCTGTTGCAGATCTTGGTGTCATCTGCAAACACACAAACCTTATCCTCCAGTCCATCTGCAATGCCACTGATGAAGATATTGAAGAGGACTGGCCCCAGGACTGATCCCTAAGGTACCCCACTTGTGACTTGCATCTCTTCTGACTGTATACCATTTACCACCACTCTGTTTTCTGCCTGTCAACCAGTTTGCCACCCAGTTGACCGTCTGACCCACCCCGGGCCTACCCAGCTTATTAATCAGTCTTCTGTGTGGAACAGTATCAAAAGCTTTGCTGAAGTCAAGGTAGGCAGCATCAACTGCTCCCTCTTGGTCCACCACTCTGCTTACCTAGTCAAAGAAATCTGTGAGATTAGTTTGACAGGACCTTCTTGTTGTAAATCCATGCTGTCTTGGATCCTGTGCTCCTATGTATTTCAGTTGTTGCACTATCCTTAAGGAGTATCTCAGTAGTCTTGCCCACTACTATTACTTAAAAGATGTGTATAGTGCGTTTCAGTATTTTTTTAATGTCAGTGGAAGGAAATTTGCAGTCTGCCGATGTCTGCTGACCCGTGAGAGAAGCAGCGGGACTACTCACATCATTTGTGCCCTATGCTGGTAGAACGCATGATTCTTTTAGGCTGCGGTGCACAGCAATGCAGTACCCCTGGGAACGGTGCGACTTTATGGGCTCCATTAGGTGCGCGGATCAGGATTCTGAAAAGATAACTGACTTTCTATAGATTTTCACAGATCTGACCTCTCTTATTTAGATATAGAAAGACACAATGTTTGTTGCACTTTGTCAGATGGCAGTAATACAAGGACAAATGTGAACGTTGTGCGACCTAATGTGTCTGGTGGGTGGGTGGAAAAGAAACTGTTTTGTCTCTTTTTCTGTCTTTTGTGCCCACTGTTAGTATTACATAACCATGCATATCTAGGGAATTAATGCACGGTTGAAAACACCCCATGTGATGTGTTTCTACCAATTAGTTCTCTTTGTTACTGTCCTATCAATACCATGTTTCAACAGTTTCTTACTGATCATGCTGTTAACCGTTTTCCGCTGTGGAAAACCAGTCATAATAAAAAAAGAAGGTTGAATCCTGGGCTGGTTTTGAGCTAAAGCTGTTGTTTGCGTTAAACTGCTTTCATTTATATTGTTTGACATGTGATATAAACTGTTGTCCACCGGAGTTGAAATGAGGAATTCTGATCAACAACAATAAAGGAGACGTGCAACTAATGTTCTATTTTACTAGCAATTGATGAGTTAAATGATTGCCCCTAACAGATGCTTTTCAGAATGCTATTATGGTCTGTGTTCTAGATTATAACGAATTATTCCCTTAAAGTCTCATTTATCACTGGAAAGTGTAACTGCTGTCATACATACTGTTCAGATTCAGATTTTAGTTAAAATTTCTGCTGAGTGTAGTACATTTTAATAGCTGTAGAAATTATGAAGATAATATCTAGTACAGTAGACGAAATACCAACATTTATTTCACTTTCTTTTTTCATTTGTACTTTGTGCCTACAGCCTGTTCCCGGTGCGTGACTCCTCAGGAACTCGGAGGACACACAAAACCACCAGCACCCCACACACCAGCAGTTAGCTGCCTCCCCATATCATTGATGTTCCCTTGACATGTGGCTAGTTATCAGGTGGAGGTGCAGTGACCAGATATTCTGGGGTCTGTTGTTATGAGCACCAAGGCCATTTTCTCTTGAATTTTTTTTCCCCTCTGTGTTTCTCCTGCAAGACACCTGCAGCTGGGATGCCAAAGCGTGCTGCCTCATGACATCAGCCAGCATTTCCTGACCCAAGGTTTGCCATCCAGCAGCTGTTTCTGTGGTCACCCACGTGGCACTGCTGCAGCGTTGTTGCTCTGCCTGATTTCCTGGAGAAGGAGAGCCTCCCTATGGATGCATAATCCTTCCCCAGCTGGTCCCTGATGACCAAGGCTTGTTCCCAAAGTCAGGTTCACCTGTGTAAAAGAGCAGTACATTAAACTGCAGTGCTGCAGCATGGTTGAACGCTGTGATTTAAGCAATTTATTCCTCCAGGGTATGGGTATACTGGAGGATTTAGAACTACACCAGTCATGTTAAGTCCTCCAGTGTACCCACACCCTGGAGGGATAAATTTATATTATACAATGGCAAATGTTGTTTTATTTTTTTTTTAGATATTTTCTAAGTAACTGAGGTTCGTACGGTTGGAAGGAGGATGTCATTTTTTTTTAAATATTTACCGCGGTGTTTTAGCAAAGCGGCGACAGGACAAATGGCTGCAGTTTCGATTAAAGTGAAAGCGACTGGACTGTCACGAGATAAGGTTGTATAATTAAGCAATTTATCCCTCCAGGGTGTGGGTATACTGGACCGAACCACACCAGTCCTGTTAAGTCCTCCAGTATACCCACACCCTGGAGGGATAAATTGATATTATACAATGGCAAATGTTGTCTTATTTAAATTTTTTTTTTTTTTTTAGATATTTTGTTACTAACTGAGGTCTGTACGGTTGGAAGGAGGATGTCATTTTTTTAATATTTACCGCGGTGTTTTAGCGAAACGGTGACATGACAAATGGCAGTTTCGATTAAAGTGAAAGTGACTGGACTGGCATGAGATAAGGTTGGCTGGCACTTTTTCCTGTTTGTACACTGGAGGATTTACCACGCTGGGAAAGGTATCAGCCAACCAATCAGGATGCAACATTTGGCACATTCGATTTACTCCATTGTATAATTATACAGTCAACTATACTGGTTGTCCTCGGATAATTATCACTCATTTGTCTTGGGCTGCTTCACAGACAAAATCGTCCGCAATGCCAACCCACCTGCCCTGTCCAAACAAGTTTGGTCGGCTCTACCATCATACGGGCTAAGGTCAGCTGACTTGCAACCCCTCCTTGTCCCAAAGACTTGTACACTGTCAGGTGATTGCGCCTTTGCTGTTTGTGCCCCTAGACTCTGAAATACCTTACCTGCAGCCATCAGATACACCCCCCACCCATTCCATCTTTAAGAGCTACCTCGGTTTGCACCTGAAGTCTGCCTTAGCCTGTAACTGTTCCAAGGCTGCTGGATATCAACACTTACCATCCTCAAAATGGGACAAATTGCACTTGTATTATTTCCACAAAATGTAACTGCTGTTTTCTTGTTCTTACCTTTGATGTATATGCGTCTGTTCATCCTGTACCTGTTCATTTGTAACACTCTGCTCAGCTTGTATTTCACATTTGTTGTAATTCCCTTGCACTGTTCTGTAATCCATGGTCTTCTAATCTCCCGGGTCGCACCTGAAAATAAGCATTTCTTTTCTAGTGTGCTTACCCTGTAAACAAAAGCTAATAAATAAATAGTGCAGTGCTGTTAGAATGCCAGAGTAAAGAAAATTATATTCTGCCATGAAAACATGCAAAACAGTGTGGAATACCATGGATTTCTAGCTCTTTATACACTGTAGATAATTTATCAGGCTGTGACAATATTTGTTTTCTTTTGTTTTGTAGTATAAGCAGCACCATAATGGATGTAGACAGCACAATCTCCAGTGGTCGGTCAACTCCAGCAATGATGAATGGACAAGGCAGCACTGCTTCTTCAGCCAAGAGTATCGGTTACAACTGCTGTTGGGACCAGTGCCAGGACTGCTTTAACTCCAGCCCAGACCTAGCAGACCACATTCGCTCCATACACGTAGATGGCCAACGAGGAGGGGTCTGTCTTCACTTCATTTATGTTTTTGTTTTTAAGCTTTGTATACCTGGTTTGGGAACTCTTAAGATGACACGCTATCACAAAGCAGTTCCCGGTCTTCTCTATATACATCCTTTTTCCTTAGGGCCAGTGATTTTCCATTTTCAACAAAAAACGCTGGTATAAAACAGAAGTTGACATTTTTTGAACCATCACTTGGGAGTCTAGTGTCACAAAAAAAAACTCTTTGCACCTTCTTTTTTGAGCAAAGCCCTCCATTTTAAGCCACATTGTTGCACAAAACATGCTGATTTACCCTTGGTTTGGGGGGGAACAAAAAAAACTGGATTTTAAGATTTTGTCAAATGGAATTGGCCATTTTTGAAAACAGAAAATCATTGGCTCTGCATCCTCAATGATATTTATTTGGATGTTATTTATTGTCTTAATCTGTTTCATTAAAGTCAGTTTGTAAGGCGCCCAGAGCACCCAGTATAAGGCGCCAGAGAAACATTGCATTGTCATCCATCCAGCAGCTGTAACTATATGGGTATTTCCCATGACACATGGGTCGGGAGGCACACCATAGCCAAATGTTAGATTGGACTCTCCCTAGTTATATTCTGCTTTTCCCACCTTTAAACATCAGTCCTTTTGGCTTCTGCAGGGGCCGAAGACACACCAGAGTGTGTCCCTAGCAGTCAGTGGAATAGTGTAATTGTTTGTGGTTGTCTGTATTTGGAGTCATGTTTTCTTGTAGCTCTTGAGTGGAGTAATGTTGTTGAGATAAGGTTTAGTCTGGCTGTCCTGCGCTAATTGGCTATCTTTTTTCCTCCATTTAGGATCCTGACTGGAATAGCGCGGGAGATGGTAGGACAACACTCCTAGCATTTATTCAAAGCTATGGCATCGATGGTCTATCAGATCTGCTTTTGGGGACTACAGTTGCCTCCCCACCGGACTGCAACCAGCTGCAGATGGAAATTCTTTCCTGTGCCCGAATCATTATTGCGTTGGGAAGGAAAGAAGATAGCATGTGTTCTCACAGCAGCTGCCATTACCGTGGCAGTCCACAGCCAATGAATGCAATAATGGTTGGCTGCAGCGAGACATACACTAGGTTAGAAGGTTTGTGTAGCTGCCATTACCCTGCACAGCCTCTACGGAAAGAGGCAGCTCGCAGCTGGTGTGAGAACTCTGGAGCAGAATAAAACTGCAAAGAGAGGGTTGGCAATTCGAAATATGTCGTTTATTTGAGGCAGCTGCCATTTCCCTGCTGATCACATTTTAGTCCGCAGGTATAGGAGAAAGGCTGTGAGACAGAGCATCATGGTAACTTTGGAGTGGAAAACTGGGGGAGGTAAGTCATGTTGGTTCATTGCAAACATCGAACTTTCCCTTATTCCTATATTCTTGTGTTCTTACCACAGAGCTGCCATTTAGGACATGGTGGTTGATTGATCCTGCCCAGTTTTGAGACGTGCATTTCCTTGCAGTGAGGTTCCGGCTTCAGTGGTCCATGGGAATCCCTGTTCGTGCCGCCAGGCTGGGTGCCTCCCCCCACAAGACCATGTTCTGTAGTGCATGTGACCATGGACTGTTCTGGATCAGCTAATCTAATGGGGCCTGTTCTGGATGCGTGATCAGAGCAGCAGAGCAACTTAAGTTTTGCTGTGGTCCATCTGGCTTCTGGTGCAGTGCTGCTGTAGACTGCAGAGACTGGTGTCCTTATGCTGGCAATTTTCCCGACCCCGCACTGCTGTTAAGCTGGCTGTGATATTTTGGATGTGAACTTTTCCAGGTCTCTGGCTTGGTCAGGGTGTGTGAGCAAACAGCTTGATATCGGCTGTCAGTCTTGGGTGGTGGCCAGTGCAAAAGAAGCAGAGAGTCTCACCCCCTCCTCTGGTTTCTCCCCACCCCTTCCTCCTGGCATAGGTGAGAGAAATTGCATAGTGAATTTGCACATGAAGATGGTTTTGGGGTGTCACCAGGAGCACACCGGTTCTTGGCCAAGCCAAGTTGAAGGATGCACATTGCTGCTCATGACCAGCAGGTCTTGGGTTATTCTCATTTTAGATATCTGATAAACTGAGTCTACCACCATGAGTCCTGCCCCTTTTTTCTGCCTGAAGAATTGATCTCTGCCTTATAGTCATCCTAAGATCAGTGCTAGGAGCAGAAGCTTAGGCTTTTCATCCAGACCCTCCCTTTCCTTACAGGGTACCCAATATTTATTGGAGTTCCAGCGAGGGACCAGGCTGTTACAGGAGGTCACACTGGGATTGCAGTCTAATTTCTCCCGGTTTTTGAAGAAGGTACCCAGCATGTTCTTCAGCTGGAGAGACCAGTGAGTGGATTAACTCTACCATCAGTGTTGCTTCTCTTGGAAAAATTCCCATCCAGACTTTTTAGCATGACAAGACACTTTGAGGGGAATATGTGCCTCCTTTTTTTGAGGTCTTGCCAGTTTTCCCGATTGAGGCTTCATCCCAGTTACGTGAATGATACTGGACTTAATGTTTGTATTATCCACTTCAAGTGAAGCGTCTATTAATCATGTGTTGGGGCTCCTAATTGTTTTACCGTGGCTTTCCTCAGGACATATTCTTTAGCAAGGATTGTGTGTCCTTGCTACAGCAGTTTACCACAGATGGGGTCTTGAAGTTTATGGGTGTGGAAGGTTAGCAAAGAAAGCAAACGAGAGCTAGCCTTGCGATGCAGCACTGGGGTTACCACTCATAATGGTGGCCACTTGGGTTTCAGATCGAGCCTGGGATGTTAGGGGCCAGTCGGTGGGAGGAGGATTCAAAGTCATACAAAACTTCCAGAGAGGGAGAGCACTGCGATACCTTCCACCTAGGTAACCACATATGGCGGTGCAGACGCACTAGCTTGAGGGAGGGAGGACACAGCTTGGTTCTAAAGTACAGCTATGCAATTCTGTGTGCACTCCCCCATGGAGCCCTTGCCAGTTGAGTCCTTGAGGACTGGGAGTAACTGAGTGGAAAATACCGGAGAGTTGCAGCATGGCACTAGCACATTCTGGCCCCACCACTACCAACTGGCCTCTTTCTCAGAGGGGGGGAACGTCCCTGCTGATCCCCCCCAGTGGATTCCACAGTGAGGCAGAATGCCCTGTGGGCCCCATGAGCACAAGTAAGTGCCAGACAAGGAAGTGGATGGGGCTGTGCAATCACCAGGCATATGTATTTACATCTATAGATACGCATATATTTATCTTCCCTCCAAGCTTCGAATAGAACGTGTCCAGAATGATGGGTCAAGATTACACTTGACTGGTGTTAAGGCCGGGTCCCTTGTATAGTACTGGTAGTTTTTTCACACTAAGGTCTGGGGCTATTAAGAATGTGGTGGGCTGGCTTGCCTGTATGTGCCTTATTTGTGCTCACCCTCCTCCCCATAAGGGAAGGGCATTCTATACTTCCTTCACATGGCTCAGTATTGTGTGGTTCTGTATACCAACACAACCTTGGAGGAGCACAATCCTAGAATATTGATCAGCAGTGTGAACTTTGGATATTTCAAAACTTATGGAACTGTGGTGGTCTAGAGAAGTCAGGATGCGCTACAGTTTTCCCTGTGGTATAATTGGAAGACAACAAGAGTGTCCTTGTTTTGGGGGTACCTACTCTTATTAAACAGGTGACATAGCCTTTAGGACTGTTATTAGGGTCTGCCACCCCTAGTAGTCATCTGGTCTTTTACCTTGGTGTGTGGGGGGGGGGGCTACTCTTCCTTGTTGGTTCAGGAGCTTCTGACCCTTCATCTATAGTAGCTCTAAAGTCATCTCTTAGCACCAGGCATTGTAACCTGCTACGATCACCAGGCTTGTGTTGGAACTACTGGTTGGGTGTCTGGATCAGGAACTCAGACCAAGTCCAACATTATCTTCTGCATCTTGGTGGACTCCGATGAACTGGTTGCCACCCATCTTATTTCTTGTTTCTGTCTGTTTTGAGACTAGCACTCTCATCAGGCTCACATCTCTGATACATGGCCCTGTTTCGAGCATGTGTGTCTTGCCTTGGTGGAAAGGCAGTGTATGTGAGGTATGTGTGCGGGTGTTAAGGGAGCCAATAGGGGACAAACTGTGTTCCCTGACTTGAAGAGCAAAAAGATCAAATGTCTCATTCCAGCTCTGTAGAAAAGGGTTGGTAGGCTTGAACATCCAGGGGGGAGGGACAAAAAATAATGGGAAGAGCAATGGGGTACAGGGGTCACGGTGGAAGGTGGTCACGGTGGAAGGTGGTGTCCTTGAATGCAGGGAGTCTGGCAAACAAGATAGCAGATCTTCAGGCACTGTTGGCTGAGGGGCAGGTGGGCATATTGACTGTCACGGAGATGTGGGCCACCAATGCCATGACTGGGACCTTTTGATCCCTGGGTACAGAATTTATCGGAAGGACAGAGCTAGGGGTAGAGGGGGAAGGATAGCTGTATTTGTGAGGGAAGGGATCATATGCACCAGGGAGGTGGAGGTGAGTAAGACTGAAGCCTTTTGGGTACAGCTTTAAAATAAGGGGAGAAAGGTTTGAGTGGGGGTGGTTTACAGACCACGTCCCCAGGAAGAGAATTTGGGCAAAAAGCCGGTAGAACAGATTAGAACGCCAAGCAGTAGGGGAAATGGTCATACCAGGAGATTTCAACCTGCCTGGAGTTGATTGGAGGACCCCAGCTACCCTCCTGCTCCAGGGAACCGGTCCTCCTGGTGACTTTCCAGGATTGTTTCCTGGTGCAGCGAGTCACAGAGCCAACCACGGATGGAGTCATTCTGGATCTAGTGCTATCAGACGGGGAGCTTGACCAGGAAATGGAGGTGGAGGACCCCCTTGTAGGCAGTGACCACCGCATGGTGTGGTTTCACCTCAGTATGGGCACAGAAGCAGCCAGGACTAAGATAAGGGTAGTGGACTTTAAGAGGGCAAACTTAGGTAGGATGGGCAAAATCCTGCAGGGGCACCTTGCCAGCATCAGTCCCGAGATGGAGGCAGAGCAGAAATAGTCCATTATTAAGTTGGGTCTGATTGAGGCCACTAACATGTGTACAAAGGCTCAGAGTAAGAAATCCAGGTCCAGAAAACCAAGCTGATTCAACAGCGAAGTGGCAGTGAAGGTGAGGGAAAAGAGCAGCCTATTGTAAGTACAAACATACTATGAGAGAGGAAGACAGGGAGGAGTATTTAGGGAAGCCTAGAACGGCAGGCAGCATGGTCCGGGCAGCTAAGGCCATGAGAGAACTAAAGCTGGCACAAGGGATAAGGGAAGGAGAAAAGTACTTTTTAGGTATATAAGGGAGAGAAGAAGCTGAAGTGATGGGATTGTTAGGATTAAGAGGGGGAATGGACAGAAAGTAGTGAAGAACAAGTGGAGTCACTTAACCAGTACTTCAGCTTTGTCTTCACTAGGAAGAAGGATGGACCTATGACACAGGGAAAAATAGGAGTTTGAAAAGGTGGAGGGGCTGATAGAACAATCCAGGAGGATATGGTTTTAAAGGGCCTTAGGGTGAACAAGGCTCCTGGACTGGATGGCGTACACCTGAGAATCCTGAGGGACGTGGCGGAGGTCCTGGCTGGATGCCTGGCAGACCTTTTTAACACCTCGCTGGAGAGGGGATGTGTGCCTTAGGACTGGAGAATGGTACAAGCAGTGCCTCTCCACAAGAGTGGATCCAGGGATGAATCCGGTAATTCTAACCCCAGGAAATCTTACTGTATTCTGACATATTCAGTATTGTCCCACCATAGTACTGCCCCGGAGCTGAAAATGCTAATGTAACCTATGCAAATGAGAGAATGCTAGGCTCGAGCTCAGTTTTCAAACCACCATCCCTGGTAAACAGTCCATCAACTGTCAGATTCTTCACTCCGCTTAACTAGTAAGACACCTTGGCGAATCCTCTGCATCTTTGACAAAAGTCATGTTTATTTTCTCAGTTTTCTAACGCTTTCAGTTTGAATTTTTAAACCGCTGTCTCTGGTTCACAAGGTAAACTAGTATTAGACAGAAAGGATTAGGTAAGTCCTCGGTTCCTGTTTGGTTCTCCGGTCAGGAATCAACAGTTTTTCTTCTTTTCCTTGTAAGTAGAGTTTTTGGTTTAAACTTCTTTTTGTGAGGACGTTACTGGGTTAAACCCTGGTTCGTTCAGTGGTAGCTTAAAACAACCCCAAAAAAAAAAAAAAAATTTTGTTTGGGGCAATTGGTCATGTCTCAGACACCTAAGAAAAGAACTGGCCCAGCTGGTTTCCAACACTGTACTGAGTGTGGGGAAACATTTGCTAAAACTAATCCCCATTTGATGTATGTTTTCTGTCTGGGGTTTGACCACTTAGAGACGGATTTTGAAATTTGTAAAAATGTCCCTTGGTCCACACTGGACAGGTGATTGAATCGACTGAGGGAAAAAATGTCTGACATAACCGCTGAACCAGTTACAGACAAATCTTCTAATTCAAAAAGTACTTGCGGAACTGGGAGAAACACCCTCTGACCAGCATACCAGTTCGCAGTCAAAGAAATGCACCACTAAACAGGCTGCTGATCCGGCAACTGCGGGCAAGAAAAAGGAGAAGCGCACAGAAACACAACCGGTGAAACAGTCGATTCCTACCGTGGAGGAGATGGCTAATGCTATTCGGATTATTCAGTCCCTTCAGTCTCCTCTGGTTCAGGTTCCACGGCCCTTGGTTAAATTTCCTGCGGTTGTGCCCCCAGCTTCTCCCTCTGTTCCCGGTCCCTTGATCCTGGTTCTGAATTCATAGAGGAGGAGAGGGACTGTGATTTTGGGGAGGAAGAAGAGGACTATGGAGAACCGGTAGAACTGGAAGTTTCTCCTGACCTTCGTCATCCTGATTGGATCAGAGCACTTCACCTCAGTGTTTGCTTTTATGCAACAGGTGGCTCAGACTTTAGACCTCGCTACTCAGGAGACAACAGATGAGGAGGAAGAGGGTCATTATATGTTCCCGTACCTCGACGACTGGCTTCTGTCTGCCTCATCGAGATACAGCCTAGAATCTTCTCTGTCAGCTACCCTGGCCCTGTTCCACCAAGTGGGAGTTACGGTGAACTATCCCAAGTCTCATCTAATGCCCTCTCAGCACCTCCAGTTTATTGGTGCGGTGCTAGATACAGCCCAGGGTCAAGCCTTTCTCCCCTTGGCCATGGTGGAAATGCTGCAGACACATGCCAGGCAGGTGGCTTCCAGCCACTGGTCCACGGCCAGGTCCATTTTACGCCTCCTAGGTCTTATGGCAGTGGCTATTCCCACTGTTCCTCTAGCCAGACTCCACATGCATGAGGTTGGATGACCTGGGCCGAAGGGTCCTGGATTCCAACCTCATGAGACAGGATCTCCTGGTGGCAAGATCTGAACAATCTCTGTTGGGGATGTCCCTTTCCAGTCTCCCCCTCTGGACCAGACCATGACTACGGATGCCTCTGGTCAGCGCTGGGATGCTCACTAAGGGAATTGCAGGACCCAGGGATCCTGGTCTTAGCGGTAACTGTCCTTTCACATCAACGTGCCAGAGATGCGCACGGTGTTGTATGGCCTTCAGGCCTTTCAGCCCCGTCTTCTTCCTGGCTCACTGCTGGTCCAGTTAGACAACATGTGTGTAGTCAAGTACATCAACAAGCAGGGATGCATGCAGTTGTACCCCCTGTGCAGGAAGGCGATGCATCATGCGTGTTTGGAATTGGGCAGTTCAGCATTTCTTCAGCTTACAGCAATGCATGTCCTGGGCGTCCATAACGTTCTAGCGGACACTCCCAGCTGCACTCAGGCAAGGGCACGAGTGGGAACTGAATCAGTCAGTAGCCAAAGACATCTTTGACCTTTGGGGTCACCCAGATCTACTGTAGGTCCGTTTGCCTCCCCATGTATAACGCAAAGCTACCCAGTTTTTGCTTGCTTGTTCCCGGGCCTGGTGTTTTTTGGTGAGACATGCTGTCTCTTTGCAGGACAGGGAGGTTCTTATACACCTTCCCTCCCTTCCTGCTCCTGCAGAGGGTGCTGCTCAAGCTGCAGATGGAGGGGGCTCACATGGTTCTGATAGCCCTATAGTGGCCATGCCAGATTTGGTTCCCTCTGCTCCAGCAGTTAGTGGTGGAGCCTCCGGTTCCTCTACCTCTCTGCCATGACCTCCTGACCCTGGAGCAGGGCACCCGGGTTCAGCCAGTTCTCAGGTCCCTTCACCTTCACGCGTGGCACCTTCTGACATAGCAGCCTTGTGCTTTGGAGTCTCTTCCAGGGTCGCTCAGATTCTTGTGGAGGCCAGAAAGCCATCCACGAGGACCACGTGCACTATGAGGTGGAAGAGATTCTCTATCTGGGCAAACTCTAAGGGTTGGGACCCCTTTGCATGCCCTATCCCTCAGGTCATGGAGTACCTCTTGCATCTCTCTGACCTGGAGCTCAGCTATTCTTCATTGAAGGTGCACTTGTCTGCTATTTCCACCTACTATCGTCCGATAGATGTCAAGACCTTGCCTCAGTTGGCGGTTTTCCGCACTTGCCTTAAGGGTATCCTCTACATGAAACTCATGGTCAGGAACCCTGTTCCTCCATGGGATCTGAACTTCATACTTGAGAAACTCACTCGGCCTCCCTTTGAACTGGTCGCAAGTTGCGACCTGCGCTATTTATCTTGGAAAGTGCTGTTTTTAGTTGCCATTACTTCTGCTTGAAGGATTTCCAATCTTCAGGCCCTTATATATAAGGAGCCCTATTTAATTTTTCTCAGAGTTTGGGTGGCTCTGCATACAAATCCTAAGTTTTTTACCAAAGGTGGTTTCTGAGTTTACCTTGAATCAGACCATACACTTGCTGGTGTATTACTGTGAGCATTCGAATCAAGGGGAGGCTATACAGCACACATTAGATGTGCACAGAATTTTACATTATTACACGAATCGAACAAAGTCATTCTGCAAAATGGATCAGCTTTTTGTTTCCTTTGCGCCCAAAAGAGAGGATACGGCAATTTCAAAACAGTGTTTATCGAAATGGTTGGCAAACTGCATTCTGTTTTATTAGAAGTATAACAAACCACTTCCAGAGGAAGTTAAAGGGCATTCAACCAGAGGCATGACTGCATCTGTTGCTTGTTTCAGAAATGTCTCTGCTGCGGACATCTGTGCGGCAGCCACTTGGAGCTCTGACCACACCTTCACTAAGCATTTCAGTTTGGACATTGCCTCTAGGCGCAGGGCTGTCTTTGGACTAGCCATCCTTCAAGGCCTTCTGTCTTAGATCCTGCCTACTGCAGACCTTTTTCTGCCTCCCATGTTCAGTCTTTGCCTGACTTGCACTGCTTTGGACTCAGTCCTAATGGTTATTGCCTACTGCAAGAGCCCTCTCGAAGTAAGATAGTATAGTTACGCAAGAACTTACCGTAATAGTAGATCTTCAAGAGAGGCTCTTGCAGTAGGCAAGGTATTCCCTTCCTCTTTCCCCCTGCTGTTGCTGCTACTTTCAGCCTTTTTCTTGGCTCCAGGAGCCTACTCCTTTCTCTTGTTGCACCTTCTTAGGTCTCTGGCGGGAGAACTAGAGGGCGGGCGTGTGGATAACCCACTATATAGCACCAGGCTGACATCAGTCACGTGATGCCGGGTGGGCGGTGCCCCGCCAGACACTGCTAGCTAAGTTTTCCATGTGGTCCTGGTGGCTTAGTCCTAATGGTTATTGCCTACCGCAAGAGCCTCTCTCAAAGATATACTGTTATGGTAAATTCATACGTAACTGCACTTTCATCATGTTGCACTTTTTGGCAGTGGATTTCAACTGCCAAACTTTTGACCACTTCTCTAGCCTTTGCAAGTCTCTTTGCACCTCCTTAACTCCCTCCTCACTGTCTGCCCTGCAACAGAGCTTAGTGTCATCTGCTATGAGACACAACTTTCCCTGGATTCTTTCTCCCAGGTCACTGATGAACGTATTAAAATGGATTAGACCCAGGACCAATCGTTGTGGTACCCTCCTTTTTTTTGTTTGTGATATAGCTGTTTGGTCCCTGTCGCTCCTCCCGCCAACTGGTGATAGGAACACACAGGTACACAGGTATAGGTACAAGGGGAAATTGAAACAAATGAAGACCCTCTTGGGGGCTGGGGGGGGATGGTAAGGCGAGCAGCCATTAGATTGCTGGCTTTCGAGCAGACAAGACAGACCATTTGGCCTATTCTGCTGATTTTAAATATGTTAGTATTTTTACTGGTTTTCTTCCGACCCCAGCACACAGCCGTGCGAGCGTAGGGAGGCACACTACGCACCTCGTGGTGCCAGCTCAGCCCCTTCCACCTCCCATAGCTGTTTGCCCTCCCTCTCCACCTATGCTACCCACCGGACCTCCACCTGATGATAGCGGAACTGCGGGGGGGGGGTGCACCCTGACCCAGCGCCACCAGGCCAGCAGTGGTACCCTACTTTTGACTTACCTCTTAACCACAACAGTCTGCTGTCTCCCATCCAAGCAGTTTCTCATGCAGCCGTGTCCTTCACTGTACCCAGATCATCTAGCTTCTTCAACAAACTTCTGTGAGGCACCAAGTCAAAAGCCTTGCTGAAACTGAAGTAGAGTAAATCCACAGTGTGGCCCTTATCCACTCTCCTTGTTACCCAGTCAAGGAATACTGCTTTATCAAGCTGGTTTGCTAAGACCTTCCTGCCACAATCCTGTGCTGTTTACTGTCTAGGAACCCATTGCTCTCCATGTGTTCCATAAGGTCCTCTTTGACTAGTGTCTCCATCATTTTATCCACAATAGAGATAAGACTGACAGACCAGTAGTTACCTGATTGCTCCTTGCCCCCCCAAGTGGAGTGGACTACATCCGCTACCCTCTGGTCTTTTGAAACTATCCGTGACCCAGTTGGGCTTTTGAATAGCCCTACCAGGGTGTTCAGTTAGTTTCGTTGCTAGTTCTGTGAGCACCCTTGGATGCATCTCCTCTGTCCTTGGAGCCTCATCTTTCTTTAGGGCTGCTAGCCCTTTCTGAATCCTTTTACTGGTAAATACTTGCTGCCTCATCTCAAGGATCTCCCTTACAGCTGCCTTAATGCCACTGTCTGGCAGAGGCTCTCTGTCTTCCCTTGAGAATACAGAGCAGAAGCAGTCATTTAGAGTGGCTGCTTTGTTGAAGTTCTCATAAGTTACCCTAACACCCTCTGTTAGCCTGACTTTTCTCCTCCCTTCTTTATTTTTCCCCAATATATCTTATAGAGTTTATTTTCCCTTCCTTGAGAACTTCTGCAGTTTATAGCTCTGCAACCACCTTTACTTCTCTGACCTCCCTTTTGGTTTTGCTTGTTCTCATTTGGCACCCTTCCCATGCTTCCTTCTCTTGTTTTTCCTTATACCTGGTTAAGGCTCACAAAACTTGAGGGTGGACAAAGCAATGGGACCAGATGGTATACACCCTAGGACATTAAAATAACTATGGATGGTGCTAGGAGCACCGCTGGCAGCCCTGTTTAGTGAGTCTCTCCATACAGGAGTGGTTCCAGAGGACTGGAAGAGGGCACATGTAGTCCCGCTTCACAAGAGTGGAAACAGGGAACCTTAGGCCGGTCAGCTTCACCTCAGTAGTGGGCAAGATTATAGAGGCACTGCTTTAGGAAAGGATTACATATGAACATACGAAGAAGCCAGCAGAAGAAGGTCTGTCAAGTCTGCTTGTATTGCAGTGTCCACCGCTTGAGCTAATGTCCCTGCCCTCCTTCCCTCCCCATTCCTCCCATCCTCCCTACCCATGATCTTTTTCTTCCCCCATGCCTATCCCAGTCTCTCTTAAAGCTGCCCACTGTCTTCAATGAGATGACCATTTCCGACAGTGCATTCCAAGTGTCCACCACCCTCTCTGTGAAGAAGTGCTTTCTGACCTCCCTCCTAAACCTCCCACCCTCCAGCTTAAGACTGTGCCCCCTCATTTTATGGTTGCCACTTAGCTTAAAGTGACTCTCCTTATCAACCTTATTTATCCTTTTCAAGTACTTGAATGTTCCAATCATGTCCCTTCGCTCTCTCATCTTCCAGGGAGTACATGTTCAGTGCCCTCAATCTCTCCTCGTATGCCTTACCCTGCTGACCAGCTGTCATCTTTGTAGCCCTCCTCGGGACCTTCTCCAGCAGGTTAATGTCCTTTTTGAGGTGTGGGCACCAGTACTGAGCTCCATACTCTAGATGTGGCCTTACCAGTGACCTATACAAGGGCAGTATAACCGCCCCGCTCCTACTGTTGTTCCCTCTAGATATGCATCCCAGCATGTTGTTTGCCTTTGCTGCTGCTTTCTTGCTCTGCGTGGAGTGCTTCAGGTCACTAGTGATCATAACTCCCAGGTCCTTTTTCTCCTCTGATGCAGATACTCAGTCTCCACCCAGGTAGTACTCTGTCGTGGGATTCTTGGCTCCATTATGCATAACTTTGCATTTCTTTGCATTGGAGCCAAACTGCCAGATACTGGACCACCTCCCTAGCTTTTCCGGATCTTCCTATAGATCGTGTATCCCATCAGCTGTGTCCACTCTCCTACAGAGCTTGGTGTCACCCGTGAATAGGCACATTTTGCCCTTAATGCCATCCCCAGTGTCACTGATGAAGACATTGAACAATATGGGCCCCAGCATCTAGCCCTACGGGACACCACTGGTAACCTCTCTGGTGCCAGATAACACTTTCCCACAACCACCCTCTGGGTTCTGTCCCTCAGCCAGTTTTCTACCCATCTGGCCAGCTTTTCCCCAACCCCGAGATCGACCAACTTACTGATCAACCTTTTGTGGGGCACAGAATCACGATAGAGGATGTCTACCGCTTAGCCCCTGTCTACTGTCTTAGTGACATAGTCAAAGAAGTCAATCAGATTTGTTTGACATGATCCCACCCCCCTTTGGAACCCCATACTGCCTTGTATCCTGGAGACCATGCTCCTCTAGATATTCCGCAGACCTTTCCTTTAGTATCGTCTCCATGAGCTTGCCCACAATGGAGGTCAGACTAACTGGTCTGTAATTCCTGGGTCATCCTGGGGACCGTTTTTGTCAAGGAGCACTACGTGTGCTGTTCTCCAGTCCTCCGGTACCACGCCTCACTCTAGTGAACTATTAAATAGGTCTGCCAGTGGCCCTTCCAGCTCCTTAGCCAGTTCTTTAGTACCCTTGGATGTATTCTGTCTGGGCCTGATGATTTGTCCATCATCAATGCCAGCAGCCCCTCCCTCACTCTATCCTTGTCTATCACTACATCTGTGTTCCCCTTCCCCTGCTCCTCTTTTCCCTCCTGAAGGCACTGGTCCATCCTTCTCCCTCGTGAAGACAGAGCAGAAGTATTAATTTAATATCTCTGCTTTTCCCCCCATTATCCTCCACCCCTTTCTTAAGCCTAATAATCCCTTCGTTTTTGCCCTTTTTCTTACTTATATAGCGAAAGAAAGCCTTCTCTTCTTTCTTAATTCCTTCAGCTATCTGCAGCTCCTTCTGTGCCTTTGCTCGCCGGACTTCCTTACTTGCCTCACTAGCCAACCTTAGGTATTTTCCCTATCCCCCCTCTCTCTTGGTCTTACTGAATTTTCTGTAGGCCAGCCTCTCTTCCCTTACTGCCTGGGCAACCCCAGAACTGAACCAGCTGGGCACTTTGGCACGTGTGTTCTTCTCCCTGAGCCTAACGCACTCATCTGTGGCAGTCAGTATTCCTTCCTTAAAGAGGACAGGAAATTAGTTCTAAAGTGCAGCTATTTATAATGTTACCACTTACAGAAATAATATCCATTAGCCTGAATGATCCATAGGTAACTGTACCTGAATAAAAAGCAATGTGATAAACAGTATTTTGCATTGTGTCGATTTAATGGCAGCATTATGTTACAGTTCTCTTCATGGAACCAGTGATCCGGAGTGTTAACTATGTCACGGTTTGAGCAAAGAACTCTAAGCATGGTTCTGATAGGACAATAGCTCACATTTAGCATTCTGTACTCAAACCGTGACATAGTAAACGTTCCAAGTTACTGGTTCCGTGAAGAGAACTGTGCCGAATGTTGTCCATAAAAAGAAAACGATTGAGAAAACAGTTTTTTCACATCAGTGTTTAGTAAGGTACAGGTAACTATTGCTCATTTTGATGGCATGTGTATCACTTCTCTTACTAGAAACATTATTAACTGCTGCTGATTAGCACACATTTCCTGTCCCCTTTAATGATGGACCACCTTTGATCCACTCCCATATTTGCTCTGATGCCTACCAGATGGCTCCTTAGCACTTCACCCATTTTCCTGAAATCCACCATCCTGAAATCCAAGATTTTGGTCTTAGAATGCTTTCCCTGCCCATATCCAACTGGAACCACACTGTGCAATGGTCACTTCCACCCAGTGACTTCCTGACCATTATTTCCTGTACGTGCTCCCCATTTGTGAGCACCAGATCAAGAATTGCCTCAGCTCTTGTTGGTTCAGTGACGCCTTGAGTCAGGAACCCACTCTGCATTCCTCCCAGGATCACCTGACTCCTTGCACATGTTGTGGATGGTATACACCAGTCCACATTGGGCAGGTTGAAGTCCCCCACAATTACCACCTCTCCTTTGCCCACAGCTTCCAGTATTTATGAGCTCAGTTCCCTGTCCCTCTCGTCGTCCTGACTGGGTGATCTGTAAACCACCCCCAACTTCACTTTTCTCCCTTTATTGGACCTTAACTGAACGCATAATGCCCCCACCTCCCCTTCTTCTGACTTCTCCCTCATACAAGTTATTCCCTCTCTGATATAAACTGCCATCCCTCTCCCCTCCTGTCCCTCCTGTATAGTTTATATCCAGGGATCACAAGGTCCCAGTCATGGTGTGATGTTGCCCAAGTCTCGGTTACTGTAGCTGTGTCCACCCTTTGTGGAACACTTGGAATCCAGTGGAACACAGGATCCGAGGCAGCATGGATTCGCAGCAGGGCAGTCATGTCAGATAAATCTGGTTGACTTTTTTGACTGGGTGGTGAAGGAGGTGGATCAGGGTGAAGTGATGAATATCACAGACCTCAATTTCAGCAAGGCCTTCGACATGGTTCCACACAGAAAACTGGTTAACAAGTTGGGTAGCTTGGAGGTGGGCCACAAAGATGGTGCAGGGCTCCTGGTGCAGGCCCTCCACTATATTTGCCCTTCTTTGAGCCGCCTCCACCCTGTCTATGTCCTTACGAAGATGCGGCCTCCAGAACTGTGCGCCATACTCCAGATGAGGCCTCACCAGTGTTTTGTACCGTGGCATCACCTCCTCCCTTCTTCTGCTAGTGATACCCCTTTCTATGCACCCCAGCATGCTACTGGCCCTCCCCACAGCCTTGGTACACTGTTTCATTTCCTTTCATTTTTTAGTTTAACCAGGAGAGTGGATTGGGCCCAGAAGGACCCTTTTGCAACAATGCCTGGGGCGGGGAATACAAAGGATACATAAACACAATACAATAGACACAATAAATTGACAATTATATAAACAGCATTCAATCATAAAATTATAAAAATCATGAACATCACCTTTAGGTCATCTGAGATGATTATCCCTAAATCCCTTTCTTCCCTGGTAGCTGTCAGCAACTCTCCCCTTATCCTGTAACTCTCCACAGGGTTTCTGCACCCCAGGTGCATGATTTTGTACTTCTTTGCATTAAATTTTAATTGCCCTTCTCTGAACCACTTCCATCCTATGTCCTTATGAAGAAGCGGCCTCCAGAACTACACCGTACTCCGAATGAGGCCTCACCAGTGGTGCTATGGACTGAAATGCTGGGCATAGGGATGTCACGATGTCAAGTTTTTAGTATCATATTTGTATAAAAAAAAAAAGTGTGTGTGTGTGTGTATACACATATATAAAAATATAATCATCACATCACATTGTATCAATTGTTGTGATGATCTTCAACGTTTCTAAGTTTAAGAAAAATAAGAATCTGATTGGAGGAAGGTGGGGAATCGGGAATCATGATTGCAACTGGAGATAGACACGCTGGTGGAGCAAAAAGTTAAGATGTTTAATGTATTTTTTTTTTTCCCCAAGAAAGGTTTTTATCCCGAGTCTCCTAACCAGTCCACTTCAGGCTATGGTCTGCCTGGCCCTGTCACCTTGCCATTCCCAAGACTTACCTCTTATCCTAGGGTCCCCCAGATTGCCACTTGTGGTAGGGTCAGGTGAATGGCAAGCCCTCTTCCCTGGAGGATGATCCAGATACTGGAGGAGGTGCCTGGTCAGCAGCTGCAGAGCCTGCTGTGGTCCGAACCATCACACTGTTTGACCAGTTTTTCTGGTCTGTTTCTCCCCAGCTACACGCCATGCAAGGATGTAGGTGTGTGTGTGTGTGTGTGTGTGTGTGTGTGTGTGTGTGTGTGTGTGTGTGTGTGTCGGCATGTATGCACTACATATCAGGCGGTGGCTCTTGTTTCTTGTTGCTCTGATGCACCACCACCAGATCTTCACTTGATGGTAATCTGGAGTGTACAGATCCACCATGTCCGAAAGAGAGCCATCTGTGGGACACTCGAGTCCGCTTTCAAACCAGGGTCATTTGCGTGGCGGGCAGTAGCTCTACCATCCCACAACAGTGATGGCAGATAAGATCCTTTATTATGGTATATTGTGATATATAGTGCTGCGTGATAATTGCAGTACTGTTTATTTGAAACAGTAAATTATCATCTAAGGTAAATGTCATGATATATTGTCATATCATGTTATCGTAACGTCCCTGAGTGCCCACTGTAATGGTGGAAAACCTCAGCCAGGCCTTACGATGTATGGTTACGGCTGTAACCATGACAGTGGCCTAGAAGTTGCCCATGTCCAAAGCTGTCTAAATCTGGTGCTTAGCCAGTGATTGATACTGGTCTCTTATGCACTGGACTGGAGGCTGTTTATCGGCTAAAAGTAGGGGAGGTGTTTCCTTAGCACCCCAAAAAGGGAATGGCTACAATTTGCCATCATGACCAAATAACTGGCTTGACAGAGACCCAGAGATGTTGCACTTTTTTAGCCCCGTGGTCTATCTTCTTGGACTCTTTGCTAGAAGATTTTTCTGCATCCCCTTGACCTCCTGATTTATGGAAGGCATAGTCCATAACCAGATTCTCCGCAGAGGGGTGATAGGAGAACCCAGAAAGGGTGCCCTTGGGGACCGCTTACTTGTGGACCATATGAGTAGAGGGAGCTGGGCAGAAGTTTGGATGCTACCAAAGCTTCGGGGCTGGTCCCAGCACAGCTTCTGCCAAGGAAAAGGCAACTCTCTACATTCGTCTATCCAGAGTATCCGTAGACTGGTATTTAGCCTTTTTCTGGGCTGGTTCTAGGGATACTTAGCCAGTTTGTGAACTGGTTCTAAGGTCACTTTCATGGACTACGACATCAGTTTGACTAAGTCTTCAGAAGACACTGGCCCATGAGCTGTGGTCGGCTCTTTCACCAATTCTCACCCCAGGAATACTCCCAATATTCCTAACTCTTCTGCAGTGTGCCTTTAAGCCAGATCTGCATGGAGATAGAACTTGGTTTACTTGGTTTACTTGGTTAGTTGGACAAAAGAAGGCAGTTGCCTATAAATATTGTCCTCCACATAAGTGGATCAATGAAGATGACCCTGTTCGATCAGCCAATTATCCAGTTTAGATTTGAAAATCAAAAAAGAGGGAGACACTACAATATCCTGGGGGAGAGTATTCCATAGTCTCGGAGTTCTTATTGAAAAAAAGTTTTGTCTATTACTGGTTTTACATTTTGCAATATTAAGCTGTCTATTGTTAAGTCGGGGCCCAGTTTTCCTAGTCGCAAACGAAATACCACATTGTTTCATTAAAGTAGGGTTTTGGATAATCTTGAAAGTTGAAGTAGATCGCCCCGTGTTCTTCTAATTTAAGTGAGTGCAGCCCTGTTTTATGAAGCCTCATATCATAATCTTCGTGAGCTAGGTGTGGAATAGATTTTGTGACTTTTCTTTGAATCTTCTCTAACCTCACTACATGCATACAAGATATGGGCTTCAAAATGGAGAACCATAATCCATATATGGTCTAATGTGTGATCTATAAAGTGGGATGATACATTGCTCAGTTCTAGAAATGAAAATATTTTTTATTCTACAAAAAAGTGAGTTTGCCTGATTTGCAATTTTATTACAGTGAGAAACTTGAGACAACTTGTTATTTACTAAGATCCCCAAGTCTTTTCCAAACAAGAGGTTTTGATGATAGAGTTATTCAATGAATATTCTTGTTGAGGGTTATTTCTACCAAAGTGCAAAACGGCACATTTGGATGTGTTAAACTCCATTTTATTTGTACGCACCCATTGCTCAATTTTTGAAAGGTCATTGATTAAAGTTTGTCTGTTCTTAACATTATTTACTGCTCCACTGAGTTTAGTATCATCAGCAAATTTAATCAGTAGATTTGTCGACTGGATTACCATATCGCTGATAAAAATATTAAACAAAGTTGGACCCATAACTGACCCCTGCGGCACCCCACTTGTCACATAGCCACAATCAGACAGATAGCCATTAACCCGCACCCTCTGCGATCTGCCAGTCAGCCAGTTTTTTATCCATAATACAATATTTGTTGAAAAACCTAATTTGAATAGTTATAGAAATAAGTGTATTATGAGACACTTTATCAAAGGCCTTGCTAAAGTCTAATAGAATAACATCAGAGGGGATATTTAAATCAAGGTTAAGACTAATAAAATTGTAAAATGATAATAAATTAGTAGTGCATGAAAGACCTGTTCTAAATCCATGTTGTTATGCTAATGATGGAATCATTGGCATGTCCCACTTTTTCAAATGCTGCCACCTATCAACTGCCTGCATTCTAACCCTCAGATTTCTTTCTCCGCCTGTCAAGACTAGACGCTCGGAGATCTTCTCCTCAACATCTCTTCACAAATACCTAGAAAATAAAAACTTAAGTATAACTTTTATTTTCAACTGCTGCCCTTATCTAGTATTTATTTTGGTAACAGTATTTTTAGTTAAATTACATTGCTTTTCTCGGTTTCTCACAGTTCGGTATAATCTGTGAAAAACCAGGGTTTTCTTAGCCTTAGCAGGTTTTTTTCCCCTAGTTTATGTTTATTTTACATAAAAAGCTAAAAATGATTTTATTTGTGTAACCGCTATTCTCGGTTACTGAACCGCTAATACCGGTTCCTTTTATCATCGTTTCCTGGTTCCGCTCGGTTCTTCGATCGGTTTCTGAATTGACCGCAACCAATAGATTTGTTTTAAAAATTCTTTCAAATTATGTATTTTATTGTGGTTGCGGTTTTTCTTCTACTATGTCAGAAAAACTGAAGAAAAAGACAGGTGAACCCGGTTTCAAAAACTGCACGGAGTGCGGAGAGGTCTTTGCCAAGGCAGATAAACACAGTTCTTGTGTCATCTGCCTTGGTTTTGACCATTTAACATACTAACGTACTAAAAGCCAGCAGAATAGGCCAAATGGTCTGTCTTGTCTGCTCGAAAGCCAGCAACCTAGTGGCTGTTTGCCTCACCACCCCCCCAGCCCCATGAGGGTCTTTTCTAGATTCAGTTTTCCCTTGTACCTATCCCACCCCTTCTTAAAACCCTCCACTGTGCCCTCCTCCATCAGCCTCCCGGGCAGCGCATTCCACAGCTCCACCACCCTGTCAGTGAAAAAATGCTTCCTACGCTCCCCCCTGTAATTTCCCCCTTCCAGCTTCCATTCATGGCCCCTGGTTGTTCTCTCCCCCCATCCTTTTAGCCTAAACAGCTCCTTGGTTCCACTCCTGGTTACTCCCTTTACATACTTGAAAACCTCTGTCATGTCTCCACTATCCCTCTTCTCCTCCAGCGAGTAAAGCCCAAGCTCTTCCAGTCTCTCTTCATAAGGCCTCCCCTCCATGCCCTGAATCATCGTGGTCGCTCTCCTCTGGACCCTCTCCAGCAGCGCTATGTCCTTCTTCAGATGAGGTCTCTAGAACTGTACACAGTACTCGAGCTGCGGCCTGACCAAGGCATTATATAGAGGGAGGATCACCTCCCTCGTTCTGGATGCAATTCCCCTGGCTATGCAACCCAATATCCTGTTTGCTTTGGCTGCAGTTCTTTTACAATTTTCGTAGTTATTCATTTTGACATCTACCACCACCCCTAAATCCCTTTCTGCCAATGTGGCATGCAGTGATCCCCCCCCCCCGGGTGTATACATGGCCGGGTTTTGACCCCCAAATGAAGTACCTTACATTTCCTGGCATTAAATTTCAGTCCCCACCTCCTTGACCACCCCTCCAGGGTATCCAGATCCCCCTGGACTGTTTCCCTCGCTTCTTCACAATCCACCAGTGCTCCCAGTTTTGAATCATCCGCAAAGAGACTCAACCTATTCCTAACCACCCTCTCTATATCCGAGACGTAGGCATTGAACAAGAGTGGCCCCAATACTGAACCTTGAGGGACCCCACTGATTACCTTCCTGGGGGAGGATAGTATCCCACCCACCATTACCCTCTGTAAACGCCATTTGAATGCAGATTGTGAGGTATGCAAACTTTTCCTGAGAAGACGCTTGAAAAATGTCTGGAAAGGTTGAAAAAGAAAGTACCTCTTCCTAAGGGTCCCTCTGGCTCTGACCAGCTGATACCCTGTGGGGCTGTGGGTGAAACCACAGTACCCATTACTTCAACCCCTGTTACGGGTACAAAAAGATTGGTTGAACCGGCTAGCTGTCTGGTTCCAGCAAAAAAGACTAAAGAAACAAAGCACAGTGAACCCCCTGCTGGTCAGCCTAAGGGTACTTCTATGGTGCCATCTGCCTTGCCTTCTCCTCTAGAAATAGCACAGGCTTTTAAAATTTTGCAAGGTCTGCTGCCTGCAGATCCACAGCCCCCATTTCAGACCCCTGTTGCTTCCAGCCAATCTTCTTTTCAGGAAGATGTTGGTGAAGAGGAGGGTGGGGAGCCTGTAAAGCCTGAGGTCTCCCCCGAACAGGAGTTTGGCTTTCCCCCCAGATCTTCTGAGGATTACTCTTCACATTTTTCCTTTGTTAGGAAAATTGTGGATGTTTTGGATATCTCTACCACAGAGCTGGTAGAGGATGAGGAGGAAGCTGAATATCTTGAAATGATGGGGTTAACACCCACTAAAAAGCTGTTGCTCCCTATTAGTAAGTTTTTTAAAAGGGATGCTCTCAAGCTCCTCCAGACACCTGGGACTGTCCTTCCTTTGGATAAAGTTGCATACAAAATACCAGCTTGACAGGGAAGGGGCTGAATTTCTTTATTCAAACTCTGACCACCAGGGGGTGGTGCAAGCTGCTGCCTGTGACGAGGCAAAAGTCCCTTTGGCCTCTCACTCTCCAGAGAAGGACTCTCACAAAATGGACAGTATGGCCAAGAAGGGCTATTTGTCAGTCTCTCTGGCCATCAGGCAGGCTAATTTCCAGGCCTATGTGGCTCAATACCAGAAGACTCTGGCAATCTGTGCTGGCTATAGCTGATAAGGTTCCATCCACCTTATCCACAGGCCTAGCTGAAACTGCTAGGTTTGGCATGAAAGCTGCCAGATACTAGTTTCAGATGGCAGCAGATGCCAACGACATTGCTGCCAGGTAGATAGCTAATACCATTGCTCAATGGAGGTTTGCATGGTTGAGAACCACAAACCTCTCACAGGACACTCAGGATAAGGCCCTATATTTTTGTGTGGAAGGTAACTCCCTCTTTGGGAGTCACACAGAGGCCTATATGAAAAAGGTGGACGAATATAAAACCACCTTTAGGAGCAATTCTGCCAAAGAAAAGGCTACTTCCTCCACAGGGCCCTACAATAGGGGAGGCAGGAGCAGACAGTTTGACAGCAGGCCTTTTTACCTGGCCATGGCTGTACCCCAGGTACCTCAATACCCCCAGCAAGGATGTTTTAAAGGGGGCAGGAGGAGTTCCAGACGTGGCTCCCACTCTCAGCCCCAAGCCAAGCAGGATCCCTGACTAGCTGTCTCAGGCCGCCTCCCGTTCTCCAGTAGGGGGCAGATTGACCCATTATTTCCAGGCCTGGAAAAATATCACCACAGACAGAGGTGGGTCCTGGAAATAGTGGGTCAAGTTTCAAATCCTTCCCCTCTCAAAAAACAAGAGCTTTCAAACCAGCTTCCCTTCTGAAGAGGAAGCTGTTGCTAAAAGCGGTGGAACCAGTGCCTCCACAGCACAGGGGAAAAGGGCTTTACTCAAGATATTTTCTTATACCAAAGAAAAATGTGGAGGTGCGGCCTGTCTTAGACCTAAGGGTCCTCAACAGGCACTTAACAAAACCAAAATTGAGAATGGGGACACTGTCTCTGATTCTGCCAGTACTCCAAAATGGGGACTGGCTGGCATCCCTGGACCTAAAAGATGCTTATTTCCACATCCCCATAAGGGAGTCTCATAGAAAGTATATTAGATTCAGACTCCCTTCAGGTCACTATCAGTTCTCAGCCCTGCCATTCGGTCTCACCTCAGCTCCAAGGGTGTTCAGAGTGTCTGGCAGTAGTGGTGGCACACTTGCGAAGGCAAGGTGCCACAGTGTTTCCCTACCTGGACGACTGGCTAGTGGTGGGAAAGTCTCCACAACAGTTAAGGGAGCACTTGCAGCTCACCCTGCAACTTCTTGAATCCTTGGGGTTCATGCTAAATTTAGAAAAGTCAGTTCTTCTTCCCACACAAGTTCTGCAATTCATAGGAACAGAACTAAATACCAAAGAGGGCAGAGCTTTCCTACCCCTGGACAGGGTAGAAAGCATCTTACAACTAGCAGATTCTTTCAAACTGAATGTGCCAAGAACTGCAAGGCAATTTCTTCAACTCCTGGGACACATGGCAGCTGCCACAGGCACAGTGATGGGCTTCAGGTTTCAGATGAGACATTCAGTTCCACTTAAGGGCTCATTGGTCTCAGAGAAAGGATCACTTTTCAGAATTGGTCCCAGTAACGAAAACATTCATCTAGGCCCTGCAGTGGTGGAAGGAGGAAGCCAACCTCAAAGAATTGGTCCCCTCCCAAAGGGAGCGTCCCTCAGTAATTCTCACAACGGATGCGTCCCTGTTTGGGTGGGGGGCCCATCTGGCAGAGCACACTACCCAGGCACTTGGTCAAGTGCGGAGTCTCTCCTACATATGTCTGTTGGAGCTCAGGGCAGTGTTTCTGGCAATGCAAGTTTAGACACCACTGATACAGGAGAAGGTGGTTCAAGTAAGAACAGACAATACCACCACCATGTATTACATAAACAAGCAAGGGGGAACAAGGTCAGGTCTACTTTGCACAGAAGCAATGCAAATCTGGACCTAGGCAAACTCTCTAGGAGTCTCTCCATAGGCCATTCATCTGCCAGGCAAGGACAATGTTTTGGCAAATGCCCTAAGTCGAACCAGCCAGGCCAATCACGAATGGTCCCTGAACAGGCAGGTGGTGCAAACCATATTCAGAAGGTGGGGGAATACAGAGATAGATCTCTTTGCCTCCCACCAGAGCCACCACCTCCATAGTACTGTTGCAGGCCTCCAGCAGTGGGCTCAATTCCCCTGGATGCTCTCATTCTGGACTGGTCAGGAAAGTACCTGTATGCCTTCCCTCCATTTCCTCTGGTGTACAGGGTACTGCTCAAGCTCAGGCTTCAGTCAGCCACAGTGATACTGGTAGCCCCAGACTGGGCCAGACAGCCATGGTATTCCCTACTGCTCTTTATGTCAGTGGACAAACCAATACACCTTCCCAGGAGGTGCAGTCTGCTGACCTCCAATCTGGGGAGGCTCCTATACCTGAACCTCAAGTCACTCAGACTCAAAGCTTGGCTCTTGAGGACCTAGAATACACTGACTTGCACTTCTCTGAAGGGGTCATGGATGTTTTAAGGGTGTATAGGAAACCCTTTACTAAGAAAACCTATGCTGCAAAATGGAAGGTTTTCTATTTGGTGTTCCACCAGGCACATAGTGCCAGCACAGGCAGGAGTGCCACTTGTGCTGGACTGTCTGGGTGACTTGCATTATTTGGGATTGCAGTCCTCTACACTGAAGATTCATTTGGCTTAAGTTTATGCTTATACCTCAGCAGGTAAAGTTGCCTCTGTGGCATCGAACCCCATCTTTAAAATGTTCTTTAAGGGTCTATCTCACTTGCACCCACCATTCAGAGAACCGGTTCCAGCATGGGATCTCAACATTTGTATCGCTATGCTCATGGGTTCCTCATTTGAGCCCATGTTTTCAGTACTCCTGAAGTATGTTATATGGAATACAGTATTTTTGGTAGCCATCACTTCAGCCAGACGAATCAGTGAACTTCAGGCCCTATGAATTAAGCAGGACTACATCTCCTTTCACAGGGATAAAGATGTCCTTAAAACTAATAGGAAATTCCTTCCCAGAGTGGTTTCTGACTTTCATCTAAACCAAACTATCACTCTGCTAGTGTTTTTCACTGAGCATTCTTCTTCTGGTGAATATAGATCGCATAGTCTTGATGTCAAGAGAGCTTTGAGCTACTACATGATGGCTACAAAGCCCCACAGGCAGGACAAGACACAGCTTTCCCTCACTTATGGGGATGTGGGAAAGGGTAGTCCAGCACCTAAAAGGTCCATTTCTAGCTGGATTGTTCAGTATTGTCAATTTTGTTATTCCAAAGTGGGCAAAGAAGCCCCAGCAGGGCTCAGAGCACATTCCACAAGAGGAACAGCTTCCAGGGATGTCCCTTTGCTGGATATCTGTAAAGCAGCTACCTGGAGGTCAGTTCACACATTTACCAAACATTACAGCCTGGATATGCAGGCTAAGGCTGATGCCAGGTTTGGTACAGCTGTCCTGCAGAGCCTGTTTTAAAAATAGGTTCTGTTCCAGCCTTCAGCGGTACTGCTTCTTAGTCTGCAGAAGAGTTGGGGATATTGGAGTATTCCTGGGGTAAGAAGAAAAAGTTACTTACCATAGTAACCTTGTTTCTCCCAGGGGATACTCCAGTATTCATAACTATCCCACCCTGCCTCCCCTACCAGAACCAGTGGTGTCTGCATTCCATGCTGTACCTTTAGGGTATGTATGCCACATTCTGGCTTTTATTGAAACTAGTTTCAGTGGTTTTTCCTCCTCTCAGGTGATTCTGACATTGGAGACTGTATTGTGTGTGAATATATTTAAACATTTTTTTTCCTCCAGTTGGAGGCTGGTTGTGGGACTTTTAAGTTTTAATGATTTATAAATCTTTTGGGCCCTGTCTTTACAGGTGTCCACGAAATCTGATTGCTAGAATGTAGGCAGTTGATAGGTGGCAGCATTTGAAAAAGTGGCACATGCCAGTGATTCCATCATTAGCATAATGTTCTATCTCCAGGCAGATCTGGCTTAAAGGCACAGTGCAGAAGAGTTACAGATATTGGAGTATCCCCTGGGAGAAACGAGGTTACTATGCTAAGTAACTTTTTCTTACTGGTCGAAGGGGTGAGTTGTGGTCAAGGCCATTGACAACTCTGCTTCCAAGTTAGAAGAAACTTCAAAGACAGCCCTTGACTGTTTACCACCATGGGCCACCCTGGTATCCTCATCCTAGATGATCTCCGCTGATAGCTTACCTGGCAAGCCAGTGGCAGGGCAGGACTCCTTGGCTAGTGTTTCAAACCATTGTTGAGGTGGATGTGGTGCCACACAAAGTGGAGGTGAAGTAGACACAGGGGACTACGGAGTAGGATGAACCAGCAAGGAAACGGCCAGCGAAGACCACTGGACTGAAGGTCCAGGGCAGAGCCCTACCCCTCCCAGCAGTGGTCCAGTGCTGCAGAATGAGCTCCTCGTAGCATTGACATATCCTGCATTGATGCCTCTCCTCACCTGAAGACGAAGAGGTTGAGGGGCATTGACTGTGCTGCCTCCCGGTCAAGCGGGATCAAGAGCACACGTGGCACCTCAACCGTAGCTGTTGACCTGAAGGGCAACATTGATGGGAGTACTCCAGAGGGTTGGTTTAAACTACTTGCTTTGGCAGGGTAACCATTTTAGGTGCGCAACCACCAGGAGGCAGCTCCTGAGGTATCTCATCCGATTGCACTGACTGGGCCTTATTCTGAGTGAGGACAGGGAGCACCGGAAGCTGGAAGCTCGACTCCTTGTTGATCTCCTCTAACAACCGGTTGATTGACTCGAGAAAAATCCTGATTGCTAGCTGGACTGGAATCAAGGTCAAGAGGCCCACTGCGGTTATCATGGAGCCCTCAACTGTAGGAGGTTCGACTAAGGCTGAGCGGTTGGGGGAGTTGAAGAAGCAGGAAGGGTGTGATCTTTCTCATTTCCACAGTGACGCTGCTTTTTATGCTTCTTGCGATGAGAAGGGCTCTCCTTTAAAATCTGGAGGGCCATACACATTTCCCTGAAGTCATCAGAAAATGTCCCTCTGCTGGGTCCATTCGAGAACAGCGCCAGGACCGATGAGGAACTTATAGCAGCCACTGCTGCCTCTTCTTCGATGACTGCAAGCTGAGCAGCAGACTTGGCAGCTGCCGAGGCCAGTTTGTGGTCTTTGGGCCTTCCTAAGGCCAACCTGGCCATCTGTTCTGCGATGGACACTAGTACCATGGCTTGGCACTTACTGCAGTTTGAGATGCTGTGTTGATTGCTCAGGCAGTAGATGCAGGCCATCTTCTGCCTACACTGAGTGTAGAATTTAAACCCTAGAATCTTGCCTTCCATTGTCAGTTGTGAAGCGGAGCTGGAAGACGCTGAAGTAACTTTAATGTTGAATGTAGACTGAAAAAGTCGAACATCAGTCTAAATAAAGTACTTGAAAGCTCAAAATTCTTCAGTGCTGCAGAGCTGTGGAGGAGGAAACATGTCACTTCCAACGGAAAGAAAGCTCTGATGTCATGGGGTGAAGCCAGATAATATAGCAGTGGGGTGGTGGGAGGAGCTTAGCCTAAAGGACATTCTGATGACTCCGCTGTCTCCGGGAGCACTGCTAGTGTGTGGATAGCAAACTTTATCCATTCCCTTAGAACTTATATTTCTACCAACTGAGATTCAGTTCACTAGCAACAATCTGGCAGACCCTAAGCAGTCTTCCTGGAGGAGTGGGCAGGGCTTGCACCCCAGCTGCTTGGTAAACAGAGACTGGAGCACTGAGGCACCAAACGCAGCTTTGAGACGTGTGAGCTTTTGACCACATAGCTGTACAGATCCCCTTGATCATGATGTACCTGGCAGCAGCCACAGAGACAGTGGTGTGCCTGGAGGAATGAACCTTTAACCTCTTGGATGGCTTCGTACCAGCCAGCCCGTAGCACAGATCGAAAGCAGTGATCCACCTGCCAATAGTCAGGTTAGCTGCCAGTCTGTCAGAGGCAGCTTCAGCATAGGTGACAAACAGCTGGCAAGCCTCACCAAGATTCCCTGCTGTCTGTGCCTTACAGTAGGAAAATCTTCTCTGTAGGTCCAGGTTATGGAACCTGTGTTGGGCGTCTGAAGTAGTTTTTTTTTGTTTTTTTTCCCCCAATTTCTGTTTTGTCTCTTCTCTTCCTCTCTGGCCCCATTCCGGAACGGTCCCCCTAACCCTATTACCCGAATTGTCTGGATCTTACCAGTTATCCATCTGTCCTCTGCCAGTGGACCGGAGAACCCAGTTGCCAGTGTGGGGCCTGCAGGGGAACAAGCCTTTATCCTGCCAGTTGGGTGTTTTTCCTATGTTTTCTCCCTGGACTCACGATGCATGCAGTGACAGATTGGGCGAACACCACCTCTACAGAAACATCCCCTGCGTTAAGCAGGTGGGAAACCTTCCTTGGCATCCTGCTTCACTGCCACCTATAGCTTCCAGGTGGCAGCCACCTAGCGGGACTCATAAACCCACCTCTCCCCCAAGGAGGTGAGCTGTCCTTGGGATGCTTATCCTCCCTCCACCGGCCGTACTCTGAGTGACCTGCATCAGTTTCCAGACCAAATTCATTATCAGTATGACAGCATTTTTACAGTAGGACTTTCAGGTATAAAATCCAAATGTTTATTGACATAAGAGCTGTAACGTCTGAGCTGGTCTGTCGGTGCAGTGGTAGCGCTAACGCTTGCAACACTGGCAACCAGGGTTTGGTAGTGGTTCTTGGGGGCCTCCCTCCTTTTCTGGGGAAGGAGACTGTATGATTCCTCTTCTACAGCACCAGCTGGGTGATCACATTTGGCGTTACAGGCAGGGGCATGCCTTTGGTTGGGGGGATGATGGCCTATGCCGTGGAACTGCACTCTTCATCTGCATGCACTTAGGGGTGGAAACACAAAGGAAAATGACTCCCTCTTCCTATAGATGCTGGATCTGTGTAAATCCCAGCTCTGCCTCCTCACCGTCTTCTGTGGACCACTGTTGGGGCGGCTGTGTCCCCCAACCTTGGCCTTGCATGGAAGGGGGCTATCCAGCAGCATAATGCAGATGGGTGAGTGTGGTGGAGAGGCACAGGGGTTATGTGCCTTGGTGCCTCTGAGCAGACAGGCATGGGGGAAGAGGGGAAGGGAAGGGAAGGGAAAAACTCCAGATTAAACAAACAAGAAAAGTTGGTTTTGAACAGTACACTTTAATTATCTTTGAACAGAAACTTGATGGATTTGAATGCAAAAGACTTGCACAGCTTTGGTGAGGTATATGTGAAGCAAACACCTGAAAAGCAACTATTATTTTCTCTTTTCTAGGTATTTGTTTGTTTATGGAAAGGTTGTAAAGTATACAACACACCTTCCACCAGTCAAAGTTGGTTACAGAGGCACATGCTGACACACAGTGGAGACAAACCTTTTAAGGTAAGGTGGACTGAGTATATGAAAATATCCTTTGTTCTTCTTTCCAGGTTATCATTGGGATCAGTCAGTAGCTGGTGTAATTACATTCTCCAGCTAGAGAGGCTGACATACAACCTAAGCTGTGACTTATTTGTTTTGCTTTTTGTTTGTTGACCTGGAAAGGAGGGCTAGGAAACATTTCCTGCCTTCTGCTTCATGCCAGAGGATGGGATACAGATGCAAGCCGACTTGATATTGAACCTGGTTAATCTGTTGGTTGATTAGAGAATGAGGGGAAATTTAGCCTGGGTATTGAAGAAATTCCACTACTGTTTTTGAAAAGGTGCCATGGGATCTTTACTATCTGACTGAACAACCACCGGAAAGAGGCAGACGGGACCTTGGCTTCATTTCTCGTCCAAATGACAGGTGTCTCATCCTAAAGACTGATCATCATGGAACTGTGCCTCTCCCATTATTCCAGTGATAGTAAGAGGACAGTTCTTATGTGTACTAAAGGAGAAGTTGCATTTGCTCTTTTAAATTGGTACATGTTGAGCTGGCCCGGTGGGGCTGAGGCACCAGACGCCTTACCTTGCGCTACGCCGGCGATCCGTGTTCGGGAATGAGCACGGGCCGCCGGGGATTAGCAGGGGAGGAGAAGAATTGAGCGTCCAAGGGACTGCTCTCCTCCTGCAGGGAGGGGGGACGTCGGTGGTCGGCTCCCAACTGGCCCCTAGTGGAGGCTGGGTGGCAGTGCGCCGATGCTGCAGAAAGGGGCGGAGATGGAGCAGATGCCTGGAGGAGCACATGCGGACGCGTGCACGCTCTGTCTGCCAGCGTCATTGCACGCCACATCTCCAGGGCGAAAAAGTGGAAAATTGGCTCCTGGTCAGGCATCATGAGCTTCCGACCTCTACGGCTTGATCCCGAATGGCGCTTCCTCGTCTGGATCCTTACTGGTGAGCCGAGCTGAGGGGGAGAGGCTCCTCACCACCCTGCCATGGGGGGCAGCTGTGGGGGAATTGAGAAAATTGGCCTGATGTTGGGGATGCCGGCCGGGATGTACAGCTGAGTGGGGCGCCACGAGGAAGAAACAGATAGCAAAATAATAAATAAATTCGTACATGTTAGCACAGCATACTTATCCATATCTGCTTACAAAGCGGGTCAGACATGATGGACCTGGAGTGCCTTCCAGCATAAACTATTATGTTACTGTGCTCTCAGCTTCTGTCATGCTTTAAGTTTTTTTGAAATGTTTTATTGCCGCCCCTGCCCCGGTAACTCACTGCATGAAAAATTTTTGTTTGTTCACAAACAGATATAATTCTTATTACATTAGGTAAGACTATTTCACACAGATTAGATAATGGTCACAGCTTTCTTCTGGTCTTCAGCTGTAAATACTCTGTTAAAACATTTGGGGGGGGGAGCTTGGACAGAGTGCAGAGTTCGTGCTTTAATGTTCTAAAATTCAGTCACCAGGGCAACAACTCAAGGCTGAGATAATACAGTTTGTATGAATCACTAATAAACACTCTACTAGAAAAATCTTTACTAGAGTGAGTAGTTTTTCATATAAACCATTTATAGTACCATAACAGAATCAAAGTAATGCTAAAATTACCACACTTCCTTAGTTGTACTAGACTACTACAGTTGCAGGTAGGTAACCTCACTACTTGGATTCATCCATGGTTCCACACTATAGCAGATTACTGGTGGTGGTGGTGGTGGTAGTGGTAGTGGTGGTGGTAGTAGTAGTAGTAGTTTTTATTTATTTCTGGTGCCCTCCTTGAGGCCCAGGGCACCATTACAAAATAATGTACATCAACAGTCACCTACTGCATAGCCTAACATAAACATAAAAACTAAATTCCATAAACCACTAATCAATCAGTTAACTAAAATCAGTTAAAATACATAGTAGAGCCAAATATAGACATAAGTAAAATTCCCAACCAATAATAAATGAACTGGCTAAAATCAGTTAAAATACACATTGGAGCTGAATGCCTGGGTAAAAAGGTAGGTTTTAAGGTCTTTTTAAAATATTTCAACCGATGGTGCCTCCCTCAGAGCCCTCGGTAATGAGTTCCAAAGTGTTGGACCAGCCACCCCGAAGGCTCTGTCCCCAGATGTTTTTAATCGAGTTTGGGAGATTACCAGGAGGCCCTCACTGGAGGAATGGAGGGGCAAAAGGGACAGTACGGATGCAAGAGATCTTGCTGGCAGCCAGGACACAGGCCATGCAGGCCTTGTAGGGTAATAACCGATCTTACAGGAGGTGTGCCACTTTACTGGAACTAGTGCAGATTCCGCAGTGCGGGGTGATTTGGTAGGACCTAGGGAAGCCTGTCAACAATCTTGCAGCTGCGTTCTGCACCAGCTACAGGCATCACAGCGCACTTCCACTGACCCCAAGGTAGAGGGCATTGCAGTAGTAGAGGTGTGACATCATGAAGGCATGTACTAGTGAAGGCAGGTCCTTATGGGGAATAAGAGAATGGATCCATCTGATACTTCTGAGATGGTAGAAACCACTCCAGATGACAGCTGACACCTGAGCCTCAAATGCCAGCCGTTCATCCAGAATGAAGCCAAGATTCTTCACCTGTTGGACAGTGTCAAGACGAGAGGCACTGAGATAGAGGTTCAGTATTCCCTCTGACACCATTTGTCCCCCTTTGCTACCCATCTCAAACACCAGTATTTCAAGTTTTTTTTCAGGATTGAGCCACAGCCAGCTTGAGGACACCTAGCCCTGGCTCTCTGCCAAATATTTGTTCAGTACGTCCACTGCCCTCTGATCTTGGTGTGCAAAAGACAGTTGAGTATGATCTGCATAGCAGCGAAACCCAACTCCATACTGCCTGATGATCTTGCCTCAAGGGTAGCACAAACATCATGGGTGCGAAAGGACCAGTCCCTGGGGAACCCCACAATGCAAGTCCCATGGGCGTGACAAGGAGTTACCCATCACTGCCCTTTGAGACCTGCCCTGAAGGAGGGACTCTGACCAGCACAAAACTGTGCTGGTGAGTCCCCCATATTCTCTGAGATGGTCCAAAAGCAGCCCATGGTCAGTGGTGTCAAATACAGAGGCGAGGTCTAGGAGTATGAGAATTGATCTCTTTCCTCTGTCCCTCACCATGAGCAAATCATTTTGCATCCTGACCAAAGCGGTTTCAGCACTGAATCTCGGTTGAAATCCCGACTGGAGATGCCGATAGATTTCGAATGTCTCAAGGTGAGTCTCAAGCTGCAACGCAGCCACTTTCTCAGTAACCTTACCTAAGAAAGGCAGGTTAGAGACAACGTCTGTAATTTGCTAGGCTATCCAGGTCCGCAGTTTTTTTCAAAAGGGGTCTCTCAGTGCACTTTTTAATTCAGCTGTAAAGACCCTTTCTGTAGCACTCCACATTGTCAGTGGGTAGTGTTAACTGTATATTATGCACAGTGGCGGAACCAGGTTTGGGAGCATTTGGGAGCTTGGGGGGGCCATTCAGTCAATCATGGGCTCCACAATGGGCACTAAACAGTGAATGAAGATGGTGGTGGGGCACCACTACTCACACTGGAGCAGCCAGGAGGGGAGACCGCCCCCCCAGCCCCCCTCTAGCTCCGCCACTGATTATGCACCCCTACTAGGGGAAATGGCACAGTCCAAAGGCTGTAACAGTTCAGAATGTTTGGCACATGAGCATTCCGGACAGCAGCAACTCTCCAGTCTTTGCTGTGTCATCGAAGTGGAAACAACTAAAAAAAACTTCTGTGAAGAAAATCTGCTTCTGGGGCTGTAGCTCTGCATTGCAGATTGGGGCTACCTGGTGACAGGGAGCACCCCAAAATTAAAATTGTGTCTTTTAAGTTGCGGCTTTCAAATTGGCTAACCTGCTCTCCCCATTTCCACTGCCTGTGCTTGGATTGGGGCCACGTCTGCTTCTTATTTCAGGTTTTGTTTTCCTTAGACAGGACTCCGATTTACTTTTAACAACAGCAGCAAAAAATAGAGGTGCCACAGGTAAGTGCCTGGTTTCTATTTTGGGGTGTTTAGTCTAGTCTAGGGCATTCCCAGGGGGGCTCCCTCCATCTTTAAGCGTCGGGCCCCTCTCCCCAGTTTTTAGGGTCGCTTGTCTTCTTTTTTAGATGGCAGGTATTTGTGATCTGACGTCGGGGGTACTCTTGCAGCAGGCCACACCAATAGAACTACCACCGTCAGGCACTAGGACCAGCCAGAAACTTTTCTAGCTAGCAGTCTTATCTGGGGGCCGCCCATTCAGATGTCACCCTCTGATGTCGGCCAACCCTGTAAGAGTGAGCGGCCACTGCTCCCTCCTCAGTTCTTTTCCTGCCGTCGACCAATGCATGTCGGACCTCCAGAGACCACCGAAAGCTTCAATGGACCACCATTTTCTTGCAGCTTTCACTCAAATTTTATTTTGCACCCTAGTTTAACTTTTTGTTGATTCTTTTTGTATGTCTGACCTGTCCTCAAACCTCCAGGGCAAAGTGCACTTGTGGGAAGCAGCTCCTGGAGAAAGACGGCCACTCTATCTGCATCTGCTGCCTTGGGCTTACCCATGACACTCAGGCCTGTGATATCTGTAAAGGCTTCATCCAGGTCACTCAACACTATTGACAGCGGGCCCTGGAAGAATTCCTTTTGCAGCAGAAGGTTGTCACCATGGAGCAGGAGCTGCAAGCCAAGTTCCTCTTCTTCTCGGCCCTATCCTCGAGGTCTCAGCCCTTCTCCTCCTGTGTGGGGCGCATACACTGGGACATGACTGGAAAAACACTGGTCCTTCCCGCCGAGGTCCCCTCATAAGTCTAAGGCTGCGGCGGGCTCAGCAGCCTCCTCTGCCTCGAATGCCTATCTTCAAAAGGGCTACCATTGGCACCACCACCCACCAACTTCTCTTTATTGGGTAGTGGCTGTTCAGGGGCTGGATCTTCCCAGTCCCCGCAGCCCCAGCTGTTCAGGCCCCTTCTGGTGGCAGGGCCGCAGTCAGGAGGCTCTGCCTGTCTGTCTCAGGCCAGCATGGTGTCATTGAGCTCCAGGTCTTCCCACGCTACCTGTCCGCCATCCTCTTCTGTGCAGGACACTTCCTCTATGACTGACCGTGGACCTGATGCCTTCCGTGGTGTCTCCCCTGGTTGTTCCTAGGTCTCCTTCACCTGCTAAGGAGGTGCCTGTCACCGACACCACTCTCCGAACGACGCTAGTCTCTTCTAACCCAGCGCTAGCCAGGCCTTTTCCCCCTCCAGCGCCTGCGTCAGCCCCTCAGTTTACACCAACGCCGGTCCTGCTGCCTACACTGACACTGGTTCCTCAGCCTACGCCGGCACTTATACTTCCACTGCTGCCAGTCCCCCAAATGACGCCGGTGGGCTACCAGACGTCGGTGACAGTGGACTTCCAGTTTATGCTGTCACCGCTCTGGGACTTTATGCAGGCGCGCCTTATTCCTCCACAGGACCAGACCCCACACGTGCCAATGCTTCTGGACCCGATGCTCGTCGTTCAAAGGGACCCACCCTCAGGCACATATTGGCTAATGCCCTGTACCCGTCCTATTCACCTAGTGGATGAAGGAGAGTATCACCCAGACCTCCAAGCCCTGGTTGAATCCAAGGTGTCTGGTGATGACAAGGAGGAGCCTTTCCCCTCGAGGTGTCTTTGGATAGGGAAAAGACCCCAAAATACATTCCTTGGTCCCCCCAGATGACCTGTCTTTTTGTGGGATCGTGAGTCAGACCCAGTCAGCCATGGGATTTGAAACCAAGGAGCTGGATCCCTTCCGATGTCGGTTGACCACCTGCCTCTTACTGGACTGTTCCCCTTGGGGGTTCCCCCATTGAAGGATACATTTGAGGATGCCACCATGGCCACCTAGCGTTGCCCGAGTCCTATACTGGCCATGCCTAGGAAGGTGGACAAACTAGGCAAGGCACCCATGGGCAAGCCTTTTTTCGGGGAGCAACCACAAGCAGACTCTGTCGTCATTAATGCTGCGCATGACTGTACTAAGAGACAAAAGCACCTGAGGGCCCCCTCTCTCAAGTCGCTACATTCACTGTACCATACCCAGCAGATGAGTGCCCCTCGAGTGCCCTTTTGTCGGGCAACTCACAGACCCCGACCAGCCTCTAAGCCCGCCAAGCATAAGACTTCCTCAGCTCTGCCCACCCCCTCCTCCTCCAGCAAGGGCTCCCATGGAGCAGGGGCGGTTCCAGACCCTGCCTCAGCTTGACTTCTTGCCCGACCCCCTCTCACCAGTGGACCTGGCAGAAGTGGTAGGGGGTCAGTTCTCCCTACACAGAAACAGGTGGGTGCAGATCACATGCAACAGCTGGGTATTATAGCTCATAAGCCACAGCCACACTCTGATGCTCATGGAGTGGCCCTCAGAGAGGCCTCCGGTCCCTTTGTCTTACCCTGCAGCTCACATCCCTGTTCTTTGGAAGGAAATCTAGTCCGTGCTTAGGAAAAGAGCAGTAGACCCTGTGCCAGAAGCCCAGCATGGCAAAGGGTTCTACTCCCATTTCTTTCTGGTTCCAAAATGCAGAGGTGACCTCAGGCCCGTTCTGGACCTCAGAGAGTTGAATCTATTCATCCAGTACAGAAAGATCTTCTTTGGTGGTATTTAAGTCATTAGGTCACACCGTAGGAACGTCACTGTCGGAGAAGCAGGATCCACACGCAAGATTTTCCAACAGTACAACTGGGGCTGCCCACACCGACATCACCTGCGGACGTCATCAACCCTGTAATGGCATGAGCTGCCCTGCTCCCACCTCAAGTCTTTCTCGCTATTGACTCCTTTCCCATGGGTCTCCGTGGAAGCTCCATCGTAGTTCACACCATTTTTATCTACCCTTTTTCTTTATCTTTTGGAATCTTCTTTTAATAAAGAGATTCTTTTATCTTGTTTATGTCGAGAGTCATTCCTTCCACCTTTCTCTTTTGTCCATGCCGCTGCGGAAAGAAGATTGCTTCTTCAGATAGCCACACTCTCTGCATCTGCTGTCTTGGGCCTAACCACGGCGTCTCCACCTGTGAACTCTGCAAAAAATTAAATCTTACAACCCTAAGGCGTCGGAAAAAGGCTTTAAAGAAATTCCTTATGGAACAAGAGGTAGCCAGTTCTAGGCAGGAGTCCTCCGGGGCCCCTCCTTCTCAGTTGCTGGTGGGCTCGTTGAGCTCTCAGGCCTTGAAGGCCTGATAAAAGTCCTCAGGGGAAAAGTAATAAAAAAAACTGTGACCGGGATCAGTCTCCCTGGACCCACTCCCGTTCCCCGATGGCTTCTTCCTCCTCTTCCGGGGGTACTCCTGTTGGCTGCTGCAGTACCAGCGTCCTCTCCTGCGCAGGCGTCTGCTCCTACCAGGCCCGTACCAACAGCTCCTCCTCCTCCTACCTTTCAGGGAGGCCAACCGTCGACTGTCTGGTCATCTGGCCCCTTGGACCTCAACCCCAGACCCTCCGTCGTGGCCTGATGCCTTTCCAGGCCCTCAAACACCGGGGCTCTCTGACTCTAAAGACCTGATGGATGAGAGTTGGCCCGGTGGTGCTGAGTGTTGGCGCTGGGCGCCTGGCAGACCGGGTTCAGGAATGAGCCCGAGCCGTCAGGGGTCAACAGGGAGGACTAGGATGAGCTTCTGCAGACTGCTCTCCTAGTCCTGGGGGGCTGGGGAATTTCACCGGCTATAGTGGCCCCGAGGCACTACTAGCATCGGTGACACTAGAGGGGGGAGCACGGCAGACGTTGGCACGTTGTACCCGGACTTCATTGCATAGCCGCGCTCCAGGGGCAATCGGAGGAAAATGGCTGGGTGCAACCATGCAGCTTGATGGCCGCGCTTCGAGCTGCGCGGAGGACTTCGGCGGAGTCCTGTCGGGGAGGGTCTGGGACTGTCCTGGCTGGTAGAGGCAGAGGGGGAGCCCTCCAGCAGGATGGCATGATGGCTGTCCCGGATCCTCCTGGGTGCAGTTTGAGCTACTCAGCACTCCGGGTGTGTGGAACCGGCTGCTGGATGACCCAAGCCAGAGTGTGCCGCAGCAGGGGAGAAAATATGAAATGATAAAAAAGACCTGTTGTGGACCTTAATACCATTTTAACTACTCCGACGATGGCTCTTGTGCACCAGCTAGGTATGCAAAGACTTGTATCCCCAGTGCCATCGGGCGCTCCATCGTCATCGATGCCAATTCAGCCTTATTGGGTTGTACCCTTTTGGGAGCCGTCGATCTGTTGTTCGTTGAGCCCTGAGTTAGAGAGGAGTGATGCTGAAGAGGAGCACCATCCTAACCATATCCTCCCTGAGGAGGAAGACGAAGCTCCTTCCTTGGACAGGTCTATAGCCTCTTCGGTGAGCAAGGACTCTGTGAAGCACACTCCCAGGTCCCCCCTGGAAGACCCCATCTTCTTCAACATCATGAAGCAGCTGTCTTCCGCCATGGGCTTCCACACTGAGGAGGATGCCACCAGAAGGGACCTACCTGGTGGTCATTTTGGAGATCCCAGAATCTCCTCCAAAGGTCATTCCTTCCATTTTTTCAGCCTTGAGGAGTGGAACCACTGCAGCATTTCACTGCCCTGACATGGTCCCTGCCATGCCTCAGAGGGAAGACAAGCTATATCATGCCCCTCAGGGCCTGCCCTATTATGCTGCCCTGCCTGAGACTGATTCAGTAGTCATCAAGGCTAACAGGTTCAAGGTGCCAGAACACCTTAACTCCCTCCCGCCTGACAGGGAATCTAGGAGGAATGACCTTGGGGGTAAGATTGCAAATTACTTGTCCCATATGGTCAAGTAACAAAATACCATATGGAAGAAGGGCAGGGCAGCTGCTCAGGTCCTCCCAGAGGGTACCCAGAAACAGGAGGTCCTTAAGTCTCTCCAGGGTGCCGAGGATATCAGTAAACACCTCTTCAGGGCCTTGTATGATATGTTGGACACTGTTGCCAGGGCTGCCGCCACAGGTATTTGCCTTTGTAACCACACCTGGCTAAGGGTATCTGGTTTTGCGGTGGATGTTTCGCAAAAGGTGCTAAATGCCCCTTTCAATGGCCCAAAACATTTTGGGAATGATGTCCAGGACATAATCAATGATTTGCAGGCCTCTGGCAGAGCCATCAAATCTGTCCACTTGCTGTGCTATACCCAGCCTAGGAGAAGACAGAGGCAGCCCTTTAGTAAGGTGTCCCACAAGTCTGATGTGGACTCTAGACTCCAGAGCAAAAGGAAGGCCACTTCCACCTTGTCTACCACCTCCTCCTCGGGTCCTGCCACAAAACGGCCCAGAGACAGCGGATCAACCCCAGCAGCTGGATCCACCTCCACCTGACTTCTTGCCAGACTTCTGGTCGGGGACTCTTGCGGTTCCCGACCAAGAGGTGGTGGTCGGAGGTTGGTTCTCCATCTCAGTCAATGGAGAGCCATAACTTCAGATGTTTGGATTCTTCAGATTATGGAGATGGGTCACACTCTGGAGCTTTTGGAGCAACCCCCAGAGACTCCTTCGGTACACTCTGTAGATCTGCCATCCCTAGTGTGGACTACTATTTTCTGTTATACAGCACAGGGTATAACAGTATTTACTGATGTTTGCTATGATGTACTTACAAACTACAATCTAGCAGATATATATTTGTGGTCTTAGTGCGCCGCCTACAGGTATTAGTCATAATGCTATGATCAGCACAATGTAATGAATCATTCTATTGTAATGCAAAGTAGCTGTAGTTAGCATAATACTTATCACTGTGTATGTGCAACATATAACGGCCTTGGGTGCGAGTCGCCCACTATGTACACCAATAGAAATGCTTTGTGTTGCATCTGTACTATGCAAATGAGCCTGTTACCAGGTAACCGGACCCTCTCATCTGTAAGTATATAGCTTTGTGCAAGAGTATTGTTCTCCAAGTTTAGTAGTTTTGTTATGTGGACACCCGGTGTTCGGAGGTTCCGGACTTCCAACAGGTATTATTGCTGTCCATTTTACATGTTGTGGAGAATAAACCTTTATTCTGTAGCACCTGTCATCTGTGTTGTGTTTTGCTATCAGGTTTAGATCCTGTCAAATCAAACACCTCCACCTGTCTTCTAGACCACACAGCAGTCCTTCAGGAGGAGGCACACTCCCTTCTGTGTAAGAGGGCGCTTGAGCCAGTGCCCAGACAGCAGAAGAACAGAGGATTCTATTCCAGGTTTTTCCTGGTCCCCAAAAGAATCTGAGACCTGAGTCCTATTCTAGATCTCAAAGATCTCAACCTCTACATTCAGTGCAGATAGTTTCGCATGGTCACTCTGTTAGGTCTGTTGCTCTGCTCAAACAGGGCGACTGGCTGTGGTCTCTCTATATGCAGGAGACTTACCTACATGCTTTGATGTGTCCACCACAGATGGTTCTTATGGTTTCTTTTTCAGGTCGAACATTACCAATTCAGAGTCTTGCCATTTGGCTTATCCTCTGCGCTGCAGGTCTTTCCAGAATGCTTAGCAGAGGTGGCTGCTGCCCTTCGGCGAGAAGGCCTGTACGTTTTCACCTACCTTGACAACTGGCCTCTCAAGGCCCCATCCAGGGACCAGCTCCTCAGGACTCCGGAAAAAAACATCCTGTTGTTCCACTCCTTGGGCATTACTGTAAATCTGCCCAAGTCCATCCTGACCCCGGCTCAAAGACTGCAGCACATATGGGCCATTCTGAACTCTGTGCAGGGCAAGGCATTCCTGCTGCTGGACATAGTGGAATGCCTTATATCACAGGCTCAGGTAGTGGCTCAGAGCCGTTATGTCTCCATAAGGGTTTACCTGAGGCTCTGGGTCTTAAGGCCGTGGCCATTGCTACTGTTCTCCTGGCCAGACTGCATATGCCGGTGCTCCAGTGGACCCTCTGGGTACAGTGGGACCAACACATCGACAACCTGGAGTAGCTGGTGCTGGTCTCCTCTCTGGTCCGCAAGGTCCTTCAGTGGGGGATGGAACCCCAGAACTTTTAAGAGGGCCCATTTCTCATCTCCCCAAGCAGATCCTAACTACGGATGCCTCCAGTGTGGGCTGGGGATGCACTTAGGTCCCTTTCAGACTCTGGGCACCTGGTCCTTGATCGAGACATCCCTCTATATAAAATGATCCTGGGCCTCGAGTTTTCTGGCGAGATACATTGTTTGAATGGGAGGTTCCTTTATTCCTTCCCTCCATTTCCTCTGATTCAGAGGGTGCTTATCAAGCTGCAGATGGTGGGGGCCAGCATGATCTTGGTAGCACCTTACTGGCCGTGACAGATATGGTTTCCATTACTGCAACAGTTAGCAGAAGAATTTCTGGTGCCTGTACCTCTCTGCAGCTATCTGCTAATGCAGGCTCAGGGGACACTGGTCAATCCGAATCTCAAGTCCCTTCGTCTGCATGCCTGGCTGCTGAGGATGTAGCCATTGACCAGGGTCTCCCAAAAAGTGGCTGACATCCTGGTGGCAGCTAGGAAGCCTTTCATTAGGGCTGCCTACACCTTGAAGTGGAAAAGGTTCGCTGTCTGGGCAGCCAAGCACCATCTGGACCCTTTCACCTGTCCAGTGAGCCAAATCCTGGACTACGTGATATCACTGTCAGACGCAGGTCTCCAGTATTCCTCCCTCAAGGTGCACCTTTCGGCTGTATTGGCCTTCCATGAGCTGGGGGATGGTCGCAGAGTAGCTCAGCTAGATGTGACCTGCACCTTTCTCATAGGCATCTTGCATCTGAAGCCCCCAATCTGCAGCCCTGTCCTGGCTTGGGATTTGAATTTTGTTTTGCAATAATTGATCCTGTCTCCGTTTGAGACAACCGCGACTTGCAGGCATTGCTTCCTTTCATGGAAACAGTTGTTTTGGTTGCTATCACTTCTGTTTGAAGGATTTCTGAGCTTCAGGCTCTCTGGTGTGAGGAGCCTTATTTGATTTTTCACCGAGACAGGATGTCTTTGTGCATAAGCCCTAAGTTTCTTCCCAAGGTGATGTCTGAGTTTACCCTGAACAAATCTATCCACCTCCCTGTGTATTTTCCAGAGCTTGCCGATCGAGGGGAAGAACTGCTCCATACTTTAGATGTCCGCAGAATTCAGAAGTATGACCTGCTGCGAACTAAGGACTGCAGAAAATCAATGCAGCTTTTTGTTTCACCCAAGGAAGAGAGGGCACTGAGGTTTCCAAACAATGTTTGTCCAAATGGTTGGCCAATTGTATTGTGTTCTGCTACAGCAAACATGGCAAGGAGTTGCTGGAAGTGGTGAAAACCCACTCCATGAGCGGCATGGCTACTCCTGTGGCTCGTTTCAGAGGGGTCTCAGCAGCTGACATCTGCGCTGCTGCCACCTGGAGTACCGTTCACACTTTCACCAAGCATTACAGTCTGGACATTGCCTCCAGAGCCTGTGTAGGCTTCGACTGGGATGTTCTTCAGGGCCGTCTTTCTTAGGTCTCGGTTTGCCTGTCTCCTAGACTATCCTGATGTGCTTGTATCTGCTTGGGACTCGTTCCTATGGTGTGACTTGATGACTAAAATACCCCCAAAGAAGATAGAACAGTTAGTAAGAAATTACCAAAACAGTAGATCTTGGAGGAGATCTCAGTCATCAGGTCAGCCTTCCCTGCCACCATCCCCCTTTTTGGGGTCCTCTTTTCAACCTGGCTATCTGGTGTCTCTAGCCTTTTTTTTTTAATTTCTTTTGTGGCATGGGTACCTCTCTCTCTTCTTGGTCCCCTGCAGCAGGAGCTTGCTCCATTGGTCTCTGGGAAGAAAAAACTGAGGAGTGAGTGGGGCCGCTTATGCCTTTATAGGGTTGATGATGTCGGCAGGTGATGTTGGCGTGGGTGGCCCCAGTTGTACTGCTGGAAAATCTTTTGTGTGGATCCTACTTCACTGATGGTGAAGTTTCTATGGTGTGACCTGATGGCTAAGATCCCCTCGGAGATCTACTGTTAGGGTAAGTTCTTACATAACTGTTCTTTCCCTTTTGGCGGGACCTGTTGACACAGGTGCAGGGAACCCTGGTCCGTTCAGACCTCCAGTTCCTCCGGTTGCAAGCATAGCTTTTGAAAACCTATCCATTGCCCAGTTTGGAGTCTCCCAGAAGGTGGCGGATATCCTAGTGGCTGCTGGGAAGCCATCCACCAGGACCACTTACTTGATGAAACGGAAGAGATTTGCTATCTGGGCTATGTCCCGTCATCTAGACCCTTTTTCCTGTCCCGATAACCAGGTTCTGGAGTACCACCTTCTCCCTGTCAGAGGCGGGTCTCCAATACTCCTCTATTAAGGTGCACCTGTCTGCCATTTTGGCCTTCCATGAGCCCACTGAAGGGTGCACCGTGGCCCAGCTGGAGGCATTCTTCATCTGAAGCCTCCTATTCGAAACCCGGTCCCAGCTTGGGACCTGAATTTTGTACTAGAGAAATTGACACTGCCTCCTTTTGAGCCAGCCACGTCTTGTGAGCTGTGCTTTCCGTTGTGGAAAGCGTTGTTTTTAGTTGCTATTACTTTTGCTTGAAGGATTTCAAGAGCTACAGGGTCTCCTGTGTGAGCAGTCTTATTTGATTTTCCACAAAAACAAGATGTGTCTGCGTACCAACCCTAAGTTCCTTCCTAAGGTGGTATTCCTTCAAATCAATCTATCCACCTGCCTATTACCCAGAGCATGCCAATCCAGGGAAAGCATTGCTCCGTACTTTAGATGTGCATAGAATTCTCAGGTACTATACACACACCGCACAAAGAACGGCAGGAGGTCCTCCCACTTGTTTGTTTCTTTAGCCCCAGGAAAGAGGGCGTTCCAGTTTCTAAACAGTGCCTGTCCTAATGGTTGGCCAACTGTATTATTTTTATTACAGGAAGTACGGTAAGGAACTTCTGGGAGCTGTTCATGGCCCCTCAACCAGAGGCATGGACACTTTGGTTGCCTGTTTCAGGGATGTCTCAGCCGCAGAAATGTGTGGTGCTGCTACTTGGAGTAGTGTCCACACTTTCACAAAGCACTACAGTCTGAACATTGCCTCTAGAAGGCAGGTGGGATTTGGCCTAGTTCAGAGCCTTCTTTCTTAGGCTTTTGGCCTCCTGCCACCCAGACTGTCTCGCTGTCAGAGTTGCTTGGGTCTCATTCCATAGGTGTGACCTGAAGAAGGTAGAACAGTTACATAAAAATTTACCATAACAGTAGATCATCGAGGGAACCTCTTCATCAGGTCATGCTGTCCCACCCTCATTCCCCTTCTATCTCTGGGCTAGCTGTCCAGTTGCTCCAGCTGTTTTTGTAGCTGGGCACCTTTTCTCTCTCCTCAGTTCCCCGTTGGGAGGCCTAGCTTTTTTGTTCCCCAGTGCGGAAAGGACTGAGGGGGGAGCGAGGCCATCCACATATATATAGCAGGGTGACATCAGCATATGACATTGGATTGGGCTGCCCCTAATAGACTGCTACAGAAAAAAACTTCCGTATCATCTGACACGTACGGCGGTAGTTCCATAGGTGTGAACTGATGAGAGATTCTCTCAAAGATCTACGCTTACAGTAACTTCTTATGTAACTGTTCTGTATGCAGGGCTGTGGGAGCAGTGACAATGCACTTGGGGGCTTTTGTCATGGGTGGACTTGACAGCCGTCATTCGGTCAGGCCAGGGCAGGTGCTATTTTTCCTCATTTTTTGGGGGGCCCTCTCCCCAGCGTCTTAAATGGTGGCGATGCCCTGGAAGCAGAGCCAGCCAGCTTGTCACCCTTGCTAGCTAAGACTCCGCAACACCGTGTACCACCTCTAGACGGTGTTGTGCAGCACCGCCACCGGGATGAGAGTGTCCATTTGGACGCTGTATCATCATCCTTGCTGGCCTCCACTCCTGTCACCCTGGGCTCGGGGCTCGAACCTGGGTTGCTAGTGTGTACTGCGGCTTCCCCACTGCTCGGTGCCACAGAGCTGGCTACTTTGTCATTTTTTTTTTTTTTTTTTAACATTTTTTCACCACATGTTCCATAGCCCCTCTGCCGCCCACATCATGAACAAGGCAGGTGTACTTTTTCATATCCCCCCACTGGAAACATGTTTCCACAGTCACTCTGTGAAATTACCATTCGGATGGAATTTAAAAAATCCTACCGGTTTTCAACACAAGTTGGGGTCATGAAGAGTATTTTGAAAATTGTTGGTATAGCATAGCAAAATGCTACACAAAACGGGGTAATGCTAAGCATTTCCAGAAATGAGTAGCGGTATATTGCTAACCATTTTTTTTAGTGAGTCCATGGCAAAGTAGACAAAATTTATATACTTTCTGCAAACCATTCTGTGCCAAGTGCTATGCATTTTCACAGATGATTAGCACTTTAGCGTGCAAAACTGCTAATCACTTTTTCAGCTTAATACCCTGAAATTTTTGGCTAAAATGTCAAAAAAATGATGCAGCTGTGAAGAAACTTTAAAATATTTGGGCGTTTACACATGACTTTATTTTTGCAGATTTTGACCCCAAGTTTTCAACATAGCCCGTTTATTACCTCACCTCACCTCATGAATATGACAGGTGTCTCTTTTTTTTTTTTAAATCTCACCCAAAACATACTTTCATGCTAGTGCCGCAAAATGACTTTTTTGCACAGTGTTTCATGAGAGACATCTGTCATGCTCATAAGGTGTGGTCATAAAAACACTCCATTGAAAATTTGGTGTCAAAGTCTCAAACAAAGTAGTGAAGAAGCATTGAAATTCTTCAACGCTGACTTCGTAACTTTGCCATTTTTCCAGATATTGGCCCCAAATTTTAAACGTTGCAATTTTTTACACCACCTCATGAACATGGCAAGTGTTATTTTTCAAACCCTGCCCAAAATGTCTTTTCAAACGACACGAAGTCTTGCTGTATTCTGACATATTGCAGTTAGCCCCAGCACTTGAACTGCCCCGGAGATGAAAGAGTTGCTTCTATGCAGAAGCACAGAACGTTGAGCTCGATTCAAACCACTGTCTGCTGCACTTAAAGTGTAACCGTCAGATTCTTTATTCTGCCTAACCGAACGGTCGCTCCGGAGTTTGCTCCTCGCCTGTTGGTTTGGTAAAGTAAATCGTCGGTTTAAACCGTGGGATTTTCTCTTTTTCTCGGTTCAGATCCCTGTATGTGGTACAGTAAGTAGTATAGGTAGTGGACTGTAGAGTTTTGAGAGTTTTTCTGAGGAAATTGTAAACTTTGTTATTGCAGTCGGTTCGACTGAACCGATCATTTCTTTTGACTGTACACATTGTGGTGATTCCAGTGCCTACTGGCTCTAAAAAAAAACAAAAAAACGCATTTTCGTTTTTTTTTTTCCCCAACACCTGTGACACTGTGAGGAACCGATAGGTTAGTTTTACCTGGCCCGAAGCCGTATAAAGGGTAAGTTTGTTTGTTTGTGGCCATGTCTGAAAAACCCAGAAAGAAAACCGGGCCCACTGGGTTTCAGCACTGTAGTGTGTGTGTGGGGAGGCCTTTGCTAAGGCTGATCCCCACACCACCTGTGTATATTGTCAGGGGTTTAACCACCTTGATTCAGACTGCCAAATTTGTAAAAAATTTCCCCAAGACCACCCTAGATAAACGGTTGGGTAGGCTCAGGGATAAGGAGGCCGAGGAATCCGCTGACCCGGATGGCCAGCCCGGTTCGGTTCCAGCCGAACCTGAGGGAGTGCCCTCTGACCAGGGCCATACTTCCTCGGGCAAAAGGAAGACTGACTCTGAGGGGTCAGTTCCTTCAAAAAAGAAGAAAAAGGAGAAATCGACTGGCTCGGCTCCTGAGTCTCTTCATCCGACGGCCGATGAAGGTGCGGGCGATTAGTATTGTAGAATCACTCCGTCTGGTTCCGACTGAACTGGCCCCTGCCGGTAGGCGTTCGGATCGGTCGGTTCCTCTGGTTACAGATTATTCTTTGGAGGAATATTATGACCCAGAATAGGAGGGGGAAGTTGAAGAGGATGAAGAAGACGAGTATGATGGTGGGGAAGGTCTGGATGAGCCTATTGAACCGGACATCTTCCCAGACAGACCTTCTGAAGTTTCCCCTCCTAGGCTTTCTGAGTCCCCTTCCCACTTTATGTTCTACAAGAAAGTGGCTGAGACCCTCCAGCTCCCTGTGAATGAAGCTGTGGAGGAGGAAGAAGAGCCTGATTTTGTTGAGATGATGGACATCCCAGAGTCCAAGAGATTGTCTCTTCCCTTGCATAAATCTTTTGGGAAACAGACACATAAACTTTTAAGGACACCTAATTCTCTGCCTCCAGTGGACAAACGTATGGACAGGAGGTATATGCTGTCAAGCTCAAGTTCGGAGTTTCTGTATCACCATTGCAGCCATGTTGGGGTAGTACAGGCTGCAGCCTGTGATAAGGCTGGCATTCCCTTAGCTTTGCACCCCCCAGATAAGGACTCCAGGAAGATAGATGCCATGGCCAAGAAGCAGTATTTGGCATCTTCCTTGGTACTCAGACAGGCTGACAACTTGGCCTATGCGGCCAGGTTCCAAAAGTCCAGGTGGGAATCTGTTTTGGAACTGGCTAAGCAGGCCTCCCTCCAGCTAGCTAAGGAGCTGGAGGAGGTGTCTGCTGATGGGATTGAGGCATCAAAAATCCAATTTCATGCTGCTGTCGACTCCAGTGATGTGTCATCTAGAGTCATGGGTACATCTGTTGCTCTGCAGAGAATGGCTTGGCTCAGATGTACTAGCCTATCACAGGATACCCAGGTTAAGGCCATGGATTTCCCTCTTGTAGGTAATTCTCTGTTTGGGGAGCAGACAGAGAAGTACATGAAAAAGATGGATGAATAAAGGACCACCTATAGCAGTGCTCAAGCCAAGGAAAGGCAAACCACTCCTCAGAGGCAGCAGTCTAGGTCCAGGGCAGGCCTTTTCAAAGGCCTTTCTTCCAAGCTCAGGCCTCCTCTCCTTTTGCTCAGAGGGGGTTCTTTAGAGGGAGAGGTAGAAAGGGGATGAGCAGAGCTGCATCCTCCTCTCAGCCCAGGGCCCCTGCCAAGCAGACACCTTGATCTGTCAGCCCGGGTCGACTCCCCCATTCCTGTAGGAGGTAGGCTGTCTTACTGTTTCCAGGACTGGAAGTCTGTTACCTTAGACAAGTGGGTCTTAGAGGTAGTAAGCCAGGGACTGACTCTCAGCTTCAAAAAGTTTCCAAAGCTGAGAGCCAGATTTTTTCCACCTGCAAACATCTCTGAAACCATTGCCCTAGAGGCAGAGGTTTCATCTCTTTTGGACTTAAGGGCCATAGAGAGAGAGTTCTACAGTCCACAGGGGCAAAGGTCTGTACTCCAGGTATTTCCTTACCCCGAAGAAAACAGGGGAGTGGCGGCCCATCCTAGACTTAAGATACCTGAACAAACATCTATTAAAACCAAAGTTCAAAATGGCGACTCTGGGAATAATTCTTCCCTCTCCAAGACCAGGGGACTGGCTAGCCTCCCTGGACCCAAGGGATGCCTACTTTTACATTCCGATTAGGTGCTCCCACAGAAAGTACCTCAGGTTCAAACTGCCTTCAGGCCATTACCAGTTCAAAGCAATGCCCTTCGGCCTAACATCAGCTCCAAGGGTGTTCACAAAATGCCTGGCAGTAGTAGTGGCTTTTCTAAGGAGGAAAGGTATCTCTATTTTCCCTTACCTAGACGATTGGCTCATAGTAGGCCAGTCTCCAGACCAAGTCAAGTCAGATCTGAAAGTGACCCAGCAAGTGCTCACTTCTCTAGGTTTACTTCTCAGTCTTCCCAAGTCGGTTCTCGAGCCAGTACAGCTATTGACTTTCATTGGGGTGGAATTAGACACTGGCAAAGCATAGGCTTTTCTTCCTTTGACAAGGATGAAGGCCATCTCAGAGCTGGCCTCCTCTTTCCACCTTCTGGTCTCTCGACCAGCAAGACACTTTCTTCAGTTACTGGGTCACATGGCAGCTTCCACTGCAGTGGTCCAAGGGGCCAGGTTTCAGATGAGGGACATTCAGTTTCATCTGAGGGATTTTTTTGTCCCAGAAAAAAAAAGATCCTCTGACCAAGTTGATTCCAGTGACTCAGACTCTGATCCAGGCCCTTCAATGTTGACAGGATCAGCACAATTTCAGGCAAGGGGTCACATTCATTTCTCAGTCTCATGCTGTGGTCCTGACCACAGACGCCTCTCTCCTGGGTTGGGGGGCCCACTTGGAGAGACTCTGAGCTCAGGGTGTGTGGTCCCCTCAGGAATCTTCTCCACATCAGTCTTCTGGAGCTCAGGGCAGTGTACCTGGCTCTACAGGCTTTCTCACAATCAGTGAAGAACAAGGTGGTTCAGGTCAGGACAGACACCACCACCACCATGTGGTACATCAACAAGCAGGGAGGCACTCGGTCTATGGCCTTGTGCACGGAAGCCTTGAAAATATGGTCGCTGGCTTTTTTCCTTCAGGCCTCTCTGGTAGCAGGTAACCTCCCAGGAAATGACAATGTGTTAGCAGATGCATTGAACAGGATTTCCCAGGGTCATCACGAATGGTTCCTGGATCCCCTTTTGCTTGGAGTGATTTTTTTCAAGATGGGGAACTCCAGAGATATATCTCTTTGCAGCCCCAGACAATCACCAACTTTCTCTATTTTGTTGCAGACCCCCCAGTCTTGGGCTTAGCCCCCCTGGATGCTGTGGTTCCGGATTGGAAAGGGAAATTTCTGTATGCTTTCCCTCCATTTCTTCTGATATTCAAGATCCTGGTCAAGATATGGTCACAGGCTTGCAAAGTGATCCTGATTGCTCCAGATTGGGCCAGGCAGCCTTGGTATCCTCTCTTGCTGTCCCTAGCAGTCCATCTTCCCCTGACCCTTCCCAGGAATCAAAATCTGTTAACCTCCTCTCAGGGGAGGATTTGGTATCCCAACCTTCGGTCTCTCAATCTCAAGGCATGACTCTTAAAGAGTTAGAGTGTGCAGGTTTGCACTTGTCTCAAGCGGTTCTGGACATTTTCAAAGCCTCTTGAAAACATGCCACCAGGAAAACTTATAATTCTAAGTGGAAGAGATTCAGTATTTGGTGTTCCAAGAAGCATACATTTCCAGACACTGCAGAATTGTCTACAGTTCTGGACTACATGGTTCACCTCAGTGGCCTAGGCCTAAAGGCCAGCTACCCTCAAAGTACATTTGTCAGCTGTTTCTGCTTTTTTGTCTATAGGGATACCTTCTTCATTGGCATCTCATTCTGTTTTCTGCAAATTTTTCAAGGGATTGCTTCATACCAATCCCCCATTTAGGGACCCTTCCCCTGCTTGGGACCTTAGTGTTTGCATTGCTCAGCTCATGCAGCCCCCTTATGAACCTTTGTCTTCAGCAGAACTTAAGTACTTGACTTGGAAGACTGTTTCTGGTAGCTATTATCTCTGCCAGACGTATCAGTGAGTTGCAAGCTCTGTCAGTGGAGCCTGATTTTATTTCATTCCATAGGGATAAGGTGGTCCTTAGAACCAATAGGAGGTTCTTTCCCAAAGTGGTTTCGGATTTTCATCTGAACCAGTCTCTCTCTCTCTCTCTCTCTCTCCCCCCTTTATTCTTCACTGACCAGTCTTCTTCAGGGGAAAGATTACACAGTCTAGATGTTAAGAGGGCCGTTAGTTACTACATAGAGCGTACTAAGGCCCACAGGTTTGACCATCTTCAGTTGTTCCTCACTTATGGGGAAGTGGGTAAAGGCAAACCTGCCAATAAAAGAAATATTACCAGGTGGATTGTCTCTTGTATACAATTCTACTATGAAAAGCTAGGCAAAATACCACCCTCAGACCTGCAGACTCATTCGACTAGAGGTACAGCTGCTTCCCTGGCTGCTGCCAAGGATATCCCTTTGTTAGAGATTTACAAAGCAGTCACCTGGAAAACAGTCCATACATTCACCAAGCACTACTCTCTGGATATCCAGGCTAGGAGTGATGCTACTGTAGGTTTGGAACAGCAGTACTGCAGAGCCTATTCCCAAAATAGGTTTGATTCCCTCCTCCATGGAGGTACTGCTTGGTAGTCTGCAGTATGTCAGAATACAGCAAGACTTCATGTTGTTGGAAGAAAAAATTGCTCACCTTAGTAATTGTGTTTCTTCTAATGGAGTCCTGCTGTATTCTGACCTCCCTCCCTGCCTCTCCTCTCAGAACCTGGTATTTTGGGAAGTGGGTTGGCTGGTACAGTGCTGCACCCCAGAGGTGCACTAGTTTCTGCCGTGATTGGCTTTACTTTTGTTAAGATTTTTTCAGTTCACTACCTGGTGTTTTTGTTTTGGGTTTCTCTACTTGAGTCTTATGGGGATTCAAAACAACTTAGTTGCCTTTTGGCTAGTGATTTTTACAATTTCCTCTTTTAGAGTGTAGCTAGTTAGTGGTAGCTCATAAGAATCTGACGGTTACACTTCAAGTGCAGCAGACAGTGGTTTGAACCGAGCTGGAGCTCAACGTTCTATGCTTCTGCATAGAGTTAACTCTTTCATCTCTGGGGGAAAGTTCAAGTGCGGGGGCTAACTGCAATATGTCCGAATACAGCAAGACTCCATTAGAAGAAACACAGTTACTAAGGTGAGTAATTTTTTCTTCATGTTCATGTGACAAAATGACATTTTGGCCTGGATTTCATAAATTACACCTGTCATAAGGTGGCATCATAAAAAACTATGTTGAAAATTTGGGGTCAGAATCTTTTTTTTTTTTTTTTCTTCAATATAGCTATTTGCTCCTCCTCCACCACCAACTCCTTTCATTGGGCTCTTGTTCCAGTCACCCTCAGTTCCTTCTGCCACTTCCCCCAGCATCCATCCAGTGAGGATCTGCATGATGTGGGACCTTCATGTTCAGTGACAGAGAGACATGGGCGCTTTTCCTGTTTTTCCCCTGCCTATCTTGCTGGAACCACAGCAGCCACAGAAGCATATGCACATTGGGCGTGCATGTGTTCCGGAACCAGTGGCCCCACTCCTCCCACCTGACCTGATGCCCCTCCCAAGTCTTGACGCTACCACCGAACTGCTACCTGGTGGCAGTCAAGGATAGGACAGCTGCAAGTCGGTAGATTGCTCCTTTCCCACTTCACACCACCGCTGACCCCCAGCAATCCAAACTTGTTTCTGAACTCCGGTTGCTAGTGTGGGAGGGGTCAGAATTTTAACCCAAAAAAAAAAAAAAGCTAAGAATAAACATTGAAATTTTTCAACGTTTACTCATAAAGTTGACATTTTTTAACTATTTATTTTTTTTTATGTTCTCCCCAGTACGTTCGGGAGAAAGTCCCAGCCCTCTCCCCGATGATGCCGACCATCTTCCCCAGGGCTTGGGCCCTCCCTGGCGGAGTCGGTGGGGGTACCTCAAGCCCCCAACGAAGACCAGACCCAGTTCTGGTTGGCTCTGTGGCTATTCAGGGAACAGGACCTGCGAGTCCCTCCTTCATCTAGCCAGGAGATCCTTTTTTCCACCGTTTTCTCCCTTGGGGTGGGTTGTGCAATTACACCAATGGTAGTGCCACACACACTCCCATGCGCATCCTGTCGGGTGTCTTCCCCGCCTCTGCCCACTGTGGACAGCGTCAGTGTGCCAGCCTCCGCTAGGGGGCAGGCAAGCACCAACAGCTGATTGCCCCTCTCCCCGGAGGAGGAGAGCTGTCCCTGGGGCGCTCGATCCTTCTCTACCCCGGCCAACCCCCCGGCGACCCGCTTGCACTGCGAACTTGGGTCGTCGGCGTGGCAGGAGGTAAGGCAGGATGCCTCAGCCCTCCATGCCACCGGGCTGGCTCTGATATTGTTTAACTATTTTGAACCCACATTTTCAGCAAACCCCCTTTTGTTTTTGTTTTTTTAAAAAACCATCTCACGAACATGGTAGGTGTAATTTTTAAATCCACCTCCAGGACCTGTTTTCATGGTTGTTCTGCAGAATCACAGTTTGGGTGGCATTTTATAAATGGCACCTGCCACATTCATATGCCAAGGTAATTAAAATAGTTTCTTGAAAATTCAGAAAAACAGTGTTATTTCCCAGTCATGACAGTTTCACTATTATAACTCATTTTATTAATTTTATCTGCTGCGCTATCTGTGCCCAACAGCTACACAGTAAATACAAGCAAGTGAACATGGTTGGTGTTGGACAGCGCTTGTCAAAGTTTATATGTGGCGAGTGAAGCTGCTTATTTTCAGTATGCAATATTTTGGTCCCTTGTAAGCTTGCTCCTTCCATGTAGAAAGATACCTACGTTATCCTCTTTCAAGGAAAATACAAGAATCTACAATCTACTTGGCTATATTGGGGTCTTTATTTTGTTTTTGTAGAAATGTTGCATTACATTGAACAGATGAAACATTTTGAAAATAGTGTTTAAAAATGGGGAAAAAAAATTCTTGCAATGGCTGATAGTGCTTTCCTCTTTTTTTTTTCCTTTATGTAGTGCGTAGTTGGTGGGTGTAATGCTAGTTTTGCATCTCAGGGGGGCCTTGCCCGCCATGTGCCCACACATTTCAGCCAGCAGAATTCTTCGAAAGTCTCCAGCCAGCAGAAGACCAAAGAAGAATCCCCATCCAAAGCAGGCATGAACAAACGAAGAAAGCTGAAAATCAAAAGGAGACGCTCTCTACGTAAGTACTCATTTTCCAGTCAGAACCACTTATGGGAGTGAAATATAAGGTATTAAAGCTGTCTGCTGATATCAAAGACCATGAGAAGAAAGTCTAGACAGTTTAATGTCATCAGAATCCTAACAGTAATTTACAGCTTTAAGTCTGACTCCATGGCTTACTGGATATTCTTTCTGTCCTGAATGGTTGGATGGGAGGTTTAGGAGGGAGGTCAGGAACCACTTCTTCACGTGGTAGACACTTGGAATGCGCTGCCAGAAAAGGTCCCCTTGTTTAAGACAGTGGGCAGCTTTAAGAGAGTCTGGAATAGGCATGGGAAGGGAAAGATCATGGGTTGGGAGGATGGGAAGAGGCGGGAGGGCAGGGATATTAGCTCAAGTTGTGGGCCCTGCAGTACGAGCAGACTCGATGGACCAAATGGCACCCTTCTGTTGGCTTCTTCGTATGAGTTAAGTAAATGGCCATTCAGCTTATACAGAAGGAGAGGACTGTTTTGACCAAAACATAAAACTGAGCATTTATTGCAATTAAATTCCATCTTGTTTACAAAAGCACAGATTTATTTGAAGTCTTTTTTGATACTTAATTGTTTGGTTTGATTATCCACTTCGCCACCCAGTTTAGTGTCATTGGCAAATTTACTTAAATGATTTGTGATGTTATAATGCAAATCACTGATGAAGAGATCAAAAAGTGTAGGCCCCAGTACTGATCCTTGGGGGACACCACTGCTCACGATACCCTCATCAGAAAGATGGCCTTGAATTCTAATATACTGGGTTCCCTGGGTTAACCAGTTTCCTATTCATTTCAGGAGATAATGACTAAATCCCATTTTATCTAATTTTTCAACACGTTCACGGTGAGGAACTTTATCAGAAGCTTTTTTGAAGTCTAGTAAAACATCATCTACAGGGATTCCAAGTTCGAGACTCTTACTAATATTTTCATAAAAAGAGACCACATTGGTGGTACAAGACTGTCCAGTTTTAAACCCATGCTGAGTGGGATCAGTTAATCCCAAAGAACACTGCTCCATATCGAAGCGTTGCTTCAGTAGTTTTTCCAAAACCTTACAGACACGAGAGGTTAAGCTAATGCGATAATTGGTAACTAGGTTCATGCTGTCCTTCTTATAAATAGGAATGACAGTAGATCTCCTCCAATCAGTTGAGACTTGACCAGTAAGGATAGATTTATTGTAAATAATTGAGAGAGGGTAGCATATGACTGATAACTCCTTAAGAAACTTTTGATGGATTACGTCAGGGCCCGTGAAGCATTGCAATTAAGTGTTTCAAACAACATGAGGTCTTGCTGTATTCTGACTATTGCAGTTAGGTCCTGCCTTTCAACTGCCCCGGAGAACAAAGAGTTAAACTTTTCATGGCCAGCATGGAATGTTCACTGCGAGCTCGGTTGAATCCCCTGTCTGCAGCTGTTTAAACTCCAACCGTCAGATTCTTTACTCCGCCTCACTGAACAGTTGCTCCGGAGATTTCTGTTTTGCTCGGTTCAAAAAAGTCGGTTAAAGCCCCCAGATAAGGACTCCAGGAGGACTGATGCCATGGCAAAGAAGCAGTACATGGCAGGTCTTTGGGACTCAGGCAGGCTAACTATATGGCCTACAGCTAGATACCAGAAGTCCAGATGGGACACTGTGCTGGCTGTGGGCTAAACAGGGCCCCCGACCAGCTTGCAAGGAGCTGGAGCAGGTGGCTGCAGATGGGATTGAGGCATCCAAGGTGCAGTTTCATGTTGCTGTGGACTCCAGTGATGTTTCATCAAGAGTCATGGCTGAATCTGTGGCCCTTCGGAGGATGGCTTGGCTCAGGTGTACTAGCCTATCACAGGATACCCAGGCTAAGTACATGGATTTCCCTGTTATTGGTAATTCTCTGTTTGGGGAGCAGACAGAGAACTACATGAAAAAGATGGACGAGTACAGGACCACCTACAGGAGTGCTCAGGCCAAAGAAAGGCAAGCCACTCCTCAAAGGCAGCAGTCCAGGGGCAGGGGCAGACCTTTTCAAAGGCCTTTTTACCAAGCCCAGGCCTCTTCTTCTTCTTATGCTCAGAGGGGGTTCTTCAGAGGGAGAGGCAGACAGGGAATGAGCAGGCCTGCTTCCACCCCTCAGCCTAAAGCTACTGCCAAGCAGACACCCTGATGGGTCTGCCCGGGCCGAGTCTCCAATACCTGTCGGGGGCAGGCTGGCTTACTTTGTCCAGGACTGGCTGTCTCTGACATCAGACAAGTGGGTTCTGGAATTAGTAAGCCAGGGACTGGTTCTCAGCTTCAAAAAATTTCCCAAGATGAGAACCAGATCCTTTCTGCCTGCAAATCCATCAGAGACCCTTGCCCTAGAGGCAGAGGTTTCTTCCCTCCTGGCTCTCAGAGCCATAGAGAGGGTTCCTACCCTACACAAGGGCAAAGGATTGTACTCCAGGTACTTCCTAACCCCCAGAAAGACAGGAGAATGATGGCCCATCCTGGACCTAAGATATCTGAACAAGCACCTTTTAAAACCAAAGTTCAAAATGGTGACTCTGGGAATAATTCTGCCCTTTCTAAGGCCAGGGGACTGGCTAGCCTCCCTGGACCTCAAAGATGCCTATTTTCACATTCCCATCAGGTGCTCCCACAGAAAGTGCCTCAGGTTCGAGTTGCCCTCAGGCCACTATCAATTCAAACAATGCCCTTCTAACATCAGCCCCAAGGGTGTTCACAAAGTGCCTGGCGGTAGTGGTTGCTTTCCTAAGGAGAAAAAAGATCTCCATCTTTCCATACTTGGACGACTGGCTCATAGTGGGTCAGTATCCAGACCAAGTCAAGTCACATCTGCAAATAACTCAGCAAGTGCTCACTTCCTTAGGATTCTTCCTCAGCCTTCCAAAGTCAGTTCTCAAGCCAGTACAGCTCCTCACCTTAATAGGGGTGGAGCTGGATACAATAAGGGCAAGAGCCTTCCTTCCCCTGGACAGGGCAAGGACCCTTATGGAACTGGCCTCTTCATTCACCCTTCAGGTGTCTCGACCAGCAAGGCATTTCCTGCAGCTTCTGGGCCACATGGCAGCCTCTACAGCAGTGGTTCAGGGAGCAAGATTTCAGATGAGGGACATTCAGTTCCACTTAAGAGCCTTCTGGTCTCAAAGAAAGGATTCCCTTACGAAACTAGTCCCAGTGACTCGAACCCTGATCCAGGCTTTGCAGTGGTGGCAGGATCAGGACAATTTGAGACAAGGAGTTCCTTTTGTCACCCAGTCTCATTCAGTGATACTTACCACAGATGCCTCCCTGCTGGGCTGGGGAGCCCACCTGGGGGATCTTACCACCCAAGGACTGTGGTCACCTCAAGAATCTCTGCTTCACATCAGTCTCTTGGAACTCAGAGCAGTGTTTCTGGCACCGCAAGCCTTTTCCAAATCTGTACAGAACAAGGTGGTCCAGATCAGAACAGACAGTACCACCACAGTGTGGTACATCAACAAGCAAGGAGGCACTCGGTCTACTGCCTTGTGCACAGAAACAATGAAGTTGTGGTCCCTGGCCTATTCCTGCAAACCTCTCTGATAGCAGTTCACCTCCCATGGAAGGACAATGTCTAGCAGATGCTCTCAGCAGGATATCCCAGGGCCATCACAGATGGACCCTAGATCCCCTAGTTTTGAAAGTGATTTTCTCGAGATGGGGCACCCCACAGATAGATCTTTTTGCAGCCCCAGACAGTCACTAACTTCCTCTCTTTTGTTGCAGACCCCCAGTCTTGGGCTCAGTCCTCCTGGATGCTCTCATTCTAAATTGGGAAGGAAATTTCTGTATGCTTTCCCCCCTTTCCTCTCCTGTTCAAGGTGTTAGTCAAGATAAGGTCACAACCATGCAGAGTGATCCTGATTGCTCCAGACTGGGCCAGACAGCCCTGGTACCCCCTGTTGCTGTCCTTAGCAGTCCACCTTCCCCTGTCTCTTCCCAGGAATTACAACTTGTTGACATCCTCTCAGGGGAGGATTTGGTACCTGAACCTCAAGTCTCTCAATCTCAAGGCATGGCTCTTGAAGAATTAGTTTGCTGATCTTCAGCTTTCTCAAGGGGTTCTGGATATCCTTAAGGCTTCTCGAAAGCCTTCCACCAGAAAGACTTACAACTCCAAATGGAAAAGGTTCACTATTTGGTGCTCTAATAAGGATATTTCTCCAGAATCTGCTGGGTTGCCTACAGTTCTGGACTATATAGTCCATCTTATTGGGCAGGCCTTAGGCCAGCTACACTTAAAGTGCATTTGGCAGCTGTTTCTGCCTTCTTGTCAGTAGGCAAGCCCTCTCCTCTGTCAGCCCATCCTGTGTTTTGTAAGTTCTTCAAGGGATTTCTGCACACCAATCCCCCCTTTAGGGACCCTGCTCCTGCTTGGGACCTTAATGTTTGCATTGCTCAGCTTATGCAACCACGCTTTGAGCCTTTGTCCTCTGCAGACCTTAAGTACTTGACTTAGAAAACTGTGTTTTTGGTAGCCATTACCTCTGCCAGGCGTATCAGTGAATTGCAAGCCCTGTCAGTGGAGCCTGATTTCATCTCTTTCCATAGAGATAAAGTGGTCCTAAGAACTAACAGGAAGTTTTGCCTAAGGTGGTTTCAGATTTCCACCTTAACCAGTCTATGTCTCTCCCTGTTTTCTTCACTGACCATTCCTCCTCTGGAGAGAGGAGGCTGCACAGCTTGGATGTTAAAATGGCCCTTGGCTACTACATAGAGCACACCAAGGGTCACAGGTTTGAGTCCCTCCAGTTGTTCCTCACATATGGAGAGGTCGGTAAGGGCAAACCTGCCACTAAGAGATCTATTGCCAGGTGGATTGTCTCTTGTATACAATTCTGCTATGAAAACTGGGTAGAACTCCACCCTCCGGCCTGAGGGCTCACTGTACTAAATGTTGAGCTGCTTCCCTGGCTGCTGCCAGGGATATTCTATCTTAGAATTTGTCAAGCAGCCACCTGGAAAACAGTCCATACATTCACCAAGCATTACTCTCTGGATATCCAGGCTAGGAGTGATGGTTGGTTTGGCACAGCAGTACTTCAGAGCCTATTCCCAAAGTAGGTTCTGTCCCTCCTCCATGGAGGTACTGCTTGGTAGTCTGCAATAGTCAGAATACAGCAAGACTTCATGTTGTTTGAAGCAAAAATTACCTTAGTAATGTTGTTTCTTCTAATGGAGTCTTGCTGTATTCTGACCTCCCCCCATGCCTCCCCTCTCAGAACCTGGTTTTTGGGATGTGGGCGGGCAGGAGCAGTGTTGGCACCCTAGGGGTGTCCCTTTTTCACCTTCCTTTACTTTGGGTGTGTGTTGTGTTTTGTTTTTTGGGTTTCCTGACTTGAGTCTTTGCTTAGAAACCAAAAGACCCTTTTTAATAAATTTAATTGCCAGTTGGCTAGTGTGAGTTTTACAGTTTCCACACAGAACTTCTAGTGAGTATTGCTCGTAAAGATCTGACAGTTGGAGTTTAAACAGCAGCAGACAAGGGCTTCAGCAGAGCTCGCGGTGAACATTCCATGCTGGCCATGGAAAGTTTAACTCTTTGTTCTCCGGGGCAGTTGAAAGGCAGGACCTAACTGTAATAGTCAGAATACAGCAAGACTCCATTAGAAGAAACAACATTATTAAGGAGAGTAATTTTTTCTTTTAAAACATACAAAACCTCATCTTCTCCATACTCTTCGAGGGTGCTGTTAGGCTTATTATGAAGCTCATCGTTAGAACCATTTACATTAAAAATGAAGCAAAAATATTTGTTGAAAGTATTCGCTAACTGTTGTTGGTCCTGTAGAAGTAAACCACCTTCAGCAAGTGGACCAATAGATTTAGAGTTTTTCATGCTATTAATGTAAGCATAAAAAGATTTAGAATTATCTTTAGAATGTGCAATTTTGAATTCAACGTTTTTACGTTCAGTTTTTATAGACAAAATTCTGCATATTTTATCAATAAATGCAGGTAAAAATGAAAATAGTTGCCCTTGGTGATAGGTTAAGAGCAGTTTCTCTGTTTTTCTTGGTAGGTGTGGGGTGGAGCTTTAACTACCCTAAAAATATCCAGGGCTCGAAATTTGCTGATCTTACTTCGAGATTTGCTCTTGTAGTAGTAAACACCTTTATGACTAAGCCGCCAGGTGCTGTGACTCCGCGGAAACTTCTAGCTAGTGGTATCCAGTGGGGGACCACCTCCAACTTTGGCCTGCCCCGATGTCCTGTTCAGCGTAAAGAGGGCAGTCCTCTAACCCATCCCCAGTTATTTTACCGCTGTTGACCACTCAAGTTAGACCTCTGTGGACTCCTTCAGTTTGTCGACTGCCATTTTTCTTTCTTTTCTACTAAAAAAACAGTACCGTTAAACTTTTGCATGTCATCGTTTTCTCCTGCTTCTTCCATTGAGTGGCGGCAGTCAAAATGCGCATGCGGGAAGCAGATTCCCCATAAGGACAGCCACTCAGCCTGCCTTTTCTGCCTAGGCCCAGACCATAACATCGAGGCCTGCCAACATTACCTAGATTTTGATACATAGACACTGTCGGCAGATAAGGGCCGCCAGGCCCATCCTGTCTGCCCGTTTATGCTTCCTGACAGCCTTATTTTAACCAATGCACCAGAAAATCCTCGAATCCTTCTCGTTTCCAAAACATTATCTGAAATGGAGAAGGAACATCACCAGAAGAGTTTGTCATCCTCTCCAGCCTCATCTTCTCATAAAGGGAAGAAATCAAGTGATAAACACAAGCACCAGGAAAAACATCGAGAAACTCTGGCAGAAGACCGCTCCGGGTCCCCGAAGAAATTGGCGACCGCTCCAGAGTCGTCCCCCGTCCTCCACCGGACTGCCGTTGACTAAACCTCCCTTCCTAATTTCAGTTGCTGGAGAAGGTTCCTTGGGGCATGGGACTTCTCCCCCACCTCGCAGCCACTTAAATGTAAGCCTGTTGTCACTGTGGGCTCTAAGCTAAGTGGTCTTCGGGTGGCAGGCCTTTGGCTGTCACCTTCCCGGCCAGGGTGTCTGCCAAGTCTACCCTGACTTCAGGGGCCGACGCCTCTGGGTGACACCCGGGTTCGATGCCTTCTCCCTCCTGGAAAGGGGGGCATTCGTCCCATTCGGGAGCCAGCTCCCCTTCTCAGGCCACTCCGCCCAGGCAGCTGGCAGCTCAGTCTGTGTCCCAGCCTCAGCCTATGCCTGTCTCCTTGACGCCAGTTTCACTGGTGCCTCCTCGGGTGACCCCGTCGGCGGATATTCCAAAGTCGCCGGCTGGGCCTAACGTCCTCCCCCAGCCGACACCTGAGTCTTTGACACCCAGTGGCCGGACACCGGATCTGATTAGTCCGATGCCAGATGGATCTGTCCCTCTGGGTCTGACATCAGGTAACCTGGATCATCCTGCACCGACACCCAAGTTACTTCTACCCGTTGCCGGGGCTGTCTAAACTTAACACCCCAGTGCTGGATGTGCCAGTTCCACCGCAGAATCCACCGCAGGGCCCAGTTGAACTTTTTTCAACCTGGTGGGCCTTTTTCAAGGACAAATGGACTCCTGGGGCACCTACTCGACCAACCCCCCAGGGACCACCTCTGGACATGCCTCCAGTCTGACCACCTACTCCCCTCCCAGGGGAGTGATAAATCCCTTCCACAGGGCCGGCTGTGTAAGCATCCAAGTTCGCCATCCCCCTCCCCAGATTCAGGGGATTCAGATGGATTCTCTTCCTCTGACTCCAGCTGAGGGGATTCGGACTTGCCATCAGAACCGGAGGGTGGCAAAGATACGACTCGGTCCCCATCCTACGACCCAACGTTTATGGATGGGATGCGTCACATCCAGCAACTGAACAGCTGGGATACTGAGGAATTGGGCATAGAGCCTAAGCAACTGGCTATCTTTCTTAGAAGGAAAAACACCTTGCCTATTGTGGTCCCTCCTATGGTCGAATCCTATAAGGATGCAAACAAACTTGCTTGGAAGTGCCCCTTTTCTGTGCAGACAGTATCTTAAGAAATGCGACTGGCTGTACACCATACCTAGGGAAGATCTTTTTTATGGGGAACAACCAGAAGCAGACTCTGTCATTAACGCTGCACACAACAGATCCAGAAGACCTCGGCACCTTAGTACACAGCCCCCAGATAAGGATTCAAAGCAGTTCGATTATCTGGCCAAGAAGGTTTACTCTTCCTCCATGTGTGCTATTCGTTCCCAAAACTTCCTTGCCCACATGGTTCAATCCCAAAATGCCCTGTGGGCCTAGGTGGTGGAAGTGGCTCAGGCCGGACGGAGCTGATGGTGATTCTGAAGTCGGGCTCTTATGTCAGTAACCACATCCTGTGGGCATCCTCTGACACCGTGGACTCAGCAGGCAGAGCTGCTGCTTTGGCTGTTTGTATCCTGCAGTACTTCTGGCTACGAGTGTTTGGGTTGGCCCCAGACATGCAATCTAAGATCATGGATGCCTCTTTCAGAGGACTGGTTTTGTTCAGTGAGGATTCACAGAACATTATCACCTGGTTGCAAGAGTCTGGTAAGGCTAGTTGATCCATTCACACAATGTACAAATCTCAGCCAAAACCGAAGCAGCCCTTTCGGAGGAGTGCCAGACAGCAATCAAGAGGGCAGCAGCAGCAGAGGACAGGCTTCAAGTGAAGGGCCTCCACCTCTGTCTCGGGAGGGTCAGCCTCTCAGGCACTTAGAACCTCGGTCTGTCTCCCCGCCTCAGCCTGACTCGCTGCCCACCCCCCGCAGACACCTTAGGGGAGGTGGTGGGGGTCAGGTTTCCTTGCACACCAGAGGGTGACGTCGAGTAACCACCAATCAGTGGGTTCTGCAGCTTGTCAAGAGAGGACACATTCTCGAGTTCACCAGAGTTCCTCCAGACAACCCTCCGATTCAATCCTATTACTCCTAGGCTCACAGCATTCTCATCGTGGAAGAAATCCAGGCTTTTCTGCAAAGGCAAACTATAGAGCTGGTTTCACCAGCACAACAGGAGAAAGGGTTTTACTCCCACTTCTTCCTTGTGCCAGAGAAAACTGGGGACCTGTGACCAATCTTAGAGCTCAGCCGCTAGAACCAGTATATCGAATACAAAATGTTCAGGATGGTCACTCTGATAGGCCTGTTACTCTTGCTCCATCAGTAGGGTTGGTTATGTTCTTTCTGGACGTGCAGAATGCATGCTTCCATATTCCGATCTTCTAGCCACACAGGAGGTTCCTTCACTTCCAATTCCAGGGGCATCACTATCAGTTCAGGACTCTGCCCTTTAGCCTGTCCTCGGCATCCAGAGTATTCACCAAATACCTCGCTGTAGTGGCTGCAGCTCTCAAAGGGCAGATGCATTATGTTTTCCCCTACTTCCACGACTGGCTCTTAACTGCTCCCACCAGGGACTGGCTACTAGGCACTATGCAGGCCACTTTCCACCTGTTTCAGGACTTGGAGATCACTTTGAATCTCTCAAAGTCCTCCCTTTGGCCAAGTCAACAACTGCAATACATTAGAGCAGTTCTGGGCATGGCCTAAGGCAAGGCCTTCCTTCTCCAAGACAGAACGGAACGCCTCCAGGCTCATGCACAACAGCTCTCCTCTGCTTGTCGGGCCTCGGCTAGTAATGTCCTTGGACTGTTAGGGCATATGGCAGCTGCCATTGCCACTGTTCTCTGGCCAGGTTATATATGAGAACAATCCAGTGCAACCTGAGAGTTCATTGGGATCAGAGGTCAGACAACCTGAACCAACTGGTCCTGGTATCCAACCCAGTCAAACAAGCCTCTCTCTGGTGGTTGAATTCCTCCAACCTTTCCAGAAGAGTTTTGTCTCCGGAAGGAAGCCCCCAGACAGATCCTGACCGTGGATACATCAGGTCAGGGCTAGGGAGCTCACCTGGAAGATTGCCAGACACAAGGGCCCTGGGAGCTGCACGAGCTTCATCTCCATATCAAAATTTTGGAGATGAGGGTAGTTCTGTATGGCCTTCAAACCTTTCAGACAGTCCTGTTGCTGGGCCCCCTGTTGGTACAAACCGACAACATGTCGGTTGTATTTTATATCAGTAAGCAGGGAGGAACACATTCCTACCCCCTCTGCAGAGAAGCCATGCTAGTGTGGACATGGGCAGTGGACCACCACTTGGATTTTTCAGCAGTCCACGTCCCAGGTATACAAAACACCCTAGCTGACAGTCTGAGCTGATCTTGGTCCAGGGCTCACGAGTGGGCGCTCCATCCTTCAGTGCAGAGACTCTCTTCGACAGATGGGGTCGTCCAGACCTAGATCTGTTTGCCTCCCCATCCAACTCAAAACTGCCCAGTTTTTACTTGCTAGGTCCAGGACCTGGTGTTTTCTGATGAGACGCATTGTCCTACTCCTGGATGGGGAAATTCCTTTATGCATTCCCTCCCTTCCCTCTGCTTCAGCAGATCCTCCTCAAGCTTCAAGTTGGAGGGGGCAGAGATGATCTTAGTGACACCATACTGACCACGTCAGATTCAGTTCTCTCTGCTCCAGCAGCTGGCGGTGGAACCCCGGTTTTCCTGCCACTTCGATCAGACTTGCTCTCCCAGGAACAGGGAACCCTGGTCCATCCGGATCTCAGATCTCTGCATCTTCATGCATGGCTCATGCAGACCTAGCTGTCTCTAGATTCAGGGTATCACCCAGAGTAGTGGATGTCCTAGTGGCAGCCAGGAAACCCAACACTAGGGCAACTTATGCTAGGAAATGGAAGTGGGTCTGCGTTTGGGCCACCGCTCGGCATTTAGACCTGTTCTCCTCTCTGGTGAACTTGATATTAGAGTACCTCCTCTCTTTATCTGATGCAGGACTTTGTTACTCTTCGATCAAGGTGCACTTGTCTGCCATTTTGGCCTACCACGTGCCTATTGAGTGCAAGACTATTGCCCAGCTGGACCTTCCCATGCCTTTCTATAGGGCATTCTACATTTGAAGCCTCACATCAGGAATCCTGTCCCACCATGGGATCTTTTATTTCTTCTTGAAAAGCTCATATTGCCCCCCCTTTGAGCTTGCCGCAAGTTGCGAGCTGCATCTTCTGTCGTGGAAGGCGTTATTTTTAGTTGCTGTTACTCCTGCTCAAAAGATTTCTGAGCTTCAGGCCTTGATGTGTAAAGAGCCTTATTTTATTTTTCACAAAGACGGGTGTTCTTGAGAACTAATCCTAAGTTTCTTCCGAAGGTGGTGTCAGAGTTTACTTTGAATCAGGACAGCCACCTTCTGGTATATTACCCAGAGTACTGGATCCGTGGGGAGGCATTACTACACACTAGGATTGTCACGGGTATACCTGTGTGATGGTATACCGCGTGTTTGAACGCATTTTATAGACACCGTTATTTTTCCAAACTGTGGTAACCATTGCTCACGGTGAACCGCGGTATGTGCCAATTGACCACGTTTCTTGGAGTGTGAAGGGGTGTAGTACACTGGCAGTATGCCCTGGGAAAAGCTGCTTTTTTGTGTGTTTTTGTGATTAAGTTGGTGGAGATAGAGGGAACTCAGCCAATCCCCTTCCACCATCTGAAAGTGGGCGTTCTTCAGTTTGATCTGTGTGAGGGCTTCACATGCAGAGGGAGAGAGATCCAGAAGGAGCGAGGACAGAGGAGCAAGTTTGTGACCAGGAGAGCACTTTGAGCGAAGCACAGGTACTAAATTTAGGCCCACTGACCGCACAGAAGGAATTTTTGTAGTCCGACTGACGGACCCCCAAGTTCCCAATCGAGTAGTCGATCCCCCGAATTCCTGATCATCTCCCCACGTCCCGAGTCCGTCCCCAGACCACATGCGAGAGTCTGAGAGATGGAGTGAGAGACCTGGGCCAGCCGATGGTGAGTCGAGAGAGTCGATGCGAGGACTGTAGGAGCATGAGGCTACCTTGCTCCTACCCAGGCCAGTTCTTGTTCTTTTATTTACACAAAAGTGGGGTGGGTAAAATAGCCACAGATGGCACAATGTGTGGTGGCAGTGGCACTGACTCGGTAGGAGTTGGGGGTGAGGAGGGGGTTGAAACATTGGGGAATGCAGGCCAAGGAAACAGGGAAATTATAATTTATTTCCATTGCTGTGTCCTGTATGTGCATGCATATTTCTGAAATCCCTACTATCCTTGCTGGGAAGGGAAACCTGGCATGATGTTGAACGAAGTTGGCTTGTTGTGTTAACCTGTGTAACTTGTTGTAAACTTGTAATGTATACCATGCCATCATTGTAGAAATAAATGTGAGAGCCCCAGAGGAGAACTTAAATTCACTGAGATTTTGGGGGTAATACTTGGAGGAGGATGATGGTGGAATCAGTCATGGTGGATCCTTGGTGGAAATTGGTAGGGAAGGGAAAACCTGTCCTGAATTAAATGTGAGGGATTATATTAGGGACGGATCTGGATGGGAATGGGAAATTAGCAGTTTATTATTGCCTTGATTGAATTTTGGAAACAGGAATATCTTTGGCACAGCAGCAAATAGTGCAGCAGGCACACGTATGGCTAAAACTGAATGGATCCAGTCCAGTTGGTGGAAATGGGAATTGGGAAACCTGGCCTGACGTTGAATTAAAAAAAATGTATGGTTTCCCATTTTGGTACCATGCCCACTGCCCACTGTCTCTCTGACGGTGCCAGTGCCCATACGAGGAGGCGCTAGAGAGAGAGAGACTGAGTCAACTGTCCTGTCGAGACTCTGAGAGTAGCCTAACACCCCCCCCCAGCAGCCTCTATCAGAGTGACTCCCTAGTAGTCGCTTTCACACCCTCTACTAGACCAAACTAGCAGGCAGCAGCCATGTTGTTTTCCCCTCTTTGTTGTGGCAGTGTGCATCAGTTTTGATTTTGACACTGTGTGACTGCAGGGCTTGCCATGCCATATGGCTGCTGCATTCACTGAAAGGGAACCAGCCGGCAAAAGTGGGAGTTGTTGACAGATGGCAGATCAATGAATGCATTATGCATCATATCAAGGATGCTTATAGTAGGCATTGGCAAGCAGCTTTGAGGCAAACACCAACCAGCCTGAGCCCAAGAAGATCTTTTGGTGGATTTTTCTGTGGTCTGTGGTGGCCGCCCTGGGAGGTCATGGGTGGGTGCCAGCTGGTGGGGAGGGACGACCAAGCTTTGTGGAGCAGAGGCGTGCAGTGGGCACTGGGCTGTGGCTGTGGGTGGGGCGCTGGGCAGTTGGGCACACCTCGACACTTGCCTGCATTTGTTTTTTACTTTCCTTCAATAAACTAAGCTGTCTGTGTTGGACTTGTTAGTGTGAAAATTGTGTATATTATTGTATACGATGATGTCATGTAAAATAATAGAGATTGAAACAGAAGAATGAGACATATAACAGTGTGAACAGGCATTATTCAGCCTCATGATATTTATTATACAAATAGAAATGATGGCAAGCAAGCAGTGGCATTTAATTTATTCATAAAAATATTATTGATCTCATTTTATTATTTGAGAGAATGGCTGACTGAGATTAGAATAGAAAATGCATGGCATTGGCAGTTGGAAGGGATTGGCTGGCGCTGGCAAAGTGGTGGGTGGTGGCAGTGGCATGGCACTGGCACAATTGGCGTGCGGCACTTTATCTAGTAGTTTTTTATGTTTTAAAATGTCACTCAGACAGTCACACTGGCAGGCATCAAAAAGCAAATTGGAGGTGGCGACGAGCATTACAGGTTAAATAAACTTACAGCGAGCTGAGCTGATGCATCGTGCTGCAGCAGTGCAGCTGCGCATCACATTCACAGTTTAGGTAGACTCGAGTGATGGGTCACACAAGTAGTGCCCGGCTCAGCTGCCCGCTCGCCAGTGCCAAATGCCATCATGATTTCTTTGATTGCATTGCTGTAATCCAGACTAGTGACTTGTGGCTGGCAGTCTTACTGAGTCTTGGTGGCACAGGCAATGGCAGACTAGCACTGCAGTGCAACTGCTGTTTGTTTTGTTGTTTCTGCTTCTGTGATTTCATTGCCAGTTAAGCCAGCCCATCTCTCTCTCAGATGCCACCCCAGCATGCCAAGCACCAAGTCAGTGGAGGCCCAGGCTAGTGTGGTGGTGATGAGTGTGTGTGACTACGTGTCCCTGCCTGGTCATGGTCAGGTTAAGTCAAATCATCAAGTCACTCCAGGGTTGGCGATTGGTGACGACCACATGGTCTTGGTCACTGTGTGTGTCCTTGGTTTTGTGTGTGGTCACAAGTCAGACGAGGTCTGGTGGTCATGGTCAGGTCTGGTCTATCGGTGCCACTGCCACGATTTGTCAGCAGCAGTGAGTCAGTCAGTTAGTTTTTTAAGTAGCTGTCGCTTGTTGTCTCATCATCTCATCTATTTTGTTTCAATTTCTTGACATGAGCTGCTGAAAATTGTAATCTTTCTTATTGTTAGGTTACGTAATGTAGGTAACCAGACTTGGTATTGTAATTGTAGGACTGGGAGTCGAAGAAATCGATTTATCTTGAAACATGGCAGATGTGGAGTTGGTACTGTTATTGGAAGAGTTGCAGCAGCAAGAGGAAAGCCAGAATCAGAGTAGTAGTCAAAGTCAGAGCTGTGACCTTGACCCGACTCAGCAGCAGCGTCAGATCCCCCCACCTCCTTCTCCTGTCTCTGAGACCCAGAAAGAGTCTGATGGGAAAGTGGATGAAAACTGTGAGCTTTTCCTGCCGAGAAAAAGAATAAAATCCACAGTGTTTGATTACAAAAAAAATAGTGATGGTATCATGCATGAGGATGGGAAGCCTATCTGTCGTATGTGCAAAACAAGAGATCTTACTTCGAGAAGCAGCTCTTGCAGCAGGTTACACCATTAGGACTGAAGCCGGCAGGCGCCAGGACCCCACTGAAATTTTCTAGCTAGCAGTATTCAGCGGGGACCGCCTCCGACATCGGTCCCACCCCCGACGTCAGGCATAGTACATAAGTAGGTGGTCACCCAGAATCCCCAGTTCTTTTCCCGTCGTCGACTCGCCAACATTGGCCTCTCAGTCTCAATCTAGCGCACGACGACTAAGAACTTCTTTCAGTAGTTTTGCAAAACTAGTGTCCTCTCCAACTCCTCCTTCTGAGGGACACCCTTCCAAGTGTGCCTGCGAAAAACAGATCCCCTTCAAGGATCCTCATTCATCCTGCCTGCGGTGCTTAGGCCAGGACCACGACACCAAGGCCTGCTCCTTCTGTCATGGGTTCAACAACCGCACCAGGATCTGCCGTCAGAAGGTGCTTCAGGGGTACCTGTTGGAAGAAAAACTTAACAGGATGGATAAAGAACCTTCCTCCAGAGGTGAATCTTCCTCGAAGGCCCACAGACACCGGGAGAAGGCAAGGTCCAGATCCCCAAACTGGGACTGGGACTCGCGTTGCTCAGGCTCCACCAGATCTGACCGCCTCCCTCCAGGGCTCGTTCTCAGCCCCCTCCGGTTAAAGTCAAGGCTACAGGCTGTTCTTCAGCTTCGCTTCAGCCCATAAAGACTTCCAGGCCTTCGGGTTCCTCCACTCCCTCCCGGGCCTCTTCCAAGTCTTCTGACTGTCACAAATCTTCCTCTTCTGTCCGACGTCGGGACCCTGACTCCAGATCGGTCTCCCAGCCTCCCAGGGGTCCGGATCCACCACCCAGGAAGACAGAAGACCTGATGTCCCTAAAGCGGATGACGGACCCGACGTCGGCCAAGCACCCAAAGTTGGCCAGGCGTTCGCCGGAGCCAAGGACATCGGCCAAACACCAGACGTCGGCCAGGCGTTCGCCGGACCCGAAGTCATCGGCCAAGTGTCCGACATCGGCCTCACACTCACCGGAGCGGAAGATCGCCTCCCAGTCACCGGTGGACACCGGTCGCAGGAACTCCATGGAGGAAGACACGATATTGCCTGAAGACCAGGTGGGCGACACAGAGGATGCCGGGCTTCCAAGGGAACCTTTGCCCACCCCGGAGACACCTGCGGACCAGACGCCTGACCCTGGCGACAGACCACAGGCATCAGGCCCGTCGTCGGGCATGAACATTCAAGAGGTTAATGATCTCTTTACTTTCTGGTGGGACACTATCCGGAAAGATGTGATCCCTGTAAAACATCCTCCTCCTCCTACTCCTACACCTTCACCTCCTACGCCCCCTCCTCCACCACAGGGGCGAGCAGGACGACCACCAACCCCTAAGGAGCATACTCCACCTCCTAGGGGTAGATCTAAGGATTGGAGAACGCCTCCCTCAAGATCTCCCTCAGGGTCTCCTAACCCCAAGTGACCCAGACGTCATCGGAACACTCCGTCAGGGGAGGACTCCAGATCGGATACCTCTGAAATCTCCAGATCTCCTTCTCCACTCAGCATCCCATCATCCGACCCACAAGACCTATCCAGGTCACCTCCGGATGATCCCTCCTTCTGTGAGATCATGAGACACATTCAGGACAACATGGGATGGGATGCTGAAGACCTCGACCCCGGAAAACAGCGCCTTGCCCGTTATCTTCGGCAGAAAGATCCAAAGCCTATGGTGGTGCCACCCTTGGTGGACACCTTCCTGGATGTCGCCAAGGCTGCGTGGAAGCGTCCGCACTCCACCCCCGCTGTGCCGAAGAAAGCTGACTGCCTGTACAAGGCCCCGAAAGAGGACCAGTACTTAGCACAACAACCTCTGGCTGACTCCCTGGTCATTACGGCCTCTCGTGACCAGTACCAACGACCGCAGCATAAGAGCACACAGCCACCGGACCAGGAATCCAAACAGCTGGATGCCCTGGAAAGGCGCATGTATGTGGCTGCTACATGCTACATCAGATCCCTGAACCACCTATCTCACATGGTACAGTTTCAGAATGTGCTGTGGGAACAGGGCCAGGACATTGTCAACAAATTACCGGATGGCGATCAGAAGGCGGAGCTCCTAAACCTCCTCCGCATGGGGTCTGATGTGGGAACCCAAGTGCTACGAGCCACATACGACTCTGCGGACTCATCTGCTAGAGCTGCATCTTCGGGCATCGGTCTCTGGAGACACGCTTGGCTCCGTGTCTCTGACTTTACCCCGGCCATACAGAAGAACATTCTTGACGTCCCGTACAACGGCGAAGTCCTATTTGGTGAACACTCGGAGAAGGTTATCACCAAGCTCCAGGACGCTGGGAAGGCAGTCGGATCCGTACAACCCATGTACAGATCAAGGCCCTGTTCCTTTCGTAGGAACCAGAACCATTTTCGCAGCCAGCAACAATGGCAGCAGCCACGTTCCAGCCAGCAACAAAGGTGCACCTTTCATTGTAAAGCCCAGGCTAAGTCTTACCCAGGCAGAGGCCAGCGCTACACCAAACCGACCCAGCCTGCAAGAATCAGTGCTGTCACAGCATGACTCCTTCCCGGCCCCCGCCCCACCTCTGGATCAATGGGCACAAAAGGTCGGGGGTTGCATCGCTCGCCACTTTTCAGGGTGGCAGTTGATTACCGCCGACCGGTGGGTACTTCAGATGGTCAAGAGAGGTCACTTTATCGAATTTCTCGACCACCATTCACCATCAAGACGACCTCTGCTTTCCCGTTACTCGGGTCAGCATGCCCTGCTCATACAGCAGGAGGTGCTCGCGCTTCTGTGAAAAGAAGCTATAGAGCAAATACCATGGAACCAAAGAGGTGCAGGTTATTATTCTCACTTCCTTCTAGTTCCCAAGAAGACTGTGGACCTCCGTCCGATACTGGATCTCAGCAACCTCTACGCTTTGGTCCTATACAGACGCTTCTGCATGGGGATCCTCCCAGGTCTGATACCCATGCTCAAGCAGGGCGCCTTTCTAGCGCCCTTGGACATGCAGGATGCTTACCTGCATATACCCATCGCTCAAGTGCACAGGAAGTTTTTGCGCTTCAAGTTTCAGGGTCACCATTATTACTTCTGAGCCCTCCCCTTCAGGCTGTCATCAGCACCTCAGGTATTCACGAAGTGCATGGCGGTCGTAGCGGCGACTCTGAGGAGACAAGGCCACTACGTGTTCCCCTTCCTGGATGACTGGCTTCTCATGGTGCCCTCTTGGGAGGCCCTGATGTCCGCCATTCATTGTACTCAGTCTCTGTTCGAGATATTGGGCATCATTATCAATCAAGTGAAGTCACGCCTGGTTCTGTCACAGATTCTGCAGTTCATAGGTGCAGTTCTGGACACCGTCCAGGGGAAAGCTTTTCTGCCCCAGGACTGAGTGGAACACATCAGATCCCTCATCAGGGACATCTTGACAAAGAAGACCGTCCCAGCCAGACTGGTCCTTTGCCTGCTCGGACACGTGGCTGCGGCCATTGCAGCAGTCCCGCTAGCCTGTTTCCACATGCGGGTGACCCAGTGGATGTTACCGGTCCAATGGGATCAGAAGCAAGACCATTTGCAGCTCCCAGTTCGGATCACGAAGGCTGTAATCCGGGATTGACCATGGTGGCTAGATTCGAAGAACCTGTTGGTGGGGGTTCCCTTCATTACGCTGTCTCGGATTGTGACGCTCTCCACAGAGCCTCAGGGCTCGGATAGGGAGCACACCTCGACCGTGTCCAGTCTCAGGGCCTGTGGACAGCTCAAGAGACTCATTTCCACATAAATATCCTGGAAATGAGAGCAGTTCTTTACGCTCTGCAGGCTTTCCAGTCGGAGATTCCACCGGGTACTCTTCTGTTACAAACGGACAATTCCGCAGTGATGTATTACCTCAACAAACAAGGAGGCACCCATTCCTACCCACTTTGCAGGGAGGCCATGAGGGTGTGGGATTGGTTTCTACAATACGGCGCAAACCTCGTTGCAGTTCATGTCCCGGGGTGGACAACGTCATCGCAGACAGCCTGAGTCGCTCTCAGGCCAGAGTCCACGAGTGGGAACTACTCCAGGAGGTTGTAGAGGATCTGTTTCGCAGATGGGGTACACCAGAGTTGGACCTTTTCGCATCCCCATACAACGCAAAGCTGCCCAATTTCTGCTCGCTAGATCCAGGGCCTGGTGTTTTCTGGCGAGACACGTTGTCCCTCTCCTGGGCGGGCAGTTTCCTCTATGCCTTTCCCCCCTTTCCGTTGATCCAGAGGGTCCTTTTGAAACTTCGAAGAGAGCAAGCGACGCTGATACTTATCATGCTGTTTTGGCCCAGGCAGATCTGGTTCCCTCTACTACATCAGCTGTCCCGGGAGCCTCCAGTGCCTCAGCCAGTCAGCTCTCACTTGCTGTCTCAGGAGGTGGGCTCATTGGTCCACCCGGACCTTCGTTCGCTGAACCTGCATGCTTAGCTCCGAGAGACATAGCCATTATGCGATACGGGATCTCGCAAGAGGTAGCAGACGTTCTAGCGGCTGCTAGAAAACCGGCCACTCATGCTACGTACGCCATGAAATAGCGCAGATTTTGCCTCTGGGCTCAAGCGCAGGGGTTTTCGCCAATGGATTGTCCAGAAAGGTCGGTCTTGGACTACCTCCTGTCTCTTTTTCAGACAGGCTTGGCCTACTCCTCAATAAAAGGTACACCTTTGTGCCATCTCAGCCTATCACACTCCTATAGGCCGACGTCCCATATCTTTGTTGGGCATGGCACGAGCCTTCCTGAGAGGTGTTCTCCACCTTAGATCTCCGATTAAGGATCCTATTCCGCCATGGGATTCACCCTTTGTCCTGGAGCAGATTACACTGCCACCTTTTGAGCCAGCCGCGGATTGCGAGCTACGTCTCCTTACATGGAAGACATTGTTTTTAGTTGCTGTTACTTCGGCCAGAAGAATTTCGGAACTTCACGCACTGATGTGCAAAGAACCTTATTTGATTTTCCACCAGGACAGGGTATCCTTGCGGACTAATCTGAAGTTTCTGCCTAAGGTGGTCTCAGCTCTCACTCTTAATCGCAGGATATCGATCTACCAGTGTACTTCCCTAAATATTCTAACCAAGGAGAGGCCCTGTTGCACACTTTAGATGTGCATAGGTGTCTTCGACACTACCTGACCAGAACCAAACACCACCGGAAATCTGATCAGCTTTTTGTCTCCTTTGCCCACAGGATGATGGGAGCTCCCGTTTCCAAACAGTCGCTGTCCAGGTGGCTAATATGTTGTATCACGTTCTGTTACCAGAAGCGCAATAAACCCTTACCGGGTGCGGTTAAGGGTCATTCCACAAGGGGGGTGGCTGCCTCCTTTGTGGCCTTAAAGAACGTGTCCACCTCAGCCATCTGTGCAGCAGCTACTTGGAGTACTGTGCACACCTTCATCAGGCATTATAGCCTGGATGTTGCATCGAGGTGAAGAGCAGGTTTTGGTCTAGCAGTCCTTCAAGGAGATCTGTCCTAGGCTTAGGTTCTACTTGGGATTTCTACCTTCCCTCCTCCCAATGGTGAGGGATTTCCACTATTGCTTGGGAATCAGTCCTAATGGTGTGACCTGCTGCAAGAGCTGTTTCTCGGAGCAAGATAGTACAGTTACGTAAGAACTTACCGTAACAGTAGATCTTCGAGAACAGCTCTTGCAGGAGGTACTTTCCCTCCCACCATCCCCGCTGGAAGTAGATTTTTGTTCCAATATCCTTCTCCTAGGATCAGGTGTTCTCAACACCACTCTTGATTATCATTTGATGGCGGATCCTCAGTCTCCTCTTCTGATGTCATCCAGTGGCCGGGAGTCTCCGGCAGGAGAACTGGGGATTCTGGGGTACCACTTCCTTATGTACTATGCCTGACGTCGCGGGCGAGACCGATGTTGGAGGTGGTCCCCGCTGAATACTGCTAGCTAGAAAATTTCCGTGGGGTCCTGGCGCCTGCTGGCTTCAGTCCTAATGGTGTAACCTGCTACAAGATCTGTTCTCGAAGATCTACTGTTACGGTAAGTTCTTACGTAACTGTACTTTGCAGCTCGTGGAGGAAACACTTCCAGTTTGTTTACCCACCTGTGAGATTATCACCCACTTCAGTACAGAGAAGCTCAGGTATCAGCCCAGTTGGTTTCTTGACTTATGTGATTTTGAATTGAACTAACTTCAAAATCGTTATTGCATTCAGAGGGAGAAAACAGAACAGAATTGTAAATGGATGGGGCCAAGCAGCCAGGCCACTGCTCAGCTGCCCAGTGCCCCGGCAGCTAACTGCCCACCATGCGGCCACACACACCCGGGAGGATATGATACTAAGTATGGAATACGAATTAGGGAGGGTCACCGGGACCAGTGGACATGCGCACCTGCATGATGTGCTTGGGTGGTATGGAGTGCTGGCTGCACTGCTGGCTCTGGGTATTCAGGATCAGGAATTGGGATTTGTATCTCCTCGATTGGTGGAATTGATAGGATATACCAAGTAATTAATGGTTGGACTTACTTGGATCATGATGGGAGCGGGAGGGGAAATGGGATCATGGTCTGTTCTGGGTGGGCTGGAGGCGGAGCCGGAGGCTGGGTCTGGAAGCGAGAGAGGGAGGACAGGACAGGGGAGGACACACAAAACGGGAGGAGTCAGGGCAGGGTGAATGAATGACAGCAGCAGCACAGTCATTCTTTATGCAGCAGAGTCGGGACTTGGAGGGACCACCATGGGTGTAGTGGTAGTGGCGGCTGCCCATGCCCACTGGGGTGAGGATTAGGAAATAAGGGAGGACCCCGCTGTGTCCCCCAACAGTGTCATCTTACTACCACTTCACAGTAATGCAGCAGTGCTACTGTAGTCCATGCCATGCACACTTAGCGTGACATGATGACAGACACAGTGCATGAGTGCAGTAGTATTGTGATGTGTGAGTGGTAGAAGACACTGGTGGCACAGTGGTGGGGGACAGGTGTCCTGTTTCCTGTCGTGGCCATGGCCCGCGGGCATGGGTCGGGCAGCCACCCTGCCTGCTACTCCCGGGGGTCACTGTAGAAAGAGTGACTGTTCTGTCCTTCCTTTGCCCTGACTCAAATCGTCCTCCTGTGTGTGTTGTAGTGCCCTGATGAGTCCTCCACTGTCCAGTGAAGTCATTGACTCATACTGTGATGTCCCTCCTCTTGCTCCAGAGTCCTCCCGAGAGTCCCGACTCCCAGCTACCCAGTCCCCTAAACCATCCATGAGTCATCATTCCATGATGATGCAAGATTCCAAAGTGAATCCAATCCAGTCTAATGATGATCTTCTAATTCAGCTGCTAATGCTTAGTTATTGCCCACTGCTACCCTTTCCTTGCCCGTTTATGCCCATTACCCTTGCCCTGGCTGCCTGAGCCAACTTAAAGTGTTACTGTTTTGTAAAAGTGAAGTGAAGTCATAGAGAACTGTGATGCGTACTCAGTAATAGTTTAGTTAGTTATCAAATTTCTTTCTTGTTTTTTAATTTTAAAGTGGTGGAGTGAGTTCTAGTCCTGGATTAGGAGGACAGCCAAGTGGTGTTGGTGGCAGCAGTGGCGGGGGTCGTTGTCGTCAAGACTGTGCAAAACTAGATACTAACCAGCCTCGTCAAGACTGTGCAAAACTAGATACTAACCAGCCATGTTTGGTTGCAGTTCTTAAAAGAGGGAAAAAATGTTATGCCAGTTCTAAGCAGGCCCAGGAAATTAATGCAGCAGTGGCTTACTTTTTGGCTAAAGACATGCTGCCATTCCACATAGTAGAAAAGCCTAGCTTCTGTAAATTGCTACAGAAATTAAACCCTACTATCACCTGCCATCCAGAGCTTATTTCACTGGTAAAGAGGTGCCAAAGTTATTCAATGAAGTAAAAATACAAGTTGAAAAATCACTGGTGGGTGCAACTTGGTATGCTGCCACTACTGATACGTGGACTAGTCATGGCAGAGCTGGTGAGCCATACATGAGCTTAACAATGCATTACATTACTTCTAATTGGAAAATCAAGGATTACTGTCTGGAGATCACATTCGTACCACAGGATCACACGTCTGAAAATATAATTGAAATCTTCCAAGGCATGCTTGACTAGTGGAAAATGAGCAAAAACAGACTAGCCGCTGTAACTACAGATAATATTGCTAACATCAAGAAAGCATTTGGGGAGCTGCTTACTGAGGTTACTTGGCCAAGCTGCTTTGGCCATAACTTAAACTTGGGTATGGGAAAGGCTCTAAAGATCAGCAAAGTTGATGCTGCCATCAGAGCTTGCAGACATCTTGTGCAAGGTTTCAGCAGAAGTTGGAAGAAAAGACAAACTCTGAAAGCTAAGCAGACAGACTTGGGTCTTCCTCAACACTCTGATTCATGACGTCACATGGTGGGGCTCCACGTATGACATGGTATCAGGATTTCTGCAGCAACAACAAGCAGTGTGCTCTGTTCTTGTATCTGACAGAAACACCTGCCACTTAATGCCTAAAGATACAGATGTCCGTATTCTTGAAGATGTAAGTCTGGTGCTTGGACCACTGAATGATATCACGGACTCTCTTGGTGCTGATAACCATGTCGCAATATCTGCCCTGAAACCAGTACTGCATCATCTTATGAATGACTTGTTGACGCCCTTACCTGAAGACAGCACTCTGAAAAAGCAAATGAACCTCGCTATCAGGACTGATTTGGTTACCCATTATTCGTGTGAATACAAACAAAAAATCATTGACATCTCCTGTTTCCTGGACCCAAGATTTAAAGCTTTCTTTAGCGATGACAAAGACTCTATAGTGGGCTTAGTACATGAAGAGGTCATGTTTTGCTACACTGATGATAACCTCTTGGACTGTGCTTCTGATAATGGCCCGCAGCTCCCGCCCATTCCATTTTCTTACCGTAGCGCCTGTGCCAGTCCCACGACCCCCAAATGTACCTGCTGGTCCTGCTGCTACTGCTAATGCCATTGCTGGCACTGGCATCAGCGTCAGTGGCGACAGTGTCACTGACGAGCAGTCATCATTTTGTTCTGTGAGTGAAGCTAATGAGGAGCACCTGGAGCAGCAGCAGTTTACTGAAGAAGATCCTGGTTTGTCTCACGATCATCACTCTCGTGATTCAGACTCAGAAATGAGAACATCACCTACTTCACGAAGAGCACAACTACTGGTGCCACCACCACCAACAGTACAGGGAAAGGGAAGGAAGAGGTCGAGGACAAGTTCAGGTTCATCATCATCATCTAGCTCTTCTGCATATGCCACAGGAGGCACAGTATCCATCAAATCCATATCCAGTCAGCAGCAAAACCCAAGTCTTAGTCTGCCTCTTTCTTCTACAGCAACAGCTGCACAACAAGTGGTGGTAAAACCAAAAGAATTACCTAACCTACTAAGGCAGATTACAGACAGATGGTTGTCAGTGGAATGGTGTAATGACGAGGACATCAAAGTTAAAAATGAAATCTCTCACTATTTAGCATTATCATGTCTGCACACAGACAGCGAACCATTACAGTGGTGGAGTGAACATGCCGCAGAACTGCAATTGTTGCCGAACTTAACAAGAAAATACCTATGCATTCCTGCAACAAGTATACCATCTGAGAGACTTTTCAGCTCCAGTGGTCAAATTCTCACACCGTTTCGTTCAAGACTATCTCCAGATAAAGTTAACATGCTTGTCTTCCTCCACAGGAACTTACCCTGATTACTCTGACTGAGTCTCTGACTGATGACCAGTCCAGACTTAGACTAGTTCACTCCTACCACACTAAACATATCGTCATGTGGAATTTTGAGTGAATGAGTGAATCTTATATCTGATATGATTTGGTAGGGCAGGCCAGGCCACATAGGCACTGCCATTGCAGCAGTTGCACCACAGCGCTATCTAGTAGTATCTTTCTTGTTTGAAGTAAGTTGAAGGAGTGGGGGTGGGGGAGCCGTACCACAGTACTGGTCTGGAATCGTGGTGGAGGATGATGTCCGAGTCTGATGCAATTTAAAGTTGCAGTTTGGTCGTGGTCGACGGTCCGGTCGCTGAGTCGCTCGTTTCTCTCATCTCTCGCGTTCATTCATGTCTGTCGTGTCATGTGTGGGACTTGGTGTGACTGTTATTCACAGAGTGCACTGCAGACCGAGCAGCATTGCTGGGAGTGGGAAGGCATGGTATGTCAGTACTGTAGGCCTGAGCGAGCGCCTCATTTAGCCTGACCCATCCATATCATCGATCAAATCAGTGTTCAATTATTCAGTTATTACTCACGTATATCTTCTCATCTCACCCATTGCATGAGGGTACAATTTTCAAAATGCAAATAATGCATCATGTTCCTTGACGAGGTTTATTTTATATTCGATATCTATATTGTTTCAGCCTGGGCACGGCAGCAGGGCAGTGGCAGTGGTGGCCAAGTTGGGCAGCAAAAGCAATGGATGGGTATTTTGTACTATACTTACTACTAGGCAGTGGGGTGGCAGGGGCACTGGGTCGGGGGTGGGCGTAGCTGATGGTGTGCTTGGGGGGCAGTGGGCACTAGGGAAAGTGTGCTGGGCAGGACAGGTGGACTGGAAGAGCACAGCACTTGTACTTCACAACTTAAGTGTTTGAAAATCTGCACGCGCTTCAGGTGCAGCCGCACAGGCTGCAGCACAGTCTAGTGTTTCTGCTGCTGCTGTAGCAGCAGTGTACTACTACGCTACTGCTGATGAAGCTCTTGCTTGGTGGTGCTCGAGTGATTCACACAGCAAGCCAGAGTCACAGTGAAGCTGTCGTTGAGGCTACAGTTTGAAAGTGCAGCAGTGCAGTGCAAATATGGGGTGGGTCTGGGTCATCATGTCATTCATGGTCACCGACACCGGCATCCCATTCCCAGTTCCTCCTACAGCTGGCCCAGGCCAATTGGGCCAAAGTGCTGACAGCCGGGCTATCCATTTCCAAAATTCAATATGTGCCCCCACAGTACTGTTCAGCCTTGCACTGTCTGACTCCAATGAGTTGACACATGATGTGATGAATGATCATCAACATATCATTTGCCTGTTTGTCTAATGTGTAGTTACTTGTTGACCGTTGTTGCTTGTTTCTGTTTTAACCATTTCTCTCTCTCTCTCCAGCTCAGCCAGCTTAGTACTGTAGCAGCCAGAGTTATTTAGCAGCAGCAGCATGCAGGCGCCAGGCAGGCAAAGCTGCTGCAACAGTAGTGAGCTTAGCTGACGGGCGGTGCAGGCAGTCTTCCTTGTTCGTTCAAGTTTTGTGGATAATGTGACATCTCTGCTCTCTACGGCACTGCTAAACAGATTTTTATAGCAAGGTAAGGTATAAGTGCCCTCACCTGTTCAGTCCATGAGTGGACAGTGGACTGATGGTGTTGGTTGAACTTGAGAGAGCTTGACTTCTTCAAATAAACGCAAGTCAGTCTTTTGACTTCTTCATTCATTTTTTGAATTTTCAATGTTCAGTTTCAGCAAGTTTTTTTTAGTCATCATCATGTAATTTGTGTATCACTATCACACACACACACACACACACACACACACACACACACACACACAGCCACACAAGGCACACAGAGGCCAAGTGAGTATTAAGCTACCACCAGGCAGACACATATTATAAGTGCTTCCTTAATAGTAAATGGCGAGGACAGGTCGTGTGCAACTGTGCACAAAACTGTCAGTGAGCTAGTGAGAGTGTGACTGCATCACTCAGTGAATGCAGTAGTGCACATAGCATAGTCACGGACTGCACTTGCCTTGCACAGTGTGCAACTGCACACTGAGTCACTGCTCAGTGCAGCACACACTGAATGCAGCAGCCTTGCACAAAAAGCCACACTTTTAAATGCACATCATTATTGTCCTCTCCTCTGCTGTTCTTTTGGAACAGAAACAGAAAATGATGCAGTACTGGTTTCAGAGCGAGTGACATGATGACATCCCTAGTCCCTCCAGAGAAGTTGAACAATTAAACAGTAAACACTCATTATTTGTTGACTGCACTTGAGCAGTGGGCATAGAATGGGGGGGAGAGGGAGGGATCAGCAGCAGCACCCAGGCCCAGCATCAAAAATCTGTTAAGTTAAGTTGTACACTACTAGTAACACTGTAATAACACGATGTCTCTCTGTCATGTCATATTGTAATGATGATCATCATCATCATGTATGTTACGTTTTCTTATCTATAGGGTATTGAGTAACGAAGTGTCTGTGGTTGGGGACGGGTTGGCTGTCATTAACTGTCATCATCACCGACGTGTGCAGACTCTTGAGTCTTCATCACTGTCAGTCACCTCACTGGCAGCAGGGTCAGTGAGGGACAGATGATCATAAGACGGCAGTGATCATTTCATTGACATTACTGTTACTTGTTGTGCTGCTGGTGCTGTGTTTCAAGTGGTCATGTGTGTTCATGTTCATTCAGAATCATTGTAAAAATAGAGAGTAATAGTAGACAGTCCTGTCAGTCTGTCAAAGGCACAAAACTATAAAGGTTAGTCAGACAGAGAATGGGATATACACCGAGAACTTTTTCAGGTACATTTTTTATTGTTTAATAATAACACAAAAATGTAATTTGCCATGATACCAAATGCCAATGCCATTTGCAAAACATGCAGTGTTTTTCAGTTTCAGTGATTGATAAGAATTGGCAGGCAATAGTCTGTTCCTTCAGTTTTCATTCCTAGTTGTTCCCAAAGCCCCTTCTTCTATCTGATTCTGCAACAGTTACTGCTGTGCGGTACAACTGTGATGTAGTGATTAGAGTAAGTCATTTTTATTTGACGCCTTCCCTCCAACACACACCATATGGACGGAGTGCACGCTCTGCTTAGTAATCAAAATTCTCTCCAACTGTGACACCTGCTGCTGCTGCTTTCTGAATTCTGACTCTGAGTCTGAGAGTCCTCTCTCCCTGTCCTCCTGATGTGATTTGTGACGAGTGACTACTTCGTACTTGACATTGGCAATGGCAGTTCAGCTGAGCACGCACACTTAGTGAAGTTGCTGCCTCTTCTTGTCTCATCTGTCTGCTAAGCTTGTCTGCTTGATGCACCCCCCTCCCCCGAGTCCCTCCAGTAGTCCAGTTCCACTGGGGACCACTTCCTGTCTCTGCACGACTGACGCCTCCACTACAGTGGTCTCTGGGACGGAGCGAGTCTGACTCCTGACGAGTCCTCCTGTTTGACTGACTCTTGTCATCTGTGTCACAAAACTTTGGTTGGCTGAGGCTGGCTCAGTTGAGCTCTTTGCCGACTGTGGCTGGGGGATGCCTAAAACAAAACCAATAAGAGAAATTACTTTATTGCATTTTACATTCATAATTAGCCATAGCATAGCTGCTAGCTTAACAATTACAGTCACATCCGATTTGACTCAGTCAGCACCAGTCGCAACAGCCACCAAACATGGCATTGAGGATATATAGGCTAATTCCTTTAATGCCACCCTGATGACCAAGGACTCCAGTCATTCTGAGTCACTCTCATCATGTCATCAATCACTGCTCACGAGTCATGACTTCAGCCTTGATTTATTTGACTCATGAGTCCTTAGTCCAAGGCAGCGTCTGACAAGATGACTCAAGTCACTTGGGGGGCTAGCTAAAACAAAACCCATGGGGAAAAAAATACTAATATATAAATTCCTAATTACTTATTATAGCTAAGCTAGTAGTAGTAGTACTTTAAAATACAAAACAAAAAAAAAACAGCCAGTGAGTGCCTGCCACTGCCATGATGACATGGGTCTGGCATTGAGGATATATAAGCTGATTCCTTTAATATGAAATTGGACTCATGTCACGTCACAGTCACATGACACAGTTTGACTCAAGTCACCACAATATGGCATGATTCACTCACTCAACCCAAGCAAGTCAAGCAAGCAACTTTATTAACTCACATTGGCTCACTGCCTCACTTACTGCTTCAGCTGGAGGCTTTGGGTTCACCACAACATAACCCAGCTAGACCATCTTAGGTTAGCTGGTTCATTCCACTGGGGTGTCACAGATGAGGCATACTGATGAGTCCTGGTAGGACGAAACACGTGTCTGTCTTCTGCTGGCACCCTTTGCAAACTGTGTGAGAGGGCTTTTGGCACCATGTATTTCTGCTTAAAGTTGAACCAGCATAATATTCTGTGGTGATTTGCATATGTAGCCCATGATGCTTTGCATTGTGGGGGCATGTGTGATTTTGTATTTCTTTGAAACTTGGCTTCCCGTCCAAATGCCCTTTGGGGTAACCATTGCCTCAGTGCTTGCGCACAGAGGTTCTTTTACTGTAGTGTAGCTGTTTACTTGGCTAAATATCTATTACCCCCCCCAAGAAAAGAAAAAAAAGCAGCCAGCCACCATGGCATTTGGGATATATAGGATAATTCCTTTAAATGCCACCACGGCGACGGTGCTAGGCCAGCTCTGACAGTTGGCTCAGCTCAGCTGATTGCCTCTGACGGCTGTTAGCTTGCCTTGGAGGACTCTGAGTAGTCTCTCGGACTCTGACACAGTGAGTGGCGAGTCACTTGTCTGCATTACAGGCAGGAGTTGTGTCAGACTCTGACAGTGTGGTTGTGGTGGTGTGGTAGGGTAGGGTTAGGGACGGGGTACTTTGGTACAAATGAAAAAGTAAATATGAATCTCTCTCCAAATTTATTTGCACTAGTAGTACAACTTACTATTACTTTTACTACTAGTCTAACTTCACTTGAGGGTACTGGGTTTGGGAGGTAGCCAGAGGCTGTAGGTGAGGAGGACGGAGGTGCACTCAGCCTAGAGTCTAGCCTACCATAGCCAGACACAGTGAGCCTTGATTTTCCGATCAAAAATGTTCTAATTCTGTTAGTACTAGTAGTAGTAGTACTGCTGTTGCTGTGCCTGCTTCTAAGGCTAGTGGTAGCAGTACAGCAGAACAGCACACTTTTGGTGAAGTGCAACTCTGTCCCACTTCCACACTCCTGCATCGGTGCATCTGCCCTGCAGCTCTAGTCTACTCAGTCTGCAGTGCACCACCACCAGGAGTGGGTGGAGTGTGTGTGTGGAGGAGCAGTCTGTGGACAACTGTACATGGACATTCCTTTCATCATTTCTCATCTATCTAGACTGTAAGTTAAGAAGGACAATTTCACATTACAGTAACAAAAATGTAAATCAAATGACTGACTTATTACTACTTGTACTCGGACAGTGTGCTTGTGCTGCTATTTTTGTATGGTATGGTTCTGGTAGGGTACTTTTGCTATTAGTTAACTTGGTACTAGGTAGTAGGTTTAGGTACTGTGGGGTGCAGTACTGCATTTTGTGCTGTAAGCTAAGACAAGAATACACTAAACAAACACTTTTCTATAATGGTATGTCTATGTCCTCAATCATCATGTCACGTCACTTGTCTACTACAATGAAATGAAAAAAATAAATACTTCCAGTGCTCGAAGCTCCATGCTCCTCATCAGGTCAGGAGGAATGTGACTTCCAGTCAATAAAAAGTATGTCTCTTGCACATACTTGACTCATTATCTTTCTTTTCTCTCATTAAAATTCATAATGTGTCGTTTACTAGTATTTTAACTGCTTTTACATGTAAATTTGGTTAAAATTGCATTATTTTTGAATATCTTAGGTTTTCCCATTGGAATGCATTATACCGCGGTATCACGATAACCGTGGTACAACACACCGCGGTCATCATACCGTCAAAATTTCATACCGTGACAACACTACTACACACTCTGGATTTTTTTTATTTTTTATTTATTGAAAGAATCAGAATTACAAACCTTTGAGTCAGAGACTCTTTTTGCAAAAGCTCCACATCAGGGAGGTACAAAACAAGGATACAGGAAATGACAAGCAATGAGGTACAAATAAAACAAACAGTATTATACAGGCAGGATAAAATATCCAAAGACAAATAAACACGTTATATAATTAAACAGTCCAGTCAAAACTGAATCAGGTACATAGTGCTAGACAGAGCTGGGATAAGGAGAAAGAAGTAGGTAAGGGGAGGAATGGGAGAGGGAGGCAAGAGAGAGCCAGAGAGAGTTATTGACGACTAGTAAAGAGGCATAGAGGTAGGCAAGAAATAAAGTTAGAAGCAGTCACAGGCGCTGGAGGAAATGATGGGAAAGAGGGCATACCAGTTTCTAAACGGTGCTTGTCCAAGTGGTTGGCTAACACTATTACTTTTTGTTATAGGAAGTATGGTAAGGAACTTCCTGGTGTTGTCCGTGGTCATTCAGCCAGAGGCATGGCCACTTCAGTTGCTTGTTTCAGGAATGTTTTGGCTGCAGAGATCTGTGTTGCTGCAACTTGGAGTTCTGTCCACACTTTCACTAAACAGTACAGTCTGGACATTGCCTGTTGCAAAAGGGCAGGTTTCAGCCTTTCTATGCTTCATGGCCTCCTGTATTAGGCCTATAGCCTTCAGCCACCCAGACTCTCTCTCTCTCTGTCTATAACTTCTTGGGACTCATTCTAAAGATGCGGCCTGATGCAAGAGATGGCCTCGATGAAGATAGTACAGTTACGCAAGAACTTACCATAACAGTAGATCTTCGAGAGAATCTCTTGCATCAGGCCATGCCGTCTCACCTTCTGTTCCTCTTAGCCTTAGGGTTTTGTGTGTCTCTCTTTCTCCAGGATGGTTCACCTTCTGTTTCACCTCTCTTTATGGCAGGAACATCTGGCTCCCCTCTGTTCCCCAGCATGAGATCCTCTGTATGGGGTCTCTGACAGGAAAAGCACTGAGGGTGCAGGGCTGCCTATGCAGACATGGGAGGAATGTCGCCTGCATCTGACATTGTTGTGGGCAGCCCCTTGTAGACTGCTAACTAGAAAAGTTTCTGTGTGGTCCTAGTGCCTGGTGGCTATAGTTCCATGCACATGGCCTGATGCAAGAGATCCTCTCAAAGATCTGCTGTTACAGTAAGTTCTTACATAACTGTACTTTTTGAAGACAGAATATCAAATCTTGTGAAATGGTATACTGTGGGGAACACCACTTTTTGAAATGTGTTTCTAGCCCTGATACCTTTCCTTATCTGGGGTGTCCAGACCTGGACACGTTCCAGCCTTGTAACCACACTAAAATTCTTAAACTTGATTAAAAGTTTACGTTAAGAATTGATTTGGTGACAGTTTACACTTTTTGTATGTGTGGTTTGAATTATAGATCCTGTGTCTTTGGTCCCCTGAATTGAAATTGAATCAAATGGTCATGTTCTGTGCCACATCAAGGCAGTGCCACCAGTTGAGACCTTCCTCATCATGAAGACCCTTCTCTTCATATCATAATCCACAGACATTTAACTCCAATTAACAGAAGGGCTCCTAAATTCTTTCAAAACAAAGTAGTAATTTTAGAGAGATTTGCTGCTTGTACACCTGAGGTTTAAAATTTGGTAAGATTTCATGTTTTTTTCTTCCCTTTTAGCAAGACCACATGATTTCTTTGATGCACAAACACTGGATGCCATACGACATCGAGCCATCTGCTTTAACTTGGCAGCTCATATCGAAAGTTTGGGAAATGGTCACAGTGTTGTATTTCACAGCACAGTAAGTATTGCATTTCCCCCAGCACTTTATTGAATGTGATGGTATCACCTGTGATGTGTGTTGACTGAATGTTTCACAAGATATACAACAGAACTTCTTTCCCCCTTGAGCACCACCTTTGTAATGAATGTCACATATGCAGGAGGGATGAAGTGTTAATTGTTACAATGCAGAAGGAAAACATATCTGTGAACCCAGTTTTTCAAAACATGTTTTACATGAGCAGACCAGGAAGACATTTTTTGAAAACTGAACTTCTAGCTTGACCTAGTATAATAGGAGACCCAGGTCTAAGAGGTGAATGGGCATGCTGCAAAGGCTTCAGCAAGGAGGGCTGTGTCTGCCTCCTCCTGTAGCACTTCCTGTGGATAGAGGGTCAGGTCATGGTTGACTGATAACATCTCTCCCTCCCGCACTGCTACCATTAGAGGGGGGCAAACTGATAGATCTGTGAGAGTGAGGATGTACAGAGGAGAAAAAAAAAGACCTGGCTTGCAAATGACTGATGGCCCTGTCCAGCACGTTAATGTGCCCTACACTTCTTCAGATTTCCCTGGCTCCTGTGTTATAACTTCTTCACCTTCACTTAATGTTTACACTCTATGCCTCTACTTCTACAGTAACAGATGTCCTCAGAGATGAAACCTACTCTTTTTTTTTTTTTTAAAGTTTTCTCGCCCTCACCCTGAAGCACCGGCGCTCGGCAAGCGCACGTGTGTGGAGGCACACTTGTGATCCCGGAAGCAAGTGCTTACTCCACTCTTCCTATGCTTGTGTCAGCCCTCGATTGCTCTGACACCTGGTCTCCACCAGGTGTCAGCCGAGAGCTAGGGACTGACCCTCCCCAATTCGGGAGCTGAGAGCAGCCCATCAACCGTTAGTCAGCTTCCAGACCCTCCCCCCAGCCAACCCCTGGCTACCCAAGCTCGCTCCCGAACTCGGGTCGCCGGCGTGGCAGGAGGTGGCGTCCAGCGCCTCAAGAGATGGAACCTATTTTAATTCTGGAATTTAGAATACTGGTTTCAGACTCTGCAGCTGCACTCTGTCGGCTAATCAGATTTGTTTCGCCGCCTGGAGAGAGCAGTTACCCCCGAAGCTAGCTCCTGTATCACTGGGTCTCCAGACGGTTTATTTATTTTGAAAGTTTATAAATTAAATTCTAGGGATGTGGATATGTTGTTCTATCCACACTTTCTGGCAGATCACCTTTCCCTTTAAGGGTCGGCGGAACGTCTTCAAGCTGGCTCCTCCCACCCACCCGTGTGGTAAAACCCTTGGCTCCGCTCCACGACGTCAGATCTTCCTTTCCACTGGAAAGTTCAGGTTCCCTCCTTAGCACTCCCGCGTGTGGTAGGCCCTGGCTCTCGAATCTTCGGATTTGCTTCCAAAACTTACCTTAAAACTCATTCGAGTTTTGTCTGCTCCTTCTTCTCTTGCTTCTGCGATGGAAGAGAAAACCATTCCCGGGTTTCGCCAGTGCCCCTGCGGGCAGAAGATGTCTCACACCGACCCTCACGCCATGTGCGTGTACTGTTTGGGACATGACCACGATCCGCAGGCTTGCGATCTGTCTTTCCTTTCCCCCGTTGGTTCTGGCAGACTACGCTGCCCGACTTCAGCTGTGGTGGCCAGAAAAGTGTTAACCCGCCAGTTAAATCCAAAGATGCCCGCTGGGTGGTCTCCGAGGCTGCGGGATCTGCTGAGCAGCTTAAACAGCTCAAGACCTTTTGAGGAGGATAAGGCTCAGGCCGCGGCTAGCTCCTCTTCGGCTTCAGCCTTCATTCCGCTCCATCTGGGCTCCACTTATTCACCTTCCTTCAAAGAGCTGTGCCTGTCTCTCTCTCTCGACTAAGGGAGAGGGCCCTTCTGGGTCGCATGTTTCGCACTTTTGCAAGAAGGGATCGAAGAAAGAAAAGACTAAACATCGACGCTTTTGAGATCGGGAACGGTCCCGCTCTCGGGAGACTCTGGTTTCAACTTCGGTTAAAATTGCGGCTGAGGCCCCATCAGACCAGTTGGCTGAGACGCCTGTCGACGTGGCCAAGATTTTTCTCGAACTGACTGACAGGTTATCGTCAGATGAGGCTGACAATTCTCTCTTTCAGACTCCGGTACTTCCAGTGTCTTCGGATGGGTTGGTTCAGCCCACTGGGTCAAACCCGCCCACTCAGGACCCTGACCTGGAGGAGCCGTGGGGGTCCCCAGCTCCTTCCGACATCCCCTGTTGGTCCTGCCAACGGTTGAGGCTTGGTCCTCCTCTACCAGGTCGGGCAGATCTCGCCATCACAGGCGATCTCGCTCCTGACATCACGGTAAGCGGCAGCACCGCTACTCTTCAGCCTCCTCGGATGAGAAGAGGCTGTTGCGCAAAGTGCGTCGGTGCTACAAAGATTTGGTGTGGCAGCAGCTGGTCTTGACCAGTACGAAGCTGTCCCTGGTTTCTACTCTGGCTATCAAGTGGTTGTCGCCCAACTGGCCGACGTCAGCTCCCGCCACCGTCACCTCTGCGGAGGTGCTGGCTCAGACTTGGTCATCTTGGTCGAAGCAGGTTTCTCTGCTGATTGTGGTGGCGCCACTACCCAAACAGCCGAAGTCTGGGGCCCTGACAAAAGATTCTCGGTCGGCAAAAGGGTTGTCCCATCGGCTGTCGGTCACCCTCACTTCCGATCACCCAAGGCGGGTCGAGGGTGACTCAGGTGGATGCCTGCTTTATGTGGATGCCTCGGAGTCCGAAGACTCCTCGTCAGGGGGGCCTCTCCGTAGATGTGGGACCCACCTTGTTCATGGGCATTCTTCGGCTCATTTCCGAGTCCACAGGGATGGAGCTCGAACCGGTCCAGAAATGGGCCAGGTGTCCCCTAATAGAGAATCTGGACAAAGCGGACTCCCCTACGGAGGCCTTACTTGTGACCAAGGCCATTGTTGGCCCGGCTCTGTATCTGTGGCAGTGTTCTGCACCTTGCCCTGCGCCTTCGGCCCAGATGTCCCACAGATACGCTGACCCAACTGGTTCCCTTTCGTTTTCAGCATCCCCAGCTGAGGGTCTGGTGGTTGACTCCGCCTTCGGTGCTCGCACACGGTGGACGGATAGGACCGCTGGACAAAGAGCCCAAGAAATTGGATAATCGTGCGTGGGTCTATGCTGCTTCCTCACTCTGGCCTTTGTTAGGCTAGCTCGGCCGTGCTGATGGCACATTTTTCCCATGCCCTTTTGGGCTCCCTGGATGAAGTCATTCCTCACCTCCCAGCGGACCGTCACACCACGGTCAAGCAGGTCTGGGACCAGGGAAGGCAGTGGCGAAACAACAACTCCAGACTGCTGTGGATATTTGTTATTCTTGTGCCCGCTCAGTAGTGGCCGCAGTAGTTATGCGCCACAGGGCTTGGTTGAGGATCTCGACCTTCATGGCTGACTCTCAACACAAGCTGGCAGAAGTCCCCTTTTTGGGCACTGACCTGTTTGGGCCCAGAGTGGAGGGTCACCTCCAGTGTATTGAGAAGTCCAGTGCTACCCTGGACTCTGACATCTGCCCACAAGGACAAGGGCTCCAAGCACCAGAAGTTTAAGCCCTTTCGCTCTTCCACTCCTGTGGCCAGACCAGCCCAGCAGACTCAAACCTGGCGACCGTGGGTCAAGTCAGTGGCATCATCTGTCAGAAACCCTGGAGGGAGGGGACCCAGCGGCCCCTCAGCCGGATCCTCCTCTTCTAAGCCTGCTCAGTGACACGTTGAGGAATTCCACCCTCAACCCCGTCACATCTCCCCTGGGCCCTCCCGTGGGGGGCTGGCTCCGCCACTTCCTTTCTGCCTGATCTGTTATCACCATGGATCGATGGGTGCTGGAAGTGGTTGGCCGGAGTCTGCCTCTGGAATTCAAGCAGGTCCCCCCCCAGCTGAACCCACGCTCCATGAGAAGATCTGGTCTCTGCTGTCACTCAGTCTGCTCTCTGAGATGACATCGCCCCAGCTCCTCTGCAAGGAGGTCGTGCACAGAGTTGCGGAACCTTCTTCAGACCCAGGGTTCATTTCCAGGTATTTCTTGGTACCAAAATGGAGGGGGGCTGGTGCCCCATTCTCTATCTGCATGACCTGAACAGGTTCCTCAGGTCTTGCACCTTCCGGATGGTAACTCTGGCTCGGATCATACCATCCCTGGAGCACGGCATGTGGTTTTGATCCATGGATCTTCAGGACGCTTTCTTTCACGTCCCGATCCGTCTGTCCCACCGACAGTTCCTCTGCTTCCGAGCTGAGGGTATCCTGTACAAATTCCAGGCCATGCCCTTTGGCCTCTCATTGGCCCCCAGGGACTTCAGCAAATGCATGGCAGTGGTGGCAGCTTTCCTGAGGCGTTGAGAGGTCCCTACTTGGACGACTGGCAGGTCCTTCCTGGCAGGAGGCGGAGTGGTCCAGGGATCTGGCCCTCCAGACTTGCTTCCGACTTGGCCTCCTGATCAACGAGGCCAAGTCGTAACTCGTGCCCTCGCAGGTGATTCAGTTCATCAGGGCAGAGCTCAACTCTTGCCTGGCCAGAGCTCGGCTCTCACCGGACAGGGCGGTGGTTCTCTCCTCCTTTGCCCAATCATTTCTGGTTGGACAATTGCGCCTTGCCAGGGACTTTCTGCACCTTCTGGGCTACTTGGCAACCTGCACCAGCGTGGTCCGATGGGACCACTGACACAAGCGTTCCCTTCAGTGGGAACTGGACAGCCAGTGGTCTCAGTGCTCAAGTCACCTCGACCAGCTGGTCACCGTGATTCAGAAGATGTGGGATGGCCTCCAGTGGTGGCCTGTCCCAGCTCACCTGCAGGAAGGCATCCCGTTTTTCTGCTCCGAGCAGTCCGCCCCAAGCAGACGGTCATCCTGACGACCGACTCCTCACTGATGGGTTGGGGTGCCCATCTGGGGGAGCACAGAGTCCACGGGATCTGGTCCCCTCAGGAGTCCTGATGTCACATCAGCCTGCTGGAGCTCCATGCGGTTTGGCTAGCTCTGACTGCCTTCACTCCATTCATTCGGGGTCAAGTGGTTCCGGTCCAGACAAACACCACCACAACCATGTACTATCTCAACAAACGGGGCCGGACACACTCCTTGCCTCTGCAAGGAAGCTCTCCGCACATGGGCCCTCGTGCTCAGCCTGGAGGCGGATCTCCTAGCCATTCATGTGGCAGGAGCCTCAAATTAGCTGGACGATGCTCTCAGCTGGATGGGCAAGGCATCTCACAAGTGGTCAGTCCACCAGGAGGTAGTACAAGATCTGTTCTCCGACTGGGACACCCCTCAGGTGGACCTGTTCGCCTCCAGGGGGAACACGAAGCTGAGGCTGTTTCATGCCCGCCCCCCTCAGCAGGGCTCGCTGCAGAAAGATGCCTTCTTGAGGCTGTGAACCCCAGGCCTCTTCTGTGCCTTCCCTCCACTTCCCTTGATCTACATGGTGCTCCTCAAGGTCAGGATGGACAAGGCGCAGATGATCCTGGTAGCCCCTGGTACCCAGATCTCCTCAGCCTCCGCTCCAGGCTCCCAAGGCATCTTCCAGCACGCTCAGACCTGCTTTCCATCAGTCGAGGAAGGTTCTCCATCCGGACCTTCAGTCCCTGCACCTGACAGCCTGGTTCCTGAGCGGCTAGAGTTCCAGGCTTTGGGTCTCTCCAGTGAGTTCCTCATGGTTGTTGAGGCATCCCGTAAGGAATCGACCAGAAAATGCTATGCCTTCAAATGGAAGAGATTTTCCATTTGGTGCCAGGGCAAGGAGTTGGACCCCTTCATCCTGTCCAGTCGCTAGCATTTTGGACTACCTGTGGTCCCTCTCTCACAGCTGGGGCTTCGGTCGGCGACCTTTGAGGTGCACCCGGCAGCCATCTCTGCCTACCAGGTGCGGGCCGGTATACAGTCAGTGGTGCAGGAAAAAGGTGTTCTGGCGCTTTTTCAAGAGCTTAGATCACATATCCCCTCCGGTCCGTGAACCTCCACCTCCTTGGGATTTACTGCTGGTTTTGGCAAAGCTCATGGGCAAGCCATTCAAACCTATGCACAAGTGTGACATGTCTCATTTGTCATGGCAGACTGCTGCCTTGGTGGCTGTCTCGTCAACCAGAAGGACTGGGGAGCTCCAGGCGCTCTCGGTGGAGTCTCCTTACTTGGTCTTCCACAGGGACAAGGTTGTCCTGCGCCCCCACCCAAAATTCCTTCTGAAGGTGGTGTCGGAGTTTCACCTTAATCAGGTGTTGACTGTGCCAGTTTTCTACCCCGGTTACACCTTGGAGGCTATGTACAGGCTCCATACTTTGGACCTGAGATGAGTGCTTGCCTGCTACAAAGTGCGTGTGGTGGAAGTTCGGAAAGAGAGGTTCGCCAGCTGTTTGTCACCTACGCTGAAGCCGCACCTGGCAGACCTGCAGCGAAGCAGACAATTGGCAGGTGGATCACTTCCTGCATGCTATAGGTTGGCGGGTAGGGAGCTTCCTGTACGGCTAAGGGCTCATTCCACCCGCCGTACCACTGCGTCGGTGGCTTCTTCTAGGGACGTCCCTATCCAGGAAATCTGCAGGGCTGCTATCTGGAAGTTAGCACACACCTTTATTTCCCATTATCACATCGACCTCAAGTCACGCCTAGTTGCTGGTTTTGGGGCCTCAGTTCTTCAGTCCCTGTTCCCTAAGTAGGGGTTGTGCGCCTTGCCTCCCTCCTCCTGGAGAACTGCTAGTATTCTGCCAGAAAGTGTGGATAGAACAACATATCCACATCCCTAGAAAAACAGATTACTCACCTGTAACAGTAGTTCTAGGAGTGGTATATGTTGTTCATCCACACTGACCCAAACGACTTCCCTGGCTTCGACGCACACCTCTGCTTCCAGCGGGCTTGATCTGGTGTCATGGGGTGGAGCTGAAGGTTTTACCACCTGGGTAGGTGGAGATAGTTGAAGACTTTCTGGCTAATTCTTAAAGGAAAGGCGATTCGCTAGAAAGTGTGGATGAACAAACATATACCACTTCTAGAACTATTGTTACAGGTGAGTAGCCTTTTTTTTTTTTTTTTTGAGGCAGAGCGCTTTACAGCAGACAGCAATGTAAATTTTTTTTTTTTTTTTATGGGTACCCTCCTTTTCATTCAAAATGGTGCCTCTCCTAAAATAAGATAGAGATAGCCTGCTGTACATTCCAGCTTCTGTTTATCGAAGGACTGAATGTCCTTGCCACTGCCTGGTGGTTGAAAAAAGATTTTGAATTTATTTTATCATAGTCTATATCAGTGCCTGAGGAGAGTGAGTGCGTTTACCTACTATTAATGTTGTTCTGCTTGGTTTTCCTGCTTATGTTTACGGATGCATGGGCAGAGCTCCTCAGACTTTATGTGATCATCAGTATCTCAGAATAGCACCGTAGAAGCACGTGACTAGATAGTGTGCTTCCACAGTGCTTTGGCACAGTTTCCAGAGGTTGTGTTTAGGCCTTTCCCTCCACCAGCCACGCATAAACACACCCACTTCACAGGGCACTTCTTTTTCTTCCGCAACTGCAGAAGTGATGGGTGCTGTGCACAAGATGGCCGCCAGCTCAGTCTACGCATGCGCGAGTATCATGCATGCATAGTTATGTCATTGCTGCCATCTTATTGAATGGTATACTCTGGTGCCGCTCCGAAAAGCTATATTCTGGCACCATTCCGAAAAGCTCAGCACAGATGTATCGGCTCTGACCAGTGTTTGTTAAAATTTCTCTTGGAGTGTTTTGTACTAGTGCTTGGTACTTTGGTAATTTTTCCCTAGCCTTATTGAGTTTAGTAGGCTTTTTTTTGTGTGCTAATGTGTAAATTTTACGTGACTGGCCGATACGAGCATGAGCAAGACATGATGCTCTTTATCTAGCTGCCAGTCACGCGTTAACAGTGCATGTGCAGTTGCACTGATTTCTCCTCTGTGCCCGCCCGTGTCCCAGCATCAGGGACACGCATTTCCATGCATGTCGTACACAGCACAACACTACTGGTGCATTTTCAGTGTTCAGCTAGAGAGCACAGAGTGTGGTTTTTTTTTTGTTTTTTTTTTTGACACGCGCTTCCACTACACAGGTAGTAATTGTCTTCTCAGTAATGCTTAGTTGCTTTTTGGGAGGATTGTCGCATTCATCTAGAAGAGTCTCCCTGGTTGTTGTCTCACTGTGCTACACTAGTTTTGTTGGTAATAGAGGGAGAGGCATCATTAGTAGAAAACAGGAAGTTGTCATCCCTCTGTACAGACTGTTGGTGAAACCCCATCTGCAGTACTGTGTGCAGTTCTGGAGACCCCATCTCCGCAAAGACAGACAGGATGGAGGCAGTCCAGAGGAGGGGCAACTAAAACGGTGCAGGGTCTGCAACAGAAGCCAAACAAAGAGAGACTAAAGGAGCTTAATATGTATACCCTTGAGGAAAGGAGGGAGAGGTGATAGAAACGTTTAAGTTCCTCAAGGGAATCAACAAAGTCCAAGAGGGTAGCATCTTTCAGAAAAAGTGATGTGCAAGAACAAGTGGACACAATTTGAAGATAGAGAGGGGACGGCTCAGGGGCAATATGAGGAAGTATTTTTTCAAAGTGAGGGTGGTGGACGCATGGAACAGCCTTCCTGAGGAGGTTGTGGAGTCAAAAATAGTGGGAGAATTCAAGAATCCATGGGAAAGACATAAGGCAATTCTGGTGGGGGGGGGTAGGAAAAAGTAGGCTGTTGGTTAACTAGGATCTGCAGCTTATCCAGTAGGTAGAGAAATGGGTAGATTTGGTGGGCCAAGCGGTCCTTATCTGCCATCAAAGTCTGTGTTTCTTTGTAATAGGGCTTATAGTTCATTTTGCTGCCCTCTAGAAGCTGAGGGCTAGAGGATTTATAGGAAGAAAAAAGGAATAAATCCAGGACACATTCTTTCTGGCCTCAGTTTGTAGCACCATGGCATTCAGAACATCAACCTCATGTAAAAGGTGGAAGACCCATAAGAGGACAGTGAAACAATCCCCATATGGCTCATTTTGTCTGTTTTGTGCAGAGTAAGGACATACAAATCTGACTTAGAGAGGGAGCTCTTGCAGGAGGTAACAGATATTGGACTATGCCACCAGGCACTAGGACCCCACGAAAAAATTTCTAGCTAGCAGTCAAAGTTGGAGGACTGCCCCCAGACATCGGCCCTGCCCCAACATCCCACATGGTATAAAAGCGGCAGTCCCCTAGCACCACCTCAGTTCTGTTCCAGCCGTCGACCCGCTAGTATCGGCTGCACGGACGCCTCGCTCGCAGTCTACTGCCATTTTCACTCTTCGGGCAGTTACCGATAGATTAATTTTTCTTGTCACCTTTTTCCTATTTTGCATCTCTTCTTCACCTCTTTTGTGGCAGACGTCTAAGTGCACTTGCCATGCGGCAAGCAGATCCCGGCCATTTGACCTGCCTAATCTGCCTGGGCCAGGGCCGTAAGCCGGACGACTGCCCGCACTGCCAGAAGTTTAACAACAAGACTCTAATCTGCCGACTCAAGACTCTGAAGGCTTACCTACTGGAACAGCAAGTGGCCGCCATGCAGAAGACCTATTCGGGACACAGTTCTCCCTCTTCAGCCAGGGATTCCTCCCCAGAGAGAAGAAATTGTGCGTAAAACACAACCATAGAAACAAGGATCGAGCCAGGTCAGAATCCCACCCTAGGTCCCCCCACAAGACCTCCAAGTCCTCTGCCTCTGACTGGAGGTTGTAATCTTTTCCCCCAGGTCCGATAGTCCTTACCAGGGCTTCTGCCTAGACGACTCCTGCCTCCTCCTATTCACATGGCAGGAAGTCCTCTGGGCATGGGCATTTGTCTGCCCCTACATCCCTGGCTTTAAGGCCCCACAAGCAGTCGTTCGGGTTTAAGCCATACGGACAGGCATCTTCTTCAGGTGCTACGTTGGAGTCAGCCACCCGTAAGACCTTGGAGTCATCTGGAAGGTCGAAAGGGTCAGGCAACTCTACCAGATGCCAGGAATCTGAGCGCTGCAAGAAGCACATGCTACCCCGAGAGAAGGCGGCGACTGCTTCAGAGGATCACCAGACCTCAGGGCCTTCCGATTATGCTTTGGAGCCGGACCAGACACCCCCTCCCAAAAGGCTGTCTGCTCTGCAGGACCAGATGTTGGAGCAGGCGACAGGTCCCACGCCTGAGGACCGAACGCCCAGACCTCTTGAACGAGGTTCAAACCTGCTGTCACTGCCTCCTCTTAAGGAGCCAGATGTCCAACCTCCAGGGGACTTCACCCCAGGGCCTTTGATACTGGTGCCTGATGGCAGTCAACGGTAGACCGGACAGATATTATGCAAGGACCGCCTTCAGGGACACCGAACGTCCATACCCTGCAGCCAGCTCAGCCTGTTTTCCCACTGGCGGAGGTAGGAGCTCTGTTCAGCTCATGCTGGAACACTGTAAAGGGAGACCTGCCACCCAGACCATGGGAGCGGTCGCTGAGCCCTAGGAGTTTCCCTCCGTCACCTCAGAAACCTCGTAGATGGCCTCTGACGCTGGACCACCGGTCATCAAGGGATGATGATCGGGAGTCGCCAGGGCCTAGCGGCCTGGGCCGACACCCATCATCCATACCATCTTCAAAGGGGTCCATGTGATAAGTGACCGTGATAATAGTGATCGCTTTCGCAATCTTCTGCAGTGTCGAAAATGAATTTCATGATGTAGACTCACGAGCTAACATCAAGACGGGTGCTGGAGACTTACATTTTGTTTTTTATGCAGAACTGTGCCCTGCACTTCAACTAAAGGATTCTCAACCCAGGGGTGCATGTTGTGTGGGGGTGCAAACTAAAAAAAGGAGAATCCGCGACCCGGCGCAAAAAAGGAGCGCGCCCAGAACAGAACCTGGCACCCTCCCAACCCCAGCCTGCCACCAGCCCACCACGCCACACTGCCAGCTCAACAGTCTACTGCCGCACTACACCCCACAAACCCTCCCCTTCCTTCCGACCATCGCATGGCATGGTCCCTCCCCACCGTGCGCGCGTGTATACATAGCGACATTGTGTCACTATAGTCACTGAACCCCCTATCCGGTCGCCCTTCCTGCTCGGTAGCACTGTGTAAAAGCGCCGTGATTGAGTCACCCTTTTTGAAAGTGCTTAGTTGCGGTCACCTAATACACAGGATACCTTCAAAGGGACATCCGTATTCGTTCTCAGATGAAGCTCCAGGAGACTCTTCCTCCTATTATTCCTCAAGTGACCATAAACCCATGGTCATCTCTCCTCTAGTGGAGCCCTTCCAGGATGTCACAGAATTGGCTTGGAAGCACCCCTCCACTACTTCGTCCGTCCCAGGGAAGGCAGACCACCTCTATAGGACACCAAAGGGAGAGCCTCACTTGAATGAACAGCCCAAAGCAGACTCTATGGTGCTGACTGCAGCTCATAGCATGCACATAAACCTAGGCACATGAGTTCACAGCCTCCTGATCCTGAGTCTAAGAAGCTGGATCAAAGGGGCAGAAAAGTGAATTCCTCTGCCAACTGCATGGTCAGGTTCCTGAACTTCTTGGCACATATGGTTATGTATCAAAAGTCATCATAAAACAAGGCAATGGACTTGGCTAAAGCTCAGCCGGATTCTGATGAAAATTCTGAGCTTATGGCTATTGTTCAGTCCGGCATGGATGTAGGCAAACACGTCCTGAGAAACTCTTATGACTACGCAGACACGGCAGCCAGAGCTGCTGCCACGGGGTTCTGTATGAGGCATCACGCCTGGTTGAGGGTCTCAGGATTCCGGCAGGATCTGCAGGATGTTATCCTGGATGCATCCTTTCAAGGGTCAATTCTCTTCAGCCCAGACACAGAGAAACTGATCACCAGGCTACAGGAATCCAGTAAGGCAGTCTCCAATGTTCACCAAATGTACAAGTCGGAACCAGCCACTACCAGATGCCAGCCCTTTTGTAAGAACCAGGTTCATCAGGGAAGGTGTCAGTAACCTAAAGGGGGCTTTAAGAGAAGGGGACCTCCCCTGCCCTCAGATTCTCAAGGTCCCAAAAATTTAAAAAATGCCAGACCTAGGCTGGCCCAGTGGTGCTGAGGGTTGAGGCACTGGACGCCACACCTCGCTGCACACTGGGAATGGACTCGAGCTGCCAGAGGTTGTCGGGGCAGAGATGGATTGAGCGTCCGTAGGACTGCTCTCCCTCTCTGGGGAGGGGGGGTTACCAGCTGTCTGTGTGCTTGCGACCTCTGGCGGAGGCTGAGGGTGGTGAAGCTGGCACTACACTGAAAGGGGTGACTGAGCATGGTGCCGGGAGATAGTGTGTGCGGAGGTGTGTGTGCTCCCCCCCCTTGGCATCATTGCACGCCCTCATTTATGCTGGCCAGAAAAAACGGAAAAATATTGCGCTCGGTCACAGCGGCTTGATGGCCGTGTATGGGATGCCTGGCCTGGGGAACACCACTGCCGATACTGGATCCTGGTTCGGTGGAGAGTGAGGGGGACTCTCTGCTGCCCCGCGGGGGTAAAATGGCAGTGGGGGCTTCACTGGGGGCCGGGGCAGATCGGATGGCAGCTGGAGGAGGAGGAGGATGGATGCTGGGACGTGAATGCAGACTGAAGGCACCAACAGAAAAAAAAAATGCCAGCCCCCAATGCCTACTCCCCACTCTGGCACTGACTCCTGCCTACCCCACCCCCACCTCTGGCGGGGTGTCGGGGAGGCAATAAGAGGGAGATTCTCCCTCTACCTCAGAGGATAGTCCAGTATTACCACAGACCAGTGGGTCCTCCAGATAATAGAGGGTAAGCAATGGAGTTCACGCAGATCCCACCGGATAACCCACCAGCTTCCACCCACTGCTCCCCATCCCATACAGCTCTCATAAGAAAATCCAGTTGCTCTTGCAAAAGAGAGCAATTCAGGCAGTACCTCCAGGTCACAGGGGAAGGGGATATTACTCCCATTTCGTCCTTGTGCCAAAGATGACATGGGACCTTCGTCCCACACTAGATCTGAGCCACCTGAACAACTTTATAGAGTACAAAAGGTTCGGGATGGTGACTCTGCCTGGTCTGTTACCCATGATCCACAAAGGGGATTGGCTCTGTTCCCTGGACATGCAGGATACCTACATGCACACAAAGATCCTGAAATCCCACAGAAAGTATCTCTGCTTCATCTTCCAGGGAGAACATTTTCAGTTCAGAGTGCTGCTGTTCGGCCTGTCATTGGCACCGAGGGTCTTCACCAAGTGCCTAGCAGTCGTGGCGGCTGCTCTCAGGAGAGAGGGTCACTCTTATCTGTGTCAGTCTTCACCATTCATTATGTTTGGGTATAGTGGCCGGAGGTCACAACCCCGGTGCCACCCTCGAGGCCAACGCACTGCGTGGAGCTTGCGGGTTGGCCGTTAGGTGTCGTTGACCCCGCCTTCCCGCCAGTTCTTCGTCTCCCGCCGTAGAGGTCACACCTCGTGGGAAGCTGTGCTGCGCAAGAGGCCTGCTGTCTGTTTTGAAGCCTTCAGCTCCGTTTTTGCTAAATGCCGAGTCCATCGACTCCATAGTATTTCTATAATTTCCTGCCGGTTCCGCTGTCCGCCACCACTCAACGTCGCTTGGTAAGACTGTTACTTTTATTTAGCGACGTCGAGCCTTATTTTGGTTGTTTTTTTCCGTAGGTCATGTCTCGGTCAGGGGGGCAAGAAAACTTTGAAGACGGGATGGCCAGCTATGCGTCAGTGCCCGTGCGGCCTAAGTCCTCCGTCACCGACCAGTATAATCATTGCCTCGCGTGTCTTGGCCTGCTACACGACATGGATTTGTGCGATGCCTGCTTCTCCATGGACCGTCGTGTCATCGAACAATGCATGTGAAAAGTTGGACGAGCTCCGCCAACTTTTGGGGGACGGGCGCACACTCGTCTGGCCAAGCCACAATCTCTCAGCCTTTCCTACGGACCGCGGAGGAGGGGGCTTCTGCTCCTAGTAGTCTCACTGTTGCAGAAGCCCCTTCTGTGGTGCAGGAGGCCTGGTCCATTTCTCTTGGGGGACTGGCAGGAGGCACGACATTGGCAATTGCCCCTTCGGGGGTGAAGGCTCCCACGGTGTCGTCTCATCTGGTCAGAAGGCCTGAGTCGGCGCCATCCTCGACACTGTCTTGGGTCTCAGCGCCATTCATGGCACCGTGGGCCCTGATGGCGCCGGTCTGTCGCTCTACGGCGCCATCCTTCACTGTTTTTCGTCTCGGCGCCGTTCGCAGTGCCATGGTTGAGCATGGCACCGTGTCCAGCTCTGGTGCCACTTGCAGCGCCGAGCAAGGACAAGGCGCTATGTGGGTTTCCGATCTCAGCACTGTTCGCGGCACCGACAGCATGGTCGGGGCCGTCATCGGGCGCCTGTCTCTGGTCTCGGCACCTTTTGCGGCACCATGGGTCGGGATGGCGCCGTGACAGGCCCCGGCCCCGATACAGCTGCTGTCCTCGGCACCGTGTCTTCTTCACACTTCGTTAGCGGTGCGGTTGAGGGCCTCGGCACCGACTCTGGTGCAGTCTCTCGAACTGGTGCCCCATTCAGTCGGGATGGCAGCGAGCGTCCACTGGCACAGGACTTCGGTCTCCACCTCCTCGGAGGCGGAATGGGATTCTGAGATAGGCAGTCTGACGCTTTGGATTTGGCTGCTCATGTGGACACCTTAGTAGTGTCCTCGACAGACTGGAACTAGCCCCCCTCTGAGGAGCGGACAGTTGCTCCCGGGTCCAGGGTCAGGGGTGCTGACCAGCAAGCAGGGGTGCAGGCCACCATTGCTCTGCAGCCTGTCCTCTCAGAGTTTTGTGACCCCTCAGTGATGGTACCCCCTCAAGTGGTGTGCCTGGATCGCCCAACTTTGGGGCCGATCGGAGCACCCACGGGAGGGGAGGGTGCTGCTCCCTGGATAGTCCCTTCGGGGACTGACCAGGGTTGCCAGCTGCCTAGGCTGGCTTTTTCAAGGAGAAGGGCTCTTTCGGACTCCGAGGGGTAGGGGTTTGACGTGGCGACCCTTTTCTGGGACCCATCCGGGTTCCGGAAGGAGTCATAGTGCGGACCTCTGCCCTTCCTTTTCGGTTTCCTTGAGAGGGCCCCGTTCTTTGAAGATAGGGGACCGTCCCTTTGGACTTTCATGTCCCCAGTCACCTCATAGGGGGGATTCTTCAGGGTGCAGCCTAGACAGATCCAGTATAGTTGACCAGCTGTTGGCTGTTGAGTTTTCCGGAGCTCCCTCTTCCCTTGGGGCTCCAGATGCGCTCTCTAGCCCAGGCGGAGGACAGCCAATTCCTGTTGTCGGCTCTGCCCCCTCTCCTCTGCCACCTCCTCCTACTCTCCCAGGTATTCTTGGTCTGAGTGGCCCTCTCTCCTGGGAGCAGTTCAGAGCTGTGGCTGCTCAGTTTCCCTCTTATGTTAGGGCCATGGATAGGCAGGTTTTTCAACCTTCCCCTGAGCAGCCAACCTCTGAACCTTTGAGGCCCTCTGATTCTTCATTTTCCTCTTCAGGAGGAGGAGAGGAACTGTCTGTCCACCTCTTCCCAGCTCCACCTCTTCCCAGCTGCTGATCTCGCTGAGTATCAGTGTTTCCTCGTGAGGATGTTGGAGGACCTGCATATCACCCCACCCACTCAGCACAATCCGGAGCATCCGACGCACACCTTTTTGGGCAGTTTCAGTGCAGACACTCTTGTAGTGCCCCCCTGGCCTACTTCCCTTTCGGGAGGCGTTGGTGCATTTCAAACAACATGAAGTCTTGCTGTATTCTGACAGTTGCAGTGATTCCCAACCTTTGAACTGCCCCAGAGAACAAACAATTAACTTTCTATGCAGGGCATAGAATGCTGAGCTCGAGCTCGGTTGAAGTATCTGTCTGGAGTGATTCAAACCTAAACCGTCAGATTCTTTACTCCGCCTCACTGAACGGTCGCTCCGGAGATTTCTCATTCAGCTCGGTTTTTAAACCGAAAAAAGTATCCGCATAGTCGGTTCAGTCTCTGTCTGTGGCGCCGTGAGTACTAGATAGGAATTGTTCTATATTTCTGTGTGGAACTTGTAAAAGTGCGGCTCGGTTCAGCTGAACCGGCCATTTGTTAGTGAAATTTGTGTATTTACTTAGTGTGTGGTTACCGGTTCTTATCGGTTCTAAAAAAAAAACAGTGTTTTGAAGTGTTTTTCCAATACCGCGGACACGGTTAAGAACCGAGCAGGAGTCTTGCCCAGCGGCCGCCGAAAAAAGGGTAAGTTTGGTTAGGTTGGCCATGTCTGAGAAACCCAAGAAAAAAAACAGGTCCACTGGGTTGCAACACTGCAGTGAGTGGGGGGAGGTCTTTGCTAAGGCCGATCCCCACACCACGTGTGTTTATTGTCTGGGGTTTGACCACCTCGATTCAGACTGCCAAATATGTAAATACTTTCCCAAATCTACCCTTGAGAAGAGATTAGGTAGACTGAGGGAAAAGGAGGCCGAGAAGTCCGCTGACCCGGATGGCCAGCCTGGTTCGGTTTCGACCGAACCAGAAGGATTGCCGTCTGACCAGGGTGATACTTCTTCAGCAGAAGGAGAGCCGATTCCGAGGGATCGGTTCCGACAAAAAGAAAACGCAAAGATAAATCGACCGGTTCGGATCCAGAGGTTCATGTTCCGACTGCCGAAGAGATGGCCAGAGCAATTCAGATTGTGGAATCGCACCGTCCGGTTCCGACCGATCTGGCTCCTTCTGGCAGGGGTTTGGTTCGGTTGGTTCCCCTGGTTCAAGATTATGCCCATGAAGAGTTTTATGAACCGGAGTTTGAAGAGGAAGGGGAATTTGAGAATGATGATTTAAGTGAGGGTCTGGATGTGCCTGTGGAACCGGACATCTCCCCAGACAGACCTTCAGGTGTTTCCCCTCCTAGGCTTTCTGAGTCCACTTCTCACTTTATGTTTTACAGAAAGGTGGCTGAAACCCTCCAGCTTGCTGTGGAAGATCAAGAGGAGCCTGATTATGTAGAGATGATGGACATCCCAGAGTCCAGGAGTCTGTCTATTCCCCTCCATAAATCTTTTGGGAAACAGACACAAAAAATCTTAGTCTCCTAACACTATACCTCCTATGGTTAGAAGAATGGACAAGAGGTATACACTTTCAGGCTCAGATACAGAGTTCTTATATCAGCAATGCAGCCATGTTGGGGTAGTGCAGGCTGCTGCCTGTGACAAGGCAAATATTCCCTTGGCTTCACACCCCCCAGACAAGGACTCCAGGAAGATTGATGCCATGGCAAAGAAGCAGTACATGGCATCTTCTTTGGGACTCAGGCAGGTGAATTACATGGCCTATACAGCCAGGTACCAGAAGTCCAGGTGGGACACTGTACTGGCACTGGCTAAACAGGCCTCCCCCAGCTAGCCAAGAAGCTGGAGGCGGTGGCTGCAGATGGGATTGAGGCATCTAAAGTTCAGTTTCATGCTGCTGTGGACTCTAATGATGTGTCATCAAGAGTCATGGCTACATCTGTGGCTCTTCGGAGAATGGCTTGGCTCAGATGTACTAGGCTCTCGCAGGACACCCAGGCTAAGGCCATGGATTTTTCTGTAGTGGGTAATTCTCTGTTTGGGGAGCAGACAGAGAATTGCACGAAGATGGATGAGTACAGGACCACTTACAGGAGTGCTCAGGCCAAGGAAAGGCAGGCAACTCCTCAAAGGCAACGGTCTAGGAGCAGGGGCAGGCCTTTTCAAAGGCCTTTTTACCAAGCACAGGCCTCTTCTTCCTTTTCTCAGAGGGAGAGGCATAAGGGGGATGAGCAGGGCTGCATCCACTCCTCAGCCTAAAGCCCCTGCCAAGCAGACACCCTGATGGGCCTGCCCGGCTCGACTCTCCTATTCCAGTAGGGGGCAGGCTGGCTTACTTTGTCCAGGACTGGATGTCTGTTACATCAGACAAGTGGGTCCTGGAAGTAGTAAGCCAGGGACTGGTTCTCAGCTTCAAAATATTTCCAAAGATGAGAGCCAGATCTTTTCCACCTGCAAATCTCTCGGAAACCCTTGCCCTAGAGGTAGAGGTTTCTTTTCTCCTAGCTTTAAAAGCTATAGAGAGAGTACCTACCCTACACTGGAGCAAAGGACTGTACTCCAGGTAATTCCTGACCACCAAAAAGACAGGGGAGTGGCGACCCATCCTAGACCTAAGATATCTAAACAAACATCTTTTAAAACCAAAGTTCAAGATGATAACTCTGGGAATAATACATCCCTCTCTAAGGCCAGGGGACTAGCTAGCCTCCCTGGACCTCAAAGATGCCTACTTTCACATTCCCATCAGGTGCTCCCACAGAAAGCACCTCAGGTTCGAGTTGCCCTCAGGCCACTATCAGTTCAGAGTAATGCCCTTGGTCTAACCTCAGCCCCAAGGGTTTTCACAAAGTGCCTGGCAGTAGTAGTTGCCTTTCTAAGAAGGCAAAATATTTCCATTTTTCCTTATCTGACGTGGACACAATAGTGGGTCAGTCTCCAGACCAAGTCAAGTCTCACCTACAAGTGACCCAGCAAGTGCTTACTTCTCTAGGATTTCTTCTCAACCTTCCCAAGTCAGTTCTCGAACCAGTCCAGCTTCTTACCTTTATAGGGGCAGAACTGGACACACTCAGAGCAAGACCCTTTCTTCCTCTAGAAAGGGCAAGGATTCTTATGGAACTAACTTCTTCCTTCAGCCTTCAGGTATCTCAACCAGCAAGGCATTTCCTCCAGCTCTTGGGCCACATGGCAGCTTCAACAGCAGTGGTCCAAGGGGCAAGATTCCAGATGAGGGATATTCGGTTCCACCTGAGAGCATTCTGGTCTCAGAAGAAGGATTCCCTTACCAAACTGATCCCAGTGACTCTGACCTTGATCCAAGCCCTCCAGTGGTGGCAGGATCAGGGCAATTTAAGACAAGGTGTTCCTTTTGTTGCTCAGCCTTGTTCAGTGGTCCTTACCACGGATGCTTCTCTCCTGGGCTGGGGAGCCCACCAGGGGTCCCTTACTGCCCAGGGGCTGTGGTCCCCCCAAGAGTCCCTTCTCCACATCAGTCTTCTAGAGCGCAGGGCAGTTTTTCTGGCTCTAAAAGCATTCTCACAGTCAGTACAGAACAAGGTGGTTCAAGTCAGAACAGACACCACCACCACCATGTGGTACATCAACAAGCAGGGAGGCACTCGGTCCACGGCCTTGTGCACAGAAGCCATGAAGTTATGGTCCCTGGCTTATTCCCTGCAAACCTCTCTTGTAGCAGTTCACCTTCCAGGCAAGGACAATGTGCTAGCAGATGCACTGAGAAGGATTTCTCAGGGCCATCACAAATGGTCCCTGGACCCTCAGGTGTTGAAAGTGATTTTTTCAACCTGGGGCATTCCAGAGATGGATCTCTTTGCAGTCCCAGACAATCGCCAACTCCCTCTCTTTTGTTGCAGACCTCCAGTCCTGGGCTCAGTCCCTCTGGATGCCCTGATTCTGAATCGGGAAGGGAAGTTTCTGTATGCCTTCCCCCTTCCCACTCCTGTTCAAAGTTTTGGTTAAAATAAGGTCTCAACCTTGCAAGGTGATTCTGATTGCTCCAGATTGGGCCAGACAGCCCTGGTACCCCCTGTTGCTGTCCCTAGCAGTCCATCTTCCCCTGTCTCTTCCCAGGAATTACAACCTGTTAACATCCTCTCAGGGAAGGATTTGGTACCCCAATCTTCAGTCTCTCAATCTCAAAGCATGGCTCTTGAAGAGTTAGAGTTTGCAGATCTGCATCTTTCCCAAGGGGTTCTGGATATCCTCAAGGCTTCTCGAAAGCCCTCCACCAGAAAGACTTACAATTCCAAATGGAAAAGATTCAGCATTTGGTGTTCTAAGAAACATGTTTCTCCAGGCACTGCTGAATTGCCTACGGTTCTGGATTATATGGTCCATCTTAATGGCCTAAGCCTCAGACCAGCTACTGTCAAGGTACACTTGTCAGCTGTCTCTGCATTTTTGTCTGTGGGGAAGTCTTCCTCACTATCTTCCCATCCTGTGTTCTGTAAATTTTTTAAAGGATTGCTTCACACCAGTCCTCCTTTAGAGACCCTGCCCCTGCCTGGGATTTGAATGTTTGCATTGTTCAACTTATGCAACCCCCCTTTGAGCCTATGTCTTCACCAGAGCTTAAGTACTTGACTTGGAAAACTGTGTTCTTGGTAGCCATTACCTCTGTCAGGTGTATCAGTGAATTGCAAGCCCTGTCAGTCGAACCTGATTTTATCTAATTTCACAGGGATAAAGTGGTCCTTAGAACCAATAGAAGGTTCTTGCCCAAAGTGGTTTCAGACTTCCATTTAAACCAGTCTATGTCTCTCCCTGTTTTCTTCACCGATCATTCTTCCTCAGGAGAGAGGAGGCTACACAGTTTAGATGTCAAAAGAGCCCTTATTTACTACATAGAGTGTACCAAGGGTCACAGGTTTGACTCCCTCCAGTTGTTCCTCACTTATGGAGAAGTGGGGAAGGGCAAGCCTGCCACCAAAAGATCTATTGCCAGGTGGATTGTGTCTTGTATACAATTCTGCTATGAAAAGCTGGGAAAAACTCCACCCTCAGGCCTGAGGGCTCATTCCTCAAGAGGTACAGCTGCTTCCCTGGCAGCCTCCAGGAATATCCCTCCCTTAGAAATTTGTCAAGCAGCCACCTGGAAAACAGTCCACACCTTTGCCAAGCATTACTCTCTGGATATCCAGGCTAGGAGTGATGCTCGGTTTGGCACAGCAGTACTTCAGAGCCTATTCCCAAAGTAGGTTCTGTCCCTCCTCCTTGGAGGTACTGCTTGGTAGTCTGTATCAGTCAGAATACAGCAAGACTTCATGTTGTTTGAAGAAAAAAATTATTCACCTTAGTAATTATGTTTCTTCTAATGGAGTCTTGCTGTATTCTGACCTCCCTTCCTGCCTCCCCTCAGAACCGGTTTTTGGGAAGTGGGTGGGCAGGTGTAGTGTTGCACCCCAGGGGTGTTTTTTGCTTGCACCCTCTTCCTTTTGTTTGGGTGCTGATTTATTATTATTTATAGTACATTGGGTTTTGTTTTTGGGTTTCCTGACTTGAGTCTTCCTTGGGAATCTAGAACTTTTTTAGCCAGTTGGCTAGTAAGAATTTTTACAATTTCCACATAGAATTTTTAGTTTAGTTGGGCTCGTAAGAATCTGACGGCTTAGATTTGAATCACTCCAGACAGAGACTTCAGCCGAGCTCGAGCTCAGCATTCTATGCCCTGCATAGAAAGTTAACTATTTTCTCCGGGGCAGTTCAAAGGTTGGGAATCACTGCAATTGTCAGAATACAGCAAGACTCCATTAGAAGAAACATAATTACTAAGGTGAGTAATTTTTTCTTCTGGTAGAGACCCTTTTCCGGAGTCTCAGTCCCTAGGGATCTCCTGAGGTATTGTGCCCCGAGTCTCCAGGTAGTCTGCCGCATACTAGCTCAGGACTGACGCAACTGGATACTCCCGATGTGCTTCGCGCCCTTCAACGTGACCGGCCCCCAGATGCAGACTCCATGGATTTTATCTTCTAGGATAGGAGGACTTTCTACTTGGCACAGTTGCTTCTCTCTGTATCTGCACATCAGGCCCACAGTGCTACATATGACAGGTTCCTGTGGTCCAGGCTAGGTCCAGTCCTAGCCTTGATGCCTGACACGGAGGTAAGCAGACAAGCCATTGTGCACTCTGCATGTGGCTTGGAGCTAGCAAGGCACCAAGCAAGGGCATCTTACAACGCCAGCGAGGTAGCTTCCAGGGTCATAGGGACATCAATCTGCACTAGGTGGACGGCATGGCTGCGTCTCTCCCGGTTGTCACCCATGGCCCGGAGTAGGGTGATTACCTTCACTTACCAGAGAACCCACCTTTCTAGGGACATGGATATGTTGTTCATCCACACTATCTGGCAGGTTCCTTGCCGCTTTAAATCTTGCCGGAAGGTCTTCAAGCTGGCTTCTCCCACCCACCTGGGTGGTAAAACTCTCGGCTCCGCCCCATGACACCAGATCTTCCTTACCGCTTGGAAGCTCAGGTTCCCTCCTTATCGCTCTGCGTGATAGACTGGATCTTAACTCTTCGGTTCGTCCGAAACTCGTTTTAAAATTTTCAAGACTTCGGTCTTCCTTTTCCCTCGCGGCTGTGATGGACAAATCAACTCCTGGTTTTCGGCGGTGCCCTTGTGGGCAGAAGATGTCCAGGATGGATCCGCACTCCATGTGCGTCTACTGCCTCGGCCTAGAACACAACCCGCAGTCCTGCGAGTCTTGTGTGTCTGCTCTGCCAGCTGCCTTGGAGGACTGCGCTTGCCCGTTGAAGCTTGGGCTGCTCGAGAAGCGCTATCCGCCGGTAAAGTCGAAAGAGGCCCGTTGGGCAGTTACCGTGGCGGCTGGCTCGGCTGAGCAGCTCGAGCAGATGATCGCCCTCGAGGAGGAGGCGGCCCAGGCCGCATCATCCTCCTCCTCGGTTGCGGCATTTATCCCGCTGTCTTTGGGTACCTCATATTCTGCTTTGTTCAAGGAGCTTTGCCAATCCCTTTCCACGAAGGGAGAGGGGCCAGCGGGACATTCCTCTCGGTCCAAAAGGAGGATTCCAAGGGTAAGTCCCATCGTCGGCGTTCGTGGGAGCAGGAGAGGTCCCCTTCCCCGGACAGCCGACTGTCGACTTCGGTCGAGGTTACGGCTAAGGCCGCTGGCTTCACGGCGTCCCCGTCAGGTCAGCCGGCTGAGACACCCGTCGACATGGTCTAGATTTTTCTCGACCCGTCGGACGGATTGTCGACTGGTGAAGCCGACAACCCTTCTTCGCCGGTTCCCCCAGTGGAAACCGAGGATCTGCCTGCGCCCTCAGTGCAGCAGTCCCCAGTTAAGGTGTCCGAGCCAAGGGAAGAGCGGGTGTCTCCCGCTCCCTCCCAGGCCCGTCCTCGGACACACCGAGGATCTCGGTCTCGGACCTCTTCTCGGTCCAGGCGATCCCACCGACATCGGCGGTCTCGGTCTCAGCACTGAGGTAAGTGGCGACGCCGCTCGTCCTCATCTTCCTCCTCCTTTGAAGAGGAGAGGCTTCGGCGCAAATTGCGTCGACGCTACGAAGAACTGATGTGGCAGCAGTTACTTTTGTCCGGGAGCAAGTCGACACCAATGCCTTCCCCGGCCATCAAGTGGCTGTCACCCGAACGGCCGAAACAGCCTCTCGCTGCAGTCGAGATGCCCAAGCCTGGGCCGGTTGTTTGGCTGATACCTGCTACCCCACTGATTGTGGTGGAACCTCCGTCTCCACAACCAAAATCGGAGCGCCGACCAAGGATTCTCAGTCGGGTCAAGGCCTGCCCCACAGGTTGTCGGTCACCCTCACTCCCGACCGTCCTCGGCAGGTGGAGGGTGGCTCAGGCCCTAGGCAGCTCTTCGCGGACTCCTCGGAGTCCGACGACTCCTCCCTGTTCTCCAGGCCGGTTGACCTGGAGTTCTCTGGGGGCCAGTCACTGGATGAAAGCCGTCGTCCTTTATGGGTCTGCTTCAGCTCATCTCGGAGTCCACCGGGATGCAGCTCGAGCCCGTATCCAAACTGGCCAAGTATCCCCTGACGGAGATACTAGACCGAGGGGATTCACCCACGGAGGACTTTCCGGTGGCTGAGGCCATTTTCGGGCCAGCCTTGGAGCTTTGGCAGCGGCCTGCTTCCTGTCCTGCGCCCTCGGCCAGGACGGCCAGGAAGTATGCGGTCCCTACCGGCTCTTTGCCCAGGTTTTCGGAGCACCCCTCTGCTGAGGGGTTGGTCACCGACAGCGTTTTCCAGCGCTCCGGGAACGCTAGGGACGTGGACAAGCCCCCCGACAAGGAGTCCAAAAAGCTGGACTACGCCGGGCACAAGGTGCACGCTGCGTCCTCCCTTGGCCTCCGCCAGACCAGCTCGGCCGTGCTGATGGCACACTTCTCCCATGCCCTCATGGGCTCCCTGGATGAGGTGATCCCTCATCTCCCGGCCGACCTGCAGACCACGGTCCGGCAGGTTCGGGACCAGGGCAGGGCGGTGGCGAAGTAGCAGCTCCAAACAGCTCTGGACATAGGGGACTCCTGTGCCAGATCGGTTGCAGCCGCGGTGGCCATGCGCCGCAGAGCATGGCTGAGGATATCCACCTTCACGGTGGATACCCAGCACAAGTTGGCGGACGTCCCCTTCTTGGGGACCGACCTCTTCGGCCCTGGAGTGGAAGGTCACTTCCAGCGGATCGAAAAGTCCAATGCCACTCTGGACTTGGTCACCTCCGCCCAGAAGGACAAAGGCCGACGACAGCAGCAGCACAAGCCCTTTCGTTCTTCTGCACCTGCGGCACATCCGGCCCAACAGCACCAGCACCAGGGCCAGTAGGCTCGTGCTTGGCATCCCAAACCCAACCCCGCGGCTTCCTCCAACAGGAAGCAGGGAGGTAAAGGCCCAGGAGGTCCCTCAGCCGGTCCCTCCTCCAAGCCTGCCCAATGACGGGTTGAGGGGTGTCACCCCCAGCCTCGTCACTCCCCCCTGGGTTCCCCCCGTGGTGGGACGGCTCCGCCACTTCCTTTCTGCCTGGTCTGCTATCACCATGGACTGCTGGGTGTTGGAGGTGGTAGGAAAGGGCCTGCCTCTGGAGTTCGAGCAGGCTCCACCCTTTCGAGCCGTCACCCCTCTGGGGGCCACGTGGTCCGCAGCCTCGCTGTCGGCCCGCCGAGCCGATATTGCCCTGCTCCTCGAAAAAGAGGTGATCAGGAAGGTGGCGGATCCTCCTCCAGACCCGGAGTTTGTGTCCAGGTATTTCCTGGTCCCAAAACGGACTGGGGGCTGGTGCCCCATTCTCGACCTGTATGACCTGAACAGGTTCCTAAGGTCTCTGACCTTCAGGATGGTTACTCTGGCTCAGATAATCCCATCCTTGGAACGAGGCATGTGGTTCTGTTCCCTGGACCTCCAGGACGCGTTCTTTCATGTCCCAATCCGTCCGTCTCATCAGAGATTCCTCCGATTCAGAGCAGAGGGATCCCTTTACGAGTTCCGGGCCATGCCCTTCGGTCTCTCCCTAGCTCCCAGGGTCTTCACCAAATGCATGGCAGTGGTGACAGCATTCCTGCGGCGCCGAAGGGTCCAGGTGTACCCCTTCCTGGACGACTGGCTGATTGCATCCCCCTCCGGAGCGGAGGTGGAGCGGTCCAGAGATCTGGCCCTCCAGGTTTGCTCTCAGATTGGCCTCCTCATCAACGAGGCTAAGTCGGAACTCATGCCAAAGCAGGTGATACATTTCATCGGGGCAGAGCCCTAAGCCGGATAGGGGTTGCGTCTCACGAGTGGTCTCTCCTGCCGGAGGTAGTACAAGATCTCTTCTCCCACTGGGGCACACCTCAGGCGGACCTGTTTGCCTCCAGGGAGAATGCGAAGCTGAGACTGTTTCATGCCCGCCCCCCTCAGCAGGGCTCGCTGCAGGGGGATGCCTTCTTGAGGCTGTGGACCCCAGGCCTCTTCTACACCTTTCCCCCATTTCCCTTGATCCACAAGGTGTTTCTCAAGGCTGGGAGGGACAAGGTGCAGGTGATTCTGGTAGCCCCAGACTGGCCCCGCCAGTTCTGGTATCCAGATCTCCTTAGTCTCAGCTCCAGGCTCCCAAAACGGCTTCCAGCCCGCCCGGACCTGATCTCAGTCAATCAGAGGAAGGTATTCCATCCAGACCTTCAATCCCTGCACCTGACGGCCTGGTTCCTGAGCGGCTAGAGTTCCAGGCCTTGGGTCTTTCTGACGAGGTCCTCAATGTTGTTGAGGCGTCCCGTATGGAGTCGACCAGAAAATGCTACGCCTTCAAATGGAAGAGATTCTCCATTTGGTGTCAGGGCAAGGGCCTGGACCCTTCCTCCTGTTTCTTGGCAAGCATTCTGGACTACCTGTGGTCCCTTTCTCAGCAAGGGCTTCGGTCGACGACCCTTAAGGTGCACCTGGCAGCCATCTCTGCTTACCGGGCGCGGGCCGGGAAGCAGTCGGTGGCACAGGAGAAGGTGGTCGGGCGCTTTTTCAAAGGCCTTGATCACTTATCCCCTCCGGTGCGAGAACCTCCACCTCCATGGGATCTACTGCTGGTATTGGCTAAGCTCATGGGCAGGCCATTCGAACAGATGCACAGGTGTGACATCTCTCACCTGTCATGGAAGACCGCCTTCTTGGTGGCTATCACCTCAGCCAGAAGGATGTGAGAGCTCCAGGCGCTTTCCATCGAGTCTCCTTATCTGGTCTTCCACAGGGACAGGTTTGTCCTGGGCCCCCACCCGAAATTCCTTCCGAAGGTGGTGTCGGAGTTTCAACTTAACCAGGTGTTGACTCTGCCGGTGTTCTACCCCAGTCACACCTTGGAGGCCGAATATAGGCTCCATTCTTTGGACCCTAGAAGAGCACTCGCTTATTTTAAGGAGCAGACGGCTGAAGTTCGGGGAGAGGTTCGCCTGCTGTTTGTCACCTACGCTGAAGCCGCACCTGGCAGACCTGCAGCCAAGCGGACGATAGGCAGGTGGGTCACCTCCTGCATAGATCTCTGCTATAGGTTGGCGAGCATGGAGCCTCCCAGAGGGATAAGAGCTCATTCTACCCGCCATACCGCTGCATCGGTAGCTGCTTCCAGGGACGTCCCTATCCAGGAAATCTGCAGGGCTGCTACCTGGAAGTCAGCACATACCTTCATCACCCATTACCACATCGACCTTGAGTCACGCTGGGATGCTGATTTTGGGGCCTCGGTTCTCCAGTCTTTATTCCCTAAGTAGGGGGTGTGCGCCTTGCCTCCCTCCTCCCAGAGAACTGCTAGGAGTCTGCCAGATAGTGTGGATGAACAACATATCCATGTCCCTAGAAATACAGGTTACTCATCTGTAACAGGAGTCCTAGGAATGGTACATGTTGTTCATCCACACGACCCACCCGACCTCCCCGGCTTCGACGCACAGCCTGGCTTCCAGTGGGCTAGATCTGGCGTCATGGGGTGGAGCCGAGAGTTTCGTCACACGGGTGGGTGGGAGGAGCCAGCTTGAAGACCTTCCGGCAAGATTTAAAGCAGCAAGGAACCTGCCAGATAGTGTGGGTGAACAACATATACCATTCCTAGAACTCCTGTTACAGGTGAGTAACCTGTATTTTCTCCCGTAGGGTAAGATGACGCCTGTCGGGCAGTCTCCCTACCTCCCTCGGGGTCCCCGCCCACTCTTACCACCCATGGGCCTCCAGACCAGAATGTTCTCTCTCTTGGTGTGCCACCCACTGAGAGCTAAGGACTTAGTCCTTTAGGGTTAGGCTCCTGGGGACTCGCACTTACCCAGAGGTGATGAATGGTGAAGATTGACACAGATGCTGACTTCCGGTGACGTCATCGGACCTATGGCGGCTTGATCTGCTGGCTCCAGCCCCATCGCGAACAAAATCCACAGCCGACGCCCTGAAAACCGATGCCTTCCCCTGCCAAAACAACTAGAATGAGAGCTAACAAGGGGCTGAATACTCCGGTACAAAAATTAAGAGGAATGATCCAGTTGGAACAAGAAGACCTCGATGGAGACGCCCCAACAGCAGACGGCCCCACCTCCGTACAGCATGACTCAGGCCTACCAAATGAGCTCATCCAAACTATTATGCAGACAGCACAAACGGTCCGAAATATTGATCAAAACTAATGGACCTCAGAGCAGAGTTGGCAACGAGATCACAGAACAGAGCAGCTGGAATTAGCTTTCGACAGACGTCAGAACAATCAGACAGACAAGATCGTTTACTATTGTACCTGCTTGCTAGGGATAGGGAGCTGACCCGGAGGATAGATGACCTGGAAGGGCGGTCCCGACGACAAAATGTGAGGTTTTATGGTATCCCGGAAGGTATGGAGGACAAATATGGGGACACTGGAACTCTGTTAAAAGAAATAATTCAAGAAGTGTTAAAAATCCCGGAGGATTTGGACCTCTCAATGGACCGTGCGCACTGCTCCTTAGCTCCGAGGCCTCGGGATCCTAACGCGAGACCCAGGCCAATAATAGCCCGTTTTACCTACTACCAAACTAAAGAAGAGGTCCTGCGCAATGCCTGGCAACAAGGTCAGCTTAATTACCGGGGACACAGAATTTCACTGGACAACGATTATACCACTACAGTGCAGGAAGCTCGACGAGCTCTTTGGCCCATAATGAAAGCATTGCGAGCTAAGTCCATTAAAGCCCAAGTCCTCTTTCCTGCGTGTTTGAAGATAGCCACAGATAAAGGCACAAAGATTTTCCCGGATCTGCTCGCTGCCTCGCAATATCTTGAGTCAATATCAATACCAGTGCCCACCTTGCATAAAGATAAACTGGAAAGAGACCTGATGGCATCTGCGTGGATGGTGGCCCAAAAGGGTGCGAAGCTTCCTGGATCGTCGAGGAGAGCCCCTACTTCAAATCTGAGATCGGATATCTCATCGCTGCTTCAGAAATACGGAGACCCGCTTACAGTGAACAAAAGGGCACAGCACCTGAACGGGGGCTTAGACTCTGATCAAACGGAGGGAACGGGCTCTTGAATACACCCGGAAATGGTGGAGAAATGGTTTTTTTTTTTTTTTTTTTGCTCCCGCTGTGCCTCTATTCTGCTGTGCCTGCTGCCTGCCCTGGATCTCTCATGGCCCCCTGCCCCCACCCTGGATATCTCGAAATTTGGAGACAAACTAGAATCTGATTACAACACCCTCCACCTCGCCCATTGAGGGGAAAGAAGGCTGAAAAGAGAAGAGAGAACCACATATGACTGTGAAATTGCTTAATACCTGAAAGCTAGTAGTAAATGCAGAAACTAAGAGAAGGTGTAGAGGGAAAAACGAAAGTAACTTCGGGAGTGGCAAGTCTCCTTTTGATCCAGAGGAGAGACATTACCTTAGCAGGGATAACATATAATGACAACCCAGGCTGAATCCAGCTAAGGCTAAGACAACAAGGATCTACAGATGATAAGTTTAGCTCAATGGCATGTTTGACCTCGGGGGTGGAGAGCGTTTTACTAGGTGCTTAAATACTAATTGAAAACTAAGGGAAACAAACAACCTATCCTAGACCCCTTAAAGCAACATGCTGTAACCTGAGATCTTGAGACCCAACAAGCCACTACAGGAAGTAACTATGGTAGTACTGTAGCTGGATCTCATGGCATAAAAACAAAGGGGGAATAATAATAAAAAAAAAAAAATAAGGGAAAGATTGGCTAACACTGATATAACATAGATTAAATAAACAGTCACAATGGGGGGGGACCATAGCCGTCTAATGGAGTAAGGTGACTATGATGCCAAGTCCTACTAGAGGGATTTCCCTAGGACTAATGGGGTTTCACTTGGTAACACTGAGTTCCCTATTGGTGGCTCTAGAAGCTATGGCACCTAAGCTGGGACATACCCAGCTAAACCTAGGAAGACAACAAAATTTAATTTGCTTAGACGAGAAGGAGAGTTTTTGCACCTGCTTAGTGCTGAAAAGTTGTGGTTTTATTTGGTTATTAAGCATTGAATTTAAGCAACATGTTACAGAGGATGAGTTGCAAAGTTTAAGAGTTCATTTATGGTGTAAAGTGATTAGTTCATTGGATAACAATTTTATTAATGGATTTAAGGATTTCAGGCTAGAGTCACCTAAGAAGATAAAATGAAGTAGAAAAGAATGGCAAAACATGAACAAGTTTTATGAGTAATCAGCTTACTAGAGTCTTATCTTTCAACATAAATGGCTGCACAAGCCCAATAAAAAGGAGAAGGCTAATGAAATATTTAGTACAACAAGACTGTGGGGTTAACTTCCTCCAGGAGACACACCTCTCTCCACAGGAAATAATGAAGTTAAAGTCTAAGAGGTTCCCACAGGTGTTCCACTCCTCCCTCCGAAAGGGGAGAAAGAGGGGAGTTGCAGTCTTAATTGCTGCTTCCCTCCCCTTTGAGGTAGGGGAGGTGGTGCAAGACCAAAACGCCAGATATATAATAGTGACTGGCAGAATACAGGACACTAAGGTCACCCTGGTAAATGTCTACGCACCTCCAGGGTCACCGCTTTCGTTTTACTCCTCCTTGGTTCACCTGGTTGCTGAAAAGGCGGAGGGGATGCTGGTTCTGGGGGGGGGACTGGAACCTAATTTTTAGCAGGGCCTTGGACACTACATACCAGATTCCTACAGCAGAGGCTAGGAAAGCCAATTCTGTTAAGAAAATCCTAGAACAGATTGGGCTGAGGGATATTTGGAGAGAAAGGTATCCCAGGACAAAGGAGTATACCTGTTACTCTCCCAGATTTAAAGTGTTCTCCAGACTGGATATCTTTCTCACCTACTCACAGTGTCTTACAGGGTTTGCAGAGATTTGGGTGGGGACATGCACACTGTCTGACCATAATCCGATATTCGTAGAAGTAGATTTCTCTCTCCCAAAAAAAAGACACATTGGAGACTGAATGGCTCCCTCCTCCAAAATAAGAATGTAGTCCAAGACATTAAGCAGCACATTGCTAGAACCCTACAGGAGAATAATAAGGGGGGGATTCCCCCGCAGATAATGTGGGACACTGTTAAAGCCACGGTTAGGGGAAGGATTATTGCAATAGCATCCGCAAGAAAGAGAGAAGGTAAACAAAAACAACAAGAACTCCTGCAACAGATTAAACATTTGGAGGATAGTCAAAAGCTTAGATGGGAAAAAACCAGAGACAGGGAACTTAAAGTTAAAAAGATGGAGATGGAAGCTTTACAAAAGGCAGAGATAGAAAAATCCTTACACTACCTGAAACAAAGATTTTATGAGGGAGGTCCACGAGCAACAAAACTACTGGCCTTTAGACTAAGGAGGCACCAGGCCAACTCAGCCATCACCAAAATAAAGATACCGAATACTAATAAGATAGGTACCAAATTAACTGAGATATCAGATGTTTTGTTTCATATTTTAGCAAGCTCTATCAGGCCCCGGAGAATCTCCCCAGCAGACAGACTAAAGTTCCTGTCATCCCTCTCGCTCCCCACTCTGACGGAGGAGGCGGGCCGGTCCTTAACTAGACCAATTTCCCAACAGGAAATTTTGAACGCAGTTAAGCAGTTGAAACAGGGTAAATGTCCCGGGCCTGTTGGGTTCAGTGCTGAATTTTATAAATCCTTCAAAATAGAGGTGTCCCCTCTCCTGAGGGAGGTATACTCTGCTGTTTGGGAGGAGGGAGCTCCCGGTCCACCCTCCTGGCAATATGCCACAATCTCTTTAATTCATAAAGAGAATAAAGATCCAACAAAATGTGTGTCATATAGGCCTATATCGCTGCTTAATGTCGATTACAAAATTCTAACCTCAATCATTGCATCCAGACTAAACACACAACTCCCAGGCCTCATTAACATGGACCAAACAGGGTTTGTCTCTGGACGACAAGCCGCATATAGTGTCCGCTCTGCCATAGACACCATCGACGCAATACATCGGACCCGCACATCGGCGTGCCTTATGAGCCTTGATGCAGAGAAGGCTTTTGATAAAGTCTCATGGAGCTTTTTCTTCATGGTCTTAGAGGCCATGGATTTTCCACGTCCATTTATAGAGGGCATAAAAGCTCTATACACTAACCCACAAGCATACATCCGAGTGAATGGAAATCTCTCAGAAAGGTTCGGGCTGGGTAGGGGGACTAGGCAAGGCTGCCCCCTGTCACCACTGCTTTTTGCATTATACATTGAACCTCTAGCGGAGGCTATTCGTCGAGCGGAGACCATAAAGGGCGTTGAGGTAGGCGGGGAGGAAAGGAGAATATCACTTTACGCGGACGACGTACTCCTCACAGTGGCAAACCCAGAAACATCCATTCCTGCAGTCTGGTCGATTCTCGTGGAGTTTGGGGGGCATGCAGGATACTCTCTGAATAAATCTAAGACAGAAGTACTCTGTTTTAACTATACTCCATCTAGGGAGATGTGTAAACTATTCCTGAAAAAATGGGATTCTGAAAGAATGAAGTACCTAGGGGCGGTTATAACTAGAAGCTCTTCCAGCCTCTTTGAGGCTAATTATAAACCCTGATAGATCAGATCAAGAAAGATTTTGAGAGGTGGACCTTGATTAGTCTCCCAATGTATTCTAAAATTCACATAGTTACAATGAATATTCTCCCCAGATTTCTTTATTTATTTCAATGCCTTCCCATATTTATTAGTAAACTTCAATTCCTGAAATGGAACAGGTTAATAACTAGCTTTGTTTGGAATGGAAAGAAACCCAGGATTAACCTTAAGATCCTCCAGTCGCATAGGAGGGTGGGGGGCAGGTCATTGCCAGATTTGGAAGACTACTATCTGGTTGCTCAATTAAGGACGGCACTGATCTGGTCCACCCCTAATTTTGACTCAAATTGGAAAACAATTGAATTGGGGGAGACAGAGGTGCAGTCCCATTAGATGTAAGAGCATTAATGCCACGGAGTAGGCTGGGCATACCCCCCCACCCGCTTTCACCTGTGAGGAGCACTATAACTGCTGTACACAGAATCTGGCAGAAGTACGGGCTGAGGCGGTCAGTCTGGTCACTGATCAGAATAGCCTGGTCCCTGGATTTCTACCGCAAGGCTGGATCATACCTATAGGATATGGGAGCGACGGGTTATCTACCCGGATCAGCTGTTGCAGGGAGAGCAGATCCTAGATTTTGCCACACTTAAAGACACTTATGGACTAGAAAACAGAGACCATTTTCGGTTTCTACAAATCAGGGCCTATATAGACTGGTGCCAGAAGAGGGATCATACGTCATCTAAAGCAGCCCCTCTCCTAGACTGTATTCGTGAAATCCGGTCAGGGCAGTTACAAAAGGGTCTCATCTCAAAGTTATACAGGGCTTTATCACAGATGAAAAGAGACCCCCTAAATAAAATTAAAGTCAGGTGGAGGGAGGAGGAGGGGTTAACATAAAAGAGGAAAACTGGCTCAGGGCTTTCCACGTTTCCACTAAGACCACAAATTCGCCTTATTGGCAGGACTTTGAATGGAAAGTGAAAGCCTGCTTCTTTCTCGCCCCCTCTGCCTTGCATAAAAGAAACCCAGTGCAGACCCCAGAATGCTGGAGACAATGCGGAGAGGAGAGGGCGACATACCTACATGTTTTCTGGGGGTGTCCGGGCATAAAGAGCTATTGGGATGGGATCTGTAACACCCTGCGAGAAGTTTTCTCCTTGACACAGACTCTAGACTTTTCCAACCTAATTTTGGGAGTCTCCCCAGGGCCTTGGCTCCGACACTCTATACCTGTGGGCTATATTAATTGTGGCTGCACATAAAGCATAACCCGCTCTTTGGCGAAGGCTGAACCCACCAGAAATTCAGAGCTGGATCGCTATAGTACAAGAGATTAATGACATGGAGGAGATAACATACAAAGTAAATCAGAAGATAAATTTATATATAAGGAGATGGAGAAGGTGGCTCCTGTGGAAAGACACATGCTCAACATCCCTCTCTGAATGCAGCCAGAAATAACTGAGGGGGGGGGGGAGAGAACGTGGAGGATGGGTTGAGGAAACATGGACTTATTGATAAATAACATGTACTGAAAAGTGATAATGAATTATGACACTATAAAGTAACTGAAATAGAATGATTGTGAACGGAAAGCCTGACAAAAGATGAATGTATTTGTACCCATTTGATGTCAGTAAACTTGAGTTTAAAAAAAAGATTGACACAGATAAGATATGAAAATTATGTACCTACCGAAATTCTGATCTTTCTGTGTATCTTCACCATTCATCACAATCCCACCCACCATCCCCCTGGGGCTTCAGTCTCTGGGTCCCCCTTTCCTCTCTGTGCTCTCTCCTCCACCCCCCTCCTTTCTGTTAGTCAGGAGTGGGGTGACCTTGGGCACATAGTGGGATGTTTTTCTCTAGGAGAGAGAGTGGTCAGGATAGGGGGCACTCCTTCCTCAGTGCCTCGGCTCCACCTCTGTGGGGTGGGGGTTGGTGGGTGCCCTGTCTTCTGTTCTCTCTTCCTCTCTCCCTGTTAGTTTTCCTTTGATTTCCTTGTCCTTTGGACACAACCCTCAATTTAATTTAAGAAACCAGTTTTCTTATACCAAAACTTGATTTTTTGGGGGATTACCTGTATCCTGTCTTATCTTCCAGAATAGGGTTACCACCTCTTAGAAAGCCCAAAGTGGGACATTTCTTACTGAAACATGATTTTTCGCAGGACAGAGTAGGTAACCTTGATCAATGCAACAGACTTGTTTTCTCTAAGTAATGAGAATTAAAGCTAAGTATTGTAGTTTCTTTGTTGCTTCTATTGTTTCTTATTATTTTAAGGTATTTTAGTTAAGGTATTATAGTTTTCTATAGCATTTAGTGGAAAATTTGAAAATATTTTTTCTACTATAAAGTCAGGCCATGTAGTATTTTTCATGTTTTTTTGCAGGACACAGCTGCCCAAATCAGGACTGTCCTGCGAAAATCAGGACAGGTGGTAACCTTATTCCAGAATAGCCGATTCTGCTTATGTTGGAGTTATTGCCAGTGATTCTGTGCCTTGAATTCTGGCAGTTTAGCCTTCAGACTACTCCTTCGCAGTTCCTGTACAGTCTGGAGATGGGTCAAGGTTCCAGGGTATGTTCCCCCCAACCCCACTTCCTTACTTCTAAATTCTTTTACCTCTCCCGCCCTCCTCCTCTTCTACTTCCAGAGATTGGGGCCCCTTCCCAATCCCCTTAGTTTTCCAGCCTCTCAGTCGTTAATTTCACCTTTTAGTTTGTATATCTTTTCCTTTATCTGTCCCTTGGACTCCCTTGTCCCCCCCCCCAACCTTCTTACTCTCAGAACTGGTGGGAGGGTGGGATCGATGACACCTAACGGCCAGCCTGTGAGCGCCACGCAGTGTATTGGCCTCTAGGGCAGCGCCGATGGTACATCGACTCCGCCCATCCAAAAAAAAAGAGCTCCAGCGGTGTCGTGACATCCGGCCACCATACCCAAAGGTGATGAATGGTGAAGATACCCAGAAAGATCAGAATTACGGTAGGTATGTAATTTTCATTTATGTGTACCCCTACCTCGTGTGAGGGCTCATGTGATCCCACTCCACAAGAATGGTAGCAGGGAGGAGGCTGGGAACTACAGACCAGTCAGTCTTACCTCAGTAGTGGGCAAGATTATGGAGGCACTCCTTAAGGAAAGGATAGTGCAACACCTGGAATCCATAGGGGCACAGGATCCAAGACAGCATGGGTTTACAAAAGGAAGGTCCTGTCAAACTAATCTCATAGATTTCTTTGACCGGGTAACCAGAGTGGTGGACCAAGGGGGAGCAGTTGATGTCGCCTACCTTGACTTCAGCAAAGCTTTCAACACTGTTCCACATAGAAGATTGATAAATAAGCTGGGTAGGCTCGGGTTGGGTCAGAAGTTGGTCAACTGGGTGGCAAACTGGTTGATGGACAGAAAACAAAGAGTGGTGGTAAATGGTATACAGTCAGAAGAGATGCAAGTCACAAGTGGGGTACCTCAGGGATCAGTCCTCGACTAGTCCTCAATATCTTCATTAGTGACATTGCAGATGGACTAGAGGGTAATGCTTGTCTGTTTGCAGATGACACCAAGATTTGCAACAGAGTAGATGATCCAGATGGGGTGGGCAGAATGAGAAGAGATCTGGATAAACTAGCAAAATGGTCAGAAGAGTAGCAACTGGGATTTAATGCAAAGAAGTGCAAGATCATGCACATAGGGAAGAGAAACCCTTAAGCCACCTATAGGCTGGGAGGGGAGTTGCTGGCAGTCACAAAGGAAGAAAGAGACTTGGGCATCATCATCACCGATGACCTGAAATCATCTAAGCAGACCTCTAAAGCAGTAGGTAAGGCTAGGGGGATGTTAGGGTCTATTAGTAGGGGTATCACAAGTCATAAGAGGGTGGTAATAATCCCTCTTTACAAGACACTGGTTATGCCCCATCTGGAGTACTGCGTGCAGTACTGGAGGCCACACCTTCACAAGGACATTAACCAAATTGAGGCAGTCCAGAGAAGGGCAACCAAAATGGTGCAGGGACTGCATCAGAAGATGTATGAGGACAGATTAACGGAGCTCAATATGTATACCCTTGAGCAAAGGAGGGAGAGGGGTGATATGATTGAAACATTCAAACACCTTAAGGGCATTAACAATGTGAAAGAGTCCAACATGTTTAAATATAAGAAAAATAGCAGGACAAGAGGACACAGCATGAGAATAGAGGGAGGCCGATTAAGGGGGAATGTGAGGAAATTCTTTTTCACAGAAAGAGTGATGGATGCATGGAACAGCCCACCTTAGGAAGTGGTGGCTATGAATACAGTGCAGGGCTTCAAACAAGCATGGGATAGGCATAAGGGAGCAGTACAGACGAATACGGATAGATAGGTCATTGACAGTGTAAAGGTGTGTGGCACATTCATAAGGTAGAAAAAAATGGGCAGACTGGATGGGCCTTGCGGTCCTTATCTGCTGTCAACCTCTATGTTTCTATGTACCTGAACAACTGGCTACTCACAGCACCTATGGAGGAACGGCTGAGTCATTCAGTAGTGGAGACCTTCTGACTATTCCAAGACTTGGGGATCACTCTGTACCTCTTCAAGTCATTCTCCTGGCCTACCCAGAGGCTGCAGTATATAGGGGCAGTTTTGGACACCGTCCAAGGAAAAGCTTTTCTCCCTCAGGACCAAGCAGACAGGCTGAGGGCTATCGCTCAGAGTGTCATCTCCACAGAGCCAGTCCCGGCCAGAATGGTACTGCAGCTTTTAGGCCACATGGCCTCAACCATCACTACAAATCCCTGGGTCCGCCTGAACATGAGGGTTCCATAGTGGAAATTTAGGGTTCAATGGGATCAATGCATAGATGATCTCTACCAACTGGTCAGGATCTCCAAGGCGGTACACCATACTCTAAAGTGGTGGCTAACCCCTTCCCAGCTGGACATTGGAGTTCCCTTTCAAAACCCAGTCCTCAGCAAGTCCTGACTACGGACGCCTTGGGAATGGGCTGGGGGGGGGGCGCATCTGGCATCCCACCAAACAAGGAGCTCCTGGTCTTTGGTGGAGCACAATCTCCACATCAGTGTGCTGGAGATGAGGGCCATCTTATATGCTCTGAGAGTCTTCTAGTCCATGCTCACGCGAGGGCCTCTGTTAGTCCAGTGAGACCACACTCCAGTTGTCTTCTACCTCAATAAGCAAGGGGGCATGCTTTCTTACCCCCTGTGCAGGGAAGCAATGAGAGTTTGGTGCTGGTCAGTGGATCACAACCTGGAAATAACAACTATTCACCTTCCAGGGATTCACAGTGACCTTTCAGACAGCCTAAGCCACTCTCAATTGCAGAGTCACGAATGGGAGCTACTGGAAGAAGTCGTAGATGACCTCTTGGGACAGTGGGGTTGGCCAGAAATGGAACTCTTTGTGTCCCCACTCAATGCCAAACTGCCCAGTTTCTGCTCGATAGATCCAGGGCCTGGTGTTTTCTGGCGAGATGCATTGTCCCTCTCTTGGACAGGGAGATTCTTGTATGCCTTCTCTCCCTTTCCGCTCCTCTAGAGATTACTACTCAAGATGCAGGCAGAGGTCTCACACATGGTTCTCGTAGTGCCTTTTTGGCCTAGTCAGGTCTGGTTTCCGTTGCTCCAGCAATTGGCATTGGAACTGCCGGTCCCATTACCTCTGTCCACTCACTTGCTCTCCCAGGAGCAGGGAACATCTGAATCTTTGGTCTCTACGTCTGTGTGCATGGCTCCTGCAGTCCTGATCAGTGATAGATTTGGAGTATCCTCCAGAGTGGTGGAGGTTCTCATGGCAGTGAGAAAACTCTTAACCAGAGTGAAGTATGTCATGAAATGGAAATGTTTCTGCTTGATCCCCCCTTCCCCGTTCCTTGGACCCTTTCTACTGTCCATTGTAATCTATATTGGAGTACTTTCTTTCCCTGTCAGACAGGATACTCAGCTACTCACCCATTAAGGTGCACGTTTCACCGCTGTAGGCTTATGATGCACCGATGGATGGGAAAGCTCTGGCACAAGTAAACTTGTGCAGGACCTTAAGCGGTATGTTGCACATCAAGCCTCCCAGGAGGGATCCCGTCCCTCCATGGGAATTTCTTTTTATGTTAGAGAAGCTTACGTTGCTTCCCTTTGATCCAGCCACAAGCTACGCTTCCTTTCATGGAAAGCGTTATCTTTAGTTGCCATTACTTCCGCTTGAAGAATTTCCAAGCTGCAGGCTCTGATGTGTAAAGAGCCTTACCTTATTTTTCACAGGGACAGAGTTGCCCTGCATACAAATCCTAAGTTTCAGTGTCCGAATTGACTTTTAAATCAGGACATCCAACTACCAGTCTACTATCCAGAGTACTCAGAGGGGAGGCCTTGTTACATACTCTGGATGTATATAGAATTCTCTGATCTTACTTCGAGAAACAGCTCTTGCAGCAGGTTACACCATTAGGACTGAAGCCGGCAGGCGCCAGGACCCCACGGAAATTTTCTAGCTAGCAGTATTCAGTGGGGATTGCCCCGACGTCAGGCATAGTACGTAAAGGGGCGGTCCCCAGAATCCTCAGTTCTTTTCCCGCCGTCGACTCGCCAGCATCGGCCTCTCGGTTGCTACCTAGCACACGACGACTTAGAAATTCCAGAGTTTCTGCATAACTAATGTCCTCTTCCACCCAGGAAGATGAAGGACCTGACGTCCCTCAAGCGGATGACTGACCCGACGTCGGCCAAGCACCTGCAGTTGGCCAGGCGTTCGCTGGAGCCGAGAACATCAGCCAAGCACCAGACGCCAAACAGGCGTTCACTGGACCCAAAGTTGTCAGCCAAGCAACCGACCGCCGGCTTCACTGAGTCAAGACCGCCCCAGTCACCGTAGACATCGGGTCGAGGGACTCCACTGAGGAGGACACTGCGTTGCTTTCAAGACCAGGCGGGCGACACAGAGGATGCCGAGCTTCTGAGGGAACCTTCGCCCATCCCAGAGACACCTGAGGACCTGACGCATGACCCCGGCGACAGACCACCGGCGCCAGGCCCGTTGTCGGGCATGAATATTCAAGAAGTAAAGCAACTCTTTACTTTTTGGTGGGACACCATCCGCAAAGACGTGGTCCCAGTGAAACCTCCTCCACCCGCTCCTCCTACTCCTTCACCTCCTACGCCCCCTCCTCCACCACAGGGGCCAGCAGGACGACGACCAACCCCCAAGGAGCAAACTCCACCTCCTTGGGGTAGATCCCAGGATCGGAGAAGGCCTCTCTCTAGATCTCCATCAGGGTCTCCCAGCCCCAAGCGACCCAGACGTCGGCAGTATACTCCGTCGGGGGAGGACTCCAGATCGGATACCTCGGATTACTCCAGATCTCCTTCTCCACTCCGCATTTCATCACCTTATCCACGTGACCTTCCCAGGTCTCCTCCGGATGACCCCTCCTTCTCCGAGATTATGAGGCACATCCAGGACAACATGGGGTGGGATGCTGAAGACCTCGACCCCGAAAGGCAGCGCCTTGCCCGTTACCTTTAGCAGAAAGACCCAACGCCTGTCGTAGTGCCACCCTTGGTGGACACCTTTGGGGACGTCAACAAGGCTGCGTTGAAGCGTCCGCACTCCACTACTGTGGTGCCGAAGAAAGCTGACCGCCTGTACAAGGCCCCGAGAGAGGACCAGTACCTGGCTCAACAACCTCTGGCAGACTCCCTGGTCATTACGGCCTCACATGACTCGCCCCAAAGACCGCAACACATGAGCACACAGCCACCGGACAAGGAATCCAAACAATTGGATGCCCTGGGGAGATGCATGTATGCGGCTGCTACATGCTCCATCAGGTCCCTGAACTACCTAACCCACATGGTACAGTTTCAGAACGCCCTATGGGAACAGGGCCAGGACCTGGTCGATAAGCTGCCGGATGGCGAGCAGAAGGCGGAGCTCCTAAACCTTCTCTGCACAGGGTCTGATGTGGGGACCCAGGTATAATAAGCCACATATGATTCCGCTGACTTGTCCACCAGAGCTGCAGCTTCAGGCGTCTGTCTCTGGTGACACTCTTGGCTCTGTGTCTCCAGCTTCACCCCGGACGTACAGAACAACATTCTTGACATCCCCTACAACGGCGAAGTACTTTTTGGTGAACCCTCGGAGAAGGGGCTCACCAAACTTCAGGACGCTGGGAAGGCAGTCAGTCTGTACAGGCCATGTACAGACCCAGGCCCGGTTCCTTTCATAGGAACCAGAGCCGTTTTTGCAGCCGGCAACAAAGGCAGCAGCCACGTTCCGGCCAGCAGCAAATGGGCACCTTTCAGCGGAAAGCCCAGGCTGAGTCATCCCCAGGCAGAGCCCAACGTTACAATAAACCGGCCCAGCCTGCAGGGACCAGTGCTGCCACAGCATGACTCCTTCCCGGCCCCCGCTCCTCCTCTGGAGCAACGAGCGTAAAAGGTCGGGGGTCGCAACGCTCGCCACTTTTCAGGGTGGCAGTCGATTACCACCGACCAGTGGGTTCTCCAATTGGTCAAGAAGGGCCACTTCATAGAATTTCTCGACCACCCACCCGCAAGACCTCCCCTGCTTTCCCGTTACTCGGGTCAGCACGCCCTGCTTATGCAGCAGGAGGTGCTCGCACTCCTGGAAGAAGAAGCGATAGAGCACGTTCCACGGAACCAGAGGGACGCAGGATATTATTCTCACTTCTTTCTGGTTCCCAAGAAAACAGGGGACCCCCGTCCGATACTGGCCCTCAGCGATCTCAACGAGTCGGTCCTGTACAAATACTTCCGCATGGTGACCCTCCCAGGTCTGATTCCCATGCTCAAGCAGGGTGCCTTTCTAGCATCCTTGGACATGCAGGACGCCTACCTGCATATACCCATCGCTCAAGCGCACAGGAAGTTTCTGCGCTTCGAGTTCCAGGGCCACCATTATCAGTTCCGAGTCCTCCCTTTCGGACTGTCATCAGCACCTCAGGTATTCACAAAGTGTATGGCGGTCATAGCGGCAACTCTGAGGAGGCAAGTCCACTACGTGTTCCCCTACCTGGACGACTGGCTTCTCATGGCACCCTCTTGGGAGGCCTTGATGTCCGCCATTCATCATACTCAGTCTCTGTTTGAGATGCTGGGCATCTTGATCAATCAAGAGAAGTCACGTCTGGTTCCATTTCAGACTCTGCAGTTCATAGGCGCAGTTCTGGACACCGTCTAAGGGAAGGCCTTTCTCTCTGGGGACAGAGCGGAACACATCAGATCCCCCATCAGGGACATTTTGGCAAAGAAGACCGTTCCTGCCAGATTGGTCCTTTGCCTGCTCGGACACGTGGCTGTTGCCATTGCAACAGTTCCGCTTGCTCGTCTCCACATGCGGGTCACCCAGTGGATGTTACGGGTCCAATAGGATCAAAAGCAAGACCATCTGCAGCTTCCAATCTGGATCACGAGAACCCTAATATGGGATTGGCAATGGTGGCTAGATCCAACGAATCTATCGGCAGGAGTCCCCTTTGTTGCACCGTCTCAAATTGTGACACTCTCTACGGATGCCTCAGGGCACGGATGGGGAGCACACCTCGACGGCGTTGGTTCTCAGGGCCTGTGGACAGCCCAAGAGACTCATCTCCACATAAACATCCTGAAAATGAGAGCAGTTCTTTACGCCCTGCAGGCCTTCCAGTCGGAGATTCCACTGGGTACTCTTGTGTTACAAACAGACAATTCCGCGGTGATGTATTACCTCCAAAAACAAGGAGGCATCCATTCCTACCCGCTTTGTAGGGAGGCCATGAGGGTATGGGATTGGGCTTTGCAACACAGCGCAAACCTCATTGCTGTTCATGTCCCAGGAGTGGACAACGTCATCACAGACGGCCTGAGCCGCTCTCAGGCCAGAGTCCACGAGAGGGAACTACTCCAGGAGGTAGTAGAGGATCTGTTTCACAGATGGGGTACACCAGAGTTAGACCTTTTCGCGTCCCCATCCAATGCAAAACTGACCAATTGTTGCTCGCTAGATCCAGGGCCTGGTGTTTTCTGGCGAGACACATTGTCCCTCTCCTGGGCGGGCAGATTCCTTTATGCCTTTCTCCCCTTTCCGTTGATCCAGAGGGTTCTTCTGAAACTTCGTAGAGAGCAAGCGATGCTGATACTCATCGCGCTGTTCTGGCCCAGGCCGATCTGGTCCCCTTTACTACACCAGCTATCCTGGGAACCTCCGGTACCTCTGCCAATCAGCTCTCACGTGTTGCCTCAGGAGGAGGGCTCCTTGGTCCATCCGGACCTTCGTTCGTTGAGCCTGCATGCTTGGCTCCTAGAGACATAGCCATTTTGCGACACGGGTCTCGCAAGAGGTAGCTGATGTCCTGGTGGCTGCAAGAAAACCGGCCACTCATGCTACTTACGCCATGAAATGGCGCTGTTTTTGCCTCTGGGCTCAAGCGCAGGGGTTTTCGCCGCTAGTCTGTCCAGAAAAGTCGGTCTTGGACTACCTCCTGTCTCTTTTTCAGACAGGCTTGGCCTACTTGTTGATCAAAGTACACCTCTGTGCCATATCAACCTATCATTGCCTGATAGGTCAACGCACCATATCCCAGTTGGACACGGCACAAGCCTTCCTGAGAGGTATTCTCCACCTTAAACCTCCGATTAAGGATCCAGTTCCGCCATGGGATCTACCCTTCGTCCTGGAGCAGCTCACGCTGCCACCCTTTGAACCAGCTGCGGATTGCGAGCTAAGTCTTCTCATTTAGAAGACGTTGTTTTTAGTTGCCGTTACTTTGGCCAGAAGAATTTCTGAACTCCGCGCACTCATGTGCAAAGAGCCTTATTTGGTTTTTCACCAAGACAGGGTATCCCTACGGAGTAATCCCAAATTTCTGCCTAAGGTGGTCTCAGCTCTCACCCTTAATCAAGACATCGATCTACCAGTGTACTTTCCCAACTATTCAAATCGAGGAGAGGCCCTGTTGCACACCCTAGACGTGCATAGGTGTCTCCGATACTACCTGACCAGAACCAAACACCACCGAAAATCGGACCAGCTTTTTGTCTTCTTTGCCCACCGGATGATGGGAGTTCCTGTTTCCAAACAGTCGCTGTCCAGGTGGTTCATTCAGTGTATCACGTTCTGGTACCAGAAGCGCAACAAACCTTTACTGGGTGCGGTTCAGGGTCATTCCACAAGGGGGGTGGCTACCTCTTTTGAGGCCCTTAAGAATGTGTCCACCTCGGCCATCTGTGTTGCAGCTACTTGGAGCTCCGTGCACACTTTCATCAGGCACTATAGCATAGATATTGCATCGAGGCGAAGAGCAGGTTTTGGTCTAGCAGTCCTTCAAGGACTTCTGTCCTAGGCTTTGGTTTCATTAAGGATTTCTACCTACCCTTCTCCCAATGGTGTGGGATTTCCATGATTTCTTGGGAATCGGTCCTAATGGTGTAACCTACTGCAAGAGCTGTTTCTCGAAGTAAGATAGTACAGTTACGTAAGAACTTACCATAACAATAGATCTTCGAGAACAGCTCTTGCAGCAGGTACTTTCCCTCCCGCCATCCCCGCTGGAGGTAGATTCTAGTTCCAACGTCATTCTCCTAGGATCAGGTGTCTCAGCATCTCTCTGACTGCCATTTGATGGCGGATCCTCTGTCTCCTTTCTGATGTCATCCAGCGGCCGGAGTCTCTGGCCGGAGAACTGGGGATTCTGGGGACTGCCCTTATGTACTATGCCTGGCGTCACAGTAGGGACGTCGAAGCGATCCCGCTGGATACTGCTAGCTAGAAAATTCGGGGTCCTGGCGCCTGCCGTCTTCAGCCCTAATGGTGTGACCTGCTGCAAGAGCTGTTCTCGAAGATCTACTGTTACGGTAAGTTCTTACATAACTGTACTTTACTATATAGAATGGACCCGATTATCAAGAAAGACAGACCAGTTGTTTGTCTCCTTTGCCCAAAGAATGTTGGGGGCTCCAGTGATGAAGCAGACATTGGCCAAATGGTTGGTCAACTGCATTAACTTTTGTTACCAAAAGTATGACAAACCCTTGCCAGGACTGGTCAACAGTCATTCCACAAGAGGGGTTGCAACCTCCTTTGCATCCCTCAAAAATGTCTCTGCAGAGGAGCTCTTGCAGCAGGTGGTTTTCCCTCCCACCTACCCCTGGGGTTATGTAACTGTACTTCTCTCTGGCGGATGGGAGATCCTCCTCGAGTCCCCATACTTTATCTCAGCCGCGTCTCCAGTGGGGCAAACTGAGGCAGTGCTGGGGTACTGCCCCTTTTATACCACGCAGGACGTTGGGGTGGGGTCGATGTCAGGAGGTGGTCCCCCAAATTGGATTGCTAGCTAGAAATTTTTCCATGGGGTCCTAGTGCCTGGCACCATAGTCCTATATGTGTTACCTGCTGCAAGAGCTCCTCTCGACGATCTACTGTTATGGCAAGTTCTTACTTAACTGTAGTTTTTCTTGGCCCCTGAACCTCAGACATCTGGATGTGCAGGTGAGTCACACCAGATGGAAGGAAAAAAGGCAGTGGCAATCTTGTGTTATGTAGGTCCCTAGTAAAGACTCATTATGACATTTTCCAGGCAGAGGAACTATAAACCACACCTGCAACGACACCTGAGGGGGACCATGTGACACTTGGACAGCTGGTTCTGATTACTCTATGATTTTTGTAATATGAAAAATAAAGTGTGATTGTCTGGCATGAGAAATCCTGTGCTCCTGAATCCCTCGGATTACTTCAAAGGACAGGATATGTTAAACAGCAGATCTCTGTAAGGTGATTAACTTACCAGTTTTCTTTGAAGCCAGGAACTAAAATATCCATTTCATGACTTCTTCAGAGGAAGCCCAGTTAATTCCACCTGGTGTTACAAAGCATATTACACCTCAGTGAGATCTGGCAGAGTTAGTCATAGAAAGTCCTTTGATGTCTTTGAAAAGTAGGAGAAAACACTAGATCAAAGAGGAGCAGGAAACCACTCCAGATCAGAGTCATATTGGAAATGAGTTTTTGCTTATGTCTTCTTATTTAAAATACCTCCTGAGTGATGTGACATCCTGGTGGTATAATTTTTAATAAACAGAGGAGGAGCTGGGTGACATCATGGAGGAAGCAGGTTCAAAGACAGTTTTTAATTATGCTGTGGCTGACCTTTAGAGACATTCTTGTTTGGACTGTCTGAAGCAACAACATCTGCTTCAAGCACTGTTTAGAAGATATACATTAGATAAACCAGTCTAATTGTCTGGTGGTAGGAATTTGTTTACATTTTTTTTAAAACCTTGTTCTTTTAAGTGATTGTATGCATTGTGATATATTGTTCTGTGTTTACATTTTTCATTTTTATCTATTTTAAAGAGACTACTTGGTGTGCCTTCGAAATTCTTTCTTTGACAGGTGAACCATATATGGTTAAAGTTGACACTGTGCATAAGCTTAATGGTATACCAAACTGGGAAAAGGTAAGAGTTTATCTGAGGTCTTTCATAGAGTTTTTAAGGGTTCATTTTGTATACCTGGTTAGGTGCCTGTAGGCGAAAGGTATCTGGCATTTCCCCAAAGAGCAGAATTATCTGAGCCTGTACATTGGGTACACTAGCAAGAGGGTCATAGTTTGAATCCCTCCAGAACTTGAGACCAAAGGTGATTTGAATCCACAAAACGGACAGGAGGGTTACCCTGTTCTGTTACCCTATTCACGATACTGTGCTCGGAGGTTGGCACTGTGGGAGCAGAGGGCGTGACTTGCTGAGTGGGGTTGTGACAGATTGGTTGGCAGTGGTGTGCATACATTTGGTATTACAAGCTTTTATTGTTCAGTGTGTCAGCTTGATACTGTACAGCTCACTTGCCAAGAAAGGGCAGTTTTTTAAAAAGGACACAGAACTATATCACTTGGCTTACAGTCAAGTTCCTACCTGTTTCATTTTTTTTAAAATGCAAGTTAGAGTAGCTGTAGTTATGGAAGAAGATGGCTTCCAACTACAGTGGGCACACTGTAGACTACTTAAAGCAGTTGTGCAGGGACAGAGGAGTCCTGTACGAGGTGAAAGCCACCAAGCAGAACCTCGTGGATGCCCTGATGGTAGCAGATGGCCAGATCATCGAGTCAGACAGTGACTGTAAGGGACCGAACCTTGAGTGTGGAAGGGCTACCGGCCAGTGCAGTGTCCAGATCCGATGAGGAGGGCAGCAGGGCCAGTGCCAGTGAAGAGCCGCAGCAGCAGGGAAAGGTCATCAGTATTCTGCAGCCAGAAGTACTCAGGCTGCAGATTGAGTTGCGCAGAATGGAGCTGGAGTTCCAGGAGAAGAGGGAGCGAGAACTGCGAGAGGCAGAACGAGAGAGATGAGAGGCGGAATGAGAGAGACGCGAGGCAGAGCAGGAACAGCGGGAGGCTGAGTGTGAGGAGCGTGAGCGCCAGCGAGCTGCAGAGGAGAAGAGGGAGCAAGAACGGCGAGAGGCGGACCGAGAGGAGCGAGAGCGCCAGAGGCAACATGAACTGGAGAAGCTACGATTCCAACCACCAGCACTGGAGCAGGTAAGTGGCTTGGGTTTAACTGGGACTACATGACTGGGTTACAAATTGAATTCGAAATTGATAGCCGAATTTAAAGAGGGGGAGGATATGGATGCCTTTTTAAATTCCTTTGAAAAAGTTTGTATTCAGGCTAAAATTCCTAGGGAGTCCTGGAGCTTCCAGCTATCCCCGCTACTTACTGGGAAAGCTCAGAATGCATTGGGTCAAATGGACAATGAGGAGCGTAATGATTACCGCAAACTTAGAGCTGCACTGTTAAAAATGTTTTAATTAACTGCTGAATCATACAGAGCTAAATTCCTTAAGCTCAGGAGAAGCCCTGACATGAGCTACGAGGAGCTAGCTACGAAGCAACATCGGTTTTTAAAATGGGTGGGAAGGAATTGAAGCAAACTCTATAGATAGCATTGAAAATGTGATTCTGTTAGAACAGTTTTTCTGGGCATGCCTAGCAGAGCTGAAAACCTGGCTGGAGGACCGAGATCCCAAAACAGTGCAAGAGGCTGCTGAACCCTCGGACCGCTATGCCAAGAGCAGACCTGCTGTGAGAGCAAATGGAGTGGGTGTGTCAGCGCAGAAGGGGAAAAGCGCAACTTCAGGGCAGCTAAAACCCTCCCTGCCTCCACCAAAACCAGTTAGCTCCAGGTTTCAGAGAAAAGATTTCTCTGAGAAAAGAAATGAAAGTTTGTTGTGTAATGAAACTGGGCATATTGCTAGACAGTGTCCCAAAAGAATGAGCCACATGCAGAATGGTACTAGGAAAGAAGTGGGTTGTTTGTGTGTTCCTGGAAGCATGCCTGTGAACATGAGGGAACACATGCACCCAGTCATGGTGAATGGTGTACAGACGCAAGGATTAAGGGACACAGGGCATCCCTGACATTGGTAAAAGGGGATCTGGTACAGCCTGGTCAACTTATACCCAATAAATGTCACTGTACAGGACTTTACTGGTGGGGAGAAAACATTGCCCCTCGCTAGTGTTCTCCTAGACTGGGGTGAACCAGGGGGAACTGCAACAGGCGGCTGTAGCCAAAACCTTAGCAGTGGATGTGATCCTGGGCAACAATCTCAAACGGGATGCTGTGTGCAGTTACCCGTAGCCAAACGGCAAGGGAAAATTGTAGTTCCCTGAACCCCACAGAAGCCATTGTGGAAAACACTGGGAGGCTGGTTCCCCAGCCTGTGTGTTCTGATATGGAAACTAATGAAAAGGGGGTAGAAATTTCCCCAGTAGCAGTTAACCACACAGCTATGGAGGGTTATTCCGAAGAGGGAGGTGTGACCCATTGTCAGAGGGTTAGGGAGGACAGTGATCCTGAGTGCCCTGACGCTAGTGCTAGGGACCCTAGTTTAGAGACTGACGGGAACCTGTCCCATGACTTGGGAATGTGTGAGGAGTTTGCAGCTGCTCAGAGAAGTGACACTAGTCTAGAGAAGCTGAGGGCTTGGGCAGACTCTGACAAAGCACAAGGAGGTGACAGTAAACATAAGGTTTATTGGGAAAATCAGCTGATGTATACTCAGGCTATGCAGACAGAGGGAGGGGTGCTAGGCAGGCAGCTTGTCATTCCCCAGGGGTATCGTGAGCAGTTGCTCAAGATTGCATATGATATTCCCTTGTCTGGTCGTCTGGGAATTGCACGCACTACACAACGGTTGGCCCAGAATTTCTATGGGCCCAACTTCACCCAGCAGGTGAAGGAGTATTGCAGGTCTTGTCACCGGTGCCAAGAAATCGGGAAGGCGGGCAAGAAAACCCAAGCTGCCCTAATTCCATTACCCACAGTGGAGGAGCCATTCCAGAGGTTGGGAATGGATATTGTGAGTCCTTTAAATACCCTCAGCTCCTCAGGGAAGAGATTCATCCTGATTGTGGTGGATTATGCCACCCGGTACCCAGAGGCAGTCGCCTATCCTCCCTGAGGACAGACAAAGTGGCAGATGCCTTACTTGGGATTTTCTCCCATGTTGGGTTTCTGCAGGAGGTTATCACCGATCGAGGGGGTTCCTTCATGTCAGACCTGATGAAACGTTTGTAGGAGAAGTGTGGGGTGGTGCAGAGATGCACGACACCGTATCACCCACAAGCCAGTGGGTTTGTGGAAAGATTTAATGGTACCCTGAAGTCAATGCTCCGGGCGTTTGCTGAACAGCATGGGAGGGACTGGGAGAAGTACCTTCCCCACCTGTTTGCATACAGGGAGGTGCCCCGAGAGTCGACAGGATTTTTCACCCTTCGAACTCTTATATGGACACCGGGTACGTGGGCCCCTAGACTTGATCCGGGAGGACTGGGCAGGCACGCCACCTAGGGAATTCCCATAGTGGATTACGTCCTTTGGTTTAGGGAAAGGCTAAAGGAGCGTATGGGGACAGCCCAGAGCAATCTGGCAGCTGCCCAACAGAAATAACAAGTGTGGTATGACCGCAGAGCCAGAGCTCACTGGTACATGGTGGGTCAGGAAGTCATGGTCCTTATTCCGGTCCAGAAAGACGAGCTGCAGGCTGAGTGGGCAGGACCGTACAAAGTGGTTAGGAAGGTCAATGACGTGAACTACATTGTGGAGTTACCTGACCGAAGACAGACAGAAAGGATGTACCATGTCAACATGATGAAGCCATATGCTAATAAGGCTGCCATGGTGTTTGCAGTGTGTAGTCCTGGGGACGGGACAGATGAAGGGGAACCCCTTCTGGACTTGCTGGAAGAAAGCAAGCGGGATTCCTCGGTGGAGGCAGTAAAATTGTCTCCCCAGCTGGCCCTGGACAAGATCCAGGAACTAAGGGAGGTTTTAGCAGACTTTGCCCCATTTAGCGCCAAGCCTGGACTAACCCCCTTAGCGACGCACAATGTGGAGACAGGGACACAGGCACCCATATGGTGAACAGTATATCGGGTGTCAGAGGCTGTCCAAAAGGACATTAGGAGGGAAGTGGAGGAGATGCTGGATTTAGGGGTAATCCAGAGATCCCACAGCCCCTGGGCCTCACCCGTAGTCCTTGTTCCCAAGCCAGATGACTCTACTCATTTCTGTGTGGACTGTCGTGGACTGAATCCAGTCACAAAATCAGACGCCCACCCGATGCCCCGGACAGACGAACTCCTGGACAAGTTGTGAGGGGTGACCTACCTTACGACCATTGACCTGACCAAGGGTTATTGGCAGGTAGAGTTAACGGACAGAGCTGGAGAAAGGTTGGCCTTCATCACTCCAGTAGGCTTATTTGAATTTAAAGTAATGCCTGTCAGAATGAAGAACGCCCCGGCCACTTTCCAAAAGTTGGTGAACCAGGTGTTAAATGGTGCTGAGGAGTACGCCATGGCATACCTGGATGACATTGTCATCTTTAGTGCCAGCTGGGAGGAACACCTGCCCCACCTTAGGGAAGTGCTGGGCAGGATACAGAGGGCCGGGCTCACAGTCAAAGCTGAGAAGTGCCAGGTGGCCATGGGAGAAGTGGCATACCTCGGGCATGTGGTAGGCCGGGGACAGCTCCGTCCTAACCAAATAAAAATTGAGGTGATCCAGGCGTGGCCCAGATAAGAAATGCAGAAGCAGGTCAGGAGTTTTCTAGGGACTGCAGGGTACTATAGAAAATTTGTACCCAATTACAGTGCCGTGGCTGCTCCCCTGTCTGACCTGGTAAAGAAACGGATGCCTAAGAAATTTACTTGGGGACCAGCCTGTGAAGAAGCCTTTACCAGATTGAAGGAAGCACTGTGCAGTGCTCCTGTTTTGACAAGTCCTGACTATAGCCGACCCTTTATAGTTCAGACTGACGCCTCAGATGTGGGTATTGGGGCAGTACTGACTCAGACATCCAACCAAGGGAAAGATCACCCGGTAGTGTATCTGAGTAAAAAGTTACTTCCCATGGAACAGGCATACTCTACTGTGGAAAAATAAGTTTTGCCATAGTGTGGGCCCTAAAGAAGCTAGAGCCATACTTACATGGGCAGCATTTTGTGGTACAAGCTGACCACAACCCCCTGGTTTAGTGGACACAAATGGGAAAGACAAATGGTTGATTAAGATGGAGTCTTGCTTTGCAAGGGTATGACATGGCAATCTTGCATAGGGCTGGAGCAAAAAATCTGAACTCAGATGGCTTGTCTCGTGTCTATGAAGAGTGAACTGATTTGGGAAGCTTATCCCATGCAGAGGATAGAGCCCCCAAATTCAGTCTAGGTGGGGAGGATTGTGACACTTGGACAGCTGGTTCTGATTACTCTCTGATTTTTGTAATATAAAAAAATTTTGTGCGATTGTCTGTCATGAGAAATCCTGTGCTCCTGGGATGACCCCCCCCTCCTTCAGGTATCACTTCAAAGGACATGATATGTTACACAGCAGATCTCTGTAAGGTGATTAACTTCCCAGTTTTCTTTGAAGTCAGGAACTAAAATATCCATTTTATGACATCTTCAGAGGAAGTCCAGTTAATTTCACCTGGTTTTACAAAGCACATTACACCTCAGTGAGATCTGGCAGAGTTAGTCATAGAAAGTCCTTTGATGTCTTTGAAAAGCAGAAAAACACACTAGATCAGAGAGGAGCAGGAAACCACTCCAGATGAGTCATATTGGAAATTAGTTTTTGCTTATGTCATCTTATTTAAAATACCTGCTGAGTAATAAGACATCCTGGTTTTATATTTTTTAATAAAACAGAGGAGGAGCTGGGTGACATCATGGAGGAGGCAGGTTCAAAGACCGTTTTTAATTATGCTGTGGCTGACCTTTAGAGACATTATTGTTTGGACTCTGAAGCAACAACATCTACTTCAAGCACTGTTAGAAAATATACATTAGACAAGTCTAATTGTCTGTTGGTAGGAATTTGTTTGCACTTTTTTTAAACCTTGTTCTTTGAAGTGATTGTATGCGTTTTGATATATTGTTCTGTGTACATTTTTATCTATTTTAAAGTAAACCTCTATTTTAAAGAGACTGCTTGGTGTGCCTTCGAAATTCTTTCTTCGGCAAGTGAAGCAAATATGGTTAAAGTTGACACTGTGCTTAGCTTAATGATAATTCCAAACGGAGGAAAGGTAAGAGTTTATCTGACATCTTTCATAGAGTTTTTAAGGGTTTATTTTGTACACCTGGTTATGTGCCCGTAGGCGAAAGATATCTGGCATCCCCCGAAGAGCAGAATTATCTGAGCCTGCACATTGGGTACGCTAGCAAGAGGTTCACCATTTGAATCCCTCCAGAACTTGAGACCAAAGGTGATTCGAACCCACAAAACAGACAGGAGGGTTACCCTGTTCTGTTTCTGTTCACAATACTGCGCTCGGAGGTTGGCACTGTAGGAGCAGAGGGCCTGACCTGTGAGTGGGGTTATGACAGACCCCACTTAAGAGGGTATTCCACAGATGCACTCAGATGTACCAGTGCTTGAAAAAGATGCCCTAAATGAGGAGCAGGCAGATTTGACCCTGATGGATCTGAACCTAAATCTCAGAAGCGAAAGATAGACAACTAGAACGGTTCCAGTTAAGCTTGTTCTGCTGATCAGGGGAACAAGAAGCGGAAGGTGCTTCAGTGTGCAGAGGAGAATCTGCTGTGTCTGTCAGCCATCCACCTAGCAGGGCGTCTAAACATCCAGGCAGACTGGCCAAGTCAAAAAATCATCCATCTGGAGTAGCGGGTGTTAAATCTGGAGGTGCTGGCAAGCTGTGCCACCAGTTTAGATGACTCAGATTGACCTTTTTGCATCCAGGGAGAGTCCCAGGTCCACAAATAGTTAATCTGTTTCCGGGGTCCTGTGCTTCATCAAAGCCGAGAGTCTTCCCAGCTGGCACCCTGGCTCTTGAGAGTAGTTGCTTTTTAAAACAGTGGTTTTCCTTCTAAGGTTGTAGTCACACTCTCATCCAGAAAGCCCTCCACGTCTTTGGCATTTGATAGAACATGGTTGATGTTTGCCTCCTAGGCCAAGAAGCAACTCATCAAGTTCACTAAGGCCTAGGAACTGCAGATTCAGGATTTTCTACAGTACTGAGTAGACAAGGGCTTTGGCCCTCAGCACTCTTCGTAGACAGGTTTTGGATATAGTGGCAGTTCTTGGTCCATTAGATGGGCCTACTCTGGGTACCCATACAGAAGTTGTGGGTTCTTGCGAGAAGTTAGCAACTCCAAATTTCCTATCATTTCCCAGTTTCTCCTTGGGCTCTAAGCGTAGTGCTCAAGGCTCTTTGCAAGCCAGCTTTTGAACCTTTGTCATCTGTTTCCAAGATCCCTGTAGTCATGTGTTCAGAGAGGTATATTAGTGAGCTTCAGGCTTTATCTTACAAGGAGCCGTGCCTCATCATTCATAAAAGATAAGGTGGGCTTGAGAACCATTCCTCCTTTCTTCTGAAGGTGCCAGTATTGTTTCATATGAAGCAGGAGGTCTGCCATCCTTCTCTTTGTCCTAATCCGACTAACCTAAAGGAAGAAGAGTTGCATAAATTTTATCTTTGCAGGGCTATGAAAATCTGTCTTGAGTGGTCGGCGGATTTCTGTCATTCAGATGTCTTTTTGTTCTCTTTGGGGCAGCAAATAAAGGCCAGAAAGCTTCCAAGGTTACCTTGGCAAGGTGGATCAGATCCTGTGTTGCAAAGGCATATGTTGGCAACCAAGAAGAAACTACCAGTTTTGATCAGAGCACATTCCACCAAGGCTGTGGCAACCTCATGAGCTGGAAAGGCAGAAGCCTTTGTTTCAGATCTTTGCAGGGTGGTCAGCTCGTCCTCCCTGAAGACATTCACAAAGCACTACAGGCGTGATATTCTGTATTCAGCCAATGTAGCATTTGGGTGCACCGTTGAATGCAGTTATCCAATGATAATTACAGAAATGTTGTCCCTAAGGGACATATACAGTATGGGACAGTATTCTCCCTCTCTCAGATATCAAGATGGATGCTGGTTTTTAGAACCCATTTGTAATGATTATCCATTGACAAAGTGGAGTGATAGAAAAAGATGAACATTCTGTGAGCCTTTGTCAATAGGTCCAAGCCTGAGAGTGGTTGTTGCTCTCCTAGGGAATATTGTCTGATACTAATATCTTTGAGACAGGAGAATTTCAGAAAATATGTTTTTATTATTTTATTTTTATTTAGTTTGTGTTGACCAGTGTGTTATAAAATTACAGTTCCAAGTTTTTTTGTTATTGGCTACTATCAGGCCCCCGACCAGTCATTTCCATTGTGGTTTCCTCATATAGCTTTTTGCCCTTTGATTGGAACAGATAGCCTTCATCAGTCCTGTCCCATCCCAGCTGGACCTAGAGACTCCCTCCTCCCACCACAGTGGCGGGGCTAGGCAGGATGAGGCCATCCTACCCCCACCTGGGAACTCAAATCCAGTGACTGGTCCAGTGGGCAGGGCAGTGGTCTGGGACTGAGGGCCAGTGGGCAGGACTTTATTAAGCCTGCTACTGTCCTTTTCCATTTTCTGTCTAGGTCCCCAGCTGCAGTGGCACATGGTGCATGTGTGCATGGAGGCGCACACACACATCACGCTATCAGGCCGGCCCCCAGTCATTTCCAGTTGATCTGTAGAAGTATTTGTTTCTTTTCTTAGTAAGAACATTTTATAAAAGATGTATCATTGTGATCTTCACTTCATTGTACTGAATCAGATGCTAGACAGTACAATAAGGCATGTAGATTAGAGTATGAATCCCTGCAGAAACCTTGAGGGGAATTGGGCTGCTCAACCTCCTGAAAGGTAAGACAGCCATCTTCTTTACTTCATTTATATCAGAAATACACAATAACAGTTGGTGTCACTAATAGTATTTTGTATTCTGGATAAGTAACTTTGCTGTGTCAAAATGGGTGTTGACTGAGGAACTTGGAGTCTCGTAACACTGAGGACACCACCATTCTTCTTAAAGTTATAGCTGTACCAGTGATCACTTGTTAGGGTGCATATATACCTATTTGTAAGATTACTCTTTAACATTGAAGCCAACAGAAAAAAAGATCATCATAAATCTGATGAAATTTCTTCTTTTTCCTTATTCCCGGTAGGAGTGAATGTTGATTTATCCCGCATAAAGTGTAAGGTGGAGAGGTGGTTTGATTTTCATTACTCTTTCATGAGCATTTGCTCTGCTTTGACTGATAGCACCTCTGCCACTGAATTCAAGGGTTTGATTCCCTCTGCCCCCCCCCCCGCCAAACCAGTTAGCACATGTCTGTCAGCCTTCCTCAAGGCTTAGCCTAGATCCTCTACAGCCAGTGGCGTGCTACTCAGGCAGCTTGTCCAGGGGTTTAACTGAGCTTCCAAGCAGCGATGCAGCATGCTGATGAAGATCACAGCCCTCTTGTGTTGTTGGTCAGAATGATGGACAAGTCTTCGCTGTACTCCCTGTAACTTGCTGTTCTTCCCTCTGGAAACATTTTATCCAGTCTCGGGGTGCAGGATAGTCCTACTGGTTCCCTATAGGGCACACTGCCATGGCCTCTTAAGAAACTATGCAAGGACTGCACATGTTCGTATATGGCCTGCACATGCACTCATCTAGCATTGGCTCCTTTAGTCCATCCTGGTCCAAAAGGCAGGCTGCCCCTAGCAAGAGCTTGTCTCCGAGAATAGGCCTTAGGGTGACGCCAAGGAGATACTCAGTAGCACCTAAGTGAGCAGTCCTGTGAAAATTAGATGGCTAGCAATGAGGAGGCAAAAGAGGAAGAGGTGAAAGATACAGGGCTCTCCTTACTCACTGGAGTACAAGTACTTGCCAATCTCAGTGTAGCTGGGGAGGAGCAGATCATCTTTACCTTTGTTGATACACTGTAATATGGGGAGTATTAGTCTTGAAGGCATGAGGAGATCATTTCTGAAACTAAGGATGTTCATAATGGGAAAGGCATCCAGAATTATCTTTTCAAAAATTTCCCCCAGCCCTGGGGACTAGAAAAGACTGGCAGCAGACCACTGGACAGTGCAGATATTTGCCTAAACATTTGGTGCAAGTGGGAGGGTGTTGTATTTCTGGCCAGCTTGAAGGCCTTCTGGACCAAGGGAAGCCCTCACGCTCAGGATTGGTTGCGCCAGGAGGGAGTAGACATACTGGCTAGGAAAAGAAAAAGGAACTCTTATGGGATTTAAGCTAGAGGAAAGGGGGATGGGCTGATGCAGGGGCTCACCAAGGGTAGGAGTCAGATGCAGGGAAGTGCTGAAAGGGACAACTGAACTGGGGAACACAAGGAGAGGAGCCCTACCAGGACAGGAGAACCTTGGGAACACAAGGGTGGGGACACATTACATGAGGACCTGAACAACCATAGTGTGGAACTTGGGATGGGGGGATGGGGGGGGAGAAGGCAGTGCCTCTCCTAGCAGATGAATCCACCCTGCCCACCAGTCACCCAGTTGGGGCACAAAGTCCACAGGCTCCTCCCCTCTTTACTTCTAATCATCTCCTTCAGAGGAGGTGCAGCAAGAAGTAGAAGGCTGATCCTGAAGGTTGTTCCTCCGATCATGGATCGGGGATGAGCCTGAACTGGGACTGGTCTAGGGGCTTGGGGAGACTGGAGAGCAGTGCCTTTGGGGTATATTGTGGCCTCTCCAATGGAGCAGTCAGCCAGGGCACTTCATTGGAGTTAAATTCTTTTGGTTAGTAGCAGTCCTGTATCTGTTTTTCACATGTCCTTTTTCTTCTAAAATCATTTATAAAGGTTTGGGATATGTTATTAATTGCATCTAGTACAGTGTATACAATGCAGTATATTACTGTTGCTCCCATTTGAAATCTCTTTAGTTACAGACATCGACTATTTTGGGTAACACACTTACAGCGTATTGTGGTTGTAAGCTATACTTTGGGGATGTTGTATCCAGTTTCCATGTACTAAACTTTTTACGTGTTTTTTTTTTTTTTGTAGGTTGAATATATTTTCCATTATCGTAACCCAGTCTTAAAGACACTGTAGAATATAGTTATTTTTAAATATAGTTATTTACCAATCATGTTATGACTAAAAATGGTTTGTCATTTGCTAGCAGTGTTGGTTATGCAAAAGCTGTTTGGCAGATTTATTTATTTAAGTATGTATAGGTTGGTGTGCTGATCCAGTGGACTGTTTACAGGCATGACCCGGGCCATGAAGATGGCACAGGTGTAAAAATATAATTACAGAGCACAAGATACAGTACATGAATAGTACATAAAAAATACACTACTTTTCAGTACAGTGCAGTGCAGGAAAAACTTGTGGGGCAGGAGCTATAAAAAAAAAAAATACAGTAAAGTGCAAACAATGAGTTGTGTTCTGAACAATATTATGTCACATACAGAGACGAAGTTCAGTAGTAATAGTAGCTGAACATAGCTACATGATATGTAACAAAGACCAGGTACAGAAAATCATTAGGGCCACAGGGTTTCTGTGGTGACAACAGTGAGTACATGCTGGGGAGAAACCACAGCTGGTTCCAGAGCTGGCTGGGATGGCACTGGTGATGGTCAAACGGGGGGGCAGGCACAGGTGACCATGGATGTTAGGGTCTCCTTGTAGCATGATTAAAATAAGTGATGAGAATTGAGGGAGTGAAGCGAGGATGCAGATGGTTCCATAGTTTAGGGGCAGCTGAGGTAAATGCCTTACTGCCCAAAAACCGGTGGAGATTTGAGGAGCCTCAGCAGAAGCTGGAGGTTGATGCAGCAGTTGCGGGGAGCATTTTTGTATAATCAGGGGAAAGGGGTGAGTGGGCTCCACTTCTGATGGCCTCCATCAGTGGTGCAGCCAAGGAATAGGTTGTTGCAAGATTTTGGGGGCGAGCCTTGAGGGATTGATATAGGGAACAGTGATGGGTAGAGTAGCGTGCCATGAGTGCGAATCTACAGATATTGTTATAAGTGGCATGTGACCTAGTTAGTTCATGGGCCGAGGTTTATATATATATATATATATATATATATATATATATATATATATATGTGTGTGTGTATATATGTGTGTATGTGTGTGTGTATGTATATATATATATATATATATATATATAGCACTAATCCATAACATTAAGTCTGAATACATCAGCAAAAGTGCAGTGTTATACACATGAATTGGACAAATTGATGGACTTCATTTGGAAAATTATTAATTAGAGAAGCATTCAAAATATTAGCATGTTTCTCCTAGATTCCCTGAAGTAGTAGTTAGAAGTACAGTAAAAGGCGCATTGAGGAGAATCTTCTAGGAACATTTAAATATAGATCCCACATTAGCCACAAGATGGCGCCATTGATCATGCATTTTAATTAAGCCTTGAAAGAGCATGTTTCCTACTTTTAAAAAAAACTGTCATCCAAGAACCAAGAAGGACTCTTACCTATCCCTAATTCCTATGGTGCCAACATTTTTATATGCCCCTAATTTGGAAGAGATCCAGAAACAAATGGTTTGATAACTTGTATTGGCCCAACATAGATGTAACAAAAGAAAATGGTGCCTAAGCTTTTGGACCAACCAAGTCCTTCCTTAGAAGCTTACCCCAGTTGTTTGGAAAATCACATTCTGTTAATACCCAGATCATACATTAAAAAAAAGATTTCTCATTGGTTTAAAATACCTTTTTAAAACCATAACTGGGGTTTAAATGCAAGGAACCAGTTTGTCAGCTGGCTGCTGTGAAGCAGTGTTAACAGACGTAGATAAAAGGGATCCTTCAAGAGGCCAGACAGTTTCATTAACTTACATTATGAATGAGTGATTGTGTTATGTGAATATACTCTTAATTAAACACGACCTTTAGATTTAATACCCACTTAAGGACATGTTAAAAATGTGATAGTGTTCCAAGTTAAAAACTATAAAACAGAAATTATACAATGGGCTTAAAAATATTGCTATCTGATTGGCTGGCTGGCACTTTTTCCCTATTGTAAAACCTAGCATTACCCCACGGGAAAAGGTGCCAGCTGCCAGTGAACCGTGTCAGGAACTCCTCCTGAAATTACTCCGACCACCATGAACACAGTACTGGCAGACACAGCGACGGACATTGAGATGGTCACTCACAGAACTTCACACTCCACAATACCAGCCAGTCCTCTGTCTCAGACAAAAAAAGTAAAATAACACATTAATGTATACAGTTGCCCTCATAACACAACAAAAAAGAACTGCAGTCGAGCCATAGTTTTCATTACACTTCCTGTGCCTGCCTCAGCTCTCAAATATTGTTTTTATGTGAAGGAGTTCTGTCTGTCATCGCGATCGGCTGCCTGCCACCTCCACAGTACCTTGGCACACCATACGTTTACCGATGCTGGTTTATAATAAGAATAAAAGAAAAAGTCACCCACAGTCATGCTGGTATGTTCTCCTCACAGCAAATGGAACCCGGAAGCATAACGCCAACCTGTTAGCACTCACATCACTTGAAGTGTAACATAAAAACTGAACTCAAACTATAAGAACCTGTCAAGCTTTAAAAATAACAAAAAAAGAAAAAGAAACCACAAACATGTCTCTCGCTGTCTTAATCTCTCGGGGGAGACCAGTTAGCCATAGTTGTCTAGCAACAAGACACAATCTCCCTAGCAGCAAGGCATTAACATAGAGGAAGAATATTACTAGAAAAAATAAGTAAAAAACAGTAAAATAAACACTTAAAAAAAAAATATTCTAGAATCGTGGATACATTCTGTCCACACTGGTTGTCATGTCCCTTTCCCCTTTAAATCTTGCCGGATGGTCTGAAAGCTGGCTCCTCCCACCCACCCAGGTGATATATCCTTCTGCTCCACCCCCTGACGCCAGATCTTCCTTTCCGCTAGAAGATTCAGGTTCCCTCCTTATCGCTCCCCCATTGAGTAGGCCCTGGTGAACAAATCCTTGGATTTACCTAAAATTAAACTCATTTGAGTTTCTCTGCATCATTTTGCGATCACGACCACGATGGAGGACAAGTCCTCACCCGGGTTCCGCCAGTGCCCTTGCAGGCAGAAGCTGTCTCGCACCGACCCGCACGCCTTGTGTGTCTACTGCCTGGGCCATGCCCATGACACCCAGGCTTGCGACTTTTGTCACATGTTCCAGCCTAATGTCCTGGATGATCATCTTGCATGACTTCAGATCAGCCAACCGGAAAAGTGGAACCTGCTTGTCAAATCGAAAGAGGCCTGTTGGGCGGTCTCCGGCGATCAACTAGACAGATGAAGGTTTTTGAGAAGGAGGTGGCTCGGGCCGCTGATTGGTCCTCTTCTGCATCGGTCTTCATTCCGCTCAGATTGGGCTCTACCTTTTCAGGCTCCTTCAAGGAGTTGTGTCAGTCTCTTCTGACCAAGGAAGAGGGCCCTTCAGGCGTGCATGTCTCCCGTTCCCGTAAGAAGGACAAGGAGTCGACTACGTTCTTGGGATCGAGAGAGGTCTTGGTCCCAAGAATCTGCTGTCTTGACTTCGGTCGAGATTGCGGCCTCGGCCGCTAGCTTCATGGTACCCCGTCAGGCCAGCTGGCCAAGATGTGGAACGACGACCTGGTTGCGATTATAATTGACCTGGTCGACTCATTGTCGCTCAAGGCCGACAATTCCTTATTCAGGACCCAGATCCTGACCGGACCAACCGAGGAGGAGACCCAGCTAGTCCCTGTTCCTGACTGGAGGAGCCGCAGTTCTCCCCAGCTCCTTCTGAGCAGCCCCATCAGTTCCCCCCCCGGTGGTTGAGGTTTTGGACGCCTTTGAGTGACAGGCCAAAGAAATCTCATAAACGCTCCTGGCGTTCTAAAAAGTGGCACCGCTGCCATTCATCCTCATCCTTCTCGGATGAGGAGAGGCTCTGACACAAACTGCGTTCATGCATCTAGGACCTAATGTGGTAACAGTTGATGATGGCAGGTTCGAAGTTGACTCCGGCTTCCACGCTAGCCATCACTTGGCTGTCACCCTCTAGGCTGACGCCGACCCCTCCGGAGCTGGTTGACACTGTCCCTCCGCCCGTGAAGCTGGTGCAGACCCTCCTGGCTCGGGCAAAACCGGTCCCTCCACCAATCCGGGTGGAGCCACCACTTAAGCTGCCTCCCTTCGTTGCTCCTACCAAGGAATCTCTGCCCATCAAGGGCCTTCCGCATAGGCTGTCTGTCGCCCTCACTCCTGACCGCCCCTGGTGGGTTGAAGGTGACATGGGTGGTCGGCCGATCTATCCGGAGTCTGAGGACTCCAGCTAACATTCCCATCCCTTGGATGAGGAATCCATCGGGAGTCTCTCGACGGAGGAAGGTCCCACGTTCTTCATGGGCATCCTCCGTCTTAACTACGGGGATGCCTTGGAGCTTGTTCAAAAGTGGGCTGAATATCCCCTCACTGATATCCTCAAAAGAGGGGATCTTCTGACAGAGGCCTTCCCTGTGGCCGAAACCATTGTTGGCCTGGCCGAGGAGCTGTGGCAGCACTCAGCCTCCTGCCCTGCGCTTTCAGCCCGGATGGCCCGCAAATACGCAGCTCCCATTGGCTCCCTTTCGGGATTCACAGAACACTCCTCGGCCGAGGGGTTGGTGACCAAGTCTGTGTTTTGGCGCTCAGGTAGTTCAGGAGACACTGATAGACCTCTGGACAAAGAGTCCAGAAAACTGGACCATACTACCAGGAAAGTCTCTGCTGCCTCTTAGATTGGCCTTCGTCAGGCGAGCTTGGTTGTCGTCATGGCGCATTTTTCTCATGCCCCCTTGGGCTTTCTGGATGAGGTTCTTCCTCATCTCCCCACGGACCTCCAGACCATGGTCAGGCAGGTGCACGACCAGGGTCGGGCGGTTGCCAAACAACCCGCTCAGATGGCTCTGGACAGCGGGATTCTGCCCGCCAGACAGCCATGGTCGCCGTACTGCAAGGCTTGGTTGAGGGTCTTGACCTTCACTGTGGACACTCAGCTAAACTGACGGATATTCCCTTCCTAGGCGCCGATCTTTTTGGTCCTGGAAGGGACAGTCACCTCCAGCGCATAAATTTACTTATTTATTTATTTAGTTAGTTTTTTTTGTAGAGAAGTCCAGTGCCACCTTGGACTCCATTACTTCTGCCCAGAAGGAATTCCAGGGTTCCAGAATGCAGAAGAGAAAGCCCTTTCGGCCTGCTGCCCCTGCGGCCAAGCAGCCCTAGTACCGGGGCAGCAGCAGGCTCAGTCTTGGTGCCTTTGGCCCAAGCCAGAAGCCCCAGCAGCTCATAAGCCCGGAGGGAAAGGTCCCGGTGGTCCCCAGGCCGGATCCTCCTCCTCCAAGCCTGCACAGTGACGGGATGGGGTTGCCAACCCCATACCTATCACGCCCACTCTGGATCCTCCTGTGGGGACCCGGCTCCGCCACTTCCTTTCCACTTGGTCCGCCGTCACAACGGACAGGTGGGTCTCGGAAGTGGTTGGCCAGGGACTGCCTCTGGAGTTCAGGCAGTACCCACCAAGCCAAGCCTACGCCCCTTGGGAGGAAATGGTTTCCGTGCACACTGTCTGCTCTCCGAGACGACATTGCCCAACTCCTCCTCTACAAGGAGGTAGTGGTCAGTCGCAGATTCCCCTGTCAACCCAGGGTTCATTTCCAGGTACTTCCTGGTCCCGAAACAGATGGGCGCTGGCACCCCAATCTAGATCTGCACAACCTGAATCAATTCCTCAGGTCTCGCACCTTCAGGATGGTAACTCTGTCCCAGATCATACCATCCTCGAGCTGAACATGTTCTGCTTCCTGGATCTGCAGGACACATTCTTTCACATCCTGATCCATCTGTCTCACTGAAGGTTCCTCTGCTTCAGGGTGGAGGGAACCCTATGTGAGTTCCAAGCCATGCCGTTTGACCTGTCATCAGCCCCCAGGATCTTCACCAAATACATAACAGTGGTGGTGGACCATCTTTGGCGTCGAGGGGTCAGAGTTTACCCTTATCTCGATGATTGGCTCATAGCGGGTCCCTTCAGACTGTTTGGACGACTGATTGCTCAAAGCTCATTCCAAGGAGCCACTGTCTTGGACCCTAGTGTGTACCAGGCATTTGTTCAATGCCCTAGGAATCACTGTCAACTTGCCCAAGTCTGTCCTTACCCCTTGTCAACACTTGCAGTACATGGGGCAGTTCTGGACACTGCTTAAGGCTTAACCCTTTTACCTCTGGACAGGACAGAATACCTCATAGCCCAGGCCCAGATGGTGTCTCACAGCAGGTATGTCACAGCCAGGACATTCCTGCATCTGGTGGGCCTGCTGGCGGCTGTCATTGTCACAGTACTTCTGACGAGCCTGCAGATGAGGATCCCCCAATGGACCCTTAGGATCCATTGGGATTCAGCACTGACAATCTGAAAAAGCAGGTTCTAGTAATTTCCCTGGTTTGCAAGGTGCTCCAGTGATGATGGACCCCACCAACTTGCTGAAAGGGGTCCCATTCTTCATCCCTTCATCTCAACAGATCCTCACCACAGACACTTTGAGGCTGGGCTGGGGGGCCCATCTGGACCCCCAGCAGACCCAAAGAGCATGGTCCTCAGCGGAGACTTCCCTCCACATAAACATTCTAGAGATGAGGGCCATTCTGTATGCCTTGCAAGCCTTCCAGAAGCACCTGTCCCTGAGGCTCAGGGGTGCCGATAGAAATTTCTGGGCCCTGGACACACCTTTAAGACTGGCCCCCACCCTCCCATGCCTCGTAAAACATATATAAATCAATAAATGAGTAAATTATGTTTAAATAAATAATATGCTGCCATGCCGCTTGATGAGACTATAAAAATAACAGAATTATTATCTAATATTATATTAGGAGTTCTAGATGGTATGGTAGCTAGAGCAAGGTACTGGAGGCGGTACAGACTGCAGTGCTAAGTACACACAGTTACAGACAGTACAGACTACTACAGAGTGTAACAAGACAAGTGCAATAGTTAGCATCCCCTGACCCCCGTCTGCCTCATCCTGGCCTGCCTTCGGCCCTTAATAATTCCTTATGGTGGTATCTTAGCCTTCATAGGTAGGTAGAGCGAGTTACTGACTGGTGAAGGAGGTAGATTACTAAGTACACAGTTACAAACTTACAGACACTAGTACAGACTAAGAGAGTGCAACTTACTGTAAGTTGTAACAGTTAGCTCCCCCAGCCCACTTTCATAATTCCTTATGGTGCTGTGTGTTGTGCTAGCTAGGTGGTATGGTAGCTTAGTTAGGTAGTAGGTAGAGTGAGAGGTACTGAGGAGGTAAACTATATGAAGTGTAACAGTTAGTTAGCCCACCCCCGCCTGTCTGCCCTGGCCTACCTTAATAATTCCTTATTTCCTTCCAGTCCCAGCCCAGCACTGTTATATGTACTTAACTTAACCATTCCAGGCTCTAGGTTCCAGCTCCATGTCCCTTCCACCACAGCTTGCCTCTTGCCCAAGTTGCCCAGGCCATGAATGAGGAATCCTCTACTCTGCAGTGGCTTCCTTGTCTTTCCTTGTCACTCTCACTTCCAACTAAGTTCAACGTCCCTTCCAACTTACGGTCGGTCGGTACGATTGATTTATTTGAAAGTCAGTTTGCAAGCGAAAGCGAGTCCTTCCTGACGACTAGTCTGTCTCCTTATCAAAGAACACGACATGAGGACTGAGCAGCAGCAGCATGCGCATGATGTCAGACATGGTGGCTGTGGCCCGATGAGCTGACCTCTGACCCACCTGAATGACCTCCTGATCCCTGATCCATCCTTGTCCAGGAGGTAGAGCGGAGGAGGAGCAGCCAGGACTCAGGAGACTGCTGCTGTCTGCTGCCAGCTGGTAGCCTTCTTGGAAGCCGGCACAGTCTGTTGGCAATGCTGCTACTGGCATTGGGTCAGAAACCGCTGGGTCCGGGGAGGGAACGGGAGCCGGTAAGAAATATAGAGCAGGCTGCAGCCTGCCCTTCTCAGCCTGTGAGCAGTTACGGAGGAGAAGAATGGGGCCAGCCGCTGAGAAAAAAATTGATAATTGGTCAGACGTCCGAGCCCCCCCCCCCGAGCCACTGGGCCCGGGACAGTTTCCCCGGCCCCCTCCCACGGTCGGCGCCCCTGCCTGGGCCTCTGCTGTGACAAATGGACAACTTCAGTGTACTATACTGCACAAATAAGCAAGAGGGGACACATTCTTACCTCCTCTGCAGGGAGGCGATGAGAGTTTGGTAATGGGCTGTAGAACTCTCAGCCGTCCATATTCCAGGTGTGCAAAATGTCCTGGCGGACAGGCTAAGCAAATCACGGTCCAGAATGCAGGAGTGGGAGCTGTTGGCTCCAGTTGTAGAAGACCTGTTCGACAGGTGGGGTCATCCATAGCTGGACCTTTTGGTGTCCCCACTCAAAACGAAACTGCCACGTTTCTGCACGCTTGATTCAGAGCCTGTAGGTTTCTGGTGAAATGTGTTGTCTGTATCTTGGAAAGAGGGGTTTCTTTATACCTTCCCTGCCCTCCCACTAATTCAGAGGGCACTAAAACTCCAAATGAAGGGGGCCACGCTAATCGTGGCACCGTTTGGCCTTATCAGATGTGGTTTCCATTACTGCAACAGTTAGCAGTGGAACCTCCAGTACCCCTGCACATGTGCAAGGGCCTGCTATCACAGGAACAGGGCACCCTGGTCCATAAGGACGCCATGTCACTCCATCTCCATGCCTGGCTGTTGAAGACATTGCCATTGTGAGATTTGGGGTGTCTCCAAAGGTGGCGGACATCCTAGTGGGTGCCAGGAAACTAGGGTCACATACTTAATGAAGTAGAAGCATTTTGTACTCTGGGCTGCTTCCCATCACTTGGATTCTTTCACTTGCCCGGTGAATCAGATTCTGGAGTATTTGCTGTCCTTGTCTGATGTAGGTCTGCAATACTCTTCCCTTAAAGGAAAACTACACCCAAAACCTGAAAAAATATATGTTGTGCAGAGTGTTTTAATTTGTATGTGAAGTTCTAGTGTCCCCTTCCCTCTGACTGGTATTAGGAGTTTTTCCCAAATTAGCCTGCTAGCTTTATGCTAGTTTTACGACCCCTGGGGATCTTCATACCTGATAGCGTAATTGTATTTCAAACAACATGAAGTCTTGCTATATTATGACATATGCAGTGAGTTCCAACCTTCGAACTGCTCCGGAGGTGAAAGAGTTAACTTTCCATGCCAGGCATGGAACTTTGAGCGCGAGCTTGGTTGAAAACTCTGTCTGTTGTTAATCAAACTCAAACTGTCAGATTCTTTACTCCGCCTCACTGAACAGTCGCTCCGGAGATTTCTCCTTCTGCTCGGTTCGTTTGTCGTTAAAGTATTATTTTATCGGTTTTTTGACCGAAATTAAACCGCAACTGGTCGGTTCAAGCTCTGTCTGTGGTATTGTAAGTAATAGATAGGCTTACATTTATAATTATTCTGTGTGGAACTTGTAAACGCTTTTCGGTTCGGTTTGAACCGATCAGGTTATTTTCAAAAATTGCTAGTCCTTGTTTAGAGTGCGGTTCCCGGTTCTTATCGGTTCTAAAAAAAACAGATTTCATTACGTTTTTTTCCATGACCCGTGACATGGTTGGGAACCGATAAGAGAGTCTTGCTTGGCGGATTGCCATAAACGGGCAAGTTTGGTTAGGCTGGCACTGTGTCTGAGAAACCCAAAAGAAAAACCGGGCCCACTGGGTTTCAGCACTATAGTGTTTGTGGGGAAGCCTTTGCTAAGGCTGACCCACACACCACCTGTGTGTATTGTCTGGGGTTTGACCACCTCAATGCAGACTGCCAGATTTGTAAGAATTTCCTGCTGCCACCATAGAAAAGAGAGTTGGTAGGCTTAGGAAAGGGGCCAAAAGTCCGCTGATCCGATGGCTAGCCCGGTTCGGGTTCCAACCGAACCGAGGGAGTGCCCTCTGACCAGGGCGATACTCTTGGGCAATGAAGAGCCAGCTCTGAGGAGCCGGTTCCAACTAAAAGGACTAGAAAGTCAGCTGGTGTGGAGCCAAAGTTATCTCTCAACTGCTGAGGAAATAAGCTAAAGCAATTCGAATTGTCTAGTCACTTTCCCCGGTTCCGACCGAACCGACACCATCAGGGAAGCGCTCGGTTCGGCTGGTTCCACCGGTTCAAGATTATGATTTTGAGGATTTTTATGAACCGGAGGAAGGGGAAGAGGAATATGAGGAGAGTGAATGTGGTTTTGAAAGTCTGGATGTGCACATTGAACCGGACATCTCTCCAGACAGACCGTCAGGGGTTTCTCCTCCCAGGCTCTCTTGAGTCCCCTTCTCATTTTATGTTCTATAAAAAAGTTGCTGAAACTCTCCAGCTCCCTGTTGAGGAAGCTGTTGATGACCAAGAGGAGCCTGATTATGTAGAAATGATGGATATTCCAGAGTCTAGGAGACTGTCTATTCCTTTGCATAAATCTTTTCGGAAACAGACAGTAAAAATTCTAAAAACTCCTCACACTATACCTCCTGTTGATAAAAGGATGGACAAGAGGTATACATTATCAGGCTCTGATATGGAGTTCCTCACACAGCAGTGCAGCCATGTGGGGGTAGTGCAGGCTGCAGCCTGTGACAAAGCAAATATTCCTCTAGCTTCGCACCCCCCTGAAAAGGACTCCAGGAGGGTTGATGCCATGGCAAAGAAACAGTACATGGCAGCATCTTTGGGACTCAGACAGGCAAATTATATGGCTTATGTTGCTAGGTACCAGAAATCCAGATGGGATACTGTGCTGGCTCTAGCAAAACAGGTCCTTGACCAGCTTGCCAGGGAGCTGGAACAGGTGGTTGCAGATGGTATTGAGGCATCCAAGGTGCAATTTCATGCTGCAGTAGACTCTAATGATGTGTCATCAAGGGTCATGGCTACATCTGTAGCACTTCGCGGAATGGCTTGGCTCAGATGTACTACCCTGTCACAGGATACCCAGTGTAAGGCCATGAATTTTCCTGTTGAGGGCAATTCTCTGTTTGGGGAGCAGACAGAGAATTACATGAAGAAAATGGATGAATATAGGACCACCTATAGGAGTGCACAGGCCAAGGAAAGGCAGGCCACTCCTCAAAGGCAGCATCCCAGGGGCAGGGGCAGGCCTTTTCATAGGCCATTTTACCAAGCCCAGGCCTCCTCTTCTGCTTATGCCCAGAGGGGGTTCTTTAGAGGGAGAGGCAGACGGTGCAAGCAAACCGCTTTCACCCTCCGCCCAAAGCCCCTGCCAAGCAGGCACCCTGATGGGGTAGCCAGGCCAGTTCTCCTCTCACCTGTAGGGGCAGGCTGCTTATTTGTCCGGAACTGGAAGTCTCTAACATCAGACAAGTGGGTCCTGGAAGTAGTAAGCCAGGGACTGGTTCTCGGCTTCAAAAATTTCCAAAGATGAGAGCCAGGTCCTTTCCACCTGCAAATCCATCAGAGGCACTTGCCCTAAAACAGAAGTTTCTACCCTCCTGGCTCTCAGAGCTGTGGAAAGGGTTCCACCCCTACACCAGGGCAAAGGGTTGTACTCCAGGTACTTCCTTACCCCAAAAAAGACAGGAGAATGGCGGCCCATCCTGGATCTCAGATACCTAAACAAGCACCTTTTAAAACCAAAATTCAAAATGGTGACTCTGGGAATTATTTTACCCTCTCTAAGGCTAGGGGACTGGCTAGCGTCCCTGGACCTCAAGGATGCCTACTTCCATGTTCTTATCAGAAGCTCCCATCGAAAGTACCTCAGATTCGAACTGCCCTCAGGCCATTACCAGTTCAGAACAATGCCCTTCGGCCTCACCTCTGCCCCGAGGGTATTCACAAAATGCCTGGCAGTAGCAGTTGCCCACTTAAGAAGGCAAAAGATTGCCATTTTTCCTTACCTGGACGACTGGCTCATAGTAGGCCAGTCTCCAGACCAAGTCAAACTACACCTTCAGGTAACTCAGCAACTGCTCACATCTCTAGGTTTCCTTCTCAATCTTCCAAAGTCAGTTCTAGAGCTGTCCAGCTTCTCACCTTCATAGGTGCAGAACTGAACACAAAAGAGGCCAGAGCCTTCCTTCCTCTGGAAAGAACAAGGACCTTGGTCTCTCTGGCCTCCTCTTTCACCCTGCAGGTCTCTCAACCAGCAAGGCATTTTCTGCAGCTCCTGGGGCACATGGCTGCTTCTACAGCAGTTGTGCAGGGAGCAAGATTTCAGATGAGGGACATCCAGTTCCATTTGAGAGCCTTTAGGTCTCAAAGGAGAGACCCTCTGACCAAATTGATTCCAGTGACTCGAACCCTGATCCAAGCCCTTCAGTGGTGGCAGGACCAGAGCAGTCTGAGACAGGGGGTTCCCTTCACCCCTCAGTCTCACTCCTTAATCCTTACTACAGATGCATCCCTCTTGGGGTGGGGAGCTCACATGGGCGATCTCACTACCCAGGGATTGTGGTCCCCTCAGGAATCTCTGCTCCACATCAATCTGTTGGAACTCAGAGCAGTTTTTCTAGCACTTCAAGTTTTTTCCAACTCTGTTCAGAACAAAGTTGTATAGATCAGAACAGACAACACCACTACAATGTGGTACATCAACAAGCAAGGAGGCACTCTGTCTACGGCCTTGTGCACCGAAGCAGTGAAGTTGTGGTCTCTGGCGTATTCCCTGAACACCTCCCTCACGGCAGTTCACCTCCCAGGCAAGGACAATGTCCTGGCAGATGCCCTCAGCAGGATTTCCCAGGGCCATCACGAATGGTCACTGGACCCCCTGGTCTTGGAGGTGATATTTGCAAGATGGGGCACCCCGCAGATAGATCTTTTTGCAGCCCCAAACAATCACCAACTTCCCCTTTTTTGCTGCAGGCCCCCAGTGTTGGGCTCAGTCCCTCTGGATGCCTTCCTTCTCAGTTGGGAAGGGAAGTTTCTCTATGCTTTTCCCCCCTTCCCTCTTCTGTTCAAGGTGCTAGTCAAAATCAGATCTCAACCCTGCAAGATGATCCTGATTGTTCCAGATTGGGCCAGACAGCCCTGGTACCCACTCCTTATGTCCTTAGCAGTCCACCTTCCCCTGTGTCTTCCCAGGAATCGCAACCTGTTAACCTGTGCTCAGGGGAGGGTTTGGTACCCGAATCTCAAATCTCTCAATCTCAAGGCCTGGCTCTTGAAGAGTTAGAGTTTGCTGACCTACACCTCTCCCAAGGTGTATTGGATATATTGAAGGCTTCTAGGAAGCCATCCACCAGGGTTACTTTATAATTCCAAATGGAAGAGATTTTCCATTTGGTGCTCTGGTAAGTATATTTCACCAGAATCTGCTGACTTACCCACAGTCCTGGATTATATGGCATTTGAATACTTTAGCTGAGGCCAGCTACCCTAAAGTGCACCTGGCAGCCGTGTCTGCTTTCTTATCAGCAGTTAAACCCTCTTCGCTTCGGCTCATCCTGTATTCTCCAGTTTTTCAAGGGTTGCTTCACACCAACCCTCCATTCAGGGACCCTGCCCCTGCCTGGGATCTTAATATTTGCATTGCTCAGCTTATGCAACCCCTTTTGAGCCCTTGTCTTCAGCAGAGCTTAAGTACTTGACTTGGAAAACTGTGTTTTTAGTAGCCATCACTTCTGCCAGGCGCATAAGTGAATTACAAGCATTGTCAGTGGAACCTGATTTTATCTCCTTTCATAGAGATAAGGTGGTCCTCAGGACTAACAGAAAGTTCTTGCCTAAGGTGGTTTCAGACTTCCACCTTAATCAATCTGTGTCTCTCCCGGTGTACTTCACTGACCATTCCTCCTCTGGCGAGAGGAGACTGCACAGTTTAGATGTCAAAAGAGCCCTTAGTTACTACATAGAACGTACCAAGGGTCACAGGTTTGACTCCCTCCAACTGTTCCTCACTTATGGTGAGGTTGGTAAAGGGAAACCTGCCACTAAAAGATCCATTGCCAGGTGGATTGTCTCTTGTATCCAATTTTGCTATGAAAAACTGGGTAAGGTTCCTCCCTCAGGCTTGAGGGCTCACTCTACCAGAGGTACAGCTGCGTCTCTGGCTGCTGCCAGGGACATCCCTATCCTAGAGATATGTCAAGCAGCTACCTGGAAAACAGTTCACATTTACCAAGCATCACTCCCTGGACATCCAGGCTAGGAGTGATGCTCGGTTTAGACAGCTGTGCTTCAGAGCCTATTTCCAAGTAGGTTCTGTCCTCCTCCATGGAGGTACTGCTGTGTAGTTCATATGTCAATAATATAGCAAGACTTCATGTTGTTTGAAGAAAAAATTACTCACCTTAGTAAAGTTGTTTCTTCTAATGGAGTCTTGCTATATTATGACCTCTCCCCCTGCCTGCCCCTCTCAGAACCTCTACTTTTGGGATGTGGGTGGCAGTGCAGTGTTGGCACTTAGTAGATGCCCACCTTATTTTTTCACCCCTCCTTTTTGGGGTGTTTGGGTGTTATGTTTTTAATTTTTTGGATCTCCTGACTTGAGTCTTTGTTTTGGAACCAAGAAAAATGTGTTCTTATATTTAGTAGCCAGTTGGCTAGTGTAGGTTTACGGCTTCCACACAGAACCTTAGTGAGTTTTGCTCGTAAAGATCTGACAGTTTGAGTTTGATTAACAACAGACAGAGTTTTCAACCGAGCTCGCGCTCAAAGTTCCATGCCTGGCATGGAAAGTTAACTCTTTCACCTCCGGAGCAGTTCGAAGGTTGGGACTCACTGCATATGTCATAATATAGCAAGACTCCATTAGAAGAAACAACATTACTAAGGTGAGTAATTTTTTCTTCTTGTTCCCACAGTGCATCTTGTCTCATGTGACTGTGATGTAAGAGAGACCCAACATTCAGCACACACATGCCAAACAAACTAAATATCTTGGAAGCTTTACAAGCTGCACAAAAATTACCAGCAGCAAAGTTTTTCAGGACAGTAAAACCTTTAGGATGAGGGTGGTCACCAAGCTGAATTCTACAGATTTTAAAATATAGCCATCTCTATTGTTGTGAACGGATTGTAGTGCAATGCTTTCTGCTGGATTTATGGACTCTGCTACATCACCATCACGTGAAACAAAGTGCATTGTAGGACAAAGAAATACTAGAAAGCTATTTGATATGGAGATCTCCAGGGGTCATAAAACTACACTAAAGCTAGCAGGCTAATTTAGGAAAAACTCCTAATACCAGTCAGAGGGAAGGAAACACTAGAACTTCACATACAAATTAAAACACTCTGCACAACATATATTTTTTCAAGTTTTGGGTGTAGTTTTCCTTTAAGGTGCACTTGCCTGCTATATCAGTCTTCCATGTGCCCATTGATGGTCATATGGTGGCCCAGCTGGACATAGCCCATACATTTCTTTGGGGCATTCTACATTTGAGGACCCCCATGCACAATCCAGTTCTGGTTTGGGAACTTGAATTTTGTATTAGAAAAGCTTACTTTGGTTCCTTACGATTGAGCCACAGCTTGCGAGCTGCACTTTCTGTCGTGGAAAGCATTATTTTTAGTTGCTATTACTCCTGTTAGAATGATTTCAGAGCTGCAGGATCTCGTGCGAGTCTCCTTATTTGATTTTCCTCAAAGACAGGGTGCTTTGGAGTATGAACCCTAAGTTTCTGGTGTCTGAGTTTACCTTGAATCAAACCATCCACCTGCCGGTTTATTATCCAGAGCATGCCAATCCACGGGAAGCATTGCTCCATACATCACACATGCATAGAATCCTCCATTACTATACACACCATATGAAGGACTGGTGTAAGTCTTCGTAGCTTTTTGTTTCTTCCGCACCTGGGAAAGAGGGCGTTCAAATTTCTAAACAGTGTATGTCCAAATGGTTGGCCAACTAATATGTTTTGTTACAGGAAGTACAGTAAGGAACTTCTTGGAGTTGTTCATGGCCATTCTACCAGAGGCATGGCCACTTCTGTTGCCTGTTCCAGGAATGTTTCAGCTGTGGAAATCTGTACTGCTGCAACTTGGAATACTGTCTGCACTTCCACAAAGCACTGCAGTCTGGACATTGTCTCTAGGAGAATGGTGGGTTTTGGCCTCACTGTTTTTCAAGGCCTTCTTTCTTGGGCCGCTGGACTCCTGCCACCCAGACTGTCTTGCCGTCAGTACTGCTTGGGACCTGTCCTGTAGGTGGTGTGGCCTGACAAAAGATTTATCCTTGAAGAAGATGGAACAGTTACATACTTACAGCAATAGCAGATCTTCGAGAGAATCTCTTTCATAAGGCCATGTAGACCCACTCTCTGTTCCCCTTGATCTCCGAGCTCCTTTGCTCCTGTCTTCTTCTCCAGGACGGAGCATCTATTGCTTCAGCCTTTTCAGGTAGCTGGATATCTCACCTCTCTCCTTGGTTTCCTGGAAGGAGGTCTAGCAAGTATGGTGTCCAGCGGGGAACTGAGGAGGGAACGGGGCTGCCCTCATTTATATACACTGTGACCTCGGCATCTGACATTGTCATGGGCAGCCCCTAGTAGACTGTTAGAAAAAGTTTCTCTGTGGTCCTAGTGCCTGATGGCATATAGTCGTATAGATGTGGCCTGATGAGAGATTCTCTAGAAGATCTGCTGTTATGGTAAGTAAGTAACTGTTCTTTATGAAGTCATCCCTCCTAGGAGTTGCATATGAAACCCTTCTTGTTCACCTGTTATGGGAAACCCTTTATCTTAAGGAAAGTCCCCCTTTAAATGCTAAATGATGTCATCTGGAGAAGGTCCCTGTCAAAGCTCAAAAAACTTGTGTAATGAAACTTCAGTGTTTGTCCAGTGAAAGGTATTTGTATCACAGATATTATGTATTCCCTCATTAGGCAATTGCAAGGAGAAAAGAGGAGTCTGGGAAGGTTAAAATACTGCTTCACTGGACACCTGAGGACATGTAAGTTATTTAAGCATTAAAAGTCATATCTAGTGATGCATTTCATGTGATTTGTGTGCCCAATGTCTCATAAAAATAGAGATAATGCACATGTTGCTTAATAGGGTGACAGAAAAGCAAACCCTTAGGGAGGACATTGAGTGACTGTGGTTTATACACTGACAATTTGGTGTCTTTATAAAGCATTTCATTTTTTTTTTCTGTCCTTGGAAGTCGATGGGAGAAGGCTGTAGCATATAAAGACCTTTTTATACTATAGTGAGTGTTTCATGTGCAGCAACCTCTACTTGTATTATAAATCTGAATCCTTAAGTTTCAAAATGCCATCATGAACCATCCAACCAACTGGTGATGATGGCACTAAACGCTAACCTTATTACCCCCCCCTTTTTTTTTTATTTTTTTTTTTTACAAACCACTTAACTGGCACAGTTACACACTTCTTTTTGTTACTGACTAAGCCAGTTTAATCTCTAGATAAAATCTGTATATGCAAGTATGTAGCTTGATGTGCTCAGTTGCTAAAAATCTTACTTGTGTAATGGGCTGGTCTCCCACTGTAATCCTTTATTTCAGCATTGGCTCATATCTTTAACAGACCTATTTCATCCATATTGCCTCAGAATAAAATAAAACCATTTCAGTGAACTCCAGAATTGGCGGATGTGTGCATTATCTAGAAACAAAAACTCACTTAACTGTTATCAGTTGATCTTCAAGCACACCTTCCTCCATTGAGCCGCACCTATGGGAACTGTAACTCGTCTGCGTCTCGAACACTAAGAAACTTTTGCCGGCCAGGACCACTAATTTTAACCTCCATCGATGCCAACTGTAAAATGTGGGTGGCCCAACATTCCTCAGTTCTTTCTCCTGCTGTCAACACCTGGTCAGATCGGGCAAGAATCAACACTGAAACTCATAGTCACTTTGCTGGAGTTTTGTGTTTTATTTTAAAAATATTCTGTTGCTGTGGGTATGGTGCACTATCCACACTTAGGCAGCTCTTCATTTCCCTTTAAACCTTCTTGGAAGGTCTTAAAGCTAAATTGCTCCAATACACCCGGGTGGTATCCTCCTCAGCACTGCCCCGTGATGTTAGATCTTCCTTTCTGCTGAAAGCATCAGGTCTCGTCCTTTACAGCTCCTGGGCGCAGTGTAGGCCCACTTTGGTCTTCGACTATTTTTTCTCTGTCATCAGTATTGGAATGGAGCACAACAATCAGAAAGTTGGTCCGAGGTTCAAACTGTGCACTGTTTGCACCCAGAAAATGTGCACCGACCCTCATACCACGTACTTGTACTGCCTCGGTGCCCTGCATGATGTGCAGGCTTGCAGCCTTTGCCAGTCCCTTTAGCCCTTCATTTTGGAGGACTGTTCCGCCTGCCACCTTTTAGGCTGTCTGGATGAACGAGATCCTTCCGTTCATTCCAAGGATGCCTGTAAAGCAGTTTCCATGACTGCGGGTTCAGCAGTGCAGCTCCCTGCCCTTGAAGAGGCTGTGGTGGGCACGGGTTCAGTCTCCATGCTTCTCTCAGTGGGCTTGGGTACTTTGCTTACCAGAGCATTTGAGGTCTTATGTCAGTCCCTTCAAACAACTTGAAGTCTTGCTGTATTCTGACAAGTGCAGTTAGCCTCAGCCTTTTCGGAGAACAAAGGGTTAACCTTTCTATGCAGAGCATAGAATGCTGAGCTCGAGCTTGGTTGATGTCTCTGTCTGTTTCCCTTTGAAAGCTAACCATCAGATTCTTTACTCCGCTTCACTGTAAGTCGGTTGAAGTGTCTTTTTGTTGTCGGTTTCTAACTGAAAAAGTTTTCCACATAGTTGGTTCAGTCTCTGTCTGTGGTACCGTGAGTACTAGATAGGTTTTGTACTGTGTTTTCTGTGTGGAACTTGTAAAAAGTGTGGCTCGGTTCAGCTGAACCGATCATTTGCTAAATTCTTGTGTAATTTTAGTGTGTGGTTACCAGTCCTTATCGGTTCTTAAAAAAAAGTGTTTTGAAGCGTTTTTTCCAAGACCTGTGACACGGTTAGGAACCGATAAGGGAGTCTTGCCTGGCGGATGCCGAAAAAAGGGTAAGTTTGGTTAGGTTGGCCATGTCTGAGAAACCCAAGAAAAAAACCGGGCCCACTGGGTTTCAACACTGCAATGAGTGTGGGGAGGTCTTTGCTAAGGCCGATCCCCACACCACCTGTGTTTATTGTCTGGGGTTTGAACACCTCGATTCAGACTGCCACATTTGCAAACATTTTCCCAAATCTACCTTTGAAAAGAGATTAGGTAGACTGAGGGGAAAAGGAGGCCGAGAAGTCCGCTGACCCAGATGCCAGCCCGGTTCAGTTCCGACCGAACCAGAAGGAGTGCCCTCTGACCAGGGTGATACTTCTTCGGGCAGAAGGAGAGCTGATCCCGAGAGGTCGATTCCGACTAAAAGAAAGCGCAAAGAAAAATCGTCCGGTTCGGATCCAGAAGTCCATGTTCCGACTGCCAAAGAAATAGCCAGAGCGATTCGGATTGTGGAATCGCTTCACCTAGTTCCGACTGCTCCGCACCTTTGGCAGGGGCTCGGTTCGGCCAGTTCCCCAGTTCACGATTATACTTTGGAAGAATTTTATGAACTGGAGTTTGAGGAGGAAGGGGAGTTTGAAGATGATGATGATGGTGAAAGTCTAGATGTGCCTGTGGAACCGGACATCTCCCCAGACAGACCTTCAGGTGTATCCCCTCCTAGGCTTCCTGAGTCCCCTTCCCACTTTATGTTCTACAGAAAGGTGGCTGAGACCCTCCAGCTTCCTATGGAAGAGGCAATGGAGGATCAGGAGGAGCCTGATTTTGTAGAAATGATGGACATGCCAGAGTCCAGGAGACTGTCTATTCTCCTCCACAAATCTGTTGGGAAACGGACACAACAGATTCTGAAGTCTCCCAATTCTGTACCTCCTGTGGACAGAAGAATGGACAATAGGTATACACTCTCAGGCTCAGAAACTGAGTTTTTATATCAGCAATGCAGCCATGTTGGAGTTGTGCAGGCTGCTGCCTTTGATAAGGCAAGCATTCCCTTGGCTTCACCCCCAGACAAAGACTCTAGGAAGGCTGATGTCATGGCAAAAGAGCTGTACATGGCATCTTCCTTGGGACTCAGACAGGCGAATTATATGGCCTGTACAGCTAGGTACCAGAAGTCCAGATGGGACACTGTACTGGCACTGGCTAAACAGGCCTCCCCCCAGCTAGCCAAGGAGCTGGAGATGGTGGCTGCAGATGGGATTGAGGCATCTAAAGTTCAGTTTCATGCTGCTGTGGACTCTAATGATGTGTCAAGAGTCATGGCTACATCTGTGGCTCTTCGGAGAATGGCTTGGCTCAGATGTGCTAGCCTCTCGCAGGATACCCAGGTTAAGGACATGGATTTTCCTGTAGTGGGTAATTCTTTGTTTGGGGAGCAGACAGAGAATTACATGAAGAAAATGGATGAGTACAGCACCACCTACAGGAGTGCTCAGGCCAAGGAGAGGCAGGCAACTCCTCAAAGGCAGCAGTCTAGGGGCAGGGGCAGGCCTTTTTATCAAGCACAGGCCTCTTCCTTTTCACAGAGGAGGTTCTTCAGAGGAAGAGGCAGAAGGGGGATGAGCAGGGCTGCATCCACTCCTCAGCCTAAGGCCCCTGCCAAGCAGATACCCTGATGGGCCTGCCTGGGTCAACCCTCCTATTCCAGTAGGGGGCAAGCTGGCTTACTTTGTCCAGGATTGGATGTCGATTACATCAGACAAGTGGGTCCTGGAAGTAGTAAGCCAGGACTGGTTCTCAGCTTCAGGAAATTTCCAAAGATGAGAGCCAGATCTTTTCCACCTGCAAATCTCTCAGAAACCCTTGCCCTAGAGGCAGCGATTTCATCTCTTCTGGCCTTAAGAGCCATAGAGAGAGTACCTACCCTACATTGGGGCAAAGAGCTGTACTCCAGGTACTTCCTGACCTCAAAAAAGACAGGGGAGTTTGCGACCCATCCTAGACCTACGATACCTGAACAAACATCTTTTAAAACCAAAGTTCAAGATGGTAACTCTGGGAATAATCCTTCCCTTTCTAAGGCCAGGGGACTGGCTAGCCTCCCTGGACCTCAAAGATGCCTACTTTCACATTCCTACCAGGTGCTCCCACAGAAAGTACTTCAGGTTCGAGTTGCCCTCAGGCCACTATCAGTTCAGAGCAATGCCCTTTGGCCTAACCTCAGTTCCAAGGGTTTTCACAAAGTGCCTGGCAGTAGTAGTTGCCTTTCTAAGAAGGTACAATATTTCCATTTTTCCATATCTGGACGATTGGCTAATAGTGGGCCAGTCTCCAGACCAAGTCAGATCTCACCTGCAAGTGACCCAGCAAGTGCTTACTTCTCTAGGATTTCTTCTCAGCCTTCCCAAGCTGGTTCTCAAACCAGTCCAGCTTCTTACCTTTATGGGGCAGAACTAGACACAGGCAGAGCAAGAGCCTTTCTTCCCCTGGAAAGGGCAAGGGTTCTTACAGAAATAGCCTCTTCCTTTAGCCTTCGGGTATCTCGACCAGTAAGGCATTTCCTCCAGCTCTTGGGCCACATGGCAGCTTCAGCAGCAGTGGTCCCAAGGGGCAGGATTCCAGATGAGGGATATTCAGTTCCATCTGAGAGCTTTTTGGTCTCAGAGGAAGGATTCCCTTACCAAACTGATCCCAGTGACTTTGACCTTGATCCAAGCCCTCCAATGGTGGCAAGATCAGGACAATTTAAGACAAGGGGTGCCTTTTGCCACTCAGCCTTGTTCAGTGGTCCTTACCACAGGCGCTTCTCTTCTGGGCTGGGGAGCCCATCTGGGGGCCCTCACTGCCCACGGACTGTGGTCCCCCCAAGAATCCCTTCTCCATATCCATCTCCTAGAACTCGGGGCAGTTTTTCTGGCCCTGAAAGCTTTCTCTCAGTCAGTGCAGAACAAGATGGTTCAGGTCAGAATGGACACCACCACCACCATGTGGTACATCAACAAGCAGGGAGGCACTCGGTCCACGGTCTTGTGCATGGAAGCCATGAAATTGTGGTCCCTGGCTTATTCCCTGCAAACCTCTCTGGTAGCAGTCCACCTTCCAGGGAGGACAATGTGCTAGCAGATGCACTGAGCAGGATTTCTCAGGGCCATCACGAATGGTCCCTGGACCCTCAGGTGTTGAAAATGATATTTTCAAAGTGGGGCACCCCAGAGATAGATCTCTTTGCAGCCCCAGACAATCAGCAACTTCCTCTTTTTTGTTGCAGACCCCCAGTCTTGGGCTCAGTCCCCTTGGATGCCCTGATTCTGAATCGGGAAGGGAAATTTCTGTATGCCTTCCCTCCCTTCCCACTTCTGTTCAAAGCTTTAGTCAAGCAAAGGTTGCAACCTTGCAAAGTGATTCTGATTGCTCCAGATTGGGCCAGACAGCCCTGGTACCCCTTGTTGTTGTCACTAGCAGTCCATCTTCCCCTGTCTCTTTCCAGGAATTACAACCTGTTAACATCCTCTCAGCGGAGGATTTGGTACCCCAATCTTCAGTCTCTCAATCTCAAGGCATGGCTCTTGAAGAGTAAGAGTTTGCAGATCTGCATCTTTCTCAAGGGGTTGTGGATATTCTCAAAGCTTCTCGAAAGGCCTCCACCAGATAGTCTTGTAACTCCAAATGGAAGAGATTCAGCATTTGGTGTTCTGAGGAGCATATTTCCCCAGATACTGCTGAATTGCCTACTGTCCTGGATTATATGGTCCATCTTAATGGCCTAGGCCTCAGACCAGCTACTCTCAAGGTACACTTGTCAGCTGTTTCTGCGTTTCTGTCTGTGGGGAAGTCTTCCTCACTATCTTCTCATCCTGTGTTCTGTAAATTTTTTAAAGGATTGCTTCACACCAATCCTCCTTTTAGAGACCCTGCTCCTGCCTGGGATTTGAATGTTTGCATTGCTCAACTTATGCAACCTCTTTTGAGCCTATGTCCTCAGCAGAGCTTAAGTACTTGACTTGGAAAACTGTGTTCTTGGTAGCCATTACTTCTGGCAGGCGTATCAGTGAACTGCAAGCCCTATCAGTAGAACCTGACTTTATCTCCTTTCACAGGGATAAAGTGGTCCTTAGAACCAATAGAAGGTTCTTGCCCAAAGTGGTTTCAGACTTCCATTTAAATCGGTCTTTGTCTCTTCCTGTTTTCTTCACTGATCTTTCTTCCTCAGGAGAGAGGAGGCTACACAGTTTAGATGTTAAGAGCCCTTAGTTACTACATAGAGCGTACCAAGGGTCACAGGTTTGACTCCCTCCAGTTGTTCCTCACTTATGGAGAAGTGGGAAAGGGCAAACCTGCCACCAGGAGATCTGTTGCCAGGTGGATTGTGTCTTGTATACAGTTCTGCTAAGAAAAACTGGGAAAAAATCCACCCTCAGGCCTGAGGGCTTATTCCACAAGGTACAGCTGCTTCGTTGGCTGCTGCCAGGGATATCCCTCTCTTAGAAAATTGTCAAGCAGCCACCTGGAAAACAGTCCATACCATTACCAAGCATTACTGTCTGGATATCCAGGCTAGGAGTGATGCTCGGTTTGCAACAGCAGTACTTCCAGAGCCTATTCCCAAAGTAGGTTTTGTCCCTCTTCTATGGAGGTACTGCTTGGTAGTCTGCACTTGTCAGAATACAGCAAGACTTCAAGTTGTTTGAAGAAAAAATTACTTACCTTAGTAATTATGTTTCTTCTATTGGAGTCTTGCTGTATTCTGACCTCCCTTCCTGCCTCCCGTCTCAGAACCTGGTTTTTCGGAAGTGGGTGAGCAGGTGCAGTGTTGCACCTCAGGGGTGCTCTTTTTACACCCTCTTCTTTGTGTGGGTGTTTATTTTACTATATTCCTCTTTGGTTTGGGTTTTGAGTTTTCGGTTTCCTGACTTGAGTCTTCTTTTGGTAGTCCAAAACTTTTTGTTGCCCGTTGGCTATTAAAAAATGTTGTTTTTACAATTTCCACCTAGAATACTGTTAGAGTGTTGCTCGCATGAATATGACGGTTAGCTTTCAAAGGGAAACAGACACCGAGCTCGAGCTCAGCATTCTATGCTCTGCATAGAAAGATTAACCCTTTGTTCTCCCGGGGCAATTTAAAGGCTGGGGCTAACTGCACTTGTCAGAATACAGCAAGACTCCAATAGAAGAAACATAATTACTAAGGTGAGTAATTTTTTCTTCCTGCCCACAGGGAGGTCTCTTTCTGTGGGTCCAGATTTTTCCGGGCCTCCAAATCTTCACAGGTCATGGGACCGGGATGGGGCGTGTGATTCCCGGCCCCACGACTCTGATTGTGGCTTGACGGCCGTTGAGCCGTCAGCTTCGGCAGACAGTTCAGTGGTTCCTGTCCAGGTCACTGGCCTCTGTGTCCCTGTCGGGCTTGCCCGTCGAGACGTGGGTCGACCAGCTGGCCAATATCTTTCTTGACCCAGTCTACCTATTGTTAGAGGATGATGGGGGCGGCTCGTTTTTGAGGACCCCGGTCCTTTTGGCCTTCTCTCAGGAGGAGCCGGACAAGCCCACCAATCCAGCTGTCTCCCCTTGGGAGATTAACTCCTTGAGGGTTCCTCAGGGCCCGGCTCCTGTTGATCACATGGTGTCTTCCCTCGTGTCTCCTCCTTGATGACCTGACTGTCGTCGGTTGAGGTCAGGGTCTCAGTCTAGCTCTCGCTCGAGCTCTAGGGAATCTTGGCGTCCCCGCTCTAGGATGTCGATTAAGAAGTGCCGTTGTCACTTTTCATTTTCCTCGTCTTCAGACAGAGACAGGCTCTGCCGCAAATTACAGCATTGATATGAGGAGTTGCTGTGACAGCAGTGGTTCCTTTTCCACGGCTGAGCTCTGCTTCAGCCTGGAGCACTTCCATGGTCACCTTTGCCATGGCCTGCTCCGGTCACCCTGGTTGTGCTGACTCGTTTCTCCTCCCATTCGGGTGGAATCCCCGCCTCCACAGCCCTTGCATGGGGCCCTGTCCAAGGCTGCCCACCCAGCTTCCAGTCTCCCAGGTCAGCTATCTTTTAAAAATCTCCCATTGAGATAAGCCTCAACTTGTCCAGGGGAGTCTTGAGTCAAGGGCAGTGTTTGAGATGTCCTCGGATTCAGAGGACTCCTGCATGCACTCCCTTCGGACTCTGGACATCAACAAGGAGTCCTCAGAGGATCTGTCCATTGAGCACAAACTGGTATCCTTTGGGGCCTTGCTCCTGTTGTTCTCCGAGTCCATGGGGATCCCATTGGAGCTGGTCCAGAAGTGGGCCAGGTACCCCTAACCAAAATCCTGAACAGGGATGACTTCCCGGGGGTTGCCTTCCTGGTGCCAGAAGCCATTCTCGTTCCCGGTCTCAAGCTGTGGCAGCGTCCAGCCTCTTGCCCAGTGCCTTCATCCTGTATAGTCCACAAATATGTGGTCCCAACCGGGTCTGTTCCCGGTTTCACCGACCATCCTTCAGCTGAAAGATTGGTGGCCGACTCGGGTTCCGGTGGATGGGCAACGTCGGGGATGTCGACAAGCCCGCCGACAAGAAGTCCAAGAAACTGGACCATGTGGCCAATAAAGTGTACTCCACTTACTCCTTAGGCAGGCCAGTTCTGCCATCATATTGGCCAACTTCAGCCATGCTCTCATGGGCATCCTGGACCTGGTTCTTCCCTGACTCCCTGCGGACCTGCAGTTGGTGGTTAAGATGGTTCAGGATCATGGGCATTCTGTTGATAAACAGCAGCTCCAAATGGCCTTGGACATCGGCAACTCCTGCACCCGGTCCATGACTCTGCATTCGCCATGCGCAGTCAGGCTTGGTTATGGATCGCCACCTTTACGGCGGATACCCAACTTAAGTTGGTGGGTGTCCCCTTCTTGGGTATCAACCTGTTTAGTCCGGGAGTGGATGGTCACCTTACCTGGATCGAGAAATCCAGTGCCACCTTGAATTCCGTAATGTCCTCTCAGAAGGACACTAAGGGCCAGAAATAGAAGCAGCAGCCCTCTCAGTTTCAGCCCTACTTGGTGCCACAGTCCAGAATGCCGCAGCACCAAGCAGGGCAGCCCCAAGTCTGGCGGCCTAAGCCTACCATATCTGGCTCTAAGTCCAGAGGCTGGGGAGCTAGTTCTTCTATGGCAGCCGGGGCCGGAACTTCACGCCAAGCCTGCCCATGATGTGTCGGGGTGGGGTGGGGGTCACTCCCATTCGTTCCTGCTTTAGCTTTGGATTCCATTGGGGGGGGCGGCTCCGCCATTTCTGGCACCCCTGCTCCATCATCACATCAGACAAATGGGTGCTCAGTATGGTGGGTTGCAGTCTGCCGCTAGACTTCGAGGCTCTCCCACCCTACCGAGCCCATGCTCTACCGGAGGCCGTGGTGTTCCCGGGCATTCTGTCCACCCTTAGGGAGCATATCGCTCAGCTTCTTTAGAAAGACATTGTGGCCTGTGGCCCGGACTCCACGGCTGATCAGGGCTTCGTCTCCAGATATTTTCTGGTTCCTAAATGGTTGGAGGTATGGATTGCCATATTGGATCTTCACAGTCTCAATCATTACCTGAGGAGGTGCAAGTCCCACATGGTTGCCCTGAACCAAATCATCCCCTCCCTGGAGCAGTACATGTGGTTCTGCTGTCTGGCTCTCCCAGATGCCTTATTCCACATTCCGATCTGTCCATCCCACTGGTGGTGCCTTTAGTTCCGCACTGAAGGGGTACTGTACGAGTTCTGTGCCATGCTGTTCGACCTCTCTTTGGCCCCCAAGCTCTTTACCAAGTGCATTGTAGTGGTAGCAGCGTTCCTACGGCACCAGAGGGTCTGGGTGTATGCATACCTTGACAACTGCTGATTGCCAGTTCCTTTCGGGATAAGTGAAGCGGTCCAGGGAGCTGGCCTCCAGTCTTGTTCAGCCCTAGTCTTGCTAGTCAACCCAGCCAAGTCGGAACTTCACCACTTGCAGGTTATTTACTTCATCAGGGCAGAGTATTACTCCCTGCGGGCCAAGGCCTGACTCCCAATGGACCAGGAGGCAGATCTTACCTCCTTTGCCCGATCATTTCAGGTTGGGCACTTGCACCCTGCCAGGGACTTCCTGTGGCTGCTGGGGTACATGGCTTCTTGCACCAGCATGGTCCAGTGGGGCTACTGGTGGATGTGCCTCCTTCAGTGGGAGCTGGGCCCACCAGTGGTCTCAGCACCTGAGTCACCTGGACCAGACAGTCGTGGTGATGCAGCTGATTTTGGATGCCATCCAGTGGTGGCTCATCCTGGAACATCTGCGTTAAGGAATTCCATTCATCCGCCCAGAGCTGATGGTCACTCTGACGATCGATGCTTCTCTGGTGGGATGGGGAGCCCACCTGGAGGACCACAGGGCCCATGGGCTCTGGCCCACAGTGAGTCCCGGTATCACATCAACCTGCTGGAGCTCCATGCATTGTCTCGCTGTGATGGCCTTCGCTCCATCCTTTCAGGGTCAAGTTGTGCAGGTCCAGACGGACAACTCCATGACCATGTACTACTGGCAAGGTGACACACATTCCCTCTGGTTGTGTAGGGAAGCTCTCCACACTGGAACCCTTGTATGCAGTCTGGACACCAGTCTCCTGATGATCATTTGGCCAGTGCCTCCAACCAGCTAGCGGATGCCCTCAGCCAAGTGGGAGAGGCATTGCATGAGTAGTCTCTTCACCAGGGAGTAGTTGATCGCCTGTTCTCCCAGTGGGACAGTTCCATGGTCAGTGTGTTCGCCTTCGGGGGGAACGAGAAGCTGAGGCTGTTCAGTGCCCACCCACTGTTTGGGGTGCCTTCGCAGCCCCTGACCACATGTATGCCTTCCCTCCCTTTCTGCTGATCCACAAGGTGGCGTTCAAGGTGTGGAAGGATAAGGGACGGATGATCCTGGTAGCTCCGGACTGACTGTGCCAGTTCTGGTACCCAGATCTCTTCAGCAGACCACCGTGGTGTTTGCCTCTGCACCCAGACCTGCTTATTTGCCATCAGGGGAAAGTCTTGCACCTGGACCTTCAATCCCTGTACCTGACAGCCTGGTTCCAGAGCGGCTAGAGTTCCAGGCTTTGAGTGTCTCAGAGTTCCTCCACATTGTTGAAGTCTCTCGGAAGGTGTCAACTAGCTAGTGCTATGCCTTCAAGTGGAAGAGATTTTCCATTTGGCACCAGGGCAGGGAGCTACACCCCTTGTCTTGTCCTGTGGCTAGCATCCTGGACTGTCTGTGGTCCCTCTCTCAATCGGTCCTGAGGTCAACGACCCTCAAGGTGCACCTGGCAGTCATCTCTTCATACTGGGCATGGGCCGGTATGCTGACTGTAGCACAGGAAAAGGTGGTCGGGCACGTGGACCTCCAGCACCTTGGGACTTGGTGGTGGTACTGGCAGTGCTCATGGGCAAGCCATCTGAACAGATTTACAGGTGTCCTCCTTGGCTGTCACCTCCGCCAGAAGGATCAGCAAACTTCAGGCACTCTTGGTGTAGTCTCCTTTCCTGATTTTCCACAAGGACAAGGTTGTCCTCTGCCCCGACCCAAAGTTCCTCCTGAAGGTTATTTGAATTTCACCTTAACAAGGTGATTAACCTCCCAGTGTATTTCACCAATCCAACGTCAGGGGCCAAGAACAGACTGCACATGGACCTGAGGCGAGTGTTCACTTACTATACAGAGTGCACAGCTGGAGTTTGGGGAGAGGTTCACCAGCTCTTTGTCACCTACTCTGAAGCTGCAGCTGGCAGACTGGCATCTAAGCGGACTATTGGCAGGTGGATTTTTTCCTGCATCGACCTCTGCCGTAGGTCGGCTGGTAGGGAGCCTCCTGTTGGGCTGAGTTCTCAGTCCACCAGATGTACTGCTGTCTCGGTGGCTGCTTCCAGGGACATCGCTATCCAGGAAATCTGCAGGGCTGCTACCTGGAAGTCAGCATATACCTTCATCTCCCATTACCGCATCAGCCTTGAGTCACACTGGTATGCTGGTTTGGGGGCCTCAGTTCTCCAGTCCCTCTTTCCAAAGTAGGGGTGTGTACATTGTCCTCTCCTCCCGGAAAACTGCTAGGAGTCTGCCTAAATGTGGATAGTGCACCATATCCATGTCCCTAGAAATCAGGGTTACTCACCTGCAACCGTAGTTTTAGTAGTGGCATATGGTGTACATTCACACGGTCCACCCAGCCTCCCCTGGCAAGTGGCTTACGGATCCTTGCTCCCAGTGTGCAAGGTCTGACATCACAGGTTGGTGCGGAGGAGGATACTGCGCGGGTGGGTGGGAGAAGCTTAGCTTGAAGACCTTCCGGCAAGATTTAAAGGGAAAGGAAGAGCTGCCTAAGTGTGGATGTGCATCCATATACCACTTTTAGAACTATGGTTACAGGTGAGTAACCCTCATTTGTATGCAACCATCGAAGGTTAAATGACCTTTATTCTGTAGCTTTCTTTGCTGTAAGTAAAGATTAATAAGGACAATGCTTACACACAGTGTGTCTGCTGGCTGCGCCTCTCATATGAATTGAAAATCTGGACATTCGCCAGGGCTTCAATCAGGCCACAAGAAAGCATTGTTGGAATGCTTTAGAAGGCTTCCTGCGAAGAACTGAGAGCGCACAGTTCGACGGCATCACCACCCTTCCCTACAGAATCAACCACTTCAACATCATAATAGTTGCTGTGGTGTTCTGCTATGGCCAATAAATCTCTTCCTCAGACATCGAAGAAGAAATCTGCCAAATCCTCCACTACTGGCAAAAATAAGCACTGCAGCAAGAGTAAATACAAAGATACTTGGGTGACTACTTTCCCTGTCCATTCCAGGCCTCTTCTGCATACTGGAGCCTGGAGGTAGATCTTCCCAAAACCAGGCCCTGGCTGCGTCCTTTGTTTTCACTCCACCCCCCCGGCTGTCTCTGAAACACGATGTTCAGGGTTTGGTGAATGCTGTGGCACTGATAGCATTGCTCAGCTAGTTCTGCCAGCTGGCTTACAGCCCACTGTCTGCTGTATCGACGACCTCTAATATGGATGTTGTTGATGCACAGGTAATATTACAGACCATGTCCTGTCTATTCACACAGTTTCAGCCTAAAGTAATCCTTTTAACGTCTGTGTTGTCACTTCAGGTCTTTTTGTCAGTGCCAGTTTTGGTTGCTACAGGTTTGACTTCTGTTGATGACCTGACGCCCCTTACATCACTGCAGTCGCCTTTGATGCAGACTCCTTATGGGGAGATTTTGCATCCTTCTCTTCTGGATGAGGAAGAGTGCAGTCCTGACTTCCAGCATACAGTATATATGGAGGATTATGAGGAGGAGGAAGGGTATCCTAACTTTGCCCGAGGGTGCAGTGGCTCTTGCTCAGCCCTTTTAACCTGTTTTGAGGACAGTGTGATTTTTACACCGTCTGTTCCCAATGTAAGGGTTCCTCATTTTAGGCTCTCCTCAAGTTAATGCAGGACTTCTTTAGCTTTACAGTGGAGGAGGAGGAGGATTCCTCTAAATGGAACCCATTTGGGTTCTTGTATGTTTTTGTAGTGTCCACAGGGGTCATTCCTCCCATCCACCCTGCTCTGGAGGATGCCACAGTGACTGCCTTGCATAGGCCAAGAGTCCTGCCTGCTGTACCCCACAAGGTAGACAAATAGTATCCAGCTCTACTTAAACCTTCCACTCATCTTAGCCCGAGACTGAGTTAGTGGTCATTATGGCAGCTCACAACCAATCAGAAGTGCACAGCATAATGAGTTCTCTTCCTCTGGACATGGAGTTCAGGAAGTTAGACATGATGGGAAAGAGGACCCTATGCGTCTGCGTCTCTTGGCCTGAGAATAACTGATTGTCTGGCTTACATAATCAAATATCAGAACAGCCTGTGGAAATCCATCTCTGCAGTTGCCGACAAGCTGCTTGATGGATCCACCAAAATTGTGGTTCAGCAGACTGTTGCCCATGGCCTGGATGCTGTGAAGCATTGTTTGCCTTCAGCCTAGGACACTTTTCATGCTTCTGCCCATGCTAGTGCTTCTGGCATTTGCTTCAGGCATTATTCATGGCTTAGAGTGGCTGGCTTTGCTACAGATGTTCAGCAGTCAGTGCTGAATGCCCGTTATTTTGCCAGGATCATTTTGACCACAATGTGGAGATAACCATAAGGGATCTGCAGTCCTCTAAAATGACACTGCATTCACCTCTTCAACTACATGGTCAGGGTTCTTTTCATAGGTCTTACTCAAGTCCTACCCATGGCAATTCCTGTACCCAGGGCATGGGTCTTGCATTCCACTACCCCTCCTTTCTTGCTTGCTGATGCCCATGCAAGGGCCCCCAAGTATGTGGGTGCTAGTGACATCCTTGCCACTCTTTTTTTATCATGTATTTCTTTCTCACAGTCCCAGGTCATCTGGCTGCCATCCTCTCACGCCCACTCAGACTCCACCAGGCTTACACGCGCTTCCCGGGGCCAGTGTACATTCGGTACCCGTGGGAGGGGCCCCCTACCTCCCCCACATGGTCTGGATCCTCTGGGTCTGTGGTCGTGGAGGTACAGCCATCAAGCCACCACGACCAAGCACTACCTTTTTTCTGTTTTCTGCTTTCCCTTGGGGCCGGAGCATGCAATGACGCTGGTAGGGGTAGCGCAAATGCTTCTGTGCGCGTTCCTCTAGGCATCTTCTCCCTTCCTATCCCTATCCACAGCATCAGCGTGCTGCCTCCAGGCTCCACTAGGGGTCAGGCATTCACCGACTACTGATGTCCCCCCTCCCTGGAGAAGGAGAGCAGTCCTAGGGACTCTTGATCCGTCTCCATCCATGCCGACCCCCGGCAACCCGTGCTCATTCCCAAACATGGGTTGTCGGCGTGGTGCGAGGTGTGGTGTCCAGCACCTCAACCCTCAGCGCCACCAGGCCAGCTCCCTGCCACTCTTGAAGCTTTCTGACTCCCTTCTGCTTCTTCAGATCCCTTCGGAAGACCCAGGGATCATGGTGGGAGGCTGGATAGCCCTGTTTCTACCAAAGTGAAGGGAGATAACTAGAGATGCATTAGTCCTGGACATTATTCAATATGGACATTCCCTGGAGTAATTGTCTACTCTCCAGTGCATCCTCTTCTTCCTCCTCCTCCTCCTCACTGTAGTTGCCATCCAGGTCACCTATTCCTACTTCTAAAGGAAGTATAATCGTTACTGTGCAAAGGGGCTATAGAACCCATGCCTCAAACAGAACTAAATCAGGGACTGGAGATTTACTTCCTGTTCTGAACCTCATGGGCTTGATCCTGAGCATCGAAAACAAAAAAGCTCTTACTTCAAGGGGGCTGTTGCAGTAGGTAACACCAGTAGGACTGAAGCTGCCAGGACCACATGGAAAACTTCTAGCTAGCTGTCCACAATGGTAGACCGCCCCTGGCGATGTCAGCTCATTGACGTCCGCCTATTCTATAAAAGGGGTGGTCCCCCAGACCTACCTCAAATCTTACTTCGAGATACAGCTCTTGCAGCAGGTAACACCATTAGGACTGAAGCGGCAGGCATCAGGACCCGCAAATCTTCTAGCTAGCAGTTCTTCAGCAGGGGACCGCCCGGCGTGGTCCCGCCCGTCGTCAGATGTAGTACATAAGGGCGGTCCCGCCCAGATTCCCTTTCCCTACTGCCGACTTGCATGTCTCGACCCTTCGGCTCGCTTCCATGCGACGCCCGTTAAGTTCTTCCTGCAGAAAAGTTCACCCTTCGGCTCAGTTGCTGTCTGATGTCCTCCCAACCTCCGTTGAAGGCCATCCTTCAAGTGCGCCTGTGGGAAACAAATCCCGTTCAAAGATCCGCATTCGGCCTGCGTCCGGTGCCTAGGCCCAGACGACGACACCCGGGCCTGCTCCTTCTGTCAGGGGTTCAACAGCTGGACCTGGATCCGCCGCCAGAAGGCCCTTCAGGCGTTCCTGCTCGAGGAGAAGATTAAAGCCATGGACGCAGCCTCCAAGGGGGAATCTTCAGAGAAGGCCCGGAGACACCTTGAGAAGCACAGGGAGAGAGTGAGATCCAGGTCCCCGTCTAGGGCCTCTGACTCCCATAGCTCCGGCTCCCGGTCCGACCACTCCCATTCCCGGGCCCGTTCTCAGCCTCCCCCCGCAGCGGTGAAGACCCCTTCGGGTTCCTCTTCTGTTTCTGAGGCCAAGACCTCCAGACCTTCTTTGTCTTCAGCTTCTAAGGCCCTGTCGCGGTCGGGGGACCGCTGTCACCATCACAAGTCTGGTTCCCGCCATTCGGAACCAGACGCCAGATCTGTCTCTTTGTCTCCTCCTCCCCAGCGGAAGACCAAAGAGCTGACCTCTCTGAAGAGATCGTCGGACCCGACGTCGGCTAAACACCACCGGTCCCAGGAACTGTCGACCGCCAGACGCCTGTTGCCGGTTAGGCCTTCGCCTCCTCGGATGCCGGCCGGGGGACCGACGTCCGTATCCACCGAGAAGAGGACCCCGACGTCTCCCACCGACGTCGGTCAGGAGACTATTACGGAAGAGGAGCTGACCCAGCCCAAGGACCAGACGGGCGAACCCGGTCCTGTCGCCTCTCCCAGGGAACCCGCGCCTGAACCTGAGGCCCCTGGGGAGCCGACGCCGGAGCCCGACGACCGCCCATCGGCGCCCGGTCCGTCGTCGGGCCTCAGCATATCCGAGGTCAAGGAGTTGTTTACTTACTGGTGGGATACCATAAAAAGGGATATGGTTCCCACAGCACCACCTCCTCCTCCTCCTCCATCCGCGATTCCATCGGCTCCCGCACCCTCCACTCCACCCAGGGTTGCGGGCCGAGTACCTTCCCCCCAGGAGCCTACGGATTCTCCTAGGGACAGATCAGAAAAACGGAGACCTCTGTCCAGATCTTCTTCAGGGTCACCCAGCCCCAAGAGACCCAGAAGACGTCGTCGTTCGCCTTCGACAGAGGACACGGGATCGGACTTCTCGGATGGATCCAGATCCTCCTCTCCGATCAACGTCCCTTCTCCAGACCCACGTGAGCTTCCAAGGTCTCCTCCGGATGACCCACGTCACGCTCACCTCCACATCAATATTCTGGAGATGAGGGCGGTCCTTACGCCCTGCAGGCCTTTCAGTCAGAAATCCCGCCGAGTACTCTCCTGCTTCAAACAGACAACACGGCGGTGATGTATTACCTCAACAAACAAGGAGGCGCACACTGTTACCCCCTTTGCGGAGGTTCTCAGAGATCATGAGGCATATCCAGGAGAACACGGGCTGGGACGCTGAGGAACTCGACCCCGAGAGGTTTCGCCTCGCCAGGTATCTTCGGCAGAAAGACCCTAAGCCTGTGGTGGTGCCACCCTTGTGGACACTGTGATCGCCACCAAGGCAGTGTGAAATGTCCTGACTCTTCCTCCCGGCGATGCACGAAGAAAGCTGACCGCCTGTACAAGGCCCCAAGGAGGACCAGTACTTGGCTTCACACCCTCGGCGATTCTCTGGTCATTACAGCCTCTCATGACCGGTCCCAGAGATCGCAACATTTGAGCACCCTGCCACCGACCCGAGTCCAAACAGCTGGACGCTATGGGCAGGCGACGATGCCTCCGCTATTTGCGCCCATCAGATCCCTCAACTACTTGACCCACATGGTACAGTTCCAAAACGCCTTGTGGGAGCAGGGACTGGATCTGGCGGAAAAGATGCTAGAAGGTGAGCAGAAGGAGGAGATGCTGCAACTCCTTCGTACGGGTTCGGACGTGGGAACCCAGGTGCTGCGAGCCACGTACGATTCCACAGACTCCTCAGCCAGAGCGGCAGCTTCAGGCGTATGCCTCCAGAGGCACTCATGGCTCCGTGTCTCCGGATTCACCCCGGACGTCCAGAAGAACATCCTGGACGCCTCTTTTGACGGAGAAGTTCTTTTTGGTGACTCCTCAGAGAAGGTTTCACCAAACTTCAAGAGGCGGGAAGGCGGTGAGGTCTGTCCAGGCAATGTACAGACCAAGCTTGTTGTCTCTCAGAGAACCAAAGCCGCTGAGGCTCGATGCAGAGATCAGCAGTCCGCCCAGCCCGCAGCAGAGGGGCCTTTCCTCGTAGAGCCCAGGGAAAGTCGTCTGCGGGTCAAGCCAACGACTAGCTAAGTCGGCCCAGCCCGCTGGGTCCCCTCAGCCGCCACAGCATGACTCTTTCCTGGCCCCGCCCCTCAGGATCAACGGGACACCAAGGTCGGGGGCCGCATGCGGACTACCTGCCAGGGTGGTAGTCCATAACCACCAACAGGTGGGTCCTTCAGTTGGTCGAAAGAGGCCACTTTATAGAATTCGTGGACAAGCCACCCACAAGGCCTCCTCTGCTCTCCCGTTACTTGGGTCAGCACAGATTGCTCATCAGGCAAGAAATACTTGCGCTCCTATGAAAGGGAGCGGTGGAGTATGTTCCAGAAAACCAGATAGGATCCGGATACTATTCCCACTTCTTTCTGGTTCCGAAGAAAACAGGGGACCTCCATCCAATCTTGGACCTCAGCGACCTCAATATGTCAGTCGCCTACAAATGTTTTTGCATGGTAACCCTCCAAGGTCTCATCCCCATGCTAAAGAAGGATGCCTTCTTAGCATCCCTGGACATGCAGGACGCCTACCTGCACGTCCCAGTAGCTCGAGCGCACAGGAGGTTCCTGCGCTTCGAGTTTCTCGGCCACCACTTTCAGTTCCGGGCTCTTCCGTTCGGACTGTCATCGGCCCCCAGGTTCTTTACCAAGTGCATGGCAGTCGTGGCAGCGTCTTTAAGGAGACAGGGCCACTACGAGTTCCCGTACCTGAACGTCTGGCTTCTCATGGCCGCCTCCAAAGAGGCGCTGTTGCTGGCTATTCAGAGCATTCAGGGTTTGTTCCAGTCTCTGGGCATCCTCATCAACTACGAGAAGTCTCTCCTCGTACCGTCTCAGAAGCTGCAATTCATAGGCGCAGTTCTGAACACCGTTCAAGGGAAAGCATTTCTTCCCGACGAAAGAGCGGAACGCATCAGATCCCTCATCAGGGATCTCTCGGCGAAGAAGACTGTCCCCGCCAGGCTGCTCCTTCGCTTGTTTGGACACATGGCTGCGGCCATTCCAACCGTCCCTTTGGCAAGGCTCCACATGTGGGTGACTGAGTGGATGCTCAAGGTGCAGTGGGACCAAAGGCAAGACCACATGCAGCAGCTGGTCAGAATCACGAACGCCGTGATTCGGGACTGGCAATGGTGGCTAAACCCAGGGACACACTCTGAGGGTGTTCCATTTGCAGCGCTGTCCCCAGAGGTGGTTCTTTCCACAGATGCCTCAGGGCTGGGGTGGGGAGCACACCTGAACGGGGTGAGGTCCCAGGGAACGTGGACCCCTCAAGAAGCTCACCTCCACATCAATATTCTGGAGATGAGGGCGGTCTTTTACGCCCTGCAGGCCTTTCAGTCAGAAACCTCGCTGCACTCTCCTGGGCTCAAACAGACAACACGCGGTGATGTAATACCTCAACAAACAAGGAGGCGCACACTCTTACCTCCTTTGCAGGAAGCTATGAGAGTGTGGGATTGGGTAATCTGACACGGCGTGAGCCTGATTGCAGTTCACGTCCCGGAGTGGACAACACAATCGCAGACGGCCTGAGTCGTTCCCAGGCCAGAGTCCACGAGTGGGAACTTCTTCAGGAGGTAGCAGAGGATCTGTTTCTTTGATGGGGCACTCCAGAGCTGGACTTATTCACTTCCCCATCCAACGTAAAACTGCCCAATTTTTGCTCGCTAGATCCAGGGTCTGGTGTTTTTTGGCGAGACGCGTTGTCCCTCTCCTGGGCGGACAGATTCCTCTACGCTTTCCCTCCCTTCCCGTTGATCCAGAGAGTTCTTCTCAAACTGCGCAGGGAGCACACAACAATGATCCTGGTAGCGCCTTTCTGGCCCAGGCAGATCTGGTTCCCCATGCTGACACAGCTGTCCCAGGAACCTCCAGTTCCGTTGCCTTTCAGCTCCCATCTATTGTCTCAGGAGGAGGGTTCACTAGTCCACCCGGACTTACGCTCACTGAACCTGCATGCATGGCTCCTAGAGACACAGCCATTATGCGACACGGGGTCTCGCGAGAGGTGGCGGAAGTCCTTTCTGCGGCCAGAAAGCCGGCAACGCATGCGATGTACACCATGAAATGGCGCCGTTTTTGCTTGTGGTCGCAGGCACACGGCCTTTCCCCTTTAGGATGCCCGGTGAAAGTGGTGCTGGAATACCTGCTTTCCCTATTCCATTCGAGTCTCGCCTACTCCTCTATTAAAGTGCACCTCTGCTCGATTTCGGCTTACCACTTCCCGGTGGGACAGCGCACAGTGGCACAGCTTGATGCCTCGAGACTCCTGAGAGGGGTGTTACACCTTAGGCCACCCATCAAGGATCCCGTCCTCTGTGGGACTTACTCTTTGTCCTGGAACAACTCACGCTCCCCCCCCTTTGAACCTGCCGTGGATTGCGAGCTGCGTTTTCTGTCATGGAAAATGTTATTTTTAGTTGCTGTCACGTCAGCAAGGAGAGTTTTCGAGCTTCAAGCTCTCATGTGCAAGGAGCCTTATTTAATTTTCCACCAGGACAGAGTGTCTCTGAGGACGAATCCAAAATTCTTGCCTAAGGTGGTCTCTGCCCTCACTCTCAACCAGGACATCAATTTGCCTGTGTATTTTCCCAAGTACTCTAATAGAGGAGAGGCGTTGCTTCACACCCTGGATGTTCACCGCTGCTTAAGGTACTACCTGAACAGAACTAAACAGCTTCGCAAGTCGGAGCAACTATTCGTTTCCTTCACTGAGAGGATGCTGGGTCAACCAGTCTCAAAGCAGACCCTTTCTCGCTGGCTTGTCCAGTGTATTTCATTTTGCTACGACAGCAAATAGAAGCCCCTCACGGGTACAGTCCGGGGCCACTTGACAAGGGGGGTGGCAGCCTCATTTGCAGCACTGCGCAACGTCTCCACCTCGGCCATTTGTGCCGCAGCTACTTGGAGCTCTGTGCACACATTTATTAGGCACTATAGCCTGGATATTACATCACGACGGAGAGCCAGTTTCGGCCTGGCCGTTCTACAGGGTCTCCTGTCCTAGAGTCAGGACTTGTTCAAGATCTCTCCTAATTTCCTCCTCCCAGAATGCTTAACAGGCGCTATTGCTTGGGAATCAGTCCTAATGGTGTTACCTGCTGCAAGAGCTGTATCTCGAAGTAAGATAGTACAGTTACGTAAGAACTTACCGTAACAGTAGATCTTCGAGAACAGCTCTTGCAGCAGGTGCCTTCCTGCCCACCATTCCCCCTTGGAGGAGGTATGGCTTACCAAGTCTTGGGCAGGAGCTTAAGCTTAAGCTTTTTCTTCCGATGGCAGATCCTCGGTCTCCCCTTCTGATGTCATCCTGCGGCCGGGAGTCTCCGGCGGGAGAACTGGGGAATCTGGCGGGACTGCCTCCTTATGTACTACGTCTGACGCCGGGGCGGACCTGACGTCAGATGTCCCGCTGAAGACTGCTAGCTAGAAGATTTCCGTGGGGTCCTGACTCCTGCCGGCTTCAGTCCTAATGGTGTTACCTGCTGCAAGAGCTGTTCTCAAAGATCTACTGTTACGGTAAGTTCTTATGTAACTGTACTTTCTTTTCCCGCCGTAAAGCCGTGCACGTCGGACCTCCAAGGATGCCTGCTTCAGTCAGCCGCCATTTTGTTTTTGTTTACCTGCGCTTTATTTCTTTCCTTTTCTTAACAGTAGTAACATTGATTTTCGGTGTTTCTACCTTCAGGTTTTTTTTTTTCCAGCCTCTTCTGACCAGCTGACTGTGTGTGCCTGCGGCAGGCAGGTACCTACCAAAGACGGCCCCTCTTCCTGCCTGATCTGCCTAGGCCCCAGCCACGATACCAAGGCCTGCAAGCACTGCCAGGACTTCAAGCTGCATCTCTGTGTGGCCTGATTGAAGACCCTCCAGAGTCACCTGCTTCAGCAGAAGTTAGCCGCAATGGAGAAAGAGCTTCAGGTAAAAAGCTCTTCCACTTCCCTCGCCTCTGGGGTATCTTCCTCTTCCCAGAAGGAGAGGTCCAGTGGGAAGCACCGGGACCATCCACAGTTAGCCTCTCTCTTGCGGTCGCTGCACAGACTGGCTTCCTCTTCTGGGTCTTCACCCATGGGGGGGGGGTCTGCCCTTCCTTCCTCGGTAGCCGTCACTTTCTCTGGGTTGACAGTGGTTCAGCCGCCTGCCCTCATTGCTATCACAGGCGGCGGCTCCTTGAGGCAGCGGCCTTTGTCCTCTGCCTCTTAGGCCCCTAGTTCTCATGGGTCCTCAGCCAGGTGGCTCAGCTGGGGTGGGTTCCTCTGGTAGTGGGTCTTTGCCTGTCGCACCCCCCCTAGTCAAGGTGTTGCCGGGACCGGCGCCAGCCCTTCCAGGCATCACCTGGGCAAGTGCTCTCCTCCTCCTCCCTACACAGGCGCCTCTTCCCCCCGCCTTGGGGAATTCCCCTCGCCGCAGGCACCAGCCCTACGCCTCGGGAGGGCCTGTATGCCGTCTGTTGTTTCTCCGGATGGTCCAGCCTTCACTACCAGGCTGGCGCCGGCCCTGCCGACGCCTACATCAGCTCCTCAGCTGTCGTCGCCTCTGCCACAACCTGAGCCTCAACCGACGCCTGCTGGTCCTCCCAGGGATCCCCAACTGGTGCCTGCTGGTCCTACGCCAAGGTATGCTACAGTGGCTCATCCACCAACATATCAGTACCCCTCCCCAGTACCCTTATCCACCTCTGCCGGTGGATTGTAATGCCTTATTTACGGCTTGGTGGACCTTCATGAAGGACAGGGAAGCTCCTAAATGCCCTGCTTCCTGTCCTCCTCCCAGGGACCCCCTCCTCGGGACTTAGACCGGGCAGGTCCCAGTAATATTAGTGCTACATGGTCTTATTGGTGTTACAAGAGGACCTTGGACCAGCACAGTGACAACCGTCGCCCTCTGATGCCAGTCCCATGCAGTGACCAGTTGGCGGACAATTTCTCCTCTTCCTTCTTGGAATTGTCGAAGAACTCCAAGGGCTTATCTGATGGTCAGGAGCCCCCCCCGGGACACCCAAGTCCCCCCCCCGACGATCCCTCCTTCCGTGATATGATGTGCCATATTCAGTCCCTTATGGGATGGGAGACTGAGGAGCTTGACCAAGAGCGCTATCATCTGCCTATTTGTCTCCAGAAGGAGACCCTCCCTTTGGTGCTGCCTCCCCTTATTGACTCGTATGATGATGATGTGACTAAGGCAGCATGGAATCACCCTCGACAACCCCGGCCTTGGCCAAGAAGGTGGATCGCCATTACCATGTGTCAGTGGGCAAATCTTTCTTTGGCAAACCCCCGTGACAGATTCAGTGGTCATGAACACAGCTCATGACTGCACCAAAAAGTCCAAACACCTCAGCACCCACCCTCCAGATAAGGACTCCCACCAGCTGGACCAGTTGGGCAAGTGGGTGTATTCCTTTGCCACTCTGGCCATCTGGGCTCAAAATTACTTGGCCCATATGGTATCAGAATGCTATTTGGGATCAGGCGAGGGATTTGGTTCAAACCCTCCCTGAATATCCCACTAAGACGCAGTTGGCTCAGCTATTAAAGTCCAGTTTGGATGTGGGCAACCATGTGCTGAGGGCAGCATATGACACCATAGATGCTTCAGGGCGTGGGGCGACAGCAGGGATCTGCATTCTCTGCCATTCATGGCTCAGAGTGTCTAGTTTTGCTACTGATGTTCCTGACAAAATCCTGGCTACCACTTTCCAGGGTTCCATTTTGTTTGGGGAGATGTACAGGATCTCCTCTCCTGCCTTTAGGAATCGGCCAAGGCCTTGAGGTTGGTACATTCAATGTATTGCTCCCAGTCTCGGTCTTCCCAATTCCAGTCCTTTCACTGCTCCTCTCGATAGCCCTCCAAGGGCCAGCAGTCGAAAGACCTGTTACGTGCAAGGCGAACACCCCACCAGCTGATGGATCCACCCCCGCCAGGGCCTCCAGAGCGCCAACTGCCCACCCCTGGCTCTGCTGCCTGACTCCTTGCCCGGCAACCCCCCCCCCCCCCAAGCAGAGGCTTGGGGAGGCAGTCGTGGTCGACTCTCCCTATACCTGGATGACTGACGTGCAGTAACCTCAGTCCAGCGGGTTCTTCAGATTATCGAAAGGGGTCACACCCCTGAGTTTCTGGAACCCCCTCCAGAAAACCCTCCCTTGCCCTCCCATTATTCTCGGGACCACATCGCCCTTATGTGAGAAGAGATTTAGGCTCTCCTGCGCAAAAAGGCCATAGAGCCCGTCCCCCTGAATCAAAGAGGGAAAGGGTTCTATTACCAGTTTTTCCTTGTCCCCAAGAAGACAGGACCTGAAGCTGATCCTGGACCTCAGCCACCTGAACCTCTGCATAGAGTACAAGTGATTCAGGATGGTGACTCTGCAGGGACTGTTTCGCCTCCTTTTCCAGGGAGACTGGCTCTGTTCCCTGGATATGTAGGATGCCTACTTCCATATCTATGTTTTCCCGGCCCACCGCCTCTTCCTCTGCTTCTGTTTCCAGAGGGATCACTTTCAGTTGCGGGCCCTCCCTTTTGGCCTTTCTTCAGCACCTCAGGTCTTCACCAAGTTCCTAGCAGTGGTAACTACAGCTCTGAGGTGGCAAGGCTTTTATGTGTTCCTGTACCTGGATGATTGGCTGCTCACAGCTCCCTCCAGGGATCTGTTGTTGCAAACCATGGTAGCTACCTTTCAGCTCTTTCAGACTCTAGGGATCACGATCAACCTGTCAAAGTCTTGTCTCTCTCTATGTCAATGCCTCCAGTACATAGGAGCGGTTCTGGACTCGTCCCAGGGCAAAGCTTTCCTGCCAGGGGACAGAGCACAGCACCTGATAGCACAGACCCAGGTGGTTTCTTCCAGTAGTCTGGTTCAACCAGTGTGTTTCTTTGTCTACTGGGGCACATGGTGGCAGCTATAACCATGGTTCCCCTGGCCCGCCTCCATATGAGGGTTCCTCAGTGGATTTTATGAACCCAATGGAATCAACACACCGATGAACTGGATCAGCTGGTGCTGGTTTCCCCTCCAGTACAGAGGACCTTGGAGTGGTGGCAGAACCCTGCCAATCTCCTGAAGGGGTTCCCCTCTGTGTTGTATCTCCTCCGCAGATTCTCACCACAGATGCCTCGAGTCTTGGCTGGGGAGCTTATTTAGCCGACCGTCAGACCCAGGGTACTTGGTTCGAGACAGAGCAGCGTCTCCATATCAATGCGCTAGAGGTGCGAGCAGTTCTTATGCTCTGCAGGCCTTCCAGGCCCACATTTTTCCTGGCCTGCTACTGGTGTAGATGGGCAACATGTCCATACTCTTCTGCATCAACAAACAAGGGAGCACTCATTCCTACCCCCTTTGCTGGGAGGCCATGAGGGTCTGGTATTGGGCCATCGAGCATGACCTGGAACTTTCAGCCGTCCATGTTCCAGGCATCCAAAACGTGCTGGCCAGCGGCCTAAGCCGGTCCAGGTCGAGGATACATGAGTGGAAATTCCTGTTCTCGGTGGTCGAAGACCTTTCCGACAGGTGGGGAGGTCCAGAGTTGGACCTTTTTGCATCCCCACTCAACACAAAACTGCTGCTTTTTCCCTCGCTTGATCCAGGGCCTGGAGTTTTCTGGCACGACACATTCTCTCTCTCTCTTGGAAAGGGAGGTTTCTAGGGACATGGATATGTTGTTCATCCACACTGTCTGGCAGGTTCCTTGCCGCTTTAAATCTTGCCGGAAGGTCTTCAAGCTGGCTCCTCCCACCCACCCGGGTGGTAAAACTCTGGGCTCTGCCCCATGACGCCAGATCTTCCTTACCGCTTGGAAGCTCAGGTTCCCTCCTTAACGCTCTGCGTATAAGACTGGTTCCTAATTCTTCAATTTTCGAAATTAAAAGTTTTGCTAAAAAGACTTCGGTCTTCTCTCCCTCGCGGCTGCGATGGACAAATCGACTCCCAGTTTCCGGAGATGCCCTTGCGGGCAGAAGATGTCTCGGACGGATCCGCACTCCACGTGCGTTTACTGCTTGGGCCTTGAGCACAAACCGCAGGTCTGCGACCTGTGCTCTTCCTTTTCGGCCTACGTCCTCGAAGACCGTGCTGCCCGTTTACAACTGGGGTGTCCCGAGAAGAGATTTCCTCCGGTTAAGTCAAAGAGGCCGGTCGCTGTGTCCACGGTGGCGGGCTCGGCGGATCAGCTCAAGCAAATGATCGCCCTCGAAGAGGAGGCGGCGCTGGCCACTTCTACCTTGGCTGCGGCATTTGTCCCGCTATCTCTCGGTGCCTCTTATTCGGCTTCTTTTAAGGAGCTTTGTCTGACCCTCTCGACAAAAGGTGAGGGTCCAACTTCTTCTGGACCGTTTTCTCGGTCCAAAAAGAGAGACAAGAGTAAGTCTCACCGTCGACGCTCTTGGGAGCGGGAAAGATCCCTCTCCTCTAGTTGTCGGCCGTCGACTTCAGTCGACCCCTCGGCTTCCGCCACTGGTTTCACGGTGTCCCCGTCAGGCCAGTTGACCGAGACTCCCGTCGACGCGGTCGAGATTTTTCTCGACCTGTTGGATGGGTTGTCGGCTGGAGAAGCTGAGAATCCCCTCTCCCCGGTTCCCCCGGTGGGAGTTGAGGATCCCGTCGGCTCGTCTGTGCCTCCGGTTCCGGAGCCTTCGGTGGAATTGTCCGAACCGAGGGGAGTGCCGATTCCCGACACCTCCCCGCACCGTCCTCGGCCTAGCTGAGGGTCTCTGTCTCGGATGTCCTCGCGGTTCAGCCGATCCCCGTCAGCCAGGCGTCCCGGTCTGCACTGCGTGCAAGCTGCGCCGCCGCTTTTCCTCTTCCTCCTCCTCGACGAGGGAGGCTTCGGCAGTTAAGGCCGGAGGTATGAGGAACTCATGTGGCAACAGACTCCTTCTGACCGGGAATAAGAAGCGGCCGTCTGCCTCCCCTGGCCATTAAGTGGCTGTCACCGGGCGGCGAGACAACCCCTCGTTTTAGCCGAGGAGCCTGTTCCCCAGGCCGTTGTTCGGCCATTCCAGCTGCCCCACCATACCGGTGGAACCTCCGCCTCCACAGCTGTGGTTGGGCTCCACCAAAATTCTTGGTCGGCTCAGGGACTGCCCCATAGGCTGTCTGTCACCCTCACTCCCGATAGACCTCGGCAGGTGGAGGGTGGCTCAGGCCCGAGGCAGCTCTTTGAGGACTCTTCCAAGTCCGAGGATGATTCCTCCCTTTTCTCCAAGCGAATGGACTTGGAGTCCTCAGGAGGACAGTCGGTGGACGATAGCCCTTCGTCCTTCCTAGGATTACTTCGGCTCATCTCGGAGTCCACCGGGATGAAGCTTGAACCTGTTTCTAAACGGGCCAGGTATCCCCTCACGGAGATTCTGGACCGAGGATCTCCCACGGAGGCCTTTCCGTGGCCAAGGCCATAGTGGGTCCGGCCTTGGAGCTCTGGCAGCGCCCTGCTTCCTGTCCTGCGCTCGGCCAGGATGGCCAGGAAGTATGACGATCTCCTACCGGTTCCCTGTCCGGTTTTTGGAACACCCCTCGGCTGAGGGGTTGGTTACCGACAGCGTTTTCCGGTGTGCCGGGAACGCTAGGGATGTGGACAAACCTCCCGACAAGGAGTCCAAGAAATTGGACTATGCCGGGCGAAAAGTCTATGCTGCGTCCTCTCTCGGCCTTCGTCAGGCCAGTTCGGCCGTCCTCGGGGCACATTTTTCTCATGCCCTGTTGGGCTCCCTGGTTGAGGTCATCCCTCATCTTCCTGCGGATCTGCAGACTACGGTCAGGCAGGTGCGGGACCAGGGCAGTGGACAAACAGCAGCTCCAGACTGCTTTAGATATTGGGGACTCATGTGCCAGGTCTGTGGCGGCCGCAGTGGCTATGCGTCGGCGGGCTTGGCTGAGGATATCCACCTTTACTTCGGATACCCAGCACAAGTTGGCGGATGTTCCCTTTTTTGGGACTGACCTCTTCGGCCCTGGGGTGGAAGGTCACCTGCTGAGGATCGAGGTCCAATGCTACTTTGGACTCTGTCTCTTCCGCCAGAAGGACAAAGGCCGCAAACACAGCCTAAGCCTTCGGCCCTTCGCTTCAAGGTCCGGCCCAGCAACTTCAGGGCTAGCAGGCTCGGGCTTGGCATCCCAAACCTCAGTCTCGAGCTTCCTCCAACAGGAAGCAGGGAGGTAAGGCCCAGGAGGTCCCTCGCCGTGTCCCTCCAAGCCTGCCCAGTGACGGGCTGAGGGGTGTCGCCCCAACCCGCCACCACTCACCCTGTTCCCCTGGGTGGACGGCTCTGGCACTTTTTCCGCCTGGTCCGTTATTACCACGGACAGGTGGGTACTGGAGGTGGTGGGAAAAGGCCTGCCCTAGATCGAGCAGGCTCCGCCCTTCAGAGCCGTCAGCACTGGGGCCTCGGGTCCTCAGCCTCACTGTCGGCCTCGACGGGCCGACATCGCCTCCCTCCTCCAAAAGGAGGTGATCAGGAGGTAGCGGATCCTCCCTCAGACCCGGGTTTGTGTCCAGGTACTTCCTGGTTCCGAACGGACGGGGCTGGCGCCCATTCTCGACCTCACGACCTGAGCAAGTTCCTAAGGTCTCGAACCTTCAGGATGGTCACCTGGCTCAGATAATACCATCCCTGGAACACGGCGTGTGGTTCTGCTCTCTGGACCTGCAGGACGCGTTCTTTCACGTCCTATCCGTCTGTCACATCGGAGATTCCTCGCTTTCGACCGGAGGGATCCTCTTCGAGTTCCAAGCCATGCCCTTCGGCCTGTCTCCAGCTCCCAGGGTCTTCACCAAATGCATTGCAGTGGTGACAGCTTTCCTGCGGTGCCGAGGGGTCCGGTGTACCTTTACCTGGACGATTATTGATAGCAGCCCCTCCAGACAGGAGGTGGGCAGGTCCAGAGATCTGGCCTCCAGGTTTGCTCTCAAGTCGGCCTTCTCATCAACGAGGCAGTTGGAACTCGAGCCGAAGCAGGCGATTCTGTTTATCGGGGCAGAGCTCGACTCTCTTCAAGCCAGAGCACGGCTCCCGGCGGACAGGGCCGAGGTTCTTACCTCCTTTGCCCAATCATTTATGGTTGGGCAATTGCGCCCTGCCCGGGACTTCCTGCGCCTCCTGGGTCTCATGGTGGCCTGTACCAGCGTGGTCCGTTGGGCACGCTGGCACATGCGCCCTTCAGTGGGGACTGGCCAGCCAGTGGTCACAACGCCATCATCCATTGGACCAGCTAGTGATGGTGACCCAGGAGATGTGGGAACGCTGTCCGTGGTGGACCGCTCCATCTCATCTGCAGGAGGGCATCCCGCTTGTCCGCCCCGGCCGATGGTCTCTATCGACCGATGCCTCTCTGATGGGTTGGGGTGCCCATCTGGGAACACTCGAGCGACGGCTCTGGTCCCGCGGGAGTCCCGATGCCACATCAACCTGTTGGAGCCCGAGCGTCCGCCTAGCTCTCACCGCCTTTTGTCCGCTTCTCCGGGTCAAGTGGTCGAGTCCAGACTGACAGTACCACTACCATGTACTACCTAAACCGCCAGGGCGGACGCTGCCCATGCTTCTTTGCAAGGAAGCTCTCCAGATTTGGTCACTCTCAGGGCAGCCTGGAGGCAGATCTCCTAGCTATTCATGTGGCAGGAGCCTCCAACACCTGGCTGATGCCCTGAGCCGGATAGGGGCTGCATCTCACGAGTGGTCTCTCCTGCCGGAGGTAGTACAAGATCTGTTCTCCCACTGGGGCACACCCTCAGGTGGACCTGTTTGCCTCCTGGGAGAACGCTAAGCTGAGGCTGTTTCATGCCCGCCTCAGCAGGGTTTCGCTGCAGGGGATGCCTTCGAGGCTGTGGACCCCAGGCCTTCTACGCCTTTTCCCCATTTCCCTGATTCACAAGGTGCTTCTCAAAGCAAGGAGGGACAAGGCGCAGGTGATCCTGATAGCCCCAGACTGGCCCCCGCCAGTTCTGGTACCCAGATCTCTCAGCCTCAGCTCCAGGCTCCCGAGGCAGCTTCCAGCTCTCCCGGACCTGCTCTCAGTCAGTCAGGGGAAGGTGTTCCATCCGGACCTTCAATCCCTGCACCTGACGGCCTGGTTCCTGAGCGGCTAGAGTTCCAGGCCTTGGGTCTTTCCGACAAGGTCCTCTATGTGGTTGAGGCGTCCCGTAAGGAGTCGACCAGGAAATGCTATGTCTTCAAATGGAGGAGATTTTCCATTTGGTGTCAGGGCAAGGGCTTGGACCCTTCCTCCTGTCCTTTGGCAAGCATCGGACTATTTATGGTCCCTTTCTAGTCAAGGGCTTAGGTCGACGACCCTAAGGGTGCACCTGGCAGCCATCTCTGCTTACCGGGCGCGGGCCAGGGAGCAATTGGTGGTGCAGGAGAAGGTGGTCTGGCGCTTTTCAAAGGCCTTGATCACATTTCCCCTCGGTAGAACCTCCACCTCCGTGGGATTTACTGCTGGTACTGGCTAAGCTCTCATGGGCGATTCATTTGAACCAGTGCACAGGTGTGAACTCTCTCACCTGTCGTGGAAGACCGCCTTTGTTGGTGGCTATCACGCCAGCCAGAAGGATGGGAGAACTCCAGGCGCCTGCATTGAGTCTCCTTACCTGGTCTTCACAGGGACAGGTTGTCCTGCGCCCCCAACCGAAATTCCTTCCGAAGGTGGTGTCGGAGTTTCACCTTAACCAGGTGTTGACTCTGCCGGTGTTCTACCCCAATCACACCTCGGAGGCCGAATACAGGCTCCATACTTTGGACCCTAGAAGGGCGCTCGCTTATTATAAGGAGCGCACGGCTGAAATTCGGGGAGAGGTTCGCCAGCTGTTTGCCACCTACGCTGAAGCCGCACCTGGCAGACCTGCAACCAAGCGGACGATAAGCAGGTGGGTCACCTCCTGCATAGATCTCTGCTACAAGTTGGCGGGCATGGAGCCTTCCAGAGGGATAAGAGCTCATTCTACCCGTCGTATTGCTGCATCGGTGGCTGCTTCCAGGGACGCCCTATCCAGGAAATCTGCAGGGCTGCTATCTGGAAGTCAGCACACCTTTATTACCATTACCACATCGACCTTGAGTCACGCCCGGTGCTGGTTTTGGGGCCTCGGTTCTCCAGTCTTTATTCCTAAGTAGGGGGTGCGCTTTGCCTCCTCCTCCCGAGAACTGCTAGAGTCTGCCAGACAGTGGGATGAACAACATATCCATGTCCCTAGAAATACAGGTTACTCACCTGTAACAGAGTTCTAGGAATGGTATATGTTGTTCATCCACACGACCCACCCGACCTCCCCGGCTTTGACGCACAACCTGAGCTTCCAGCGGGCCAGATCTGGCGTCATGGGGCGGAGCTGAGAGTTTTACCACCTGGGTGGGTGGGAGGAGCCAGCTTGAAGACCTTCCGGCAAGATTTAAAGCGGCAAGGAACCTGCCAGACAGTGTGGATGAACAACATATACCATTCCTAGAACTCCTGTTACAGGTGAGTAACCTGTATTTCTGTATGCCTTCCCTCCCTTCCTGCTTTTGCAGAGGGTTCTCCTCAGCTTCAGTCCAAGGGGGCAGAGATGATTCTCATTGCTTCCTACAGGCTGCGTCAGATTTGGTTCCCTCTGCTGCACCAGTTGGGAGTGGAACCTCCTGTTCCCTTGACCCTGTGCACTGACTTGCTTTCCCAGGAGCAGGGCACCCTGGTCCATCCAAACCTCAAGTCTCTGCATGGCTCCTGCAGACTTGGCTATCACCCGCTTCTGAGTTTCTTCCAGGGTTGCTAATGTCTTTGTGGCTGGCAGGAAACCTTCCATGTGAGCCACCTGTACCATGAAGTGGAAGCGCCTCTCTACATGGGCCACTGCTCACCACCTGGATCCCTTCACCTGCCCAGTGAATCTAATGCTAGAGTACCTCCTCTCCCTCTCAGATTCCGGCCTGGGGTACTCTTCGCTTAAGGTGCACCTTTCTGCCATCTCTGCATACCATGCACCTATTGAGGGAAAAGCTGTTGGCCAGTTGGAGGTATCCCACCTGTTCTTGCAGGGTATCCTACACTTGAAACCTCCCATTTGGGACCCCATCCCTCCATGGGACCTTCTTTTTGTGTTGGAAAAGCTCACTCGACCTCCCTTTGAGCTGGCCGTGAGTTGCAAGCTGCACTTTCTGTCGTGGAAAGCATTATTTTTAGTTGCTAGTACTTTTGCTCGAAGGATTTCCGAGCTTCAGGCTGTGATGTGTAAAGAGTCTTATTTACTTTTTCACAAAGACATGATGTCTTTGTGTACTTATCCTGAGTTTCTGCCGAAGGTGGTGTCTGAATTCATGCTTAACCAATCCATCCACCTGCCTGTTTATTTCCCTGAATATTCTTATCAGGGGGAGGCCTGACTGCATACTTTGGATGTTCATAGGGTGTTTCATTATTATACGAATCGCACCCAACTGGTTCGAAAGACTGATCAGTAGTTTTTCATTCGCCCCCAGAAGAGAAGGGGCGCCTGTTTCGAAACAGTGTTTGTGCAAATGGTTGGTAAATTACATTGTGTACTGTTATCATATGTACAGCGAACCCTTACCTGGGGCAGTCAAGGGTCACTCCACCAGGGATATGGCTGCCTCTACTACCTGCTTCAGAAATGTGTCTGCTGCGGACATCTATGCAGCTGCCATTTGGAGTTCAGTTCACACCTTTGTCCACCATTACAACTTGGATATTGATTCCCAGCGTAGGGCCAACTTGGGACTAGCTCTCCTTCAGGGCCTTCTTTCCTGAGCAGTCTGCTCTTGCTTTCTGCCTCTTTCCGGCTGACTTGCAGTCAGTTCTGGTACTACTTGGGACTCAGTCATACCAGTGTTGCCTGCTGCAAGACCCCCCCCTCGAAGTAAGGTAGTACAGTTACATAAAGACTTACCGTAGATCTTTGAGAGGAGCTCTTGCAACAGGTGCTGCTTTCCCTTCTTCTCTCCTTCCCCCTGATAGCTGCTTCTCCTTTGCATTTGTTATACCTTTCCTAAGCTCTGAGGAACTGTCTCGGTTCTCCATCCTTGCTCTCCGGCGGGAGAACTGAGGTAGGTCTGGGGGGACCGCCCCTTTTATAGGATAGGTGGACATCAGCATGCTGACATCACTGGGGGCGGTCCCCCACTGGAGACTGCTAGCTAGAAGTTTTCCATGTTGTCCTGTGGCCTGGCAGCTTCAGTCCTACTGGTGTTGCCTGCTGCAAGAGCTCCTATCGAAGATCTACTGTTATGGTAAGTTCTTACATAACTGTACTTTTTGTGTGGTCTCTCTCTCTCTCTCTCTCTCTCTCTCCAGATTCTGATCCCCTTCTCCCGCAAAGGAGAATTGGATGTGTGCACTGGATATGAAGGATGCTTACCTCCATATCAAGGTGCTTCACAGTCACCAGCAGTACTTCTGCTTTATGCTAGCAGGCACTCATTACCAGGTTTGTGTCATGCCCTTTGACTGGTATTTCTTCACCAAATGCTTACAGTGGTGGAAGCAGCTCTCTGGAGGGGAAGGCCTGAATGTTCTCTCATATCTGAACAATAGGCTTTTGAAAGCCCTGTCCCGGGATGCAGTCCTTTATACATTACACATTATTCTAACCGAGGAGATGATACACTTATGTGGCTTATTGTTGGATCCCATAGAAGAAAGAAAATTACTATGGTGAGCAGTTTTTTCTTTTGGACTCTCTAGCTGTTTGATCAACTGGGCATCCTTTTGAACTAACCAGAATCAGTCCTCCTGACCTCCTGTCATTGCCTTAAATATCAGTGTTGTCCTAGACACGTTTTTCTGCCCGGATTGGAGGATGATACTGTGGAAGCTGAGGAGGGACGTAGTGATGCTTCATGCTCAAGCATGTGTTAGGCTGCACGAGTGTAGCTGCTCTCTCTGTCTCCCCACATGCATTCACGGCGTCTTCTGCAAGATCAAAATAAATTATTTCAAACAGCGTCTTTCAAGATTCTTAAAACTGTGAATTATTTTTAATTTCCTTGAATATTGAAACTCTTTAATAACCTGTATAATAGCCTCATAGGCACTGTATGTTTAAGTGCCGGACCAGCGGATCTGACCGCTTTAAGCTACTTTAAGTGGGTGAAACCTAGCAGTTTTCAGCAACGAAGACATGCAGAGCCATACTGTGTCCTTTTAAGCCCCTGAGGTTCAGAGCATGTGGGCTCATAGCAACTCACAGTAACAGCTCAGAAGCTGCCGCTGGGAGAAAAAAATCTAAGCCTGCGCAAAGTAAAAGAACTAAAAATAATGGATTCCCATTATATTAAATTTCGTTTTCCACTGGCCCGCCAGCGCAGTGGAAAGATTCACCGCTGCAATGCCAGCAACCCGAGTTCAGGAACTGACTCTGGCTGGGGGAGAGAAGGCTTGAGCGTCCCTTGACTGCTCACCTTCTCTCAGGGGGAGGAAGGTGTTGCAAGCCCAGCACTGGCTGTCTTCTGGCAGAGGCTGGGGAACAGCAGGACGTCGGGTCCCATCGCGGAAGGGGGGGCATGACTGACGTCGGTGTCTGCCCAGACGTCCTGCACGTCATGCTACCATGGGGAGAAAATGGTGGAAAGAGCACTCCGGCTGGTCAGATGATGACGACCTCCCAGGACCACTTGTCACCGGAGCTTCTGGGCCACCCAGAAGCCACACCAGCAGCACCCAGGAGCATTGGTAAGGCCAGCAAGGCTAATTCCTGCTACAGGGTGGGGACCCGTCTGATGAAGGGACACGTCAGGGTACCCTGGGGTTGACTGCAGTATGGGTGGCAGGTGGACGGGGAAGCCCGGGGTGAGGTTGGGGTCCCTTGTGAGGGCCGAAGGAGAGATTGGGGCCGGGTGCAAAAACATTATTTTATTTTTTCCTGCTCTGCACTTCTGTAATATAACTACTGAAGTCAGACAAAGCCATACATTAGGTAAAACTGTTAAAAGACAGCATGAAGGCAGAAAGTAGTACAAAAAAGAAGCTGGCTAGCAAATTGCATCTCATCCTGAAACCGTTTCTGAACTTGTTTGTGAATAGATTACTCAAAGATATTACCCGAAGCATATCAAAGAGGTATTAGAGTGTGCGTCTGCAGGGAAAACTTGGAGCTGATCAGCACAGGGTGGAGGGAATCAGGTTATCAGTAAGACTTTGAGATGAGATGCAGTTATGAACAAAATAAGTACTTGTTGCAGTTTTCATAGGTGAAAACTATCTCATGAACTTTCTTTAGTTTCTTGAACAAACCCTGAAGCTTAAAGAGCACCTTTTCTGGTGCTAACACCAAAAGCTGTTAAGAACTTTTACCTGCCCCCAAGTCATATCATGCCAAAATTAGATTTTTCTATTGCCCCTATTTTGGAAGGGAAGGGATCGTAATTTGGCTCCATGGAGCTGAGCCGCCGATCCCTTTCCACTTCCTGTTCTGCGATCTGTCCATCTTTCTGATGTCACTATACAAAGAGCACGGGGTCATGTTCCATAGACATGAATGGGGCAGTTTTTTAAACTTCTTTTTACAGATTTTTGGTGACCAACATAGAAAAAAATAATCAAGGGCACTGCTCAGCTAACAAGGACCTGACAAGATAATGAGTTGAAGAAACTAGGCCTCATAGGCAAGAGGACCTTTGCTTCTGCCACTGTGGGCCTCAGAATCACCAGTTACCAGGCCCATGTGATCAAATTCCAGAACTCTGTCTGGAAAAAGTCCAAAGCAGCCGCTCAGGCCCTTTCAGGGGTCCCAAGAAGCAAGAGATGCTTAAGGCCCACCAAACTGAGGCTGATAGAAACATAGAAGTTGACTACAGATGAGGACCGCAAGGTCCATCCAGTCTGCCCATTTTTTCTGCCTTATGAATGTGCCGTAGGCCTTTACTCTGTCAGTGACCTATCTATTCATACCCATCTGTATTGCTCCCTTATGCCTTTCCCATGCCTGTTTGGAGCCCTGCACTGTATTCATATCCACCACTTCGTGAGGTAGGCCGTTCAATGTATCCACCATCCTTTCTGTGAAAAAGAACTTCTTCACGTCCCTCCTTAATGGGCCTCCCTCTAATCTCATGCTGTGTCCTCTTGTTCTGCTATTTTTCTTGTACTGAAACATGTTAGACTCTTTCACCTTGTTAATGCCTTTAAGGTGTTTGAATGTTTCGATCATATCACCTCTCTCCCTCCTTTGCTCTAGGGTATACATATTGAGCTCCGTTAATCTGTCCTCATGTGTTTTCTGATGCAGTTCCTGCACTATTTTGGTTGCCCTTCTCTGGACCACCTCCATTTTGTTAATGTCCTTGTGCAGGTGCGGCCTCCAGTACTGCACGCAGTACTCCAGATGGGGCCTAACCAGTGTCTTGTATAGAGGGATTATTACCTCCCTCTTATGACTTGCGATGCACCTGTTAATACACTCCAACATCCCTCTAGCCTTACCTACTGCTTTAGTGGTCTGCTTGGATGATTTTAGATCATTTGTGATGATGATTCCCAAGTCTCTTTCTTCCCTTGTGATTGCCAGCAACTCCCTTCCCAACCTAAGGTTGATAAGCACCTCTTGAGGTCTACCTATGACATCTCGGATGTCTCAGCCAGAGCAGTTGTGGCTGGCATCTGCCTCAGAAGGCATTCCTGGCTTAGGGTGTCTGGATGTGCTAGTGATATCCAACAGTCCATTCTGAATGCTCCTTTCAGAGGTTACACGCTGTTTGGGGTGGATGTGCGGGATATCCTTTCCCATCTACAGGCCTCAGTAAGAACTCTACAGTTAGTTCTACTCACTTTTCCACATCCTGCCAAAAAGTGGGCAGAGGGTGCCCTTTCGCTGTGCCACCCACAGACCCAAGTCGGGAACTCGACAGCAGAGCAGGCGCAAAACATGAGCAGCCTTGCTCGCCCCTACCTCCACCATAGGGAAAGCCCCTAGAGGTGGAGGTATGGCTCCAGCCGAAGGTTCTGCTTAAGCATGACCCCTTGCTAGACCCCAACCCTCCTGTACTCCAGGGGGTAGTGGTAGGGGATCGCTTCTCCTTCCACTTGGATCAGTGGAGGGAGATCACAACAGATACGTGGGTCCTGCAGCTCATAGAACAAGGCCACGCATTAGAATTTCTGGAGTTGCCTCCAGACCTCACTCCAGTTCATTCAAGCTGCACTCCAGACTGGAGGAAGTCCGCACACTGCTACAGAAGAGGTCTATACAGTCCGTTCCTTGGAATCAGAGGAACAGAGGGTTCTATTCGTATTTCTTTAAGCTTCCCAAATCCACAGGGGATTTGAGGCCCATCCTGCACCTGAGAAATCTAAACTTCTTCATTCAGTTCAAGAAATTGAGGATGGTTACTTGGCAGGGCCTTGGTGGCCCTGCTGCAAAAAGGGAATACTGGATATGCTCCTTAGACTTGCAGGACGCACACCTGGGTTAGTTCGCCCCACATGAAGTACCTCAGCCTGTTTCAGGGGCAGCACTATGAGTTCAGGGAATTGCCCTTTGGCTTGTCATCTGCGCCATGGGTCTTTACCAAATGCTTAGCGGTGGTTGCAGCAGCCCTCGGGAGGGTGGGACTGTACGTCTTCCCATATCTGGATGACTGGTTGCTCAAATCACAGTCCAAGGAGCAGCGGTCTCGCACCCTAGTGCATACCAGACAGCTATTCAATGCTAGAGAGATCACAGTCTGTCTACCCAAGTCGGTCTTAATCCCTTGCCAGTGCCTCCAATACATTGGAGCTATGCTGGATACTACCCAGGGAGTGGCCTTTCTGCCCCTGATTACGCAGGCCCAGCTACTTTACAGCAGCCAGCATGTCACAGCCAGGACATTCCTGTGGCTGCTGGGCCTGATGGCATCAGCCATTGTTACAGTTCTCCTGGCAAGACTGTGCATGCAGATCCTCCAGTAGACATTAAGGGTTCAATGGGATCAGCGCACAGACACTCTAGAACAGTAAAATCTTCTTTGGAGGTATCTCGGTCATCAGGTCACACCGTAGGAACTTCACTGTCGGTGAAGCAGGATCCACATGGAAGATTTTCAGCAGTACAACTCCCTCCTCAGTTTTTTCCCGCTGTCAACTCACTTGCATGGGTCTCCGCGGAAGCTCCGATGCAGTATTTGCACCTTTTTACCTATGGCTTTCTCTTCAGCCTTTTTTCAGAATCTCTTTTATTAGAGATTCCTCCAACTTGTTTTTGTCAAGAGTTAATCCTTTGACTTTTCTCTTCCGATGCTGCCGCTTCGGAAAGAAGATTGCCTGCACAGACAAACATTCTCTCTGTGTCTGCTGTCTTGGGCGTGAACACAAAGTTTCTGACTGTGAGCTCTGCCAGAAGTTTAACCAGACAACCCTCAGGCAACACAGAAAGGCACTTAAAAATGTCCTGATGGGGCAGCCTGGTGGTGCAGAGAGCTGAGGTGCAGGACGCCTTACCTCACACCATGCCGACGACCTGGGTTCGGGAATGGACTTGGGTCGTCGGGGAGCTGGGGGGGAGGGTAGGAGCAGGACTGAGCAGCCAGAAGGCAGCTCTCCTTTCCCGAGATGGGTTTTGCGCCCCATTGTAGTCCCGCTGCCACCAAGTGGAGATAGTCTTGTAGAATCGACCTCGGGGGTAAAAGGGTGTATGCCTCCTCTGCACTGGGTTTGAGGATTGCAAACTACCTGTTCTGCATGGTAAAGTATCAAAATGCCAATTGGAAAAAGGGCAAGGCTCGCTGCCCAGGCCCTCCCAGATGGCACACAAAAGCAAGAGCTACTTCAGTGCCTCCAGGCAGCTGAGGATGTCAGAAAGCACCTCCTCAGAGCCCTCTGATATGACTGACACCATTGCCAGAGCTGCTGCCATGGGCATATGCCTACGTAGGCACTCCTGGCTGAGAGTATCCAGTTTTGCTGCCAACGTTCAGCAAAAAGTGCTTAATATCTCCTTTAATGGCACTAAGCTGTTTGGCCCTGATGTCCAGGACGTTGTCAGTTATCTACAAGTCTCCAGCAGGGCCCTCAGGTCTGTCCTTTCCATCTACCATACCCAACCGAGAGGTGGAGGGCACACTCCCTTTTGCAATGCGACCAATAGGTCCGGTACAGCCTCCTGGCTCCAAGGGAAGCGCAGAGCTCCTGCTGCCTTGCCTGCCCCCTTCAATGCTGGAGCTGTGACCAAACGCCCCAGAAGTGAGGGACCAGCCCCTGCGGCTTGCTCCACCTCTGCTTGACTCTTTGCCAGGTCCCCCTCTTCTGGTCCCGGACCAGGAGGTGGTGGTCAGAGGTTGGTTCTCCATCTATCTGAATCAGTGGAGAACCCTAACTTTGGATGCATGGATTCTACAAATTATAGAAGGGGAACACTCCCTGGAGTATATCGAGCAGCCTCCAGAAACTCCTCCCCCACTCTCCAGTTTAACCCCCCCCCCACCTGTCTGTTCTTCGGGAGGAGGTGCAGTGCCTCTTGCACAAGTAAGCCATCGAGCCAGTACCCAGGCACCAGAGAAACCGGGGGTTTTATTCCATGTTTTTCCAGGTCCCGAAAAAGAATGGCGATCTGAGGCCCATTCTAGACCTAAAGGACCTCAATCTGTACGTCCAGTACAAAAAATTCTGGGTGGTTACTTTGTCAGGCCTGATACCCCTCCTCAAAACAGAGGATTGGCTGTGCTGTCTGGACAAGCAGAACACTTACCTGCACATATCTGTCTTTCCTCCTAACAGGAAGTTTCTCTGTTTTTCCTTCTAGGGCGAGCATTATCAGTTTACGGTGCTGCCCTTTGGTTTGTCCTCTGTGCCCCGAGTTTTTACCTAGTGCTTAGCAGCAGCTCTTACAAGGGAGGGACTGTATGTTTTCCCTTATCTGGATGATTGGTTCTTAAAGGCCCCGTCTAGGGAACAGCTTTACTGACTCTGGAGTGAACTCTTCAGCTTTACTACTCCTTGGGCATCACTGCCAATCCGTCAAAGTCGGTTTTGGTACCATCCCAAAGTTGCAGTATATAGGGGTGGTTCTGGACTCTGTGCAGGGAAGGCCTTTTTGCCCCAAAACAAGGCCGAGTGCCTTATATCCAAAGCTGAGGAAGTTGCTTAAAGCTGCTACAGTGCAGTCAGGTTGTACCTGAAATTGCTGGGCCTGATGTCAGCAACCATACCCACTGTTCCACTGGCCAGGTTTCCTGTGCGCATTTTTCAGTGGACCTTTTGGGTTTAGTGGGACCAGCCCACGAATGGGTTGGATCTCCCAGTCCTGATCTCTTCTCCAATCCGCAAGGTACTGCAGTGGTGGATGGACCTCTTGAATCTGCTTCAAGGTGTCCCATTCCAGATCTCCCCCCCACAACAGATCCTCACCATGGATACCTCGGGTCTGGGCTGGGGAGTGCACCTGGGTCCCTTCCAGACCCAGGGCTCTTGGCCCAGTTGGAAGCCTCCCTGCATATCAGTGCCCTGAAGATGAGAGCGGTGTTCTACACCATGCAGGTCTTTCAGGATCACCTTGCTCCAGGTCAGCTGCTGATGCAGTCAGACAATCTAAGTGTAGTATATTATATCAACAAGCCGGGGGCCTCATTCGTATCCCTTATGCAGGGGAGCCATGAGAGTGTGGTACTGGGCTTTGGATCACGATCTGACACTCAGCAGTCCACGTGCCTGGCATGCTAAACAATCTGGTGGACAGTCTCAGCCAGACTCGGTCCAGTATGCATGAATGGGAGCTTCTCTCATCCGTCGCAGAAGACTTGTTCGACAGATGGAGTCATCCAGAGTTGGACCTTTTTGCGTCCCCACTTAATGCAAAGCTGCCCAGTTTCTGCTTGCTAGATCCAGGGCCTGGAGTTTTCTGTCGAGACGCATTTTCCCTCTCTTGGAGCGGGAGGTTCCTTAATGCCTTCCCTCCACTTCCACTCATTCAGAGAGTGCTGATCAAGCTACAGATGGAGGGGGCCAGCATGATTCTGGTAGCTCCACTGTGGCCTGCATATGGTTTCCTCCCCTACAGCAGTTAGCGGATGAAACTCCTGGTCCCTTTTCCCCTCTGCAGGAACCTGCTGACCCAGGATTAGGGGACCCTGGCTCATCCTAACCTCAGGTCCCTCCATCTGCATGCTTGGCTCCTGAGGACATAGCCAGATTTGGGGTCTCTTAGAGTTGCGGACATCATAGTGGCCACTCGGAAGCCTTCCACTCACGCCATATATGCAGTGAAGTGGAAACGGTTTGCCATCTGGGCTACCAAGCATAATCTGGACCCTTTCACTTGTCCGGTGAACCACATCCTGGACTACCTGATCGCTCTGTCTGACTTGTGTCTCCAGTATTCCTCCCTTAAGGTGTACCTTTCGGTTAATGATGATGCCCAAGTCTCTTTCTTCCCTTTTGACAGCCAGCAACTCCCCTCCCAGCCTATAGGTGGCTTCAGGGTTTCTCTTCTCTATGTACGTGATCTTGCACTTCTTTGCGTTAAACCCCAGTTGCCACTCTTCTGACCATTTTGCTAGTTTATCCAGATCTCTTCTCATTCTGCCCATCCCATCTGGATCATCTACTGTGTTGCAGAGCTTGGTGTCATCTGCAAACAGACAAACCTTACCCTCCAGTCCATCTGCAATGTCACTGATGAAGACATTGAAGAGGACTGGCCCCAGAACTGATCCCTGGAGTACCCACTTGTGACTTGCATCTCTTCTGACTGTATACCGTTTACCACCACTCTGTTTTCTGCCCGTCAACCAGTTTGCCACCCAGTTGACCAACTTCTGACCCACCCTGAGCCTACTCAGCTTATTAATCAATCTTCTATGTGGAACAGTATCGAAAGCTTTGCTGAAGTCAAGGTAGGTGACATCAACTGCTCCCCCTTGGTCCACCACTCTGGTTACCCAGTCAAAGAAATCTATGAGATCAGTTTGACAGGACCTTCCTTTTGTAAACCCATGCTGTCTTGGATCCTGTGCTCCTATGGATTCCAGGTATTGCACTATCCTTTTCTTAAGGAGTGCCTCCATAATCTTGCCCACTGCTGAGGTAAGACTGACTGGTTGTAGTTCCCTGCCTCCTCCCTGCTACCACTCTTGTGGAGCGGTATCACATGAGCCCTTCTTCAGTCTTCTGGGACCTCTCCTGTGCTCAGAGATTCACTAAACAGTTCTGATAATGGCTCAGCTAGTTCCACCCTTAGCTCCTTAAGTACCCTGGGATGTATGCCATCAGGTCCCATTGCCTTGTCCACTCTGAGCTTATCGAGCTCTTGTAGGACTCTTTCTTTTGTGAAGGGACTAGCGCACACCTCCCTCTCCCCTGTGTCCATGGTGCTGAGCTGTGGGCCCTGCCCTACCTTCTCTTCAGTAAATACTGAGCAGAAGTATCTATTTAGGATAGATACTTTTACATGGTCCTCCTCCTCACATACCCCCTTATCCCCTTTGATCTTAGCAATACCCCCTCTGGACTGTCTCCTTTTGCTAATGTTTCTATAGAAAGTCTTCTGTGTTAAGTTTATGGTGAGTTCTCCTCTCAGACTGTCTGTTTGCACCTGTAACTGCTTGGGACTCATTCTTGCAGTGTGACCTGATGACTGGGATACCCTTGAAGAAGATAGTACAGTTACATAAGAACTTACCGTAACAGTAGATCTTACTTCGAGAGGGCTCTTGCAGTAGGTAATTACATATAGTAGGTAATTACATATAGGTCTGACATCGGCAGGCGGCAGGACCCCACGGAAAAATTTCTAGCTAGCAGTCCCTGGCGGGGATTGCCCCCACGTCAGGTGACCGGCGTCAGACGACGTCGGTATAAAGGGGCAGTCCCGGATGCCCACCTTCCAGTTCTTTCCCGCCATCAGCTCGTGCAGCGTCTCGCGGTGAAGTTCGTGCTCAGCCCTGTTGCTTCGTCGTTTTTTTAGCGAAAGTATCAGTATTTTGTATTTTATTCGTCAGGTGAGCGTCCGGTTTATGTCGTCCTTCAAAAATAAGTGCGACTAATGCGGCGCCAGCTGCCTCACAAAGGCGGTCACTCCTCTGCCTTTTGTTTAGGCCCGACTACACGCTGACAAGTGCCCGCATTGCCTGCATTTCAGCGTGGCCACCCGCAGACGACACCAGCAGTCTTTGGAAGCCCATCTCCTTAAAAAGAAGATGTCTGCAATGGAGAAGGAGTTGAAGAAGCTTAGGCAGGCGTCGACCAAGGACACAAGAAGCAGGACAAAGAAAGGCACCGGGAGAAGGCCTCCTCTTCCGCTACTCCAGCTGGAGCCGCGGCTAAGGTAACGTCCCCTCCGGGGGATCGCCCGACGGCGCCTCCAAGGCTTTGAGGAGGCGTCGGCCCGCCTGTCGGGTTGGCGTTCGAGCCCCCGCGGGTGCCTCCGGGCAAAGGAGGCTTCTGCCCCAGTACTGCCGCGGGCTTGCGCCCACTGGTGCGGGCTACGCCAGCCGGACGACGGCCTCCGACGTCCGCCGGGAGAAGGCCGGGCTAAGAAGCCCGACCTCCGGGGCGGTGCACGCAGTGTCCCATCGGGACGGGCCGCTTCCCATCCTCGGCCCACCTCTGACAAGGGACCCCCTAAGTCGGACGCCGGCTCCTCTGGCGTCCGCCGGGCATCGGAGCCTACGACAGACCTTTCACCGTCTGTCGTTCCAGGTTCCCCGCAGCCTTCACTGCCGTCCGGGGAGCCCGAGTCCCCCCTGCCTGACCCCAGGGACTTCTCCCTCCGTCCCAGGCGATGCCTGGGATGCTTTTCCGCCGTCAGATCCCCCTCCTACAGAACCAGATCTGACGCCGGCCCCCGGATGCCGGCCCTGCCGACGCCGGTTCCGATGCTGGCCCCTCCGATGCCGGCGGGGGATATTCCTCTCCCATCGGGCCCTCCACCCCACGGGCCTGTCACGGTCGATCCACCCGTGGAGTTCCCTACTCGGGCGTCTGCTCCAGCAGCTCCTCCAGTACCTGGGTATCCGCCGTCCTATCTGACGCCGGGTTACCTGGGTCCACAGTATCCTGCGCCGCAGTACCCAGCGCCGACCCCACAGACACCGCAGTACCTGACGCCGCAATACCCAGCTCCAGTCTTTCCGCAGCCGGGTTACGGATACTCACCTTATGGATATCATCCGTACAACTATCCTCCCCCTCCTCCTCCTCCACCGCCCCCTAGGCCGCCGGTGGATCTTCAGGAGACTCTGGCCTCCTGGTGGGCTGAGGCCAAGGCTCAGCTCACCAAGGAAGTCGAGAGCCTCACGGCGACGGTGCCACCTCCGGCTCCTGTACGCCCCAGACGGCACACTCCCTCTCCACCTCCGGATTCCTGAGCTCTCCCCTCGAGATCCAGAGAGGGGCAGGACACGCGTCCAGGGATCCCCCCTAAGGAACCCGTTCCTCCCCCTAGACGAGCTTAGGAGTCTTACTCTGCTTCAAATTCTTCTTCTTCTTCTCTCTCAGACTCCTCGGATTCCTCCGACGGATGTTCCGAGAAAGACGACGAGCCTCACTGTCCGTCCAAGCCCCGGCCGAGGACTCCTCTGAAGTCACCTCCGGAGGATCCTTCCTTCACGGAGTTGCTCAGGAAGATCCAGGAAGTCCATCAGTGGCGTTTCTTAGAGCCAGATCCTCAGCGGGTTAAACTCGCCGAACATCTGGACTTGCCTCTTACGGCCCCTACTCTAGTGCCACTCTGGATCGAGCCTCATGCCCACCTTGTTTCCACCATTTGGAAACAACCGTCGTCCTTAGCCCCACTTCCTCGGAAGTCCAACAGGCTATACCAGTCTCCTGAGGGTGAGACCAGGGCCCGATTGTTCTCGTGCACATCGGAGCAAAGTTCTGCGGCAGGGTTCTCATTTGCTGCAGAACTTCTGCGGCACTCAACACCAATTTCTGCGGCAATTCTGCGGCACATTTTACCCTTAATTTTTTTCCTTTGTATTTTTTTGCAATATCTGACACAATGCACGCTCGTAACACAGTCATTTTATGGGTGTTTGTCACCAAATTTTCAACATAGCCAGTTTAAGACCTCTGCTCATGAACAGTATCACTGTGATTTTATTAATCTATCCGGAACATTGATTTCGCACACCGACTGCACCATTCTGCGTTACAAGGGTGGAAACACATTTTGGGTGAGATGTGAAAAATGACAGCTGTACTGCTCATAAGACAGTGTGGTGAAATGGCAATGTTGAAACTCTGGAGTGAAAATATTGAAATTTCGCGAACTTACGAGCCTATGTAGGAACTGCGCAACGCAGCTCGTTAAACAGTCATTTTCTGGAATTTTTTCACCAAATTTTCCACATAGCCATTTCAAGACCTCTGCTCATGAACAGTATCACTGTGATTTTATTAATCTGTCCGGAACATTGATTTCGCAAACCGACTGCGCCATTCTGCGCTACAAGGGTGGAAACACATTTTGGGTGAGATGTGAAAAATGACAGCTGTACTACTCATAAGACAGTGTGGTGAAATGGCAATGTTGAAATCTGGAGTGAAAATATTGAAATTTCGCGAACTTACGAGCCTCATGAGGAACCGCGCAACGCAGGCTCGTTAAACAGTTATTTTTTGGCTTACTAATTGCAACATGTTTTGGCTCTTTCATGAATGATGTCATTGTCATGGTGAGCTGTCTCAGGTGATTTCGCAGTCACTGAGCGAAATCACTCCTTCGAGTCCGAATAACGCCATGACAGTGACATCATTCATGAGAAGGGTCCCAAAACCCCATGTTGAAAATTTGCAAAAATTCCCAAAATGCCTGAGATATGCAATAAAGTTGAACCCTCCTATCTAGCCCATTATACAGCTTACCGCATTTCTCAGTTCGTGGTCGCCTTTGAAGAGTGCAGACGTGTTCCCGGTCCACCAAGATCGTCACGCGAGTCCGGAGGTAAGTAGGGTGGGGTGTGGGGAGGCTGGCTGCGCAGTGGGTGGGTGCGGGATGTGGGAGGGGGCTCGGGAGGCGCCGTGGGACAGTTTTTGTTATACAGGGGTGAAAAAAAAAGCGTCGGCGGGACTGCTTGCCACGCTGGGGTGAGCTCCCAGCGCGCTGGCACAGACTTGGGGCGTTCAACCGACAGGGATTGGGCACCTCCGGTTGAAAACAACAATTGGCTACGCTTGCTACGCTGGGAGTCGGAAGCCGACGGGGATTGGGCACCCTCGGCAAATGAAGTGGACGCTTGTTCACAGGGCGGCCGAATTCCGCGGGTGATGGCAAATTCCATGGATATTTCCACGGTTTGCCGCATCCGCGGAATCGCTGAAAACTCGGGGCCCTGGTGTAGACTTTCTAGACTCTCACCCCGTGCAGACTCGGTTGTGATTAGCACCACTCACGGCCGGTCAGCACACCCGAAACATTTTGAGCTCGTCTCCCCCGGATAAGGAATCTCGCCTTCTGGATCAGTATGGAAGGAAGATCTATGCATCTTCCACACTGGGGATCAGGGCCCTAAATTATGTAGCACATATGGGGGATTACCAGAAGGCTGTCCTTACCCAGGCGGAATCTAAGATTGACTCCTTGTCTGACTCCCAAGTCAAGCAGGAGCTAGCTGACCTTGTCCGTTCTGCTCGTTCGGCCAGTCGTCACATTCTGAGGACGACCTACGATGCAGTGGACACCGCAGGACGGAGCTCCGCGTTCGCCGTAAGTCTTCGGCGTCACGCATGGCTTTGTGTGTCAGGTCTGGTCCCGGAGGTGCAGTCAGCAATTCAAGAAGCACCTTTCAGAGGTTCGGTGCTTTTCAGTGGTGATGTCAAGGACATCATCACCGACTTGCAGGAGAAGGGGACCGCCCTCAAATCTGTCTATTCCATGTACTGTCCTTTTCGCAGATGCAGCCGGCCTCAAGCGAAACCCCAGGGAAGGCGGGCCACTAAACGTCGGGCCCCCACAGCTGCCAGGCCCCCGCCGCCCATAAAAGCAGCGGGTGCCCCAGCTGCGGCGCTGCCTCATGCCACCTGACTCCTTCCCTCTCCCACCGCCTCCGGAATCCCCAGAGGAACCGGTAGGAGGGAGGTTCTCCCTCCACCTTCCGGGTTGGGAGAGGATAACATCGGATTCATGGGTGCTTCAGATCATAGCAGAGGAGCACTCTATAGAGTTTCTGCAGAAACCTCCACGTCACCCCCCCTCTGAACTCCTCTTACTCAAGGGACCATCTTCCTTTGGTCAGGGAAGAAATATCTGCTCTCCTCGTGAAGCAGGCCGTAGAACCCATGCCCCTTCAGCTTCACAGGACGGGTTGCTATTCCCATTTCTTCCTTGTACCAAAGAAGACGGGAGATCTCAGACCCATTCTCGATCTCAGCTCCCTGAACTTCTATGTGGAATACAAAAAGTTCAGGATGCTCTCCCTTCAAACCCTCTTGCCCCTTCTTCGGCCGGGCCAATAGCTTTGTGCACTGGATATGCAGGATGCCTACCTGCACATCCCCATTCGCCCTCGCACCGAAAGTACCTCAGGTTTGCGTTCCAGGAGGGACCATTACCAATTCCGGGCGTTCCCTTTTGGTCTTTCCTCAGCTCCCCGGGTTTTTACCAAATGCCTTGCGGTGGTAGCAGCCCACCTGCATACTTTGGGAGTTCAGGTTTTTCCCTACCTGGACGACTGGCTCCTGGCGGCCTCGTCCAGGGAGGAACTCCTGCATTTTCTTTCCCTCACCCAGCAGGTTTTCACTGGTCTGGGTATCACCATCAGCCATTCCAAGTCTCATCTGGACCCTTCCCAGAGACTCCAGTTCATCGGGGCAATCCTCGATATGACTGTGTGCAGGGCCTTCCTGTCTTCAGACAGGGGGGCCTCCCTCCAGTCCCAGATTTCCCTTCTTTCCGAACGCAGGAGGTTCCGGTGAGGTCGGTGCTCTGTCTTCTGGGGCTGCCATCCCGACGGTTCCGCGTGCGCACCTCCACATGAGGATCTCTCAGTGGACTCTCTGCTCTCAGTGGGATCAACTTGTAGACGACCTAGATCATCTGGTACTGATCTCCTCGCCGATGACAAGAGACTTGCAATGGTGGATGGTTCGAGAGAACCTGTTCCGGGGGGTCTCCTTCTTTCATCCTCCCCCCGCCCAGACTCTGACCACGGACGCATCAGGTGAAGATTGGGGAGCCCATCTGGGTCCTCACCGAACCCAGGGGTTATGGTCCTGCTTGGAGTTAGCTCTCCATATCAATGTGCTTGAGTTATGAGCAGTGCTGTATGCTCTCCAGGCCCTTCACCAATTCATCCTTTCTGGTCAGCTAGCTGTCCAAACAGACAACATGTGCGTGGTGTGGTACATCAACAAGCAGGGAGGGAATCGCTCCTACCCGCTGTGCAGGGAAGCGATGAGGGTCTGGGAATGGGCAACGCTTCACAACTTTCACCTCACGGCGTGCCATGTTCCGGGAGTCGACAATGTCCTGGCAGACAAGCTAAGTCGTTCTTCGGCTCTGCCACATGAGTGGGAACTAGACCAAAAAGTTCTAAAAAGCATTTTCCAGATTTGGGGGACTCCACAGATAGACCTGTTTCACCTCTTCCCAAAACGCAAAGCTTCCAACCTTTTGCTCGCTTGCTCCAGAGCGAGGTGCTTTCTGGAGCGACGCTGTATCTCTAAGTTGGAAGGACAGATTCTGCCTGTGCTTTCTCCCAATTCCTCTGGTCCCTCGTGTGCTGCAGAAACTGGCATTGGAAGGAGCGAGAATGATTCTGATCGCTCCTTTCTGGCCCAGGCAAATCTGGTTCTCTCTTCTACAACAATACTCAGAGGTTCCTCCTCTTCCTCTTACTTTATCTCGAGGATTGCTGACCCAGGATCAGGGGACCCTGGTCCATCCAGGACTCAAGTCTCTTCAACTTCATGCATGGCTCCTGCAGACCTAGCCCAATCCCATTTTGGCGTCTCTCCTAAGGTGGCCGAGATTCTGGTGGAGGCTAAAAAAACCTCCACTAGGTCCACCTACGCTATGAAATGGAAAAGATTTTCCATTTGGGCTGCCTTCAGGAATGTGGAGCCTTTCTCCTGTCCTGTGGCCATTCTGCTTGATTATTTGCGTCATCTTTTCGACCTGGGTCTCAGTCACTCCTCTTTGAAGGTTCACATGGCGGCTATTTCAGCCTACCATGTTCCCTTCGCTGATAAAGCATTTGCCCAATTGGAGGTATCCAAGACCTTTCTCAGAGGGGTCCTTCATCTCAGGCCCCCCTGTTCGGACTCCAGCTCCCCCTTGGGACTTGAACTTTGTCCTCGAGAAACTTACCCTTCCTCCTTTTGAGCCTGCGGCTTCCGCAGACTTGAAGTTCTTATCGTAGAAGATGCTCTTCTTGGTGGCCATTACTTCTGCTTGCAGAATTTCCGAGCTCCAGGCCCTTATGTGCAAAATCCCTTATCTGATTTTTCACAAAGAACGAGTAGCTCTTCGCACGAATCCTAAGTTTCTCCCAAAAGTGGTAGTGGAGTCTACCTTAAATCAGTCTATTGAATTACCTGCCTTCTTCACGCAGTACTCCAACCAAAGGAGAATACTTGCTCCATACCATGGATGTTCACAGGATTCTGAGATACTACACCGATAGGACGAAGGATCTCAGAAAGACTGATCAGTTGTTCGTCTCTTTTGCTTACAAAAGGGAAGGCAATGCCTATCAAAGTGGTTGGCTCATTGCATCACTTTCTGTTATGACAAGTACAACAAGATCCTACCGGGTCAAGTCAGAGGTCACTCCACTCGTGGAGTAGCAGCCTCTGCGGCTTGTTTCAAGAATGTGTCTGTGGCAGACATCTGTGCTGCCGCCACTTGGGCTTCCGTCCACATCTTTACTAAACATTACAGTTTGGACATTGCCTCTCGCCGTAGAGCAGGCTTCGGGTTAGCTGTCTTGCAAGGCCTCCTATCTTGAGGTTTGCAACGTTATTTGCTACTTCTTGGAGTAGTTCCTCCTCCCGGTGCCTTTCATTTGTTCCAGACTGCTTGGGATTCTGTCCTATATGTAATTACCTACTGCAAGAGCCCTCTCGAAGTAAGATAGTACAGTTACGTAAGAACTTATCGTAACAGTAGATCTTCGAGAGAGGCTCTTCTGATAAACAACTCTTCCCGCTCTCCATCCCCTAGGCTTTTCAGCTCCTTTTACATTGAAATATCTGCTTCTCTCGTCCGGGCCTTCCGAGCCTGTGGCGGGAAAGAACTGGAAGGCGGGTGTCTGGGACCGCCCCTTTATACCGGCGTCGTCTGATGCCGGTCACCTGACGTGGGGCAGTCCCCCCAGGGACTGCTAGCTAGAAATTTTTCCGTGGGGTCCTGCCGACATCAGTCCTATATGTAATTGCCTACTATATGTAATTACCTACTGCAAGAGCCTCTCTCGAAGATCTACTGTTACGGTAAGTTCTTACGTAACTGTACTGTCTTCGAGGGGATCTCAATCATCAGGTCCGCTTTCCCTCCCACCATCCCTCTTCTTAGGACTGTTGTCTAGGAACTGGCTGTCTGGTGTATCCAGCCGTTCATATGGGTCTAGGCACCCCCCTCTCTCTCTCTCTCTCTCTCTCCTCGGTCCTCCATTGCTAGAGCTTTGCTCCCTTCGTCTCTAGGGGAAAGAACTGAGGAGGGGAGTGAGGCCACTTATGCCTTTATAGGATTGGTGACATAGATGGCATGGGTGGCCCCAGTTGTACTGCTGAAAATCTTCGATGTGGATCCTGCTTCACCGACGGTGAAATTCCTGTGGTGTGACCGAATGACAGAGATACCCTTGAAGATCTACTGTTACGGTAAGTTCTTTTACGTAATTGTTCTTTCTAGTGACTTGCCATTAAAGAAGGTGCTTCATTGATGGATGGAACCCAGCAAGTTGCTCAAAGGAGTTCCCTTCCTGATCCCTTCCCTTCATCAGATCCTCATCACTGACGCTTCAGAGATGAGCTGGGGGCACATCTGGGGCCTCACCAGACCCAAGGTACATGGACCACAGTGGAGAGTTCCCTCCACATAAACGTCCTAGAGATGAGGGACATTCTGTATGGCATGCAAGCTTTCCAGGATTACCTGTCCCTGGGGCCTCTGCTAGTGCAGGCGGATGACATCAGTGTGGTACACTACATAAGCAAGGGGGGATTCATTCATACCTCCTGTGCAGAAAAGCGATGAGAGTTTGGTACTGGGCTCTAGAACACGGTCTAGAACTGTCAGCAGTCCATGTCCCAGGTGCCCAAAACATCTTGGCAGGCAGAATAAGCCAGTCGCAGTCCAGAATGGACGAGTGTGAGCTGGTGACCTCAGTAGTGGAAGACTTGTTTGACAGGTGAGGTCGTCCAGAGTTGGATCTCTTTGTGTCCCCAGTCAACACAGAACTGCCACTTTTCTGCTCGCTCCCTTCAGGGCTTGGAGTTTTCTGGCAAGATGTGTTGTCCCTCTTTTGGAAAGGGAGGTTCCTCTATGCCTTTCCTCCCTTCCTTGTGTTTCAGGGGGTGTTCATCAAGCTTCAGATGTAAGGACCGACTCTGATACTCATTGCTTCCTTCTGGCCTTGTCATACCTGTTTCCCCTTTCAGCAGCAGTTGGTGATAGAACCTCACATTACTACTACCCCTGTTCAAAGGCTTGCTATCACAGGAGCAGGGCACCCTGGTCAATCATGACCTCGAGTCACTGTCTTCATGCTTGGCTCCTAAAGAGATGGCCATGGCTAGATCTGGAGTATCCCAAAGGTGACTGACACCCTAGTGGTTGCTAGGAAGCCCTCCACCAGGGCCACGTGTTCCATGAAATGGAAGCGTTTTGGTCTGTGGGCTGCTTCCCATCCCTTGGATCCTTTCATTTGTCCAGTGAATCAGATTCTAGAGTACTTGCTGTCCTTCTCAGACTCTGGACTGCAATACTTCTCCATTAAAGTGCACCCGGCTGCCACTTCGGCTTTCCTTGTGTCTGCTGATGGCCATATGGTGGCTAAACTGGAGGTGTACCATATGTTTTTGAGAAGCATTCTTCAGTTGAAGCCTCCCATCTGCACTCCAGTCCCAACTTGGGACTTGAATTTTGTTCTTGAGAAACTAACGTTGGCTCCCTTTGAGCTGGCTGCGACTTGTGAACTAGGCTTTCAGTTGTGGAAAGCATTATTTTTAGTTGTTTTTACTTCTGCTCAAAGGATCTCAGAGCTTCAGGCTTGTATGTGTGAGCCTCCTTAATTGATTTTCCACAAAGACAGTATCTTTGCGTACCATCCCCAAGTTCTTGCCAAAAGTGGTGTCTTGAGTTTATTCTGAATCGAACCATCCACCTGCCTCTTTATTTTCCTGAAGCATGCTAATCCAGGGGCGGTATTGCTCCATACATTAGATGTACATAGAATACTCCGATATGTTCACCATACGAGGGCCTGCAGGAAGTCCTTGCGGCTTTTTGTTTCCTTCGCCCCAGGGAAAGGGGGCATACTGGTAGCTAAACAGTGGCTGTCTAAATGGTTGGCCAACTGTATTAGGTTTTGTTACAGGAAGTATAGTAAGGAACTTTCTGGGGATGTGTGTGACCATTCAGCCATAGGCATGGGCACTTATGTTGCCTGTTTCTGGAATGTGTCAGCTGCAGAAATATGTGCTGCTGCCACCTGGAATACTGTTCACACTTCACCACTACAGTCCTCTTCAACATGTTCGTTAGTGACATTGGTGAGGGAATGCAGGGCAGGCTATGTCTTTTCGCAGGTGAGACAAATCTATGTGGGAGGGTGGATAGTGATGAAGGAATAAGGGATATGCAGAGGGACCTACAGTAACTAGAGGGGTGGTCAAAGGTCTGGCAGTAGAAATTCAGTGCCAGAAAGTGTAAGGTACTGCACTTAGGGAAAAGGAACCCCAAGATGGAGTACTGGATGGGTGGGGTAAGACTTGGTACTACAGAAGAGGAACGGGATCTAGGAGTTATCAATAACTCCCTCAAACAGGCCAGTGCAACAAGGCCTACAGCAAGGCAAACAGGATGCTGGGGTGTATCGGGAGGGGTATTGCTAGCAGAAGAAGAAGAAAAGTAATACTTCCCCTGTAGACATCCCTGGTGAGGCCTCACCTGGAGTTCTGCGTCCAGTTCTGGAGCCCTCACCTCAGAAAGGACAGAGATGGGTTGGAAACAGTGCAGCACAGAGTGACAAAAATGATTCTGAGCCAGCAGGGCAGATTCTATGAGGAGCACCTAAAGGCACTAAATATGTATTCACTGGAAACCAGAAGGGAGAGGGGAGATACTGTACGATAGAGACCTTCAAGTTCCTTAAAGGAATTAGCAGGGTAAATGGGGTAGAATTATTTACCCTGAATACCAACTCAAAGCCATGTGGTCACGAGTGGAAATTAACAGGATGGAGGTTCAGAAGGGATGTGAGGAAGTACTTCTTTACAGAAAGGGTGGTGGAACCTTGGAATAGTCTGCCGGCCGAGGTGGTAGTTGCAAACTGTCAGGGGATTCAAGCAGACATGGGATAGAATGAAGGGAATAGTGGTCACCTGGGGTCACAAGACCAGGGATGGGGATAGGACAGTGAGGGTTAGTTAGTACCCTGGAGGAACAATAGGTTCCAGGGAAGGTTCCAGAGGTGTATCTTTTTTTGCGACTTGTGATACGAAGAAAGATTCTTCTTTTGTGTCATGAGTCATAAGAAAGATTTATAATCTTTAAAAAAAAAAAAACATTTCAAGGGCATTTCTCCAACAGTTAAGTGCAGAACCCAGCTAACGGGAATCCCGATAAGCAAGAGACATGTTGGTCACTGTACAGAATGTCATTTTTATGGCTTTTATCCTCCCAAGCGCCATCCCCGTGATGAATATACGTTTCCCTGGTGTCTAGTAGCATCCCCACCCTCTGATCCCGGCCCCTGTAATGATTTTCTTTATCTCTAGTTTCTAGTGGCACCCCGTCACCCTCCGATCGCCGTCCCCATTAATCTTGTGCCTTTCCCTGGTGCCTAGTGACACAGCCCACCCTCTGATTGCTGTCCCCATGAAGAATGTACATTTCCATAGTGTCTAGTTGCACCCCACCCATCACCATCCCATTTGTTATATTTCCCTTGTGTCTTGTGGTCCCCCACCCTCCGATCCTGGTCCTCGTAATGATTTTTTTTTATTCCTGTGTTTAGTGGCACTCCCACTCTCTGATCACTGTCCTGACCTGAAATAAAGAAAACAGTCCCTCGCTGATCTGATCCACCACCACCACCTCCCACTCAGCACCCACCACCCCACACCCCCCAGTACATCCCCACACACCCTCACTCACCTCAGCAGATGCCAGGGTGAAGATCCACTTTGCGATCGAAGACTCATCTTGCTGCTGGAACTGCTGACTGCAATATGAGAAACTAAGGTAAGTGTGGTTCAGTGTATTTCAATGGGTTTTTCAACTTTGATGCATAACTTAGCCATTTTGAGTGTTTTCACCCCAAATTTTCAACATGGCTTTTTTTTTTTTTTGCAAACCCACCTCATGAACAATATCAGTGGAATTACACAAATCCATCTGGAAAGACGATTTCATGTTCGTTGGTGAAATCACCCTTCGGGCAGGATTTGAAAATCTTCACTGCCATTGTTCATGAGGTGAGGTCATAAGAAGGGTATGTTTAAAATTTGAGGCAAAATATGTAAAAATGCCAAACTTATGCACATCCGTTGACATTTTGCTATGCTCGCTCGTAACTCCAGTAATTTTAGGTATTTTGACCTCGAATTTTTTTTTAAGATAGCCATATTTTTACACCACCTAATGAATGCGACAGCTGTCATTTTTCAAATCCTGGCCAAACTGTGCTTTCACACCTGTGGCGTGGAATGATGTTGCAGTGGCATGGAATCACGTTTTGGTAGGGATTTGGAAATTTTCAGTACCAGGTTCATGAGGTGCGGTAATAAGAAGGCTATGGTGACAAGTTGGTTGCAGTTTTGCTAAAATACATATACGCATCTATGGGGGATAGGCGCGCAGGGCTAAGAGGGCCCTGTGCTCCCACAGGCAAGTAAGGATACGATTACACTATCTAAAATATTGTGGATTGATGGGACCGTGCCCTGTGCTCCCTTAGGCAAATAATAGTATGATGATACTATCTCAGAAAGTAAGGGAATTTTTTGCAAAAAACTTAGTTACTGCACTAGTTAGGGTTAAAGCAACAAAAGTAGAGAAATGTGGCGACAGGCGTGGGGTGTGCCTTGGGGTTGTCAACCCTAACACTCACTCCATTCTCATATACTGTATGCGTCTCAGCTTGTATACTCATGGAATGGGGTGAGAGTTAGGGTTGACAACCCCAAGGTGCACCCTACGCCTGTTGCCTGCAGGATGGGGGTGGGGTGTTAGGGTTGGAACCCCTAATGCCACATTTCCTTACTTTTGTTGCTTTAACCCTAACTAGTGCATTGATTACATTTTTTTGCAAAGAATATATCTGTATGTGTGTGTGTGTGTGTGTGTGTGTGTGTGTGTGTGTGTGTGTAGATATATAGTTATAAATATGCTGTATTCTTCACTGTGTTTTTTTGTTTTTTTTTTAAGCAATAATCCACGACAGGATGTGGGTCATGGTGGGATTTACCCACGCCTGGTGTGGTTTGGTCATGAGGTCACAGGCCAAGTAAGTAAACCACACTAGAATGTACAAAATGTACATGTACTTGCTGGAGGAGAGGAAGGACTGGGTGACATGATAGAAACATTCAAGTACCTCAGGGGTATAAACAAAGTGCGTAGGGGAGGCATCTTCCAGTATAGTAAGAGTATAAGAACAAAGGGGCATGAAATGAAATTAGAAGGGGGCAGGTTGAGGGGAAAAGTGAGGAAGTTTTTCTTAACAGAGGGTAGTGAATATGTGGAATAGCCTCCCACAGGAGGTAGTGGGAGTGAGGACAGTGGAAGGATTTAAACATTCCTGGGACAGGCATAGGGGAACCTTAGAGGCGGTGAAGAGTGGGATGAGGCCAGTGACCAGGTAGGGTCAGTAGCCGCACAAGTGTAGCGTTACGGGCAGACTGGATGGGCCTAGCAGTCCTTATCTGCCGACAGTTTCTATGTTTAGAAGTGGGTAGCTCAAATCATAACCCATACCGTGCAGTGGATTATTGCGCTTATACAGTGTCTTCTAATAAAATCATTTTTAAAAAGGTTTTTAATGCTTTTTTATTAATTGTGCTCTCTCCTTATTATATAGCCCTTTTTGCTAGGCAGATTATCGCTGAAGTAGTCCCCCTGCCTACTCCCCACACATACAGAGAGACACAGAGGATTGTGTATGAGCAGTCATACATAACAAGGATATTCTTGTATCGAGGTTTCCTTGGTAACAGATGACCCTAGTGCTTTGGTGCTCGAGGGTGCTCTGTTACCAAGGGAACCATGAAGATACAAGAATTTCCTTGTTTTGTATCTGACTGCTCATACACAATCTTTTATAGTATATGGACAGTCACAGCATAGAAAATCACACCAAAACAGCTGGAGAAGACAACAGAGAATAGAAATTTTAACATTTTGTATTTTTTAACTGACACGGTGTGCCGCAGATGTTTCCGCAAGTTCAAGTTTAAAAAAAAAAAAAAGGCAATTTTCAGCTTAACTGGATTGAGGAAAGCAACTATGTGGCAGCATTCCAAGTTGTTATGCTGCAGTAGTGACATAGCTAGTGCAGCATAACAGCTGTGATGACATTAGCTACTGCAGCATAACAACTCCATTCTAGTTATGGATTTCTATCCATAACAACATTCTACTATGCACTATACAAAGCTGCTGACATGGTGGAGTTCTGGGTGTCTGTGTAGTCGTGGTGGGAACCCTGATGGGAACTTCTCATAGTTTTTCTGAGAGAGCGTGGTGCGACTGTTGACGGGCTGCTGTACCTCAGGGTCTGCTTCTGGGTTGACTTTGGCTGCTGCGGTGGAAAGTAATGCTTTGAGTCGGCAAAATGTATAATTCTTTTCTAGTTCTGATCGGGAAGGCAGTGTGTTTTTATGGAGGACATCTGGCCAGTTATCGTGAAGGACCATGCAGTGTGGGCTTGGCAGCTGATGTTGTGGGGAACACAGGAATGGAACAGAACTGAGTCAAAAGTGCAACAAAGTAGACAGGTGAGGTGGGTGGAAGCAGTCGTGGGGATTGAGTTCAAAAACACTGTTTTGACTCACTGATATTGGGTTCAGGAGTGCTTTATGAACTTATTTGACTTTTTACACGAGTGTTGCACCGGGAGTTGTCGTTCATTGTCCCATTGTTTGGTATTAGGATGGCTGTGCGGTTTTCAGCAGTTCTGAGAGGCCGGGGTTTTACTTTTCGTTTTTGTTTTGATTATCAGGCTCTTTAGGTTGCTGAATCTTTATCCGTGGGTTATTTTAAGATTTACCCATGGGTAAAGATCCCAGTTAGCCAGTCACATTCTTAGAAAATATGAACCCATCATATAATGTGTTTTGTTTGTTATACTAGGACAGAACTCCATTGAGCAGTGCTCATTTACAAGGAGGTACTGGATAGGATACAGAATACAGATTTAGAACAGAGATGGCGTAATGTAGCTGCATTTCAGTTTTGCAGAAAATATCAAGGCAGTTGCATTACGTAAGCAATAAGAGACGACAGGGTGTGTGCTAGACAGTTCTATCGCATGGCTAGGAGGCGTAGTGAGGCCCAAGGCTGCAGGTCAAGTGTTCTAGCCATGTATTAGAACTAACACACACCATGGAGTGTCTTATTACGTTTATGAAATGGGCATCTAAATTTTAGATGCATGTTGAAATTAAAATTATGATTCACTAATAAAAAAGTGAAATTTTTGTCTTTGTTTTACATAAAATAGTTCCTCCACCTGGATATGTTGGTTTTTTTTTTTTTAAACTTGACTTTTGTCCTACTGTGGCTACCAGAATTGTAGATTTGTTTGGTTGTCATGGCTCCCGTCTCTCTCTCTCTCTCTCTCTCTCTCTCTCTCTCACACACACACTTCAGTTGTTTGTTCCAGACAAGAGGAAAACGAGAGTGGGCAGCGTGGTGGCCGTAACTGTCATGTAATGAACAGAGCAGTGTGGCAGTAACTGTGAGAAACCGAGCTGCTGTGAGAACAGAGCTGTATAGAAGGCAAAGAAGTCACGGAAGAAAGTATTTATTTTTAATAGTTTGGGGTAAACCGAATTTGAGGTCTGTGTGTGGGAGGGGATTTATCTACTGTGTGGTGCCTCTGGTTTCTATCATGCAGCTGACAGAGGTAGCAAGTGGTCGGGGCAGCAAATGAGCAGGCCAGCAATGTAGATAGAAAACAGTGTAGTGGTTGCTTGAGGAGAAGTGAATTGTTTTAAAAAAAATTTTTAGGTATTAATTTGCAGATTTTTATTTATTTTACTTCAGGTTCAGTAAGAGAGTGAGTGGGTGGGCAGTAAGAGAGCGAGGGAGCAGGCAGACGGAAAAGAGGTCATGGTAGGCTGGCACAGTGATTTAAAACATTGGTAGTGCATCCTGTTTGCCAGGACTAGTTGTAGCCATGCATCAGACACTTCTAACGCATGGCTACTGACTAATCATATTGCTTAAAATGTCCTGGCCATTTCATAAATCAGTTTATCAGAAAGAGGTATTTTGCATATGGCCCACTGGCTTAGTGATACCGCTACTGATCAGAGCACTGGCAGCCTGATTTCTGGAATGAGCTTGGGCCATCCAAGCCAACAGTTATGGAGCAGGAGCTTCCCAGAGGATGCTGTCACACTCCAGGGAGGAAGGGTCATCACTGCTGCTGCTACACTGCCTCGTGTGAGACCACAGGTGGGAGTGCTGTCAGAAGTGAAAGTGGATGGGGGGGTGTATAGATCAAGGCCCATGTGGAGGATGCTTGAGGGCTTCCGATTGGGCCTCCTAACACACTGATGTCCTCAAGTGATGGAAGTGAAAAATCTAAGGAACAAAATCCTGCCTCAGAGCACAGTGACACAAGGCATGCTACTGCCCACTGCAGTGGGAACCCATGGAATCTCTGCCTCCATGGCCTATAGGAGGGTTGGCTCTAGTTGGGCTAGACCCTGCCACAAAGGGGTAAGAGTGTGGGGTTGAAATCCCCCTTTAGGTAAGTAAGAGACAGAGACCATGGGGATTGTGCTGGTCCCAACCTGCTGATGGGGGCAGAGGTAAGATAAAATGCAAATTTAATTTGTTTGCTTTTTGCAAATAAGTCCTCTTTGTCAGCGTTGACAGTTTCTTAATAAGACTTTGGAAAGAGATCCCAAATGTGAGGGGGGCTGCTGTGCTCTTCTTGATGCAGTTCTGTCCTGGAAAACTCCTGTCCAGAAGAAGCCAGAAGGTGAAGGAAGGAAACATATTCAATTCAGTGCTTCAGAGTAACTGGTAACTGGTATTTTTCTTTTAAACTTAGATTGTAGGCTTGTAGTGACACTATACTTTCTTTCTGTGTTGTCTTTACTTATAATTGTTTTTGGGCTGTTGAAAATTTAAAAAATAGTGGTGGTGTAATTCTGTGCTGTCTTTAATTGCTGCAAATTTTGTCCCCTCACCCCTTCCCCAACTCTTAATTATATGCCCTGATAAATCTGATTGACAGGAGCTAAACACAGGGTATAGTAAGAGGTGTGAAGTAGGAGGGCATAAGGAAGAAGACCACCCTCAGCACGACAAGTGTTTTGACTCATTTATTTATTTATTGGTTTTTTCCTTAAAAATATATATCTGAGGATCAGTTACAGGATTTTTAATACTGTAAATAAATAAAAAGAGAACTAAGAGAGCTTCAGTAGCAGATAAGTAGTGGAATTGCAGTATAATTTGGGGAGTGGTGCAATGTAGTGGCTGTGGGCAGCCATATTCAGGCAGACCTTTGGACACTGAGGTGCTGCCCTATCTGCATGCATCTCCTCGACTGAGGGATGAGGAGCCAGACTCAGAGCGGAAGTAAACTGGGTCAGGAGTACCATCACCCTGTCCAGGAACCACCCAGTCCAATGCAGCTGCCTCAAAGGATGCCGAGAACGAGGAGCACTTGGATGACAGTGGGCTCAGGGAGGTTAGAGCAGTCAGGCAGAGCACATCCCAGATCCTATTCCTCTCAAGAACTCATATGCCACACTGGCAAATGAGGACACCAAATAGAGGTACCCAGGGAAGTGGAAGGAAAGGATGTGGAGGTTAGGCAAGGAGGTGACCTCAGTGGGGAAAGCAGTGGACCCCAGAGGAGGAGGAAGAATCCTGGTGGGGACTCCATCATAAGAGGGATCCAGCTAGGAACACAGGAGGGAGGACAGGGAGGTGAGGTGCTCACCAGGTGCCACGGCATGGAGGGATGGAAGGAAGATACTGGGGATCACTGGGAAGGCAAGACAGGAGGGTGAGCTGGATGTCATTATCCACCTAGGTACTAATGACTTGGCAAATGGGGAGCCAAAGGAAGTTCAGGAAGAGTTTAGGAAACTGGGGAGGTTCTCAAGCAGTGCTACTTGTCACTTTCTCAGAAGTACTACCTGTGAGAGGCAAGGGAGAGCATAGGAGTGCATGCACCAGGAACTTTAACTCATGGTTGAAGAACTGGTGCTGTGAGGAAGGGTTTGGATTCATTGGTGACTGGGGACCCATCTGGAGGGATGGAGATTTGTTCAAGCCTGACGGCCTGCATCCATCCTGGAGGGGAATCCAAGCACTCAATGATAAGTTTAAATGCTACATTGACAAGCATTTAAACTAGCAAAGGGGGGTGGCAGGCCAGCAAGGATGGTACCTACTTGCTCACCCCCACAGCTAGTAATGGAACCAGTGAACCAGAGGAGGGCTATCTCTGCAAAGCAGTGTGCAAAAGTTGAGATTAGTGTCCAAAAGGTGGATAAGCAGAAAGGGCAAAATTCAGCAGAAGGGCAGACAGCAAGGAGAACCAGGGATAAATGACAACCAAGGAAGGGGCTGGAGTAGAACAGTGAAGCAGTCTAGGGAGGTCAAATCATGGAAAGCCATGTGTGCAAATGCCAGGAGCCTTAGCAACAAGATGGAAGATCTGGAGGCTGTCATGGTACAGTCAGACCTGGACATTGTGGCCATCACTGAAACCTGGTGTAATGATAACCATGACTGGGAGATGGCCATACCTGGCTACAACATATTCAGAAGAGACAGAGCAGGCAGGAAGGGAGGAGGAGTGGCACTGCATGTGAAAAATGACATAAGGGCCACACAGATCCAGGAGGAACAAAATGGGGGAGAGATACTGTGGGTTAAGCTGGAAAGGAAAATGGGGCCAGCCATCCGCACAGGTGTGGTCTATAGACCACCAGCCCAGGAGGAAGAAACAGATAGGGGTTGATGCTAGCCATCCAAAGGATGGCTGACAAGGGTGAGGTAGGTACTGGTTGGAGACTTCAATATACCAGATGTGACTGGAGCATCCCAGCAGCAGCATCAACTAGGAGCAGATTTATCCTGGACTCTCAGGTGCCTTCCTCAAGCAACTGGTCATGGAACCAACTCGCAGAAGGCAATACTGGACCTTGTGCTCACAAACAGGGACAGTGTGATGGGGGTAACAGTGGGGAGCACCTGGGTAACAGTGACCACCAGTCATTGTGGTTTGAAATCACAGAAAGAGCAGAACCAAACCACACAAAACACGTATTCTGGATTTTAGGGGGCAGACTTTGGGAAAATGGGAGATGCTTGAAAGAGGCATTAAGGGGAATGGGACAGGAATCAGGGATTGAGGAACAGTGGGCAGTATTTAAAATGGGGATTATAAGAACAACAGAATTATGCATTAAGCAGGTTAGCAAGAGGAAAAGAAAGAGAGACCAATATGGTTTTCCAAAGAGGTAGCAAAGAAAGTGAAAGCCAAAAAGACTGCATTCAGGCAATACAAAAATACACAGGCAGAAGGGGATAGGGAGAAGTACCAGGAGAAACAAAGGGAGGCAGGGAAGTCAGTAAGGAAGCCAAAGCTCAGGACAGAAGAACACATTGCAAAATCAGTGGTTAAAGGGACAAAACCTTTACAGGTACATAAGTGAAAAAAGAAGGACAAAGGGAGGATAGTTAGACTGAAGGGGAGGATGGGAGCAGCGTGGAGGATGACAACAGTAAAGCTGACATATTGAACAGGTATTTCTGCTCAGTCTTTACTAAGGAAGAGGGGGTAATGGGTCTGAAGGGAGTACAAGGGTGAGAATGGTGCAGAAATGGACACAAGTCCCTTTACACGAAAGGGTCCTGAAGGAACTGGAAGTAATAAGAGTTGACAAAGCAATGGGGCCAGATGGGGTGCACCCCAGGGTCCTAAAGAACTAAGAGAGGTGGTGGTGAACCTCTGGCTATCCTGTTCAGCCAATCACTGGAAACAGGGAGGTACCCAAGACTGGAGGACAGCAGATGTAGTCCCCTTATACAAAAGTGGGAACAAAGAGGAAGCAGGAACTACAGACCAGTCAGCCTCACCTCGGTAGTGGGAAAGATCATGGAACTACTGAAGAGAGATTGGTGGAACATCTGGTTGTCAATGGACTACAGGACCCAAGGCAGCATGGTTTCACCAGGGGGAGGTCATGTCAGACCAACCTCATTGAATTTTTTGACTGGGTGACTAGGGAGGTGGATCAGGGGAGGGCAGTGGACATGGCCTATCTGGACTTCAGCAAGGCCTTTGACACTATGCCACATAGAAGACTATTACACAAACTGGGGAATATGGGTGTGGGCAGGACAGTAGTGTGGTGGGTAGGTAACTGGCTGGGTGGCAGGACACAGAGGGTGGTGGTAAATGGCTGTCACTCCACAGAGGGAAGAGTGACCAGTGGGGTACCACAGGGATCAGTGCTGGGACCGGTCCTATTCAACATCTTCATCAGTGACATTGCACAGGATCTAGAAGGCAGAATTTCACTGTTCGCTGATGACAAAGCTCTGTAACAGAGTAGACACACCAGAGGGTGTAGACAGAATGAGAAGGGACCTGCAGAAACTTGAAGAATGGTCAAGGGTTTGGCAGTTGAAATTCAATGCAAAGAAGTGCAAGATAATGCATATGGGGCACAAAAACCCTGGCACAATATATCAGTTGGGGGGTGAGGATATAGCATGCACCAAGCAGGAAAGGGATCTTGGGGTTGTCATCTCTGATGACCTCAAGGTAGGGAAACAGTGTGACAAGGCATCAGGTAAAGCAAATAGGATGCTGGGATGTATAGGCAGGGGCATCACCAGCAGGAAAAGGAGGTCATAATTCGCTATACAAGACACTAGAGAGGCCCCACCTGAGTACAGTGTACAGTTCTGGAGACCATACCTACGTAAGGACATAGACAGGGTAGAGAAGGTTCAGAGGAGGGCAACAAAGATGGTGCATGGGTTGCATCACAAATCCTATGAAGACAGGTTGAAGGAAGGAACATGTACTCCCTGGAGGAGAGGAGGAGAGGGGATATGATAGAGACATACAAGTATCTTACAGGGAGGAACAGGGTGCAGGAAAACACTATTTTTAGCGAAAAAGATGTTTCAGGACCAGCGGGCATGGGATGAAGTTGGAGGGAGGACGATTCAGAGGAAACATGAGAAAGAATTTCTTCACAGAGCGGGTGGTGGACAAGTGGAACACCCTGCCAGAGGAAGTGGTGGGGGCTGAAACAATCCAGGGATTTAAGAATGCATGGGATAGATATAAAGGAATTCTAGAGGTCAGGGGTAAGGGGAAATAGACTTCTAGGAAAACAAACTGAACTTACAAGCTCAAATGGGCAGACTAGGTGGGCCATAGGCCCTTATCTGCCGACACTGTCTATGTATCTATGTATCTATGTTGGTGGCCATTATATTGACGAGTAGGGTTAGCAAGAGACAGGCTCTGTCAGTGGACATTTTATGTCTCACTTTCTTAAGGACAAAGTGATGCGGTTCCTTTGCATGGTGGTTTCTGTCTTTTATCTCAGCTAGTCCATCACTTTGCCTTGGTCTTTTTTTGGTCTTCATGCTTCCAGAAGTGAGGTGGTGCATTAAAACCTTGATTTTTAAAAGGGTTCTTAGGGCTTGATCCATAAGTGGAGCGGTAACTATTACACACCCATGTAGATACTATGTACGTGTCGATATGCGCATTCCCAGTGACCTGGCAGGATACATGGATCCACAGCAATCAGTATGCCAGGGATGCAGTGGTTCACGGAATTGTTTGTGCACAGGGTACTGCAGCTGATCCACAGTCCTGGAAGCCTTAAGTCTTGGACAGTGAGCAACACCCAGACCTATGCAGGCAAGAGTGCTGCAGTAGTGTTGGCGTGCACCGCGTACAGAGCACGTAGGCATGTGGCAGGCTGAGTGAGAAGTTGTGGTCTGCTGTATCCCTGGACACCATGGATGTATGGAGACACCTGAATGCCCCCACCAGTGCCCCCCCCCTCACAACACCTCCACATACCCTCCCCCAGCACAACACCCCCTGCCGTCTCCATAAACTAACTATGGGCACATACACCCCACACTCTCCCTGTACCTCCCCCCTCTGGGGCACAACACCATCTCTGTACTCTCCCCCTCCCCCGGATGAGGGCACAACATCCTCTGCCCACCCTGTACCTCCTCACCCAGTGAGCACCCATCTCTGCAAAAGGTCCCTGACCCAGGACCACTGCAGGCCGTTCGAGGCCACTATCAATGGAGCATCGGAAGTACCCGGCTCCTTCTGCAGGTCCTTGACCTCTGTGCACAGGCTGACCATGCACTGTAGGTACTTAGGCCCTGCCCATGCCTGGCGGATGTGCCGTTGCTTGAGGCCACAGACCCCGGTGAGTCCTTCCATAAGTCTGCAGCCAGCCGATTCTGCTGTCCATAGGCACACCATTCAGTTTCCTGTGGTGTTGTCGGCTATATAGTGCATGCAGGCTTCATCTGGGAGGGGGGGGGTTGCACTCGTATACCCACTTCGACATTCGTGTCTGGTCTGCTGTGTGCCTGGACATGCTCTGTGTCACTGGCGTCTTCCTCCAGCTCTGGGTCCCTTGGGTCTCCTGGATGTCCTTGTTCTGCTGTGTGTCTGGGTCTCTTGGTTGTTTTGTCTGTCCTGTGTGTGTAGGGGCTCTTGTGTCTCCAGGATGTCCAACATCTCTCTGAGCATGGGACCTGTTGGGGGAAGGCGAGGGGTTACATGTGTATCCTTGGGCCCATGGCATGTGGGTCTGTGTGATACAAAATGAGTGCCTACCTGTGTCTCATGTTCCTTCTTCTGAGGCTTCCTCATCGTTTTGGGAGGTGCATCACCTGTGGGTACAATTGTTGGTTTGCACCTTTCAGTATACCTACTCATCCCAGCCACGGCCCCTATGTGCCACATGCCTGTACTCACTCTCCAGCATGTCAAGCCCATCGTCCCCTTCAGCCTGCTGGCTGATGGTGTTGGCCAGCAGTGGTGTCCACATCTGTCAGCTTCAGATTGTTCCTGGGCTAGCCCCCGCCCATCGCTTCACCGCCCCACGCATGTCGCACCACTTGTCTTTGAGGCACTAATGGCCTGTGGCGTATTCCCCGCAGTGTTGACTGCATCCTGTATTCTTATCCATATGAGGTGTTGTGGGTAGGCATTCCCTTCAGTGCACCTGTGCCAAACAGGGTTGTGTACTCACGCTGTCCTCAGTGGCCAGAATGATGCCTCCTTGGTGGTGAAATTAGGTGTCTCTTGCCATGTACTGTTGGCGTGCAGAATCCCTCTCTTGGCCAGGTATGACTGGGTCTTTTGATAGTGGTGGTGTCCTAGTAGCAGCGGTGCGGCTGGTGTCTGCCTGTTGCCGGTTCACACCTTGTGCTTCCATAGTTTAAATTTCATGTAATGGCCCATGGGCAGCAGGCCAGCCCCTTTTGTGGCGTGATCAAGACGCCTTTCGTGGGCAGAGGCCATGCCACATGTGTACCTAACCCTGCCCTTTCTCTCCCTTGTGTAGGTCCCTGTACACCTGGTGGTCACGCCCCTGCCTTTTGAAGATTGTACTGATTGTGCAGACAGTGTACACCATGCACCAACGCACCTGCTATGCATGCCATGACCGCTCATTCCACACATTTATGTGGATCAAGCTCTTAGTTTGTAGTTGCATAGGACTGGGGCAGACAGGGGTGATTTGAAAAAGCTGTACAAGACATTTGAGTGTGCTAAGGGTCACTTGTCTTCTAAGCGGGCACTCTTACTTGATTGTTGTCAGGCATTCAAGAACTGCTTTTGCTGCAGTCAAGAGCATCCAGTTTGTTGAAATACGCAGGACTGCTACTTGCTTCAATACCCATACTTCTGCAGCTCACGGTAGTATCCGCTGCCTCTTGCAGAAATGCTGAATTTATTTGGTTTGTGAGTTCTTGTTCCCACACGAAAGGAGTCTGTCAGAGTATGTATGTGGAATGAATCATTTTAGGCCAAATAATGCTACTTACTTGGAACTAGTTTGGCTAATAGGGCACATAGTTACACAGCCGCACAGTCCCAGCCTTCTTTCTCCAGCTAGACCTCTGGAGTTTTTGTATTTTGGCTCCTGCTTTTAGGCAGTTTTGAATCGGGAGCAGCATAGGGCAGGGTCATGAGGTTGTAGGTTTAGTCCATGCACAGTCACAGTATATCAAGATCCATTCCAAGACCCATGTACAGTAGGTGCAGGTAAGTCTGCCAAAGTATGGCTTTTGAAATGAATACCATTAGCAAAACTACAGTTGTAAGTCCTATTCTATTTAGGTCTCATCACTGTGACCATGAGTGGTCCTAACATTACAGTATATGTTATCACAGGTGTTCATTTCTGTCATCTGTATTAACTCATTTGTTTACAAGTGTGTACCTGGTTTCCAGCAGCTAAAAATTTGGTTTGCATCAGCAGAACTCAGTTACACAAAATTCCTGTAAAATTTAAATTTCAGGTACTACTATTTTTTTTCCTTTACTTCTGAAGATATTTAAGACTTGTTCAGTAAAACAGATGTTTTTCCACTTGGACTTCATTGGTTGGCATTGCTTATTTCTGTATTACTGCACATTGTCAGTAGAGAGGTAATACATGTGGGTAATGAACACCCCTACTGGAGTAGTGGTACAGCCCAAAGCTGTCGATCAGCATAGAACCTTGGGCACTTGAGTTCTCCAAGATCACTAATTCCTCAGTCTTTACTGTATAACCAGAGGGGTAAGACAGTATAGGTAGAGCTCCCCCCCCTTCTCTCAGAAGCATCTGTAATTAATTTATTATTGTTGTGGCAGGACTGTACAGCTGTGAGGCAAGTTGAGACTGTCAGGTGACAGGGAGCACCCTCAGATTTAGAAATTGTGCTTGTTAGCCTGCGGTTTTCAAATTGACTAACGTGCCATATCAATCTCTGAAATCCTAATCATCTGCTTTTGTCATCGCAGCTTGTCGCCACAGAATATTTATTTATTTATTTGCTTTTGGTAACCGGGTGGGTACACTAGACATAGAGATGCCTATTTTCAGGCACGACCCAGGAGTATACAAGTGAAAATACATGAGCCGTACAATGTAACGCAGCACAAGGGAGAGGTAAACAATAGGATAATAGCAATACAAACAGTATTTGACAAGTAGATTGTTTTAAAGCATTCAACAAATATTGCCAGTTGCAGCTAGAACAGTAAAGCTACACAGAACATATATACAATGTTAGCGTGACGGTTCAAACTAATAGTAAGTGCCATCAAGTGACGTGAGGTTTGGGAGAGGATAGATAGGGTAGAAGACAGGGAGAGAGAGGGAGGGTAGGAGGAGGAGGGCAAGAAGGGTAGAAGGTAGAGGTGAGTGTAGTGGGCTATGGTGGCCGGAAGTATGTACAGGGGTTAGAAGCCAGTAGATGTCTGCGGTGGAGTTTCTTGAAGTGGGCATGGGTGGGGGCTTGGCAAATAGATTGTGGGATAGCGTTCCAGTACTTAGGTGCCAAGTAGGAGAAAGCACGTGTACCCATAGAGGTTTTGCATCTGGGGATGAAAAGAGGGGGTGTCGTCATTTGATCGGAGACCATAGGTGGAGGTTTGGGAGTAAAGAAGTGAGGAGAGAGATCTAGGTAGACCTGAGCTGTTTATACCGTGTAGTAGAGAGCCAAAGGCTAGATGCTGGTGGGCAGAGGGACTAGGCCAATTTAGGTCGGCATAAAGCTGACAGTGATGTTTGAAGCATGGCACCCCAGAGGCATAGCGGCAGATGCTATTGTAGGTGGTGTCCCATCTGAGGAGCGAGGTTTTGGAAGCTCCTCGGTATGTGACTGAGCCATAAATCAGAGCTGGAAGTAGAAATCTTTTGTGCCACAGCAAGCCTGGCGGATGGCGTGAGGGCATAACTTGTACGATAGGCTCCTCCAATTTTTGCATTGATAGATTTACAGGTGGAAGTGATATGAAGGTCAAAGTCCAGGGATTCATCAAGGAGGATGCCCAGGTATTTGAAAGAGCTGGTACTTACTACCATGGAGCCATTTGCACATGAAATTTGAAAGGAATTATGAGTTGATTTGAGTCTGGCAGGAGAGCCAAAAAGCATAGAGTGTGTTTTGCTCTCGTTAAGTACCAGATAGTTATCACTTAGGCAGGTTTGAATACTGCGGAAGCCTTCTGTTAGGGAGTGAGTTATAGCCATGATATTTCTTCTGCTATGGTAGATGACAAGATCATCTGCGTAAAGTAAGGATGAGCAGTCAGGAACAGCAGAAGGAAGGTGATTTATAAAAATGGAGAAAAGTAACGGGCCCAGTACATAGCCTTGATGAACTCCCATCTGCACAGGAGAAAGGTGAGATATGGCTGAGTTAAAGACTACTGCCTGCATTCGGTTGGTTAAGTAATTGTTGAACCAGTCAACTGTGTCGACAGAGAAACCAAGCGAAGAATGTTTGGGAAGGAGAAGGGAGTGATTGACCAGGTCAGATGCCTTTGTGAGGTCAACTAATATGGCTCCTGTCAGAAGGCCAGCTTCCATAGCACCGTAAATGCCGTTTGTGAGTTTTAGTATAGCTGTGGTAGTGCTATGGCCTTTTCGGAAACCATGCTGGGAGCTTGACAGGAGGTTATACTTCTGTAGATAGTCTGAAGTTTGGGTTGCCACTAGTTTTTCAAGGATTTTGCCAAGGACAGAAAGAATGGCAGTAGGTCGATAATTTGACATTTCTTTAGGATTCCCTTTCTTAAAGATGGGAGTTATTCTGCCTATCTTCCAGATATTAGGAACAGTGCCATGACATATCGATAGATTAAAGATTTTAGTTATGGGGAGGCAATGGGGGGGCAGCAATTTTCAGAAGCTTAGTTGAAAAAGCTAAGTTGAAAATAGAGGGGTTCATTGGTGAAAAGTGGGGTTTAAACTTGTGAAGGGGGGTGGGATGGGAGAAAAGGCTGTCAAGGGGGTGCCGATAAAGGAGGGACTCTGTCTCCACCCCCCTGGGGACCAGGAGGATTGCAGGAAAAGGCCAACTGGCAAAGTGCAGACCAGGGAAAACAGAATCCCCATGGGAACATGAGCAGGGAAATGGAACTATAGGGAAAGGTGGAAGGTAGTCCCTAAATGCCAGGAGCTTGGGCAATAAAATGCCTGAGCTCCAGGCGATGCTAACTGAGGAGCAGTGGATATGGCAGCGGTCACTGAGACTTGGGCCACTGCAAGACATGACTGGGTCCTGAACCTGGAGGGATACACTATGTTCAGGAAGGACAGGGGGAAGGGAGGGAAGGGGAGGAGGGGTAGCAATGATAGTCAAAAACTGCATTGGCATAGGGGGAGTAGAGGAGGCGGAGGGAACTGTGGAGGCGATTTGGATCACCTTGATAACAAGGGGGGCAAGAGAGTAAAAATAGGAGTGGTGTAGACCCTGCCCTGGCGGAGGAGCTGGAGGACAGTCTGGTGGCAGATGTTAGGAGACACTGCAGACTGGGCAGAGGAACGTGGTGGTGTTGGGGGACTTAAACATGCCAGGAACAGACTGGGAGACTATGACATCCTCTGTGACCAGGGAACAGAGGCTGTTGGATGTCTTCAAGACGCTCCTAACTCAGCAGGTGAGGGAACCGACCAGGGAGGCACGGGTACTGGATGTGGTCCTGGCAGACAGTGACCAGAGTGGGGGCCTGGAGGTAAGGGACCCATTGGCGGGGAGTGACCATGCCACGGTCTGGTTCTGCCTGGACCTAGGAGGAGTCAGAAACTGCATTGGCATAGGAGGAGTGGAGGAGGCGGAGGCAATTTGGGTCACCTTGATAACAAATGGGGGCAAGAGAGTAAAAATAAGAGTGGTGTACAGACCCCCTGCGCTGGTGGAGGAGCTGGAGGAGAGTCTGGTGGCATATGTTGGGAGACACTGCAAATTGGGCAGGAGAAGGGTGGTGGTGTTGGGGGACTTAAACATGCCAGGAACGGACTGGGAGACTATGACATCCTTGGTGGCCAGGGAACAGAGGTTGTTGGATGTCTTTCAGGATGCGTTCCTAACTCAGCAGGTGGGGGAACTGACCAGGGAGGTGCAGATACTGGATGTGGTCCTGGCAGACAGTGACCAGATTGGGGGCCTGGAGGTAAGGGACCCATTGGCGGGGAGTGACCATGCCACGGTCTGGTTCTGCCTGGACCTAGGAGGGGTAGAAGGCTGCACAAAGACGGAAGTAACCGACTTCAGGGGGGCGGATTTTAAGGAAATGGGAAGGATCCTTATGGAGCATTTGGATGGGATTGGGTCAGACATGGACGCTGATAATAGGTGGGAAATCATCAGGAGAGGGGTGCAGGATGCTACCAGCACCTGTGCAAGAGTAAGACGAAAATGTGGTAGGGCCCAAAAACCCTGTTGGTGGACCAGGGAGGTCCAGGAGGTGGTGCGGGGAAAGAAAGCAGCCTATAAGCAATTCAAGTGCTCAAGGAGTGAAAGGGATCGAGGGAGTGCGAGCTGATGGCTAGAAGGGCCACTAGAGTGGTGAGGCGGCTAAGGCAAGGAAGGGCAGAACCTGGCCAGGAAATTAGGAGAGGGAACAAGGGGTTCTTTAGATACATTGGGGAAAAACGAAGGGTGAAGGGGCAGATTAGCAGGATTAAATCAGTGGAGGGATGGGCACAAGACCCGGGGGAGCAGGCTGAGGTACTAAATGAGTACTTCACCTCAGTTTTCACCAGGGAAAATGGGGGTGCTGCATCATACATGGGAGGAGACAGAGATACTGAGGAGGGGGGGACCCTTACCGATCGGCAGGTCTGGGGAGAGGGGGAGGCATCACTGGCAGGTGGGGGAGGGCTAAGCAGGAGAAGGGGTACGGAGGTGGAAATCACAGCTGAGAGAGTGAGGAAGCCCTCAGCTCCCTTAAGGCCGGAGAAAGCACCGAGGCGGATAAATTACATCCCAGAGTGCTGAAGGAACTTGCAGATGTCCTGGCAAAACCCCTGGCAGAGCTTTTCACCATCTCTCTGAGGACAAGGTGGGTGCCCCAAGACTGGAAGGTGGCGCATATAGTGCCTATCCACAAGGGGGATCAAGGGAGGTGGCAGGGAACTACAGGCCTGTCAGCCAGACCTCGGTGGTGGGCAAGGTGATGGAGGGCATTGTCAAGGAGAGTCTAGGGGGGGACCTGGATAAGTCAGGGTGCCTGGACGCTAGACAGCATGGATTCATCCCGGGGAAATCGTGTCAGACAAACCTGGTGGAGTTCTATGACTGGGTGACAAGTGCCTTGGACCTGGGTAGACCAGTGGATGTCCTCTTTCTGGACTTCAGCAAGGCATTTGACTCTGTTCCTCACGTGGGCCTGTTGGATAAGCTGGGAGAAATGGGGTGGGGAACCAGATGATCAGATGGATAGGCAAGTGGCTCCAGGACCGGACCCAGAGGGTCGTAGTTGGTGGGATAGTCTCATCTCCAAGGAGGGTCATTAGTGGGGTCCCACAGGGATCAGTCCTTGGGCCCCTTCTGTTCAACGCCTACGTATCTGACATAAGGACAGGAATCAGGAGTGAGATGAGTCTCTTTGCAGATGACTCGAAACTGGGGGCGGTGGTGGATGGGGAGGGAGGGAGGGTGGCCCTACAGAGGGACCTCGAGGCTCTGGAAGATGGTCTAGAAGTGGAAGCTGAGGGTCCAATGCAGGGAAATGCAAGGTACTCCACCTGGGGCCAGAAACCCAGGTCAAGTGTACACCCTGGGGAAATGCTATAAGTCTCGATGGCTGAGAGGGACCTGGGGTGGTGGTGGATGTCAAGATGAACAACTCGGAGACTTGTAGGAGGGCAGCAGCGAGGCCAACAGTATGCTGGGATGCATCGCTGGGGATCACCTCCAGAAGGAGGAAGTGATACTCCCTCTGTATAACTGCTTGGTGAGGCCGCACCTTGAGCTGCGTGCAGTTTTGGAGGCCACACTTAAAGCGGGACATTAACCTCCTGGAGAGGGTCCAGAGGAGGCAACCAAAATGATTTGGGGCTTGGGGACAGGACCTATGAGGAGAGGCTCGAAGAGCTAAATATGTACACATTGGAAGAGAGAAGGGACCGGGGGACATGATAGAGGTCTTTAGGTACATGAAGAGGGTAAATAGGGAGGAACAGTCAGGTGTTTCAAGGAAGGAGGAAGGGCCACTAGAGGCATGGCTGGAAGCTGGAGGGAAGATTCAGGGGAGAAAGGAGGAGGTGCTACTTCACTGAGAGGTGGTGGAGCCATGGAATGCACTGCCTAGGGGCTGGTGGAGGCAGAGACAGTGGAGGGTTCAAGAGGGGTGGGACAGGTACAGGGAAGGGTTCTGGCAGCAAAATCCAATGCAGCAAGAATATCCAGAACGGGGAAGGGAGAAGCCAGAGAAGGCGAGGGGGACAGCAAGGTCAGCACCCAGGTTGGGGACTGACCAAATGAGCAGACACGAAAGACCGTTAGGCCTATTCTGCTGGCATTTTAGTATGTTAGGTTCCAGCCCATCAGCACCGGGGCTGGTCCTTTCGGAGATGGATAGTAACAGTTTTAGGTCTTCTTTTGTGGAGATGATCCGAAAACGGAACTGTGGGTGAGGGGGGAGGAGGTTGAGTGTCCAGGGAGCTGTTTTGGGGGAGGGGGGCTGAGTAGCTAGATAGGTCCGAGAAGTGACAGTTTAGAGCATTGGCTATGGTCTCAGGATTATTACAATGTATGTTATTTATCCGCATGTCATTTGCAGTGGGTAATTTATTGGTACCAAGAAGGGTTTTTATAACAGACCAGAACTTCTTAGGGTCACCAGCAGATTTCGTGAGTAGATCCTTACAGAAAGAGCTTTCGCTAGTCTAATGTTCCGTTTACTGAAATTTCTCTGGGTCCTATAGTCGTTAAAATCTGCTGGGAGTCCCGAGGCCTTGAAACGCGATCAGCTTTTATCCCTAGCCCTTAGCTGAGAGTGGAGATCTTTAGTGAGCCACTTAGTTTGTGTTCTACGTAAGCGGCGAGTGACTCTTGGGGCATGGATGTCCTGTAGGCGTCCAAACCTAACCAGGAAGTAGTCTAATAAACTGGCTAAGTTAAAGGTTAACACCTTGTTCTCTCACAGCTGTCTTCCTGGTGTGCGTTTTTTAACTACTCCTCTGTGAAGACCCCTTTCCAGTTTGGTTTCACCGCCTCCACTTTCACCTTCCTCCTTCGGCTTACTGACTCCATGCTGTCCGGATTGGAAGTTTTCTATCCCCTCCATTCCCCATCTGTTTAGGTGTCTGGTATGGACCAGGGTCTGATCAGTCTTAGTTTCCACCACTCATTCACACTAATGGGACTATGCCAGGCGCTAGGACCCTGTTGGTGCCCAAAATCTTAAGGAGGAGCTGGCGCCAGGCTAGGAGCAGCACATGCAGTGCCGCGAGACTAGCTTGCGCTGTATAGGCTATCTCGGTGTCGACCCTCGATGCCTCAGTTCCCACCTGCCAGGAGTCAAGTCTTTATACAACAGCAGCTTTAGCCATTTGGTATAACTTACTACTTTTAGTATTCCTTTCTTATTTAACAAAAAGAAGAGGAGGAAGAAATTCTCAGCCTGCCATCAACAGTGTCAACCTTAGACAGTAGCAGTGATGGTAGAGAGACTTTGTTTGAAGGCTGTTATAGCAGTGGGGCTGTGTCTGGTCCACCGCCCTTTGCGGAAGGGGGGGCAACCATGGGGTAGTTGGGGGGAGACAGTCCGCCCGAAGCAGAAAAGTAACAGGCTCATTCCAGACCTCGATCGGGGACCCGGCTCCACTCGACCTCGAGCTCTTCTTCCTTCTGTTGATGGAAGAAGAAACTGTACTGCTCGAGGTCGCCCTCTGGTACTTCTGCACGGGGATGGTCGGTGGTGGAGAGTGGTAGGCCTGATCTGACTCCGGTTGGGTCCTCTGTGGCTCCATTCTTAACGGCTGCGATCTTCGACACTGGCTCTCATCTTTGTCCTCGATGGGGCTCCGGTGAGCAGTTTCATCGGTGGGCCACTCTTTTAGAGCAGTGGGTGTGGCGTCTGCCCGGTTGACCTGGCCAGTGGACCCGGTTCCGGGACCTTCAGACCTCGGAGCTGCTGGGCCATCGCCGGGTCACTCGGGCCATGATATGTGTGCGCAGTGCCCTCTCCGGTGCCATCAACGCCGACTCCATATGCCTACCCCCCTCACCTTTTTCCCTGCAGGGGCCAGTACGGGTACAGCTTTCCTCTCCCCCCCCCCTTTTTTCTTCAGGTCTTGGGCCAGCAGTGGTGCTGGCGCCGCAGATGGTGCTGAATTCCTCTACGCCGATACTGGTGGAGGCATCTTCCATGATTCCTGGCCTAGACCTGCCTTTTAGAGGTTCTTCTGGGGTAGAAGTGGATCTTGATGAGTCTCACCCTGTCCTGCTTTGTCGATGACGCAGTGGATGACTCATTTTATGGGCTGGAATGCAAGTCTTCTGTATCAGCGGAACCTGTGATGGAAGATCTTCTTTCCAGTCTTTTCTCAGGGATATGGGGTCCACCATAACATTTCAGGCTTCATCTTCAAAGCAGACTTCTATGTCTTGAGTTCCTGCATACCTCAGTACGAGTACACCCTGTGGAACATACTCAAATCAGTGGTCGAGAGTCTTCCGGAATATAACGCTCCATTACCAAGGGCATATAGTCCAGTAATCAGCTTAAAGCTTGTATGGACGCCTATGACACTGCCTCTAGGGCAGCTGCCTCTGGCATTTGTAGAAGGCAACTCTCCTGGCCCACATCATCAAAATGCAGCTGAGGGCACAGGGCCCAGAAGTGCCCTGTACCAGCCTCTGAGGCTCTGGTCATGTCTCACCTCAGCTGTCTGAGGTGGGCGCCTCTGCAGTGGGGGAGGCGGGGGGTCTGACTTGGTTTTACAACTGGTGGAAGTCCATTACAGTGGATGTATGATCTTCAGGATTGTCCGAGAGGATACTCTTCCAATCGGCAGAGATTTCCCCAGACCTTCTACCCAGATGGCATCTCAGTCTGTCCGCTTCTCAGTCAGGCCTTCTTTCTTCTGAGATATGGGGCCTCTTCAGGAGCAGGGCAGTAGAAGTTGTTCCATGGCAGAATGGAACACATGTTCCTATTTCCATTGCTTCTGGTTCCAAGATAACAGGTGACATGCGCTCAATTCTCGACCTTGGAAGGTTAAACAAGTACTTGTTCGAGGAGGAGTTCACCGAAACTTCGGCGTTCAAGTCGTCACTACCTAGACGATTAGCTCCTAGCCAGCCCATCCAGGCAGGAGATACTGGAAGCAGTCGCCACACCTTCTCAGTTGCTCACTTCCAGAGGGTTTTTTCTGATTCAGGGAAGGTGCCAGATTCACCTTCCCAGCAGCTCCTCTTCATAGGAGCCCTCTTGGATGCCTCCAGGGCGAGGGTTTTCCTTCCAGAGGATGGGAGAAACGACATCTTTAGATGGCTTATTACATCACGGAAAACAACTCTGGGCTCTTTTCAATGCAGCGGATGCTGGGACTCATGGCATTGTCCGCAGCAACCAGTGGTCACCGACCACGCAGCCGCATTCCTCCACATAAAGTGACAGCGCCTTGGACAAAACCACTTGCATGGTAGACACAGTTGGGTAAGCTTCTGCAGGGTCTACCCCTTACCCCACTAAAATCTCAGATCACCATCACCACAGATGCACCCCTGATTGGTTGGGGAGCTCACTGTCAAGACCTCCACACTCAGGTGTGGAGCCAGGAGGATCCTCATCTTCCCATAAATATCTTAGAGATGAGAGCTGTCGTATACACTATCCGAGTCCTGAAGGATGCCCTCTGCCACGAAGTGATCCTTCTTTGTACGGACAACAAAGCTGTGATGCATTACATCAACAACAAGGTGGAGCACTCCCCTACCCTCTGTACAGAAATGCCATAAGGATGTGAGAGTGGTGCCTCGAGCATGATGCGTCAGTTCAGACATCGTGCAGTCACTATTCAATGAGTGGGGCAGTCCAGACCTGGTCCTTTTTGCGTCCCCACTCAACACAAACTGCCTCTATCCTGCTTCACAAATCCAGAACCTGGCGTTTTCTGTCATGATGCATTCAGACTGCAGTGGGCAGGACACTTCCTGTGTGCTTTTCCTCCTCTTCCTTTAGCTCAGAGGGTGCTGCTCAAGTTGGAGGCACAGGGAGGCAGGATGATTCTCATTTCCCCATACTGGCCTCGACCGAGACGATTTCCACTGATCAATAGACACTCAGAAGTTCCCCCGAGGCAGCTGCCTCTACGAGATTACCTTCTGACACAGGGACCTTTGGTCCATCCCTGCCTGCGCTCCCTTCATCTCCATGCTGGGCTCCTGAGGAGATGGAAGTGAGCAGGTTTAAGGTTTCCCAGACAGTCCCAGAAATCCTCCTAGCCATACATAGGCCTTCACTAGAAAGGCTTACGCAGCTCAGTGGAAAGTCCCATCTGGACCTTTTCTGTTGCCCACCAAGTAAGGTGTTTGGGGTGCTGCTTAGACCTGTCAGTTGCAGGTCTGCAATACTCAACAAGGAAGGTACACCTCTGCACAGTTTCAGCCTCTGTTGAGCCACTACAGAGCACGCCACTGGCCCAGTTACTGTTAGTCAACAGATTCATAAAAGGTATCCTACACATTAAACCCCCGGTCAGTAGACCAGTGGTCACATGGGATATTAACCTAGTGCTAGATTGCTCACCCATAAACCCTTTGAGCCTCTAGCTACCTGTAAATTGAAATTTCTGACCTGGAAGACCACCTTCTTAGTGGCTGTCACTTTCACTCATGGAGTCTCCGAAATCCATGCTTTGGTCATAGACCCACTTACACTGTCTTTCACGAGGACGAGGTGGTAACCTGTACTCAACCTAAATTCCTACCCAAAGTGGTTTCAGACTTTCACCTCAACCAGCCCTTGCGTCTCCTTGCTTACTTCATTAACTTCCAGAATGAAGGAGAGCACTCCTTTTATTCTCTGGATGTTGAGGGTTCTGCAGTTCTCACTGACAGAACGAAAGAGATACGCAATCCAAACAACCCTTGTATCTTTCAGCATGCTTCGGCTGGATCAGCCCGTTGCCATTAGATGTATCTCTGCATGGTTAGTAGCATGTCTTTGACACTGCTATTCCATGACACAGGTAAAGTTGCAATGCCAGGTTCACACCCACTCTACAAGAGAGGTCATGGCTTCCCTGGAAAGGATTCATAATGTACCCATTGCAGACATCTGCAAGGCGGCAACTTGGAGCTTAGTGCATCCTTTGTGAAGCACTACGCTCTGGCTGTCCATGCCAGACAGCACACTTCTTCAGCAGGACAATCCTCATGGACTTCTGTCTGGAGTGAGCTCTGTCTCCTGCCACAATACTTGGATTATTTTTTAGCTCGGTACTCTCTCATTAGTGTGAATGAGTGGTGGAGACTTTTAGTCCAGGAAGATATGGAACTTCTAGGATCGTGGCTAGGTTGTTCTATCCACACTTGTTGGCAGGTCTGCCTTCCCCATTAAGGTCGCCGGAATGTGTTCAAGCTGGCTCCTCCTACCCACCCGGGTGGTATAACCCTTGGCTCTGCCCCATGATGTCAGATCTTCCTTTCCGCTGGAAGGTTCAGGTTCCCTCCTTAGCACTCCCACGTGTAGTAGGCCCTGGCTCTTGAATCTTCGGATTTGCTTCCAAAACTAACTTTAAAACTCATTTGAGTTTCGTCTTCTACTTCTTCCATTGCTACCGTGATGGAAGAAAAACCGGTTCCTGGGTTTGCCGGTGCCCCTGCGGGCAGAAGATGTCCACCAACCCTCACGCCGCGTGTGTTTACTGCCTGGGACATGACCACGATCTACAGACCTGCGATCACTGTCGGTTCTTTGAGGCCGCGCTGCCGACTTTATGGCACAGTGACCGGAAAAGTGTTATCCACTAGTTAAATCAAAGGATGTCTGTTGGGTGGTCTCCGCGGCTGCGGGGTCTGCTGAACAGCTGGAACAACTAGAGGCCTTCAAGGAGGCGGCGGCCCAGGCCTCAGGGAGCTCCTCTTCGGCTTCAGTCTTCATTCTGCTCCAACTGGGAGCTTCCTATTCAGCTTCCTTCAAAGAGTTGTGCCAGCCTCTCTCGACTTAAGGGAGAAGGCCCTTCTGGGTCGCGACATTTCTCGCTGCGCGTGTTGAGTGAGTCGAAGAAGGACAGCCGCAACGCCAGCTGCTCTTGGGGCCAGGAGCAGTCCCACTCACAGGAGACTCCTGTTTCTACTGCAGTCGAAGTCGCGGCCAAGGCTGCTGGTTTCACAGTGCTCCTGTCAGACCAGTCAGCCAAGACGCCTGTCGACCCGGCCAAGATTTTTCTTGAGCCGATTGACGGGTTGTCGCCCGATTCGGCCGCCGATGACTACGTTTCGGACACCGGTGCTTCCGGTGACCTCGGACGGGTCGGCTCAGCCTTCTGGATCAGACCCACCTGTCAAGGGCCTGACCAGGAGCCGCGGGTTTCCCCGACTTCTTCAGAAGTCCTCCGTCAGCCCTGCCGACGGTTGAGGTCTCGATCTCGTTCCTCTACCTCGGCGTTGGACAACACTCGCCATCACCGGCGATCTCGATCCTGACACCATGGTAAGTGGTGGCGCCACTATTCGTCTTCATCCTCCTCGGATGAGGAGAGGCTCCGGCGCAAGTTGCATCGGCGCTACAAAGACTTGATGTGGCAACAGTTGGTCTTGACCAGGTTGAAACCAATTCCGGCTTCTACCCCTTCCATTAAGTGGCTTTCACCCGAGCGACCGATGTCTGCCACCACCACAGTCACCTCCACGGAGGTGTCGGCTCAGGCCCTACCAGCTCAGCCGAAGCCAGCTACTCCACCGATCCGGGTGGAGCCGCCACCCGAGCAACCGAAATCTGGGGGGTCCGACCAAACAGTCTCAATCAGCTCAAGGCTTGCCCCGTCGGTTGTCGGTCACTCTTACTCCCGACCACCCTAGGCAGGTTGAGGGTGACATGGGTGGCCGCCCACTTTACGAAGACTTCTCGCTACTCTCTCGTCCCATCGACATTGAGTCTGCTGGGGGTCTTTCTGTTGACGAGTCCACCTTGTTGATGGGCATTTTTTGGCTCATTTCCAACTCCACGGGAATGGAGCTAGAGTCCGTTCAGAAGGGGGTCAGATATCCCCTAACAGAGATTCTGGATAAAGGGGATAGTCTGGTAGAGGCCTTTCCTGTGGCTGAGGCCATTGTTAGCCCAGCCTTAGATCTGTAGCAGCGTCCCGCATCTTGCCCCGTGCCTTCTGTCTGGATGGCCTGCAGGTACGTGGTCCCTATCGGGTCCCTTTCGGGATTCTTGGAGCACTCTTCGACAGTGGGGTTGGTGGCAGACTCCGTCTTCTGGCATTCGCGCAATAAAGGGGACGTGGACAGACCCCTGGACAAGGAATCCAGGCAGTTGGATCATTCTGGGGAAAAAGGTCTATGCAGCTTCCTCTCTTGGCCTTCGCCAGGCCAGCTTGGCCGTGATCATGGCATACTCCTCCCATGCCATCTTGGGCTCCCTGGTCGAGGTGATTCCTCATTTCCAGGGAGATCTCCAGACCACAGTCAAGCAGGTCCGGGACCAGGGTAGGACAGTGGTGAAGCAACAACTCCAGACTGCTCTGGACATTGGTGATTCTTGTGCCCGTTCTGTAGCAGCCACAGTGGCCATGCGCCGCGGGGCTTGGTTGTGCATCTCGAACTTTACTGCTGATACGCAACACAAACTGGCAGATGTCCCCTTCTTGGGCACTGACCTGTTTGGGCCTGGCATGGAGGGCCATCTCCAACGTATTGATAAGTCCAATGCCACCTTGGACTCCATGACATCTTCTCAGAAGGACAAGGGCCCCAAACGTCAGAACCGCAAGCCCTTTCGCTCTTCCACTCCTACAGCCAGACCAGCCCGGCAGCATCAGCAACAGGGCCAGCAGGCTTAAACTTGGCGACTTCTGGCCAAATCAGTGGTCTCTTCGGTCTGGAAGCCCGGAGGGAAAGGTCCCGACGGCCCCTTGGCCAGGTCCTCCTTCTCCAAGACTGCCCAGTGACGGGTTGGGGTGCCGCCCTCCAACCCGTCACACCTCCCCTGGGTCCTTCTGTTGGAGGCCGGCTCAACCACTTCCTTTCCGCTTGGTCCCTTATCACCATGGACCGTTGGGTCCTGGAAGTGGTCAGTCAAGGCCTGCCTCTGGAATTCGAGCAGGCCCCTCCATATCAAGCCCACGCCCCGCGTGGGACCTGGAGTCCGCAGCCACTCAAGTCAGCTGTCTGAGATAACATAGCTCAGCTCCTCCGCCAGGAGGTGGTGCACAGAGTGGCAGACCCTTCTTCACACCCAGGGTTTGTTTCCAGGTACTTCCTGGTACCAAAATGGATGGGGGGCTGGCGCCCCATTCTAGATCTGCATGACCTGAACAAGTTCCTCAGGTCTCGCACCTTCCGGATGGTAACTCTGGCTCAGATCATACCATCCTTGGAGCAAGACATGTGATTCTACTCCCTAGATCTTCAGGATGCGTTCTTTCATGTCCCGATCCGTCCGTCCCACCAACGGTTCCTCCGCTTCCTGAGCCGAGGGAACCCTTTACGAGTTCCAAGCCATGCCCTTCAGCCTGTCTTCAGCCCCCAGGGTCTTCACCAAATCCATGGTAGTGGTGGCGGCTTTCCTGAGGCACTGGGGGTCCAGGACAACTGGCTGATAGCAGGTCCCTTCAGGCTGGAGGTGGAGCGGTCCAGGGATCGGGCCCTCCAGACTTGCTTTGACCTTGTCCTCTTGATCAACGAGGCCAAGTCGGAACACGTGCCCTCGCAGGTGATTCAGTTCTTTGGGGCAGAGCTTGGCTCCTGGCAGACAGGGCAGAGGTTCTCTCCTCCTTTGGCCAGCCATTTCTGGTTGGGCAATTATGCCCTGTTCGGGACTTCCTGCATCTTCTGGGCTACATGGCAGCCTGCACCAGCGTGGTCCGATAGGCCCGCTGGCATATGCATTCCCTTCAGTGGGAACTAGCCAACCAGTAGTCTCGGTGCTCAGGTCATCGCGACCAGCTGGTCTCTGTGACCCAGAGGATGTGGGATGGCCTCCAATGGTGGCTTGTCCCAGCTGATCTGCAGGAAGGTATCCTATTTGTCTGCCCCGAGCCGACGGTCATCCTGACAACCGATGCCTCTCTTATGGGTTGGGGTGCACATCTTAGGGAGCACAGAGCTCACGGGCTCTGGTCCCCTCAGGAGTCCCGATATCACGTCAGCCTGCTGGAGCTCCGAGCGGTTTGGCTAGCCTTGACCACATTCGCTCGGTTCATTCAGCGTCAAGTGGTCCAGGTCCAGACAGACAATACCACGACCATGTACTATCTCAACAAGCAGGGTGGGACACACTCCTTGCCTCTTTGCAAGGAAGCTCTCCGCACATGCTCAGCTTGAAGGCAGATGATCTTGCCATTCACGTGGCATGAGCCTTGAATCAGCTGGCCGATACCCTCAGCCGGATGGGTGAGGCATCTCACAAGTGGTCTCTCCACCAGGAGGTAGTGCAAGATCTGTTCTTTCACTGGGGCTCCCCTCAGGTGGGCCTGTTCGCCTCCAGGGAGAATGCGAAGCTGAGGCTGTACCATGCTCCCCCCCCATCAGCTGGGCTCGCTGCAGGGGGATGCCTTCTTGAGGCTGTGGACCCCAGGCCTCATAAGTGCCTTTCCTCCACTTCCCTTGATACACAAAGTGCTCATCAAGGCAGGAGGGACAAAGCAAAGGTGATCCTGGTAGCCCCTGACTGGCCACGCCAGTTCTGGTATCCAGATCTCCTCAGCTTCAGCTTCAGACTCCCGAGGCAGCTTTCAGCACGCCTGGACCTGATCTCCATCTGGACCTTCAGTCCATGCACTGGTTCCTGAGCGGCTAGAGTTCCAGGCCTTGGGTCTCTCTGACGAGGTCCTCAGCGTTGTTAAGGCCTCCCATAAGGAATTGACCAGAAAATGCCACGCCTTGAAATGGAAGAAATTTTCCATTTGGTGTCAGGGCAAAGGGTTGGACTCATCGTCCTGTCCAGTGGCTAGCATTTTGGACTATCTCTGGTCCCTCTCCCAACAGGGACTTCAGTCGACAATCCTAAAGGTGCACCTGGCAGGCCATCTCTGCTTATCAGGCGCAGGCCGGTCAGCAGTCAGTGGTGCAGGAGAAAGTGGTCTGACACTTCTTCAAAGGCCTAGATCACATATCCCCTCTGGTACGTGAACCTCCACCTCTGTGGGATCTACTGCTGGTTTTGGCAAAGCTCATGGGCAAGCCATTCGAACTGATGCACAAGTGTGACATCTCACATTTGTCGTGGAAGACCGCCCTCTTGGTAGCTATCACATCAGCCAGAAGGACTGGGGAGTTACAGGCGTGCTCTATTGAGTCTCCTTACCTTGTCTTCCATAGGGACAAGGTTGTCCTGCGCCCCCAACCGAAATTCCCTCCGAAGGTGGTGTCGGAGTTTCACCTTTACCAGGTGATTACTCTGCCGGTGTTTTGCCCCATTTACACCTCGGAGGCCGAGTACAGGCTCCATACTTTGGACCTGAGATGTACACTCGCCTACCACAAAGACCTTATGGCAGAAGCTCGGGGTGAGGTTCACCAGCTGTTTGTCACCTACGCTGAAGCCACACCTGCCAGACCTGCAGCCAAGCGGATAATTGACAGGTGGATCACTTCCTGCATTGATCTGTGCTATAGGTTGGCAGGTAGAGAGCCTCCCATAGGGCTTAAGGCTCATTCCACCCGCCATGCCGCTGCATTGGTGGCTGCTTCTAGGGACGTCCCTATCCAGGAATTCTGCAGGGCTGCTACCTGGAAGTCAGCATTCACCTTCATTTCCCATTGCAACATCGACCTTGAGTCACGCTGGGATGCTGGTTTTGGAACCTCGGTTCTCCAGTCCCTGTTCCTTAAATAGGGAGTGTGCATCTTGCCTTCCTCCTCCCGGAGAACTGCTATGAGTCTGCCAACAAGTGTGGATAGAACAACATATCTACGATCCTAGAAAAACAGGTTACTCACCTGTAACAGTAGTTCTAGGAGTGGTATATGTTGTTCATCCTCACTGACCCACCCGACCTCCCTGGCTGCGACGCACAAACCTGGCTTCCAGCAGACTAAGATCTGGCGTCATGGGGCGGAGCCGAGGGTTATACCACCTGGGTGGGTGGGAGGAACCAGCTTAAAGACGTCCCGGCGACCTTAAAGGGGAAGGCAGACCTGCCAGCAAGTGTGGATGAACAACATATACCTCTCCCAGAACTACTGATCTTACTTTGAGTGGGAGCTCTTGCAGCAGGCTATTACATTTAGGACTATGCCTCAGGCACTAGGACCACACGGTGAAAAACTTCTGCCAGCAATACCAGCGGGGACCGCCCCTGACGCTGGCCCCACCCTGACGTCGGTCAGGGTAAAGAGGGGGTTGACCCAGCCCCACCTCAGTTCTTTCCTGCCACGTACCCGCACGTGAAGCTTGCTTCTGTCTGCGACTCTCGGCGAGAATAGAGATCTTCTAGCAAGATTTTACCGGTTTTCGACGGTTTTGTTCGTTTTCACCATCACCAACGTCAGTATCGCTGCCGTCGTTTCGTACAGTTTTTCCTGCATTTCGGTGGTGTCTTCTGCTCGGTGTTTGACGCCTTTAGTACCAACGTCAGCCCTCTGTCCCCCTGGCCGTGTTCGATGTCTTCCCGGGCTCGTGTCCCTGAACACCTCAACAAGTGCGACTGCGGGCGACAGATTCCCGCTGGGGCGGGCACAGTGATCGCTCTTCTGCCTCGGCCCGACCACGACACAATGTGGTGCTGACTGCAGGCCTTTACCAGCGGACCGCATCCGCCGCCTGAAAGCCCTTAAGGCCTACCTTCTAGAGCAGAAAATGGATCTGCACTCGTCGAGGGAAGAAAAAGGAAGAGGCGGCACAGTAGGGGCGTAGTCAGTCCGACACGGTCGGTCTCGCTCCAGATCAGCGTTCGTGCCTTCTCAAAAGGCCCTTCCTTCTGGGTCTGGAGAATGCGAAGTCTTCCCAAGCTAAGGCTGGCCCGTCGGGAGAAGCCGGCCAAGCTGAAGGTGACTCCGCTAAGGGTCATCGCCAGGTCCTTGGAGGTACCTGCTTCGGCCCTACCTACCACGGCACTGGCGCCGCCTCCTAAAGGTGCGCCTCTGGAGGTTAAGGACTCTCTGGCGCCCCCTGGCGTCACCCCGTCGTCGGTCCCTACACCGATGCCGGTCGAAGGGGCTAAGGACCCGGGGTCAGTCATAGAACTACAGACGTCCCCGTCGCCCAAGTCCCCCTTTCCCCGGGCCCTCAGGAGAGCTCTCCTTGCGTCCTGCCACTCCGGGCTTCTTTTCCATAGCGTGCGGCTGAGATCTTCTCAAGGATGAGCTCAAGCAGCTTTTCTCTTTGGTGGGGCAGGTTAGCGAACCTCCCGTCGCCGGCCGACACCGGTGCGGATCTTGCAGGAGAACCACAGCCGGGGGGTGAGACTTCTCCGTTGAGGTCACCGGAGCGCCGTCCTTCGCCCCCTTCCAGGGCTCGTTCCCGCTCTAAATCCGAGGACCACCGACGTCGCTCTAGGGTTTCTAGTGACCGATGTCGGTCTTGGTCTCGTTCCAAGAGCCCTTCTCGCGCTAAGCAGGACTGCTCCCGGCGTCGGTCTCCTGACCGATGTCGGTCATTGCTCCGTCGTCGGTCCAGGGACCGGAGTCGGTCTTCGGACCGTCGTCGGTCCCCTATTCACCGATGTCAGCGCAGGCATGGTCATGGGGTAGAATCAGACTATTCCAAATCGGATAGTCGATCCTCCTCTTCTTTATCGACCTCTTCTTCTCTCAGTCTCAAGCGCTCCCCTGAAGAGAAGGATCTGCCTCGCTCGCCTCCGGACGATCCTACCTTTTTGGACGTCATGAGGCACATCCAGGCTTCCAACGAATGGTACACGGAAGACCTGGATTCGGAACGCCAGAGATTGGCTAAATACCTGAGGCAGAAGGAGCCGAAGCCCCTGGTTATTCCTCCTTTGGTGGATACTTTCCAAGATCTTACTAAATCCACCTGGATGCATCCGGCCTCCATCCCAGCAGTTCCGAAAAAGTCGAATAGGCTCTATAAGGCCCCGAGGGCGGAACCCTTCCTGGCAGAGCACCCTCAGGCTGATTCATCGGTGATTATGGCCGCTCATGATAAATCTTGACAGCCAAGGCACCTCAGCTCCCAGCCTCCCGACCTGGAGTCCTGATACCTGGATCAGGTGGGCAAAAAAGTTTACGCTGCCTCCACCTGTTCTATTCGCTCCCTGAATTTCCTCACGCATATGGTGCAGTACCATAATGCGTTATGGGAACGGGGACTTGAGCTGACACAGGCCATACCAGACTCTGATAAGAAGACAGAGCTCTTGGCCCTTTTGCAGTCGGGCTCAGACATAGGCTCTCATATGCTGAGAGCCTCGTATGACACTGAGGACACGGCAGCCAGGGCGGCTGCCTCTGGAGTATGCCTTCGGTGCCATGCCTGGTTGAGAGTCTCGGGCTTTCACCAGGATCTGCAGTCCGGTATCCGGGATTTGCCCTTCCAGGGTACCGTCTTATTTGGGCAGGAGACGGAGGCTTTGATCTCCCGTCTCCAGGAATCGGGTAAGTCGATCTGGTCGGTCCGCCAGATGTACTGTGGCGACCAGCGACGCCCCCACCGCCGTCGGCCTTTTCGTAAGTCCTCAGGCAACCAGGCTTCAGCCCGCGGAAATCAGCAGGGGCAGAGAGGTGGGTTCCGCAGAAGATCCGGAAACCAGCAGTCTGGTGGACCTTCCGCCCATGGGCCCAAGTCCTCCCAGGCCTCTCTCCCAATCCCCGGTTCTGCCCAACGACTCCCTAACGCGCCCCCACCCTTCTGACAGAAGCTCACGGGGAGCCGGTTGGGGGCCGCTTCTCCCTTCATCTCGAAGGGTGGAGGTCTATTATCACAGATCAGTGGGTCTTGGATGTTGTATGGAGAGGACACACCTTGGAGTTCAGAGTTTCCTCCACACACTCCACCAAAGCTCTCCCGTTATCCTCCTTCTCATATCCCACTATTAGAAGGAGAAATTCAGGCCCTCCTGCAAAAGAGAGTTATAGAGAGAGTCCCCTGGGGGCAGCGAGGCCAGGGGTTCTACTCCCACTTCTTTCTGGTCCCAAAAAAGACTGGGGACCTTCGTCCCATTCTGGACCTCAGTCCACTAAATCTCTATAGAGTACAAAAAGTTCAGGATGGTGACTCTTCAGGGTCTCCTTCCCCTGCTGCACCAAGGGGACTGGCTGTGTTCTCTTGACATGCAGGATGCTTACATACATATAGGGGTCTTTCCTCCTCACAGGAAGTTCTTGAGGTTCCACTTCCAAGGGGAGCATTTTCAGTTTCCGGTGCTCCTGTTCGGCCTCTCTTCCGTCCCGCGAGTCTTCACCAAATGCCTCGCAGTGGTGGCTGTGGCTCTGAGGCAGAAGGGACATTATGTGTTTCCTTACCTCAACGATTGGCTCCTTACGACCCCGTCAAGGGACAGCCTCTTACGCTGTCTCGGAGACACTTATACTCTATTCCGAGAGCTGGGGATCACCCTGAATTTAAGAAAGTCATCCCCAGAGCCCAGCCAAAAGCTCGCCTTGGAGCGATCCTGAATTCTGTCCAGGGCATGACCTTTCTCCCACAGGACAGGGGGATTCGCTTGTGAACATTGGCGGAACGGATCTCTATAGCACCTCAGGTTCCAGCCCGGAACTTCCTCAGCTTATTGGGGCATATGGCGGCTGCCATTCCAGTCACGCCCTTGGTCCGCCTCCACATGAGAGTCCCACAATGGATGCTCAGGGTGCAGTGGGACCAATGCTACGACGACCTGGACGCTTTAGTCAGGATCTCGGAGCCGGTCAGGAGAACATTGCTTTGGTGGCTAGACCCCAGCAATTTGGAGAAAGGGGTCAGTTTTCGTCCGGAGCCTCCAGGTCAGACTCTAACGACGGATGCATCGGACCTGGGCTGGGGGGCACACCTGGGTGTTCATCAAATGCAGGGGGTTTGGTCATCCGAAGAACGGTCCCTCCACATCAGTGTGCTGAAAATGCGAGCGGTCCTCTACGCTCTTCAGGCGTTTCGGGAGGATGTGGTACTGGGCTCTCTTCTAATTCAGACGGACAACATGGCGGTCGTCTTTTACATCAACAAGCAAGGAGGCACTCATTCCTATCCTCTTTGCAGGGAGACGATGAGAGTCTGGTACTGGGCACTGGAACAGGGCATTCTACTGTCCGCCATGCATGTTCCAGGCATCCTAAACGATCTGTCCGACAACCTCAGCAGGTCGCGGGTCAGAGCACACAAAGTGGGAGTTGCTACAATCCGTAGCGGACCAGCTCTTCAACAGGTGGGGTCTTCCCGAGCTGGACCTCTTTGCATCACCACGCAATGCCAAACTGCCAATGTTTTGCTCGCGAGAGCGCGTGCCTGGAGTTTTTTGGCCAGACGCTTTATCCCTTTGTTAGGCAGGGAGGTTTCTTTATGCCTTTCCGCCCTTTCCTCTCATTCAGAGGGTTCTGCTCAAATTGCAGGCCGAAGGGGCCCGGATGATCCTTGTGGCCCCCAACTGGCCTCGACAGATTTGGTTCCCACTCCTGCAGCAGCTGTCCCAGGAACCTCCAATTCCGCTGCCCATATGCTCGCAATTGCTGTCCCAGGACCAGGGGTCTCTAGTCCATCCGGATCTCAGGTCCCTGCACCTTCATGCTTGGCTCCTTCAGGCGTAGCTAGAAACAGATGCGGTGTGTCCCGGAGTGGCGGAGGTCTTAAGTCATAGAAAGCCTCTACTCGCTCCACTTATGCTGTGAAGTGGGCGTTTCTGTCTTTGGGCCTTGCCGCAACATTTGGATCCGTCACCTGCCCTGTGAACTCCACTTTGCAGTATCTCCTCTCCTTGTATGAGAAAGGCCTGAGTTATTCCTCTATCAAGGTGCACATGTGGGCAATTTCTGCCTATCATGCTCTCGTGGGAGAGAGAGCATTGGCACAGCTAGGTGTAGCCCGCGCCTTTCTTAGGGGGATTTTACACATGAGACCTCCCATTAGGGACCCTGTCCCACCCTGGAACCTCCTTTTTGTGTTGGAGAAACTCACCCTCCCTCCTTTTGAACCCGCAGCAAGTTGTGAGCTGCGTTACCTTTCTTGGAAAATTTGTTTTTTGGTTGCTGTCAGTTCAGCTCGAAGGGTTTCTGAGCTTCAGACTCTGATGTGTAAAGAGCCCTATTTGGTTTTTCATAGGGAAAGGGTTTCCCTCAGAACTAATCCTAAGTTTCTTCCCAAAGTGGTCTCGGAGTTGACCCTCAACCAGTCGGTTGATCTTCCGGTTTATTTTCCTTCCCCTTCAAATAGAGGGGAGGCTCTCCTCCACACATTGGATGTCCACAGGTCCCTGAGGTATTACCTCAGCAGAACAGTTCAACACCGTAAATCGGAGCAGCTCTTTGTGGCTTTTGCACTACATCGCTTGGGTCAACCGGTGTCCAAGCAGACTATCTCTAAATGGATAGTCCATTGTGTTTCGTTTTGCTACGAGCATCACCATAAACCCCTGCTGGGCCCGGTTAGGGGCCACTCCTCTAGGGGAGTGTCAGCTTTCTTTTGCCGCCATGCGGAATGTCGCTATCCAGGACATTTGTGCAGCCGCGACCTGGAACTCGGTGCATACTTTTATCAAGCATTACAGCTTGGATATCGTCTCCAGACGCCGTGCTGGATTCGGCCTTGCAGTCTTACAAGGACTTTTGTCCTAGGGCCTCTGGAGTCAGCATGTTCCTTCTCCGAGGTCGGCTACCTCCTTCCTGTGAGACTTCTTGGGATTCAGTCCTAAATGTAATAGCCTGCTGCAAGAGCTCCCACTTGAAGTAAGATAGTACAGTTACGTAAGAACTTACCGTAACCGTAGATCTTCGAGAGGAGCTCTTGCAGGAGGCGCTGCTTCCCTCCCGCCTTCCCCCTTGGAGTGTGCAGATCTATTTTCTTTTCTTTCTAGATGGTGGGCTTCGCCTCCTTCTCTTGTCAGGCCTTCTGCTGGGTACTGGCGGGAGAACTGAGGTGGGGCTGGGTCCGCCCCCTCTTGTATCCTGACCGACAGCGGGGGCGGTCCCCGCTGGTATTGCTGGCAGAAGTTTTTCACCGTGTGATCCTAGTGCCTGCGGCATGGTCCTAAATGTAATAGCCTGCTGCAAGAGCTCCTCTTGAAGATCTACTGTTACGGTAAGTTCTTACGTAACTGTACTTTACAGGTGAGTAACCTGTTTTTACCTACCTACTGTAATTCTTGATTTTCTTGGACGAAGTTTCCACCACTCATTCACAGGCCCACCATCCTTTGAGCTCAGTCATTCTGTTTTTGGTCTTCACTTCCTTGTGGTTCGGGCTGTGAAGATGTTGTTGAATTGACCCTTCTCACATGGGTCATCCGGGCCATCTTATTCCCGGAAGTTAGGGTTAGGTTTTCTTAAGTTAGTTAACGCTGCACTTCCGTGGTCTAAAAGGTACTGAGGTGGTTGGAGGGTCGACGCTGAGATAGCCTATACAGCGTGAGCTAGTCTTGCAGCACTGCGCATGTGTGGTCCTATCCCGGCGCCGGCCCTCCTGAGGATTTTTGGCTCCCGTGGGGTTCTAGTTCCTCCAGTGTAGTCCCATTAGTGTGAATGAGTGGTGGAGACTTCGTCCAAGAAGATCAAGAATTACGGTAGGTACGTAATTTCCGTTTTCTGCCATCTTGGTCGTGTTGGCTAAAGCTTTTAACAGTGTGGCACACCCCCTTCTTCTGTTCGAGTTGAGAGCAGTGGACGTCTCTGCCTCCTAGCTCCTGCCTTGAGGGCAGGTCTCAATCTATCCAGATTGGAAGTTTCCTATTCCCTCAGCTCCCCATCAGTTTATGCGTCCATCAGGGGTCTGTCCTAAGCCCTGTTCTCTTTTCCATATCCTTGAACAACCTTCCCTCTGCCTGTTCTCTGCACCAATGCATATGTATGCTGATAATACAGTGCTGTTTGCATCTGTCTCTTCTTCCCATGACTTTGCTACTCTGCTACTGCTGGATTTTGACAATAGTCAATGCTGGTTCCAGTCAAATCAAACGTCCCTCAATGGCAAAAGAAAGTTTCCATGACATTTGGCACCCAACATAGGCTAACCAGACTCCCTCCCTTCCTTCCTTCCTATAATTCCACATGCTTGATGGTGCTGCGATAGAGGATGTATCCTCCTTTAAGTACCTTGGGATCTGGCTGGTCTGTCATCTTGATTTCTCGATGCACATTGATGCCATACACCATGAGCTCCACCCCAAGCTTGGTGCACTGTACAGGAAGAAAGCTAGTATCCCACTTCCCGCCCACCTTGAGATTGATTTAAAGATGATTCTCCCTATTTTTGACTATGGTGACGTAGTTTGTAGTGGAGCTCCCAAATCCTCCTTTGCAAGACTGGACCCCATCTTTCACCCCTTTTGTTTTTTTGGCTTAGACTGTTCCCCTTGTACCCATCACTGCTCATTCTACTTTGCCCTCTCCCTTCCCTCTCTGGATGCCAGGTGCCTTTCCCACTGTGCCTCCTTTATGTCCAAATTCTGGTTTAGTTCCTTTCCCTCCTACATTCCTTCCCTCCAGTCTCTTCACCTCCTTCCTTCCACCCTCCCCGCAACAATGCTTTCCATTCCCTTTCTAATCCATCCACGATATCTACTGTTGGTCAAGCTGCCTTCTTGTATTGATTTCCTAAACTCTGGCCCACCCTACCCCTGTCAATCCGCTCTGTCTCTTCTCCCTTAAGTCTCTTCTTCATGACTTTTCTACTTCCACCTGCAGCTGTTCGTGACCCCTTACCTGATCCCCCCCCCCCAATATTACCCTAATCATACCCCCCACCCCCGCTATGCATATTGGGATAATTTCCCCTTGACTATCCAGACTAATTTTATTTACTGTGTGCACTTTGTTGTTCCTTTTTGCCTTGTAAATGTTTAAGCTTATGCTCCTTGTGTTGTACTGTATTGCTTGTATAAGACAAGTATTTTTTAATGCTGTTAATTACTATTTATTTATTCTATACTTGGTTCTTTACTCAGTTATCAGACAGAAGGCGGCATATGCCTATCTAGCCTGTTTCCCACCGTAGTGGGGTCACTTTTCTAACCATTATGCAATAGGAAGTTATCCAGTTAAGATTTAAATGTATCAAGGGTGTCTACAGCCACTACTTCATTAAGTAGACTGTACCACATTCGTATGGGTGTGTATGTAAAATAGCCTCTCCGACTGTTATTATTTGAGGGTTCGGCTGTAACTTGTGTATTGTGACTTAATCTCTCTTCTGTTGAAGCTTCGCTCCAGACTATCCATCAATTCATCGTCCCCTATGATCTTTAACATCATTAGCATATCACCTCTCTCTCTCTCTCTCTCTTCTCCTTTCAAGAGTATACAGTCCCAGCTCAACCAGTCTCTGTTCATAAGATTTATCTTTTATTGTATTAATTATTCTAGTAGCTCGGTGCTGCACCCATTCAATGTTATTAATGTCACTTTTCAGATATGGGCTCCATACTGAGGAACAGTAATCCAGGTGTGGTCTTATATAAGTTTTATATAGGGACATCACACAAACTTTGTCCCTGGACATAAAGGCTCTTTTAATGCATCCCAGGATTCTGTTAGCTGTTCCTGTCACTTTGTTACAGTGGCTGCAGAAATAGAGATTTTTTTTGAATCAACAAGCCCAAGTCATTCTCACTTTCCACCTTTCTTAGAGGTAGCCATTAAGATAGTAATTGTGACACGTATTGTTACTACCGAAATGCATAACCACAGACTTTTCCTGGTTAAATGGCATTCCATTTTCCTGAGCCCACCGTTCTGTTGCCCTGAGGTCTTTTTCTGGATTGTACACCTGCTCATTAGTACGGTGTGTGCTGCAGCCCCTAGTTTTGCGTCGTCTGCAGATTTGACAGGTCAGTTTTTAACATCTTCGTTCATGTCTGAGATTAACATCCCAAACAACACAAGGCCCAAAACTGAGCCCTGTGGCACCCCACTAGTCACACTACCCAGTTCAGACATATGCCCTCTAACACTTACTCTGTTTTCTGTTTTCCAGCCATGTAGTAATCCGGGCTAATAGTTTGCCATATAAACCCATCTTATAGAGTTTTGTTAGTAGGATATCATGAGGGACTTTATCAAAAGCCTTTTGTAGGTCCAGGTATACAACATCAACAGACTCATTCTTGCTTAGTGTGTGGCTAACTTTTTCATAGAATGTCAATGTGTTTGTAGTACAAAATCTATTATATATAAATCCATGCTGGTTTCTATCTGTTAAATATCTAGGAATGACACTGTACGAGCATCTATCCTTTGAAACGCATGCCTCAAATGTAATCAAGGTAACTAATCAAAAATTAGGCCTCCTATATTGCACTGGCCCCTATCTAACACCTCATGCCCGCAAGACCATTGCCTCGACCACGCTTCTCCCAGGTCTATTCTACGGTGCCCCCATAACCCACTCTGTCCTGAACAAACTCAAGTTAGCCTATCATAGAGTCGCTTGCTTCGCAGCCAAGGTTTCTACGTCGGTACGGTGTACTTAATAATATAGGTTGGCTGACCTTTGAGGCAAAATTGGATTTCCCTGTTCTGTGCACAGTCTTCAAACTCTTGTACCTTTCTTCACTTCATATCCTCTCCAATCTCCATACATTAAAACCCTCCCTTAGGACCCTTGGATCCCCCCATCTCCCTATCCTAACAATACTCAAAACCTGACTTGCCATTGGGAGGAGATCCTTCTCCTTTGTAGCTCTGCCTAAATGGAACAACCTCCCGCACAGTCTTCTCTCATGCCTATCTCTTCCCCAATTCTAAAGGTACTTCAAATCTTCTTTCCTCCTCCCACTTGTAACTGCACTTAATACTTCACTTGTTCAACCTGCAACTCCTTCAGCCTCCACCCCTTCCCTCTCCTTGTGCCGTTCCCTACCTGATACTATTACCTCACTCCTCCACCTCCTCATCTTAACCTTCTCTCCGCTTCTCTATCTACACTCGCCTACCTAATACTCAATCCTCACCCCCAAGCCTCACCTTTTCTCCACTCCTATGTCAATACTTATGTATTATATTGTATAAAATTGTGTAAACTATGTAAGTAAAATGTGTATACTGTCTTGTGTTACATTGTAAGGTATTTATGTGCACCCTAATATCGCTTGCTTTGGACCCGATGATATTGTGATTTTGTTTCCATACCCACATCGGATTACTACTATTGATGTCTTTCTTCTGTTCCTGTACAATCGTCTGTTAAATACTATATTCAAATGTATTTGTATAGAATGCCTCTATTCCTCTGGTTGCCCCTGAAAAAGGGACTTGAATGTCTCAGTGGGCCCACCTGATCATCAAAATTCAAATAAATAAACCCTTTATCTATTATTTCATCTTCTATTCTTTTTTAATCTAGTCTCCATTATTTTCCCAAAAGCATACTAATGAGCAGGTGTACAGTCCAGAAAAAGACCTCAAGGCAACAGTAATTGGGTCTAGATTTATCCCCCTTTTTATGGATTGGCACCACAGTTGCTATTCGCCAGTCATCTGGATTCTCCCCTGTGATCAAGGACAAGTTAAACAATGTCATAAGAGGATGTATAAGCCATTCTCCAATCTCTTTTAGCAGTCTTGGATTGAGTTTATCTGGTCCGGCTGACTTATTAACCTTTAGTTTACCTGTATGCTCTTTGACCTCACTTTTGCTGATATGCTAGATCTCCATTTGGGTTTTATCCACTTCATCATTATCTTTGTATGAACTGATGGGTACTTTGCTGTTTATTGTTTGGTTTACTGAAAACTGAGCAGAAGCAGTTATTGAACACCTCTGCCACGTTTTGATTCTTTAACTTGATTGGTCCCTGAGATTAAAGGTCCCACTGATCTGTCAGATGTTTTATTATTAACGTAGGCAAAGAATGATTTACCATTGTCTTTTGTATGAGCTGTGCGGAATTCCAGTTTTTTTCCTTTTTGCCTAAGTTTTTACTACATTTAAGTTCTCTTTTATACACTTCCCTGTTATATTCACTGTTATGTTTCATTGCCTTGTACACAGACCCCTTTTTATTTGTTTTCTGTATTTTACTAGTGAACCATAGTGGTACTTTACCCTTTTTATTAGTAGCACTTGTCATTGCCACGGCTCATGACCCCCCCTTGCTTCTATCCTCCTAATAGCCAGATCCTCCAAGCACCTTATCAGGTTCCACGGTGCTTCCCTCTAGACATAGTACCACAGCTAACTTTCCACTGAACCATGCCAGTAGTAAACAATGAGTTTACCATGTAAAATTACATTTCTTCTGCATCTTTTGTTAATTCTACTGTCAGCATATTTGTAAGGACTGATGCATGATGATAACCATGGCTGTAACCTGCTTACACACATCAAACTACTCTGTAACCCAAGTATTTCTCTGTATGAAAATATGTATTGTTATCCCGGGTTGCCCCTGAGGAAGGGACCTTCGTGGCTTAGTGGGCCTACCCGGTCACCAAATTTTAAATAAATACATTATATAGTTTCTTAACTGGTATATATTGTTCCTCGAGTTCTAATATTTTATTCTTGATTTCTATCCAAGGTGAGTGTACTGAGTGTGTGTTGGAGGGTTTGTCCCATTCCCATTTTTGTAAAGCAGTAGCAATGGCTTTGTAATTTTCCTTAGAGTAATTTTTGACCACTGGTTCCTTTTATTGTTTTTGTCTTTATGATTGTATTAAACAAAACCATGTTGTGATCACTATTGCTTAAAGGTTCCAAGATTTGAATGTTAATGTTTTCTACCCTATCAGTGATTACCAGATAAAGTATGTTGTTTATTCTTGTTGGTTGGTATACTAATTGAAATAAACCATTGCTAACCATTGTGAATAACCAACTGTGAATGATTTCTCTTATACTATCTTCCATAACACCCTCCCCTTCCCTCTGACACATCTTGAAGAGAGCTGTTATCAACTCAGTACGTCTTTCCTGGTAAAACTTTTGAAATAGATAACAGAATGATTCTGAGGTCTCAAACTAAGGATCATTATATGAGGGGCAGGAAAAGCAGCACAAACATGTGAAGTCTGAGAAGCAAAGAGTCTGCTGCGATGCAGGTGTCTAGTAATAAAAAATGGAATGTCAGTGTTCAGAAATTCAAAAGATTCTGGTAAATGTTATGAGATTTGAGTTCCTTTGATGCCAACAGAAGTTTGTTTGCCAGCAACTGGCAAATTGACGTATTTGGAGTGTTTATCCTAAATGGGATAAAGTAGTGAAAGAAGTGCACGTCACATGACCTTGTTGTGCAGTGTCCTACCAGTTGTAAATATAGCTGAAAGTAGGACTCCACACACATACAAAAAAAAGATTCTGCATCTCAGTTTAAGTTCTTCAGGGTAAATAAATGTGTGAAAAATATTTTTAAACTCCTGACATGTTAAACAAATGTTCTTATCATGGGAATATTCACTTTTCCACTAGTCCAATGTTTCTTTTTAAACACCAGCCATCCCTCATTTACTGTACGTTTAACAAGTGCAGTCATTTCCTGGAATGAGCAGCCCCAGAGCTTTTAGAATCTTATGCAAATTATGGAATTTAGAATGAAATTCAAATTCCGATGTGTAGTCACGTTCACACCTGCACTCTATCATCAGATTTATTTCTCTGCCTGAAGAGAGCAGTTGCCCTGAAATCATCTCAACACTTCTGGTCGGTTTATGTTTTTTTTTTATATTTTATAGTGTTTTAGTAATGCTAGTCAACTTTTCGATACTCTGCATTATATAGGGTATTACTTGTATTTAACTGTGCAAGTTTCATATTTTTTCCCATTCAGAACCGGAGAAGGCTGTTCTCCACCTGGTTCCCACTTTTAGGGAACTGCTATTCAAAACTTTTTAGGTAAATAAAAAAAATAAATAAATAACTTTAACCACTTTGCAGTTCTTCTTTAATTTATGCTCAGTTTCTCATTAAGAACCAAGACAATATTTCTACTATTTCTTTTTAAAGGAGCAGTACACCCTTATATCTTGTAAATGTTATTTGTTTCCTTGTCAACAGATCACATTTTCCGTGTAGCTGTTGGGGATACCATATATGTGTTTGCTTTAGTTTGTTTTCACTGTTCACAGCAGTCCCTGTAACTACCCTGGGGGTCTTCATTTTCTGGTTGTTAAATCTCATTGTCCTTGAGAGCTGCATTAGCATATGAGAACATGATGCAACAGCACCCATTTATACCACGTACCTCTATGCAAAAAGTACACATAACCTGAACGAAAATGCCCTGGGCCTGCATTACATGTAAAACTATTTGTAATGCTAATTGAAGGTGAATATGGTATTTCACATCTTGCTGCAACTTGTTTTGTTGAATTCTAAGTAAGCAGAGAGGCATACTGTGCAGTCTAAAGGGTACTGACACATCATGTTCTCATATAGTAATACAGCTGTCAGGCACATTGAGATTTCAACAACCTTAAAATGGAGATCCTCAGGATAGTTATAGGGAGTGGTATGAAAGTGAAAATAAAGTAAGGCAAATGCATACATCCCCAATAACTACACAGAAAGAGTTGTCTGTTGACAGAGTAATAACATTTACAAGATATGAGTGTACTGTGCCTTTAAGAAACCTCGTTTGAGGTATTTATTACTTGTGGGCTTTAAATGTTGAAGAACCAAAGCACATTTTTCACTTTCAAAGCCCTTTTCACATTTCTCGGGCGTACTATATCTTTTTTTTTTTCCCCTATTGAGAAGCGGAAATGTCTTCTCGGTGTCATCAGACCGACAGACCCAAAAAGAAGACTGGACCTGCAGGTTTTAAAAATTGGGCTGTTTTCTGCTCCTAGCAGAGGCAGACCACAATTTTGCCAGTTGTGATCTCTCTATGAAGTTTTTACTTAAAATGCAATAGAAAAGGACTAGAAAATTAGAAGATGTAACGGTTTCTTACTCTGCCTCCACGCCACCAAAGGACTCCAAGGAGGGTCCAGACCCTCAGAATAAGCAGCAGTCCCTGTTAGAGGGGACAGAAAAGAGAGATAAAGCTGCTACAGATAGTTCATAACTTAACTTGTCCAAAAGGGGAAACCCGGAGTCCAGTAAAAGAGCCTCTGTGGAGACACTGGAATTGTTGCCTGCTAAGGGGGAAAAAAAAAGTGCTGCTGTCCCTCTTCCTGAAGAAGGAATGGAGCCGCCAGTGAACTCAAATAAAATGTCAGAGGGCACGACAAGGTGTGGCAATTCCTCCAGCCATTCTAGGCTAGGGGGAATTTCATGAATATGGCACCCCCCCTGCCAATGTCTCAAGTTTCGTTCCCAGTGCTTGTGGAGGAGGAGACTGAAATTTACTATGCAGATGAGGAGGAATGAGAACCCATAGAACCAGACAGATCTTACTTCGAGAGGGCTCTTGCAGTAGGTAATTACAGATAGGACTGAAGCCTGCAGGCGTCAGGACCCCACGGAAAAATTTCTAGCTAGCAGTCTCTGGTGGGGGACTGCCCCCATGTCGAGTGACTGACGTCACTATAAAGGGACGGTATTCCTTCCAGTTTTTTCCCACTGTTAGCTCGTGTAGTGCCTCGCGGTTAAGTTCACTGCTTCACAGTCAGTCATCGGTAGTTTTACCACCTATTTTCATTTTTTATTCAGCATTTCGTCAGCCTTTACCTGAGCTGCAGTGTATGTCATCCCCAACTCCCTCTGAGCACAAAAACAAGTGCGATTCCTGCAGTGCTCAGCTCCTGCACAAGGACGGACACTCCCAGTGCCTTTTTTGCCTAGGCCCCGACCACCCCGTGGAGAAGCGCCAGTTTTGCCAACAGTTCAGACGTGGCCACCCAAAAGCGGAGGCAGCAGTCCCTGGAGGCCCACTTTCTAAAACTCAAGATGACCTCCATGGAAAAGGAGTTGAAAAAACTCAGGTGGGCCTCTACTTATCTGGAGGGCCACCGCAAGAAGGACCAGGACTCCTCTTCTGTGGCTGCCGCGACCTCAGCTGGGGTCGCGGTGCTGTAGGTAACATCTCCCCCGGGAGACAGTTCTGCGACGGCCGTCTTGGAGACTTCCAAGGCAGCGTCAGCCTCCATTAGGCTCGCTTCGGGCCACTCCAGAACCTCGGGTCAAAGGAGGCAGCCGTTCCCAGTGAGCCACCGCCCGTCGCAGCCTTCTGGTCGGCGGGCCCAGTAAGCCAGGCGTCTGCTCCTCCGGCGCCTGCCGGGTAGGCCGGTAAGATGCCGACGCCGGGGGCAGCATCACGGCATCAAAAGCGCCTGCCAAGGCCGCCCCTTCCATCGCGGCCTTTGTCAAGCGCGGGGTCCGAGCAGGTCAGACGCCGGCTCCTCCAACGTCCGCCTGGATCCCGCCAGTAAGCCGGACGTCGGCTCTTCCAGGTCCGCCAGCGTTGAGCTGATGCAGACCCTTCGGCCTTCCGTTGTCCCAAGCTCAGCATCGCTCGTGTATTCCGAGGCCCCAGCATCTCCTTTGCTGGACCCCGGGGATGGTAACCTTTCTTCCCTGGGCGACACTGAGGATGTTGGCATGCTGGCGTCTGGTCTCCCTCCCGCTGGGTCAGATGACCAGATGTCGGATCCTCGGATGCCGATGTCAGCCTATGCGACGCCCAGCAACATCCCCTTGCCAGACACCCCACTATGCCGGGCCTGCCGCCCACTGGACCTCCCATTCCAGACCTGCCCGCTGGGCAGTTTCCAGGGCCCTCCACTCCTTCAGAGCCCCTGGTACCTGGGTATCCGACCCTGTCGTATCCGACGCCGTCTAACCTAGGCCCGCAGTATCCGCAACCCCAGTACCCGACGCCAGTCTACCCTACACCGCAGTACATGGTGCCCCAGTACCTGATGTTGGGCTTCCCGCCATCGGGTTATGGATACGTGCCGTACGGATACCCCCAGTATCCGTACCCCCCTCATCCACCACCCCCTCAGCCGCTGGTGGATTTGAAGGAAACTCTGGTGTCCTGGTGGGCTGAGGCCAAGGCTCAGCTCACCAGGGAAGTAGAGTCATCATCCAACGCCGTACCTGGTTCCGGACCCCGTACGTCGGAGGTGAAAGACTCCCTTCCCACCTCTGGATACCTGAGGCAAGCCCTCCGGTTCCAGGGCTGGGCAGGCTACGCTTCCCCGGAGGCTTCCCAAGGGGTCCTTTTCTCCCCCGCGCCAGGAGGAGGAGTCCTCCTCTTCTTCATCCTCCTCCTCGGAGACCTGGATGACTGCGACGGTCGTTCCAATCCGGATGACAAGCCACACGCTCCAGACAAGCCCAGGCCAAGGACTCCTCCGGAGGATCCTTTTTTCATGGAGTTGCTGCATAAAATCTAGGCTGTTCATCAGTGGCAATCCTTGGAGCTGGATCCACAGCATAAGAAACTCGCTGCGCACCTGGATCTGCCCGAGACTGCTCCTTCTCTGGTTCCACCCTGGATTGAGCCTCATGCCAACCTTGTGTCCACCATTTGGAAGCAACCTTCGGCATTAGCCCCCCCTTCCTAGGAAGTCAGACAGGCTGTATCAGACTCTGGAGGGTGTTGACTCATTGAATTCAAACCCCAGAGTTGATTCGGTCGTGATTAGCACCGCTCACGGCCGGACGGCTAACCCCAAGCACTTGAGCTCGTCACCACCTGACAAGGAATCCCGCCTTCTGGACCATCATGGGAGGAAGGTCTATGCTTTTTCCTCTCTGGGTATAAGGGCCCTGAATTACGTTGCTCACATGGGGGATTACCAGAAGGCAATCCTTAGCGCGGTGGAAACTAAGTAGGACTCCCTTCCTGAGTCTAAGATGAAGCAGGAAGTGGCTGACCTAGTCCGGTCTGTGCGTTCGGCCAGTTGGCACATCCTTTATGTCACATACAACGCAGTGGACGCTGCTGGTCAGAGCTCGGCCTTCGCCATAGGGTTGCGGCATCATGCCTGGCTCCGGGTGTAAGGTTCAGTCTGCTATCCAGGACGCGCCCTTCAGGGGTTCAGTGGCGATGTCAGACATCATCAGTGATCTGCAGGAGAAGGGTACAGCACTTAAGTCTGTTGACTCCTTGTACGGGCCCCCTCAAGCTCAGCGTCGTCCCTTTTGCAGATGTTCTCGGCCCAAGGCGAAACCTCAGGGAAAGTGGGCCAACAAATGTCTGGCACCTCCGGCTGCCAAGCCCCCCTGCCCAAAAAAGTAGCGGGAGCTTCAGCCGCGACGCTGCCTCAAACCTGTTGACTCATCTCCTCTCCCACAGCCTCTGGGCCTCCCAGAGGAACTGGTAGGAGTGAGATTCTCCTTCCATCTACCGGGTTGGGAGATGATTACTTCAGACACTTGGGTGCTCCTGCCGATTGCAGAAGGACACTCAGTAGAGTTTCTTCAGAAACCACCTCGAAACCGAACCCCGGGTCATCTTACTTCCCAGAACACCTTCTTCTGAAGGAGGTGATGGAGCCCGTCCCACCCCATTTTCGAGGGACAGGTTACTACTCCCATTTCTTCCATGGCCCCGAAGAAGTCAGGAGACATGAGGCCAATTCTCGACCTCAGTTCCCTGAACTTGTTCGTGGAGTACAAAAGGTTCAGAATGCTCTCTCTGCAGAGTCTCCTGCCCCTCCTTCGGCTGGGACAGTGACTCTGCATTCTTTACATGCAGGATGCTTACGTGCATATCCCTATTCACCCTTCCCACCGCAAATACCTATGTTTTTCGTTCCAGGGGGACTACTACCAGTTCAAGGCCCTCCCATTTGGTCTTTCCTCGGCGCACTAAGTGTTCACCAAATGCCCTTCGGTGGTAGTAGTCTACCCGCGTACCCAGGGGGTTCAGGTTTTCCCGTACCTGGACAACTGGCTCCTGGCGGCCCCATCCAGGGAGGAGCTCCTGCACTTCCTTTCCCTTACCCTGCAGGTTTTCACCAGCCTGGGTATTACCATCAACTAGGCCAAGTCCCATCTGATCCCGTCCCAGAGGCTCCAGTGTATCCGGGCGATCCTGGACACGACCTCCAGCATGGCATTCCTGCCACTGGACAGGGCGGCTACACTCCAGGCTCAGGTCAGCCTGTTGTCCAGCCGCAGGCAGGTCAGCTCCAGGTCAGTCCTTTGCCTCCTTGGGCTCATGGTGGTTGCTATTCCGATAGTCCATCGCGCTCTGCCTCACATGAGAATCTCTCAGTAGACCCTTCAGTCTTCGGTTGGTGGACAACCTAGATCAACAGGTTCTGGTCTCCAACCCTGTGGTTTGGGACTTGCAGTGGTGGATGGTTGGGGAGCCCATCTGGGGTCTCACAGGACCCAGGGCTCCTGGTCCAGGCTAGAACAAACACTTCACACCAATGTGCTCGAGCTTCGGGGCATGCTGAATGCTCTTCAGGCTCTGCATCTCTATCTGCTCCCTGGGCATCTGGCTGCCCAGACGGACATTGTGTGTAGTCTGGTACATCAACAAACAGGAAAGAACTCTTTCCTACCCTCTCTGCAGGGAGGCGATGCGAGTTTGGGATTGGGCAGTGCAGCACAACCTTCACCTCATGGTAATTCACGTCCCGGGGGTCAAGAACACGTTGGCAGACCACCTCGGTCTATATCTTCCTACGCTGGGGAACACCACAGGTAGACCTGTGTGCATCTCCTCACAACGCAAAACTTCCCGCCTTCTGCTCGCTTGCTCCAGGGGCGCAGCATTTTTTTGAAAGATGCTCTGTCTCTAGACTGGATGAGCAGATTCGTCTGTGCCTTCCCCCTGATCCCCTTGATTCCGAGGGTCTTACAGAAACTCAGCTCAGGAGGAGCTCACATGATCCTAATTGCTCCTTTCTGGCCCAGGCAAGTTTGGTTCCTCTGTCGCAACTTTTGCTGACCCAGGATCAGGGGACCCTGGTCCATCCAGGCATCAAGTCCCTTCAATTGCACGCGTGGCTCCTGCAGACGTAGCTCAAGCCGGAGTCAGGGTTTCCCCGCTGGTGGCTGAGATTCTGGTGGAGGCCAGAAAGCCCTCCACTAGATCTACCTATGCCATGAAATGGAAATGGTTCTTTATTTAGGCCACCTCCAAAGATTTCGAGCCTTTCTCTTGCTCTGTTGGGCGGCTTCTGGACTACTTGCGCCATCTCTTTGATCTGGGTCTCAGTCATTCCTCTCTGAAGGTTCACATGGCGGCCATCTCCACTTACCATGTTCCTTTTGGAGACAGAACCTTTGCACAGTTAAAAATCTCTAAGACTTTTCTGAGAGGGGTTCTCCACTTGATACCCCCGATTCGTGTTCCTGCTCCTCCTTGGGATTTTAATTTTATTCTTGAGAAGCTTACTCTGCCTCGTTTCAAGCCGGCAGCCTCAGCAGACCTAAAGTTCCTTTCGTGGAAGACTCTCTTCCTAGTGGCCATTACTTCTGCTCCAAGGATTTCAGAGCTCCAGGCCCTTATATGCAAAATCCCGTATTTGATTTTCCACAAGAAACATCTGGCTCTGCGTACCAACCCTAAGTTTCTCCCTAAGGTGGTAGTGGAATCTACGCTGAATCAATCCATTGAGCTGCCTGCTTTCTTTACGCAGCACTCCAATCAAGGGGAGTACCTCTTGCATACTTTGGATGTTCACCGAATTCTGAGATACTACACCACCAGGACGAAGGATCTCAGAAAGACTGATCAACTGTTTGTCTCCCTTGCTCGTAAAAGAGAAGGCAATGCTGTTTCTAAGCAATGCCTTTCTAAATGGTTGGGTCATTGTATCACTTTCTGTTACGACAAGTACAGCAAGACCCTGCCGGGTCAATTCAGAGGCCACTCCACCAGAGGGGTCGCTGCCTCTGCTGCTTGTTTCAGGAATGTGTCAGCTGCAGACTTCTGTGCAGACGCAACTTGGACTTCTGTCCATACCTTTACGAAACATTACAGTTTGGACATTTCCTCTCACCGTAGAGCTGGCTTTGGGTTGGCTGTTCTGCAAGGTGTTCTTTCCTAAGACCCTCACAGCCAGAGGGTCTACATTTGGGTAGTTTCCTCCTCCCGTTTGCTTCTTCTTGTTCCAGACTGCTTGGAACTCAGTTCTGTCTGTAATTACCTACTGCAAGAGCCCTCTCAAAGTAAGATAGTGCAGTTACGTAAGAACTTACCGTAACAGTAAGTCTTCGAGAGAGGCTCTTGCAGTCCATACCTTCCCGCCCTCTATCCCCCTAAGCTTTTTCAGCTCCTTTTCCAGGGAAGGAAACATCCACTTCTGTCTCGTCTTGCCTTTTTGGCCTTTGGAGGGAAAGAACTGGAAGGTGGGCGTGAGGGACCGTCCCTTTATACTGACGTTGCGTGACGTCAGTCACTTGACGTGGAGGCAGTCCCCCACCAGAGACTGCTAGCTAGAAATTTTTCCGTGGGGTCCTGACGCCTGCCGGTATCAGTCCTATCTGTAATTACCTACTGCAAGAGCCTCTCTTGAAGATCTACTGTTGAGGTAAGTTCTTATGTAACTGTACTTTCTCCTGAGCAAGAATGTCTTTCCCCCTAGGCCTTCAGTGACCTACACTTCCCACTGTACCTTTGTAAGATATATGGTAAATACCCTCAACATTTCCTCCCATGAAACTGAGGAAGATAAAGATGAGGTACAATTCTTGGACAGGACAGGCTTGCACCCACACGGAAGTGGATGCTGCCCATCCATAAATCCCCCAGGAAAGCCACATGTAAGATTGTTAGCACATACCTCAGCTGCAGGCATAGGCAAGAAAACTGAGAAAAAAAGAGAGCCCAGTACCAAACCCTCATCGCTTCCCTGCACAGGGGGTAAGAATTAGTATCCCCTTGCTTGTTTATGTAGAGGACTACACTGATGTATTGAGACAGGGTGCTGAGTACCAGTACTCTCACCCTGATTATAAGGGAGTGGTCCATACTGTCACCTGTGACAAGGTCAGAGTGCCCCTTTCTTCCAAGCCTCCTGAGAAAGATTCCAGGAAACTGGTTAGTATGGGCAAAAAAAGTAAGTTTCTCTAGAAAAAAATTCAGGTACCAAGCCTGGACTGGCTTACAGATGGGAGGCTTCAAGTGTATAATGCCTCTCAAGAACATACGGGACACTTCCAGTTGTGCCACCGTGCAGCCCTCAGTAGGCACATGGAAAGCAGAAATAGCAGCCAAGTGCACCTTGACGGAGGAGTACTGCAGTCCAGCATCAGATAAGGACAGCAAATACTCCAAAATCTGATTCACTGGCAAGTGAAAGGATCCAAATGATAGGAGGCAGCCCATAGAGCAACCAGCTTCCACTTCATGGAATAAGTGGTCCTGGTGGAGGGTTTTCTAGCAGCCACCAGGACATCCAGCTACTTTTTGTGACAACCCAGATCTAGCAGAGGCTATGTCTTCAGGAGCCATGCATGAAGATGGAGTAAACCCGAGGTCTGGATTGACCAGTGTGCCCTGCTCCTGTGATAGTAAGCCTTTGCACAGGGGCAGAGGTACTGGAGGTTCCACTGCTAACTGCTGGAGTAAGGGGAACCAAATCTGACGAGGCCAAGGTTGATTAGTACCCTCTGAATCAGAGAAAGGGAGGAAAAGCATAAAAGAATCTCCCTTTCCAAAAGAAGGACAATTTGTCTTGCCAGAAGACTCCAGGTTCTGGAGCGAGTGAGCAGAAAAGCAGCAGTTTTACGTTGTGTGGGGTTGCAAAAAGGTCCAGCTCAGGACCACTGAGGTCGGCTGCTCCCACTCGTGCATTGTGGACTGTGACCTGCTTAGCTTGTTTGCCAGGACGTTTTGGATGCCTAGAACATAGACAGTCGACAGCTCTAGACTATGTTCTAGAGCCCAGTACCAAACCATCATTGCTTCCCTGCACAGGGGGTTAGAATGAGTATCCCCTTACTTGTTTATGTAGAGGACTACACTGATGTTCGTCTGCATTAGCAGATGCCCTGGGGACAGATGGTTCTTGAAGGCTTGCAGAGCATACAGAATGACGATCATCTCTAGTACGTTTATGTGGAGGAAGATCTGTACTCTGTTCCATGTCCCTTGTGTCTGATGGGGCCCGGGCCCCAGATGCACCCCCAGTCCATCCCCGAAGCATCCATGGTGAGGATCTGGTGAGGAGAGGGTATGAGGAAGGGAACCCCTTTGAGCAAATTTGTGGGTTCTGTCCACCACTGGAGCACCTTTTGTACTAAGGAAGTGACTAGGACCATCTGTTCTAGCTCGTTGGTGTGTTGATCCCACTGGACCCTCAGTTGTCCACTGGGGGATCCTCATGTGCAGCCGTGCCAGGGGTTCCGAAACAATGGCTGCTGCCATCATGCCCAGTAATCACAGGAATGTCCTGGCTGTGACATACTTGCTGTTTTAAAGCAGCTGACCCTGTGCCATAAGGCACTCCACCCTGTCCCGGGGCAGGAAAGCGAAGTACTGAGCTATGTCCAGTACTGCCCCTATGTAGTACAGATGCTGACAAGGGGTCAAGACTGACTTGGGCAGATTGAAAATGATCCCTAGGGCATCAAACAGCTGTCTCTGGACTGAGCTTTGAGCAACCAGTTGTCCAGGTAAGGGAAGGCATACAGTCCCTCCCTCCTGAGAGCTGCTGCCAACACTGCCAAGCATTTGGTAAATACCCATGGCACAGATGGAAGGCCAAAGGGCAATACCCTGAACAGGTAGTGTTCCCCCTGAAACAGGAACCTGAGATACCTTCTGTGGGGTGGGCAAATCTTGATATGTAGGTAAGCGTCTTGCATGTCCAGTGAGCATATCCAGTCCCCTTTTTGCAGTAGGGGCAGCAGGCCTTGCAGACTGACAATCTGGAGTTTCTTGTACTGAATACAGAAGTTCACATTTCTCAGATCTAGAATGTGCTGCAAGTCCCCTGTGGACTTGCGTCCCTGCTTACTAGTACCTACTACCTGACTGTACATTGACCCTATGTTGTTACCTGATTGAATTTTGCCTCTATGATGCTTTTATTGTATCTTGTATACTTTTTTCTTTTTATCCCATGTCCCTTTCCCCCCGTCGCACCTGGAAACGAGCCTTGGCTCAGTGTGCCTTTCCCAGTTACCAAATGTTTAAATAAAATAAAATGAAGAACCCCCTGTTCCTTTGTTCACAGGGAACAGGTTCTATAGCCCTCTTGTGCAGCAGTGTACAGACCTCCTCCAGTAGCACTGGTGCGTGGTCTGAAAAGCAAGTTGAAGGAATTGGAGAAGGTCTGGAGGCAACTCCAGAAATTTTAGAGCGTGGCCCTATTCTATTAACTGCAGGACCCAAGTGTCTGTTGTAACCCCCCTCCATTATTCCAGGTGGAGGGAGAGTCATCCCCTACCACCACCTCCAGATGTGGAACTGGAGGGTTGGGGTTTAAGAAAGAGTAATGCTGAAGCAGATCCGGTGGCCGCAGCCACAACTTCACCTCTAGGGGCTTTGAAGTGGGTACCTGTGGGGGAGGTTGGGGCCAGCAAACCTGACTCTGCTCTGGTTTTGCTCTGTTGTCTGGCCCCCGACCTGGGCTTGTGGGTAGCCCTACGAAATGGCACCCTCTGCCCACTTCTGGGGTGAGTGTGGTAGAGGGAATTGACCAGCCTTAGAGTCTTGACCGAGGCTTGCAGGTCAGACAGGATATCCTGCACATCAGCCCCACAGAGCTTCTACCCTCTAAAGGGGGCATTTAGAATGGATTGCTGTACATCATTAGCAAATCCTGACACCCTCAGCCAAGAATGCCTGCTTTGGCAGATGCCAGCCACAGCTGCTCTGGCTAAGGCATCCGAAATGTCATAGGTAGACGTAGACCTTAAGAGGTGCTTACCCACGTCAGCACCAGTCTGGGGAGGGCCTTCAGCATCTGCTTGTTGGGACCCTTTGGGAGGGACTGGCCTGCTGCCTTAGCCTTTCTCCAGAGGGTATTCTGATATTTGACCATATGGGCCTGGTAATTTGCTATTCTGAGGCCCAGAGTGGCAGAGGCAAAGATTCTGTTTTTTTCCAGTGATGTCCAGTGTTCTCGACTGTCTAGCTGGGGGGAGAGAACTGAGATACTTTCACATCTTAGACCTATTATGGGCTGCCTTTATCACCACTGAGACAGCCTCGGGTTGGCCTGTGAAAAAAGGTTTCCCTGAGGAGGCCTGATATAGCTTTTCTGCCTTTCTGGACATGGCAGGAATCAAGCTTGGTCTGTGCCAGGCAGCCAGGCTGGCATCCTCTACTGCAGCTGACAGAGGAGGAATAACAAGAAGTGGAGAATCTAGTAGCTCTAGAAATTCTACCAGGTTTTTCCTTGTGATGTCTTGCTCTTCAGTATCAAACCCCATTGCTGTTTGGAGCTGCTGCATCATAGAGATGAAGAAGTGGTCTTTAGGTTGGGACCTTGGAGTATACAGAGTCCTGTAATGTCTTAAGGACAGGCTGGCGTACCGGGGGGGAGGGGTTTTGCAGTATACGTCCTTGACAAATACCTGGCTGCTATAATTGACTCAACCTCAGCATCAAGAGAGTTTGAATGCCTAATGCTAAAGCTTTCTTTCTCCCCAAATGAGTCTTTACTCATTATAGGGTGCTATAGAGCCCCTGTAAGGGGACTCAAACTGTTACCCCACCTCTGTACCCTTATGGATGCTTACGTCATAGAAACTATTATCTTGGGTGATTTTAATCTCGACTGGTACAACCCAAGTTCAAAACCTATAAAAGACCTGTGTGACGCTTTAGGCCTCACACAGCTCATCCCCGAACCCACTTACCCAAATACCAAAAACATAGCAAATAGCAGCCTTCTCGACCTAATCCTCATAAACAAACCTTACAAAAATCTCGTATATCAGGTGATCTTACTTCGAGCGGGAGTTCTTGCAGCAGGCTATAACCATTAGGACTAACGCTGCAGGCATTAGGACCCACTGGGAAAACTTCTCAGCAGTACCCAGCAGGGACCGACGTCAGCCATGGTATAAAAGGGGACGGACCCGGCTCCACCCCAGTTCTTTTCCTGCCGCGACCCACTCACGTTGGGGAAGATCTTACCTTGCCAGTTGCCAGCAAAAAACTTCAATTTTCACCATTTTCTCTCTAGCTTTCAACATTTTTTTCATCTGACACATGTCATCCCCGTCATTGGTCTCTTGCTTGGGATCTCATCGGAATAAGTGCAGTTGCGGCCATCAGATACCATCAAAGGATGGCCACACTAAGTGTGTCTTCTGCCTGGTGCCTAATCACGACACCGCGGCCTGTTCTACCTGACAGGGCTTCACAAGCAGGACCAGGATCTGCCGTTTGAAGGCTCTCAAGGCGTTCCTTTTAGAACAGAAGACGGACCTGCACATCTCCGGGGAGAAGGCCAAGCATAAGGACAAGTCCAAGCGGTCCCCGGACAAGGACTGTAGTCAGTCCCGCCACCGGTCCAGGTCCCGATCTCATTCTTGGTCCTCCCCCAAAAAGCCCTGCTCTTCCTCGGGCTCTGGAGAACATCACTCCAAGAAGGATTCTGCTCCTACCAAAAAGGCCCATGCTAAAGCTGGTACATCAGGGGAGAAACCTGCTAGGCCCAAAGTGACACCACTCCAGGTCACCCCAAGACCTCAGGGGCACAAGCTACAGCCCTGCCTGCCAAGGTTCCGGTTTCACCTGATAAGGGTAAGCCTCTGGAGTCAGAGGACACTCCAGTGCCACCCCCCAATGAGAAATCGTTGGTTCCGGTGCCAGTAGAAGGGGCGAAGGAAACTGACGCTACCGTAGAAGGGGCAGCGTCTGCATCTCCCAAGTCCTCCTCCCCATGGGGTTCTCCAGGAGGCTCCCTCTCGGGGCTGCCGGACACTTCAGATCTTATAGTCTCCTTTCTGGGGACCGCGTCCTCGGTGTTTTCAAAGGAGGAGATCCAGGAACTTTTCCTTTTTGGTGGGGTCAAGTCCAAAAACAGACCCTCCCCCCGAAGCCGGCCCCGTCACCATTACCGGACCCATTTGGTAAACCACAACCAGAGGGTGTTCCTTCGCCCAAGAAGACCCCAGAGAGGCCGCTGCCTCACTCATCTTCTAGGGTCCATTCCCGATCTCGATCCGTAGACCGACACCGGCGCTCACCGAGGTCAGGTAGCTGACGCCGGTTCAGATCTCACTCTAGGAGCCATTCCGATGGGCGGGCCTGCCCGGAAGTTGGTCCTCTGACCGACACCTGTCATCACTCTGTCGGTCGGAGAGCCACCTACATTTGAGCAGGGCCAGTCATAGGGGCAGGTCCAGCTACTGCTCACCTAGTATCCGGTCATCCTCTTCCTCTTCCCTCTTGGGGATCGGAGGTTCCCCAGGAGAAAAGGACCAGCCCCGCTCGCCTCCTGAGGATCCAGCCTTTATGGATGTCATGAGGCACATCCAGGCCTCCAATAAATGGGATACGGAGAACCTGGATCTGGAACGCCGTCGACTAGCCAAGTACCTGAGGCAAAAGGAGCCCAAGCCTCTCGTGGTGCCTCGTTTAATGGACACCTTCCAGGATCTTACCAGAATTACCTGGAAGCGTCCAGCTTCGGTCCCGGCAGTTCCTAAAAAGTCAGGCTGTACAGACCCCGAGAGATTAGCCTTTCCTAGCAGAGCACCTTCAGGCGGACTCCTCAGTGATCACGGCTGCTCATGGTAATTCTAAGCAGCCGAAACATCTTAGTTCCCAATCTCCTGACCCAGAGTCTCGCTGTTTGGACCAGGTAGGCAAGAAGGTCTATTCTGCCTCCACCTGCTCCATTAGGTCCCTTAACTTCCTGACGCATATGGTTCAGTACCAGAATGTGCTCTGGGAAAGGGGACAGAAGCTTGTTAATGCCTTGCCAGACTCCGCACAGAAGACGGAGATTCTGGATGTCCTTAAGTCGGGCTCAGACTAGGCACGTATGTTCTCCGTGCCTCGTACGATACTGCAGACATGGCGGCCAGAACGGCAGCATCAGGGTTCTGTCTCCAGCGCCACGCTTGGTTGAGAGTCTCCGGCTTTCACCAAGATCTGCAGTCTGGAATCCGGGACCTCCCATTCCAGGGTTCTGTCTTGTTTGGGCAGGAGACAGTCTCTCATCTCCAGGCGTCTGGGAAATCCATCTGGTTTGTCCATCAGATATACAGAGGGAGCCCTCAGGTGCCCAAGCCCATGGCAGCCAGCAAGGCCAGAGAGGTGGCTTTAAAAGGAGAGCTGGCAACTAGCAGCCTGGAGGCACTCCTTTTTGTGGCCCCAAGCCTCTCTGCCCACTCCTGGCTCTGCCCAATGACTCCCTCCCTCCCTGCCCCCGGAGGAGGAGGTTCCAGGGGAGGCAGTAGGGGGTCGCTTCTCCCTTCATCTGAAGGGCTGGAGATCTATCACTGCGGACCAGTGGGTCCTCGATATCATAAGGAGGGGACATACGCTGGAGTTCACCGAGATCCCCCCCAGACACTCCACCAAGGTCCTCGAGATATCCTCCTCCTAACATTCCACTCATAGAAGGAGAGATTCAGGCCCTCTTGAGGAAAAGGGCGATAGAGCCAGTCCCTCTGCAGCAGCAGGGAAAGGGGTATTACTCCCATTTCTTCCTGCTTCCAAAGGAAACCCAAGACCTTCGTCCCATTATGGACCTCAGTTCTTTAAACTACTGTATAGAATACAGAAGGTTCCAGGTGGTGACTCTTCCAGGACTGCTTCCTCTGCTGCATCAGGGAGACTGGCTCTGCTCCCTAGACATGCAAGATGCGTACGTGCACATAGGGATCTTTATCCCCACAGGAAGTACCTGAGGTTCCACTTCCAGGGGGCGCATTATCAGTTTCGGGTTCTCCCGTTCAGCCTCTCCTCCACTCCTCGAGTCTTCATAAAATGCTTGGCAGTAGCGACTGCGGCTCTAGGGCGCCAGGGACATTATGTCTTCTCTTACCTCGACAATTGGCTGCTTGCGGCCCCGTCAAGGTCACGCTGCCTTCAGGCTCTCGGAGACACCTATATTCTATTCCGAGAGCTGGGGATCACCCTGAATCTTCCAAAGTCTTCCCCAGAGCCCAGCCAAAGACTCATCTTCATAGGAACGATCCAGGATTCGGTCCAGGGCATGGCTTTTCTACCCCCAGAGAGGGGGCAGTCGCTTGCAGGAGATTGCCGAATCGGTCCTTGTCACCCATCAGGTCCAGGCCAGAACCTTCCTCAGACTTCTGGGGCACATGACAGTGGCCATTCCTGTCACTGCTCTGGCCCACCTCCATATGAGAATCCCACAGTGGATGCTCAGGGTGCAGTGGGATCAATGCTCAGATTACCTGGCCCACATGGTCAGGATCACAGAGCCAGTAAAGAGGATGCTTCTTTGGAGGTTGGACCCTCTAAATTTAGAAAAAGGGTCCCTTTCTGTCCGGAGCCCCAAATCAGACTCTAACAACGGATGCCTCGGAACTGGGGTGGGGGCGCACCTGGGGGCCCGCCAAATGCAGGGTGTCTGGACTCCCATGGAGCATGACCTCCACACCAATGTCTTGGAAATGCGACTGTCCTCAGTGCACTACATGCCTTTCAAGAGGACCTCGTCCCATGCTGTCTTCTTGTTCAGATGGACAACATGGCAGTTGTCTTCTATATCAGCAAGCAAGGGGGCGCTCACTCCTACCCCCTGTGCAGGGAGGCGATGAGAGTCTGGTACTGGGCTCTGGAGCGGCACATCTGTCTGTCCGCAGTGCATGTTCCAGGCGTCCTAAACGGCTTGACCAACAGCCTAAGTAGGTCTCAGTCCAAGGTGCACGAGTAGGAGCTACTACAGTCAGTAGCGGATCAGCTCTTCGACAAATGGGGTCGTCCAGAGCTGGACCTCTTTTCGTCACCACGCAACACCAAACTGTAAATTTTCTGCTCACAAGAGCCCGCGCCTGGTGTTTTCTGGCCAGACGCGTTGTCCCTTTGTTGGGCAGGGAAGTTTTTTTTACACCTTTCCTCTCGTTCAGAGAGTTCTCTTGAAGGTACAGGCCGAAGGGGCTCAGATGATTCTAATCGCCCCTCTATGGCTTTGGCAGATTTGGTTCCCACTACTTCAGCGGTTGTCTACGGAACCTTCAGTCCCGCTGCCAATATGCTCGCAATTGCTGTCCCAGTATCAGAGCTCACTGGTCCATCCCGATCTCAGGTCTTTGCATCTTCTTGCTTGGCTCCTTCAGACGTAGTAGAGTCCGGGTTCGGAGTCTCCCAAGAGGTGGCGGACATTCTCGTATCGGCGAGGAAGTCCTCTGTTCACTCCACTTACACTATGAACTGGAAGCGCTTCTGCTTATGGGTGTCGTCTCACCATCTGGACCCCCTTACCTGTCCGGTGAACTCAGCATTGCAGTATTTCCTCTCCTTATACCAACAAGGCTTGAACTACTCCTCCATAAAGGTGCACATGTGGGCCATTTCTGCATACCACACCCTTTTGGGGGACAAAACCCTTAGCCCAATTGGATATGGCCCATACCTTTTTAAGGGGGATTCTACACATGTGACCTCCCATTAGGGATCCTATTCCCCCCGGGACCTCCTGTTTGTGTTGGAGAAGCTTATTCTTCCACCTTTTGAACCCACAGCTGACTGTGAGCTGCGTTATCTTTCCTGGACGGTTTGTTTTTTTAGTTGCTGTTACTTCAGCTCGAAGAGTTTCCAAGCTCCAGGCTCTGATGTGTAAAGAGCCGTATTTAATTTTGCACAGGGAAAGGGTTTCCCTCAGAACAAATCCTAAGATCTTACTTCGAGAGGACTCTTGCAGTAGGTAATTACATATAGGACTGAAGCCAGCAGGCATCGGGACCCCACGGAAGAATTTCTAGCTTGCAGTCTCTGGCGGGGGACCACCCCCACGTCAGGTGACCGGCATCTGGCAACGTCAGTATAAGGGGGTGGTCCCCCACGCTGGCCTTCCAGTTCTTTCCCGCTGTTAGCTTGTGAAAGCGCCTCACGGTTAAGTTCACTCTGCTTCATCAGTTTGTCGTCAGTTTTAGTACTGAACTTTTTCTTGTTTTTCTCGCAAAATTGAGTCTGTCTGCCGTGTATGTCGTCTCCTCCTCCATCCGATTTGCATAAGAATAAGTGCGACTCTTGCAGCGCCCAGCTCCCGCATAAGGACGGTCACTCCCTGTGCCTCTTCTGTCTAGGCCCGGAACACCCCATGGAGAAGTGCCAGCACTGCCAATAATTCAACGCCGCCACACGCAAACGGAGGCAGCAGTCCTTGGAGGCCCATATCTTGAATAAGAAGATGTCCTCCATGGAGAAGGAGCTGAAGAAGCTTTGGCAGACCTCAGCTTCCCCTGAGGGACACCGCAAGAAGAAGGAGAAGCAGCGGGACCGGGACTCCACTTCCACGGCCACTGCGACACTCGCGCTGAGTCGCCAGCCAAAGGTAACGCCTCCGGGGACTGATCCTCGATGGCCATCTTGAGGTTTCCAAGGTGTCGTCATCCCTCCTGTCTGGCTTGTGCTCGAGCCCATCAGGAGCCTCCGGGATTAAGGAGGCAGCCACTCCCAGGAAGGCTGCCACCATGCGGTCTTCCGGGTTGAGCGGGTCCAGTAAGCCGGACATCGGTGCTACCGACGCCCACACGGACAAGGCTGCTAAGACGCCCGACCCACCGGGGCAGAGCACGGCCTCTAAAATACCCGCCAAGACCACTCCTCCTTCACGGGCTTCGGGCGTCGGATCCGATAAGTCAGACGCTGTCTCCTCAGACAGACACACGGCATTAGAGCCAACGCTGGACCCAGCTCTCCGCTGCTGACCAAGGCTCCGGCATCTTCCCTGTTGGACACCGGGGATTTTAGTCCTCCTTCCCGGGCAACACAGAGGACGCCGGTATGCTCCCGTCAGATCTCCCTCCCGCTGGGCTGGATGACCTGACATAGGACCCTCCGCGGCCGGCCTATATCCCTTTGCTGGACACCGTCCCAGTGCCGGACCAGATTCCCGCCGGGTCACCTGTTCCTGGCCCGCCTGCTGGGCCTCTCCCAGGGCCTCCTGCTCAGTCAGAACCCCTGATTCCTGGATGTCCGACCCCATCTTTCTGACGCCTGCCCTATCCGACTGCGAGACTTCAAGGCCGCAGTACTCTACGCCAGCCTACTCGACGCCGCAGTACCCAGTGCCTCAGTACCTGATGCCGGGCTTCCCACCATCTGGCTATGAATACTCACATTACAGATACCATCAGTATCCGTATCCCCTTTCTCCTTCTCCTCCACCTCCCCTCCCAGCCACCAGTGGATCTGAAGGAGACTCTGGCTTCCTGGTGGGCTGAGGCCAAGGCTCAGCTTACTAGGGAGGTGGAGAGCCGTCTGCTGACACTGGACCCGGTTCCGGATGCCCGTCACTGGATACGAGAGACTTCCTCCCCCTTACCCAACACCCTCTGGTGCCAGGGCTGGAGAGGACACGCTTCCCCGAGGGTTGCCCAAGGAGTCCGTTCCTCCCCTGCGCCGGGAGTGGTCTTCATCTTCCCCTTCGGAGACCTCAGAATCTGATTCCGGCAGGTGCTCCGATGCTGACGGTGAGCCACGCACTCCAGACCGACCCAGGCCAAGGACTCCTCCGAAATCGCCTCCGGAACATCCTTCCTTTCTGGAGTTGCTGAGAAAGATCCAGGTGGGCCACCAGTGGCAATCTCTGGAATCAGATCCACAGTGGAAGAAAGTCACTGCCCATTTGGATCTGCCCGAAACTGCTCCGACATTGATTCCACCCTGGATCGAACCTCACGCAGACCTCGTTTCCACTATTTGGAAATGGCCGTCTGCGTTAGCCCCCCCTTCCGAGGAAGGCGGATAGGCTATACCAGGCTCCTGAGGGTGTGGATTCTTTGAATACACACCCCAAGGCCGAGACTGTCGTGATTAGCGCTGCTCACGGCCGGTCGGCAAACCCAAAACATCTCTGCTCATCTCCACCAGACAAGGAATCCCGCCTTCTAGACCAGTACGGGAAGAAGGTGTACGCTTCTTCCACTCTGGGACAAGGGCCCTGAATTATGTTGCACATATGGGGGACTACAAGAAGGCTATCCTGAGTGAGGTGGAAGCCAAGTTGGACACCCTTCCTGAGTCTCAGACAAAGCAGGAAGCGGCTGATCTAGTCCAATCTGCTCGTTCGGCGAGTCTGCACATGCGCCGTGCCACATATGACGCAGTGGACACTGCTTGTCAGAGCTTGGCTCTCGCCGTAGGTCTTCAGCATCATGCCTGGCTCTGGGTGTCAGGTTTGGTCCCTGAAGTGCAGTCCGCTGTTCACGACGCGCCCTTCAGGGGTTCTGTGTTGTTTGGTGGGGATGTCAAAGACATCATCACCGACCTGCAAGAGAAGGGCACTGCACTTAAGTCTGTTGACTCTATGTACAGGCCCCCTCAGGGACAGCGCCACCCTTTTCGCAGACGTTCTCGGCCCAAAGCGAAACCTCAGGGCAGCGGGCCAACAAACGGCCGGGGCCCCTCCGGCTGCAAAGCCCCGCCCAAAAAGTAGCTGGAGCTCTTAGCCGAGCTAGCCCCACACCCCCGACTCCTCTCCTCTCCTCTCTCACAGCCTCTGCATCTACCAGAGGAACCAGTAAGAGGGAGGTTCTCCTTCCATCTACCAGGTTGGGTGAGGATTACATCAGATACTTGGGTGCTCCAACTGATAGCAGTAGGACACTCAATTGAGTTTCATCAGAAACCACCCAGAACCCCCCCCGTCCCAAGTCATCTTACTCCCCAGAACATCTTCCTCTGGTTCGGGAAGAAATATCCTCTGTTCTTCGGAAGGTGGCGATAGAGCCTGTCCCAACCCATCTTCGGGGGACGGGCTACTACTCACATTTCTTCCTGGTTCCAAAGAAATCAGGAGACGTGAGGCCTATTTTAGACCTCAGCTCCCTGAACATGTTCGTGGAGTACAAATGGTTCAGAATGCTCTCCCTGCAGCGCCTTCTGCCCTTACTTCGGCAGGGACAGTGGCTGTGTGCACTGGACATACTGGATGCCTACCTGCATATCCCTATATGCACTTACCACTGCAAATTCCTTCAGTTTTCATTCCGGGGGACCACTACCAGTTCAAGGCCCTCCCGTTTGGTTGTTCCTCAGCGCCCCGAGTGTTCACCAGATGCCTTTCCATGGTAGCGGCCCACCTGCGTACCCCAGGAGTGCAGGTTTTCCCGTACCTGGACGATTGGCTCCTGGTGGCCCAGTCCAGGGAGGATCTCCTGCACTCTTTCCCTTACCCTGCAGGTTTTTACCAGTCTGAGTATCACCATCAACCAGGCCAAGTCCCGCCTGGTCCCCTCTGAGGCTCCAGTTCATTGGGGCAATCCTGGACATGACCACTGGCGTGGCCTTTCTGTCACCTCACAGGGTGGACACCCTCCAGGCTCATGCAGGCCTACTGTCCGGTTGCAGATGGGTCAGCACCAGGTCAGTCCTTCGCCTCCTCAGACTCATGGCGGCTGTTATTCCGACAGTCCCTCACGCTTGGACCCATATGAGGATCTCTCGGTGGACGCTTCGGTCTCAGTGAGACCAGATGTTGGACGACCTAGACCAAGAAGTCCTGGTTTCCAGCCCCATGGTTTGGGACTTGCAATGGTGGATGGTACAAGAGAACCTTTGCAGGGAGTTTCTTTCTGCCTCAAACCTCCCTCTCAAACTTTTTCAACAGACGCTTCAAGAGGGTTGGGGAGCCTGTCTAGGATCTCACAGGACTCCAGGCTCCTGGTCCAGGCTCGGGCAGACTCTTCATATAAACGTGCTCGAGCTCCGGGCCATTCTGTATGCTCTCCAAGCTCTGAACTAGTATGTGCTTCCTGGTCATCTGGCTATCCAGACAGGCAACATGTGTGTAGTCTGGTACATCAACAAGCAGGGAGGAACGCGTTCCTACCCTCTATGCAGGGAGGCAATGAGAGTTTGATATTGGTCTGTGCAACACAACCTTCACCTGACATCGGTTCATGTTTCGGGGGTCGAAAATATGCTAGCAGACCACCTCAGTCAGCCATTAGCAAAGGCTCACGAATGGGAACTGGATCAGGGGGTAGTAGACGATCCCTTCCTGCACTGGGGAACACCTCAGGTAGACGGAAGCACCAGGTTTTGTCAACAGCGACAATGCCGACCTCCCCAGCAGCGATGTCACAATACCAACGCAGGTATTCTGCCACCTGTTTTATGGGTGTTTTCTGTGGGGGTCTGACCCCCCAGACTTTAGGATTCCAACTCCAGGTCGGAGTTGGTCCGGGGAGGGGGCGGAACACTGGGGGAAGGCAAAACACGGAAAAAGGACCTTTACCGCGAATGTCGCCATAATGGTCTTTTTTTCCTGTTTCGCCGTTGGAGTGTCGACGGAAAGGGGTGCACCGCAGGTAGACCTGTTCGCGTGTCCTCACAATACAAAGCTTCCTCGCCTTGTGCTCGCCGCCCAGGGCAAAGCATTTTGGGAGGGACGCTCTGTCTCTAGACTGGAAGGACAGATTTGTCTTGCCCCCGATTCTCTTGATTCCTAGGGTCTTACACAAACTTGGCTCAGAAGGGGCTCGCATGATCCTAATCGCTCCTTTCTGGCCCAGGCAAGTTTGGTTCTCTTTTCTGCAACAGTATTCAGAGGAACCTCCACTTCCTCTTCCTCTGTCGCAACTTTTGTTGACCTAGGATCAGGGGACCCTGATTCATCCAGGTCTCAAGTCTTTTCAGTTGCATGCGTGGCTCCTGCAAACATAGCTCAAGCCTGATTTGGGGTCTACCCACTTGTGACTGAGATTCTGGTGGAGGCCAGAAAGCCATCCACTAGATCCACCTACGCTATGAAATGGAAACGGTTCTCGATTTGGGCCTCTTCCAAGGATTTCAAGCCATTCTCGTGCCCTGTCAGGAGAATTCTGGACTATACGCGTCATCTCTTTGACCTGGGACTCAGCCATTCCTCTTTGAAAGTTCACTTGGCGGCTATTTCCACTTACCATGTACCTTTTGGGGACAGAACTTTTGAGCAGCTGGAAGTCTTCCAAGACTTTTCTTAAGAGGAGTTCTCTATTTGAGACCCTCTATTCGCGTTCCTGCCCCACCTTGGGATCTGAATTTTATTCTTGAGAAGCTTACCCTGCCTCCTTTTGAACCGGCAGCCTCAGCAGACTTGAAGTTCCTATCCTGGAAGACTCTCTTCCTAGTGGCCATTACTTCAGCTTGACGTATTTCTGGGCTCCAGGTCTTGATGTGCAAAATCCCATATTTGATTTTTCACAAGGAACGTGTGACTCTGCATACCAACCCTAAGTTTCTCCCTAAGGTGGTAGCGAAATATACGCTGAATCAATCCATTGAGCTACCTGCTTTCTTTACTCAACACTCCAATCAAGTGGAATACCTTTTGCATTCTTTGGATGTTCATAGAATACTACACCACTAGGACGAAGGATCTCAGGAAATCTGATCAGCTTTTTGTCTCTTTTGCTCACAAAAGAGAAGGCAATGCTCTTATCAAGCAATGCCTGTCTAAATGGCTGGCTCATTGTATCACTTTCTGTTACGACAAGTATCACAAGACCCTGCCAGGTCAAGTTAGAGGCTACTCCACTAGGGGTGTCACTGCCTCTGTGGCGTGTTTCAAGAATGTGTCAGCGGCTGACATTTGTGCAGCCGCCACATGGACTTCTGTCCATACCTTTACGAAACACTACAGTTTGGACATTGCCTCTCACCATAGAGCAGGCTTCGGGCTGGCTGTTCTGCATGGTCTCCTTTCTTGAGACCCTTACAGCTGGAGGTTCTGTGGTTGTGTAGTTTTCCTCCTCCCGTGTGCTTCTCCTTGTTCCAGACTGCTTGGGACTCAGTCCTGTATGTAATTACCTACTGCAAGAGCCCTCTCAAAGTAAGATAGTACAGTTGTGTAAGAACTTACCGTAACAGTAGATCTTTGAGAGAGGCTGTTGCAGTAGGTATTGCCTTCCTGCCCTCCATACCCCCTTAGCTTTTTCAGCTCCTTTTGCAGAAAGGGAAATATCCGCTTCTCTCTTGTCTTGCCTTTTTGGGGCCTTTGGTGGGAAAGAACTGGAAGGCGGGTGTGGGGAACCGCCCCTTTATACTGACGTCACCTGACGTAGGGGTGGTCCCCCGCCAGAGACTACTAGCTAGAAATTTTTCCGTGGGGTCCTGACACCTGCTGGCTTCAGTCCTATATGTAATTACCTACTGCAAGAGCCTCTCTCGAAGATCTACTGTTATGGTAAGTTCTTGCGTAACTGTACTTTCCTTCCTAAAGTGGTCTCAGAATTGACCCTCAACCAGTCGGTTGACATGCCAGTTTATTTTTCTTCTCCTTCTAGTAGAGGAGAAGCTCTTCTTCACACTCTGGACGTTCACAGGATGCTGAGGTAATACCTTAAGTGCACAGCTGCACACCGTAAATCAGCAACTGTTTGTGGCCTTCGTACCACAGCACTTGGGTAAACTGGTGTCCAAGCAAACTATTTCCAAGTGGCTTGTCAGCTGCATTGTATTTTGCTATGAGAAGCACAATAAACCCCTTCCGGAACCAGTAAGGGGTCACTCCACCAGAGGAGTCTCTGCTTCCTTTGCCGCCCTGCGGAATGTCTCCATCTGGTACATATGTGCGGCTGCTACCTGGAAGGCCGTGCACACTTTCGTGAAGCACTACAGCCTTGACATTGCATCTAGATACCGTGCCGGCTTCGGCCTGGCACTCCTTCAGGGACTTCTGTCTTTACTTACTGTTTCAGCATCATACCATCTTCCACCTCCCGGGGTTAGGCTCCTCCTTGGCACCGGACTGCTTGGGATTCAGTCCTAATGGTTATAGCCTGCTGCAAGAGCTCCCACTCGAAGTAAGATAGTACAGTTATGTAAGAACTTACCATAACAGTAGATCTTCGAGAGAAGCTCTTGCAGCAGGCATTGCTTTCCCGCCCTCCATCCCCCAAATGAGGTGTACAGATTATCATCTTCAGGCTTTGCCTCCTTCTCTGGTCAGGGCCCGTTTGCGGGTCTTGGGGGAACTGGGGTGGAGCCGGGGCCACCCCCTTTTATACCATGGCCGACGGGGGGTAGGGGCAGCAGTCCCTGCTGGGTACTGCCGGCTGAGAAGTTTTCTGGTGGGTCCTAATGCCTGCGGTCTTAGTCCTAATGGTTATAGCCTGCTGCAAGAGCTCCTTTAGAAGATCTACTGTTACGGTAAGTTCTTACACAACTGTACTTTCCATAACGTTATCAATGACCACAGAGCCACTGCATGTGTGAGGCCCTACCCAAAACATGCATCTGCCTCTAGCTTTATATACAAAAGGAGTCTCTGCAGTTTTAATTGCACTGACTTCCTGGCCGAGGTGAGCCTCATAAGATGGCAAGAATTCTACCTTGCCTTTACAGTCACTGAGTCATGTACTGTCTTCCAAAAAAAGTTGTGAATGTGGTGAATAAACATGCCCCTTTAGTGAAAACACGTACAAGGAAAAAGACCTGCCCTTGGTTTACCAGAGCACTAAAATCATCACTACAGGCCAGAGATGCATTTTGGAACAAGGCTCGGAAATCTAGGCTTGCATCTGATTGGATAGCATTCAGGGTAGCAAGGAACTATTGTACCAAATTCATAAGATCTGCTAAAGCGGAGTACTACCAAAATGGATTAAATTCCACTAAAAGCAGTGCCACAAAATTCTGGCAAATCCTAAGGGAGATCGAAGGGCACAGCTCATCTTCCTCCCTGCCCACAAATAAGCATCACATACTAGAGCAACTAAACAACCATTTTGCCACTGCTGGGCTTGTTTTAATATGCCCCCATCAGCCCCCTGCTACCATCCCTCATCCAACCATCCCTACGAGTACCCAGCCACATTCCGAGTTTAGCTTCAATCCCATCTCATTTGAACAAGTAGAGGACCGTTTATCCTCTCTAGATATGGAAAAAAAAAAGTGCTGGTGCCGACTGGCTCCAGCCTCTTTTCCTCAGACTGGGCCACCCTTACTTTACAGTGCCCATCACACATCTATTCAATTTGTCTCTTACACACAAAGTCCTTTTCCCATGTTGGAAAATAGCACATATAATCCCCCTCTTTAAGTTAGGCGACCCCTGTGACCGCAACAATTACCAGCCTATATCACGTCTACCTATATTATCTAAATTACTCAAAACATTAGTTAATATGCCGCTAAGGAAGTACCTGAACTCCTTTAACCTTCTTAACCCTTTACAGTCTGGCTTTAAGCCAAAGCAAAGCATCATATCTGCTCTGGCAAAAGTTACCAATGATTGGCAGTCCGCACTTGACATTAAACATCATGTCAGCGCTGTCTGTCTGGACCAGAGTAAGGCCTTTGACATCATGGATCACACATTACTTCTCCATCAGCTAAAGGACATTGGCCTAAATGCTACCGCCATGCGATGGTTGTCATGTTAACTTACAGACAGCAACAAGTCAAGGCGCCAGGTGATCTCTTCCCTCTCAAACCTCTGCTCAGAGGAGTACCCCAAGGGTCCATACTCTGGCTCGTCCTGTTTGTAATCTATATAAATAATATCAACACTGACGTTAGGATGACTAATGTGAATCTCTTTGCTGACGACACAATATTATATGTCTCCAGGCCTTCCCTTGAGCTTGCCTGTGCAGATCTGCAACATGACTTCAACCAGCTCCATCACAGTCTTTTCCAACTCAAATTGTTGTCAAATGCAAAAAAAAAAGGTTATGTTACTTCTCCCATGCCCTAGCAGCAAGTGTTTCTACCACCTGCCCCCGCCCCAATACAGCGGCCCTCCTAGGTGAATTGCTTGAGGTGGTGGACAAGTTTAAATATTTGGGGTTCTGGCTTGGCTGACAGCTATCATTCACAGCACATATCGAGGAACTTTCTAAGAAGCTAAAAAAGAGGCTAGGCCTCTTCTTTAGAATCAAGCACCTTCTCAACTATGAAGCAAAAATAAGGCTGGTCCGGACCACTTTTCTTCCCCTCATCAGCTCACGAATTTCACTTAGTCACTGCTCTAAATCAGCCCTTAGTAAACTGGATGTACTCTATCACAGAGCACTAAAGTTCACTACTAACGCCCCCTTCAGAACTCATCATTGTGCTCTATACATCCAACTTGGCTGGCCCTTGCTTCATAATAGAAGGTTAAAAAATGACATACTATGGTCTTACAGAGCTATCCTAAACAAACTCCCTTCTTATATCACAGACCTCTTTAAGTGCACACCCTGTGCCTATTCGTTGAGGAATTGCTCTTACATATTACTAGATGTACCTAGGGTAGCGTCCTTTTACGGCGAATCTGTGATCAGCCATGCTCTCCCTGCCTTGTGGAGTAATCTCCAATGCTCCCTAAAACTCACTAGCACTATCTGTCTTCAGACCTTAAAATTCTTATTGGACCGCTTCATACAGGAGAAATGTATTTGTTATTCATAACTCGGGTTCTCCTTCATGATACATTCATATCACTTCACGGTTCACCGTGGGATGCCTGTTTTGGGTATCACCATCTGCATAGCACTTGAAACTTTGCATTCATCTTGACTGCAGTACTTCATGTATTATTTTCTCACCACGTAGACATGCCATAAAGAATTTTTCCATATATCCCTTCATTGCTCTGTATTCTCTGTCATTCTATTTTAGGACCTTATCTGGATGTATTGTGTATTTAATTCTCATTGTACCAATGTATGTATTGTAAAATTGTTTTTGTTAGTGTCCATCCAGGACCACCTTGAAAATGAGCCTGCTCAATGGTACTATTCCTGGTAAAATAAAAATGATTGATTAATAGGAAAGAGTCCGAACTCCTGGAGGAAATGGTGGAGTCTGACCTGTGAGAGAGGCTCCCATTCATGTCTTCCTCCTCCTCTTCTTCCTTCTGTAAAATGAGGTCAGGTTTGTATTCCTGATCCTTGTCAACAGGCTCTGAAGAAGGAACCGAGGATATAGACACGCTGGAGTGCGCAGTGTGTGTTGATGGGACCGGTGTCGATGTGGGGACTGGTCTGGAAGACCCTGCTGTCGTCTTGCCTGGTATAGAGGAGGTATAAGATGCTTTATTATCTCCACAAAGGAGGAAAGCACCGTCTGTACGTTGAAGGTGGCCTACAATGCAGGAGCACCTTGCGATGTCGTCGGGCCATCGCCGGCCATAGTAGGTCCGGCAGAACTCACTGCCAGCCAGTCTTTAGGGTTCTGAGGTCTGAGCTGCAGAATTCACAACCCTGACAGGGGTGACAGCAGCCCCGATGTTGATGGGCCCTTGCTAGCCATGGGAGGTCTGGCGGAACTCACTGCCAGAGCCGGCCTTGTGGGTTCTGAGGCCTGAGTGACAGGATGTGTTGCTGCGGAAACGGTCGCTGATGCTGCAGTAGTCGGCACGAAGCGTAGAAGAGACTAGGAGAGTACCAAGGGGAGCGCTTATCCTTACTCCACTCTCTCTCCCAGCATTTCTGCTTTCCTGAAGACTTCCCTCGGGAACTGGAAGACTGGCAGCCCAAGGAATGGGCTGGCAATTCCCTTGAAGCTCTCTTTCCATGCTGGCAGCCTGCTACTCAAGAAGAAAAGCATACTGGGCTTTTTGACAGCATCGCCAGGTAGCTTGGTTAAATTTCAGGGAGATCTCGCAGGCCTTATGTCGTGGGCCTCTTCAAGATGGCACAGGCAGACGCTGTGGCCATTGTTGGAGTAGATTTTTCCACCGCATTTGCAGTAATGGAAGAGTTTAGCGACATCTTTCATCAACATACACAACGGCAGCAATCACTTTGGAATAGACAGACAGCTTACCAGGCAGGAAAAAAATAATAAAACATAAGAAATTTCAGGATTTAGCAGTCGACTGTATCAGCAGCATCTCTGCAGTCCGGCAGGTATGGTCGACAGTGAGAAATGAACTGAGGAGGGAGAGGGACCACCCAAGCTTATATACAGAGGAGATCGATGTCGGACATTCTCATGGGCGGCCCCTGGTAGACTGCTTGCAAAAAGTTTGTGTGTGGTCCTTATGCCTGGTGGCTATAGTCCTACAGGTGTGGCCTGATGAAAGAAATATCCTCGAAGAAGATTTGCAGGGACAGACCCTGGCTTACTATTTCCAGGACCCACTTGTCTATGGTGACCTTTGTCTACTCATGGAAGTAGTAAGCCAGTCTTTCCCCCAATAGCAATAGATGGGCAACCTGGCAGACCTGTTAGGGGTTTTGCTTTGTCTTGGGTTTGGTGACTGGCGTTGCAGCTGTACATCTAGTGCCCCTTTTACCCCTGCCACTACAGTAACCCCTTTGTGATGGGTATTCATAGGAAACATAAGCACAAGGGTAGTATCCCCTACCTACCCTTCCTTAAGTCCTGTAGGAAGTGGAGGCATTTTCTTTCTCAGTATTGCTCTTGTAGGTGGCTTTGTACTCATCCACTTTTTTCATGTAAGCCTCTGTCTTGTCACCAAACAAGAATTTCCCTCACAGGGGAAGTCCATTACTTTTTGTTTTAGTGTCCTGGGATACGTTAGTTGTTCTAAGCCAGGCAAATCTTCTTAAAGACACTGCATGGGCCATTACCCTGGATACACTGTCATTTGTGTCTGCTGCCATATGTAACTGGTACTTCATGGCATCCATGGCTGATCTTGCTATGTCAGCCATGTCCTGTGCCAAGTCTCCAGTAGCCTTTTCGTTCAGTGCCAGTATAGAATTCCATAGGGCTTTCTGGTAGTGGGCTGTGTAAGCCACGTAAGCTGTCCGCCTTAGTAGCGGGGAAGCAAACATATAGACGTTTTTGCCCATATAGACTTTTGTCGGACTGCCTGCTGTGTTCCAGCCTTGTCTGGTTGCTGGGCACTTCAGCTCTCTTCTGGTTCCCTTGAGGGAGGTCCTCAGAATATGATCTCTGACGGGGATCTGAGGAGGGAAAGGGGCTGCCCATGTTTATATACAGAGGACATCGATGTCGGACGTGGTGGGTGACCCCTAGTAAACTGCTTGCAAAAAGTTTTCGCGTGGTCCTAGTGCCTGGCGGCTATAGTCCTATAGGTGTGGCCTGATGAGAGATACTCAGAGATCTATTGTTAAGGTAAGTACGTAACTGCTCTTTCAGAGAATTCCCAAAAATGCAGAACCCAAAAGGTTTTTCATTCTCACACCCCAGCAGAAAAGATTCTGTTGGAGATGGAGGTAAAGAAAGTGTTGCAAGTAAATGCAGTGGAAAAAGTGCCTGCCTCACAATGGGGCAAAGGACTCTATTCCAGATATTTCTGCTTCACAAGAAAAATTATGAGTGGCGACCCATTTTGACCTGAGATATCTGAACAAAGAAAGAAAAGTTCAAGATGATAACACTGGACTGAGTGATTCCATCACTGCAAATGTGAGACTGAATGGGATCACTGAATCTGAAAGACGCCTACGTTCATATACCAGTCAGGCCAAGTCATAGAAAATACCTCAGGTTCTATTTGGGGGAACTGCCATTACCAGTTCACAGCCCTTCCATTCGGCCTTACCTCAGCTCCAGTAGTATTTACAGAGTGCCTAGCTGTGTTGGCAGCACATTTGAGAAGGAAAGGGGTGGTGTTTTTTCCCTACCTGGACAACTGGTTGATCTCAGGAAGAACACACAGCAGGAAGCGAAGTTTTCCATATTGCTGACACAGGACACTTTGGAGGATCTTGGCTTCCTTATACACTTAGTCACAAACAGAATGAGTTCAAGTTTAGGATTTTATCACTGCAGAGCTAGATACCCTGCATGGGAAGGCATTGCTCCCTCAAGCAAGGGTAGCAGATCTAATAACAACTGCATCCCAGAGCCGTGCTGTGGATTGGGGTGGGGGAACTTGTAGGGAGGGTGGGGGTGCTTAAACAGTGCCCTGGGAAGGCACTGATCCTCGAACAGATTCGATAGACCATAGGGCCTTGTCTGCTGGCTTTTTAATATGTTAGTATTTTAGAATCCTTCAGGGCAGGTTACCCAAGGCCTGCAAAGGACTTCTAAGATTATCGGGTCACATGGTCTCAAGTCACCGCAGTGGTGCCAGGGGCCAGGTTCCAAATGAGGGATATTTAGTATCACCTAGGGGACCATTGGTCCTAGAGATGGGACCCTTTGTCCAAGGTGGTGCCTGCTACAAAAACTTTAAGGACATTGGAATGGTGGAAGAAGGAAGAGGGCTTAAGAGAGGAAATTCCTACCCTCCAGCAATCCTTTACAGTCATATTTAGAACAGATGCCTTCCTCCTTGGTTGGGGTGCCCACCTAGAGGACTTTACTGTGAGTGGCACCTGGAGCACGCAGGAGACTTTAGAGCATGTAGGTCTCCTGGAATTCAGAGCAGTATACATGACAATGCAGGCTTTCTCCTTCCATATTCATCGTCAGTCTGTTCAAATGAGAACAGATAGTAGTGTATAACATGAATAGGCAGAAAGGAGCAAGATCTTCAAAACTGTGCACAGAAGCCATGAAGATCTGGAGCCTAGCCTACTCCCTGGAGGTCCAGCTGTCCACAGTAGACCTGTCAGGGGGAAAAACAGTGTGCTGGCAGACTCCTTGAGCAGGATCAGATAGTGCAGTAATAAATGGACCCTCAACCAGCAGGTGCTGGCATCAGTGTTCGTATGGTGGGATACACCAGAAATAGACTTGTTTGCCTCCTGGGAGAACAGTCAGCTCCCACTTTTTTGTTGCAAACCCCCAGCTGTGGTCTCAATCGTAGAGCATGCTATAGTCTTCAGCTGGTCAGGGGAGATTCTCTGTGCCTTCCCTCCATTCTCACTTTTACTGAAAGTTCTAATAAAACTGAGAAGGGAATTTGCAACAGTGATTCTCATAGCTCCAGACTGGGCGAGGCAGACTTGGTAGTCCATGCTCCTGTACATTTCCAACAGACTTCCAGTCAACTTGCCTCTGAGATACAGTCTGTTGACACTGTCCCAAGGTAGGATAACATTCCCATGTCTGAGAACTCTACTCTCTGGGTATTCAGTAGTGCACTGCGTTAGGAGGGAACGCAGGGATGGGGGTGTGGCCATCTGTTTTAGATCCAACTTGGGCTTCACTGTGCACCCGGTGGGATCGGCCAGGACTTTTGGGTGTGTGGCAGTGCGTGGGGGTCCAGGTGCAGGTTGCAGGATTCTCATTTACCGCTCTCCGGGGTCGGGGGATTTCCTGCAGGAGGTCGCGGACTTCGTAGTCAACGAGGTGTTGTAGTCCCCCAGATGTTTAATTCTGGTGGACTTAGATGCGTGGGTCGATGATGAATCCTCGTAATTTGGTTATGACCTCTTCCAGTTGATGTCATCACTGAGCCTGACACAAATGGTTACTGCTATGATCCATCACCATGACCACATGCTCGACCTGGTGTTCTCGCTGGGGCTTGAAGTAGCTAACCACAGGACTGATCAGGTCGTTTGGTTTGATCATTGTACGGTGAAATTCCTGTTTGGGGCACCCCCTGAAAGTCCTTCCCCTGTTGAGATGGTTAACTATCGCCCTTTGAAGGGATTGGCCCCAGAAGGACTGCTATCAGTAGCTAACTTATCTAGTGTAGATACTGCATGTGTGGTGGGCATGGGCAAGGCGGTGGCCACCTGTTATAAGGTGGTCTCCGAAGCACTCAACCCCATTGCACTGGTTCGTATACAACCCAGATCTTCTCACTTGAGATCACCTTGGTTTGATGGGGATCTCAAGGTGATGAAGATTAGGGGTCAGAAGTTGGAACATTGTTGGCAGAGGACCAGGTTGGAGGAGGACAAACTGGCCTTACGTGCTCATTACCATGAGTACCATGGGGCAGTCAGCCATAAGAAGGCAGAATTTCTGGCCAGGGAGATTTCTGCAGGGAAAAACAGACATTTCAGCTGTTTCAGGCTGTGGACAGACTTTTATATCCAGTCTGTCTTCAGCCGAAAAAAGCTTTTTTAGTCACTTTGTGTGAGGAGTTTGCTCCGTTTTTCTCTGATAGGGTGTCCTCCATTCGGTGTGGGATCCCGTCGGTGAGGCAAGGTTTGCCTCGTAGTGATTGGCCTGGGATGAGCAGAGGCACTCCCGTCTGTCTGGGATGAGTTTAAACCAGTGGAGGTGGCCGAGGTCATTGAGGTGATCTCGAAGCTAAAGAACACTTACTGTGAACTGGACCCGGCCCCAGATCATTTCTTGATGACATGCATCGGGATCATTGGCCCGGTGTTCGCTGGGATCGTCCAGTGTTTGATGTCAGAAGGAGTCTTTCCAGATACCTTGAAAGAGGCTCTAGTGAGACCTCTCCTGAAGAAGCCATCTCTTGACCCTGATGTCCTAGCGAATTACCATCTAAACTCCAACCTGCCATTTTTGGGCAAGGTTGTTGAGAAGTTAGTTAGTGGTGCAACAGCTCGAAGAACACCTCATGTCCTTTGACGTCTCTGAGCCATTCCAGTTTGGTTTCAGGGCTAGGCATAGCACCGAAACGGCGTTAGGGTGCATAATGACCTCCTAAGGGCTAGAGATAGAGGGGACAGGTCAATTCTTGTTCTCAGTCTCTCTTCAGCCTTCAATACCGTGGATCACACTGTGCTTCTTGATTGCCTTCGAGAGTATTGTGGACTCGCTGGCACCGTCATCGACTGGTTTGAGTCCTATCTCTAGCAGGGTGCAACGGGTGGTTATGGGGAATTTCTCCTCCTCCCTGAGGCTCCTGTCTTGTGGAGTTCCTCAGGGCTCGATCTTGTTGCCAGTGCTATTCGTGGTATGTATGCTGTCCCTGGGAGAGCTCATTAGACAGTACAGTGTGGGTTTTCACTGCTATACGGATGATACCCAGCTGTATGTCTTTTGTCCCTGGAACACAACACCGTGGAAGTGCTTAACAACTGCCTGGCTGAGACCACTGACTGGATGTCCTCTAGCTGGTTGCGAATGAATCCGGAGAAGAACGGTGGGTACTGGTGATTGAGCCAGATCACGGGCATGATGGGAGTGCCTCCAGAGTGGGTACAGGATTGTTTCTGGGATCCGCTCCGTTGATGGCTTCCTCTAGGGTGCGGGATCTTGGCGTTATCCTGGATAGCGGATTGACACTTGAAGTTCAGGTGTCATCTGTGGTCAAAAGTGGTTTCTACCACTTGAGGAATATCGCCAAGATTAAGCCCCTAGTTCCACCCGAAGTCCTGCTGTCACTGGTGCATGCCTTTGTTACTTCGAGGCTCAATTACTGTAACGCTCTATACTTCGGGTCACTGGAGGGACCCTTCGCCGTCTGCAGCTGGTGCAGAACGCAGCGACTTGGTTATTGACGGACCTGGCTAGGTCCAGTCATGTGACCCCAGTCCTGCAGGCTCTGCACTGGCGGCTGGTCAGGTGAAGAGTCATCTTCAAGGTGGGCTTGCTCACCTATAAGGCCGTATACAGGCTGGGCCCTGACTATCTGGCTGAACTCCTCATACCTGCCACCTCAGTCCACTCCCTCGGTTCTTCGACTAGGGGCCTCCTTGATGTTAGCAGGGTCAGGCTTAAAACATCTGTTGACCGCGCCTTTAATGTCGCTGGACCGACCCTGTGGAACACCTTTCCAGCTGCTGTCACTGGGCCCCCGACAGTCGAGCCTTTTAAAAAGGGGCTAAAGGCATACCTGTTTTCCCTGACCTTCCCTGGCGAAGGTGTTTGACCTGCACCGACCACCTGAGGTTTTATTTATTCTGAGATCTAATTATTGTTTTCATTTGTTTGTTTATATATGTTTTTATAGTGTTCTGTATTGTTTTCTCCTAACTTGTTTTTAATGTGAAGTGCCAAGAGCCTCAGGGATTGGGCGCCATAGAAATAAAACTTGCCTTGCAGCATGGTTCTTGAAAAGCTAGAGTTCTCTGGGCTAAATCTTTCTGAAAAAGTAATAGAAGTGCTGAAGGTTTCTAGGAAACCAGCAACAGTGAGAACTTATGCTCCAAAGTGGAAATGATTCTCCTGCTGGTGTTCTCTTAGACGATCATCAGTCCCCTCTGGGCAGGCCTGTCTAAAATCCTGGACTACCAAGTCTACCTCCAGGGCCTTAATCACCTGCCCTTCCTTGGGATTTGAATGTATGCATTGCCCAGCTGAGGGAGGCCCTTTTTGAGCCCATGGTTGCTGTTGCAGTGAAGTATGTCACTTGGAAAACAGTTTTCCTATAGTGACATCTTCCAGAAGGTGAATGAGTTGAGCTACAAGCCAATCTGCACAGATCCGAACTACATAATTTTCCTTAGGGACAAGGTAGTCCTAAGGACAAACCAGAAATTCTTCCCAAAAGTGGTGTCTGAATTCCATCTGAATCGGTCAGTTGCCCTGTGTGGCAGCATCAAGGGGTATTCCCCTGCAATAGATTTGTGAAGCAGGTATGTGGAAGACAGTCCAGAAGGGATGCCAGTTCTGGCACTGCAGTCTTGCAGAACCTTTTCCCTAAATAGGTTCAGTTCCCAGCCTCCCAAGGTACTGCAGTGGAGTCTGTACTTGTTAATCTTAAGTGAGGGATTCCTGGGGTTTGAAGAATAAAGTTACTCACTGCAGTAATGTTGTTTCTTCCAAAGGATCCCTCACTAAGTTTAACAATCCTTAATCCCTGCCTCCCCTTCCAGAATCTGGAAAAAGGCTTAGACAGGAATCAGTTATTTTTTCTGCTTAGTTGAGCATTACTTGTTACAGTGCCTTTGCAGTTGTTGCACAGTGGTCTGAGTGACTTTATTTTTTTCATAGCAAATTCATTTTTTCTGCCTTGTTTTAACTAACTTTAAAACTTCTGTCATAAAAGTTTCACAATTTTGGTAGCCATTTAGCTAGTTTTAATGGTCACAGCTCACCCTAGCTTTAGAAATAAATATTAGAGTGCAGGGGTGAGCATGACCACATAGCAGAGTTTGAATTTCATTCTAAATTCCATAATTTGCATAAAATTCTAAAAGCGCCGAGGCTGCTCATTCCAGGCAATGATTGCACTTGTTAAACTTAGTAAGGGGACCCCTTTGGAAGAAACAACATTACTACGTTGAGTAATTTTTTTCGTGTCTGACACTAACATATTTTTCCTTCTTTTAGACTGCCTGACGTATGGGTAAATGAAAGTGAGCGACATCAGCTCAAGACAAAAATAGTACATTTATCAAAGTTACCAAAAGACACTGCCTTGCTTTTAGACCCAAATATATACAGGTTTGTATTTGTTTTATTTCTTAGCATAATGTAGCCATTAGCCCAAGGGTTTTAAATCCCCCCGACAAAGCTCTGTTAGCCTTCAGAAATAGAATACAAATTATATTAAAGGCACTTATAGCTTTAACTACTTAAGGCCAGAGTTCAAATCTTGGTTAGGATCACAAGTTAATGAAGCTAGGAGATCTCATGTGAATGTCTGCTAGAATAATAGAGTTCACATCACAAAATCTGAGATAGTTTAACAAAAGATGCACTTAAATGAATAAGCATGCTGGCTAAATTGTATTTTGCACCCTGCAGATGTGGTCTGTCCAAGTCATTATTGAGCCTGTGCTATGGTCAGCCACATTGTCCCTGTGGGTATAAGGGTTTAGTTTCAAGTGACTTTAGTCTGCTTCCTTTCTTGAACGCTAAAAAATGAAATGGGAATGCTTCATCAAAATTTATACCTACACAAGAACCTTAGAAAAACACATGACGTGGATCAGTATGTTGGTTTGTATCAAGTTTTGTTTTTACGTTTTGCTGTGAATTTTATGCTTTTCACAGGAGGTGCCTGATTGCACTGGAGATTGAAGAACTCTTAGTATCATAGGTACAGCTCAGTTTCTTACACTACCTTGTCAGTACACCTTAATATTTAGATACGAGTGTCTACAGAAGCATTAGAAATATAAGAAACTGAACTTGTACTTCTGTTTAATTCAAATTTCTCATAGCCTGTCTTCAGGGGTTTAGTCTGCTTATGAGGCTGCACTCGAAAGTTCATGGCCACCTTCATTGTTAAGAAAACATTACTGTACTCTTTCTGCAGCATAAGCCAAAAGTAAGGGTGGGATGGTGGATACACAAAGGTTAAACAGCTACTGACACATCGGCTGAGGTATCTCCTGGGTTGCCTGCCCAAGAACCTAAATCGCCCATAATTTGATTTTTTTTCCTTGAGCCATTATGTAGAAATTTGAACTATATTACCCGCTATTGCCCTTCCTCTCTAGTGAGAGCCACTCAAGCGCCCACCCCAGCCCGCCCTAAAAACAGCATTTTAATGACACTATAAAGGGAAGGGGCTGCAGAACCTAATGACTTAGATAGCTTCAGGGCAGCATTGACCTGTACCTACAAATAATTTTCTTTGTAGGCACTTACACATGTTAAGGGATAATATTACATTTATATACCCCTGTTAACGTGTGAGAGTGCCTACAAAAACTACTGCACATAAAGGCCATAGGTGCTCCCAGTTGCTATCTAAGCCATTAAATAAGCCTGTTCTCCTCCCTACCGCCATCAAAATACCGCTTTGTGGTCGGGCTGTGGCAGGTGCTTACGTTTCACTAATGCAGAAGGGCAGTCACATGTAATGTAGTATGTAGTTGAAATTTCTACGTAATGGCGGAAGATAGCATTTCAAAATATGAGTGATTTAGGTCCTTGGCCAGGCAACTCCATGCCATGAGTTGCCTGACCTGAGAGCATAATGGTGTCAGCTGCTCTTTAATAGCTATATTATTTCAGTAAGTTTTGAGAAGAATTGTTCAGTATGGGCAAACTAATGGACTTGTGCATTTCTGCAGTAGGAACATTCAAAATTGTATTTATTTAGTTTTTGTTGATTGGCAAAAGAGGGCTAGACAGTTCTGCTTATTTTCAGCCTCAGCCCCCAAGGGCTGGGTGTGTGGGCAGGGATGAGGCAGAAAATGAGCAGAATTGCCTGCTAGACTACAGTAGCCGTTTTAGGATTTGCCCTCAAATTCCTGTGTGGGGCTAGAACCCGCAACCTTCAGATCTTCCTGCATCAGAGACAAGTGTGCAACCTGCTGAGCCACTGACACCGATATACCAGTATGTAGCAGATTACTCAAAGAACTTCACTACCATTAAAAAAACAGGGACATACACTATATAGATATGAGAACACTGCACCAGCAGTGCTTGCTTCTTTATAGACCAGGAGAACTATGGAAGTCATAATATTTGCATGCAATGCAGCTTTTATTTGATAAGCTGTGCAAAAATTTTTTTTTTTTTTTAAGGTCTTTGGTAACTGGGTAAGGCCCACAAGGCACAAGTGCCTGTTTTCAGGGGTGACCTGGGAGCACTGGGCGGTTAAGTGACTTGTTGAGAGTCGCACAACATGCAAGGGAGGTTGTGAGACTCAAACTCAGGTCTGGTCTACTGGATGTACCAAGCCCGTTCACACCTCCTTCCTCTAACCTCTAGGCTATACTGCCAGCCAGCGTTTCTTATCCATATATTTAGTACTGCAGTCATATGTATGAAAACAGGATTACTGTTACCTGAGAGTGCATCATCCCCTATTGCTCATTCCCCACGTGATGTCATAATTCTCTGCTTGTGACATTACAGATCTTCCTGGATATAAAGTCTCCACCACTCATTCACACTGATGGGGATCTACACCGTAGGTGCTAGGACCCAGCGGGAGCCAACATTTTTCAGAAGGGCCAGCGCCGAGGTAGGAGCCGCGAAGAAGCGGTACCACGAGCTAGGCTCGCGCTGTATAGACTACCTTGGTGTCAACCCTCCAACTGCCTCCATTCTTTTTTTTCCTGCCGTCGAGCATGCTTCAGTGACTATGTCGCTCGCCCTCTGGGAGTCAAAACTTCTCATCTATACGACAGCAGCTATAGTTTTCAGTTTTGTTTTAGTTCATAATAGTTTGTTTTCTAGAGAGAAATAAAGTAAACAATTAATTTTATTTAAATACATTCGCCAGAAGAAGGCTTCAGCCCTCCATAGACAGAGTTGACCATGAGTCGGGCAGGTGAAGGTAGGGAGACTTTGCATGAAAGCCGTTCAGTCAGCTGGGCTGGGTCTGGTCCGCTGCCTTCTATGGGGGGGGGGGGGATCTGACTGCAGCCAGTCCAGTGTTTGTGGGGATGGGCAGTCTCGTCGAAAGCACAAAAAGAAGCCGTCGCATTCTCGGCATTGCTCAACCTCGAACTCTTCACCGGCCTCCAGGTCGAAAAAGAAACTGCGCTGCTCAAGGTCACCTTATGGTACGTCTGCATGTCAGTCGTCGGTTATCAGTGATAGGGGCCACTCTCTGGCTTCTGTTCCTGAGGCCTGGCATCCTTGACTTTGGAGCCCCTCCCCGCCTGATGGAGGGTCTTCCGAAGAGCAGTTTCACCATTGGACCGCTCTAATGGAGCAGTGGGTGTGGAGGTTGTCCTAGTAGTAGTAGTAGTAAAAAGCATTTATTTTTATACAGGATACAAAAATGACTCATTTTTACACCATTAGGATAAAATCCTATTTACAGGGTGTTCCTGTTTTAAATGTTGAAAATCATGTCCTGGCATTGTCCTGGTTACCTGAGCCAGCTAGTCTGTCGCCGGGGACTTCGGGCCTCTCGGCCTTGAACCGGCAAGCTGGGCGGTTGGGACTCCCTAGTCGCACGGCACCTTCTTTGGTGCCGTCGACACCGCGTCCTGGTGTCTATCCCCCTCACATGGGCTGCAGTGCAGGGGTCCACACCGGTGCCTTTATCTCCTGCTGAATTTCTTCTCGGAGGTTGGAAACTTGTACTGCGGCGCCGCTGCCTGTGGTGCCGGCCACCCTGGTGTCGCGCTCAGTGCCAGCTGCCCTGGCGGTGCCATGCTTGGTGCCAGCTTCCCTGGTGCCGCGTGCAGCGCCATGTCCCTTGCCGGTGCTGTGCTCTGTGCCACTTCCTATGCCTGCGCCGCCTCTCAGGGTGGCGCCAGGAGCTTTTGAGGTGCCGCATGGGGGTCAGAGGTTTTTAACACAGATTCTCTCTGCTCCTCCTCCTTCTTCTTTTCATCAATTTCCTATCTACTCAGTCCCTTATGGACTGGCAGGGGATGATGTTGAACCTGATCCTTATCTTCGGTTGGGGGATGACAGAGATGATGACGACACCCTTGGGACGGGGAATAAACCCCTTTCTATAGAACCTTTGGTCAAGGACCTTTCCTTTAAGTCTCTGCTCAGAAATTTAAATTCCACTCTCTCTCTCTCTCTCTCTCTCTCCAGACTTTGGAGATCGATCCTGGGAAATTGCTGCTACTACAGTACCTGCATGTCCCGGATACTTCTGTGGAACTAACCCCTTCGGTGCAGCCCTCTTTTGAGACTCTCTCACAGATGTTGTGGGATAATCCGGCGCTTATTTCTTCTGTGGCCAAGTCCATAGATAGGAAATATGCCCCTCCTAAGGATTGACCTATTCTGGCCTCTCAAGCTTGTGCTGATGCCATCGTGGTTCTGGCAGAGAATGACAAGGCTGTTATTTCACAGGAATCGACAGCACGTCCCATTAACAAAGAATCTCGCAAGATCAACACCTTGGGTAAGCGAGTCTTTGCTGCTTCTACCTTATGCATGCGCATTGGTAGTTACCAGGGCTGTTTCTCCGTATGAGTATACACTCTGGCATTTACTCAAGATTATGGTAGAAGTTCTTCCTGACTCAGAGGTTAATTCAGAGCTCCTCCAAACCATCACTAGAGGAAATAAATCCTGTAATCAACAGATTAAGGCTGCTCTGGATGCCTTTGACACTGCCTCCAGGGCAGCAGCGGCCAGTATCTGTACCCATCGCTACTCTTGGTTACGCAACTCGGATTTCACCACTGATGCCCAACAAAGAGTTATGATCTTGCCTTTTGATGGTGTGTACATTTATTTGGCCCCCCAGGTTGAGCAAGTGCTAGAGACCACTCAGAAAACTAGGTCAGCCATTAAAACGGCTAGACCTCCTCCCGCAGCTCCTCAAAGGGGCGGGAGCAAGCATCAGTAGTTTCAAAACAGTCAGTCCTTTTGTGGTAAGGGCAGAGGAGGCTTTAGCAGAAACCAGACTCCTCAGCCGCAAAAGAAAACGCAGCAGAAGGCACAGGGCCCTAAAGCCCATAGTGCCACCCTCTGAGATTATGGCTCAGGTCCCTCCTCAGCTGTCTGGGGACCCTTCCTCGGCAGTAGGAGGGCATCTGACACTGTTCTTTGACCAGTGGAAATCGATCACTTCAGACAAATGGGTGCTCAGGATTATCCACGAGGGGTACTCCTTAAACCTGTCAGAAACCCCTCCGGATCATCCAGCCAAACGACAGCCCAAGCTGTCTGCCTCTCAGTCAGACCTTCTTGCTTCCAAAATCCAAGGCCTTCTGAACAATAGGGCAGTAGAGGTAGTTCCGCTGGAACAGCAAAACACAGATTTCTACTCCCATTACTTTCTGGTTCCAAAGAAAACAGGCGGTGTGCGCCCTATTCTCAACCTCAGAAAGTGGAACAAGTTCCTTTACAAGGAAAAGTTCAAGATGATTTCACTTTGCACTCTGCTGCCTCTGATTCATCAACATGATTGGCTAGCCTTATTAGACATGCAGGACGCCTATCAACACATTCTTGTGCACCCAAGTCACCAGAAATACCTCAGATTTGTGGCATTGGGTCAACACTACCAACTCCAAGTCCTACCCTTTGGGCTATCCTCGGTGCCTCGAGTTTTTGCAAAGTGGTTTGCAGTTCTCGCAGCTTACCTAAGAAAATTCGGGATTCAAGTATTTCTGTATCTGGACTGGCTTCTTGTCAGCCCCTCCAGACAACAGACTCTGGAAGCCGTATCCACGACTTCAAGTTTCCTCACGTCCATGGGAGTCCTGCTAAACCTGGGGAAAGTCACAGCTACAGCCCTCCCAGAAGCTCCTTTTCATAGGAGCCCTTCTGGATACCTCCAGTGCAAAAGCCTTCCTTCCATAGGATAGAAGAACCGACATCCTTCTGATGGCCCGCTCACTCAGAGAACACAGCTCAGTTCAGGCTCTCTCTCTGTGCAGCGAATACTGGATCTCATGGCACCCTCCGTGTTTACTGTTCCTCTGGCTCAGCTTCACATGAGAACTACCCAGTGGACGCTCAGTGCTTAGTGGTCACCAACCACACACCTTCAGTCCTTTCACATACAGGTGACGGAACCGTTGAAACGGTCACTCACATGATGGTCTCAGGAGGACAATCTTCGGGTAGGCTATCCCTTCGCCCCTCCAGATCCCCAGATCTCCATCACCATGGATGCATCCTTGTTGGGATGGGAAGTTCATTGCGGCGAGGGTCTCCACACGCAAGGTCATTGGAGTCAGGACGAATCTCCGCTTCACATAAATGTTCTGGAAAAGAGAACCATCCTTTATGCTGTGCAGACTCTGAAAGACATACTTTGTCACAGGATCGGTCTCCTTCTAACGGACAACAAAGCTGTGATGTACTACATCAACAAGCATGGTGGAACACACTCTTACCCCTTGTGCATGGAAGCGATGAGAATGTGGGAATGGTGCCTGGAGTACAATGCCCTGATCCAAGCGATTTACCTGCCGGGAGTCCAGAACAACTTGGCAGACCATCTCAGCAGAATGGAGGCAGATCCACTCGAGTGGTCCCGCAACACAATCATCGTACATTCACTCTTTGACAAGTGAGGAACTCCAGACCTGGACCTTTTTGCATCCACACTCAATGCAGAACTGCCTTTCTTCTGCTCCAGAAATCCAGGACCTGGCGTTTTTTGTCAGGATGCATTCAGACTGCTGTGGACAAAATGCTTTCTGTACACATTTCCACCTCTTCCCTTAGTTCAGAGGGTGCTGCTCAAACTAAGGCACAGGGGTGCAGAATTATTCTCATCGCCCCGTTCTGGCCTCGTCAGATCTGGTTTCCACTGATCAACACATTGTCAGAAACGTCACCAAAACCGCTTCCACTTCAGATGAACCTGCTGACCCAGGGTCCAGTAGTCTATCCCTACCTGAAGTCTTTTCACCTCCATGCCTGGCTCTTGAGGAGATAGAGGTGAACAGGTGTAACATATCCTGCAGGGTTTCTGATATCCTCTTGGTGGCATGCAAGCCAGCTACTTGCCAGATCTACATGGCTAAATGGAAGTGTTTTTCCATCTGTTGTGCAAAATCCTCTTGGAACCCATTTTCCTGCCCACCTTGCAAGGTGCTGGAGTATCTTCTAGACCTGTCAAACACAGGTCTCCAATACTCCACCATTAAGGTTCACCTTTGCACGATTTCAGCTTACCATGAGCTCGTACACTCCATGTCCCTGGCTCAACTTCCTGTAGTCAAGAGATTTCTTAAGGGCATTCTACGTACCAGGCCACCAGTCAGATGACCGGTAGCAGCCTGGGATATTAACCTTGTGTTAAACATGCTCACACATAAACTTTTCGAGCCCTTGGCTACGTGTAATCTTAAATTTCTGACTTGGAAGACGGCCTTTCTTGTGGCCATCACATCCGCCCGAAGAGTGTCTGAAATACATGCTTTGGCCACAGACCCTCCATATACAGCATTTCACAAAGATAAGGTGGTTCTCAGAACCCGCCCTCAATTTCTCCCCAGGATTGTCTCAGAATTTCATCTGAAACAGCCATTGGTCCTTCCTACTTATTTCGCGAAGTTCCAGAATGAGGGAGAGCGTACCCTGCATTCACTGGATGTGAAGAGAGCCTTGCGGTTCTACTTAGACAGGACAAAGGAAATCCGCAAGTCTAAACAACTGTTTGTCTCCTTTAGCTTGGCCCAGTTGGGCCAGCCTGTAGCCATCCGGTGTATTTCTGCATGGATAGTAGCTTGTCTTCGTCACTGCTACTCCATGGCACAGGTCAAGCTAGAAGGCAGAGTATACGCTCATTCTACCAGAGCAGTTGCAGCCTCTTTGGGAGAACGCCGTAACGTCCCCATTGCAGAAGTTTGCAGTGCGGCCACTTGGAGCTCCGTGCACACTTTCGTCAAGCACTGTGCCTTGGATGTCCATGCCAGACAGCATCAGTCCTTTGGCAGGACAATCCTTAATGGACTTCTGTCCTAAAGTGAGCTCCTCTTTCTCTCCTGCCACCCATCTCGGGGGTATTTAGCTCGGTACTCTCCCATCAGTGTGAATTAGTGGTGGAGACTTTATGTCCAGGAAGATATGTAAATTCTAGGAGCATGGATATGTTGTTCATCCACACTCCTTGGCATGTCCCCTTCCACTTTAAATCTCACCGGAAGTTTTCAAGCTGGCTCCTCCAACCACTTGGGTGGTATATACCTCGGCTTGCCCAATGACGCCAGATCTTCCTTTCTGCTGGAAGATTCAGGTTGCCTCCCTCGTGCTCACGCATTTTGTAGGCCCTGGCTTTCAAACCTTCAGTTCTTCTGAAAATTCACATTGTTCGCGTTAGCGATTACAAGTTTGTGGCTTCGATTATCGAAGACAAGTCTTCCCCTGATTTCACTGGTGCCTTTGTGGCCAGAAAATGTCACACACCGATCCCCACACCGCATGCATCTATTTCCTCGGTGTCGACCATGACACCTCAAAATGCAATATGTGTTTCGCCTTTCATCCCAGCGTCCTAGACGACCATCTCGCATGCCTGAAACTGGGGAGGCCGGAGAAGAGGAACCCTCTGGTGAAATCCAAGGAGGCTCAGTGGGCGGTTTCCGTGGCCGCGGGATCTGCCAAGCAATTGAAACACATGCAAGCGTTCGAGGAGGAAGTGGCCTGTGCTGCAGATACTTCTCAGAGATTCTTTGTTCTGCTCAACCTGGGCTCCACCTTCTCGGGTTCCTTCCAAGAGTTGTGCCAGTCTCTCCCGACCAAGGGAGAGGCACCTGCAGGCTCGCACTCCTCTCGATCCTGTAAGCGGGAGAAGGACCTGGGATTGTTTTCGTCTCGACTGAGACGTTCTTGGGAGCGGGAGAGATCTCGATCCCAGGAGCATGCAGTCTCGACCTTGGTCGAGATCGCTTCTTCAACCGCTGGCTTTTTGGCTTTGCCATCAGGTCAGTCGACCGAATTATCAATCGACAACATTGAAATCTTGATCGATCCGATTTCGCTGACTCCGGTCCACGAATCCCTCAATCAAACTCCTAATCTGGTCTTTCGAGATGACGAGACCCAGCCTGCTGGGACTCCCATCGATGAAGTGGTCCCTGATCCCGGGAATTCACCGGTTCCGCCGGTGTCTCCCGAGCGACCAAGTCGGCCCGTCTGATCTCGATCGAGGTCTCAGACCCCCTCGACAGACATGCCAAGGAAGAGCCATAAACGCTCTAAAAAGAGGCGATGCCATCGGTCGTCCTTGTCCTCCTCGGATGAGGAGATGCTCCGGTGGAAACTCCGGCACTACGAGGACCTCATGTGGAAATAGCTAATTTTGACTGGGCACAAGCCAGCTCCAGCTTCTAGGCCGAAGCCGACCCCCTCGGAGCAGATTAAATCAGTTCCTCTGCCCTCGGAGCCGGCCAAACCATCAGCTCGGCCCCAAACAGTGTCTTCACCAGTTCTGGTGGAACCACCACCCAAACAGCCTGTGGGAGGGGCTCCTGCCAAGGAAGATAGACCAGACACCGGGCTTCCCCAGCGGTTGTCGGTCACAGTCACCCCAGACTGCCCTCGGCAGGTCGAAAGTCACCTGGGTGGTTGGCCGTTATACCCGGATTCCTCGGATTCGGATGTCACTGGCTTGCATTTTCATTCAGGGGATGATGAACCCATCATTGGCTTAGAGATGGAGGAAGGTCCCTCGTCTTTCCAAGGGATTCTTCGCCTCATCTCTGAATCTATAGGGATGCCCCGGGAGCCAATCCAGAAAAAGGCGGAGTACCCTCTTACAGATATCCTTAAGAGAGGGGATACCTAGACAGAGGCCTTTCCTGTGGCTGAGGCTATTGTTGGCCTGGCCTTAGAATTCTGGCAGCGTCCTGCCTCTTGTCCAGCTCCATCTGCCCCACAAGTATGCGGTGCCCATGGGGTCCCTTGCGGGGTTCACAGAGCACCCTTCGGCCGAGAGCCTGGTGACCGCCACTGTGTTCAGGCATACTGGCAGTTCTGCTGACACTGACTGACCTCCTGATAGAGTCCAAGCTTCAAACAACATGAAGTCTTGCTGTATTCTGACAATTGCAGTGTTTCCCAACCTTTGAACTGCCCCGGAGAACTAAGGGTTAACTATCCATGCAGGGCATGGAACGCTGAGCTCGAGCTCGGTTGAAGCTCTCTGTCTGGGTGTTTTAAACTCAAACCGTCAGATTCTTTACTCCGCCTCACTGAACGGTCGCTCCGGAGATTTCTCCTTCAGCTCGGTTCGAAGTCAGTTAAAGTTTTCAGTTTTTCATCAGTTTAAACCGAAAAAAAGTATCTGCATAGTCGGTTCAGTTTCTGTCTGTGGTGCAGTGAGTACGAGATAGGAATTGTCCTATTATTTCTGTGTGGAACTTGTAAAAGTGCAGTCGGTTCAGCTGAACCAACCATTTGATTGTGAATTTTGCTATATTTAGTGTGTGGTTACCGGTTCTTATCGGTTCTAAAAAAAAAAAAAAAAAAAAATCGTGTTTTAACTGTTTTTTTTCCCATACCCGTGACACTGGTAGGAACCAATAAGGGAGTCTTGCCTGGTGATTGCCGAAAAAAGGGTAAGTTTGGTTAGGTTGGCCATGTCTGAGAAACCCAAGAAAAAAACCGGGCCCACTGGGTTTCAACACTGCAGTGAGTGTGGGGAGGTCTTTGCCAAGGTCGATCCCCACACCACCTGTGTTTATTGTCTGGGGTTTGACCATCTCGATTCAGACTGCCAAATATGTAAAAATTTTCCCAAATCTACCCTTGAGAAGAGATTAGGTAGACTGAGGGAAAAGGAGGCCGAGAAGTCCGCTGATATGGATGGCCAGCCTGGTTCAGTTTCAACTGAACCAGAAGGAGTGCCCTCTGACCAGGGCGATACTTCTTCGGGCAAAAGGGGAGCCGATTCTGAGGGATCGGTTCTGACAAAAAGGAAGCGCAAAGATAAATCCACCGGTTCGGATCCAGAGGTTCATGTTCTGACTGCCGAAGAGATAGCCAGGGTGATTCAGATTGTGGAATCGCTCCATCCGGTTCTGACTAATCCGGCTCCTTCTGGCAGGGGTTCAGTTCGGTTGGTTCCCCCGGTTCAAGAGTATACCCTTGAAGAATTTTATGAACCGGAGTTTAAGGAGAAGGGGGAGTTTGAAGATGATGGTGATGATGGTGAAAGTCTGGATGTGCCTGTGGAACCGGACATCTCCCCAGACAGACCTTCTGGTGTATCCCCTCCTAGGCTTTCTGAGTCCCCTTCCCATTTTCTGTTTTACAGAAAAAGTGGCTGAAACCCTCCAGCTTCCTATGGAGGAGGCAATGGAGGATCAGGAGGAGCCTGATTATGTGGAAATGATGGACATCCCAGAGTCCAGGAGACTGTCTATTCCCCCTTCACAAATCCTTTGGGAAATGGACACAAAAAATCCTGAAGTCTCCCAATTCTGTACCCCCTGTTGACTGAAGGATGGACAAGAGGTGCACACTCTCAGGCTCGGATACGGAGTTTGTATACTAGCAGTGCAGCCATGTTGGGGTAGTTCAGGCTGCTGCCTGTGACAAGGCAGACATCCCTTGGCTTCACACCCCCCAGACAAAGACTCCAGGAAGATTGATGCCATGGCAAAAAAAACAGGTACGTGGCATCTTCCTTGGGACTCAGGCAGGCGAATTATATGGCCTATACAGCCAGGTACCAGAAGTCCAGGTGGGACACTGTACTGGCAATGGCTAAACAGGCCTCACCCCAGCTAGCCAAGGAGCTGGAGGCGGTGGCTGCAGATGGGATTGAGGCATCAAAAGTACAGTTTCATGCTGCTGTGGACTCCAGTGATGTGTCATCAAGAGTCATGGCTACATCTGTGGCTCTTCGGAGAATGGCTTGGCTCAGATGTACTAGCCTCTCACAGGACACCCAGGCTAAGGCCATGGATTTTCCTGTAGTGGGTAATTCTCTGTTTGGGGAGCAGACAGAGAATTACATGAAGAAAATGGACGAGTACAGGACCACATATAGGAGTGCTCAGGCCAAGGAAAGGCAGGCATTTCTTCAAAGGCAGCAGTCTAGGGGCAGGGGCAGGCCTTTTCATAGGCCTTTTTACCAAGCACAGGCCTCTTCTCCCTTTTCACAGAGGGGGTTCTTCAAAGGGAGAGGCAGAAGGGGGGTGAGCAGGGCTGCATCCACTCCTCAGCCTGAGACCTCTGCCAAGTAGACATCCTGATGGGTCTGCCCAGATCGACTCTTCTATTCCAGTAGGGGGCAGGCTGGCTTACTTTGTCCAGGACTGGATGTCTGTTACCTCAGACAAGTGGGTCCTGGAAGTAGTAAGCCAGGGACTGGTTCTCAGCTGCAAAAAATTTCCGAAGATGAGAGCCAGATCTTTTCCACCTGCAGGTCTCTCAGAAACCCTTGCCCTAGAGGCAGAGATTTCATCTCTTCTGGCCTTAGGAGCCATAGAGAGAGTTCCTACCCTACACAGGGGCAAAGGTCTGTACTCCAGGTACTTCCTTACCCCAAAAAAGACAGGGGAGTGGCCACCCATCCTAGGCCTAAGATACCTGAACAAACATCTTTTAAAACCAAAATTCAAGATGGTAACTCTGGGAATAATCCTTCCCTCTCTAAGGCCAGGGGACTGGCTAGCCTCCCTGGACCTCAAAGATGCCTACTTTCACATTCCCATCAGGTGCTCCCACAGAAAGTACCTCAGGTTCGAGTTGCCCTCAGGCCACCATCAGTTCAAAGCAATGCCCTTTGGTCTAACATCGGCCCCAAGGGTTTTCACAAAGTGCCTGGCAGTAGTCGTTGCCTTTCTAAGAAGGCAAAAGATTTCCATTTTTCCATATGTGGACGACTGGCTCATAGTGGGCCAGTCCCCAGACCAGGTCAAGTCAGACCTGCAAGTGACTCAGCAAGTGCTCACTTCTCTAGGATTTCTTCTCAGCCTTCCCAAGTCAGTTCTCGAGCCAGTGCAGCTCCTTACCTTTATAGGGGCAGGCTGGATACTGTAAGCAGAGCCTTTCTTCCCTGTAAAGGCAAGAGTTCTTATAGAACTGGCTTCTTCCTTCAGCCTTCAGGTGTCTCGACCAGCAAGGCATTTCCTCCAGCTCTTGGGCCACATGGCAGCTTCTACAGCAGTGGTCCAAGGGACAAGATTCCAGATGAGGGACATTCAGTTCTATCTGAGGGCCTTTTGGTCCCAAAGGAAGGATTCCCTTACCAAACTGATCCCAGTGACTCGGACCCTGATCCAAGCCTTTCAGTGGTGGCAGGATCAGGACAATTTAAGGCAAGGGGTCCCATTTGCCACTCATTCTCATTCAGTGGTCCTTACCACGGATGCTTCCCTCCTGGGCTGAGGCCATCTGGGGCCCTCACTGCCAGGGACTGTCAATCCCCTCAGATCCCTTCTCCATATCAATCTCCTAGAACTCGGGGCAGTTTTCTGGCCCTGCAAGCTTCTCTGTCAGTGCAGAACAAGGTGGTTCAAGTCAGGACAGACACCACCACCATGTGGTACATCAACAAGCAAGGAGAGCCGCGGTCTCGACCTTGTGCACAGAAGCCATGAAGTTGCGATTCCCTGGCTTATTCCTGCAAACCTCTCTGATAGCAGTCCACCTTCCAGGGAAGGACAATGTGCTAGCAGATGCACTGAGCAGGATCTCACAGGGGCCATCAGAATGGTCCCTGGACCCTCTGGTCTTGAGGTGATTTTTCAAGGTGGGCACTCCAGAGATAGATCTATTTGCAGCCCCAGACAATCACCAACTTCCTCTCTTTGTTGCAGACCCCAGTCTTTGGCTCAGTCCCTCTGGATGCTCTGATTCTGAACTGGGAAGGGAAATTTCTGTATGCTTTCCCTCCCTTTCCTCTACTGTTCAAAGTTTTAGTCAAGATAAGGTCACAACCTTGCAAAGTGATTCTGATTGCTCCAGATTGGGCCAGACAGCCTTGGTACCCCCTGTTGCTGTCCCTAGCAGTCCATCTTCCCCTGTCTCTTCCCAGGAATTACAACCTGGTAACCTCCTCTCAGGGGAGGATTTGGTACCCCGATCTTCAGTCTCTCAATCTCAAGGCATTGCTCTTGAAGAGTTAGAGTATGCAGATTTGCATCTGTCTCAGGGGGTTCTGGATATCCTCAAAGCCTCTCGAAAGCCCGCCACTAGAAAGACCTATAACTCCTAATGGAGGAGATTTCAGAATTTGGTGTTCCAAGCAGCATATTTCCCCAGACACTGCTGAATTGCCTACAGTTCTGGATTATATGGTCCATCTTAATGGCCTAGGCCTCAGACCAGCTACTCTCAAGGTACACTTGTCAGCTGTTTCTGCTTTTCTGTCAGTGGAGAAGTCTTCCTCACTATCATCTCATCCTGTGTTCTGTAAATTTTTCAAGTGATTGCTTCATACCAGTCCTCCATTTAGAGACCTTGCCCCTGCCTGGGATTTAAATGTTTGCATTGCTCAATTGATGCAACCTCCCTTTGAGCCTATGTCCTCAGTAGAGCTTAAGTACTTGACTTGGAAAAAATGTGTTTTTAGTAGCCATTACCTCTGCCAGACGTATCAGTGAACTGCAAGCCCTGTCAGTGGAACCTGATTTTATCTCCTTTCATAGGGATAAAGTGGTCCTTAGAACCAATAGAAGGTTCTTGCTCAAAGTGGTTTCAGATTTCCACCTGAATCAGTCTGTCTCTTCCTGTTTTCTTCACTGATCTTCCTCTTCAGGAGAGAGGAGGCTACACAGTTTAGATGTTAAAAGGGCCCTTAGCTACTATATAGAGCGTATCAAGGGTCACAGGTTTGATTCCCTCCCAGTTGTTCCTCACTTGTGAGAAGTGGGAAAGGGCACACCTGCCACCAAGAGAAATACTGCCAGGTGGATTGTGTCTTGTATACAATTCTGCTATGAGAAACTAGAAAACATTCCACCCTCAGGCCTGAGGGCTCACTTCACCAGAGGTACAGCTGCTTCCCTGGCTGCTGCCAGGGATATTCCTTCCTTTCTTAGAAATTTGTCAAGCAGCCACCTTGAAAACAGTCCATACCTTTACCAAGCATTACTCTCTGGATATCCAGGCTAGGAGTGATGCTCGGTTCGGCACAGCAGTACTTCAGAGCCTGTCCCCAAACTAGGTTCTGTCCCTCCTCCATGGAGGTACTGCTTGGTAGTCTGCAATAGTCAGAATACAAGCAAGACTTCATGTTGTTTGAAGAAAAAATTACTCACCTTAGTAATTATGTTTCTTCTAATGGAGTCTTGCTGTATTCTGACCTCCCTTCCTGCCTCCCCTCTCAGAACCTGTTTTTGCGAAGTGGGTGGGCAGGTGCAGTGTTGCATCTCAGGGGTGCTCATTTTACACCCTCTTCTTTTTGTTTGGATGTTTGTTTTATTATTATTATTTGGTTTGGTTTTTGGTATTGGGTTTCCTGACTTGTCTTCCTTTGGGAATCCAAAACTTTTTGTTGCCAGTTGGCTAGTAAAAATTTTACAATTTCCACATAGGATAGTTAGTGAGTTTTTGCTCGTAAGAATCTGACTATTAGATTTCAAAGGGCTCCAGTCAGAGACCTCAACCGAGCTCGAGCTCAGCATTCTGTGCTCTGCATAGAAAGTTAACCCTTTGTTCTCCGGGGCAATTTAAAGGCTGGGGCTAACTGCAATAGTCAGAATACAGCAAGACTCCATTAGAAGAAACATAATTACTAAGGTGAGTAATTTTTTCTTCAGGGTCGAAGGGACCCTATACGAGTTCCGAGCCATGCCGTTCGGCCTGTCAGCGGCCCCACGGGTCTTCACAACATGCTTTGCAGTGGTGGCTGCCCATCTCATGTGTCGGGGGTGGAGGGGCAGGATTTATCCTTACCTCGACAGTTGGCTCCTAGCAGGATCCACCCAACAGGAGGTATAGAGGTCCAGGGACCTGGCCGTCCAGACCTGCTTCCAACTCTGCCTCCTGATCAATGAGGCCAAGTCGGAATTCTTACCTACTCAGGTGATGGGCTTCATCAGGGCAGAGCTCGACTCTTGCCAAGCCAGAGCTTGGCTTCCAGCAGACAGTGCAGAGGTTCTTTCCTCCTTTGCCCAATCATTTCTGGTTGGGCAGTTGCGCCCTGCCCAGGACTTTCTGCGCCTTCTGGGTTACATGACAGCGTGTACCTCAGTGGTCCGTTGGGCCCAGTTGCACATGCACCCCCTCCAGTGGGTGCTAGCCACCCAGTGGACTCAGCACCACAGTCATTTTGACCAGCTGATCTCTGTAACCCAGAAGATGTGGGACGCTCTCCAGTGGTGGACTGCCCCAGACCGGTTGCAGGAAGGGATCCCCTTTGTTCGCCCCGGCGATGGTCGTTCTCACAACCGATGCCTCTCTCATGGGCTGAGGAGCCCACATGGGGGACTAAAGGGCCAACGGGCTCTGGACGCCCGAAGAGTCCCGATGCCACATCAGTCTGTTGGAGCTCAGAGCAGTGAGACTGGCACTGTCAGCTTTCGCTCCTCTGCTCCGGGGTCAAGTGATTCAAGTCCAGACGGACAATACCACGACCATGTACTACCTCAACAAACAGGGCGGCACACACTCCCGTTTGCTGTGCAAGGAGGCACTCCATATCTGGACCCTTGTCAGCCGGTTGGAGGCAGATCTCCTAGCTATCCATGTGGCTGGAGCCTCAAACCATCTGGCGGATGCTCTCAGCTGCTTAGGCCAGACATCCCATGAGTGATCTCTCCATCTAGAGGTAGCTTACAGCCTGCTCTCCCACTGGGGCAAACCAATGGTGGACCTGTTTGCCTCCAGGGAAAACACCAGGCTGAGGCTGTTTCATAACCACCCCCCTCAGCAGGGCTCACTGGAGGGGGATGCCTTTTTGAGGCCATGGACCCCAGGACTCCTCTGTGCCTTCCCTCAATCCACAAGGTGTTCCTCAAGGTGAGGAGGGACAAGGTGAAGATGATCCTGGTAGCCCCAGACTGACCACGCCAGTTCTGGTATCGAGATCTCCTCAACCTCAGTTGCAGGCACCCGGAGCAACTCCCTGCATGCCCGGACCTGTTATCACTCAGTCAGGGGAAGGTATTCCATCTGGACCTTCAATCCCTGCATCTCATAGCCTGGTACCCGAGCGGCTAGAGTTCCAGGCTTTGGGTCTTTCTGAAGATGTCTACACCATGGTGGAGGTATCCAGAAAGGAATCGACCAGGAAATGTTATGGCTTCAAATGGAAAAGGTTTTCCATTTGGTGTCAGGGCACGGGCATGGACCCTCTGTCCTGTCCAGTGGCTAACTTTCTCGACTACCTTTGTTCTATCTCCAAAGGGAGTCTTTGGTCATCGACCCTTAAGGTGCACCTAGCAGCCATCTCTGCTTACCAGGCACAGGCCGGTCAGTCGACGATGGTGCAGGAGACAGTGGTCGGGCTGTTTTTCAAAGGCCTGGACCACATATCCCCTTCGGTGCATGAACCTCCACCTCCGTTGGCTCTTCTGCTGGTACTGGCAAAGCTCATGGGCAAGCCATTTGAACCAATGCACAAGTGTGCCTTGTCACACTTGTGGAAGACGTCCTTCCTGGTGGCTGTCACGTCTGCCAGAAGGACAGGGGTGCTCCAGGTGCTTTCAGTGGACTCCCCTTATTTGGTCTTCCACAGGGACAAGGTTGTCCTACGCCCCCACCCGAAATTCCATCCGAAGGTGGAGTCAGAGTTTCACCTTAACCAGGTGTTATCCCTGCCTGTTTACTACCCTAATTACACCTCAGAGGCCGAGTACAGGCTCCATACCTTGGAACTGAGACGAGCCCTCTCCTATTATAAGGAGAGGACGGCAGAAATTCGGGGAGAGGTTCGCCAGCTGTTTGTCACCTATGCTGAAGCCGCTTCTGGCAGACCTGCAGCCAAACGGAGTATTGCAAGATGAATCACATCTTGCATAGGTCTGTGCTGTGGGTTAGCGGGCAAGGAGCTTCCTAGAGGGATAAGAGCTCCTTCTACATGCCATACTGCTGCATTGGTGGCTGCTTCCGGGGACATCCCTATCCAGGAAATCTGTCTGGCTGCTACCTGGAAATCAGCAAACACCTTTATCACCCACTACCACATCGACCTTGAGTCATGCCGGGATGCTGGTTTTGGGGCCTCAGTTCTCCAATCTCTGTTCCCTAAGTAGGGGGTGTGCGCCTTGCCTCCCTCCTCCCGGAAAACTGCTTGGAGTCTGCCAAAGAGTGTGGATGAACACCATATTCGTGCTCCTAGAAAAATAGGTTACTCACTTGTAACAGTAGTTCTAGGAGTGGTATGTGATGTTCATCCACACTGACCTACCCGACCTCCCCGGCTGCAGACGCACAACACCTGGCTTCCAGCGGGCTAAGATCTGGCGTCATGGGGCGGAGCCGAGAGGTATATACCACCCGGGTGGGTGGGAGGAGCCAGCTTGAAGACTTCCGGTGACATTTAAAGCGGAAGGGGACATGCCAAAGAGTGTGGATGAACAACATATACCACTCCTGGAACTACTGTTACAGGTGAGTAACCTGTTTTTACATACCTACCGTAATTCTTGATCTTCTTTGACGAAGTCTGCACCACTCATTCACACGCCCACCCACCATCCCCCGAGCTCACTTATCTGTGTCTTGGTCTTCACTTCCTCGATGCCTGGGCTGTGAAGACTGTTGTGTTGACCCTTCTTACATGGGTCATTCGGACTAGTTTACGCTGCACCTCCTTGGGGAGGGGGAGGTACTGAGGCGGTTGGAGGGTCGACGCCAAGGTAGTCTATACAGCGTGAGCCTAGCTCGCAGTGCTGCTTCCTCGCGGCTCCTACCTCGGCGCCGGCCCTTCTGAAAAATATTGGCTCCTGCTGGGTCCTAGCACCTCCAGCGTAGATCCCCATCAGTGTGAATGAGTGGTGGAGACTTCCGTCCAAGAAAATCAAGAATTATGGTAGATAAGTAATTTACATTTATTCCCATGGCAGCAGACTGTGACATCACAACAGATTATAATGACTTCAAATTGAGGAATAAGTTGTGTGTGCAGATGAACTCTGAGGAATAAAGAGCCTGTTTCCATGCAAGTTTCCTCAGTAATAAAAAAAAAAATGGGGTGAGAAAGCTATGAAAGGTATTTGAAATACAAGCTGAATTTTGTCTAAATATTACATTTTTCAAAGTTTTCCTGGAGGTATCAGTAATTGTACACCGAATTTCCTCGCTTTTGTCACTGTGAAACATACATAGATACTTAGACAGTGTCGGAAGATAAGGGCATATGGCCCACCCAGTCTGCCCATTTGAGCTTGTAAGTTCAGTTTGTTTTCCTAGAAGTCTGTTGCCCCTACAACCCTAACTGATGCATTAAACTGATTTTTTTTGCCATGATATATGATTTATACGTACATTTATTATAGGGGCACGGTAGAGTTGAGTAGCATGTTTAATGTTAAACCTCAAATTGTGCACTTTAGTAACTTTGCAACCGATCAATTGATTTGCTCAAAATTTGGTATGTGCTGTGCCGTTGGGTAGATCTCTTGATGTGCAAGTTTTGTTCCGGTTGGATGTGCGAATTGTGAGATCCGGACAGTGCAAAAAGTCATAAAGTCGCCACTTTTTGCAGTTTTTTCCTCATCGTCCTGCATCCAGACGGTGTGGAATTTAGTGTGATTTGATATTTTTTTTTTTTTTTTTATGGTAGAAACAGCTTGGGTAACAGAACAGGCATGCTTTGTTTAAAAATATTAGTCTGTTGCAGAGTTATTACGTTTTTCATATCCCATTGTTTTGAATGGGAAGATCACTTTTCAGGATAGAGGGAGTAAAATCTATCAAGGATTTGTTCTCATGGGAAAGAATTCACTCTCATGAGACCCACCCCTGGTGTCGGATGCCCTGCATCAGAGGGCCCAATCCCTGTGTCGGCTTTCAGAACCCCCCCCCCCCAGCAGAGTGGGACACTGGGGAGCCCACCCCCAGTTTCCTCAAATAGATTTATTTGATATTTATCTGCAGAAAAGAAAACTGCCCCAGTGTCTTTTTTTGTTGTTTGTTTTTTTTACCTGAAATAAAGTAAATGGTCCCTCGTCGTCGCCGCCATTGCCCTCCCCACTTCCCGACCCTCCCACTGAGCACCCACCTAACCACCCCACCCCTTTACCCTGTACTTGCCTCCAGAGGTCATATGCTGTCATCTTCTGTGGACCAACACACGTCTGCACTCTTCAATGCTGAACCGTGAATTGAAGAATAAAGGTAAGTGCCCTGTAATGCATTTTGGTGGCGTTTTGAATGTATGTTGATATCTTTGCCATTTTTGGAATTTTTGCACCAAATGTTCAACATGGCCTTTTTGGGACCCCAACTCATAAACGTAGTATTTGTCATTTTGTTAATCAGGCCAGGAAGGTGATTTTCAGTCTCTGCGCAAAATTACCTTTCGGGACCGAATAATGAAATTTCACCACCAGTGTTCATGAGGTGGGGTCCTAGAAAGACTGTGTTGAAAATTTGGTGAATAAATTCCTAAAAATGGCCGAGTTACGTGCATTTGACATTTTTCTATGCATGTGCATAACTTTGGTAATTTTCAATATTTTGATTCTCCACATTTTCAACATAGCCATTTTTTCACACAGTACAGCTGTCATTTTTTACATCCTGTCCGAAACATCTTTTCACACCTGTGGCACAGAATGGCGTTTTGGCATGGATTTGAAAATTTTCACGTATGGGGTTTATGAAATGGAGTCAAGAGAAGACTGTGTTGAAAATTTGGGGTCAAAATATGAAAAAATGCCAAAGTTATGACCATTCGTTGCAGTTTTGCTACACCTGCTCGTAACTTCAGAAATGTTAAATATTTTTACTCCAGCTATTCAGCATAGCCTTCTTATTACCCCACTTCATGTATGTCACAGCTGCCATTTTTCAAATCCTGGCCAAAATGTGTTTTCACACCTGTGGCACGGAATGGCATTGCAGTGAGCAGAATTACATTTTAGTGGGGATTCGAAAATTTTCTGTACCAGGTACATGAGTTGGGGTAATAATAGCTATGCTGACAGTTTGGTCACTGTTGTCCTGTAAATGGAAGCGCAGGGCCCGGACGGCTCTGTGCTTCCACGGCTACATATATATGCATATCTAATTCGGACCCTGCACTCCCACAGTAAAATAAGGATACTATTGTACTATCTCAAAAAGTAAGGAAATAAGTTGCAAAAAACTTTGTTAATGCTTCAGTTAAGGTCAAAGAGACAAAAGTTGGGAAAAGAGGCGTTAGGGTTTCCATGACACCCCACCCTTACAAACCAGGCAGGAGAGCAGGTGTGGGGTGTGCCTTGGGCTTCTCAAGCCTAACTCTCACCGCATTCTCATAAAGTCTACACATTTGACCTTATTTACAGATGAAATGGGGTGAGCATTAGGCTTGAGAAGCCCAAGGCATAAACCACACCTGCTCGGTTTTGGAGGGTGGGGTGTTAGGGAAACCCTAATGCCTCATTTCCCAACTTTTGTCACTTTGACCCTAACTGGAGCATTAATTACGTTTTTTGCAAAATACATACATGTATATATATATCTATAGTTTGATTTACACAATGTCGTTGCATATAAAAAAATCGCAAATAACTGCATTTATTTTCCTGGACAGGGGAACTGATGTGAAAATCTTAAATTTTCAGTCCCGCTCAGAGAACAATGGACATTTCCACTCCAGCTCCATAATGTTCTGTCTAGAATCTCCCTTCATACCTAGCATTCTGTCCAGGGCTGCTGGTTAAAAAAAATGGTGCAAAACAATCAAACTTACTGTACCAGCCCCTGGCATTGAATAAGTGACACATGCCATGGGTGGCATGAAAATAACTTATGTATTTTGAACAGCTAAGTATGACCTCTGTATATCTTCCTTGTGGTTCCACCACTCGTGAGGTCAGTAGGAGCCATAACCAGTTGTTCAGAATAAATAGTTTACTTTCATGCAGCCCATGGCATACCCAATATTTATATAATTTGGGGGATATGGTGAGTTAAAGAAGGGAAGGAGGACTTGGATGAAGGTCCCCGTTTAGACATGCTTTCCACTGCCACAAGTTCAGTAACCGGGCCATATGAAAGAGTCCAGAATTTGACTGAATGTGGGAGCACATATTTTATATATTTTAAAAGGAGCACAATACACTGTAATGTTTCAGAGGTACTTTGGTGCTGTGTTTGACAGGAGGGTGCCTGGACTGTAGACTCCTAGTCAGAACATAAAAAGTGTAAGCTACTATACAAGAACTACGAGTTTAATAGCTAGCCTATCCCTCTTATTCGTCACTTATGGGCCCATGTATCCAGTGCTGGAAATGTGACATTTAGAGAGAAGTCCACAAAGTGTACAGGAAGTAAATAGCTAGTTGGTTGACCAGTAGAAAGCAGAGTGGTGGTGGTGGATGATCGCCATTCAGGGTGGACGGATTTTTTTCAGCTGGAATACCCTAGGGGTTAGTTTTGGGTTCTTTACTCTCTAATATATTTATCAATATCCTGGCCGGTGGGGGTGGGGGTGTCAGTAGCAGGATGTTGAAATTAACCGAGACAGGATTAACAGTAACAATGCACATGGTGGTGAGGTGATGCACTACAGGGGAACCTGCAAACATAAGTGGATGTGGGCCAAGAAATGGTGCTTAGATCTGCTTAAGGACATCTCCCCCAGACAGCTCCACTGTTTGGACTGATGCCATCTGTGCCAGGACCCCTCAGGAACATAATAAGTTTTGGCCTCCCGTGCCATAGACACATGGCTGATGTGTGACTTCATGTACACTGTCACTCTATATCAGGCATGGACAATTTCTTTATCGATCAATCAATTCTTTCATATGGCGCACATTATCAATTGTAACCCAAGGTGCTTAACAAGATTAAATTCAACAAACAAGAAAAACAGTAAAAACATATAATACACAACATTAAAATGATGATAGGTCAGCTGACTAAGTACAAAAGCCTGATTAAACAAAAACTTTCTCAGCTTTGGCGAGGGAGGGAGTTCCACAGGGTAGGTGCACTGAAAGAAAAACCACAAGTGCCAAATGTCTTAAGGTGAACCCAGGGAATCTCTGGGAAGCCTCGTTGTTGGAGCAGAGTGGACAGACCAGGCGGCTGGGACACAGGAGGTCTTTCAAGTAACCAGGCCCCTGACCATGCAGGGCTTTATAGGTCAACAAACTGACCTTGAAGGTATCCGCCACCTAATTGGCAGCCAGTGCAGAGAGCGCAGCACAGGTGTAATATGACACAATCTTGGAAGTCCGGTAAACAACCTGGCCGCCGCTTTCTGCACTAGCTGCAGGCAGCGAAGATCAGCCCATGGTAGCCCTAGGTAACAAGCGTTGCAGTTGTCCAGCCGTGAAGTCACAAAGGCGTGGACCAAGGATGGCAGATCACTCGGGTGGACCAGATGTTTGACCCTGACGATGTTTCTCAGATGATGATAATAAGCACTCTGGACCACGGCCAACACCTGCAATTTAAGTGTCAAGCTGCAGTCCAGAACAACGCCAAGGTTCCTCGCATCGGACAGTTGTAGTAAGCAACTGGAAATCCTCAAGCACCAACCCGGAGACTTGACCAGATTGCACATTCACCCTCAAGTGGCCAGATTCCACCACTAGTACCTCAGTCTTATTGGAATTCAACCTCTGCCAATTTGCTCTCATCCAGTCTTGGATCTCAGAAAGGCACTGATTAAATACCAACAATGCCTCCCGCTGCTCAGGTGCAAAAGACAGGTATAGCTGAATATCACCTGCATAGTAGTGAAAATTTGGCCCATACTGTCTTATAATGTCTCCTAGTGGCAGCATGTACACCGCGAACAGCATGGGGGACACAATGGAGCCCTGCGGAACCCCACATGATGGGAGGGGAGCTGAGGAAAAAATCCCAGACACCACCCTCTGCATTCTGCCAGTGAGGAAAGATCAAAACCAGTTGAGGACTGTACTAGCCAGTTCACAACAACCCTGCAGGCACTCCAAAAGTATCCCATGGTCCGTGGTGTCAAATGCCACTGAGAGATCAAGGAGAATAAGAATGGAATGACTCCCTTGATCCCTCGCCACCAGGAAATCATTCAGCACCCGAACGAGGGCAGTCTCAAGTGCTGTGCCCCTTCCTGAAACCCGACTGAAGAGGATCATAAATGTCATGAACTGATAAATTGGCCTCCAGGTGATGGGCCACCACCTTCTCAATAACATACTAAAAAGCCAGCAGAATAGGCCAAATGGTCTGTCTTGTCTGCTTGAAAGCCAGCAACCTAGTGGCTGCTCACCTCACCTGTCCCCCTAGCCCCCAAGAGGGTCTTCTCTAGGTTCAGTTTCCCCTTGTACCTATCCCACCCCTTCTTGAAGCCCTCCACTATGCTCCCCTCCACCAGCCTCCTGAGCAGCACATTCTACGGCTCCACCACCCTCTCAGTGAAAAAATGCTTCCTACGTTCCCCCCTGTAATTTTCCCCCCTCCAGCTTCCACTCATGGCCCCTGGTTGTTCCCCCCTTCTTTAGCCTAAACAGCTCCTTGGTTCCACTCCTGGTTATTCCCTTTACATACTTGAAAACCTCTATCATGTCTCCCCTATCCCTCCTCTCATCCAGTCTCTCCTCATAAGGCCTCCCCTCCATGCCCTGAATCATCCTGGTCGCTCTCTTCTGGACCCTCTCCAGCAGTGCTATGTCTTTCTTCAGAGGAGGTCTCCAGAACTGTACACAGTACTCAAGCTGCGGCCTGACCAAAGCATTATATAGAGGGAGGATCACCTCCCTCCTTCTGGATGCAACTCTGGCTATGCAACCCAATATCCTGTTTCACAAAGGGAAGGTTACAGATAGGTCTGTAATTAGCCAGGCAGTCCGGGTCCATTGAAGCTTTTAAATTCACAGGGGCTACCACTGCCTCCTTCAAAGGCTCAGGAAGACCCTGTCTCAAGAACACAGAACTGTCCTGGCTAGAGATTGGGCCAATGACCTCAACACACACCACTAGGAGGCGTGTTGGTCTTGGATCCAAATCACAGTAAGTTGGCCTCATCTCCTGGACACGACCCTCATGGTTCTCCAAAGAATCCACCTTCTCCATAGAGCCACACATCTTGGTCTTTGCACAGAAGACACTTGGACCCTGTAGAGCAGAACTTTTGCAGCTGAAAGCGTTATGCCTGTGTACAGAGGCGGGCTTGGTGCCATGTGCTGTAACATAAATAGTGCCTTGGGCTCCAACTGCCTTCAGTTCCTTTTTTGCTTGCTGTTGATAGCGCTGCTTTGTCAGAGGATCATCAGAACTTTGTGTTTCATCCACATAGGCCTAGAAATACTTCCTTTGTTTTTTCATTCTAAGTATGCCTTATTTATTGACCCTTCTCTGGGAACAGAAGTAGGAGGTTGTTCAGGAAAGATGTTTGGTTTTATCTTCTGTTTTAACTGAAATATTTGAATAGTTTAGTACTTGAAATTAGTTCTGTGTGTTAAAAATTACTACTTTGAGTTAGAACTGTTACTTGGGCTGTGATATTGTAACTATTGGGGCTTGTGTGCTGGGTGTGGGAACACTTATTTGGCAGTGATAGAGTAAAATTTAAATGTGATGTTTGCCTGGTGGTGGTAGAGCTGACCCACCCTGTTTTGTAGGCTTTCTTAAATACTGAAAAGCCACTGGGGGTTGGGATTGAAGGGCTCTGCATTTCTGTTTGTGTCTGAAATTTGAAGCAACAGGAACTGGTGGGCCTGTGACATCATGTGGTACCTGATGTCTGCATACACACACTGTTAATGGGACTGGACACATACTGGACTGTGTGTGTTTGTGAGACTTGAGAACTTTATTGGTGGGGTTGAAATTGGGTTCGTAAATAACAGCAGTCAGTATAGAGAGAGACTGCATTCCAGGGGGAAGGGACTGAGAAAAGGGGTGTGTGCCATTATGAACAGAGAGGGACAAACAGGGTGGCCACATTCCACCATGGCAGGCATCTTCGGAAGGGTTGTAGGCTGCACAGGCTGTGGGATGGCAATAATTCTTAATTGGGCCTGGAGAGAGGGAGGCTGCCCACTCTGTAGACAGCTATCTTGTATTAGGAGTGAAGTATATTGGTTAAGGAGTAAGCTGGGGGAGTTGGTGGGGGGTGTCCAAGGATAAGGGGTGTGGATATGGGCGGCAGAAAGGTGGGGCTGAGGGGAGACTGGGGCAATGCTCAGAAATTACAGGACGTTATGTTACAGCAAGGAGGAGGGGGGGATATTGGGGACAGAGGACCCTTAGATAGGTATGTTGACGCTAAGGGGAAAACGTACGTGGTAAACATTCCGAATATAAAGAGAGTGGAGGGAGAAGAGTCAGGAGGTGCTGTTGTGGGGAAGCCTAAAAGAGCAGACAGTAAGAAGGGAGGGGCTGTTGTGGGGATGCCTGAAAAAGCTGTGGGAAGGGAGCTCCTAAGGAGAACGGGGCAAGAGGGGAGGAAGAGGGGCAGTTGGGGGAAACTCAGGTTACTTGATGGAGGCTGGCATAGAGTGTTACAATAAATTTGAGCTACTAAGCAACCTAGAGAGGGAGGAAGGGGTTGGTGGAAATGAGGAAACTGATACAGAGGCCGAGGGGGAGGGAGTCTGATACCCATAGGGCATCACAGACTGGCAATGGAAAGGATAGAGATAGTCCCAGAGGGAGAAGGGGAAACATAAATGTTAAGCAGATGGGGGAGATGCAACATATTGCAGACATGAGGGAGGAGAGCACGACTGGAGAGAAACTGGGAGACCAGGAGGCGGGAGGCCCTCCTTCAGCAGGGGGTCTGTACCAAGGATGGGGCTGTGAGTAAGGGACCCACAGAGGGCCTCTGGAGTAAGGGTACTATTACCGGGCGGGGGATGGCAGTGTGGGGAAGGGAAACCATCAGGGCCAGGATAAATGGTTCGGATAAGAGAGGTTAAAGGTGACACCTATTCGGGGGTCTGAGTTAAGTGGGCAAAATAACAAGGGAAGCAGAAAGGGGAAGGTGACAAGGGGCTCTCTAATAAGGCAGGAAGACTCCCATGGATTTGAGATCACGAATGGGGGTTGAGAGCACACAGTGGAGGTAACCATAAGGATGATGGCAGTGTTAAGGTTCTGTTGTTGGGAGACTCGATGATTAGGGGTATCCAGTGGGAGGACAGTGGGGTGGATGCCATAGCCAGGTGAAGGTAGTGAGTATCTCTGGGCTGACAGTGCAAAGTTCATTGTGCACGAACTGGTTAAAGATTGTGGAGGGATTTCCTGGTGCATTTGGGAACTAACGATCAAGAGGGAAAATAGCGTTTTGGAAATCCAAGCAAGGTTCCAAGAACTTGCCAGAGTCTGTCGGGATAATGGATGCAGCATTTCCTTTTCAGAGATATTGCCAGTACCAAAGGCCTCAGTGGAGAAAAAAATGAAGGTCACAGAAGTTAATGACTGGCTCAGGAAGTGGCGTGAAGAGAGTGGGTATGGGGGTGTTGGGGAACTGGAAAGGAGTTTGGGAGGATAAGGGACTGTATGCCAAGGACAGGCTTCATCTTGCCCCGTTAGGGAAGGAAGTCCTTAAACAGGGGGTGGCTGACTACATTCAAGAAAGGTGGGGTTTAAACTTGTGAGTGGGGGAGGGATAAGGAGGGACGACCAGAAGTCCTCTCCTCCAGATGAGGGAGTAGCCTTCAAACGAGAGTGGGGAGGGGAACAGACTGGGGAGAAGGTTTTCAGGAGGAGCAGAGGGAGGATGGAAGTATAAGGAACCTGGGTGGGGTTCAACAAAGGGGATCAGGGATGGGGGGTGGTGGTGTTAGTAAATGCCAGGAGCTTGGGAAACAAGTTACCAGAGTTCCAGGCCATGCTGTCCGGGGGGGGGGATGTGGCAGCAGTCACGGAAACGTGGGCCAACAAAAACCATGACTGGCACCTAAACGTGCGGGGATATACTATGCTTAGGATAGAAAGGAGGGCACAGGGGGTGGAGTGGCTATGTTCATTAGAGGTGACATAGAATTTGCTAGGGTAGAAGAGGCAGAGGGAAACGTGGAGGCCTTATGGGTCACCTTACGAACCCCAGCAGGAGGTAAGGTCGAGCTGGGTGTAGTATATTGGCCCCCCGGGATGGGTGATGTTCTGGAGGATGGTTTGCTGGACAACATCATTGCCCAGTGTGGACCAAAAGGGGAAGGAGTGGTGTTGATGAGGGACCTTAATATGCCAGGTACAAACTGGAGAACTATGTCCTCTAAGGTGGCCAAGGAGCAGAGGCTGCTGGACAGCTTCCAGGATGTGTTCTTAACACAGCATGTGATGGAGCCCACAAGGGAGGGGCATGTCCTGGATGTGGTTCTGGTAGATGGGGATCTGGTAAGGGACCTGGTTGTAAAGGATCCCCTGACTGGGAGCGACCACAATAGTGTGTGGTTTCAAATAAGCATGGGGGAGGGAGGGATCTAGGACACTGGCGCTGGACTTCAGGGGGCAGACTTTGTGGGCATTGGAAATATTCTCAAGGATCACTTGAAGGGATTACATCAATGACAAATGTGGAAAAGAGATGGGAGGTCATAAAACGGGGACTTCATGAGGCAGTCAGGACCTGCGCTAAGGTGAAACGTAGGGGAGCAAGGTCACATAAATCATGCTGGTGGGCCAGTGAGGTTCAGGTAGCGGTCAGAGAAAAGAAGGCGGCCTACAAAAAAAACAAAACAACAAGAGGGGATAGGGAAAAGGAAATGTACCATCTTGCATCTAGAAAAGTCACCCGGATGGTGAGGGGGGCAAAGTCCAGTAAAGAGCAGCGGCTGGTACAGGGGATGCATCGAGGGGAAAAGGGGTTCTTCCAGTACATTGGGGAGTGGAGAAAAACTAAGGGCCAGCTCGGCAGATTGAGATCAGAAGGAGGGTGGGTGTAAGAGGCGAGGGACCAGGCAGAGGTATTAAACCAGTAGTTCACCTGTATGTTCACTAGGGAGGGGGATGGGATATCTACAAAGCAAGGCACGATGGGGATAGAAGCGGTAGTGAGTGGGATCAGGGGAGCAACAGAAATGGAGCAAGAGGGAGGGAGAGGTACCCCAGGGGTGTCACATCAAGATAATGACAAAAAGGCCAGTAAGGTGGAGGGGACGGATGATGCTGTCTCCACCGAAAGGGTGTGGGTAGCCCTCAAGGCCCTAAAGAAAGGTAAATTTCCTGGGCCGGATGGCATTCATCCAAGAGTACTATGGGAATTGATGGACATACTGGCTGCACCCCTGGCGGAGCTCTTCAGCAGGTCGCTTGAGACGGAGGGTACCTAGGGATTGGTGAGAGGCACATGTGGTGCCAATCCATAAGGGGGGGGGGGTCAAAGGAAGTACCAGGTAACTATAGACCTATCAGTTTGACTTCGGTGGTGGGAAAATTAATGGAGAGTATACTAAAGGAACGATTGGGAGTGTCTTTGGAGGAGGTGGGAGGTCTGGATAGTCGGCAACATGGGTTTGTGCCAGGTAGATCATGTCAAACCAATCTTGTGGAGTTCTACGAATGGGTAACATCAGAACTGGACAGGGGAACGCCTGTGGATGTATTATTCTTGGACTTCAGCAAGGCGTTTGACTCTGTCCCCCACAGTGGTCTGGTGGAGAAACTGACGGGGTTGGGAGTAGACGCTTTGATGGTCAGATGGATTGAAAACTGTAAGGTAGGATCTACTTTACTGCTTCAGCAGTAAGGCTATCTTGGACTGCCTCTCCTTTCTGTGGTGGTGTCTGCTATTTTCCAGTCACATCTGGAAGCATAGGCAGTCATTCTGGTGTTATAAATACATCCCAACCCTGCTCACTTTCGGTGTTGGGCCCCCCAGAACTGCTAGACTGGAACCCATGGCTTTTGGTATGGTTCCACCCTCGTGTGGTGCCAACGTTAGGGTGTCAAGTCACTATGGCACCAAATATCTTCGTCACCAACCCCTCTTTTTGTGGGAGGCTGCACCCCATGCCCCCCCCTCGTGGGGGGCTGTGTCCCCTCCACCCCCCAACTATATATACTAACTTGGGGAGTGGACCTCAGGGAGGTGGGTGGCAAACCCATCATTCGGCGCGTCAGTGACTCGTCGCCGTAATGCTGGTGCCCTGATGACCTGCAATGTTTTGCTACTGAGGTACTGGGTCTAGTGCAGCCCTTCTTCTCGAACTGCTGCCTCTGCTCTAGTATTATCAGTGGAGTTTCTCCAGTGGGGAAATGCCTATGTTTCGCCTTGGTGGGTGGGCATGGGTCTCGGTCTCCAATGTACACCTGCCTCTTCGGATACCAGAGGTGAGTGGTTTGGCTTTGGACTTTGGGCCATGGTAGTGGTCTCTTTGTGCATCTGTCACCTTGTCTGATCCCTTGGACTCCTCCCTGGCAGGGTTCTTTTGTGTGTGTCATACCTGTGTACAGGTCCTCAAGTTTATTGTGCTCCAGAGGTGACACTTCTCCACTCATCCAAGTCTTTCTCCTTGATTTCTCCAAAGTGGAAATTCTCCATTTCCCCAGCTGTGCTGAGGCTCTGGTTCATAGTCATCGTTGTGCTGTCTTCGGTTCTGATCTGACACCAGGCTTGGTGCTTCTTTGGCATCTGTCCCCGTGCTAGGGTCGGCGACTTCAGTGCTGAGGACTGTGCCTGTCTTGACTCTGAGCCGGTAATGCTTTCCGTTGTGGGTTTCTTCTCTATCTCCCTAAACAAAAAAAAAAGGGGGGGGGCGGGGAAAAAGAGGCTTTGGTACAGTATGTTGTGTAGCCCTGAGCTAGGGCCTATTGTAGGTCTACCCTTTCATCTCCTCCTCCTCCTGTGTGTTTCTTATTCATTGGGATAAGAAGGCCTTGGTCCTCAGATCTGAGAAATCTGTAAAGTCTGAAATGTCTGAGTTTTCAGACTCCCCCATCTACAAGAGCCTTCCAGGTCAGGGTCCGTGTTGCATCCTAATCCAGACAAACTACATCAGGAAGCCTGGCTTCTGAAAAGAGAAGGCTACTGAAGCTGGAATGGTTGGCCAAGGTGGTGGACACTCTTATGTCCTCAAAGGAAATGTCTTACTACTTCTGCATACAAAAGTGCTTGGAACACCTTCTTCACCTGAGCAAAAAAACCTAGGTCTTAAGCCAATGAAGTTTTCTGTGGTGCAAAGCTTAAGACTTCCTTCAGGTAGGTGTGGACAATGGCCTTGCCCTGAACACCCTCCAAGGTCAAGTTTTGGCTTTGGTGGCCCCTTTAGGGCCGAAAGTGGTGCTTTACTTTAAACTCACTCGGACATCATTAGGCTTCTTAGGGCAGTTAATAGGATCTGACACTCATACCAGTCTCCTGTGCTGCCATACGATGGGATCTGAATGTGGTTCTTAGTGATCTCTTCAAATTTCCTTTTGAGCCTTTACCCACTGTTTCTGAAAACCTCTCTATCAAGGTGCGTTTCTTAGTGCTCTGCGACGTATAGTTTGGTGAGCTTTAGTCTCTGTCTTTTAGAGAACTGCATCTCATTTTTCATCAGAATGAAGTTGTCCTGCAGACCATGGCCAATTGTTCTCTCAAAGTTGCCTTCTGATTTCTGTGTGAACAAGGGGTGTGCATTTTATCTGAAGCCAGCATAGCTGAAAGAAAGACATTGGCATCAGCTTGCTGTGTGCAGAGCAGTCAAAATGTTCTTGGTAGGTTCTGAGTCCAATAATTTTGTCATGCTCTGTACAGATGAAAAAAAAAAAGCAAAAAGCTTCAAAAGCCGCCTTGGCTACGTGGGTCAGAGTATGTATAGCAAAGGCTTATGAGCAGAAACCGCCAGCTTTGCTCAAGGTGCATTCAGCCAGGGCTATAGCTGTCTCCTTGGCTAGAACATTTGAAACCTCTGTCTCTGAGCATTGAAGGGCAGCCATGTAGTATTCACTACATACCTTCACCAAGAACTGCAGGCCTGGCACTCAGTGGTCTGCCGATACAGCCTATGAGTGCAAAGTGCTGCAAATGGCAATCAAAAAGTTTAAAAAAAAAAAAAAAAACAAACACTGAGATATTTGGTAATATTCTCCCCCACCCAGAGCTTGATGGGTACTGCTCATTAGAACCTAAGTGTTATTACATCGCAGTGACATTGCAGAACAATACAGAAAGAAAATATTCTTTGAGACTTTCCGTCATTTTTATTTATTTTTTTTCTTTCCTGTTTGCTCTACTCTTGTCACTGGGGCCATACCCTAAAATTGTTTTTCATTCTGGAGAATACTGTTGATTTGATTCAGAAGATTGATATTCTGTATTTTTCGTGGTAAGGTTTGGTTTTGAAATTTGTTCTGATGTGAAAAATTGCTTTGTTTCGGGTATATGCAGTAAATTTCCAACATTATGTTAACTGCATATGGGCCTGATAGCCAGTTACCTTAATACTGCGCTATTCTTTTCCCCATAAACTGTCATTTTTTTCAAGTACATATTGGGAGGAAAGAGATCATAAATTGGGCCGAACTGAAGTCCAGACAATCACTTCCACTTCCCGGTCCGCCGGTCATGCCTCTGCTCTCAGGCATTTTATGATGTCTAACCAGGGAGAGTGCAGAGAAGCGCCCCGTTGTAGTCTGGGGGCATTTTTAAAACTTTTTTTATACGTTAAAGCAACATTTTATGTAAATAAAAGCCACCGCTCAACTAATACAAACCCTATTTGTTGAGCGGTGGCAATATATAAAATGTTGTTTTAATACATAAAAATATTGAAAATACCCCCATAGAATACAGTGGGGTGCATCCCAATACTCCTCCTGGTTAGACATCATAAAACATCTGAGCGCAGGGGCGGGGCTTGAGGACTGGGAAGTGGAAGGCATTGGCTGGCCATTGGTTTGACCAGATTTATGATCCCCTCACAAAACTAACTTTAAAGAGCTAGTGTACTGCTTGGAATTAATAGTGATTTTCAGATACAGTCAGCTATCACTTCCAGTATCAGAAGTATTTTTTTAATTTTCTGTTTGCTAATTAGAAGATTTTCCATCTGGTGGTAGTGGGGTGATGTGTGGAGCAGCACTCTGTCTAGAGAAAAAAAAAAGTCTGTTCTATTCCTCCCACTACATCGTCAGAAATGAGACCAAACACCTTGAGGCACCACAATCCTTGCAGCCTGAGCAGTGACTTTCACAAGCTACCAATCAAAATGCAGGAAACTGGGACATCACTAGTAACTAGTGAGAGCCAGTCCCTGCTGCTTCATGTGAAAGTGAAACCTGGCTGTGGGAAATGGTTCTCATTAGTTACTAGTGATGTCACAGTCAGTGTAGTTTCAGTGTTGATGTACTGGGAGGAACAGAACTGACTTTTTCCCCCTCCAGACAGAGTGCTGATCCACACATCACCCCAGTACTACTGCCAGGTGGAAAATCTTTTAAATAGCAAACAGAAAATAATAAATACTTGAGATGCAGGAAGTGATTGCTGACTACATCTAAAAGTTACAGTTAATTGCGGTCTCGAGGGCAAGCTGTCCTCAGCCCTCCTCACAGCCACTAAATCCCCCGCGGACTACGGAGCAGCGCTAGCGCCAGTGCGGTCGTGAGGGCAAGCTGTCCTCAGCCCTCCCCACAACCACCGAAATCCCCCCCGCGGACTACGGAGCAGTGCCAGTGCAGTCGCGAGGGCAAGCTGTCCTCAGCCCTCCCCACAGCCACCAAAATCCCCCGCAGACTACGGAGCAGCACCAGCGCCAGTGCAGTCGTAAGGGCAAGCTGTCCTCAGCCCTCCCCACAACCACCGAAATCCCCGCCGCGGACTGTGGAGCAGCACCAGCGCCAGCAGTGCGGTCGCGAGGGCAAGCTGTCCTCAGCCCTCCCCACAGCCACTGAAATCCCTCCCGCGGACTAAGGAGCAGCACCAACAGTGCGGTCGCGAGGGCAAGCTGTCCTCAGCCCTTCCCACAGCCACCAAAATCCCCCAAGCGGACTACGGGCAGCACCAGCGCCAGCAATGCGGTCGCGAGGGCAAGCTGTCCTCGGTCTTCCCACAGCCACTGAAACCCCCTGCGGACTACGGGCAGCACCAGTGCCAGCAGGCGGTCGCGAGGGCAGGCTGTCCTCAGCCCTCCCACAGCCACGAAATCCCCCGCGGACTATGGAGCAGCACCAGCGCCAGCAATCGGTCATGAGCAAGCTGTCCTCAGCCCTCCCCACAACCACCGAAATCCCCTGCGGACTACGGAGCAGCGCCAGCAGTGCGGCTCGCAAGGGCAAGCTGTCCTCAGCCCTCCCACAGCCACACAAATCCCCCATGGACTACAGAACAGCACCAGCGCCAGCAGTGCGGTCATGAAGCAAGCTGTCCTCAGCCCTCCCGCAGCCACCGAAATCCCCCGGACTACGGAGCAGCACCAGTGCCAGCAGTGCGGTCACGAGGGCAGGCTGTCTTCAGCCCTCCCACAGCCACTGAAATCCCCGCGGACTACGGAGCAGCACCAGCGCCAGCAGTGCGGGTAAGGGGCAAACTGTCCTCAGCCCTCCCACAGCCACAAATCCCCGTGGGACTCACGGAGCAGCACCAGCGCCAGCAGTGCGGTTGCGAGGGTAAGCTGTCCTCAGCCCTCCCCACAGCCACTGAAATCCCCCACGGACTATGGAGCAGCGCCAGTGCGGTCATGAGGGCAAGCTGTCCTCAGCCCTCCCACAACACGAAATCCCCAGCGGACTACGGAGCAGCACCAAGCGCCAGCAGGCGGTCGCAGGGAAGCTGCCTCAGCCCCTCCCCACAGCCACCGAACTTCCGCCGACTATGGAGCAGCGCCAGCAGTGCGTCACGAGGGCAAGCTGTCCCCGCCTCCCACAGCCACCGAAACTCGCGGACCACGGAGCAGCACCAGCAGTGCGGTCGCAAGGGCAAGCTGTCCTCAGCCTCCCCACAGCCAATCAAATCCCCCGTGACTACGGAGCAGCACCAGCAGTGCAGTTGCGAGGGCAAGCTGTCCTTAGCCCTCCCCACAGCCACCGAAATCCCCCCGCGGACTATGGAGCAGCACCAGTGCCTGCAGTGCGGTTGCGAGGGCAAGCTGTCCTTAGCCCTCCCCACAGCCACCGAAATCCCCCCTGCAGACTACAGAGCAGTACCAGTGCCAGGTAGCCATCCCAGCTTGCAGCTGCTTCACGGAGCTCTACTGCGCCACAGATTTCAAACTTGGCGCCTTTTTGTCAAACAAAGACTGCTGTGCATTTGATTTTATGTCGGTGGAGCAGTGCTGATAGTTTTTTTCACAGCACTCTGCCTCCAAAACCGACCTGTAATGTAATCAGAAGAACATTATTTCAAGGTGAATTGAGATGTACTGCCTCGTATTTTAAGGTTGACAGAGCTGTACTGCATTTACTTTAAGTGGAAGAAAAAGACAAAGGGGAACGGAGCTGTACTGCCTTTTACTTTAAGGGGATCTGAACAGAGCAGTACAGCCTTTACTTTATGAATTTCGAGCCTTTCACTGTAATTAGGGCATTTGAACAGAGCAGTACAGATAAGGTAAACTGCATGTAAGATCTTTCACTCCCCAGGCTGTTTAAACCGTGCCTGCATCCCCTGCAGCCAGTATTTAAAGTGCATAAGTACAAATTGCTCTTGCTGCATGCTAAAAACGCCTTAGAAAGTATTTTAAAGTGCATAAGTACAAATTGCAATGCCTTAGAAGTTATAAGCTCCTCCTTCCTACCTACCTCTACTTATAGCTGCCTTTTTGTCCCTTCCAGCAGTGCGGTCGCAAGGGCAAGCTGTCCTCAGCCCTCCCCACAGCCACCGAAATGCCCCACGCTGACTACGGAGCAGCACCAGCACCAGGTAGCCGTCCCAGCTTGCAGCTGCTTCACGGAGCTCTAGCCCCCACCGCCCCCACCACCACCCTTGGTGAGCTCCTCCTTATACAGCATTGACCTCGTGAGCTCGTGAAACAATCAGCCCACTTTCCCATTAGCTCCTTATATTTTTCTGCCACTAGTGGCCACCGCAGAGCAAATTCAATCTACTATTGTTAAAAAAAAAAAAAATGAAGTTTCTCACAGTAACCATTATTGTGCTTTGCCTAACCTTATCTTCCCTTCCATCCTCATCCCATCCTATTCTACCTGACCCTTTGCCATTTCTGTCTTTAGTTACTAAGCCACCCCTCCACTCCTCCTCGGCACCAGTGGACCACAACCGGTACCATTGGCACAATTGGTTCCTGGGGGCCTCTATTCTCCCTCCCTCTTTCCACGCTGAGCAACCTGCCCTATATATCCAACTCTACTCAGACCCTAAGACAAACTTACTAACTCCCAACCATCCCACTCGATGGGGGTCATCAGTAGAGGCCATGCGCTTATTAAGGCACACCCTGGCTCTCCTCCTCCTTGTAGCCGGGGATGTTGAACGTAACCCGGGACCACCGGCCCCCATAGCTGGCCAACCCCCCCCCCGCACCAACTACGCACCTCCCTAAGGGTTTTAAAATTGTCCACCTAAACATATGCAGCATCCTAAACAAAATAGCAGCCCTACAAACCACTGTCCTAGCCCTTCGCCCTGATATTGTAATCGTCACAGAATCTTGGTTGAAGCCCCATAACCGGGATGAAGAATTCTCAGTACCTGGTTTCTCTTTAATCCGCCAAGACAGACAGGGCAGAAAGAAGAATGTGGCACTGCCATGTATCTCCTCAAATCTCCAGTTTTCCATAATCACTCCGGGCACTCATACAAACTATAGATTCCTTCTAATCAAAATCCCCTGCCACACTCTATCCCAGTATACATAACGGGTCATACTGTCCGCCAGACACACCTCTGAGTAGCATTCTTGACCACCTTGGTAACCTGAGGTCCCTTACGGAAGGCGGTGAACTCCATATCCTTGGAGATTTCAATCAGAACTGGCTAGGCAGTGCAGCCTCTAAATCGCGATGCCAAATAAATGCTCTAAACTTGCACCAGCAAATAGAGGAACCCACTCGCTTAAACCACAAATCCAGTAAACACACACTACTGGATTGGGCACTTACTACCCACCCTCATCGGATAGTTAAAGCTGGCCTACTACCAGACTCCCTTAGTGACCACCATATGATTTTTATGGTGCATAAAATCTTACGAACACTGGCCCCTCCACCCCGCACGCTTTACATCAGAGTTTATAAATCCCTTGATCTGACAGCTCTTCTAAATGACCTCACCAGCATTGACTGGTCCTTCATCCGCAGGGCCACCTCCATGGACGAGGCCCTGAAATATTTCTCTACTAACTTCCTTGCCATCTGGGACCTCCATGCTCTGCTCAGGAGATTCCAAGTAAGAGGATCCCACTTACCGTGGGTAACAACTAACCTCATGGAACAACTACGAGCCAGAGACCGAGCCTGGAAATCCTTCAAGGCCACAGGTGCTCAAACGGCTCAGGAACACTACCGGTCTTTAAGAAACACGCCTGTACAAGACTCATACGTCAGGCCAAATCAAATTACTTTAAAACTGCGTTCAACAATAACTTCCTCCACCCTACTCATTTCTGGAAGTCAATAAAATCCCTTCTTTCCCCACTGGCCCAACCCCCAACTCCCACTCTCAACCTCGAAGGAAAAATCATCATGGATCCTTGCTTGGTTGCCGCTGAGTTTAATTCATATTTCTCCACCACTACTACTTCTCTACTCTCCTCCCATCCCCCGCCCTTTATGCCCCCTAAAGTATCCTCCCCGGCCTCCTTCTTGCTTCGCCCAGTTTCTACTAGCCAGGTGCTAAAAATACTGCAGTCACTAAACCCATCCAAAGGTAAATGTCCATCGGGCCTTGATTCCAAAATGCTCCTACTCTCAGCACTGGCCATAGCCCACCCTCTAACCCTGCTCTGTAACCTGTCTTTTAAACTCTGGGCAGTCCACAAAATATGGAAACAAGCCACAGTCATTCCCCTACCCAAAGAAGGGGACCTCTCCTCCCCATCCAACTACCGACCCATATCTCTGCTCCCCATCCTAGCCAAAATTCAAGAGCACCTTGTATTATCCCGGCTCCACCACTATCTAGATACCATATCATTTTTCACCCCCTACCAAGCCGGCTTCAGAAAAAAATCATTCCACCACCACCTCCCTCCTTCGCCTCACTAACTCCATCCTTACGGGCATGGACAAAGGGGAAATCACAGCAGCCATATTTATCGACCTGGCGAAAGCCTTCGACACGGTCTCTCATCCCCTGTTGCTGGCTAAACTTGCCCAAGCTGGACTGTCTGTGAACGCTAATAACTGGTTCCATTCATACCTGTCAGGTAGGTCCCAATCAGTCTGTATTGGCTCGGCTAGATCCATCTCACTTCCTGTCACCAGTGGAGTCCCCCAAGGGTCTGTACTCTGCCTGCTGCTGTTCTCTATCTTTCTCAATGACCTGCCTGCTGCCTGCCCACAAATGGCTATCCATATGTACGCAGACGATATGGTGCTGTTTGCCTCCGGCCCATCCGCAAGCGCCGTGACAGCCTGTCTACAGAAGGACTTTGACGCAAACCAACTATTCTTAAACTCAAAAAAAACAGTCTCCCTCACCTTCGGCTCTCGGGCCAGACTAACCCGGCTTACTGCATCACCCACATTCTACGCTTTGGACAGATCTCCACTTGAGGCCTGCACTTCATATCGTTATCTCGGTGTCTGGCTAGATCAGTACCTTGACTTCTCAGCACATATAGACGCTCTACACAAAAAATTGCATCCAATGCTGGGAGCCCTCTACCGGAACAAGAATTGCATTCCTCTACCAACCAGACTAGCAATAGTCCAAAAAATGATCCTCCCGATTATGGATTATGGCGATGTTGTCTAGTGTGCCGCCCCCCAAACTTCCTTAGCTAGGCTTGATCCCCTTTACAACTCCTTCTGCTGGTTCTCTTTGGACCGTCCTCCCAATACCCATCACTGTGACCTCTACCAGTCCCTTGACCTCCCCTCACTACATGACTGATGATTGCTTCACTGAGCTAGAACCTCTGCCAAGTTCTGGTCGCAGACACTCCCTTCCTACCCATCATCCTCCCTAACCGCCTTCTCCCCACCTGCCTACGCTCTCAGAAACATAGACTCTAGGCTCCTACACATTCCACACAGATCCAACCGATCTGGCCAGGCTGTTTTCAGCTTCAGGTTGCCCAAATTATGGAACTCCCTGGCAGCTGATATCAGACACACCACAAGTACTCCTCAACGGAATGCCCTTCTTAAAAGCATTTCTCTACCAACTGCTCCTGTGTCCCCCCGTTGAACCCCATCTCAACTCCTACCTATCAGCTGCTAGCACCAGTCTGGTTTTCCATTTTCGGTCTGCACCTAATGTTATTAAAATGCTAATGAAAATGTACCTGCTCTATTTGTATTATGACTGCCTCACCCATTGTCTGTACCAAACACGTTATGTATGTTTTGTTTCTTTTGTACTACTGTACTGTTGTAAACACCCTACCCACAGGGCGCATCTGGAATCGAGCGGTACTCCGCTCAGCATGCCTTCCAGGTAAATCTCTTAAATAAATAAATAAATTGCAGGCAGTTTCCAGGCAGTACACTAGCTCTTTAAAAAAAAAATTAGAATTCATGGGGGAAATGACTAGTGCAGCACTGAGGTAACAGACTATGAAGCCCATATGCAAATCTTTGAAATTTCTTTTGAAGTTGTCGTGATACCTATAGACACAGATTGGTTAATCTTCCCGTTTGAGAACTTGTGTTGAGGTGTTAGTTTTCTTACCTTATTCAACTGAATGTCTGTTGATAGCTTATGAGTACCAGTCTGACAAGCCAAAAGTGTTCGGTCTGTTCAGAAGTCAGATAAGGTTCAGCGACATTTTGGTTCATCCTTGAGGTACTGTACACCTTTTATTCTTTAACTTTAATGTTATCCATTTACGCAGTTGGTGGCATTAGTTATATTGTTAGTTATTTCTGTAATTTATTGATTATACTGTGTTGCAAGAAGTGTGGATAGATCAGTTAGAGGCAGCGAAACTCATGATACTAGTGTTCTGTGCTAATGCCACAGCTTTGAGCTGTGCCAGCGTCCCTAATATGAGTGAATATAACCCTTGCGTTATGACTGTCCTGTTACAGTGGAGCTAACAAAAAGGAATTATGGTAAGTCTGATAAAAATTCTTTCTGTACATCACTTTTCTATGTTTCTGTGTTTCCTTTTGGTCAACCATAAATATCTGGAACTTGGAGGGGTGAGGGCACGAGATAAAGTGGAGGCGCTAAAGCCCTTGCAACTAGGCTTTACGAAGACTGCGCATGATCAGAAGACTGCAATTGTTTAACTGTAGAAGAAATTATTTATTTTATTTATTTTTTGTTTCAAAATTTGGTTAACGGGAAAGGTACACTGAGCCAGGGCTAGTTTCCAGGTGCGGATGGGGAACAAGGGAGCACAAAGTAAGAAACGACTCAGATAGCAAGGTTCATTAATGCTGAGATAAATTAAGGTAAAATAGAATTGCAGATAAATGTGTTGATAGAATATGTACAGCAGTAAAAAAAAATATACAAATTGGCTGTATAGTACTAGTACATATATTACATACAGAGATGTGGGTGGACAGTAAATAAAACTGTACATAAGGTGCTGGACAAATTCCTAGGAATACCAATGGTGAAACTATCAGCTCTGATGCATGATTCTTCCATATAGCAGTCATTTCATGCCTTAGAGATGCCCAGGAACTCAGACTGTTGAAAATTAAAAGAATGCCATCACCTTCTCAATATATTTATGGTGTTAGCAAAAAAGGTGGTTACAAAATTGTGATAAACCACAGATGCCCCAAGGATCACTACCTGGAAGGATGTTATGAATAAGGTATATTTGATGGAGAAAATGACAGCAAATCTAAATCACTACTGTCATGCTTTTGAAACTAGGTGGAAACGTTGGGTTATACATATTGGGCCCTATTCACTAACGCAGGAGTGGGTATGCACCAAAGGTACATACCCCCCCCCACTCAGCTCCGCACCCGCAGGAGATCTGCGCTGGGACCACATTCACTAAACAGCGGTCCCCGCCCAGCTCCCTTAAATGGTCTTGCCCCCTGGCACGCAGGTTCGCAAGTGGGAGGGTGCGGAGCTGCAGACCTGGGTCGACAGGCAATGAGCTGCCCTACCCGGGTCCCGTGATGGATCCCTTGCACCCATGGGATGCCATGTTGGCCGGCTGGCACAAATTGCACTGACTGCACGGTGGGGTGGTGTACCCCAGATGTCCGCCCCAGCCCCTTTTGTGTCCCCCAATGGCAGGGACAGCCTCCATGGGGGGGTCCCAATGAGTCTCGCCATGCCCTGTGCAGTGTGCAGTGGCATCCCGCGGAGGGTACATGACTTTTACGGCTGTCTGCAAAAGGCCTCCCCCCACGCACCACACTCCGCACAATTGTGAATGGCGCAGAGTGCGGCCATGCCACCCCGCGCTGGCACAGAGCTGCGCATTCGGCCGGGGACCCGGCCGCATGTGGGGGCATATCTTGGTCCTGCATGCCGCAGGTGAGTGCAGTTGGGTGCAGACAGGTGCGGAGTGGACTATGGGCAGGGCTTCCATGGCATGTAGCCCCTCCACTCCATTTGTGAATAGGGCCTATTATGAGTAAACAACGACCAGATTTTGTCCTCTAGGTAAGAGGAACTCCTAACAGGCTTTTAGATATTGTATTCATTTTATTACTTTGTGTGTTTACTATTGCATCTGCAAATCTACCTCTGATGCTTAACCTCCGCTCAAAGATGGGCCTGATATTGGTCCATCCTGATCCTCCATTTCTGTGGAGAAGATGGACATGAATATTGAGAGACTATTACTACCTGGACTGTATTCTACACTTTGTTATGTAGTATGCTGCAGCACTCGCTTCTTATTGTTACGTGTTGTACTTTAAAAAAAAAAAAATTATTAAAAAGAAATTTGCAAAAAAAAAAAAAAAGGCTGCCTTCAGACTGCACTTGTTGTAAGGCTCCACAATGGCAGATTGCTGTTTCTGCTAAACATCAGACTCCCAGTCCAGCTCCTTGTCCTTTAGAAAAGCGACGTTTACAGTTACATTCCTGCCAGATGAAAGAATCCCTCAATGAGTGGCTGCTAATCATGGGCCACTTAAATTTCTTGGAACGCCTCTCTCACTTCTCCCTGGGGAAAGCAGATAATGTTTAACAGAATATGGGCCCGTTTCCTAAATATTCGACCCCCAGCTGAACGTGGGTTAGAATACCTGTACCTCATAAACTCATCTGGATAGGGAGCAAGAAGAGGATTAGGATATGAATATAATGCAATAACTCTGTTACAAGACATTCTCCTTCTGGCTGTGTGAGCCCTGGTAACAGGCTTCCGAAGGCCAGCTGTATTTACCCGTTTACTATTAATCTCCGTATAAGAACCAACAGCCTATGCCAACACATCTATAACACCCTGTAGCTTGTTTGAAATGCTCCATCTGTAGAGTTTATGTTGTTTAAAAAGTTTCAATACAAATTTTAACATTAAAAATAAGAAAGGTTACACTTATGTTTCAACTAAAAGCATGCACATTTATTAAGAGACCAGTGCTCCATCCTTTGCTGAGGACTGTCCGACACCGTGCTACTTGCCATTTAGTTAAACTCTTGATTGTTACTCTGAACTGTATAGCGGCAGCTCCAATTTGCAGTGCACTTCAACACAAAAACAAACTCTTCCACAGTCATGTAGTTAGCTTAGCCTACCATATTTTCTTATAGGTCTTCTGTATACCATATAAGAACCAACATCCAGTTTCATGTAGGTTGCTATGTCCCAAGATTAAAAAAAAAATCCAGATGGCAATCTCAAGCTTCACTGCAGGTACGTGTTGTATCCTTGCTGACACAAGGGGACATGAACGTGTGCGTTTCCTGTTAGTCTCTGCATTTGATAAAAACATAGAGAAAAGGTTTGTGCTGTAGTGCAGAGAAAGAACTTTGAATATGTTTATGCCCACACCAGCCGACCTTATATAGGCCACAGTTTCTTAAACAGCTTAATTTATCCCCTTCTCCCACAGTAGAGATATGTGAAGTTGCTGAAATTCACTTTGCAAAGGAAAAAATCCACAAAGTCCTGCAGTTTGTGGAGCTGGGGACTGCAGTACACGTTATTTGCCTAGGGTATTGGCCAGATTTGCATGTGAATCCCAAGGTGAATTGAGGTTGGGGAGGGCTCCGGGGGCGATGCTGGGGCTGCTGGTGAGCATGGTATTGAGGACAGTGCCGGCCACAGCAGTGGGTGTATGCACATCTCAGAGGATGTAGTCAGCCCTGAGCCTGGCACAGGCTCAGAGTCTGATGGCAGCCCGGGGGGCAGTATTCTTCCCAGAGCCGCTGGCTGAAACCATCACTGGTGGGGACTGGGACTGCCCTATGGGGACGGTGTGGCTCTGCTTTCCTCACCTGGGGGAATTCCCCCCCATTGGCACTGACTGGGTCACTCCTGTGATGTAGGACAACCCTCAGGCAAGGCCCCCTGTGCAGCCCAGCTAGAGTCCTCTGAAACCCTGAGTCTCGTTCCTCTCCAGGGCTTCATCGATTTCTACAGAAGTTGCCTGCATTTGTAAGTCCCGAGGGGCCATTTATGTGGGAACAGCACAGAGCATTTGTTGGTACCCTAGATACCTTCCATAGACATTCTGACAGGGCTCAATTTCAGCTGTTCTCCCCTGCTCCATCAGCCTCTGGGGTCAGCACCTCCTCTCCATCAGCATCCGCCTCAGAGGACAGCAAATCTTCGATCCACCTGCCCTCAGCTGCTGAGTACTCCCTGAACCAGCGATTCCTGGTGAACATGCTGGAGGCGCTTGACATTGGATCCTATACAGGCCATGATCTGGCAACCCTGCCGTTGGGACTCCTCGGACTTCCAAATGACGGCACGCCACTATTGTTAGCCGTCCCTGGCCTGGAGCCTTCAAGGGTAGTATGGAGGTGTCTCTACTCTTGCCCTTCATCCCCAAAGGACCTCCTGTTCTGGTGTCGTGCATCTATGTGATCTGCAGGTACAGTACTTCACCCCTCTTCAGGGCTGGAAGTGCTGCAGACCCCATCAGGGTCAAGACACCCCATACATGTTCGACCTTCAAAGTAAATTCTGCTCAGATGGATGCCTCTGGGAGGAAGTGCGTTCCCTTTTGTGCCTTGCTGCACACCAGGCACATCAGGCAGCCTTAAGTCGGCATCTTTTGTTGCAGCTAGGCCAGCTCCTAGCTACTATGCCTCAATGCGAAATAGTTGAGCAAGCCATTTGCCTTTCTGTTCAAGGCCTGAAGGTAGCATGGCACCAGTCAAGGTCATTGGACAATGCCAGTGAGGTAGCCCACCAGGCTTGCAGGAACTGCAGTCTACCTCATTGTGTGGCTTCGCCTTTCCAGACTGGCACTTTTGGTCCAGCGTAAGGTGCTGAACTTGCAGTTCCAGTAGGTGGTATCTTCTCCTGCAGGGTCAGGTGAGAGCTGTTGGGGTGCCCTCCTGCTCCTGTGTCACAGGAGCCTCTGCCTGGCCCTTACCAGTTTCTGGTCCCACCAGACCTGTGAGGAGCCCCTGCCCTTGGGTGTTCTCACCCATGCAGAGGACTGAAGGCACTTGTTACCCTCAGGATGAGCCAGTTTCTCCCTCTGACTGACAAGTGGGAATCAGTGATGAAGACTGATTCCTGGGAGATATGAAAACTAAGTACGTACTGTAATTTTTGATCTTACTTCGAGAGGGCTCTTGCAGTAGGTAACCTTGTGGACTGCACTCCCTGGTGTCAGGACCACATGGAAACTTTAGCTAGCAGTGTCTGACGGGGGACTGCCCACCCAACGTCAGCATGACACTATATAGTGGACGGTCCCCATGCACACCCTCCAGTGCTTTCCTGCCATTGACCTGTGCATGTTGGATCTTGTGGAGATAGTCTCTGCGGTTCGACCACCTTTTTTCAGATGAGTATCTTTTTTTCCTTTCTTTATTGTTCAGATTTCGATTTTGTGCATGGTTTCTCAATCTTCCGTTGAGTCGCATAAAAATAAATGTGATTTTTGCAGTATGCATCTCCCGCACAAGGATTCCCACTCCCTTTGCCTCTTCTGCTTGGGCCTGGAGCACATGACCAAGGATTGTGAGGCCTGCCTTAGCTTCAGCCAGGCCAGTCTGAAGCGCCGCCAGCAAGCCCTCGAGCTCCACCTGCTTAAAAAGAAGATGACCACGATAGAAAAAGAGCTACAGAAGCTGAGGAGCACTTCATCCTTGTCTACAGACTCTCATAAGCACAAGAAGAAGAGGAACAAGGAGAAGCACTGAGACCAGGATAGGCCCCCTTCTCACCCGCAGTTGCCCTTGGGTGATAAGTGGCCCTCTTCCTCCGGGAAGTCCACTGCTACTTCCAGGTTTGCCTCTCCTTCGCAGGAGCAGCCCTTGGTTCCCCCGCTGCCACTGGTCATGGTGGCCGTGGGTGCCTCAGCCAAGTCTGAGGCCTCCGCCACTCTTAAACCCATCTCTACTATGGAGTCTAAGCAGTTAGGTGGGGGCCAGTAAGCCACTCGTCAGACCCCTTGATGAACACCTGGCCCTGGCTGATAAGTTGGGCACTGGAGACTTCGGTTTCCGCATGGCCAAGGTCGATCAGCCAGTCATTGGACCCTCTGACAACCACCCAACTGACATGCTCACATCTGGTTCTGGCGTGGTACCAGACGACATCCAGCTGGATGAGAGCCAGCTGCCGGTCTTGTCGCAGCCTTCCTTGGTTGGGTCTTCCCACTGGGTTACCCCCTCCTCTCCCTACATGGAGCTTCCTCCGCCCTCCCCAGATCAGTGGGAGATGGGGGTCATCTGTCTGATGACATTATTGCTTGGTCACCTTCAGATCTCATGTCGAACCTCCTGGGCAATCTTCTGGACCTCTCCCCACCAATTCTTCCGGTGGGGCTGTTAACACCGACACTGGGCTTACCACCCAGGTTACCCGACGCACGGGTGCCATACATCAGGGTACCTGACGCCGGGGTTCTCTTCAGGGTTTCAGCCTGTCTATCAGCCCCCTCTGCCTCCTCAGCCACAGGCGGATTTCTGGGCCATCCTCCAGTCCTGGTGGTCGAAGACCAAGTCACAGCTCGTCTCTGAGCTGGACAGATGGCACCTGCAGGAGCCTTTTCCATGGTTTACCCGGATCAGACTCCCAGGTCCTCCTCTCTGCTGGACCTGCGCCAGTCTGTCAGGCCTGATGAAAGGTCCTTCAACTGGACTGGTGATGGACAGTATTCCTCCTAGGTCTTAGGAGGTTTCTCGTCCCGGCTTCAGATTCCTTAGATTCGGAATCTTGAGTCCAGGTCCTCCTCCTCAGTTTCGGGTTTTGAGACTCCCTCTCCAGAGGAGACTGCACCTGTCCTTACACCCCTGTGGATAGAGCCTCACAAAGATCTGGCTTCTGCTATTTGGATGATGCCTTCCTCCATCCTGGAAGCAACAAAAAAGGCCAACCGGACATACAGGACACCAGAGGGGAAGAATCACCTCAGTGTCCACCCAAAGGCAGACTCGATGGTCATTATGACGGCTCATGATAGGTCCACCAAGCTGAGACACATGAGCACCTCTCCTTCTGACAAGGAGTCTAGGCAGCTGGACCAGTTTGGGAGGAAATTCTGTTCTTCCTCCACACTGGTTATGCACACCCTAAATTATGTGGTGCACATGCTTGTCTACTAGAAGTCTCTGTTTCATTAGCTGGAGCCTGTCATTGACGCCGTGCTGGACTCCGAGTCCAAGACCACTCTGGTAGACACTATCAGGTCCTCTAAGGTCACCTGTCGCCACTCACTAAGGACGACATACGATGCAGTGGACTCCTCAGCCAGGGGCACCACTATGGCGGTTTACCTCAGGAGATACTTCTGGCTAAGGGTCTCAGGCTTGGCACCTGATGTGCAGGCGGCCATTCAGGATGCCCCCTTCCGGGGTTCTGTCCTCTTCAGGGGCGATGCCCAGGACATAATCACCAGCCTTCAGGACAAAGGCAAAGCTGGTTGGTCCATACTATGTACCACCTCAGATTTAAGGCCAAACAGCCATTTCGTCGTCAATCCAAGCGGCAGACAAAACAGCAGCAAGCAGCCAGGTGCCAGACCAAATGTCGGGCACCTTCAGTCGCAGCCACCCCTCCTGCCAAAGCTCAGAAGCGGCTCTTCCAAACCCTCCCTCCGTCTCTTGACTCACGGCCTGCTCCTCCTCTTCCATCTGGGGAGCTGGTGGGCAGAAAGTTCACCAGTCACATGCCAGGGTAGGAGGCAGTCACCACAGATTCGTGGGTCCTTTGACTGGCGAGTCAAGGCCATGCATTAGAACTTCTAGAGAGACCCCCAATGAAGCCTCCGGAGGTATCTCACTACCCAAAGGCACACATTCCCCTCATACAAGAGGAAATCGAGGCTCTTCTGTAAAAAGAAGCCATAGAGCCCCTTCTGGCAAACCAGGTAGGGAAGGGGTACTATTCCCACTTCTTCCTGGTGCCAAAGAAGATGGGAGATCTGACTCCAATTCTGGACCTCAGCACTCTAAACCTGTACATAGAGTACAAATGGTTTCGTATGCTGACTCTTCCAGGTCTGCTGCCCTTCCTGCACAGGGGACAGTGACTCTGCACCCTGGACATGCAGGATGCCTACCTGTGTATCCTGGTTTTTCAGGCCCATTGCAGCTACCTCAGGTTCTCATTTCAGAGGCAACATTATCAGTTCATGGCCCTCCCCTTCAGGCTGTCCTCAGCACCGCAGGTTTTTACCAAGTGCCTCGTGATCATGGCGGTGGCCCTGAGATGCCAGGGCCACTATGTGTTACCCCCACCGTGACAACTGGTTTCTGTCAACTTTGTCAAGGGAGCAGCTGGAACCTTCCCTTTCCTCTACCCTGGCCCTTTTTACGCAACTGGGGATTACAGTCAGCTACCCCATGTCCCAACTTGTCCCCTCTCAGTGTCTCCATTTTATTGGAACAGTGCTGGATACGGCCCCGGGTATGGCTTTCCTCCCTCAGGACAGGGCGGAAACCTTACAGAAGCAGTCTCGCTTGATGGCCTCCAACAGGTGGATTTCGGCCAGGTCGGTTCTCCAGCTCCTTGGCCTTATGGCAGCGGCCATCCCCACTGTCTCCCTGGCCAGGCTTCACACGTGTGTTTCGCAGTGGATGCTCTGGGTACAGTGGGATCAGCGGTTGAACAACCTAGACCACATGGTCTTGGTCTCCAGTTCAATGCAATTGGATCTCCTGTGGTGGCAGGAACTCAGCAACCTTACGGGGTGGGGGGTCCCTTTTCAGTCCCATCCCCTCCCCCCCCGTCCAGACTCTGACTACGGATGCTTCAGGGATGGGTTGGGGGGCTCATCTGGAGACCCACAGGAATCAAGGGCTGTGATCTCAGTCAGAATTCTCCCTACACATAAATATATTGGAGATGAGGACAGTGCTGTATGCTCTTCAAGCCTTCCAGCACTTGCTGTTCCAGGGCCCACTATTAGTCCAGTCAGACGATATGTGTGTAGTCTGGTACCTAAACAAGCAAGGGGGCACTCGCTTGTATCTTCTCTGCAGTGAGGCGATGCCGGTTTAGAATTGGGCTATTCTGCATCGCATACACCTTACAGTGGTTCACGTTCCAGGGGTGCAAAATGTGTTGGTGGACAGTCTCAGCCACATCAGATTAAGAGCTCACAAATGGGGGCTCAAGCAAGCGGTGGTCAGAGGTCTAGTCGACCTATGGGGTTGTGCAGATCTGGATTTGTTTGTTTTCCCATACAACACAGAACTATCCAGGTTTTGCTCGCCTGCTCCCGGGCATGGTGCTTTCTGGGGAGATGCGCTATCTCTTTGCTGGACAGGGAGGTTTTTGTACACCTTCCCTCCCTTTCCAATTCTGCGGAGAGTGCTGCTCAAGCTTCAGGCAGAGGGGGCTCACATGATTCTGACTGCCCTCGCCAGATATGGTTTCCGCTTCTTCAGCAGCTTGCAGTGGAACCTCCAGTTCCCCTGGCCCTCTGCCACGATCTCCTGACTAAGGAAAGAGGCACACTGGTCCCTCCAGGGCTGAAATACCTTCACGCGTGGCACCTTCTGACATAGCTGCTTCATGCTTTGGAGTCTCCTCCAGAGTGACTCATGACCTTGTGGAGGCTAGAAAGCCTTCCACGAGGACAACCTATGCTATGAAATGGAAGTGTTTCTCCATTTGGGCCACTTCGGAAGGTTGGGACCCTTTCTTGTGCCCTGTTCCTCAGGTCATGGGGTACTTGCTGCATCTCTCCGACCTGGGCATGAGTTACTCTTCGCTGAAAGTTCACCTATCTGCTATCTCTGCCTACCACACCTCGGTGGAAGGCAGATCTGTGGCTCAGCTGGAGGTCTCCAAAACCTTTCTGAAAGAGATCTTCCACTTGAAACCCCCGGTGTGTTGTGTAGCGCCACCTTGGGATCTAAATGTTATTTTAGAGAAACTTACTCTGCCTCCTTTTGAACCAGCTGCTAGTTGCGATTTGTGCTATTTATCTTGGAAAGTGCTCTTTTTAGTTGCAGTTACTTCCACTCAAAGGATTTCTGAGCTTCAGGCCCTGTGGTGTAAGGAGCCTTATTTGATTTTTCATAGAGACCGGGTAGCTCTGTGTACCAATCTTCAGTTTTTAGCAAAAGTGGTTTCTGAGTTCACGTTGAATCAGTCTGTTCAGCTGCCGGTGTATTACCCTGAGTATTCCAGTCATGGGGAGGTAATTCTGCATTCTTTAGATGTTCACAGAATTTTGCGTTTCTACACTAACCGCACTGTCTGTCCAAAAATCGGATCAGCTTTTTGTTTCTTTTGCACCCAGAAGAGAGGGTGCAGCAGTTTCCAAACAGTGTTTATCCAAGTGATTGGCAAACTGTATTGTGTTCTGTTACCAGAAGTATGGTAAAACCCTCCCGGGAGAGGTTAAGGGACATTCTGCCAGAAGCATGGCTGCTTCTACTGCTTGTTTCAGGAATGTGTCCACTGCGGACATCTGTGCTTCGGCCACTTGGAGCTCTGTCCACACTTTCACCAAGCATTACAGTCTGGACATTGCCTCTAGGCGCAGTTTTCCTGGTAGCAATTACTTCAGCAAGAAGAATCAGTGAGCTTCAGGCTCTCTGTGTTGACCAGGACTACATTTCCTTCCACAGGGATAAAGCAGTCCTCGGAACGAACAGACAGTTCCTTCCCAAAGTGGTTTCAGATTTACATCTGAACCAATCAATCACTCTGCCTATCTTCTTCACAGACCATACAAGCTCTGGTGAAGGAAGGCTTCACAGTCTGGATGTGAAAAGAGCTCTCAGCTACTACATGACAGCTACTAAAGGCCATAGGCAAGACAAAAAACAACTTTTCCTTACATATGGGAATGTTGGAATGGGCAAACCAGCCTCAAAAAGATCCATTTATCAGTGGATTGTCCAGTGTATTCAGTTCTGCTACACTAAAGCAGGTAGAGAGTCCCCAGCTGGGCTGAGGGCTCATTCAACAAGAGGAACAGCTGCCACTATTGCAGCTGCTAGGGAGGTGCCATTGTTGGACATTTGTAAAGCAGCTACTTGGAAATCAGTACACACCTTTACAAAACATTATAATGTAGATATTTTGTCCAGAAGTGACGCCAAGTTTGGCACAGCAGTCCTGCAAAGTCTGTTTCCAAAATAAATTCTGTGCCCACCACCAGGGGGTACTGCTTGGTAGTCTGCACAAAGTTATGAATGGTCTGAGCATTACTGGGGTTAGAAGAAAAAATTATTTACCATAGTAATCTTCTTTCTTCCCAGTGATGCTCAGACATTGATAACTTCCTGCCATCCTCCCCTTCCAGAACTTCAGCCTCTGCATTCTGCATGCTACTGCCACATAGCCATTCCTTCTGGATACATTTCTCTATGCTAGACAGATTTTAACAGAGTTTTCTGTCTCTCTTAATAGTTTTTCTCACTGTGTGGTGAACACCATTATTATATATAGATATAGTTCCTCCCTTGGAATTTTTTTGTAGTAAGTTGTTTTATTAGGCTAATCCTAAAAAAATGTTTTATTAATTGGTTGTCGGATTTTTCCATGTTGCCTGACTTCCAGGCTTCTTACAAATCTGAAGGGCTTAGAACACTACAGTTGGTAGAGGCAGTATTTGAAAGATGCTCACGTGCAAATAATTCCATCATTTGCATGTATTCCATCTCTCCGGGCAGTCCAACCCATCAGGATGCCTGCACAAAGTTATGAATGTCTGAGCATGACTGGGAAGAAAGAAGATTACTATGGTAAGTAATTTTTTCTTCCTGATCCATATCTTAACAGAAAATCAGGATTGACATTCTCTTTCCCAGATTTGTGCATCGCATTAAATTTATATGGCTGTAGTGCCAGGTACCACCTTGTGATTCAAACAACATGAAGTCTTATCGAAAAAGAGTAGGGGAATTTCCCTGGTGTCCTGGCCAAATTTCTCCCATTCACTAAAAATACCACCAACAGCTTAATCTGGTTCAGTTTCAGTTGCTTACCATATGTATCCGGGTCAACAGAATGTAATAAATAAAATAAATAAGTCTTGCTGTATTCTGACTATATGCAGTTAGCCCCAGCACTTGAACTGCGCCGGAGAGGAAAGAGTTAACTCTATGCCAAGGCGTAGAACATTGAGCTCGAGCTCTGTTTTCAAACCTCTGTCCCAGGTACTCCTCAGTGTAACTGTCAGATTCTTTACTCCTCCTAACTGTGAAGTCGCTCCAGAGATCCTCTCCTTTGGTTCGGTTGTAGTAAAATCGGTCGGTTTAGTAAAACTGCTTCTTTATTTTTCAGCCTAACATCTGCAAGATGGGCCTCGGCACCCAACTAAGGATCTAAGGTTCGAGCAGACTCGATAGACCGTAAGGCCTAATCTGCTGGCAAATAGTATGTTAGTATGTTAGTATTCACCAAGTGTCTAGCACTAGTGGTGGCCTTCCTCAGAAGACGAGGTATCTTACTGTTCCCTTACCTGGACGCAGTAGGTCAGTCCCCAGACCAAGTCAGGTCAGCTCTAGGGGTCACTCAAAACCTTTTAGACTCCCCAGCATTCATTCTAAATCTGGAAATGTCTGTTCTGGAACCAGTTCAGCTTCTCACATTTATAGGAGTGGAGCTGGACACTGTCCAGGCCAAGGCCTTCCTTCCTTCCTCTCTCAAGGGTTCAGTCCCTCATCACTCTGGCTTCCTCTTTTAGTCCGCTTGTGTCTCGGCCAGCCAGACACTTCTTGCAGTTGCTAGACCACATGGCAGCCTGCACTGCAGTAGTGCAAGGAGCAAGGTTTAAAATGAGGGACATTCAATTTCATCTAAGAACCTTTTGGTCTCAGAAAAAAGATCCTCTCTCCAAATTGGTTCCTGTGTCTCTAACTCTTGTTCAGGCTCTCTATTGGTGGTTGGAAGAAGACAACCTGAGGCATGGGGTTCCCTTCCTCAGGTTCCCACAGTGGTTCTCACCACAGACGCCTCCCTGCTGGGATGGGGAGCCCATCTGGATCAGTTTACTGCTCAGGGAACGTGGTCTCATCAGGAGTTTCTTCTACACATAAACCTTCTCGAACTCAGGGCTGTCTTTTTAGCACTCCAGAGATTCTCAAACATAATTCAGGGGAAAGTGGTGCAGATCAGGACAGACAACACCATAACCATGTGGTACATCAACAAGCAAGGGAGCACTTGGTCCTTGGCCTTGTGCACCGAGGCCATGACAGTATGGCCTCTGGCTTATTTCCTGCAGGTTTCTCTAATTGCGGTGCATCTCCCAGGGAAGGACAATGTACTTGCAGATGCTCTCAGCAGGATTTCCCAAGGTCACCACCAATGGGTCCTGAATTCCCTCATTCTTCAGATCATTTTCAAGAGGTGGGGCACTCCAGAGATGGATCTCTTTGCAGCCCCGGACAATCATCAGCTCCCCCTATTCTGCTGCAGACCCCTTCTCCTGGGGTCTGTCCCTCTGGATGCCCTCCTGCTGGATTGGACCAACAGGTTTCTATATGCTTTTTCTCCTTTTCCTCTGATGTTCAGAGTTCTGGTCAAGATCAGATCCCAGCCCTGCACTGTGATTCTGACAGCCCCGGATTGGGCCAGACAGCCTTGATATCCTCTACTGTTGTCATTATCAGTGACAATTCCCCTGTGCTTTCCCACACAGTTCAACCTCCTCACCTCATTTCAGGGGAGGATATTGTACCCCAGTCTTCACACACTCAGGCTCAAGGCCTGGCCCTTGAGGAGCTAGAATATGCAGGCCTGCATCTCTCACAATCAGCTCTGGATATCCTTAAGGCCAGTAGAAAGCCTTCCACTAGAAAGACCTGTAATTCTAAATGGAAGAGGTTTGGGTTCTGGTGTTCCCAGAGGCACATCCAGATGAATTCAGCTGATATTGCCACTGCTTTAGCTTATTTGGTATATCTTTAACAGTTTAGGCCTTCAGCCTACCACTCTCAAGGTGCATTTGGCAGCTGGTTCTGCTTTTCTTTCGGCTGGGAAGGTCTCCTCTCTAGCCTCCCATCCAGTTTTCAAGAAATTCTTCAAATGTTTGGTCCATATCAATCTTCCCTTCGGGGATCATAGTCCTCTATGGGACCTGAATATCTGTATTGCACTGCTGATGCAGCCTTCCTTTGAACTACTTTGCTCAGCTGAGCTCAAATACCTGACTTGGAAAACTGTATTCCTGGTTGCTGTTACCTCTGCCAGGAGAATCAGTGAGTTACAGGCTTTATCAGTGGAACCTGATTTAATTTCATTTCATTTCACAGGGATAAGGTGGTCCTTTGTACAAATAGGAAATTCCTCCCTAAAGTGGTATCAGACTTCCATCTGAACCAATCTATGACACTGCCTGTATTTTTCACTGATCACTCCTCTTCTGGAGAGAGGAGATTACACAGTCTTGATGTAAAGAGAGTTCTGAGTTACTACATGTTACATGTGACGAGGTACCTTTGTAAATGAGCCTCTGGCTCAAAGGTTGTAAACTCGATATATCAAATAAAATAAATACTACATAGGATCCATTAAGCCCCATAGAAATGACTGCTCCCAGCTGTTTGTCACTTATGGGGAGGTGGGTAAAGGTAAGCCTGCCACTAAGAGAACTGTTGCTAGGTGGATTGTCTCTTGCATACAGTTCTGCTACTCAGAATTGGGGAAAGAGCCACCTCAGGCCTGAGGGCTCACTCCACTAGAGGTACAGCTGCTTCGGTCGCAGCAGCTAGAGACATACCCCTAGTGGAAATCTGTAAAGCAGCCATCGGGAAGACTGTTCACACATTTACCAAGCATTACTTTCTTGACATTCAGTCAAGAAGTGATGCTGGGTTTGGCACAGCAGTACTGCAGAGCTTGTTCCCAAAATAGGTTCTGTAGTTCCCTCTTCCTTGGGGTTACTGCTTAGTAGTCTGCATATAGTCAGAATATAGCAAGACTTCATGTTGTTTGAAGAAAAAATTACTCACCTTAGTAACTGTGTTTCTTCTAATGGAGTCTTACTGTATTCTGACCTCCCTCCCTGCCTCCTCTCCTGGAACCTAGTCATTTTGGGATGTGGGTGGGCAGGCACAGTGTTGCACCTCAGTGGTATACCTGGATGCCTCTTCTTAATTGAGGTTTTCTTGTTCCTATGTTTTATGATTGTTTGCTTTATTACCTACTTGGATTCTTTTTGGGGGGTCTCGACTTGCGTCTTTGGATCCTACATTTATGTTTATTGCCTTTTGGCACAAAAGCTCTAAAAACAATTTCTGGGTTGTTAGTACAGGGCTCATAAGAATTTGACTGTTACACTGAGGAGTACCTGGGACAGAGGTTTGAAAACCGAGCTCGAGCTCAACGTTCTATGCCTTGGCATAGAGTTAACTCTTTCCTCTCCGGATCAGTTCAAGTGCTGGGGCTAACTGCATATAGTCAGAATACAGCAAGACTCCATTAGAAGAAACACAATTACTAAGGTGAGTAATTTTTTCTTCTGGAATTTTTATCCTTCATTTGGTTAAACCAGCAGAAAGGATTGTGATCTGTTACAAGTACAAAGTCAGTTCCTAGTAAGTAAAACTTAAAGGACTTCATGGCCCACTTTGCCGCAAGGCATTCCTTTTCAATGGTGGAGTACCTTTTCTGTGTGTCGTGCAATTTCCTACTGATATATAGAATGGGATGCTCCTTCCCATCTATATTTGTCTAGTGCACTTACCCAGTCAACAAAAACTAAATAAATATGCTGACTCAAGACTGCACCTGGGCCTACATTTGATGCATCCATCTGTAAGAAAAACTGTTTCTCAGAGTCTGGGCTTCTTAAAACAGGCGCCAAACATGATGCAACCCTAATGGCCGGAAAAGCCTCGTCACACTCTGGGGTCCATTTCACATTATTCGGGAACAGTTTCTTTGTGAGTTCAGTGAGGGGAGTAGCTAGCTCGGCAAAGCTGGGAACAAATCTCTGATAACCAGCCAGCCCTAAAAATTACCCAACATGTTTCTTGGTTTTCGGGACAGGGCTGTTAGCTACAGCTTTTGTCTTGGAAACCTCTGGCTTGACTTCTCCATTTCCCAAAACATAGCCCAAAATATCTGGTTTCCTGCATGCCCAGTGCTCACTTGGTAGGATTAATTGTCAGACCTGCCTTTTTGAAAGATTGGCTAATGGCTTGTAGGTGTTCCAGGTGGCTTTTCCAGTCTGGACTGTACACCACGACATCATCCAGGTACAGAGCAGACTAAGCAGTGTGAGGCGATAAAATTATATTCATGTACCACTGGAATGTAGTGGGCGTACCATGTAAACCAAATGGCATGGTGTTGAACTGGTAGAATCCTATAGGAGTGGCAAATGCAGTTCTGTCTCTGGATTCTTTAGTGAGAGGGATTTGCCAGTAACCCTTGGTGAGATCGAGGGTACTAATATACTTGGCATTCCCTAGTCTGTCCACCAGATCATCTATCCTGGGCATAGGATAACTGTCAAATTCTGACGCTTGATTAAGTTTCCTAAAGTCAAGGCAGATTCTTACACCCCCGTCTTTTTTGTTTACACTCACCATTGGTGATGACCCAGCACTTCTCGACTCTTCTGATACCCGGTTCTTTCATTTTTTGTATTTCCTTAACCACATCTGCTCTTAACAGCTCTGGTAATCTGTATGTCTTTTGTCTAATGGGGCGAGCATTCCTTGTCACTATTACATAATGACCCCTTCTGCTTGGCGTGGTACTGTGGTAAAAGTACTGTTAAATGTCTTTAGCAAGTTACAGATTTCTGCAGTTTGTTTGGAGGTTAAGGAAGCATTTACCATTACAGAATCAGCAGATCTTACTTCGAGAGGGCTCTTGCAGTAGGTAATTACATATAGGACTGAAGCTGGCAGGCGCCAGGACACCACAGAAAAACTTATAGCTAGCAGTCTCTGGCAGGTGACCGACGTCAGGCGATGATGGTATGAAGGGGTGGTCCCTCACGCCCACCTTCCAGTTCTTTCCCCCCCGTCAACTTGTTAAAGTGCCTCGCAGTTAACTTCCTCTGCTCGTCAGTCTATCATCGGTTTTGTTTACCGGGTTTTTTTTTTAGCGTTTTTGATTTTCTATAAAAATCGCCATGTATGTCGTCCCCTACACCCTCCAGCTCGCATAAGAACAAGTGCGACTCACGCGGATCACAGCTCTCGCATAAGGAAGGTCACTCTCTGTGCCTCTTCTACCGAGGCCCGGAACACCCCGTGGAGAAGTGCCAGCACTGCCAGCAATTCAGTGCCGCCACCCGTAAATGGAGGCAGCAGTCTCTGGAGGCCCACATTTTAAAGAAGAGAATGGCCTCCTTGGAGAAGGAGATGAAGAAGCTTAGGCAGGCCTCCACTTCACCTGAGGGACACCATAAAAAGGAGAAGCACCGGGACTCCACTTCCACGGCTACCATGACTCCAGCTGGTGTCGCTGTACTCCAGGTAACGTCCCTCTCATCAGGCTCACACTCAGGTGCCTCTGAGACAAAGGAGGCTACTGCTCCTGGGGATTAGGGTCCTGAACTATGTCGCACATGTGGGGGACTACCAGAAGACTGTCCTGGAACTGTGTGGAACTTGTAAACATTGTATCGGTTCGGTTTGAACCGATCACGTTTGTGTATAAAAACTTCTGTCTTTATTAGAGTGTGGTAACCGGTCCGTATCGGTTCTAAAAAAAAAAAAGGATTTCATTACGGTTTTTTCCAAGACCCATAACACGGTCAGGAACCGATAGGGGTGTCTTGCCTGGCGGATTGCCGAAAAAAGGGTAAGTTTTGGTTAGGATTGGCCATGTCTGAGAAACCCAAGAAAAAAACCGGGCCCACTGGGTTTCAACACTGTAGTGTGTGTGCGGAAGCCTTTGCTAAGGCAGACCCCCACACCACCTGTGTTTATTGTCTGGGGTTTGACCACCTCAATTCAGACTGCCAAAATTGTAAAAGTTTTCCCAAAGCTACCCTGGATACAAGAGTAGGTAGACTGAGGGAAAGGGAGGCCGAGAAGTCTGCTGACCCGGATGGCCAGCCCAGTTCAGTTCCGACCAAACCAGAAGGAGTGCCCTCTGACCAGGGCGAAACTTCTTCGGGCAAAAGGAGAACTGATTCTGAGGAGTCGGTTCCGGTTAAAAGAAAAAGAAGGGATAAATCATCCGGTTCGGATCCACAAGTTCTTTCTCCAACCGCTGATGAGATAGCCAAAGCGATAAGGATAGTTCAGTCGCTAACTTCGGTTCCAGCTGAACCGGCACCATCGGTCAGGGGCTCGGTTCAGTCGGTTCCCCCAGTTCCGGATTATACTTAAGAATTTTATGAACCGGAGGAGGAGGAGGGAGAGTATGAAGATGATGATGATGATGGTTATGAAAGTCTGGATGTGCCTGTTGACCTGGACATCTCCCCAGACAGACCTTCAGGCATTTGTCCTCCTAGGCTTTCTGAGTCCCCCTCCCACTTTGTGTTTTACAAGAAAGTGGCTGAAACCCTCCAGCTTCCTATGGAAGAAGCAGTAGAGGATCAGGAGGAGCCTGATTTTGTTGAGATGATGGACATCCCAGAGTCCAGGAGATTGTCTGTTCCTCTCCATAAATCTTTTGGGAAACAGACATTTAAAATTCTAAAAACTCCTAATTCCATACCTCCTGTGGACAGGAGAATGGACAAGAGGTATACTCTTTCAGGCTCAGACACGGAGTTCCTTTCCCAGCGATGCAGCCGTGTTGGGGTAGTGCAGGCTGCTGCCTGTGATAAGGCAAATATTCCCTTGGCTTCACACCCCCCAGACAAGGACTCCAGGAGGATTGATGCCATGGCAAAGAAACAGTACATGGCAGCATCTTTGGGACTCAGGCAGGCTAACTATATGGCCTACACAGATAGATACCAGAAGTCCAGATGGGACACTGTGATGGCTCTAGCTAAACAAGCCCCTGACCAGCTTGCCAAGGAGCTGGAGCGGGTGGCTGCGGATGGTATTGAGGCATCCAAGGTGCAATTTCACGCTGCTGTAGACTCCAGTGATGTTTCGTCTAGAGTCATGGCTACATCTGTGGCCCTTCGGAGGATGGCTTGGCTCAGATGTACTAGCCTGTCATAGGATACCCAGGCTAAGGCCATGGATTTTCCTGTCATTGGTAATTCTCTGTTTGGGGAGCAGACAGAGAATTACATGAAGAAAATGGACGAGTACAGGACCACCTACAGGAGTGCTCAGGCCAAAGAAAGCCAAGCCACTCTTCAGAGGCAGCATTCCAGGGGCAGGGGCAGGCCTTTTCATAGGCCTTTTTACCAAGCCCAGGCCTCCTCTTCTGCTTTTGCTCAGAAGGGGTTCTTTAGAGGGAGAGGCAGACAGGGTATGAGCAGGCCTGCTTCCACCCCTCAGCCTAAAGCCCCTGCCAAGCAGACACCCTGATGGGTCTACCGGGGCCGATTCTCCACTACCTGTAGGGGGCAGGCTGGCTTACTTTGTCCAGGACTGGAAGTCTTTAATATCAGACAAGTGGGTCCTGGAAATAGTAAGCCAGGGACTGGTTCTCAGCTTCACAGAATTCCCCAAGATGAGAACCATATCCTTTCCACCTGCAAATCCTTCAAAGGCCCTTGCCCTAGAGGCAGAAGTTTCTTCCCTCTTGGCTCTCAGAGCCATAGAAAGGGTTCCTACCCTACACAGGGGCAAAGGATTGTACTCCAGGTACTTCCTAACCCCCAAAAAGACAGGAGAATGGCGACCCATCCTGGATCTGAGATACCTAAACAAGCACCTTTTAAAGCCAAAATTCAAAATGGTGACTCTGGGAATAATTCTGCTCTCTCTAAGGCCAGGGGACTGGCTAGCCTCCCTGGACCTCAAGGATGCCTATTTTCACATTCCCATCAGGTGCTCCCACAGAAAGTACCTCAGGTTCGAGTTGCCCTCAGGCCACTGTCAATTCAGAGCAATGCCCTTTGGTCTAACATCAGCCCCAAGGGTGTTCACAAAGTGCCTGGCAGTAGTGGTTGCTTTCCTAAGGAGAAAAAAGATCTCCATCTTTCCATACCTGGACGACTGGCTCATAGTAGGTCAGTCTCTAGACCAAGTCAAGTCACATCTTCAGATAACTCAGCAACTGCTCACTTCCTTAGGATTCCTCCTAAACCTTCCAAAGTCAGTTCTAGAGCCAGTGCAGCTCCTCACCTTTATAGGGACGGAGCTGGATACAATAAGAGCAAAGGCCTTCCTTCAACTGGACAGGGCAAGAATACTAATGGAACTGGCCTCTTCTTTCACCCTTCAGGTGTCTCGACCAGCAAGGCACTTCTTGCAGCTCCTGGGCCACATGGCAGCCTCTACAGCAGTGGTCCACGGGGCAAAGTTTCAGATGAGGGACATTCAGTTCCACTTGAGAACCTTCTGGTCCCAGAGAAAGGATTCCCTGACCAAACTAGTCCCAGTGACTCGAACCCTGATCCAGGCTTTGCAATGGTGGCAGGATCAGGACAGTTTAAGGCAAGGAGTTCCTTTTGTCACTCAGTCTCATTCTCTAAACCTCACCACAGACGCCTCCTTCTTGGGCTGGGGAGCCCACTTGGGGGATCTGACCACCCAAGGGTTGTTATCACCTCAAGAATCTCTGCTTCACATCAATCTCTTAGAACTCAGAGCAGTGTTTCTAGCACTTCAAGTTTTTTCCAAGTCTGTTCAGAACAAAGTAGTTCAGATCAGGACAGACAATACCACCACAATGTGGTACATCAGCAAGCAAGGGGGCACTCGGTCTACGGCCTTGTGCACAGAGGCAATGAAGTTGTGGTCTCTGGCCTATTCCCTGAATACCTCTCTGATAGCAGTGCACCTCCCAGGGAAGGACAATGTCCTGGCAGATGCTCTCAGCAGGATATCTCAAGGCCATCACGAATGGTCCCTAGATCCCCTGATTTTGAAGGTGATCTTCTCCAGATGGGGCACCCCACAGATAGATCTTTTTGCAGCCCCAGACAATCACCAACTCTCTCTTTTGCTGCAGACCCCAGTGTTGGGCTCAGTCCCCAGGGTGCCTAGTTCGCACTGGGAAGGAAGTTCCTGTATGCTTCCCCCCCTTCCCTCTCCTGTTCAAGGTACTAGTCAAAATCAGGTCTCAACCCTGCAAAGTGATTCTAATTGCTCCAGACTGGGCCAGACAGCCCTGGTACCCTCTCTTGCTGTCCTTAGCAGTCCACCTTCCCCTGTCTTTTCCCAGGAATTACAACCTGTTAACATGTTCTCAGGGGAAGGTTTGGTATCCGAATCTCAAATCTCAAGGCCTAGCTCTTGAAGAGTTAGAGTTTGCTGATTTGCATCTCTCTCAAGGTGTTCTGGATATTTTAAAGGCTTCTCGAAAGCCTTCCACCAGAAAGACTTACAACTCCCAATGGAAAAGGTTTACTATTTGGTGCTCTGGGAAGCATATTTCTCCAGAGTCTGCTGGGTTGCCTACAGTCCTGGACTATATGGTTCATCTCAATAGCTTGGGACTCAGACCAGCTGTACTTAGAGTGCATCTGGCAGCTGTCTCTGCCTTCTTGTCAGCAGGCAAGCACTCTTCCCTTTCAGCTTGTCCTGTATTCTGTAAATTCTTCAAGGGATTGCTGCATACCAATCCTCCCTTCAGGGACCCTGCCCCTGCCTGGGACCTTAATGTTTGCATTGCTCAGCTTATGCAACCCCCTTTTGAGCCTTTGTCCTCAGCAGAGCTTAAGTACTTGACTTGGAAAACTGTGTTCTTGGTAGCCATTACTTCTGCCAGGCGCATAAGTGAGTTACAGGCCCTGTCAGTGGAGCCTGATTTTATCTCTTTCCATAGAGATAAGGTGGTCCTCAGGACTAATAGGAAGTTTTTGCCTAAGGTGGTTTCAGATTTCCACCTTAACCAGTCAGTGTCTCTTCCTGTTTTCTTCACTGACCATTCCTCCTCTGGGGAGAGGAGGCTGCACAGCCTGGATGTGGAAAGGGCCTTTAGCTACTACATAGAGCGCACCAAGGGTCAGGTTTGACTCCCTCCAACTGTTCCTCACTTATGATGAGGTTGGTAAGGGAAAACCTGCCACTAAGAGATCTATTGCCAGGTGGATTGTCTCTTGTATACAATTTTGCTATGAAAAATTAGGTAGGATCCCACCCTCAGGCCTGAGGGCTCACTCCATCACAGGTACAGCTGCTTCCCTGGCTGCTGCCAGGGATATTCCTATCTTAGAGATTTGTCAAGCAGCCACCTGGAAAACAGTACATACTTTCACCAAGCATTACTCTCTGGATATCAGGCTAGGAGTGATGCTGGTTTGGCACAACAGTGCTTCAGAGCCTGTTCAGTAGGTTCTGTCCCTCCTCCATGGAGGTTCTTGCAGTAGTCTGCAATAGTCAGAATACAGCAAGACTTCATGTTGTTTGAAGAAAAAATTACTCACCTTAGTAATGTTGTTTCTTCTAATGGAGTCTTGCTGTATTCTGACCCCCCCCACCTCCCCTTTCAGAACCTGGGTTTTGGGATGTGGGTGGGCAGGAACAGTGTTGGCACCCTAGAGGTTCCCCCCCCCTTTCTCACCGTCTTATTTTTGGGTATGTCTTGTGTTTTGTTTTTTGGGTTTCCTGACTTGAGTCTTTGCCTTGGAACCAAAAAACCTTTTTATTAGCTTTAGTTGCCAGTTGACTAGTGTAAGTTTACAGTTTCCACACAGGACGCCCAGTGAGTTTAGCTCATAAAGATCTGGCGGTTGGGGTTCAAACATCAACAGACAGAGTCTCAATCAAGCTCAGCGTTCCATGCCTTGCATGAAAGATTAACTGTTTCCTCTCCGGGGCAGTTCAAAGGTTGGATATCACTGCAGTAGTCGGAATACAGCAAGACTCCATTAGAAGAAACAACATTACTAAGGTGAGTAATTTTTTCTTCCGGGAGATCCCATAAAACCTCCATTAAAGGTAATTTTTCCGCTGAATGTTCCATCAAATATGGGGTTCCCCAGGCTCGATCCTGGGTCCTCTTTTCTCACTTTTCATCAGTAACCTCCCCTCTATCTGCTAGACAACTCAACTTGTCCTCGACGCAGAGGATGCGGCTCTTTTCTGCAGCGACGAAAACCCTGACATTGTTAGTGTTCCACAGTGTGCAGTCTGACTTCAGGAAGTTGCACGCTTGGTTCTCCAACAGTGTTATGGTCCTCAGTTCTAAGAAGACCAAGTTCATGATCTTCTCAGGCCCTAGGAAAGCCCCTGTCACTGGCTTATCTATTCTTGACAACATGGGCAACCTCACTGAACAGCTGTCCGAATTCTAATACCTTGGTCTCTACCTTGACCCTCAGCTCTCCTACAATATTCTTATCAGCAGTCTCCTAAAGATGATCCATGTGAGGCTTGGTCTTCTCTATAGGATTAGAAAGTTCCTTGTTCCCACATCTAGACTGCACTTAGCAAGCCGTCTACTCCTATCTCTTATCGACTATGGTTCCATCGTCTTCTCTCTTCCCAGCACATCCCTCCTCTACGCCAAACTAAGAACTACATACAACGGCATAGCTCATTTCATCACCATTCTCCCCTGGAACACTCACCACTGCACCTTCTACTCTTTCCTCAGCTGGCCCACCCTAGAAGGGAGGTTCCATTTTAATATGCTGTACTTCCTCCACAAGATACGCCTCAGTCTGATGCCGTCCAGCATAAACTCCCTATTCCCAATCGCAGCCCCTGGCAGTCTACCAGAGGGGCCTCCTGTCTCATCTTCAATGCCCCATTTAACCGGACCAAGCAAGCACAGAACTCAGTCACCTACAGGGGCACAAAGTTGTACAACAAACTGCCCCTGGAAATCCAGGCTTGTAGGTCTGTTTGATCCTTCAACTCCTCGCTCAAGGTTCACCTCCTCAAATCATCCAACTGTATCTGCCCAGGCCAGCCACGTAGCTTAACCCTGTGGACACCCCCTCTCCACCCCTCAGGTACTTCTCTAAACGCCCCATCCCCTCCTTCTTCCCTCTCCCCCCTCCAACTGACTTATGCAGGTTCTCCTTACCCTCCATCCCTCTTTCACCCCAGCCCAGCGCTCTTCCCACGTAGTCTCCTAGGCTGTAGCCTGTTTCTTTGCTTTTTCCGGATACTCCTGGTGAATTACATTGACAGACTTCTAGATAGACCCCTTTCATTAAGGGTTATTGAATGCTTCCAGTTCTGCACTACTTGCACTATCCCCACCTCTCACACCTTAGGCATCTACCCCATTCGTATCTTGCCTTCATTTATTCTCCTCATTTGCTGTCTCCTTGTCTCACCCGTAAAAATCACTCCTACCTAATATTCTGCCTCTCTTGTCAACATTATTGTAACTGATTGCCTTGTATTCTTTGTTTCTCTCCTTGTGTCTGATTTGTGCAATGATACCCATTTAAATATGATGCAATTGTTATTCTCTGTTGTATTTGATCAGCTGTATATATTGTATTTCTCCACTGGATGTTTGTGAAAACGGGCATTTTTGCTCACATACCCTCCAGTATACAAATAAATGATAGATTGGTTGAGCCATTAGTGGTCTGATTTCCTAAATCTGATCTGTGTTTGTAATGTTCGGTGATTAAGTATGCAACAAGACACGCCAGGGTGTAATTATGCTGTAATAATTGCACAGCTCAAGGGTATTGTTAGGCTTGAGCTGCTTGTGTCGAGTGCCTTTAAACACCTGAAAGCAAAGTGAAATTATTACAACATAATTACACATCCCATAAATGCCTTATCACACTTATAATGTATAAGAAAAATCGCAAATTATTTTTTACACATGGTATAAAGTTACAGTAGCTTTTATTTTATGGGGAAAGTGCTGTAGAACTGAAATAAAAAGGTCCTCTCAAGGACCTTGCAGTTCCCATGATGTTTCCCATTCCCACAATGTTTCCCTTGCTCACCGCAAGAGACAACAGTTATGTGCTGGAGCAGTGATTTCCAGATACCTCACAATAGATGCCACTGTGAGTTTTAATTCATTTTGACTTTTCCACGCTGAAAGTGACGTGCTCGAGCAGTGCTCTGTGTAACTCCAGCAGCATGAGCGTCAGATCAGGATTTGTGCTGTGAAGTGGCTGATACCTTTAAAGAAGTACAGTCGTGTAATTATGGATAGATAATTATACAGCTGTATTACTGTTTCAGCCAATCACAGCACATGATTTTTCTTACAAATGTTATAATGTGCCATAATGCTTGTTATGAACCAGAGATCTTCCAGGACCATCTTCACCATTGGTCAACACTGATGGGTTGTAAGACGGAGGCACTAATACCCTGCTGGAGCCAGAACTCTTCAGGAGGGCCAGTGCTGAGGTAGGCTATGCGCATGCGCAGCACCACAAAACTAACTCACGCTGCATGGCTTACCTCAGCACTGGCCCTCAACCACTGCAGTTCCTTTTTTCCTGCCATTGAGTGCGCATCAGTTTCAACGTTACTCACCCACCGAGAGTCAGAACTTCACGCGTATATGACAGTAGCATTGAGTTTGTTCGATTTCAGTGCTTAATGCTAGTGTTTGTTTTTTTGTGTGTCAGTTTAGTGTTAAAAAAAAAAAATCTTTTTTTTTTCTGTCAGTTTCGCTCAGCCCTACCGAACAACGGTTGTAGACCATGGATGGTGATGGTGGTGGTATGGAGTCTCTTTAGGCACACTGCTCCGGCGGCGGGGCTGTGTCTGGTCCACTGCCTTTTCCGAGGGAATGTTCTAATGACAGGCAGTCCTGTGTTCAGGAAGGAGGACAGCCCTCCCGTTAACACAAAATGAAGCAGGCCTGTTCCCGATCCCGGTTGGGACCCGGTGACACTAGACCACAAGTTTTTTCTCTTCCCATTGGAAGGGGAAGAAACAGTACTGCTCGGTGTCACCCTCTGGTATGTCTGCGGCACAGTCGGGTTCCCCGATGACTCCTCTTCTGAATGTTCAACATCTCACACCCAGAGCTCTTCCCTGTCTGCCTGTAGGGACTCCGGTGGGCAGTTTCACCACTGGGCAGCTCTTGTGGAGCAGCGGTTACAGTGTCTGGCTTGCTTGCCCCTTCCCGTGGAACCAGTTCCGGCTCCCACGGGGCCAGGGACTCTGGAGATGCAGTCAGGACATTCTAGCTAGGTAGAGCATTTGGCTCTGGCAGTGGCCTCAGAGTCCTTGCCGGTGACCGCACCACTGATGCCAGTTCCACTGGCCATACCCCCTCGCAGCGTCACTATCTTGGGACTGGCCCAGGTACCTACTCCGATCACTTCTGTGCCGGCTGATCCTTCGCTGTGGGCGGTGCCAGGATCAAGCCTTTTGGGGCCTGGCCCACGCCCATTGCCGCACCTGGTGTTGAAGAAATTGCCGACACCAGGCTCAGACTCTTTGGTGACATTGTCTCCAGCGTCGGCTCCTTTGGTGCCAGCGCAGACTTATTAAACTTTCCTGTGCTGGGTCCGGTGCTGTCTCCTCTTCTGCTGCCAGTGTCACCTCTTTTTCTGACTCCAAATACTGGGCTGGACACTTCCAGATCCACCCCTCTCCCAGCTTCCCTTTCCAGAGAGGAGTTGGAGGGGGATGAGTCTGACCTCGACCTCATTATCAATGCGGGCAGCAACGATGACTCTTTTTACAGCCTGGATAATTCAAATCCAAGCCCTCCTCCTATTCCACAAGAAGATCTTTATTTCCCGGCTCTACTTTGCAGTATGTGTGCAACTCTTGCTTTGAAGCCCTCTGCCATTAACCCAGTCAAACGATTCCGGATGGAATTGCTCAGCGTTCCTACCATACCGGTTAATCTTGTACCTGCTACTCCACCTGCTTTTGAGACACTCTCGAAAGCATAGTGAGCCAGGCCTGCACCAGTTCCTTCAGTCTGTCGGCAAATAGATCGTAAGTATACTGCTCCTAAAGACAAACCTAGTTTGGCTTCCTAGACCATTGCCGATAAGATTGTCATTCTGGCTGAGAATGACAAGGTCATTCTCCCTCAGGAGGTTACGGCACATCCCATCAGTAAGGAGTCTCAGAAGACAGACACGATTGGAAAAAGAGCTTTTGCTGCAGCTGCCCTTATAATGCAAATAGCTGGCTACCAAGGGCATTTCTGCAAGTAGGAGTATGCCATATGGACATCTCTTAAGTCTCTTGCAGAGACCTTGTCAGATTTAGACCCTAAGCAAAAAATTCTTCAGACTGTTACTCATGGTATTGAGCCCAGCAATCATCAGTTAAAGGTGACTGTGGACGCATATGACACTGCTTCCCACTCAGCTGCCACAGGAATCTGCATTAGGAGACACTTTTGGCTTTGGTTGTCTGGTTTCTCCAACAATGTCCAGCAGCAAGTCATGAATGTTCCCTTAAGTTGCTCCTGCCTTTTCGGCCAGCAAATAGGGCAGTCACTCGAGGCATCTCAGAAGACTAGAACAGCCATTAAAACTTCTTGACCTGCCCCAGCTCACCCTTAAAGAAGAAAAGGCCAAATCTTTTACCACAATAAACAGTCATTTCGTGGCAAAGGTAAGGGAGTCCCAAGTTCAAGTTTATGGACAGGAAATATTCCATTGAACCGGCTCATTTACAGGGAGGTCCTGAACATGCATACAGTATACACACACGCGTAAAAATATAATGCATGTGCATATTACATAAGGACAGAAGTTACAACAAATCTTATAGGACAATAATTACATCAGTACATCAATATATATTAAGGGCAGGCATGCAGCAATACACGGGGAGACAGATATCACAATAGCTATTTCACAGGATTGCAACGAGGTTCTGTAAAAATGAAAACAAAAAGGTGCAGATAGAAACAGAACTGCTCTTACCATATAGCTAGACTGCGGTCGGAGGAGGGCTGCAGTAAGTGGGGGAAAGCAGTGATTGAGGGAGGGGAGAGGTAAGGAGAGCAGGGTGGGTGTATAAGGGGAGGTGGGCTAAATTGGCGAGGGAGTAAGAGGCCAATGTGGGCTGGATAGGAACAGAGAGTGGGAGCTGAGTGTTTGTGGGGGGGGGGTGGTAGAGTGGGATGGGTGTTTGGTGGGGTAAGTAGGTAGGGTGGAGTAGAAAGGGTGTGCTAGATGAGGGTAAGAGGACCACTAGGTAGGGGTAAGATGGGGTGAAAGAAGCTTAAACAAGGAGTCAGGAATGGTAGCCACTTAAGGGTATGTACAGGAGCTATCTTTGCCAGTTTTCTGAAACTTTTTAGAGGGATTAGGGTTTGTAGCTTGAGACTAGTTTGGGCTTTGTTCCAGGCACTTGGGAGAGCATGGGTCATAGCCATTTTGTGAAAGCAGGATCTGGTGCTAGGTACATTTAGCATAATGTAAGAGTTACTGCATAGCAGGTATAGGCAGGCCATACGCTGGAAGAGAGTTGTTATGTATGGAGGAGTTTTGACAGGAGGGCTTTGTAAAGCCAGGTGAGAGAGTGGATGAGACGTCTAGTTCATAGGGAGGTCCAGTCCAATGTGGTGTATAGACTGCAATGGTGGGTGCGACGATGGGCATTGGTTATAAAGCGTATCACTCTGTGGTATAGGACATCTAGCTGGTATAGCAGGGAGTCTGAACAGCAGCCATATAGTATGTCTGCATAGTCTAGGAGTGGCATGAATGTTGTCTGGGCTAAGCGTTACCTGGCTTCAGTGGTAAAAAGTGATTTGTTCCTGTAAAAGAAGCCAATTCTTTGTCTTAGTTTCTTTGACAGAGATACGATATGGTCAGATAATGCTAGGTGTTGGTCTAACTCGTATCCTAGGTATTTGAATTTGTTGACTATCTTGAGATCATCGTAAAGGAGAGCCTCAATGGGGGGCAGGGTTGCGACCACATTTGTGATGGAAGTCCTGTGGTTCGAATGGAAGTACATAACTTTTTGTTTTTTTGTTTTGTTTTTGCATGTAATAGAAGTTTCGATTGGGCAGGGCTACGTTGAAACAGATCAAATTTGGATTGGAGATGAACACGGGCTTCAGCTACTGTTGGTCTGGAAAGATATATCACTGCATCATTCGTGAACAGGTGTAATTTTGCTGAGCTGATGATGTTTCCAATGGAGTTTATGTATATCACGAATAGGAGAGACCCAAGAATCGAACCTTGCGGTACTGCTCTTGTGAGTGGAAGGAGTGGGGAGAGAGTGCCATCCAATTTCACCTGTTGAAGTCTGTCTGTTAGATAGCTGTTGAACCAAGACAGCACAGAGCTGGAAATGCCATTCCAGTGTAGCGTGTCGAGGAGCAAAGTATGGTCGACTGTGTGGAACGCTTTGCTTAAGTTCAGGAAGACGGCCCCTGTAACTTGTCTCTTGTCCATGGCTAGGAGCCAGTCATTTATGACGGAAACTAGGGCAGAGGGGTGCTATGGGATGATCTAAAGCCAGATTGGAATGGGCTTATTAAATTGGATTTACCGAGATAGTCTTACTTGGACATTTACCAGTTTCTTGAGGAGTTTAGAGAGTAGGGGTAAAATGGATATAGGGCAGTGGTAGTTCAGATCAATAGGGTCACCTGATTTGAGTAAGGGGAGTACCTGGACTATTTTCCAAACGTCAGGTATGGTGCTAGAGCTGATGGATAGATTGAACAGATGCAGTATATGTGCTGTTAAGAATCGATAGCCAATTTTGAGGAAGTAGGGACCTATGCCGTCGGCACCTGCACCTTTCTTAACATCAAGGTGGATTAGGAGGCCTTCAACCTCTTTGAAGTGAAATGGGGTGAAAGGGAAGATGCTATTACATGGTGCCAAGGGGTGCTTAGGTAAGCCAGAGGTGAGGGTGGGAGCTTTAGAGGAGTCTAAGGCATGACCTGTGGTGGAGAAGTGGTCATTAAAACTATGCAGGATGTTAGATTTATCGGAGAAGGTATTGCCTTTGAAGGAGATCCTGCCTGGTAACGAGGAGGACTGTGTGTTGCCTTCTGTCTGCTTAATGATGCGCTAGAACTTGCTGGGGTTACTCTTAGTGGAATCAAAGTCAGATAGGTAATAGTTTGCTTTTGTGGCCCTGACTTTTTTGGTGCAGGCATTACGGCAGGCTCTGAAGGCTGCCCATTCCACGGGTAATTTTGTCTGTCTGACTGTAGACCAAAGGTGATCCCTTTCTTTTAGTGCAGCCTTTAGGTCAGCCGTGAACCAAGGGCATGAGTGCTTCTGGGTTCTGCATTTTAATACAGTATAGGGACATGCTTGCTAATAATGTCACTTAGAATATCCCAAGTCAAGTCCCATCCTCCACAGCAGCAGTAGAAAGTGCAACCAGAGGCACAGGCCCCAAAGGTACCTAGTGCCACCCTCTGAAGCTCTGGCCCCAGTTCTGCCTTAGCTGCCCGAGGCAGGCCTCTCCTCTCCAGTGGGGGAGTGTCTGACTCAGTTTTACCGTCAGTGGATATCCATTACCACAGACATGTGGGTCTTAAGGATCGTCTGAGAGGGGTGCTCACTGAATTTCTCGGAAATCCCTCTGGATTATCCACTCGGGAAGCAGTACCCTCTTTCAGCTGTTCTGTCAGAACTTCTTGCCATGGAGATCGAGGGCCTCTTGAGCAACAGGGCAGTGGAAGTGGTGCTGGAAGCAGAGCGCAATACAGGCTTCTTCTCCCATTACTTCCTTGTTCCGAAGAAGTCAGGGGTATGCGCCCCATTCTTGACCTCAGAAAACTGAGCAAGTTCCTACTCTGGGAGAAGTTCAGACTGGTCTCTTTAGGGACCCTGCTACTGCTCCTTTAACCGCAGAACTGTTTGGCTTCTCTGGACATACAGAATGCCTACCAGCATATTCCAGTCTACTCCAGCCAACACAAGTTTCTCTGCTTCATGGCTTTGGGCCAGCATTACCAATTCTGGGTCCTGCCCTTTGGGCTATCCTTGGCATTTCGAGTCTTTATAAAGTGCTTTGTGGTTCTCACAGCACACCTCCAAAAACTTGGACTCCAAGTTTTTTCCTATCTGTACGATTGGCTACTAGCCAGCCTGTCCAAGCAGGGCACAGAACCCTCAGGAACCACAACAGCTCAGTTCCTGACATCCATGGGAGTTCTGTTAAATTTAGAGAAGTCACAGCTTCAACCTTCTCAGCAGCTCCTCTTCATTGGAGCCCTCTTGGACACCACCAAGGCAAGGGCCTTTCTTCCAGAAAACAGAAGGAAAACAATCCTTCAGATGGCTCATTCCATCATGGAGAACCATGTCAGTTCGGGCTCACTCCATGTAGCGAGTGTTAGGTATCATAGCCTCCTCTGTCTTCGCAGTACCTCTAGCATGCCTGCACATGAGGACAACTCAGTGGATGCTTAGCATGCAGTGGTCTCCGACAATGCATCCTCATTCTTACCCCATCAAAGTGACACAGCCTGTGCTTCGATCGCTTGCATGGTGGATGCTGGAGGACAATCTCCTCCAAGGTCTCCCCTCCACTCCCCTAGAGACTTGGGTAACCCTTACCACGGATGCATCTCTTGTCAGGATAGGGAGCTCACCGTCAGGGCCATCACAGTCAGGGAGTCTGGAGCCCTACAGAGTCCCAACTCCATATCAGCATCTTGGAGATGAGAGCAGTCCTGTACGCCCTTTGGACCCTGGTGGACTTTATCCACCACAAGGTCATTCTCATTCAGATGGAAAACAAGTGTGTCATGTACTACATCAACAAGCAAGGGGGAGCACACTCTTATCCTCTGTGTAGGGAGGCAATGAGAGTGTGGGAGTGGTGCCTGGAACAGGGTGCTATGATCCAAGCAATTGATTTACCAGGGGCTCAGAACAGTCTGGTGGATGAGCTCAGATGGACAGAGGCAGATCCTCACAAGTGGTCATTGGCACCAGACATCATGTAGTCTCTGTTCGATGAGTGGGGAATCCCAGAGGTAGACTTTTTTGCGTCCCCAGTCACCGCCAAACTGCCTCGATTGTGCTCCAGAAATCCAGAACATGGCATTTTCTGTCAGGATGCATTCAGACTGCAGTGGACAAATCGCTTTCTGTACGCATTTCCTCCTGTCCCTCCAGTTCAGAAGGTACTGTTCAAGCTGGAGGCACATGGATGCAAACTGATTCTCCTCGCCCTGTGCTGGCCTTGGCAGATTTGGTTTCCCCTGCTCAACAATTTGTCAGTTGCCCCTCCAAGACCCCTTCCTCTCTAGACAGATCTTCTGGCACGGGGGTCCCTGGTTCATCCCAGCCTACGCTCCCTTCATCTCCATGCTTGGCTCCTGAAGAAATAGAAGTGAGCAGGTACATGGTGTCCCAGAGGGTCTCTGAGATTCTCCTACCTGCTCGTAAGCCCTCTACCAGAAAGACTTACACAGTCAAATGGAGATGTTTTTCTGAATGCTGCTCCAAATCCCGTATAGATCCATTCAGATGCCCACCTGACAAGATTCTGGAGTATCTCCTGGACCTTTTTGATGCAGGATTGCAATACCATTCGGTTAAGGTCCATTTGTGTGGTATGTCAGCATACCACAAACCAGTTCAGAATCTCACTCTAACTCAACTGCCACTTTTTAAGAGGTTCTTGAAGGGCATTTTGCACACAAGACCCCCATTCAGGAAACCTGTTGCTGCCTGGGCTCTCAGCCTTGTGCTGGACATGCTCACCTGTAAGCCATTTGAACCCCTAGCTACATGTGACCTCAAATTCCTAACCTGGAAAATTAAGTTTTGTGGTTGCCATCACCTCTGCACGCAGGGTCTCTGAGATAATACTTTGGTCACAGATCCTCCATAGGGACAAGGTGATTCTCTGCACACACCCCAAGTTTTTATCTAAGGTGGTGTCAGAGTTCCACTTGAACCAGCTTTTGGTACTGCCTACATATTTTCCCAACTTGCAATAACTTATTGGCAGGACATTCCGACATGGCTTTTCACCCTGCCTACCTCAGCTGCAGACTCCTTGGGTCTTTACTTAGGAACATCACCCTCAAAAAATTTACTTCCCCTGTGAAAGTCTCTTGTGCCCTTGCACTGGCAATTCTCTTTTGGGGGTGGGGGTAGGAAGAAGTAGGCTGCTGGTTAACTAGGATCTGCAGCTTATCCAGTAGGTAGGGAAATGGGCAGACTGGGTGGGCCAAGCGGTCCTTATCTGCCATCAAATTCTAAGTTTCTATGTTTCTCTGGATTACTGTGCTATCTCTTACCCTTGCTGGTGATATTGAAATCAACCCAGGTCCCTCAGCTAATCCACAACAGACTCACCCAGCTGCCACCATACTTCTGCCCCAGACCCCAGGCTTGACCTTTGCCCATCTTAACATCCGGATCCTTGCTGCCAGTCTCCCTGAACTTGAGGTCTGGGTCCAGGCAAATAACCCTGACATTCTAATTCTGTCAGAAACCTGGCTGAAACCTACCATCCTTGATCCTAGCTGTGCTCTACCAGGCTACAACATGTACCGGACTGACCAACCTTCTCCCAAGAGAGGTGGTGGCCTGGCACTATTCTATAAAACCCACCTGAACATCTCACTCCAGCCTACCCCCCCCCCCCACCAATTGTGAGGTTACACACACACTGCTTCCCGGGGCAAAGAAACTACACATTGTTGGGGTGTATGTACCTCTGCGTAATAACAAGCTGGGTCTTGTACAGCTCACTGCACTGATTCCTGCCTTAACCAAAAACAACAAAGTGATCTGCCTGTGTGACTTTAATCTTGACTGGCTTGGTCCTAACTCATCCTGCCTTGCTTCTGCAATCAGTATGGCGAACCTCTTTCAACTCATCGCTTCCCCAACTCGTATTTCAAGGAGTAGCCACAGCCGTACCGCAGACTCCTACGTTCCTCTGCCTCTGACCCCAGGCGATATTGGCACCAGATTAATGAGATCCTGGGGAACACCAAGCCACTTAGTCCTAAGGACATGTTAATAAATGATTCCATTGGCAATAATGCCAGGACTATTGAAAATGCCTTTAACTCAATCTTTACTGAGGTTCCCAACATCCCCCCTTCTGTAGCTTGCATCACCCTGCCCCACTCCACCGCTCTACCTGATGCTCCTCCAGCCTTAGTTCTCTTCCCCAATCTCACGCCTGGACGTTCTTAAATTACTTCAGTCAATTCCCATGCGCGGTACTGCTGGGCCGGATGGTATTGAACCCCAGATCCTGAGGCTGGGTGCCTCGCTCCTTGCCACCCCCCTCACTAGGCTTTTTAACTTATCCATCTGTACTTCCACTGTGCCGCTGACCTGGAAGACTGCCAGGATTATTCCGGCCTTTAAGAAAGGGGACCCTACAATTCTGTCCAATTATCACCCTATTGCTTTACTACCCACCCTTAGCAAGACTTTGGAGAAACTCATCCACCTACAGATGTCTGCCCATCTACAAAAGTTTAACCTACAGTCCCCTATTCAACATGGCTTCAGGGCAGGGCACAGCACCACTATGGCCCTTACTCCACTAACCAGCGAGAAAAAGTCTAACATGGATAAAGGACTGCTAACCGGTGCTATATTCATTGATCTCACTAAGGCTTTTGACCTGGTTAAACACTCCCTGTTAGTTCATAAATTGCATTCTCTTGGTGCCTCCAGTTCCACAATATCCTGGATCAGCAGCTATCTCTCTGGCCGGACACAGTCCGCCTCCTTCAACAGGGTCCTCTCTTCTTCATCTCCTATCTCCTGCGGCGTACCACAAGGCTCCATTCTGGGACCCTTGTTATTTTCCATTTTTGTAAATGATAGTCCCACCTCCTTTACCCATTGTTGCTCCATTATGTACACTGACGACCTGGTACTCTATACATCCTCTTGCTCAGTCGTTGACCTGAACACTCACCTGTCATCGGCATTCCAACAAATTCAGTCCTGACTCTCCTCTAACTCCCTAGTCCTCAGTCTACCAAAGACCCATGCCATGCAATTTGGGTCCGTCAGAAAAGTTCATGCCGAGACTCCTAAGCTTCACATCCAGTGTCAGGATGGGTCTGGAATTACGACAACCAACTCTTTCAAATACCTTGGAGTGACATTGGACCCTGCACTTGACTTCTCTGCCCACATAAACGAGATATGCAGGTCAGTTAACATCAAGATAGGTGCTGCCTACCGTGTGCACCACTCCCTCACCCCTGCGGCCAGGATCTCAGTAGCCAGAGGGGTCTTGCTTCCAAGGCTACGGTATGCCCTCCCTATTTTTTCTCATGCCAATGCCTCCATTCTTCATAAATGGGACACCACCTACAATAATATCTGCAGATTTGCCCTATCAGCCCCTCACTTTATGCACCACTGCCTCCTGTACAACTCCCTACACTGGCTATCCTCCCATAATTTGAGGTTCTACTCTCTGGGCTGCTTCACTGACTCTGTGACTAGGAACCCTCACCCTGGCAGTCTCGGGGTGATGCTCACCCCTGTGCCTCTCTCCCGTCCGCTTAGGTCCTCTAACTCCTTTCAACTCTCTGTCCCATTAGAATGGGGGAGCAAGCTTTCACCCACTTTGTCCTCCAAATTCTGGAACTCTCTGTCTCCCACTCTTAAGTGTTCACAATCTCACTTCTCCTTCAAGTCGGCACTTTTCTCCTACCTTTATGCACTTGATTCATGTGACTGCTCCTAACCTCCCCAGGCCCATGCATCAGTACGCACCCATCTACTACTGCCTGGCTCCTGTAACTCGGCTTTATGCTTGATTGTTCATCCCTGTGTGGATGTTGACCACCTGTTGGTCTATACCCTCTCTATCCCTGCGTGGATAGTTGTGTTATTCAGCACTCAAACTGTCTGTATCTTATTTGTCATAAACATGTATTCTGTATTTCCTGTGTATATTCTGCAATGATACCTGCTGTATAACATCAACTGCTGATTGTATTTCTCCTATGTCTTGACTGTTGATTGTAATATATCTTGTACCCTCCCAGGTCGTGCTTGAAAACAGGCAGGTGTTTGCCTAACGCACTCACCCGATCAACAAAAACTAATAAATAAAATAAAATGAGGGGGAGCACACCCTCCACTCTCTGGATGTTAAGTGAACCCTCACATTCTGCCTCAGTAGAACCAAGGACTTCCAGCAGTCAAAACAGCCTTTTGTTTACTTCAGTCTCTACTGACTGGATCAGCCGGTTATGATCAGATGCATTTCCGTGACTGTTCTGAATTACCTGCAGCCTGTTAGAACTGTGCCAATGCTTGTCCTCGTGAGACATATACCTTGGGACTGTATTTGAACTCCCGCTTGCCATGTGACAGCTGAGAGGGGCGGTCTGTTGTGTATGTACCAGAAGGAGGAGGGTCAGGACCATACTTAAAATGCATGCGCTGCTAATCCAAGAACAGGTACGCCAGCTAGCAAAGACCTGCTGCTGAGGGTGTTACTGACATTCATGACTGTTCTGAATTGCCTGCAGCCTGTTAGAACTGTGCCAATGCTCGTCCTTCTGAGACATATACCTCGGGACTGTATTTGAACTCCTGCTTGCCTTGTAACAGCAGAGGGTGGTCTATTGTGTCTCACATTACCAGAAGGAGGAGGGGCAGGACCATACTAAGCATACGCAGCGCTGCTGTCGCCGAGCGCCACTCAGTAGTGAAAAACTGGTTTGGGAGAATCTGTTCTTAGCATTATAAGGGGGCTGTGTTTGTAAGTAAATATTAGGTTTGATAATAAGCAGCTGTATTTGGTCTAAAATGGCTGTGAAAATAAAGGGGTTTATATGTGGGATTATTTTAGTGCTGATAGTGTTGGAGTGGAGTTTGATTTGGTTGAATACTGATAGAAATGAAAATATTAGGGGATATCAGCAACAACCATGCTGTAAGTGGAATTTTTAATTTTCAAATGGTTTACAAAATTATACCAAATTGATGCCTGCAAATGCCAAGCACTTTGGTACCCTAACTAAAAAGCGTATGTATTGTATCGGGTACTGTTTTAAATCATTAGTTGTAATTCCTCCTTTTTTGCTTAGTATGTTATTGAATGTCAGGCGATGTGGAGCTTAATCCAGGCCCATTGATAAATTGGAATTCGATTTCATATATTCCTCAAGAGGTAAAAGGTCTACAGGTAATACATTTGAATGTTTGAAGTGTTAATTCAAAGAAGCAGGAATTGGAGGCTCTTATGGCCCTACATCGTCCAGACATATTCTGTATAACAGAATCTTGGTTGAAACCATCAGTGGATAGTGGACTTTATCAGATTGAAGGTTATTATGTACTGCGTAAGGATAGAAATGGTAAAAAAAAAAAAAAAAGGGGGGGGTGGAATTTTAATATATTTTAAAGAAAGTCTAGATGTATTAGAAAACCCCATAGATTGGCACTCTCAGTCAGTGTGAACTGTTACAGTTTGATATAATTTTTAGCGGCTGCTATAAGCTTAAAGTTTGCACAGTTTATAATCCTCCTAAAACAGCTAGCAAGGGATTAGTTGATTTATTGGAATTTTAAGGTTCTGAAGGTAGATCTGGGGACTTTTTGGCCCTTGGAGATTTTTAATATAAATTGGTGGTCTGATGATAATCCAGCACTTGAATCACTTAAAATTAATGCAGGGCTTGTGCAGGTAGTTTCTACCCACACTGGAATGAATATGAAAAGTAGTAAGCATACTACTATTGATTGGATTCTTATAAGTAATTATTCAAAAATAACAGGTGTAGGTACTCTCCCTGATGTTGTGAGCGATCATCTTTGCAGTCTTTTGTGTATGGAGGTGTAATACGATAAAACCTCCACCTAGGTTTATATTGTACAGGAAATTTCCATCAGTAATTACAGAGGATTTGGCTGAAGACTTAAGTAACTTAGATTGGACCTATTTAGATGCGATCCCCGAAGTAAATTGTGCATTGGATTATTTTAATAGAACTTTGACTGATGTACAGAATAGAGTTTTCCCTTTAAAAACCGTAGGGTTAGAGGTACAACAAATAAATGGTTAACGACGGATTTATTTTAGCAAATGAGAGATTCTGCCTGGAGGCGCTATAAAAGGCAAAGGACAGATTCAAATTTTAATGATTACTGGCGTTTGCATAATTTATGTAAGGCCAGGATTAGACTGTGTAAGTCAGAGTTCTAGTTAAAAAAACAGCAGAATAATTTGTACAATGTTAGGCAATTTTGGTCTACAATTAAGGAGTTAACTGTCCTAAAGGTTGCTGCTGAGCCAAATCAGATGAATATTGATGGGAATCTTATAACTGATTCATCTATTATTGCTGAAGCTTTTTTGACTAAATACACTGATTTTTCTACTTGTGTTAGGAATTCTTTTTCCTTATAGTCTCAGGGCCATTCATGTCATAAAGTAAATTCTTTGCCTTTTAATTTCCAGCAAGTTAGGCCTAGTGAGATCCTGCGATTATTAAAACAGCTGCCTGTAAATAAAAGTACTGGCCCAGGTGAACTTGAAATAAGATTCCTGAGACTTGTAGCTGAGTATGTTCCCCTAACCAAAATTTTTAACTTATCTTTAATTACGGGTGAATTTCCATCTTCTTGGAAAAATACAATTATAAAACCTTTGTACAAGGGTGGATCAGCAAATGAGTTGGATGGTTATCGTCCTATTTCTCTTTTACCTGTCTTGGGGAAACTGGTTGAAAAAATTGTGAATCGTCAAATGGTGGAGTTCTTGGACTCAGCGGGCCTCCGATCCTCGGTGCAGCATGGCTTTTGTAAACATCATGGTATAGGTACGGCCTTGGCCAGATTCAAGAACTATGTTGGCAGAGCATTGGATGGTGGTAAGGTTGTTGGAGCTGTGTTTGTGGATCTGTCCAAGGCCTTTGACTTGGTAGACCATTACCTGCTGCTCCAGGGGTTGGAGGACCTCGGAGTCGGGGACTCCCCATTGAAATGGTTCAGTAGTTATTTAACTGAACACCCATTACAAGTTAGTTGTCAGGGAGTTCAATCTGGGAGTAAAATGATGAAGGTAGGGGTACCCCAGGGTTCCATTCTGGGGCCCCTATTCTTCTCAATATTTGTAGATAATCTCCCACATCATTTGGCGTCGACTGAGGTTTTGATGTATGCAGACCAAATTATTTTTTATACTAGCTCACCATCAGAGGATGAAATAAAATTAAATTTGACTCTTAGTTTTCAAACGTTGGATATGTGGCTATGTTCCCACTGCCTTCTTTTAAATACAAAGAAGACAAAGAGTATACTTTTTGGATCAAAGTATAGGTTAAAAAAATGTAATCCTTTAGAGAGTGTAAGTAGTAAGGGCGTTGTTTTGGAGCAGGTTTTTCAATTTAGGATTAATTTTGGACCCTTGTTTGTCTTATTCATTACATGTTAAAACTATCTGCAGAAACATTAGTCAAAGGTTGGGGGCCTTGTTTAAGCTGCGTGATTTATTGACTAGGGAGGCCAGATTTGCAATAAGTCGCAGTGTGCTGCTATCAATTTTTAACTATAACTCTTTTTTTATTTGTGAATCTTGTTGTCTGATGTTTCATTGTTGATAACATTTAATGTTATATGCAGGTTTGCATTAAAGTTGCCATATAGAACACATCACTGCGATTTATATTTGGCAACATCTTGTCTTCCCCCATCTTTATATTCTCAATGTAGCAGGAGTTGTTTGGTTCATAGCACTCTTCGTTTGGGTGCAGTTTCTCCTTTGTCTTCACTGTTAAATGTTAAAATATCAAATAGAGATTTACGATATAATGCTTCTGTTATGTTAAATATTCTAAATACGAAATCTAAGTTAGGTGAGCAGGCATTCTCTAATTATGCTCTTGTACTTTGAAACAAGATCCCATGCCCATTACAACATATTGCTGGAATTAATGCTTCAAACAACATGAAGTCTTGCTATATTATGACTATTGCAGTTTGTCCCAGCCTTAGAACTGCTCCGGAGGTGAAAGAGTTAACTTCCATGCAGAGCATGGAGTTTAGAGCGCGAGCTCGGTTCAGAAGCTCTGTTAGGCTGGTTTCAAACCGAAACCGTCAGATTCTTTACTCCGCTACTGAACAGTCGCTCCGAGATTCCTCCTGTTGCTCGTTCATTTCTTGCGTTTAAAGCGCTATTTCTCGGTTTAATTTAACCGCGATTTAATTATTTTAACCGAAAAACCGATCGGTTCAGTCTCTGTCTATGGTAATCGTAAGTAATAGATAGGGTTTTTTTCTGTGTGGAACTTGTAAAGTGTTATCGGTTCGGTTGAACCAATCGAATTGTATTAAAATATAAGTTTAAAGCCTTTTAAGGCTTCTTAGAGTGCGGTTCCCGGTTCTTATCGGTTCTAAAAAAAACGGATTTCATTACGTTTTTTCTACGCATCTGCGACATGGTTTGGAACCGATATGGGTGTCTTGCCTGGCACTGCCATTAAAAGGGCAAGTTTGTTGGTTAGGCTGGCATCATGTCTGAGAAACCCAAAGAAAAACCGGCCCACTGGTTTCAACACTGCAGTGTCTGTGGGGAAGCCTTTGCCAAGGCTGACCCACACCACATGTATCTATTGTCTGGGTTTGACCACCTCAATTCAGACTGCCAGATTTGTAAAATTTCCCTGCAAGCCACCCTGGACAAGAGAGTGGGCAGGCTTAGGGAACGAGAGGCCAAAAGTCCGCTGACCAGATGGCCAGCCGGTTCGGTGCCAACTGAAGGAGGCCTCTGACCAGGGGCGAGACTTCCTCGGGCAACGTAAAAGCTGGCTCTGAGGAGCCAGTTCCAGCAAAGAAATCTAAAATCAGCAGGTTTGGAGTCCAAAATTCCTTCTCCAACTGCTGCAGAGATAGCCAGGGCAATACAGATTGTCCAGTCCCTGTCCCGTTCCCTCCGAACCGCCACTGTCTGGCAAAAGGTCGGGTTCGGTCGGTTCCAGTGGTTCAGGATTATGATATAGAAGAGTTCTATGAACCAGAGGAGGGATGAGGATTATGATCAGTGTGAATGTGATTTTGAAAGTCTGGATGTGCCCATTGAACGGACATCTCCCAGACAGACCTTCGGTGAGTCTCCCCTAGGCTTTCTGGAACCCCTTCTCATTTTGTTTTATAAAAGTTGCTGAGACCCTCCAGCTTCCCTTAGAGGAGGCTTTGGATGAGCAAGAGGAGCCTGACTATGTGGAGATGATGGATATCCCAGAGTCCAGGAGGTTGTCCATCCGTTACATAAATCTTTTAGAAAACAAACAATAAAAATTTTAAAAGCTCTAATTCTGTGCCTCCTGTGGATAAAAGATGGACAGGAGGTACACTTTGTCAGGTCCTGATACAGATTTTCTTTCACAGCAATGCAGTCATGTTGGGGTAGTTCAGGCTGCAGCCTGTGATAAAGCTAATATTCCACTGGCTTCACATCCTCCTGACAAGGATTCCAGGAAGATTGATGCCATGGCTAAAAAACAATACATGGCAGCATCCTTGGGACTCAGACAAGCTAACTATATGGCTTATGTTGCAAGATACCAGAAATCTAGATGGGATACTGTCATGGCCTTAGCCAAACAGGTCCCTTGCCAGCTCGCAAAGGAGCTGGAGCAGGTGACTCTTGATGGTATTGAGGCATCTAAGGTGCAATTCCATGCTGCAGTGGATTCTAACGATGTATCCTCTAGAGTCATGGCTACATCTGTGGCTTTTTCGGAGATTGGCCTGGCTCAGGTGTACTACTTTGTCACAGGATACCCAGTCTAAGGCTATGGATTTTCCTGTGGTGGGAAATTCTCTGTTTGGGGAGCAGACAGAGAATTATATGAAGAAAATGGATGAATATAGAACCACTTACAGGAATGCACAAGCCAAGGAACGGCAAGCCACTGCTCAGAGGCAGCCCCCCAGGGGTAGGCCTTTTCACCAGACCCAGGCCTCCGCCTCTTCAGCCTATGTACAGATGGGGGTTCTTCAGAGGGAGAGGCAGACGGGGTTCGAGCAGGCCTGCTCCCACCCCTCAGCCTAAAGCCCCTGCCAAACAGGCACCCTGATGGGATGCCCAGGGTCGGCTATCCACTACCTGTAGGGGGCAGGTTGGCTCACTGTCCAGGACTGGCAGTCTTTAACTTCAGACAGATGGGTCCTGGAAGTAGTGAGCCAGGGTCTGGTTCTCAGCTTCAAGAAATTTCCAAAGATGAGAGCCAGATCTTTTCCACCTACAAACCCTTTAGAGTCTCTTGCTTTGGAAACAGAAGTCTCAACCCTCTTGGCTCTCAGAGCTGTAGAAAAGGTTTCTCCCCTTCACCAGGGCAAGGGTCTGTACTCCAGGTACTTCCTTACCCCAAAAAAGACAGGAGAGTGGCGGCCTATCTTGGATCTAAAATATCTAAACAAGCACCTTTTAAAGCCAAAGTTCAAAATGGTGACACTGGGAATGATTTTACCCTCCCTAAGGCCAGGGGACTGGCTAGCCTCCCTGGACCTCAAAGATGCCTACTTCCATGTTCTTATCAGAAGCTCCCATCGAAAGTACCTCAGATTCGAACTGCCCTCAGGCCATTATCAGTTCAGAGCAATGCCCTTCGGCCTCACTTCTGCCCCAAGGGTGTTCACAAAATGTCTGGCAGTAGCAGTCGCTCACCTAAGAAGGCAAAAGATTGCCATTTTTCCCTACGTGGACGACTGGATCATTGTGGGTCAGTCTCCAGACCAGGTCAAATCACACCTGCTAGTTACCCAGCAGCTGCTTACCTCTCTGGGATTTCTTCTCAATCTTCCAAAGTCAGTTTTGGAACCTGTCCAGGTACTCACCTTTATAGGCGCAGAACTGGACACAAAGCAGGCCAGAGCCTTCCTTCCCTTGGAAAGGGTAAGGACCTTAGTGGCCCTGGTCGCCTCCTTCACTCTGCAGGTCTCTCGACCAGCAAGGCATTTCCTGCAGCTCCTAGGGCACATGGCTGCCTCCACAGCTGTGGTGCAAGGAACAAGATTTCAGATGAGGGACATTCAGTTCCATTTGAGAGCTTTCTGGTCTCAAAGAAGAGATCCTCTATCCAAGTTAATCCCAGTGACTCGAACTCTGATCCAGGCCCTTCAGTGGTGGCAGGATCAGAGCAATCTGAGACAGGGGTGCCTTTCATCCCTCTGTCCACTCCTTGACCTTACTACAGATGCATCCCTCTTGGGATGGGGAGCTCACATGGGCGACCTCTCCACCCAGGGATTATGGTCCCTCAGGAATCTCTGCTCCACATCAATCTGTTGGAACTCAGAGCTGTTTTTCTAGCACTTCAGGTTTTCTCTGCATCTGTTCAGAACAAGGTGGTACAGGTCAGAACAGACAACACCACTACAATGTGGTACATCAGCAAACAAAGGGGCTTCTCGGTCTTGACCTTGTGCACAGAGGCGATGAAGTTGTGGTCTCTGGCTTACTTCCTGAACACTTCCCTCATAGCAGTTCACCTCCCAGGCAAGGACAATGTCCTGGCAGATGCTCTCAGCAGGATTTCCCAGGGCCATCACGAATGGTCACTGGATCCCCTAGTACTGGGGATAGTGTTTGCCAGATGGGGCACTCCTCAGATGAATCTTTCCAGCCCCAGACAATCATCAACTTCCACTGTTTTGTTGCAGGCCCCAGTGTTGGGCTCAGTTCCCTGGATGCCTTTCTCCTCGATTGGGAAGGAAGTTTCTTTATGCCTTCCCCTTCCCTGTCCTGTTCAAAGTACTAGTCAAAATCAGGTCTCAGCCCTGCAAGATGATCCTGATTGCTCCAGACTGGGCCAGGCAGCCCTGGTACCCACTCCTCCTGTCCTTAGCAGTCCATCTTCCCCTGTGTCTCCCCAGGAACCACAATCTGTTAACCTGTGCTCAGGGGAGAGTCTGGTATCCGAATCTCAAATCCCTCAACCTCAAGGCTTGGCTCTTGAGCAGTTAGAGTTTGCTGATTTGCAACTTTCTCAAAGTGTTCTCGAAATCCTGAAGGCTGCTAGGAAGCCTTCCACCAGGGCTGCCTATAACTCCAAGTGGAAAAGGTTTTCCATATGGTGTTCTGGGAAGCATGTTTCCCCAGAATCTGCTGATCTACCCACTGTATTGGACTACATGGTCCATCTTAATTCTTTGGGACTGAGACCAGCCACCCTGAAAGTGCACTTGGCTGCTGTCTCTGCCTTCATTTCAGCAGGGAAGCCCTCTTCTCTTTCTGCTCATCCTGTATTTTCCAAGTTTTTTAAAGGATTGCTTCACACCAATCCTCCATTCAGGGACCCTGCCCCGGCTTGGGATCTTAATGTATGCATTGCTCAGCTAATGCAACCCCCCTTTGAGCCTCTGTCTTCCGCAGAGCTTAAGTATTTGACTTGGAAAACTGTATTTCTGGTAGCCATCACTTCTGCCAGGCGTATAAGTGAGTTACAGGCTTTATCAGTAGAAACTGACTTTATTTCCTTTCACAGGGATAAAGTAGTCCTCAGGACTAACAGGAAGTTTTTGCCTAAGGTGGTTTCAGATTTCCACCTTAACCAATCTATTTCACTTCAAGTGTTCTTCACTGACCATTCCTCCTCTGGTGAGAGGAGGCTGCACAGCTTAGATGTTAAGACGGCCCTAAGTTACTACATAGAGCGTACCAAAGGTCACAGGTTTGACTCTCTCCAACTGTTTCTCACTTATGGTGAGGTTGGGAAAGGGAGACCTGCCACTAAGAGATCCATTGCCAGGTGGATCGTTTCTTGTATCCAATTTTGCTATCAAAAGCTGGGTAAGGTTCCCCCCTCAGGCCTGAGGGCTCACTCTACCAGAGGTACAGCTGCATCTCTAGCTGCTGCCAGAGACATCCCTATCTTGGAGATATGTCAGGCAGCTACTTGGAAGACAGTACACACTTTCACCAAGCATTACTCCTGGATATTCAGGCCAGGAGGGATGCTCGGTTTGCACAGCAGTGCTTCAGAGCCTATTCCCTAAGTAGGTTCTGTCCCTCCTCCATGGAGGTACTGCTGTGTAGTCTGCAATAGTCATAATATAGCAAGACTTCTTGTTGTTTGAAGAAAAAATTACTCACCTTAGTAATGTTGTTTCTTCTAATGGAGTCTTGCTATATTATGACCTCCCCCCCAGCTGAGCTCTGGCTTCTACCACCCTGCCCAAGGGACGTTCGCCTGATCTTGGTACTGTGACCCATCAGTGGTAAAGATAGGCCCTGGAAGATATGAAAATTACGTACTCATCATAATTCTTGGATTTTCTTGGACCATCTTTACCACTGATTCACACACCCACCCTCCATCCCCCCAGGCTCACTCTGCGTTTATTTGTCTTCACTTCCCCTTGTTTTAGTTGGGCTGTGAAGACACCACTTCTTGTTGACCCTTCCTATATGGGTCACAGGGGCCATCTTATGTCCTTTAAGGTTAAGTGCTATACTTCGGTTACGCTGCGCCTCCTCGGTAAAAGTACTGAGGCGGTTGAGGGTCGGTGCTGAGGTAAACCATGCCATGTGAGCTAGTCACATGGTGTCACGCAGCCTACCTCTGCGCCGGCCCTTCTGAAGAGTTCTGGATCCCTCAGGGTCCTAGTGCCTCAGGCTCAGAACTCATCAGTGTGAATCAGTGGTGAAGATGGTCCAAGATCAAGAATCACGGTGAGTACATAATTTTCATTCTTGTCTGCTTTCTCCAGGTACATACTGTAAGTGTGGGTAACTTCTGGAATATGTTTCACAGGAGATTTTTTGTATGTTGTGCTGGGACAGCTCACTATATCACTTAGTGGTTTACCTTAAATTACGCTTATATTTGCTCTTTCGGCAGATTTTTGGTTTTTAGCTGAATTTTCTCCTCTTAAGTGCCACTAGTGGAGTTTTCTACTACTTGACATGATTTAGAGACACTTGAATATGAAGGCCAAAGAGACTGTGATCAGATTGGCACATGGCAGTAAATGGTTAACTTTGCCTTTCACAGTTAATTGTTAATCCTTCATTATCTAGTGGGGGGGGGGTCATGAAAAGATTCTGATATAAGTGCATGTTCCATGAACTTTTACTGTGTGGCACCTCTGTAACCTTTGTATTGATTTCTAGTAAACTAGTAAAAAGAAAGTTGAAAAAAAAATGACACAGTTCTTTAATTCTCTCAGTATTTGTGGCTTCTAAAACTTGTACACTGGTCTCAATATGTTTTTAATATTATCTGCTTGAGCATCTTACTCCTATTTTACTGCTGAAGTTTCCTCCTTAGTGGTTTCAAGTTCACTTAGTAAAATGTCAGTTTCTTGATTTAGTGCCTCACATCACTGGTCAGATCTCTTAGTCCATGCAGTTACCTTATCTCTTACTTTCCAAGTGAATCAGTAGAATATTAGGAATGTATCTGTAAGGTCTGCGAATTTGACTCAGACATTGAGAAAGTTGCAGTTGATGTTACTAAGTGTAATGATTGTAGAAACTGTAGTCTGGTTAGCTGACACAGAGCGGGATGGTCATAGAAACATAGAAGTTGATGGCAGATGAGGACTGCAAGGCCCATCCAGTCTGCCCATTTTTACTACCTTATGAATGTGCCATAGGCCTCTACTCTGTCAATGGCCTATCTGTTCATACTTCTCTTTATTGCTCCCTTGTGCCTGTTCCATGCCTGTTTGAAGCCCTGCACTGTATTCCTATCCACCACTTCCTGAGGTAGGCTGTTCCATGCATCCACCACCCTTTCTGTGAAAAAGAACTTCCTCACATTCCCCATTAATCAGCCTCCCTCTAATCTCATGCTGTGTCCTCTTGCCCTCCTATTTTTCTTATATTGAAACAAATTAGACTGTTTCACCTTGTTAATGCCCTTAAGATGTTTGAATGTTTTGATCATATCACCTTTCTCCCTCCTTTGCTCTAGGGTATACATATTGAGCTCCGTTAATCTGTCCTCACATGTTTTCTGATGCAGTCTCTGCACCATTTTGGTTGCCCTTCTCTGGACTGCCTCCATTTTGTTAATGTGCTTGTGCAGGTGCAGCCTCCAGTACTGCACACAATACTCCAGATGGGGCCTAACCAGTGTCTTGTAAAGAGGAATTATTACCTCCCTCTTCTGACTTGTGATACCCCTACAAATACACCCCAACATCCCTGTAGCCTTACCTACTGCTTTAGTAGTCTTCTTGGATGATTTCAGGCAGGGCATGACATTCATGGAAAAAAGTACATGCCCACTTGGCCATGTAAGTAGCAGACACACATGCCCAGGAAAATATTTACATGCCACTGCTTTAAATTCTCACCAAATAAAAAAAAAAAAAAGGTTCTCTTTTCCTTTTAATTGAGTTACAAAATACTGCTGGGTGGATATGAACTGTTTCTGAATGACATTGCTGAAGACCAAAGTCTTATTGTATTTTGTATTTGACTCTGTACGAATAAAAGTATAGTTATAATAATACCCTTGGGGGGGTTGGGGCAGAACAAGACAGTCAAGGGCCACGATGAAATCCAGAGACTTAGCAACAGGATTGTACTTCTGTTAAGATTTATATTTAGTACATTTTGTTAGCTTGCTAGTTCAATAACGTCTTATGTACAGTTTTAAAATCCAGTGTGTTTAAATCGGTTCCAATATGGTTAAGCCAAGGCAAGACACAAGCAACAACACAGGAGACTAGGAAAACCAAGAGGCCAAAACCAACTGAGCAAGCACGCCTTGAGCAGATACTATCCACGAGGGGAATAGGGAGACTGAACCATCCAAAGGATTGGAACTCTGTTGCATGTTCTGGCTGAACAAGATCGTGTGGCTAACAACTAAACAACACAATCACAGTTATGTACTCTAAAATGGCACTACTGTCCAGTGATACGAAACTTGTAACTTAAAATCAGCTACAGCAGCATTTAAAAAACAAATGGTTAGGACTCTGTGTTGAGCAACTGAAAACACCGTAGAAATGCTAAACTTAGACTCCTCATTGTACCAGAAGAACGTGTACTACAGTAACTTGCTTTCCTACATTCCGGACTTGTTTCAGACCACTTTAAGCAGAATTGACAGGTTTGCTGCAGAAAGCTTTTTGTCAGACCCCCAAGGAAAAGACTAATGAATGTGGATCACCAACACAGACCAAACTGCTATGCTCTATCCGGTCCAGTCCGAGCATTCCTCAACAGACTGCAGCAGAGTAGCCAGACAGTTTAACTTACCTGACAGTGTTAACTTTTCATGACTGTCAGGTTGTGCCTAAACGACTTCAGTCCAACTCCATACCTTCTTTTTTTGCAATGGCACAACTGCTTCTTCCCACCTCATTCCTGTAGCAGGCAGTGATCCTGTAAGTAAACCAATCAGCACCATGACATTTGTAATGGAATTGGGGGGGGAACGTGTCTGAGGGCTGTCAGCTTACTCATATCGTCTGCATCTCAGCCCGCCTTTCAGATGAACGTGCCGAAGTGCATCTCGTGATCGCAGCTCAGTGCTCCTCCTGCGGCTGCCCTGCCCCCCAGCCAATGACATCAACATCCTAAAAGAAAAAAAGGCCATGGGGAAAAAGCAGACTACAAAAGACTTCCTGCACAGATACCTTAGGTGCCCCACAGGGCAGGCACTAAACAACACTACGTGTCCCGAGATAAAAGTGCCTGCCCTGGGGCACCTAAGGTATAGGAATTTTGCACCCTGATTTCAGGTCATCTGTGATGATGATGATGCCTAAGTCTCTTTCTTCTCTTGTGATTGCCAGCAGCTCCCCTCCCAACCTATAGGTGGCTTCAGGGTTTCTCTTCCCTATGTGCATGATCTTGCACTTTTTTGCACTAAACCCCAGTTGCCACTCTTCCGACCATTTTGCCAGTTTATCCAGATCTCGTCTTATTCTGCTCACCCCATCTGGATCATCTACTCCGTTGCAGATCTTGGTGTCATCTGCAAACAAATAGACAGACCTTACCCTCCAGTCCATCTGCAATGTCACTGATGAAGATATTGCAGAGGACTGGCCCCAGGACTGATCCCTGAGGTACCCCACTTGTGACTTGCATCTCCTCTGACTGTATACCGTTTACCACCACTCTGTTTTCTGCCCACCAACCAGTTTGCCACCCAGTTGATCAACTTCTGACCCAGCCAGAGCCCACCCAGCTTATTAATCAATCTTCTGTGTGGAATAGTATTGAAAGCTTAGCTGAAGTCAAGGTAGGTGACATCAGCTGCACCCCCTTGGTCCACCACTCTGGTTACCCAGTCAAAGAAATCTGTGAGATTAGTTTGACAGGACCTTCCTGTTATAAACCCATGCTGTCTTGGATCCTGTACTCCTATGGATTCCAGGTGTTGCACTATCCTTTCCTTAAGGAGTGCCTCCATAATCTTGCCCACTACTGAGGTTAGACTGGCTGGTCTGTAGTTCTCTTCCTCCTCCCTGCTACCACTCTTGTGGAGTGGGATCACATGAACCCTTCTCCAGTCTTCTGGAACCTCTCCTGTGCTCAGACTCACTAAACAGTTCTGATCATGGCTCTGCTAGTACCACCCTTAGCTCCTTTAGTACCCTGGAATGTATGCCATCAGGTACCATTGCTTTGTCCACCCCGAGCTTAGCGTGCTGTTGTAGAACCCTTTCTTTTGTGAAGGACTAGTGCACATCTCCGGCGTGTCCATTGTGCTGAGGCTGGGGCCTCTGCCCTACCTTTTCCTCCGTTCAATACTGAGCAGAAGTATCTATTTAGGTAGATGCTTTTCCTTGGTCCTCCTCCTCACACTCCCTTATCCCCTTTGATCTTAGCAATACCCTCTCTGGACTTTCTTCTTTCACTAATGTATCTATAGAAAGTCTTGTCACCTTCTTTTACTGTTCGTGCTAGTGTTTCCTCGGTTTGGGCCTTTGCCTGCCTTACTGCCTTCCCTGCTTCCCTTAGGGAAGTTTGGTATGCCTCCCTATTTTCGTCCTGCTGCATTTCCTTATATTTCCTAAAGGCCAGCCTTTGGCTCTGACCTTTTCTGCTACTGTTCTTGAGAACCAAAGTGGTTTCTCTTCTTTTGCTCTTGTTTTCTCTCTAACACAGTGGGATGTTGCTTCAAGTATTGCACCCTTAATGCTTGCCCACTTTGCCTGTACCCCCTCACCTGTATTTCTTCTTGCCAGGACTAGCTTAACTCTGTTGGCCATCTTGTCAAAGTCAGCTCCTCTGAAGTCCCAAATTTTTGCCTTGGAATGGGATGAGTTAGTTCTAGTGGCCAAATTGAACCATACCATGTGATTGTCACTGGCCCCCAGGTGACCTTCTACCTGGAGATCTGTGATTCTTTCCCCGTTAGTCAGTACTAGATCTAGGATAGCCCTGTTTCTTGTGGGTTATTCTACCAGTTGTTTGAGGCCCTCCCCCTGCAGGGAATCCACTATGTGTCTAGTTCTGGCAGATGTTCCTGCTGGTATTGACCAGTATGTATCTGGCATGTTGAAGTCTCCCATTATTAGAACCTCCTCTTTAGCAGTCATGTTTTGTATATCTTCTAACAATAATGTGTCTATATCCTCCTGCTGGGCTGGAGGCCTGTAGACAACTCCCGTTCATATGGCAGTTCCGTGTTCTGTTTCCAGGGTGACCCACAGTTCTTCTGGCTCCTTACGTGTAGTCTGAATTTCTGTAGCTTTGATATTTTCATTGACATAAAGGGCCACCCCCCCCTTTTTACACCTTGGTCTTTTCTGAACAGTACATATCTGGGTACTGAAGTCTCCCAATGTGGTTACTGGTAACCATGTCTCGCTAATGGCTACTATGTCTACTTTAGCCTCTATCATTGTTGCCTGCAGGTCTGGGATCTTGTTTCCTAGATTGTGAGCATTTGTGTACATGATTTTCCATTGGCCAGAGTTCAGTGTGTTAGTTGTTGGGCGAGGTCTGGCATTTCCCCGTGCATCGTATGGGGAGCGGGACCTTTTTCCTTACCTGATGATGCAAATGAACTACAAACATGCTGAACTCCTGTTGGATCACTAGCTGAGGGGGGGAAGGATGTTCCTCCCATTCAACGTTTTGGGTGCTGCACCCCTCTCCCCATTTACTAGTTTAAATATTCTGCAAAGACATCAAACTTCTGCCCCAATGCACTGACTTCCTCCTTAGTCAGATGCAGTCCATCGAATTTAAAGAACTTTCGTTCCCAAAACTGTTGCCAGTTACCTACAAATTTGTGTCCTTTTTCCTGGCACCAGCCCTTGAGCTACATGTTTAGCTCCCACGTCTCCCCTTCTCTGACCTTCCGTCCATCTGCCCCCCTCTCCCAGACTGGCATTATCTCAGAGAATGAAATGCCAGATAAAATGGATGACAGTTTGTCACCCAGCCTGGTCGGGTGTTCCTTGGTCTCCACAACTGACCAGCTGGCAAGATCGTTAGTCCCTATGTGTACCAGAACATCTGTGTTTTCTCCTGCTTCCTGCACAATTTTAGCAATGTGGTCAGTGTCTCTACATGCTGATGTACCTGGGAGACATCTGACCATTACCCCCAGCTGGAGGTAGGTATGAGCTCAACGAATCATGGAGTCTCATATAAGTGTTTTGGATTTCCTTTTTGTTTGTTTTTTTGTTTTGATTCCTGTTTTGGGTGAGTTTTGTTGTGCTAGCTCCTATGCTGCAGTGTCCTGCTGTGCAGTGTCCTCTGCCCCTTTGTTTGATTTCGGAGATAGAGGCAGATACCTGTTTGTAGTTTTTATATGGTTTGTGGAGGTGATACGTTGGAGAGCACTGAGTGATGGGGCACCCGATTTGCCCCTCTTAACCACCTGCCAACCTCCCAGACCAAATACCCTCTGCGGTCGAGGTGCTTCTGTTGGATGTTGGGGAAATGGCAGGCAATTCTTATAATTTATTTCCTCCTGAATATGTGATTTGAGGTGTACAACCTCTGCCCATGCTGCCTGGAATTGAGCCCTTAGATCTTCAGTGGTCCAGCATGTAGGACAGTGTCCTAAATCCTGTATAACTGCCCTTTTGAAAAGTGTCCTGCAGTTAATCATATCCATTCCAGATGAATTGCTGGGTTTGTAACCTGGTCAGAGTAATTAGAAGGAGGAAAATGAAAGCAAAAATTTGATTTTGTGTTTTGATTTTGTATGACTTGTTACAACAAGTTAAATTACTTTTGCCCCGTAAATTAGGTCACTGTGTGGATACTAGTCTGATTCTCCCCTTCCTGCTTTGCTACAGGAAATATCATGACTGTGCTACCCTGTAAAAGGAGTGTAGCGTTGGGTGGTTGGGGATGGGGGTTGGTGGATGGGCCCTTCCGCTGCCAAAAAGAATAACCACTGACGAAAGAAACAAGGAGGTAAGAGCAGAAACAATCAACCAACAACAAATGTAGTAGCCCTGAAAGCTTAGCCTAATGATAGATGCAACTGTAAAACCTGTAAAGCACCACCTGTAATAATTTCACAGAAGATATACCCTGTAAAAAACACTTTGCTACAGAGAAAAATAAAGCAGTAACAGAAGATATACCTTGCAAAAAACAATTTGAATCAGAAGATTACAGCAGTAGTCTGTAAGCACAAACCTGTAATAATGCAGCTGAAAGTATACCCTGCAACAACAGTTTGAATCAGAGAAAAATAAAGTAGTAACATGTTAGCAACAAACAGTAACAACCCATGTGAGTACAAAAGAAGATAGTAACACACAGTGAATCTGCCTAGCCAGAAGAAGCCTTACTCTTTTTCCTTGCTCTGTCCTTACAAGCAACTTAGAAAGGAAAGAGCTCAGGTGGAGCTAGGTGCCTTTGCCAGCAAACCTAGTCTTCAAGCAGGATTCAGTCAGATATACTGACTCCAGTTGCTGTTGGCATTAATCCATTGTTAAGACTGTAGATAAAGGTAAAGAGGAAAACAGAGGTGCTTTAGGAGTTGATGTTGGTATTGTGGTAGTTGAAGGGTTTAGAAAACGTATGGACTTTGCAACAGACGGAGGCCACTGCAAAAGGCAGCTTTTTTTTGGGGGTTGGGGGAGACGTAGAATCTTAACTTCATCATCTCCTGCTGCTCTCCGTGGATTGCATTAGGCAGACACATTTGTCATTTGGGGCCACATTTGGCAACAAGAATTCATCAGGTGATGATGAATCCTAGGTTTATGTTTGTTGTTTTTTTCATATTAGTTTATTTACAGATTTGTGAGTAGGTTTGAAGAGAGTTCAAGAAAATGGCTGCAAGCAGAAGACCATTTTAAACATCTCCTACTACCTTTTTCATTTGATCCTGTAGGGATTTATGCAGCCTGGGTACTAAAATTAACAGCTGTTTATACTATTCAAGTTTTAAATCTGCAAGTAATTGCTGGAAGTGTGAGATTTGCTAGTATTAAATGTGGTAGGATAGTGTGTTACTTAATCGTATACTGTCCTGTTTAGGAGGATCCAATAGTCCTTGATTTTGTTGGCAACATTATATGAATGCTGTGTAATATAGTTTTGTTTAACTATGGATCCTAGTTCACTGGCTATATAGTTATTTTTTACAGAATCAAATGTGTATAATGTGTAGGCTTAGTGTGTCTTCTCGGATGTAATAAACAGGTAGAGCATCCTAAAGTAATGTGATTGTATATGTGGTCTTTCTCATATGATAACTTTACTATATTCTATGTTAGTGTTCTCCGTTGCTTGAAAATATAAAGTGGTGATAAATGGGGGAGGAGTCAGCATGGGGGCAGAGTCACCCACAGGATCCATGGAATTCATACGTGGACAAAAAATAGGACTGTAATAAGCATGGGAGGCCTTGGCTGTAACAACAAATTAAGTGGATCCACTGTGAGAGATCTCCCAGTCCCCACCACAACAGCTGTAATTGGCCATTTTTTAAGAGCAATCCCAGGATCCCATTTAGGTATCTTTTCTGCCAGGAACACTTTTTTTATTTTAATTTTTTTTATAATGTTTGCAGCCTCCATAACTGCATTTGGTCAGAGCTGCCTGGATGGCCATGGCTTTGATTGCTGCAGCCTTCTCCCTCCCCAACACCCGCAGAGAAAACTGCAGTTCCACTTTTTCAGGAAAAAATATTTTGCCTTATTTCTTTACAGACTATTTTATGTCCCTAAAGATAATTTCTGTCACAGGGCTAAGTTCAAGATGCAGTGTCTCTCAAGACGCTGATGAGAAACTGCACAGCACACCCTGCAGTCTTGAAGCAGACCCTCGAGTGGCAGCAGTCTGTAGGAGATGACTTACTCAACACCGTAGGTACTCCACTCACAGGACTGCTGGGCTGGCCATCTCATGATCACCCAGTTAATTGGATCTGGTTTTGCACCTGCCAATCAGCCTGCGCACCTTTGAGCTTCTTCACATGATGCCCAAGGAACTGCAGGCATGTAAAGTTGCCAGGACTCAGTGCTTTCCTGGACACCTGATGCGCTGGCTTCCTGGCAATGTCTCTTTCTCCCCACCCATGCACACACAGGCATGCACGCGTGAACTCCCAAGAACACAGTCCAGAGTCTACAGGAATGGGCAAACTCTCAGCACGAGTCCTGTTACATTTAAAGAGACAATGCGCCATTAAGCACAGCGGCAGCATTTAAAGTGGTGGTGGCCAAACATAATGCGAAGCAGACAATTCAGATAGTCTGGTGGCCTGCCACACTAATTCAATGAATGAGGAACACTGCTATACAAAATCACTAAACACAAAATTCAAAAAGGAACAAAAACCAAATTTTATGCTTTTCTATTACAGTGTCCATATTTGATAAAAAGATAGAGAAAAGGTATGTACTGTAGTGCAGAGGGAGAACTTCAAGTATGTTTATGCTCACCCCAGCTGACCTTATATAGGCCACAGTTTGTTAAAAAAGCTTAAGTTAAGGGCTACCCAATGGCTCACTGGAGGTGCTTTGCACTTCCATACTGGCGACCTGGGTTCAGAAGCGAGCCCGTGTCTGCACAGGTCGGGCGATCAGGTGGGGGAGGTGCTCCCAAAGGGAACATGAGCCAGCCAGGAGATTGCGTGGCACCCGCGCAGCAGCGGCCTCTCAGAGAGAGATTGGGAGCTTACTCCTTCTCGAGGAGTGGCGCATGCCCAGAGTGCACTGCTGTGTCTGAGGTCAAGAGAGGCTGCACTGGTCATTTGGTGTGGAGGGAGAAACCAGAAAGGGAGGAAATGGGTGAAAAACCCATCTGCTGCGACTGCCAAGTGTGATGGTCCCCAGGTTTCCCCTGACTTCGCGCCATGCAGACCCCTGCCAGCCATGAGGGCAGGGGAAGCAGCAGTCAGGGCTGAGGATTTGCAAGGGACCCGAAGAAAGGAGCATGTAGTGGTCCAAGCCAAACAGCTATATAGAGGAAAAAGCTAAAGTTAATTTCTACCCCACCCCCATCCCACCCATTAGAGATTTGCGAAGTTGCCGACATTTGCTTCGTGAAAAAATCTGCACGTTTGTGGAGCTGGGGACTGTAATTCATGGTATTGTTTGCCAGGCATATTGGCCAAATTCACAGGCGAATCCCAAGGTTACCCCCCTCTTACCCCAAGCTGGCACCCTCCTCCACCCTGCCCTGAAGAACATCACACTGCTGCAGCTGTAACAAAAGATAATCCCTTCCCCCTACCCGTGTGCCAGATACACTCTCTCCATCTCCCCCACCCTAGTCCCACTGTCTTAATACTTACTTCCTATCCCCAACCCCCTCTGATCTGTAGTACCCCACCAGCACCCACAAAACACATCCTGCAAATAAAACTGTCTCCCAGTGTAGAGCGTCTGCTTTAAAGGAAAGCTGTTGTTTGCAGGGGCTTCTGCCCCTGCAAACGTCACCCTCCAGTTAAGCTTTTTGCTGAAAAGCGCATTTTATTTATGCCCAGCAAAGAAGTTTAAGAAAGCGAAGTCCGCTAAACGTAAGTATGGCAGACTTATCGGGCGGCACCATTAACTGTAACAGTGCGGTGCCACAGCCTGTGCTTCAATGCATTTGTATTGAAGCGCAGGGTGCAGCACCTCACTGTTACAGTTAGTGGAGCCGCCTGATAGTCCATCATACTTCCAGGTGGCGGACTTTGCTTTCTTAAATTAAACTACTTTGCCGGGTGTAAAAAATGAGTTTTTCAGCAAAAAGCTTAACTGGAGGGTGATGTTTGCAGAGGCGGGAGCCCCTGCAAATGACAGCTTTCCTGTAAGTGCCATCTCCCGTTTCGTAATGGTGAGTGTGAATAAATGGCAATGTCTTAGCTCCTACTAAACCTGATTGGTTGAAAATTCATTGAAATTAATTGAAAAGTGGTTGAATGTTTTGCAAATTCCAGATGACGTGGATTCGCACCAGCTTTGCTGGCAAATTAAAAATTTGCAGCATCTCAATTCCCCAAACAGAGTTAAGAAAAATATGTAATCTGCATAAAAAGGGGTAGTTAGTATCTACTTCGCTGCTGATCAAACACAGGCATATGTGAAAAAGTTGATAGAAACATAGACTTTAACGGCAGATAAGGACCACTTGGCCCATATGGTGTGCCCATTTCCCTATCTGTTGGATAAGCTGCAGATCCTAGTTAACCAACGGCCTACTTCTTCCTAACCCCCCCCCCCACCAGAATTGCCTTATGTCTGTCCCATGTATTCTAAATTTGCCCACTGTTTTTGACCCCACGACCTCTTCAGGAAGGCCGTTCCATGCGTCCACCACACTCTCTGTGAAAAAATATTTCCTCACATTGCCCCTGAGTCATGCCCCTCTATCTTCAGATTGTGTTCCCTTGTTCTTGTACATTTCTTTTTCTGAAAGATGCTACCCTCTTGGACTTTGTTGATTCCACTGAGGTACTTAAACGTTTCTATCATATCCCCCCTCTCCCTCCTTTCCTCAAGGTATACATATTAAGCTCCTTTAGTCCCTCTTCATGTGGCTTCTGTTGCAGACCGTGCACCATTTTAGTTGCCCTCCTCTGGACTGCTTCCATCCTGTCTGTGTCCTTACGGAGATGGGGTCTCCAGAACTGCACACAGTACTCCAGATGGGGTCTCACCAACTGTCTGTACAGAGGGATAACAATTTCCTGTTTTCTACTGGTGATGCCTCTCCCTATACATCCCAGTATCCCCCCCCAGCCATCCTTACGCCTTTTCACATTGCATGCTTACCTTTAGGTCATCTGATATGGCTACCCCCAGGTCCCCTTTTTACCATTCCTCCAACCTTGCCAAGTCCCTTCTCATCCTTTTCACCCCCTTTTGTATCAACCCTGTTGCGGATCTTTGTGCTGTCTGCAAAGAGGCATACTTTTCCTTCCAGTCCCTCTGAAATGTCACTTATAAAGACATTAAAAAGGACCGGACCCAGTACTTAACCCTGCAGTACCGCTAGTAACCCCCCTTTCTTCGGAGTGAACTCTGTTTACTGTTACTCTCTGTGTCCTGTTGTCCAGCCAGTTTTTTACCCAGGCTACCACCCTGGGACCCACTCCCAGGCTGGCCAATTTGTTTATTAATCTTTTGTGTGGGACTGTGTCATATGCCTTGCTAAAATCTAGGTAAGCCATGTCCACAGGCCCTCCCTGGTCTACTACTTTAGTCACCCAGTCAATGATATCTATTAGATTCATCTGACCTTCCCACTGTGAATCCATGGTGCCTTGGGTCCTATGCCCCGCTGGCCTCTAGGTACTCAACAATTCTTTCTTTCAGAATTGATTCCATCATTTTCCCTTCCACTGAGGTCATGCTAACAGGTCTGTAGTTTCCTGCCTTTTGTGAAGGGGAATCACATCTGCCCTGCTCCAGTCCTTGGGTGCCACACCATCCTCCCTGATTTGTTAAGAAGGGTAGTCAGTGGTGTCACTAGTTTTCCCCTTAGTTCTTTTAGAATTTGGGGGTGAATCCCGTCAGGCACCACTTTGTCCACCTTCGGTTTTAGGAGTTCTTTTATAACCCCTTCTTCTGTGCAAGGACTGGTATCGACCCACCCTATCCTGAGTGTTTCTATTGATTGGATTAGGTACCTCCCCCTCCTCTTCTTTTGCGAGTACTGAGCAGAACTATTTGTTCAGTATCCCTGCTTTTTCACTGTCCCTCTCTGCCCACCCACTCTCCCCTTTATTAAGCCTCACTATCCCTCCCTTGGTCTTTCTTTGCTCTTTAATGTACCTATAAAAGGTTTTATCCCCCTACTTAACAGAGTTGGCTGTCCTTTCCTCGGTTCGGGCCTTTGCTATTCTGACTGCCTTCCCTGCTTCTTTCTGCTTTAGCTGGTACAGTTCTCTGTCCTGCTCCTTCTGTGTTTGCTTATACTTCCTGAATACTATCTTTTTCTCCCTATCCTTCCCCACCACCTCTTTTGAGAACCGTAGTGTTTTTTTCTTTCATTTTGAATTATTTGCTTCACACACAGGCTTGTTGCCTCTGTGATGACAGTTTTGATGTTTCCCCATTGTTCCTCTTTCCTGTTGCTAGTACTTTCTGATGCACTCTCCCATTTTGACAGTCAGCCCTCCTAAAGTCCAGTACCCTCACTTTTGTATGGCTTGACTCTATGGCTGTGTTTATTGTGAACCACACTGTTTGGTGGTCACTTGTCCCCAGATGGCTACCCACTTCTAGATCTGAGATCCTCTCTCTGTTCCCATTGGAGAGTACCAGGTCTGAGATTGCTCCCTTCCAAGTGGGTTCCAACGCTAGCTGTCTGAGGCATGCCTCCTGTAGGGCATCGAGAATGACCCTGCTGTTGGCTGTGGCTGCAGCAAAGGTGCTCCAGTTAACATCTGGCATATTCAGGTCCCCCATCAACAATATCTCCCCTTTTTCTGCCATCCTAAGGATGCCTTCTGTCATTTCCTTGTCCATTTCCTCCCCCTGAGATGGGGGTCTGTATGCAGACCCCGTGTGGATTGTGGTGCCATTTCCGGTCTCCACGGTGACCCACAGTGCCTCCTCTCCTCCCTGTTTACCCTTTAGTTCTGTTGCTTTGATCCCTTCCCTTATGAAGAGAGCTGCTTCTCCTATTCTGCCCTCCCTGTTCCTCCTGTAGATTGTGTACCCTGGTATGTTGACATCCCAGTCATGGTTCTCTGTGTACCAAGTTTCTGTGACTGCCACGATATCCAGGCATCCCTCTTTCATCAAGGCCACCAGTTCAGGGAGCTTGTTACCTAGACTACAGCATTGGTACGGGGATGAATGCAAAATAGCTTTTAAAAAGCTAACAAAAAAAGAGTAGATGAAGAGAGATTGGTACAGACCCTTTAGAAGGGGAAGTATAGGAAGGGGTCATTTCAGCAGACGGCATAGTTACCATGACTCCCCACTTTTAGGAGGTTAACACACAGGTAGACGCAGCTGGGGTGCTAGGCAGCAGTCTGCGTCAGCTACACCTTCACAAATGAAAACTAATCCCAGATAGTTTTGCCCATTTTTTGTATAACCATAATGCCTTGCACTAGGAATTAGGCTTGATAGTATGTGTGTGGTTTGGAGGAATGCACAAGAAACAAATAATTTGGTTAGTTCTTTTCTTGTAGCATTGTTTTATGGATCCCGTTTACAGTTTTGCACATGTTGCTATAGACACATTGTCAGGGGGCGCTTTTCCCATTACCTTCAAGAATGGGAAAAGATAACTACCGACAGGTGGGTATTAAAGGTAGTGAGGGAGGATCTAGCTACATTTTCAATATTTTGCAAAATAAAAAAAAGATTTCAGCTCCCTGCATCAATAACAAACACTATTTAAATTGAAAGTTCAGACATTTTTAAAACTAAAAGCAGTGGAGAAAGTGCCTTGCTTCTAACTGGAGAAAAGGTTTTTCTCAATGCATTTTCTAACCAAAAAGAAGTGAGGAATGGCAATCAGTGCTGGATCTCAGATGTCTGAGCAAACATTTAAAAAAGATAAGGTTCAGGATGGTATCCTTATAGGCGTTGATCCTCTCCTATGAGAGAAGGAGACTGGTTAAGCTCTGTGAATGTGAAGGATGCTTATTTCTGCATCCATATAAGAGCCGGCCACAGAAAATATTTAAGGTTCAGAGTAGGTCAGAGATAGTACCAGTTCAGGGCCATGCCCTTTAGGCTGACCTCAGCAGCAAGAGTAAGAATTTCTTCCTTGGTATAAGCTCTAATGCAATATTTTGCAACTTCCACATAGGATCTTTAAGGATAGCACAATAATTCCTTAGGTTGTTGTGACACGTCCTCAGCCACAGCAGTGGTGCCTTGGCAGGGCTACAAATGTAAGACAATGCAGTATTACTTAAAGAGGTACCGGTGTCAAACGAGTGCATCACAGGAACAAAAAATGCTGGTAAAACCAGAATTGGTAGATGTGTTGACACAGTGGAACAAATGCACCGTCTCAGAGAAGGTGTGTCCCCATCCTTCCACCATAGGTAATAAAAGATCTTCCACAGAGTGGTCTCTTACAGCAGGTAATACACTTGAGTCATTGCCAGAGGTCAGTGTGGCACATGACAGCTGTTCTAGCAGTCTTTTCTAGGGGCCGCCCACATTACATGACATCACCTTCCTGTTTCCTATATGCGTGGCGGTTCCTGGTATCCTCAGTTCATTTTCCCGCCGTCCTCAGCTCACACGCAGCAGCTAGTGCAACTCCGTAGCAGTCATCGATGAGAATATGAGCTTAGAAGTGGGTTTCTTCCCATTTGCTTTCTAAGAATGTCCAAAGAATCTACAAGCAAGACAGCGCTATTTTGTTCCTGTTGTTGCAGTAGAAAAATCTACCATTTCGACAACCACACCACTTGTGTAATGTGCCTGGGACCCACACACGACACCACCTCCTGCATACACTGCCAGGATTTTAACTCTGCAACCCGTCGACGATGGCTGCAGGAAATCGAAAACTATTTACTGGAGCAGAAATTGTCTCTACTGGAGAATCGGGGCTTGTCCCAAGGGCTCCCCATCCACTGATTCTCACAAATGGCGCAAAACAGAGAAGAAGCCCTCCTCAACCTCTGCCTAAACGTTCATCGACAGCCACTGTCACAGGTGCCCCACCATCAAAGATGCATTCACACACTGCTTCCTCGTCGACGCGCTTTCCAGCACTCTTACAGCAGTCTGTGATGAACCCTTTATGGGTTCTGTCAATGTCCCGTTAACGGGGGCTTCTCTCCCATCGACAGTGACTTAATTTTAGCATTCTACTAATGTTTCCCCAGCGGCCCCGTTGACGAGGGGTCGCATTCCAGTGGCGGAACCTACAGCATTTGCTATGCATTCAGCCCCTCCTCCCTCACAGGTGCATTCTCATAGGGGCCAAGCGGACGGGATCGGGACCCTGGGCTCTACCACCCAGGTAAAGACCTGCTCATACCGCATGTTCCAATCCCCTCTCACAGAACCCCCTGGACATTGCCTCAGTAGTTCAGCAGGTTTTGCATGCCATTTGGCATACTCAGCTCTCCCATCCAGGGGAACCGAGTTACCCGTCCCACTCCCCTACTCCTCCGCCTAAACGTTTCCAGGGTGATGGGAGAGACCCTTCACCGCCCTGGCCACCTTTCTCATATGTGGATGACTACCTATCAGACGAGGCTGAATTTCTGGCAGATTTCACCGGAGATTTGGAGGATAAGGATTTTCAGGACCTGGATTTCCAACCCCAGTCCCCTCTTTCAGATATTTCTTCACTTAATGAGAACTTATCCTGCCAGGCAGCTGCTTCTCCTCCGGATGACCCATCCTTCCATGAGATGATGGTCCAAATTCAGAAAGTCATGAGATTCTCCACTACCGAACAGGACAGACAACCTAAGTATATGGCAGACTATCTAGAACTACCAGAGGAACCAGTCCTAGAGGTACCCCCACTTATACAAACCTACCAAAATGCTATGCTTGCAGCCTGTAATCAGCCTTCCACTGTTATGGCTATTCCACGTAAAGCAAATCACCTCTACCAAACTGCTCTGGATCACCCTTCCCTATCTACCACTCCTGAAGCAGATTCAGTGGTGATCACTGCCGCTCATGATCATACTAAACGACCGAAACAAATGAGCTCCTTACCTCCTGATAGATTCCCATAGGATAGATTATCTGGGGAAAAAGGTATTCCAAGCAGGTACCATGAATCTCAGAATCCTAAATTATATGAGACATATGATCAAATACCAGTGTACACTCTGGTCCTCGGCCATAGAATAAGTCAACAAACTCCCTCCTTTGCAGGAAATGGAACAGTTACTGGCTACAATATCTACTGGCGATTCCTTCTCCCGACACCTGCTTCATTCGGGATATGATGCGGTCGGTACTTCGGCCCACATGTCAGCAACTGGCATTACCTTGCGTCGCCATGCTTGGCTTCGTGTCTCAGGCTTTACACCAGATGTACAGCATAGAGTGGTTAATGCCCCGTTTAATGGGTTTAAACTTTTCGGACCAGGTACCCAAACACTGACAGATGATCTCCAGTCTTCAGAACAGACACTGCATATGGTACATGGCATGTACCATACATCGCAGCCATCGTATCATCCTTAATCCTCCTTTTATACTAAAAGAGGTGGAAAATACAGAGGCTCACATAGAGGCGAATTCCGAGGTCGTTCCCAGCCTTCCAGAACCAACATCTCTGCTGCCAAGGGCTCCTGCTCCCTCCCTTCGGGTGCAGCTGGTCAACCTGCCTCCCAGTGACCAACTGGGGCTTTGCCCACGCTTCCTCGATCAGGCCTTGGAAGCCGTGGGCAGTCGTTTTGCCTTTCATTTAGAGGCCTGGCAAATGATCACGTTGGACGAGTGGGTACTTCAGATTATCCAGAGGGGTCACTCTCTGGAGCTTCTTTCCATACCCCCCATACCCCCGCTCTGTCCATTAGCCACCCGGCCACATTCCCATTCTCCAAGAGGAACTTCAGGCTCTTCTAACCGAGAAGGCCGTCTACCCGGTACCCCTTGCAGAGCATCAGAAGGGGTTTTATTCCCATTTCTTCCTGGTGCCCAAATGAACTGGTGATCTCCGACCGATACTAGAACTCAGACAATTGAACCTACACATCCAGTACAAGAGGTTCCGCATGGTCACCCTAAATTCCATCATGCCAATGTTGAAATAAGGGGACTGGCTATGTGCCCTAGATATGAAGGATGCCTACCTACATATACCATCCATCCTGCCCAACACAGGTTTCTTTGTTTTCACCTGTTGGGACAACACTACCAATTTGGGGCACTTCCATTCGGCTTCTCATTTGCCCTGAAAGTGTCAACCAAGTGCCTAGCGGTAGTGGCAACTGCCCTACGACGGGACAGGCACTTCGTATTCCCATATCTGGACAACTGGCTCATCAAGGCAGAGTCCGAAACCTTTTTGCTTTCTTCCCTACAGCAACCCTAACTCTGTTCCAATCTCTAGGGATTACAGTAAATTGGCCGAAGTCCAGTCCGACCCTTAAGCAGTCGTTCCAATATGTAGGAGCAGTCCTAGACACCGTCTCTGCCAGGGTTTACTTCCCGGCCAACAGGCAAGACAAGCTTCTATATCTGGCTTCTCAGATTCAAACCTAGAAAGTAGTCACAGCCGGACATATGTTATTTCTCCTAGGATACATGGCCGCTACCATCCCTACAGTAGCATTTGCCCATCTCCACATAAGGCCAATCCAGTGGATTCTCCTGAACCAGTTGTCTCAAAGAACAGGAAATTTTGAAGACAAAATCAGAGTCACTCCCTCGTTGTGGTCCGCCCTATTATGGTGGACCCTCAGAACCAATCTGTGTCAAGGCATTCCCCTTCCAGTCCCCCTCACCCCAGAGATGTTGACCACGGATTCTTCCCTAGAAGGGTGGGGTGCACACCTGGGTCCTTACAGGACACAAGGCAAGTGGACCAGTTCTACATCTCTTCTCCGCATAAATCTCCTGGAGATGAGGGCAGTCCGCCTAGCCCTCCAGGCTTTTCTATCTCATTTATTCCCGGGACCGCTACTGATTCAATTAAACGACACCTCAGTAGTGTTTACCTCAGCAAACGAGGTACAAAGTCCCGTTCTCTGTGCAGAGAGACAATTAAGGTCTGGCAGGAGGCCATACGACAACACCTTGTACTGACAGCTGTCCATCTACAAGAACGCTATAATCTCCTGGGCGACCTCCTCAGTCGCCAGTCATCCACACACGAATGGACACTTCATCACAAAGTGCTTCAGAAAATCTTTCATATGTGGGAGACCCCCTCAACTGGATCTGTTTGTCTCCCCAGTCAATCACCGCCTCCCCAGATACTATTCCACTATCCCAAACAAAAAGGAACGATCTGTAGATGCCCTCTCCCACTCATGGACAGGACTCTTCTTATATGCCCCCCCATCCCTCTCCTGCAACGGACTCTATTGAAATTACAACTCAAACCTGCCACCGTGATTCTTATAGCCCCTCTGTGGTCTCGGCAGGTGTGGTTCCCACTGCTTCAGCAGTTCTCAGTGGAGGAGCCAGACCCGTTACCAGTAAGACCAGATCTCTTGATTCAGAATCGGGGGCCCCTTCTACATCCCAACCTGAAATCACTACACCTACACGCTTGGCTCCGGAGGATGCTTTCATAGCATATCTCCAAGTGTCCTCCCCTTTGGCCAATATTCTACTGCCTCACGTAAACCAGCGACCAGGGAAACTTGTAATGCCAAATGGAAACGCTTTTCCATTTGAGCTGCCTCCCAGTCATTGGATCCTTATTCTTGTCCACTGACGAAAGTCTTGAATTATCTGGCCTCGATTGCCAAGGCAGGCTTAAGCTATTCCTCTATCAAAGTCCATTTGGCCTTCCATGAACCTCTTGATGGTTGATTACTGTATCAACATCATCTAGCCAATATGTTTTTAAGAGGAATGTTACATAATAAGCCACATATCATACGACCCACTCCTCTGTGGGATCTCAATTTTCTAATAGAGAAATTAACTCTTGAACCCTTTGAACCTGCAGCCACTTGTGACCTCAGTTTTCTTTCTTAGAAAACACTATTCTTAGTGGCTGTCACGTTCGGCTCAGAGTATTTCCGAGCTTCGTGCCCTCATGTGTAAAGAACCTTACTTAATTTTTCCCAAAGACAGAGTGGCACTTCATACCAACCCTTCCTTCCTACCTAGAGTAGTGTCCAAACACTTCTTAAATCAATCCTTGGAAGTTACCAGTATATTACCCTGAACACTCCAGTCAAGGTGAATACTTTCTACATACTCTAGATGTCCATTGTATATTATGATACTATACTAATCGAACTAAATAGATTAAGAAGGCCTCTCAACTTTTTGTCACCTTCACCTCAAACAGGGAAGGTCTCCCAGTCACTAAACGGACCCTTTCCAATTGGCTAGCACACTGTATCACATTTTGTTACACAGAATACAACAAGCCATTACCAGGCCCTCTCCAAGCCCATTCAACCAGAGCTATGGCCACCACAGCATCCTGCTTTAAAGGGGCCTCTATCACAGATATCTGCAGTGCAGCTACATGGTCCATAATTCATACTTTCATGAAACATTACAATTTAGACGCTGCTTCACGCCGTAGGACGGCCTTTTGCTGAGCTGTCCTACAAGGCCTTCAGTCATAATGACCACCTTTCTTGGTTTACTGCTTGGGATTCATCGCGAGTGTATTACCTGCTGCAAGAGACCACTCAGTGGAATATAGTACAGTTACATAAGGACTTACCGTAACAGTAGATCTTTGAGGAGTGTCTCTTGCAGCAGGTATGATCCCACCCTCCGTCCCCCTCCTTCTCTAGGAGAACAAATTCTGGTCCAGTGACTTATGAGTTGGGATACCTATAGTACCTTGGCTTCCCCTCGGTCCTCGCTTAGTGAGCTGAATTCAACGGGGGAACTGAGGATGCCAGGGATCGCCCACACTTATATAGGAAACAGAAAGGTGATGTCGTGTGCGTGGCCCCTGGAAAAGACTGCTAGAAGAGCTGCCGTGTACCACAGCGACCTCTGGCAACGACCCAAGTGTATTACCTGCTGCAAGAGACACTCCTCAAAGATCTACTGTTACAGTAAGTTCTTACGTAACTGTACTTTTTTGGACAGATGCCTCTTTCCTAGGTTTGGGAGGATACCTGGAAAGGAGCGAGTGGGATTTAGTCCCAGAAGAGTATATGGAACACACAAACCTTTCTGAACCAGTGTCTACACTTCCCTCCCTGAAATCCTTTTCTTCTGTGGTGAAGAATCAAATGGTTCAGATAAGGACAAACAATAAAACTACAGTATATCAAAAAACAAACATGGAGGAGCAAGATCCTCGAAACTCTCTAGAGGTGATGAAAATGAGTGGCTTGGCACACAGTCTGAATACAGAGATCTGTTCAGTACATCTAGCTGGAAAAGAGAACACACTAGCAGACAGATTAAGCAGAACGGTTCACGTGACCTATGAATTGACTCTGAACCAGAGTATTTCCTAATGGTTCTGTACAGACAGGAAGTGCCAAAGGTAGATATGTTTGCATCATGGGACAACAAAAAGCTGCCTCTCTTCTGTTGCAGACCACCATCCATGGGAACTGTCCCACAGGATCGACTCACTCTCTTGTGGAGAATTACATTTCTTTATGCTTTTTCCCCAGTTCTAGGTACTCCTGAGAATAAGAGAGAGTGAAACAATGATCCTGATGGCCCTGGACTTTGCCAGACAGTCATAGTGCTCTCTGTTTCTGCATCTTGTTAAAGATAAACAACTAGATCTTACCATGAGACAGGATCTCCAAACATTATCCAAAGGCAAAGTGGTTAATCCAGACTTAAAAGCATTTCATCTGAGAGCATTGTACTTAGAGTTTGAATTTCTGATTTAAACATCTAAGAACAGGTCCTAGAAATTCTAAAAGTAGCCAGAAAACCAGCAACAACAAAAACATGTGAGTTTAAGTACCAAGATTCACTTTGTGTTGTCGTGTACCCCTGATAAAGCAGATATTGCCCAGATCTTAAGAGTACCTGGTATATTTGAAGATGCAAGTCTTAAGTAGGTTAGTCCCAGAGGACTGGAAAAGGGCTACAGTGGTGCCACCGCACAAGAGCGGGAGCAGGGATGAGGCTGGAAACTACCGTCCAGTCAGCCTCACCTCGATAGTGGGTAAGATGACGGAATCCCTTCTAAAAGAGCAAATTCTGATTTTTCTAGAAGTGAGAGGGCAGGTGGACCCAAAGCAACATGGCTTTACTGCAGGAAGGTCCTGCCAAACAAACCTAGTGGAATTCTTTGACAGGGTCACTAAAATAGTGGACGGGGGGGTAGTCAATGTGGTCTGTCTCGACTTCAACAAGGCCTTTGACTCGGTCCTCCACAGAAGATTGATTAGCAAACTCGAGCACATGGGAGTGGACCACAAAATAATACCCTGGGTGAGAAGCTGGCTAAATGGCAGAATGCAGAGTGTGTTAGTCAGTGGAGCATTGTCTGGGGAAGGGATGGTGACAAGTGGGGTTCCACATGGGTCACTGCTGGGACCAGTCTTGTTCAGTGTGTATATCAGTGACATTGCTGATAGTTTGGAAGGAAAGGCGTGTCTGTTCGCAGACAACACCAAGCTTTGCGGTAGCATGGATTCACCAGAGGGGTTGCAAAAATTGAAAAAGGACCTATTAAGATTGGAAAGATGGTCACAAGACTGACAGCTGAAGTTTAACGCGAGAAAGTGCAAGGTGATACTTATGGGAAAGAAGAACCCAGGGGCGGAGTACCATCTGGGAGGGGAGAAGCTAACAGCTACAAAGCAGGAGCACTACCTGGGAGTCATCATCTCTGATGACTTAAAGATAGGGAAGTAATGCGAGAAGGTGGCACAGAAGGTGAGTGGCCTGCTGGGTTGTATAGGGAGAGGCATCACTAGCAGGAGGTGTGAGGTGATAATGCCACTGTATAGGTCCCTGGTGAGGCCCCACCTGGAGTATTGTGTCCAATTCTGGAGGCCCACCTCAAAAAGGACATCGATAGGTTGGAGGCAGTGCAGAGAAGGGCAACTAAGATGATTCATGGCCTACACCATAAGACGTACGGTGAAAGACTGAGGGAACTAAACCTCTTCTCCTTGGAAAGGGGTGGGGGAGACATGACTGAGACCTTCAAGTATTTAAAGGGTATCAACAAGGTACAATCACGGGACCACTTCCAGATTAGCAGTTGCAGTAAGACAAGAGGGCATGGCATGCGACCGGGAGTGGGGTAGTAGGTTTCGAGATAATAGTAGAAAGTTCTTTTTACCGAAAGAGTGGTGGACCCATGGAACAGACTGCTTCAGGGGGTGGTGGAGGCAAAGATGGTCAAGCAGTTGAAATCGGCATGGGACCGACATTGTCAGTAAGTTAACAAGCGATTCCAAGTTGGGGGGTTAGGAAAAAACATGGGCAGACTAGATGGACCTTGTGGTCCCCATCTGCCAGAACATTCTATGTATCTATGTTAAGGTCTTCCTCACTTAAAGTGCATTTGGCTGCTATTTCAGCTTATAAAGCGTCCACAGCCACAGAATCTCTAGAAAGTAACCCAATTTTCAAAAGATTCGCCAAAGGTTTAAATCTTTTGAGCCTTCTTAGCAGAGAAACAGTGCCACAATGGGATTTGAATCTGATTTTAACACAGCTGATGAACCCATCCTTTGAACCTGTGCAATCCTCCGACCTTAAATAACCTGACTTGGGAAAACATTGTTCTTGGCAGCAATCACCTGTACTAGAAGGATTAGTGAACTGCAAGAATTAAATGTAGACCCAAGTTATTTTGTCTTCCTTATAGAGAAAGTAATCCTAAGGACAAACATATTGCTGCCTGAGGTAGTTTCAAGGTTCCATATTAACCAGTCTGTAATACTGCCTATGTTTATTTTTTTTCCCTAGGCCATGTACTAATGCTGGGGGAAAAAGGCTCCACTCCTTGGATGTGAAAGAGCCTTGAGCTTCTATAAACGAAGACCGAGCAGATCAGAGGTAACAGTAACCAGTTATTTGTTCCCTAAGGGGAGGTAAAGAAAGGGCACCCCAGCTGCAAACAAAATGATCTCAAAATGGATAGCCTTTTCTGTCTGGTAAGGTGCCAACAGTAAGGATAAGAGCACATTCTGCAAAGATAACTACAGCACCAGTAGCAGCTGCAAGGGATGTTCACCTATTAGTGGTTATAAGGCAGGTACTTGGGCTTTCTCACTGTTATATTGATGTACAAGCTTGAAGGGATTCTGGATTTGAAGCTCTTGTTTTTCACAACCTGGAAGAATCGTGCATCAAATTTATGTTAGAAGAAAAAGTTACTCACCTTTGTAACTATGTTTCTTCTAAGAGAAAGTGATGCAGATTACTAACCCTTCTCTACCTCACCTTTCTAGGATAGTTCATAGGTCTTAAGTACACAATGAAACTGTTGTGTATGCATTTGTGATAGCTTTTAAATAATTGTTTATGTTTTTTGTTAGGCCAAAATGTTTTGCTAGTAGAAATAATTAAAACAATTTTAACTACAGTAACTGTAAGCTAATTTTTTGGTCATAGCTCCTGCATCTTCAGCTAAAGATCTGCTGTTCAAACAACATGAAGTCTTGCTGTATTCTGACATATGCAGTTAGGTCCTGCCTTTCAACGGCCTGGAGAACAAAGAGTTAAACGTTCCATGGCCAGCATGGAATGTTCACCACGAGCTCGGTTGAAGCCCCTGTCTGCTGCTGTTTAAACTGCAACCGTCAGATTCTTTACTCCGCCTCACTGAACAGTCGCTCTGGAGATTTCTTCTGCTGCTCGGTTCAAAAAGTCGGTTGAAGTGTAGGTTTTTGGTCGATTTCTACCGAATTGCTGTTACCGCTTAGTCGGTTCAAGTCTCTGTCTGTGGTACCGTGAGTACTAGATAGGTTTTTTGTTTTGTTTCTGTGTGGAACTTGTAAATTGTGGATCAGTTTGGCTTGAACCGATCAGTCTGAGGTAAAAAGCTTGTGCTTACTTTAGAGTGTGGTAACGGTCCGTATTGGTTCTAAAAAACAGATTTAATTACGTTTTTTCCAAGACCCGTGGCACGGTCAGGAACCGATAGGAGAGTCTTGCCTGATGGATTGCTGAAAAAGGTAAGTTTTGGATAGGATTGGCCATGTCTGAGCAAGAAAAAAAAAAAACGGGCCCACTGGTTTCAACACTGCAGGTGTGTGGGGAAGTCTTTGCCAAGGCTGATCCCCACACCACCTGTGTTTATTGTCTGGGGTTTGACCACCTCGATTCAGGCTGCCAAATTTGCAAGAATTTTCCCAAATCTACCCTGGAAAAGAGATTAGATAGACTGAGAGAAAGGGAGGCCGAGAAGTCCGCTGACCCGGATGGCCAGCCCGGTTCGGTTCCGACCAAACCAGAAGGAGTGCCCTCTGACCAGGGCAATACTTCTTCGGGCAAAAGGAGAGCCGATTCTGAGGAGTCTGTTCCGGTTAAGAGAAAGAGAAAAGATAAATCGGTTCGGACCCAGAAATTCATACTCCGACCGCCAATGAGATAGCCAAGGCGATAAGGATTGTGCAATCGCTTAGTTTGGTTCCGACCGAACCGGCACCATCTGGCAGGGGCTCGGTTGGTCGGTTCCCCGGTTCCGGATTATACTTTGGAAGAATTTTATGAACTGGAGGAGGAGGAGGAAGAGTATGAGGATGATTATGGTGATTATGAAAGTCTGGATGTGCCTATTGACCCGGACATCTCCCCAGACAGACCTTCAGGTGTTTCTCCTCCTAGGCTTTCTGAGTCCCCTTCACACTATATGTTTTACAAAAAAGTGGCTGAGACCCTCCAGCTTCCTGTGGAGGAAGCAGTAGAGGATCAGGAAGAGCCTGATTATGTTGAGATGATGGACATCCCGGAGTCCAGGAGGCTGTCTATTCCCCTCCACAAATCCTTTGGGAAACAGACACATAAAATTCTTAAGTCTCCTAATTCTATACCTCCTGTGGACAGACGAATGGACAAGAGGTACACTCTCTCAGGCTCAGACACGGAGTTCCTTTTCCAGCAATGCAGCCATGTTGGTGTGGTGCAGGCTGCTGCCTGTGATAAGGCAAATATTCCCTTGGCATCACACCCCCCTGACAAGGACTCTAGGAAGATTGGTGCTATGGCAAAGAAACAATACATGGCAGCATCTTTGGGACTCAGGCAGGCTAACTATTTGGCCTAAAGAGCCAGATACCAGAAGTCCAGGTGGGACACTGTGCTGGCTGTGACTAAACAGGCCCCTGACCAGCTTGCTAGGGAGCTGGAGCAGGTGGCTGCAGATGGGATTGAGGCATCGAAAGTACAGTTTCATGCTGCTGTGGACTCCAATGATGTTTCATCAAAAGTCATGGCTACATCTGTGGCTCTTCGGAGGATGGCTTGGCTCAGATGTACTAGCCTCTCACAGGATACCCAGGCTAAGGCCATGGATTTTCCTGTACTTGGTAATTCTCTGTTTGGGTAGCAGACAGAGAACTACATGAAAAAGATGGATGAGTACAGGACCACTTACAGGAGTGCTCAGGCCAAAGAAAGGCAAGCAGCTCCTCAAAGGCAGCAGTCCAGGGGCAGGGGCAGGCCTTTCCAAAGGCCTTTTTACCAAGCTCAGGCCTCCTCTTCTTCCTTTTCACAGTGGGGGTTCTTTAGAGGGAGAGGCAGAAGGGGAATGAGCAGGCCTGCATCCACCCCTCAGCCTAAAGCCCCTGCCAAGCAGACACCCTGTTGGGTCTGCCCAGGCCGATTCTCCCATACCAGTAGGGGGCAGACTGGCTTACTTTGTCCAGGACTGGAAGTCTCTTACATCAGACAAGTGGGTCCTGGAAGTAGTAAGCCAGGGACTGGTTCTCAGCTCCAAAAAATTCCCCAAGATGAGAACCAGATCCTTTCCACCTGCAAATCTCTGAGACCCTTGCCCTAGAGGCAGAGGTTTCTTCTCTCCTAGCTATTGAGAGGGTTCCACCTACACAAGGGCAAAGGATTGTACTCCAGGTACTTCCTAACCCCCAAAAAGACAGGAGAATGGCGGCCCATCCTGGACCTAAGATATCTGAACAAACACCTTTTGAAGCCAAAGTTCAAAATGGTAACTCTGGAAATTATCCTTCCGTCTCTAAGGCCAGGGGACTGGCTAGCCTCCCTGGACCTCAAAGATGCCTACTTTCACATTCCCATCAGGTGCTCCCACAGAAAGTACCTCAGGTTCGAGTTGCTCTCAGGCCACTATCAGTTCAGAGCAATGCCTTTGGCCTAACCTCAGCCCCAAGGGTTTTCACAAAGTGCCTGGCAGTAGTAGTTGCTTTCTTAAGAAGAAAAAAGATCTCCATCTTCCCATACTTGGACGACTGGCTCATAGTAGGTCAGTCTCCAGACCAAGTCAAGTCACATCTGCAAGTGACCCAGCAAGTGCTCACTTCCTTAGGATTCCTTCTCAACCTTCCAAAGTCAGTTCTCGAACCAGTACAGCTCCTCACCTTCCTAGGTGCAGAACTGGATACAGTAAAGGCAAGAGCCTTCCTTCCCCTGGAAAGGGCAAGAAACCTTATGGAACTGGCCTCTTCATTCACCCCTCAGGTGTCTCGACCTGCAAGGCATTTCCTTCAGCTTCTGGACCACATGGCAGCTTCCACAGCAGTGGTCCAAGGGGAAAGATTCCAGATGAGGGACATTCTGTTCCACTTAAGAGCCTTCTGGTCCCAAAGAAAGGATTCACTTACCAAGCTAATCCCAGTTACTCAAACCCAGGATCAAGACAATTTGAGACAAGGAGTTCCATTTGTCACCCAGTCTCATTCAGTGATACTCACCACAGATGCTTCCCTGCTGGGCTGGGGAGCCCATTTGGGGGATCTTACCACCCAAGGACTGTGGTTACCTCAGGAATCTCTGCTTCACATCAGTCTCTTGGAACTCAGAGCAGTGTTTCTGGCACTGCAAGCTTTTTCCAAATCTGTACAGAACAAGGTGGTTCAGGTCAGAACAGACAGCACTACCACCATGTGGTACATCAGCAAGCAAGGAGGCACTCGGACTACAGCCTTGTGCACAGAAGCAATGAAGTTGTGGTCCCTGGCCTATTCCCTGCAAACCTCTCTGATAGCAGTTCACCTCCCAGGGAAGGACAATGTCCTAGCAGATGCACTGAGCAGAATATCCCAGGGCCATCACGAATGGGCCCTAGATCCTCTAGTTTTGAAAGTGATTTTCTCGAGATGGGGCACACCAGAGATAGATCTTTTTGCAGCCCCAGACAATCACCAACTTCCTCTCTTTTGTTGAAGACCCCCAGTCTTGGGCTCAGTCCCCTGTATGCTCTGATTCTAAACTGGGAAGGGAAATTTCTGTATGCTTTTCCCCCCTTCCCTCTCCTGTTCAAAGTGTTAGTCAAGATAAGGTCACAACCTTGCAAAGTGATTCTGATTGCTCCAGACTGGGCCAGGCAGCCATGGTATCCCTTGTTACTGTCCCTAGCAGTCCATCTTCCCCCTGTCTCTTCCCAGGAATTACAACCTGTTGACATCCTCTCGGGAGGATTTGGTACCTGAATCTTCAGTCTCTCAATCTCAAGGCGTGGCTCTTGAAGAGTTAGAGTTTGCAGATCTGCATCTTTCCCAAGGGGTTCTGGATATCCTTAAGGCTTCTCGAAAGCTTTCCTCCAGGACGACTTACAACTCCAAATGGAAGAGATTTCAGCATTTGGTGTTCTAAGAAGAATATTTCTCCAGACTCTGCTGAATTGCCTACAGTGCTGGACTATATGGTCCATCTTAACAACCTAGGCCTCAGACCAGCTACCCTTAAAGTACACTTGGCAGCTGTTTCTGCTTTCTTGTTGGTAGGCAAGCCTTCCTCTCTATCATCCCATCCTGTATTTTGTAAGTTTTTCAATATATTGCTTCTCACCAATCCCCCCTTTAGGGATCCTGCTCCTGCTTGGGACCTTAATGTTTGCATTGCTCAGCTTATGCAGCCTCCCTTTGAGCCTTTGTTCTCAGCAGAGCTTAAGTACTTGACTTGGGAAACTGTGTTTTTGGTAGCCATTACTTCTGCCAGGCGTATCAGTGAATTGCAAGCCCTGTCAGTGGAATCTGATTTCATCTCTTTACATAGAGATAAAGTGGTCCTTAGAACTAACAGAAAGTTCTTACCTAAAGTGGTTTCAGATTTCCACCTTAACCAGTCTGTTTCTCTCCCTGTTTTCTTCACTGACCATTCCTCCTCGGGAGAGAGGAGGCTACACAGCTTGGATGTTAAAAGAGCCCTTAGCTACTACATAGAGCATACCCAGAGTCACAGGTTTGAATCCCTCCAGTTGTTCCTTACGTATGGAGAAGTTGGTAAGGGCAAACCTGCCACTAAGAGATCTACTGCCAGGTGGATTGTTTCTTGTATACAATTCTGCTATGAAAAACTGGGTAGAACTCCACCCTCAGGCCTGAGGGCTCATTCCATTAGAGGTACAGCTGCTTCCCTGGCTGCTGCCAGGGATATTCCTCTGTTAGAAATTTGTCAAGCAGCCACCTGGAAAACAGTCCATACTTTCACCAAGCATTACTCTCTGGATATCCAGGCTAGGAGTGATGCTCGGTTTGGCACAGCAGTACTTCAGAGCCTGTTTCCAAAGTAGGTTCTGTCCCTCCTCCATGTGCAGACTACTGCTTGGTAGTCTGCATATGTCAGAATACAGCAAGACTTCATGTTGTTTGAAGAAAAAAATTACTCACCTTAGTAATGTTGTTTCTTCGAATGGAGTCTTGCTGTATTCTCAACCCCATACTCCCTCTCAGAACCTAGATTTTGGGATGTGGGTGGGCAGGAGCAGTGTTGGCACCCTAGGGGTGTCCTTTTTTCACCCTCTTTTGGTTTGGGTGAGAGGTTGTGTTTTGGATGTGTTTTGTTTTTGGGTTTCCTGACTTGAGCCTTCCTTTTGAAACCAAAAAACCTTTTAAATAGATATAGTTGCCAGTTGGCTAGTAAGAATTTTACAATTTCCACACAGAACATCTAGTGAGTCTTTGCTCGTAAAGATCTGATAGTTGCAGTTTAAACAACAGCAGACAGGGGCTTCAGCCGAGCTTGTGGTGAACATTCCATGCTGGCCATGGAAAGTTTAACTCTTTGTTCTCTGGGGCAGTTGAAAGGCAGGACCTAACTGCATATCTCAGAATACAGCAAGACTCCATTAGAAGAAACAACATTACTAAGGTGAGTAATTTTTTCTTGTGGAGCCAGGTGCCTTGTGACCAGCACTCTTTTAAAGTTTTCTTTTATTATTTTGTTAACACGTTATGTTCTGGGGCTTCTTTAAGGTGCGGGGTGACTGCTGTTAGTAAGAATCAGCATCACATTCCTTAGAAGAAACATAGTTACAAAACTGAACTTTTTCTTCTAACCCCAGGAATCTCTCACTTGGTATTTACACACTCTGCATCTAGCTCCTGGAAACAGATGACCCAAAGATGAAACCTGTTCTAATTATGGAATTCAGAATCTTGGTTCAGACTGTGAAGCCACACTTCACTCTGGCAGTTGGTTAGATTTGATCTTCCTGGGCCCTGTCCTTCACCATTGATTCACACTGCTGGGTTCTCAATAGGAGGTGCCCAGAAGCTGCGGGAGCCAAAAATCTTTAGAGAGACTGGCGCCAGGGTAGGAACATGCACGACACCACAAGAGTGGCTTGTGCTACGTAGCCTGTCTCAGCAACAGCCCTCAACCACCTCAGTTCTTTTTTCCCCCACTGTCGAGTGCGCTTCAGTGACAACGCTCGCCTGCTGGGAGTCGGTTCTTCACGTCTGTATGACAACAGCATTCAGTTTGACTAGTTTTATTATTTAGCTGAAGTTTATTTTTGTCAGTTAAAAAGTATTTCCTTTTTTTAAGTTTTGCTTAACCGTACAGAACAACGGCCTATGACCATGGATGTTGACTGTAGGGACTCTTTGAATTCCACTGTGGCAGCAGGGCCGTGTCCGGTCCACCTCCTTCTCCGGAAGAGGGTTCTGGCGATGGACGGTCCTGTATTCGGGAGGGAGGACAATCCTCCCACAAACACAAAAAAGAAGCGGTCCTGTTCTTGATCTAGGTCAGGCACCCAGCACCGCTGGACCTCAGATTCTTCCTCTTCCCATCAGGGGGAGGAAGAATCAGTACCGCTCAAGGTCACCCTCTGGTACGTCTGCCAAGAGGCCTTCCAGGTTTGTGAGCCGGAGGCCTTTACTGGCATAGTCTGTTTCTGATGGCTTCTGTACGTGGACTTTCCAAGTCTCTGGCCCGGAGCCCCTCTCTGTCCTCTTGTGGGGACTGCGGTGGGCAGTTTCACCACTGGGCAGCTCTTATGGAGCAGTGGGTACAGCGTCTGGCTCGTTTGCCTCTTCCAGAGGGTCTGGTCCTGTGGCATTCAAACCAGGTAGAGCATTTGGCTCTGTCAGCTGATTCTGATCCCTTGCTGATGACTGCACCGGTTTCACTTGCCATGGCCCCATGTGGTATCTTTCTGTAGGATCTAGCTTAGGTACCTTCTCCGGTCACTTCAGTGCCAGTTGGACCCTCTGGAACGGTGTCTGGCTGAGTGCCGGGGTCTGGCCTTTCGGGGTCTATTCCAGCACCGCATCTGGCGGCACCTAAAGCTTTGCCTTCTTTGGGGTCTTCAACAGCTCCACCTCCAGTGCTGGCTCCCTTCGTGACCGGTGCTGGCTCGTTTGGGCTAGTGCCAGTTCTGGTGCCGTGACCCCTCCGGTGCTAGTGTCTCCTGTTTATCCAGTTCCTTGACCGAAACCAGGTGTTTCTGGGTCCACCCCGTTTCCAGCTTCTCTTTCCGAAGACTAGTTGGAAGAGGATGAGTCTGACCTCGACTTCATTCTTTCACAGTGCAGGATGATGACACTTTTTACAGTCTGGAGAACCAAGCTCCAGTTCCTGCTCCGTTCCCTCAGGAGGATCTATCCTTTCAAACCCTTCTGAGAAACATGCAGGGAACCCTCGCTCTAGAGACTTCTGCTCCTGATCCAGGTAAGCGGTTATGTCTGATATGGCTTCATGTTCCTAACATTCCTATTAACCTCACATCTCCAGTTCCTCCAGCTTTTGAAACTCTTTCAGAGGCGGTGTGGGTGAGGCCTGCTTCCATTCCTTCTGTCTCTAAACAATTGGACCATAAGTATATTCCACCCAAGGATAGACCTATTTTGGCTTCCCAGCTTACTGCAGATAAAATTATTATCCTTGCTGAAAATGACAAGGCTGTTCTCCCTTGGGAGGTTGTAGCTCGGCCTATCAATAAGGAACCTTGAAAGACTGACACCATGAGAAAGAGGGCTTTCGTAGCAGCCACTTTAAATAGGCAAACAGCCAGTTGTCAAGGACATTTCTCTCAGTATGAATATGTCCTTTAGACCTCCCTTAAGTCTCCTGCAGAGTTCTTGCTAGAGTCTGACACTAAACAAAATACTCTACAGCCTGTCACTCATGGTAAAGAATCTAACAGTCATCAACTGAAGGCAGCCATGGATGCATATGACACTGCCTCCCGTTCTGCCACTGCTAGAATCTGCATGAGGAGACATTCCTGGCTTCGGACTTCAGGGTTTTCCTCTGACACACAGCAGCAAGTCATGAATGTCTCCTTCAGTGGCACTTACTTGTTCAGCCAGCAAGTAGAACAGTCTCTCGAGGCCTCTCAGACTAGGACAGCCATCAAATCCGCTAGACCAGCCCCTTGACATCCACAAAGAGGGAAGGGCAGTAAGTTCTTTAGCAGCAGGCATACCTTTTGTGGAAGTGGCAGAGGAGCCCAAAGCAAGCACCAGTCTCCTCAACAACAAAAGGAAACGCAACCGAAAGCACAGGTTCGGAAAGCGCCCAGTGCCACCCTCTGAAGCTCTGTCCCTGGCTCTGCCTCAGCTGCCTGAGGCAGACCTCTTCTGCCCAGTGGGGGGGGGACGACATCTGACTTAGTTTTACTGTCAGTGGAAGTCCATCACTGCAGACAAATGAGTTTTGCTGATCATCCAAGAGGGTTATTTGCTGAACTTTTCAAAAATCCCTCGGACAATCCTCCCAAAAGGCAGCATACTCTGTCCGCTGTCATGTCAGGCCTTCTCAGCATGGAGCTAGTGGACTTTCTGAAGAACAAGGCAGTGGAAGTAGTGCCTCTCGCAGAATGCAATACAGGCTTCTACTCCCATTACTTTCTCGTCCCAGAGAAGACTGGGGGCATGCATCCCATTCTCAACCTCAAGAAAACTAAACAAGTTTCTGTATTATGAGTAGTTCAAGATGGTTTCCCTGGGAACCCTTCTGCCACTTCTCAAGCCCCAAGACTTGGTAGCATCCCTGGACATGCAAGACGCGTATCAGCACATCCCGGTACACCCCAACCACCACAAGTTCCTACACTTTGTGGCTCTGGGTCAGCACTGCCAATTCAGAATAATGCCTTTTGGGCTCTCCACAGCACCTAGAGTCTTTACAAAGTGCTTCTCAGTTCTTGCAGCGCACCTCAGAAAGCTCGGGCTACAGGTTTTCCCTTACCTGGACAACTGGCTCTTGGCGAGCCCATCCAGACAGAGCACAGAAGATGCAGTGCTCACAGCATCTTGGTTACTAACCTCTTTGAGGGTCCTGCTGAATCTAGAGACATTGTAGATCCAACCTGCACAGCAGCTCCTCTTCATAGGAGCCTTCTTGGACACTACCAGGGCTAGGGCATTCCTTTTGGAAGACAGGAGGAAAGCCGTCGTTCAGATGGCACACCTCATCATGGAGAACCCATCCATGCGGGCTGTCTCTATGCAGCGGCTGTTAGGCCTCATGGCCTCCTCAGTCTTCACAGTGCCTCCGGCAAGACTGCACACGAGGACAACGCAGTGGATGCTAAGCACACAGTGGTGTCCTATAACGCTTCCCCAATCTTACCACATCAAAGTGATGAAGCCACTGCTTCGATCTCATGTGGTGGACACAGGAGGACAAACTTTTTCAAGGTCTCCCCTTTTTGCCACTAGACTCGCAGAAAACCCTTACCACAGACGCATCTCTCCTGGGGTGGGGAGACCACTGTCAGGGTCACCACATGCAGGGAGCTTGGACTTGGATGGAATCACATCTTCACATCAATGTGTTGTAGATGAGAGCAGTCCTTTACACCCTTCGAGCCTTGGTGGAGTTTGTCCATCACAAGGTAATTTTCCTTCAGATAGGGCACACTCTTACCCTCTTTGCAGAGAAGCAATGAGGGTGTGGGAGTGGTGTCTGGAGCATGATGCTCTTATCCAAGCAGTTTACCTGCCAGGGACACAGAACAATCTGGCAGACCAGCTCAGTCGGACAGAAGCAGATCCTCACAAATGGTCATTAGCTGCAGTCATCATACAGTCTGTCTTCGACAAGTGGGGAACTCCAGAGCTGGACCTTTATGCATCCCCACTCAGTGCAAACTGCCTCAATTCTGCTCCAGAAATCCAGAACCTGCCATTTTTTGTCAGGATGCATTCAGGCTGCAGTGGACAAATTGCTTTCTGTACGCATTTCCTCCTCTTCCACTGTTTCAGATGGTGCTGCTCGGGCTCGTGGCGCATGGGGGCGAGATGATGCTCACTGCACCATATTGGCCTCAGCAGATTTGGTTTCCTTTAATCAACAGGTTGTCAGTGGTCCTTCCAAGGTCTCTACCTCTACGGATGGACCTTCTGACACAGGGGTCCCTGGTCCATCCCAATTTATGCTTCCTTCTTCACACCTGACTTTTGAGGAAATAGAAGTGAGCAGATTTAAGATCTCTCAGAGGGTATCTGAGATTCTCTTGGCTGCTCGTGAACCTTCTACCAGAAAGACTTGCACAGCCAAATGGAACCATTTCTCTGAATGGTGCATCAGATCCCATTTGGATCCATCCCACTGTCCACCAGACATGGTTTTAGAGTACTTATTGGACCTTTCCGATGCTGGATTTCAATACTTCTCTGTCAAGGTTCATCCATGTGCTGTTTCTGCCTACCACGAGCCAGTCCACAACCTTATTCTGGCTCGGCTGCATCTCTTCAAGAAGTTTTTGAAGGGTATCCTGCACAGTAGACCCCCAGTGAAAAAAACAGTAGCCCCCTGGGATATTAACCTTGTGTTGGACATGGTCACTCATAAGCCCTTTGAGCCCCTGGCTACGTGTGACCTCAGTTTTCTCACTTGGAAAACCACTTTTTGGTGACTTATCACCTCTGCCTCTAGGGTCTCTGAGATATCATGCTTTGGTCACAGACTCTGTACACCGTCTTCCATAAAGACAAGGTGGTTCTCCGTACACACCTTCAAGTTACAAACATACGAAATTGCCTGCAGAAAAAGGCCCACAGGTCTATCAAGTCTGCCCGATTGTGCAGCTCTTAGTTTCATATCACTATAGCAGCCCCACCCTCACCCAGAACCCTCCCTTTCTCCTCCTCTTTCCTGGTCCCCCCCCCTTTGAGTTCTTGTCTGTACTAACCCTGCCCTTGACTTGATCCCAACCCTGCTTAAAGCTATCCACTGTCCTTTGAGCAATTAACTCCTCCACCAGTGTATTTCAACCTGCCACCACTCTCTCTGTGAAGTAGTGCCTCCTCATCTCCCTCCTAAACCTTCTTCTTTCCAACTTCAGACTGTGCCCCCTAGTGACCCTTACCCCCTTTAAGCAGAACACTCCTCCCTCCCTGACTTCGTTTATGTCTTTCAAGTACTTAAAGGTCTCTATCATATTCCCTCTTTCTCGTCAGTCTTCCAGCGAGTACACGTTGAACTCATTCAATCTTTCCTTGTATGGCAACTCCTCTAGTCTGATTATCATTTTAGTAGCCCTATGCTGCACTCCCTCTAGTAATCTCCCATCCTTTTTGAGGTATGGGCACCAGTACTGTACACAGTACTCCGGGTGTGGCCTCACCAGTGATCTATACAATGGCAGGATGACCTCCCCCTTTCTAGAGGTGATCCCTCTGGCAATGCACCCCAGCATCCTGTTTTCCCTTGCTGCCGTCCTCGTACACTGTGCTGATACCGCCATGTCCATTTTAACTATTACCCCCATCCACAGTATGGCCTTCATCCACCTCCCTAGTGACCCAGTCGAAGAAGTCGATCAGGTTAGTTTGGCAAGATATTCCCGTGACAAACCCATGCTGTCTCTCATCCTGCAGACATTGCTGTCGAGAAAGGTTATCAGTCTCTCCTTCAGAATGGTCTCCCATCAACTTCCCCACTATGGAAGTCAAGCTCACCGGTCTGTAGTTGCCCGGTTGGTCCTTGGGTCCACTGTTGTGAAGGGGCACCACGTGAGCCATCCTCTAGTCCCTGGGTACATTCCCTGTCTCCAAGGAGGTGTTGAACAAGTCCGTCTAGAGGGCCTGCCAACACCTCTGCTAGTTCCTTCAGGACCCTTGGGTGTACACCATTCGGTCCTGGTGCCTTGTCCACCCACAAGATTTTAAGGCCCTTCAGAACTCTATTCTCTTGGATGACCCCATCGGTTATCTCTGCCCCACTCCACCCTTTCCCCCTTTCCCCTTTGGTATTGGGCCATCCCTTTCTTTCATGAACACAGAGCAGAAATACGCATTGAGTGCCTCTGCCTGATCTTCCCCTTGTTCCTCCCATGCCCCCCTTGATTCTAACAGTGTCATCCCTACAACTGCTCTTCTCCCTTATGTATTTGAAGAACCCCTTTTCCCCCTTTCTGATCCCCTGAGCCAACTTCATCTCCTTTGCTGCCTTGGCTGCCCTGACTGACCTGGTCACCTCCCTAGATGCCTTTGTGAACACCTCTCTATCCTCATGCCCCGAGTTTTTGAACTTAGTGAAGGCCAGTCTTTTTTTCTCTCACCTTCCCCTCCACTTCCTTGCTGAGCCAGCTAGGTTTTTTTTTTGACCTGGACTGCTTACTCTTGAGATTTGGCACACATGTTCATGGCCTCATTTAGCCCCTTCCTAATGATTGACCACTTCTGTTCAGCATCCATCCCTGGATTAATTTTAGCTAAATACCCTCTAGGATGCTGCCCATTCTGGCAAAATCTACCTTCTTGAAATCCCAGCACTCTTGTCCTGGTCTTCGCCGACTCCCTCCCTCCCTCCCTGTGTTGAGGAGGAACCACACTGAGCGGTGATCGCTTCCTGCTAGAGGGTCCTGTACTACCACATCCTGGACTTGATCCCCATTTGTTAGTACCAAGTCCAGTATGTTCCCGTCCCTAGTAGGATCCGTCACCCCTTGCACTAGGTAGCTGTCTTGGATAGCCTCCAGCAGCACCTGTTCCCCTGGCATGTGCTGTAGTTCCTGTCTGCCAGTCAACCCCAGGTAGTTTGAAGTCTCCCACTATAACTGTATTCCCTTTGTCACTGACCTTCCTGATATGCTCCCCCAGCTCCCTGTCCACCTCCTTGCTCTGTGAGGGTGGCCTATACACCACCCCCATCCTGAGCTTCTTACCCTTAGGGCTTTGGAGCAATACCCATATGACTTCTGTCCTCCCCTCACCCCCTTCCTCCCTGGTACACAGATCCCCTCCCTGACATAAATAGCCACCACTTTCCCCCCTCCCAGTCCCTGCGGAACACCTTGTATCCCAGGATTGTGAGATCTCAGTCATGCTATTGGGTGTCCTAGGTCGCTGAGATGGGAGCAATATCTACCTCTCCCTCCGCCATCATTGCCTGGAACTCTGCCACCTTGTTTGCTAAGCTCCTTGCATTCAAGGATAATACAGTCCACCTTGTGTCCTGCCCCTCCTCTTCCCCTTCCACTTTTGTCTTGGTAACTTCTCCTCATTCTCTTCCTCCCTCTCTGGGCGGCGAGGCCTTTCGATCGCCCCTGGAAGATGCCTCCTCCCTGCTATCCGACTCAGCCCCCAGTTTAAATCTATGTTCTTTTTAATGTACTTCTCCAGCCCCTGTCCCAGTGCCCTTGTACCCTCGATGTTGAGATGCAGCTTATCCTTGGCATAAAGCCCCTTATTGTTCCATGATTCGTCCCACTCCCCTACTACCCCGTACCCCATTTCTTCACGCCACCCATTAAACTCCTGTATTCTTAGCTTCCTCGCCGTGCTTGCCCTAGGTACCGGGAGTACCTCGGAGAACGTCACTGAGCTTCCCGCCCGATTGCAGATACTCCCCACTTCCCTGAACCTCTCCTGCACTTCTTCCACTGTACTACCCTCTAGGTCGTTTGTTACTAGGTGCGCAATGATACGAGGCTTCCCTCCCTCCCTCCTTCTTCACACATTTCTGAACGCAGTGACCTACTCTCCCCGCTGTCCTCTGGCATGCACTCCACCCAGGTTCATGTTTTCCTTGCTCGCTCACCCTCCCATCTCACCCCTGAGCATAAAATCCCCTAATACAAGTACTCGCTCCCTCATCCCTTGCACTTCACCCATGGTTTGCCCTCCTACGAGCCCCTTTTCCTCAGTGTCTTCTCATGCCCTGCCCTTCCCCCACCTTTAACTGCACCTCCATTTGCTCTCCTCCTCCCTCATCCTCTCTGTGCTTGCCCCCTTCCACAACCACTCCCCTTCCACTACCTTTACATCCTCCCACTGCCCCCTGTATTGTGCCTCCCCCTCCCAACATGTTTTGGCCTTCCTCCCCATTTGTTTAGTATGTTTGTGCCAACTTGACCTACTTCCCTGCCCCTTCCTGCTTTTACCCCTCAGTCTTCCCTCTGTGCTTGTATCCTGTATTTCCTCCCTCCATCCTGGTTCCCTGACTCTTGTTCTGTGGTGCCTTCCCCAGCCCCCTGCTCTGTTTCATCAACCAGTACTGCGTACCTGTTTGTTGTCTCCAACCTCCTGCCCTTGCCCTCCCCTGAAATCCCTTCCTGCCTCTACTTACCCTGAACCTCTTTTCTACTTCCTCTCTGTCTACCCGTGTTCGTTTGATACTCGGTGTCTACAAAAACAATCAGGTAAAAAAAAAAGTCTTCTGTAAACTACAGGGCAAAAACTCACAAACCTACCAGCAAACAGATTCTCCTAGTCTTTCTCACACAAACTGGCAAATCCAACTGAATGTCCGTTAGAGAGAGACACTTGAATTTCAACCCTCCTTAATCCCCTACTGAAATGTGATACCTGCAGTTAAAGTACAACCTCAGCCAATTTCAGAAACTCACAAACCTACACTGCTGGTCCCCGTTTTCTATGGTTTCTTCTTTCGGGATAGCACTATTGACTGCTTCGGTGTCGACCCCTCCTGCCACCCAGGCCTCGGCTCCCACCAGGCTGTCCCTGGCAGCGAATTCCACCAGCCTTTCTATGGCAGGTGAAGAGCAGTTGACCTTGGGCTCACCAATGCCAGCTGTGCTGCTGCGACCTTTGCATCTGCAGGGTTCAGCTGCACCGGCTCTGCTTTGACAGGCAGTGCTCCAGTGACGCTGGGGCATCTGCCCCCTCCATTGCTGATGTTGGCAACTGTGTTGCCTCTTCCTACCGTTGACCTAAATACGGTACTTTCTTCCATTACAACAGCGCTAATTCAGCAGTTCATTCCCTGGCCTGCGCCCTCAACACCGTTGCCGGAGGGGGGTTTGCCTCTGTGTTGACACAGGTTCAGCCCCAGCACACTACACCATCTTGGGCATCGTCTGCGTCTTTGCCATCGGTCCCTGCCTCAGACCAGGACAACGCTGAGGGAGAATACCATACAGATCTCATCCTCCCTGATGAAGAGCAAGATATTGAGGGTGACTTCTCTAACAGATCCACTGTCTTCTCAGGAAGTGAGGACTTTACAAAACGTACTGTGGAATCCCCTTCTGAGGACCCCTCCTCCTTCCTCATGAAGCAACTTCAGGCTACCATAGGGTTACAGACTGAAGAGGAGGATATCACCAGGAGGAACCTGGTGGAGTTCCTGGAGATTCCTGAGTCTCCTCCTAAGGTCTTCCCTCCTTTGTTCCCGGCCCTGGATGATGCTGCCACTGTGGCCTGGCACAGGCCTAACATGGTCTTTGTCATGCCTAGGAAGCCTGACAAGCTTTATCAAGCCCCTCTGGGGAATCCTTTGTATTCTGCCCAACCAGAAACTGACTCTGTGGTCATCAAGGTGGCTCATGATAGGTCCAAGGTGCCCAAGCACCGTAGGTTCCCTTCCCCCGACAGGGAATCTAGGAGGATTGACCTTTGGGGCAAGCGGACCTTTGCTTCGGCCACCTTAGGCCTCAGGATTGCCAGTTACGTGTGCCACATGGTGAAATACTAGAGCACCCTCTGGAAGAAGGTCAGAGCTGCAGCACAGGCCCTTCCTGAGGGTCCCCAGAGGCTGGAAATTCTTAAGACTCTCCAGGCTGAGGCAGATGTCAGTAAGAATCTTTTAAGGGCCATTTCTGACATGGCTGATACCACGGCCAGGACTGCTGCCACTGGCATCTGCCTTAAAAGGCACTCCTGGACCAGGGTCTCTGGATTTGCTGCTGATGTCCAGCAGGACATTCTCAGTACCCCCTTTTGGGCTTTAAGCTTTTTGGCCCTGACATGCAGGATATTATCAATGACCTGCAGGCCTTTGATATAGACATTAGGTCCGTTCATTCCCTTAGTTATACCCAACCCAGGAGCAGGCATTGACCCTCCTTTCTTAAGAACTCCTATAAGGCTGGGTCAGGAACCAGACCTCTGGGCAAGCGCAGGGCAGCGCTCACCCTGCCTGCTCCTTCCCCCACCACAGGTGCCTCTGCTAAAAGCCCCAGAGGTGGTGGTGCAGCCCCGACCATTGGCTTTGCCTCAGCATAAGTCTTTGCCCAACCCCCCTTCTCCAAGCCAGGAGGTGTAGTGGTCAGGGTTTGTTTCTCCCTTTATCTTGATCAATGGAGGGCCCTTGCATCGGATGCTTGGACCCTGCAACTAATTGAGCAGGGCCACACTCTAGCACTTCTAGAATAGCCTCCAGATTTTCCACTTGTTCCCTCCACTTATTCCCTCCCCTTCCCCCACCCCCGGCCACCACATTCCTGTGCTTCTGGAGGAAGTGCTTTCATTGCAGCACAAAAGGACTATAGAGCCAGTGCACAGGCAGCAAAGGAACAAAGGATTTTACTTCCAGTTTCTCCTCATCCCCAAGAGAACAGGGAACTTGAGGCCCATTCTAGACCTTAAAGGCCTGAATTTCTATATCCAATACAAGCAGTTCAGGACGGTCACTTTGCATGGTCTGCTGCCTCTGCTCAGGCAGGGAGACAGGTTATGCTCCCTGGACATGCAGGACGCGTATCTGCATATCAAGATTTGCTCCCCCAACAGGCGATACCTCAGGTTCCTGTGCTGGGGGCGGGGGGCATTATCAGTTCCTGATATTGCCCTTTGGCTTATCCTCTGCACCTTGGGTCTTTATCAAATGCTTAGCAGCAGTGGTGGCAGCCCTTGGTGTTAGGGCCTGTATGTCTTTCCTTATCTAGAGGCCATATAGTGTAGTGGTTAATGGCACTGAGAAGCAAACCTGGAGACCTGGGTTGAAATCTCACAGCTCCCACTTGCATATTATGTGACCCTGAGTAAGTCACTTAAATAACTTGTGCTCCCAGGTCGCATCTGGAAACAAGCTTCGGCTTAGTGTGCCTTTCCTGGTTACATAGTTTCCCCTTCCTCCTCACTTGGACAACTGGTTACTGAAGGCCCAGTCCAAGGATCTCCTACTGCTCACTCTGGAATATACCAGGCAGCTGTTCCAGGACCTAGGAATTACGGTCAGTCTGCCCAAGTTTGTTCTGGCTCCATGCCAACAGCTGCAGTACATAGGGGCAAATCTGGACATGGTCCAGGATAAGGCCTTCCTTCCCCAAGACAGGACAGAATGCCTAATAGCTCAGGCACAGTTGGTGGCTGAAAGCCAGTACGTCTCAGCCAGAACATTCCTGCAGTTGCTGCACCTGATGGCCACAGCCATTGTCACTGTACTCTTGGCCAGACTGCATATGCGGATGCCCCAGTGCCCCCTGCAGGTCCAGTGGGATCAATGCTGCAGTGATCCTAGATCAGCTGCTTCTTGTCTCTTGCCCTATATGCAAAGTACTTCAGTGGTGGATGGACCCCCGCAATCTTCTGAGGGGAGTGCCCTTTCTCATCCCTTCTTCACAACAGATCCTCACCACAGATGCCTCGGGTCTGGGTTGGGGAGTGCACCTGGGCCTCTTCCAAACCCGGGGGACATGGTTGCTGATGGAGGCTCTCCTCCACATAAACGTAGAAATTCAGGCAATTCTGTATGCCTTACAGGCCTTACAAAACTATCTCCCTGTCCGGGTCCCCTGCTAGTGCAGTCGACAACCTTATTGTAGTTTATTACATCAACAAGCAAGGGGGGCTCATTCTTGCCTCCTGTGCAGCGAGGCGAAGAGAGTCTGGTACTGGGATCTAGAACACAGTCTACATCTAGCAGCCATCTATGTTCCAGGTGACCAAAATGCCTTGGCGGGGCAGCCTTAGCCAATCACAGTCCAAAATGTATGATTTGGAGCTGTTGACGTCAGTCGTAGAAGACCTGTTCGACAGATGTCATCCCGAGTTAGACCTTTTTACGTCCCCACCTAGTGCAGAACTGCTATGTTTCTGCTCACTAGATCCAGGGCCTGGAGATTTTTGGTGAAATGCATTGTCCCTCTCCTGGAAAGGGAGGTTCCTCTATGCCTTTCCTCCCTTTCCTCTGATCCAGAGAGTGCTCATCAAGCTCCATATGGGGGGGGGGGGCACCCTAATTCTCGTGGCACCATGCTATCCTCACCAGATCTGGTTTCCATTAGTGCAGCTATCGACTGTGGAACCTTCAGTTCCCCTGCCCCTCTGGGGGGACTTGTTGACACAGGCGCAGGGGACCCTTTATCCAGGCCTCAAGTCCCTCCATCTGCATGCCTGGCTCTTGAAGACTTAGCCATTGCTAGGTTTGGGGTGTCTCAGAAAGCGACTTATGTCCTGGTGGCTACTAGGAAACCCTGCACCATAACCACTTATTCAGTGAAGTGGAAAAACTTTGCTATATGGGCCGCTTCCCACTAGGCCCCTTTCAGTTGTCCGGTGAACAAGGTTCTAGAGTATCTTACTTCGAGAGGGCTCTTGCAGTAGGCAGCACCATAAGGACTGAGCTGCTAGGCCTGTGGACCACACGGAAAACTTAGCTAGCAGTGTCTGGCGGGGGACCACCCACCCAATGTCATGTGACTGACATCGGCCCGATGGTATACAGTGGGCGGTCCCCCACCCCTGCCCCAGTTCTTTCCCACCGTCGACCTGCACACGTTAGACCTCATGGAACGCTGCTAGTCAACCGCCATTTTTCGAAAGTATATCTTTCGCATTTCTTTATTTTGTTACAAAAATCAGCATTTTTGACATCGGATTGCATGTCTTCTCCAACTCCTTCCGAATCCCACAAGAACAAATGCACCTGCGGCAAGCAGATGTCGGAGAAAGACGGCCTTGTCTGATGCAGGACTCCACCCTCTCCATGAAAAAATACTTCCTCACATTACGTCTCAGCCATTCCCCTCTATCTTCAGATTGTGCCCCCTTGTTCTTGCACATCTCTTTTCTGAAAGATACTACCCTCTTGGACTTTGTTGATTCCCTTGAGGTACTTGAAAGTTTCTGTCATGTCCCCCCCTTTCCTTGAGGGTATACATATTAAACTCCTTTAATCTCTTCATATGTCTTCTGGTACAGACCCTGCACCATTTTAGTTGCCCTCCTCTGGACAGCCTCCATCCTGTCTTTGTCCTTGCAGAGATGGGGTCTCTAGAACTGCATGCAGTACTCCAGACGGGGTCTAACCAACTGTCTGTACAGAGGGATAATAGCTTCCTGTTTTCTACTGGTGATGCCTCTCCCTGTGCATCCCAGTATCCTACCAGCCCTCCTTATTGCCTTCTCACATTGCCTGCCCACCTTTAGGTCATCTGATATGACTACTCCCAGGTCCCTTTCCATGTTTGTTGTTGTTAGTATCTCACCCCCACTGTGTACTCTTCCCCTGAGTTTTTGTTTCCCAGGTGCATTACTTTGCACTTCTTTGCATTGAATCTAAGCTGCCATACATTTGACCATTCCTCCAACCTTGCCAAGTCCCTTCTCATCCTTTTCACCCCACCCTCTGTATCAACCCTGTTGCAGATCTTTGTGTCATCTGCAGAGACACATAATTTTTCTTCCAGTCCCTCCACAATGTCCCTTGTAGAGACATTAAAGAGGACCGGTCCCTGTACTGAAATCTGCGGCATTCCACTAGTAACCCCCCTTTCTTCAGAGTGGACTCTGTTTACTGTTACTCTAGGCATCCTGTTGTCCAGCCAATTTTTTTACCCAGGCCACCACCTTGGGACCCACTCCAAGTTGGCTAGCTAAAACGATAGAACAGTTAGGTAAGAACTTATCGAAATAGTAGATCTTCGAGGGATTCTCTTTCATCAGGTCATGCTGTCCCACCCTCCTTCCCTCATTCTCCGTCTTCAGCCTGGCTTTTTTGTTGCTTCAGCCTTTCTTACAGTTGGGCACCCCATCTCTCTCTTTGGTTTCCTAGAGGGAGGCCTAGCAAGTATGGTCTCTTGCCAGGATCTGAGGAAGGAGTGAGGCCCCCCTCACTTATATATGCAAGGATGTCAGCGTCTGACATTGGCTTGGCGGCCCCTGCTAGACTGCTAGAAAAGTTTCTGTGTGGTCCTAGTGCCTGATGGCTGTAAGTTCCATAGGTGTGACCTGATGAAAGAGTACCTCGAAGATATACAGTTACAGTAAGTTCTTACATAACTGTTCTGTACTGAGACAGTGGAGGACCGTTGCCAAGGTAGGCTGTGTAGCCCGAGATGCGCGAAGCCTCGGCGCCGGCCCTCCTGAAGATTTTTAGCTCCCTCAGGGTCCTGGCGCCTCCAGCTGAGACCATAGCAATGTGAATCAATGGTGAAGATGGTTCAAGAAGATCAATAATTAACTGTATTTACTATTATACAGACCTAAAAACACTTCATCTGAAAATTAGTTCCTTGATTACTCTGTGTTAGGGAGTTATTTTTGCTATTCTGGTTTCTTCAGTTCCTGTTTGATTCCCAGGAACCAGAGACTACCCTAGCTGGCTAAAAAAAAATGTTTTTGTCTTTTTTTCTCCTCTTTTGCTGCTGTTATTAAATTAAACTGCTTAACTATTTATTTTCGAGTGATTTTGTTTTCTTGATTTACAGTATAGGAAACAGAGCACTTCACTTTCCATTTCTGCATGTTCCCTTTCACCTTAATTGATTCCTGTTATAGGCACTGCAGTTTGACCTTTCTTTGGCACAGTTTTCTTGTGCAAGACTTTTTTTTTTCTGTTAGACTGTTGTTCTAAGGTGTTTATTTGGGAATCATTTTAACTTTTTACTAAGATCTCTCTAAATTAGTATGCCTGAGAGACCTGGGGAACCTACAGGCTCAACATAGAAACATAAAAATGTAGAATTTGATGGCAGATAAGGATGGCTTGGCCTTACCCATTCTGCCCATTTTTTCCCTACCCACAGTATCACTGCAGAGCCTTCTTGATGGCGGTCTCTTTCTCCCCCCAACCCACTTCTTTTCTATTAAGATTCCTTTATGCTTGTCAAAGGCTTTTGATAAAAGATTCACGTCTGAAACATGTCAGGCATTTCGTTGTGTCGTGTATGTGGTAATAAATGAATTTTTTCTACTGAAGAATGGCATCCTTCTTGATGGCGATCTGAGAGGCTTTGTGTGTGCGTGGAACATTTTGCTGTAATAGTTTGCGTGGTTCCTTAAAGAGCTGCTGATGCCTTAAAGAAAACTTTGAAAAACATAAGTAGGTACAATTAAGTTTCCATTCCATATATATTCTAAAGATTGCTCCTCCCCAGTATTTATTACTAAGAACATTTACATGAATACATGATCTTTATCCCTCAGGGTTCAACTGCCTCTATAGCTGACTTCCTACTTCGTCATAATCCTCTGTTGTGACATCGTAGTCTGTTACTATGGGAGTAACTGTGATGTCACAAGCAGTGCATTATGACCTCAGGTAGGGAGACAGCAATATGAATAGATGAACTCTTCCGTTGCAAAGATCCTGTTTTCATGCAGATGAGCTCAGTAATAAATAACGGTGAGAAGGAATACAGAACTAATGTGAAATACAGCCTGGACATTGTCTAAATATTATGTTTTGATAAAGTTCTCCTGAAGGCGTCCGCCACTCTTTAAGCACCACAGTCCGTGTGCGCACTCCATTTTGCTTAGTTCATTATTTTGCACTTTTTTCACATTGACACCCAGCTACCATATCCTTAACCACTTCAAGTTTTCCCAAGTCTCTGCTTACCCTTTCCAACAACCCCCCCAGCCCTGGAAAGTCCACCCTATCAAAGATTTTGGTGTCATCATCAAAAAGGCAGACCTTCCCTTCCAGCTCCTCTGCAGTGTTGCTTATAAAGAAATTAAATAGGACTGGTCCCAGCACTGATCACTGAGGCACCCTGCTAGTCACCCTCCCTTCAAGAAGTGAACCCTGTTTACCACCACCCTCTGTCGCATATCCCCTAACCAATTTCTTATACAGTTTATCACCTTTGGACCCACTCCTAAGCTACCCAGCTTGCTTACTAGTCTCCAGTGCAGAACAGTGTCGAAAGCCTTATTGAAATGTAGCTAGGACAATACTAGTGTCCACCCCAACCCCAAAGCCCCTGTTTTTTGTGACGACTCCTGGTCTCCTTCCTTTGTGAACACTGAACAAAAGTATTTGCTTTGGATGTCTTCCTTTTCCTTGTCCCCTCTGCACAGTTGACCCTTCTCTTTTTAACCTTACAACCCCTCTGCTGATCTTCCTCTCTTTGCTTACATATCTAAGAAAAATGTCTTGTTCCTGTTTTGTTACTGCCTGTGCTATTCTTTCTTCAGTTTGCACCTTCACACTCCTTACTGTCTTCCCTACTTTGATTTATTTATGTATGTATGTATGTATGCAATCAATTAATTATTTGAAAATTGGTGACTGTGAGAGGCACATTGAGCCAAGGCTTATTTCCTTGTATGACCTAGAGGGAGGGGAACAGTGGAAGGGTCATGGCACAGTACATAGTAGCAAAACATTGATCAATCTTAGGTTAAAAAAAAGAAATAGTACAAAATTAGAATAAAATACAAAAATTTGTATTTGCAGAGAATGAAGTGTAGAAAGTTCAATAAGAATGCCTAGCATGTGCACATTCAGAAGTGGCAGCAGTACTTGGTGAATGAGAACAATACTGAAACTGGCAATTGACATAAGGGTCAAGTTATTGCCGAACCATGTAAAGGAGGGAGAAATTGTAGTGGTGTGGAAGTTAACCTGATGCAAGAGCGGTGACCCAGCTGGCTGCTTACCAGGATGGTTAAGGCACTGCCATGGCGGTATAAGGAGAAAAGGTAACAGGAACAGGTGGAGAAGGACTGGAGTTTCAAGTGGTGCCTGAGGAAGCCAGGGGATTGGGAGAGGTGGATGGAGGAGGCAGTTGGTTCCAAAGTGAGGGTGGTTGATAGGAGAAGGCAGGGAGTCAAGCAGGGGGGAAGGGGGAGGAGTGGCAAAAGTGTGTTGGTCCCTGGAATGGAGGGAACAGCAGGGAAGAGAAGAAACGAGGGAAGTGAACTAGACCAGTATTTGAATGAATAAGGTACAGTGAGCCTGGCGACAAGAGGGCAGAGGGAGGATAGATAGGGATGAATACAGTGAACAGTGTTGTCTTTGTCTTCCCTGAAACACCTCCCTGTCCTCCTCCCTCTGCGTATCCTTGTACCTTCTGAATGCTACCCTTTTAGCCTTTGCCTTTTCGGAGGATCATAGCATTCTTTTTGTTTACTCTTGCTTTTGCTCACTTGCTTGTCGCAGAGGTTGATCCCTTCTACTGTGCCCTCTTTTAGCTGTATCCACTGTTCTTCCACCCCACCGCCAGGTCATCCTTGATGAATTCACCTGTCTTTACAAAATGTGCCCTTCTGAAGACCTGGACCATCACCCTTGTGTGGTTTGATTCCATAGCCATGCTTATATTGAACCACACTGTACGGTGATCACTCATCTCCAGGTGATCTCTCATCTAGATGTGTGCAGCACAGTCCCTGTTAGTACCAGGACTAGTATTGCCCCATCACGAGTGGCTTCACAGTTGCCTGAGGAACACCCTCTGCAAGGAGTCCAGGTTGTCCCTGCTTCTTGCTGAAGCCACAGCTGGGAGGCTCCGCTCTACAGACCACAACTTTACTAATTGTAAGTCCTGTTTAATTGTTTTCCCAAATTTGCCCCAAACACTTAAAGAAAAGGGTAAAAAAGATTAAAGAAATTATGGCTTCTCAGTCTGCCTCCCTCCATGTCAACAAATAATAGTAGTAATAATAGAAAAGGCTCTGAGGGAGTTCCCAGTGATGGTGGAAAGACGGATCAGAATGGTCCGTCTCCTCATGGACAGCAGCAGAAACTACTGTAAAAGGTGACAAGAAAAAAGATGAAGCTGCTCAGTCATCTGAAAGGCGTGGTACAGAGGGCTCAGATACCAGGGTGTCCAAAAGAGGGAACCCTGAATCCGCTGCTGGCAAAAATAAAAAAACCTCCAAGCAGACACTAGAAATGGTGCCTACTAAAAAGAAATTTAAAGGGAAAAAAAGTCACTGCCACGTCGCCTGAACGGAGAAAGGAACAGGTAGATGACTCAGAAAAAATGCCCTCATTTGAAGACGCATCAAAAAAATGGCAATTTTTCCAGGAAATCCAGGACATTGGAAATTTTAATAATGTGACTGCCGCCCTGGCTCAGGCTCCAGCCTAAACAAAAAGAAAGAAACCGGTGCATATGGTCTGAATTACCGTTGCAGAAACATTTATTTCACACACATCAACAAACTGGTGTGACTGCCTGTTGCCCCTGCGCTTCAGGGCACACTGCCTTTTTTTGGGGGGGGAGTCTTACGTCAGCCACATGACAGCATTTAAAGGGGTTGCTAATACACATTCATTATGCTAGTGCATACATAGAAACATAGAAGTTGACGGCAGATAAGGATCGTAAGGCCCATCCAGTCTGCCCATTTGTTTTTCTACCTTATACATGTGCCATCGACCTTTGCTCTGTCAGTGGCCTATCTATTCATAGTCATTTGTATTGCTCCCTTATGCTATCCCATGCCTGTTTGAAGCCCTGCACTGTATTCATAGCCACCACTTCTTGTGGTAAGCCATTCCATGCATCCACCACCCTTTCTGTGAAAAAGAATGTCCTCACATTCCCCCTTAATCGCCCCCCTCTAATCTCATGCTGTGTCCTCTTGTCCTGCTATTTTTCTTATATTTAAACGTGTTAGACTCTTTCACCTTGTTAATGCCCTTAAGGTGTTTGAATGCCTCGATCATATCACCTCTCTCCCTCCTTTGCACAAGGGTATACATATTGAGCTCTGTTAATCTGTCCTCATATGTCTTCTGATGCAGTCCCTGCACCATTTTGGTTGCCCTTCTCTGGACTGCCTCAATTTGGTCAATGTCCTTGTAAAGGTGTGGCCTCCAATACTGCACGTAGTACTCCAGATGGGGCCTAACCAGTGTCTTGTAAAGAGGGATTATTACCTCCCTCTTACGACTTGTGATACCCCTACTAATACACCCTAACATCCCCCTAGCCTTACCTACTGCTTTAGAGGTCTGCTTGGATGATTTCGGGTCATCAGTGATGATGATGCCCAAGTCTCTTTCTTCCATTGTGACTGCTAGCAACTCCCCTCCCAGCCTATAGGTGGCTTCAGGGTTTCTCTTCCCTATGTGCATGATTTTGCACTTCTTTGCATTAAATCCCAGTTGCCACTCTTCTGACCATTTTGCTAGTTTATCCAGATCTCTTCTCATTCTGCCCACCCCATCTGGATCATCGACTCTGTTGCAGATCTTGGTGTCATCTGCAAACAAACAAGCCTTACCCTTTAGTCCATCTGCAAGGTCACTAATGAAGATGTTGAAGAGGACTGGCCCCAGGACTGATCCATACTGTTGGATCTGCCTACATGGCAGTCTCAGAGACTCGTATTGCAAGCTACCCGTTGTGGAGTTTAGAATCAATCCTCTACCTTACACAAACACACTCTGTTCTCATACTAGTATTAATATTTAAAAAAAAACAGTTTATACAAAAGTTAATCAACTATGCACATTCTTTTCAAGAGGGCATTTTATCCACTTTGTAATAGATGCCTAGGTGCATCATTCAGATTTGTAGTTTTATTTATATTTAAATTAATTGATTCACTACATAGTGGACACACTGTTAGACAAGCAAGAGAAAGAATCCTTGAGCATCTCGGAGATTGTAAGAACAGGGAACACTGAGACCGCAGTAGGCAAATATTTCTGTGGAATTCACAATCAAAATGCCAACTTAGCAAAACTCAGTGCTATTGAGCCATGCACAACAGAGACAAAGAGGAGGAGATAGGATTCAAGTCCTCCTACTGAAAGAGTCAGTGAAGTTAATGAATGTGAAATAGTGGTTATTTGCAAGAGTAATCCATCTTGTGTGTGCGGGTTTCTTTGTTCTTGTTTTGCTTCATGGGCAACTTTGCTGGTGGCACCTTTGCTCCACTTAGAGTGCACCGCAAAGTGTATGTGTGTTCATCTCAGGCTCCAACTTATCTGCCTGCGGAGGAGGAGAAGAAGAGTGCTATGTTTAGGAGGAGGCAGGTGACCCCATAGAATCGGAGAGTGCACCTGAGCGAGACTTTGGTTCTCCTTCAAGGCATAATGAGGACTATCCTTCCCTTTCCTCATTTGTCAGACAAATGCTTGATACTCTCAACATCCCCCCTCAGGAAACTGAGGAGGAGGATGAAGTGGATGCTGAACAAGGGTAACCTCCCAGCGAGGGTGACACCAAAGCACCCCAAATCACCTTGCTTCTTCTCTGAGACCTTTCGTCAGCTCCCTAGATGCCCCCCATCATACCCCTTTTCAGAATGGTGTGCATCACAGGGTAGATGGCATCAACAATAACACAAAAACATAATTTGCCTTGCTCTGAAGGATGCTAAATTTCTCAAATGTCCTGCCCTACAAATATCCTGTTGAATGATACCAAGCATTCTCTGAGGTTTCTATGCCTCAAATCTTGAAATGTACCAGGCGGTACAGTGGTCCTGTGCTACCATTTCTGCTGTCTTGAAACCCAGACAGGACCATAAGTGTCCTCCTTCCTATAGGCCCATATCGATTTTAAATGTAGACTATAAATTGTTAATGTCCACAGAGACGAAAAAATTGAGCGGACTACTCCAGTGCCTTATACATTCCAGTCGATCCGGTTTCATATGGCGTAGGCAAACCACAGATAATATCCGACGAACATTGTTACTCATGGAGCCTGTCACTCAGCGTTCTATACCATTGGCCATCCCTAGTCTAGACGCTGAGGAGGAGTTTGACAGGGTGTCCTGGGAGTTTCTTTGGGACACCCAGTCCACCTTTGACTTTCCTCTTGACTTCCTTCTTTGGTTACTAAATATCTATGTCCACCCAACTGCTTCGGGATTAATGGTACCTTGTTACCACCAATTTCTCTTGAACGCGGCATCCGGCAGGGCCGCCTTTTATCACCACAGTTGTTCGCTCTCTATATTGAACCCCACTGTGGCGGCTATATGACAGGCAGTAACCGTGGAGGATATACTGCTAGGGGGCATCACGTATAAGATATCTCTCTACACGGATGATGCTTTACTGGCTTTGATCGACCCTGACAGCTCTGTCCCATCGGGTTGGTAGATTATTAAGACATACGGCACCCTTTCATAATGCTTGTTGGACCTAGCTAAAACCAAGGTAACTCCTCTTCAGCGACACCCCAAAGCCCGCATATAAACAGATGCTCCCATTAAAATGGAGAAGTACTAAAATAAAATATTTAGGGATGCAGATCCCCCAGCTGTTAGCTACCCTCGAAGTTCCTAACTATGAACCACTGACACTTAAGCTTACACAAGACACCTCTAATTGGAACAAATTAAATTAAATCTACTGTTCAAACAACTTGAAGTCTTGCTGTATTCTGACAAGTGCAGTTAGCTCCAGCCTTTAAACTGCCCCGGAGAACAAAGGGTTAACCTTTCTATGCAGAGCATAGAATGCTGAGCTCAAGCTCGGTTGATGTCTCTGTCTGTTTCCCTTTGAAAGCTAACCATCAGATTCTTTACTTCGCCTCACTGAACAGTCGCTCGGGAGATTTCTCCTGCAGCTCGGTTCGAAAGTCGGTTGAAGTGTTGTTTTTTTGTTGGTTTCTAACCGAAAAAGTTTCCCGCATAGTCGGTTCAGTCTCTGTCTGTGGTACCATGAGTACTAGATAGGTTTTGTACTGTGTTTTCTGTGTGGAACTTGTAAAAAGTGTGGATCGGTTCGGCTGAACCAATCATTTGCTTAATTTTTGTGTAACTTTAGTGTGGTTACCGATCCTTATCGGTTCTTAAAAAAAAACGTGTTTTGAAACATTTTTTCCAAGACCCGTGACACGGTTAGGAACCGATAAGGGAGTCTTGCCTGGTGGTTGCCAAAAAAAGGGTGAGTTTGGTTAGGTTGGCCATGTCTGAGAAACCCAAGAAAAAAACCGGGCCCACTGGGTTTCAACACTGCAGAGAGTGCGGGGAGGTCTTTGCTAAGACCGATCCCCACACCACCTGTGTTTATTGTGTGGGGTTTGAACACCTCGATTCAGACTGCCAAATTTGCAAAAATCTTCCCAAATCTACCCTTGAAAAGAGATTAGGTAGACTGAGGGAAAAGGAGGCCGAGAAGTCCGCTGACCCAGATGGCCAGCCTGGTTCGGTTCCGATCGAACCAGAAGGAGTACCCTCTGACCAGGGTGATACTTCCTCAGGAAAAGGAGAGATGATCCCGAGGGGTCGGTTCCGACTAAAAGAAAGCGCAAAGAAAAATCGCCTGGTTCGGATCCAGAAGTCCATGTTCCGACCGCCAAAGAAATAGCCAGAGCAATTCGGATTGTGGAATCGCTTTGCCCATTTCCGACCGATCCAGCACCTTTTGGCAGGGGCTCTGTTCGGTCAGTTCCCCCGATTCAGGATTGTACTTTGGAAGAATTTTATGAACCAGAATTTGAGGAGGAAGGGGAGTTTGAAGATGATGATGGTGATGTGCCTGTGGAACCGGACATCTCCCCAGACAGACCTTCAGGTGTATCCACTCCTAGGCTTCTTGAGTCCCCTTCCCGCTTTATGTTCTACAGAAAGGTGGCTGAGACCCTCCAGCTTCCTATGGAAGAGGCAATGGAGGATCAGGAGGAGCCTGATTTTGTAGAAATGATGGACATCCCAGAGACCAGGAGACTGTCTTTTCCCCTCCACAAATCTTTTGGGAAACAGTCACAAAAAATTCTGAAGTCTCCCAATTCTATACCTCCTATGGACAGAAGAATGGACAAGAGGTATACACTCTCAGGCTCAGAAATGGAGTTTTTATATCAGCAGTGCAGTCATGTTGGGGTTGTGCTACTGCCTGTGATAAGGCAATCATTCCCTTGGCTTCACACCCCCCAGACAAAGACTCTAGGAAGATTGATGCCATGGCAAAAAAGCTGTACATGGCATCTTCCTTGGGACTCAGACAGGTGAATTATATGGCCTATACAGCTAGGTACCAGAAGTCCAGATGGGACACTGTACTGGCACTGGTGAAACAGGCCTCCCCCCGACTAGCCAAGGAGCTGGAGGCGGTGGCTGCAGATGGGATTGAGGCATCTAAAGTTCAGTTTAATGCTGCTGTGCACTCTAATGATGTCTCATCAAGAGTCATGGTTACATCTGTGGCTCTTCGGAGAATGGCTTGGCTCATATGTACTAGCCTCTCGCAGGATACCCAGGTTAAGGCCATGGATTTTCCTGTAGTGGGTAATTCTCTGTTTGGGGAGCAGACAGAGAATTACATGAAGAAAATGGATGAGTACAGGACCACCTACAGGAGTGCTCAGGCCAAGGAGAGGCAGGCAACTCCTCAAAGGCAGCAGTCTGGGGGCAGAGGCAGGCCTTTTCATAGGCCTTTTTACCAAGCATAGGACTCCTCTTCCTTTTCGCAGAAAGGGGATGAGCAGGGCTGCATCCACTCCTCAGTCTAAGGCCCCTGCCATGCAGACACCCTGATGGGCCTGCCCAGGTCGACTCTCCTATTCCAGTAGGAGGCAGGCTGGCTTACTTTGTGCAGGACTGGATGTCTGTTACATCAGACAAGTGGGTCCTGGAAGTAGTAAGCCAGGGACTGGTTCTCAGAAAATTTCCAAAGATGAGATAGGAAAATTACGTACCTACCGTAATTCTTGATCTTCTTGGACGAGTCTCCACCACTCATTCACACTAGTGGGATTGGCGCCGGAGGCACTAAGACCCATCGGGAGCAAACTTTTTGCTGGAGGGTCGGCGCGAGAGACGGCGCCGCGAGACACGGGCGCCATGAGCAGCGTGCTCTAGCGGTAATACCATCTCGGCGACGACCTCCAACCGCCTCAGTACCTTTTTTACCAAGGAGGTGCAGCGCAATCAACGAAAAGGGTAAACCCATTAAAAAAACGGACATAAGATAGTCCGTATGACCCGTGTAAGAAGGTCAGCAAAGAAGTCCTCACGGCCTAAAAGATTTGAGGGAGTGAAGACCAATACAGCGGTGAGCTCGGGATGGAGGGTGGGCGGGATCGAGTGGTGGAGACTCGTCCAAGAAGATCAAGCACTACGGTGAAATGCACCTTTCCTATCTTCCTGACATAAGTCTCCACCACCATTCACACCAGTGGAGAGTACCAAGCTGATAATCCCCCAAAGGGCGGCAGGAAAGCCAGAGGCTCATGCGTCTAAGATAAAGCCATTAAGGATAGTTCTGCCGAATGCGGAATGCCGCCTAGCATGAACATCCAGTGCATAGTGTAACGAAAGTATGCACTGAGCTCCAGGTAAGCGGCGTTGCATATATCTGCAATTGGAACATTGCAATTTCCGCTAGGGATCACCATGACACGCCCCTAGTAGAGTGGCGTACACTCTACCTTCTAATTAACTTGAGCCATGGAATAGCAATGACGAAGGCATGCCACTAACCATGAAGAGATACATCTAATAGCGACAGGTTGACCCAGCGGGTGTCGCTGAAAAACGAACAGTTGCTGAGTCTGCGAACATCCTTGGTTCTATCTAATAGAACGCAAGGCTCTCTTAACATCCAAGGAATGAAGAGCTGTTCCCTTCATTTTGGAAATTAGCGGCAAGCGGAGTACCAGAGGTTGGTTCAGATGGAATTCTGACACAACCTTGGGAAGAAATTTAGATGAGTACGGAGAACCACCTTGTCCTATGGAATACAGTATAATGGAGGGTCCTAACTGTGCATGTATCTCAGAGACCCTGCGGGCTGAGGTAATGGCCACCAGGAAGGCAGTCTTCCAGGTAAGAAATTTTAGCTCACAGGTAGCTAAGGGTTCGAAAGGCTTCCGAGTGAGCATGTCCAGCACCAGGTTAATGTCCCAGGCTGCAACTGGACGCTTAACAGGGGGTCTGGTATGGAGAATCCCCTTAAGAAATCTCTTCACCATAGGTAACTGAGCCAGAGTTAAGGAAGAAACCGGCTCATGGAACGCTGAGATGGCACTAAGGTGAACTTTAACTGTGGAGTATTGAAGACCTAAGTTTGATAGGTCCAAAGATACTCAGAACCTTGCCAGGAGGACAGGAAAAGGGATTCCAAGGAGTTTTGCACACCAGAGAAACGTTTCCATTTGGGCGTCGTTTTCAGTGGCTGGCTTCGAGCAGCCAGAAGGATGTCTGAGACTCTACGAGAGACGTTGAACCGATTCACTTCTATCTCTTCAGAGCCAAGCATGAAGGTGAAGTGATTTCAGGTTGGATGGACCAACGAACCCTGAGTCAGAAGACTGATTTGCAAAGGAAGTGGTCTCGGAGAGGCTGCCAACATACTGTTGAGTGAGGAAACCATAGTTGCCGAGGCCAGGAAGGAGCAATGAGAATCATCTTGGTCCCTGAGACTCGGGCAGTACTCTCTGGATTAGAGGAAGTGGTGGAAAGAGGCGTAAGCGTTTTGTCCACGCAGCCTGAAACGCATCCTGACAGAAAATGCCAGGCCCTGGATTTCTGGAGCAGAAGAGAGGCAGTTTCGTTGAGTGGGGATGCAAAAGGTCCAGGTCTGGAGTCCCCACTCTTTGAACAGGGACCGAGCTTCAGCTGGATCGAGGAGACCACTCGTGAGGTCTGCCTCCGTTCTGCTGAGGTGATCTGCTAGAGTCGTTTGTATACCTGGCAGATAAACCGCTTGAATCAGAGACTTGTGCTCCAAGCACCACTCCACACCCTCATTGCTTCCCTGCAAAGGATAAGAATGAGCACCGCTGCTTTGTTGTGATTAATACATCACTGCTTTGTTGTCCGCTTGAAGGAGAATGTTCTCGTGACAAAGGACATCCTTCAGAGCTCGGATTGCATAGAGGACCGCCTCATCTCCAGGACATTTATGTGGAGATGAGTTTGAACTGAGTCCATACACCTTGAGTGTGGAGGGAGAGACAGTGAGCTCCCCATCCCGTAGCGATGCATCTGTGGTGATGGAGATCTGATGATCCGGGGAGCAAGGGAATCCTTCCAGGAGATTGCTCTCTTGAGACCACCAGGTGAGAGACCTTCAGAGGCTCCGTCCACCTTGATGGGATAAGACTGGGGTGAGAGGTGGGGACCACTGAGTGGAGAGCATCCACTGGGTGGTTCTCATGTGCAGTCGGGCCAGAGGGACAGTGAAGACCGAGGGGCGCCATGAGACCCAACATGCGTTGCATCGAGAGAGCTGTAACCGATTGGTTCTCCCTGATGTAACGGGCCATACAGAAGGATGTCGAGTCTTCTGTCCTCTGGAAGGAAAGCTTCGCTGAAGAGGTGTCTAGAAGCGTCCCTATGAAAAGGAGCCTCTGAGGAGGGTTGCAGTTGAGATTTTTCAAATTCAGCAGAACTCCCATGGGCGTGAGAAGGCGAAATGGTTGCCACGGCTTCAAAGTCACTTGGCCGGAAGGGCTTGCTAGAAGCCAATCGTCCAGGTAGGGAAACACTGAGTCCGACTTTCCTGAGATGCGCCCGCGAGAACTGCACAACACTTTGTAAAACTTCACGGCGCCGAGGATAGCCAAAGGGCAGGACTCTGAACTGATAATGCTGACCCAAAGCTACAAACCTGAGGAATTATGCGGTGGGTCGGTGGGACAGGATATGCTGGTAAGCATCCTGCATATCCAGAGGCCAGCCAGTCGTGCTGATGCAGCAAGGGTAACAGGGTACCTAGAAATCATCTTGAATTCTCCTGGGAGGAATTTGTTTAACTTTCTGAGGTCTAGAATGGAGCATCCCCCCAGATTTCTTTGGAACCAGAAAGTAATGGGAGTAGAACCCTGTGTTTCGCAGATGCGGGGGCACCAGTTCTATTGCCCTGTTGTTCAGAAGGCCCTGGATCTCCGCGGTGAGGAGATCTGACTGAGAGGCCGACAACCTGGGTTGTCGTATGGGAGGACAATTCGGGGGGGGTTCCAAGAAATTGAGAGAGTAACCCTCACGAATTATCCGAAGAACCCATTTGTCTGAGGTTATGGACTTCCACTGGTTGTAGAAGTACATCAGACGACCTCCCACCGGAGGAGAAAGTTCCACCTCGGGCAGAGTGGATGGAACTTGGTCCAGCGACTCATAAGGTAGCGCTGGAGCTTTGGGTCCCCGCGCTTTCTCTCGTCTTCTTTTGAGGTTGGGCAGGTTGGCTTTTATGGAAGCTTCCTGCCTCTGCCTCGAAAGGACTGGCGACTATGAAACTGGCGTCTGTTCACATGCCCCTGAGAGGGGGCAGAGGTCTGGCCAACCAATGCCGATCTAGTCTTCTGAGTGGCCTCTAAGGCTTGCTCCACCTGAGGGCCAAAAAAGAAAGGAGCTATCAAAGGCAGCGCCATCACCCGTTGCTGAGCATCATTCGTGAAGCCAGAAGTGACGCAGGCCAGGAATGGCGCCGAGTACAAATCCCCGCGGCTGCTGAGCGAGAAGCAGTGTCGAAAGCGTCCATGGCGGCTTTGACCTGTTGGTTATTGGACTCAATACCTCTAATAACGGTCAGAAAAAGCTCTGACTTGGAATCCGAATCTGGAAGAGCTTCAACCATTCTTTTCATAGAGTGCCACAGGATATACTCATACTGAGAAAAATAGCCTTGATAAGCATACGCATACTTAGAGTAGGCAGCAAAGACTCTCTTACCTAATGTATCAATCTTACCAGACTCTTTGTTAATAGGTCGAGCTGTAGTAGTTTGAGGAAGAGCGACCTTGTCATTCTCTGCCAGGACTACAATAGGATCCGCAAAGGCTTGGGATGCCAAAATGGGACGATCCTTGGGGCTGAATACTTCTTATCAATGGATTTAGCCACTGAGGGAATAAGAGCAGGGTTATTCATACCATTTGAGACAGCGTCTCGAAGGAAAGCTGAATCGGAGGAGTCAAATCCGTGAGGTCTCAAGACATGAAGATACTGGAGTCTTAATATCTTCCCAGGATCGATGTCTGTAGTCTGGAGAGAAAGAGTGGATCCAGGTTCTTCAACAGAGACTTAAGGACAGGTCCTCGACCACAGGCTCTGTAGCAAAGAATCCTGTTTCCTCCACTTCATCACCCAACGAAGGTCTGGGTCAGGCTCAACATCATCTCCTGATGGTCCAGAAAGGACTGTTTGGACAGGAAAGGGTGAAATAGTGAGAGAGGAGAAATGGCAGAAAAACAAGGAAAGTCCCAAGGGCTGCGCAGAGGGCAAAGCAGACTGAAAACTGGCACGAGGCGCTTACGGCGCCCGAAAAGTACTGACCCACCGATTGGCCCAGCGGCGCGGAGCGGCGCGGCGCGCAGCGCCGCGCAAGCGCCACCGGGCGGCGCCCTGAGAGCGCGCGGGCGATGCACGTGACGGCGCCACGAGCGACGCAGCGACAGCGCCGCCCGATCAACGGCACCACCCGGCGGCGCGCGAGATAACGGCGCCACCACGCTGGCGCCGAGACCACTGTGGCGCGCCCAGCAGCGCCGCAGCTCCAGCTGACCCAGCAGGCGCCCGACAGCCTGAGCCTGCGGCTTGAGCCGGGAACCTGGAAAACAAGAGGAAAATACCAGGAGAGATAAGGGCATCGGTGGGGCCCCTGCGCCGCAGCCATGTGAGGGAAACACCTGAGCAGAGTCGCTAGCACCGAAGGCGCCGCGCGACTGGAAGGTCAACCGCCCTACCTGATCGCCGGAGGCCGAGGCTCGGGTAACCGAGCCAGGCAGAAGAACAACCTCGAGCCCGACGCTCCATAAGAGCAGCCCACTGATGAAACTGCTCATCTGGAGCCCTACCTATAGGCGGGAGGCTCCGATGTCGGGGCGACGATTATCGGAAGCTGGCGACTCCGAAGAAGGAGACCGGCAACACTAACGATAACCGACCGTCCACAGCGCGGAACACCAGACAGAGGCGACCTCGGTGATGCCTTCTCTTTTTGACCTGGGCGAAGAAGAGCTCGAGGCGAAGCAGGCGCCGAGAATGCGACCGTTTATTTTATGCCGGGCTGAGGGACCCCCATCCCCGGCATCGGACTGACCGTAGTCGAACCCGCTGAGGAGAAGGAGGCTGACCGGACCCAGCCCGCTGACTGAACAGCTTTCATACGAAGTCTCCTACCGTCACCTGACCTGCTCATGGTCGACTCCGATCCAGTAGGCGAGACTTCTTCAAGTAATTAAATTTAAATATTAGAAAATTTTACGAAAAATAGAATAAAACTAAGCGATACTACTATCGTGATAATGTTACAAAAAAACAAACTGAAAACTATGCGCTAGTTTGAAGTTTGACTCTCCCATTCAAGTGACGGCGTCGTCACTGAGAGCGCTTTTCGGCAGTGGAAAAAGAACTGAGGCGGTTGGAGGGCGTCGCCGAGATGGTCATTACCGCTCGAGCCGCTGCTCGCGGCGCCGTGTCTCGCGGCGCCGTCTCTCGCGCCGACCCTCCAGCAAAAAGTTTGCTCCCGATGGGTCTTAGTGCCTCCGGCGCCAATACCACTAGTGTGAATGAGTGGTGGAGACTTATGTCCAGGAAGATCCAGATCTTTTCCACCTGCAAATATCTCGGAAACCCTTGCCCTAGAGGCAGAGATTTCATCTCTTCTGGCCTTAAGAGTTATAGAGAGAGTACCTACCCTACACTGGGGCAAAGGGCTGTACTCCAGGTACTTCCTGACCCCGAAAAAGACGGGAGTGGCGACCCATCCTAGACCTAAGATACCTAAACAAACATCTTTTAAAACCAAAGTTCAAGATGGTAACTCTGGGAATAATCTTTCCCTCTCTAAGGCCAGGGGACTGGCTAGCCTCCCTGGACCTCAAAGATGCCTACTTTCACATTCCCATCAGGTGCTCCCACAGAAAGTACCTCAGGTTCGAGTTGATCTCAGGCCACTATCAGTTCAGAGCAATGTCCTTTGGCCTAACCTCAGCCCCAAGGGTTTTCACAAAGTGCCTGGCAGTAGTAGTTGCCCTTCTAAGAAGACAAAAGATTTCCATTTTTCCATATCTGGACGATTGGCTAATAGTGGGCCAGTCTCCAGACCAAGTCAAGTCTCACCTGCAAGTGACCCAGCAAGTGCTCACTTCTCTAGGATTTCTTCTCAACCTTCCCATGTCAGTTCTCGAGCCAGTCCAGCTTCTTACCTTTATAGGGGCAGAACTGGACACAGTCAGAGCAAGAGCCTTTCTTCCCCTGGAAAGGGCAAGGGTTCTTATAGAACTAGCCTCTTCTTTCAGCCTTCGGATATCTCAACCAGCAAGGCATTTCCACCAGCTCTTGGGCCACATGGCATCTTCAACAGCAGTGGTTCAAGGGGCAAGATTCCAGATGAGGGATATTCAGTTCCATCTGAAAGCTTTTTGGTCTCAGAGGAAGGATTCCCTTACCAAACTGATCCCAGTGACTCTGACCTTGATTCAAGCCCTCCAATGGTGGCAGGATCAGGACAGTTTAAGACAAGGGGTTCCTTTTGCCACTCAGCCTTGTTCAGTGGTCCTTACCACGAATGCTTCTCTTCTGGGCTGGAGAGCCCATCTGGGGGCCCTCACTGCCCAGGGACTGTGATCCCCCAAGAATCCCTTCTCCATATCCATCTCCTAGAACTCAGGGCAGTTTTCTGGCCCTGAAAGCCTTCTCTCAGTCAGTGCAGAACAAGGTGGTTCAGGTCGGAACGGACACCACCACCACCACCATGTGATACATCAACAAGCAGGGAGGCACTCGGTCCACAGCCTTGTGCACGGAAGCCATGAAATTGTGGTCCCTGGCTTATTCCCTGCAAACCTCTCTGGTAGCAGTCCACCTTCCAGGGAAGGACAATGTGCTAACAGATGCACTGAGCAGGATTTCTCAGGGCCATCACGAATGGTCCCTGGACCCTCAGGTGTTGAAAGTGATTTTTTCAAGGTGGGGCACTCCAGAGATAGATCTCTTTGCAGCCCCAGACAATCACCAACTTCCTCTTTTTTGTTGCAGATCCCCAGTCTTGGGCTTAGTCCCCCTGGATGCCCTGATTCTGAATTGGGAAGGGAAATTTCTGTATGCCTTCCCTCCCTTCCCGCTCCCGTTCAAAATTTTAGTTAAGATAAGGTCTCAACCTTGCAAAGTGATTCCGATTGCTCCAGATTGGGCCAGACAGCCCTGGTACCCCCTGTTGTTGTCCCTAGCGGTCCATCTTCCGCTGTCTCTTCCCAGGAATTACAACCTGTTAACATCCTCTCAGGGGAGTATTTGTTACCCCAATCTTCAGTCTCTCAATCTCAAGGCATGGCTCTTGAAGAGTAAGAGTTTGCAGATCTGCATCTTTCTCAAGCAGGTTCTGGATATTCTCAAAGCTTCTCAAAAGCCTGCCACCAGAAAGACTTATAACTCCAAATGGAAGAGATTCAGCATTTGGTGTTCTAAGGAACATATTTCCCCAGATACTGCTGAATTGCCTACAGTTCTGGATTATATGGTCCATCTTAATGGCCTAGGCCTCAGACCAGCTACTCTCAGTGTACACTTGTCAGCTGTTTCTGCGTTTCTGTCTGTGGGGAAGTCTTCCTCACTATCTTCTCATCCTGTGTTCTGTAAATTTTTTAAAGGATTGCTTCACACCATTCCTCCTTTTAGAGACCCTGCCCCTGCCTGGAATTTGAATGTTTGCATTGCTCAACTTATGCAACCTCCTTTTGAGCCTATGTCCTCAGCAGAGCTTAAGTACTTGACTTGGAAAACTGTGTTCTTGGTAGCCATTACCTCTGCCAGGCATATCAGTGAACTGCAAGTCCTATCAGTGGAACCTGATTTTATCTCCTTTCACAGGGAGAAAGTGGTCCTTGGAATCAATAGAAGGTTCTTGCCCAAAGTGGTTTCAGACTTCCATTTAAATCAGTCTTTGTCTCTTCCTGTTTTCTTCACTGATCATTCTTTCTCAGGAGAGAGGAGGCTACACAGTTTAGATGTTAAAAGAGCCCTTAGTTACTACATAGAGCGTACCAAGGGTCACAGGTTTGACTTCCTCCAGTTGTTCCTCACTTATGGAGAAGTGGGAAAGGGCAAACCTGCCACCAAGAGATCTATTGCCAGGTGGATTGTGTCTTTTATACAGTTCTGCAATGAAAAAACTGGGAAAAATTCCACCCTCAGGCCTGAGGGCTCATTCCACAAGAGGTTCAGCTGCTTCTCTGGCTGCTGCCAGGGATATCCCTCTCTTAGAAATGTGTCAAGTAGCCACCTGGAAAACAGTCCATACCTTTACCAAGCATTTCTCTCTGGATATCCAGGCTAGGAGTGATGCTCGGTTTGGCACAGCAGTACTTCAGAGCCTATTCCCAAAGTAGGTTCTGTCCCTCCTCCATGGAGGTACTGCTTGGTAGTCTGCACTTGTCAGAATACAGTAAGACTTCAAGTTGTTTGAAGAAAAAATTACTCACCTTAGTAATTATGTTTGTTCTATTGGAGTCTTGCTGTATTCTGACCTCCCTCCCTGCCTCCCCTCTCAGAACCTGGTTTTGGGAAGTGGGTGGGCAGGTGCAGTGTTGCACCTCAGGGGTGCTCTTTTTACACCCTCTCCTTTTGTGTGGATGTTTATTTTATTATATTCCTGTTTGGTTTCGGTTTTGAGTTTTGGGTTTCCCGACTTGAGTCTTCTTTTGGTAAACCAAAACTTTTTGTTGCCAGTTGGCTATTAAACATTTTTTTACAATTTCCACATCGAATACCACATAGAATACTATTAGAGTGTTGCTCATAAGAATCTGACGGTTAGCTTTCAAAGGGAAACAGAGACATCAACCGAGCTCGAGCTCAGCATTCTATGATCTGCATAGAAAGGCTAACCCTTTGTTCTCCGGGCAGTTTAAAGGCTGGGGCTAACTGCACTTGTCAGAATACAACAAGACTCCAATAGAAGAAACATAATTACTAAGGTGAGTAATTTTTTCTTTCTTTCCAAAATAGAGATGGTCAGAATGAATATCCTCCTTTCTTCCACTCATCCAATCTGTATGTGAAAAATGTCAGTCATTGCCAAATTTGGATTTTAATGCAATATATGTCATATACAATCTTGCCATTGTGAGGGGGCGCTGTGGAGCCCGAGCAATATGGCTGCAGGAATTTAAGACTCCTCTGAACCTCACATTTAAAGTTGTTTTTTAGCAGCTCAGTGGGCGATTAGAAACCCAATAAACATAATTTGGGTTTCGGAACCTCTCAAGACCAGCGATGGGGAACCAGAAAAAAGATAAGTCGGGTTGAGAGAGCGCAAAAAGTAAAGTTGTCCCGGCCCACAAACAACACGGTCAGTGCAAGGCCGCCCTACTCGGGAGCTACGCACGGATGCCGAAGAAGAGACCTTGCAGACGCTGGGGCAGAAAATGAACAAAATGTTAGCATCTATGGCAGGTCTCTAAGATCGTTTTGATGCCCTGACCAACAGAGTTTCTTTTTGGGAGACAGATTTCGGTATGACCAAAGCAGAGGCGAGTTAAGCTTAAAAGCAGTTGGAAGTGGCAATGGGCACTGAGGCAAGTTTAGTAAAGGAGAACACACATCTGCGGGCCAGGCTTGAAAATTTAGAGAATCAAGCCAGGGCCTCCAATCTTTGGATTATCGGCATAGTGGAATGCAGTGAAGGTGACCATCTCAGCCTTTTTATTTTTTAAAAGACTGACTTGAACAACAGCTAGGCCAGTCTTTGATTGATAGACAGTTGTCCATCCAGAAGTCCTACAGAGTGGCATTTCGAGGAAGGCCCAGCAACACAGACGCACCGAAGACAATTGTGGCAGTTCTGGACAATATTGGGACCAGGGATTTGATTCTTTCATTGTTCAGGCAAAAACTTGCCATACTTCAGGACGGACAGAGGATCTCCATATATCCCGATTTAAACTATGCGGCAAGATAGAAAAAGAAACGCTTTGATGGCATATGTGCGATGCTCCGTGAAGCAGGTATTCTGCACAACATGTAGTTTCCAGCCAGATGGTGCACAGCGAGAAAGTTTATATTTTTTCTGTCGTTGCGGATGCTCTGACTTGGGCACAAAAACATGCAAAGCCGTCTAGCCAGAGACGGGAACTCTCTCAATCCGAATCGGAAGAAGAGTGGGACTCTTAGACATTGTTGGGCTATTACGGTCAGGTCTGATGGTTATACTAATAGTTACTGTGGTGTTTACTTCTCTCCCAGCTGGACATTTACTTTTATTTGGAGGGCATAATTATTTTTATTAAACTCAGTGAAGCTGGTGAGAAGTAAAGTTGGCCCATAGATTTGGGGGCCCTCTTCCTCTCAGATCCATGACTACATAAGCTGTCTTAATACTTTCCTTCGTAAGAGATTATAATGTTTGTCTTATATTGTTCTCCACTGATATCGCCTTAAATGAGGGAGTAAAAGGGTCACCTACAATTCTTTTTGTAAAGTACCAGATTGGTGCACTTCTTATGGTTAAGCATGCTGCTTTAATGTTTTCCTTTATAGGAAATAGAATCTTGGACTACATTAATGTATAAGTTTAATCAAGCGTGTGACTCATGGGCACATAAACTACAACCTAAAACTTTTGCTACATGTACATCTAAATGTTTTTTCATTTGAATTTCCCCATGCTGCATCGTATAGATGTAGGATGGTTTTGTTAATTGCGTGTATTAAGAGGGGTGGCTCCCTTGTGTGGATCTCATCTGTATCCTTAAATACTACTTCAGGAATGTGACTGTATGTTTATTATGAACCTCAATAAACATAAAGCAAAAAAAAAAAATCTTGCCATTGTATGTACCTTACACTGTTGTATCCTCACACTTTGTACCTTCTTGCTGAAGTACGCCTTGTTATGTTATATTTTCTTACTATGTGTGTTCTAGCCATATGGTATTCCTCATATCTATACTGTTGTAACTGTACTCTTCCGGGTCGCACTTGAAGATAGGCATTTGATTTGCTTTCCTGATTTCTGGGAGTGGCCATAATAAAGTGGGTCGGAAACTGGCTCTCCAGCAGCTCCCAAAGGGTGATGGTACATGGGGTACTCTCTGGTGAGGAGAAGGTGACGAGTGAGGTACCGCAGGGGTTGGTCTTGGGCCCAGTCCTACTCAGTGTCTTCATTGGAGACATTGGACTAAGGCTGGTGGGGAAAGTGTGCTTGTTCACAGATGACTCGAAGATATATAAAGGGTGGACACACCAGAGAGGGTTGGCAAGATGAGGGAAGACCTTAAAAACTGGAACAGTGGTCCGAGGTGTGGAGACTAGGATTCAACACGGGAAATTGTAAAATTATGCACTTGGGGCATAGGAACCCTGGGACGAAATACATGCTTGGTGGGGAAGAAATAGCATTCACAGAGCAAGAGAGGGACCTGGATGTCATCATTACGGCTGACCTCAAGGTGGCAAGTCGGTGCCAAAAGACTGTAGGAAAGGCAAACAGAATGTTGGGGTGCATAGAGCGGGGTATTGCGAGTAGGAGGAGGGGGTCATTATTCCCCTGTACAAGACATTGGTCAGGCTGCACCTTGAGTATTGCATCCAGTTCTGGAGGCCACACCTGAAAAAGGATGTTGTGAGGGTGGAGGCTGTCGAAAGGAGGGTTACCAAAATGATTCATGGGCTGCATGGGAAAGCATATGAGGACAGACTGAGGGATAAGTATTTGAAGGGAATTAACAGGGTACATGAGGAAGACTTGTTTCAGAGGAGAAAGGGCTCAGCAACTAGGGGTCATGACATGAAGCTGGAGGGAGGACAATTTAGGGGCAATACAAGAAAGTACTTTTTTACGAAGAGGTTGGTGGATGCCTGGAATAGGCTGCCAGATGTAGTGATAAGGGCTGAAACAGTCTCAGATTTTAAGCATGCGTGGGACGGGCACGAGGTGATCCTGAAGGTGGGGGTTGAGGTGTCCTAACTGAGGATGTCAAGGGATGCTCAGGCAAAACTCCGGGGGCGAGGGGTATGCTTAATAGATAGGAGCATCCTAGGGCAGACTGGGTTGGCCATATCGTTCCTTACCTCCGACATTTGTATGCATGTATATATGTATGTTTGATTGCCTAGTGTGCCTACCTGGTAAATAAAAGCTAAATAATATTTTTCAACATGTTCTATTTGTTTCAAACTCTGCCTGTTATGCTGGCCGCATGGTATTTCACTTCCTGGAATAGAAAGCAGTCATGGTTTATTTGGGGTGGGAGGCAGCCTAGAGTTAGGTTCCCTATTCTTCAGTTACCTACTGCTTCTGGAGGGGTAAACCTGACTAACTTACTAAAGTATGCCAAGGCAGCCCATCTACACACGATATATATTTGGCTAAACCCACAGTAACACTTCATTTGGAAAAATATAGAATATGTAATTAATGATCTATTTGATATCGGAAAAATATTATTTGCAAGTCTTCCAGATCTTCCTGACTTCTCAAATTGTACATCACAGACTATACAGGTCTGAAATAAGATTAGGTCTCTCTCTCTTTTTTTATTCCTTTAGGCTTCTCACTACAGAATCTAAATTTTTACTGTCCTGTATTGATCACACCTTTTATCGATGGTACCAATCCAGCATATACTGTATTTTCCAAGTTCTCGACACATGGAGAATATTATACTTCGAGCAGCTATAGGTCCGGATATACTATGAAAGACTGAAACTCGATATACCAAGTTTCATTAGCCTGCAACCAGTTTCCCGACACACGGTTGCCTGATGGTCAGAAATTGTCCGCAGTGTAGTTTTTCATCCCCTTTACTTTATATAACAAACTGTACCGCGGGCAATTTCTGACTGTCAGGCAACCGTGTGTCGGGCTAATGAAACTCGGGATATTGAGTTTGTCTTTGAAAATACTCCCATAGGTCCTGTATGGTTTAATGGGCAGAGAACATTTTAGGTACCTGCAGGTTTGGACCTTCCTTTTACACAAGAAATCTCCGAAAACGTACTTGCCACACCCTGTCACTTTCTCGCTTTGTATTATTATAAGTGCTGTTCAGGGTGAGATCTGGCAACATTATATAGGGGACTGCAAGAGCAGTTAGCAGACTCCACCTATTTTGTCTTACAGGCTTGAAATAGAGAGTTATCCATTTCTATCACCTACCCTATGTGAATAAAATATACCCTTCCTGCCATTAAAACTATGTCAGCCCCTCGTTGGTGTGAATTCACCTGGAAATATAGAACCTGCTTTTTTTCACACCCTGGTGGCATTTACCTGTTTTCTGCCCTTACGATACAGTTCCTGCTGGAGAAACTGTGGAAATCCTATGGCTACTCATTCACACCTATTTTGGCTGTGTCTGTTACCTGCTTCCTTTTGGGAACAGATTGCTGAATAGTTTCATAAATTGTCTTTTGATCCTGTGCTAGTGTCTTTTATGATAATTCTCTTTTCAGTTCCACCACCGGGCTGCAGGGTGAGGACTTGTTCCATGGTACTCTTATATGTACTAGCAGCTGAAAAAGCCATTACTAGATTATGGCGTCAAATCCAACCACTTACTGTGGAATATTGGTGCAAATTATTAATGATACATATCTTACTAAATGGGTTACGGCTACAGTTGACAGATTGTGCAATCCAATTTGTCTTCAGCCTGGGGGAGCCTTTTCACAAGAGGAGTGTGCTCGGTTTTTCACAGATACGGTTGCCACCATCAGGTCCAGGATTGGCTCAGCCCCCTCTAATGGGTGTTGCGGAGGTCTTCAGGAGGTTGCAAGCACCCGATTTGCTTGGTCCGACTTTGGTCGGCCGGAATTCAGGGACATCGTGAGGATTGTCCAGACTTTGCGGCCAACCAGCTGTAGTTTGGACTTGGGCCCAATGCGATTCCTTGTGGGCTGCATTGATGTAATCGGCGTGGTCTTGGCCGAGATAGTCTAGGGTTCATTGGAATGGGGTGGCTTTCCTGAGCCCCTAAAGAAGGCAGTTGTTGACTGCTCCTGAAAAAGCCCTCCCTTGACCCGGACTGTCTGTCTAACTACAGACCTGTCTGTAACCTGCCTTTTGTTGGCAAGGTTATTGAGAAGGTGGTTGCGCTGCAGCTGAATGATCATATTTCTACCCATGATGTCTATGATTCTCTCCAGTCTGGATTCAGGAAGAGGCATAGCACCGAGACAGCCTTTGTTCGCGTGCAAAATGAGCTCCTAATAGGATACTCAGCTGTACATGTCCTTTGTACCTGAACAGGATGATGTCATCTCGGTGTTTAACAACTGTCTCTCCGAGATCAATGACTGGATGAGTGCCAGCTGGCTGAGGTTGAACCCAGCTAAAACCGAGGTGTTGGTGGTAGACCCAGATCGTCGGGTGGCGGGTCTGTCGGCTGGACAACATTCTAGGCTTTGTCTTGGGGTGTTCAGCTGGCTACCTCAGATCAGGTGGATAACTTAGGCGTTATTTTTGACGATGGTGTGACCCTGAAATCGCAGGCGTCGACCCTTGTCTGAACCTCGTTTTACCATCTAAGGAATATCGCCCAGGTGAAACACCTGGTTCCTCCCGATGATCTTCCAACATTGGTCCACGCCTTCGTGACTTCCCACTTGACTACTGCAGTTCCCTGTACCTAGGCTACCAGAGGTTGATATCTGCAGTTTACAGCTAGTACAGAATGTGGTGGCCAGGCTGGTGACTAGTACTTCTAGGACCAATCGTATTACGCCTGTGCTCCGCAGACTGCACTGTCTCCCAGTACAGTGGCGGATCACCTTCAGGGTTGGCTTGCTGACCTCTGAAGCCCTACACGAACAGGGACCCCGCTACCTGCAAGATCTTCTTTGTCCCTACTGCCCTGTCCACTCCGATCCACCAACAAGGGATTGCTAGAAATTCCCAAGGTGTGCCTGAAGACATATGGGGCCCGATCCTTTGCATTTGCAGCCCATACCCTGTGAAATTCTCTACCTTGTCAGGTAAGAGAGTGCCTGACCGTCCAGTGTTTTAAATCAGCCCTCAAAACTTATTTATTTAGCCTAGCATTCCCAGATGAGCTCAGTTGATTGGATATTTTTATTATGTAGTGCTGCTGTAAATTATAATTGCATGATTTTATGAATTCTGATTTCAATGTCTTATGTTTATTTATTTGTATGTACAGCACCTTGATCTTTTGGAAAGGCGCTCTTATAAATAAAATTGATTTTTATTTATTTATTTATTGAAATGTTTCACCAGGAGGGCACACTGAACAACAAGTTGCTCATCTCACGGTGTGACCTGGGGGAAGGGGGTTACATAGGGTTGTGAAGAATGATCTGTCACAATAGTATGTGGGTAGTACAAACAATACAACATTGTAAGATTGTGCAACAGTTGGAACACAAGATGTTGTACAATAAACAGTAGTGGAACATTGGGTAAATTACAATACATGTCTAAAATAATACAAAAGAACATATAAACGTACAAAACAGTAATAATGCGATAGAACCATTTATAGTGCATGAGTGTACCAGGAGCAGGCTCGAGGTAGTACGCAAGTGTTGTTGGAGTAAAAATGATGGATTAGGTTGTGCAAACTGGTGACCCAGAATGGAGGTGGAGAAGAGAGTGGGAGAGGCAAGCACTGAATATGAGGAGAGAAGGGGTAGCCATTTTCTGATTTCCCCCTTCAGGATGTTGAGAACCCTGATTTGGGTGATTTGATTTGATACTGTGCCTAGCCGCTTTACCCCAGTTTGAGTTTAAGTGGAGAATGTGGGTGAATTGCATCATGTTTGAAGGTGATACATTTGTATCATGAACAGCAGTGGGACATGTTCTGAGATATATTTATGACCACTAGTGGCAGATGTTTTGTACTGGTATATCAGATGTCAGCCAGTGGGTAGTACTGGGCTTTCTGTTACCACATTCTGTTTTGGATTACTGTATTGTATGAATTGTGGTATCGATTTCACTATACAGACCAGGATATGTACACCTATATGGAGACAATTAAAATCTTTCTTGTATTTGCATTGACTCAGTAAACTAAATAAAAAAAAAATTGTTTGGTTCATCAATTATGCTTTATTGTTAAACTGTTTTTAAGCTAGAAAATGTATTGTCACTCTTGGATGTCACAGAGTTAAGCCTCACAGTTTGTATTATCGAGGTATGTATTGATTGTCCTGAGAATCTAGGAAACATGAAAAAGTTTTTACCCATATGTATAACTTTGACATATTGATCTACTGTGTAATACTTTCTGCATGTAATGCTTCACACGACCTTCAGATAAATTTGAAGTTTCAAAAAGGAAGAGGATGTAGAATTTATGGATATAATGGTGATGGTAACTGCAAAGAGGCTGCTCGTCACCATTCATAAATCACTTCAGATGGCTATATCAGAAATCGTGTGCACCTACCTCAGCTGCAGCCATTGATAGGAAAATTGAAAGAAAACATCAGGTGGACAGACGAGATGGAGTTCCTGGATGCCCACTCTGATCATCAAGGTGTGTAGTCCAAGCTGCTGCTTGCGAGAGAGAGCAGAAGTCTCCCTGTCTGCTCAGCTCCCTGAAAAGGACTCTAGAAAATTGGATGCTGTGGCTGGAGAGGTTTATACTTCAGCTTCCTGCTCATCAGTCAGGCAGCTTATTCAGCACATATAGCACAGTATCAGAAAGCACTCTGGAACACAATTTGGGCGTTTAATGACAAAGCAGATTGTGAACTGGCACACGACTTAATTGCCATGGTCTTCGATTGGACAGGGAGCTTCTTGTATGCCTTCCAACCATTTCCACTCATACCAAAAGTCCTTCTGAAGCTCAGAAGGTAATTTGCAACAATGATCCTAATAGCCCCAGACAGGGCCTCCGTGCTCCTAGAGCTGTCCAGCAAAACTCTAGTCAGCCTGCCATTAAGTCACAATCTGATGACTTTTGTACCAGGATAGGATAATGTTCCCAAACCCCAGGACACTACGTCTGAGGGCATTGTTCTTGAAGAGTTAGAATACTCTGGATTGAATCTCTCATATGAAGTCCTTTAAGTGCTTAGGGTTTCAAAGAAACCAGCACCCAGGAAAGCATATTCCTCTAAGTGCAAGGGATTTTCTTACTGGTGTGCCCCAGAAGAATAATCTCAATAGTGGCAGGGTTGCATATAGTCCTGGAATACTTGGTACACCTACAGTCTCTAGGCCTAAGGCATTTAACACTAAAGGTGCACTTAGCAGTAGTGTCAGCCAGCATATCAGCAGACAAGCAAAAGACACTGGCCTCACAACCCTTTTTATTACCTGGAAATGCTTTTAGAAATCTGAGTTTTCTGTTTAACCTTGATACAGAATGTCCACCCAGGCATAATTGAGTTAAAAGGTTTGTAAAAGGGCTCACTCACTTGTACCCACCGGTAAGGGACCCAGGCCCACCCTGTGATCTCTGTGTCTACTTTACCAAGCTTACGGAGGCTCCAGTTGAGCCCATGGACACTGCTGATGTTAAGCATGTCACATGGAAAACCATATTCCTGACTGCCATGACCTCTGCTAAGAAGAGTAAGTGAACTACAAGCCCTTTATAGAGAGTGAAATTACATAATCTTCCACAAGGATAAGGTAGTCCTTAGAACCAATAGGAAATTCATACCTTAGTTGGGGTCTGAATTCTACCTAAACCACTCAGTAACACTTCTGCTCTATCCAGAGCACTCCAGTCCAGTTGAGCAAAAATTGCACAGCCTTGATCTGAAAAGAGTTCTGGGTATCTACCTGGACTGGACTAAAGAGGTTAGGTCCCAAAACACTACATACTTATGTTGGCTCACGCTTGCGCGCCAGCCAACATCTTGCAGTAGTAGCAGATTTGGAGGTGTGGTCACTGTGGGCAAATGCAGGGCACGTATCAGTAGGTGCGTCCCTCATTCCCTAGTAAGCCAGCATGCAGGCGCTGACACCAGCAATATGTAAAGTAGTCACCACATCTAAGAAAAGTGCCTCTGCAATGAGAAGCAAGCTCGTCATGCAGCGGCACAATAACACGCCTCCTGACGGGCCTTTCCTGGGAAAGTATTTCAATAAACGTGGCAGTGACTGCCGTCACCTGCTGCACAATGCCAACTTCAGGGTTGCCCAATCCCCCTGTCGGCTTGCCCCGACCCAGTTCATTTGCCGACAGGGGAGCCCTCTCCCCGTCAGCATAATGCCCCCATTTCAGTTGTGTGCTGAGGGGTGCCCAATCCTTGGCATCATGCGCCCCCCCCATGTTTCTGTGCTGGCGGAGGCGGCCCAGTCTACGTCGACTTTGGTTCCCCTCCCCACAAATGCAGGCTGTACACTGGAGAGCCCACCCCAGTGTACCAAGCACACCTATGAAAAAAGAAAACTGACCCTTGTTGTCAAATAATTCCCCGTAAAATGAGAAAGCGGTCCCTCAAAGTGTTCTGGTGCCCCACCCCAACCCAACCTCGCCCACCCTCTGCATACTCTACCTCCCCACCCACCCCATACTTACCTCTGGAGCCCGGCGCAGCAATCTTCGCTGGACCGAGAACACGTCTGCACTCTTCAAAGCCGACCGCGAATTGAAGTAATGCCAGTAAGCTGTATAATGGTATAAATAGGGTTTTTCACCTTTGGTGCATATCTCAGGCATTTTTGGGAATTTGGGCACCAGATTTTCAACAAGGGGTTATTGGGACCCCTCCTCATGAATTCAGTCACTGTCAATAGCGTTATTCTGTCCTGAAAGGTGATTTTGCAGTCACTGTGCAGAATCACCTTTCGGGACGGATTAATGAAATGACAGTGCCACTGTTAATGAGGTGGGCTCTCAAAAAGCCTATGTTGCAAATTTGGCGAGAAAAAATCCAAAAATGACTGTTTAACAAGCGCGCGTTGTGCAGTTTCCACACACACTCGTAACTTTGCAAATTTGTTATATTTTCACTCCAGATTTTCACATTTGCATTTTCCCACACCTCCTTATGAACAGTACAGCTGTCATTTTACACATCCTGGCTGAAATGTGTTTCCGGGCATGTGGTGCACAATGGCGCGGTAGCTGTGCGAAATCAGTGTTCTGGACACATTAACAAAATCACAGTGACACTGTTCATGAGTGGAGGTCCTAAAATGCCTATGTTGAAAATTTGGTAAAACAAATACCCAAAATAATTGCATTACGGGCGTGCATTGCGCAGTTTCTATGCACACAGTGATGTCACCACTTTTCTAGATTTTGACTCCAGATTTTCAACAATGCCATTTTTTTACACCTCCTCATGAACAGTGCAGCTGTCATTTTTCACATCCTGCCCGAACTGTGTTTTTGCACCTGTGCCACCAAAATGCAGTCTCTGTACAAAATCACCTTTCAGCAAACAAACTCATAGTGCCACTATTCATAAAGTAGAGTCACAAATGGCCCATGGTGAAAATACCAACAAATGCCCTTGGCATTAGGGTTTCCAACTGCAGTGTCCCACCCTGTACAGGCTGACAGGCGTCAGGGCTGTGAGTTAGCATTGTCAGCTGAAATGCTTACACCATTCCACCCCCCCACCCTGCAGCCAGTGACAGGTGTTAAGATGTGCCGTAGACTCTTCGGTCCCAACGTTCACCCCATTCGTCTACACTGCGCCCATGTCAGTATATTCCCTTATGGACTGGGGTGAGCGTGGAGCCCGAAGACCCCAAGGCGCATCGCGGCAGTTGTCGGTCTCTGCAGGGTAGGGTGAGCTGAAATGGCATGAGCGTTATGGCCAGTGACCCAAAGGCACACCCCAGTGCCTGTCACTCTCTGCATGGTGGGGCTGGAGTCGGCGTCCGTTCATTACTTCACTGCCAGTCCTATTGTGCATCTCTCTAACTCCTGCATTACCAATGCCAGTAAGCCAACATTCGGCATTGACAAATGCTTGTTTACCTGTCATGAAGCTGGCAGTGGTAAACCAACAACCAAGAGTTCTGCTACTCACTGGATAGTCCCTTTTATCCAGTTCTACTATGAAAATGGCCCAGTTAGGTAACCCAAATTCCTTCAAAGCAAGGTTAAACTCTGCATTGTTACAAAAATGTCAGTGTTACGCCAGTTAGCTCTCTCCCCCCATAGCCTCTCCTCAACCTCTTTCCAATTTAAGCACTTTCTTCCAAACCATTACAAATCGAAACCCATTCTATCTTGACATCTATACCTATCACCCCCAATCTCCAGTCACACTTCTTCCTTACCACCCATGCCTCTCATTCCCCCTTATCTCTATCCTCACTTCCCCCCTCTATATGTTCTCTCTGCTCCCCCGCACCTTTCCCCCTTCTCCCTACCTTCCCACCCCCTCTCCCTTCTCTCCAACTTATCTCTCAGCTCCACCCCTTTCTCCAACTCAGCACTTAGCAGATTCAGTGTTCTCCTCAGGTCTGTATATCTTCGCCAACCTGTGTTACAATTTTGGTCTTTGTTATTTAACTTTATGCCGTTTTTGCTTTTTTGTTGTTTCCACCTTGCCTTACTATATGTTTAAATTGTCCTTCAGGACCACTTTGAAAATGAGCTTGCCTCAGTTATGCATTTCCTGGTTAAATAAAAACTGAATTGAAAAAGCTGGGAAAATGCCACCTAGAGGCCTAACAAATACTCCACAAGGGGTATCCACTTATTAGACAGTTGCAAAGCATCTACCTGGAAAACAGTGCACACCTTCTCAAAGCACTACTGCCTGAACAGACAGTCTAGGAGGGATGCCAGCTTTGGAACTGCTGTCTTGCAAAACCTTTTCCCTGTAGGTTCTGGTCCCAGCCTCCTAAACTCCTGCTATTGAGTCTGAATAGAGTGTAAACATAGAGTAAGGGATTCCTCTGGTTAGGAGGAAAAATTACTCACTGCAGTACAGTAATGTTGTATCTTCCTGGACATAAAGTCTCCACCACTCATTCACACTAATGGGATCTACGCCAGAGGCGCTAGGACCCAGAGTAAGCAAACTTTTTTTTTTTTTTTTTGCAGGAGGTCGGCACAGAGATGGAGCCGCGAGCCTCTGCTCGATGCGGCAGTGACCATCCTACAGCACCCTCCAACCTCCTCCTCAGTTCCTTTTTTCCCGCCGCCGAGGCACTTCAGTGATGACGCTTTGTCACCCGCTAGAGTCAAACTTCAAACTAGCAGCATAGTTTTCAGTTTATTATTTTGTAGTATTTTTCAATAAAGTACCGCTTATGATAATTTATTCTTATCAAAGAAAGAAGTCTCAGCCTACATTGACTGAGTCGACCATGAGCGGGTCAGGTGACGGTAGGGAGACTTCGTATGAAAGCTGTTCAGTCAGCTGGGCTGGGTCAGGTCCGCCGCCTTCTCCGGAAGAAGGGGGTCTGACAACGGACGGTCCAGTGCCTGAGGGGATGGGCGGTCTCCCCGGAAGCATAAAAGTAAACTGTCCCATTCTCGGCACCGTTCGGCCTCGAGCTCTTCTTCAACCCGCAGGTCAAAAAAGAGAAGGCATCACTCGAGGTCGCCCTCTGATATGTCTGCGCTTCGACGATCGGTCATTGGGGTCAGTTGCCGGTCTCCTCGTTCGGAGTCGCCAGTTTCTGGTTCTGGTCTCTGACCTCTTCGACATCGGAGCACTTCCCCGTCTTCTGGTAGGGCTTCCAATGAGCAGTTTCATCAGTGGGCCGCTGTTATGGAGCAGTGGGCTCGGAGGCTGGTCCAGCTGCCTGGCCCGGACACTCAGGGGCCCTCTGGCTCTTCAGGGGATCGGGCAGGGCGATTGGGCCTCCCTAGTCGTGTGCACCCTCTTCAGTGCCATCGACTCTGCGCTCAGGTGTTTTTCTCTCCTCACATAGCTGCGGCGTAGGGGGCCACACCGATGCCTCTATCTCCTGGTATTCTTCCTTCTTTCCCCTCAAATTCTAATTTTCGGGGCCTTGGGTTAGTTTCGGCGCTGTCTGAGTCGGGTCGCTCGGTGCCGTTGCGCTTGTCAGCGCCGTCATTGGTGCCGTGCAGCTTTTTGGTGCCATTGAGTTTCTTGGCGCCATGTGGCCTTTCAGCACTGTGCAGCCTTTCAGCACTGTGTTCTTCTTCAGCGCCGTCTGCTTTGTTGGCATCATGCAGACTTTCGGTACCGTGCTCCTCTTCGGCGCCAAGGCCGGGCTTTTCTTCTACCAATCTTCAGGGCGTCCCCTCTCTGATTTCTTTTCCTTCCTCTTTTTCTGCTGATTTTCAATCCTTTCCTGTCCATGCAGTCCCTCCTGGACTGTCAGGAGATATTAAGCCTGACCCAGATCTTAGACTGAGTGATGATGTGGAAGGAGCAGGATCTAATCCTGTTACAGAGCCTGTGGTCGAGGACCTGTCATTTAAGTCTCTGCAGAAAAAATTTGAATTCCACTCTTTCTCTCCAGACTATGGACATCGATCCTGGGAAGCTTTTAAGATTCCAATTCCTTCATGTTCTGGACATCCCAATGGATTTAACTCCCCCGGTACATCCCTCCTTTGAGACGCTTTCTCAAATGGTAATGGAATAATCCTGCTCTCATTCCTTCTGTGGCTAAGTCCATAGATAGGAAGTATTCTGCTCCCAAGGAGCGACCCAATTTGGCCTCCCAAGCCTTTGCGGATCCTATTGTAGTGTTGGCAGAGAATAAGGTCATCCTTCCTCAGACTACTACAGCTCGACCTATAAACGAAGAATCTCCTAAGATAGATACTTTAGGTAAGAGAGTCTTTGTTGCATCCACCCTGGGTATGCGTATCGCCGGCTACCAGGGCTATTTCTCTCAATATGAGTATATTCTTTGGCATTCGCTCAAACAAATGGTTGAAGCTCTACCAGAGTCGGACACTAATTTGGAGCTTCTTCAAACCATAACCAGGGGCATCGAGTCCAACAACCAACAGGTTAAAGCAGCTATGGACGCATTCGATACTGCCCTCCGAGCAGCGGCGGCGGGCATTTGTATCCACCGCCATTCCTGGCTGCGCACTTCAGGTTTCACAAATGATGCCCAGCAACAGGTCATGGCATTGCTCTTCGATGGTGTGTATCTCTTCGGCCCTCAAGTAGAACAGGCTCTAGAGGCCACACAAAAGACTAGGTTAGCCATTGAATTGGCTCAACCTCCTCCCGCCCCCTCTCGAGAGGGTGTTAACAAACGCCAGTTTCATAACAGTCAGTCCTTTCGAGGCAAAGGTAGAGGAGGTTTTAATAAAAATCAAGTCCCTCAGCCTCAAAAGAAAACGCAGCTGAAGGCGCAAGGACCCAAAGTGCCCAGTGCCGCCTTCTGAGTTTCTGGCCCAAGTCCCACTTCAGCTGCCTGAGGGGGACTTTTTAGCGGTGGGAGGTCGCCTGACTCAATTCTACAACCAGTGGAAGTCCATAATTTCGGACAAATGGGTCCTTCGGATAATCCGCAAGGGGTATTCCCTCAATTTTTTGGAGAACCCTCCGGATTGTCTCCCCAAGCAGCAGCCAAAGCTGTCAATTCTTCAGTCAGAGCTTCTTGCCTCCGAAATACAAGGCCTTCTGAACAACAGGGCAGTGGAAGTAGTTCTGCTGGATCAACAGAACACAGGGTTCTACTCCCATTACTTTCTAGTTCCAAAGAAAACCGGGGGCATGCATCCCATTTTGGACCTCAGAAAATTAAACAAGTTTCTTCCCAAAGAGAAATTCAAGATGATATCGCTACGGACTCTGTTACCTTTGCTTCATCAACACGACTGGTTAACTTCCCTGGACATGCAGGATGCTTGCCAACATATACCTGTTCATCCAAAGCATCGCAAATACCTAAGGTTTGTGGCTTTGGGACAGCATTATCAGTTCAGAGCCTTGCTCTTTGGGCTATCCTTGGCGCTGCGAGTTTTTATGAAGTGTGCAGTTCTCGCAGCACATCTCAGAAAAGTCGGAATACAAGTGTTCCGATATCTGGACGACTGGCTTCTAGCGAGCCCTTCCAGGCAAGGAACTCTAGACGCTGTTGCCATGGCCTCAGACTTTCTCACGTCCATGGGAGTCCTGCTAAATCTCAAGAAATCACAGTTGCAGCCCTCCCAGAGCCTCCTTTTCATAGGAACTCTTCTGGACACCTCCTGTGCGAATGCGTTTCTACCAGAGGACAGAAGGAGCGATATCCTACAGATGGCCCGATATGTCAGACAGAACAGCTCGGTTCGAGCTATCTCGATGCAACGGATGCTAGGTCTCATGACATCCTCGGTGTTCACTGTACCCCTAGCACACCTTCACATGAGAACCTCTCAGTGGATGCTCAGTACTCAGTGGTCCCCAACCACTCACCCTCAGTCCTTTCTCATCAAGGTGACAGAACCTCTTAATTAGTCACTCACCTGGTGGTCGCAAGAGGACAATCTTCTGGAAGGGTATCCCTTTGCTCCTCTGGATCATCAGATTTCCATTACCACGGACGCGTCCCTGAGGGGGTGGGGAGCTCACTGTCCGACTCTCCACACTCAAGGTACGTGGACTCAGGACGAGTCCCAGCTTCACATAAATGTCTTAGAAATGAGAGCTGTCCTTTATGCAGTCCAGGCTTTGAAGGACATTCTGTGTCACAAGAGCATTCTTCTTCAAATGGACAACAAAGCAGTAATGTATGACATCAACAAGCAAGGCGGGGCTCATTCTTACCCCTTATGCAGGGGAGCAATGAGAATGTGGGAGCGGTGCTTGGAGCACAAGACTCTTAATTTGAGCGGCCTACCTGCCGGGAGTGCAGAACAAACTGGCAGACCGTCTCAGCAGAACGGAGACAGATCCTCACGAATGGTCTCTCGACTCAACCGTAGTTCAGTCACTATTCACAGAGTGGAGAACTCCAGACCTGGACCTTTTTTGCATCCCCACTCAACACAAAACTGCCTCTCTTCTGCTCCAGAAATCCAGGGCCTGGCATTTTCTTTCAGGATGCAATGGACAAAATGCTTTCTATACGCCTTTCCTCCTCTTCCTCTAATTCAGAGGGTACTTCTCAAGTTCGAGTCCCAGGGGAGCAAAATTATTCTCATTGCTCCCTTCTGGCCTCGGCAGCTATGGTTTCCGTTACTCAACAGTATGTTGGAAACCCCTTCAAAACCGCTTCCCCTTCAGACGAACCTCCTGACTCAGGGGCTTATGGTCCATCCCAATCTGAGATCGCTTCACCTTCATGCTTGGCTCCTGAAGAGATAGAAGTGAACAGGTTCAGTGTCTCCCGAAGAGTTTCAGATATTCTTCTGGCTGCGCGCAAGCCAGCCACTAGGAAAACTTACACAGCCAAATGGAAGGGTTTTTCACTCTGGTGTACAAAATCCTCTGAATCCTTTTTCCTGCCCATAAGATAAAGTTCTAGAGTACCTTTTGGACCTCTCAAATTCAGGTCTGCAATACTTTACAGAAGAGTGACCAGTGGGGTACCACAGGGATCAGTGCTGGGACCGGTCCTATTCAACATCTTCATCAGTGACATTGCACAGGACCTAGAAGGCAGAATTTCACTGTTCGCTGATGACACAAAGCTCTGTAACAGAGTAGACACACCAGAGGGTGTAGACAGAATGAGAAGGGACCTGCAGAAACTTGAAGAATGGTCAGGGGTTTGGCAGTTGAAATTCAATGCAAAGAAGTGCAAGATAATGCATATGGGAAGCAAAAACCCTGGCACAATATATCAGTTAGGGGGTGAGGATATAGCATGCACCAAGCAGGAAAGGGATATTGGGGTTATCATCTCTGATGACCTCAAGGTAGGAAACAGTGTGACAAGGCAGCAGGTAAAGCAGATAGGATGCTGGGATGTGTAGGCAGAGGGCATCACCAGCAGGAAAAGGGAGGTCATAATTCCGCTGTACAAGGCACTAGTGAGGCCCCACCTGGAGTACAGTGTACAGTTCTGGAGACCATACCTACGTAAGGACATAGACAGGGTAGAGAAGGTTCAGAGGAGGGCAACAAAGATGGTGCATGGATTGCATCACAAGTCCTATGAAGACAGGTTGAAGGAACTGAACATGTACTCCCTGGAGGAGAGGAGGGAGAGAGGGATATGATAGAGACATACAAGTATCTCACAGGGAGGAACAGGGTGCAGGAATACACTATTTTTAAGCGAAAAAGATGTTCCAGGACTAGAGGGAATGGGATGAAGTTGGAGGGAGGACGATTCAGAGGAAGCATGAGGAAGAATTTCTTCACAGAACGGGTGGTGGACAAGTGGAACACCCTGCCAGAGGAAGTGGTGGGGGCTGAAACAATCATGGGATTTAAGAATGCATGGGATAGACATAAAGGAATTCTGGAGGTCAGGGATAAGGGGCAACAGACTTCTAGGAAAACATAAACTGAACTTACAAGCTCAAATGGGCAGACTGGGTGGGCCATAGGCCCTTATCTGCCGACACTGTCTATGTATCTATGTAAGGTTCACCTTTGTGCCATTTCAGCTTATCATGAGCCAGTACTTTCCTTGTCACTGGCTCAGTTACCCTTGGTTAAGAGGGTTCCTTAAGGGAATTCTGCATACCAGACCTCCTATCGGATGTCCGGTCACAGCCTGGGACATTAATCTTATTCTAGACATGCTCACTCAAAAACCTTTCAGGCCTCTAGCTACCTGTGAGTTGAAATTCCTCACTTGGAAAACGTCCTTCCTGGTGGCCATTACCTCGGCCCGCAGGGTCTCTGAGATACATGCCTTGGTCACAGACCCTCTGTATACTGTGTTTCATAAAGACAAAGTAGTTCTTAGAACCCATACTAAGTTTCTCCCTAAGGTTGTTTCAGAATTCCATCTAAACCAACCTTTGATCCTTCCTACTTACTTTACGAACTTCCAAAATGAAGGGAGCATTCTCTTCATTCTTTGGACTTCAAAAGAGCTTTGCGTTTCTATTTAGATAGGCAGAAGATTTTCGCAAAGCTCAACAACTGTTAATTTCCTTCAGTGAGACCCAGCTGGGTCAACCTGTCGCTATCAGATGCATTTCAGCATGGCTGGTGACATGCCTTCGCCACTGTTATTCCACGGCGCAGGTTAAGCTGGAAGGCAGAGTGTACGCTCACTCTACTAGAGCGTTTGCAGCATCCCTGGCGGAAATCCGCAATGTGCCCATTGTAGATATTTGCAGTGCAGCCACCTGGAGCTCAGTGCATACTTTCGTCAAACACTATGCCCTGGATGTTCATGCCAGACGACATGTTTCATTTGGCAGAACCATCCTTAATGGACTTGTATCCTAAATCTGTGAGCTCTTGGTCTCTCCTGCCGTCCTCTCAGGGGATTATTAGCTTGGTACTCTCCCATTAGTGTGAATGAGTGGTGGAGACTTTATGTCCAGGAAGATATGGAAATTACTTACCTTCCATAATTCTTGATCTTCTTGGATGAAGTCTCAACCACTCATTCACACGCCCACCCACAATCCCCCGAGCTCACCTCTGTTGTTGGTCTTCACTCCCTCAATTTTTAGGTTGTGAAGACTTCTTTTGACCCTTCTTATACGAGTCTTCCAGACTATCTTGTGTCCGGCTTTTGGTTAGGCTATCCTTCTAGGTTAGTTACGCTGTACCTCCTTGGAAAAAAAGGTACTGAGGCAGTTGGAGGGTCGACGCCGAGATAGTCATTGCTGCACGAGCAGAGGCTCGCAGCACCACTCCTCGTGGCTCCCTCTCTGGCACCGACCCTCCTGCAGAAAAAAAGTTTGCTCTTGCTGGGTCCTAGCGCCTCCGGCGTACATCCCATTAGTGTGAATGAGTGGTGGAGACTTCGTCCAAGATGATCAAGAATTACGGTAGGTACGTAATTTCCATTTCTTCTCAGTGATCCTTCACTGTGTTTACACTCCCAGCCTTTCCTGCCCTTCCAAAACCTGAAAATAGGTTCTCACAAGAATCTGTTCTTTTCATTGAGGTTGCTTGAGCATTAATATTGAAGTTACAGTACGTCTGGTTTCTTAAGCATTCCTATGATTCTTAAGTTTACATGCCTGCTTTAATTAGACCCTGGACTATCATGCCTTGCTGGAATATAAACAAGCAAGAAACTGTTGCAAAAGCCATATTCGTAAAGCAAAAATTGAATATTACAAGGCAAAACAGCTGAATATTGCTCATGACCCTCGTAATTTTTGGCATACAATTTAGGAGCTCTCTGATCATGGGAAAGAGGATGAGCTTTCCTCGATTTCCTCGAGTGGTGAGGTCATACTTGACCCTTCTGTGGTGGCTGAGAAGTTTAATTAATTTTTTCAGTGATTTTTTTTTTTTTCCCTGTTACAGGACAAAGGTGGACAATCATGATCTTATCTGTGTCAGTCTTCACCATTCATCACATTTGGGATCTGGCCAGAGGTCACAACCCCGCGGGAGCTTTTTTTTTTTTTTTGGATGGGCGGAGTTGATGCACCGACAGCACTGCCCTCGAGGCCGACGCACTGCGTGGCGCTCGTGGGTTGGCCGTTAGGTGTCATCAACCCCGCCCTCCCGCCAGTTCTTCGTCTCTCACCGTAGAGGTCACACCTCGTGTGGAGCTGCTATCAAGGTGGTCTTGTGTTTTCGACTCCGTGTCTTTGATGCCGAAAAAGTTACCTGCCAGTTCCGTTTCACCCTACTCGACACCGTTGTAGTAAGACTGTTCCATTTTTTAATTTTCAGCGACGTAGAGTCTTTGTTTGAATTGTTTTTCTGTCGATCATGTCTCAGCCGTAGGGCAAGAAATTGCTGAAACCGGGGCGGCCCCGTATTCGTCGGTGACCGTGCGGCCGCAAGTACTCCGTTACCGACCAGCATGATCGTTGTCTTGCGTGTCTTGGCCCACTTCACGACATGGATTCATGCAGTGCCTGCTTCTCCATGGACCGTCGCATCATCGAGCAACGCATGTGGAAAGTTGGACAAGCTCCTCCGACTTTCGGGGGACGGGTGTGCACTCGGGCCAAGCTGTGGTCTCTTGGCCGTTCTTCCTTGTTCCTTCCCAGTTCTGTACAGACTGCGGAGGAGGGGGCTTCTGCTTCTGGTAGCCTTGCCATCGCGAATCCCCTTCTGCGGTCACAGGAGGCGCCAATCCGTTCCCCTGAAAATTAGGAGGCACCGCTCTGGCAATCACCCCTTCGGGGACAAAGGCTCCCCCTGTGTCATTTCCTCGGGCTGGGAAGCCTGGGTCGGCACTGTCCTCGACGCCATCCGTCAGTGCCATCGTGGGCCTCAGCGCTGTTCACAGCGCCATGGGCCCTGATGGCGCCGGTCTGCTGCTCGACGCCATTCACAGTGCCGTTGGAGGTTCTATGGCGCCATCTCCGACCGTTTCTCGCAGCGCCAAGGCTGGGGCAGTGCCTTGTACAGCTCTGGTGCCGCTTGCGGTGCCGAACGAGGACACGGCACCATGGGAGGTGTCGCCCTCAGTGCTGCTTGCGGCGCCAAGGGAGCTGTTGGTGTCAGTGTTGGTGGCATCCCTGACTCCAGTGCCATTCACGGTGCCCTGGGACGGGTTGGCACCAAGGCAGACATCGACTCCGGCTCTGCTGCCGCTCTCGGCGCAGTCTCGTCTTTGGGCACCATTCGCGGTGCCGTGAGGAAGTTCGGTGCCGGCTCTGGTGCAGACACCCGGACTGGCGCCTCCTTCTGTCCAGACAGGAGCAGGCGTCCGCGTATGGTCTGGCACCGGTCTTCAGTCTCTGCTTCTTTGGAGACGGACTCCAGAGTCTGGTTCAGACCAGCTGTCCGACTCTTTGGAGTTGGCTGCCTATGTGGACACCCTGGTAGTTTCCTCAGCTGACTGGAGCCAGTCTCCCTCTGAAGAGCGGGCGGTAGCCCACGAGTCTAGGGTCAGGGGTGCTGACCAGGAGGCAGTAGTGCAGGCCACTATTGCCCTGCAGCCTGGGCTCAGTGGGGTTTCTGCCCCCTCAGTTGGGTTACTTCCTCAGGTGGTATGCCTGGATCGCCCAACTTTAGGGCTGACCGGAGCACCCACAGGAGAGGAGGGTGCTACTCCCTTGATGGTCCTTTCAGGGATTGACCAGGGTTGTCAGCTGCCTAGGCTGGTGTTTGCGAGGAGGAGGGCTCTTTCGGATTCCAAGGGGTCGGGGTTCGATGTGGCGACCCTTTTCCAGGACCTACCCAGGTTTGGGAAGGAGTCGTAGTGCGGATCCCCCCATCCTTCTTTCTTGGCCTCCTTGAGAGGGCCCTGGTCTTTGGAGGGAAGGGACCGTCCTTTTGGAATTCCACGGTCCCGGTCACTTCACAGGGGGGATTCTTCAGGGCACAGCCTAGGTAGTTCCAGCATGGTTGATCGACTGTTGGGTTTTCCGGAGCTCCTCCTTCCTTTGGGGCTCCTGGTGCGCTCTTTTGCCCAGACAGAGGACTGTCGCCTTCTGTTGTTGACTTCGCCCCCACTCCTCTGTCACCATCTCCTGCTCTCCCAGGCATTCTTGGTCCTAGGGGACCTCTCTCCTGGGAGCAATTCAGGGTGCAGCAGCTCACTTCACTACATACGTCAGGGCCATGGACAAGCGGGTGTTCCACCCTCCCCCTGAGCAGCCAACCTCTGGAGCTCCGAGGTCTTCCACTTCCTCATCCTCCTCTTCGGGAGGTGAGGAGCCCTCTGTCCACATCTCCCCTGCTGCTAATCTTGCAGAGTATCAGCATTTCCTCGTGAGGATGATAGAATACCTGCATGTCACCCCACCAACTCAACACAATCTGGAGCATTCAACGCGCGCCTTCCTAGGCAGTTTCAGTGCGGACACCCTTGTGGTGCCCGCCTGGTCTGCTCGTTTCCAGGAGGCATCATTGTGGTTCTGGCAAAGACCCTTTTCCGGAGTCCCAGCCCCTAGGGATCTGAGCCAGAGGTATTGGGGCGCCCCCAACCCCGGAGTCTCCAGGTTGTATGCCTCATCCTTAGTCAGGACTGACACAGCTGGACAAACCCGATGGGCTTTGCGCCCTCCACCGTGACCGGCCCCCAGATCAAGATTACATGGATTTTGACTTCTGGGGGAGGAGGACCTTCTACTCTGCACGGTTGCTGCTTTCTATTTCTGCTCGTCAGGCCCACTATGCTACTTATGATAGGTTTCTGTGGTCCAGGCTAGGTCAGCTCCTAGCCTCTATGCCTGATTCGGAGGTAACCAGACAAGCCAGAGCACTCTCTGCATGTGGCCTGGAGCTAGCAAGGCACCAAGCGAGGGCATCTTATGACACCAAAGAGGTAGCTTCCAGGATCGTAGGGACAGCGATCTGCACTAGGTGGACGGCATGGCTGCGTCTTTCCCGGTTGTCACACTTGACCCCGGCATAGGGTGATTTCCTCCGCGTACTGGAGAACCCACCTTTTCTCTTGTAGGGTGAGGCAGCGTTTGTCGGGGCAACCTCCTGCCCTCTTTGGGGGGGGGTCTCCGTCTCACTCTCCCCAGTCTCAGGCCTCGTCAGGCCCATAAAGGATCTCCCTCTCGGTGTTTTTCCCCCACTGGGAGCTAAGGGACTTAGTCCTTTAGGGTCTAGGGCCCCCTTCGGGTGGGCTCGGTACTCACCCAAATGTATTGAATGGTGAAGATTGACACAGATAAGATGTGAAAATTACGTACCTACCGTAATTCTTGATCTTTCTGTGTATCTTCACCGTTCATCACAAATCCCACCCACCATCCCCCTCGGGCCTCAGTCTCTGGGTCCCCCTCCCTCTGTGTGCCCCCCCCCCTTCCGCTGGTCAGGAGTAGGGTGACCTTGGGCACACGGGGATTTTTACATTCTGACAGGAGGGGGGAGAGATTGGGGGAGAGGGCACTTCTCTCCTCAATGCCTCGGCTCCACCCCTTTAGGGTGGGGGTTGGTGGTTGCCCTCTCTTCTCTTCTCTTCTCTCTCTCTCTCTCTCTCTCTCTCTTCCTCTATCATCCTCCGTTCTCGGCCTTAGAGACTCATCCTTCAATTTAATTTAGGAGACTTATTGTTCTCTCCTTCCAGATGTATGGTTTCAGAGGAGGACAACCCTGTTCCTTTCTTCCAGATAGTGGCTTCTGCTCATGCTGGAGTTCTTGCCAGTGATTCTGTACCTTGAATTCTGGCAACTCAGCCTTCTGGCTACTCCTTTGCAGTTCCTATACAATCTGGACACAGTCAGCAGTCCAGGGTATGTCCTCCCCCATCCCCATTTTTTGTTTTCCTCCCTCCTTCCCTCTCCTTTTCTGCTTCCAGTGATTGGAGCCCCTTCCCAATCCTCTTAGTTTTTCTCAATCTCCTTCTGTCCTCTCCGTCGTTTATTTCTCCTTTTAGTTTAGAAACATAGAATTTGATGTCAGATAAGGACCGCTTGGCTCACCTAGTCTGCCCATTTTCCTACCTAACAGATAAGCTGCAGATCCTAGTTAACCAACAGCTTACTTCTTCCTACCCCCACTAGGACTGCCTTATGGCTGTCACATGCACTCTTGAATTCCCCCACTGTTCTTGACTCCACGACCTCCTCAGGGAGGCTGTTCCATGCATTCACAACCCACTCCGTGAAAAAATACTTCCTCACATTACCTCTGAGCCATCCCCCCTCTATCTTCAGATTATGCCCCCTTGTTCTTGCACATCTTTTTTTTGAAAGATACTACCCTCTTGGACTTTGTTGATTCCCTTGAGATACTTGAAAGTTTCTATCATGTCCTCTTTTCCTTTGTCTGTCCCTTGGACTTCCTTGTCCCTCCCTCCCAACCCTTTCTGGACTCTATGGTGACTCAGAACTGGCGGGAGGACGGGGTCGACGACACCCAACGGCCAACCCATGAGCACCACACAGTGCGTCGACTCCACCCATCCAAATCAAAAAGCTCCCGCAGGGTCGTGACCTCCAGCCAGAACCCAAATGTGATGAATGGCGAAGATACACAGAAAGATCAGGAATTACGGTAGGTACGTAACTTTCATTTCCCAAGGTTGATACTGATGATGCCTTGAATTTGCTGCCTCATCCCCCCAAAATTTTTAAGACACTCGCACCTGATTTGGATCTAGATTATTAGAATAAATTGAATCTGTGTCCATCTTTTGGTATTGATGGTCTGGATTTTAAGATTATTAAAAGGGTAAAAGAATATTTTTTTTCATTACTAAATTGTTGAACTATTCCCTTTGTCAAGGAGTATACCCTGCAATGTGGAAACAGGCCACAGTATGTCCTGTACATAAATCTTGACCTAAACAGATAGTGTCTAACTACAGGTCTGTTTCTTTGTCAGCTTCAGTGTCAAAACTGTGTGAGTATATAATTGTGGACCAAATGCTTGTTTTTGTGTTGAAATATTGCCTGTTGACTCATGTCCAGCATGGTTTTCGTGCTTTACTCAGTAAAGAGACTGTCTTGGTGAGGTTCATAAACTATGTGCATCAGGCCAAGGAGTCTGGAAACCTTGGGGCCTCTGTGTTCATGGACCTCACCAAGGCATTTCAATCTAGTTGATCATACTTTGCTGTTATAGTCATTGTCACATTGTTATTTTTCTAATGATGTGTTATTAACTGGTTTGGGGACTATCTCTCTGGCCATAAACATAGAACTATTAATCATAATCATTACTCCAGTTTTCTAAAACTCATTTATGGTGTCCCTGAGGGCTCCATTTTGGGACCCTATTCCTCTCCTCTCTCTCTCTCTCTCCCTCCCTCCTCCCTTTGAATGACTTGCCTTTAGTTTGTCCTTCATCTGAAGTGCTCTTGTACGCAGATGAGCCATTGGTGGGGACCCTAGATTACATTCTTCAGAAAGTGGTTTTTTTTTTTTTTTTAATTACAATCCTGGTTCAGTGCCATGGGGATGGTCCTCAACAGCAAAAAAACTAAAAATATGATTTTTAGCAGAACAAAAAAATTAGGAAATAGTGAATTTTTGTTGCGAGCCCTTGATGGTGAATCTGTCGATGCAGTTAACCAATTTAGATACCTTGGAGTTTTATTGGATAGTGGTCTGTCATATAGATCTCATGTGGACAGCATGATCCAAACCATACATCAACATTTCGGTTCCCTGTATAGGGTTAAAACAACCTTTTGCCTGAAACTCATGTATTCTTGACAAAGAGTATATTGTTACCAATTCTGGACTATGGACTGTTGAGTTACTCAGTTGCGGGTAATGGGGGTATTATTTAGGTTAAAAAACGCTTATAACTCAGTACGCCATTTCATTACTGGACTTCTATTTAATACTCATCATTGTTTGTTGTACCAGACTGCACATTTACCGTCATTGGATGACCATGTGAAAACATATTGATTTTTGTTTCCCCATAATGTCTTCCTAGATAGGACCCCCCCACCACCACCCCCAATTCAGTCCTAGAATTGTTTCCTGTGAAACACAAAAACTGCTCTACCAGATGCCAGGAATCAGTTTTGTTTGAAATTATTTTTCTTAGAACTTGTTTTGGTCAGAGTTTTTGACTTTGTTGGGCTAAATGTTTATAATCAGCTACCAGAATCTGTTAAGACTGCTAAGAAACAGTTGTCTAGTCTCTTAGTTGGTCAGTCTTATTGTTGTTGTAAGTAACTTTTTTTATGTGTTTTTATTTTCTTTATTATAATTTATAAATGCTGGTTGCACTTGAAAAAGGACAGTTGTGCTCAATATGCTTTTCCAGGGTAAACAATAAAATGAAATGAAATTAAATGAGCCTTTTAGCTAGCTTTACTAGCCACTGCTCCACTCTGACTATAGAAACGTATCTGACCAGCTGCAGAGTGAAGCATGGCTGCAGAGTTTAAACCAAGATTCTAAATTCCATAATTAAAATATGTTCCATCTCCAGGGCATCTGTGTCCATGGAGCTAGATGCACAGAAAGTAAACACAGTGAGGCATCCCTGAGAAGAAACAACATTATTGTGATGATTAATTTTTTTTCACAGGTGAATACCATGGTCTTCACTCTGAACCAGTTAATCATTACCAGAAAATCTGAGGTGAAGGGCTGTTTCACTCTCTTGATGTCCGTTTTTGAGTGATAAAGAAATAGTTCACTTAAGCAAACAAAGTAGATGTTCATACACTTTGACCTGCAAAATGTAGGAAAACCTCTTTCCGAATAGTCTGTATCGTGGTGAATTTCATTCTGTATTCAATTTCGCTATGGACAAATCCAGCAGAAGTAACTCCACCAGGGGGATGGCAGCTGTAGGGGTTGGGGAGTGAGTGCTCGGGTGGCGGGCACCGCTGAGGGAGTCTGGGACTGAATAGGAGGAGCAGCTGCGGCCAGAGCAGGGGAGCAGAACTGAGGAGCAGCAGAGGGATTTTCGTGCGGCAGAAGCAGTGCAAAAGCCAGTGGGGTAGCCGGAGTCAGGGGTCAGCAGAGGGAAGGGGGGGGGGTTTTCTTCTTGGAGTTTCCAGGTGGTTTCCCAGCATGAGCCAGTCAAGCAGCACTAAGGAGGGCCAATCAGGACGCGAGCTCAGGTGCCAATCTGACAGAGCAGTGCCTGATTTGAATGAGCGGCTGGACTATGAAGAGCTGGGCCTAGCCGCTATACTGTGGGTTGCTGAGTGAGCGCTTGGGCGTCGGGAGTCAGTGATGAATAGGAGAAGCAGCTGCGGTCAGAGAGTGCAGCAGGAGCCACTTGCGTCAGAGGGAGTGTGTGGCAGTAGCGGGCAGTGCAAGAACCAGCAGGGAAGCCGGAGTGAGTCTGGGACAGCAAGGGAACAGAACAGAGGAGCAGCAGAGGGATTTTCATTCCACACACCCCAGCCCTGACCTCTTCTAAATGGTCGAGGTAGGAGGAGCAAGTGTCACATCGCAGCAAGGAGCCACGAGCTGGTGAGTAGCAGAGGTTGCTGCATACTAGGGGTCGAAGCTGAACGCTACCTGGACTTGAGGACACTGGCTGATAGTAGATGGTGAGTCAGACTAACACTGTTGTGTTACAGGGGGTGCGGGAGAGGGTGGGGCATTCTGAGCAGTGTCTTGACATGGTCACTGTATTTGTATTTGTATTTGTAGAGCAAGTAAAAAAAGTTATAGGGTAAGTCACCTTAGTGGAAAGGCATCGTAGGCATGGACTAGAGGAGAGAAAAAAAGAGTAAAATAGGACTGTATTCTTATCTTTGTCACTGTTGGGTAAGTTTATTTTTGTGGGGGACAGGGCTAGTTAAGATAGCACAGCTAGTACTGGTAATTTTAGTTTTATTGATAATACTGTGGTCACTCACATTGCTCTTTCCTGTTAGTTGGGGAAGTTTATTTTGTTGGGGGGCAGGGCTAGGTAAGATAGCACAGCCACTAATGGTAATTTTATTTTCATTGATAATACTGTGTTTGGTCGCATTACCCTTTCCTGTTAAGTCTGCTTAAGTATGGGGAGAATAGTGGGCTGTAATGGATGTGGAGCAGCGGTTTGGATGGACATTTTGTGGAAGCTTGGAGGGTGTCCAATCTGTTGCAGGCTGAGAACGCTTGCGGGAGGAGGTGGGGTGGCTTGAGTCCAGGCTCTGGAGAGGGGCCATGGTAGGGAGGAATGAGCCGACACACAACAAGGCAGTGGGGGCGGGTAATAGGTTTGTGGTCCTGGCGACATTAGGGGAGGAGGAGGAGGAGAAGGATCACCTGAAGGGGGCAGGGGAGGAACAAGGGACTACAGTGGGGTGGAGGAGGGAGTCAGGGATGAGGGACACAGCTGATAGGACGGACAAAGGCAGTAGAGAGGAAGGAGAGAGTGGGGTAGGCAGAGGGGGATGGGGTCCAGGAGATGGGGAGGGAAGTGGAGGATAGGGATGGGGACAGATCAGGTGGGGGGGATGGGGAGGGCAGAGAAACAAAGGAGGCATACTCCAGAGATAGATACCGAGGTAGTAAGGAGGGGGCGGGAACGAAGAAGGATGGGGGGAATACTAGTGCTGGGGGATACTATACGAAATATGGGTGGAATGCATACCTGGGTTAACAGCGAGCAGGGCAGTCAATTCTGAAGTGCACAAGTAGGGTAGGAGGAAACTGCATCTTATGGTGCACATGAGAACAAATGACCTTTTGGGGGAGGCTGTGGAAATGGTGAGGGAGAAGTTCAAGGAACTGGGTAGGGTGTATAAGGAACTGGCGAGTCTGTGGCCTTCTCGGAGGTGCTCCCAGTACTTTGCGCAAGTACGTCGAGAAAAGGGAGGAGTATAGAGTTCAACACATGGCTGGGGGAATGATGTCGATCCAAGGGGTACAGGTTAGTGCGGGGCTGGGGACGAACCTGAGACAACGACGATCCATATGCAGGAGATAAACTGCACTTGAACGGGGAAGGGATTATTAAAACGGGATAGAAGGGTACATGGCAACAAAGGTGAGTTTAAACTAGGTGGGGGTGGCGAGTGGACAACTGGTAGACTGGGCACCCAGAGAGGGGAGCCCGATGAGCTTACCCCCCCAAGCCAACAGGGAAGGAGTCAAGGTAGAGGCACGGGGGGGGGGGCAGGGTAAGGCAAGGAAGGATACTGGCTGGAGAGTGGTCACTTTGAATGTGAGGAGCTTAGGTAATAAGTTAGCTGAGTGGCATGCTCTCTTGGCAGTGAGGGGGGTGGACATTGCGGCGATCACAGAAACATGGGCTTCCCAGTACCAGGACTGGGATATGATGATCCCAGGGTGCAGATTGTTCAGGAAGGATATGGCTAAAGTGAAATTGGGGGCATGGCAGTCTATGTACTAGAAGGAATAAGGTGTGCAAGGGAGGAGGGGGAGGAAAGTAGAACAGAGGCCCTATGGATGCAGCTTCAGGACTCAAAAGGTAGGACACTGAGGATGGGGACAGTATACAGACCTCCGGTGGGAGGGGAGGACCTGGGCAAATCAGAAAAGTCTGTAGGAAGGGGAGAGCTGTAGTCGTGGTGCGGGACTTCAGCCTACCTGGGGTGGAGTGGGGCACTCCTGCCACCACGAGTGCGAGGGTGCAGGCCATACTGGAGGCATTTCAGGACTACTTCCTGGAGTAGTTGGTACATGATCCTACTAGATTGGATAGGACTGTGGACGGACCTGGTACTTTCAAATGTGGAGGCTGTAAGGGATCTGGGGGTGGAGGACCCTCTGGCTAGGAGTGACCACCACTCAGTGTGGTTCACGCTTAATATGTCTATGGAAACGGGGTACAGATACCAGGGTGATTGACTTTAAAGGGGCAGACTTTAGTACGATGGGGGAGATTTTGGGTAAGTATCTGGCAAGCTTTCGTCGCGACATAGATGCTAGTCAGAAGTGGGAGGTTATTGATAAAAGACTGACCGGGGCAGGAAGGGAAGGGCAAAGAAGCCCAGTTGGTTGACTCAGGAGGTTATGGAGGGCGTAAGGGCCAAGAGAAGGGTATTTCAGAAACTCAAGAAATCGGGGTGGGGGGGTCAAGGAACAGTATACGAGGAAGTCCAGGGAAGTTACTAGGCTAGTTAGAGCGGCCAGGGCCTCAAGAGAAGTGAGAGTGGCACAGGGTATTAAGGAAGGAGAATAGGACTTCTTCAGATACACTAGAGGAGGGAGCTGGATGTCATTGTCCACCTAGGGACAAACGACCTGGCTAAGAAAGGGATTAGAGAAGTGCAGGAAGAGTTTGTGGAATTGGGGAGGGGCCTTAGTCAAGTAGCACGCACGGTAACCTTCTCGGAGGTGCTACCCATCTATGGCATAGGAGAGGCTGGGTGTCTGACTCATGGGATTCAATCAGTGGTTGAAAACTGGTGTGGAGCTCAGGGATTTGGCTTCATTGGGGACTGGGGTCCACCTGGAGTGATGCAAGCCTATACTGGCATGATGGGCAGCATCTGTCCGGGAGGGAACCAGGATCCTAGGTGATAGGTTTAAATGCTTCATTGGCAAGCTTTTAAACCAGCCAAGGGGAGGCACTGGAAAGGAGTAGGAAAATCCTAGCCCCCAAACAATCATGGTAGTAAGTGTGGCAAACACCAACATAGAGGTCAATAGGGAGAAGGGCAGGGGTAAATGGAGAAAGTGACAAAGGCAAGAAGGACAGGGATGGGGCAAAAGGGTAAGGCCATCAGGAAATGGAGGTAATGAGTACCAATGCCCGTGAGTCTGGGCAACAAGCTCTCTGAGCTGGTGGCCTTAATGGAAGAGGGTTGTCTGGATATCGGTAGCAGTCACAGAAACATGGTACACAGAGAACCATGACTGGGATGTTAACATACCAGGGTACATAACCTACAGGGAGAGAGGCAGGGAGAAGAGGGAGGAGTAGCTCTCTGTGTAAGGAAGGGATAAAAGCAACTGAACAAAAGAGTAAAGGGAGGAGAGGAGGCACTGTGGGTCACCTTGGAGACTGGAAAGGGCACCACAATCCGCACAGGGGTTGTGTACAGACCCCCATGTCAGGGGGAAGGAATGGACAAGGATATGATGGAAGGCATTCTTAGAATGGCAGAGAAAGGGGAGATACTGTTGATGGGAGACCTGAATATGCCAGATGTTAAATGGAGCACATTTGCTGCAGCCACATCCAAGAGCAGGGCCATTCTTGATGCTCTACAGGTGGCAGGCATTAGACAGCTAGTTTCGGAACCCACTCGTGAGGGAGCAATCTTAGACCTCGTACACTCAAACGGGGCAGTGAGAGGATCTCAGATCTAGAAGTGGGTTGCCATCTGGGGACAAGTGACCATCAAACAGTGTGGTTCACGTTAAACTCAGCTACAGAGTCGAGCCATACAAAAGTGAGGGTACTGGACTTAGGAGGCTGACTTGGCAATATGGGAGAGTGCCTCAGAAAAGCACTAGCAAACAGGCTAGAAGGAGGTGTGAGCAACAATGGGGAATTATCAAAACTGCCATCACAGAGGCAACAAGCCTTTGTGTGAAGCAAATAAACAAATCAAAACGAAAGAAAAAGCCAGTATGGTTCTCAAGAGAGGTGGCTGTGAAAGTCAGGAAGAAAAAGACAGCATTCCGGAAGTATAAGGAAACACAGAAGGAACAGGACAGAGAGCTGTACCAGTTAAGGCAGAAAGAAGCAGGGAGGGAAGTCAGAATAGCAAAGGCCCAAACTGAGGAAAAGATAGCCAACTCGGTTAAGCAGGGGGATAAAACCTTTTATAGGTACATCAGCGAGCGTAGAAAGACAAAGGGAGGGATAGTGAGGCTGAATAGAATGAATGGTGGGTGGGCAGAGGGGACAGTGAAAAAGCAGGAATACTGAACGAATATTTCTGCTCAGTATTCACAAAAGAGGAGGGGGAAGTGCCTAATCCAATTAACAGAAGCACTCTTGATAGGGGGTCGATCCCAGTCCTTTCACAGAAGAAAGGATTCTGCAAGAACTCCTAAAACTGAAGGTGGACAAAGCAATGGGTCCTGATGGAATTCACCCCAGAATTCTAAAAGAATTAAGGAAGGAACTAGTGAAACCACTGGCTACTCTTTTAACAAATCATGGAGGATGGTGTGGTACCGAGGACTGGAGGAAGGCGGATGTGATTCCCTTCACAAAGTGGGACCAAGACAGAGGCAGGAAACTACAGACCTGTCAGTCTGACCTCTGTGGTAGGGAAAGTGATGGAGTCACTCTGAAGGAAAGAATAGTTGAGTACCTAGAGGTCAGTGGAGCACAGGACCCAAGGCAGCATGGGTTCACAGCAGGAAGGTCATGTCAGACGAATCTAATAGATTTCTTTGACTGGGGACCAAAGTAGTAGACCAGGAAGGGGCTGTGACATGGCCTACCTAGACTTTAGCAAGGCATTTGACACAGTCCCACACAAAAGATTAATAGTCAAATTAACCAGCCTGGGAGTGGGTCCCAGGGTGGTAGCCTGGTAAAACATTGGCTGGACAACAGGACACAGAAGGTAATTGTAAATGGAGTCCACTTGAAGAAAGGGCGGTTATTAGTGGGTACCGCAGGGTTCAGTATTGGGTCCAGTCCTTTTAATGTCTTCATCAGTGACATTGCAGAGGGACTGAAGGAAAAGTATGCCTTTGCAGATGACACAAAGATCTGCAACAGGGTTGATACACAAGGAGGCGGAAAGGGTGAAAAGGGACTTGGCAAGGTTGGAGGAATGGTCAAAGTGTGGCAGCTAGGATTCAATGCAAAAAGTGCAAAATAATGCACCTGGGAAACAAGAACCCAGGGGAAGAATACACAATGGGTGGGAGGTAGTAACAACAAAAACAGGAAAGGGACCTGGGGTAATCATATCAGATGACCTTAAGGTTAGCAAGCAATGTGAGAAGGCAGTAGGGAGGGCCGGGGTATACTGGGATGTATAGGGAGAGGCACTGCAGCAGAAAACAGGAAGTTGTTATCCTCTGTACAGACAGTTGGTGAGACCCCATCTGAATACTGTGTCCAGTTCTGGAGACCCCATCTCCCAAGGACATAGACAGGATAGAGGCAGTCCAGAGGAGGGCAACTAAAATGGTGCAGGGTCTGCAAGAGAAGCCGTATGAGGAGAGACTAAAGGAGCTTAATATGTATACCCTGAAGAAAGAAGGAGGGGGGACATGATAGAAACTTTCAAGTACCTCAAGGGAATCCACAAAGTCCAAGAGGGTAGCATCTTTCAGAAAAAGAGACTTGCAAGAACAAGGGGACACAATTTAAAGATAGAAGGAGGGCGGTCTGGGCAATGTGAGGAAGTATTATTTCACAGAGAGGTAGTGGATGCATGGAACAGCCTTCCTGAGGAAGTTGTGGGGTCTAAAACTGTGGAGAATTCAAGAATGCATGGGACAGACATAAGGCAATTCTTGTGGGGGCAGGAAGATATAGGCTGTTAGTTAATTAGGATCTGCGGCCTATCCTGTAGGTAGGGAAATGGGCAGACTAGATGGGCCTAGCGGTCCTTATCTGCCGTCAAAGTCTATGTTTTTATGTAGAGAAAGAAGGAAGAACAAAGACCAGATTGTGAGGATTAGGAAGGACGGAGGGTGGGTGGTGGAGAAGGGGTTGGGGGGGGCAGGCAGAGGCATTAAATGAATACTTCTGTTCTGTGTTTACCAAGGAGAAAGGGGAGCAGATACCCCAAGGGTCGGTAGTGGGGCAGGAGGGGTGACTGATGTAGGATTACAGTAACGGGGTTCTGGAGAGATTGAGGGCATTAAGGGTGGACAAGGCACTGGGACTGGATGGCATCCACCCTAGGGTACTCAGGGAGCTGGCAGAGATCCTGGCGGGGCCGCTGACTGACCTGTTCAATACCTCCCTGGACACAGGATGCATAGCACAGGATTGGAGGGTGGCCCATGTGGCACCCATTTACAGAAGTGTCCCCAGGGAAGAGCTGGACAACTACAGGCCAGCGAGTCTCACATCGATTGGGGGGAAGCACATGGAGACAATCCTAAAGGAGTGGCTAGTGACCTTCTTGGAGGACAGTGGTCTCCAGAATAGTCATCAACATGGGATTGTCTCTTTATTTATTTGTTCTAGGATTACAAATACCTTTGAGCCGAGGCTCTTTTACAAAGGTTCCACATCATTGGTACAATTGAGACAGTCATAAGCAAAGATAACAGTTTATAAAATAAAAAAAAAAAAAAACATAGTCTTGTAGATGAAAAAAGAACAATAAGGTGAAACTTTGGGAAGGGAAAAGGGAAAGGAGTAGGGTGAAATCAGGGAGTCTAAGTGAATGGGAGAAAAGGGGAGGTAGGTTGGGGGGAATAGAGAGAGGAGGGGTGGAAGGCGGATAAGAGTAGAGGTAGTGCAGCCGGGTGGCATTTGTCATGGGCCAGCAGGGGAGGTGAAGATAGGAGGGGGGGTGCTGGCAAAGTGCAGGAGTAGATGTGGATCCAAAAAGGGCATCTTCAGCTATGGAACCAAAAGACATGTTTAGCCACAACAGTCAGAGAGGTTGGAGGCAGTGAGTGTTAGGCAGAGACGAGTCTTAAAAGTGCTGAGTGATAGTGAGGATGAGATGTCATTGGGAAGACCGTTGTACCAACTAGTGGCTCGGTAAGCAAAGGATCTTTGGCCTTGTGTTGTGCAGCAATGCGGGATTTTAAGAAGCTGAGGTTTCGATCCCCTGGTATGTCGGGTGTGGATTCTCGGTTGTATGAGGACACAGACTCCAGGGGGGCAAGGCCCAGCAAGATTTTCGTAGTAGTAATACAAGATCTTACTTCGAGAGGGCTCTTGCAGTAGGAAATTACATATAGGACTGACGCCAGCAGGCTGCAGGACCCCACGGAAAAATTTCTAGCTAGCAGTCCCTGGCGAGGGACCGCCCCCACGTCAGGTGACTGGCGTCAGGAGACGTCGGTATAAAGGGGTGGTCCCGGACGCCCACCTTCCAGTTCTTTCCCACCGTTAGCTCGCGCAGCACTTCGCGGAAAAGTTTGTGCTTCGTCAACCCTACCTTCGACAGTTTTTTACCGAAAAAACTCTATTTTTCAACTAACGTCGGTACTAGCGTTGGTGTATATCGTCCCCTACACCCTCCGAGCACAAGAATAAGTGTGATTCGTGCGGCGCCCAACTACCGCACAAGGACGGCCACTCCCTGTGCGTGTTCTGCCTAGGCCCCGATTACCCGGTCGAGAAGTGCCAGCACTGCCTCAGTTTTAACGCGGCTGCCTGGAAAAGGCGGCAGCAATCCCTAGAAGCCCATATTCTAAAGAAGAAAATGAGTTCTATGGAGAAGGAGCTCAAAAAACTGAGGCAGGCGTCCACTTCCCCCAAAGAACATCGGAAGAAGGAGGAGAAGGAGAGGCACCGGGACAAGGGCTCCTCCACCGCATCTCCCTCGGGAGTCACTGGGACACAGGTAACATCCCCTCCGGGAGATCGCTCCTCGACGGCCGCCTCGGAGGTTTCTGAGGGGGCGTCGACCCACCCGTCTGGCTCACGCTCGTCCTTGCGGGAGCCTCCAGGCAGCTGGAGGCCTCCGCCCCTGGTTCCTCCACAGGCTCACGGCCTACCACTGTGGGCGACTCCAGTAAGCCGGGCGTCTGCTCCTCTGACGTCTGCCCGGAGAGGGCCGATAAGACGTCCGACCCTCCGGGGCTACGCGCGGCCTCCTCTCCACTGGACCAGGCCGATCACTCCACTCGGCCTGCCTCCGGTGATGGCTCTCGTAAGTCGGACGTCGGCTCCTCCGGCGCCCACCAAGAGCTCACCACTAAGCCTCACGTCAGCTTGTCCATCGTCCGGCCGGCGAAGGAACAGACAGTGGACCTTCCAACGTCCGTCGTTCCCGGTTCCCTGCAGCCTTCGCTGCCATCTGGGGAACCAGAGTCTCCCCAACCTGACCCCGGGGACTTTTCCCCTCCGTCCCTGGGCAAAGCTGGGGATCTTTTGCCTCTGTCAGTCCTTCCTCCACCTGGAGCACCGGACCTCGACGCTGCCTCCGGACGCCGTACCTCCGCACCAGGGCTCCTCCCGCCAGCCCTGATGTCAGCCTTACCGACCTGGAGATATTCCCACTTATCGGGTTCTCCTTATGGACCCGCCTGAGGTCTCCGCCGGGCGCCTGCTCCGCAGCACTCCCGGTATCCTCTGTCTTATTCGATGCCGGTATTCTGGGAATGCAGTATCCGCACCACAGTACCGACACCGCAGTATTTTGACGCCACAGTCATCTGACGACTGGCTACCCGTGGTCGGGTTTTGGTACGCCCACGGTTATAACCTGGGTATCCTCATCCCCACCTCCCTCCTCCACTGCCCTCGCGGCCGCCGGTGGACCTGCAGGAGACTCTGGCCTCCTGGTGGGCTGAGGCCAAGGCTCAGCTCACCAAAGAGGTCGAGAGCCGCCTTCCGACGACGGTGTCGTCCCAGGTTCCCGTATGGCCGAGGCGGCACACTCCCTCACCACTTCCGGACTCCAGGGTTCTTCCGTCTGGATCCAGAGAAGGGCAGGACATGCTTCCCCGGGGACTTCCCAAGGGGTCCGTTCCTCCCCCGGGTCAGGAAAGGGAGTCTTTCACTTCTTCATCATCCTCTTCGCTCTCGGACTCTTCTGACGGCTGCTCCGAGAGAGATGACGCAGCCTCGCCTCCGGCCGAGCCCAGGCCATGACTCCTCCAAGTTCTCCTCCGGAGGATCCTTCTTTATGGAGTTGCTAGGAAAATCCAGGAGGTTCATCAGTGGCACTCCTTGAACCAGATCCTCAGCGCCTGAAACTCGCTGAACATCTGGATCTGCCCGTGACAGCTCCTACCTTGGTGCCACCCTGGATAGAGCCCTCACGACCTTGTTACCACAATATGGAAACAGCCAGTCGGCCTTAGCCCCACTTCCTAGGAAGTCGAACTGCCTATATCAGGCTCCAGAGGGTGTTGATTTCCTGATCTCACCCTCGTGCCGACTCGCTCGTGATTACAGCGCTCACGGCCGGTCAGCGAACCCTAAACATCTTAGCTCGTCACCTCCTGATAAGGAATCTCGCCTTCTGGACCAGTATGGGAGAATGATTTACGCTTCCTCCACACTGGGGATCAGAGCCCTGAACTATGTCAGCCACATGGGGGATTACCAGAAGGCCATCCTGACTCAGGTGGAAGCCAACCGACTCCTTGCCATACTCCCAAGTCAAGCAGGAGTTGGCTGATCTCATTCGGCCTGCTCGCTCGCCAGTCGGCACATGCTACGTAGATATACGATGCAGTGGACACTGCTGGCTGGAGCTCAGCCGCTTTAGCTCACGGGCCATGCTTGGTCTGCAGTCAGGTTTGGTTCTGGAGGTGCAATCTGCTATCCAGGAAGCACCCTTCCGGGGGTCGGTGCTTTTCGGGGGTGATGTCAAGGACATCATTACCGATTTGCAAGAGAAGGGGACAGCTCTGAAGTCAGTTGATTCCATGTACCGTCCCCATCAGCAGCAGCGCTGTCCCTTTCGCAGACAGAATCGGCCAAAGGCGAAACCCCAGGGAAGGCGGGACACAAAACGCGGGCCCCGCAGCTGCCAAGCCCCCCCCAGAAAGCAGCGGTGCTTCAGCTGTGGCGCTGCCCCACACCACCTGACTCTTTCCTTTCCCACTGCCTCCGGACTCCGAGGAACTGGTAGGAGGGAGGTTTTCCTCCACCTTCCGGATGGGAGAGGATAACCACAGATTCTGGGCGCCCAGCTCATAGCAGAAGGACACTCCTAGAGTTTCTTCAGAAACCACCCCGCCACCCCTCTGAAGTCGCCAGATTCACAGGAATATCTTCCTTGGTCCAGGAGGAAATCTCTGCTCTTCTGCTGAAGCAAGCGATAGAGCCTGTCCCCCTTCATCCACAGGGGACGGGTTACTATTCCCATTTCTTCCTGGTCCCAAAGAAGACAGGAGATCTCAGACCAATTTTAGATCTCAGTTCCCTGAATCTTTATGTAGAGTACAAAAGGTTCAGGATGCTCTCTTTGCAGAGCCTTCTGCCCCTCCTCCGGCCGAGTCAATGGCTTTGTGCTGTGCATATGCAGGATGCTTATCTGCACATTCCCATTCGCCCATCTCATCGCAAATACCTTCGTTTTGTGTTCCAGGGGGACCACTACCAGTTCAAGGCGCTCCCGTTTGGTCTGTCCTCGGCCCCCCGAGTATTTACCAAATGCCTGGCAGTGGTGGCGACCCACCTGCGTACCAAGGGAGTGCAGGTTTTCCCTTACCTGGACGACTGGCTCCTGGTAGTCTCATCCAGGGAGGAACTCCTGCGTTTCCTCTCCCTTACCCAGCAGGTTTTTGCCTGCCTGGGTATTACCATCAACCATTCCAAGTCTCATCTGGACCCATCCCAGAGGCTACAGTTTATTGGGACGATCCTCGATACGACCATGGGCAAGGCCTTCCTGCCTCCGGACAGGGCAGCCACCCTTCAGACCCAAGTAAGTCTGTTGTCCGACCACAGGATGGTCTCTGCGAGGTCGGTCCTTCGTCTTCTCGGGCTCATGGCGGCTGCTATCGCGACGGTACCTTGCACTCGACTCCATATGAGGATCTCTCAGTGGACTCTACGCTCTCAGTGGGATCAGCTAGTGGACGACCTAGATCACTCAGTTCTGATCTCCTCACCGATGATGCGAGACTTGCAATGGTGGATGGTTCGAGAGAACCTTTTTCAGGGAGTTCCTTTCTTTCATCCTCCCCTCTCCCAGACTCTTAACCGCAGATGCCTCAGGCGAAGGTTGGGGAGCCCATCTAGGCCCTCATCGGACCCAGGGCCCCTGGTCCAAGCTAGAACAAGCTCTCCACATCAGTGTGCTCGAGCTTCGGGCAGTGTTGTACGCTCTCCAAGCCCTTCACCAATGCATCCATCCCGGCCACCTAGCCGTCCAGACGGACATGTGCGTGGTGTGGTATATCAACAAGCAGGAGGGACTTCGTCCTACCTCTATGCAGGAGGCAATGAGGTTTGGGATTGGGCAACACACCGACCTTCACCTCACGGCGATTCACGTCCCGGGAGTCGACAACACCCTGGCAGACAAGCTAAGTCGCACTTCTGCTCTGACTCACGAGTGGGAACTGGACCAAGGGGTCCTAGACAACATCTTCCATCTTTGGGGAACACCACAGGTCGACCTGTTCGCATCCCCCCAAACACAAAACTTCCCATCTTCTGCTCGCTCGTTCCAGAGCGAGGGGCTTTTTGGAGCGACGCCTGCCTCTAGACTGGAAGGACAGATTCGCTCATGCCTTTCCCCAATTCCACTTATCCCACGAGTCTTGCAGAAATTAGCTTCAGAAGGAGCTAGAATGATTCTGATCGCTCCTTTCTGGCCCAGGCAAATCTGGTTCTCTCTTCTACAACAATATTCAGAGGATCCTCCTCTTCCTCTATCTCGAGATTTGCTGACCCAGGATCAGGGGACCCTGGTCCATCCAGGCTTCAAATCCCTTCAACTGCATGCATGGCTCCTGCAGATCTAGCCCAATCCTGTTTTGGAGTGTCTCCCAAAGTGGCGGAGATTTTAGTGGAGGCCAGAAAACCCTCCACCAGATCCACTTATGCCATGAAGTGGAAAAGATTCACTATTTGGGCCGCTTCCAAGAACGTGGAACCTTTCTCCTGTTCAGCGGGGCTTCTGCTAGAGTATCTACGTCATCTGTTTGACCTGGTTCTCAGCCATTCCTCTCTGAAGGTGCACATGGCGGCTATTTCGGCCTATCATGTTCCCTTCGCAGACAAGGCTTTTGCTCAACTGGAGGTCTCCAAGACCTTTCTCAGAGGGGTCCTCCATCTGAGGCCCCCCATCCGTACTCCTGCTCCCCCTTGGGACTTGAACTTTGTTCTCGAGATACTTACTCTTCCTCCCTTCGAACCTGCAGCTTCTACGGATTTGAAGTTCCTTTCGTGGAAGACGCTCTTCCTGGTGGCCATTACTTCGGCTCGAAGAATCTCCGAGCTCCAGGCCCTGATGTGTAAAATCCCCTACTTGATTTTTCACAAGGAACGAGTTGCTCTTCGCACTTATCCTAAGTTTCTACCTAAAGTAGTAGCAGAGTCTACCTTAAATCAGTCCATAGAGTTACCTGCCTTTTTTACGCAGTACTCTAATCAAGGGGAGTATTTACTCCATACTATGGATGTTCACCAGATTCTGAGATACTACACCAACAGGACGAAGGATCTCAGAAGGACTGATCAGGTGTTCGTCTCTTTTGCTCACAAAAGGGAAGGCAGTGCTGTTTCCAAGCAATGCGTGTCTAAGTGGTTGGCTCATTGCATCACTTTCTGTTATGACAATACAACAAGACCCTCCGGGTCAAGTCAGAGGCCACTCCACAAGAGGAGTAGCTGCCTCTGCGCTTGTTTCAAGAATGTGTCTGGCGGAGACATCTGCGCTTGCCGCCACCTGACTTCCGCCCATACCCTTCACGAAACACTACAGTTTGATGTTGCCTCTCACGAGAGCAGGCTTGGGCTGGGTGTTTTGCAAGGCCTCCTATCTTGAGACTTGCTCAACCAGTACTACCTTTTGGAGTAGTTTTCCTCTTCCGGTGCCTCTCTTTGTTCCAGACTGCTTGGGATTCAGTCCTATATGTAATTACCTACTGCAAGAGCCCTCTCTGCGAAGATAGTACAGTTGCGTAAGAACTTACCAGAATAGCTCCATCTTCGAAAGAGGCTCTTGGCAGTAGGTATACCTTCCCGCCTCCATCCCCTAGGCTTTTCTAGCTCCTTTTCCATTGAGGGAAATATCCGCCTCTCGTCCGGCCTCTTTGGCCTGTGGCAGGAAAGAACTGGAAGGCGGGTGTCTGGGACCGCCCCTTTATACCAACGTCGCCTGACGCCGGTCACCTGACGTGGGGGCAGTCCCTCGCCAGGGACTGCTAGCTAAAAATTTTTCGGTGGGGTCCTGCCTCCTGCTGGCGTCAGTCCTATATGTAGTTACCTACTGCAAGAGCCTCTCTGGAAGATCTACTGTTACGGTAAGTTCTTACGCAACTGTACTTTTGGTGTTTTATTCGATTAGCAAGATTCAACCATCCAGTTTGAGAATAGAGGTCACAGGTGTGAGTTAGGCATTGGGAGCCAGTGACAAGTCGACAGGCCTTGTTGAGGGCGGTGGATACACGTTTGAGTGCGATGGTCTCTGGCAGATGCTATCAGACCAATCTAATTGAGTATTATGACTGGGTGACCAGGGAACTGGACAGCAGCCATCCGGTGGATGTCCTGTTTTTGGACTTCAGCAAGGCCTTTGATTCCGTGCCGTGTGGGAGGCTGGGGAGGAAACTGGAATACATAGGGTTGGGAACAAAGATGGTAAATTGGATCGTCAGCTGGCTGAATGGTAGGCAGCAGAGGATTGTGGTGGTGGGGAGCTCTCATCACCAAAGGAAGTGACGAGCGGGGTGCCACTGGGATCACTGCTGGGATCAGTGTTTGGAATATTCACAGCTGATATCTCACACAGGGTCTGGAGTAGGATTAGTCTGTTCGGGGACGATACGAAGATGGGGACTGTGGTAGATGACATCGAAGGCTGGAAGGGGCTACAGGAGGACCTGAATAAACTACAGGAGTGGTCGGTAACATGGCAGCTGGGGTTCAGCGCCAAGAAGTGCAATGTACTGCACTTCTGAGCCATACACCAGGGGAAGAACTATCAGCTGGGAGGAGTACAGCTGGAAAGTAACGAGGAAGAAAAAGATCTGAGGTAATTATAATGGCAGCATGAACAGCTCTGCTCAGTGCAGGAAGGCGGCAGGAAAGGCCAATAGGATGCTAGGGTGTATAGCGTGAGGAATCTCCTCCAGGAATAGGGAGGTGCTCCTTCTCCTGTACAGGTCTCTGATCAGGCCTCACCTGGAGTACTGCGTGCAGTACTGGCACCTGTTCCTGAAGTACTTCAAGTTGTTGGAGGGTGTGCCGTGTAGAGTGACTGATGATGATCCAGGGATTTGAGGGGAAGTCCTGTGAAGAGAAATTAGCAGAGCTGAACATGTGTTCCGTGGAGGAGAGGAGGGATAGGGGGATATGATCATGACATTTAAATACCTCAGGGGGATAAATAAGGTTAATACGTAAGGGATTGTCCAGCTTAGAAGAGGAAGGGAGACAAGAGGGCATCAGTTGAGGTTGGAGGGGGAAGATTCAGGAGGAAAATAGGGAGGCATTTTTTCACGGAAAGGGTGTTGGGCAGGTGGAATCCTCTGCCCGAGGGGGTGGTGTCCTGTGGAATGGTAGGTGGCTTCAAGAGGGGTTGGGATAGGGTGAGGGGAGTTATGATGAAGAGGGTTGTGGAAGGTGGGGCAGCTGCAAGTTGAGGGGCTAGTGGCACAATCGAGCAGACTCGATAAACCGTAAGGCCTGTGTCTGCTGGCGTTTTCTTATGTTCGCATGTTGTTGTTTTGTATCCTAATCTGATATTTGCAATGCCACCACTTGGAGGGAAAGCCAAATGTTCACAAAGACCTGATATCCAGCAAAAAATTGTAGCTTTGGTCTAGTGGTGTTCCAGGGACTTGTTTCATGGTATACTCGGCCTTCCTTTGATCCTACTACCACCTCCACCCTGCGGAGTAAATTTAAATTCTCTGCTGAAGGTAATGCTTTTGTGATCGTACAAAGTTGAGCTGTAGAGGAGAGATCTTTGAAGAAGATATTTACCAGTAACTCTAGATCTTCAAGAAAATCTCTTCTATAAAGCCACACTCTCCCACTCTCTCTGCAGAGGAGGTAAGATCTTGTATCCGAAATGCATCTTTTACAGGTTCCTTGTTTTTTTCCTTCTGTTAAAATGCCTAACATGGCACCAAGCAGCGTGCTGTTGTAATTAGTGGTTTGGTGGCTTGGCACTAGTTGTTTTACGTGTGATAGTGGTAAAGAGTCAGTTTGGGATTTGTTTTTGCAATTTTTTCTGAAAAAATATTTTGCAAAATTGTTACAATTTTGTTAGCTAAACTTTAATTGTTAGTAAGTACCTGGAAATGTCTCTCCAGCTGAAACTGAAGAAGGTGGGCATTGGGGCGCATGTTGGCCAAAGGTTGTAATGTTCTTGAGGGGCCCTGGTGCTCACAGCACCAGTCCAAATGTTGTAGATTGTCTCAGAGATCTAATTACTGGTAAGTAATGTTACTATTTAATATGGGTAAGTGCAAGGTACTATACCTAGAGGGGAAGCATCTGAGTCAAACATCCACCTTGGATGGTACAATACTGACAGCACAACCAAGAGAAGGATCCAGGGATAATTGTGACAGTAAGCTGAAGCCAGACAAGCAGTGTGCTATTGTATTCAAGAAAGCAAACACAATGTTGGGTTGCAGTTTGGGGTGCTGGCTGGAGGGAGGTGATCCCTGTACAAGACCTTGGTTAGACTCCACGTGGAGTACTGGTACTGCATGCAGTTGTGGTCACCACAGTACAGAAAACACATTGACTAGATTGAGAGGGACCAGCAGGCTACCAGGTTGGTAAGTGACTAGCAGGGCAAGAGCTGGGTGGAGACACAGGATATACTCAAATTATTCAGTCTAAAAAAAGCCTGAGATGGGATATGATCACAGTGTTCTAAATACTAAAGTGGGTAGACAATGTGGAGTGTACACAGAACCTTGAGTGAGTTAGTCCAGCAGAACTAGAGGACAAGCACTAAAGCTAGATGGGAGGGGCTGGATAATGGGTAAAACTAGAAAGTTATTACTTCACGAGGGGTGTTGGCATGTGGAATAGTCTACTTGGCGAGCTTTTCAAAGGCATCATTTTCCAGCTTCAAAAGCAAGTACGAACAGAATCTTTCAAGAATCAGTCTTCTTCATAGAGCCCCCTCTTTGCTCTTGGTACTGGAGGCACTAGGACCCGTGAGAGGTAGAACTTTTGGGGCCAGCACACACCATGCACATGGCACCAAGTATTTTACTACACGCACTCACAGCATAAATAGTCATGCCATCCCCAGCCACCTCGGTTCCTTTTTTCATGCTCTCTAGAGTGCTCCTGATTGAGATACCAACAGAACTTCGGGTATCTCCTGTGTATGTCTTTTTAAGTTTCTAGTTTAAGCTTATTTGTGTATTACAGCATGCTGTTTCATAACCTAGTACTTGTTTTAGTTAGTTGTTCTTGTCATCACAAGTCCCCCCCCCCCCACCTCGATTGACCAGTTTGTTTGTCCACCATTATATCATGTTGGGTGCCTTTTAAGGCCAAATATTCTGGCAGTAAGTCTGTTTCGGATGACCAGTCCTCTCTGGGCAAGTGTCCCAGTACCATGTAGCCTCATACCCATGAGGATAGGCAGTCCTCCTGGAGCCGTAAAACATTGAACTCTGCACCATTTATGCTCGGCGTCAGCGTCCCACCCACTTGACTGTGAACCTGTCTTATTGCAGAGATGCATGGAAATATGGTCCCAGTCCGGTCCTTGCCATTGTACCTCAAGGTCGCAGGCTGGTGTAGGATGGATAGGTGTTGGAGCGCGCCCCCCCCCCCAACGGGGAAGGAAACCCATTGCCAGTCTACTTCATGCAGCAGTGCTAGTACCTCAGTCTCCAACATCCTTGCTGCGTATAGGGATGTCTCGGATGAGCAGTTTAGCTATGGACTATTGCAGTACTAGTAGCAATAAAATAGTTTATTCTGTTTTTCCAGAAAAGGATAGCCCAATTGAGCCAAGGCTCATTTACAGTGGGGTCCCTTGTACAAATAAAGCTGCTTCACATCTAAGTACAAAAAACAAGCATAGAATAATATAACATGACACAATAAAATACATCATACAAACTGTCCATGTCACATAAACTGTCCACGTCACACAAACTATTGCATGGATCATCTTGCATCCACGAGGTTTACCCTGGAGACACCAGATTCTGTTTTCTCTGACTCCATCACTGCTGTCCTTTGGTTACAGTCTGGTGCTGGGTGTAGTGCAAATCCTCGTTAGAGAAACCTGTCTTCTGCAAGTGTTTCCTGCACAGATTTTTCGGTGGGACTTGCGATGCTGGTGTCAGTTCTGGTCTTGGTACTGATGTCAACATCGCTGCTGGTCTCAGTGCCATCATCAGTGCTGGTCTCTATGCCGGCGTGATTGTTGACTTTGCTCCTGGCCTCTGTGCTGAACTTCCCCAGCTGTAGTTTTTTTTTTTTTCCTTTTAGTCAGTATTTTGTCCTTCACCCAAGTCTGCCTGACCCCACCACCCCATCACTGACCTTCTCACAGACTAACTGGTTATCCACCACTTGCACAGAACCCAGTTTGTGGGTGGTCAGCCTTGTCAGTCATGCAAGAGCCTGCGGGGGAATGCTGGCTACTAGCAGCCTGGCATCTTTTTCCTCTGGTTTTCTCCCCTGGACTGGAGCGTCTGGACATGTGCACCACTGTGAACCACCACTTCACGCTCCAGTCCTACCCCATTGTTTATGTGGACTCCTACTGCGTTGCTGCCTGGCCTCCACTAAGTGTCTGTCCTTGCAGTGGGAACTGGTGTCCCACCTCCCCAAGGAAGGAAAGTTACTGTTGGGTGCTCGATCCTCCCTTACCCTGCCGGTCCACAGAGAAACACTTATTTGTTCCTGAACCTGGTTTGCTGGCATGGAGGGTAGAAGTGCAACCACTCATCCACTGGGCTGGATACCCCAGCTGTATTTTTACACAGTTTGGATTTTTTGCCACGCTGTGTGTTTTCTTGCTCATCATGCATATTTCCATGCAAGTATTTGTATTTTTCCTGCAAGCCCCCTTATTCATGTAATTTGTGATCTTACTTTGAGAGGGTTCCTGCAATAGGTCTTCACATATAGGACTGCGCCATCTGGTGTCAGGACCGCATGGCAGATTTGTAGTTGGCAATCATTGGCGGGGACCACCCCCGGTGACAGGACGTCAGCGTGACTATAAAAGGGGCGGTCCCCCACCTGCCCTCCAGTTCTTTGCGGCTGTCAAACTGTATCATCCAGCCTAGTGTGGTAGAACAGCTATCAGTTGCCTGCCATTTTTCATAGCATGTTACTCAATCTTTTTTCCAATTTCCGATCATCCTAACGGTGTATATCGTCTTGTCGGCCCAAGAAGAGGCACGCAGATTCCGCATGGGGACAAGCATTCCCGATGTGTCCTCTGCCTGGGGCTTAAACATAATTCCTCCGAGTGCTTCATTTGTCAAGGCTTCAACTAGGCCACACGCACCCTTCGCAAGAGGACCCTCTGTGCCCATTTGTTGACCCAAAGACTGGCATCAATGGAAAAAGAGCTCCAGGAGCTGAGGGAAAGATCTTCGTTTCTAGGGATGTGGATATGTTGTTCAATCCACACTTGTTGGCAGGTTCTTTGCCGCTTTAAATGTTGCCAGAAGGTCTTCAAGCTGGCTTCTCCCTCCCACCCGGGTGGTAAAACCCTCGGCTCCGCCCACTGACACCAGATCTTCCTTCCTGCTTGGAAGCTCAGGTTCCCTCCTTTGCACTCTGCGTTTTAGGCCTGGATCCACACTGTTAGGAATTTCCGAAACTAATTTTAAAATTTACAAGACTATGGTCTTCGTCTTCCCTCATGGCTGCGATGGACAAATCAACTCCCGGCTTCAGTCAGTGCCTTTGTGGGCAGAAGATGTCCTGGACCGATCCACACTCCACGTGCGTCTACTGCCTAGGGCTGGGTCTGGTCGCAGGCCCTCTGGTGTGCAGTCTTTCTCGACGGTCTTGGAGGACTGCTGCCAGACTTATTGGGCATCCCAAGAAACAGTACCCGTTGGGCAGTCTCCATGGCGGCAGGCTCCGCGGAACAGTTGGAGCAGATGATCGCCCTCGAGGAGGAGGTGGCCCAGGCTGCTTCTTCATCCTCCTCGGCCACAGCATTTATCCCACTCTCCTTGGGCTCCTCCTACACTACTTCTTTTAAGGAGCTTTGTCTGTCCCTCTCCACGAAGGGAGGAGGGCCATCGGGACATTCCAGTCGGTCCAGCAATAAGGACTCTAAAGTTAAGTCCCACCGTCGACGTTCGTGGGAGCGGGAGAGATCCCCATCACCGGACCGTCGACTCTCGACTTCAGTCGAGGTTGTGGCTGAAGCCGCTGGCTTCACGGTGTCCCCGTCAGGTCAGCTGGCCGAGACATCCGTCGACGCGGTCGAGATTTTTCTCAACCCCTCGGACGGTTTGTCGTCTGGAGATGCTGACAACACTTCTTCGCCGGTTCACCCGGTGATTACCGAGGACTTGCCTGTACCTCCTGTTCTGAAGTCCCCGGTTAAGGTCCCTGCACTGAAGGGGGGGGCGGGTTTCCCCCGTTCCCTCTTTGACCAACCGTCGGAATCCCCGAAGGTCTCTGTCCTCTTCTAGGTCCAGCTGGTCCCACCGACATCAGCGGTCTCTGTCTTGGCATCATGGAAAGCGGCGTTGCCGCTCGTCCTCTTCAGAGGGTAGGCTCCGGCGCAAGTTGCGTCGGCGCTACAAGGACTTGATGTGGCAGCAACTTTTACTGACCGGTAACAAGCCGACTCCGTCGCCTTCTCCGGCCATTAAGTGGTTGTCACCAGAGCAGCCGAAACAACCCCTCGTAGTAGCCAAGGAGCCGCCCCCGGTGCTGGTTCGACCAAAACCTGCTGCTCCACCCATTATGGTGGAACCTCCGCCTCCACAACCAAAGACTGGGGCCCGACCTAGGATTCTCGGTCGGGTCAGGGCTTGCCCCATAGGTTGTCGGTCACCCTCACTCCCGATCGACCTCGGCAGGTGGAGGGTGGCTCAGGCGCTCGGCAGCTGTTTGCAGACTCCTCAGAGTCTGATGACTCCTTCCTGTTCTCCAGGCCGATTGACCTGGAGTCTGCAGGAGGCCAGTCGGTGGACGAGAGCCCATCCTCATTTCTGGGTATGCTTCGACTCATCTCAGAGTCTATTGGGATGCAGCTCGAACCCATCCAAAAATGGGCCAAGTATCCCCTTACGGAGATACTGGACCGAGGGATTCCCCTACGGAGGCCTTTCCAGTGGCCGAAGCCATTGTTGGCCCGGCCCTGGAGTTGTGGCAGCGGGCAGCATCTTGTCCCGCGCCTTCGGCCAGGATGGCTTGGTAGTTTGCGGTCCCCACCAGTTCACTCTCCGGTTTCTCGGAGCACCCCTCTGTGGAGGGGTTAGTGACCGATAGCATTTTCTGGCGTTCTGGGAATGCTCGGGACGTGGACAAACCGCCCGATAAGTAATCCAGAAAGTTGGATTACTCAGGGCGGAAGGTTTACGCTGCTTCCTCCCTAGGCCTTCATCAGGCTAGCTCGGCCATTCTGATGGCACATTTCTCACATGCCCTTATGGGCTCCCTGGATGAGGTGATTCCTCATCTCCCGGATGACCTTCAGACGTTGGTCAAGCAGGTGCGGGATCAGGGAAGGGCGGTGACTAAACAACAGCTCCAAACTTCATTGAACATTGGTGACTCTTGTGCCCATTCAGTAGTGACCACAGTGGCCATGCGTAGCAGAGCTTGGCTGCAGATCTCCACCTTCACGGCAGACACCCAGCACAAGCTGGCAGACGTTCCCTTGTTTGGGCCCGGAGTGGAAGGCCATCTCCAGAGGATCGAGAAGTCCAGTGTCACCTTGGACTCAGTCACGTCTGCCCAGAAGGACAAAGGCCGCCTGCAGCACGTCCGGCCCAGCAACACCAGCATCAGGGCCAGCAGGCTCACACTTGACGCACTAAGGCCCAGTCTGCCGCTTCCTCTAGTAGGAAGCCTGGAGGCAAGGGTCCAGGTGGTCCCTCAGCGGGCCTTTCTTCCAAGCCTGCCCAGTGACGGGTTATGGGGTGTCGCCCCCAACCTCATCACTCCTCCCCGGCTCCCCCCCCCCCAATGGGGGGACGGCTCTGCCACTTCTTTTCCGCCTGGTCCATTATCGGTTCAACTAGCCATCACCGCCTTCGCTCCATTTGTACGGGGTCAGGTGGTTCAGGTCCAGACGGATAACACCATGACCATGTACTGTCTCAAACGTCAGGGCGGGACGCACTCCTTGCCTCTGTGAAAGGAGGCTCTCTGCATCTGGTGTCTTGTGTTCAGCCTGGAGGCGGATCTCCTAGCCATCCATGTGGCAGGAGCCCCCAACAGTGTGGCCAATGCCCACAGCCGGATAGGCGCTGCTTATCATGAGTGGTCTCTCCTGCCGGAGTTAGTACAAGACCTGTTCTCCCATTGGGGCTACCCTCAGGTGGACCTGTTTACCTCCAGGGAGAATGCGAAGCTGAGGCTGTTTCATGCCCCCCTCAGCAGGGCTCACTGCAGGGGGATGCCTTCTTGAGGCCGTGGACCCTGGGCCTCTTCTACACCTTCCCTCCATTTCCCTTGATCCACAGGGTGCTTCTCAAGGCGAAGAGGGACAAGGTGCAGGTGATTCTGGTAGATCCAGACTGGCCCCGCCAGTTCTGGTACCCAGATCTCAACAGCCTCCGCTCCAGGCTCCCGAGGCGGCTTCCAGCCCGCCTGGACCTGCTCTCAGTCGACAAGGGGAAGGTTCTCCACCCGGACCTTCAGTCCTTGCACCTGACGGCCTGGTTCCTGTGTGGCTAGAGTTCCAGGCCTTGGGTCTTTCCGACGAGGTCCTCAATGTCATTGAGGCATCCCATAAGGAGTCGACCAGAAAATGCTATGCCTTCAAATGGAAGAGATTCTCCATTTGGTGTCAGGACTATTGGCTGGACCCTTCTTCATGTTCCTTGGCTAGCATTGTGGACTACCTGTGGTCCCTTTCTCAGCTAGGGTTTCAGTCGACGACAATTAAGGTGCACCTGGCAGCCATCTCTGCTTACCGGGTGCGGGCCGGCAAGCAGTCTGTGGTGCAGGAGAAGGTGGTCGGGTGCTTTTTCAAAGGCCTAGACCACATATCCCCTTCGGTGCGAGAACCTCCACCTCCTTGGGATCTACTGCTGGTATTGGCTAAGCTCATGGGCAAGCCATTTGAACCAATGCCCAGGTATGACATCTCTCACCTGTCGTGGAAGACCGCCTTCTTGGTGGCTATCACGTCAGCCAGAAGGATGGGAAAGCTCCAGGTGCTTTCTATTGAGTCTCCTTATCTGGTCTTCCACAGGGACAAGATTGGCCTTCGCCCCCACCCAAAATTCCTTCCGAAGATGGTGTCTGGGTTTCACCTTAACCAGGTGTTGACTCTGCCGATGTTCTACCCCAGTCACACCTCGGAGGCCGAATATAGGCTCCATACTTTGGACCCTAGAAAAGCGCTCTCTTATTATAAGGAACGAACGGTTGAAGTTCGGGGAGAGGTTTCCCAGCTGTTTGTCACCTACGCTGAAGCCGCACCTGGCAGACCTGCAGCCAAGGGGACAATAGGCAGGTGGGTCACCTCCTGCATAGATCTCTGCTATAGGTTGGTGGGCATGGAGCCTCCCAAAGGGATAAGAGCTCATTCTACCCCCCATACCGCTACTTCGGTGGCTGCTTCTAGGGACATCCCTATCCAGGAAATCTGCAGGGCTGCTACCTGGAAGTCGGCACACACCTTCATTTCCCATTACCACATTGACCTAGAGTCACGCCGGGATGCTGGTTTTGGGACCTCTGTTCTCCAGTCCTTATTCCTAAGTAGAGTGCGTGCGCTCGCCTCCCTCCTCCCGGAGAACTGCTAGGAGTCTGCCAACAAGTGTGGATTGAACAACATATCACGTCTCTAGAAATGCAGGTTACTCACCTGTAACACGCAGTTCTGGTGGTATTATGATTCATCCACGACCCTCCCGACCTCCGACCCGGCGCATCCTGGCTTCCAGCAGGCTAGATATGGCATCATGGGGCAGAGCCGAGGGTTTTACCACCCGGTGGTTGGGAGGAGCCAGCTTGAAGACCTTCCAGCAACATTTAAAGCGGCAAGGAACCTGCCAACAAGTGTGGATGAACAACATATACAACTCCTAGAACTCCTGTTACAGGTGAGTAACCTGTATTTCTGGCCCCGGAGAAGAAGAAGAAAAAGGACAAGGAGAGACGCCGGGAGCGGAGCCACTCTCCTCTGGGGAAATCCAGCCAACCAGTTGATGCCATCCTGGGTGGGCCCTCCACCTCCATGAGTACCCCACCTCTAGGGCCTTCTTCTGCTCCGGCGGATCGGACCCCCCCGCCCCACCAAGGTCAGCGGGCAGTCGGGAGTTTCCTCTTCGGATGATCCAGCTAAGGTTCCTGATTCGAGCCCTGCCGCTGAGTCGCCCTCCAGCTCTGCCACCGGGTGCCCGGTCCAGGCCAATCAGCCTGACTCTAGCCTCCCGGCTTCTGTCAGCCCGGCCGTGTCCAGTAAGTCATTCAACGGCTCCTCCGTCCTTCGCCTGGACATTACCTCCAATTCAGACAATGGACACCCAGCGCCCACGTGGCATCTTCTCTTCCGTCGGACTTCCTTGTGGACCCCGATGCTGGACAGAGTGTGCTCGCAGGTCCCTCCTCATCCTGACAGGGTCCTCCCTCCTGGGATTCGCTACCCTTATCCAACGTTTTGAGCCTGATTTTCACATCCCTCTTCCATTGGATACCTTCCAGGACCCTTCGCCAGATTCTCTTCCGTCGACGGATCTTCACCCGATGCCGGATGCCTCGCCGTGGACCCTCCTCCTTTGGGACCCTCTGGGATCTCCCCTCCTACTCCGCCATCGGACCTGCCACCTAGCGGCCCTTTGGCGCCCCCTCCGGCGGGGCCCTTCGTTCCTCCATCGGGCCCAACCAGGTACTGCCCTGGATACACTCCTGATTACTCACAGTATCCGATGCTGGGGGGGTCCGTCACCAGGATACCCTCCTCCAACGCCGGGTCAGACTTTCCACTGTCACGGTTCCCAGTACCCTTACTGGTACAAGGCACCTGGCTACCCTTCCAATCCTACGGGGTACCGAGGTTATCCACCACTTCCATCTCTTCCACAGCCAGAACTGGACGTCATTCCCGCAAGGTGGAAAGACACCAAGTCCCAACTTCTCTAGGAGTTGGGCCAGCCTCAAATAGTTGTCAGGGCCACCCCACCTCATAGGATGTTACCAGGTAGCCCCACATGCTCTAGCTAAGTCTTGGAAAGAGACTTAGCTGTTCTGCCTGCTGGCATCACTGAGCACAGGCTCCCAGTCCCTGTACCAGAGGCATCTTTGCCCAGCAGACCGGAATTGTCCAAATCGGATGAGGATTCTGATGTGGGGGACCAGTCTGAAGCTCATTCTCCAGTTGAGCCTCAGCCAAAAGCATCTCCAAAATCCCCTCCAGAGGATCCTTCCTTTGCGGAACTCCTCTGGACTATACAAAAATCCTGCAGATGGGCTTCCCAAGAACTGGACCCCAAATGTAGGAGGTTGGCAGAGCACCTGGATCTGGTCAATGCGGACCCCCTCCTCATCCCTCCTTGGATGGGGCCACATGAAGCCCTCACGTCCACCATCTGGTAGCAGCCATCATCCATACTGGCCGTTTCTAAGAAAGACAATAGGACCTAACATCCCTCAGAAAGGGGTTTCCCACCTGACTGCCCAGCCTAAGGCCGATTCTGTTGTAATCACAGCTGTTCATGATAGATTGGCCCAACCTAAGCATCTTAACACTTCCCCCCCCAGATAAGGAGTCTAAGCAGATGGACCAGTATGGTCGTAAGATTTACTCCTCTTCCACCTGCACCATTCGCTCCTTAAATTATGTCATTCATATGGTGGCCTTCCAGAAATCTTCGCTATCAGATCTGGAAAAAGACCTGCAGGAGATTCCCGATGAGCAGCTCAGGAATAAGCTCCTGGACAAGGTTTGGATGAACAAGTCATCTTGCCGCCATGCCCTCCGTGCCACCTACGACTCTGTGGACTCGGTGGCATGAGGTGCAGTTACGGGCATCTGCCTTAGTTTGCCTTCGCCTGACAGGGTTGGCTCAAGATGTGCAAAGTTCTCTTCTGGACATTCCATTTAGAGGTCCAGTTCTGTTTGGTGGTGACGCCTCCAAAGATATTATTACCGAGCTGCAGGAGAGCGGCAAATCCTTGAAGGATGTCCATTCAATATACTGTTACGGACAAAAACAATGGCAGCAGCCATTTCGTTGCCAGCGGAAATGGAACAAGCAGAACCAGGGCAGACAGCAGACCAAGCGCCTCTCCCCGGGTTCCAGTGCCCAAACCCCCCAGGCCAAGTTTCCCAAAACTGCCTCTGCGCTCTGACTTCCTGCCCCCCTCCCGCTCCCTCCTACTCACACGGAGGAACTGGTGGGGGAAAGGCCATCACCACAGATGCATGGGTTCTTCAACTCATTGAAAGAGGTCACTCGATAGAGTTTCTGGAGAGACCTCCCTCCAATCCTCCTGGAGGGTCTTGCTACCCATCAGGCCAGCAACATCTCATCTTCCAAGAGATCCACGCTCTACTGCAAAAAGCAGCCATAGAGCGAGTTCCACCAGAACACACAGGAAGGGGATTTTATTCACACTTCTTCCTAGTTCCCAAAAAGACAGAGGATCTAAGGCCCGTCCTAGATCTCAGCATGCTCAGTCTTTTTGTACAGTATGAAGTTCCGCATGCTGACCCTCCAGGGACTGTTACCACTGCTCCTGCCCAGCACTTGACTGTGCTCTCTGGATATGTAGGATGCCTACCTCCATATCCCCATTCTACTGGCCCACTGCCGCTTCCTGAGGGTCTCTTTCCTGGACGATCATTTCCAGTTCAGAGCCCTTCCATTCATCCTCTTCTCAGCACCTCGGGTATTTACCAAGTGCCTAGCGGTGGTTGCAGCGTTTCTACGCTGCAGGGGCATCTGTGTGTTCCCATATCTGGTCTCCGGTGGAAAAACTGGAGGGTGGGCGGGGACCTCCCCTTTTATAGTCACGCTGATAACCCATCACTTGACGCCAGGGGCGGTTCCTGACGATGATTGCTAGCTACAAGTTTGCCGTGCGGTCCTGATGCCAGACGGCACAGTCCTATATGTGAAGACCTACTGCTGGAACCTCTCTTGAAGAGCTACTGTTACGGTAAGTTCTTAGGTAACTGCTATTATCTTATGCAATGAGCAATCTTTTTCATGCATCTTGCACTATTTTCTTATGCAAACCTGCATTATTTCTTACCCCTTTCATGCAGACTTGCATATTTTTGCAAGCAGTCTTGTAGTATTTTAACACATGATTTTCAGGCAGTTTGTGCTTATTTTATTTACATCCATTTTTACTAATTTCTTGACTTCCCTCTTGTGCATCATATCACGCTTTCTTTTCTGTGATGCTGACAATGAGGTTTCTCCACCTGCAGCTGTGGATCTCTTGTGGATTGCCCTGCAGGTTCGTGGTGGACTGGCTTCAGACACATGACCTGTGGAATGCTATTGGTTTGGTAAGGCTACCTCGTAGGGTGCACTGGTCTCCATTTTAATCCATTTGCCTTCTGTGGGGAATTCTAGGGGTTTATGTCCACTGTTTCTGTGCTGCACCTTTTGGTGGGTGCCATCCACCAAGAGGAGATCTCCCCCTCCCCTGTCGAGCTTCCCCGTTACCTGTTGGCCGATTGCTTTTTGCCTCTGGCCTGTGTTGTGTGGCAGTGCGGCATCCTTATTTTGGCAAGATTACTCTTTGGGGGAATCCTCACACATACCCCTTTTCCAAAGGTTCTGGTAAGCTTTGTATATGCTTCTTTCCGCTGCTTCAGGCAGGTTGAGTGGCTCTTTTAGATAGTCTTTTTTTTTTTTTTCCCCTGTGGGTATGGGTTTTTCAGGTTTCCACTAGGATTTTTTTGTTGTTAGCTACAGGGACAAAACACTCCCAAAAAATGTTAGCCACCCAAAAGTACTTAAGAGTTGCATAGTTCTAATTCAGGAAATGCTGATTGTGTGTGGGGCGCATTGTCTGCCATTAGTCTTTGCCACTGTAGCAGATTGGTTGGAAATTCCCTAGTGGACTGGGCTGTGCACCTGGAAGGCCACAAGGCACACAACATTTGGTCTCCAAACAAGTCCACAATGCACATCAACCTGTTATAGCTCCAAGCAGTCTTTCTGGCACTGTCAGACTTCGCTCCACTAGTGAGGGACAGGTTGTCCAGGTCAAAAAGGACAGTATTCTACCTGAAAAAGCAGAGTTGTATGCAGTCTTTCCCACTGTGTAAAGAAATATTGCAGTCAGGGTCTCTGGTTTGCACAATGCATGCAGGCCTCCAAAGGTCCCTGTGTGGAAGTGAACAACACAGTTGGTAAACCTGTTTGCTTACTTGGAAAAACAGGCAGTTGAGGCTGTTTTGCACAAATCTCCCTCAGCAGGCCATCCTGCCGGTAGATGCATTTGCCCAGTTGTGAACAAGTGGCTTCCTGTATGCCTTCCCTTCATTACCTGTAGTCTACAAGGTGGTTCTCAAGGCTTGGAGGGGACCGAGCATCCCTTATCCTGATTGCGCCGGACTGGCTGCACCACTTCTGGTATCATGATCTCCTCAACCTCTGCATTAAGCCACCATGGCTGCTTACACACCATTTGGACCTGCCCACAAGGTCTGATGGGATGGTCAGGCACCTTGTCCTGCAGTCCCAGCACTTGACAGCCTGGTTCCTGAGTGGCTTCGAGTCCCAGGCAGTTGGGTTTTCAGAATACATTCGTATGGTTATGGAGGTTTCTCAGAAGGTGCCAGCTCATAAAAACTACAGTTTTAAGTGAGTTTTGCATGCTGATGCACAGAGAAACAATTATGTACAGTGCTGCTCCTGAATCCACCCTGGCCATACTGGACCTTCTTTTTCACTCTTTCTGCTATTTTGCTCTGAACTGTCCCCCTCATACCCACCACTGTTCTTCTGCTCCTCCCTTTCTCTCCTCTACCTTGATGCCAGGCACCTCTCTCATTATACTTCCTTTGGTTCCCTCTTCTCTGATCCCTCTTCTCCAGTTAACTCTTTGCATAACTGCAACTCTCATGCTGTGTATCCCTCTTGTAAAATCCTTTGCAGGACAAGCTGCTTTCTCATTCAGATTCCCCAGGCTGTGGTCTTCTCTGCCTACTGCTGTTCGTGCCACCTCCTCCCTCTATTCTCTCAAAACCCTCCTTTGTGACTTCTTTACTGACTGCTGCAAATGCCCCTGACCCCTTCTAAATGCAGGTATGGCCAGACCCTGACTGCCCCCCAGACTGCATCTTGGTTGCTGTGTATTATTGTGTGCTAGTGCTAATTCTGTAGAACTGTTTTTCAGCATGACATAATTGTACTTCTGTCTGTACTGATCTGCATCGAGGATATGTCTTGCATCAGGCCTCACCCATGGAACTATAACCGCCAGGCACTAGGACCACATAGACCCATTCATACCCTCCGTGTCGGGAAGTAATGAGGGTCTGGTATTGGGCTCTAGAACAGAGTCTAGAACAGTTGGTCGTCCATGTTTCAGGCATCCAGAATGTCCTGGCGGACAGGCTCAGCTGGTCTCATCTTGGCTGCACGAGTGGGAGCTGCTGATCTTGGTTGTAGAAGACCTGTTCGACACCTGGGATTGTCCATAGTTGGACCTTTTTTGCATCCCCACTCAGTGCAAAACTGCCACATTTCTGCTCATTCGCTCCAGGGCCTGGAGTTTTCTGGCGAGACGTGTTGTCCCTGTCTTGAAAAGGGAGATTCCTCTACACCTTTTCTCTCTTCCCTCTAATCCAGAGGGTGTTAATCAAGCTCCAGATGGAAGGGGCAAATCTGATTCTCATTACCCCCTTCTGGCCTCACAGATTTGGTTACCCTTACTGCAACAGCTGGCGGTGGATCCTTCAGTGCCCTTGCCCCTGTGCAGAGGCTTGCTGTCACAGGAGCAGGGCACCATGGTCCATCCGGACTTCTGGTCTCTACACCTCAGTGCGTGGCTCCTGAAGATTTTATTTATTTATTTCGTTTTTGTTGACCGGGTAAGTGCACTAGACAAACCCTGCCTCTTTTCAGGCACGACCCGGGGGAAGGGGATACAGATTAATGCCTACTGACCTTGAACCAGATTAAGCTGTTGGTGGTATTTTTAGTGAATGAGGGGAAATTTGGCCAGGACACCAGGGAAATTCCCCTACTCTTTTCGAGAAGTGCCATGGGATCTTTAACCTCCACCTGAACTACCACCAATCCAGGCAGATGGGACCTCGGTTTAACGTCTCATCCGAAAGACGGCACCTCAGAAGTGCAGCACCCCTCTCATGCTGCACTACAGTGTCAGTACTGGCATATTAACCCAAGTACCAGATGTGGGAACTGAACCCACAGCCCTTTGATCTCCTGGGCTCAGAGGTGAGTGTGCTACCTACTGAGCCACTGACACTGCCAATGATAAAGCCATGGCTAGATTTGGGGTGTCCCAAAAGGTGGCTGATGTCCTGGTAGCTGCTGAGAAGCCCTCCACCAGGGCCACTTATTCCATGAAGTGGAAAAGCGCTTTGCTCTGTGGGCTGCTTCCTATCATTTGAATCCTTTCACTTGTCCAGTGAATCAGATTCTGGAGAACTTGCTGTCCTTCTCAGATTCTGGCCTGCAGTACTCCTCCATTAAGGTGCACCTGTCAACCATTTCAGCCTTCCATGTGCCTGTTGATGGCCGTACGGTGACGCAACAAGAGGTATCCCAGACATTAAGAGGCATTCTTCATCTGAAGCCTCCCATCTGCAATCTAGTCCCGCCCAGAGACTTGAATTTTGTGTTGGAGAAACTTATTTTTGGCTCCTTTTGAGCCGGCTGCCACAAGCGAACTACACTTTCTGTCGAGGAAAGTGTTTTCTTTAGTTGCTGTTACTTCTGCTCAAAGAATTTCTGAGCTTCAGGCTCTGATGTGTGAGTCTCCTTATTTGATTTTCCACAAAAACAGGGTGTCTTTGTGTACGAATCCTAAGTTTCTTCCTAAGGTGATGTCTGAGTTTGCCCTAAATCAAACCATCCACCTGCCTGTTTATTATCCAGAGCATGCCAATCCATGGGAAGCATTGCTCCTCCTCTTATATGTGCGTAGAAGTCTGCGTTACTGTGCACACCGTATGAAGGACTGCAGGAAGTCCTCGCAGCTGTTTGTTTCCTTCACCCTGGGAAAGAGGAAGTGCCTGTTTCTAAACAGTGCCTGTCCAAGCGTTTGACTAATTGTATTACCTTTTGCTACAGGAAGTACAGTAAGTAAATTCCTGGCATTGTTCGTGATCATTTAGCAGGAGGCATGGCCACTTCAGTTGCTTGTTTTAGCTGCAGAGATCTGTGCTGCTGCAACTTGGAGTTGTGTCCACACTTTCACTAAACACTACAGTCTGCACATTGCCGCTAGAAGAAGGGCATGCTTTGGCGTGGCTATGCTTCAAGGTCTCCTTTCATAGGCCTATAGCCTCCAGCCACCCAGACTGTCTCTCTGTCTGTAGCTGCTTGGGACTCGTTCCGTAGATGTGGCCTGATGCAAGAGATACCTGTGATGGAGATAGTACAGTTACATGAGAACTTACAGTAATAGTAGATATTTGAGACTCTTTTGCATCAAGCCATGCTGTCCCAACCCCCATTCCCCTTGGCCTTGGGGCTTTTCTGTCTCTCTCTAGGACAGTTCATCTTCAGTTTCCTCCTTTCTTTATGGTGGGAACCTCTGGCTCACCTCAGTTCCCCAGCAGGAGATCCTCAGTGCATGGTCTCTGGCAGGAGAACTGAGGAGGGTGTGAGGTCACCCACGTTTATATGGGTGGGATGTCACCAGCATATGACGTTGTCATGGGCAGCCCCATGTAGACTGCTAGCTAGAAAAGCTTCCTTGTGTTTCTAGTGCCTGGTGGCTATAATTCCATAGGTGTGGCCTGATGCAAGAGTCTCTCTCGAAGATCTACTGTTATGGTAAGTTCTTATGTAAATGTACTATCTTACTTCGAGAGGGCTCTTGCAGTAGATAATTACATATAGGACTGACGTCGGCAGGCGGCAGGACCCCACGGAAAAATTTCTAGCTAGCAGTCCCTGGCAAGGGACCGCCCCCACGTCAGGTGACTGGCGTCAGGAGACGTCGGTATAAAGGGGCGGTCCCTGGCGCCTGCCTTCCAGTTCTTTCCCGCCGTTAGCTCATGCAGTGCCTTGCGGAAAAGTTCGTGCTTCGTCAGCCCAATTTTTGTCGGTTTTACCGAAGTAATTTGTTTTTTTTCGACTAACGTCAGGTACCATCATCGGTGTATGTCGTCCCCTACACCGTTCGAGCACAAAAATAAGTGCGATTCGTGTGGTGCCCAACTGCCACACAAGGATGGCCATTCCCTGTGCCTGTTCTGCCTAGGCCCCGATCACCCGGTCGAGAAGTGTCAGCACTGCCTCAGCTTCAACACGGCTACCCGGAAAAGGCGGCAGCAATCCCTGGAAGCCCATATTTTGAAGAAAAAGATGAGTTCGATGGAGAAGGAGCTCGAAAAACTTAGGCAGGCGTCCATTTCCCCCGAAGGTCATCAGAAGAAGGATAAGGAGAGGCACCGAAACAAGGGCTCCTCTACCGCGTCTCCCTCAGGAGCCGCCGGGACACAGGTAATGTCCCCTCCGGGGGATCGCTCCTCGACGGCCGCCTCAGAGGTTTCCGAGGGGACGTCGGCCTGCCCTTCTGGCTTGCACTCGGGCCTTTCGGGCGCCTCCGGGCAATTGGAGTCCTCCGCCCCCGGTTCGGCTGCAGGCTCATGGCCTACTGGAGTGGGCAGCTCCGGTAAGTTGGGCGTTGGCCCCTTCAACATTAGCCTTGGCGAAGGCGGTAAGAGCATGACCCAGCCGGAGGCGGCGTGGCCTCTCTTTCATCGGACCAGGATGATACTTCTCCTTGGTCTGCCTCGGTGAAGGCTCCCATAAGCGGACGCCAGCTCCTCCGGCGCGCGGGAAGCTCGCCCGTTAAGCTGCACGTCTGTTCGCCCGACGCCCAGTCGGCGCCGGAACCAACTACAGACCCCCTCGTCCGTCGTTCCCGGTTCTCCACAGCCTTCGCTGCCGTCCGGGGAACCGGAGTCCCCCTAGCCTGACCCCAGGGATTTTTCCCCTCCATCCCCGGGTGACGCTGGGGACCTTCCTCTGTCAGACCGTCCCCCTGTAGGTGCGCTGGACCTGACGGCCCCGACGCCGGTACCTCCGACGCTGGGGCACCCAACACCGGTTCTACCGACTCCGGCTGACATCCCGCTTCCGGATGTCCCCCCAACGCCGGGCCCTCCGCCCTCCGGGCCATCCAACGTGGATCCACCCGTGAGGCGCCCGGCTGGGCCATCTGCTCGGCAGCTCCCCGACTCCAGGTACCCTCCGTCCTATCGATGCCAGCGTGCCGGGGCGTCAGCATCGGCGCCGCCAGTACCCGGCGCGGTCTTTCCGGCGCCAGAATACCTGGCGCGGGCTTTCCCGCAGCCGGGTTTTGGATACTTTCCATACGGGTGCAACCTGTATCCTTATCCCCCGCCTCCTTCTCCTCCACCGCCCCCACAGCCGCTGGTGGACTTGCAGGAGACTCTGGCCTCCTGGTGGGCTGAGGCCAAGGCTCAGCTCACCAGGGAGGTCGAGAGCTGCCTTCCGACGATGGTGCCATCTCAGGTTCCCGTACGTCCGAGGCGGCACACCCCCTCACCACCTCCGGACTCCAGGGCTCTTCCGTCTGGGTCCAGAGAGGGGCAGGACACGCTTCCCCGGGGGCTTCCCAAGGGGTCCATTCCTTCCCCTGGTCGGAAAAGGGAGTCTTTTTCCTCTTCCTCCTCCTCTTCACCCTCGGACTTCTCAGATTCCTCCGATGGTTGCTCCAAAAGGGACGACGAGCCACGCTCTCCGTCGAAGCCCTTGGAACCAGATCCTCAGCGTCTGAAACTCGCTGAACATCTGGATCTGCCCATGACAGCTCCTACCTTGGTGCCACCCTGGATAGAGCCTCATGCCGACCTCGTCACCATCATATGGAAACAGCCGTCGGCTTTAACCCCACTTCCAAGGAAGTCGAATAGGCTATATCAGGCTCCCAAGGGCGTTGATTTCCTAGATTCTCACCCTCGTGCCGACTCGGTTGTGATTAGCGCCGCTTACGGCCGATCGGCCAACCCAGAACACCTCAGCTCATCGCCACCTGACAAAGAATTCCGCCTTCTAGACCAGTATGGGAAGAAGATCTTTGCTTCCTCCACAATGGGGATTAGGGCCCTGAATTATGTCGGCCATATGGGGGACGACCAGAAGGCCATTCTGACCCATGTGGAAGCCAAATTGGACTCCCTGCCTGACTCCCAAGTCAAGCAGGAGTTGGCTGATCTTGTTCCGCTCTGCATGTTCGGCCAGTCGACACATGCTTCGTGCGACATACGATGCAGTGGACACTGCTGGATCCGTCCACTGCATTGTATGTCTCAGCTTTCGCCTTAGGCCTACATCGTCATTCTTGACTCCGCTTGTCAGGGTTGGTTCCGGAAGTGCAATCTGCTATCCAGGAACTGCCCTTCCGGGGGTTGGTGCTTTTCGGTGGTGATGTCAAGGACATCATCACCGATTTGCAGGAGAAGGGGACGGCTCTGAAGTCTGTCGACTCCATGTACCGCCCCCATCAGCAGCAGCGCCGCCGTCCCTTTCGCAGACGGAATCGGCCCAAGGCGAAACCCCAGGGAAGGCGGGCCACGAAACGCCAGGCCCCCACAGCTGCTAAGCCCACCCCACCCAAAAAAGCAGCGGGTGCTTCAGCTGCAGCGCTGCCCCATCACCTGACTCCTTCCCTCTCCCACAGCCTCCGGACTCCCCGGAGGAGCCGGTAGGAGGGAGGTTTTCCCTCCACCTTCCGGGCTGGGAGAGGATAACAGATTCTTGGGTGCTCCGGCTCATCGCAGAAGGACACTCGATAGTTTCTCCAGAAACCACCTCGCCACTCCCCCTCTGAAATCGGCGTATTCAAGGGAACATCTTCTCTTGGTCCAGGAGGAAATTTTGGCTCTTCTGCTGAAACAGGCAATAGAACCCGTCCCCCTTCATCTGCAAGGGATGGGTTACTATTCCCATTTCTTCCTGGTCCCAAAGAAGACAGGAGATCTCAGACCAATTCTAGATCTCAGTTCCCTGAATCTCTTTATGGAACACAAAAGGTTCGGGATGCTCTCTTTGCAGAGCCTTCTGCCCCTCCTCCGGCCAGGTCAATGGCTGTGTGCCCTGGATATGCAGGATGCTTACTTGCACATTTCCATTCGCCCGTCTCACCGTAAATACCTTCGTTTTGCGTTCCAGGGGGACCACTACCAATTCAAGGCACTTCCGTTTGGCCTATCCTCGGCACCCAGTGTTACAAATGCCTGGCAGTGGTGGTGGCTCACCTGCTACCAGGGGTGCAGGTTTTCCCGTACCTGGCCGATTGGCTCCTGGCGGCCTCGTCCAGAGAGGAACTCCTGAGCTGCCTCTCCCTTACTCAGCAGGTTTTTGCCTGCCTAGGTATTACCATCAACCATTCCAAGTCTCACCTGATCCCATCCCAGAGACTATAGTTTATTGGGGCAATTCTCGATACGACCACAGGCAGAGCCTTCCTGCCACCGGATAGGGCGTCCACCCTCCAAACTCAGATAAGTCTGCTGTCCGGTCGCAGGCGGGTCTCTGCAAGGTCGGTCCTTCGCCTTCTCGGGCTCATGGCGGCTGCTATCCTGACAGTTCCTCGCGCTCGACTCCACATGAGAGTCTCTCAGTGGACTGTAGGCTCCCAATGGGATCAGTTAGTGGACAACCTAGATCACCCAGTTCTGGTCTCCTCGCCGATGCTTCGAGACTTGCAGTGGTGGATGGTTCGAGAGAACCTGTTTCGGGGAGTTCCTTTCTTTCGTCCTCCCCCTTCCCAGACTCTAACGACAGACGCCTTGGGCGAAGGTTGGGGAGCCCATCTAGGCCCTCATCGAACCCAGGGCTCCTGGTCCAAGCTCGAACAAGCTCTCCACATCAATGTGCTCGAGCTCCAGGCAGTGTTGTACGCTCTCCAAGCCCTTCACCAATACATACTTCCCGGCCACCTAGCCGTCCAGATGGACAACATGTGCGTGGTTTGGTACAGCAACAAACAGGGAGGGACTCTGTCCTGCCGTCTTTGCAGGAAGACAATGAGGGTTTGGGATTGGGCAACACAACACGACCTTCACCTCACGGAAATTCACATCCCAAGAGTCGACAACACCCTGGCAGACAAACTAAGTCGCTCTTCTGCTCTGACTCACGAGTGGGAACTGGACCAAGGGGTCCTAGACAATATCTTCCGACTTTGGGGAACACCACAGCTCGACCTGTTCGCATCCCCTCTAAATGCAAAACTTCCCGTCTTCTGCTCGCTCGTTCCAGAGCGAGGCGCTTTCTGGAGAGACGCTCTGGCTCTAGACTGGAAGGACAGATTCGTCTGTGCCTTTCCTCCAATTCCACTTATCCCATGAGTCTTGCAGAAACTAGCTTCAGAAGGAGCACGAATGATTCTGATTGCTCCTTTCTGGCCCGGGCAAGTTTGGTTCTCTCTTCTACAACAATACTCAGAGGATCATCCTCTTCCTCTATCTCGAGGTTTACTGACCCAGGATCAGGGGACCCTGGTCCATCCAGGCCTCAGATCCCTTCAGCTGCACACATGGCTCCTGCAGACTTAGCTCAATCCTGTTTTGGGGTGTCCGCCCAAGTGGCAGAGATTTTGGTGGAGGCCAGAAAACCCTCCACTAGATCCACTTATGCCATGAAGTGGAAAAGATTCTCTATCTGGGCCGCTTCCAAGAACGTGGAACCTTTCTCCTGCTCAGCGGGGCTTCTGCTGGAGTATTTGCGTCATTTGTTTGACCTGGGTCTCGGTCTTTCTTCTCTGAAGGTACACATGGCCATCTCGGCCTATCATGTCCCCTTTGCAGACAAAACTTTTGCTCAATTGGAGGTCTCTAAGACCTTCCTCAGAGGGGTCCTCCATCTGAGACCCCCTATCCGTACTCCTGCTCCCCCTTGGGACTTGAACTTTGTTCTTGAGAAACTTACTCTGCCTCCCTTCGAACCGGCAGCTTCTGTGGATTTGAAGTTCCTTTCGTGGAAGACTCTCTTCCTGGTGGCCATTACTTCTGCTTGGAGGATTTCCGAGCTCCAGGCCCTCATGTGTAAAATTCCATACTTGATTTTTCACAAGGAACGTGTTGCTCTTCACACGAATCCTAAGTTTCTCCCTAAATTAGTAGCAGAGTCTACTCTAAATCAATCCATAGAGTTACCCACCTTGTTCACGCAGTACTCTAATCAAGGGGAGTACTCACTCCATACTATGGATGTTCACCAGGATTCTGAGATACTACACTAACAGGACGAAGGATCTCAGAAAGACTGATCAATTGTTCGTCTCTTTTGCTCATAAAAGGGAAGGCAATGCTGTTTCTAAGCAATGCCTATCTAAGTGGCTGGCTCATTGCATCACTTTCTGTTATGACAAATACAACAAGACTCTCCCGGGTCAGGTAAGAGGCCACTCCACCAGAGGATTAGCTGCCTCAGCGGCTTGTTTCAAAAATGTGTCTGCGGCAGACATCTGTGCCGCTGCCACCTGGACTTCCGTTCCTACCTTTACTAAACACTACAGTTTGGATGTTGCCTCTCGCCGTAGAGCAGGCTTCGGGCCAGCTGTTCTGCAAGGCCTCTTATCTTGAGGCTTGCACAGCTAGAACTGCTTCTAGGAGTAGTTTTCCTCCTCCCGGTGCCTCTCTTTGTTCCAGACTGCTTGGGATTCAGTCCTATATTATTTACTGCAAGAGCCCTCTCAAGTAAGATAGTTCAGTTACGTAAGAACTTACCGCAACAGTAGATCTTCGAGAGGCTCTTGCAGTAGGTAATACCTTCCACCCTCCATCCCCCTAGGCTTTTTCAGCTCCTTTTCCAGTGATGGAAATATCCGCTTCTCTCTCGTCCGGCCTTTCTGGCCTGTGACGGGAAAGAACTGGAAGGCGGGCGTCAGGGACCGCCCCTTTATACCGACGTCTCCTGACGCTGGTCACCTGATGTGGGGGTGGTCCCTCGCCAGGGACTGCTAGCTAGAAATTTTTCCGTGGTGGCCTGCCGACGTCAGTCCTATATGTAATCACCTACTGCAAGAGCCTCTCTCGAAGATCTACTGTTACGGTAAGTTCTTACATAACTGTACTTTATGTGCTTTATTTATGTTAAATGCCCCTTATAGTTTTTTCTGTTTTGTACAGTACCCCCTACCCTTACTTGGATTTCAGCAAGGCCTTTGACTCACTCCCCCACAGGAGACTGGTCAGGAAGATAAGGGACTTAGGGTGGGCAATAAATTGGCATCTTGAGTGGAGAACTGTCTGAAGGGAAGAACTCAAAGGAATAGTAATTAATGGGAACTTCCTAGATGTAGGAGAAGTAAAAAGTGGAATACCTCAGGGATCAATGTTGGGCCCAGTCCTTTTCATTGTATTTATTTGTGACATGGGGAAGGTGACATGGGGAAGGCATCAAGGACAAGACATGCCTTTTCACAGATGACACAAAGATCTGCTCAAGGGTGGACACAGAGGTAGGGATAAGGGAACTCTGAGGTTCTGGACAGGTTGGAAAGCTGGTCAGAAGGTCTAGCAGCTGAGCGTCAGTGCAAAAAAAAAAAAAAGGTAAAATGATACACATTGGGAAGTGAAAGCAGAGTGCAGTGTGAATTTTTTTTTTTTGGTGGGGGAAGTCTTTCTGAAAATCTCCACAGAGAAAACGGAACTAGGGTCCATGATATCGAGGCGCGAAAACAACAGCATATTGTGCTAGGCAAACAGGATGCTGAGTTGCATAGAGAGGGGGATAACTGGTAGATGTAGGGAGATGATCTTCCTCTTGTACAGGTCATTAATGTGACCACACCTAGAATACTGCATAAGGTACTGTAGAGAGACTGACAAAGTGGAAGCAGTATAGCGCAGGTCAGTCACGATGGTCCATAGACTAGGGGACAAGACATAGAAGTATAGACTGCCGGACATGAACCTGTACACCCTTGAGAAAAGGAGGGAAAGGGGTGATATGACTGAGACATACCAGATATCTGCATGGGGTAAATAGAGTGGACACGAAGGAAGTTTTCTTCTTGGGTTCAACTACAGGGACTAAAGATTACTTACTTAAACTCACGGGGGATTCAGAATTGACAATCGTAAGCACTTTTTCACAGAAAGAGTGGTGGACAAGTGGAACAAGCTGCTGGAAGAAGTTGTATAGGCCAAATTGGTCAACATCTTCAAGCAGGGGTGGGACAGGCATATGAGGTTAGTTGGAAAAGGGGGGCAGAAACAAAGAGGAGGTATGGCAACTAGGGCCAGTGCAGAGTAGTTGGGCAAGGTGGGCAGACTAGATGGGCCTTTTTCTGTTGTCATTGTGTATGTATGTATATGTCTGTCAAATAAATACATTTGTTTCTGCTCTTCTACTTGATGGGGCACATTCTCTGTTACTTGTGATAATCAAACAGGCTGAGGTCATGTCTGTGGCACAGGACAGTGCATCAAAAGAGCAACCAGCCCCTCGAATTTCAGTAGTTAAGCAGGAATTGATGCAGTTGAAAAATGATCAGAAACCATTTGAATGCTGCTAGAAAACTGTATTAAATTCATTTGATGCTAGACATGCAGATCATTCACAGTGTAGCTCATGGCCACATGTTTTGCGCTGTATAGCACTTTACCTTCACTTTACCTTTGCTGCTGATTGGCTTAACTGTTTTACATGTATCAACAGGCATTGTAAGAGGCTCCTTTGGTATTAAATACATTTAATACAGTTTTCTAGCAGCATTCAAACTGTTTCTGGTGATTTTTTTCAAGTGTTTCAGTCATGCTTATCTTCTACCTCTGGTCTCTGTCCCCGTCAGGGCTGTGAGCTGCATTCATGAATGTGTACCTGCCAGATAACTTGGCATGCCGGGAAAAGGTCCGATGGTGGCCCGGGAAAAAAATGTTCACCCTTTTCTTTAGTGGGTTGGACCAGCTGTCCTTCTGGTCACAACCCCCCACACACACACACACACACACACACACACACACACACACACACAACAAAATGATCTGCCATCACATTCTGTGTTTCTGCAAGGGACTTACATTTCAGAGATTTGTAGGGCTGCCACCTGGTCTAATGTGCATCCATTTATATCCCATTACAGCACTGTCATTCACAGTTACAGGGATGCTACTTTTGCATTCACAGTCCTCCAGTCTCTGTTTTCCTGAAAATGGGGTGAATGCCTTACCCCTTCCTCCTGAGGACTGTCAGGAGTTTGCCTAAGTGTAGTTAGTGATCTGAATGTAGGTAGCTAGAAGAATAGGTTGCCTAGTGGTATCTGTAGCTTTTCTACAAGTATTCAGTTCACATCCACATGACTCATGCAGCCTCGTTTGCTTTCAGTACCATCTCCATTATTCAGATCTGAGAGCAGAAGGGGCAGAACCGGAGGTCCACATGATTGGGTGATAGTAATTGAGATTGAAAATGGTTCTAGTGACTGAGCATTCTCAGTGAAAGACTGCTTAAGTGTGGATATGAACAGAATACTATTGGTAGGACTACGGTTACCAGCAAATAAAGTACAGTTGCATAAGAACTTACCATAACAGTAGATCTTCAAGAGTATCTCTTGCAGCAGATCACAACACATGGGATATCAGCTGCAGGCATCACATCTTCCGGATGACGTCTCGGCAGTCTACCCAGGGACCTCCCCTTCCTGTCACATGGTGTGCTCTTGCACATATATAAAGGGGAGGTCCCTGATACTCCTCAGTTCTTTTCCATCTTAGAGACTGATATGAGCAGTAAACTTATTGTCAGAAACGCTCTCAGCAGGTCAGGCCCTCTGCTCCCACAGTGCCAACCTCCCAGCGCAGTAATGTGAACAGGTAAAAGACAGGGTAACCCTCCTGTCTGCTTGTGGGTCTGAATCACCTGTGGTGTCAAGTTCTGGGGGAATTCAAACTCTGAACCTTATGCTAGCGTACTCAAATGTACAGGCTCAGATAATCTGTTCTTTGAGGGGATGTCAGATATCTTTCGCCTAAGGGCACCTAAAGAAGTATCCAGAATGAACCCTTAAAACTCTATAAAAGACCTTTGGTATATTCTTACTTTTCCCCATTTTAATAACACCATCAAGCTTTGAACAGTTTTTGTCAGTCTTAACCCTCTGTACATCACTTGCCAAAAGAACTTCGAAGACACACCCAGGCAGTCTTTCAAAATAATATTTTTACTAAAATGGATAAAAACATGTAAAATGTAAACACAGAACAGTGTATCAAAAAGCATACAATCACTTAAAAGAAAACAAAGAAAACTACTGACAATCTCCTACCAACATAGGGTTAGACTTTTTCTATCTAATGTGTTACCTCTGTAGTGCTTATAGTTCAATCTTGTTTCTTAAGAGCCCCAGAAGATGTCACAAGTTCAACCACAGTATACAGTTTAAAAACTGTTTCCACACCCGTTCTATGATGTCATCTAGCTCCTCCTTTTAGAATATAAAAAATATACAAACAGGATGTCCTATCAGGAGGTATATTAAATACTGTGACTTCAGCAAAAACTAATTTCCCAAATTATGACAGTCTTTGATCAAGCCTTTCCTTTGATCTTGTTTGGTTTCCTGTTCCCAAGGCATGAAAGATTTTACAACTTTTCACACCATGGTGTTATAACATGTTTTTCCTCTAAGACATCATCAGAGTTTACGAACCCTATATTTTGGCAGCTGGGTCAGTTCTAATTAAGACAGAAAAACTTGAAACCCTTAATTAAGTCTCTCTAGTCTTTTAATTACCTCCTAGTTTCAGGTCACTTGGCACTTCACTGACCTGGGGCACCCATAGCACAGGATGTCTCATGTGAGACACTCACATACCACATTCTATATTACAAATATCATAGAACAATCATAACCAGCTAGCCAAGCGTCACACTCATAGGTCTGTGGGAACTAAGGAGAGAAATGAAAAGGCATTAGCATGCGGCTATTACGAGAGGCTGGAGCAAGGTACTCTTTTGAAGTAGGAGCAAGGGTGAAGGTGGGTGGGGCAGCTTGGCCTACTGCAAAAGATACTCTCGAAGATCTACTGTTACGGTAAGTTCTTACGCAACTGTACTATCTTCTTCAAGCAGGCCATAACACATGGGAAGAATCCCAAGCAGTTATAATGCCCACGGGAAGAAGAAGTGAACCGCAGCAGATTAGGACAGTAGGTCGTTGAGGACAGCACGCCCAAAAGCGGCACACTTCTTGGAAGCGATGTCTAGGCTGTAATGCTTCATGAATGGTGGGCAGCTTTAAGAGAGGCTGGAATAGGCATAGGGGGAAGGTAAGGATCATGAGTGGAGAGGGAGGGCAGGGACATTATTTATTTATTTTTTTAATTTTTTTTATTTAGTTGTTTAACCAGGTATAGCACACTAAGCTGAAAGCTTTTTTACAGGAGCGACCTGGGAGCACAAGGAGGTTGAATGACTTGCTCAGGGTCACACAGTATGCAAGTGAAAGCTGTGGGATTCAAACCCAGGTCTGGTCTGCTGGATGTCACCAATTTGCAGCTCAGAGCCTTAGACCACTGCACTATACTGCCTCAAGCTGTGGATACTTTAGCTCAAGCTGTGGACCCTGCAATATAAGCAGACTTGATAGACCAAATGGCCTTCTTCTACTGGCTTCTTCGTATGTTCATATGAATGTACGTACAGTAGACCAGGTGGCAGCCTCGCAAATTTCTGAAGCTGAGACACCTCAAAAAAACACGCTGTAGAGATATCCATACCTCTAGTGGAGTGAGGTTTCACAGACCCTGTGAGAGGTTTTTCATATTTGTTATATACTGTATGAAGGTAATGCAGTTGGCCAACCATGTGGACAAGCACTGCTTTGAAACCTGAATGCCCAGTCATCCTTGGGTGAAAGAAACAAAATACAACTGTTCAATGCGAAGAAGATGAAGTCTTGATGTTCTTTGCACATTGAGAGTATGAAGCAGGGCTTCCCCTGGATTCTCAGGCTCTGCAAAATATACTGGCAACTGAATAGACTGATTTAGAGTAAATTCAGAAACCACTTTTGGGAGAAAGGAGGGATTAGTACATAGAGACACCTGATCCATATGAAACTGTAAGTAAGGTGGCTTGCACGGAAGCGCCTGCAACTGTGAGATACGTCTACCTGACGTAATCACCACCAAATAAATCTTTTTCCATGACAGAAACCAGAGCTTGCATGTATCAGTGGGCTCAAAAGGACTTTTTTTTCAGTTTTTCAAGCACAAGATTTAAATCCCACACTGGGACCGGATCCTGAATAGGGGGATGTAAATGTAGGATCCCTTTCAGGAAGGTTCTGATCAAAGGCAACTGGGACAGTGCTTTGTTGTCCACAGGTAAATGAAAAGCAGAAATAACCGCTAGGTGTACTTTTATCGAGGAATATTTTAGGCCATCCTCGGACAGAGAGAGCAGGTAGTCTAGGATGCTCTGTGGGGAACACTCATAGGGGTCCAATTCCTGGGAAGAGGCTCAAATAGAGAAACGTTTCCATTTCATAGAGTAGGATGACCTAGTAGAGGGCTTCTAAGCCACCTGTAGGATCTCTGCTACCCCTGGGGACACCTGATGGCGGTTGAGGACTATGTCCTTAGGAGCCAGGCATGCAGGTGCATGGAGCGACGGTCCGGGTGCAGCAGGGAGCCATTCTCCTGTGATAGGAGGGCTGGACAAAGAGGCAACGGAAGAGGATCCCAGTCCGAGATTTGCAACAGCAAGGAGAACCAGATTTGGCTCTGCCAGTAGGGGGCTAAGAGAATCAGATGGTTCCGTCTTTGACCAGTTTTAGGAGTATTCTCTGTAGGAGAGGAAAGGGCAGGAAAGTGTAAAGAAATTTCTAGGAGCGTGGCTATGTTGTTCATCCACACTCTTTGGCATGTCCCTTCCCCCTTTAAATCTGGCTGAAAGTCTTCAAGCTGGCTCCTCCCACCCACCCGGGTGGTAAATACCTCGGCTCCGCCCCATGATGCCAGCTCTTCCTTTCCGGTGGAAGATTCAGGTTCCCTCGTGCTACTTCTGCAGTATCGTAGGCCCTGGATACTGATCGACGGTTTTCACCGCAATCGCTTTCTTTGAAACTCGTACGAGTTTACAATTCTGATCCGAGCGCATTGGACATAGAGGACAAGTCATCCCCCGGGTTTCGCCAGTGTCGCTGCGGACAGAAGATGTCGTGCACCGATCCCCATCTCTCGTGTGTTTGTTTGGGTGTCGTGCATGACACCTCTTCCTGCACCATCTGCTTGGCCTTCCAGCCCAACGTTCTGGACGACTGTGAGGCGCGCCTTAAGCTGGGGAGACCGGAGCTTCACAATGCACCGGTGAAATGGAAGGAGGCAAGGTGGGCAGTTTCCGCGGCTGCAGGATCCGACGAGCAGCTCGACCAGATGGCGGCATTTGAAGAAGAAGCACACCCAAACCTCGTGGCAGGGTTTTTAGATGCCGCTAAACCTTGGCTCTACCTTCACACGATCCTTTCGGGAGCTGTGCTACTCTCTCCCCACCAGGGGTGAGGTGCCCTCGGGCATGCACTCCTCCCGCCCTAGAAAACGGGGCAAGGACCCTAAGTCTTCTTCTTGGAGAAGACATTCCTGGGACTGAGAGAGGTCTGAATCCCAGGACCTTGCGGTCTCTGCCTCGGTCGAGATCGTTTTCTCAGCCACCGGCTTCTCGGACCTTACGTCAGGCCAAGGCACAGAGGCAGAGAAGCGGCTAAACCGGAGATATCTCTCAACCAATCGAGCTGTTATCTTGACAGTCCAGTCACGACTCATTGCGAGACACCTATCCTTTCCTTCCCCGACGTGGAGACCCTGTCCTCGGGTATCCCGATAGAGGAACAGGAGCCGGAACCTCGGGTTTCACCAACTCTGGCCTCTCCCGATGAACAAGCCGACCCCGTCTGTCTCGATAGAGGACCAGGACCCCTTCGATCGAAAAACCGAAAAAAGGTCACAAACACTCTCGGAAGAGGTGTCTCCACCGATCCTCATCCTCCTCGGACGAGGAGAGACTTTGACGAAAGCTCTGTCGGCATTATGAGGACCTTATGTGGCAACAGCTAATTCTGACCAGTCATAAGCCAGCTACACCGGCCATTACTTGGCCCCAGCCTCTTAGGCCGACGCCAACCCCTCAGAAACTGAAGACTCCAGTTCTTCCTCTGGTAGGACTGGCACGCATTCCTGTTTGGCCTGTTCCGGTCTTCCCACCAATTTTGGTGGAGCCACCGCCTAAGCAGCCTTAGGGAGGGGCTCCCTCGAAAGAGGACCGGACAGATATGGGCCTGCCCCGTTGTCTGTCCATCACTGTTGTCCCCAATCACCCTCGGCGTATTGAAGGGGACATAGGCGGGAGACCCTTATATCCCAATTCTTCGGACTCTGATACCACTGGTCTATACTCACACCCCAATGATGAGTTGTTAGTGACAGGCTTGGAGGAAGGTCCTTCCTTTTTCCAGGGCATCCTCTGCCTTATTTCAGAGTCAACCGGTATGCCCTTGGAGCCTATCCAGAAGAAGGCGGAATATCCTCTCACGGATATCCTTAAGAGGGGGGATATCCTGACGGAGGCCTTCCTAGTGGCCAAAGCCATTGTTGGCCCTGCCTCTGTGAGCTATTGCAGCGCCCTGTCTCTTACCCGGCTCTGTCTGCCCACATGGCTCGCAAGTACACTGTACTCATGGGGTCCTTGGCGGGTTTCCACAGAGCAGAGCCTCCCTCGGCTGAGAGCCTTGTGACTGCCTCTGTGTTTAGACGCACGGGTAGCTCAGTGGATACTGACCGCCCTCCGGACTAGGAGTTCAAGAATATGGACCATTCTGCCCGGAAGGTGTATACAGCCTCATCCTTGGGCCTTCGTCAGGCCAGCTCGGCAGTGATCGTGGCACACTTCTCTCATGCCCTCTTGGGGTCGCCAGATGAAGTCATCCCTCATCTCCCAGCGGACATGCAGACCATGGCTAAGCAGGTCCATTACCAGGGCCATGCTGTTGCAAAACAGCAGCTCCAGACAGCCTTGGATATTGGAGATTCTTGTGCCCGCTTACTAGCAGCTGCAGTGGCAACTCGCCGCAGGGGCCTGGCTGAGGTTATCCTCTTTCCTGGTGGATACTCAGCACAAGTTAGCTGACGTGTCCTTCCTTGGCACCGATCTCTTCGGTCCGGGAGTGGGAAGGTCACATCCGGTGCATAGAGCAGTCCAATGCCACCTTAGATGCCACTTCTGCAAAGGGTTCTTTGGGCAAGAACCAGCAGAAGTGCAGAAGAAACCTTTTTCGCACTCTTCTCCTGCGGTTAGACAGCCCCTCCTTCCAGGAGGTCAGCAGCAACAGCAGGCTCAAGCTTGGTGCCCCAGGCCAAGCAGGGTCCTAACAGACCCATAAAGGAGAGTCGAGGTGCTGGTCCAAGGAGCCTCCTCCTCCTCTAAGCCTGCTCAGTAGCCAGGTTGGGGGTAGCACCCCTACATACTTCACACAGTTCTGGGTCCTCCCTGTGGGAGCCGGCTCCGCCACCTTCTTTCCGCCTGGTCTGGTATCACTGGGACAGGTGGGTCCTGGAAATGGTTGGTGGGGACTGCCTCTAGAATTGAGCAGTACCCACTCCTGCCGAGCCCGTGCCCCTCGGGAGGAAAGGATCTCAGTTGCACTCAGTCGGCCCTTTGGGACGACATTGCTCAGCTCCTCTGCAAGGAGGCGGTAGCTCAGTGCCGGATCCTCCTGCAGACCCACGCTTCATGTCCAGGTACTTCCTGGTGCCCAAGCGGACAGGGGGTTGGTGCCCCATCCTAGATCTCCATGACCTCAATCAGTATCTCAGGTCTCGCACCTTCCGGTTGGTAACTCTGAATCAGATCATACCATCGCTGGAGCAAAACATGTGGTTCTGTTCACTGGATCTACAGGACACGTTTTTCCACATCCCAGTCCATCCGTCCCACCAGTGGTTCCTCCGCTTCAGGGTGGAAGGGACCCTGTACGAGTTCCAAGCCATGCCGTTTGGCCTGTCTTCAGCCCCTCGGGTCTTCACCAAGTGCATCGCAGTGGTGGTGGCCCATCTGCAGCATCAAGGGGTTTGGATATACCTCTACCTCAGTGATTGGCTCCTGGCGGGTTCCTCCCTGCAGGAGATGGAGAGGTCCAGGGACCTGGCCCTCCTAACCTGTTCCCAGTTAGGCCTCCTGATCAACTAGACCAGGTCGGAACTCGTGCCCTCTCAGGAGATGGGTTTTATCGGGGCAGAGCTCGACTCTCGTCAAGCCAGAGCCCGGCTCCTGGCGGACAGGGCGGAGGTTCTTTCCTCCTTTGCCCAGTCATTTTTGGTTGGGCACTTGAGCCCTGCCCGGGACTTCCTGTGTCTTCTGGGTTACATAGCAGCGTGCACCTCAGTGGTCCGATGGGCCAGATTGCACATGCGCCCCCTACAGTGGGAGCTGGCTGCTTAGTGGACTCAGCATCAGGGTCATTTCGACCAGCTGGTCACCGCCACCCAGAAGATGTGAGACACACTCCAGTGGCGGACCATCCCAAGTCATCTGCAGGAAGGGATCCCGTTTGTCTGCCCCAGGCCGACAATCGTTCTCATGACCGATGCCTCTCTCATGGGCTGGGGAGCCCACATTGGGGACAACAGAGCCCACGGGTTCTGGACCCCCAAGGAGTCCTGATGCCACATTAACCTGCTGGAGTTCAGAGCAGTCAGACCGGCACTGTCTGCTTTCTCTCCTCAGCTCCTGGGTCAAGTGGTTCAAGTCCAGACGGACAATACCATGACCATGTACTACCTCAACAAACAGGGTGGCACGCACTCCCATCTGCTATGCAAGGAGGCGCTCCAGATCTGGACCCTCATCAGCCGGTTGGAGGCGGATCTCCTTGCCATCCATGTGGCAGGAGTCTCGAACCAGCTGGCGGATGCTCTCAGCCGCATAAGCCAGACATCCAACGAGTGGTCTCTCCATCCAGAGGTAGCTTACAATCTGTTCTCCCATTGGGGCAAACCGTTGGTGGACCTATTTGCCTCCAGGGAGAACACCAAGCCAAGGCTGTACCATGCCTGCCCCCCTCAGCAGGGCTCGCTTCAGGGGGATGCCTTCCCGAGACCATGGACCCCAGGCCTCCTCTACGCCTTCCCTCCATTTCCCTTGATCCACAAGGTGTTACTCAAGGTGAGGAGGGACAAGGCGAAGGTGATCCTGGTAGCCCCAGATTGGCCCTGCCAGTTCTGGTATCCAGATCTCCTCAGCCTCAGCTGCAGGGCCCTGGAGTGACTTTGTACACATCCGGACCTGATATCATTGAACCAGGGGAAGGTATTCCATCCGGGCCTTCAATCCCTGCACCTCACAGCCTGGTACCTGAGCGGCTAGAGTTCCAGGCTCTGGGTCTTTCCGAGGATGTCTACACAGTTGTGCAGGCATCTCGTAAGGAATCGACCAGGAAATGTTGTGCCTTCAAATGGAAAAGGTTTTCCATTTGGTGACAGGGTAAGAATCTGGACCCCTTATCCTGCTCTGTGGCTAAGATTTTAGACTACCTTTGGTCTCTCTCCAAAGGGGGTATACGGTCATCAACCCTTAGGGTGCACCTGGCAGCCATTTCCGCTTACCGGGCGTGGGCCGGTCAGTCGACATTGGCACAGGAGACAGTGGTCAGGTACTTTTTCAAAGGCCTGGATCACATATCCCCTCCGGTGCATGACCCTCCACCTCCGTGGGATTTTTTGCTGGTTTTGACAAAGCTCATGGGCAAGCCATTTGAACCCATGCACAAGTGTGAGCTCTCACACTTGTCGAGGAAGACTGCCTTCCTAGTGGCTATCACGTCAGCCAGAAGGACAGGAAAGCTCCAGGCACTTTCGGTGGACTCCCCTTATCTGGTCTTTCACAGGGACAATGTTGTCCTGCGCCCCCAACCGAAATTCCTTCCGAAGGTGGTGTCAGAGTTTCACCTTAACCAGGTGTTGACTCTGCTGGTATATTACCCTAACTACACCTCGGACGCCGAGTACAGGCTCCATACCCTGGACGTTAGTCATGCTGTCTCCTACTACAAGGAGAGGACGGCGGAAATTCGGGGAGAGGTTCGCCACCTGTTTGTCACCTACACTGAAGCCGCTTCTGGCAGACCTGCAGCCAAACTGACCATTGCAAGATGGATTACATCATGTATAGGTCTGTGCTATGAGTTGGAGGGCAAGGAGCCTCCCAGAGGGATAAGAGCTCATTCTACCCGCCATACTGCTGCATCGGTGGCTGCTTCCAGGGACATCCCTATCCAGGAAATCTGGCTGCTACCTGGAAGTCAGCAAACACCTTCATTACCCATTACCACATCGACCTTGAGTCACGTCGGGATGCTGGTTTTGGGTCCTCGGTTCTCCAATCTCTGTTACCTAAGTAGGGGGTGTGTGCCTTGCCTCCCTCCTCCCGGAGAACTGCTAGGAGTCTGCCAAAGAGTGTGGATGAACAACATATTCACGCTCCTAGAAAAACAGGTTACTCACCTGTAACAGTAGTTCTAGGAGTGGTATGTTGTTCATCCACACGCACCCAGCCAACTTCCCTGGCTTTAGGCACATCACCTTACTTCCAGCGGGCTAAGATCTGGCGTCATGGGGCAGAGCCGAGGTATTTACCACCCGGGTGGATGGGAGGAGCCAGCTTGAAGACTTCTGGACAGATTTAAAGGGGAAAGAGACATGCCAAAGAGTGTGGATGAACAACAGATACCACTCCTAGAACTGCTGTTACAGGTGAGTAACGTGTGTTTTCCTGTCCAGGATCAAGATAAGGCATCCAGCCATAAAGTTCCAGGACCTCGCTCTAGAGAGCAATAGAGAGGCAGTTTTGCGTTTTGCTGAGAGGCAAACAGGTCTAACTCTGGGCGACCCCTCTGGAGGAAGGTGTTTTCTAAGATGTCAGAGTGGAGTTCCCATTCGTGGGCCTGAGCATGGGTTCTCCTCAGGGCATCCACTAGGGTATTTGAAACACCTGGAATGTCAACCACCAGAAGGTAAATGCCTTTCTGGATTGCCCAATACCACACCCTCATGGATTCTCGGCAGAGACGGTATAACTGGATACCTCCTTTTGTTCAGGTAATGAACTACTGCTGAACTGTCTGATTGCACTTGAAGGCAACCCTGAGGGAGTAAGGTCTCGAACGCTTGTAAGGCATACAAAACAGCCCTCATTTCCAGGACATCGATGTGAAGATAAGCTTCCATATTCATCCAAGAGCCCTGGGACTGAACCCCCTGAAGACAGGCACCCCAGCCCATCAAGGAGGCATCCCGTCGTTAGAATGAGGTCTGGGACCGGGGGATGGAATGACAATACCCTGTAGTAGATTGTCCATGGACTTCCACTATTGCAGGGCGTGAAGCGCCGGGGAAGACAAAAGAACTGTGGAATCGAAGTCGTCCCACTTCTGATCCCATTGGACCCTGAGGGTCCACTGGAGAACCCTCATGTGGAGTCTGGCATGAGGGACAGTAGGGATGGTAGCCACCAAATGTCCCGGGAGCCGAAGGTAGTCCCTTGCTGAGACATACCGACACGTTTCCAGCCGCATGATGAGGGCCAGATGGGGTCCACCCAAGCTTTCAGAAGAAACGCCATGCCCTGAGAGGTGTCTAGCACTGCTCCGATATCCTGGGGAGTTTGTGATGGATTCATCTTAGACTTTGGGTAGTTTTTTATTTTTTATTTTATTTAGTTTTTGTTGGCCAGGTAAGTGCACTAGACAAATCCTGCCTATTTTCAGTCACGACCCGGGGGAGGGGGATACAGATGAATGCCAGCTGACTTTGAACCAGATTAAGCTGCTGTTGACCATGATGCCCACCATGGAGAACATCTCTAGGGTGCAGGTCCAGTTGTATTCCAGCATGGGGTAAGTGGATGCCTTGAGGAGCCAGTTCAGGTGTGGAAAGACGTACATATCTTCCTGGTGAAGGGCCCTGCCACTACCACCAGGCATTTTGTAAATGCCCTGGGGGCTGAAGAAAGGACGAAGGGGAGGGACTGAAAATGACGGCCCTGAAACTGGAATCATAAGAACCGCTGTGGATGGGGTGCATCAGGATATGAATGTACATGTCCTTCATGTCCAGGGAACAGAGCCAGTCATCCGTATTTAATAGGGGAACGAGGGTGGGGAGAGTCACCATCCTGAACTTCTGGTATCATATGTAGAGGTTGAGACCTCTGAGATCCAAAATGAGACACAAGTCCCCCGTTCATCTGGGAACCAGAAAAAAAACGAGAGTAATATCCCGAGCCTCTTTGACGAGCGGGAACTGGTTCTATGGCATGTTTCTGTAACAGAGCATCTGTTTCTGCCTGCAGTACCAGAGCATGGTCTGGAGGGAAGTGTGAGACCTGAGGAGGTAAGGGAGGAGGAGGACTGGTCAAGTCCAACATATGACCATATTAGATCAGTTGAAGGAGCCAGAGGTCTGACGTGATCCCTTGCCAAGCTCTGAGGTGCAGGGAGAAACCTGCCCCCGACGGCCGAGGAGGGGGTCTCTGCCTCCACGGCCAGAGACAGGCCTCCAGGCCAAAGGTTGTCCCTGCTGAGGGGCAGCAGGGACATACTGGGACGTCTTTGGAGCATTTCTGGGGCCCAGCAGGGCTAACTGAGCCTTACGTTTGTGAGCAGGCTGCCTCTGAGTAGTAGTCTTACCCTTGGAGAAGCGGCCCCAAAAGGATTCCCTGTATGCAGGCTTCGCCTGAGGGTGATACAGGGTCTGAACAGACTGAAGGGTACGACCCGAGTCTTGCAAGTCTTTTCAGAATGTCTTGGGCCGGTGGCCCAAAATGTTTGTCCCCTTTAAAGGAAGCATTAAGGATGGACTGACTGACTGGGACATCCTGCAAGAATCCTGAAACCCTCAGCCATGCATGGCATGTGAGGCAGACATCCGCAGAGGAGGCCCTAGCTGAAGAATCTACTACATCATAGGTAGCCCTGAGCAGGTGGCGGCAGACAGCCATAGCAGTGGAAAGCTTTGCATTGAGGTCCTTCTGAGACTGGCCCGGTGGAGGGGACTGGACTGATGCTTGAGTGGCCTTAAGGATCTCCTTCTGATATTTGAGGAGGTGGCCCATGTAATTCAAAATGCGAAGGGGCAACGTAGCTGAAGCATAGACTCTTTTACCCATGATAACCAGTTTCTTGGATTCTTTATCTAGGGGTTGAGCACTCATGTTGTGGTTTGGTTGATCTATCATGAGCCGCATTTTTAACCACAGAATCCACCTGTGGAGGTACAGAAAGATAAGGGTGGACCAGAGAGGCCTTATAAAGTCTGTCCACCTTGCGAGGCTTGAACGGGATCTGGAACGGTTGTTGCCAGGCAGCCAATATGGCCTCCTCAAAAGCATCCACAAGGGGAGGGATGACTAGTGTTGGGCCAACTTTTTTCTGGACGCATCCTGTTCCGTAGTTTGGAATCCAAAAGGTTTTTTACAGATGTACTATAATGTCCGAAAAGGAAGGGTCATCTGGAGGAGAACAGGGGAGGTTCTGCGGAGCGTCCCTTTGAAGGGAAGACGCCTCCGAGGAGGATACTTGGGATCCATAATCCTGATCCATCTCTTCGTCTTTTAGGTCTGCCATATCCCATTCTTGCAAGAATGGGTGGTCCAAATTGTCTTCCCTGGGACGGAACCCCTGAGATACTGGAGAGGAACTTTCAGTCCTGCAGGCAGAGGAAGGCCTGGAGGAGGCGGAGACAGGGACCACAGCCTCCCCGGAGGGACAAGGGGAGGACCTGGTAAGGCCCATAATGGATTGGACTAGAGCCTGGACGTCCACCATGGTCAGTTGACCCCTGAAAGAAGAAAGGGTCATGGACTGGATGGACAGCAGCGATGGAATGGCAGAGGGCAAGGGACCCAGCTGGCTCGTCGGTTTGGAGGGGTGCACATAAGACCCCAACACAGGTTTAGATGGAGGAGCCATCATAGGGCTCCCATCCAAGGAAGTCCGAGGTGGAGCCATGATCATCGACGGGAACACCATAAACAAAGCAGTAAGGCCAAGAGCCACCATCGACACTAAGGTCGTCATTGAGACGGAAAATGGGTCCACCATCGATGACGAATGGTGAGAGTGAGCTGTCAATGGGAGAACCGTCAACGGAAGAGCTGATGAACGGCCGAAGTGCCCCGTTGATGGGAGAGCCGAGCAGCTCAAAACATGCTCCATCGATGGGAGCAGCAGTCATCGTCAATGGATGATGGCTGGAAAGACTTGTTGGCAGAGGGTAGTGGTGGAAGCTGCAACACAACAGTGGTCGTTGATACAGGAGCCGTTGACAATGGAAGGGAGAGACCCACTACTGTCGACCGTGAAGGAGACTGGCTATCAGTGGGTTCCCTCCTATTGCTTACCTTCTTTGTGGAGCTCGAGGACTTTGATGAAGATGGCATGGAGGAAACATGCTTGGTTTAAGGGTGTTTGCTTCTCCCAACCCATACTTTGTCGACAATGGGGGCTCACCCCTTCGAGACGCCGAGGAGGAAGTCGAAGACTCCCTGCAGAGGAGCATTGCTGCTGCTCCAGAAAGGCTACCTTTTGCTCCATAAGGTACTCCCTAAGCTGCTGGAGCCTTTGATGCTTTGTGGCCTTGTTGAACTGGCGGCAGAGGATGCACTCCCTGGTGTCGTGTTCAGGGCCTAGGCACCGAACACTTACTTTGTGGAGGTCCTCAGACGCAATCCTCTGGCCATAGGAACACTTTCTAAATAAAGGTTCTGAAGACATCAATAAAAGAACTCTTGGTGAAATTAAGTTTTATTGGTCAGTAGAACTCTTCAACAAACTGAAGAAAGCTTGACTCTGGAGGAGAACTTTGATGCTTACTCGGTCATGGTTGAAAAGAACTGAGGAGTATCCGGGACCTCCCCTTTTTATATGTGCAAGAGCATACCAGATGACAGGAAGGGACGGTCCCTGGGTCGACTGTTGAGAAGTCATCCAGAGGATGTGATGCCTGCGGCTGATATCCCATGTGTTGCTGCAAGAGATTGGCTCGAAGATGATCATTGTTTAAGCACACAAACGTTTTGGATCACACAGGCCCTTCAGGTGTTCAGTAGGGGCAGATCTAGAATTTTTGTAAGGGGGTAGTAGTTTTGTCAAGGAGGTAGCACTTCCCCAGAAAAATACAAAATATTTAGTCAAATTAGGCTAAAACCACTATTATTTGCTTGCCTAAGGGGCTGGTACATGCTACTTCGCTACATAATTTGATCCACTAATGGTGATCAGGTCCCTTTTTAGGCCTGGAAGCTTGTGTGCTGGAAATGACTTCAAACCCTAGGAATCCCTCACTGTGATTAACAACTGCAGGTATTCCCCTGGAATGAACTGCACCGGAGCATAGAATTTTCTGCTAATTATGGAATCTCAGCATGAAATTCAAAACTGTGCTGTGTAGTCATGCTCACCTCTGTCTTCTAACATCAGATTTATTTCTTTGCCTGAGGTAGAAGTCACACCAAAGTCATCTCCACAACTTCAGTTCCATTTGACAGTGTATTATTTTCTCATCTTGAAAAAAAGGGAACTTTAGTTTTCAGTAACTCTGTGTTAGGGTATGTTTTCAGTGTTTTTGTTGTTTTATTTGCTTTTTCTCCAGTTTCTCATCAGTTCCCAGGAACCAGAGAAACACCTGTTGTGATGCGGTTCCCAATTTCAAGGAACCACATTATCTGACTTTTTTAACACACACAAACAATATTTGTTTGATACTCACTTTACACTAATCAAAATAGAAATTTATAAAATCTTTCCATTCTTGATGCCCTACAGGTGACAGGCCTTAGACAGCTAGTTTCGGAACCCACTCGTGAGGGAGCAATCTTAGACCTCGTACTCTCAAACGGGGCCAGTGAGAGGATCTCAGATCTAGAAGTGGGTTGCCATCTGGGTACAAGTGACCATCAAACAGTGTGCTCACGTTAAACTCTGCTACAGAGTCAAGCCATACAAAAGTGAGGGTACTGGACTTTAGGAGGGCTGACTTGGCAAGATGGGAGAGTGCCTCAGAAAAGCACTAGCAAACAGGCTAGAAGGAGGTGTGATGATGGGGAATCATCAAAACTGCCACCACAGAGGCAACAAGCCTTTGTGTGAAGCAAATAAACAAATCAAAATGAAAAAAAAGCCACTCTAGGTTCTCAAAAGAGGTGGCTGTGAAAGTCAGGAAGAAAAGATAGCATTCGGAAGTATAAGGAAACACAGAAGGAGCAGGACAGAGAGCTGTACCAGTTAAGGCAGAAGGAAGCAGGAGGAAGTCAGAATAGCAAGGCCCAAACTGAGGAAAAGATAGCCAACTCAGTTAAGAAGGGATAAAACCTTTTATAGGTACATCAGCGCGTAGAAAGACAAAGGGAGGAGATAGTGAGGCTGAATAGAATGAGCGGTGGGTGGGCAGACAGGGACAGTGAAAAGCAGGGATACTGAATGAATATTTCTGCTCAGTATTCACAAAGAGTAGGGGAAGTGCCTAATCCAGTTAACAGAAGCACTCTTGATAGGGGTCGATCCCAGTCCTTTCACAGAAGAAAGGGTTCTGCAAGAACTCCTAAAACTGAAGGTGGACAAAGCAATGGGGCCTGATGGAATTCACCCCAGAATTCTAAAAGAATTAAGGGAGGAACTAGTGAAACCACTGGCTACTCTTTTTAATAAATCATGGGAGGATGGTGTGGTACCCGAGGACTGGAGGAAGGCGGATGTGATTCCCCTTCACAAAAGTGGGACCAAGACAGAGGCAGGAAACTGCAGACCTGTCAGTCTGACCTCTGTGGTAGGGAAAGTGATGGAGTCACTTCTGAAGGAAATAATAGTTGAGTACCTAGAGACCAGTGTGGCACAGGACCCAAGGCAGCATGGGTTCACAGCCGGAAGGTCATGTCAGACAAATCTAATAGATTTCTTTGACTGGGTGACCAAAGTAGTAGACCAGGGAGGGACTGTGGACATGGCCTACCTAGACTTTAGCAAGGCATTTGACACAGTCCCACACAAAGATTAATAGTCAAATTAACCAGCCTGGCAGTGGGTCCCAGGGTGGTAGCCTGGTAAAACATTGGCTGCACAACAGGACACAGAAGGTAATTGTAAATGGAGTCCACTCTGAAGAAGAGGGGTTACTAGTGGGTACCTGAGGTTCAGTATTGGGTCCAGTCCTTTTAATGTCTTCATCAGTGACATTGCAGAGGGACTGGAAGGAAAAGTATGCCTTTTACAGATGACACAAAGATCTGCAACAGGGTTGATACACAAGGAGTGTGGAAAGGATGAAAAGGGACTTGGCAAGGTTGGAGGAATGGTCAGAAGTATGGCAGCTAGGATTCAGTGCAAGAAGTGCAAAATAATGCACCTGGGAAACAAGAACCCAGGGAAGAATACACAGTGGGTGGGGAGGTAGTAACAACAACAAAAAGGAAAGGGACCTGGGGTAATCATATCAGATGACCTAAAGGTTAGCAAGCAATGTGAGAAGGTAGTAGGGAGGGCTGGGGGTATACTGGGATGTATAGGGAGAGGCATCAGCCCATGAAAACAGGAAGTTGTTATTCCTCTGTACAGACAGTTGGTGAGACCCCATCTGGAGTACTGTGTCCAGTTCTGGAGACCCCATCTCCGCAAGGACATAGACAGGATAGAGGAAGTCCAGGAGGGCAACTAAAATGGTGCAGGGTCTGCAAGAGAAGCCTGATGAGGAGAGACTAAAGAGAGCTTAATATGTATACCCTTGAGGAAAGAGAGGAGAGGGGGACATGATAGAAACTTTAAGTACCTCAGTGGAATCAACAAAGTCCAAGAGGGTAGCATCTTTCAGAAAAGAGACTTGCAAGAGCAGGGGACACAATTTAAAGATAGAAGGAGGGCGGTTCAGGAGCAATGTGAGGAAGTATTATTTCACAGAGAGGGTAGTGGATGCATGGAACAGCCTTCCTGAGGAGGTTGTGGGGTCTAAAACCGTGGGAGAATTCAAGAATGCATGGGACAGACATAAGGCAATTCTTGTGGGGGTAGGAAGAAATAGGCTGTTGGTTAACTAGGATCTGCAGCCTATCCTGTAGGTAGGAAATGGGCAGACTAGATGGGCCCAGCGGTCATATCTGCCAGTCAAAGTCTATGTTTCTATGTTTCTATATGCTACGCACAGTCTACGCAACAACATACACAATAAACGCTTTGTAATCACTTTGCAGGTCTTATTTCTTTGTCCCGGTTCCCTTTTGTGGTGGAACTGAGACACTATTTGGTCTTTTTTTTTCTGTTTATATTTGTTTTACAGTGGTCTCCTTTTAAAATAGGAACCAAACCACAATCCTCTATTTTTTTTTTTGTATTGGGGAACCAAAGCTCTTTAATATGGTCATAAATTGGCATGACTGGCAGACCCAAAAAGAGGACAGTGACCTACATGCATTAAAAATTGCTAAATCTGTTCCCAACTCCTGTCTACGGCAGAGTGCCATGAGTTGTGTTTGTGGTGCCTGGGTCCGGATCACAATTTTAATAATTGTGAGCTTCGTATCAAGTTTTTGCCCTAAAACAGTGAAGAAAAGGGCTAAGAAATTTGAAGACCTTACAGCTTCTCGTCTGCCTTTACATCTCATAAAGGCTTAGAAGAAGGTCCTGCCTCTAAAAGTAAGCAGAAGGATAAGTCTGCTAAAGATAGTTCAGTGGGCAGGGTGTCTGAACGGGGGAGCCCTGAGTCCAGTAAAAATAAAAAAAGCCTCTGAGCAGACACCAGAGGTGTTGTGTGCTGAGAAAAAAACAAAAAGGAAAACATGTTGCTGTCCCTTCTCCTGAAAAAGGAAAGGAGACACCAGTGGACAAAAATAAGAGGCCCTCATTAGGGGACATGACTATGGCATGGCAGTTCCTTCAGGCCTTCCAGGCTATGGGGATCTTTATGAATATGCCTCCTCAGCACACTGGACTACAGTACCTATCCCAGTGCCTGTGGAAAAGGAGTCTGAATTTTATTAGGATGAGGAGGAAGGAGAACCTATACCTACAGAGCCCGATGGTTCCCATGAACAGGAGTTTGGTCCCCCTCATCCCTCAGATGGTTACACCTCACACTATTCCTTTGTGAGGCAAATGTTGAGTACCTTTAGCATCTCATTGCAGGAGACTGCTGAAGAAGAGGATAAGGTGGAGTTTTTGGACATGATGGGCTTGACTCTCACTAAGAGGTTGCTTGTGCACATTCACAGATCCATCAGAAAGGTCAGTTGTAAAGTACTGGCAGCACCCACCTCCGCTCCTGGCATCGACAAGAAAATGGAGACGAAATAACAGGTGGACAAATAGGATGCTGAGTACCTGTAGCCCCATTCTTATCATGAGGGAGTGGTCCAGATTGCTGCCTGTGACAAGACCAAAGAGCCCCTGTCTTCCGAGCCGTTGGAAAATGATTCCAGGAAACTGGATAGAATGGACAAAAGTCTATACATCAGCTTTGCTGCTCTTAAGACAGGTAGCATACATGACCTATACAGCTCAGTACCAAAAGGCCCTTTGGAGCATTATTTTGGCGATGAGTGAAAAACCTACTGGTGACTTGCACAGTCTTTGGCAGACACAACAAAAATTGCCATGAGTGCCATCAAGTACCAGTTCCACATGGCAGTAGATGCCAGTGACACTGCTTTTAGGGTCATGCCACATGCAGCATCCCTAAGGAGGTTTGCATGGCTCAGAACCACAGACCTCTCTCAGGGTAGTCAAGCAAAATCAGTGGATTTCCCGTGTGAGAGTTGGTGACAGAACAGAGGCTTACACGAAGAAGGTGGATGAATACAAGACCACGTACAAAAGCAATACTGAAAAGGAAAAGGCTTCCACTTCCCACAGGCCTTATGGAGGGGAGGTAAGGGTTGGGGTTACTTCCCCCGTGCTTACCTTACCTATGATTTTGCCCCTCAGAGAGGATTCTGCAGAGGCAGAAGGGGATCCTAGGCATGTGGATGCCACGCCAGCCCCCAAAGCTCAAGCAAAACAGAACCTCTGCCAAGTCTGTGCAGGTCACCCAACCAGTTATTTATTTATTTAAGTGTTTTACCAGGAAGGCATACTGCAGATGCGTCCTGGGGGAAGGGGGAACATAGGTAGGCAGTTGAAAACAGTATAGACAAGTGAATACATAGTGGGAGAAACACTAACATTTGGTTCTGATTACAAGTCAGTAGTAGCTTGAGAGAGTCAATTGGTAACCGCAGTACATACGGCATGAGGTAGACAGTTGAAGACAGTATAGACAAGTGAATACATTGTGGAAGATCGCTAACATTTGGTTCTGATTCCACGTTCGTAGTGGATTGAGAGTCAGTTGGTAAACACAGTTAAGTACAGCAAGTGTCCAATAAAATTAACTTTGAGCCATATGAGAGACAGTATAAGGCAAGAGAACAATAGTTAGGCACCGATGAATTGCAATTTGCTAAGTGCAGCCATACCCAGAGATTTTACTAGTGATTGGGAAATGCCTAGAAACAAGCACAGGTAGGGACGAAATGATCTTGGAGCATGGAGTTTCTGTGTGAAAGGGAGGTGAAGCGATGAATGTTAGCTGGGAGGGAGTTCCATAGCATGGGAATGCAGTAGCTGAAACCTGACTGCCCTGTGGAGGTAGACCGGTAGGGGACAGCTAGGGACCTGGAGTCGTTTCTGTGTGTGTAAGCTTGTGCGCTAGGGTTTAAGATGTCAGGTAGGAGGGGAGACGCTGCGACCAATACTTGGCCAGGAGTTTTGCGCAGTGGGTTAGCCTGCGATTGTCAAGAGAGATGAGGTTCATTGCTTGATATAGGGCATAGTGGTGTATGGAGTAGGGGCTGTTCAGGGTGAAGCAGCAAAAAGAGTGGAAGAGAGGGTCCAGCCTGGCTAATGTGGTCTTTGGGCCAGTACCGTAGGCTACATCCCCATAGTCGAGTACAGGGAGGATCATTTTTTTCACAGTGTCCTTCCTGGCTGGAAGGGGGATACTGTCACGATTGCAGTAAAGTGCACCAAGCCTAGGGTGCAGCTTCTTGAGTAAAGAGTCAATATGTGTGGAAAAGTTGAGGTGCTGGTCAAGCCAGACACCGAGGTATCTGAAGGTGGTGCAGGACTCCAGAGGGGATCCTTCCAGGGTGTGGAATACTAATGATGAAGGGAGCCTAGAAATGTTTTGCCTTGTGCCAAAGGTTAAGGAGACTATTTTGTTGGCATTTAGGAAGAGGTTATTTTAGCGGAGCCAGTGCTGGACTGAGATGAAGTCTTGCTGTAGTCTGGTCGCATCTTCCGAGGACGAGGGGACGGATGCGTATAGCACCATGTCATCTGCGTACATGTGGATAGCAGTGTGTGCGCAGGCGGATGGCAGGTCATTCAGGAAGACTGAGAACAGGAGGGGGCCTAGGACAGAGCATTGTGGCACTCCTGACGTGATTGGGAGGGGAGCCGACGTGGACAAACTGATACGGACAGCTTGGGATCTGCCAGTGAGGTAGGAGTGGAACCAAGATGTGGCCCAGTTGGATAGACCAGCATTGGCGAGTTTGGTCAGAAGAAGAGAGTGAGTCACAGTATCGAAAGCCTTTGCCAGGTCGATAAAGATGGCAGCAGTGATGTGGCCAGCATCCATCCCTGTGAGGTTGGAGTCGGTAATCCTGAGGAGGGAGGTGGTAGTGGAATGGGATTTCCTAAAGCCAGACTGGTAGGGGAGAAAAAGGAAGAGGAGTCCAGATAGGTGGATAGGCGAGCGAGAACCAGGCGTTCTTGTATCTTGGCAAGGTTCGGTAGGAGGGAGATGGGCCGGTAGTTGCTTGTGTTAGAGGCATCACCACACTTGGGAAGTGGGATTACAGTGGCATGTTTCCACGTAGTAGGGACTTCTGCTAGGATGAATAAGTTAAAAAGGGAGTCAAGGGGTTGAGCTATGGTAGGGACTGAAAGGTGGAGCATTTTGGAGTCCAACCCGGTGGGACATTTGCCCTTTTCTCTGTTTAGGGCAACCAGAGCATTGTATACCTCATCAGGGGTGACTTGCAGGAAGGAGAAGGGGTGAGCTGCAGGTGTGCCACAAGATGGGGTGATGGTGGGGGCATGCTGAGCAGGGTGAGGGATGGACAGGGAGTAGCATAGCTGGTAGTGAAGACAGTGTTAAGGCGGCAACTGCTGAGGGGTCAGTGATGGTGAGACCCCCAACCTGCAGAGAAGGGGTGGGTGGTTGTGATGGTGGGCAGAGAAGCGATTTGACCACCTTCCAGAATCGAGACGGGAGATGGGAGGAGGAATTCAATGCACATAAGAAATAGTTGGCCTTTGCTTGGCAGATTCTTTTGGTACTGGAATTGCGGAGCGCACGGTAGGTCTGGAGGTCGGCCTGAGATTTGGAGGTCTTAAAAGTTTTCCAGGCCTGTCTCGAATTCAGAGGTGAGCTAGTATATCAGGAGAGATCCATGAGAAATGAGCATCTGACTCTGGTCCGTGTGAGGGGGGGCGTAGCGGTCCCAGATGACGATGAACTTGGACTTAAAGAACGACAGTGCCTCGTCTGTCGAGGTGAATTGACTAATGCACGACCAGTCATAGTTGCCCAAATCATGTAATAATGAGGGGAGGTCCAGAGATTTGTAGGATCTAGACAGTAAGATTCTGGGTGGGGGAGCTTTAGGTTTGTGAATTTTGCGTACGGAGTAGATTCCGTGGTGGTCACTAAGGGCATCCGGAAGAAGTCCTGAGGCTATGACCCTGTGCGGGTGAGATGTGAAGGACCAATCTAGCAGTGTATGGTTCTGTGTTTTGTGGTTTGCCCGAGTAGGTTCAGTGATTAGTTGTGTTAGGATTAGGGCTGTTACCTTGTCACGAAATTTGGAAAGGGACTCAGCAAGCCAGTTCTGGTTAAAATCCCCTAGTATGTGAATCTCACCACCTGCTGCCAAGGAGTTTAAGTAACCCAAGTAGTCCAGTATGGCAGGTGAGGTGGTGCCTGGAGCGCAGTATGTACCTGCTATGTTGACTGGGATTGAATGGGGGATGGTGAGTTTTACCATTAAGGCATTAATGGAGTCAGACGGTAGGGATAGGACAATTGTGGAGAATTTGATGGTGGAGGCAATGTACATAGCTTAAAGTTGAACCAGCATAACATTCTGTGGTGATTTGCATATGCAGCCCATGATGCTTTGCATTGTGTGGGCATGTGTGATTTTGTACATAGCTGTGCCGTCTCCTTTTTTGCCCACACGGTCATGGCGGAGAAGTGTGTAGCCGGGTATAGCAAATTCTGCATCGGTGTTATGTGATTTTAGCCAGGTTTCAGAGATAATCAGTATGTCTGGGCTGAGGGACATGGTGAGGGCTTGTAGCAAGGTTATTTTGCGCAAGAGACTGCATATATGTATGTGTAACAGTTTAAAGCCCGTGGGGAGTTGGAGAGGGACAGAAGGGTTTTGGGCATGGGGATGAGTTGGTCCGGGGTTAAGCTCGATATCACCTGCAAGGAGAAGTAGCAGGGTGACCAGGAGTTTGGTGTGATGAGCTATCCACTGAATCTTTCTGGAGGTGGTATGAGGTATGGCTATGTCAGCTTTTGGTCTCCAGGTATGTGGTAGAAGGACTAGGAGACTGATACGGAAGGTAGCTGGGATTAGCCCGGGGCCGGTGGATAGAGTATGGTAGAAGTGGCCATGGTGCGACTCAGCTGTTATAGCAGAGGTAGGAATATTTGTTAGCAGCCTGTCGCAAGATGTGATGTGATCTGGGAGCTTTGGGTAAATTGATGGTGGGAGGGACACCCAGGGGGTGAGGGTAAAGAAGATTAATAAGTATAGTTGAGGCATAATGGAGAGGCTAAAGAGCAAGGGTTTTGAATAGTTTCTTATTGCTAAGATCTTGGTGTAGTGGCCTCTAGTGGATACCTGGTATAACCTGAAAATGGGAAAGTAGGCTGATATAAGGGAGTGTCTGCCAAGGGTGGTGGTGGGGAGCTGACGCACAGCTTGTTCAACTGTGTAGCAGATGAGCCATACCTTTTCGATGCTTGTGTCGGCCGGTTTGGGGGGGGGGGGTCTGTACTCCGGTTCTAGGGAGGGCTTCCTCGCTGCCCTCTCAACCTGCAGATTGTGCCCCGAAGCTGTTGTGGAAGACAGAGTTTAAATAGGTAAGAGGGAGGGAGGGGCTTGCTACAGTCTTAACTACTAAGTTTAACAAAAGAAATCAGGGCTCTGAGAAGCCTTAATGCAGCTGGTAATATACAGTTGAAACTTTTTTTTTTTTTTTTTTTACAAACAGCGGCTTAGATGTCCTGCACAGCTTGTGAATTAAGAACTCTATCCCTAGTGAGTTACTTCTGCAGTGACTGTTTTAAAGCACCCTGTTCAGGAGCACTGCAAAGTCAAAGGCAGACAATAAATTAATACTTGCTGCAGATGAAATTAAATTCAATTAAAGCACCCAGTAGTGGAGGAAAAATACACAGTACTTTTAAGGTTTAAGGCAGACAAAAACTATCTCCACTCGCCTGCCGACTGGAATTTAAAGTTTGGCGCCTTTTCTCCTTGCTCCGCTTTGTCTGCTTGTTCAACTGTGTAGCAAACGAGCCGTACCTTTTCAATGCTTGTGTCTGTCGTTTTTTTGGGGGGAGGGGCGTCCACACTCCGGTTCTGAGGAGGGCTTCCTCGCTGCCCTGTCGACCTGCAGATTGTGCCCCGAAGCTTTTCGATGCTTGTGTCGGCCGGTTGGGGTGGGGGGATCCGCTTCCTCGCTGCCCTCTTGACCTGCAGATTGTGAAGGTAAAGGGATGGGGGGTGGCTGACACTATTTCCTGGCATGGGAAAGAATTACCCCAGACTGGTAGTTCCTGGAAATAGTCAGGATCTGAGTCTGCAGTTAAAAACATTTCCAAAACTACACACTCACTAAATCTTCACACACCTCATACTCTAACTCCTGTTGGAGTTAGAGTTAAAAAGATTGATACAAGCAAATGCAGTGGAAAAGTCCCCCCAAGTGCCAACAGTAGGGGAAAGTGGCTTTACTCAAGATACTTCCTGATTCACAAGAAAATGGGGAGTGGTGACCTATTTTAGACCTGAGATACCTGAACAAGCACCTAGAAAAGGAAGAGTTCAAGCTGGTAACACTGGGATCAGTAATTCCATCTCTACAAGAAGAAGATTGGCTGAGATCACTGGATCTTAAAGACACCTGTTTTCACATTCCAGTCAGGCCCACTCACAGAAAATACCTCAGATTCAGGGTAGGGAACTGCCCCTACCAGTTAGCAGTCCAGCCCTTCGGCCTATCCTCAACTTCCAGAGTGTTCACAAAGTCCCTTGTCATAGTAGCAGCACATTTGAGGAAGCAAGGGGTGGTGGTCTTTCCATACCTAGATGACTTGTTAGTCTCAGAAAAGTCATATCAGGAGGCCAAGTCCTCCTTTCTTCTCACCCAGCACACCCTGGAGGACCAAGGCTTCTTAATAAATGCCCAAAAGTCCCAGACAGAACCTGTTCAGGTTCTTGAATTCATAGGTGCAGAGTTGGATGCTTACCAAGGGAAGGTATTTTGACCTTGAGAAAGAGTGGCAAACCTGATAGAGCTTGCAAGGTCCTTCAAGACAGGACAACCCAGACCTGCAAGAGACTTCCTCCAGTTGCTGGGGCACATGGCCTCATCTACAGCAGTAGTACCAAGTGCCAGATTCCAAATGAGATGCTCACCGCCACGTGGGGACCTGTTAGTCCCAAAGATGGGGACCCACTGTTAAAACTGATGTCTATATCAAAATGCCTGTTAAGGGCACTGGAGTAGTGGAAAGAAGACTACAAACTCAGAGAGGGGGTTCCCTTCTTCAGCAATTGCCCACAGTCGTACTTGCTACAGATGCCTCCCTCCTGGTCTGGGGTGCCCATCTGGAGGATCTCACAGTAAGCGGGGTGTGGAGCCTGTTGGAGCCTCTGGAGCACATAAACCTCCTGAAGCTCAGGGCAGTGTATATGGCAATACAAGTCTTTTCGTCCCACATCAAGGGTCAGTCCATCCAGGTCAGGACAGACAACACCACTACCATGTATTATATCCACAAACAGGGAGGAACAAAATCTTCAAAACTGTGCGCAGAAGACGTGAAAGTCTGGAACCTAGCCTGTTCTCTAGAGGTGCAACTATCAGCAGTGCACCTGCCAGGGAAAGACAATGTCTTGCTTGGCAGATTCCCTGAGCAGAATCAGCAGGGACACCATGAATAGACACTGAACAAGCAGGTGCTGGCTGCAGTGTTCAGAAGGTGGGGTACACCAGAGATGGACCTGTTCACATTCAGGGTAAACTACCAGCTCCCCTTGTTCAGTTGCAGACACGCCTCGGGGACAGTTCCAGAAGATGCCCTAATCCTTGGTTGGACAGGAAAGTTTCCTTATACATTCCTCCCATTCCCACACTTACTGAGGGTGCTGCTGAAACTGAGGGGAGAGTCTGCAACAATGATCCAATTCTCCTATCCCCCTCCATCAAACACCCTGTCATCCTTCCCCCTGAGGTACAATCTGCTGACCTTGTTTCAGGGCAGGATAACATTTCTTGATCTGAGAACCCTGCATGTCAGTGCATGATACTTGGAAGAGTTAGAGTTCCCTGGACTAAACCTCTCTGAAAAGGTTTTGGAAGTGCTTAAGCAGCCAGGAAAACGTATGCCTCAAACTGGAAAAGATTTTTCCTGTGGTCTCTGCTAGGCAGCTCAGCCCATTTTCGGTAGACCTCCCTACAGTCTTGAACTGCCTGGTCCACCTACAGTCGTTGGGCCTCAGGCCTTCCACCCGGAAGGTGCATGTGGCAGCAGAGTCAGCATATGCTTCCGTTGGCAAGGACAGATCCGTGGCCTCTCATCCCATTTTTTTTAAAAGTTCTTTGAAGGCCTTTCCACCTGTACCCTCCAGTAAGGTATCCTGTCCCACCATGGGACCAGAATCTGTGAATTGCCCAGCTCACAGAGGCTCCATTCGAGCCCATGGCTACTGGTGATTTGAATTATGTCACCTTGAAAGCAGTTTTTGTGGCGGCTGTGTCATCTGCCAGAAGAGTGCGTGAACTGCAAGTCCTCTGCACAGATCCTAACTGCATTATTTTCCACTGGGACAAGGTAGTCCTAAGAACTGACAGAAAATTCCTACCTTTGTAGTTTGCAGTTGTTGTCTGGCATCTGAACCAGTCAGTTACACTTAGTGCTCTTTACAGCAAAATACAGTTCAGGAGAGCAAAAGCTCCACCGTTTGGATGCCAAGAGTGTGCTTAGCTAAAGGTCCACTAATACTCTCTTTGTCAACTCTGGTGAAGTATGTGAAAGTAAACCAGTATTCAAGACAACAGTTTTCTCATGGAAAGTCTCCTGCATACAGTTATGTTATGGCAAAGCTGCCACCTGAAGGCCTCAGAGAGCACTCCACACAGGGCACCTCTGCTTCAGTGGCAGCATCAAGAGGTATTTCCTTGCAGGATATCTGTAAAGTGGGCTACATGGAAAAGAGTACACAGTTTCACAAAGCAGTATTGTCTACATATGCAGTCTAGAAGGGATACCAGCTTTGGTACTGCTATCTTGCAGAACCTTTTCACTAAATATGCTCTGTACCCAACCCCCCAAGGTACTGCTTTGTAGTCTGCAGTTGTTAAGTGTAGTGTGGGATTCCCAGGGCTTGAAGTAATAATTACTGACCATAGTAATGTTTCGTCCAAGGGATTCTTCACTTTGCTTAACAATCCCATCCATCCCTCCCCTTCCAGAATCTGGAAACAGTTCTCAAAAGAATCCATTCTTTTCAGTTTGCTTGAGTATTACTTTAATATTACAGTACCTTACAGTGATACTCGGTGAGCAAATATTTTTAAATCTGTTCTGCCACTTTTAGGACTCTCCTAGGATGCTAAACATTTAATTTTTTTTGGTAGTCATTTAGCTAGTTTAGTGATCACTGCTCACCTTAGCATCAGAAATAAATCTGATGTTAGAGAGCAGAGGTGAGTGTGATCACACGGCAGTTTTGAATTTCTGTCTAAGATTCCATAATTAGCATCAAATTCTAGGCTCTGGGGCAGCTCACTCCATGGGAATGACTGCATTTAAGCATAGTGAAGAATCCCTTGGAAGAAACAACATTACTGCCATAAGTAATTTTTTTATTGGTTCATTAAAAATATTAAATCATCTACTTGTATGCTTTTATAAAACAGGTGTAGAGAGAAGTGTCATAAAATAAAATTGACATTTTGGACCCACTTTGCTAAATATTATATCTTGTATTTTAAGGTATGTCAACTGATATCTAGCAAAGTTGGATATCACAGAAGAATACTCAGTCAGAGAGCAACTTTTACATCACAAAAGCCATGTGAAGCACAAAACCCAGCAATTAAAATCAAAGAGAAACCATAAAATCTTTATACAGACAGACGATTTAAAAGGTATAACAAGCAAACTGATACATACATTGAATATGCAATGGCCCAAATTTCAGTATGCAGTTCATCATTACTTGTGAGGGGGCAACATATTCATAACTCATTTGTGACACTGCCACTCGTGAGTTATGGTCCTGCCCCCTCTTATTTGAAGATAAATTGCATATTTTGAGTCGGGCCATTGCCTGTTCCCTAGGTACAGAACTATGTCATTCTGATTGGTTACCTTGGGTGCTAACACTGGTGTATGCTGTCAGGGGCATGAATATTTCGATCCACCTTTTTACTTGTATGGCTGTTTGCACTAGTTTAAAATGGCATTTTTTTTCCTGACGAGTTGCCTGTAGAACAGCATTTCTTTTCTTGAGTTGCCTTTATTAGTTGAATGCATATGTAAGCCTATGTTGTGCAAACTGATGTCTCTGTCAGAGTTACCTTTTTAACCAAAACGTGGAATTGTGCAGTGCCCTGTATCACCCTACCTTGTATTAGTGCATGAGTGGTGAGTGTTTTCAAAGGAAAACCATTACAACACAGACTTGCTGTACCATTGTTCTGACATCAGGCACTGTTATTTATTTATTTAAAAGTTGATAACCAGGAAAAGCACCATGAGCCGAAACTCGTTTCCAGGTGCGACCCAGGGGAGGAGAACAAAGGTCGAGAAAACAGCACAAAATGGCAACATAAGTATACATAGAGATCAATTACAAGCAACACAACAATGGCTGCAGTAATATAAGGAACAGGCAAGAGACCAATACACAAAGTGTGGGGGGGGGGGAGTTATACAAGCCCCCCAAACCAGTATTTTTTGTTTTGTTTTTTAATGACAGCATCTAGTTAGCAGCACAGTAGAGACAAGTATAATTAAGGCAGTAAATACTGGGGACATTGGGAGCATGACTGATAGGGAAGATGCTTTAGAACATTCTTGAGAGAACATGAACAGAGGTCGGGGGAAGTCTGTTCCAGAGAGAGGGGAAGCAGAAGGATAGAGCAGATTGACCTGAGACAGAGTGAGGTAGAGGGATGGAAAAGGAGCAAGTGTCTCTATGGCGAATGGAATAGTTTGAGGAAGCAGCTTGGGAGAGCCGAAAGGTGAGGGAACCAAACCAGAATTTAGCAACAAAGATAACACAGGGAACAATTCGCCTGTGGGATAGAGGGGTGAAGGATAAGGGTGGATAGAGAAGACAGTGGTGCGTGAGTGGGGGAGAGGCAGTGGCAAATGATGCCGTCTTGCTGCATCAGATCAATGGTACAGCTGCATCCTGATGCTAAATTGCAACCAAGAAAACATTCGGGAGAAGCTGTTCTTTCAGTGCTTGGAATGGAGAGAAATGGAAACTCTGTTTTTGGTAACGTGACAAGCCTCACACTTAAAAAATAGTAAATGATCAAACGAAGTACATTAAAGCTGTTCCCATCTCAGGAAAACTGGTCTGGTGCCCGCTTATATAGGCTTTGCTTCCTGTGATACTGCTGCTATTTTTATATATATATATATATATATATATATATATATGTGTGTGTGTGTGTACATGTGTTCTTGCAAAAAAAACTGCGTTAATACCTCATTTAGGGTTGAGGCTACAGCCCGAAAAGTAGGAAATGTAGTTTGGGGTTTCCAGCCTAAAACCCACCTACAACAAATCAGGTGCTGTCTTCCATGGGGGGTGTCAACCCTAAAGCTCACCCCATTAGGTGTATGTGTTTCTGGATTGCATAGAATGGGGTGAGTTTCAGGGTTAACAACCCCAAGGAAGACTGATTTGTTGTGGGATGGGGGTGAGGTTTTAAGGTTGGAAACCCTAAAACATTTCCCTACTTTTTTCACTGTAGCCTCAACCCTAAATGTTGCATTAATGCAATTTTTTCCCAAAACTTTCCTTACCTTTTTAGATAGTATAACTGTATCCTTATTTGTCTGTGGGAGGGTCCTGCGCTCCCATACCTCCTTAGATATGTGTGTGTGTGTGTGTGTATATGTATGTATATGTATATATATATATGAGAGAGAGAGAGAGCTGTGGAAGCGTAGGCCCCATTTGTAGTGAAACAGAAATAAAATTCAGTATAGCTTTCTTATTACACCACCTCATGAACCCAATAATGAAAATTTTGAAATCCCCGTCAAAATGTAATTTCGCACCACCACAGTGCCATTGCACGCCACAGGTGTGAAAACACAGTTTTTGAAATGACAACTGTAACGTTCGTGAGGTGGTGTAAAAAGATGGTTATACTGAAAATTTGGGGTCATAATATTTAAAATTGACAAAGTTATGAGCAAGCGTAGCAAAAATGTGAACATATGCGCATAACTTTGCCATTTTTATTAGTTTATTTAAATTTTGATAACCGGGTGAGCCCACTGAGACCAGAGGTCCCTTTTTCAGGGGCGACCCAGGATTAGTTACATAAAAACATACTTTTACACATTCGACAACATACAGTGGTTGCAATTGTTGCATACATTGGAATGACAGTAGTTACAAATGACAGTATAAGTTACACCTTTGATACAATACAATGGGGTAGCATTAGACACAGTAGATACTATCGTAAAAATGAACATGGAGTACCATGGTCACGGGTAAGACCTATGTAGGAGGGGATGATATGCGGGGGCTAACGATTGCAGCCACAGAGGCTAATTTCCAGGAGGTAAACTTTGAGGCCCAGCTTGAAGCTTTGGAGAGACGGCTTGTTGACCAGGTAAGCTGGGAGGGTGTTCCACAGGTACGGGGCAGAGTATTTAAAGGAACGCCTGCCAGAATTGGTGCGGACCCGAGGGATGGCCAGGGGACAGCCAGCTGAGGACCTTGTGTCATCGCCATGTACCCTAGGGTTGAGCAGGCCCCGCAAGTGAGGAGCAGGGCCTGCGATGGAGAATTTGTAGGTCAGGCAAGTGGAGGAGTAGACCAGTTTGTGCCTTAATGTGGGCCAGTGGAGGTCGGCAAGGACCTCACAGTGATGTCTCCTAGGGGGGTCGTTGTTTGCAAAGCGTGCCACTCGATGGTAAAGCACAGAGAGAGTTCGTAGTTCCCCTTCCCTAAGGGACTGGAGGAGGGGGGCCCCGTGGAGGAGGATGGGGAGAAGAGTGCAATCGGCGATAGCTCGCCGAGCTTCATCAGAGAGCGAGTGTCCCAGGCGGTAGAGGAGTCCAATCCTCTGGTGAATGGTCTTAGTTAAAGTGTCAATATCAGGTTTGTAGGACAGCTCCTGGTCAAGGAGGATTCTAAGGTAATTGATCTTGCCAAGGACCTCGACTCTCTTCCCCGGGGCTGTTTGGAGTTTAAGCAGGTCAGATCTGACGGTCCCCAGATGCCTGGTTCCAAACAGGACAGCTTTAGTCTTTTCCTCATTCAGGACTAGAAGGTTGGTGGAGAACCAGGCTTCAAGTGCTGAGAGGCTAGCTTGCAGTTTGGCAGTGATAACACTAGGTTGAGGGTCACTGCAGTAAACAAGGGTGTCATCTGCATAGAGGATTAGATTGCACGGCCCGCAACCCCTTTCAATGTCGTTGACAAAGAGGGAGAACAGCAAGGGGCCCAAGATTGAGCCTTGGGGTACCCCAGAGACCACTGATCGGATACGAGATTGGACACCTTTTCAGACAACTTTTTGGCTTCGATTAAGCAAGTAGTTCTTAAACCAGGAGAGTGAGAGCCCATCTAGTCCAAGGAGGTGGAGTTTGGAGAGAAGAAGTTGATGGGAGACAGTATTAAAGGCCTTGGACAGGTCAATAAACAGGGCGAGCCAGTGTCCATTGCCTCAAGGACATCAGACATGAGCCGGATGAGGGCCGTGTCTGTGCCATGGCCTTTCCTAAAGCCATGTTGGATGTCAGCTAGGATAGAGTGCGTCTCAAGGTAGTCTAGCAGTTGGTTATAGACTAGCCAGCCTCTCCTGCACCTTCCCTAGGGGACAGAGAATGGAGATGGGCCTGAAATTCCCCACATTATCATGGGGCCCTTTTTTGTGCACTGGGACTACGGTCCCAACTTTCCACTTACTGGGAACTGTTCCTTCAAGAAGGCACCTGTTGATGAGCCAGGTGACAGGGAGGGCGATGGCTGAGGCAGCAGCCCTCAGTAGTTTTGGTTCGAGCAGGTCATGTCCCGGGGTGGAGTCCGGTTTAATTTTGAGTAGGGGTGGGAGAACCTCTGAGGGTTTAACAAGTTTCAGGTGAAACTGGGGCCGAGCAGGTTCCCTGTTGGGAGTGGTATACTGGGGAGCCCCAGGTAGGACAGGGGGAGATAGGCCATCGAGGTTAGAAAAAGCGGCATTGAACGCCTCTGCCATTGAGGAGGGGTCATTGGTCAAGGTATTCCTGACCAGTAGAGCTCCATCCTGGGCATTAGGGGCACCCTTAAGTAGCAAGTTTATATGGCCCCAAAATTTCTTGGGATCCCTTAGGTGACTGGTCTGGAGGTCCCACAAGTATGAGGACTTAGCTTGTTTGGCGGCTTTCTTACAGTTGTTCCTCAATGCCCTGTATTTTTCCCAGTCAGCATTGATGCCTGAGGATTTGTATAGTCCCCATGCCCTATCCCTGAGCGACATACTCATATTTTTTCCCCAGATTTTCAACATAGCCTTCTTATGACCCTGCCTCATGAACAAAGGCGGTGAAATTGTTCAAATCCAACCCGAAAGGTGATTTCACCAAAATCGTCTCTTGGGCCAGATTTTTGTAATTCCACCGAAATTGTTCACGAGATGGGCTCTCAAAAAGGCCATGTTAAAAATTTAGTGTCACAGTTATGCACCAAAGCTGAAAACCCCATTGAAATACATTGAACCACACTTACCTTACTTTCTCATATAGCAGTCAGCATTTCCAGCAGCAAGACATGTCTTTGATTGGAGAGTGGATCTTCACCCTGGGATCTGTTCAGGTGAGTGAGGATCGTGGGTGGGGTGGGGTGGGGTGTGGGTGTTGAATTGGCAAGGACCGTTCTATTTTTTATAGGTTTACAAAAAAAAGACATTGAGGGACAGTTTTCTTTATTACAGGAAGACAGCGAAGAGTGGGTAAGGGTGCTACTAGACACCAGGAAAATCATTGTAACAATGGGAATGGTAATCGGAGGGTGTCAGTAGACACCAGGGAACATTATCTATCAGCAGGGGGTGCCACTGGACACCAGGAAAAATTATAAAATGGAGCGATTGAGGGTTGCCACTAGAAACCGGGAAACTATATCTTAACAATAGGGACTGAGATCGGAGAGTTGGGGGGGGTGCCACTAGACACCAGGGAAAATGATAAAAACAGGGACGGTGATCGGAGGGTGGTGGGGCACCACTAGACACTAGGGGAAATAATTGTAACAGGGATGGCGATCCGAGGGTAGGGGTGCCCCTAGACACCAGGGAAAGGATTTTTCCCTCACAAAAAAGGATCTTTTTTAGTCACTCATGATATGAAAAAAGAATCTTATTTTGTATCATGTGATATAAAAAAAAGATTTACAGTATAAACTTAAAACTTGTTTCAAGAGCATTTCTTGAACAGTTAAGTGCAGAATCCAGCCAAGGGTCTCAAGATATGCAAACTACATGTGTTTATTGCTCCCTAGAATGTCATTTTTTGGAGTTTCCAAATCTGAATTTTTAGGAAAAACAGAAAAGAAGATGTTGCCAAACAAAAAATTATTTTCCACTCACGAAAAAGGATGAAGTCAGTACAAAAAAAGAATTATTCTTTTGTTTCATACAGCTGTCTTGAGGTGCTTCCTGAGAATGCACAGAACCAGTTGATGAAAATGTTAAAATTAAATAACTTTTGAACGGATTCATACTTTTTCACCAAACCAGCAAAAGGCACCATCTGTGGGTCAGCCCCTTTCCACCCTGACCTTTTTATATGGAAATTTACTTTTTGCACTATCCAGAACTTGGAATCTACACATCCCACCGTAACCAAACTTGGCACATCCAGGGATGTACCACACGAGATTGCGCATGGAACATTTCTTGCAAATCCGTTGAATGGTTGCGAAGTTATTAAAGTGCAAAAATTGGAGTTTTAACATTAAACTACCTACAGTACTCAACCCTAAACATAGTGGTGCTGCTGTGCCACTATAATACAGTATATACATATATATTGATAGATGTATGGACAAACACAGTGAATCACTGTGAGAATAAAAATTGCCAGATAAATGCATTTTATTTTGCACCAGGAGTAAAACTAATTTATTTCCACACCTGGAGCATCATGAGATTCCAGAACAATTTTTAGAATTCCTGATTGATGTATGTCTTTACTTGGACTTTTTGGAATACTTAATCAATTCAAACTTGCTCACTTGAATGTGCATATCAATAGTGGATTGATCCATAGGGAAAGTAAGTTGAGGATCAAGGTTTTAAAAGTATGGGGGGTGCTTAAGAAGTACAAGGCAGATGTAGTGTCCTTTGAAGACACCACATGCAACAAAAGGGGAGATGGAATTTTTGCCATAAAAAAGGGGTCGGGCTGTGGCCGAAGATCTGTTTTAACTTCAGGGCTAGGGCAGCAGCAATCTGGGTCAGGCCCCATGTGACAGCCATTCTCAGTAAAGTAGTTAATGACCCTGGGGGATGTTACACACGTAATTCATTGTCCATGCAGGATGAGCAGAGATACACCATGGGCATCTTTTGTGACCCCAACCAAAACACCCCAGACTTCGTCTCAAAATTTCTCTGTGATGGCAGGCTTGGAGGGGAATGGATTTGAGGGGGGGGGGGATGCCAGTTGCATCGTGGATGGGTCATGATAGGTCCTCCCAGACCCAGACCACCTTGTGAAAAGTCTGGACTTTCTCAGGGCCCTGATGGATGGCACAGGCTGGTGGATGTGTGGCAGTTTTATAACCCTGCCACTAGAGGCTACTTCTGCTCCGCATGTGCATCGAACATACATCTGGATAGACTTGATCCTAACCTCTCAAACTGTGCCACAGACTGTATTAGAGAGCAGTATTGGTAACATAGTTGCTTCGGACCATGTGCCTATGTTCATGCGAGAGGGGAGTGAGGTTCAGCTTGGGGGAGGCAGGCTGGGCAGTGAAGGCTGGACCCCACGCTATTACAAGATAGTGTCTTCTTGGAGCACATAGCTAAAAGGGTCCAGGAATTATCGGTGTTAAAAAGGAAGAGACCTTTGACTCCATGAGATGGGAGGCTCTTAAGGTGCTAAGCTCAGGGTGGATAAGGCAATGGGACCTGATGGCATACATCCCAGGGTACTTAAGGAGCTAAAGGTGGAACTAGCAGAGCCATTAGCAGAACTGTTTCTAGGGACATGGATATGTTGTTCATCCACACTCATTGGCAGGTATCCTTGCCGCTTTAAATCTTGCCGGAAGGTCTTCAAGCTTGCTCCTCCCACCCACCCGGGTGGTATAACTCTCGACTCCGGCCCATGACGCCAGATCTTCCTTACCGCTTGGAAGCTCAGGTTCCCTCCTTAACGCTCTGCGTTTGTGACTGGTTCCTATTTCTCCGTTTGCGGATTTAAAAATAAATTTTGCAAAAAAGACTTCAGTCTTCTATCCCTACATGACTCACGATGGACCGTCGACTCGGTTTGGGAGATGCCCATGCGGGTAGAAGATGTCTCGACGGATCCACACTCCACGTGTGTCTACTGCTTAGGCCTTGAGCACGACCCGCAGGCTTGCGACCTGTGCTCATCTTTCTCGGCCTACGTCCTCGAAGACCGTGCTGCCCGATTGCAACTGGGCCGTCCCGAGAAGCGGTTCCCTCGGTAAGTCCAAGGAGGCCCGGTTGGCGGTGTGCGGCGTGGCTCGATGGATTGGGGCTCGAAGCGGATGGTCGCCTTCAAGAGGAGGCGGCGCTGGCCGATATCTTCCTCGGCCGCGGCATTTATCCCGCTCTCTCTGGGTTCTTCCTACGGCTTCTTTTAAGGAGCTTTGTCTGTCCCTCTCCACTAAAGGAGAGGCCTGCGTCTGCTGGACCTTATTCTCGGTCCAAAAGAGGGACGAGGGTGAAATCCCTCCGTCGGCGCTCTTGGGGAGAGGAAAGTCCCTCTCCCGGGCCGTCGACCGTCGGCTTCGATCGACCGCTCGGCTTGACCACTGGCCTCACGGTGTCCCGTCAGGTCAGTTGACCGAGACTCCCACCGATGAAGTCGAGATTTTCTCGACCCATTGGACTGCTGTCGCCTTTAGCCGAGATTCCCTCTCCCGGTTCCCCGGGAGAGTTGAGATCCGTGGGCTCGCCTGTGCCTCCGGTTCCGGAGCCCTCGGATGGACCATCGAGCGAAGGAGTGCGGTTCCGGCCGACACCTCCCGCGACCTCGGAAATTCCGGGACTCTCGGTCTCGGACCTCTTGTGATCCAGCCGATCCCACCCGTCATAAGCGGTCTCGGTCTCGGCTTACCTGATGGCGGCGTCGCGCTTCGTCCGTCCTCCTCCCGGATGAGGAGGCTTCGTAAGTACGTCGGCAGTACGAGACCTTATGTTGCTAACAGCTCCTCCTGGCAGAATAAGCCGACCCGTCGCCTTCCCGGCCATTAAGTAACTGTCACGGGCGACCGACACAACCCCTCGACTTATCCGAGGCCTATGCAGGCCAGTTGTTTGGCCAAAACCAGCTGCTCCACCGATTCGGTGGAACCTCCGCCTCCACAGCCACCAATTGGGGCTCCGACCAAGATTCTCGAGTCGGCTGAGGGTCTACCCCATCGGCTCTCAGTTACCTCCTCCCGACCGACCTCGGCAGGTGAAGGGTGGCTCAGGCCAGAGGCAGCTCTTGAGGACTCTTCCGAGTCCGAAGATGATTCCTCCTTTTCTCCAGCGACTGGACTTGGAGTCTTCAGGAGGTCAGTCAATGGGCGATAGCCGTCGTCCTTCCTAGGACTGCTTCGGCTCATCTCGGAGTCTACCGGGATGGAGCTCGAACCCGTTCCAAAGCAGGCCAGGTATCCTCACGGAATTCTGGACCGAGGGGATTCTCCGGCGGAGGCCTTTCGGTGGCGAGGCCATAGTGAGTCGGCACTGGAGCTTTGCAGCGCCCTGCTTCCTGCCCTCGCCTTGACCAGGATGGCCAGAAGTATCGGTCCCTCCGGTTCCTTGTCGGTTTTGAACACCCTCTGCTGAGGGTTGGTTACCGACAGCGTTTTCGGTAGCGCCCGGCTAGCATCGAGGATGTGGACAAACCTCCTGACAAGGGTCAAGAGTTGGACTTATGGGCGAAAAGTCTACGCTGCGTCCTCTCTGCCTCGTCAGGCCAGTTCGGCCTCCTCATGGCACATTTTTCTCATGCCCTGTTGGGCTCCCTGGATGAGGTCATCCTCATCTTCCCGCCGATCTGCAGACTACGGTTAAGCAGGTGCGGGACCAGAGGGCAGGGCAGTGGCCAAACAGCAGCTCCAGACTGCTTTGGATATAGGGGACTCATGTGCCAGATCGGTGGCGGCCGCAGTGGCTATGCGTCGGCGGGCTTGGCTGAGGATATCCACCTTTACTTCGGATACCCAGCACAAGTTGGCGGATGTTCCCTTTTTGGGGACTGACCTCTTCGGCCCTGGGGTGGAAGGTCACCTGCAGAGGATCGAGAAGTCCAATGCCACCTTGGACTCGGTCTCTTCCGCTCAGAAGGACAAAGGCCGCAAACCACAGCCTAAGCCCTTTCGTCCTTCTGTGCCCCCGGAGCGCCCGGCCCAGCAACGTCAGGGCCAGCAGGCTCGGCCTTGGCATCCCAAACCCAAGCACCCGGCTTCCTCTAACAGGAGGCAGGGAGGAAAGGGCCCAGGAGGTCCCTCGGCCGGTCCCTCCTCCAAGCCTGCCCAGTGACCAGGCTGGGGGTGTCGCCCCATCCCGTCTGCCCCCTGGGTCCCCCGTGGGGAGGCAGCTCCGGCACTTCCGTTCCGCCTGGTCCTGCGGTTACCACGGACAGGTGGGTCTTGGAGGTGGTGGGAAGAGGCCTGCCTCTGGAATTCGAGCAGGCACCACCCTTCAGAGCCGTGCGCCCTCGGGAGCTCGGGATCCCAGCCTCACTGGCGGCTCGTCGAGCCGACATCGCTCTCCTCCTCCAGAAGGAGGTGGTAAGAGGTGGTGGACCCTCCCTTCAGACCCAGGGTTTGTGTCCAGGTACTTCCGGGTTCGAAGCAGACGGGGGCTGGCGCCCCATTCTCGACCTACGACCTAAACAAGTTCCTAAGGTCTCGAACCTTCAGGATGGTCACTCTGGCTCAGATAATACCATCCTTGGGCAGCGGCCGTGTGGTTCTTCTCTCTGGACTTGCAGGGCCGCGTTTTCACGTCCCTATCCGTCCGTCTCACCAGAGATTCCTCGCTTCGGCCGGAAGGATCCCTCTTGATTCAAGCCATGCCCTTGACTTGTCTCCAGCTCCCAGGTCTTCACCAAATGCATGGCAGTGGTGACAGCATTCTCTGGCGCCGGGGGTCGGTGTACCCTTACCTGGACGACTGGCTGATAGCAGCTCCCTCAGGAAGGGGCGGAGTGGTCAGAGATCTGGCCTCCAGGTCTGCTCTCAACTGGGTCCTCCTTATCAACGAGGCCAAGTCGAACTCGAGCGAAGCAGGTGATTCTATTCATCGGGCGCAGCTCTCTCTTCGAGCCAGGCGCGGCTCCGGCGGACAGGGCGAGTTCTTTCCTCCTTTGCCCGATCATTTCTGGTTGGGCAATTGCGCCCTGCCGGGACTTCCTCGCCTCTTGGGTCTCATGGCGGCCTGCACCAGCGTGGTCCGTTGGGCCGCTGGAACATCGTCCCCTTCGAGTGGGACTGGCCAGCCAGTGGTCCTAGCGCTCCGATCCCTTGGACCAGCTTGTGTCGGTGACACAGGGGATGTGGAGCAGCTCTCCAGTGGTGGACCGTTCCAGATCATTTGCAGGAGGGCATCCGTTCGTCCGCCCGAGCCGGCGGTCTCTCTATCGACCGATGCCTCTCCTGATGGGTTGGGGTGCCCATCTGGGGAACACCGGGCTCATGGCCTCTGGTCCCAGCGGGAGTCCGATGCCACATCAACCTGCTGGAGCTCCGGCGGTCCCCTAGCTCTCACCGCCTTTGCTCCGTTCCTCCGGGGTCAAGTGGTCCGAGTCAGGCGGACAATACCACGACCATGTACTATCTAAACCGCCAGGGTGGGGAGCTCCATGCTTCTATGCAAGGAAGCTCTCCGCATTTGGTCACTCGTCGCAGCCTGGAGGCGGATCTCCTAGCCATTCACGTGGCAGGAGCCTCCAACACCCTGGCCGATGCCCTGGGCCGGATAGGGGCTGCATCCCAAGTGGTCTCTCCTGCGGAGGTAGTACAGCATCTGTTCTCCCTTTGGGGCACACCTCAGGTGGACCTGTTTGCCTCCATGGAGAGCGAAGGCTGAGTCTGTTCCATGCCCGCCCCCTCAGCAGGGCTCGCTGCAGGGGATGCCTTCTCGAGGCAATGGACCCCGGGCCTCTTTACGCCTTTCCCCATTTCCCTTGATCCACAAGGTGCTTCTCAAGCGAGGAGGGACAAGGCGCAGGTGATTCTGATAGCCCCAGACTGGCCTCGCCAGTTCTGGTACCAGATCTCCTCAGTCTCAGCTCCAGGACTCGCTGCAGCTTCCAGCTCGCCCGGACCTGCTCTCAGTCAATCAGGGAAGGTGTTCCATCCGGACCTTCAATCCTGCACCTGACGGCCTGGTTCCTGAGGCTAGAGTTCCAGGCCTTGGGTCTTTCCGCGAGGTCCTCAATGTAGTTGAGGCGTCCCGTGGAGTCGACCAGAAAATGCTATGCCTTCAAATGGAAAAGGTTTTCCATTTGGTGTCAGAAACAAGGGCTTGGACCCTTCCTCCTGTTCCTTGGCAAGCATCTTGGACTATTTATGGTCCCTTTCTAGTCAAGGGCTTAGAGTCGGCGACCTAAGGGTGCACCTGGCAGCCATCTCTGCTTACCGGTGCGGGCGGGAAGCAGTCGGTGTGGCGCAGGAGAAGGTGGTCTGGCGCTTTTCAAAGGCCTTGATCACATTTCCTCCAGTGCGGGAACCCCACCTCCGTGGGATCTACTGCTGGTACTGGCAAAGCTCATGGGCAAGCCATTCGAACCTATGCACAGGTGTGCTCTCTCTCACCTGTCGTGGAGACCGCCTTCTTGGTGGCTATCCGTCAGCCAGAAGGATGGGAGAGCTCAGGCGCTTTCCATCCAGTCTCCTTACCTGGTCTTCCACAGGGACAAGGTTGTCCTCTTCCACCGAAATTCCTTCCGAAGGTGGTGTCAGTTTCACCTTAACCAGGTGTTGACTCTGCCGGTGTTCTACCCCAATCACACCTCGGAGGCCGAATATAGGCTCCATACTCTGGACCCTAGAAGGGCGCTCGCTTATTATAAGGAGCGCACGGCTGAAATTCGGGGAGAGGTTCGCCAGCTGTTTGTCACCTACGCTGAAGCCGCATCTGGCAGACCTGCAGCCAAGCGGACGATAAGCAGGTGGGTAACCTCCTGCATAGATCTCTGCTATAAGTTGGCGGGCATGGAGCCTCCCAGAGGGATAAGAGCTCATTCTACCCGCCATACTGCTGCTGTGATGGCTGCTTCCAGGGCGTCCCTATCCAGGAAATCTGCAGGGCTGCTACCTGGAAGTCAGCAAACACCTTCATTACCCACCTACCACATCGACCTTGAGTCACGCTGGGATGCTGGTTTTGGGGCCTCGGTTCTCAGTCTCTCTTTCCCAAGTAAGTATTGGGGTGTGCGTCTTGCCTTCCTCCTCCCGGAGAACTGCTAGGAGTCTGCCAATGAGTGTGGATGAACAACATATCCATGTCCCTAGAAATACAGGTTACTCACCTGTAACAGGAGTTCTAGGAATGGTATGTATTGTTCATCCCTACAAACTCCTCGACCTCCGGCGGCGCTGGAACCTGAGCTTGCAGCGGGCCAGATCTGGCGTCATGGGGCGGAGCCGAGAGTTATACCACCCGGGTGGGTGGGAGGAGCAAGCTTGAAGACCTTCCGGCAAGATTTAAAGCGGCAAGGATACCTGCCAATGAGTGTGGATGAACAACATATACCATTCCTAGAACTCCTGTTACAGGTGAGTAACCTGTATTTACTGAGTCTCTGAGCACAGGAGAGATCCCAGAAGACTGGAGAAGGGCTCATGTGATCCCGCTCCACAAGAGTGGTAGCACGGAGGAGGCGGGGAACTACAGACCAGTCAGTCTTACCTCAGTAGTGGGCAAGATTATGGAGGCACTCCTTAAGGAAAGGATAGTGCAACACCTGGAATCCATAGGGCACAGGATCCAAGACAGCATGGGTTTACAAAGGAAGGTCCTGTCAAACTAATCTCATAGATTTCTTTGACTGGGTAACCAGAGTGGTGGACCAAGGGGAGCAGTTGATGTCGCCTACCTTGACTTCAGCAAAGCTTTGACACTGTTCCACATAGAAGATTGATAAATAAGCTGGGTAGGCTCGGGGTGGGTCAGAGGTTGGACAACTGGGTGGCAAACTGGTTGACGGGCAGAAAACAGAGAGTGGTGGTAAATGGTATACAGTCAGAAGAGATGCAAGTCACAAGTGGGGTACCTCAGGGATCAGTCCTGGGGCCAGTCCTCTTCAACATCTTCATTAGTGACCTTGCAGATGGACTAGAGGGTAAGGCTTGTCTGTTTGCAGATGACACCAAGATCTGCAACAGAGTCGATGATCCAGATGGGGTGGGCAGAATGAGAAGAGATCTGGATAAACTAGCAAAATGGTCAGAAGAGTGGCAACTGGGATTTAATGCAAAGTAGTGCAAAATCATGCACATAGGGAAGCGAAACCCTGAAGCCACATATAGGCTGGGAGGGGAGTTGCTAGCAGTCACAAAGGAAGAAAGAGACTTGGGCATCATCATCACTGATGACCTGAAATCATCCAAGCAGACCTCTAAAGCAGTAGGTAAGGCTAGGGGGGTGTTAGGGTGTATTAGTAGGGGTATCACAAGTCGTAAGAGGGAGGTAATAATCTCTCTTTACAAGACACTGGTTAGGCCCCATCTGGAGTACTCGTGCAGTATTGGAGCCACACCTTCACAAGGACATTGACCAAATTGAGGCAGTCAGAGAAGGGCAACCAAAATGGTGCAGGGACTGCATCAGAAGACATATGAGGACAGATTAACAGAGCTCAATATGTATACCCTTGAGCAAAGGAGGGAGAGAGGTGATATGATCGAGGCATTCAAACACCTTAAGGGCATTAACAAGGTGAAAGAGTCTAACATGTTTAAATATAAGAAAAATAGCAGGACAAGAGGACACAGCATGAGAATAGAGGGGGCCGATTAAGGGGGAATGTGAGGAAATTCTTTTTCACAGAAAGGGTGGTGGATGCATGGAATGGCTTACCACAAGAAGTGGTGGCTATGAATACAGTGCAGGGCTTCAAACAGGCATGGGATAGGCATAAGGGAGCAATACAAATGACTACGAATAGATAGGCCACTGACAGAGCAAAGGCCGATGGCACATTTATAAGGTAGAAAAAGAAATGGGCAGACTGGATGGGCCATGCGGTCCTTATCTGCCATCAACTTCTATGTTTCTGTTTGCCCATCATAGGAATAAGTGTAGTCTGGAGTGCCTCAGCCAGTTAGAAGAGCAAGTAGCTGTATATGAGAGACAGTATAAGAACCAGCCTTCTGCAGGGGTGTATCAGGCCCTCCAAAAAGCATGTATGGAGCTAAACACATTGAACATTGTGGTATTAGGAAGGCAAATCCTTCTTGCCCCAGTAGGGTCCTATTTTGAAGGAGATGGGGTGTGGAAATGGCTGGTCTGGCAGTTAAAAGTGAAGTCGGGTGCTGCCTTTGTCCCTTCCATAAAAATGGAGAGGGGAGCAGAGACAGCCAAGATATCTGACATTGAATGCCCTTTCGCTCTTTCTGCCAAGAACTGTATACCTCAGAGTGGCAGTTAGCACAGGTTGACATGGACACCTTCATTGGGGAGATCAAGCTGAAGGGGATCACAGAGAAGCAAGGAGAGGCTTGGATGCTCCCCTAACAGTGGAGAACGTTGATCGGGCTATAAGGGAATTGCCAGGGGGAAGGCCCCAGGCCTGGACGGTCTTCCTATAGACTCTGTAAAGTGTTCCATAAGGGACTGAGGGACCCTCTGATGGAGGTATTAGTCAAATGCCTGAAAAAAGGTGAGTTGCCCCATCCACATGGTCAGCCACTGTAATAGTCTTGCCCAGGCTGGCAAAGGACCCTAAACTGTGTTCCTCATATTGTCCCATCGCTGTCCTTACCGCTGACTACAAGGTGCTGGCTAGAGTGATGGCCACCAGGCTGGAGAGTGCCCTCCCTCTGGTGATCTACCCAGATCAAGCGGGGTTCATAAAAGGCCGCCAGGGTGAAGCTAATGTCAGAAAAAACGTTAATGTGGTTTGGCAGTGGAGAGGTGTGGGGGGGGGGATCTGGATGGGATGTTGGCTCTAGATGCAGAAAAGGGGTTAGACCACATGGGCTGGGGGTATCTCCATAGAACCTTGCAACAGTTTGGACTGGGGGAGATTTTAGGAGCTGGTCCGGACACTTCACACACACCCCATGGCTCAGGACTTTGCGAATAGAGGCCTGTCTGAGGGGGTTGTATTATACAGAGGAACTTGGCAGGGGTGCCCCTTGTCCCCGCTGCTATGTGTTCTCTCCCTTGGCCGAGGCAGTTAGGGGTAACAGGGATATTGAGGGTTTGGTGGAGGGAGACAAGGAGTTACACGGTCTCTTCATTCGCAGATGGCCTGTTGTTGTACAGGAGACACCCAAATGAAGCATTGTGAGCTGTGGCGGACACTCTGCAGGCGTATGTGAGGTTGTTGGGGCATAAGGTTAACTGGTGGAAGAGCGAGCCTCTCTATGTGGGAAGGAGGAAGACCTTCCCATTGATAGTGCAAGTAGTGGTGGAGCTCAAGTACCTTGGTGTTCTTATTCCAGATAGAGTATGAAAACTACAAAATTAACCTGCCACCCCTGTTGAAGAAAATTAAAGGGGACCTGGAACACTGGGTGCAGTTCCTGCTCACCCTTCTGGACTGGGTCAGTACTCTTAAAATGTGCATATTCCCTAGGCTGTTACGTATACTCCACGCCATCCCTGTTAAACTTCCTCAGAAGTTTTTTCAGATGGTGGATAGAATGTTCTGCCGCTTTCTCTGGAAAGCGAAACGCTCCAGAATTTGGACCATCATCCTGCAGGCCTCGGTCAAGGAGGGAGGGCTAGCTCTACCACATTCGCAGCATTATCATTGGGCTGCTCAGCTGGCCTGCTTAGCCAGGGAAGGGGATAGAAGTTAAGGCACCATTGCAAGAGCTGGAAGAGGCAATGCTGGGAGTGCTTCCCTGTTGGAATCTGTTTTGAATCCACTGGTGGTGGGGGGGGGGTTGCTTACCCAAAAGTGGGTAACCCACTCACAAGGGGAGTGGTAGGTGCTTGGCAGCTGGCCCATAGGTATATTGGGCATGGGGGGGGGGGATCTTGCCAGTGGCAAGGCTTACAGCAGCCTTTAAAAGAGTGTAAGGATATACAGTCTTTGTCCAGTAGGGACTGCTTGGGTGGGAAGAGTTAGGCCTCATGACAGCGGGAGAGTTGTTTGAGGGCGGTATAATGTTCACCTTTGCCACCTTGAGGAAATTCTCCTTGCCAGCTAGCACATTATTTTGTTTATCTATGGGTGAGAGAGTTGCTGTGCAGGGAAGGGAGGTTAGTGCCCACTTTGAGTGCAGTGCCTTTTAGAAGTGTTGCAGCTTTAAGTGCAGTGCCTTTTAGAATTGTTGTAGTGGCTCCTCAGCTATGTAGTAGGCCTCTATCAGTATTTTGTAAGCTTATCCAGGGTGGGAAGGCACTTAATACAGAGGATTACAGAAGGGCGAGTAGCAACTTTGGGGTGGACGTGAACCTTGAGGTATGGAGTAGGGCAATCAAGCATGCAACCCAGTGTGCCAAGTCCAGTTGGTTAAGACAGATTCAATATACGGGACCTATCACCACCCCCCCCTCCCCCCGTGAAACTGCATAAACTAAATGCCAAGGCAAGTGACACATGTCCTAAAAGCAAATATGCAACAGGAACACACGGGCACATGATACTGTCGTCCTCCAGGGTCATTGTTTCTTGGGGTGGAGTGCACAGCATAATGGAGAATGTGCTTCAGAAACCCCTACCTGACAATCTGTTGGAGTGGCTGTTAGGGGCAGAGCCACAAAAGGAATATCCTATGGCAGCTGACGCTGATTAATGCAAGGAATACAGTGGCTCAGTACTGGGGACAGCTGCAAGCCCAGCCGATAGCCAGTCTAAGTGAGTGCATGAAAATCGAGAAGGTGCAAATGGAGGCAGACGGGGGGGCATTTGGGTCATGCAGCTGCCCCTACTGGAAGCCATAGAGAAAGGAATCCTTAATGTTTATGGTGACACTAACAGTACTGGAGATTGGGGTGGAAAGTGTGCACATCAGGGAAAAGTCTGACCATTGGCATTTCAGGAACATAAGGGTGCTTGTTGATGCAGTTCTAAGTCTCACAACCTTCATAATATGTCAGCATGAGTAATCTCATGTTAACCCTAGATGTATACAGGGTTATTGTGTGTGTTTTTCTATATGCTGACTGCAATAACAGTATTATTTATGTCCTGCATGCTTGTACCTGCCAAAAAAAGTTGAAAATAAAGTTTACCAAAAAAAAAAAGTTTCAAATATTTTTTAAATACAAAAATAGAATTTTAGCATTATGATCTATCTTTTTAGAGAACTGCTGTCATTGTACAGTATCCCGTCAGCGGAGCGACACAATGAGGACGATGGAATGAGGGTGCCACAGCCAGTTCGCCTGTCACAGTGGCAAACTGGTTGTCAGAGTGCCCTGCAGGGAGAGCGCCGCACAGGTATTGCATCCCCTCCCTGATACACCTGAGCCATGGAAGTGATTATTATCATTTTTGGGGGGTGCGGGGGGAGGGTAAAGCTCCCTGCAAACAGCCGGCATTTCCCGTGCTGTATTGGGAATGACGGGTCGGGCGGCATGATTGCAGTCTGCATAGTGCTGTTACCTTAATGACAGTCTCCCTTTTCCTGTCGCACCGAAGTGGGAAACCCATTGTACAAATGGCATACGCCATGGGCTGGCTAAAATTATTGCATTTATTTTTATCTTCAGTTTGACTTCTACATACCTCGCTTTTAACTCTGCCACTCGTAAGATCATAGATACCAAAATTTGCAGATAAAAATAAATGAGATTTTTAGCCAACCTTTGGCATATCCCATGCATACCCACCACTCACCACATACAATAACAACCATGGTTCTAGTGATGAGCTGTAATAATGTCTGTTCATATGTCAGAAATGTGTCAGAAATGTGTAGAAAGCAGCACCTGTTTATACCTAGATGGGAACACGCAAATTGATTCAATATGCATTTTTAACATCAGTGTTTTCAGCTGCCTATCCTAGTAGTAGGTAATGCTATTCTTGAAGTTTGTGTTATGTCTCTGTAACTTTAAAGACGGACACTGGTCATCAGCTTTAATGCAGTGTCCTTAAGGAAAAAAATGCCACAGCTTTAAATTCAAGGTTTTAATGGTGTGTAATAGATAGTATTGATATTGTGTGTCAGCAGGTAAAGTGGATAGAACAGGAAGGTCAGGATTAAAGTGTATAATACAGGATCAGGCATACATAGGAACTGGAAAAGGGTGAAAGTGGAAGTGGAAGACAACACTATCTAGAGTAGGGTTATGAAATAGTGTTTTTTTGTTTGTTTGTTTTTTTTTTTTTGTCATTTTCAAGTATTCTGCACTGGACTACTCAAATAGTGTCTATTTCGAATACTCTTAAAAGTGTTAGTCCTGGGATTTTGCATTGTAGGAAATAGTGTTTAAAATATTTTAGTGGTTGGGTACCCGTTCCTACTACAAAGTTTAAATCTGTTATGTTTTGTAGAGAATGTTTATAGTATTATAAACACTAAATTGCCTACTTGGTTAGCAAAGTGCCAGGCTTTCATTCTGAAACACTGGGTTCCTCTTTAATACGGTAGTGCTGAGCAGCCAGTTGCTAATCACTTGTTTTATACAATGCTAGGACTGCTTTTCTATCACTAGGCTGTTAACCTGCTTACTTGCAGGAGGCCTTTAAACATTTTTTAGATATTTATATTAGCTTAATTTAATGGACACATCAAAACCTTGACTTCATAAGTGTTTGATTTTATTTTGGAAATAGTCTAGGTTTTTTAATTTGTTAAAATCGTGCAGTATTGCTGTTTGGTAATAAGCTATATATATGGTATTACAGAGTAGAAGTTGTTTCAAAATGAAGTTAATTAGTTGGATGCTATTTTACCCACTCGTAATAGCAGTACTATGTATTTGTTTGCTTCAAGTTTTTACCACAAAAAAGTCAAAAGTGCCAGTGCTTGAACATGGGGTAATAAAGACATTAAATCGGGAAAGAGCTAAGGCAAATATTCACAACACAGTAAAGAGAAGTAACACTTTTTAAACAGTTCGCAGGCGTATATTCATTCAGCAGTTAAATTTAACAAAACCCTACTTACGACTGCCAAGTATGAATTATCTCTTATTAGTGGTCCTAGTTCTCAGTGGAGTTATTGAGTTAGACCCCGCTTCAACAGAGCAGACTAAATTAAAAATGATCTACGATAATGTGAGAACTTTAAAAAATAAAATTTATATTTTAAAGACATGGGTTGCTTTAGAATCCCTGAATATAATAGCCTTAACCAAAACATGGCTAACCCAAAGAATCAATTTAATCGAAATTGAGATAGTCCGGTATTAAACCTATCACTTAGATAGGGAAAGTCGGCGAGGGGGTGGGGTACTGCTTTCTACTAAATGGGACTTACGACCACCTAGAGCAAACTGTGAAAGACTAATAGAAAATTTAGAATGTTTATTGCTAAATGTACAAAAATTAAATCTAACTGTAGGAGTTATTTATTCACCACCAGAAATGAAGATTACCGAGTTTGAAACGTTGTCTCAAATTATGATGATTCATTCACTGGGTAATGCTTTGATTATAATCAGTAACTTAAACACAGTGGGGGGGCACCATAGAGATGTAAAGCATTGTAAAATAGTTTAAAATACTTAGACGTGACCCAAGTTGTTACAACAGCAACTTGAAAAAGTACACTAAAGTGTCCAGGAAACATACTTGACCTGCTATTCGTATCACCTAATGTAACAGTCACTTATGTTTCAATAAATCAATGGGATCATAATTCATTAAACTATGGTTTAGAACTGATGACTGCAGGACGGATTCAAGCTAAAATAAACTAAAAATAAGGTATCGATCCTTTAAATGTTACAATAAGGACACTTTCCAATTTAATTTGATGCAAGTAAACTAGGATAGATTATTTCTTAGCTCATCTCTTGATTTGGCAATACAGGAAATTATCAACTTGTTTAAAGCAGTTTGTGATGACGTAGCTCCATTTACCAAAATAACACACAAGAAAAATCATGTCCCATAGATTACTGAAAAATAAAAAATTAAAATAAGAATAAAAAATAGGCTTTGGAAAATTGCCAACAAACCCTAAATCCTGAGAACTGGGATAAATATAAGGACGTAAGAAATTCATTAAAACAAAAAATAAGAAAAGCAAAAAAGGATATTATAATATAATGAAACTATGGACACACGGCAATACTGGTCATTAATAAAATATTTGAAAAAAACAGTAAATAACAGACCTCCTATACAAATAGAAAGAGATGGATTGTTATTAAATTGTAAAACATCAGCTAATTTCCTAAACAATTACTTTGTTAATCTTCCTGACATAAATATCCCATCAACAATTAAACAGAACAGAGAAAATTGAAAAAAGACGAAGAATTAGTACAGCATAGCATCCCTAAATTTAGGTTTGAATGCATTACATGCAAGGAAGCGAAATACATCATTAGAAAATTAAATTCTAAAAAATCCTATGGACTAGATGGAATTGAGGCAAGATTCATAAAAGATCCAGTAGACATCACATCACCAATATTGACAGAGCTTTTCAATTGGAGCTTAATAAAAGGAAAATTTCCTACAATATAGAAAGAGGCAAAAGTTGTACCCATATACAAATGAGGGTTGTCTACAGATCCATCAACCTACCATGCTATATATAGCAAGTTTTTGGTTTTGAAAATCTTTGAAAGATTGGTGCATGGACAGCTGTAAGAGTACCTAGAAAAATGCTCACTGCTGTCCAGGTACCAGTCCAGTTTTAGGAAGGGACGCTCCACGGACACCGCACTCACCAACCTAATTTACATGATTGCAGCCTCTTTAGAAAGGGGGCAGGCAGTGGGTGCAGTTTCATGGACCTGTCAAAGGCTTTTGATACTGTGGATCATCAAATTCTGGTTGATCGACTTTTGGAGATTGGCATCTCTAGGGAAACTAGTGAATGGTTTAGGTCTTATTTGACTGGAACAACCCAACAAGTCATAATTAGTGGTGAACTATCAACCAAAGCTACAGTAGGGAAAGGGAATGTTTTTTAACCAGGAAAGGCACACTGAGCCACAGCTTGTTTCCAGGTGCAACCTGAGAGCACAAGGAAGTTAAGTGACCTGCTTAGAGTCACACGGCATTCAAGTGGGGGCTGATGGGATTCAAACCCAGGTCTCCAGGTTTGCAGCTCAGTGCCCTTAACCACTACGCTATACTGTCATGTACAAAGTACATAGAGGTGTTCCCCAGGGATCTGTTTTAGGTCCAGTGTTATTAATACAAATAAATCAACTTACACATTTAGTTGAAAATTAAAAAATTAGGTTGTACACAGACAATACTGTAATAGTAACATCTGATAATCAATCAATCTAAATCTTTATTTAACCAGGCGGCACTGTTGAGCAAGCTAATTTTCGAGGTGGACCTGGGGTAAGCAATACAAGAGTACAATGAGTGTTTAAGAAAGAAACAGCAGATAAGGTAGTGACACAAGCATCAGAACATAGTACGCAGTAACAGATAGGTACAGGTAAAAAGGAGATAATTATTACACTTGGGCAAAATGTACAGAGCAGAGTAACACAGTAACAGATATATACAGGTTACAAGCATAGTTTAACGTAATATCAGTTGTGTTTTTTTTTTTTTTTGTTAGAATGGAAGGGGCTGAGGGGCATAGAGGGCCAGGGGAATGAGGGCCAGGGCATGGACAGGAGTAGGCCATATGGGGTCAGAGCAGGAAACAGAGTAGACTTAAGTGTACACAACCCTGGAGTTAAGGGAAGCAGTGACAGGATTCCTTGATATGGCGCATGTATAAGGCTTTGAATGATGCTAAGCTAATGGGGAGACTTATTTTCAGTGTTTTTTGTAACTTGTTCCACATTTGGGGCAGTACATGACATATAGATCCCCTGCCGAAGCGGGATCTAACCTTGGGTACTTTCAGCGTAGTGTATGAAGCACTTCTCGGAACATAATTATTTGGGGTACTTAATGGTAAACAGACTGCAGTATAGTTAAGCAGTTTATTTGTTATGGCTTTCTAAGTCCAGAATGCATTTCTCTGACGTCTGAGAGTAAGGGATGACCAGCCTACAGCGGTGTACCGGTAGCAATGGTGGGTGGAGTAGGGGAGATCCATTATGAACCTTAAGGCTCTGTGGTAGAGCGTATCAAGTTTGGTGAGAGCACCGTCTGAGCCCTGGGTATAAAGAAAGTCAGCATAGTCTAGCAGTGGGAGAAAGGTGGTTTGGACTAGTCGCATCGTGACATCCCTGGGGAGGAGGTTTTTTATCCTGAAGAAAAAGGCCTAGTCTCTGGCGGAGTTTCTTTATCAATTCTTCTATGTGTCCTTGGAAAGAGAGAGTATCGTCACGCCAGACCCCCAGATAATTGAATTTGGACACGTACTCCAGCTGCTCTCCAAGGATGGTAGAAATTGGAGGGAGTGACCCGGGGAGATCAGGTTTGATTTGTTGGAAAAGGGAGAGACGAACATAGCTTTTGTTTTCTTAGCATTCAGTAGCAACTTCTGGTTTAGGAGCTGAAGCTGCAGCAGATTGAATTCATCCTGGAGAGTTGGAAGTACTGCATCCAGGGACGGTCCACTGGTGTAGAGCACTGTGTCATCAGCAAAGAGATGTATTTGAACCTTATTGATGGTGACGTTAATTCTGTTAATGTAGATTGCGAATAGGAAGGGACCCAAAATGGAGCCTTGTGGTGCACCACTAATAAGGGGTTTTAAGGGTGAGACCTCACCATCTGCCTTTACTTGCTGTGAATGGCCTGATAGATAGTTGTTGAACCATCTAAGTGATAGACCATCCAGGACAATATTCTGGAGGGACGAGAGAAACCGGGTGTGTTCAGCAGTGTCAAAGGCCTTACTGAGGTCCAGAAAGACTGCACCAACAAAATTCTTGTTATCCAACTCACACTGCCAGTCGTTAGTATCCTTGGCTAGGGCCGAGATTGTGCTATGTTGTGCTGTAAAGCCAGACTGTAGTGGGTTGAGGAGCTTCGTCGATTCCAGGTAATTCCTAAGCTGGGTAGTAATGAATTTTTCTAGCAGTTTAGATAGGCCTGTAATTATTCAGGTCACTAGGATCTCCAGACTTAAACACAGGAATAACATGGGCCATTTTCCAGATGGTAGGAAGGTCACCTTGTGAGATAGATAAATTGAACAAATGTGAGATGCGCACTACTAGAGCACAATAACATCCAGCTGGAGCAAAAGGTCTTACACTTCTTTCAGAGATATAGATTGGGGTGAGAAGGGTGGGTTAGATATGGTGGTGTCTATGGCGTCTGTTCCAAGTTGTGCACGTAGGTTACTAGCTGGGAAGGAATGGAAAGCTGACTCTGCAGTGGCGAAATGATTATTGAAGGAGTCAGAGATGGTAGGTTTGTCAGTGACTGAGGAGGCACCAACCAAGATTTTTGTTGGCAGGGAATTACCAGTTGGGTGTCTTTCGATATCCCTAATTGTACTCCAGAATTTGGTTGAGCACTTGGTAGAGAGTTCAAGTTGTGAGCGGTAAAAGTTAGCCTTAGCTTCTCTAACCATCTTAGTGCAGAGATTTCTCACTCTCCTAAAGAGGTTCCAGTCATTTGGTAGCTTTGTCTTACGAGCAGTTTTCCAAAGCGTATCCCTATTCCATAATGCACTCTTTAGCTCTGGAGTGAACCAGCGGCAAGAATAGCTTCTAACACGGGTTTTCACTAATGGTGCATGCTTATTTAGAGCAGTTGACATAATGTCTTTGAAAATGTCATAGGCAAGAGCCACGGTTTCAACTAAGTAGAAGTCCTGCCAACGAGAGGAGTGACTTGGCTCATCAGTATACACCCAAGGATCAAAATTGCGTCTATATATTTTTGTTGTAAATTTGGGTGGTAATGCAGGGCTATGATTAGACCGAACACAGGCAGTAAAGCAGTGATCACTGATGTCTGAGAAACTAAGATAATGTCCAACAGAGCGCTTTTGTCAGGATTGCTCTTATTTTCACTTGTAGTTTAATTGAAGAGCTGAATCAATCCAAGGGAGTCACAGAGCGTTTTGAGGGCAGTAGAGGCATTGGCGAGCCAGTCTAAATTGAGGTCCCCTAGTATTATGGCGTCTGAGGATCCATGTCCCAGGGTATTGCTTAAGTGATTTAGAAGCTACATTCCCGCTGACGGAGTACAGGGAGCAAATGAAAAACCTACAAAATTATTTTGCAAGACTTTAGTTTGCATGTGACTTGCTGAATCAGAATTACTGTAGTATTGAATAGTAAAAAGTCAAAAACAATGGTGTTTAACAATTGTCAATCTAACAAAGGAGCTAATAGTTACGAAGATGATACCAAAGCAAATAGCAATTAAATCCTTGCTCGGGTATCCAAGTATAAGTATTGTGGCATGTGGATAGACCAAAACCAAAAGTTTGGCTATCGTATTGCAGAAATGACCAAAAGAATAAACAGAATTGGTGCCCTCAGACCTACCAGTTATTGAATAATAGGGGTGGGCAGATATAAAATATTTGCCAGATATCGGATCTGGATAATCCCAGGGTACTTTCCGACCGGATTTTGGTATTTATCGTGTTGGATAAGTGAACAGTTGTTTACAGCAATAAATACAAACACAACCCCCAAAATTGCTGTTACATACTACTGCTTTTAATGTCCTTGCAGTACACTATGCTTCACATTGTCTCCAGTTGCTCTCTTTCACTGTGTTTTGTCAAAGTCTAACATAAGAAACAAGCAATCAGAGATTTTTTTTAAAGCTTGGCTCATCGGTACGTTAGCGCCAATGGAAGGAAATAGCAACCTGTTGCTACTTACAGCCAGTCTCCTTTTTAAGCCCCCTCAATGTTTGGTCCATCACCAGTGTTCATACTGTCTCCTAACTTGCAGTGGCTTAATACTGGCTAATTTCAAGCAGTAGATATCCATATAGCTAAAACTGAATCACACTCGAAGGATGTTCAAATGCAGAGGAAAGCAGCTGAGAGAATAAAAACAAAACTGAGATATCAGTTAATCAGTCAAAAGTTTCTTTATATAGCGCCCCTTCCCGGGGGCTCTGAGCGCTTCACAGAAACAGTAAAATGTATTGCACACATACATAAAACTTAATAATTCCACAAACAAATTTTTTAGAGCATTACCAACCCCACCCCAACAATCCATCAATAAAATCAATAATAAGCCGCCCCGGTGGCACTGAGGGTTGAGGTGCTGGACACCACACTTTGCACTGCACCAGCGACCTGGGTTCAGGAACGAGCCAGTGTTGTCGGGGGTCGTCTTGGGGGGGGGGTGTCGGGTGAGGAGCGAGATCGAGCCACCACAAGGCAGCTCTCTCCTCCTGGGAGGGTTTGGAGGCTCCCCGGTCACTGGCCGCCACCTGGTGGAGGACGGATGGTGGTGTTGACCCGAGGGAGCTCTCACGCTAGCCACAGGGAGGTGTGGTAGGGGCTGCACCACCGTCACGAGGCGTGCATGTGCCCCCACGCACACACTACACCCATGTACTGGGGACCGGGGGGGTGGAAATGGCACTCCAGAGAAAATATAAAATAAAAATCAATCCTATTCTAGTCTGACATATAGAATTATATCAGGCTGTAAGTCTGTTCAAGTAAGTAGGCCTTGAGCCCCCTCTTAAGGGTTTCCACTGAGGGGGGCCTCTCTAAGGTAGGATGGTAACAAGTTCCACAGGACAGGTGCAGCCACCGAAAAAGCTTGATCACCCGATAGCTGCAACCGTGTCCCGGGAACCCTCAGGAGGCCACCCTCAGCGGAATGAAGGGCACATGATAGACAGTGGGGAACCAGGAGATCTTGCAGGTAGCCAGGTCGCTGCCAGTGTAGGACTTTATAAGTCAGCAAACTGACCTTGAAGGCAATCCTCCAACTCACCAGCAGCCAGTGCAGCCCACAGAGGACCAGCGTGATATGTTCAAATCACGGAACACCCATTAAAAGCCCGGCCACTGCATTCTGCACTAGTTGCAGACGGCAGTGGTTGCCTCCAGAAAGCCCCAGGTGTAAGGCTTTGCAGTAGTCAAGCCTTTATGTGACAAAGGCATGTATTAAGGTGGTCAGGTCATCAGACAGTATAGGGGCCCGGATCCAGGCAATGTTTCTGAGATGGTAAAAGACTCTTTGAACAGTGGCTGAAACCTGAGCCTCAAGTGTCAAGCCATCGTCAAAAACAGCGCCCAGATCCTGACTCGAGCATAGGGGATCAAGGGTAAGCCACCCAGTTTTAAACCAAGGTCACCACCCCGTACCCCTCTGCCTCGTCGGTGTCCCGGCTCCACCACCAGTATTTCCATCTTGTCTGGATTGAGTCTGAACCAGTTACAAGTCATCCAATCCTGGATCTCCCCCAGGCAGGTGTTAAACACAGAAACCGCCATCTGGTTTCCAGGTGCACAGGACAGGTATAGCTGGGTGTCATCAGCATAGCAATGAAAACCCAAACCATACTGCCTGATAACGTCTATAACATCGGTAAGAGAGTGCCTGACTGGGGGGAGTTTTAAATCTGCCTTAAAAGCTTATTTACTGTATTTGACCTTGCCTTCCTAGATTATGAGTAACATCTGCACTATATTAGGTATTTTGTTGTATTTGTGGTTTTAATTTATCTTTTTACACATTGTACAGCGCTTGGATACTTGCTGACTTGTGCTGTATAAATAAAATAAAGTTGAAGCTGAAGTCTCCCAAGGGCAGCATGTGCACCGTGAACAAAAGAGGTGAGAGGACCGAACCCTGCGGAACTCCACAACATGGATGCATTGGGTCAGATGAGGATAATCCCATCACGACCCTCTGCACTCTGTCCATGAGGTAGGACTTAAACCAGCTGATGACATTGTCAGACAGTCCACACCAGTTCCACAGGGGGTCCAATAGCACCCCATGATCTACGGTGTCAAACGCTGCAGAGAGATCGAGGAGAACAAGAATAGTTCGCTCTCCTCTATCCCTCGCTCTCAGGAGATAGACACCCTCACCAAGGTGGTCTCCGTGCTATGCCCTGGCCTAAACCCGGACTGGAATGCCTCAAAAATGGCTGATGAAGCGAGATGAGTCTCCAGCTGCGCAGCCACCACTTTCTCAAAAACATTCCCTAAAAATTGGAGATTTGAGACCTGTCTGTAATTGGTGAGGCAGTCCAGGTCCAATGAGGGCTTCTTTAAAAGGGTCTTACCAGGGCCTCTTTCAGGGCCACTGGGAAGACCCCACTCCTCAAGGAGCACCCGACGATCTCAGCAACTCCAGGTCCATACACCCGACTAGAAGTTGGATTGGACGCGGATCTAGCTCACAATAGGTGGGTCGCAGCTTTGAGATTATCCTGCTCACCTCCTCCACTTCAACTGGATCAAACTCAGTTCACACAGGAGGGGTGCCCCTCCCCATGCCAACACGCTGACCCCGCAAGCCAATTGGGCGGCCCTGGAAGAGATGTCGGATCTGATAGGACTCTCTGCCAGCAAAGAACAGAGCGAACTCATCACACCTTGTGTTTGAAACAACTCCCCCGGAATGGAGATAGGCCGGGTGTAATAGCCTGTCTGTCAAACAGAAGAGCTGAACCAGTCTGTCCCTTGCTGCAGCAATCTCCCCAGACAAAAAAATCTGCCTTCTTTCAAAAGCTTGCCCCCTGATAGTCACTGTAGTGGGACTTCTGGACCAGTTTGCCCTCCATCAGCCCGGATCTCCTCCAATGATGCTCTAACCTCTGGTCCCTGATCTTTAACTTCCTGAGCTCCCCCACCAAACCGAGGGTCTCAGATAGATAGGGGCCATGCATGGGCAGGCACGATAATGTCGAAGGCAGCGGTGGCAGCCTCATTATAGGCAGCCACTGCCCCCACTGCATGCAGCTTCCACACCGATAGGTCCAGCACCACTTGTAGTCCCACTGAGGACAGTCCCCGTAAAGAGTGATACTGGACCATCTCCACAGAGGAAGGATTCTTGGGGTGGGTGGGGCAAACACAAACCTCATGGTGCTGTGATCCGACCATACCACCGGATCACTCCTGAGATCAACGGTTAGCCCCAGTGAGAACACCATGTCCAATGTGTGCCTGCAGAAGTGAGTTGCTGTGGTAATCACCTGTAACAGGCCCAGTATTTCCAAGCCATGTAGGAGATCGCGTCCAAAAGACAAAGTCTCATCATCGACCCAGGCGTTGAAGTCCCCCAGAATTGGCCATCTAGGGGACTCCCCACACCAGGCCGGCGACAGAGTTACCCTCTAAGGATCTAAGTTACACTGTAAGGATCTGAGTGAGTGTGGCGGGTCTCCAGCAGTCGGGCGGGGAGGGCTGAGTCCCTAGGCATCCTGCCTGCCCTCGTGACCCACTGCTCCTGCAGTGAATGGGCTTTATTTTTGTGACTGGAGCAATTGTGGTGCCTCTCTCTCTTAAAAAGTTCACACTCTATCCCAAGCAGATCGTATAGCCTGCATTACACCACCTGGTGGTTGGGGAGCACTAATTCGGCCATTTGAAAGAGAAATATCCAAACGAATCTGATTCATTTAAAAAGTCAAATATCTGACTGGATCATGGTATCGAATCTGATATTCGCCCATCCCTACAGAATAAACAAATGAGAACTATTGTGAACCAATTACTGGTTCCGATATTGGATTATAATAGCCACGTATACAGCCTTGCAAACAAAACGCTATTAAAGAAGGTTGAAATAGCCAACCTGGTGGCACTGAGGGCTGAGGCATTGGCTTTACCTCGCACCATGCCAGCGACCCAGGTTCAAGAGCGAGCTTGGGGAGCTGGGGGTCGGACAGGGAGGAGAGGATTGAGCATCCAATGGACTGCTGTCCTCTCCTGGGAAGGAGTGAGGACCTGGTTCCATAATGCTAGCGGCACCCAGTGGAGACTGGTGCACTGAAATCAGGAACTCGAGAAAGGGAAGACATTGGCAGTGGATCCTGCGGGAACACGCCTGCGTCCGTGCAGGGCGGCGTGCGTCCATGTCTCGGAGGTGGAAGGAAAGCCTGACACCTGGGAAGGTCGATGGGGGTCCAGTGGGCGGCCCCCATGCTCAGCGCCAGGTCTGCCCCAGCCAGCCTCTGGATCTCCTGCCACGCTCTGCCCCCCACTAGATTCTAGATAGAGTGCTAGAGGAGTGAGGCATTCCCACCTCTGAGGGCCGGGGTCGGAAGTGTGGCGAGAGAGAGAACCCAAGACAGGCTGAGTCTGGGGAGACCTCATGCAGAGCGGAAGAAAGCCAGTCCGAGCAACCACACTGGAGAGAGTCCTAGGAAGCCAGCGAGAGAAGCAGAAAGAAAGTTGGGGGGGGGGGGGGTTGAAATTCTCTACAATCAGTTGGCCAGATTCGTACTCTGATGTTTTAGGATACATCACTGTACATTATATGAAGCTCTAGGATGACTGTCACCAGAAAGCAAAAGGAAATTAATCTGGACTAACCAAATCTTTAAAACAGTAAATGAATCTAAACCATTATACTTGTCTGATAAATTAGAGAAAGTCAAACATAAATATAGCTTAAGAAATAGTAATTTGAGAAGAGTACGAACTACCGAGATCATTAAACAAATTTACGGAAATGACCTTTCCTTTTTTGGCTATATTATTGTAGAACAAAATAAGTAATTAAATGAAAACCTTTACTAAAACCTGGAAAATTTTTCCTACAGCATTGAAACAAGAATTGTCTGTACGTTGCATGTGCAACGGATGATACTGTACTTTTAGATAAGCCTAGCACTAATTGAACATTTGCATAGTATATGTATTGTTATACTGACGAAGTATGGGTCTTATGAATAACATGTTTTGTTATACTAGTTTTAATGTAAAATTTTAATTGTTAACAGGACGACCCTTTGATCTTCATCGGGATATCTTTCATCAGGTCATAGCTCTAGGACCACTCTGAAACCTTTAGCTGAGTTCAGTAGGGGCCATCACAGCAATGGCCGATGTCGCCATCCCTATATAAGCACAAGTGTCCTGTCCTCCTCATTTCTTTTCCCACCGTCGAATCAGTGCTTGTCGGATCACCTAGAAGCCTTTTTAGTAGTCTTTTATGTTCTTTTAATTCCTTTAGTGTTTTCTTTGCTAAAAACCAATGTTTTTCAGTTCGCCTGCCGCCTATGTCACCACTCATAGCGTTTTTTCCTTGGAAGAGCTTCAGCGTTTTTCCTTGGTGTCTGTGGTGAAGGCCCAGCGGACGGTTTTGGCGGGCTTTCCCAGCAACCTTGCACATTTCGCCCAGTGGAACCAGGCCTCTTTCCACTGTTGGCTTGCCTTGAGGGATCTGCGGGATGAAGACCTTAATTCCGCTGCAGTGCATGTCCAGCTGAGCCTTTCGTGGGCTTGCTCTTTTTGAAATGCAGAGCCCCCAGAGTGGGACTCCTCGCAGCAGGTGGTCCCAGCTTCCCTGGACCTGCCAAGTGCTGCCTCCAGGCTATACTTTTCCTCAAAGTAGAAACACCGGCCCTTTGCTTACAGCAGGGCCTTTCTTTTCTGGACTTCCGTGCTCAGTGCCCCCCTCCCCATCCACTGTTTTTCCCAGGCTGGCGGTCCAGGGTACATCCATGCTGTTCGGCGACACGATTGCCTGTGGGACTGTGATACACATGCTTTTCCCATCTGCAGGGCTTTCTTTCTGTTCTCCCCGGCCCTTTTGATGGTGGCACCTTTGCCTCCCCCACCATCGTTTCTCCCCCATCACTCAGCAATGGCTGGAGTTTCTGCCCTGACAGTGGCACCCAGTGCCTCCCCATCAGGTGTTTCCCGTTGCCAGTACATCCAACGATGACTAGTGGTGCTGTTCCTCATCCTGGTCCTCTTGCTCGGATCAGGCTCCATTCTTTCTGGGCTGCGCCAGTGCTACCTAAGGCACCTCGCCAGTCATCACAGCACCTTGGCAGGCCCCCCCCCCCCGTCGACGATCTGACATCGCCACGGGGGTGGGGGGGTCTTGCCTGCTTATCCCAGGCTGTTTAGCCCATCGACGGCGCCCTTGAGTCAGCCCTTCTGTCAACGTGATGCTCCCCAGCACCATTTATTTAGATCCTGGTACAGCGGGCGGCTTCCACCACTGACCAGGGGAGTAACCAGGATTTCAAAACTGATGGCCTAAGCATAGGTACATGTCAAATGGGGCACATTGGTATCCTTCAGGCTGTGAACTGGCTACTCCCCTGCCGAGTATCCCTGCTTGACTGACAGACGTCAGCGGTGCCCTTCCCCCTTCTTAGCCGAGATAGGGGGTAGGAGTCTGTGGAGAGCTCTACTTCTAGTCTACCGCTCCTGCTCAGTTCCATGGGGTGCAATATGCCCCACCCTTCTCATTTGGACTCCCTCCTTGACCGGGCATGATGGGGCTGCACCACTGTTGAGCTCTGCCCCTGGCATCTTGGATGCCTCAAGCAGGGCAGCTGCTGCTGGCTTTTGCCTTACACAGTCCCCTGGCCCTGGAGGCCAGACTGCACACTGCTCAGGGTGTGGCCTTCCTGCCCCAAGACAGAGTGTGGAACACCTGATAGCACAGGACCAGCTGCTTTACAGCAGCCAGTGTGTCACAGCCAGGACATTCCTACAGCTGCTGGGCTCAATGGCTAGAGCCATTGTCACGGTTCCCCTGGTGAGGCTGCACATGCGGATCCCCCAATGGAGTTTGAGTCCAAGGGGATCAGTGCACCGATGATCTATAACATTAGGATCTTCCTGGACTAAAAGTCTCCACCATTCATTGACACTATTGCGACTACACTGGAGTGCTAGGACCCAGGAGGCCAGCACCGGTGGGGCTGCCACATGTGTCTTGACACCGCGAGACTGGTTTGCGCCCATATAGACTATCTCAGTATCAACCCTCCAACCACCTCAGTTCTTTTCTTACTGCTGTCGAGTGCACTTCAGTTATCAACGTTGCTCGCCTGTCGGGAGTCAAAACTTCACATCTATACGACAGCAGCATTTAGTCGCTCAGTGTTGTTTATTTTTTTTAAAGTTATTTTCTGAAGAAGATTCTCAGCCTACCATTGATGGAGTTGACCATGGATGGTATCGGTGATGGTAGGGAGACTTTGCTGGAAAGTTGTTCTGGCAGTGGGGGCTGTGTCTGGTCCACTGCCCTTTTCAGAAGGGGGGGGGGTCCAACCTAGAGGAAAATGGTACCTGTGCCGGTCCCTGCGTGGAAACTTGGGGTCCAGTTTCATCTGTGACGCTGCCGGCGCCGGGTTCTGTACCATGCATGGCATCTGGGGCTTCAGTGCCATGCATGGCATCGACCTAGGAGCCACATGCAGTGTCGACCTCGATACCACATCTGGCGTCGACCGTTTCAGTGCCACGTGTGGAGCCGAGTGCTTCGCTGCCACTCACAGTGCAGAGTTCCTCAACACCGATGCACATTCCAGTGACTCCTGTGTACCCTTCACCTGGACCAGACTTCAGTCTAACAGGATTGGTCCCTGATTTCTCAGGGGTGGAGGTAGAACATGATGAGTCTGATCCTAACTTCATTTTGTCTGATGGCGCCGAGGATGATTCGGTTTGTGACCTGGAAAGTAAGCCTTCTGTCTTAGCGGAATCCTTAGTCAAAGACCTTTCTTTCCAGACTCTTCTTCGGAATGTAGGATCCATTCTGGCTCTCCAAACCTCCTCCTATCAGTAAGGAGTCTTGTAAGGTTGACACCCCGGGGAAGCGAGTTTTCGCAGCCACAACCCTAGGGATGCGTATTGCCAGTTATCAGGGCCATTTCTCTCAGTACGAGTACACCCTGTGTAACACTCTTAAATCAATGGTCAAGAATTTTCCAGAGTCTGATGTTAACATGGAGCTTCTTCAGACTGTCACCAGGGGCATAGAGTCCAACAGTCATCAGCTAAAAGCTTCTATGGATGCCTATGACACTGCCTCTAGGGCAGCTGCTGCTGGGATCTGTATCAGGTGGCACTCCTGGCTCAGAACATCAGGCTTTCTCACCCAAGGCTCAGAGGCAGGTGATGAATGTCCCCTTTGATGGTGCTTATCTGCTCGGCCCTCAAGTTGAACAAGCATTAGAGGCTGCTCAGAAAATTAGGACTGCCGTTAATACAGCCAGGCCAGCTCCTGTGGTTCTTCAAAGGGGCAGGAACCATCGGCAGTTTCGTAACAGGCAGTCCTTTTGAGATAAAGACTGAGGAGTCTTTAATAGAAACCAAACTCCCCAGCCACTAAAGAAAACACAGCAAAAGGCACAGGGCCCGAAAGCACCCAGCACCAACCTCTGAAGGTCCGGCCTAGATCCCACCTCAGCTGCCCGAGGTGAGCACCTCTACAGCAGTAGGGGGGCTGTGACTCAGTTTTACAACCAGTGGAAGACCATTACAACAGACAAATTGGTCCTCCGGATAGTCTGGGAGGGCCACTCTTATCAATTTCACAGAGATTCCCCCAGATCTCCACTCAAACGACAGCACAGCCTGTCCACTGCTCAGTCAGACCTTCTTTTTTTATTTATTTATTTATTTAGTTGTTTAACCAGGTATAGCACACTAAGCTGAAAGCTTTTTTACAGGAGCGACCTGGGAGCACAAGGAGGTTAAGTGACTTGCTCAGGGTCACACAGTATGCAAGTGGAAGCTGTGGGATTCAAACCCAGGTCTGGTCTGCTGGATGTCACCAAATTTGTAGCTCAGAGCCTTAGACCACTGCGCTATACTGCCTCCTAAATTCTTAACTCTGGGATGCGTGGCCTCCTAAAGAACTGGGCAGTAGAAGTTGTTCCACAAGCAGAACGGAACATTGGTTTCTACTCCCATTACTTTACGGTCCCAAAGAAAACAGGCGGCATGGGCCCTGTTCTTGGCCCTTAGAAAGTTGAACAAGTATCTGTTCAGGGAGAAGTTCAAGATGATCTCCCAGGGAACGCTACTACCACTGATTCATCGGTATGACTGGTTGGTATCCCTAGAGATGCAGGACGCCTACCAACATGTCTTTGTGGCCCTGGGTCAACACTACCAGTTCAGAATCCTGCCCTTTGAGCTCTCCTCGGCACCTCAAGTCTTTATAAAGTGCTTTGCAGTTCTCGCAGCGCATCTGAGAAGACTGGTCGTTTGTCTTCCCTTACCTGGACAACTGGCTCCTTGCAAGCCTATCCAGGCAGGAGACACAGGAAGCAGTCACCACTGCTTCACAGTTCCTCACATCCATGGAGGTTCTGTTGAATCTGGAAAAATCCCGGCTTCAGCCCTCCCAGCAACTACTCTTCATAGGAGCCCTCCTGGACACCTCCAGGGCAAGGACTTTCCTTCTGGAGGGCAGGAGGAATGACATTCTTCAGATGGCACGCTACATCAAAGAGAACAACTCTGTTCAAGCTCTTTCAGTGTAACAAATGATGGGCCTCATGGCATCATCCGTGTTTATGGTGCCTCTAGCCCATCTACACATGAGGACCACACAGCAGATGTTCAGCATTCAGTGGTCACTGACCACGCATCCATAGTCCTTCCACATAAAAGTGACAGAGCCTCTGATGAGGTGACCTGCATGGTGGATTCAGGAAGACAAGCTTCTCCAAAGTCTATCCTTTGCCCCACTGGAATCTCAGATCACCATAGAAACATAGAATTTGATGACAGAGAAGGACCGCTTGGTCCACCTAGTCTGCCCATTTCCCTACCTAATGGATAAGCTGCAGATCCTAGTTAACCAACAGCCTACTTCCTCCTACCCCCACTAGAATTGCCTTATGTCTGTCCCTTGCATTCTTGAATTCCCCCACTGTTTTTGACTCCGACCTCCTCAGGAAGGCTGTTCCATGCATCCAGAACCCTCTCTGTGAAAAACACATTACCTCTGAGCCATCTCTCTCTCCCCCCCCCCCCCAAAATATCTTCAAATTGTGCTCCCTTGTTGTTGCACATCTCTTTTTCTGAAAGATGCTACCCTCTTGGACTTTGTTGATTCCCTTGAGTTACTTGAAAGTTTCTATCATGTCCCCCTCTCCCTCCTTTCCTCGAGGGTACATATTAAGCTCCTTTTGTCTCTCTTCGTTATGTCTTCTGGTGCAGACCCTGCACCATTTCGGTTACCCTCCTCTGGACAGCCTCCACCCTGTCCATGTCTTTGTGGAGATGGGGTCTCCAGAACTGCATGCAGTACTCCAGATGGGGTCTCACCAACTGTCTGTACAGAGTGATAACTTCCTGTTTTCTACTAGTGATGCCTCTCCCTATGCATCCCAGTATCCCCCCAGCCCTCTTTACTGCCTTCTCACATTGCTTGCCCACCTTTAGATCATCTGATATAACTTCCTCCAGGTCCCTTTCCATTTTCATTGTCAGTATCTCACCCCCCAATTGTGTACTCGTCCTCTGAGTTTTTGTTTCCCAGGTGCATTACTTTGCACTTTTTTGCGTTGAATGTAAGCTGCCATACATTTGACCATTCCTCTAACCTTGCCAAGTCCCTTCTCATCCTTTCCACCCCACCTTGTGTATCAACCCTGTTGCAGATCTTTGTGTCATCTGCAAAGAGACATACTTTTCCTTCCAGTCCCTCTGCAGTGTCATTTATAAAGACATTAAAAAGGACCGGACCCAGTACTGAACCCTTCGGTCCCCACTAGTAACCCCCCCCCCTTTCTTCAGAGTGGACCCCGTTTACTATTACACTGTGCATCCTGTTGTCCAGCCAGTGTTCTACCCAGGCTACCACCCTGAGACCCACTCCCAGGCTGGCTAATCTGTTAATCTTTTGTGCGGGACTGTGTCAGATGCCTTGCTAAAGTCTAGGTAGGACGTGCCCACAACCCCCTCCCTGGTCTACTACTTTAGTCTCCCAGTCAAAGAAATTGATTAGATTTGTCTGATATGACCGTCCCGCGATGAATCCATGTTGCCTTGGGTCCTGTGCCCCACTGGCCTCTAGGTACTCAACAGTTCTTTCCTTCAGAAGTGATTACATCATTTTCCCTACCACTGACAGGTCTGTAGTTTCCTGCCTCTGTCTTGCTCCCAGTTTTGTGAAGGGGAATCACATCTGCCCTCTTCCAGTCCTCTGCTACCACACCATCCTCCCATGATTTGTTAAAAAGGGTAGTCAGTGGTGTTACTAGTTCTCCCCTTAGTTCTTGTAGAATTCTGGGGTGAATCCCATCGGCCCCCATTGCTTTGTCCACCTTCAGTTTTAAGAGTTCTTTCAGAACCCTTTCTTCTGTGAAAGGACTGATACTGACCCCCTTATCCACAGTGCTTCTATTGACTGGATTAGATACCTCACCTCCTCTTCCTTTGTGAATACTGAGCAGAAGTATTCATTCAGTATCCCTGCTTTTTTACTGTCCCTCTCTGCCCACCCACCCTACTCTTTATTCAGCCCCAGTATCCCTCCCTTTGTCTTTCTTCGCTCCCTAATGTACCTCTAAAAGGTTTTATCCCCCTTCTTAACCGAGTTGGCTACCTTTTCCTCGGTTTGGGCCTTTGCTATTCTGACTGCCTTCCCTGCTTCCTTCTGCTTTAACTGGTACAGTTCTCTGTCCTGCTCCTTCTGTGTTTCCTTATACTTCCTGAATGCTATCTTTTTCTCCCAAACCTTCCCCACCACCTCTTTTGAGAACCATAATGGTTTTTCCTTCATTTTGATTTATTTCCTTCACACAAAGACTTGTTGCCTTTGTAATGGCAGTTTTGGTGTTTCCCCATTGTTGCTCCACCCCTCCTCCTTGCCTGTTTGCTAAGCACTCTCCCATTTTGACAAAATCAGCCCTTCTCAAGTCCAGTCCCTTCACTTTTGTATGGCTTGACTCTATAGCTGAGTTTATCGTGAACCACTGTTTGGTGTCACTTGTTCCCAGATAGCTACCTGCTTTTAGATCTGAGATCCTCTGTCCATCCCCATTTGAGAGTACCAGGTCTAAGATTGCTCCCTCCTAAGTGGGTTCCAACATTGTCTGTGTGAGGCATGCCCCCGTAGGGCATCGAGAATGGCCCTGCTCTTAGATGTGGCTACAGCAAAGGTGCTCCAGTTAACATCTGGCATATTCAGGTCCCCAATCAGCAATATGTCCCTTTTCTCTGCCATCCTAAGAATGCCTTCTGTCATTTCCTTGTCCATTTCATCCCCCTGAGACGGGTGTCTATATACAACCCCTGTGCGGATTGTGGTGCCATTTCCTGTCTCCAGGGTGACCCACAGTGCCTCCTCTTCTCCCTGTTTACCCTTTAGTTCCATTGCGTTGATCCCTTCCCTTTCATAGAGAGCTCCTCCTCTTCTACTGTCCGTCCCTCCTGTAGATTCTGTACCATGGTATGTTGACATCCCAGTCATGGTTCTCTGTGTGCCATGTTTCTGTGACTGCCACGATATCCAGGCATCCCTTTTCCATCAAGGCCACCAGTTTAGGGAGCTTGTTACCTAGACTATGGGTTGGTACTCTTTACCCTCCATTTTTTGATGGCCTTACCCCTTTTTGCTCCATCCCTGTCCTTACTGCCTTTGTCTTTTTCTCCATTTACCCCTGCCCTTCTCCCTATCAACTTCTCTATCTTGATGTTTACCTCACTAACACCCTGATCACCATGGATGCATCTCTGATCGGTTGGGGAGCTCACTGCCAAGATCGCCACACTCAGGGGATGTGGAGTCAGGAGGAGTCCCATCTGCACATAAATGTTCTAGAGATGAGAGCTGTCCTGTATGCTGCTCGAGCCCTAGAGGACGTCCTCAGTCACAAGGCAGTTCTTCAGACAGACAACAAGGCTGTGATGTATTACCTCAACAGACAGGGCAGAGTGCACTCCTACCCTCTGTGCAGGGAGGCCATGAGTGTATGGGATAGGTGTCTCTAGCACGATGCTGTTATTCAAGCAGTCTACCTGCCGGGAACTCAGAAGACCTGGCGGTTCACCGCAGCAGAACAGAGGCGGATCCCCACAAATGGTCGCTCACACCAGACGTCGTGCAGTCGCTGTTGGACAGATTGGGCAGTATAGACCTGAACCTTTTTGCGTCCCCACTCAATGCAAAACTGCCTCTATTCTGCTTCAGAAATCCAGAACCTGGCATTTTCTGTCAGGATGCATTCAGACTGCGGCGGACAAGAGGCTTTCTGTACACATTACCTCCTCTTCCGTTGGTTCAGAGTGTGCTGCTGTAATTGGAGGCACAAGGAGGCAGGATGATTCTAATCGCCTCGTGCAGACCACAACAGATATGGTTCCCATTGATCAGGTTGTCAGAGGTTCCCCCAAGGCAACTCCCTCTCAGAATGGACCTCCTGACACAGGGACCTTTAGTACACCCCTACCTGTGCTCCCTTCATCTCCATACCTGGCTCCTGAGGAGATAGAAGTGGGTAGGTTTCAGGTTTCTCAGAGAATTTTGGAAATCCTCCTGGCAGCACATAAGCCTTCCACTAGGAAGACTTACCCAGCTAAATGGAAACGCTTCTTGATTTGGTGTGCAAAGTCCCTTCTGGGCCCATTTTGTTGCCCACCAAATAAGGCGATGGAGTACCTTTTAGATCTGTCAAATGCAGGACTGCAATACTCGACAGTAAAGGTACATCTCTGAACGATTTCTGCCTACCATGAGCCAGTACAGAATATGACGCTGGCTCAGTTACCACTAGTCAAGGAATTTTTCTACAGGTATCCTGCACACTAGACCTCCAGTCAGGAAGCTGGTGGCGGCATGGGATATTAACCTCATGCTAGATGTGCTCACCCATAAACCTTTTAAGCCTCTAGCCATCTGTGACTTGAAGTTTCTGACCTGGAAGACTGCCTTCTTAGTGGCTATTACTTCCGTTCGCAGGGTTTCTGAAATCCATGCCTTGGTCACAGACCCTCCATATACTGTCTTTCACAAGGACAAAATGGTACTTTGTACTTGCCCTGAATTCCTACCCAAAGTGGTCTCAGAATTTCACCTTAACCAGCCCTTGGTTCTTCCTACTTATTTTGCCAACTTCCAGAATGAAGGGGAACACAACCTTCCCTCCCTGGATGTCAAGAGGGCTTTGTGATTCTACATCGACAGAACAAAGAGATTCGCAAATCCAAGCAACTCTTTGTATCGTTCAGCATGGCCTGGCTGGGTTAGCCTGTTGCCATTAGATGCATTTTTGCATGGTTAGTGGCATGCCTTCGCCATTGCTACTCGATGACGCAGGTCAAGTTGGAAAGCCGGGTTTGCGCCCACTCTACCAGAGAAGTCACAGCATCCATGGCAGAGATTCGTAACGTGCCCATTGCAGATATTTGCAAGGCGGCTACTTGGAGATCTGTGCATACTTTTGTGAAACACTGTGCTCTGGATGTCCATGCCAGACAGCGTACTTCTTTTGACAGGACAGTCCTTAATGGACTGCTGTCCTGAGTGAGCTCTGTCTCCTGCCGCCCTGCTCGCGGGAGTGGTTCTTAGTTTGGTACTCTCCCAATAGTGTGAATGAATGGTGAAGACTTTTAGTCCAGGAATATATGGAAGTTACGTACCTACCATAATTCTTGATCTTCTTGGATGAAGTCTTCACCATTCATTCACACGCCCACCCACCATTCCCCAAGCTCACTCATCCTGTTTCTGGTCATTACTCCCTCGTTGCTCTGGGCTGTGAAGACATGGTTGAGTTGACCCTTCTTACATGGGTCATCCGGGCTATCTTATGCCCGGATTAAGTTAGGTTTCCCTAGGTTTAGTTACACTGCACCTCCTCGGTCAAAAAGGTACTGAGGGGGTTGGAGGGTCAACGCTGAGATAGCTTATACAGGCGCCAGCCAGTCTCGCAGTGCCGCGCATGCGCAGTCGTACCTCAGCGCCAACCCTCCTGAAGATTTTTGGCTCCCACTTGGTCCTAGTACCTCTGTTGTAGTTCCAATAGTGTGAATGAATGAAGACTTTATTCAAGGAGATCAAGAATTACGGTAGGTAAGTAATTTCCATTTCTAGTAACCTCACCAGTGAAGAAGATGTTCCAGCGGTGCATGGAACCCAGCAGTTTACTCAGAGGGGTTCCCTTCCTGATCCCCTCCCCTCATCAGATCCTCACCACGGCTGCTTCGTGGATGGGCTGGTGGGGCTCACCTGGGACCTCACCAGACCCCAGGGTACTTGGACTGTGTTCAAGAGTTCCCTTCACATAAACATCCTAGAGAATGAGGGCTGTTCTTTACTGCCTGCAGGTCTTTCAGGCCTGCCTGTCCCCAGGGGCTCTGCTAGTGCAGACGGACAACATCAGTGTAGTGCACTACATCCACAAGCAAGGGGGGACCCACTCAATACTCCCTGTGCAGAGAAGTGATGAGGGTTTGGTACTGGGCTCTAGAACACAGTCTAGAACTGTTGGAAACCCCATGTTCCAGGCACCTAAAACATCTTGGCAGACAGGCTAAGCAGATCACAGTCCAGGATGCATGAGTGGGAACTGCTGACCTTTGTTGTAGAAGACCTGTTCGACAGGTGGGGTCGTCCAGAGTTGGACCTTTTTGCGTCCCCGCTCAGCACAAAACTGCTGCATCTTGGCTCGCTCGCTCCAGGGCCTGGAGTTTTCTGGTGAGACACGTCCCTCTCTTGGAAAGGGAGGTTCCGCTATGCCTTTCCTCCCTTTCCTCTAATTCAGAGGATGCTGTTCAAGCTCAAGATTGAGGGAGCGAATATGATTCTCATTACTCCCTTTTAGGCTCATCAGATGTGGTTTCCCTTACTGCAGCAGTTGGCAGTGGAACCTCCAGTAGCCCTTCCCCTGTGCAGAGGCTTGCTGTCACAGGAGCAGGGCACCCTGGTCCATCTGGGCCTCAGGTCTCTACACCTCCATGCCTGGCTTCTGTAGACATAGGCATGACAAGATTTTGGGTATCCGAAAAGGTGGCAGATGTCCTGGAGGCTGCTAGGAAGCCTTCCACCAGGGCCACTTGTTCCATGAAATGGAAGCGCTTTGCTGTGTGAGTGGCTTCCTCTCATTTGGATACTTTTACTTGTCCAGTGATTCAGATTCTGGAGTATTTGCTGCCCCTTTCAGAGTCCAACCTGTAATACTCCTTCATTAAAGTGCACCTGGCTGCCTTGTAGCCTTCCGTGTTCACATTGATGTACGTACGGCAGCACAGCTGGAGGTGTCCCAGACTTTTTTGAAAGGCTTTCTTCATTTGAAGTCTCCCATCCACAATCCAGTTCCACCTTGGGACTTGCGTTTTGTGTTAGAGAAACTTACTTTGGCTCCTTTTGAGCCAGCCGTGACATGCAAACTATGCTTTCTGTCATGGAAAGTGTTATTTTAAGTTGCCGTTACTTCTGCTCGAAGGACTTCCAAGCTTCACGCTCTGATGACTGAGTATTGTTATTTGGTTTTCCACAAAGACAGGATGTCTTTGCGTACGAACCCTAAGTTTTTGATGAAGGTGGTGTCTGAATTTACCCTGAATCATACCATACACCTGCCTGTTTATTTACCAGAGCATGCCAGTCCAGGGGAAGCATTGCTCCATACTTTATATGTATATAGTATACTTCGATATTATGTTCATTACATGAGGGACTGTAGGAAGTCCTCGCAGCTGTTTGTTTCTTTCGCCCCTGGGAAAGGGGGCATCCCAGTTACTAAATAGTGCTTGTTCAAATGGTCGGCTAACTGTATTATTTTCTGTTATAAGAAGTATGGTAAGGAACTTTCTGAGGTTGTGCGTGGCCACTCCACTGGAGGCATAGTCACTTTTGTCTGTTTCAGCAGTCAAAATCTGTGCTACTGCCACTTGGAGAACTGTCCACACTTTCTTTAATCAGTACAGTCTGGACATTGCCTCTAGGTGGAGAGCAGACTTCGGCCTGGCTGTGCTTCAAGGCCTCCTGTCCTAGTCCTCTAGCCTCCAGCCACCCAGACTCTCTCTCTCAGTACTGCTTGGAACTTGTCCTAGAGGTGTGACCTATTAAGAGATATCCAAGATGATTATTTAAGAACTTAATGTAACCGCAGATTTTTAAGGGAATCTCTTTCATCAGGTTATGCCGAACTACCCTCCGTCCCCTGTGGACATAGTGCCATTTTTTACTCTTTTGGTTCCTATCTAGATATTTCTCCATGAAGGTCTTCCAGCTGCTTCCAGCCGAGCCTGACAGTCTTTCGTCCTCTCCTTATTTCCTTGAGAAGGCCCTCAGCGCATGTCCCTTCTCGGGGCCTTAAGGCCAGGAGTTGCATCTTTTTTTCCGGGGCTTCCTTCCTCTTCTCTGCCTCGTCTGAATGGCGGGTCTGCTGCTCGTCTCTTTCTTCAGAAGATGTAGAGCCTTTCTTAACTGTAATGGCCTTTCCCTGGCTCTTTCTCTGAGACGGTCTACTGGATGTCCTCAGCCACTCCCTGTATTTGACATTGGTTCATCTCTCCTGACTCCTTTGAGGAAGGCCCTCTACGTCTGCTTCCTCTTGGGACCTGAGAGCTATACTTTAGATTCTTTCTTGCTTTAAGAGCTTTTCAAATCTCTCCTGAACACAGTAGACAGTTAAGTGCAGTTACATAGCATTGGCACAGTTCACAGTTACAGTAAAGTGCAGTCGAGTACATGATTACAGCAGAAGTAAGTACAGTAACAGCATGGAGCAAAAATCAGGCAGTTCAGCCATGCCTACACCGGGGTGGTTCAGTCTTGCCTACACAAGGGTAGGAGGCAGGTATAAGGTGGAGCAGTCAGGTAGGGAGAAATCAGGAGTGGGGGGAGAAGGAGCTTCAGCTCATACGTGAGGGAAGCAGGAGGTAATGAAATGGAGGGAGGATGGGAGTAGATCTTCCAAGAAGCAGTCTTCACCATTCATCACTGGTGGGTCTGTGCTGGAGGCACCAAGACCCTGCCGGAGCGTATGTCTGTAAAGTTTTAGAGGGATGGGCCCGATGTTGGAGATGGTGCCACCCATGAGGCAGACGTATGACATGGCGTTCATGCACTGTCCAGTAACTGACACCAGGCCCCCCAGTTCCTCAGTTCTGTTCTTCCCGCAGTTGAGGAAGGTACTCCGCCATTTTCAGTTGCATCACAGGCCTTCGGTTCTGTTTGTTGCCCCTAATTCAAGGCCATTTCGTTTTTCCGACTTCTTGTCATAACATATTTGTCTTTCTATCCCCTTGTCCGGCACAGAGTTCTGTTTTCACTCATTTTTATTATTTTCCGTCAAGTCAATCATATCCAGTTCTCAGGGTCCTAGGAAACGGGAGAAAGCTGCCAAGAAAACTGATTCTTCCCCCCCATGTGTTGGTGCCCCTGTGGGAGAAATATGTCCTTTCAGAACCGCCATGATTGCTGCTGGACCTGCCTCGGTGCTGACCGTGACATGGACCATTGCGACGCCTGCTTCTCGATGGACCTTCACACCCTAGAAATCCGCACGATGAGGTGGGGACGGGACCCCACTGATCTTCAGAGGCAGGCGTTGCAGCTGGGACTCGAAGGTAAGGTCCTTAGGCTGTTCTCCTGAGCCTCTCCCCGGTACTATACTTACTGAGGGAGAACAGGCCTCCAATAGTCCTCGTCTCACTGAGATGGGAGGCTTGGAGTGGCGGAGTCACAGTTATACACTCGGCCTGCACTGGTGGGTCCCTTGGGGCCATGGTCCAGCACCACTTTGGCTCCTGGCACTATGGCCAGTGCCAGGGCGTGAGGTGGTGGCACCTGCATAGCAGGGTCCCCTCCTGCTGCCATTCATGGCTTCGGGAGAGTGAAAGTGTCTGGAGCCAGCCGTCTGTTGGAGATCTTCTGGATCTCATCCTCTGAGCGGTCGGATGATCCGGAGGGTGAGGACCAGGATGATCCCGGCTGGCTTCTTGGCCAAGGTAAGGATGGAGACCTTTCTGGGCCTAGCCCTAGGCCTTTAGCATTTTGTAGTGTCGCCTGGGGGTCCTTCTCGTCCTGATGCCAGCCACGGCACCGAGGATTCCTCTGTTGCCAGTGCCAGAGGGAGTAGCGGCACCGGGATGGTTTCCAGTGGTGTGTCTGGTGCCGGGTTAGGTTCTGGCATCGCCCATGGAGCCGAATCTGTTTATGGTGCCGAGGGGGGGGGGGGTTCTGGTGTTGCTTGTGATGCTGGATCCCCCTTGCTTCAGGATTCCGCTGCTGGGTATGCTTCTAGACTTAGTCCAAGGGGCACAGCCCTCTCAGGTGAGGTGGGGGTTTGTAGGTCCCAGTCAGCACCATGCATCATGTCTAGAGTGGCTGGAGGCTCTAGCAGGAGTCTGTGTTGACTCTGGTCTTCTGCCTCCCCTCCTCCAGAACTGTCTGGGCCTGCAGGAGGTAGGAATAGGGTTCACCCTGTTGGATGGACCTTTACGGCTTTGCGCTATCCACCTGGGTCCCCCCCCCCCAAGGGCACCATCTAGATCACCCCTCTAAGGTTGGGCATACCCGGGTGGACGAGATGCACAGTCCCTCCCCTCAGGGTTCGTCACCTGTTCGCTCTCATAGCCCTGGCAGAGAACCTGGCCTGGTCCTTCACAACCCACCTTCTTCCCTCCTCTACCTCCCCCCGACATGTCTGGTCCTACGGGCCCCGTGACCTGGGAGCAGTTCAGGGCTTCGAATGCCTTCCCAACCTACCTGAGGGCAATGGACCACTCTACTTTGCGGCCTGAAACCCTGGGTTCGCCACCCCTTGAGTCCAGCTGCTCCTCTTCCACCACTGAGGAAGAGGATTCATCGGTCTGTCTCTTTTCCAGTGCTGACGACACTCGTTATCAGCAGTTCCTTTCAGAGATGAGGAAACTGCAACTGTTCCACTTTTCTGTCCACAGTCCTGCACATCTGACGCTGTCCTTCTTTGGGGAGGGGGTACAGTCATGACTCCACAGTCATACCTCTGTGGCCTCATCCATTTGCAGAGGCATCAAGAGAAGTCTGGCTCTGTTCCTCTGTCCCCTCTTCAGCCCTGAGGGATACCCGACATAGGTATTGCGCACCCGTGGTATCTCCAGGAGCCATGTCATACCCCTCTTCTGGGGTCCAGCTCCTGGACACTTCTTCTAGACATAGGTGCCCAGTGCGCGACCGTCCCCCAAAGTCAGACTCAGCTGAGTTTGATGCCTGGGGTCGTAGGGTTTTCTTGGCGGTGCGCACCATATTGTGCATTGCTACACTTCAGGTGTCCTATGGCAGGCACCTGTGGGCGATGCTGGGTCAGCTCCTAGCATCTTTACCAGATTGTGAGGCAACCAGACGGGTCATACGCCTTTCTGCTCAGGGTCTGGAGCTGGCAAGACACCAGGCGAGGGTGTCCTGCAACGTCAACGAGGTAGCCGCCATACTAGTGAGAACTGCAGTCTGCGTTAGATGGATGGCATGGCTGCCGTCTTTCTTGGATGTCACCATTGGCCCAGCGTAGGGTGATTGCCTTACGTTACCAGGGGATTCACTTCTTGTCCCATAGGGCCAGGCTTGAGCCTGCAGGGCGCATTCCTGCTCCCAAGCCACGGGAGCCTCCACCTGACCCTGACCAATCTCAGGTCTTGCCAGGGCTGTGAGGGGCCACTGCCACTCTGTCTCCCCCACTGGAGGCTGACAGAACAATCATTCCCCTCAGGGTTGCCAGCACCACCATTTGATGGTGGCTTGGTACTCTGACCCACCAGTGATGAATGGTGAAGATTAATTCTTGGAAGATATGAAAATTACATACTCACTGTAATTCTTGATCTTCCAGAATATCTTCAGTTCATCACTTCTACTTGCCCACCTTCCCCTGCAATGGTTGGTCAGGCTTCTGGGTAGTTTTTCTCCTCCTTTCTTCAGCCTTACCCCCTTTTGTGTTTAAAAAAGGGGGTACATTTAGGGGCAAACTTATTTGGAACTTGTTCCCGCTACACAGCAATGTGTTGCTCTCCTCTCTCCCCCTCCCCCCAAAAATATATAAATGTATGTATAAAATAAGAAGGAAAGGAACTTTGCCTTAAAGGGGATTCTCACCCAATCCCTTCCATTATCCGTTCCCTTTGTTGTAAAAAAAAACACACACACACAAATATGTTTTTTGGAAGGACTCATTCTGGAAGAAGAAGAGAGAGCGAGTTAAAGAGAACCCTTTTGTCCAAGTGGGCTGTTCTGGCCTTGTTTTGGCCCTCTCCTCCCTCCTTCTTCGCCCTTTGCATGTAGGGGGATCTATAGTTTTTGCTGTTGGATAACCTTTTATAGTCACTCTTGGGGTAAGTCCCTTGCAAGAGGAGCTGATGCCCTAGGGGCCAAGAAATTTTGGAACTGTAGCCCACTTTTACCAGTTTGGCTCCTCACCTTGCAGTCCACCTCCTCTGTCGTTTCTGTGGCCTGTTACAACTCTGTTTGTTTTAATCCCTATTTTTGGGATGTTTTTTCCAGAAGCACAGTTTGAAGGAAGGGAATCCTTTCTCCTGAGTTTCCCTATTCCTGTCTTTTGTCCTTGGCGAGGACCCCTTTTCTCAGTCATTTTTCCCTCTCAGGAGTTCCTTTTCTCTCTGAGCTTCTCATATCTTTTCGGCTTAGGAACTGAATCTTTTCGGGCACTGTTGAACCCTGGGTCAGCCTTTCAGACCTTTGGAATTGGAGGCTTGATTATCACATATTACATTTTGGTCATATGGGACTCATAATCCTCACCTATTATGGTCCTTGTCACAGATGGACAACTTGGCTAGCTGTTTTTTCTCCCAGGGTTCATATGCTTTTCTCCTGTTCCTAACCTCAGAGAGGTACTCCTTTCCTTGAAGTCTGCTCCTTAGCTGATCTTTGATATTTTTCATGGACCATGCTTCCTGTTTAGGGGTCAGCTAGCTTCAGAGGGTGACAGACATGTCTTTAAGGCTGAGAGCAAGCTGGCTCTTCTGACACGCTTGTTTTTTGACCAAGAATTTGAGGTCCTCTCCACCCCACCCGTCTCTCTCTCTCTCTCTCTCTCTGCTGCCCAGTTGTCCTGGTCACCCTTGGGACACTTTTAAAACCCTCCTCCCAGAATCATCATCTTCTCTGATCGGTATTTATTCATTTGTTCCTTTTCTATCCTGTATCCTTTTCTCTCCCCCTTGGACTTCCTTGCCCCAACCCTTCTATTTTCTTGCTTTCTTCCTCTCTAGGCAGACAGAACTGAGGAGGCAGGGGCGGGCATCGGTACTGGCCAGTCCACGAAGCGACCCTAAATGCGTCTGCCTCGTGGAGCAGTGCTTGTGACATATTTGTTTTCATAAGCTTTAAAGGCAAATTTTAGGATAAGAGGTAGGATCAGGGAGGGGCTGCTGCAGTACGAGGGTTGCTAACTGCACTCTGAGCAGACTCTATAGACCATAAGGAGCTTTATCTGCTACCAAATTCGTATGTTTGTATATGCCCGCGGTCTGGTGCCTCCATGCGGACCCACCAGTGATGAATGGTGAAGATATTCTGGAAGATCAAGAAATCTTACTTGCAGTAGGTAGTTACATATAGGACTGATGCCGGCAGGGGTCGGAACCCCACGGAAACATTTCTAGGTAGCAATCTCTGGCGGAGGACCGCCCCCACATCAGATGACCGACATCATGCGATGTTAGTATAAAGGGGCGGTCCAGTTCTTTCCCGCCATTAGCTTGTGTAAGCGCCTCGCGGTTACGTTCAACTGCTTGTCGGTCTGTCGTCGGTAGTTTTACCGCCGTTTTTTCTTCGGTTTCTCGAATTTCATCAGTTTTCTCTGCAATGTATGTCATCCCCTACACCCTCCGAGCACAAGAGTAAGTGCGACTTGTGCAGCGCCTAACTCCCGCACAAGGATGGACACTCCCAGTGCCTCTTCTGTTTAGGTCCGGATCACTCCGAGGAGAAGTGCCAGCATTGCCTGAAGTTCAGCGTCGCCACCCGCAGACGGACCCAGCAGTCCCTGGAGGCCCACATCCTTAAAAAGAAGATGACCTCCATGGAAAAGGAGCTGAAGAAGCTTCGTCAGGCCTCAACTTCCCCCGATGGTCACCGTAAAAAGAAAGACAAGGAGAAGCACTGGGATTCCTCTTCCTCAGCCACCGCAACTTCGGCTGGAGTCGTCGAGCACAAGGTAACTTTCCCCCAGGGGACTGCTCTGCGATGGCCATCATGGAGGCTTCCAAGCCGACGTCGACTCACTCGTCTAGCTTGCGCTCTGGCCCTTTGGGTGCCTCCGGGTCAAAGGAGGCGTCCACTCCCGGTAAGGCCGCCCCCGTGCGGTGTTCTGGTGTGAGTGGCTCCAGTAAGCCAGACGTCCGCTCCTCTGACGTGCACCTGGAGAAGGCCACTAAGTTGCTCGACCCTTTGGGGCAGCGCCCGGCCCCCAAGGCACCCGACCAGGCTGCACCCCCTTCGTGGCCTCCCTCGGGCGATGGTTCCACTAAGTCGGATGATGACTCCTCTGACAGTCGCATGACATTGGAGCCTTCACCGGACCCTGACGTTCAGTCCACCATCCCCGGCTCTCCACAGCTTTCGCTGCCCTCCGAGGCCCCAGCGTCTCCTCAGCTGGACCCCAGGGATTTTAATCCTCCCTCCGCGGGTGATACCGAGGATGCAGGTACACTCCCTTCAGGTCTTCCTCCTGCTGGGCCGGACGACCTGACTTGGTTCCCTCTGATGCCAACATGGGGCGACATCCCTCTCCTGGATGCTGTCCCTGTGCCGGGCCTGCCACCCGCCCGACCTCGCGTTCGGGGCACATCTGCTCCTGCAGACCCCGGTCCTAAGTTTCTGGCCATCTTACCGGGGAACGCGTATCCGGCACCTCAGTACCGGCGCCCGGCCTATGCGTGCGCGGTACACAGTGCCTCGAGTACTATGATGCGGGTTACCTGCGTCGAGATGCGGATCAGCCATCCGGATACCCTCAGTGTCCTCCTCCTCCACCATCCCTCAGCCGCTGGTGGATTTGAAGGAGACTCTAGACTCCTGATGGGCCAAGGCCAAGGCTCAGCTCACTAGGGAGGTAGAGAGCCGTTTTCCAACGTCGGTCCCAGTTCCGGACCCCCTATGTCGGAGATGAGACTCCCTCCCCAGCTCCGGATACTAGAGTCGAGCCCTCCGGTTCCAGGGCAGGATACGCTTCCCTGAGGTCTTCCCTATGGGTCCATTCCTCCCCCGCATCGGGAGGATGAGTCTTCTCCCTCTTCATCCTCCTCGGATGATTCCAATGGTCGTTCCGACTTAGACGATGAGCCCCGCTCTCCAGATAAGCCCAGGCCGAGGACTCCTCCAACTTCTCCAGATCCTTCTTTTACAGAGTTGCGCAAAATCCAGGAAGTACATTGGTGGCATTCCTTGGAGCCGGATCCACAGCGTAAGAAACTCTCGCACCTGGATCTGCCCAAGACCGTTCCGACCCTGGTGCCACCCTGGATTGAGCCTCATGCTGATCTTGTTTCCACCATTTGGAAGCAACCGTCTGCATTAGCCCCCCTTCCTAGGAAGTCGGATAGGCTTTATTAGACTCCCGAGGGTGTTGACTCTTTGAATTCGCACCCTTGAGCTGATTCGGTCGTGATCAGCGTTGCTCATGGCCGGGCAGCTAACCCCAAGCACTTGAGCTCATCACCACCCGACAAGGAATCCCGCCTTCTGGACCAGTACGGGAAGAAGGTCTACACTTCTTCCACTCTGGGTATTAGGGCCCTGAATTACATTGTTCATATGGGGGATTACCAGAAGGCAATCCTTAGTGAGGTGGAGGCTAAATTGGACTCCCTTCCTCAGTCTCAGATGAAGCAGGAAGTGGCGGACCTAGTCCGATCTGCACGTTTGGCCAGTCGGCACATGCTTCATGCCACGTATGATACAGTGGACGCTGCTGGTCGGAGCTCGGCTTTCGCCGTGGGTTTATGGCGTCATGCCTGGCTCCGGGTGTCAGGTTTGGTCCGGAGGTGCAGTCCACTATCCAGGATCGCCCTTCAGGGGTTCAGTGCTGTTCAGTGAGTGTCAAGGACATCATCACTGATCTGCAGGAGAAGGGTACTGCACTTAAAGTCGGTCGACTCTCTGTGAACCCCTCAACCTCAAGGTCGTCCCTTTGCAGGCGTCCTCAGCAAGCGAAACCTCAGAAGGCGGGCCAACAAGCGTCAGGCCCTCTGGCTGCCAAGTCCCCACCACCCACCCACCCAAAAAGCAGCAGGGGCTTCAGCCGCGGCGCTGCCTCATACCTCCTCAGCCCTTTCCTCTCCCACTTCCTCTGGGCCTTCCAGAGGAACTGGTAGGAGAGAGATTCTCCCTCCATCTGCCGGTTTGGGAGAGGATAACTGCAGACAGTTGGGTGCTCCAGCTGATCAAAGAAGGACACTCAGTAGAGTTTCTTCAGAAACCTCCTCGAAACCCCCCACCCCCAGGTCGTCTTGCTCCCCAGAACATCATCTTCTGGGCCGGGAAGAAATATCCTCTTTTATGCTGAAAGGGGCGATAGTGCCTGTACCCCAACTCCTTCAGGGGATGGGTTACTACTCCCATTTCTTCCTGGTCAGGAGAGGTGAGGCTGATTCTCGACCTCAGCCCCCTGGACTTGTTTGTGGAGTACCAAAGGTTCAGGATGCTCTCTCTACAGAGTCTTCTGCCCCTCCTTCGGCCGGGACAGTGACTGTGCGCTCTCGATATGCAGGTTGCTTACCTGCATATCCCTGTTCACCCTTCACACTGCAAATACCTGCGTTTTGCTTTTCGGGGGGACCACTACCAGTTCAAGGCCCTCCCATTTGGTCTTTCCTCAGCACCCCGACTTTTTACCAAATGTCTGTCGGTGGTAGCGGCCTACCTGCGTACCCAGGGGGTGCAGGTTTTCCTGTACCTGGACGATTGGCTCCTGGCGGCCTCGTCCAGGGAAGAACTCCTATGCTTCCTTTCCCTTACCCTGCAGGTTTTTGCCTGCCTGGGTATTACAGTCAACCAGGCCAAGTCCCACCTGATCTCATCCCAGAGGCTCCAGTTTATCAGGGCGATCCTGGACATGACCTCCAGCATGGCTTTTCTGCCACTGGACAGGGCAGCCTCAATCCAAGCTCAGGTTAACCTGTTATCCAACCGCAGGCGGCTCAGCACCAGGTCAGTCCTTCGCCTTCTCAGGCTCGTGGTGGCTGCTATTCCGACAGTCCCTCGTGCTCGGCTCCACATGAGGATCTCTCAGTGGACGCTTCGGTCTCAGTGGGATCAGCTGGTGGATGACTTGGATCAACTTGTTCTGGTCTCCAACCCTATGGCCTGGGACTTGAAATTGTGGGCGGTTCAGGAGAACCTTTGCTGGGGAGTTCCCTTCTGCTTTTCTCCCCCCTCCCAGACGCTGACAATAGACACCTCGGGAGTAGGTTGGGGAGCCCACCTCAGGTCTCACAGGACCCAGGGCTCCTGGTCCCAGCTCGAAAAATCTCTCCACATCAATGTGCTCGAGTTTCGGGCTGTGCTGTATGCTTTTCAGGCTCTGCATCTTTATCTGCTTCCCGGTCATCTAGCTGTCCAAACGGACAATGTGTGTGTAGTTTGGTATGTCAACAAACAGGGAGGAACTCGTTCCTACCTTCTTTGCAGGGAAGCGATGCTGGTTTGGGATTGGGCAGTGCAGCATAACCTTCACCTCATGCCCATTCACGTCCCGGGGGTCGAGAACTCGTTGGCGGACCACCTCAGTCGGTTGTCTGCTCACGCTTACAAGTGGTAACTAGATCGGGGGTAGCAGATGACCTCTTTCTGCACTGGGGAACCCTTCAGGTAGACCTATTTGCGTATCCTCTCAACGCAGAACTTACCGACTTCTGCATGCTCGCTCCAGGGCGTGGCATTTTTTTGAGAGATGCTCTGTCTCTAGACTCGAAGGGAAGAGTCGTCTATACCTTCCCCCGATCCCCTTGATTCCGAGGGTCTTACGGAAACTCTGCGCGAAAAGAGCTCGTATGATCCTCATCGCTCCTTTCTGGCCCAGGCAAGTTTGGTTCTGTTTTCTGCAGCAGTATTCAGAGGAACCTCCGCTTCCTCTTCCTCTGTCGCGAACTTTGCTGACCCAGGATCAGGGGACCCTGGTCCATCCAGGCCTCAAGTCCCTTCAGTTGCACGCGTGGCTCCTGCAGACGTAGCTCAAGCCCGATTTGGGGTCCCCCCCCCCCAGTGGCTGAGATTCTGGTGGAAGCCATCCACTAGATCTACCTATGCCATGAAATGGAAACAGTTCTCTATTTGGGCCACTTCCAAAGATTTTGTGCCTTTCTCATGCTCTGTTGGGCGACTTCTGGATTACTTTCAAGAAGAAGAAGAATCAGCATTTATATAGCGCTTTTCATACATCCAAAGCGCTTTACAAGCAATGCTAGACTGGTAGTGAAGTGACTGAATGTGTGGTGGCGGCCATATCGCACATCATCACCCACACACAGCCTGGGTAATTGCATGAACCGGTTTATGGGAAGGGGAATGTTGGCCAGGACACCGGGAATGTTCCCTACTCTTTGTGAAGAGTGCCCTGGGTTCTTTTACTTCCACCTGGACACCCACCAGGACAACAACAGGATGGGCAGAAGGGACCTCGGTTTAACGTCTCATCCGAAGGACGGCACACCCCAGCAGTACAGCACCCCCCAATACCGCACTCGGATGCCAGCGATTTTTAGGTGCAAGTCCAATCCCAGTGTGGGACAAGAACCCGCGACCTTCTGGTCCAGAGGCGGATGTGCTACCAACTGAGCCAAGCTGACACGCTTCAACACCTCTTTGATCTGGGTCTCAGTCATTCCTCCTTGAAGGTTCACATGGCGGCCATCTCAGCCTACCATGTTCCTTTTGGGGACAGGATGTTTGTGCAACTGGAGGTCTCTAAGACCTTCCTTAGAAGGGTCCTCTATTTGAGACCCCCCTATTCGGGTTCCTGCCCCTCCTTGGGATCTGAATTTTATCCTTGAGAAGCTTACTCTGCCTCCTTTCAGGCCGGTAGCCTCAGCAGATCTGAAGTTCCTCTCATGGAAGACTCTCTTACTTGTGGCCATCACTTCGGCTCGGAGGATTTCCGAGCTTCAGGCGACCATGTGGCTCTGCATACCAACCCCAAGTTTCTCTCCAGGGTGGTAGCAGAATCTACGCTGAATCAATCCATAGAGTTGCCTGCTTTCTTTATGCAACACTCCAATCAAGGGGAGTACCTCTTGCATACTCTGGATGTTCACCGGATTCTGAGATACTATACCACTAGGACGAAGGATCTCAGAAAGACTGATCAACTGTTAGTCTCTTTTGCTTCTAAAAGAGAGGGCAATGCTGATTCCAAGCAATGCCTATCTAAATGGTTGGCTCATTGCGTCACTTTCTATTATGACAAGTACAACAAGACCCTGCAGGGTCAAGTAAGAGGCCACTCCACCAGAGGGATCGCTGCCTCTGCTGCTTGTTTCAAGAATGTGTCGGCAGCAGACATCTGTGCAGCCACTACTTGGACTTCTGTCCATACCTTTACGAAACATTAGAGTTTGGACATTGCCTCTCGCCGTAGAGCGGGCTTTGGGTTGGCTGTTTTGCAGGGTCTGCTTTCCTAAGACCTTCACAGCCAGAGTGCCTACTTTTGGGTAGTTTTCCTCCTCCCGCTTGCTTCTTCTTGTTCCAGACTGCTTGGGACTGTCCTATATGTAATTAGCTACTGCAAGAGTCCTCTCAAAGTAAGATAGTACAGTTACGTAAGAACTTACCGTAACAGTGGATCTTTGAGAGAGGCTCTTGCGGTAGGTAATACCTTCCCGCCCTCCATCCCCCTCAGCTTTTTCAGCTCCTTTTCCAGGTTGGGAAATATCTGCTTCTCTCGCGTCTTGCCTTTTGGTGGGAAAGAACTGGAAGGTGGACGTGGGGGCGGTCCCCTGCCAGAGACTGCTAGCTAGAAATTGTTCCATGGGGTCCTGACGCCTGCCGGCATCAGTCCTATATGTAATTATCTACTGCAAGAGCCTCTCTCGACGGTAAGTTCTTACATAACTGTATTTTATGGTGAGTACTTAATTTTCATATTTCAGAGTGAAGGGAGATGATAGGAAAAGGCAGATTACCCAGCAGAGGAGTGTGGATGAGGAATGGCAAAAGTGCAAGGATCCCTGGAGCAGATGGAGCAGGAGGCAGAGGGAATGGAGAAGGAGTGAGTGGTAAGAGGGATGAGACCCAAGCCTGTATTTGCATATGAATAAGAGACAGTGGTACTGGCCACATGAGGGTAGTGGAATAATGAATAAGGAGGAGTAGAGCGAGCAGTGGTGGGTACGAGAGGGGAAGTTGGTAGCAGAGCAACAGAAGGCATTGCAGAGAGTGTATACTCAGCAAAAAAAGATTGGCACTGAGCTGCAGGATAGTGCCCAAATACTAAACTTTATTACAGGAAGATAAAAATGCATACAAAACTAGTAAATGCAGAGATAAAAAGAAATTCATACCTTAGTGGAAGGTGGCTTGCTAAAAAAAAAAAAAAACCTGAGTTTTAAACTAACCCCTTAAAGGGGCAGCACACATTTAAAAACATATTGTACTATCGTAGGAGAGTAGATACCAACTTATCCTAGCTATACGTAATGGAGAATATCCTAGGAGCTAATAATTATAAATGTGGAAGTTATACAAAATACATAAATATGCTGAGACAGTTGCAAGCACTTTCACTAGTCGCTCCCCAAATGCTAACACCCAGCACACTAACATCCAGGTTCTAATTTTACTGCCCCACACTTGGTGATGGCTGCATCATTACTGATGTGTTAGTCAAAAAACTAAGACGACTCTGAACGGAGGACCACCTGTAAAAGAAAGGAGAAATGAGAAAGAAAATAGTTACTATTATTATATACAGAAGTAAAATGGAGGATAGAAAATCAGGGAGTCTAGTGTAGACAAGCTTCTCTTGCCATTTAGCAAGGGAAGGGAGGAGAAGATTGGCCAGAAGTTATCCAGGGTGGAAGGGGTTCCCTCCTTTGTGGAATGGAAAAACTATAGCCAACTACCCAAACTTAAAGAACAGCACTAAGGGAGAAGGAGAGGTTGAGTAGGTGAGTCAGTTTCTAGGGACGTGGATATGTTGTTCAAGCCACACTGTCTGGCAAGTTCCTTGTCGAGCCGACATAGCTCAGCTCCTCCAAAAGGAGGTGATCAGCAAGGTGACGGATCCTTTTCCAAGCCCAGGGTTTGTGTCCAGGTACTTCGTGGTCCCAAAACAGACGGGGGCTGGTGCCCCATTCTCAATCTGCATGACCTGAACAAGTTCCTAAGGCCGCACACCTTCAGGATGATCAGTCTGGCTCAGATCATACCATCCTTGGAACTAGGCATGTGGTTTTGCTCTCTGAATCTCCAGGACACGTTCTTTTATGTCCCAATCCATCCGTCATATCGGCGATTCCTCCACTTCAGAGCAGAGGGATCCCTCTGCGAGTTCTGGGCCATGCCCTTCGGTCCTTCTCCGGCTCCCAAGGTCTTCACCAAATGCATGGCAGTGGTGACAGCATTCCTGCGGCGTCAAGGGGTCCGGATGTACCCTTACCTGGATGACTGGCTGATAGCAGCCTACTCCAGGTTGGAGGTGGAGCGGTCCAGAGATCTGGCCCTCCAGGTCTGCTCTCAAATTGGTCTGCTGATCAACAAGGCCAAATTGGAACTTGTACCATCGAAGGTGATTCAGTTCATCGGGGCAGAGCTAGACTCTCTTCAAGCCAGAGCCCGGCTCCCAGCAGACAGGGCCAAGGTCCTTTCCTCCTTTGCCCAGTCATTTCAGGTTGGGCAGTTGCGCCCTGCCCGGAACTTCCTGCACCTTCTGGCTCTCATGGCGGCTTGCACCAGCGTGGTCCGTTGGGCCCGCTGGCATATGCGTCCCCTGCAATGGGGGCTCTCCCGCCAGTGGTCTCAGCACTCCGGTCCTTTGGACCAGCCAGTAACCATGACCCAGAAGCTGTGGGACGGCCTGCAGTGGTGGCTCATCCCAGCTTATGTACAGGAGGGTATCCCATTTGTCCAACCCGAGCAGACAGCCATACTTATGACCAGCACCTCTTTGATGGGTTGGGGTGCCCATCTGGGGGATCTCCGGGCCCATGGCCTCTGGTCCCCTCAGGAGTCTCGATGCCACATCAACCTGCTGGAGCTTTGAGCAGTACAGCTATTCATCACCGCCTTCACTCCATTTTATGCGGGTCAGTGGTTCAGGTCCAGGACGGACACCACCACAACCATGTACTATCTCAACTGTCAGGGCAGGATGCACTCCTTGCCTCTGTGCAAGGAAGCTGTCCGCATTTGGTCTCTTGTGATCAGCCTGGAGGCGGATCTCCTTGCCATCCATGTGGCAGGAGCCTCTAACAGTCTGGCCAGTGCCCTCAGCTGGATAGGCGCTGCATCTCATGAATGGTCTCTCCTATCGAAGGTAGTTCAAGAACTGTTCTCCCATTGGGGCACCCCCTCAGGTGGACCTGTTCGCCTCCAGGGAGAAGGCGAAGCTGAGGCTGTTTCATGCCCGCCCCCCTCAGCAGGTCTGATTCCTGAGCGGCTAGAATTCCAGGCGTTGGGATTTTCCGACGAGGTCCTCGACGTCATTGAGGCATCCCGTAAGGAGTCAACCAGAAAATGCTATACCTTTAAATGGAAGAGATTCTCCATTTGGTGTCAGGACAAGGGGTTGGACCCCTCTTCCTGTCCATTAGCTAGCATTTTGGACTACCTGTGGTCCTTTTCCCAGCTAGGGCTTTGGTCGACAACCCTTAAGGTGCACCTGTCAGCCATCTCTGCCTACCGGGCACGGGCCAGCAAGCAGTCGGTGGCGCAGGAGAAGGTGGTCTGGCGCTTTTTCAAAGGCCTTGATCACCTATCCCCTCCGGTGCGAGAACCTCCACCTCCGTGGGATCTACTGCTGGTTTTGGACAAGCTCATGGGCAAGCCATTCGAACCAATGCACAGGTGCGATATCTCCCACCTGTCGTGGAAGACCGACTTCTTGGTGGCTATCACGTCAGCCAGAAGGATGGGAGAGCTCCAGGTGCTTTCCATAGAGTCTCCTTATCTGGTCTTCCACGGGGACAATGTTGTCCTTCGCTCCCACCCGAAATTCCTTCCGAAGGTGGTGTCAGAGTTTCACCTTAACCAGGTGTTGACTCTACTGGTGTTCTACCCCAGTCACACCTCGGAGGCCGAATATAGGCTCCATACTCTGGACCCTAGAAAAGCACTTGCTTATTACAAGGAGCGGACGGTTGAAGTTCGGGGAGAGGTTTGCCAGCTGTTTGTCACCTACGCTGAAGTCGCACCTGGCAGACCTGCAGCCAAGCAGATGATTAGCAGGTGGGTCATCTCCTGCATAGATCTCTGCTATAGGTTGGTGGGCATGGAGCCACCCAGAGGGATAAGAGCTCATTCAACCCGCCATACCGCTGCTTCGGTGGCTGCTTCTAGGGACGTCCCTATCCAGGAAATCTGCAGGGCTGCTACCTGGAAGTCAGCATACACCTTTATTTCCCATTACCACATTGACCTGGAATCACGCTGGGATGCTGGTTTTGGGACCTCGGTTCTCAGTCCTTATTCCCCAAGTAAGTATCGGGTAGGCCTTACCTCCCTCCTCCCGGAGAACTGCTAGAGTCTGCCAGACAGTGTGGATTGAACAACATATCCACGTGACCTTAGAAATACAGGTTACTCACCTGTAACAGGAGTTCTAGGATGGTATATGTTGTTCATTCACGACCCACCCAACCTCCCCGGCTCGCGCAACCTGGCTTCCAGTGGGCTAGATCTGGCATCATGGGGCAGAGCCGAGGGTTTTACCACCCAGGTGGGTGGGAGGAGCCAGCTTGAAGACTTTCCGGACCATCTTAAAGCGGCAAGGAACCTCCCAGACAGTTTGGGTGAACAACATATACCACTCCTAGAACTCCTGTTACATTTGAGTAATGTGTATTTATGTGCTATGGCAAGTGCAGAGATTTGGAGTAGTTTAGGATCCAGTCCTTCAGACAGGAGTGTATTTGTGCAGGTTGAGGGAATAAAAGGCAGTAAAGGTTTCCTGAGTAGTCACAGGGGGAAAAGGAAACTAGTGGAAGGGAGACAAAAGGGAGTGTGAGGAGGAAGGGAGGAGGCTGGAGAGTGAGTGGAGAGGAGAGGACAAGTGCTAAAGAACTAATTGAAATGAGCAGCAACAGAGGAGGGGTTTGATTCTGGTGAGCCTTTTACAAGAAGGACGGGAGGGGTAGACTGTCTAGGAGGGTCATAAAGGTCGGACACTGGTGAATCATTTAGAGGAAGGATGGGAGAGGTGGATTGTATGGGAGGGTAAAAAAGGGAGTGAAATATTTTCCAGAACTTAGAGGGAGCATTAAGGTTATCATGAAGGTTGGCCTTGAAATTATGCAGTTTCACAGCCTTATTACAGGAGCTCCTGATAGCCCTGTATAAGAGAAAGTCAGGAAAGGAGTAAGATAGTTTGAAACATGCCCAGGCGAGGTCACAGGACTTGCATTGATCAATGATTTCAGGGGTAATTCAGGGGTGATGGTGATTTTTGACCCTGGATTTTCTGAGTGGGGCATGCTTGTCCCATACAGAGGTGAATTTAGAATGAAACTGGGCAAGAGCAGTGTCGATATCCATAGCGAAGGGTATGACTTTCAGCAGCAGGATCACTCAAGAGGAGCAGCGGTGTTAAGTGAGCGGAGGGACTTGGTCCAGATGTGTTTAGGGGAGGAGGGTGGACATTGGATCTTCATGATGCAGAACATCATGCAGTGATCACTGAAAGCATCTGGCAGAATTCCTGCTACTTCAGTACAGTGGGGATGGAAGGAGAGAACCCAGTCCAGGAGGGAGTGGGGCGTTGAGCTGTGTGGGTTAATGGTATCTTTGTGAGATGAAGGGACTCAGCCTTGTGGGTGGTCAGCCTGGCCGTTGACATTGAAGTCCCCTAGCAAGATGAATTCATAGCAGAGGATTGAGAAGTGACAGCTGAGAGGGAATCAACCAGGGGTGAGGGGGTTATCCTAAGTGAGTGAGGCGTAGAAGACCCCAGTGAAGATGGGCACAGAGGAGGGAAATGACAGCCTGATCAGGAGGAATTCATGGGAGGAAGATGCAATGTCACTGAATGACGTGGTGCTAGAGAGGCTGCGATGAATATAGATGGCAACACCTCCCCCATGTTTTCCCCTGTCCTGCCTGAAGAGATGATATTTGGTAAGGGAAAGGCTAGAGTATGGGATTCTAGAGGAGGGCCAGGGCTCAGAGATACAGAGAATATTGGGTGAATTTTGTGAAATGCAGACTGACAGGAGGTCAAGCTTTGGAAGAAAGCTCCAAGCATAGAGGTGAAATATACTCAGGCCTTTAGCAGTTAGAGAGGTGGAAAAGGGAGTAGGGGAAGATCCAGGGTTGGTCTCCACATCGCCAGACGGGAGAAATAGAAGGAGAGTAGTAACAGGAGCAAGAGGATGGAGTGAGATTTCTGCCTCTTAGAGTGGGGAGGCAGGAGGAAGGGAGGTGGGGGAAGGCAAGAAGGGCATGGTGGAGAAACTTCAGGTTAAGAGCAGAGGAAGGGAAACAACCAGAGTGGAGAGAAGGAGGGTTGAGGGGTGGAAGGAGGGATGGATAGGTGGAAGGGGGAGTGATGTGAGGAGGAGAGAGATGGGAGGATGAGGGGTAGGGGCATTGGAGGGGAGGATTAAGGTAGAGGAGGTAAGGTGCAGTGTGATCAGGATGTAAGATGCAATAGCCATTGGATACAGTAACATAATATAAATGAAAGTTTGGTTAAATGTAGAATGGCAGTCACCTGGGAAAAGGCTTAGACTGTAACGAGAATTTGGGATAATTACAGGTAAGTGGGCTGTGACACAGATGTAAACAGGTTACTGACTTAGCAGAACAGGTGCAGAAAACTGGGAGAAACACAAGTGGAACTTTCTGAGCACTGACAAGTATAAAATATGAAACAGTGAGCAGATGCTAGGTAGAAAATGCAGAAAATTTGTACACCCAGATAAGAGTTTGGCAGCAGTTGGTGAAAAAAGGGCAAAGATGGAAACTAAAGCACTGACAAGTATAAAACCGAAGATGATGAGCAGTTGCAAACTTCATTTATAAAAGCGCCCATTCCCATGGGATCTGAGCACTATGCAGCGTACAATACAATATCACAGCATTTACATGCAAACCACAAGTACAAAATGAATAAACGGAAAACCAACCAATTAAATCAATAGTAGAGCACAGTCAGAATGTAAAAGGAAATAACTAAAATAAAGTAAAAATCGGAAATAAAATACAATAAAGTATGAAATAAGTAGATTAATTCAAACAACATGAAGTCTTGCTGTATTCTGACTTATGCAGTTAGGTCCTGCCTTTCAGCTGCCCCAGAGAACAAAGAGTTAAACTTTCCATGGCCAGCATTGAATGTTCACCGCGAGCTCGGTTGAAGCCCCTGTCTGCTGTTGTTTAAACTCCAACCGTCAGATTCTTTACTCCACCTCACTGAACAGTCGCTCCGATATTTCTTCTTTGCTCGGTTCAAAAAAGACGGTTAAAGTGTCGTTTTTCGCTTGGTTTCTACCGAATTGCTGCTACCGTTCTGTCGGTTTAAATCTCTGTCTGTGGTACCGTGAGTACTAGAGAGGTTTTTCTTATAGTTTCTGTGTGGAACTTGTAAATTGCGGATCGGTTCGGCTGAACGGATCAGTTTCAGGTAAAAAGTTTGTGTATTTACTTAGAGTATGGTAACCGGTCCGTATCGGTTCTAAAAAAAACAAATTTTATTACATTTTTTTTTCCAAGACCCGTGACACGGTCAGAAACCGATAGAAGAGTCTTGCCTGGCGGATTGCCAAAAAAAGGGTAAGTTTTGGTTAGGATTGGCCATGTCTGAGAAACCCAAGAAAAAAAACGGGCCCACTGGATTTTAACACTGCAGTGTGTGTGGGGAAGTCTTTGCTAAGGCTGATCCCTACACCATCTGCGTTTATTGTCTGGGGTTTGACCACCTCGATTCAGACTGCCAAATTTGTAAGAATTTTCCCAAAGCTACCCTGGAAAAGAGGTTAGGTAGACTGAGGGAAAGGGAGGCCGAGAAGTCCGCTTACCCGGATGGCCAGCCCGGTTCGGTTCCGACCGAACCAGAAGAAGTGCCCTCTGACCAAGGCGATACTTATTCAGGCAAAAGGAGAGCCGATTCTGAGGAGTCAGTTCCGGTTAAAAGAAAAGAATAAATCGTCTGGTTCGGACCCAGAAATTCATACTCCGACTGCTGATGAAATAGCCAAAGCGATAAGAATAGTGCAGTCGCTTACTTCGGTTCCGGCCGAACCGGCACCATCTGGCAGGGTCTCGGTTTGGTCGGTTCCAGATTATACCCTGGAAGAATTTTATGAACCGGATGAGGAGGAGGGAGAGTATGAGGATGATGATGATGATGATTATGAAAGTCTGGATGTGCCTATTGACCCGGACATCTCCCCAGACAGGCCTTCAGGTGTTTCTTCTCCTAGGCTTTCCGAGTCCCCTTCTCACTTTATGTTTTACAAAAAAGTGGCTGAAACCCTCTAGCTTCTTATGGAGGAAGCAGTGGAGGATCAGGAGGAGCCTGATTTTGTTGAAATGATGGACATCCCAGAGTCCAGGAGACTGTCTGTTCCCCTCCACAAATCCTTTGGGAAACAGACACATAAAATTCTTAAGACTCCTAATTCCATACCTCCTGTGGACAGACAAATGGACAAGAGGTATACTTTGTCAGGCTCAGACACGGAGTTCTTTTCCAAGCAATGCAGCCATGTTGGGGTAGTGCAGGCTGCTGCCTGTGATAAGGCAAATACCCCCTTGGCATCACACCCCCCAGATAAGGACTCCAGGAGGATTGATGCCGTGGCAAAGAAACAGTACATGGCAGCATCTTTGGGACTCAGGCAGGCTAACTATATGGCCTACACAGCTAGACACCAGAAGTCCAGGTGGGACACTGCACTGGCTCTGGCTAAACAGGCCCCTGACCAGCTTGCCAAGGAGCTGGAGCAGGTTGCTGCAGATGGGATTGAGGCATCCAAGGTGCAGTTTCATGCTGCTGTGGACTCCAGTGATGTTTCATCAAGAGTCATGGCTACATCTGTGGCTCTTCGGAGGATGGCTTGGCTCAGATGTACTAGCCTATCACAGGATAACCAGGCTAAGGCCATGGATTTCCCTGTTATTGGTAATTCTCTGTTTGGGGAGCAGACAGAGAACTACATGAAAAAGATGGACGAGTACAGGACCACTTACAGGAGTGCTCAGGCCAAAGAAAGGCAAGCCACTCCTCAAAGGCAGCAGTCCAGGGGCAGGGGCAGGGCTTTTACCAAGCTCAGGCCTCCTCTTCTTATTCTCAGAGGGGGTTCTTCAGAGGGAGAGGTAGACGGGGGATGAGCAGGCCTGCATCCACCCCTCAGCCTAAAGCCCCTGCCAAGCAGACACCCTGATGGGTCTGCCCGGGCCGATTCTCCAATACCAGTAGGGGGCAGGCTGGCTTACTTTGTCCAGGACTGGAAGTCTCTGACATCAGACAAGTGGATCCTGGAAGTAGTAAGCCAGGGACTGGTTCTCAGCTTCAAAAAACTTCCCAAGATGAGAACCAGATCCTTTCCACCTGCAATTCCATCAGAGACCCTTGCCTTAGAGGCAGAGGTTTCTTCCCTCCTAGCTCTCAGAGCTATAGAGAGGGTTCCTACCCTACACAAGGGCAAAGGATTGTACTCCAGGTACTTCCTAACCCCCAAAAAGACAGGAGAATGGCGGCCCATCCTGGATCTAAGATATCTGAACAAACACCTTTTAAAACCAAAGTTCAAAATGGTGACTCGGGGATTAATCCTTCCCTCTCTAAGGCCAGGGGACTGGCTTGCCTCACTGGACCTCAAAGATGCCCATTTTCACATTCCCATCAGGTGCTCCCACAGAAAGTACCTCAGGTTCGAGTTGCCCTCAGGCCACTTTCAATTCAGAGCAATGCCCTTTGGCCTAACATCAGCCCCAAGGGTTTTCACAAAGTGTCTGGCAGTAGTGGTTGCTTTTCTAAGGAGAAAAAAGATCTCCATCTTCCCATACTTGGACGACTGGTTCATAGTAGGTCAGTCTACAGACCAAGTCAAGTCACACTTGCAAATAACTCAGCAAGTGCTCACTTCCTTAGGATTCCTTCTCAACCTTCCAAAGTCAGTTCTCAAGCCAGTACAGCTCCTCACCTTCATAGGGGCGGAGCTGGATACAACAAGGGCAAAAGCCTTCCTTCCCCTGGACAGGGCAAGAACCCTTATGGAACTGGCCTCTTCTTTCACCCCTACAGGTGTCTTGACCAGCAAGGCATTTCCTTCAGCTTCTGGGCCACATGGCAGCTTCTACAGCAGTGGTCCAGGGAGCAGGATTCCAGATGAGGGACATTTAGTTCCATTTAAAAGCCTTCTGGTCCCAAAGAAAGGATCCCCTTACCAAACTAGTCCCAGTGACTCGAACCCTGATCCAGGCCTTGCAATGGTGGCAGGATCAGGACAATTTGAGACAAGGAGTTCCTTTTGTCACTCAGTCTCATTCAGTGATACTCACCACAGATGCTTCCCTGCTGGGCTGGGGAGCCCATCTGGGAGATCTTACCACCCAAGGACTGTGGCCACCCCAGGAATCTCTGCTTCACATCAGTCTCTTGGAACTCAGAGCAGTGTTTCTGGCACTGCAAGCCTTTTCCACATCTGTACAGAACAAGGTGGTCCAGGTCAGAACAGACAACACCACCACCATGTGGTACATCAACAAGCAAGGAGGCACTCGGTCTACGGCCTTGTGCACAGAAGCAATGAAGTTGTGGTCCCTGGCCTATTCCCTGCAAACCTCTCTGATAGCAGTTCGCCTCCCAGGGAAGGACAATGTCCTAGCAGATGCTCTCAGCAGGATATCCCAGGGTCATCACGAATGGACCCTAGATCCCCTAGTTTTGAAAGTGATTTTCTCGAGATGGGGCACTCCACAGATAGATCTTTTTTGCAGCCCCAGACAATCACCAACTTCCTCTCTCTTGTTGCAGACCCCCAGTCTTGGGCTCAGTCCCCCTGGATGCTCTGATCCTGAATTGGGAAGGGAAATTTCTGTATGCTTTTCCCCCCTTCCCTCTCCTGTTTAGAGTGTTAGTCAAGATAAGGTCACAACCATGCAAAGTGATTCTGATTGCTCCAGACTGGGCCAGACAGCCCTGGTACCCCCTGTTGCTGTCCTTAGCAGTCCGCCTTCCCCTCTCTCTGCCCAGGAATTACAACCTGTTGACATCCTCTCAGGGGAGGATTTGGTACCCGAACCTTCAGTCTCTCAATCTCAAGACATGGCTCTTGAAGAGTTAGTTTGCTGACCTGCATCTTTCCCAAAGGGTTCTGTATATACTTAAGGCTTCTCGGAAAGCCTTCCACCAGAAAGACTTACAATTCCAAATGGAAAAGGTTCACTATTTGGTGTTCTAAGAAGAATATTTCTCCAGATTCTGTTGGGTTGCCTACGGTTCTGGACTATATGGTCCATCTTAATGGCCTAGGCCTTAGGTTAGCTACACTTAAAGTGCATTTGGCAGCAGTTTCTGCTTTCCTGTCAGTAGGCAAGCCTTCTCCTCAACCCATCCTGTGTTTTGTAAATTCTTCAAGGGATTGCTGCACACCAATCCCCCCTTTAGGGATCCTGCTCCTGCTTGGGACCTTAATGTTTGCATTGCTCAGCTTATGCAACCCCCATTTGAGCCTTTGTCCTCTGCAGAGCTTAAGTACTTGAATTGGAAAACTGTGTATTTGGTAGCCATTACTTCTGCCATGCATATCAGTGAATTACTAGCCCTGTCAGTGGAACCTGATTTAATCTCTTTCCATAGAGATAAAGTGGTCCTCAGAACTAACAGGAAGTTTTTGCCTAAAGTGGTTTCAGATTTCCACCTCAGCCAGTCTGTGTTTCTCCCTGTTTTCTTCACTGACCATTCCTCCTTTGGAGAGAGGAGGCTGCACAGCTTGGATGTTAAAAGTTCCCTCAGCTACTACATAGAGCGCACCAAGGGTCACAGGTTTGAGTCCCTCCAGTTGTTCCTCACACATGGAGAGGTTGGTAAGGGCAAACCTGCCACTGAGAGATCTATTGCCAGGTGGATTGTTTCTTGTATACAGTTCTGCTATGAAAAAACTGGGTAGAACTCCACCCTCGGGCCTGAGGGCTCACTCTACTAGAGGTACAGCTGCTGCCAGGGATATTCCTATCTTAGAAATCTGTCAAGCAGCCACCTAGAAAACAGTCCATACATTCACCAAGCATTACTCTCTGGATATCCAGGCTAGGAGTGATGCGCTGTTTGGCACAGCAGTACTTCAGAGCCTGTTTCCAAAGTAGGTTATGTCCCTCCTCCATGGAGGTACTTCTTGGTAGTCTGCATATGTCAGAATACAGCAAGACTTCATGTTGTTTGAAGAAAAAAATTACTCACCTTAGTAATGTTTCTTCTAATGGAACCTTGCTGTATTCTGACCTCCCCCCCGCCTCCCCTCTCAGAACCTAGTTTTTGGGATGTGGGTGGGCAATGGCATGAGCAGTGTTGGCACCCTAGGGGTGTCCCTTTTTCACCCTCCTTTATTTTGGGTGTTGTGTTTTGGGATGTGTTTTGTTTTTTGGGTTTCCTGACTTGAGTCTTTGCTTTGAAACCAAAAAACCCTTTTATATAAATATAGTTGCCAGTTGGCTAGTTTGAGTTTTACAGTTTCCACACAGAACTTCTAGTGAGTATTGCTCGTAAAGATCTGATGGTTGGAGTTTAAACAACAGCAGACAGGGGCTTCAGCCGAGCTCGCGATGAACATTCCATGCTGGCCATGGAAAGTTTAACTCTTTGTTCTCCAGGGCAGTTGAAAGGCAGAACCTAACTGCTTATGTCAGAATACAGCAAGACTCCATTAGAAGAAACAACATTACTAAGGTGAGTAATTTTTTCTTTATAGAGTTAATAACCAATATGCTAGGATAAACCAAAATTCAAGAATACATGGGACAGACATAAGGCAATTCTTGGGGGGGGGGGGGTAGGAAGAAATAGGCTGTTGGTTAACTAGGATCTGCGGCCTATCCTGTAGGTAGGGAAATGGGCAGACTAGATGGGCCAAGCGGTCTTTATCTGCCGTCAAAGTCTATGTTTCTACTTTGAAAAGATTCATATCAGACCCTTTTCGAAGGTTTCCAGTGAGGGGGCCTCCCTAGAGATCTGGGAAGCGAGTTCCACAGGATGGAGCCAGCAACATCAAAAGCCTTCTCACCCAAAGATTTTAACCACACCCTGGGAACCATAAGGAGGGCCTACCTCAGAGGAACGGAGAGGCCGGGAGGTCTGGTGAGGAAACAGAAGGTCCTGCAGGTAGCTAGGGCCCAGTGCATGTAGGGTTTTATAGGTCAGCAAGTCAGCCTTGAAGGAAATCTGCCACTTCACTGGCAGCCAGTGCAGCTCACGCAGGTCCAGGGTTATATGACAGCATCTGGGCTGGCCCGTTAACAGCCTGGCTGCAGCATTCTACACCAGCTGCAGGTGACGTAGGGTCCCTCCATTTAGCCCAATTAAAAGGACATTGCAGTAATCAATTCTGGATGTAACAAAAGCGTGCATCAGTGAGGGCATGTCGCTGGGTGGCATAAAAGGTTTAATCCGGGCAATATTTCTAAGTTGGTAAAAAAAACATTTCAGACAGTGGGTGACACCTGAGCCTCCATTGTCAATTCGCTGTCCAGAATAACACCCAGATTCTTCACCTTTCCTGCAGCAGCTAGATAGGAAGAACCAAGCACTAGTCCGGTCTCCTCCCCCCACCTTCCTCACCGACAACCAGGCTCGATCACTGATACTTCTGTCTTATCTGGATTAAGCGTCAGCCAGTTGGAGGATATCCATTCCTGTATCTTCACCAGACAAGAGTTCAGAACAGAGACTGCACCCTGTGTCCCTTTTGCAAACTACATGCATGGCAGTGAAAACCCACCCTATAATGTCTAATTCTATTCCCTTAGGTGTAGCATGTACAACACAAATAATATGGGTGAGAGGATCAAACCCTGGGGAACTCCACAAGATGGGAGCAGCAGGCGGGAGGAATAATTTCCCATCACCAGCCATCTTTTGTGTCCTACCTGTAAGAAAGGACTCAAACCAGTTGACGACAGTACCAGCGAGTCCACAGAGCTTCCACAGGCGGTCCACCAACTCCCCAAGATTCACGGTGTCAGACACTCAGGAGAGATTGAGGAGGACGAGAATTGACCATTCACCTCTATCTCTCACCCTGAGGAGATTATTCTGCACCCTTATTGCCGTCTTCATGCTGTGCCTGGACCAGAAACTGGACTAGAGTGCCTCATAGAAGTCAAAGGCAGTGAGATGTGCCTCAAGCTGAACGGACACTACTTTCTCAGTAACCTTCCCTAGAAAACTGAGGTTAGAGACAGGGCCATAATTTGCGAGACAATCTGGGTCCAAAGATGGTTTCTTCAGAAGGGGTTTCACCATGCCTTTTTAAGAGCACGGGGAATACCCCCTTCAAGAGGGAGCGTCGGATTATCTCTGCAAACACTGGACCAAGAGACTCCACACATCTCATTAAGAGATGCCGGGCCCGAGTCCAGTTCACAACATGTAGGCCACAGTTTTGAGATTATCTCCTTAACTTCTTCCACCCCCACATAGCTAGACTTGCGCCAGACATGAGGATTGCTTTTATTTACCCCAGATCCAATACTGTGTGCCTAATAAAACCTCGCTGGGGAGGTACCTGCCCTGATGGAGGACACTTTGTCAGCAAAGAACAGAGCTAACTCATTGCATTTAGCAGCAGATAGTGCTCTTACCAGCTGGAGACAGGAAGGATGGATGAACCTGTTTACCATCCAGAAGAGCTGAGCTGATCTATTCTTGGCACTCTGCCTTCTTACGGGAGATTGTCCTTTGATACTTAGTATAATGAGTTTTCAAAGCCAGTCAACACAGCACCAACTTAATTTAGTCAGATGAGAAGGCATGGTGATTTGAAGCTTGGGTCACTGAATGCAGTCAGGAGGAAACAGGATAGAGGGATGTCAACAAGCAGTAATCAGGTTAAAGAGGGTCTCCAGCCAGAATTTCTGGCATCAGTACATTCAGGATTTGGATCTGCATATCCTCAAGCAGCCTGATGCCAAATATCAGATATCTTAAGTTATTTTATAACCCATAATTCACTGCCTGTTCAAAAAAGCCAGTTTCAGAGAAGAGCTACTGATGATGTTATAACCTGAACTCGCAGCCTAGTCCTCCCTGCAAGCTACCTTATATGACTTGTTTCTCCTATGTTACTTAAAACTGCAGTTATAGTAAACATTTGAGAAAGGAAAACAGACAGTAGGTGAGTCGGCGCATACACTTCCATAATGTGTAGGTGCAAGGTACAGTACTTCAGAATGCAACGGGAGGTTGGATTACAAAAGCAAACATGGCTTTAGAATGACAAAGTTGTGCCTAATTTTTAGAATACTGCAGGTATGAGATTTTGAAATGTCACCAGGTTGCAGTTGTGGAATGCGGCAATGACACAATCTCAGAAAGTAGCTGGGACACATAATCATAATGTGGTGGTGTCATATATTTTTAAAATGTTGCAGAGATGCACAGTTTTGAATGCAGGGGATACATAGTTGAGGAAGGTGGTGGGGATTTGTAATTTTATAATGTGTCTTGGATGCATAAATTTGGCATGTAGTGGTGAGCAATTTCAAAATGTGGTTGGGATGCTTGATTTCAGATTGTGGTGGCAACATGCAATTTCACAGTGTGACGTGGACACGGAACCTCAGAATGTGATAGTCACATACAGTTTTAGAATGAAGCAGGGATGTGTAATTTTGGAACGTGACTTCAACGTGCAATATCAGAATGTGGCAGTGAAACTCATTTTCAGAATGTGGTGGGGACGTACAATTTTTTAATGTGGGGATTTACAATTTCAGAATGTGACAATAGGCAATTTTGGAATATGGAAGTTTACACTCAGTTTCAGAATATGGCAGAAAGGTACAATTTTAGAATCTGGTCATGACACAATTTCAGAATGTGGCGAACAGTTTCTGAATGTGGCAGTGATGCACAATGTCAGAATGTGGCGGTGATACACAGTTTGGCAGTGACATAGTTTTGAACTGTGGCAATGAAGCACAATTTCAGAATGTGGCAGTGATGCATAATTTTGGAATGTGGCGGTGACACGCAATTTCAGGGTATGGCGGTGATGCACTGGTTCGGAATGTGGCAGTGATGCACTGGTTCGGAATGTGGCAGTGATGCACTGGTTCAGAATGTGGCAGTGATGCACAGGTTCAGAATGTGACAGTGATGCACAGGTTCAGAATGTGGCGCACAGTTCCAGAATGTGGCGGTGGCGTACAGTTTTGGAATGTGGCAGTGACTCACAGTTTTGGAATGTGGTTGTGGCGCTCAGTTTCGAAATGTGGTAGTGACGCTACATTTCAGAATGTAGCAGTGGCACACAGTTTCGGAATGTGGTGGTGACGCACAATTTCATAATGTGGCAGTAACGTACAATTTGGGAATGTGGCCGTGGCAGACAGTTTGGGAACATGGCAGTGACAATTTTGGAATGTGGCAGTGAAACACAACTCAGAAATGTGGCAGGGATGTGCAGTTTTGGAATTTGGTGGAGATTCGCCATTTCAGAATTTGTCAGGGATGCACAATTTGGGAATGTGGCAGGGATCTGCCATTTTGAAATGTGACAGGGATACATAATTTTAGAATGTGGCTGGGACACATGATGTTGGAACGTGTGGTGGTGATGTGATGCACAATTTTGAAATGGTGTGTACAGTTCTGGAATGTGACAGGGACTAGCAATTTCAGAATAATGTGGCATGTCCTGTCACACTCCGACAGCAAGCATCCCCACTGTATTCCGAAATTGTTAGTCCCCACCAAATTCCTTGGTGTGTGTTCCTGTCACATCCAGAGATTGACTGTCCCATCACATTCTGAAATGGCACAACCTTGCCACATTCCAAGATTACATGTCCCCTCCCAACATTTTAAAATTGTGCCACACCTTGACATTCTATACCTTGGTTCAGCACTGCCTTCTAAAACCATGTCCTGACATGTTCTAAAGTACAGTACAATGCATCTGAACATTCTGGAAATGCAAGCACTGCAGCCAGTCCTGTCAGTTTTTTTAAATGGTTGCTAAAGCTACAGTTTCTTAAATTTTGGAGAAACGGGTCCTGTTAGGTTGCTGACAGGGAGGACTAGACTGTGAGTTCATGTTATGACATCATCAGTGGCTCTTCACTGAAACTGGCTTTACAGCCACTATCTAGGCAGCCATCTTAGTATCTTAAATCGAGTGAGCTGCAAGACCACAGGCAACACAGACTGGGGGCATGTGAAACAAATCAAGATTTCATGGACTGTGTGACCAGGAGACAGCAGTGGACGTGGCCTAATTAGACTTCAGCAAGGTCTTTGACACGGTGCTGCATAGAAGGCTGACCAAACTATAGAAAGACCAAACCTCACTTGCACACCAGAGCTAGGAGCTAGATGCTCCAGTGAAGTAAATAAAAGCAGAAAAGTGGTGTGTCAAAATAGTTTTTTTTTTTTTTTAATGCACAGATCACTGGAAATACAGAGGATATCTCCAAGTAAGAGTGCCCCATGCTTCGCCATGTAAGGCTTCATCAGGGGGTTGGTACTCCCAACTAGATGACAAATTTATATATATGTAACACATTGACGTTACTAACTGACATTAAGATAAAAAAATTAAGTGATTAAACACGTGCCCAATTAAAAATAGTGTGTTATCACTTTAAATGCTTCCAGTAGCCAACATTGGTTAATTCTGTGACTGAAAATTAAATGCTTTGAATTACAATTTACATTGATTCTAGGTTGGCCACAAATAGGACAGCATTTTGCAAAAATAAAACAGGAAATAACTTCACTCATAGTTTTTACATCTTGCACATTTTACAGATGCAAATAATTGCATTTCGGATTTCATTTTCATTCTGAAATAACATTACTCTTAAATCGTTAGAGCAGGTAAGAGTGAAATAATGTAGACAGTGTAGGAGGTGAGAGCAAATCCACATACTTGGGTCAGAAAATAGCCCCAAATAATGTGGTAGCCAGGTTGCCCATGCTCTCCATCATTCTCCAATTGAGAGAACAGAAAATAGAAAAAAGTTTTACAACATATTTTCAAATCATTATTAATATTCTCATGTTATTAACACAAATAAAGAGCTCAAACACTTGTAAATATCTATTCAGCCAAACATTTAGTTATCAGTTTTCAAATAGAGCTCATTTTGGGGGTGTACTCTTCAGAGATCTGGTTTTAAATCCCAGTCATGATTTAAGCCTTCAAACAACATGAAGTCTTGCTATATTATGACAATTGCAGTGTGACCGCAGGTTAGAACTGCTCCGGAGGTGAAATAGTTAACTTTCCATTCAGGCATGGAACTTATTTTATTTTATTTAAACAGCAGTTTGGAAAACCTTTGAGCCATAGGCTCATTTACAAAGGTACCTTGTCACAGTAAGACAAACCAAAATACACAGTATAGCAGTACAACACATAAGTATAACAGTAAATTAAGACATAGATACAAACAAGCTGGTACAGGTAGGATGGATGCAAACAATACCAGAGTTATGTCGTCCTTAGCAGCTTAGTAATAAGCTTTGTCATAAGACTTAGAGCGCGAGCTCGGTTGAAAACTCTTGTCTGTTGTGCTTCAAAGGTAAACTGTCAGATTCTTTACTCCGCCTCACTGAACAGTCGCTCCAGAGATTTCTCCTTCTGCTCGGTTCATTTTGTTGGTTTAAAAGTATTATTTTTCGTTTTTAGCCGAAATTAAACCGCAACCGGTCGGTTCAAGCTCTGTCTGTGGTAATGTAAGTAATAGATAGGTTTTACATTAGTTTTTTCTGTGTGGAACTTGTAATTTGTTATCGGTTCGGTTTGAACCGATCAGGTTGTATTTAAATCTACTAGCCCTTTTTAGAGTGCGGTTCCCGGTTCTTATCGGTTCTTTAAAAAAAAAAAAACGGATTTCATTACGATTTTTTCCACGACCCGTGACACGGTTGGGAACCGATAAGGGTGTCTTGCTTGGTGGATTGCCATAAACGGGCAAGTTGGTTAGGCTGGCATTATGTCTGAGAAACCCAAAAGAAAAACCGGACCCACTGGGTTTCAACACTGTAGTGTTTGTGGGGAAGCTTTTGCTGAGGCTGACCCACACATCACATGTGTCTATTGTCTGGGGTTTGACCACCTCAATTCAGACTGCCAGATTTGTCACAATTTCCCTGCTGCCACCATAGATAATAGAGTAGGTAGGCTCAGGGAAAGGGAGGCCAAAAAGTCCGCTGACCCGGATGGCCAGCCCGGTTCGGTACCAACCGAACCGGAGGGAGTGCCCTCTGACCAGGGCGATACTTCCTCGGGCAAACGAAGAGCCGGTTCCATCTAAAAGGGCTAGAAAGTCAGCTAGTTTAGAGCCAAAAGTTCTCTCCCCAACTGTTGAGGAAATAGCTAAAGCAATTAAAATTGTCCAGTCTCTCTCTCCGGTTCCGACCGAACCGACACCTTCTGGTAAGCATTCGGTTCGGCCGGTTCCACCGGTTCAAGATTATGATTTTGAGGATTTTTATGGACCGGGGGAAGGGGAAGAGGAATATGAGGAGAGTGAATATGGTTTTGAAGATCTGGATGTGCCCATTGATCCGGACATCTCTCCAGATAGACCCCTAGGGTTTCTCCTCCAAGGCTTTCTGAGTCCCCTTCTCATTTCATGTTTTATAAAAAAGTTGCTGAAACTCTCCAGCTCCCTGTTGAGGAAGCTGTTGATGACCAGGAGGAGCCAGACTATGTAGAAATGATGGATATTCCAGAGTCTAGGAGTCTGTCTATTCCTTTGCATAAATCTTTTCGGAAACAGACAAAAGTTTTAAAAACTCCTCACACTATACCTCCTGTGGATAAAAGGATGGACAAGAGGTATACCTTATCAGGCTCCAACACTGATTTCCTCACTCAGCAATGCAGCCACGTGGGGGTAGTGCAGGCTGCAGCCTGTGACAAGGCTAATATTCCCCTAGCTTCACACCCCCCTGAGAAGGACTCCAGGAAGATTGATGCTATGGGAAAGAAACAGTACATGGAAGCATCTTTGGGGCTCAGACAAGCAAATTATATGGCTTATGCTGCTAGGTACCAGAAATCCAGATGGGATACTGTGCTGGCCCTAGCGAAACAAGTCCCTGACCAGCTTGCCAGGGAGCTGGAACAGGTGGCTATGGATGGTATTGAGGCATCCAAGGTGCAATTTCATGCTGCAGTGGACTCTAATGATGTTTCATCAAGAGTCATGGCTACATCAGTGGCACTTCGCAGGATGGCTTGGCTCAGATGTACTACCCTGACTCAGGATACCCAGTCCAAGGCCATGGATTGTCCTGTTGTGAGAAATTCTCTGTTTGGGGAGCAAACAGAGAATTACATGAAGAAAATGGATGAATATAGGACCACCTATAGGAGTGCACAGGCCAAGGAAAGGCAGGCCACTCCTCAAAAGCAGCTTCCTAGAGGCAGGGGCAGGCCTTTTCATAGGCCTTTTTACCAAGCCCAAGCTTCCTCCTCCTCCGCCTATGCTCAGAGGGGGTTCTTTAGAGGAAGAGGCAGACTGGGTACAAGCAGGTCTGCTTCCACCCCTCAGCCCAAAGCCCCTGCCAAACAGGCACCCTGATGGGATTGCCAGGGCCGATTTTCCTCTACCTGTAGGGGACAGGCTGGCTTACTTTGTCCAGGACTGGAAGTCTTTAACATCAGACAAGTGGGTCCTGGAAGTAGTAAGCCAGGGACTGGTTCTCAGTGTCAAAAAATTTCCAAAGCTGAGAACCAGATCTTTTCCACCTGCAACTCCATCAGAGGCTTGCCTTAGAGGCAGAGGTCTCTACCCTCCTGGCTCTCAGAGCTGTGGAAAGGGTTCCTCCCCTACACCAGGGCAAAGGTTGGTACTTCCTTACCCCAAAAAAGACAGGAGAATGGCGGCCCATCCTGGATCTCAGATATTTAAACAAGCACCTTTTAAAGCCAAAGTTCAAAATGGTGACTCTGGGAATTATCCTACCCTCTCTAAGGCCAGGGACTGGCTAGCTTCCCTGGACCTCAAGGATGCCTACTTCCATATTCCCATCAGAGGCTCCCATCGAAAGTGCCTCAGGTTCGAACTGCCCTCAGGCCACTACCAGTTCAGAGCAATGCCCTTCGGCCTCACTTCTGCCCCAAGGGTGTTTACCAAATGTCTGGCAGTAGCAGTTGCCTACCTAAGAAGGCAAAAGATTGCCATCTTTCCTTACCTGGACGATTGGCTCATAGTAGGCCAGTCCCCAGACCAGGTCAGATTACATCTCCAGATAACGCAGCAACTGCTTACCTCTAGGTTTCCTTCAGAATCTCTCAAAGTCAGTTCTGGAGCCTGTCCAGTCTTACCTTTATAGGCGCAGAGCTGAACACACAGGAAGCCAGGGCTTTCCTTCCCTAGACAGGGCAAAGACCCTGGTCTCCCTAGCCTCCTCATTTACCCTGCAGGTCTCCCGGCCAGCAAGGCATTTTCTGCAGCTCCTAGGACACATGGCTGCTTCCACAGCGGTTGTGCAGGGAGCAAGATTTCAGATGAGGGACATCCAGTTCCATTTGAGAGCCTTTTGGTCTCAAAGAAAGGATCCTCTTACCAAGTTGATCCCAGTAACTCGAACCTTGATCCAAGCCCTACAGTGGTGGCAGGATCAGACCAACCTGAGACAAGGGGTTCCTTTTGTCACTCAGTCTCATTCTCTGATTCTTACTACAGATGCGTCCCTCTTGGGCTGGGGAGCTCACATGGGTGACCTCACCACCCAGGGTCTGTGGTCTGCCCAGGAATCCCTGCTCCACATCAACCTGTTGGAGCTCAGAGCAGTTTTTCTAACACTTCAAGTTTTTTTCCAAATCTGTTCAGAACAAGAGTATTCAGGTCAGAACAGACAACACCACTACAATGTGGTACATCAGCAGCAAGGGGGCACTCGGTCTACGGCCTTGTGCACCGAAGCGATGAGATTATGGTCTCTGGCTTACTCCCTGAACACCTCTCTTATGGCAGTTCACCTCCCAGGCAAGGACAATGTCCTGGCAGATGCTCTCAGCAGGATTTCCCAGGGCCACCACGAATGGTCACTGGATCCCCTGGTCTTGGGAGTAGTATTTGCCAGATGGGGCACCCCGCAGATAGATCTTTTTGCAGCCCCAGACAATCACCAACTTCCTCTTTTTTGCTGCAGGCCCCCAGTGTTGGGCTCTCTCCCACTGTATGCCTTAGCTCTCAATTGGGAGGGGAAGTTTCTCTATGCCTTCCCCCCCTTTCCTCTCCTGTTCAAAGTGCTAGTCAAAATCAGATCCCAATCCTGCAAGGTCATTCTGATAGCTCCGGATTGGGCCAGACAGCCCTGATATCCACTCCTGCTGTCCTTAGCAGTCCATCCTCCCCTGTGCCTTCCCAAGAATCACAGTCTGTTAACCTGTGCCCAGGGAAGGGTCTGGTACCCGAATCTCAAATCTCTCGATCTCAAGGCTTGGTTCTTGAAGAGTTAGAGTTTGCTGATTTATACCTTTCCCAAGGTGTAATGGATATATTGAAGGCCTCAAGGAAGCCTTCCACCAGGGCTACTTACAATTCCAAATGGAAAAGGTTTTCCATATGGTGCTCGAAAAGCATATTTCCCAGTCTCTGCTGATCTACCCACAGTCCTGGATTATATGGTCCACCTGAATTCTTTGGGGCTGAGACCAGCTACCCTCAAGGTGCATGGCAGCTGTCTGCTTTTATTTCAGCAGGTAAATCCTCTTCTCTTTCCAGCTCATCCCATATTTTCCAAGTTTTTAAGGGTGTTAAGCACCAACCCTCCATTCAGAGATCCTGCCCTGCCTGGGATCTTAATGTTTGCATTGCTCAGCTTATGCAACCCCTTTCGAGCCCTTGTCTTCAGCTGAGCTCAAGTACTTGACTTGGAAAACTGTGTTTCTAGAAGCCATCACCTCTGCCAGACGATAAGTGAATTACAAGCGTTGTCAGTGGAGCAGGAGTTTATCTCTTTCCACAGAGATAAGGTGGTCCTTCGGACTAACAGAAAGTTCCTGCCTAAGGTGGTTTCAGATTTCCACCTTAATCAATCTATTTGTCTTCCAGTGTACTTCACTGACCAGTCCTCCTCTGGGGAGAGGAGGCTGCACAGCCTAGATGTGAAGAGAGCCCTTAGTTACTACTTAGAGCATACCAAGGGTCATGGGTTTGACTCCCTCCAACTGTTCCTTACCTATGGCGAAGTTGGGAAAAGGAAGCCAGCCACTAAAAGATCCATTGCCAGGTGGATTGTCTCTTGTATCCAATTCTGCTACGAGAAGTTGGGTAAAGTTCCTCCCTCAGGCCTGAGGGCTCACTCTACCAGAGGTACAGCTGCTTCTCTGGCTGCTGCCAGACGTTCCTATTCTAGAAATTTGTCAAGCAGCTACCTGGAAAACAGTTCACACTTTTACCAAGCATTACTCCTTGGACATCCAGGCTAGGAGTGATGCTCGGTTTGGCACAGCCGTGCTTCAGAGCCTATTTCCTAAGTAGGTTCTGTCCCTCCTCCATGGGGGTACTGCTGTGTAGTCTGCAATTGTCATAATATAGCAAGACTTCATGTTATTTGAAGAAAAAATTTCTCACCTTAGTAATGTTTCTTCTAATGGAGTCTTGCTATATTATGACCTCCCTGCCTGCCCCTCTCAGAACCTCTGTTTTGGGATGTGGGTGGGCAGTACAGGGTTGGCACTTTTTTGATGCCCACCTTGTTGTTTTCACCTACCTTTTTGGGTGACTTGGTGTTGTGTTTTTGCATTTTTTGGGTCTCCTAACTTGAGTCTTTATTTTAGACCAAAAAATGAGTGTTTATGTTAGTAGCCAGTTGGCTAGTGTAGGTTTACAGCTTCCACACAGAACCTTAGTGAGTTTTAGCTCGTAAAGATGTGACAGTTTACCTTTGAAGCACAACAGACAGAGTTTTCAACCGAGCTCGTGCTCTAAGTTCCATGCCTGCATGGAAAGTTAACTATTTCACCTCCGGAGCAGTTCTAACCTGCGGTCATACTGCAATTGTCATAATATAGCAAGACTCCATTAGAAGAAACAACATTACTAAGGTGAGTAATTTTTTCTTCTGGTGCAAGTCCTGGAAAACATAAACTGAACTTACAAACTTAAATGGGCAGACTGGGTGGGCCATAGGCCCTTATCTGCCGACACTGTCTATGTATCTATGTAAGTCCATTCAAAGTATAAATCCAGAAGCTTTCACGCTAGGAAAGTCTGTTTAGACGATCACCCTCCTCTTCTCTCTTTTTTCACCTGTTCCAGCCCCATGAATTTGAGTGATTTAGGATCACTATTATGTCATTCCAAAAAATGCATGGCTACTAGACTATTAATGTTACAGTTCCTAATGTCCCTGACATGTTCCTGAATTCTGGTCTTTAGATTCTGTGTTGTTCTCCCTACGTAAAGTTTGTTGCACCCACTCCACAGTACATAAACAAATAATACAGTAATGCACAAAATGAATTGTCGGATACGAACATCTCTGTGCTTAGTGTGGGCAACAGAACTTTTGCCCTGATGGCAGTATGTACAAATGTTACAGTTCTCACACTTGTACACCCCTGAGGGCCTGACAGGTAACCAGGTGGTACTCCTGGGAATGTTTTTCCAAAATTGACTATGAACTAGAACATTTTTTTTGGTTCTTACCTCTTGTGAATGTCACCCTAGGCCTATTACCAATATATTTTGATAGTGTTTTATCACTTTTAAGAATGGGCCAATATTTAACAACCACATTCACAATTTTACCAGCCAAGTTGATTAAATTCAGTGATAAAGTTAATCTTCGAATCAGTCTCTTCTTGTAATATCCTAGGTTTAAACAAGTCGTCCCTATTCAGATTTCTAGCTTTAAGTGCCTGGTCCAGAAGTAATGGATCATAGCCTCTGTCCATAAAACAATATTTTAGTTCTGCTGCTTATAGATCAGAAGTTTCAGTTTCACTGCAGTTGCGTTTTAGGTGCAGAAATTGTGAATATGGTATCAAATCCTTGAGTCTCCTGGGGGTGTGAGCTTGTTGTAAAGAGTAACTTATTTGTTGCAGTCTGCTTGCTAAATCCTCTCGTGGTAATTTTATTGTTTTCTCCACTTGATAGTACTATGTCAAGAAACTTGATCTCTTCAGGGTGGCAGTGATAGGTAAAATGTAAGTTCCTATCATTTTGGTTAAGCCACTGGACAAATCGTTCAGCCTCAGCTTCAGTACCATTCCAAATATATAACACGTCCTCAATAAAACATGACCATTTGATGACGTGATGTATGTAAGGGTTGCATTCTGTGTTGAAAGTACCTCTTCCTCCCAGTATCCCAAGAACAGGTTGGCATAAGAGGGGGCCATTGCTGCCCCCATTGCCGTACCATATTTTTGCAAAAAGTATTCTCTGTTAAATTCAAAGTAATTGTGATGTAACACGAAATGCAACCCCTCAGATATCAGCTGAGCGGCATTAAATCTTTCAGAGGGTCCTGTGAAATAAAATATTCACAAGCTTGTAAACCATCTTGATGTCTGATTGAGGTATATAAGGACCCGACAACAATAGAGAGCCAATGCATTCCTTCCTGCCACTGCTAATCTTTTAAATTCATCTAGAATGTGCATTGTGTCCCTGGTATAGGACTGCATGCACATAATACTCCTTTTTAAAAAGAAATCAAGAAATGTGCATAAATTATTTGTTGAAGAATCCATCCCAGAAATGATGGGTCTGTCAGGGGAGTAATTTAAATTGTTGTGTATTTTGGACAGTGTATACAGTGTAGAAGTGATGGGATGCTGTGGGAACAAAAATTGTAACTCCGTTTCAGTTATTTCATTTCTGGCTCCAGCAGACGCAAGAATAAGCAGAAGTTCAGACTTAAATCTAGGGCGAGGATCACTTTTTAACTGTATATAGTTCTCATCATTACTCAAAAGTTCCATAACTTTTCCATAGTAAAAGTCCCTATCCATAATAACCACATTCCTCCCTTTATCTGCTGGTTTAATCTCAATGTTATGGTTATTCTGTAGGTCACTTAAGGCTGACTTTTCAGCTTGAGATAGATTATGCCCGAACTGTATATCACTCTGCTTAATTTCTAACACATCATTCAGTACTAAACGCTAATAAATATTAATGCTAGAGTTCAAACCTGTAGGACAAAATTGAGATTTCGGTTTGAAAAGTTATTTTCCAGAATCTCTTTAAGATTTGTTGTATTGACATCATACAACTTCAGATTAAGGAATCCTGCAGATTCAGTCTGCTGTTCATGATATAATTCTTGAAGAATGTTTATATTCTGTAAATCAAGTTCATCCAGACCATCGTTGTCCAATTCTAAATCCAGATTTGTTAAGGTTTCAGTATCTGATTGAAATAATCTGGTCTCTGTGTCCTGCTGCATATTACTATTATCCATCACTTCTGTTTCTGTAAACCCCATTGTAGTTACTGGTGGTGGGATTCTAGCAAAGTGATCCTTGAGCTCTATTTTTCTGAAAGTTTTTCTAAGTCAACAACGATCTCAAATTCCTTTGGTTTGGGGCAGGGGACAAAAAATGAACCCCTTGACAATACTTTGATTTGTATGCCTGATAATGCAGTTTGGGAGAGGTTTATTATTTGCTGCTCCTCGTGTTGTATTTGGGTGCGGGAGCACACACCCCCCTTCCTTCTGTTTTTTGAACACTTTTTTTCAAGAGTTTTGGGGTTGGTTGGTTGGGGAGAAACTGAAGGTTCAGTCTGAGAGCCAGCAGTTTCTTTATTTAAACATTTTTCTTGAGTGTCACAGTTGTTGCTTCTTTCCCTGAAGCTCTACCTGCTGAGCCACCTCGTGACCTATACCTGGTTCGCGATCTTCCCCTCGAGTATGACCTGTTTTGTTCAGATCTCAACCAGAAGTCACTGCGCTCTTAAGCGCTGCCTACTCCCATTCACTTCTTTGCTCAAACTGTTCCAACCTCCCCAGATGAGATTAAAGTTATTCTAAGTCCCCTCGGAGCAATGTTTTTAGCAACATACTCTTCTAGGCTACTTATATTGTCGGTAAGGTTGATTTCTGTAAACATTTGTCTTTCTAGCTTAGTAAACAGTGATTTCAGATCACCCTCATCCGTGTTTGCAGCTTGCTTTAAGGATTTAAGAGTAAGGTTATTTCAGAATGAAAATGAGATTTGAAATGCAATTATTTACATATGTAAAATGTGCAAGATGTAAAAACTATGAGTGAAGTTATTTCCTGTTTTATTTTTGCAAAATGCTGTCCTATTTGTGGCCAACTTAGAATCAATTTAAATTGCAAGTCAAAGCATTCGATTTTCAGTCTTAGAATTAACCAATGTTGGTTACCGAAAGCATTTAAAGTGATAACACACTATTTTTAATTGGTCACATGTGTTTTCTTTAATCACTTAATTTTTGAATCTTAATGTCAATTAGTGACTTTGGTGTGTTACATATATATGTTTGTCATCTAGTTGGAGTACCTGCCCCCTGACGAAGCCTTATTTGGTGAAGCGCCAGAGCACTCCTACTTGGAGATATCCTCTATAATTCCAGTGATTTGTGTATTAAAAAACATTTGATTATTTGGACACAGCAATTTTCTGCTTTTATTTACTTCACTGGAGCATCTAGCTCCTAGCTCTAGTGTGCGAGTGAGGTTTGGTCTTTTTGTCAGTTTTGGGGCTGCCGCCCCTGCACTCGCACCCTGCCCTGGTCCTGAGTGCAGCACCATTGTTCCTATCAGACCAAACTATAGGACTGGGATCTGTAGTGGTAAATTGAGTTACACACTGGTTAAAGATTATGAGACGGAGGTTGGTGGTTAACGGCATTCATTCTAAAGAGAGGAGTGTGACAAGTGGAGTATCACATGGCTTGGTACTGGGACCAGTCCTTTTTAGTATCTTTATAGGGGACACTGCAGAATAGCTGGAAGGAACGGTATGCCTTTTTGCAGATAACCAAAATATGCAGTATGGTGGACACTCAGGAAGAGGTGGAGAAATGTCATGTGAGGTTCAGTGCCAAAAAGTGCAACGTAATGCACCTAGGGCATAGAAACCCCAGCACAGATTATAAGATTACAGAGTATAAGACTGGTGGGAGAGTACTGTTGTTTAACTAGGCAGGAAAGGGACATTGGGATTATCGTATCTAAGGACCTCAGGGTGGCAGGGCAGTGTGACAAGGCAGTGGGTAAGACTTGTGGAATGCTGGGATACATAGAGAGGAGTATCTCCAGCAGGAGGGAGGGAGGTGGTGTTGCCAATAAATTGTTCACTCATGTGGCCACACCTGCAGTACAGTATGCAGCTGTGGAGACCGCACCTCAGAAAGGACATAGAGGCAGCCCCGAGGAGGACAACTAAAATGGTGCATGATTTGCACGAGAAGCCCTATGAAGAGAGATTGCAGGATCTCAACATGTACACTGTGGAAGAAAGGAGAAAGAGGGGATATGATAGAGACCTGTAGGTACCACAAAGGGATGAATAGGGTACAGATGGGGAGTCTCTTTCAAATGAAAACAAGTGCCAGAACCATGGGGAATGCAGTAAAGTTGAGGGAGGGGGAGCGAATTCAAGAGTGATATGAGGAAATCTTTCTTAGTGAAAAGGTAGTGGATGCCTGGAATAGATTGCCAGCAGAAGTGGTGGAGGCTAGAACAGTTGGGGAGAGGTTAACCAAGCATTGGATAGACATGGGATGTATTGGATAGGATTTAGTGAGGTGGTTTTGGTCAACAGAGATCATTTAGTGTCTGCAGAGATGGAATAGGTAGTGAACATCTGGGCAGACTAAGTAAGCTAAGCTGTCCTTTTTTGCCATCGAATTCTGCGTTTCTGTGTAAAGGTCGTTGAATATTTTCCTGATGGCGAGAATCCTTCGATAAAATAAATGTCATTTTAAACCCCTTACAGAACTGCTGGTCCTGAATCTATATACGTTCAAACATACTTCACACTCAAAGAGTTAAGGCATCTCAGAAAGATCTTAAAACTTTCTGCACTGTAATGAACTAGCAGTATGGCCTAGTGGTTAAAGTAACAAGCTGTGAATGAGCTTAGTTCATCCAGCAGACTGGGGTTGATCACCGTAACCTCCACTTGCATACTTTATTGAAGAGTTTAACCAGGAAGGCATGCTGAGCAGACTACTGCTCAATTCCAGATGTGCCCTGGGGGTAGGGGGATAGGGAGAGCATACAGACACACACAGTAAGATCAGTTACTTGGTATACTTACAAAATAACATAAGCAAGGTAGATTGCAATTTTCTACAAGCTGATACATAGCCATAGCTTCAGGGAGGTTGTACATACAAAGTAAACATATTCACAGTAGAGTGCATTTACGATAAGTGGAATACAAAACCGTATGTCAGGAGATTAGCTTCCAGGAGGTTCCAGCGACAGGTAAGTGGAAACCGTGATAATTGGGATGGAGAGTACTAGGGGTATTACGCTGATGCAGGAGTTAGAGGTCACCTGGTTAGTAGTAAGACTCTAAGCAAGTCACTTGACCACCCCAGTGCTGTTCTACCTAGTGGGCCTTCCCTGGTTACCAAAGAATTAATAAACAAAAAAAGAAAAGTTGACTAAATTAAGCTGTCATTTTGTTTTCGGTTAATGATACAGAATGTGGCATACTTAATTGATTCAGTACCTTCTAAGGGAATGTTATGTGCCTGGCACTTATTCTGCTGATAGAATAACTTAAAGGGGAACAGTCAGCACAAATGACCCCACACTCAAGTGTGGAGCTAGTCCCAGTGTGCACTTTGTCGGGGGGAAAAACATTTTGTTTTCTAGGGACGTGGATATAGTTCATTATACACACATTGTCAGTTCCATTGGAAGTGCAGATTCATCAGAACATCTTCAAGCTAAGCTCCTCCCACCACTCAGGTGACGTATCCTCCTGCTCTGTCCTATGATGTCAGATCTTCCTTTCCACTGGGATAGTTTTGGTTACCTCCTTCGCAGCTCTGTGCATTGTAAGGTGCCAAGTGCGCCATAGGTGATTTCTGTGTTTTTCTTTGATGTTTTCAGATTTGTTCGTTTAGGTCCAGCTTCATCGACGGAAAATGGAACATGAGGAAGCAAAGCCTGCTTCTGGCTTCAAATTCTGTATCACGTGCCGCCAGAAAATGTCACGGATGGATCCACACATATCTTGACTGTAATGCTTGGGGGTGGCACACGATGTTGTGGACTGCAGCCTGTGCCTTATGATGCACTCTTACTCTCTGGAGGATCGCACTGCCTGTCTTCTTCATGGCCTGCTGATCGGGACATGCAACTTCGGTCAAGAGGCTGCAGGAAGGCCTCGACTGCTGCAGGGTCTTCCACCCATCTTGCAGTCATGGAAGTGGCAGCAGGTATGGCTATGGTGGACACATCTTCAGCCTTGGCATTGTACCTGGTTGGGCCAGCATCATATTGTCCTTCACCAGTGAATTCCAGGAAATATGTTGCGCCTTTGGGGAGAGCCCTGTCCACCATGGTAAGAAACACAAGCGCAAACACTCGACTTTGTTCAAGCCTTCTATGATCAAGGGACAGGTTGCAAGCTCCATTGGGCTTGCTGACCATAATACTGGCCAGTCAGGCAGTCGAGATTTTTCTCAACTCCCGTCAACCAGTTGAAGAAGATGGATGAGGAGTCCATCTCCAAGACCCTGGTCTTCCTGGTTCTCACTCGTGAGGACTTGGACCGGTCGGTATCCCCAACCTGCTCCACTTGGGAGTAGCCTCCGTTGGCAGTCATTCCACTGAAGTCAGTGCATATGGTATATAATGCACCACTGATAGTTTCTTCTTGGTTTCGGTCCTCGTGTTGACAGGCAAGATCGAGCTCTAGGTCGAGGCATCGCTCACGTTCTTGCTCAGCATTCCTAGACATCCTCTGATGAGGAGAGGCTCTGCTGCCGGATGTGGCAGCGCTATGAGGAACTGACAGCAGTAGAGCATCATGGGATTGTGTAGGACTCTACCCCTGACACCTGTGGTTGACATATGCTGGTCATTCCCACACCGATCCATCCTTGACAGATATCACCAGCACTTGTCTCCCCATCCTTGTGGGTGGAGCCACCTCCACTACAGCCCTTGGTGGGAGCTTCAACAAAGGACCCCTGTGCTGCAGCTGGCTGTTGGTAGGAATCACCCAGTCAACTTTCGGGTGGTCCATGGTGGCAAATGGTCGAGGGTCATTTTTGAGGAGTCCTTGGATGACTGGAATGGTCCATCCATGCAGTCGTGGAGGACGCATACCTTTGACCTGATGACTGTTGAGGAACTGACTATCGACCATGGGATGGTGTAACTTGGGGCTCTACTGTGACTCATTTGAGTCCATGTCTGTCCATCTGGAATCTGTTCAGAAGGTGGTCAGGTGCTTTTTCAAAGGTCTGGACCACCTGTCCCCTTCGGCGTGTGAACCACCACCATGAGACCTACTGCTTGTGCTGTCTGTGCTCATGAGCAAGTCATTTGAGCCTATGCACAGGTGTGAGAGGTCACATCTGTCATGGAAAACACCTTCTTGGTGTCCATGACATCAGCCAAAAGGATCAGTGAGCTCCAGGCACTCTTGGTGAAGTCGCTATTTCCAGTGTTCCACAGGGACAAAGTTCTTCACCTCCAAACAAAGTTCCTTCTAAGGTAGTATCAGCATTCCATCTTAACCAGATGACGAATCTTCCAGTATGTTTTACAAACTCATTTTTGGAGGCTGACTGCAGGCTCCGACTCTGGACCTACGGAGGGCACTCAATTATTATAAGAAGCTCACGGCTGGAGTTCGGGGTGAGGCTCTCCAGCTATTTGTAACATACGCTGAAGTCGCACCTGGCAGATGGGCAGTACAACCAACGATTGGTAGGAGGATTACATCCTGCATCGATTTCTGCTGCTGGTTGGTAGGTAGCCTCCTGTAGGGCTTAGGGCTCATTCCATCAGACATATCACTGGCTTGGTGGCTGCTTCCAGGGACATTCCTATCCAGGAGATTTGCATGGCTGCCACCTTGAAGTCAGCACATACCTTCTTCTCTGCAATATCGACCTAGTGTCTTGGTACGTTGCATTTGGTACCTTGGTTATCCAGTCTCTGCTTGCCAAATAGGACTGCGTACTGTGCTCCCTCCTCCCTGAGAACTGCTGGAAGTCTGCAAATGTGTGGATAGTGAACTATATCCATGCCCCTAGAAAAATAGGTTACCCGCTTGTAACCGTAGTTCCAGGAGTGGTATATGGTTTACATCCACACCACCTGGCAAGACGGATCCCTGCTTCCAGCATGCAAGATCTGACATGATGGGGTAGAGCCGGAGGATATACTGCCCGGGTGGTGGGGGAACTTAGCTTGAATACGTTCCAAAGAATCAACACTTCCAATGGAACTGCCAGTGTGTGACTATAAACTATATACCACCCTAGAACTATGTTTACAGGTGAGTTATCTTTTGTTACTTACCTTTACTGTAGTGTAGTACGTTATATCAGATTCATTTTGCTTAGTTATAGGCTGACATCTTCTTTTACTTCAAATCCCTGTATCCCCTGCAGCTGACATAAAAGCAGAAGGCAGCAGTGGGAGATTCCATAGTCTACTATGCGTGTTAAAGGTTTTATAATCTCCGATCATGTTTTCAATGACTGCTTTTCTCCAGTCCTCTGACTTGTACCATGGAGGACAGTGGGATCAGCAAACAAAAGATCAGAGCTAATATAAACTCTACCATGCATTGCATGCTGTTTAATCTTCTTGCCGCTGCCTACTGCTATAATGTCATTTTATGGGTATTCTGGGATTTGTAGTAACAGACTATGTCCGCCTACAACTAAGAAAAATTAGTCTGATATAATCTACTATACTACAGTAAACAGGAAGTAAAACAAAATGTTTTTGCACACAAAGTGCACATTACGATCAGCCCCACAGTGGAGTGTGGTGACTGTGCCTCTGTAAAAGAAACCATGGGCCTGATTTTCAAATGGCAATGCAGGGCTTGTATCAAGCCCTGTTTCAGACATGTTTTTTGGTGTAACTGCACCAAATACCTTTGCCTCAGCTGCACCAGATTTTTGTACATCTGGCGCTGTTGCAACACTTAACCTGATTTATGGCCACGTACATCAGATATTTGGCACAAGCCCTGTAAAAAGGGTACCTAAGATTGCCACACACTAGACCAGAAGTAGTTGGTCTAACTCGCGGCAGTTGGTGCACGGGATAGAAAATCCCAGTCACCAGCCAGGAGAACACCATCAGCCCTATGCGCCGATATGTTTGGCGCACCTGGGGCTTGTGGCATTCTTGGCCCTTTGAAAATTGGGCCTCGTGTCTGTTATTGCCACCATGTGCTGCTATATCAGTGAAAGATCTGCTTGGATTTTCTAGTTTTAAAGCAGAGTGCAAGATAACGGTGAACATTTTGACCTATGCTTTTTTAAATTCTGCTTTAGATTGCTTATCTCCTGACTTGTATGATACTCTTCTTTCCCCATTTTGAATCTGCATTTACATTTTTTCACATTTAATAAAATGAGTGCTCCTTTTAATATGGTTTGGGCCAAGCTTTTATCAGTATTCTCAGGTGTTTTTGTACACCGGTCATCCCATAAGTTCAGGGAGCAGTGTCTGCTGCATGCTGTTTCATCATAGAAGAAAAAGTGATGTTGAACCATGAATGTTCAGAAACGGCAGAGAATAGTGATGAAAACCTGATTCGAGCCATATTAAAGGGAGTGCTCCTTTTTTGAATTAAAATGTTAAAAAAAAAAAAAAAAAAAAAAATGGTAAAGCAGAATAAAAATGGGGAAAAAAAGACTATCATACAAGTCAGGAGATAAGGGGCAATCTAAAACCGAATAAAAAAGTACAGGTAAAAATTTTCACTGCTGCTTTAAAGTTCACATAAATTAATAAGTCAGATACCACTGGTTTAGTTCAAGATTTATTTTGCTTCTCTTTTATTTAAATTTCAGAAGCACACCTGGTCATTTCCTTCAGCTGTAGGTGGGATGCATAAAATTCAACCCATTAAAAATAAGAGGTTAGTCGGACTCCATCCCTTTCAACATAGTAGTCTGCACCAGTTCACTGATAGTTTATAACAACAAGGAACCATATACTAGAGGGTTGTGGAATTGGGAGGGGGTCGGGTGTAACTGGAGATGTTGCAGAGGGTTGTGGAATTGGGAGGGAGTCGGGTATAATTGGAGATGTTGCAGTGCACAGCAGACCACAATACCTCTTCGTGGACCTGTAATACAGCAGTGTTTTTTTTGTTTTTAACAATGTTGTGTGGTAGCAGGGAGGAAGAATTGGCAAGTGGGCTTACAATATTACCATTTTCATTTGTTTCTTTTCTGTTCCCCTCAGACCAATGCCACAGAAGAGATTGAAGAGGAGGTAAAGGACAACGTAGCAAGCAAGATTATGGCAGACTTTTGGAATAGAAGAATATTGCACATTAGAGTCACTTTCCCTCTGAGTCCTAGTTAACTTAATATTTATACTTCAGTGTAAACATTCTGTGAATGAAGTAGATGTTTGCACGGAATCCTGTTTCCACATTAACTTCATGGAATGGTACAATGGAAGAATGAGCAAGGACTCTTCTGGCAACTCAGTGGAACTTTTTGATGGTTGTAAGCTTGCTGCTTTAAACTGCTTTTATTTCTAGAGTGATTAGTTTTATACAAAACAAAATCAGAGCCTAGAATTATAAAATATATGATAATCTGTCTTGAACATTCCAAGAAATGCACATCACACAGCTGCACAAAAGTAAGACCTTCAAAGTAATCCTCAATAACCAGCAGTTTGGAAACGGAGTCCATGTCGGCTGCAGTGGTCAGATTCCCATTCACCACACTTCTTGCCTAATAACTACTGATGTGTACTATACAGCATTTTAAGACAACTCTTCCATACTGTTTTGTGCAGTCTAGATGTCAAACCATGGATGCATTTATTGTTCAAGTCTCGTGTTTGTTTAAGGCTGCTAGTAGAACACAAAATGTCAGCAGTGAAACGTCAAGAAATACTAGAAACTCTGTTGTATTATTACTGTTGACTCCTTGAGGAGTCGTCTTATGACTACCACCACTGCTAGTAAGGAGTCAGGCCTGTAACAGAAATGAACATTTGAAAGCAGTAATAACATGTTTTGTTCACTACGATTACTCATTTTAAGGAACCCACGATTGCTTGTTCAGTTCTTTGGTTTAAATCAATGCTTTAAACCTTCAACCCTTGACATAATCCATTTAAAAGAGCAACAAATTGTTATGCTTTCATTCGCCTGTTCTCTGTGGATGTGGAGACAGTCAGTGGGGGGATGCTGCAGATTTGTTTTCATTAATGCACCAAAGTTTGTTAAAAAACAAAAAAATGTGTGGGAGGAAATGTAATGACATGAATCTTCTTGCTTGTTATGCAAGAAGTTTTTTCCAACCTATAGAAAAACTAGATACTTGTGTAACATGGTAGACTTACATAGAGGCAAAAGGATGTTGCATATAGGTTATAGTAAATTGCTTGTAAATATTTCCGCAGATTTGTAATATATTTATATACCATAAAATGTATTGTAGATTAATTTTTTTACTTTTAGAAGCATGGAAGTTTAAATGTATATAAGATTGTAGGAATAATGTTGAAGGATATATAATTCACTAGAGCTGCCAGAAGAACTGTTAAAGAAGAGAAGCACCTTTCTTAATAAAATGTTGTTTGTGGAGACTGTGGGACTTTCTACTACTACTGCTAATAATAACCTTATAGGTGGGAGTTAGAGGTAGAAGAGGAACGTCTTCCCAGATGGCTTGGTTTGCATTTAAGTGTATCCAAAAGGAAAAGAGATGGCTGAACACACATTCTGCTTTTTGAAAAACAGTTCCTTAGTCATTAGTCGGACTGCCCTCAGAGAATACAGCAAGTTAGCACAAGGTCTTGGTATCTTTAACAACTTCCAGCTAAACTGAAGCAGTTTATATGGATTACTCATTCAAACTAAGCAAGACAGAGAATAAACTTTCTCTACTTGTAGCAGTAAAAGAGAACTGTCAAGGCAAGTGTGCTTTTAATTTCTACAATTCCCTCAAGTTAAGTGGATATCTTGGACATAGTATGAATTTACTTTATGTGGAACAGTCACTGGTAAAACAAAAACAAAATGTGACACCAGCTATTAAGATATTGTAACAAAAATATAGCCTAAAAGCTACTTAGTGCACCACGCCAAACTAGTGCATTCTGTAAAGTGTTCTTATGTTGATAAAATGCTGTTTATTTCATGTGATTTGTAATAATGATGTGACTTTTTTATTAAAAAAAAAAAATAGTGTATTCTGAACTGAGCACTTCCACTGCTTTGTTCTCTTCAAACCTACACTGACTTCTTCTTTTCTGCCAGATGGTTGTCCCCCCCCCCTCCCAAACACCCTCACCCAAAGCTGTTTTTGTTGTTGCTGGTTTCTTTGTAGTTTCTAACATTTGACATGCATTACAATTATTAAAACATTCTGGAACATGTTTGAATAAATAAGACAAATGGAACCTAATTACAGAGGCTGTACATTCAACCCACAAGTGTTGTAGAAGCCAGAGGAGCAACCAGAACTAATATGACATGTCAGTGGGTACTAGTTTATTAAAGCCACGTGTCCAGTAATCAAGGAAAATATTTGAAAGGCCAGAATAAATTAATGTTTTATTGGGCATTTTCCTGTAGAGGTGAGCAGTTTTCCCCCGTTCTATATGCTTCAGTTTATTAGTTATAATAACAAAAGCAAGATGTGTTTTGTCCAAGGGGAACAGTGGTACCAGAAACTCCATTTCTGCGTCACTCTGTGTGCTAAATGGGAACTCTAGGGATGTGGACATGGTTCACTTATCCACACTCATAGCAGTCTCAGTGTATCCCTCTGCTCTGCTCTGTTCCATGACGTCAGATCTTCCTTTCTGCTGGAATAGTCGGGTCTCCTCCTTCGCAGCTCTGTGTGTTGTAGGCCCAAATTATTTCCAGTGCACTATTTGGCTTTTTCTTCTGTCTTCAGCAAAGTATATCCCCAGTTTTGTCTCCATCTCCAGTCTCAGCATCATGGATCACAGCGGTTCCAAGCCAGATCTTCAAGGGCATCTCTTGCAGCAGGTCATACTCTTGGGTATCCGCCAGAGGGTCCTATTGTTGATGGGAGATTTCACCAACAGTGTTGACTGGGGCCCGCCCACAATGACATCACCCTGTTTGTGTCTATAAATACATGGGCAGTCCCTAGCGGCCTCCGTTCTTTTCCTGCCGTCTTCCAGCTTGCTGCGTGTGTAGCTCTCGCCGCAAGTGTATCGACACGATTTAGTCGACATGGAAATCAACACCCTAACTTCGGTTTCTTGTTTTCCCGTGTTACCGTATCTCTTTTTCGGATTCACTATTCTCAAAGTGCCGCTGTGTCTGGAAAACCTACAGATATAATCATACCGTCTGTGTCCACTGTCTGGGGGCTGCTCACAATGTAAGATCGTGTGCCCACTGCCAAGAATTCAACCAGGCAACTCGTCAGCGACGATGAAGCATTCCTCATGGAGCAGAAGGTAGTTCTTCTTGAGAAGGAGGTCCACTCCCGCTCCACTTCTCATCCGCCATCAACATCCTCATAGACCTCCCAGACATTGCACTCCAAACACTCGTTGAAATACAAGCATCAGGAGAAGCCATCAACAAGCACTGGTAAGGAAACCCGCCCATCAACCGCTGCCGGCTCTAGTCACCTGTCGACGAACCGGGGCTCTCCTACACCTAGTGAAAAAAACTCAAATGGTTGTTGTAGCAGCTTTGGACCAAGGTTATGAGGCCTTCCATGTTAAGGAGCAGACTGCTTCTTTGACAGTGGCCTTACCTGTGCTGTCATTGTCGAACCTAATGCAGGCCCTTTCAGTTTTGACCATGACATCTCCTCCGCCGTTGATAGCCCAGCCCGCCTGCATGGACCTGGGCTCCTGATTGACGCCTGCATTTGAACATTCTCGGACTTTGCTGTTTCAGGCCCCAACAACGAAATCCTCCAACATGGACCCCAGGTTTTGCCTGATGGTGTTTCCAGATTTGCCTCCACCATCTAAGCCCATTACATACAGGGGCTCAGTGGTTCCTTTACAGGATTTCCCTTCCCCGGGTTCAGGCTCTTGCCCTTACCCCCAGCCTTGCCCGAAACCCTCGATCTTGCCCCCCTTTACTAAAGGTTCCAAGGGGGCACCTCCTGCTCTGTCGACAATGGCTGCCGTCGACGTGGCTTCAGTGGTACAAACTGTACTACAGGGTATGCTGGCTATGCAACAGCCTCAACCACAACCTCAATTACAGCCTTCCTTTTCTCCCTCGCCCCATCTGCCCAAGCGGTTGCACAGAGACCCTTCTCCCCCCCCCCCACATTCTTTAGAAGGGGGTGGACCCCAATGATTATGAAGGAGATGAAGAGGAAGATTGGGCCAAGGGTGATGGGGTTCGCACCCATCCAGTACCTGCAGTGTGTCCTCCATAGAAGAGGACCCTGTACTAAATACTGCTTGCTCGCTCCCTGGTGATCTCACTTTTATGGACATCATGGCTCAGATGCAGGAAGTGATGGGCTTTTCCATGACTGAACGGGATAAACACCGCCAAAACCTGACAGATTATCTGGACCTTCAGGAGGACCCTGCCATTGTGGTCCCTCCCTTAATTCAAGATTATCAGGATGCAGTCCTCACAGCTTTGCACCGCCCCTCTTCTTCTGTGCCACCAATTCCAAAGAAAGTGGATCACCTGTACCAAGCCCCAACTGATTATCCTTTCTTTGCGGCTGCACCACAGGCAGACTCTGGTCATTAATGTTGCCCATGACCGGACTGAAGGTCCAAAACATCTCGGCCCCTTCCAGCCGGATAGGAAGTCGATTGAGTTGGACCTAATGGGCAAGAGGGTATACAAAGCATCAACATTAAAGATGCTTATACTCAGTTACATGGGGCATATGCTTAAATACCAAAAGACCCTGTGGACTGCGGCTTCTGAGGTGGCTGTCAAGTTGCCTCACTCTGCTGAGACCAGTCAGCTGCTGGCCACCCTAAAAACACATACAGATCTGTCCTATCATTTCCTGCGTGCTGGTTATGACACTGTGGATAATTCGGCACGTACTTCAGCGATGAGTGTGACCCTCCACCGTCATGCCTGGCTGCGGGTCTCTGGTTTCATACCAGATGATCCTCAGTGCCCTTTTCAATGGATATAAACTTTTCAGTTCTGACACTGAAACCATTTTAAATGATTTACAAGCCTCGGGCCGTACACTTCGAACTGTGCACAGCATGTACCATACTTACCTCACAGCCTATGTCTCAGCGGAGACATTACCAGTTCAGATGGGCTTCCCGCCAGCATGGTCCAACTCGACTGTCGGCTCGTGACCACCGACAGACTCAACCTGCTGGCTGTCCTCCTCCTTGTGCCTCCAGGGGTGCCAGGGCTACCCAGCCAGCAGCAGCTGCCACTCCTCAGTCTTTTTGACTCTATACCATCCCTCCACCATTGGCCTCCAAGGCTGTGGGAGGTCGCTTTTCCTTACACTTGGAGGCACGGCATCAGATAACCACTGACTGAGTCCTGCAAATTATTCACACGGACCACACATTGGAACTGACCTTCACCCCACCGACCCATCCCCCTCGACTTCTGACGTACCCACCGGAGCACGTTCCGGTCCTCATGGAGGAACTGCTATCATTTATTCAGAAGTGTGCTGTTCAACTGGTGCCTCCCGAGGAGCAGGGTACGGGATTCTACTCCGATTTCTTTCTAGTACCCAAGCGAACAGGGTATCTTCGCCCTGTTCTAGACCTAAGGGACCTAAATTGGTACATCCAATACAAAAGATTCCGGATGGTCACTTTGGCCACTGTCCTACCATTGCTGAATCAAGGGGACTGGCTCTGTGCCCTCGATATGAAGGACTCATACCGCCATATAAAAATCCATCATGCCCATTGTCAGTACCCCCGGTTCCAGCTCTTGTTTCAGTTTATTCATTATACTGGAAAAGCATGTGAGCAAAAATTGCCCATCTTCACAAGCGTCCAGTTTAGGACAAGAACAAAACATGCAGGAATACATTATACAAGGGAGTAGTGTACAGAGGAAGCATAACGCAATTACATCAGTTGAGGAACAAAACAAAAATTAAGTGCATGAGCGATGGCTAGAAAAAAAAGTGCAATGAAAAATTGAGGCATACCTTAAGTGACAGAGAAAGTGGACTAAGGAGTAACCGGAGGTAATCATGGCTTAGGGCAATTACAGGTAAAGGATTGGGAAAAGTGGATTCTAAGGTTGCACTTAAAGGAAGCGAAGGAGGGACACTTGGTTTGGGGTGGAGGAGATTGTTGCAAAGTTTGGTGCCTTTATAGGAGAGGGTGTTTTGGCCTTGGGTGGGCCTTCATTATCAGTTTTGTGCCCTCCTCTATGTCCTATCCTCAGCACCAAGGGTCTTCACCAAGTGCCTAGCAGTCGCTGCTGTCCTGCGCCACAGAGGCCACTGTGTCTGCCCATATCTGGATGACTGGTTCATCAAGGCATTCAGCCGCGAGGGCCTCCAACATTCCCTCACCACCATTCTACAGTTATTTCAGGAGGTTGGGATAACTGTCAGTATCGCCAAATCCCACATGGAGCCCTCCCAACGGCTCCAGTACATTGGGGCCATCCTCAGTACATGATAGAAACTTTCAAGTATCTCAAGGGAATTAAAGTACAAGATGGTAGCATCTTTCAGAAGAAGAGATGTGCAAGAACAAGGGGGAACAATTTGAAGTTAGAGGGGGGGGGTGGCTCAGAGGTAATGTTAGAAAGTATTTTTTCACAGAGAGGGTTGTGGATGCATGGAACAGCCTTCCTGAGGAGGTTGTGGAATCAGGAACAGTGGGATGATTCAAGAATGCATGGGACAGACATAAGGCAATTCTAGTGGGGGATAGGAGGAAGTAAGCTGTTGATTAACTAGAATCTGCAGCTTATCCATCAGGTAGGGAAATGGGCAGACTAGGTGGGCCAAGTGGTCCTTGTCTGCCGTCAAATTCTGTGTTTCAGTACAGCCACAGGTCGCACCTTTCTGCCCGAGGACAGGTGCCACAAGCTCGTCAACCTTGCCAACAGTGCTAAGTGGCTCATCACATAGCAGCGCAGCAGTATATGAGCCTCCTCAGCCATAAGGCTGTGACCCTTTCCATCGTGCCAAACACATGTCTGCACATGCGACTAATCCAATGGATCCTGAGAAGATGGTGGCATCAAAAAACGGAAGATTTTGAGGATTCCATCCAGGTGACTCCTCCCTTCAGAAAGGCACTGATTTGGTGGATGGACTCTACCAATTCACAGACAGGCATGCCCTTCTGCTCACCTTTCCATCGCAGACGCAACGGATGCCTCCACCCTCAGTTAGGGTGCCCACCTCGGTCCCCGTCAGACAGAGTCTCTGGGACCCCCAGACTGCGTTTCTCCATATCAGTCTGTTGGAGATGCATGCCGTCCGCCTAGCCTTGCAGGCCTTAAGACCATTCCTAATCCCAGGACCTCTCCTGGTTCAAACAAACAAAACCTGCATGGTGTATTACCTCAACAAGCAAGGGGGCACAAAATCCCAGACTCTATGCCACGAAGCAGTCCGAGTGTGGAACCAAGCTCTGGCTCAACTACTACATCTTGTGGCAATCCATGTTCTGGGAGCCCAGAACATCCTGAATGATCACCTCGGCTGACATGCCCAGGGCCATGAATGAACCTTACACATGGACGTGCTCCAGTATATTTTTTATCTCTGGGGCACTCCAGCGCTAGACCAGTTTGCCTCACCAGACAACAACAGGCTTCCAGAATATTGCTTAATCATCCCAGACGAACAGGGTCACTCACTGGGTGCCTTGTCCCTCTCCTGGCGTGGGCAGTTTTTATATGCTTTCCCACCTGTCCCGCTTCTTCAACGTGTTCTCCTCAGACTACAGCTGGAACACACTTCGATGATACTAATCGCCCCATTTTGGCCACAACAGATCTGGTTTCCCCTACTCCAGCAATTGTCTGTGGGGATCCTCTTCCCCACTCCCTGTGGCCTGACCCAGGACCACGGATCTCTCCTGCACCCCAACCTTCAGTCCTTTCATCTACATGCCTGGCTGCTGAAGATGCCTTCATAAGTAGACATAACGACTCCTGCCATAGCTGCCATTCTTCTGGCCTCGAGAAAGGCTTCCACCAGAAAAACATACCAAGCAAAATGGAAACATTTTGCAACCCGGATGACCAGCAAGGGCCTCAGTCCCTTTTCCTGCCCTATTCAACCAGTCCTTAAATACCTTTTCTCCCTTTCCTCACAAGGGCTTAGCTACTCCTCCATAAAAGTCCATGTATCAGCCATTTTGGCCCTTCATGAGGTCATTGCAGACTGCCAGGTGGCCCAGTTGGACCTCACCAGAATGTTTCTAATGGGCATACTCCACCTAAGGCCTCCCATTCCGCAACCAGTTCCACCCTGGGACCTTAATTTCGTTCTAGAGAAGTTGACTCTAGAACCCTTCGAACCAGCTGCCACTTGTGACTTGTGTTTCCTGGCCTGGAAAACTCTATTCCTCATGGCCATTACTTCTGCTCTTCGCATCTCTGGGCTCCAGGCCCTTACGTGCTCAGAGCCTTACCTGATCTTCCACAAGAACGGAGTTTCACTTCGTACCAATCCAACATTTCTTTCCAAAGTGGTTTCAGAGTTTACACTAAACTAATCTATCCATCTGGCTGTCTTCTACTCGGATCATTCCAATCCTGGGGAATCTCTCCTGCACACGCTAGATGTTCTCTGTGCTACTATCTTGCATACACTAAATCTTCTCGTAAGTCCAAACAGCTTTTTGTCACCTTCGCCCCTGACAAAGGTCTCCCTGCTACTAAGCAGACCCTATCCAATTGGCTGGCCCATTGCATAACATATTGTTACACTAAATATAACAAACCTCTTCCTGGAACTGTACATGCCCATTCCACTTGAGCCCTCTCTACCTCCGCTGCCTGCTTTTGCCGCGAATCCCTAATGGACATCTGTGACTCTGCCACATGGTCTACTATACATACTTTCACTAGACATTATACTCTTGACTTGGCCTCCAGACACCACACTGCCTTTGGCCATGCCATTCTGCAAGGCCTCCTGTCTTGACTACCATTCATCCTCAACTGCGTGAGAATCATCCCAAGAGTATGACCTGCTGTAAGAGATACCCTTGAAGAAGATGGTACAGTTTCGTACTTACCATAACGATAGATCTTTGAGAGGATCTCTTGTAGCAGGTCATGTTCCCTCCCTCCCTCCTTCCCCTTCCTTCTCAGGGGAAAGCTATCTTCTGCTTCTATCCTTGTTTCAGTAGGAGGTACTTCTGGACCCCTCGGTGTCCTGCTCCACGAGCTGGTCGCTGGCAGGGAACCGAGGCCACTAGGGGCCGCCCAAGTATTTACAGACACAGAGTGACGTCATTGTAGGCGGCCCCCAGTCAACACTGCTGGTGAAAGCTACTGTCGAGAGCACCCTCTGGCAGATACCCAAGAGTATGACCTGCTGCAAGAGATCCGCTCAAAGATCTATCATTGCGGTAAGTACGTAACTGTACTTTCTCAAGTTTTAGGGGGTGCATCCAGTGCAACCAGAGAAGATGTCTTATACAGGTCCCCATGTGTTGTGCATCTACTGCCTTGGCGAACAGCATGAGGTGGCTGCCTGCGGTCTGTGCCAGGCTATGCTCTCCTCCCTGGAAGACTGGTACACCCATTGTCTTCTCGGTCAGCTGATTGAACGAGACCCTTCGGTAAAACTGAAGCAGGCACGTAAGTCGACCCGCTTGGCTGCGAAGTCCGTGGCCCATTTGATTACCATGGTGGATACTTCATTGATCACAGCACTGCTCCAGTTGAGGGCCAGCATGGGCCACATTTTCACTGGTAACTTAAGGGAGATGTGCAAAACCCTCCAGACTTTTGGGGAGAGCCCTAACCACCATGGTAAGAGCAAGAAATCCAGAAAGTCTCATCACTGGTCACGGAATTGGGAAGGAGCGCGTTGTTCCTCTTCCCTCGACTGCCCCGACTGCTTGATGGTTGTAGAGTGTTTGGCTTCAGCTGAACCTTTGCTCGAGGGCAAGGTTGTTAGTTCCTCGGTGCCCCCATCGAGCTTGTAGGTCACAACATGGGTAGAGCAGGCTATTTAACATTTTTATCGACCCTGTCAACCCATTGTTCGAGGGGATTGAGGATGACTTGATCTCCAGGACCCCAGTCCTGTTGAGCCTCAACCAGGAGGTCCAGGTGCAGTTGGTAGACCCGGCTGTCTCCTCTTAGGAGTTGCCTTCCTCCAAGGTTGAATCGCCAAATCCTATGCGGGCGGTCTATACTGCCTCTCCGACCATATCTTCTTGGCATCATCAATCCAGTCGATGTAAGAGGTCGAGGATTTACTCACTTGGTCTCGTTTGACTGGGAGGTGCTGTCATTGGTGCTCCTCTTCGTTCTCCGACAATGAGAGGCTCTTTTGTTTTATGCAGTGACACTATGAGGAGCTTGTCTGGCAGCAGTGGGCCTTGGTTGGGCAGGGTAGGGCTCTACTTTTGACCCCTGCGGTCACCTGGCTACTGCCAGTTCAGCCCATACCAGTCCTACCGAGACGCTATGCCTGTACGCTGCCCTAACACAAACGGCAGTAACAACAGTTGTGCTATTCCCATGCTGCATACAGTGCTCAGCCACATGTCCTTTCCCCTTAATGATCAGAGTGAAAGTGCGCTTCCAATCTCACTTACAACCCCCCAAGCCACCACCATGGACAATAGGTTTCCTCCCTTGCACAGTGGCTGATCATGTCATTGGCAGCATGACTTGCCAGTTATGCTGCTTCTGTTCTGCTCCTCCCTGCCGCATCGCTCTGATGGGCGCCTGATTTGGCTGGCTGCTGTCTTACCCACACACACTCTCTGAATCTTGGCAACACACCTGCTACAATCCAGGGCTGCTCCTCAGATGACTCCATTCCACATTGCTCTGGTTTGTCACATGACTGTTGGGAAAGTTGGATTTGACAGTGTCAGCAGCATCTTAGTGGAGGAAACAAGAAGTACAGGACAAAAAAAGTGTTTTTTTCGGTTTACAGGCAGTACTTGTCCACGGATTACTGGCAGTATAGAAACTGCTTGTCCCTAACTGGGGTGATAGCCCAGGATTTTGGGCTGTCTGATTTGTTGAACCATGCTTGGCACGTAGTATTTGTGCTTACTTACTAGGGCCACCCCGTTTCGTTGCCAACTGAAAGGAGGGAATTTTCCTCTTCTTTTTCTGCCCTGCTATTGATTCTTATTATGAAGTTTATTCACAAGTCAGTTGGGTTTGATAATAACGGTGTTGTCTCCCTTTTTGTGGTGGTGGTGAGGGGAAATGGGAGGTTATACAGTCAGTTTAAGTATTTTATTTGTCAGCTGAACAGCAGTTTCTATTTTACATAAGATATTACGTCTATGGGTTGACTTCTGATATGCCACCAGGCAGGAACATTTTCTGATGTTTAATTATTTTATTCTTTTTTTGTTCGTTTTATTTTCCAAAATGGATGTAGACTGATGTTTAGTTATTTTAGTCTTTTCGTTTGTTTTTATTTTCTCAAATGGATGTAGACTGCTTCTGTGATCCAATCAAGTAGTGCAGCAGGACACAGTAACCATGTGCAGGATTCGAACCTGTGCATAACATTCAGAAATGTGAGAACCTTTTGTTTTTACTGTGTCACATTTGTAAATGTCTAGTGCATGGTTCATTCCTATGTCAAGAATATGTTTGTACAAATATATCATTATTAAAAAAAAAAAAAATAAAGCTATGTAAGGCTGGGCAAACAAGTACGAAATTAAACAAAACTTTGAAAACAAAATCCCTCTGAGGAGTGCTGAATGCTGCTGTTATGTTTGCCCATTCTGATTTCAAATGCTATGTAATGCACTTTATACTCTGGCAGGATCAAGGTTGTTATCAATGTAGCTATAAAAAAAAAAAAGACTGGGTGGGACAAGTGGGCATCACATTCCACCTTTATGTGTAATTACTACATTTTCTTGCGATCACCTGGTCTCATTTCTACAAGGTGCAGCCTGAGTGATTTCTCCTGCCTCCCCACAAGAGTGACCGCTATCTTGAAATAAAAACTGTGTCCCATATCTATATGACTGCAGATAATGACAACAAAATGGTAAGCTGTGTATTCTGTTAAGCTCATCTGAAACTGACATTAGGCAATAAGCAGAATTTGTGTGCAGTTACAAATGGGTGGGAGGGCTTAGTTGAACATTTTGAAATGTGCAGCACTATTCCTCACATTGTTACAAGTTGTCAACCTGCAGTGTGCAGCATATTAATAAAAATACTCACAGGGTTTTGATGTAGTTTAGGCAGCATTTACAAACTAAACTTTTGCAAGTGCATTGTGCTTGTCAATTACAGCATGAGGCTGCTTATATAGAAGCACACAATCTGACAGTAACCTCACTCCATGAATGATGTTGTTCCAGACTACTGTTAGCCATTTGCTTAGAAATCAGATAAATAGCTGAAGTGGTAACAGCTGATACGAAAAGATGACTCGAACATTAATATTTCTGCATGTATTAACACACCCACACACTTGTTTAAAGTGAATTTTTATTGTCCAGGATACACAATTTTATTTGAGCTGTGGCTCGTTTCCAAGTGCGACCCGGGGAAAGGGAAGGGGAATGGGAATATGTATACAGATGCAAATTAACTTACAGAAGTAGATTAAGCTGTTAGTATTTTTAATGATTGGGGTGAAATTTGGCCAGTACACAGGGGAAATTCCCCTACTCTGCGGAGGCAGAGGGCACTGTGTGGCTCTGTAACGGTGTTGCTCAGTAGTGACTGAGCTCTGGACTGCAGCAGACGTGTGGGAGGCTGAAGAGTGTGTCTCCTCCTTAGCCATCCTAACTCATTTTCTAATGGAGACTACCGAAGAATCTGTACACTGTTTGAGTGTTTCATTACCTTTGGAGGAACGAATGGCCATGGATACGGCAGCGGGAGAAGGTTCTCTCGGCGGTTTGGAAAACTGTGTACCCAGTTCAGAAGCTTTGCAACCGGAAAACGTCTTGCGGTTACGACTACAGGAGGCGGAACAGTGCTACGCGGCTGCGAGGAAGAGTTTCATGGAGGCGCTGGAGCGTCGGAAGACGAGCGAGATGGCACAGGAAGCGGATTTGCGTGAGGATGGTGTGGTCGTCGTAATGGAGGACGCTGCAAGTGAGGAGACTGGGTGCAGGTCGAAAATGTTTTACCTGAAGCCCCTCAACATGGCTTAGACGCTAATCCGGAGTGAGGAGAAAGCATGACGGTGGAGGAACAGGCAGAAGATATGGAGGAACAGAACCGTGCACAGCATTTGTTTTCTGGACCACAAAAGGAGGCAGGTAGGGTAATTCCTATCAGTGGTGATCCACCTAAGGCTAACTTTTCACCTAGAGTCTCTGTAGGAGGCCCAAGACGTCCTTTTCCTGACAAAAAATAAAAGATTTTTTTAATAAAGGGGGGGGACTCCAGAAAGCCCTCTGATCATTTTTTACTGGAGAGACAGGATTTGGAGGACTGGGTGGACACAGCCTTGCAGGATGGGTAAAAAGCCCATCTGGACATGGTTGGGATGCAGATATTGAAACCGACTTACCCACTGTACTTTCTTTGCCTTCCACCCCCCCCCCCCCGAACCTGAAGAGCTGCTATCCTCTAGTTTGCCTCCAGGACAATGCTTTCTAAAAGACTTTGAGATGTCGCAGCAGACAAATGACATTCATCCTTTAATGCTGATTATTAATGAACAAGAAGTAACCAATTCAAATGGCCCGGTTCAGGAGGTTTGTCTTGAACCAGAGGTGTTACCCCAAAGTTCTGTTCCTGTAGAAAGACCTGACGTGGTTTTTGCAGAAACAGGACCTGAGAGAGTCTGGCATGGGAAGGTTGCAGAACATTTATTCCCAGCTAGTACGGGTCCCTTGTTGGAACCTGCAAAAAGGCGTAATGCTGTCCGTTTAAAATTCAGGGGGTGATCCTGATTTGATACCAGACAGGAAATTTGTAGGTAGAGCATTATTGAAGGATAGCATGAAGTTCTTTGCTTACGAAATTTACACCTTGACACATGTGCCAGGAGATATAATGTTTGACATAAGTTTTAAGCATCCGGCTGGCTTGGAAAGATTCTGGAAACAATATCGTTTATTAAAACTTTCCCCTTTGTGGAAACCATTTTTGGCAATCCCTTTGACCAAACCCTTAACAAAAAAATTACAGTTCTTTTTAGAAACGAAGGGGTAAATGTGGCTGACATTACGCATCGGCTGCAGCAGCATTGCACAGTGCAAGGAACCCCGAAGCCCATTTTGGATGATGGAACAACTATGGACGGGGGTGGAACTACCAAATAGTTTTGAGATTGGAAAAGGGGCTAACGCATCATTTACCAAACTGTTTCTTTTTGGGCAGAGACAGAGGGGTGGTTTTCTCTCCTGGGCAGCCAAGAGCTTGTTTTAAGTGCGGGGTGGTGGGTCACCTGAGCAATGTCTGTGGCAAGCAAAAGTGTGGATTATGTGGTGATTTGGGGCATGTTGGGGCTCATTGTCGACAACCTTTGAAATGCAATCTTTGTGATGAACAGGCTCACTCCTTTTGTACCTGCTCTTGGGCCTCACATAATAGTGTAGATGCTTTAGTTCGGGCTGAGCAGGACGTGTATGTAGCCACAGCCCAAAAGGAAAAGTTATGCATGATTGAGTTATTAACAAAAGGGCCTATTGGCTCCCCATTACCCCACAAAATTCCCAGGGATGAGGGGGAGGCGATGAGGGAAGAGATGGATGAGGCATGCCTTCAGGACATCACATCTCAGTGTAATCTGACAGAGATAGGAGAGGCGGTGACGGTGGAGAAGCCTTTAGAGTGTGACAAAGTTCAGGATTCAGAACCCATAGTGCAGATGGAGGAAATTCAAGTTTCTGTGCCCCCTCCTTTAATACACGCAGATGCAGATTTCAAAAGGGTCACTAGGTCAAAAGCAGGGAAAATACGGACGACTGCTTTGAAACAGACCAAAGAAGTTGAGGAGGTAGCAGTGCAAAATTCATATGCTTTACTGTTTGAGGATGAGGTGGATGAGGATGGCTGTGAGTTGGATCTCTCCTCAGTAGCCTCCTCTCACACAGATGGGATTTTAGAGGTAGGCCCCACTGAGAAGCCAAAGACTAGGAAGAGGAAAAAGAAACGGTAAATGGGTTTGACTATTTTTGCTTCCTCTCTGTTCCTTTTTTTTGGGGTGTTGATGGCTCTGACTTTTTGTACGATTAATGTTAACAGCATCAAGGCTTCTAGGAGAAGGCAGAGCACTTTTCTAAGTCTTAGTATTGGGGATGGTAATGTTTTTTTATTACAAGACACTAGATTACATTCTCTGGCTGAAGTACAACAAGCTCAAAAAGACTGGAGATGGGGTGTTTCTTTTTGATCTGTAGGTGAGGAAGCATGTTCTGGGATTGGGGTACTTTTTAAAGGTGAGGTGAAAGTGCTGCATGTGTATGATTGATACCTGGAAGGGCTTTGATTATGGATGTAGTTTTGCAGAAAGTAAGATACCGGGTGATTAATATATATGCACCACAAAGTAAGGCAGAAAGATCTGGTATGTTAAAATGCATAGGGCCTTTTCAGCACACCTCCAAATTAGTTTTATGGGGTGGAGATTTTAATTGTGGACTTGCAGCTAGGGACTGGGGAAGAAATACGAAAAAGGTATTTTGTGATACGAATTCTTTAAACGCTTCTGAACCACCATCACATATGTGATGTGTATGAAATCTTACATTTGGAACTGTGTCATACCTTTTTTAAAGGTAGATTATCCACTCGCATTGAGTTCTGGTTAGTATCCACACATTTATCCTGCCAAACAGTAAATGTGCGACCTTTGGAAACCTCTGATCATTTTATGGTAGTCTTGCGTTTAGGGGCCATGCAGAAGATACAGATTGGGAGATGGTACTGGAAAATGAATATTTCCAAGCTTCATGATGACTTGGTTGACACTGGTGTTAGGACTTTGTTGCAGGCCAAAAAAGATCTAAGGTTTCTATATGATAGTCCCATAGAGTGGTGGGAAGATTTTAAAAGAGACCTGTAGGATTGGTATGGCGTAGTTACGAAGCAGCATGCAAACAACGACTGTATTGAATATCTAAAACTAAGGGCCCTGTATTTCCGACTTGTGTCTCAGGGAGGAGATAGTGAGAAATGTCGGACAAAGCTCCTATTTATCAAAAATCAAATGTTAAAAGTATTTAGACAGCGTAGTCCGGAGAAAAGCGACACAGCAGACATATAATACGCAAGGGACAAAGGACGAGGTTAACCCTTTTGAAGTCAGGGCTGGTGCATCAAATAATAGAATTTTGACAAGCCTTAGAGATACACAGGGTAATTTAAAGGAAAATAATCAGGATATCATGCTTATTGTACAGCAACACATAGCAGCCACTTTTCAAAGTAAAAAGAAGGAACCCATTCATTTTTTCCATGGCATTGCTACGTCGGCCTTAAACAAGATTGAGCAAGATGCTCTAGTTACTCCTATTACTCAAGCTGAAATTCTGGGAGCTATTTCGCAATTGTCCAATAAAACGGTTCCAGGTAAAGATGGGATACCTAATGATTTTTATAAGAAATATAGAGATATTTTAGCTCCCTGCCTGGAAATACTCTCTCAGGCCATCTGGGAAGAGGAAAGGCTCGCACCCTCTATGCAGCTGGGATAATGTTTTGCCTTTTTAAGAAGGGGAACCCACAGGGCATACATAACTGGAGGCCGTTAACATTATTGAATTCTGATTACAAGATACTGGTGAAAATACTTAACAACAGATTAGCACAGACAGTGATTTTACCAGAGCAGACGTGTGCCATCCCAGGCAGGAATATTGTGCAGAACTTGGTAGTCATTAGGGAAATTGTAGAACAAGGCTTGAGGCAGAACTTGTCAGGATACCTAATGGCACTAAATCAAGAAACTGCCTTTAATGCCGTTAGGACTATCTTTGACAGGCTTTAAGTCCGTATGGAATTCCATCAGGATTCATGAACTTAGTAAAGGTTTTATATAAAGAAGCCCAAGCGTTGCCTTTAGTAAGTGGTTCTTTTGGAGTCCCAATTTTTTTGAAGAATGGAGTGAAACAGGGTTGCCCAATGAGCCCCTTACTGTACGTTTTCGGTCTAGATTATATATTAAGGAAGATTAAGTCAGAACCGAGAATTGTGGCAATTAAAAACAAAGATGGGTATGAGATTTCCAAAGTATCGGCTTATGCGGATGATTGCATTTTCACTTTGGCAGATAGCGTGTCAGGCTTCACTATAATATCCACTTTCCAAGAATCTTCTGACATAACAGGTATTAAGATTAATATGACGAAAAGTACTGTTCTGGTTCTCGGAGATAACAATATTGTATCAGATTTTCCCATTGAAATGACAAAAGAACAGGTGAAAATTCTGGGTGTTTATTTTGGTACTAGGGGATCAGAATCCTATAACTGGAATCTGGCCTATGACAAAGTGCTTCTGAAGGTGCAGGCCTGGTTGAATTGGAAAATGTCAAGGAAGAAAAAAGTGTATCTTTTACGGGCATATTTAGCCCATTTTTCTATTTATTTCATATTTTTCCCTTACCATACAGCATGCACACAAAAGTTTTAGGCTTATTTTTTCACCTGTTATGGGGTAGTAAATTGAACCCAGTTAAAAGAAATCAGACATATAGAGCGCAGAAAGAAGGGGGTTTAAACATGATACATCCTATTGTATACCTTTTTGGGAATTTTTTTTATAGCTCCATCCTCCCTTTGTTGGTACAGACATCTATTTCAGGGCAAGTTTGTTTCCAGCTTTGGGGTAATTCCTTTTTTAAAGCATGAGGTAGAGGTAAATGGCACCCTACTGATCGCCTAATTCCCAGTTATGCACAAACAGCAGTTCAATACATACGTACTTGGAAGATTGATCTGACTTGGTGTCAGGCAAGAAGAAAAAAAGTTTTTATCAAGTAATACTTGACTCCTGGTATCGGGAAGATCCAATATTTCAAGTATCTCCTCGTATTAAAATTACTTCATTGTTAGAAAATATATTAGAGAAAAGGATTCCTTGGAAAATGCAGGATTTTGCCTGGCTTTGTGGCACCAGAAATTACAGGTGAAAGGCAATCAGAAACATAAACAACTCACTGAACGAGAATGTGGAGAACATAAATGTGCTGGGGTTGTGGAGACAATGCAGCATCTTTTTTTTTTTTGATTGTGTTCATGTACAAGATTTTTGGAAGTTACTGTCAGTTCTCTGAGGTGAAAAGTCATTTTTACTAATTGATTATGATATTTTGGTTTTAGGGCAAATCCCAGCTTCATGGGCAAAGTGGGCGAACAGTACAATACACGTTGTTTTGGTATGTATCAAATGGTCCATTTGGCAGGCAAGATGCTCTCGATCCTTGCAAGGTAAAACAGTACAGCAGCAGGATGTTTTTTTTTCATGTACAACGAGAATTAGATGGTATTTATGCTCATGAAAAATGTTTTTTGAGTAAAGAAATATTTGAAAATTTATGGGGGAATATTGACTGGGTGGGTTAGGGGTTTTTTGTCTTTCTTTTTTTTTTTTTACACATCCAGTGATTATGGAGTAGCTAGGATTGTTTTCAAAAATGTATGACCATATGCTTGTTTATGATTCTGTATCTTTCCTTTTATGGTTTATTGTTGATGACATTGTTTTGTTTTTTCTCTTTGTGAAAGTTTGTTTTTGTTTTCAATAAAAATTTCCCCTACTCTTGCAGTGGTGGAAACCCATGGCCATCTTGGGTGTGCCAAGATGGCTGATGCTGCTACAGCAGACCAAGGAGAATGGAGGAACATTGTAGAGGATGGGGAGATGGTCTCCTCCTCTGCCCTTACTTCTCAAGAGGCCAGAGAAATAGAAAAGATAGCTCAAATTCTTGGTGGAGAAATAGACCTAGAACACCAAGAAGATGACAATGTTTTCTGAGCAGATGGCACAAGTTGTGGGGCTGTCTCAAATGAAGGCTGTGAGTACTGAACACACACATATTGTGTCAGGCAAAAGATAACCTTACAAAAAAAAAACTCTTCCTGCAACAACTGGAAAAAGAAGCAGCGCTGTACCTGGCAAGGAGAGACAAACTGGGGGCTGAGTTAAGCAAGCTGCAGCCCGAGGTTGACACTGTCTGTGACAGGAAGCTCCTGCCACTCTTGAGGACCGACCTTTTCTTAAATCTGTTGCAACAGTTCTGTTTCTTAGCCCCTAATCTATCATTTACAATTTCTAGTCCATAAGGTTGGCCACCTAAGAGCACGCCATTCCCTTTCTTGACTATGCTATAGTGTCCATTTTCCTTTTCCCTCTCTGGTCCTCGTACAGGGAGGTTATTGTGGTGACTCCAAGCGTATGCAAAACAGGTTGTGTTTATCGTTGGATTTAGTATGTAATAGCACTATGTCGTAAAATACCTTGATGTATATTTCTTTTGTTTATGAAACATGTAAATGTTGAAAATACCGTGGCAGTAGATGTTTTTGATAATGGTAAAAAGTACTAGGTGACTGTTCTAGAAATTAAGTTAGTTGTGCTATTTAAAATGCATGTAAATTGCTGTAAACTGAACAAGTCTGATATTTCATGGTGATTTGCATATATCCCATGATGCGTTGCATTATGGAAGTCTGTATGATGTATTTCTGTGAAACTTTATTTGTTGCTAATGCCCTTTGTGGTAACCCTTTTTTCAGTGATTCTGCATTGAGGTTCTTTGTCGATAGCTTGTTTTTTTTTCTTTGAGCCCCCACTACCCAAGCAAACAAGGCCCACATAGGGAGGAAGGGTTTTCACTAAAAATGTTTAGATCAGAATTCAATGTTAGTAGGTGCTGGCTAAGTGCAGAGAAAGGACATATATAGTCTGTTGCTGCAAACGGATGTACTGAAGAAAGAATATGCCATTGCTGAAGGTTATTTTCTGTATTTTAAATAAACATCACACAGAGATTGTGTTTAACATGATGTTCGGTGTCTGGTCCATCTGTTATCCCACAACCCCTCCACAGAATTGGTGTCAGCAGTAGGATAACTTGCTGAAAGCATCTGGACTGGCTGAAGAGGGACGTTTTCTGGTGCATATTGCCCAGATATCCCAGGTGGACTGATGCACCGGGAGTTGCCAGAGGAGAACCCAGAGAAGAAACTCTGTGGAGTTCTGACCAGAACCATGACCAATGGACAGAGAGAAGCTGCTGCCTGGACTGGCCCTGGGAGCTCAGAGGAAGGCCAAGCCTGAAGATGATGAAGAGATGCAAGACAAGATAGACTAGAGGTGCGAGAGAAAACACCCAGGAGGTGGAGACCCTGATGAGGATGATCCACTGGATGAGTGGACAATGGCTGGAAGCAGACCGACTATGCAGAGAGGTGGAACACCAGTGCCAGGTGCTCAAGAGGTCTCTGCTGTAGAGTTTTTGATGAATCAGAGGAGGACTTTTCATGGGCTCAGCTGGAGGAGGATCCCCTGACTGAGCAGGATATTCCTTTGTTTCCTGTGTTCCCCGGATGTAACCTGTTGGAGGTCGGAAATACAAGTATGGAACTTGAATGTGAGACCCCAGGTAAGACTGTGCCCAGTGATATTGTGCTGAGGTTGAAGACTCCAAGCAAGCAATAAGAAGCCTATGAGGCTGAAGGGACTTTTTCTTGTATTATTGCAGCTAAATCTATGAACAGTATTGACTGGGGTATACTGCAGGCTAAAGATGCTAATATTGCCAAAATGATACGGTATGTTAAGATCAAGGAGGTGATACATGCGTTTTATTTATTTATTTATTTTATGAAAAACCTACAAAGGAGAAGGTGGGTAGAAAATGGATAGGAACCTGTGTTGGGGTAACACCAAAAGAGTGTGTACCCGCAGGTGTCTGTATCAGTAGCAAGTGAAGTGAAAGGATCAAGAGACATGGGTTTATGCAGAGGGGTGGAACCTAGGACTGGGCTTCTGCTTAAAACAGAAATGTCTGGTGGGGTTGGAGCAGGTAATTACTCACCCCAGAGAAATTGTTTCTGTGGTACTGGACTTTACAGCTGTCTAGATTTTTGGTTAAGAAATATGGCAGACTTTTCCTAAAAAGGAGATAGGAAGGTTCCATCAATCTCTGTTGAGAAGTGTATTAATGCCTCAGGGTAAAAAATGATGATATCCACTATGTTTATAATAGGCACCCTGAGACAGAGCTTCTGAAGATGGATGGGTGAAAGCTGCATCCCTTCCTGGGACAGGAAGGTGGTAAGCAGTCTGCAATAACTGCTTCCCTCTTAAGCTGAGGGATATGTGACAGGAAGCTCCTGCCACTCTTGATGACCGACCTTTTCTTAAATCTGTTGCAACAGTTCTGTTTCTTAGCCTAATCTATCCTTTATAATTTCTAGTCCATAAGGTTGGCCACTTATGGGCACCCCATTCCCTTTCTTGACTATGCTATAGTGTCCTCTTTAATTTTCCTTTTCCCTCTCGGGTCCTCGTATGGGGAGGTTATTGTGGTGACCAAGGTATGTAAAACAGGTTCTGTTTATCATTGTTGGATTTAGTATGTAAATAGCACTATGTCATAAAATACCTTGATGTATATTTCTTCTGCTTTTGAAACCTGTAAATGTTGAAAATACCATGGTACTATGTGTTTTTAATAATGGTAAAAAGTACTAGATGACTGTTATAGAAATTAAGTTAGTTGTGCTATTTAAAATGCATGTGAAATTGCAGTAAGCTGAACAAGTCTGAACTTTCATGTTGATTTGCATATATCCCATGCTGCTTTGCATTATGGAAGTCTGTATGATGTATTTCTTTGAAACTTGATTTGTTGCCAGTGCCCTTTGGAGTAACCCTTTTTCAGTGATTCTGCATTGAGGTTCTTTGTCTAGCTTTTTTTCTTTCTTTTCTTTTTGAGCCCCCACTACCCAAGCAAACAAGACCCACATAGGGATGATTGAATAAACATCACACAGAGATGTGTGTTTAGCTTGAAGTTCGGTGTCTGGTCCATCTGTTATCCCACAACCCCTCCATACTGTCATCGACTGTGAGCTCCCTACTGACAGCACAGACCAGCTGACTGTAGATGATGTGGCTTCATCAAAGGAAGCCACCGCTTTGCCTGAACAAAATGTCACAGCTCGGGAATCTGCTCAGAATTGCATGGATGTCACTCATACTGCTGAACAAACTGATTGGTACAGTAAACAAGCGAACAAAAAATCGGTGGAAAAGGCAGGGGGCCTGTTGGAAATGGCATACACAGGCCAAAACAGGCTAGGCCTAAAACGAGCCCCCGACACTACAAAACTGGCTACTGAACCTGCACAAATGAAACTGCAGCCTCCCCAGGAAAACCTGAGAGGGGAAACTTTCACACCAAGTAGATGGTGCACCTTGGTCCCCTGAAAATACTTCTGAAAAGGCAGGATGCCTACAAAATGAGGGTAAGTGGGTTCCAGACCCCAAAGACCCTAAATAAAGGAATATGCTAGCATACCTATAAATGTACCACAGGACATAAATATAGGAGCAAGCATAAATACAGAGGTAATTGACAATATTGAGACACTGACCATGGAGAACGACCTGGGCAATCAAATAACGGATGCAGCTGCAAATGTGCAGTAGAACACACTGGATGTACATTTTGACAATGAGACAGCCATCTCACAGTCCAGAAAGACTGCCCCAGAGAGGCCATACTACACGACCTGGCCAAGAAAGCTTGGTTGCAACCATTATTTAAACTCTCGGACCCTTTTCATAATAAAGGGGAATCCACCCTAGAAGAAGTGCAGTCCGTCTAGTATATTGGGGGTGGGAGCTAGAAGAATCACCTGATAGGATGTATATAGCCAGAGCATTGTTAAAAGGATCTATGAAATGTTTCTCCTCAGAAATATTTGCACTGATGCATATTGGGGAATCTAATTATAACAACTGCTTTAAAAGAAAAAAAATGTCTCTGGGCTTGATAGATTTTGGGCACAGTATAATGCTTTTAAAAAAAAAAAAAACACCCTTTTGTGGCTATGGTTCCTGACAATACCTTTAACAAAGCCTGTGGTTAAATGGATCATGGTGATGTTCAAGAATGAAGAGGCAAATGTGGAGGATATACTGTTTTGGTCACGTCAGAGAAGTGAGGTATTAGATAGACCCACACCAATATTGGACAGTGAACAAATGTGGAACGGGGGGTTGGAAGATCAAAGTAAAATTGTTCACAACAGATAAAGGTATTGTACACTTGCCCAGTAGTTTTTTTTCTTAGGTGAAGACAAAGGTATTATATTTTACAATGGCCGGCCCAAATCCTGCCACAAATGCGGCTCCAGAACACATCTCAGCTCTGCTTGTGACACCTCACGGTGCAATCACTGCTTAGAGTACAGTATTGATACTTGTAAGCCAGTTACCTCATGGGCCTCACATAAGAGATGATTGTCCCTCATATGAAAGACTGATAAATAGGGCCCAGCACAGAACTGCTAAACTCATAGCTGACAAGTAACTACAGACATCAAAGACTGAACAGAATACACAGCACCCCCTAGAGGAGACTACCATGGCAATGGATGTAAGCACTCAACCATAGAAGAAGATGGGGAACAACCAGGCAGAAGCACAGATACAGCTATTATAAAAGGAATCAATGGCAGTAGAGATTGAAGCCATGTCCCCCCCCCCACACACACACACACCCCTAAAGGAGGCACCTTTTTGGGTAGTTGGCCCACAGAAAAGAACTAGATCAGGAAAGAAGCAGGCAAAACAGAGGAAAGATGAGAAAATACGTGAAAGACGAGACATGGAAGAAGGAATAAATTTGCAGCATTGGCAAAACAAAAACAATGGGGTGATACAGATGGTGAAGGGGAGGAGTGAGAGGTCTCATCTGTTACCGCCTTTGTGCCAGATACCACCTTGTATATGGAGGATGGTAAAGAGGAATTCTCAGTGGCAAAAAGAACCAGGAGAAGGAAAAAGTCCCAGATGCCTTAACTGGCTGAAGAGCATCACACAAATTATGTCTGATGGCCTTATCCATCTTTATGCTTAATGTACATAGTATTAAAAGTTCTAAAAAAGGGATGGCTACTTTGAATACATTACAGGAAGGACATGATTTAATTTTTATACAGGATACAAGCTTCAAAACTACACGTGAACTACAATATGCAACTAAAATGTGGCAGCAAGGAAGCACTTTTTGGTCCATTGGGGAAGAGGTTTGCGATGGGTTGGGGGTGTTACTTTCAAACAACAGACTGAAATACAGCCTGGAAGAACTATCATGCTGGTTATTAATCATTATCAGGAACGATTTTGTCTCGTATCCATATATGCTCCTCAGGTTAAAGCACAAAGAGTTGTGTTATTTAAGGAAGTCCAACCCTACTTACATACCTTAAGAATGGTCGTATGGGCAGGGGATTTTAACTGTTGGTTGCAACATGCTGACTGGTTTAAAAATGTTCTGTGATTCAGTGGCTGTAAAGGATATAACTACTACCAATTTAGTTGATGCTTACAACAAAAACACACTGATGGAGGAAAAACATATTTTAGAGGCACTATATTAACCAGGATAGATCATTTTATATCTAGTACAATCTACCTTTTGGATGTGTGTACAAAAGCATGGGAATTCACAGATCACAAATCCATCATGGTCAAAATACAATGGGATAATGCTCCCAGATGCAAAAAGAACATCTGGAGGCTAAATAGTACTCTCTTGACAAATGAAAAGATTCAACAAAGATGGAAACAGGAATGGAGGGCTAGCCTGACAGTTATAGAAATGTATGAAGATTTGTTGCAATGGTGGGATGAAACAAAACGCCTATGGCAAGATTTTTTTTAGAATTACTCTAGAAATAAGGTGATGAGAATATTTGTAGTATTTAACATTTAGGAGACAGTTGCAGAAATTTATATGAAAGACTGAGACTGACAAATTGTACACAAATTAAGGAAATTTAAAAAAAAAAGGATGTCTGATGTACAATAAAGCCAAAACTTTGGAACAAGAACAGAAACTTGGGATTAAAAAAAAAAAACACATACACATTTGGTCCACATAAAGACTGTATTGAACATAGAATTATCAAAAGATATATCAGAGGATGGTCATTGTGTAACAACACTAGCTGGCATGTTGCAGATAGAAAAATATGTAGAAAAGTCAATTTGGGAAAACTCTACAGAGACAGATCCTTCATATTTTTCCAGGTTAGCATTGCCTCATGTATCAGATTGTGACTCTTGTGCATTAATATAACCAGTAACACACAAAGAGGCCATACAGTCACTAACAAAATGGCACAGCACCAGGGAGTGATGGACTGGAGTCTGAATTTTACAAGCAGTCTAGAACAGACCTTGCTGCAGTGCTTGCCTACCTGTACAGCTATATGTTAGAGCATGCAAGACTGGCAAAATCAATGAACATAGCAGTTTTGCTATTACCATATAAGAAAGATGAAAAAGAGAATTTAAAAAACTTGAGACCTTTGAGTCTATTAAACAATGGCCTTCAAATTCTGAGTAAAATCTTATTGAAAAGGTTAACTGGCATGGCAGAGAAGCTAATTAGCCTATTTCAAACGTGCTGTACCCAGTAGACGTACACAGGATAATCTCATTTTGTTGAGGGAGATTTTCCATAAAGGGAACACAGGTGAAACAGATGGCTATAGTATAGATTAAGCTTAGAACAAGAACAAGCTTCTGATAGGTTATCACACCCATACATATTTGATGCATTAAAAGCCTTTGGATTATCCCACACTTTTATGGACTGGATACAATGTATGTACAGCAAGGCAAAATTATTACCTAATATAAATGGCTGGTTAGGTAAATAAATCAAAGTGCTAAGAGGAGTAAGACAAGGCTGTCTGCTTAGTCTTATGCTTTATGTATTTGGACTGGACATTCTTTTACAGCATATTGCAGCTGATAGTAACATAAAAGGAATTGTATATCAACCCAACATACCACCAGTCAAAATTTTAGCTTATGCTGATGACATGGTAGTGGCACTGGCATTAGAGAATAAAGAAGAAACACTGGTACAGACACTAGAGAAGTTTTCTAGAGTTTCTGGCTCCAGAATAAGTTATGAGAAAAGTACAGGTACTACCATTGGCTCAGCTCCCATTCCTAGTAGTGGGAAAACAGCACTAATAACAGTGACAGTAAGGATACTAGGGGTAGATTTTGCTAAAAAAAAAGACATAGACATTAAAAACTGGGAGAAGGATTTACAGAAAGCTAATCGGATAATAGTCACATGGAAATGGCATCAGATATTTAAAAAAAAAGGTTCTATTAATAAAAAACATTACTTGTTCCCATATTTTTATATGAAAGCTATGTATTCAAACAACATGAAGTCTTGCTATATTATGACAATTGCAGTATGACCGCAGGTTAGAACTGCTCCAGAGGTGAAATAGTTAACTTTCCATGCAGGCATGGAACTTAGAGCGCGAGCTCGGTTGAAAACTCTGTCTGTTGTGCTTCAACTGCAAACTGTCAGATTCTTTACTCCGCCTCACTGAACAGTCGCTCCGGAGATTTCTCCTTCTGCTCGGTTCATTTTGTCGGTTTTAAAGTATTATTTTTTGGTTTTTAGCCGAAATTAAACCGCAACCAGTCGGTTCAAGCTCTGTCTGTGGTAATGTAAGTAATAGATAGGTTTTACATTCAATTTTTCTGTGTGGAACTTGTAATTCTTCATCGGTTCGATTTGAACCGATCAGGTTGTATTTAAATCTATTAGTCCTTTTTTTAGAGTGCGGTTCCCGGTTCTTATCGGTTCTAAAAAAAACAGATTTCATTACGGTTTTTTCCATGACCTGTGCCATGGTTGGGAACCGATAAGGGTGTCTTGCTTGGTGGATTGCCAGAAACGGGCAAGTTGGTTAGGCTGGCATTATGTCTGAGAAACCCAAAAGAAAAACCGGGCCCACTGGGTTCCAACACTGTAGTGTTTGTGGGGAAGCTTTTGCTAAGGCTGACCCGCACACCACATGTGTTTATTGTCTGGGGGTTGACCACCTCAATTCAGACTGCCAGATTTGTCACAATTTCCCTGCTGCCACCATAGATAAGAGAGTTGGTAGGCTCAGGGAAAGGGAGGCAAAAGTCCGCTGACCGGATGGCCAGCCGGTTCGGTGCAAAGCGAACGGAGGGAGTCTCTCTGACCAGGCGATACTACTCGAACAAACGAAGAGCCGGTTCTGAGGAGCTGGTTCCAGCAAAAGGACTAGAAAGTCAGCTAGTGTAGAGCCAAAGTTCTCTCCCGACTGCTGAGGAAATAGCTAAAGCAATTCAAATTGTCCAGTCTCTCTCTCGGTTCCGACCGAACCGACACCTTCAGGTAAGCTGGTCTGGCGGTTCCACCGGGTTCAAGATTATGATTTTGAGGATTTTTATGAACCGGGGGAAGGGGAAGAGGAATATGAGGAGAGTGAATATGGTTTTGAAGATCTAGATGTGCCCATTGATCCGGACATCTCTCCAGATAGACCCCTAGGGGTTTCTCCTCCAAGGCTTTCTGAGTCCCCTTCTCATTTCATGTTTTATAAAAAAGTTGCTGAAACTCTCCAGCTCCCTGCTGAGGAAGCTGTTGATGACCAAGAGGAGCCAGACTATGTAGAAATGATGGATATTCCAGAGTCTAGGAGTCTGTCTATTCCTTTGCATAAATCTTTTCGGAAACAGACAGTAAAAGTTTTAAAACTCCTCACACTATACCTCCTGTGGATAAAGGATGGACAAGAGGTATACCTTATCAGGCTCCGACACTGATTTCCTCACTCAACAATGCAGCCATGTGGGGTAGTGTAGGCTGCAGCCTGTGACAAGCTAATATTCCCTAGCTTCACACCCCCTGAGAAGGACTCCAGGAAGATTGATGCTATGGCAAAGAAACAGTACATGGCAGCATCTTTGGGACTCAGACAAGCAAATTATATGGCTTATGCTGCTAGGTACCAGAAATCCAGATGGGATACTGTGCTGGCCCTAGCAAAACAAGTCCCTGACCAGCTTGCCAGGGAGCTGGAACAGGTGGCTATGGATGGTATTGAGGCATCCAAGGTGCAATTTCATGCTGCAGTGGACTCTAATGATGTTTCATCAAGAGTTATGGCTACATCTGTGGCACTTCGCAGAATGGCGTGGCTCAGATGTACTACCCTGTCTCAGGATACCCAGTCTAAGGCCATGGATTTTCCTGTGGAGGGAAATTCTCTGTTTGGGGAGCAAACAGAGAATTACATGAAGAAAATGGATGAATATAGGACCACCTATAGGAGTGCACAGGCCAAGGAAAGGCAGGCCACTCCTCAAAAGCAGCTTCCTAGAGGCAGGGGCAGGCCCTTTCATAGGCCTTTTTACCAAGCCCAAGCTTCCTCCTCCGCCTATGCTCAGAGGGGGTTCTTTAGAGGGAGAGGCAGACGGGGTACAAGCAGGTCTGCTTCCACCCCTCAGCCCAAAGACCCTGCCAAACAGGCACCCTGATGGGATTGCCAGGGCCAATTCTTCTCTACCTGTAGGGGGCAGGCTGGCTTACTTTGTCCAGGACTGGAAGTCTTCAACATCAGACAAGTGGGTCCTGGAAGTAGTAAGCCAGGGTCTGGTTCTCAGCTTCAAAAAATTTCCAAAGCTGAGAACCAGATCTTTTCCACCTGCAACTCCATCAGAGGCACTCAACCTAGAGGCAGAGGTCTCTACCCTCCTGGCTCTCAGAGCTGTGGAAAGGGTTCCCCCTCTACACCAGGGCAAAGGTTTGTACTCCAGGTACTTCCTTACCCCAAAAAAGACAGGAGAATGGCGGCCCATCCTGGATCTCAGATATTTAAACAAGCACCTTTTAAAGCCAAAGTTCAAAATGGTGACTCTGGGAATTATCCTACCCTCTCTAGGGCCAGGGGACTGGCTAGCTTCCCTGGACCTCAAGGATGCCTACTTCCATATTCCCATCAGAAGCTCCCATCGAAAGTACCTCAGATTCAAGCTGCCCTCAGGCCACTACCAGTTCAGAGCAATGCCCTTCGGCCTCACTTCTGCCCCAAGGGTATTCACCAAATGCCTGGCAGTAGCAGTTGCCTACCTAAGAAGGCAAAAGATTGCCATCTTTCCTTACCTGGACGATTGGCTCATAGTAGGCCAGTCCCCAGACCAGGTCATTTTACACCTTCAGATAACGCAGCAGCTGCTTACCTCTCTAGGTTTCCTTCTGAATCTCTCAAAGTCAGTTCTAGAGCCTGTCCAGCTTCTTACCTTCATAGGCACAGAACTGAACACACATGAAGCCAGGGCCTTCCTTCCCCTGGACAGGGCAAAGACCCTAGTCTCCCTGGCCTCCTCATTTACCCTGCAGGTCTCCCGGCCAACAAGGCATTTTCTGCAGCTCCTAGGACAGATGGCTGCTTCCACAGCAGTTGTGCAGGGAGCAAGATTTCAGATGAGGGACATCCAGTTCAATTTGAGAGCTTTTTGGTCTCAAAGAAAGGATCCTCTTACCAAGTTGATCCCAGTAACTCGAACCCTGATCCAAGCCCTACAGTGGTGGCAGGATCAGAGCAACCTGAGACAAGGGGTTCCTTTTGTCACTCAGTCTCATTCTCTAATCCTTACTACAGATGCGTCCCTCTTGGGATGGGGAGCTCACATGGGCGACCTCACTACCCAGGGTCTGTGGTCTCCTCAGGAATCTCTGCTCCACATCAACTTGTTGGAGCTCAGAGCAGTTTTTCTAGCACTTCAAGCTTTTTCCAAATCTGTTCAGAACAAGAGTATTCAGGTCAGAACAGACAACACCACTACAATGTGGTACATCAACAAGCAAGGGGGCACTCGATCTACGGCCTTGTGCACCGAAGCGATGAAGTTGTGGTCTCTGGCTTACTCCTGAACACCTCCTTACGGCAGTTCACCTCCCAGGCAAGGACAATGTCCTGGCAGATGCTCTCAGCAGGATTTCCCAGGGCCACCACGAATGGTCACTGGATCCCCTGGTCTTGGGAGTAGTATTTGCCAGATGGGGCACCCCGCAGATAGATCTTTTTGCAGCCCCAGACAATCACCAACTTCTCTTCTTGCTGCAGGCCCCAGTGTTCGGCTCACTCCCCCTGGATGCCTTAGCCCTCAGTTGGGAGGGGAAGTTTCTCTATGCCTTCCCTCCCCTGTTCAAAATGCTAGTCAAAATCAGATCCCAATCCTGCAAAGTCATTCTGATAGCTCCGGATTGGGCCAGACAGCCCTGGTATCCACTCCTGCTGTCTTTAGCAGTCCATCCTCCCCTGTGCCTTCCCAGGAATCACAATCTGTTAACCTGTGCCCAGGGAAGGGTCTGGTACCCGAATGTCAATTCTCTCAATCTCAAGGCTTGGTTCTTGAAGAGTAAGAGTCTGCTGATTTACACCTTTCCCAAGGTGTAATGGATATATTGAAGGCCTCAAGGAAGCCTTCCACCAGGGCTACTTACAATTCCAAATGGAAAAGGTTTTCCATATGGTGCTCAGAAAAGCATATTTCCCCAGTCTCTGCTGATCTACCCACAGTCCTGGATTATATGGTCCACCTCAATTCTTTGGGTCTGAGACCAGCTACCCTGAAGGTGGACTTGGCAGCTGTATCTGCTTTTATTTCAGCAGGTAAATCCTCTTCTCTTTCAGCTCATCCTGTATTTTCCAAGTTTTTTAAGGGGTTGTTTCACACCAACCCTCCATTCAGGGATCCTGCCCCTGCCTGGGATCTTAATGTTTGCATTGCTCAGCTTATGCAACCCCCTGAGCCCTTGTCTTCAGCTGAGCTCAAGTACTTGACTTGAAAACTGTGTTTCTGGTAGCCATCACCTCTGCCAGACGATAAGTGAATTACAAGCATTGTCAGTGGAGCAGGAGTTTTCTCTTTCACAGAGATAAGGTGGTCCTTCGGACTAACAGAAAGTTCCTGCCTAAGGTGGTTTCAGATTTCCACCTTAATCAATCTATTTCTCTTCCAGTGCATTCACTGACCACTCCTCCTCTGGGAGAGGAGGCTGCACGCCTAGATGTAAAGAGAGCTCTTAGTTACTACATAGGCGCATCAAGGGTCATAGGTTTGACTCCTCCAACTGTTCCTCACCTATGGCGGTTGGTAAAGGAAGCCAGCCACTGAAAGATCCATTGCCAGGTGGATTGTCTCTTGTATCCAATTCTGCTATGAGAAGTTGGGTAAGTTCCCCCTCAGGCCTGAGGGCTCACTCTACCAGAGGTACAGCTGCTTCTCCTGGCTGCTGCCAGAGACATTCCTATTCTAGAAATATGTCAAGCAGCTACCTGGAAAACAGTTCACACTTTTAGCAAGCATTACTCCCTGGACATCCAGGCTAGGAGTAATGCTCAGTTTACAACCAGGTGCTTCAGAGCCTATTTCCTAAGTAGGTTCTGTCCCTCCTCCATGGGGGTACTGCTGTGTAGTCTGTAATTGTCATAATATAGCAAGACTTCATGTTGTTTGAAGAAAAAATTACTCACCTTAGTAATGTTTCTTCTAATGGAGTCTTGCTATATTATGACCTCCCTCCCTGCCTGCCCCTCTCAGAACCTCTGTTTTGGGGATGTGGGTGGGCAGTATAGGTTTGGCACTTTTTTGATGCCCACCTTGTTGTTTTTCACCTACCTTTTTGGGTGAATTGGTGTTGTGTTTTTGCATTTTTGGGTCTCCTGACTTGAGTCTTTGTTTTAGGCCAAAAATGAGTGTTTATGTTAGTAGCCAGTTGGCTAGTGTAGGTTTACAGCTTCCACACAGAACCTTAGTGAGTTTTAGCTCGTAAAGATCTGACAGTTTGCGTTTGAAGCACAACGGACAGAGTTTTCAACTGAGCTCACACTCTAAGTTCCATGCCTGCATGGAAAGTTAACTATTTCACCTCCGGAGCAGTTCTAACTGGCGGTCATACTGCAATTGTCATAATATAGCAAGACTCCATTAGAAGAAACAACATTACTAAGGTGAGTAATTTTTTCTTTCCTTCTCCTGAACAAATAGTCACATCTCTATTTGGTGTTTTTTTCCCCCCAATCGTGAGGGAGCAGACTTAACCCAGTGAAAAGAGAGATTACATATAGAACATTTAAAGAAGGTGGATTGAATATGGTTCACCCAGTGGCATTTTTAGTAGCATATTCATTGCATATAATATAGGACAGACACTTAAACCTGGTGAGAAATCATGGAGACCATTAGTATGGCTAAATTGCTTGGATGCTTGGGAAGCAATGAACTTGAGATTACTCTCTAGACTTACAACCATACCAACATATGGTAAGGATCAGATAAAAAATGCAGTTAGATGGGGGAATCATGGTGACTAAAGCACAAACCGTGTAAACAAACTCTGGCCAGATCCAATAGGGCTGTAGGAGAGGAATCCGGGTTAAAAATATGAAAACTATTTTTCTTTTTATATTTTTACACCAACTTTTCAATACAGCCTTGTGATGAACCTGCCTCATCCCCCGGCCGGCTCCCCTATGACCCGAGGTTGTTCCCGAACCTGGGTCACCAGCATGACACGGGATATGGCTAGATGACTCAACCCTCTGTGTCACCGTGACGGCAGGTGATGGCCTTCTAAACTGACCTGCCAATGAAGACTGTGGACACAAAGGCAGTAGAGCAGTCCCCAGTGTTGCCCATCCCTTAGCTTTTGCCAGCACTGAGCCGATATGGCTGTGGAGAGCTTTTAGGTGTGGCAAGAGTGTTAAAAAGAATATGAGGTGCTCTTGCCGCACCAGAGTCAGATGTAACTGATACTGCTGCTATTACAGAACTGCGCATGTGTGATATGCATGCACAGTTTGCCTCTTAGTCATAACATGGCAGCTCTGACATGACTACATATGTGCCATTCTCACATATGCATAGTTTGTCAGCAATGGTAAAAGTAAGACCCCACTGAAAATGAGACCCTGCATCTCATCAAAGCTATCCTGTGTCAGTACATTGTCAAAATGAATAAAAGTATGACCCCACTGAATATGACATACTGCATCTCAGCTAGGCTATCCGGCTGTGTCAGTACATTTAACAATGCTATAATACCATCAAGAGGTTCTGGAGACATGTGAACATTGAGAGCAAAGCTTGAGAGATTCCGGCATTTTTCCATATCCTCTATGATATGTTGCAGTTGAGTTTTACCATTTAAAATAAAAACAGCCTTAACATTTGTTACAGGCATAATGAAGTCAGTTGTGTACATGTATTTATTTGAGCATACAGAAAAATGTACAGGAGTTTTGTTCCAGTTTTACATGAAAAATACAGGAAAGGAAAAGGATGGTGCCCTACAGGGAAATGCTTTGTTCAATCTGGGAACACTGCAGTTGACACCGCTATCATTCTTTGTAATTACCTCCCTAAAACATTAGCTGCCTAGCATTTAAAACCCTTCCTACATCCAATGCCACTAATTAGGTCCAGAAAGAGTTAACATAAATCAATTATTCATTAGAAATGCTGTAAATCTGACACACACACATACACACACACATATACACACAGTTGACTAAGGCCCAGATATTCAAAAGGGTTGCGCCTTGTGCAACAGAGATACACCAGCGCAAGTCCGGAAATGCGCCATTGTGCGATATTCAGCGGGAGGCAGCTCGCCACCCAAACCGCCAATGCAAAACGCCAATGGTAATGAATGCATTGCACAACTGAAGGGAGGAACCATGAATAAATGGCGAGTGTGATATTCAACAGCATCGCATGCACAATAGGGAGCAAGCGGAAGTTGCGCGATAGAGGAAATTATCCAAAATAAAAAAGGAACAAGAGAGAGGCGCAAGAATGCTACAGGGAAGCCAGAGGTGGGAGCGAGGTGACAGCAACAAGGCACAGGGTAGCAGTGAGCAGGACTGGGCAGGAGCAGGACAGAGCACACCTGGAAACTACCAGGAACAGGACAGGAGTGGGGAGCCTGTGCCACTGTGCAGGAGTCAAAGGGAAGTGCCACAGTGGACTGAGGGCAGTGGGCAGGACAGCCAAATCCTGGAGGTGTTCCCAATGCAGGGGGAGTAGCATAAAGGACAGCAGGGGGAACAGGAATACAGCTGCCAGTGGGGGGAACACAAGCCAGGGACATAGCCAGTGCCACCATTCAGATGGAGGCAGTAATGAGGGGTGTGAGAAGGCAGGCAGCAGGGGGTGTGGCCATGGAAGGGCCTGTCGGTGGTATGCCCCCAACAGGAGGTACTGAGCACTACAGTGACACTGAGATAGTGGGACGGTACTGCCTGAATGGGGCGATCCTGAGGCAGCTCTGTGAGCTGTGCAGTGATGAGATGCAGGCACCCACATAATGGAGCCATGCTCTGTCAGTGGAGACAAAGGTGACAGCTGTCATGTGCCTGCTCGCCACGGGTACCTTTTCAGACACCAACAGGGGACACAACAGGCATAACCCAATCGGCCGCGTCACTCCTACTCACACAATTCCTCAGCGCACTTCTGCCATATGCTGCAGAGTACATCCGTTTCCCCAGCACACAGACAGAGCGCACAGCACTGCCTGGCATACTTGGGGCCATTGACTGCACCCATGTGGCCATCTGCACGCCACCTGGCCTGGAAGGTGCTGCATACATTAATCGGAAGGGCTATGCAAGCATCAACTGCCAGGTGGTGTGCAATGCTAGGGGGCGCATAACCAATGTCTGTGCCATGCACCCTGGGGGAGCACATGATGCCTTCATCTGGCACCAGTCTGCACTGTGCCACAGGTTCGAGAGTGGGGACATCCCCACTGGCAACCTAGTGGGTGAGTATGCAAATCACGCAGAAAGACGTGGATCTTGGGAGGGGCATGGTCAGAGGTGACATGGGTACTGGCCTAGATGGCCCATGGCAGGGTGACGCTGAACACCAAACTTATGTCCACCCTCTACACACAGGTGACAGTGTATATCCACTCCGTCCCTAGCTGCTCACACCATACCGGCAGCCCGTGGCCCCATCGCAGCAACGGTACAATGAGGCACATGCCACCACACGCAATGTCATACAGCGGGTGTTCGGGATGCTGAAGGCACGTTTCCGTTGCCTGGACATGTCTGGTGGTGCCCTACAGTACAGCCCCTCAAAGGCCTGTGGGCTATTCCTGGCCTGTTGCATCCTGCACAACATGGCCAACGACTATGGGATAGCTGTAGAGGTCGAAGATGGGGACAGCGATGGGAACGATGAGGACGCTGGTGCAGATGGTGATGGGCAGCCCCCCCTTGGTTGAAGGGACCCCCAACTGATCCATATGTCACAGCTGCACTGGGACATCATCACAGAGGAGCACTTCAACCAACCCAGGTAAGTCATGGGGCCAGTGCACAACCCACAAACATGCATGGACAAACCCTGGGGTGCATGTCATAAAGGGAATTGGCTGAGCATGGAACCGCACACACCATCAGGGATGGGCAAGGCCTAACACAGCACGCAGTCACGCACACCCCCTCCACAAGACATGCACAAAGGGTAGGAGGCACGCCGACCCCAACTGCTAACCCTAGCCACACACACGTCCAAAGACCACCACGCCCAGTGCCTGTCATTGTGCGTCTCAGACACTGGGCACCATTGCACAGTGGCGGACAGCACAACGCAGGAATCATCATGCACATGCCACAGTGGCCAGCAGCCGGGAGGGTGTGCACATGGAACGTGTGTGTGTGTGTGTGTGTGTGCAGGGCCGGGTACCCCACCCGTGCACTGCACGTTGAACAACACACTGCACACAGGGCAGCGTCAGACAGTAGCCATGGTGGGAGACAGGTCAGTCACACAGCACAGTGCCACGGCCACCACAGATGCGTGGGTGGCCCTACTGAGACCCGCCAGCAGTGACAGGCTGACCAATGGCCTCAAGGGGTAGCACCGACGGTCCCCCAGGGGTGCCACTGCAGGAACGCGACCATTCTCGAGCAGGGGTCTGCAGCTCACCGAACATGCCTGCCCCAGGCGTGCTCGGGATGCCCACAGCTGAACCCTGTGTCAACAAAGAGGGTGTCGCACGACTCTGGAAATGGGGTGGACATTACACTGCGCAGTGTCTGCGGCGCACGGGCAAATAACTGTGTGCCCACTGGGGCCATGACAGCTGTGAATGCCTGTGTCTGCCTGTCCATGGCGGTGGTCACATCCTCCCGCAGCCGGTCCATCCCTGCCAGGATCAGACCGGTGTCCCTGCTGCTCTGCTCCTCTGCCTGGCGTAGGACTGCACTGAGTGCATCCACCGCTGTCACAAGCCACAACTGCTGATCCACTGATTCATGGAGTATGCGGGTGTGCTCATCTAAGAGGTCATCCGCCTGATCGGCATGCTGTCCCTCATGGAGTTCGCGGCCATGCTGGGCAGCACCCCTTGAGGTTGGGCGTTGCACACCAGGGCCATGCCTGGGCATGTCCACAGGCGGTGCACTGATGCCGCCCTCCGACACTGTCCCCCCATCGCCACTGGCCGACTGCTGACACTGCCCCTCCGGCCACTGCTCTCCAGGGCTCAACGGTGCCACCACAGCAGCCGCAACAGCCCCACTGTCCTGGACACACACCTTTGCTGCCCCACTGGTGCAGACAGGCACAGACTGGGACTGTGATGTCACGCAGGCCTCCACGGTGGCACCACCCATGGCTATGACCGTGCTGTAACCTGCTGTTTGACCATCCTGTGGCCCTTACATATCACTGTCCATGATGTGAGCTCCATCATCATCAGTGACTGATCCAGCACCAGTCCGAGTCTCAGCATGCTGGCATCCATGGACGCTGTCATGCTGGGACACGGGCAGGTCCTTCTCCGCACCTGCTCCACTAATATCGGTCTGAACAGCCAGGCGGGCCCACTGTCATCCTGACCCTCGGACACCTGTGGAGGTGGATGGACCCTCCTCTGTGTGCAGGGTATCGCCCTCAGTGGACGAGCCCACCTCCACTGACCCATGTAGACCCTCAAGGGCTGTAAAGGAACACAGAAGCAGTAATGTATTTTCCCTACCCTGTGGCATTCTCCCCCAGTGACAGATCAGGACCTATCATGCAGTGATGGGCTACCACCCATCTGGAAGCCACCACCTGGAACACCCTCGATGGCACAGCATCGCATGCTGCGAGCAACCCACTCTTTCTGTGGCATCAGGCGTTGTACGGCCGGCTGTCCCCCACCAGTCACAGCCCATGCTGCCCTGATGACAGCCACCTTATCTTTAATCATCCTCCTGTCCGTGTCCACCTTCTTCTTGCACCCCTGCACGGACCACTGGTGGCTGCCATGCTGGTTGATGGCACGTGCCACCTCACCCCATGCCGCAGCACGGGCCTGTGATGTTCTCCGCTGTCCGCTGAGCAGCGGTTCCTGGCCAAGGTAGGCCTCAAACAGGGTATCTGATTCTGCCTTGGTAAAGTTGGGCCTCCTCCATCTCCCATGTCTCCGTTCCTCCTCCACCTCAGGTTCAGTCATCATTGATCCTCTGGGAATGACAGGTGTTACCTCTGACTGTGCAGTCCCATGCATCTCCCACACACCACAGTCCACACTCCCAAACAGCATGCAACTCACCACAATAGACTGCAATACCAGACTATGGATTCTGCAGCACCATGTCGCATTTATATAGCGCAACGCATGCAAATGAAGCGAGGCTCAATTTTAGGTGGATGCTAATGCAGTAGCTGCACCATTGAATCGCTGATGAGCTGATTTGCATACGCCCGCTGAATATCGCGCTGTTGCGCCTTGCGCAATTGTGTTGAACATGCTCAGGCAAGGGCGCAGCTCTGTGACGTGCACAGTAGACACTGAACGGCGCATGTCCGGGGTGCTGACGCCAATGCCTGCCACGCTGCTGATGTGCTGTGCGCGGGAGGCAGTGCAGGGCACAGCCACCACTTTGCCAGTTGTGCTAGTGCTCTGTTGACATGTATGATTCTCTTGCACTGGGGTGCCATGGAGCCACAGCGTGGTAGGCCACTACAGGGCATCTCACACAGGCACCCAACTGCGCTACACGCAGGGAGTACCAATCGCACTGTGTCGGTCCGTGCGCGAGAGACCCTTGACCCTGTGCCCGACCTTTGGCCCCTATGCCCCATATGTCCGCATGGGTGCACCCCATCGTGCTGTTCAGTGACAGCACGATGGGGAATGGCAGTGCTGTACCACGCAGCATCTGCACGTGGTAGACGTGTGCTACAAAGTGCCATTTTGTCTCCAAACTGATGCAGAGATGGTAAGACGGAGGGCTGCTGTGTGGGGCCAAGTGGGGCTGGCCAATTTGGTGGCCATCATGGAATCCCATGCTGGGGCCCTCTTTGGCAGTGGCCCCCTGGACAGGGCCAGAAGTGCCGTCTGGGAGGAGGTGGCAGTGGTGCTGGCGGAGGCCACAGGACTCGCCTGGACGTCGGAGCAGTGTCGACACTGATATGGGGAGCTCCAGCAGAGGGACCCGGACAGGCTTGCCCACCTGCGGGCACGCGCCAGGTGAGGTGCAGTGCCACAACCAGGTAGGTGCCCCATCCATACACTGGTTGCGTCCGTAAGGGTATCGAGGTTGGCATGTGTCCACCACATGGGGGCAGGCAGTCCAGTGTGGGCGGTGGTGGTGGTGGTGGTGGTAGTGGTGGTGGGGTTGCGGCATGACTGGGCTGTGCGGGATCGCACTCACCCAGGGGGCCTTTGCTACTGATTTGTACTGATGTTCCCCTCTCCATGTTTGCACCCTAGGCCCTGAGGAGTGGCAAAGGGCCAGGGAGGCACAGCAATGACGGGAGGCAGGTGATGCAGGGCAACAGCCACAGGCTGCCGGGCCCATCCAGCAACAGTGCCCGGATCCAGCCAATGCAGGTGAGTGCCTTTCTTCCAGGATATTCTATGCATGTTGTGTTGCGGGGTAGGCGGCGGGGCATGGCCACCATCCATTGACACCACTGATGTGCACGCTACACGGTACACTTAGCACTGTCCTCTGGCACTGCATGTGTGGGTGTGCATTGCTGGTAGTCCATGCGTGCACTGGGTACATGGCTGTGCCACTGCCTTCACACCGCATGGCCATGTCACTTTACAGCCATGGTGGTGCTGTGTGGGACTTGGGCGGTGGGTGTCTGCAGTGGTCTGCATGGTTGTGTGCACACGGGCAGGCAGGTCTTGTGGACACGATCACTGTGGGTGGTCGCACACCATCACAGGGGCATGGCCCATGGCTGTATGCCATGCACAATGGGTGGGCTGCAGGGGGATGGACATTCACACATATTGACTCTGCTCCCTTGTCCTAGGTGGACGGCGGCTGAAGCGGCTAGAGAGGGCCATGCAGGAGCTCCTGCAGATAGTGAGGGTGTCCTTGGAGTTACTCCAGTGATTGGAGCAGCATAGTGTCCGGAGGCAGAGGACAAGGAGGCACCACAGGAGTGGGGAACGGGGCAGAAGCTAAGCCCTCCATGCCCCCAGATTTATCCTTTCCCCCTGGACCCACCCTCACACCCCTTCTTCCCTCTCCCATTTGTTCACCCCTGCTCCTTACCCACCCCAACCTGGTATGTGGCCCTCACCCCCCCTTATGTAAATATTTGTATATAGTTGTTTGGACCTTTATATAATACATTTGTTTTGTTATGCCTACTAGGTGGTCTCTGATTTGCAGCGGGCTACAGGTGCTCAGCTGCAGTGGTGTGCATGGCATCAGGGGTGGTGCAGGCATGGGCGTGTGTGTGTGTCTGGAGGGGAACTGCCTATGGTGTGGGCGTAGGTATCCGTCACTGTCTGTGGTTTGTGTGTTGTTTCCTGTGCACTGGATGACTGTGTGCAGTGGTCCATGGTGCATGCACTGTGTCCATGGCGCCCCTGTCAGACCATCCATGGCCTGTGCAGCTGACACCCTTGCATGTCTGTGATCTGCATGGTCTGCTGGCATGTCAGTGGTGGCTGTCCATGCTGGACAACCACTGTACCCGGCACAATGCTGGGTTGCCTCCTGTCACCAGTATGGTGCACGTCTGCCTTGGGTGGCACTGTGGCCTCCACTGTTGTTGTTCCCCCTCCACACTGTCGCTTGTGTCTGTTGCAGGGGATGTGCTCCATTGTCTGTCCCTTTATGCTCCGGCTGCATGCTGGTGGCGTACGGCTTCATGGTGCCTGCGCAGGGTGGCTGGCACACTTGTGCCATGGAGGGGTGCTGGCCATGTGTACACGGCTGCCGTGGCCACATGCCAGTGGCTTTATTGACCCGCTACTGTGTCCCTGTGTTGATGTGCCCTTGGGTATGGGTGGGTGTTTGTCCATGCACTGTGTTGCATCCTGTGTGGCGCATGCTTCCATGCAACACTGTGGGTATCTGTGCTGGCTGTTGTGGACAGTACTGAGATGGGGTGTGTCCTTGGGAGGGTGTGTAGAGTGCTGTACTGCTGGTGGTGGGCTCCGGGGCATGCCCTGTCATGTGTGGGGTACCTCGTGTGCCAACGCATGGTCAGTCTCTCAGCTGTACCTCGGGGGGGGACTTGTTGGGTGGCACTGTATATGCAGTTGTTGCATCACTGTCTGCTGCCACCCACTGCAGGGTGCTCACAGTGGGGCTGCCTTGCATGGCTCCGTGGTGCACAGGGTTGCATTGTCACAGTGGGGGTGGTGTCATGCATGGGGTGTCCTGCACTGTTAGGTGCTACTCCTGGGCACGGTGTCTGGGGATCGTGGTGCAGGGTGTGCTCTGCATTGGTGGGATGGTGTGGCATGGGGTGGCAGGACATCCTTGTGTGCCGGTCACAGCTTGCCAGGGGGTGTGCTGGGGCACCATGCCCTGGCTGTGGGATTGTTGCTGGTGTCCATGGGCCGGTGGTTCTTCCAGCTGTCCTTGGGTCGTGCGGTGCATGGGGTGTGCGGGTTGATGTCTGTTGTGCTGTGTGCTCCTCTGCCCATATCTGCCATGGGTGGTGGACCCCTGCATCCTGTCCCTGTGCATCCCTGGTTGTGCTGATGCGCTGCAACCCTGCTCTACTGCGCATCCCTGGTTGTGCTGTTGCGCATCAGACCTGCGCCACTGCGCATCCCTGGTTGCACCATGGCACAGTTGGTGTGATATTCAGTTGTGTGGCACAGGCGCATCTTGACCTGCGCAGTGTTTGAATATCGCGCGTGTTGCACATGGGCGCACAGGGTTTGCGCCTGCTCCTGCTGCTGTGCACTTTTGTGGCTCAGTTTGAATATCTGGGCCCAAGACTATAATTTGACACCATTCTGCAGTTAGATGCTATCTGCTGAATGCCATATCAGTAAATTATTAGTCTCCAAAGATAGCACTTCACATTGCAATAAAAAAAAGTTGAGAAAACAGTGTTGAAAGTGGTCTACTCAACAGCCCTCTTGCATTAGCTCTAAAAATGCTGTTTACCTAAATCTATTTGTTTGAGCCCTGGACAATGTTCAGTTTGCAGCAATGGAAGGGTTAAATTAAAGGGCTGCAAAAATGTAGAAGGATCATTCAAAAACTCCAAAGGAAGTGTTCCACAGTCTGAATCCAGTAGCTCATTTTTTATGTTTGCTTGCACGCATGTGCAAGAAACATAGTGCCATCATCCGAGTTTTTGGAGGTGTGGCAGCCCTCTTCCAATTCAGTCAGTGTGTTTGCAGGCACGGCCGCAGTTCTCCAATACCTGCTGGAGCTGTCTATGACAGCAGTCCAAAATGCAGTGGAGTACAGTTGAAGGGGAGCTACACTTCAGTGAGCAGCGATCAGATATCGCCTGCTCATGCGGCGCTCCCCTACACACACACACCGCATGCTGCATGCTCGCCCCCACACTGTATAGCTGACGGGTGCCCAATCCCCATTGGCTGTGCTGCGCTTCTCAACAGAGTTCCACAAGCCACACTGCGCCTACCCCAGCGGGCTACATGTATAGCCGACGGGGTGCTCAATCCCCGTCGGCTCCACTGCTCCCCTCAGAGTACAGGGTGCCATGCGCTGGGAGCCTACCCCAGTGTGGCAACAGATGCTATCGCCGACGGGGTGCCCAATCCCCGTCAGCTCCACCTTCAAACAGCTATCCTGTGCCACGCTGGGAGCCCACCCCAGCATGGCAACAGATGCTGTCACCGACGGGGTGCCCAGTCCCCGCCGGCTCCATGCCGCCCTCCCAGCGTGGCAACATCCCGCCGCCTCCTCCGTTGTTTAAAAAACCCTGAAATAGAAAACGGTCCTCGCTGACTCTGCCCCCACTCGCCGCCACCCACTGCGCACTCTGCCTCCCCATACACCCCCACCCCATTCTTACCTCGGACTCTGGCGCAACGATTCGGTGGACTGGGAACACGCTCTGCACTCTTCAAAGCCGACCGTAAACTGAGGAAATGCCGTGTTGTATAATGGGATAGATAGGGTTTTTCAACTTTGTTGCATATCTCAGAGCATTTTGGGAATTTTGGGCCCAAATTTTTCAACATGGGGTTTTAGGACCCTTCTCATAGATACTTTCACTGTCATAGGCGTTAATCAGTTGAGAAGGGTTGATTTCACAGTCACTGCACGAAATCACCTTTTGGGACCAAGTAATGAAACGACACTGCCACTGTTCATAAGGTGGCTCTCAAAAGCCTATGTTGAAAATTTGGTGTAAAATTCCTAAAATGACTGTTTTATGTAGCTGTGTTGCGCGAAGTTCCCACGCACGCCGTAAGTTTCCGCTGATTTTCAATATTTTCACTCCAGATTTTCAACATTGCCATTTTATCACACCTCCTTATGAGCAGTACAGCTGTCATTTTTCACATTTTGCCCAAAATGTGTTTCCCTCATGTAGCGCACAATGGCGCAGTCGGTGTGCGAAATCAATGTTTGGGACACATTAAGAAAATCACAGTGACACTGTTAATGAGCAGAGGTCCTAAAATGGCTATGTTGACAATTTGGTGAAAAAGTTCCTAAAATGACTGTTTTATAGCTGCAGGTTACTGCAGTTCCTACGACGCCGTAAGTTTCATGTATTTCAATATTTTCACTCTAGATTTTCAACATTGCCATTTTATTACACAGCTGTCATTTGTCACATCTTGCCCAAAACATGTTTCCGCCCATGTAGCGCACAATGGCGCAGTTGGTGTGCGAAATCATTGTATGGGACACATTAAGAAAATCACAGTGACACTGTTCATGAGCAGAGGTTATAAAATGGCTATGTTGAAAATTTGGTGAAAAAATTCCTAAAAATTACTGTTTTATGAGCATGTGTTGCGCAGTTCCTACGCACGCTCGTAAGTTTGTGAATTTTCAATATTTTCACTCCAGATTTTCAACATTGCCATTTTATTACACTTCCTTATGAACAGTACAGCTGCCATTTTTCACGGCCTAAATGGGTTTCCCATGTAGCGCACAATGGTGCAGTCGGTGTGCGAAAGCAATGTTTGGGACAGATTAAGAAAATCACAGTTACACTGTTCATGAACAGAGGTCTTAAAATGGCTATGTTGAAAATTTGGTGACAAAAGTCCATAAAATGACTGTGTTACGAGTGAGCATTGCGCGGTTTCCACGCACCCTCGTAAGTTCATGACTTTGTAATATTTTCAGTCCAGATTTTCACCAGTGGCATTTTTCTGCACTTCCTTATGAACAGTACAGCTGTCATTTTTCACAACATGGCCGAAATGTGTTTTCACACTTTCAGCGCAGAGATGCGTGGTCGCTGTGGAAAATCATTGTTCGGGACAGATAAAGAAAATCACAGTGACACTGTTCATGATCGGAGGTCCCAAAATGCCTGTGTCGACAATCTGCTGTAAAAATCCTAAACTAATTACATTACGGGTGTGCTGACAGTTTCTAGGCACGCCCGTGACTTCACCAGTTTTTTAATATTTTTACTGCACATTTGCAACATTGCCATTTTTTACACCTCCCCATGAACAGTACGGCTGTCATTTTTCACATCCTGTTTGGAATGTGTTTTTGCACCTGTGGTGCTCAATGCCGTAGTCGCTGTGCATAAGCAGCTTTCAGCTAACAAACTGATATTGCCACTGTTCATGAGGTGGGGGTCACAAAAAACCATGTTGAAAATTTGGAGTGAAAACACCAACGAATGCCTGAGGTGTTAGGGTTTCCGACCATAACACCCCACCCTGTTGAGAATGGCAGACATCAGGGGTGTGACTTGGGATTCTTGCCTGTAACGCTCATACCATTCCACACCATGCAGCCAGTGAGAGGCATCGAGGTATGCCTTGGACTCTTCGGCCCCAAAGTTCACCCCATTCTCCTATGCCGCACCCATCTCACCGTATTTCCTGATGGAATGGGGTGCGCATAAGGGCCAGAGACCCCAAGGCACACCGTGACACTTGTCAGTGTCTGCAGGGTAGGGTGTGGTGAAATGGCGTGGCCGTTATGCCTGACGACCCAAAGGCACACCCCAATGCCTGTCACTCTCTGCAGGGTGGTGGTGGGGTTGGCTTCAGATCAATACTTCACGGCCATACCTATTATGCAGCTCTGTAACTTCTACACTACCACTGCCAATGCCAGCAAGCAAACATTCGGCATTGACAAATGCTTGTTAGAGCTGATGCAAGACAGCTGCAGGCTCCGCCTACCTGCAGCCCTAAAAAGGAAAGAATTGTATAATAACACAATGCTGCAGGCAGAACAAAAAGAATAGCTCACTTTTCCACAATGCCCAGTGGGGAAAACTAGCTTAGTTATAGACCCATTGAATAATCCCATAATACTGGTGTACACCTAGGACTTATTATGGTTAAGTTGTTATGGAAGACTTGGGGTCAAAAATAACAAGCACAAACAGATCACTGACAGATATTGTCCCAGACAAATGTGCATTTCAATACTTGAAACACAGGAGCATCTTTTTATAGAATGCACATACATTAAGCCTATGTGGGAAATGCTTGCCAAAGAATGGGGGGACCGCTGTTTATGGACCCACCATACAAAGGGTTAATGTATGGCTTTCTGCCAAGTGGGTGGCAGAAATATATAAAGGAAATACAGTCATAAAGTACTACATCTGGCAAGCTAGGTGTCCACGGGGTATGCAACAAAAGAGGATAACATTTGTAGAAGTGTTTGGGAATATAATGATTGTGCTCCAGCAAATACAAAGAAAGGATTTAGAGATGTATACTTTGGAGAAAGTGGGACAGCTATGGGCAAACTTTGAGTTGTGAAATTGTTTAATAAAAAGCTTATGTAAATACTGCATCTGCATAGAAATAAGAAATACTATATAAATACTTTGTTTATGGAATTGTTACCATGTCAATTGTTAGAGCTAACTGTATGTATCACTGTTTGAAGTCCTTTTTTTAATAAAATTCCCCTACTCTTATTGAGAAGTGCCATGGGATCTTTAATGTCCACCTGAACAGGCAGATGTGACCTCAGTTTAACGTCTCATCCAAAAGACGGCACCTCAGAAGTGCAGCACCCCCCTCATGATGCACTACAGTGTCAATATTGGGATTTATCCCACATTCCCGGTGTGGGGCTAGAACCCACCACCTTCTGCTCTTCTGGCCTCAGACGTAACTGTGCTACCTGCTGAGTCACTGACACAGTTTCTGCTGAATATGAGAAAACATAAAACAGCTATGCCATTGATCTTTAAGGACAGATTTCACTATGTGACACAGATCACTTCAGATATTTATAAGTACGGCATTACCTTCAAACCTGCATGTGTCAGCAAGAAATTCCAGAACTCCCCCTCCCCCCCATTAATGTTACTAGTAAAAGAAACTATGTCAGGCCCACTTCCTATCTGTTTAATCTCAGTTCTCCATCAAGTACTCCAGGAACAGCAACCATCCCCATAGGAACCATTGGGCCCAAGAATTAACACACCAATACAAATATCCCAGTGGGAGTGGGCAGTTGCAGAATCCCATAAATCAATATTCTCCCCCAGCCTCACAGAATTCTCCTGGAAACTGAAGATCCGGTATCACTGCACCCCACTCATCCATGCTAAATGTCAGACACAGCATACAGCAGACTGTTGGAGGCAATGTGACAGAGAAGCCTACTACACACACACACACACACTCACTCTGGTCAGGCCTCTACTACAGCCATACTGGACAGAAGTACATAGGCTTATTACTGACATCCTTTCTATTAATCTACCACAAGAATGTCAAGTCTTCACAACACTTATATTGCCTGCTACAATAAAAAAAAAAAAACTGAAATAAAATACTACTTATGCATACTGCTCACAGTGGCAAAGAGTCATCACAAAAACCTTGTTAAGCCAAAACCCACACACAATTTCAGACTGGAGAGCATTTGTGAACCAAATATACAGTATGGAACAAATCACACACAGATTGAATTATATTTATCTCCAGATGCACCCTCTGGAACCATTATATCATGGAAATTGACAGAAACTTTGTTCTGTGAGTTGGCCACTGTCGAGACCCCAAGCTTGAGTGCAAATCATGAAGTCAAGGAATACTCCTTCCCCTGTAATAGAAACAAAGAAGATGATGTGACAAAATGCACATAAAGCTCAAATAAAAAAGGATGGCAGTCACGTATACTCACCCCACCTTAATTCCCTTAGAACAACTCCGTATTAGTTCCCCTCCTGATTTCCCAAATTACCTAAATGTTATGAAAAAGGTAGATAAGTGGAAGCTAAAGAATGAAAATGTAACCACTGAACATTTATTGCCTGATATCGTTGAGTTGGCTACCCATGCTTAAGTGTCACAAATATGTATACTTTACACTTGTAACCTGTTCTGACCAGGTATTATACTAAAGATAATGTTGAATAATTAATGGCAATGAAAACATGCATTTAAAAAATAGAAAGGGAGACGGCCTGGTGGCGCTGAGGGCTGCGGTATCCACCTTACCTTGTGCCACGCCAGTGACCCGGGTTCAGAAACTAGCCAGGGGTCTGGCTGGGGAAGGAGAGGATTGAGCATCCAATGGACTGCTCTCCTCTCCTGGGAAGGAGAGGGGCCTATGTCCCACAACACTAGTGGTGTCCAGTGGAGACTGGGTACACTGCAGTCAGGGACCAGGAAGGGGATGTCAGTTGGCCATCCTACGGGCATGTGCAGAAGTGCACTGGACAGCACTGCACATCCTGCATCGGGGGGGCAACAGAAAATGGAAAACCCACAGCTACTTAGGAGGCGATGGCGGACCCCAGTGGCCAAAGCCCACGTGCCCAGTGCTGGCTCCAAACCCTGACTTGATTCTCCATGGTCCCCGCCTCCTCCCACAAGACACTGGCAGGAGAGGGGGGACCCAGCACCCAATCCTTTGGTCGGGGGAGGAGTTCAGGTGGGCAGTGGAGGAAGAAGTCTAATGGGCTGCCTGAGAGATGTCTTGGGGGAACTGGCGATGGGGAATAAATAGAATTAGAAAAAATATAAATAAAAAGGGAGTTGGGTGCTCCTACAGGATGCCCACTCTCACCAAAATATATAACTGGAGTGGGGATCCCTTGGGGGCCCTCTCACCAACTAAAAAGGTGGTTCCTTCCTCTCTTAATCTTTCTTGTCCTCTTCCTCCCTGCCCAGGGTGTACCCCCTCTGTGGGAATATTCCTATTCAAACCACATGAAGTCTTGCTGTATTCTGACTATTGCAGTTAGCCCCAGCACTCAAACTGCCCCGGAGAGAAGAGGGTTAATTTTCTATGCAGAGCATAGAACGTTGAGCTCGAGCTGGGTTCCAACCTCTGTCTGTTGCACTTTAAAGCACAATCGTCAGTTTCTTTACTTCGCCTAACTGAACGGTCGCTCCGGAGATTTCTCCTTTGCTCGGGGTTCTAAAGTCGGTTAAAGTCCTCGGTTTTACCGAGTATTTTCGCAAGTTTCAGTTCAGATCTCTGTCTGTCTACAGTAAGTACTAGGTAGTGAACTAGACATAGTAAACTTGTAGAAATTGTAAACATTTTTTTTTTTGGTCGGTTCGGCTGAACCGGCCATTTAGTGAATTGCATATTCTGTCTTTGTTTCTAAACTAAGAGTGTGGTTACCGGTCCTTATCGGTTTATAAAAACACACATTTTTTTATGTTTTTTTTTTCCAATACCCGTGACACGGTTAGAAACCGATAAGGGTGTCTTGCCTGGTTGTTTGCCATAAAAAGGGTACGTTTGTGGTTAGGATGGCTATGTCTGAGAAACCCAAAAGAAAAACTGGGCCCACTGGATTTCAACACTGCAGTGTGTGGGGGAAGGTCTTTGCTAAGGCTGATCCCCACACCACCTGTGTTTATTGTCTGGGGTTTGACAACCTCGATTCAGACTGCCAAATCTATAAATATTTTCCTAAGTCTACCCTGGAAAAAAGATTAGGTAGGCTTAGGGATAAGGAAGTTGACAAGTCCACTGACCCAGATGGCCAGCCTGGTTCGGTTCCGACCGAACCTGAGGGAGTGCCCTCTGACCAGGGCGATACTTCTTTGGGCAAGAGGAGAGCCAATCCTGAGGGATCGGTTCCTACAAAAAGACAAAAAAAAAGGAAAATTGGCTGGTTTGGATCCAGAGACCCATTTTCCGACCACCAAAGAGATTGCCAAAGCGATAAGGATTCTGTCTGATCCGGCGCCTTCTGGCAGGCGCTCGGTTTGGTCGGTTCCTCCAGTTCAAGGTTATGCCTCTGAAGATTTTTATGAACTGGATTTGGAGGGGGATGAAGATTATGATGATGATGACGATGACGATGGTGGGGAAGGTCTGGATGAGCCCATTGAATCAGATGTCTTCCTAGATAGGCCTTTCGGTGTTTCTCCTCCTAGGCTTTCTGAGTCCCCTTCCCAGTAAATGTTTTACAGTAAAGTGGCAGAAACCCTCCAGCTCCCTGTGGAAGAAGCCATGGAGGAACAAGAGGAACCTGATTATGTGGAGATGATGGACATCCCAGAGTCCAAGAGACTGTCTATTCCCCTTCATAAGTCTTTTGGGAAACAGACACAAAAGATTTTAAAAACTCCAAATTCTGTACCTCCTGTCGACAGAAGGATGGACAAAAGGTACACCTTATCAGGTTCAGGTACAGAGCACTTGTATCAACAATGCAGCCATGTTGGTTTTGTACAGGCTGCAGCCTGTGATAAGGCTAGTATACCCTTGGCTCCACACACCCCAGATAAAGACTCTAGGAAGCTGGATGCCATGGCAAAAAACAGTACATGGTATCCGCCTTGGGACTCAGGCAGGCTAATTATATGGCCTATGCAGCAAGGTACCAGAAGTCCAGGTGGGACACTGTACTGGCACTGGCTAAGCAGGCCTCCCCCAGCTAGCCTCAGAACTGGAGGGGGTGGCTGCTGATGGGATTGAGGCATCTAAGATACAGTTCCATGCTGCTGTGGACTCCAATGATGTGTCTTCTAGAGTCATGGCTACATCTGTGGCTCTTTGGAGAATGGCTTGGCTCAGATGTACTAGCCTTTCACAGGATAACCCAGGCTAAGGCCATGGATTTCCCTGTGGTGGGTAATTCTCTGTTTGGGGAGCAGACAGAGAATTACATGAAAAAGATGGATGAGTATAGGACCACCTATAGGAGTGCACAGACCAAGGAAAGGCAGGCAACTTCTCAAAGGCAGCAAGCTAGGGGCAGGGACAGGCCTTTTCATAGGCCTTTCTACCAAGCACAGGCCTCTTCTCCTTTTCCTCAAAGGGGGTTCTTCAGAGGGAGAAGCAGAAGGGGGATGAGCAGGGCTGTATCCACCCCTCACCTAAGGCTTCTGCTAAGCAGACACCAAGATGTGTCAGCCCAGGTTGACTCCCCCATTCCTGAAGGAGGCAGGCTGGCTTACTTCATCCAGGACTGGATGTCTGTTACCTCAGACAAGTGGGTCCTGGAGGTGGTAAGCCAGGGGCTGGTTCTCGGCTTCAAGAAATTTCCAAAGCTGAGAGCCAGATGTTTTCCACCTGCAAGCATCTCCGAAACCATTGCCCTAGAGGCAGAGGTTTCATCTCTACTGTCTCTAAAGGCTGTAGAGAGAGTTCCTACATTGCACAGGGGCAAAGGTCTGTACTCCAGGTCTTCCTTACCCCAAAAAAGACAGGGGAGTGGCGACCCATCCTAGACTTAAGATAGCTGAACAAACATCTTTTAAAACCAAAATTCAAAATGGTGACTCTGGGAATAATCCTTCCCTCTCTAAGGCCAGGGGACTGGCTAGCCTCCCTGGACTTATAAGATGCCTACTTTCACATTCCCATCAGGTGCTCCCACAGACAGTACCTCAGGTTTTAATTTGCTTCAGGCCATTGTCAGTTTAAAGCTATGCCCTTCGGCCTGACATCAGCTCCCAAGGGTATTCACAAAATGTCTAGCAGTAGTAGTGGCCTTTTTAAGAAGAAAGAATATTTCCATACCTGGATGACTGGCTCATTGTGGGTCAGTCCCCAGACCAAGTCAAGTCAGACCTGGAAGTGACTCAGCAAGTGCTCACTTCCCTAGGATTCCTTCTCAATCTTCCCAAGTCAGTTCTCAAGCCTGTACAGTTCCTCACCTTCATAGGTGCAGAGTTGGATACAGTCAAAGCAAGAACTTTTCTTCCCCTGGAAAGGGCAAGGGCTATTGTAGAGTTGGCTTCTTCATTCCACCTTCTGGTCTCCTGGCCAGCAAGGCACTTCCTTCAGCTTCTGGGCCACATGGCAGCTTCTGCACCAGTGGTTCAAGGGGCCAGATTTCAGATGAGGGACATTCAGTTTCACCTGGGGGCCTTTTGGTCTCAGAAGAAAGATTCTCTAATCAAACTAGTTCCAGTGACTCAGACTCTGATCCAGGCTTTCCAATGGTGTCAGGATCAGGGCAACCTCAGACAAGGAGTCCCATTCATCACTCAGTCTCACACTGTGGTCCTAATCATGGATGCTTCTCTATTGGGGTGGGGAGCCCATCTGGGGGCTCTCACAGCCCAGGGACTGTGGTCCCCTCAGGAATCCCTTCTTCATATCAGTCTCTTGGAACTCAGGGCAGTCTTTCTGGCCCTGCAAGCTTTCTCTGTCAGTGCAGAATAGGGTGGTTCAGGTCAGGACAGACACCACCACCACCATGTGGTACATCAACAAGCAAGGAGGCACTCAGTCCACGTCCTTGTGCACGGAAGCCATGAAATTGTGGTCCCTAGCTTATTCTCCGCAGACCTCTCTGATAGCAGTCCACCTTCCAGGGAAGGACAGTGTGCTAGCAGATGCATTGAGCAGGATCTCCCGGGGCCATCATGAATGGCCCCTGGAACCTCCGGTGTTGAAAGTGATTTTTTCAAGGTGGGACACTCCAGAGATAGATCTCTTTGCAGCCCCAGACAATCACCAACTTCTTCTGTTTTGTTGCAGACCCCCAGTCTTGGGCTCAGTCCCTCTGGATGCTCTGATTTTGAACTGGGAGGAGAAATTTCTATATGTCTTCCCTCCCTTTCCTCTACTGTTCAAGGTTCTGGTCAAGATAAGGTCACAATCCTGCAAAGTGATTCTGATTGCTCCAGACAGCCAGGCAGCCTTGGTATCCCCTGTTGCTGTCCCTAGTAGTCCATCTTCCCCTGTCTCTTCCCAGGAATTACTACTTGTTAACCTCCTCTCAGGGGAGAATTTGGCACCCCAATCTTCAGTCTCTCAATCTCAAGGCATGGCTGTTGAAGAGTTAGAGTATGCAGATTTGCATCTGTCCCAAGGGGTTCTGGATATTCTCAAAGCCTCTCGAAAGCCTGCCACCAGAAAAACTTACAACTCCAAATGGAAAAGATTCAGCATTTGGTGTTCCAAGAAGCATATATCCCCAGACACTGCTGAATTGTCTACAGTTCTGGATTATATGGTTCATCTTAATGGCCTAGGCCTCAGACCAGCTACTCTCAAAGTACATTTGTGAGCTGTTTCTGCTTTTCTGTCAGTGGGAAAGCCTTCCTCACTGTCATCTCACCCTGTATTCTGTAAATTTTTCAAGGGCTTGCTTCATACCAATCTCCCCTTTAGGGATCCTACCCCTGCTTGGGATCTTAATGTTTGCATTGCTCAGCTTATGCAACCCCCCTTTTGAGCCTTTGTCTTCAGCAGAGCTTAAGTACTTGACTTGGAAAACTGTGTTCCTGGTAGCTATTACCTCTGCCAGGCGTATCAGTGAATTGCAAGCTCTGTCAGTGGAGCCTGATTTTATCTCCTTCCATAGAGATAAGGTGGTCCTTAGAACTAACAGGAGGTTTATACCTAAAGTGGTTTCAGATTTTCATCTGAACCAGTCTATGTCTCTCCCTGTGTTCTTCACTGATCATTCTTCTTCAGGAGAAAGAAGTTTACACAGTTTTGGATGTTAAAAGAGCCCTTACTTACTACATTGAGCGTACTAAGGCTCATAGGTTTGACTCCCTCCAGTTGTTTCTCACTTATCGGGAAGTGGGGAAGGGCAAACCTGCCACTAAAAGAACTATTGCCAGATGGATTGTCTCTTGTATTCAATTCTACTGTGAGAAGCTAGGCAAAATACCTCCCTTAGGTCTGAGGGCTCATTCGACTAGGGGTGCAGCTACTTCCCTGGCTGCGGCCAGGGATATTCCTTTGCTAGAGATATGTAAAGCAGCCACCTGGAAAACAGTCCATACATTTACCAAACATTACTCCCTGGACATCCAGGCTAGGAGTGATGCTCAGTTTGGTACAGCAGTACTGCAGAGCCTATTCCCAAGGTAGTTTCGATTCCCTCCTCCATGGAGGTACTGCTTGGTAGTCTGCAATAGTCAGAATACAGCAAGACTTCATGCGGTTTGAAGAAAAAATTACTCACCTTAGTAATTTATGTTTCTTCTTATGGAGTTTTGCTGTATTCTGACCTCCCTTCTTACCTCCCCTCTCAGAACCTGTTTTGGGGAAGTGGGCTGGCAGGTGCAGTGTTGCGCCCCAGGGGTGCATTTGGGCACTCTCTCCTTTTAGAGAGGGGGAGTGGGTTATATTATTAATTTAACAGTCTTAAGTTGTTCACTACCTGGTTTTTGATTTTGGATTTCTTGACTTGAGTCTTTTGGGGATCCAATATATTTGGTTGCCATTTGGCTAGTAAAAATTTTACAATTTCCACATAGTAGTTAGTATTAGCTCATAAGAATCTGATGGTTGTGCTTCAAAGTGCAGCAGACAGAGGTTGGAACTGAGCTCGAGCTCAACGTTCTATGCTCTGCATAGAAAATTAACCCTCTTCTCTCCGGGGCAGTTTGAGTGCTGGGGCTATCTGCAATAGTCAGAATACAGCAAGACTCCATTAGAAGAAGCATAATTACAAAGGTGAGTCATTTTTTCTTAGTTGCAAAATGCAGCATGTACCTCTGGGCAGTATCCAGTCTGACAGCTACACTGCATGCACCTCTTTCGATCAACTTCACTAGCTCTCAGACTTCCAGTGCTGCCTTCCTGCTGATGGCTGTATAACCAGCAAGCTCTGCTCCTTTGCCATGCTAAAAATCACTAAATAGTCGATTCTCTAGAAATTTTTAAAACTAAAAACTGCATAATCAGAAATGGCTATCATTAAAGTTAAAGGGGGAACAAACAAATTCAGTGTCTTACCGATGGATGCAGAAGGCTCAAACCCTTATATCTCCGACTCCAGAACCTCCGCTCACACGCAGCAGACAGTGGGCTACTCATCCAGCAGGCCTACAAACTCAAAAAGCAGAAAACTCAACACAATGAATGGAAAATTAGATCTAATACTAAATGAGCTACATGATATAAAATTGGACTTTCAATCCTTTAGAGCTGAACATGAACAACTCCGCTTGGAGGTCTCAACCCTGCAAACTCAGGTCACCCAACTCGAGGAAGAATCCACGACTCAGGCAGACGCTTTCACTCAACTACAATCTGCGGTGGCTCAAATTGTGGAGATTTGCCATGCTATGGGCGAATGCCAGGAAGATGCTGAAAATCGCCACCACAGAAGGAATTTAGGCATTTGTGGGATCCCAAAGGACAGAGAGGGAAAGACACAGCAGAGTTTATTAACACGCTCCTACATACCACTCTAACATTGGAGCTGGAGTTTCAAGTGGAACTGGAGTGAGTCCATCAGGCTCTGGGACCAAAGCCAGCTCACCCAGATGCCTGCCCTCGCTCGGTGATTGCTCGATTTCTTAGATACTCGATAAAAGACTTGATTCTGAAGAAAGCCTGGGCACAGGGGAAGACATTCTATGGCAATACCAGGATTTTTTTTGATGATGACTACACTCCCTCTACTATGCAACGCCGACGGGAGTACATTCCCCTTTTCCCACTGCTGCGCCAGCTCAAACTAAAATTCCGAATTTCTTATCCAGCTAAATTGACAGTACAGTTCCCAAATGGTCAGTATACCTATGAGAAGGTACCAGAGGTGACAGAGGACTTGCAGAAAAGGGTCTATGAGATGACCCACAGGATGACCCAGCCCCAGCGGCCTCCATCCATGCATTCCACCAGAAGATATGCGCAGGCCCCAGGTCCTTGGCAACAACAGGCCTCCCTGGATGCCATTAAGAAATTGTTGAATGCACTCAGGGATTATGGCACGTAATAGATATAAGGAGGCATATTACAAGTTTCTTCATCGATTGTATTACCCGCCAGTAATAGTCCACAAAGCACATCCTTCAGTATCACCGGTATGTGGGAGATGTGGAGTGGAAAGAGGCACATACATACATTGTTTTTGGACCTGCCCCATCCTACAAATCTTTTTGGGGGGGAGGTAGTAAAGGAAGTAGTTGCAATAGCTGGAAGTGAGATGGAGAGGGATCCACTACTGTGTCTCTTTGGAATGGAAGTGGGAGAGGGAGAGGAGTGGAATTCGCTTCCTAAATGGGTGAGAGTCTTGTTTATCTTGGCTCGACATTGTATACAGAATACATGGGTGTCTCATGTAAGGCTGAGTCTTAAACAATAGAAGCAGGTGATATTGCAAACATTGGCGTTAGAATGGTTGACCTATGTATTGTGGGATCAGGAAGACATTTTTATAAGAACCTGGTTACATTATATGTCCTCACTGAACCCGGACGAGGAAATGATAATAAGGGCAGGATTAAGTTGTTGAGAGTGGTAATAGGACCTTAATATTTGCTAATAAATTAAAAGGCTGAGTTTAAAGAATAGTACTAGAACTATAAGCGTATATACCTCAATATTTATGATGAATTAACTGGATGGGAAAGAAAATACTAATGGAATGCACAAATGATTGAACCTGTTGTTGATGTTGTTTTTAATGTGTAATGTGACTTTCATGTTTGAAGGTCAACATGTCTGTATGTCACTATGTGTGAAAACTAATAAAAATATTATCCAAAAAAAAAAAAGAAATTGTTGGCGCAGTACACCAGTAAGGACTCTTGAACTAAATCAGTGCTCATCTTGCTGCAATAGGGGAATGTGGTGAGTTGTCTGTGTTGGTTTGCCCTGGGTTCTCTTGCCTTTCGGGGGGGGGTTCATCTGGTTGCCTGTCCTTGCCTGCCCTGGGCCTGTTGGGCGGGGGGGGAGCCTACTTCTGATATGTAGGTGTTAGACTCATGGTATCCAAAACTTGGCTCTATCTCCAAGATGTGAGCTCTCTTCACGTGAGACAGGACCGACGATTAGATGATTTGAACAGAAGGGTGTGGGGGGATTGAGGAGTAGATATAATTAAAAAGGGGGACTTATTTGGGGGCACAAGATGTTGGAAAGAGAGAGTGTGATCCGGATGGTTCCCATTAAATAGGGAATAGAGGCCTTGCTCTCCCCTAGCTCCTCTAAGTAGAAAGTAAACAATGAAAACTAATACAGAAAGAACCAGTGATATCTCGCAAGGGGCGCCGGGAAGTTGACCTCCAGAGTCTGACGTTTCTGCTGAATCACGTTAAATAAGGTTATTATCAGAACAAGCCAACATTTCTGGTGCCCAGGCCCACTGTTGATCCTACCGAAATCCTTCTGGCATTCCTGAGCACCTGCCCCGTTAGATAGGGGTCGAAGAGTAAATGGGAATCAGAGAGAGGAAAGAAGGATGCTGCCGCTCCTCACTCCATGCCTCAAAAGAATCAATTCACCTGAAGCTGAGAAATTGGTTTGTCCTGTGGGGCTGAGACAGCAAACTCTGGAGAGCCTAGAGAGGGGGTCCTTCCTACCCTGTAGGTCGAGGATCGGCTACTGGGGGGGGGCGGTGCAGGGTGGCACCCGCTTCTCGGAGGGTGGGTACCTGGGGAAAATAGGCTAGGACGCCACTGCAGACCCAAATGGGGGTTCACCCTGCTGAAGTCAGACATTGCCCTCTGGACTGGATTAATAATAGGACAATTTAATGGACACTGAGTCTTCAAAAAGTTATGTTGTGGCACATTCAGAGTGAAAGGCTCCTAATGTTGGTTTCTTTATCTAGATATTCTTGGTGGTTGAATGCCAGGTTATTAAAATTATTGTATAGATGCTTTAGAATGAAAGACTCCTGAACAAACAGGACAAGGGCAGAACTGGAGTGTAACACAATATTAAGGCTTCCCCTTATTTTCACACCCACACAGGAGTGGCGGCGGGGAGGCGGAATTGTGGAGAAGGCAGTTTCACCATTTATATCTTGGTTTCCCGAGACTCCTTCCCTACCCTATATTTACTTTTTGGTCCTTACTGATAGGGTTCCTGGTGGCACCTTCTTACCCAAGTTAGAGGGGGAGCACACACCCCTAAGTTCTTTCCCCCACATGGGAGCTATTTCACCCAAGCCGGCAGACTATAGACTCACCGATGTCAGTACGTGAGATAACATACTCGACTATGGAAGTCCAAACCAATTTTCTGTCTTTGTACATAGTATAGGCAGGGTCCAGCAGCCAAGAACCGTAGGGCACACTGACCTCAGCCAAAGTTTTTCGGTTAACAGTTGGTGGGTTTATGTGAGGCAAGGTTGGCCTCAAGAGTTAAGGGGACGGGGATTTAAACTTAGGAGCACTCAGAGGGAAAAATAAAAAATGGACGGTCGGAGGTGAAGTGTAAGATATGTAAATAAAGACAAGATCCAAGTAATGGAAATGACGTGGGGGTGGGTTGGTGGGACTTTCCCTCTCCCTCCTCCCCCATCCTCTAACTCCCCTCATTAATCGTACACCCAAAGACACTTAAGGTGGTATCCCAAAATGTAAATAGATTGAGCGACCCCATTAAAAAGGCAAAAATCATTTCCCATCTTAAGAGGCTATGCGCCCAGATAATTATTTTACAGGAGACCCATATGTCCTAGGCGGAGCATCATAAACTGGCTAAATTTGGAATGCCATCAGTGGTTTCTAGTACATACACTGCAGGTAGAAGAAGAGGAGTGGCGATTTTAATTCCCAAAGCTACACATTTTGTAATATAGGACTCTTATCAAGATAAAGAGGGCTGATTAGCAATGGTCAGGGGCTCATGGTGGGGGGGGGGGATCTACAGTATGCAGTGGTGAGCATCTGTATCCCCCTGGGGACAGATGCCTCCTCCCATCACATTATTTTTGAGAAAATACTAGAAGTCAAGCAGGGGGCATTATTGATAGGGGTGACCTTCAATCTCTTAATGGAAGGAAGTAAAGATAGTTCCAACCTGCATCCCCTCCGCGCAACAATGAGACAAAGGCACAGCAGATGCCTCATTAAAGATTTAGGCTAATTGGATGTCTGGTGCCACCTGAACCCCATGGGGAGGCAATATACCTTCTTCTCAGGGATTCATCACACTTATTCATGCCTGGATTATTTCCTGTTGACAGCAGAACATATAGATTTAGTTAAAATCATGACAGTGCAGCCCATTTTGCTCTCTGACTATGCCTCAATAATTATTGAATTATATATTGAAGAGGAGCGAACACCCAGACAGTGGTGATTTAATACTACTCTACTTAGGGACCTGCAATTCTTAGATCTGGTCAAGCATAGACTACCCTAGATTACACAGGAAAATACTTCTCCAGAGGTGAATTTGGGAATTAGGTGGCACACTGTGAAGGCTGTATTACGAGGTGAGATGATAGTCTATGCCTCACAGAAAAAGAAAAGGAGAGAACAGAAACAGGGATTTGGAAAATGAATTAGTTTCTACAAGAAGCCCACTCTCGAGATAACTGTATTTTGCCCTAAATAGCTAGGGTTAAAGCCCAACTGCAAGACATATTAACCCAGAAAATGGAACAGGCACTACTTATCTTAGGCAGAGATATTATGAGGGGGGAGCCAAAGCCGCAAAACTTTTGGCCTACCGACTCAGGGAGCAGCAAAAACAGGCCACTATTACCAGACTTAAACACCCTGGAACTTCCCAGATTCTGAACAAAACAAGAGACATTTTAGAAGGTTTCTGAATATATTATTCTAAACTGTACACTCAAGACCCTGAACCAATGGAGGAGAATTACCTCCAGTTTTTTTTTGAAGTTGAAGTTACTCCGCTTTAACAGAAGAGCAACAAAATTGGCTATCCCAACCCATCACCTCCCAAGAAATAACTAACAGCAATCAAACATTCAAAATCAGGTAAAAGCCCAGGACCATGTGGATTCCCTGTGGAATTTTATAAGAAATTTCAAAAAGAACTGATATCTGAGATGGGAGGCCTCTTCTGTGACATACAGAGAAGAGATTCAGTCCCCATGTGGCAGTATGCAAATATTTCTGCTATTCTGAAACCCAATAAAGACCCTTTAAATTGCAACTCTTATCGCCCAGTTTCGGCTTTGAACCAGAATTATAAATATACCTCAATACTGGCTAAGATGCTTGAGGAACTCTTACCACACATCATAGACAAATATCAAGCGGGCTTTATATCCCAAAGATAAACCTCAGATAATGTTAAATGAACATTATACCTATTAAAAAGGCACAAAAAACAGACACTCCATTATTATTATTACTCAGTAAGGATGCCCAGAAAGCATTTGATAGAGTTTCTTGGACATTTTTAAATTACACTCTGGAAGCTTTCAGTTTTCCCAGTTCATTCAGGGATATTGTACAAAATCTATACACTTCCTGCAGGCAATGGTCAAAGTAAATGGCACATACTCCCCACGATTCCCCATACAAAGAGGCACCCAGCATGGATGTCCCCTATCCCCCCTTCTTTTTGCTATTCATGCAGACTCTTCAACACAGGCAATCAGAGAAGATCCTAATATAACTGGCTTTGTACATCGGGGCACAGAACATAAAACTGCAATTTATGCAGATGATTTGCTTATATATATGACCCAGCCGGAGACCTCTTTCCCTAGATTGTTTGCCTTACTGGATAAGATTGATCTTATAGGAGGATATAAACTGAATAAGAGTAAAACAGAGGTCCTAAAATTTAGCTATGATCCCGGCCCCCAAATTTCCCATCACTTTCCACTCTATTGGAATAATAAATTAAAATACTTAGGAATTACCATACCTCAAGGTCTAACATCAGTCTGTGCAGTTAACTATCACCCAATGAACACAATGATTAAAGAAGATCTGCAGATCTGTTCCCATTTACCCCTATCTCTAGCACAAAGAGTTGAAGTAATTAGGATGAATATCCTCCCTAGACTACTATGTCTTTATCAAAATATCCCAATGCCTCCAAGTAAGCTAGGGTTTAAAAACATGGATAAACTAATATCTTGCTTTATATGGCAAGGAAAGAAACAAGAAAGGCCTTTTCATCCATACAACTCCCAAAAGATCAGGGAGCCCTAGCCCTTCCACACTTAAAGAAATATTGTCAGGCTGCATAGTTGTCATGCATTACAGTGGCTGGACCTGAAAGCATCTAAACACTGGAAGGAACTTGAACTGGGAGAGCAGGGAGGTCAAATTGAGGCAGCATTATTTGGAAAAAATATAGCTAAGTAAATATCCGAACAAGAATGGGAGTTTGTCTATATGGGCCATATCTTAGATACCTAGAATAAACTTTTATATAACTCAGTGATTAGACAGGCAGCAAGCTCATTGTATAGCCAAGCAGAGGACCCCAGATTTGCCCCAGCTAGACTGGACCACACCTTCAAACGATGACAAAAGCTCAGGTTCCGGCATTATTACCAAATTTATGAGAACGGGTTGTAAGCACATTCCAATCCCTGAAACAAAAATACCAGTTAAGGCAACAAGACCATTTTAGATATTTACAGCTTCAGCATTTTTGTGTAGAGATGTTCGTCCACACCAGGAATGTTCAAGACACACATCCCTTAATCCAGATAATTGTTACCACCTTAGAAAACACTATCCCTGAACATATTATTTCTCAGATATATAAACCCATGCAAACAGTCACCCCTCAAGCAGTTCAGAAAGCGCAGGGAAGATGGGAATGTGAAATGGGGATTTCGTTAATGGACAAAGACTGGAGTGGGGTATACTCGATACAACACAAGGTATTGACATCACACAGTTGGAAAGAATATGGCTGGAAATGTGTATCCCGGCACTTTCTCACCCCACAAATAACTGGGAAATTTGATGCTTTGCATGGGACTAAGTGTTGGTGGGCCTGCAGGGAAATGGTTGCTACACATGCCCACATCTTTTGGAGTTGCAAACTACTTGAACCATTCTGGCAGATGCTGGAGATAGCTCTAGTGGAGTTATTCCCAGATCTGGGGTACTGTCCTAGGATTGTGCCATCTTATTACATTTTCCAGAACATATCTGGAATGCCCACACCAGAATGATGTTAGCCATCCTTTTGTTAGCAGCAAAGAAAGCCATTTCTCGTAGGTGGTTACAGAAAGAAATTCTGAACCAGACAGAATGGGAAGATCTGGTACAGAAAATCCATCTCATGGAAAACTAACAGCAAGTATTAACCTCCGGGTGAAGGTGTTTAATGAGTTTTAGGCTAAATGGCTCCTCTGGGTTATGGAGCATAGACCAGATATCATTCCTTAATGTTCTCACAAAAGGCATTTTACATGCCAAAGGGAAAAGATGGCACCTAAAGGTTCAAAGAGCGTAATTACCAATAGAATTATTATATAATTTCAGATGAGAGGTTAAACCGAGGTCCCATCTGCCTGGATTGGTGGTAGTTCATGTGGATGTTAAAGATCCCATGGCACTTATCGAAAAGAGTAGGGGCATTTTCCCTGGTGTCCTGGCCAAATTTCCCTCATTCACTAAAAATACCACCAACAGCTTAATCTGGTTCAAGGTCAGCTGGCATTCATCTGTATCCGCCTCCCCCGGGTCGTGCCTGAAAATAGGCAGGATTTGTCTAGTACACTTACCCGGTCAACAAAAACTAAATAAATAAAAATAATCAATTGTCTTAACTTTGAAAAAAATTCAATTTGTGAAATGTTCCATTCGTATCAACTGTCATAATGGAACAATAGATGTAACCTTTGTTTTGCTCCTGAAAAAAGTAAAAAAAAATTTTAATTATTAAAAATAAAAAAAAAACTTCACTAGCTCTAACACAAGGTACATACCTGTAGTTTTAGGAGAAGCAGGACATTTTTTTGATGGGATCTTTCTTATGACTGTCAGACTATTTTGGCTGGAATGTCCTTTTTCTTCCTTGTGTAACTGGGCTGTTCGCTCACTACTCTTAGGGGTGACTGAGGAGATGAATACAACTTGAATTCCTTCAACTGTCCAGTCCTGCAATTCCATATGCACCTAGGTTCCACCTTTCTTCTTCCCTGCTGTAGGAAAGAGTGATGAGGTAACTGACGAGTTCAGTCAGTCCTGTATCTGGTAGTATAAAGTTGCCTCTTTTTTCCAAGAGTCTTTGTCACATTCCTTTTTTGGCAAATTGTGCCATCTCACTTATGCAGGGTCAAAATTCTAGGCATCCCCTTAATGCTTCTGCCAGAGCCATGTGCTCAGGGCTGGTGTCCTCTTTTCTGAGACCACTGTCCACCTCCTGTCTAACAAGTGGTATGAGGCTCTGGCTGTATACCTAACTATCCCTTGTGTCACCTAGTGTGCCCTGATTTTCTTCAAGGATATCTCTTCCCTTAGGCTGCCCATTTAGAACTATACCCACAGCAGAGCAAGCAACACATGGAAACTTTTTCTAGCCAGGGGTCACCCACAATGATGTCACATGTCAGTGTCCTCATAAACATGGGTGGCCCTATGTCTCCTAAGTTTTTTTCCTGCTGTTGATCATACTTGTTGGACCTAGCATGGAAACGTTGACCAACTAGTGAGTGTCATTTATTATTTTATATCTAAGCAATCACTAATATTTTAATGATATCGCTGTCTCTGCATGATGCTAAAACCAATGATATTGTTCTGATATTGCAAGTGCAGAGAAATGATTTATAAAGATGACTCACACAAAGGGCATGTCTGCTGTTTTGGCCTCTTTCACAATGTCAGGACTTGTGAAATTTGCTAGGGTTTCAACCAAGCCACTTGGTGACACAGAAAAAGGCACTGGAGAAGTTTTTATTAGAAAAAACTCTAGCAGCAATAGAAAAATTTCAGGATCAGAAAGCTGCTTCACCAGCACCATGAACCGACTCGCAGTTGACACAATCGAAAGACCGCTAAAAAGATTGGTCATCAAGACACAAGCATAGACAAAGGACAAAGACAGATCTGCTTCCTTGGTGAGGTCTGGTTATCATTGCAGCCGCAGGTACTGTATCCTCTTCATTATCGTCCCCCTCGGCGGTGACGTCAGCCCCCCCCAACCATCGACCAGATACAAAGGTCAGAGCTTGACTTAGGTACAGTAATACCATATTGACTACTATGAACAATATGTTGCCATCATCAACGGGTCCAGGCCTGTTGTCAACTCAAGTGCTCATAGCCCTTCACCAGGGTGTCGTCGAAGTGCAGGCAGTACTGGTGTCATTTCCAGATATGATACAGTGCATACTTTCAGGCTTACCTATGCAGCCTGTACTCCTGTTGATTGGTGTTCCTGCATCACAGGTCTTATTGATATCATTGGCTGGTTCACAGCAGATACCTCCTGAGCAGCAGCTAGAAATGTTGCGAAGTTGTCATTCACTCACAAAGTTCAGACACATTGGCAAACTCCGCCTTTGTGGAAACATTTGCAAATTTTTGCCCCAATGTTAAAAATTCATGAATTTCAATTTCACCATGTGCCTTCACCTTGTAACTTCACATTTGGTATTGCCAAGGTGAAGTTTTGTGAAAATGAGGATTTTGGTCATGTGGACAAGCTTCTGCAGGTTAGACAGTACATTCTCTGTATAGTGACTGTTTGACTTGCTTCCTGTTTCTCATTTCTAGTTGGACAGAGATAGTGGAAGGAACCTCTTCTGTATCAGAAACAAAATATATATTTGAAACTCTGTTAGTAGCAATTTCTTTATCTTTTTGCGCTTCCTTTACTGTACTTTAGTTAGTGAACACTACTTTAATAATCTTTATGTTGAATCTTTTTTTATACATACATACATACGGTTGCCAGCAGATTAAGACCAATATGGCCCATCTAGTCTGCCCCATGATACTCTTATTTATTGAACATCCCCTTGCCCTCCTCTACTTGTTGCCTGATTGCCTGATACATATTTGTTACTTTTGTTTTTAGAGCTGCAGTGGGCGTAGCCCTGCAGACCTTCTTGCTATGAGAAAAGGACTCTGCATTACTTCTGACTGAATATGTTGGAGTTGCACCACAGTCACCTCCGCATCTGTGGAGCACTCCACTCATTGTCTCCATTGAAAGTAGCACTGCACTAACCCCCCCACCTGACCTTCCCTCTCAGCACCCACCACCTCACCCATCCCCCAGGAACATAACAGTGACAGTGACAGTGACACTGGGGTGCCCAATCCCCTAGTGTCCCGATGAGGAATCCTCAGTGTTTTTTTTGTTTACAGCCACCCCCACTACCGCACATGCGTGGTTATTTCTTCTTCTGTTTTTTTTAATATATATTGATATCCCCCCCACCTGACCCTCCCTCTCAGCACCCAACAACCCACACACATCCCCGAAACATAACAGTGACTCTGGGAGTGCCCAATCCCCCAGTTCCCTGATGAGGAATCCTCTGTTTTTTTTTTGTTTACAGCACCCCACCAACTGTGCATGCGTAGTTATTTCATTTTCTTTTTTTTAAATGTATGTTGATATCCCCCACCCAACCTCCCTCTCAGCACCCCCTCAAGAAACATAAAAGTGACACTGGGGGGTGCCCAATCCTGCAGTGTCGTGCAGAGGAATCCTCTGTGCATTGTGTTTTTTTTAAACCCTGTAAAATGAAAACCACCTATCGATGTCTTTTGTGGCTGTAACTGCCCCCTGCTCAGCCCTCCCACTTAGCAACCACCACCCCGCACTCCACCAAGCCCTTACTTACCCATCGGGGGTCGATTGCCATAATCCTCTCTGAACTGCAGACACGTTTTTACTCTTCAAAGCTGGACCATTAACTGAAGAAAAAGGTATGCGGTTCAATGTATTTTAATGAGATATTGAACTTAGTGGCATAACTTGGGCATTTATGCATATTTTTGGCCCAAATTTTAAACATGCCTTTTTTGGGACTCTGCCTTATGAACAATTGTACTGACATTAGGCAAATATGTCCCAAAAGGTGATTTTGTAGTCCCTTCATGAAATCACCTTTTGGGCAGGAGTTGAAAGTTTTCTCTGCCCTTGTTCATGACATGGGGTCATAAGAAGACTATATTGAAAATTTGGTATAAAACTGTAAAAAAACAACAAAGTTATGAGCCTACAGTATGTTGAATCTTGCGAATGCAGGCTCGTAACTTTGGTAATTTTAAATATTTCTACCCCAAATTTACAACATAGCCATATCTGTACAGCACCTCATGAATGTGACAGCTGTCATTGGTCAAGTCCTGGCCAAAATGTTTTTTATTTTTTTACATCCTGAAAGGCAATTTTGCAGTCCCTGTACAAAATCACCTTTCAGGCAGGAGTTGAAAATTTTCTCTGCCTGTGTTCGTGGTGGTGGTGGTGGTGGGGGGGGGTCATAAGAAGGCTGTATTGAAAATTTGGTGTGAAAATAAAAAAAAAAACCAAAAACAAAGCTATGAGTCTATGTTGAATTTTGGAAACACAGGCACATAACTTTGGTGAGTTTCAGTATTTTCCCCCCAAAATTACAACATAGCCATATCTTTGCAGCACCTTATGAATGTGACAGCTGTCAATTTTCAAGTCCTGGCCAAAATGTTTTTTACATCCCAAAAGGTGATTTCACAGGTCACTGCACAAAATCCCCATTAGGCCAGGATTTGAACATTTTCTCTCCCCCTTTTCATGAGGCAGGGTCGTAAGAAGGCTAAGTTGAAAATTTGGTGTACAAATATTACAAAACAACAAATTTATGAATCTACGTTACATTTTGCTAACGCAGGCTCGTAACTTTGGTAATTTTCAATATTTGTACCTCAAATTCCTCAGACACTTTTCTGTCTATATCACTCTTTTTCTCTGTTTTGATTCTAATTTAGTGATGGAAAGTGCTCGTAGTGGTGTTCACACTCATGACAGTGCCATCAGTTTTTGTCATCCTCTGTTTTTTGGGGAGTGGCACCCAATAGCACCTTACCTCCTTCACCTTCTCCTCCCAACCATGCAGCAGCAGCAGCCTTACCCAGCTGATCCTCCAACTGGGCTGCGCCCACTTCAGGATGAGATTAGTGTTGTCCTGAACCCTCAGGAGGAGCAGCAGAAGGCAGAAATGAATACTGAGAACAGCAGTCCTCTGTTCCTAGTCATGAGATGGAGGGGCAAGAACCTCCTGTGTTCCCCATCGTGGTTCCACCACCACTGGCAACAACTCCCCTGCTGCAGAGGAACCCCACCATCATCCTCTGACCCCTCTGTTCAACCAGCAGCAGCACCTTGCCCACATCACCTGTATCCTAACTTCTTCCTCGTGTGGTATTTTTTTACCAGTGACCCTAGTGATGGCAGTGTGGTCAGTTGCAGTTTATGCAAGGTACTGGTCTGCCGAGGCAAGCAGGGTACCCACCTGGGTACTGGGGGCCAAAGGACACATCTTAGAATAAATCACCGAGCAGAGTGGGAGGAAAGAAAGAGGGAAGCAGTGAGCGGGGGTGGTGAAAGTGGTGGTCTATCCATGCCAGCAGCGGTGTGTGGATTAGGGTGTAAAATTTCCTGTGTCGTGGTGTGGTGGGCAAACCCTACTGAAGTGAAGTGCCCTCTGTTCCACTTTAAGCTGCTGAACCAGCAGCACCCGCATCTTGACCAACAGCAACATCAGCAATGGAGCTCGCCGCCCTAAGGGAGGAAGTGGGGACCTCTGTCGTCAGCTCACAGGGGTGGAGAAAGATAAAAATGATTCTGTTCAATCAGGAGAGGCTGCTGGAGTGTATGGCAGAGCTCCACCATGGTGGTGTGGGTCCTGGTGGTGGTGGCATGCAGTGAGCTTGTCATGTCAAGTCTTGTAAAATCCCTGTGACAGTTTAAGTATTAATCTTCTTCCTGTTCTTTCCTTCCAAGTCTCCACCTCATTTGTTTCCCCTCCAAAAAAGAAAGATACAAAATAGCAAAGAAATTCAATCTATCTTTATTATCGGTGTTGTTTCACTTATTATTCCTTGTCTTTGTATCAGTTTCATTCTGTACTATTGCTACTGTCTTTAAAAAAAAAGACCCCCCCCCCATAAAAGTTACATTTGCTACCTCTATTTTCTTGATAACTTTCATCTCTGTATCTGCCTATTTCTGTCCTTAATTTTTCTCAGCTACTAGAATAAATATGTCACAGTGTGGTACGGGTACGACTACATGGTACTGTGCTGTGTGTTTGTAGTGCCCCTACGTTGTTGTTGTGCTACTCAGTTATTGTGACGTGTACGTAAATCACAATTTACATACATTTTCTTCTCCCTGAATTTTTCTCGAGGGCAGTAAAAGATTGAGCAGGTTGCTACATTCACCCACACCATTGTTGTAATGCAGTTTGTGTTACTTGCACGGTTATCACAATTCACATTAAGTCTGTGAATTCCAGAAACAGAAGTCGCCTGTAGTGCCAGAAAAAATAGGACAGGCTGCTAGCTACATGCTATTACACCGTACTTCATATTAAGTGCCCCAAACACTGTTGTTGCAATGCAATTTTTTTCACTTGTGTGTTAATCACAATTTTCAAAAATCACAATACAAATAAAGCCTGTACTGCAATATTTTCAGGCGTCACTTAGACAATAAATAGTACACTGTCAAATGCATCACTTCTGCAAATGTTTCTGACGCCCAGAAATGAGGTGTACTCACAGAAGTATCATATGGTGCTGCTGTGCCACATGAGTGCCAACAACTGTCAAGAAGATGCACATTAGTGCCTGGAAAATAAAAGTTAATTCTCTTGTCTTAGAAAATTCTCAGGATGCTCAGAAATGAGATGTGCTCTCAGAAATGCACTGACATGCCAGCAAGGGTAAGCAATTATTTTTTTCTTTTTTGGGGTTGTGTGGATGTGAAAGGGTATTTGAAACCATTGTATTTCTAACCATCTTTCATCACTATTTTTTTTCTTTGTCAGTATTTATCACTTTGGTGATTCAGTGCTACTGCTGTTGCATGAGTCTTGCCCACATATGGTTATTTAATGTTGGACTGTTTCATACCATGGGAAAGTATGTTTCTTTTATTTGTTTTTTCTAAAACCATATCCATTGATGTGTGTCACTATAACTGTTGTCTTCTCCTGTTTCTGTTGTCTGAGGTATTTTCCTGATGTGTGGCAATTGCAAATTGCACAACAAGGCACCAGCATCAGTTGGAGGACTGTTTTGCTTGATACAGAGGACATGTTGACTGCACATCACATACTGTACTGGAGGACAAGGTCCGAGCATTAGTTGACAAGGTTGACCACATCATCTAGCTGGTTGAAATTACAAAATAGCAATGGCTTGCTTGCTGTAGGATGAGAAATTCACCCTGCTGACAGAATATACCACAGTCAGACCTGATGTGGAGACAAAATACTAATTATTTAGACTGTAGTACGCTTCATACTTGGTTACAGTACACCTGCGAAAGGAAAATAAATTGAAAAACTAGAAAATAAATTTATAAAATGCTACCTACCCTCACATTAGTGATGGCCTAGCCTTGAAATGGAATGAAGGTTCCCCAGACAAAGGAGGCAGAGGATGAGAAGTCTTACTTCCTGGATGAAAACATACCACAACAGGAGGGGGAGACCTGTGAAACAAGGGAAGATTATGTGGACCTTATTAATGTGGCCACCATGGGTGACTAAATAGACGGACAGTGTATACGTTGTCTACTGCAACTGTTACTATGCATGTCACCTGTGAAGAAAACACAAATCATCAGTTAGCCTAACTTAGCCACCATTGTGGCTGCATGAAAGATGCATTGTCTCATCTTATTCATTCTAAATCTGTACCTGTTACCTGTGAAGAAAGAAAGGGATATTCTTTAGCTTGACTTGGCATGTCCACTGTGTCACTGTTTACCTATGAAAGAAAAAGATAACATTAAAACTTAAAAAAAAGTCAGATACCATCCGATGAGAGATGGCCATGCAGTGTACTGGCACAATGGTGTGACAGAAAGTGGTGGTGCAGGAAGACACATCTTTACTCTATGGCTTCTGGCATGCTTTCCGAAGTGCGAGGGAGACAAGAGGGAAAAAGAAACACATTTCAGTGTCTTGGAAGCAAGGTGAAGGCTCCTCCTGTGCAATGACAGAATCACCGCCAACAGCCAGTATCAGAACTGTGAAAAACAATGACAGTAACTTCCCATTACAGCAGACAATCTTGGCCTTTGACTGATGTCTACTATTGTTGCCTTGATGGCTGGTTGGAAGCTCAGCTTGAGGTCTGTTATGCTGGCTGGTGGAATGACTGACAAGCTGGCTGAGGTGGATTGCTAACAGGCTGTCTGGTGGGATTGCTGGCAGGATGGCTGATGGGCTGTCTGGTGGGATTGCTGCCAGGATGACTAACTGGCTGTCTGGTGGGATTGCTGGCAGGATGACTGACAGGCTGGCTGCTGGGATTGCTGGCAGGATGACTGACAGGCTGGCTGCTGGGATTGCTGACAGGATGACTAACTGGCTGTCTGGTGGGATTGCTGGCAGGATGGCTAACAGGCTGTCTGGTGGGATTGCTGGTAGGATGGCTAACAGGCTGGCTGGTGGGATTGCTGGCAGGATGGCTAACAGGCTGTCTGGTAGGATTGCTGGTAGGATGGCTGATGGGTTGTCTGGTGGGATTGCTGGCAGGATGACTGACAGGCTGGCTGCTGGGATTGCTGGCAGGATGACTAACAGGCTGTCTGGTGGGATTGCTGGTAGGATGGCTGATGGGCTGGCTGGTGGGATTGCTGGCAGGGTGACACAGGCTGGCTGGTGGGATTGCTGGCAGGATGGCTAACAGGCTGTCTGGTGGGATTGCTGGTAGGATGGCTAACAGGCTGGCTGGTGGGATTGCTGGCAGGATGGCTAACAGGCTGTCTGGTAGGATTGCTGGTAGGATGGCTGATGGGTTGTCTGGTGGGATTGCTGGCAGGATGACTGACAGGCTGGCTGCTGGGATTGCTGGCAGGATGACTAACAGGCTGTCTGGTGGGATTGCTGGTAGGATGGCTGATGGGCTGGCTGGTGGGATTGCTGGCAGGGTGACACAGGCTGGCTGCTGGGATTGCTGTCAGGATGGCTAACAGGCTGGCTGGTGGGATTGCTGGCAGGATGGCTGATAGGCTGTCTGTTGGGATCGCTGGTAGGATGGCTGATGGGCTGGCTGGTGGGATTGCTGGCAGGGTGACACAGGCTGGCTGCTGGGATTGTTGGCAGGATGGCTAACAGGCTGGCTGGTGGGATTGCTGGCAGGATGGCTAACAGGCTGGCTTATGGGATTGCTGGCAGGATGGCTAACAGGCTGTCTGTTGGGATTGCTGGTAGGATGGCTGATGGGCTGGCTGGTGGGATTGCTGGCAGGATGGCTAACAGGCTGTCTGGTGGGATTGCTGGTAGGATGTCTTGTGGGATTGCTGGCAGGATGGCTAACAGGTTGGCTGGTGGGATTGCTGGCAGGATGGCTGATGGGCTGGCTGCTGGGATTGCTGGCAGGATGACTGACAGGCTGGCTGCTGGGATTGCTGGCAGGATGGCTAACAGGCTGTCTGGTGGGATTGCTGGTAGGATGGCTGGTGGGATTGCTGGTAGGATGGCCAACATTCTGGCTGGTGGGATTGCTGGCAGGATGGCTAACAGGCTGGCTGGTGGGATTGCTGGCAGGATGGCTGATGGGCTGGCTGGTGGGATTGCTGGCAGGATGGCTAACAGGCTGGCTGCTGGGATTGCTGGCAGGATGGCTAACAGGCTGGCTGCTAGGATTGCTGGCAGGATGGCTAACAGGCTGTCTGGTGAGATTGCTGTCAGGATGGCTAACAGGCTGTCTGGTGAGATTGCTGGCAGGATGGCTAACAGGCTGTCTGGTGGGATTGCTGGCAGGATGGCTAACAGGCTGGCTGGTGGGATTGCTGGCAGGATGGCTGACAGACTGTCTGGTGGGATTGCTGGCAGGATGACTGACAGGCTGGCTGCTGGGATTGCTGGCAGGATGGCTAACAGGCAGGCTTCTGGGATTGCTGGCAGGATGGCTAACAGGCTGTCTGGTGGGATTGCTGACAGGATGGCTAACAGGCTGTCCAGTGGGATTGCTGGCAGGATGGCTAACAGGCTGGCTGCTGGGATTGCTGGAAGGATGGCTAACAGGCTGTCTGGTGGGATTGCTGGCAGGATGGCTAACAGGCTGGCTGCTGGGACTGCTGGCAGGATGGCTAACAGGCTGTCTGGTGGGATTGCTGGCAGGATGGCTAACAGGTTGGCTGGTGAGATTGCTGTCAAGATGGCTAACAGGCTGTCTGGTGAGATTGCTGTCAGGATGGCTAACAGGCTGTCTGGTGGGATTGCTGGTAGGATGGCTGATGGGCTGGCTGGTGGGATTACTGGCAGGATGGCTAACAGGCTGGCTGGTGGGATTACTGGCAGGATGGCTAACACGCTGGCTGGTGGGATTGATGGCAGGATGGCTGATGGGCTGGCTGGTGGTATTGCTGGCAGGATGGCTGATGGGCTGGCTGGTGGGATTGCTGGCAGGATGGCTGATGGGCTAGCTGGTGGTATTGCTGGCAGGATGACTGACAGGTTGGCTGCTGGGATTGCTGGCAGGATGGCTAACAGGCTGGCTGCTGGGATTGCTGGCAGGATGGCTAACAGGCTGTCTGGTGGGATTGCTGGTAGGATGGCTGGTGGGATTGCTGGCAGGATGGCCAACATTCTGGCTGGTGGGATTGCTGGCAGGATGGCTAACAGGCTGGCTGGTGGGATTGCTGGCAGGATGGCTGATGGGCTGGCTGGTGGGATTGCTGGCAGGATGACTGACAGGCTGGCTGCTGGGATGGCTGGCAGGATGGCTAACAGGCTGGCTGCTGGGATTGCTGGCAGGATGGCTAACAGGCTGGCTGCTGGGATTGCTGACAGGATGGCTAACAGGCTGTCTGGTGGGATTGCTGACAGGATGGCTAACAGGTTGGCTGGTGAGATTGCTGTCAGGATGGCTAACAGGCTGTCTGGTGAGATTGCTGGCAGGATGGCTAACAGGCTGGCTGGTGGGATTGCTGGCAGGATGGCTAACAGGCTGGCTGGTGGGATTGCTGGCAGGATGGCTGACAGGCTGTCTGGTGGGATTGCTGGCAGGATGACTGACAGGCTGGCTGCTGGGATTGCTGGCAGGATGACTGACAGGCTGGCTGCTGGGATTGCTGGCAGGATGGCTAACAGGCAGGCTACTGGGATTGCTGGCAGGATGGCTAACAGGCTGTCTGGTGGGATTGCTGGCAGGATGGCTAACAGGCTGTCTGGTGGGATTGCTGGCAGGATGGCTAACAGGTTGGCTGGTGAGATTGCTGTCAAGATGGCTAACAGGCTGTCTGGTGAGATTGCTGGCAGGATGGCTAACAGGCTGTCTGGTGGGATTTCTGGTAGGATGGCTGATGGGCTGGCTGGTGGGATTACTGGCAGGATGGCTAACAGGCTGGCTGGTGGGATTGATGGCAGGATGGCTGATGGGCTGGCTGGTGGGATTGCTGGCAGGATGGCTGATGGGCTGGCTGGTGGTATTGCTGGCAGGATGACTGACCGGTTGGCTGCTGGGATTGCTGGCAGGATGGCTAACAGGCTGGCTGCTGGGATTGCTGGCAGGATGGCTAACAGGCTGTCTGGTGGGATTGCTGGCAGGATGGCTAACAGACTGGCTGGTGAGATTGCTGTCAGGATGGCTAACAGGCTGGCTGGTGGGATTGCTGGCAGGATGGCTAACAGTCTGGCTGCTGGGATTGCTGGCAGGATGGCTAACAGGCTGGCTGCTGGGATTGCTGGAAGGATGGCTAACAGGCTGGCTGGTGAGATTGCTGGCAGGATGGCTAACAGGCTGTCTGGTGAGATTGCTGTCAGGATGGCTAACAGGCTGGCTGGTGGGATTGCTGGCAGGATGCCTGACAGGCTGGCTGCTGGGATGGCTGGCAGGATGGCTAACAGGCTGGCTGCTGGGATTGCTGGCAGGATGGCTAACAGGCTGTCTGGTGGGATTGCTGGTAGGATGGCTGGTGGGATTGCTGGCAGGATGGCCAACATTCTGGCTGGTGGGATTGCTGGCAGGATGGCTAACAGGCTGGCTGGTGTGATTGCTGGCAGGATGGCTGATGGGCTGGCTGGTGGGATTGCTGGCAGGATGACTGACAGGCTGGCTGCTGGGATGGCTGGCAGGATGGCTAACAGGCTGGCTGCTGGGATTGCTGGCAGGATGGCTAACAGGCTGGCTGCTGGGATTGCTGGCAGGATGGCTAACAGGCTGTCTGGTGGGATTGCTGGCAGGATGGCTAACAGGTTGGCTGGTGAGATTGCTGTCAGGATGGCTAACAGGCTGTCTGGTGAGATTGCTGGCAGGATGGCTAACAGGCTGGCTGGTGGGATTGCTGGCAGGATGGCTAACAGGCTGGCTGGTGGGATTGCTGGCAGGATGGCTGACAGGCTGTCTGGTGGGATTGCTGGCAGGATGACTGACAGGCTGGCTGCTGGGATTGCTGGCAGGATGGCTAACAGGCAGGCTGCTGGGATTGCTGGCAGGATGGCTAACAGGCTGTCTGGTGGGATTGCTGGCAGGATGGCTAACAGGCTGTCTGGTGGGATTGCTGGCAGGATGGCTAACAGGCTGGCTGCTGGGATTGCTGGCTGGATGGCTAACAGGCTGTCTGGTGGGATTGCTGGCAGGATGGCTAACAGGTTGGCTGGTGAGATTGCTGTCAAGATGGCTAACAGGCTGTCTGGTGAGATTGCTGGCAGGATGGCTAACAGGCTGTCTGGTGGGATTGCTGGTAGGATGGCTGATGGGCTGGCTGGTGGGTTTACTGGCAGGATGGCTAACAGACTGGCTGGTGGGATTGATGGCAGGATGGCTGATGGGCTGGCTGGTGGGATTGCTGGCAGGATGGCTGATGGGCTGGCTGGTGGTATTGCTGGCAGGATGACTGACAGGTTGGCTGCTGGGATTGCTGGCAAGGTGGCTAACAGGCTGGCTGCTGGGATTGCTGGCAGGATGGCTAACAGGCTGTCTGGTGGGATTGCTGGCAGGATGGCTAACAGACTGGCTGCTGGGATTGCTGACAGGATGGCTAACAGGCTGTCTGGTGGGATTTCTGGCAGGATGACTAACAGGTTGGCTGGTGAGATTGCTGGCAGGATGGCTAACAGGCTGTCTGGTGAGATTGCTGTCAGGATGGCTAACAGGCTGGCTGTTGGGATTGCTGGCAGGATGCCTGACAGGCTGGCTGTTGGGATGGCTGGCAGGATGGCTAACAGGCTGGCTGCTGGGATTGCTGGCAGGATGGCTAACAGGCTGGCTGCTGGGATTGCTGGCAGGATGGCTAACAGGCTGTCTGGTGGGATTGCTGGCAGGATGGCTAACAGGTTGGCTGGTGAGATTGCTGTCAAGATGGCTAACAGGCTGTCTGGTGAGATTGCTGTCAGGATGGCTAACAGGCTGTCTGGTGGGATTGCTGGTAGGATGGCTGATGGGCTGGCTGGTGGGATTACTGGCAGGATGGCTAACAGGCTGGCTGGTGGTATTGCTGGCAGGATGGCTGATGGGCTGTCTGGTGGGATTGCTGGCAGGATGACTGATGGGCTGGCTGGTGGTATTGCTGGCAGGATGACTGACCGGTTGGCTGCTGGGATTGCTGGCAGGATGGCTAACAGGCTGGCTGCTGGGATTGCTGGCAGGATGGCTAACAGGCTGTCTGGTGGGATTGCTGGCAGGATGGCTAACAGGCTGGCTGGTGGGATTGCTGGCAGGATGGCTAACAGGCTGGCTGCTGGGATTGCTGGCAGGATGGCTAACAGGCTGGCTGCTGGGATTGCTGGCAGGATGGCTAACAGGCTGGCTGCTGGGATTGCTGGCAGGATGGCTAACAGGCTGGCTGGTGAGATTGCTGGCAGGATGGCTAACAGGCTGTCTGGTGAGATTGCTGTCAGGATGGCTAACAGGCTGGCTGGTGGGATTGCTGGCAGGATGCCTGACAGGCTGGCTGCTGGGATGGCTGGCAGGATGGCTAACAGGCTGGCTGCTGGGATTGCTGGCAGGATGGCTAACAGGCTGGCTGCTGGGATTGCTGTCAGGATGGCTAACAGGCTGTCTTGTGGGATTGCTGGCAGGATGGCTAACAGGTTGGCTGGTGAGATTGCTGTCAGGATGGCTAACAGGCTGTCTGGTGGGACTGCTGGAAGGTTGACTCACAGGCTGGCTGCTGGGATTGCTGGCAGGATGGCTAACAGGCTGTCTGGTGGGATTGCTGGCAGGATGGCTAACAGGCTGTCTGGTGGGATTGCTGGCAGGATGGCTAACAGGCTGGCTGCTGGGATTGCTGGCAGGATGGCTAACAGGCTGTCTGGTGGGATTGCTGGCAGGATGGCTAACAGGTTGGCTGGTGAGATTGCTGTCAAGATGGCTAACAGGCTGTCTGGTGAGATTGCTGGCAGGATGGCTAACAGGCTGTCTGGTGGGATTGCTGGTAGGATGGCTGATGGGCTGGCTGGTGGGATTACTGGCAGGATGGCTAACAGGTTGGCTGATGGGATTGATGGCAGGATGGCTAACAGGCTGTGTGGTGGGATTGCTGGTAGGATGGCTGATGGGCTGGCTGGTGGGATTGCTGGCAGAATGACTGACAGGCTGTCTGGTGGGATTGCTGGCAGGATGCTAACAGGCTGTCTGGTGGGATTGCTGGCAGGATGGCTGACGGGCTGGCTTGTGGGATTGCTGGCAGGATGACTGACAGGCTGGCTACTGGGATGGCTGGCAGGATGGCTAACAGGCTGGCTGCTGGGATTGCTGGCAGGATGGCTAACAGGCTGGCTGCTGGGATTGCTGGCAGGATGGCTAACAGGCTGGCTGCTGGGATTGCTGTCAGGATGGCTAACAGGCTGTCTTGTGGGATTGCTGGCAGGATGGCTAACAGGTTGGCCGGTGAGATTGCTGTCAGGATGGCTAACAGGCTGTCTGGTGGGATTGCTGGAAGGATGACTCACAGGCTGGCTGCTGGGATTGCTGGCAGGATGGCTAAGAGGCTGTCTGGTGGGATTGCTGGCAGGATGACTAAGAGGCTGTCTGGTGGGATTGCTGGCAGGATGGCTAACAGGCTGGCTGCTGGAATTGCTGGCAGGATGGCTAACAGGCTGTCTGGTGGGATTGCTGGCAGGATGGCTAACAGGTTGGCTGGTGAGATTGCTGTCAAGATGGCTAACAGGCTGTCTGGTGAGATTGCTGGCAGGATGGCTAACAGGCTGTCTGGTGAGATTGCTGGCAGGATGGCTAACAGGCTATCTGGTGGGATTGCTGGTAGGATGGCTGATGGGCTGGCTGGTGGGATTACTGGCAGGATCGCTAACAGGCTGGCTGGTGGGATTGATGGCAGGATGGCTAACAGGCTGTGTGGTGGGATTGCTGGTAGGATGGCTGATGGGCTGGCTGGTGGGATTGCTGGCAGAATGACTGACAGGCTGTCTGGTGGGATTGCTGGCAGGATGCTAACAGGCTGTCTGGTGGGATTGCTGGCAGGATGGCTGATGGGCTGGCTTGTGGGATTGCTGGCAGGATGACTGACAGGCTGGTTGCTGGGATTGCTGGCAGGATGGCTAACAGGCTGGCTGCTGGGATTGCTAGCAGGATGGCTAACAGGCTGGCTGGTGGGATTGCTGGCAGGATGGCTAATTGGCTGTCTGGTGGGATTGCTGGCAGGATGGCTAACAGACTGGCTGCTGGGATTGCTGGCAGGATGGCTAACAGACTGGCTGCTGGGATTGCTGGCAAGATGGCTAACAACCTGGCTGCTGGGATTGCTGGCAGGATGTCTTGTAGGTAGCTAGCTGATGTACTCCTCAGAGATTTTATACCTTGTCTGTGGGCAAGGCATTACACACGAGGGGGCAGATGGGAATTTATATGGATTTATACAACTGCGGCACAATTTGGGGAAAAATATTGATAGGAAAACAAAATTAAATTATAAAGGAATGGATTAAAGTGATCAGGAGGAAAGGAGGGATCCAACACTTTTTTTTTGTTTATGCACTGCTGCCATCATCGTCAAGGAAGCTGCTGTCATAGTCTTCCAGACTGGAGTTGTTCCCACTTGGGAATTCTTTCTCCATAACTGCCTCGTTTACCTCTCTGGAAGGCAGCTTGCCTATGACGATAACACATGTTGTTCTGCTTCTTCTTCATCACTACTGCGTCTGTCATTCTGTGGTATGAACACACATGTACTTATCGTAGGTGGAACGTGCCTTTCATTTTTATGTTTGCTTGCATGCATGTGCAAGAAACAGTGTCATCATCCAAGTTTTCCAGAGGTGTCTCAGCCTCTTCCAATTCAGTCAGTGTGTTTGCAGGTGCGGTCACAGTGCGCCAATCACTGCTCCAGCTGTCTATGACACCTGAAAATGCAGTGGCATACAGTTGAAAGGGAGATCTCCGCTTCTGTGAGCAGAGCTCCCCCCCACACGCGACGCACGATATTGTGCGGCTGACGTGTCTCCCCACGCACATACTGTATAGCCATGGGGTGCCCAACTTCGCCAACTGCACGCCTCAAAAGCATCCAGGTGCCATGCTGGGAGCCCACCCCAGTGTGGCAAAATGTTTTATGGCCGACGGGGGTGCCCAATCCCCAATCGGCTGCACCCCCGCCAAAGCATCCAGGTGCCACGCTGGGAGCCCACCCCAGCATGGCAAATTGATGTTATGGCTGACGGGGGTGCCCAGTCCCATGTCAGCTCCAGCCCCCCCAACAGCCTTCCAGCTGCCATGCTGGGAGCCCATCCCAGTGTGGCAATCGTCCCTCGTAGTCTTAGAAAGAAAACAAAACCTGTAAATATAAAACTGTCCTCGGCTTCTCCTGCCCCCTCCCACAACCCGCACCCACCCACTGCGCACCTCCTGCTCCTCACTTCACCCCATACTTACCTCCTGAGCTCGAAGACGATTCGCTGGACCGGGAACACGCCTGACTCTTTCAAAGCCGAACTACCTAACTGAGGAAATGCCGTAAGCTGTATAATGGGATAGATAGGGTTTTCCAACTTTGTTGCATATCTCAGGCATTTTTGGGAATTTTGGGCCCAAATTTTCAACATGGGGTTTTTGGGACCCCTTCTCATGAATGCTGTCACTGTCATGGCGTTACTCGGGCCCGAAGGGTGATTTTGCAGCCACTGCACAAAATCATCTTTCCAGAATGACTAACAAAACGACACTGCCAGTGTTCATAAGGTGGGCTCTCAAAAAGCCTATTTTGAAAATTTGGTGGAAAAATTCCTAAAAATGACTGTTTTACAAGCGTGCATTGCGCAGTTCCTACGCACACTCGTAAGTTCACGAATTTTCAATATTTTCACTCCAGATTTACAACATTGCCATTTTACCACACCTCCTTATGAGCAGTACAGCTGTCATTTTTCACATCTCACCCAAAACGTGTTTCCACCCATGTAGTGCACAATGGCGCAGTCGGTAAAGCAAATCAATGTATGGGACACATTAAGAAAATCACAGTGACACTGTTCATGAGCAGAGGTCTTAAAATGGCTATGTTGAAAATTTGGTGAAAAATTCTAAAATGACTGTTTTATTTAGTGTATGCTGTAGAGTTCCTACGCACGCTCGTAACTTCGCACATTTTCAATATTTTCATTCCAGATTTTCAACATTGCCATTTTACCACACCTCCTTATGAGCAGTACAGTTGTCATTTTTCACATCTCGCCCACAACGTGTTTCTGCCCATGTAGTGCACAATGGTGCAGCCGGTGTGCGAAATCAATGTATGGAATATGTTAAGAAAATCACAGTGACACTGGTCATGAGCAGAGGTGTTAAAATGGCTATGTTGAAAATTTGGTGAAAAAATTACCAAAAATGACTGTTTTAGGAGCGCATGTTGCGCAGTTCCTACGCACGCTGGCAAGTTTGCGAATTTGTAATATTTGCACACCAGATTTTCAACAGTGCCATCTTACCACACTTCCTTATGAGCAGTACAGCTACCATTTTTCACATCTCGCCCAAAATATATTTCTGCACATGTAGCGCACAATGGTACAGTCGGTGTGCGAAAACAATGTTTGGGACAGATTAAGAAAATCACAGTAACACTGGTCATGAGCAGAGGTCTTAAAATGGCTATGTTGAAAATTTGGTGACAAAACTCCATAAAATGACTGTGTTAAGAGTGAGCATTGCACAGTTTCCACGTACCCTCGTAAGTTTATGACTTTGTAATATTTTCAGCCCAGCTTTTCACCAGTGGCATTTTTCCACACCTCCTTATGAACAGTACAGCTGTCATTTTCCACAACATGGCCGAAATGTGTTTTCACACTTTCAGCACAGAAATGCGTGGTCACTGTGGGAAATCATTGTTCGGGACAGATAAAGAAAATCACACTGACACTGTTCATGATCGGAGGTCCCAAAATGCCTGTGTTAACAATCTGCTGTAAAAAAATCCCCAAACTTGTTACTTAACGGGTGTGCGTTGCACAGTTTCTACGCACACTCGTGACTTCACCAGTTTTTTTAAGATTTTCACAGCAGATTTTCAACATTGCCATTTTTTACACCTCCCCATGAACAGTACCGTTGTCATTTTTCACATTCTGTTCGGAATGTGTTTTTGCACCTGTGGTGCCAAATGCCATAGTCGCTGTGCAAAAGCAGTTTTCGGCTAACAAACTGATATTGCCACTGTTCATGAGGTGGGGGTCACAAAAAAACCATGTTGAAAATTTGGAGTGAAAATACCAATGAATGCCTGAGGCGTTAGGGTTTCCGACCATAACGCCCCACCCTGTAGAGAATGACAGGCATCAGGGGTGTGACTTGGGATTCTTGCCTGTCATGCTCATACCATTCCACCCCACCCACACCCTGCAGCCAGTGAGAGGCATCAAGGTGTGCCTCAGACTCTTCAGGCCCAAACTTCACCCCATTCTCCTATACCGCACCCATCTCACTGTATTTCCTGATGGAATGGGGTGCGCATAAGGGTCAAAGACCCCAAGGCACACCGTGACACTTGTCAGTGTCTGCTGGGTAGGGGGTGGTGAAATGGCGTGGTCATTATGCCTGATGACCCAAAGGCACACTCCAATGCCTGTCACTCTCTGCAGGGTGGTGGTGGGGTTGGCTTCACTTCAATACTTCGCTGCCATTCCGATTATGCAACTCTGTAACTTCTACACTACCAATGCCAGTGCCAGCAAGCAAACATTCGGCATTGACAAATGCTTGGTTTTTTTGTGCCATCTTCTGCCCCCTTCCATGGTGGTTCTGGTTCCCCATTCTGCTTGTTGTCCCCCATCCCCAGGCTTACCTCCCTGGGCAGAGCCACCAGGTGGGTGACCCCCTCTGGGAAACATGGGCTCTAGCCCAGGCTTGCCCCCCAGGGCAAGATCACGGGAGCTGGGCTCCCCCAGTGGACCATGGTCTGAGTGGGAGCAGTGGCGGAAATGGAGGCCATCATTAGCGGCCAGCATTTTTTGCAGCTAATTTTTCCCTGGGGGCGGGGATGTGCAATGACACTAGTGTCACCCCACCCATGACGTGTGGTGCCAGCCACAGCGGTACCCCAAGTCTCCGCTAGAGGTCCGCATTGTGCCTCACACCCCCCTCATGGAGAAGGAGAGCAGTCCCTAGAATGCTCAGTCCTTCTCCTCCAGCCATCCTTCTGACTCCTGAATCTGTCCCCAAACTGAGGATGTAGGTGCCGCAGATAGACGCCTTGCCACTGCACCAGCTGGCCGGCCACTGGAATGTGCCCTTCATTTTAATAAATGTTAGCATGCCAATATTTATAAAAGACAGATTGGTATGCCTGTGCTGTACAGTGGCCCCCCGCCAATCTGAATACTCTCTCCATGCTGGCACTAGAGGGTGGACAGCTAAGATATTTCACTGCTATGGAGGTCAGTGTTGGCCACTCAAGCACTTTTCTACTTTAGTACAACAATATGTTAAGGTGCCTGGTATCCACTAAATATGCATCCACCATGTGCTGTGCTGCATGCAATCCTGCCAACTCATCAGCCTCCTCCACATCTGCAATTCCTACCTAGGACAAAGCATCCCAAAGTGGATTTATCATTTTTTTATGTGAACAGCCCTGTTTTTTTCCAGCCTGCTTAACTGAGGTGGTAGCAACACCCAGTCTATCATGCTGTGCCTTACATAACGGTGCCCATGCAATCTGTGCCCTATGAACCCATTTTACTAGCTGATCAGTTAGATTTTGTACCTGATCACACTCACCTTCAAGTACTGATGACAAGCCCTTTTTATAGCCAGGGTTCAGCATGGTGGCAATGCCAAAATTGTGAGATTGCAGAATGTTGGAAATATGGGTATTGCAGTTGCATATTTTCCATTAAGGCACAGCTTTCCCTATTTCTACCTACTGGACATTTACCAATATCTGCCTCAGCACCTTTGGAAATGGGAAGTCTTGACTGATACAGGCAGTGTCACCACTTACTGCCTGTGTGGCATGTTCAGTTGGTCACCATGTGACCCTGTCATATGTGGGAACCAACACCCCAATCCCCCACTTGCACATTATACCACTGGGTGGCACCACACTCCCTCTGCAGCCTTCACTAACTTTTAATAGAATTTGGCAGAACCCTGACAGGTAGCCCAACCAACTAATGACCTACTATTCTGCAGTATATGTTGGTCCTTTAGGTAGCTACAACTCCCTTCCTACTGGGACATCTCTCCCCCTGCATGGGAATTGAACCCCAACCACTAGTGCACTTACTGTCCCAAAGTCAACAACACCATCCTCTAGGCCATACAGCCCCGTAGTAATTCCTACTGAACCAGTTCCTCTAGTATCTTGCTGCCTGGGCTCAGTTTCTAAATATAAGTCACAACCCAGTCTTAAATAGTACTTGACTAAACTCTATCCATCAACCTCACAGTAGATAGTGCACAGACCTCATTTAAGCCTGTAACACTCCTCTCCAGCCCACCACTCCACTCACTCTGGGATTTGAACCTTGCCATGACACACCAGACCCAATCCACACTGTAATCAGGCATCCTAACCACTAGGCCATCCCAGTGGTAACAATTTGACTCAAGCTGGTTTGACCCATTAACTTTCTAGATACCCCCCACTCTTGGAACCTTCCTGATACTCTGCTCCACCTGCTCTCCAAGCCCCTCCCCCCTCACTCTTGGAACCTTCCTGATACCCTGCTCCACCTGCTTGCCAAGCCACACACTAGGGTCATCCCTGAAACTACCTGCCCCCCTCCCCGCATCTGGAACCCTCCCAATCCCTGCACTACTCATGCACTTACAACAAACACAATGCACACACAAAACACAGCCAGATCCTCTCAAGTAACTCTGAAAATCGCCTCCCTTAACATTGGCAGCCTTCTTCCAAAGCTAGCGTAGTTTGAAGCGTGGGTGAAGCAGGTCCAGCCTGACATTATCTCACTTAGAAACGTGGTTTCCACAAGAACCCCAGACACCTCCATCTCCCTACAGGGGTACAAGCATTTCAGACATGACCAGATAGGTAAGTGAGGAGGTGGCTGCCTAGTCTACCTGCAAAACATGCTGCAAGGACGTAAAATCAAACTAGACAACACAGTGACTATGAGTGCCTAGCAGTGCACATACTACAAGGGAATGGGAGGAAGACTCTAATCCATTTGACAGTATACATTCCCCCAGGAAAGCAACACAATGGGCTAGACACTTTCACTATGCACTACAAACAAGTAAACCAGAGCAAAGAAACTATAGTAGTTGGTGACTTTAATATCAACTGGGCAGCAAAAACAAGCTCAGGATACAAGGACCAAATACACAGTCTGTACCTCACCCAAGCTGTCTCACAAAGTATCAACACTAACTACAAAACAGGTAGAAACAGCCTCATAGACTGGGTCCTCACCACCCACCCAGACAGACTAAAAGAGTTTGCTGTGATGCCAGATGCCCTGAGTGACCACTCACCCATTGTGAGTAGTTGGTCTGCCAAACATATCCAGTCAGCACCCAAAACTACCCACAGTAGGGTACTCCGCAAAGAAGCATTGACTGCTTTCAAGGAGCACTTGGCCCAGATAAACTGGAACCAGCTGTACTCCACCACTAACACAGATACAGCCCTAGACTACTTGATAGCTGAGTTTAATGTCACTGTGGATACATATTCCCCATTCAGAAAGCGGGCCATCAGAGGGGACTCTGCAAACTGGGTTGCACCATCACTGCTCACACAAATGAGAGTCAGGGACAACCTGTGGCACAAAGTCAAGGAATCTGGCATGTAGGCAAATGAGCAGGAATACAGGGCAGCTAGGAACAGATGTACCCAGAACATCAGACAGACTAAGGCAAACTTCTTTAAAGAACAACTAACCAGCTGCTGGGGTATGGGAAAGGTGTTTTGGGAATCCCTAAAGGATCTCATGGGTAGGGGTGATAAATCATCCCCAACAATGCTCAACACAAATGGAGATATCACACTTGACCCCACTGAGATAGCCAACTCATTCAACAAAGCCTTCACAGATATTGCAGTCCTTCCTACTGAGGACAAAACCACAACCACCATAGCCTGTCATGACAACACAAAAATACCATAGTAAGCCCCAATTCTACTTCAAAACTGTCTCTGTAAAGGACACAGTCAACTATGTTAAGCGTGTATTAGGGAAAACTAGGATGGGAAGTGATACACTTGACATGAAATTAATTGCCCTAGTCCTAGATGAACTCGCCATCCCCCTGACCAAACTATTTAACCTCTCCCTAAAATACTCACAATTCCCCAGTGTCTGGAATAGTGCTCTAGTCACCCCAGTCCATAAAAATGGTGACTGCACCTTAGTAGTAAATTACAGACCAATATCCATCCTCTCTCCACTCTCCAAAGCACTCGAGAGAATTATATCAGACCAACTCGTCACATACCTCAGCCAATACAGTGTCCAGTGTGAACAACAGCATGGATTCCGCAAACTGCATAGCACCTCCGCTGCTCTGATTGAATACACCAGCATTTTACTCAAGTCTTTTTACAAGGGACACCTGGTGGGCTCAGTCTACATAGACCTAACCAAGGCCTTTGATTTAGTAAATCATGCACTACTGTTAGACAAACTCCCCACCCTAGGCCTCTCGGATAACACAGTACTCTGGTTTAATAACTACCTCTCAGGCAGAACACAACAGGTCAAGATAGATTGTGAGCTTTCCGATGCCAGTTCTGTCACATCTGGAGTGCCACAAGGCTCCATCCTGGGACCCCTATTGTTTAGTCTCTTCATCAACAACCTTCCAGCAGCCTGCCCTAGCTCCACAGTCATACTTTACACAGATGATGCAGTCATCTGTGCAAGTAACCCCTATCAGGATACACTCACCCGTGACCTTCAACACAACTTTGCATCCCTCGAGAAATGGTTCCAACAGAATAAGCTTGTGCTCAACTATAAGAAAACCAAAACAATGCTCTTCTCTAGTGCACAGAAGAGGGCTAAGGTACAACCACTCAATATCAGCAATAAAACTGGAGAATATCTAGACCAAGACCAAGACCAACCTAGGGGTCACCTTAGATCAGACACTAACATTTGCACCACATATGGACCAAATACTATGCAACATACACAGGAGACTAGGGGCCCTCTATAGACAGAGGCACAACCTCACCCCAGAAGCCAAAAGAGTGGCAATCACAAGTTCCGTTCTCTCCATAATTGACTATGGCTTTACAGTTTATGGGAGTGCCTCGGATACTATGTTAAACAGGGTTCAGTTAGTCCTGAACAAAGCCTGCCGCTTTGTTACTGGGGCTGGCAAACACACGCACACATGCACACTTTACTCCCTCACAAAATGGCTCCCCCTGCATGACAGTATTAAGTACTAAACCTGCCTGCTAGGTATGAAAGCCCTCATGGATCTGACCCCCCCTCCAGGGTTGCAAGCTCTCCTAAGCCATGCCCAAAATGAAATCTTTACCTTACCAGAGGCATGGCGAATGGTACCCTGACAGTGCCTTTCAACAGAACAATTCTAGTCAAATGCTCCTTTGCAACCAGAGTCCCAAACTGGCTTTACGAACTTCCATTATCCCAAAAAATACCAGATAAGTTGGGCCATTTCAATGGGGTGCTACTAAAAGTGCTCATACCTGGCACTAACTGTGGTTGCACCTCCCATTAAGAAACACCCATGCACGGGCACCTGCTGCCTGCACCACAACTCACCCCTACCAGTGCAACAGCTGCTCATGGTGTCCATGCACTAGCACAAGATGCTAACAGCATTACCCACTATCAATACCCTTCTCTTACCTCTCACGTATGTAATACTCCTCTGATTCCCAGCTGCTCGTACCATAAAAGTGCACAGACCTTTAAGCAGACAAGGCCTCATAGGACTGCTACCCATGTTTCAGCACTTTTACTATGAAAATTTCTATGCCTATTGAAATGTAACTTTGACCTGGCACTTTGCATTTATGTTGCCAAATTTGTGTTGTCAATGTTTTTGCTCACCTACTTCTGGTACACTGTCAAGAATTATTGTAAACTTTGCTGTTGTTTTGACTATAATTATGAAGTGTTAAGAATCGTTTAAACTGTGCTGTTGTTTTGATGAGGAACTTTTGCAAATGAGCATCTTGCTCAAAAGTGTGTATCCAAGTAACAAAATAAATAAAAAATGGCCTCAGAATCATAATCAAGCCATCCATTAGTTGCCTTTGCTCTGTTGTGAGAGACATTGATGCTGTGGAATTGTCATCACTCGTGTGCAGCAGTAAGTATTCAGAGATGGCTTTGTACTACTCATACAAGCACTCAGTCATGTAGAGTGTTGACTTCCATCTTGTGGCAACTTCCAGCTTCAGATGGTGCAGAGACAGCTTGTCCTGGATCTGCAGCTGCCTAAGATGGTCACAGGCCTTTCCAGAACAAGGAAAGTGGGCACAGGTACGGTGGACCCCAGTTAGCACTGACAATTTCAGGATATGATAGAAGCTCTTGCAGTACTAGATTGAGACAGTGTGCCATGCACGGAACCCAGAGAAACCCACCATTGCTAATGCATTTCACCACATTAGAGTAATTATCACCTACAGTGAAACCCAGTTTCAGGAAATGTGGGTGTAGCCACTCACAAGTTTCAGTCAGTTGCATTCGTATCATTTTTTGACCCATGTGTGAGCCTGTTACAATTCTCATTGCCAGCGTGGCATGCTGGTGAATACCTGGAATGTTGCTACCTGCACAGTTGGGCTTTGTACAGTTGTTTTCCTATTCCAGCATCAAATACTACCCCAGGTACCTGTGTCCAGTGGGCTGTAATACTTAGATAAGAAATACCAGCTTTTTGCCCACTAGTCCACATATCCATACTAAGATGCAATGCATGGTGATGCTGAATGCTACAAGGCATGTATTACTGTGTGTGTCACAGTCCTATAAAGTTACAGAATAGCATACCTTTCCAGTATAAAATAGAAATGAAATGAAATGAAAATGAGAAACAAGTTTGCGATGGAATCTGCCATTTTGGACAGGCACACACCATCAACCTGTTGAATTCTACATTCTCCACAAAAGAGAATGGCAATAGATCAATTGCCAGCATTTCAGCATTTGCTCCATTAAGTTCACATGTAGCAGCATGATTGGGTGGGTATTTGGTATGACGCTCAATCATGGTGTGCAATGTATGGGAAGATTTCTTGTAGACTTTTGCTACCTAACCTACCCTTGCATGCTCACCTTTCTACAACTGGAACCGAGATGCTGTGCAATGTAAGCTGCATCTTTTGGGGTATTGGGCTTGGGAGACCAAACAGCTGGGCTGTGCATGCTGGCAGCGTGGCTAGTATGGTAGGTTTTGACTCGGGTGGGGGGGTGGTCACAGGTCGTAAACGAATGAATGCTGTGATTTGTGATGTTTTAGGGACTGGGGTTGATGTGCTTCATGGACTGTAGCTGTTAATACTGAAACCACCACTGCTTTTCTGCCCACTACTATGCAATCCCACCAACTCCTCCTCCTCATGTCTGTAGTAGTCCTCTGCAGTCACTTCTGACTCCACCAGGACTGTATCCATACCACTTTGGGATGCTTTGCACACTGAGGTTGATAAGGGAGAAGGCCCCCCGTATCAGCTTCCCTTTGGTGTTGAGTCCAGTATAACAGGTGTTCGGACTTGAGGTGTGTATGTTGCCCACCAATGCCTAGGTGGCTACCCACGGCTCACATGCACTTGGCATAGTTGGCAGATAGCCATTGTTTTGTCAGCTGGGTCTAGAATGTAAAAATCCCAAACTAGAGATTTCATAGCCCTTATTTTTGCATGGAGGTGGACCAGATACTGGGACATTAGAGGGGTGGAAATGGGTGTTTTGGGGCATGATTTATGCACTGCTACCATAGTAGATGACATACTCTGTTATTATTATTGACTCAACAGCACTGCCAACAGCTGGATGACTGGGGGGGGCGGGTCTTTGGTAATTCCGTGACTCTTACTTTTCCCCCCTCAGATTCCCATAGAGGGTCCAGATCATTATATCCATCCCCACCTAGGCTGATAACCTTCTGAGATATGTCCTCCTCATCCTCACTTTCTCCCCCTGTATTTCCTTCTTAGCATTTGAGTCCCTGCATGATGAAACTGTCAGATCTGCCACATCAGACTATGAGTCATGCTCAAGCTCATCAACACCAGTTTGGGGAACATCAACCACCTCATTGACCTCAACCACATTCCCAGAGCTAGACATTTTTGAGGTTCATGGACTGCTCCTGTTGTCACTGCCTCCACCACCAGCAGTGCCAGCACCAGCACCTACCAGGATTGATGCCATAGATGTTGCTGAGAAAAATTTGGCCACATTAATGCCCCTACCACTTGCACCAACTATTCTTTTTCAAGTACTAGCAGCTATACCGGCTCCTGATGAACCTGCATCAGGAGTGGTTGTTTTACATATGGTACCCTTCTGAACCAGATGAAGTATACTCTTTTTGGCAATATCACCTCTGCGAGGAACTACTACTTTTCCAGAATGTCTTTTTATGGACATTTTGTATATGTATAGATTTGGAAATACAACAACACTTTACTGAGCTAACTAATAGTAGCTACACAGACAGTAAACAACATGAACGTTTTTTTTCACACAAACAATACACAACAGAGAATTCAGGAACTAAGGGGAGAGACACAACAACTCAGGTAATTATAAAGACATTATTGTCTACACGAGAACTATAACAGGGTCACCAACCAAAATGAATTAAATCAATATTCTCGAACCACATTGACAAAAATAATTTAGTAAAACACACCAAACTGTTCTACAGAACTAAAATTACAAACTACAGAAAACAAGAAAAATAATTCATTGACTAAAACAGCACTAGTGCTGCTCACACAGAAAAGGCTGCCTTTTGCTTATTAGTAGCTAGGTAACACAGCTCCCCCGAGCACACAGTGCTTTCCAAAATAGCTAACCCAGCAAACTTGGTCACCGTTGCTTTGGGGTAAATTCTTGTTGCACCAACTTCTGATACTTAAGTAACCAAACACACTTTAAGGGCTGTGCAAACACTGGGGTGACCGTCCTGAGGCATACAGTCTACTCAAAGGTTACTTTCAATTTATTTTTCTTTTTTTATAAATGTTTATTACATTTTATAAATGCTGTATGTACAGTACGTCAAATGCTACCCCAGGACTAGATGACTATTATCAAGTGCCTCAAATGGGGTGTATTTTAATGTTATTTATGTCTCTCTTAACTAGGGCTTACTATCTCATTGATCATTAAGCCCCTTGGGTTTCACACTGTTAAGTGTGAATATCCAAAAAGATTCCCATTGCAGCAAATGATTGGTTCTGTTCCTTCCTTTTAACATTGGTGGCACATGTTAGGACATTTGGTGTAACAAGAATTTATCCCAAAGCAATGGTGACCAAGTTTGCTGGGTTAGCTGTTTTGGAAAGCATTGTGTGTACAATTCATGTTTAGTTAATTATAAAATAATTTCAGTTATAATTAATATGTACTCTGTCTTGTTTCTCTGCTCTTTCCTTTCATGACATGCACTTGTGACTGTGCACCCAGACTTTTGAAAGAGGGCTTTGATGCAGCTTTGATGCCATGAGTCACTGCAGCGCCCTTCTGTCTGTCACTTGAGCTTCTATTTATCTGGATGTTTAAAAGTTTGAATCTGTGATACATTACATGGAAGCTATAAATGAAGTACACTATTAGATTCAAATGTTTAACTCTATAGCCTGATGTTTTCTTTTCTTTTATTCCTTGTCATAATCAAGTTTTTTTGTCTACGTATGCACATTAAGTAATTATGGAAATATGCTAATTCGTGGATGATGAGTATAAAAGGGAAACATGCCTTTTGTGAGCCATGCCCCCTGACAAATGGTATTACTACCCGAAGCGCCGGGACAAGGAGTGGACATCCACACGTCTGTCTGCACAGTACTTTTTGATATTCTGCAAGAGAGCACTAAAAGTGATTCTAGTACCTGTGTTGTCTGTGTCTGCTGAATGCAATTCTTTTGGAGGTCAGTATGAGTTACTTTCAGGCTAGCCAGCCCCAGCCTAGCACCACACCATGTCAGGTGTTTGCAGTTGTTCTTTTGGACTTTGAGTTGTGGTGTACACACCAGATCTCCTCCCAAAGTCTCTACCTTCCAAACTATGATGCAGCAAATGCAGAATGCAATAGGCTTTGCTGTGGATGAAGAGGATTCCACTAAAAAGAACCTGAAGGATTTCTTGGAGGTACTGTGTACTCCCTCCATCATTCTTCCTCCAGTTTACCCTGCATTGGAGGATGACACATTTGCTGCATGGCACAGGCCAAATTCAATACCACCTGTACCCAGAAAAGCTGACAAGTAGTACTCTGCTCCTTCTGCCAAGCCTTATTATACCAACCAGCCAGAAACAGTCTCTGTGGTTATAATGGCTGACCGTAATAGATCCAGGGCACCGAGACACGTGAGTACTCTGTCCCCCAATAAGGAAACCAGGAGACTTGATGTGATGGGCAAGTGCTCATATGCCTGTGTCTCACTAGGCCTTCATATTGCAAACTAGCAGGCCCACATGATGACGTATCAGAATAGCCTGTGGAAGACTGCCAAAGCTGCAGCTCAGGCTCTTTCAGAAGGAAATGCCAAGAATGAGTTGCTTAAAAATCTTAATTCTGGAGCAGAGGTTAGCAAACATCTGCTACTCTCGGCATATGATGTTTCTGATGCATCTGCCAAGGCAGCTGCCACTGGTATTTGCATGAGAAGGTGTTTTGGCTCAGAGTTGCTGGGTTTGTACCTGATGTACAGCAGATGGTTCTGAGTGCCCTATTCAAAGGCATCAAACTGTTCGGCAGCATGGGCAGAGATTGCACACCTCAAATCGCATATTCAGGAGGAAATATATTACAAGAGCCACCCACCATTTCACTAAAATCCAACTGAAGCACCTCGACCACAGAGGGTAGTTGGTCCAGAAGGTTGGCAGGTGGTTAGGAGGGGAAAATTGGGTGCCCCATCACTCAGTGCTCACAAACTATCACCTCCACAAACCATATAAAAACCACAAACAGGTATCTGCCTCTATTTCTGATATCAAGCAAAGGGGCAGAGAACACTGCAGAGCAGGACACTACAGCACAGGAGCTAGCACTACAAAACTTGCCCAAAACAGGGACCAAAAGCAAAAAGGAAATCCAAAACACTTATGATCATAGGAGACTCCATGATTCAGGGAGTTGATACCTACCTCCAGCCAGGGGTAATGATCAGATGTCTCCAAGTTACATCAGTGTAGAGAGACACTGACCATATTGCTAAAATTGTGCAGGAAGCAGAAGAAAACATTGATGTCCTGGTACACATAGGGACCAACAGTCTCGCCAGCCGGTCAGTTGTGGAGACCAAGGAACACCTGACCAGGCTGGGAGACAAATTGTCATCCATTTCATCTGGCATCTCCTTCTCTGAGATCATGCTGGTCTGGGAGAGGGGGGCAGATGGACAGAAGGTCAGAGAAGAGGAGATAGGGGAGGTAAACATGTGGCTCAAGGACTGGTGAAAGGAAAAAGGACACAAATTTGTAGGTAACTGGCAACAGTTTTGGGAGCGAAAGTTCTTTAAATTTGATGGACTGCATCTGACTAAGGAGGGAGTCAGTGCATTGGGACAGAAGTTTGATGTCTTTGCAGAATATTTAAACTAGCAAATGGGGAGAGGGGTGCAGCACCCGATACATCGACGGAAGAACACTCCTCCCCTCTCAGTTAGTGATCAAACAGGAGTTCAGCATGTTTGTAGTTCATTTGCATCACCAGGTAAGGAAAAAGATCTGGCCCCCATATGATGTGCAGGGGAAACACTGGACCTAGCCCAACAACTAACGCACCGAAATCTTGCCAATGGAAAATCATGTACACAAATGTCTGCAGTCTGGGAAACAAGATCCCAGACCTGGGGGCAACAATGACAGAGGCTAAACTGGATGTAGTAGTCATTAGCAAGACATGGTTCACCAGTAACCACATTTGGGAAACTTCAGTACCCAGCTATGTACTGTTCAGAAGAGTCCGAGGTGGAAAAAGGGGAGGGGAAGTGACCTGTTAATGAAAATATCAAAGCTACAGAAATTCAGAATACACATAAGGAGCCAGAAGAACTGTGGGTCACCCTGGAAACAGGAAATGAGGTTGTCTACAGGCCTCCAGACCAGGGGGGGAGGACATAGACACATTACTGTTAGAAGATATACAAAACATGACAGCTAAAGGGAAGGTTTTGATAATGGGAGACTTCAACATACCAGTTACAGACTGGTCAATACCAGCAGGAACATCTGCCAGAACTAGACACATAGTGGATTCCTTGCAGGGGGAGGGCCTCAAAGAACTGGTACAACAACCCACAAAAGACAGGGCTATCCTGGACGTAGTACTGACTAACAAGGAAAGGATCACAGATCTTCAGGTAAAAGGTCACCTGGGGGCCAGTGACCATCACATGGAATGGTTCAATTTGGCCACTAGAACTAAATCATCCCATTCCAAGGCAAAAAATATGGGACTTCAGAGGAGCTGACTTTGATAAGATGGTCAACAGAGTTAAGCTAGCCCTGGCAAGAAGAAATACTGGTGAGGGGGTGCAGGCAAAGTGGGCAAGCATTAAGGATGCAATACTTGAAGCAGCATCCCATTGTGTTAGGGAGAAAAGCAAGAGCAAAAGAATGAGTAAACCACTTTGGTTCTCAAAAACAGTAGCAGACAAGATCAGAGTTAAAAGGTTGACCTTCAGGAAATATAAAGGAACGCAGCAGGATGAAGATAGGGAGGCATACCAAAGTTTCCTAAGGGAAGGCAGTAAGGCAGGCAAAGGCCCAAACCAAGGAAATGCTAACACAAACAATAAAAGAAGGGGACAAGACTTTCTATAGATACATTAGTGAAAGGAGAAAGTCCAGAGGGGTATTGCTAAGATCAAAGGGGATAAGGAGGAGTGTGTGGAGGAGGACCAAGGAAAAGCATCTATCCTAAATAGATACTTCTGCTCAGTATTTACTGAGGAGAAGGTAGGGCAGGGTCCACAGTTCAGCACCATGGACACAGAGGAGGGAGGTGTGCACAAGTCCCTTCACAAAAGAAAGGGTCCTACAAGAGCTCGCTAAGCTCAGGGTGGACAAGGCAATAGGACTTGATGACATACATCCCAGGGTACTAAAGGAGCTAAGAGTGGAACTAGCAGAGCCATTAGTAGAACTCCTTAGTGAGTTTCTGAGCACAGGAGAGATTCCAGAAGACTGGAGAAGGGCTCATATGATCCCGCTCCAGAAGAGTGGCAGCAGGGAGGAGGCAGGGAACTACAGACCACTCAGTCTTACCTCAGTAGTGGGCAAGATTATAGAGGCACTCCTTAAGAATAGGATAGAGCAATACCTGGAATCCATAAGAGCACAGGATCCAAGACAGCATGGGTTTACAACAGGAAGGTCATGTGAAACTAATATCATAGATTTCTTTGACTGGGTGACCAGAGTAGTGGACCAAGAGGGTGTAGTTGATGTCGCCTACCTTGACTTCAGCAAAGCTTTCGATACTGTTCCACATAGACGATTGATTAATAAGCTGGGTAGGCTCGGGGTGGGTCAGAGGTTGGTCAACTGGGTGACAAACTGGTTGGCAGGCAGAAAACAGAGAGTGATGGTAAATGGTATACCTGTCGGGAGAGATGCAAGTCACAAGTGGGGATACCTCAGAGATCAGTCCTGGGGCCAGTCCTCTTCAATATCTTCATCAGTGACATTGCAGATGGACTGGAGGGTAAGGTTTGTCTGTTTGCAAAGGACACCAAGATCTGCTACAGAGCAGATGATCAGATGGGGTGGGCAGAATGAGAAGAGATCTGGATAAACTGGCAAAATGGTCAGAAGAGTGGCAACTGGGGTTTAATGCAAAGAAGTGCAAGATCATGCACATAAGGAAGAGAAACCCTGAAGCTACTTATAAGTTGGGAGCAGAGTTGCTGGCAATCACAATGGAAGAAAGAGACTTGGGCATCATCATCACAGATGACCTGAAATCATCCAAGCAGACCACTAAAGCAGTAGGTAAGGCTAGAGGGATGTTGGGGTGTATTACTAGGGGTATCACAAGTCATAAGAGGGAGGTAATAATCCCTCTTTTCAAGACACTGGTTAGGCCCCAACTGGAGTACTGCATGCAGTTCTGGAGGCCACACCTGCACAAGGACATTAACAAAATGGAGGCAGTCCAGTGAAAGGCAACCAAAATGGTGCAGGGACTGCATCCGAAAACATATATGGACAGATTAATGGAGCTCAATATGTATACCCTAGAGCAAAGGAGGGAGGGAGAGAGATGATATGATCGATACATTCAAACATCTTAAGGGCATTAACAAGGTGGGAGAGCCTTCAATATAAGAAAAATAGCAGGACAAGAGGACACAGCATGAGATTAGAGTGAGGCCGATTAAGGGGTAATGTGAGGAAGTTCTTTTTCACAGAAAGGGTGGTGGAGGCTTGGAATGGCCTACCTGAGGAAGTGGTGGATATGAATACAGTGCAGAGCTTTAAACAGGCATGGGATAGACATAAGGTAGCAATACAGATGAGTATGAATAGATAGGCCATTGACAGAGTAAAGGCCTATGGCACATTCATAAGGTAGAAAAAATGGGTAGACTGGATGGGCCTTGCGGTCCTTATCTGCCATCAACTTCTATGTTTCTATGTTTGGGTATCATATGGAAGAGGCATTAAGAGGCCTTCAAGTCTCTAAAATGACTTTAAGGTCAGTCAAATCCCTGTACCCCATGCCTAGTAGGGGTCATGACAAGGAATCCTTTCATCAGCCTGCTGCTAGAAGAGGCCATCAAGCCTATCTTCAGCATGGCCGGGGTAAAGGTGGAGGAGCCTTGCCATCTCTTCTCCCCCGAGGAGCCCATTCCAAAGCTTCCAAAGCCGGTGGCTCTGCCTCCAATGGCTCAGTATGACTCAAATTGGACTTCCTCCTCACCATTAATGCCTCCAGATGTGGTGGTAGGGGTTCCTTCTTCCTTCATCTGACACATTGGAGAGAAAATACCACTGACAAATGGATCATGGAGATAATTGCAAAGGGACATGCTCTGGAGCATTTAGCGACCCTCCCCAGAGTATCCTCCACCTCTTTCAACTTATCCTCTGCGACATTTGCCGCTGTTGAAAGAAGAGGTACAAACTTTGCTAAACAAACATGCAATAAAACCTGTGCCTTCTCACCAGGAAAACAAAGGGTTCTACTCCAGATACCTCCTGGTCCGCAAATGAACAGGAGATCTCAGGCCTGTTAGAACTGAGAGAACTAAACTTCTACATATAATACAATAACTTTCTTTTGGTCTCATTGCATGCTGTGATTCCCATGTTGCAAACAGGGGACTGGATTTGCTCCATGGACATGAAGGATACATACCTTCATATTAAGATTAGACATCATCACAGCCAATGTCTAAGATTTGTATTGGAAAGAGGAGCACTATCAGTTCAGAGTATTGCCCTTTGGCTTGTCTTTTGTGTCATGGGTCTTCACCAAATGCTTGGCAGTAGTAGCACCAGCTCTTTGCAGAAAAGGTCTGTATGTCTTCCCGTACCTGGACGATTGACTCTTGAAAGCCAGCTCCAGAACCAACTCTTCCACACACTGTCCTGAACAAGGTAATTGTTTGAAGACCTGGGAGCTACAGTGAATGTGCCAAAGTCAGTACTGACTCCTTGCCAAAGGCTGCAATACATAGATGCTGTCTTGGTCACAGAGCAGGGCTGTACCTTCCTGCCCCCTGGACAGGGCAGAATGACTCATTGCTCAAGAACAGCTGGTATACAGCAGTCATCACATCCCAGCCAGGGCATTTCTGTGTCTCTTGGGACTCATGGCAGCAGCCACTGTTACTGTATCACCGGCCCACTTACACATGCAGATGCATGGACATTGAGGGTGCAGTGGGACCACTTGATAGACGACATGGATCAGAAGATACTCATCATATCCCTTTTATGCAAAACACTCAGGTGGTGGATGGACTGTCACAACCTCTTAAAGGACGTTCCATTTCTAATACCGACTCCAACTCAGATTCTCACCTTGGATGCATCAGGATCGGGGGGGGGGGGGGGGGGGCACACCTGGTTCATTATTAAACTCAAGGTTTTTGGACCCCAATGGAAACCAAATTGCTGATAACTGTCCTGGAGATGAGAACTGTCTTCTACTGCCTCCAGGCTTTTCAGGAGCTTGTGACTCTTGGTCCTCTGCAAATACAGATGGACAATATTAATGTTATGCATTACATAAACAAACACGTGGGAACTGATTCCTATCCCCTGTGTCAGAAAGTAATGAGAGTGTGGTACTGGGTGCTGGAACATGGTTTAGAGCTGTCAGCCTTGCATCTCCCAGGTGTCCAAAACTTCTTAGCAAACAAGATAAGCAGGTTACAGTCCAAGATTCACAAATAGGAATTGATGACCTCAATGGTAGATGACCTTTTTGCAAGATGGGGTAGTCCAAATTTTGACCTTTTTGCATCCCCACACAATGCAAAACTGCCATGTTTCTGCTTGCTTGCTTGCTCCAGGGCCTGGAGTTTTTTTAACAAGACGTGTTGTCCTTCTCTTGGAAAGGGAGGTTTCTGTACACATTCCCTCCCATTCCATTAATACAGAGAGTATTACTGAAACTGTGGGTGAAGGATGTGCCCATCATCCTTATTGCACCTCTGTAACCTCAACAAATATGATAACTGCTGCTCCAACAACTAGCAGTGAACCTCCAGTACCTGTGCCTCTGTGCAGAGGTCTGATTTCACAGGACAAGGGTTTTTTGGTCCATTTGGACCTGAACTCCATGCATATGCATGCCTGGCTTCTGAAGACTTAGCCCTTGCATGGTCGTGATGTCACCTAAAGTAGCTGATGCACTGGTGGCAGCCATAAAGCCTTCCACCAGAAATACTGTACATATTCTTTGAAGTGGATGCATTTCACTTTGTGGGCTACTTGCAGACATATGGACCCATTCACCTGTCTGGCAAATGTGATGTTGGAATACTTCCTGTCACTGTCATATTCTGGTCTGCGGTATTCCTCACTGAAGGTGCATCTGGCAGCTATATCAGCTTTCCATGTCCCTACTGATGGACTTATAGTTGCCCAATTGGAGTTCTCCTGTACCTTTTTTTTTTTGTTTAAAAATTTTTATTGCAGTATTTAGTGCATAAGCATATGAACACTCATTTAGTGAATAGGTGTACATAATATAGACTTTGCAGCACATTACTTAGGATTAAGACTATCCATTCTGTTGGTACATCATCCGGAGGGTAAACTGTTAAAATGAAGAAGGAAATAAATTGGCTCTTTGAGAAGCTATAATGCAGCCAAAGCCCAAGGTTAATGAAATAGTAATAACATGTAACAGCAAGTTAAGCCGACCATGGGTTGTTTTTATAACTTTTTATCCGCATATTCACAAGGAAAACTCCGATCTGGAGCGCCCTCTAGTGGGGAAGGGGTGCAACATTTCACAGTTCAGTAATTGAACCCTTAGACAGCAAAAATAAAAAAACATCTGGTGCCTATAAGAGAAAGCTTCCTCTCGCACATAGACCGGCTTGTGCCTTCGATTACTTTAATATTGGCACCCAGTAAAGGAAAACATGTCTTCAGGGCTCCCTGGATTAACTTTGGTAGGATTCACTTAGAACTGCATTTAGGTAATAGCAACTCCCTCCCACGTTAATAATTCAGAACACAGAACATTAAACTATTAAACTTGTAATTCAAAATTAATAATGAAAAAGTCACTGAAGACAAGGTACTTCTGGTATGTGTACAGTTCAAAACTTAACTGTTCCATCGCACTGATATAGATTAAGCATATTCAAGAATCGAAATTTGTTTAGATAATCTGTCCAGTGCTTTAAGCTGGGAAACTATGTGTATTAGACTTGTAAAGAAAAGCAGTACAGCTGAAATACCAAGCTCAGCCAGGGTCACTGTCCCTTAAAACAAATCAGTCCTCTTCAGAATCTTCTCCTGCTGAGGAGGGTTCCTCGCAATGCCATTTTGCAATCAGTCTCTCCACACAATCCCCCACTTCTTTAGAATCTGTGAAGCAGTATTGACGGCGGTCCACTGTAAAACATAGTCTGGCAGGAAAGGCCAGGGAGAAGGTGACATCCAGTTCCCTAAGGCGTTGCTTCACTCCATCGAATGTCTTCCTCCTCATGCGGGTTGCGTAGGACACATCAGGGAAGAATAGTATCCGGGCCTCGTCTAAATGAACTGGACCTCTATTCTCAGGGCAGCCAACAGCTGAGCTCTTTCTCCCGACGAGCACAGAGTCAGAAGGATAGTATGAGGGTTGGACATTCTGTTGGAGGGCCGTCTGTGTGTGATACGGTAGGCTTTGATTATTTTAAATTCAGAAATCTCAATCAGACCCTCCAACCAAGATTGAAGATAGGATGGTAGGGATTCACCTTCAATTCCCTCGGGTACTCCTAATATCCTGACATTGGCAGCTCGCATTGCGTTCTCGAGTTGTTCCACGTGGCTTCTCATGGCCGCTTGCTCCTTCAAGGATGTGGCCATAGCAGCGAGAGCCTTACCCGCTGTTGCCTCTGCTGATTTTGTGGTTTCCCCCCATTACATCCAATCTGTGTTCCATCGAGAGAAACTTTTCAGAAAAGTTGTCCAGTTTCTGATCCATTTGTTGGACTGTTTTGGTAAGTGCTTGTACCGTTATCTGTAACGTTGACAGGGTAGCTGCGTTTGAATCAGAGTTCAGCACTTGACTCGGGTCTGGTAGATCTTCTGGCGGTTTAGCATTGGAAGAGCGCAGGAGAAAAAGTCCTGTTTAGTTGTTTTTGTGTTCCCCATTTCCATTTACATTGGTGTCTTCGATGCTAAATCTCCTCTTCTATTAGCGACTTATATTTGGTATTAGTTCTAGGTTCCAAACTTTATTTTAAATTAAAGTAGTATCTGAGTAGGGAGCTCCAGAAACCTGCTGCTGCTGGCTGGGCTGCTAGCTCCACCCCCCTCTTGTACCTTTTTGAGAGGTATTATATACCTTTATTAAACATTACAGTCCAGACATTGTTTCTCATAGGTGAACAGGTTTCGGCGTTGCTGTTCAACAGGGCCTGCTGCGCTGAACAAACTGCACCAACCTCCAAGTTAGCTTTTGGGACTCCTTGGGTCTCCTTCCAAAGACAAGAGATATCCTCAAAGAAGGTAGAACAGTTACTTACTTACCAAAACAGTAGAGCTTCAAGAGAATCTCTTTCCTTAGGCCATGCCAGTCCTCCCTCCTTCCCTCCCTCCTTTTATAAGTTGTAGGGGAATATGGCATCTGATTCTGCCTTGGAAATTTCCATGGGTGCTATATCCAGTGCCTTTGCTTGCCTACTATAAGAGGCACTGGTATGTTCTCCTGGTTTCCCAAGAAGAGAGATCCTCTGAGCACAATCACCAGTGGGAAAGAGAGGAGCAATGGGGCTGCCTACATTTATGTAGACGCAAATGTGTGACATCGACATGGGTGCCCCCAGTAAACAAAATTTTCTGTGTAGTCCTAGTGCTGACGTGAGTATAATTCCAAAAGTATGACCTAAGGGAAGTGAGTCTTTAAAAGATCTACTGTTATGGTAAGTATGTAGCTGTTCTTTCTTTATCTCTAGGCTGGTAGTCCGGTTTTATTTTGTTCTTATTTTTGTTCCCTTTATTCTTTTCCTATCTGCTAGAAACTTTCTAGCCCTCTCTTATTATTCTCCACTTTGTTTCTCTCCTGCCGAACAGAAGTGAGGTGCATGAAGGAGCTGGCAGCAGTTATTGGCTGGTATGTGGCGCCACGTGAGCTGCACAGGTATTGTGCTCAGTAGCCAACATTGACTCCTTCCCTGTGAAAAAAGTGCTCCTGTGGGGCCCTAGTGCTTCTGGCCCAGACCTGAAAGTGGTAATTAATAGTGAAGATATTTTGGAAGATCAGTAATTATGGTAAGCACATAATTTAAATTTCTAGGGGTGTGGATGTAGTTCAATATCCACACTCTGGCAGTTCCACTGGAAGTACTAATCCATCGGTTGTCTTGAAGCTGAATTCCTCCTACCACCTGGGTAGTACATCCCCGGACCCTGACCTGTGATGTCAGATCTTTCTTTTTCACTGGAAGAACAGGTCACCTCCTTTGCAGCTCTCACTTTGGATTAGTGCACCATAGGTGAACATTTAAGTTTTCTAACTCTAGTGATTTCATTACTTGATCCCTTCAACTCCTCTCAGTGACTGACAATGGAGTAACTGAAGCTGGGGTTCAAATTCTGCATTCAGTGCTGGCAGAAAATTTTGGCCACTGACCACTTGACATGTGCCTATACTGCCTGTGTGGGCAGAGTGACATCGCCGGGTGCAGCTTCTGTTTATCAAGTCTCTTGAAGACCAGGAAACACTGGTCCACCCTTGGACTGCCTTTGGAGCAGGATCCAAAGGACCACCCTAAGAGCAGCAGAAAAGCCTCTGCAGATGTTGGGTTGGCTCAGCAACTTGCAGCTCTCGAGAAGAAGCAGCGATGGCTGTGGTGGCGGCCATCTCCTTGCTCTTGGCACTTCTCCTGGCATGGACCAGCATTGGATTTTCATTCATGGAGGGTTCCTTGAAATCTGCATGGCCCTCCAGACCTTGGGGGAGAACCCTACCTACCATGTTAAGAAACACACGTGCCACTTGCACCAGTCATGAGACTGGAAGAGACTGAAATCCTCCTGATCCTTCAACTTCCCTGATCACATCACTCTGGTTGAAACCCCTTCAGTCCAGGGGAAGGTCTAGAACTTATCAACCTCAACTTTGGTCAAGCAGGCCATGGAAATATTTCTTGAGCCTGTCGATCTGCTGTCAGATGAGATCAAGGAGTTGATTTCACAGATCCTAGTGCTCCCAGTCCTTACTCAGAAGGACATTGACCAGTCAGCATCCCCAGCTGGTTCGTTTCGGGAGCGTCTTCCACTGGCAGTCAAGTCTTCAGATCTGGTCCTGGTTAATGTGGCCAGGCACATGGTGTACCACAATCAACAGAGTGTCTTACCTCGATGTCGATCTTCAGGCTGAGGTCGAGGCCTCGATTGAGATGCTTGCAATCCCTTTTTGACCAGGAGGTATCATCATCAATGCTCCTCAACCTCCTGGGATGAGGAGAGGCACTGCCACCAGGTTGCAACGGTGTTACGAGGAGCTGCTCTGGCAACAGTGGGCCATTGTAGGGTGAGGTAGAGCTTTACCCATGGGACCTCCAGTCACCTGGCAGCTACCAGTGGTGCTCATGCCAGTCCAGGTACTCACAGACAGAGGAGCTTTGGCACTGCGGTCTCCATCCAGAAGGAATCTGAATGATGAGAACCACATGCTTGGTTTGCAGAATACAAAAACTTCTTTATTTATAAATCCATTATGGAGTAAACATGGTAGACTCCAACAGTGAGGTGCCATGGACACCCTCCCTGAATGAGAATAACAGCCGAACATTTTTTGCTACAGCCGTGTTTTTTCAAGGCTGTGAGTGGGGTTGCTAGTGCATGCATTCTAATTCTTGAAAGAATTTAAAGTGACAGTGTGTTCATGTTCTTGGCACTTTATCACAAGAACACACTGTAATTTTACATTATTTCCTTTATAATGCATGCACTACTAGCACTTCACCAACCTAAAAGCATGCTTATTAGCATTTATTAGTCTACAGCATGCTCCAAATGTAGCAGACAGGCATGTAATGACAGCCGCTTGTTGCGGACAAAATCAGATTGCCAAACACCACCTGCATAGAAACTAATGTTAAAAATAACTGTTAAAGTAGACCTTCAATTCTGCTTGTAAGGTCCGCTGTCTGCTATAGTTTGACACCTCTTTGACAGCTCAGTACACTCCGTCTGTGGAAATGCATGGCGCAGTGACATGCTGTAACACGTCTCACCTTCACAATCAGAGAAGCAACAGCTATTTATAGTTACAGGGAAACTAATTAACCGTTAATTGGGTAATTGCATAATTTTTTGCTCAGCTATTTTTTTTAAATGCCTCTGTAGCAGCAATTACTGTTCATTTGCTTTCAGTCTCCTGTACTGTGCTGCCAGTATGTCTGCACCCATGATTGCAACCATAGCTAGGAAGTGAATGTGCTTAGCCTTAGCACGAAAGGTGGAAATTCTGCTCAAAATGGAGACCCTTCCTAAGTTTAGCATTCAGGACGTGAGATCCCATTTTGGCATCCCAAAGTCCACCATAAGTGATCTGATTAAAAATAAAGAATGCCTCCTGGTGGCTGGCATAAAAGGGAAGGCAAAGATAATGATGTGGAGGAAGCCTTGCTTACATGGTTCACCAATGCCAGTGGTAGAGGAGCCCTAATAAGCAGCCCACTTCTAATTCAGAAGGCTGAACAAATCGCACAAGCTTTGAATAAGCCATACTTCAAAGCTACCAGTGGTGGCAGAGCTGCTGAAAACAGTGGCACAACATAGGGTTCAAAAATATCTATGGTGAAAAACTGAATGCTGACACCATTGCAGCTGAGACCTGGTTCAAAGATGTTCTGCCACAGCTGCTGGGCAAATACAGCCCTGACAACATCTACATTAAGCCGGGAACTACAGACCAGTCAGCCTCACCTCGGTAGTGGGGAAGATCATGGAAGCAGTACTGAAGGAGAGATTGGTGGAACATCTGGTTGTCAATGGACTACAGGACCCAAGGCAGCATGGTTTCACCAGGGGGAGGTCATGTCAGACCAACCTCATTGAATTTTTTGACTGGGTGACTAGGGAGGTGGATCAGAGGAGGGCAGAGGACATGGTCTATCTGGACTTCAGCAAGGCCTTTGACACTGTGCCACATAGAAGACTATTGCACAAACTGGGGAATATGGGTGTGGGCAGGACAGTAGTGTGGTGGGTAGGTAGGTAACTGGCTGGGCGGCAGGACACAGAGGGTGGTGGTAAATGGCTGTCACTCCACAGAGGGAAGAGTGACCAGTGGGGTACCACAGGGATCAGAGCTGGGACCAGTCCCATTCAATATCTTCATCAGTGACATTGCGCAGGACCTAGAAGGCAGAATTTCACTATTCACTGATGACACAAAGCTCTGTAACAGAGTAGATACACCAGAAGGTGTAGACAGAATGGGAAGGGACCTGCAGAAACTTGAAGAATGGTCAGGGGTTTGGCAGTTGAAATTCAATGCAAGGAAGTGCAAGATAATGCATATGGGGCACAAAAACCCTGGCACAATATATCAGTTGGGGGGTGAGGATATAGCATGCACCAAGGAGGAAAGGGATCTTGGGGTTATCATCTCTGATGACCTCAAGGCAGGAAACAGTGTGACAAGGCAGCAGGTAAAGCAAATAGGATGCTGGGATGCATAGGCAGGGGCATCACCAGCAGGAAAAGGGAGGTCATAATTCCACTATACAAGACACTAGTGAGGCCCCACTTGGAGTACACTGTACAGTTCTGGAGACCTTACCTATGTAAGGACATAGACAGGATAGAGAAGGTTCAGAGGAGGGCAACAAAGATGGTGCATGGATTGCATCACAAGTCATATGAGGACAGGTTGAAGGAACTGAACATGTAGTTGGAGGCAGTATAGCGCAGTGGTCTAAGGCTCTGAGCTGCAGATCTGGTGACATCCAGCAGACCAGACCTGGGTTTGAATCCCACAGCTTCCACTTGCATACTGTGTGACTCTGAGCAAGTCACTTAACCTCCTTGTGCTCCCAGGTCGCTCCTGTGAAAAAGCTTTCAGCTTAGTGTGCTATACCTGGTTAAACAACTAAATAAATAAATGTACTCCCTGGAGGAAAGGAGGGAGAGAGGGGATATGATAGAGACATACAAGTATCTTACAGGGAGGAACAGGGTGCAGGAATACACTATTTTTAAGCGAAAAAGATGTTTCAGGACTAGAGGGCATGGGATGAAGTTGGAGGAGGATGATTCAGAGGAAACGTAGGAAGAATTTCTTCACAGAACTGGTGGTGGACAAGTGGAACACTCTGCCAGAGGAAGTGGTGGGGGCTGAAACAATCATGGGATTTAAGAATGCATGGGATAGACATAAAGGAATTCTGGAGGTCAAGGGTAAGGGGCAACAGACTTCTTGGAAAACATAAACTGAACTTACAAGCTCAAATGGGCAGACTGGGTGGGCCATAGGCCCTCATCTGCCGACACTGTCTATGTATCTATGTATCTATGTAACACAGATGAAACAGGGCTGTTTTTCCACCTATGGGCTGCGGGACCCTCACTTTTAGGTCTAAAACCCCGATGGATCTAAAAAGGGCAAAGGAATGAGTGACTTTTCTTCTAACGTGCAATATGTCAGGGTCTGATAAAAAAACAAACTCTGATGGTCATTGGCAAGTCCACACAACCACACTGTTTTAGAGGGGTATGCAATCTTCTAGTGCTGTACAGACATAAAACAGCACGGATGACTGCTAACATTTTTGAAGTGTGACCATAAAAACAAAAAATAGCTGCTCAAACCTTTAAATTACTACACACTGGAATTCACATTTCTTATAAGGGGTGCTGCTAGATGGTAACAAATAACAAACAAAGCAAAAGGACTAGCGCACACCCTCCCCCACATAGCATAACATTTAAACTTTCAAATGCCAAAATTGGCTATATTTACTTTCAAGCTCCATGTGAGGAGAGGGTCCTCTTAGTTTCAGATTGGAATTCCAATTTGAGTAAGCTAAATCACCAAACGTCAAGGTGGGACAATTCGATTTAGTCCCTTTTGCCATTTAGGCATTTGAAAGTTAAATCACCTGTGTAAAATCCCTGCTGGGAGCACAGTATAAAAGCAGTTAGCTAGTAGCTATTGAGGCATTGTAAAGTTAGGGATTAAATCGAAATCGAAACAATACACATATCACATACAAAATTACACATAAGATATAATACTGTTAAGTACCAGATCTTCTAAGTACAAGTATATACTTCCAAACAGGTTTTATTATTAGCTATTTTAAAGGAACCAAGCTTGAGCAAATTCCTCAATATAGGGGGGGATTTCATTCCATAATCTAGCTGCATTGTACTGAAAACTGATATGACCATATTTTGTTCTGACGTTTGGAATCGGAAGCCCTTGATGTTTTATATCCCTTAAATTATATCTCGGATCCACTGTTTCAAATTTGAGAGATAAATTACCCTTGATCAAGCCATTTCTCACTTTATACACTAACATCATGTATCGTTTCTTCAGTCGGAGAGACAGACTATCCCACCCTAGCTGATGAAACATAAGACGGTGATGGGTTTTAAATGGACATTCCAATACAAATCTTGCAAGTCTGTTATACTGTATGGCCCAGATATTCAAACTGCGCCCAAAATGTGCGCAATAGCAGGAGCACGCACTAGTCCATTGCGCACATGCGCAATAGACGCGATATTCAAACATGGAGCAAGGCAAATTGCACAAACAGCCAACATCTGAATAGCGCACAACCTGTGCCATAGCGCAACCAGGAAGGGGAAGCTGAGCAGATACGATGCACGAGACTTGGCTGATGCCAATAGCACAGAGTCATCAGCATATAATCTGATGTGGGTATTTTGTATATGGTCTGGTAAGTCATTCACATAAATCAAGAACAGTAGTGGCCCCAGGATAGAACACCGGGGAACACCCTTTGTTAAATATCCTGAATTAGATAGTTCATTTATTGCCACTCTCTTGACCCCTTTGATTCAGATATGATTTGAACCAATTTATCATACTAGGAACGGTTCCAATCATTTCTAATCTAGCCAATAATATTTCATGGTCCACTAAATCAAATGATTTGGACAAATTGATGAACACTGCGTCCGTGGATTCTCCAGCATCCTGTGCTTGTGCCACCTTATCTACGAAAGCCACGAGAGCGGTGCCTGTCGAGTGTCCAACCCTAAACCCATGCTGGAACTGGGTCCATTTTAGATGTTTTTCTAGGTACCCATAAAGTTGATCATATGCCATTCTTTCCAAAAATTTGGACAAAATAGGCACTAATGCTATTGGCCTATACTTGGAGGGTTCATTTGGATATCCCCCCTCATATATGTTTACAATTTTAGCTTGCTTCCATTTCTCGGGAATATTCCCTCCATCATACTCCGATTAAATAGTTTGTGATTACTGGTGACACTGTACTCATGACATATTTCAGAAATTTAATTTCAATGTTATCAAGACCTCCAGCTTTCTTGGGTTTTAATTTTTTTAATTTCCAGTGTTACTTCCTTTACTGTAATTTTCCTAAAATAAAACTTTGGTGAGTCTTTTTTAATATCTCAACTTTTAATGTTCTCAATATTTACATTTGTTATACTTGGAATCTTGATATCTGGTAAAGTAATGAAATACTAATTTAAAGCATCAGCAGTTTTCTTGGCGCTTAAGATGTCTCCATTACTGTCCACTATTTTAATTTCAGAACTTGCCTTGACTGGGTTCTCTAGTTCTTTAATGATGTCCCAATGTTGTTTTGGTTGTGATGTGTTAGTAATCTTATTCTGATAGTATTTTTTTCTTTGCTTGTTTTTTAAGAGTAATTTGCTTCTATTTCTCTGTTTTCAAAATATTTCCCAATCAGCTGTACCTGTCAATTTATTTATCTTTCTCCAAAGGCTGCTTTGAGCTGAATCATTTTCCTTAAAAATTAATCCACCCATACTAGATGATGTTTTCTTGTTCTGTACCTGCCAAGTACCCTTTCACAGATATTCTGGACAGGGATGATTCCCCAGTGGTCGTCTTTCCCATGGTAGCAAGTGTGCAGTCCCCACAGGGTCCCTATCTGGGTTCTCAAGACACCCTTGTGCTGAAGGGTTGATGTGTGATTTGGCTTTCCACAAATCTGGGGGCCAAGGGGACATGGGCAAGCCTCTGGACAAGGAGGTCTGGAAAGATTGACCATGTTGCAAAAAAGATCTACACTTCAGCATCCTTTTTTTATTTATTTATATTTTATCACTCTGGCAGAGCTTCACTCCTGGTCAGACCCAGTCCCTACCCCTGCTGCTACTGAGCTATGGGAACTTTCAACCCCATGAGCCTACCTTCCTGTGGTGAGTTCTGGCCAAATCAGTCTCCAAACTTCTGCTACTCCTCGAGCTTATGGAGGGGAGGTTCCTGGGGTGTCCCCACAGTGGCAGCTAGGGTTAGGGTCCAAGCATCCAGGGGGTCCTGAAGGATGGAGGCTTTTTGCCTTAGTAGTAAGTTCCCCCAGAGTGGTGGGATATGCAGTGATGTCAAAATGGTGGTGCACACTCCCACAGACTACATGTTGGCATCTGCCCGCTGCTCAACCCAAAACTTGGCAAGCCTGAGTGCAGTCCCACAGCACACCACTAGGGGCCATACAACAATGGCACTGCAATCCCTCCTCACCAGAGAAGGATAGTGATCCTCTGGATGCTTGATCCTCCTCCTCCACTGTGGCCCTCCGACAACCTGAGTCTGCTACTGAACCCAGGTCACTGGTGTCACAAGTGGTAGCTCTACTGCTGTGCTGATGGGCCAGCTCTAACTGTGGCATCCTTCGGTAGGCAGGTGACCTACTCCATGATTATGGCTAACTTCAGTCACTCCCTGATGGGAGTTTTTGACACCATCCTCACCTCACCTCCCTGCTGACCAGTAATCAGTGGTGAAGGTCATCAGATACCAGGGTCAGTAGCTGGCTAAACACCGGCTCATGACTGCCTTGGACATGGATGACTCTTGTGCCTGTGCCATGGTGGTGGCCATCGCTGTGCATCACAGGGCCTGGCTGCATCTCTCCATCTTCATGGTAGACACTCAGCATAAAGCAGCTGATGTCCCTTTCCTGGGCACAGATCTTCTGACTCCTGTCTGCCCTTTGCACTCACTCTGCTCCTCCAGTGAGGGTCTTCTAGTGGTTCCCATGACCTGCCCGAAGACCTCTGGAGATTGATCACTTGAGGTAGTGGACCCAGTATTGTGGAATTTGCTTCCAAGATCTTTGAGGGAAGCCCCATTGGTGGAAGTTTTTAAGTGGGGTCTGAAGGTGCATCTTTTTAGAAGCATTTGCAGGATTTTCTGTAGCCTTAGAAATAGCTGACTGCCGAACTGTTTATTTTAAATCAGGATTTATCTGGGTTTTAATTGTTGTTTGTTGCTGTTGTTATTGATTCATGTTTTGAATTGGATATATATTATTTATTCTACCTCCTACCTATCTGTACAGTGTCTAGAGCCTCTGTGATGGGGCACTTAACAAATAACATTTTACTTACTTATTTACTCTTTGGCCAAGGGGTGGAAGGACACTTCACCTGTGTTGTGAAGTCCAGTGCCACCCTTGACATGTGACATTGTCCCAGAATGACCAAAAGAAGGAGCCTTAGAAATAGGCTTTTCAATATCGGTCCTTTCAGCTACAGCCTTCCCAGCAACAGCCCCAGCAGGGGCAGTACGCCCAACCCTCCCACAACACCCCTCATTCCTACTTTCCCCCTTATTAACTGGATATTAGCTATTATACATACACATAAATTTTAATGTAATGTCAGATGGATAAGGAAATGTAATTGATTTTGTAAATTAATTCTGTTGTGTGTTTTTTCCTTTTTTATTTTAGGGTGTCCTCCTGACTCTTCCTTTTTGTTTCCGGCAAAGATGGCCTGAGAAAATATTTTCTACTTATCTTAAGCTCTGGAACAATTTAATTGTAAGTATGGTGGGTGTACAATCAAACCTCCCTTACAAGTAATACAGACAAAATTAGAAGCCCAATTGCTATATGGTGCTGAGGTTGGGGACTTGAAAGATAACAAGCTTAATAGCTTAATGTCCCCTTGTATAAAACTCTAAGGAGCACCCTAAAGCTCGAACATTCTTGCCCCTCAGCATATCTACAATCTGAATTAGGTTTTACTAATTTAAGGGCAAAAATCGCCATTAGAAAATTGAATTACTGGATTAAGATTTCCAGAACATCTGATGATATGGTAATAAAGCATTAGTTCTCACATTTTGTGATGGTGAGCCTCCCTCAAGCCATGGAAAAGATTTTGAGCCTCCATCAAATTTGGAAATCAATCAATCAGAATCTTTATTTAACCAGGCAAACATCTTTGAGCAAAGCTTATTTGCCAGATGGACCTGGACAGGATACAAGAACATTACACCGCACATTGAACACATTAAAATCACACAATATTTAAATAACTAACTAACTAATGTATGCATGGCTAAATATAATACACAAGGTAATGACAGTAATAGTGCATGAGTACTATATACACACACACATGAGAAGCTAAATACAGGTTATAGTCAAGACTGGACACTATGGTGTGGTAAAGGCAGAAGAACAAACACGAGCGAGGGGAGCAACAAGGGAAGTTAGGAAGCTGATAAGAAAAGGAAAGGAGCTGTGCAGGTTAAAGAGGGAGGGGGAGGGTAGACAAGGGAACCCGTATGTGTCATAGCAGCAAATAGTGATACCAGGGCCATGGGTAGGGACAGGCTCCAGATAAGGGGTGTGAGGAGAGGTAGTAGGTAAGGTGAATGCCCCAGGGTCAGGAACGTAGGGGGCATGTGAACAAGAGGTAATGCTACTTTAAGACAACTGATCTACTCTAACTGAAATAATCTTGGGCCTTCCCACAGCAACATACCGTATATCATATGGAAACTGTGACACTGCACTTCATCCTGGTGGGCTTCACAGTACTTTGCACAGTACACCAGGAATAAAGTCACAGGAATAAAGTTGACTGAGTATATTCTCTTTTTATTCTACTTATTATTCTCCACCCCAACCCCACACCCCAGGTCATCCTTGTCACTCCACTTTTCTGATTCTTGGACCCTTGTTACTCTGTTTCCCCTCTGTCTGAACAACCATCCTAGCTACTTTCATCTCTTGCTCCCTTACTCTATTGTTAAGCAACTTCCTGCACTCTTGCCCTAGGTCACGCCTGAAAACAAGCATTTGCTCATTGTGCCTTGCCCAGTCACCAATTTATGTATAAACACTTACTGCAGAAACAAGGCTTGATTCAGCCTGCCTTTCCCATTAATATACATATAAACACCTACAGTAGGAACAAACCTGGACTCAGAGTGCCTTTCCAAGTCACCAATTTACATGTAAAAAGACTGTGCAGTTGCAACCAGAGATATGTTTAGATATTTCCAGCTATTTTGCAGTATATCTGAAGATATTCTCTCTCTGTTAGCACACAGAGGAACTGCAGGCAGGCAAGAAATTTCTCCAGATATATCACAGAAATCTCAGGAAATATCTGACCATGTCTATGGTTGCCACTGTAGTAACAGGCTTTGACTCAATGGCCCAGATATTCAAACTGCGCTCAAAATGAGCGCAACAGCAGGAGCAAGCACAAACCAGTTGCGCAAATGTGCAACAGGTGCGATATTCAAACATGGAGCAGAACAAATTGCGCAAGCAACCAACGTCTGAATATCGCACATACCGCGCCATGGCACAACCAGGGAAGGAGAAGCTGAGTTGAAATGTTGCGCCTATGAACAAGCAACCAGGCAGCCCAGCTGAGCATTCCAGAGGTGCCATAGCTAAGCAGAGGCCCCCCAGAGCAATGGAACTGCACATCCAGGGAGGCAGGCTGGGGTCCACCACCAGCCATGCCACACGTAGGCACAGGAACACACTGCAGAACCCACACCACACCTGCACACCCCAAGCACAGCATCACTGGGGGTTGGATGGATGATCTACTTGCCCATGGGGACAAGCCAACAAAGCATAGCAGAGCCATGACACCCCAGCACAACCACTGGCAGGCTGAGAGTGCCACACACAGGGGGTTGACAACCACAGTGCTGCACATCAGCCCCCCATACGCACAGCACACCCTGCACTGTGACCCCAAGACACCACCTATGTGCAGTGACTGGCACTGCAGGAAACCATGCATCCCCCCCAGCACACGTCAACCCCGTGCAGCACAGAAGCCTACAAGCCAGACACACCCTGTGCACCCAGCAGTGGGTGGCAGCAGACGGCAAGACCAACCGAAAGTCACTGCCATGCTGGAGATCCCTCCCATGCACACGCACACACACACACACACACACACACACACACACACACACACACACACACACACACACACACACATACCCAGGACCATACCAGCCCAGATGGCATGTACACCTCGCAACTGAGCACCCATAGGCAGCTGCAAATCAGAGAGCAACACATTATTCATATAAAATATAAAATGTATTTCACAACAACAAACATTATCAAAACAAGTACAACTATTTACAAGGGAGGGGACGGTACAAGGTAGGGTTGGTCAAGGGTAGGGATGACAAACTTGGAGAGGGAAGGCAGGGTGGTAGGGATGGGAGAAGTGGAAGGGTAGAGATGTCATGGGCCAGCTGGCCACCCGTCCTCCTGCCGGTGTCCTGCAGGTCTCTGCCGCCTCCTCCGCACACCATGGCGGTGAATGTATTGCAGGATGTCGCTATTATGGCCCACAAGCTGTCGGATGGCCCTGACATCCCTCGCCATCCTCTGGAGAACCTCAAGGCCTAGGAAAATGAGAACACAGTCAATGGCTGTGACTGACCACAACCCTGAACACCACCCAACCTGCAAGTCATATAGCCCAATATCCCGCACCTGTGATGGCATGCACCCACCCACAGTGAACATGCACATGGCCATCACAAACAGGCGGCACCAGCTAAGCTCACCACTGCACACACACACTGCCCATGTCCATCACAGCACAAACAAGGCTGGCAAGTGACGTGGCAACGTGGAGCGATGCCAGTTACACAGCTATGTGCCCAGTGCATGCATGGACCAATTAGTGATGCATACACAGACGTGCTGTGAAACTGACAGTGATGCATGTCACCTGTGTCGTGCCTACAGACATAGATACATAGCCAGTGTTGGCAGATAAGGCCTATGGCCCACAGTCTGTCCATTTCAGCCTGTAAGTTACTTTGTTTACCTAGAAGTCTGTTGCCCTTACCTCTGACCTCAAGAATTCAATATGTCTATCCTGCAGTCTGAAATCCTGTGACTGTCAGCCCCCACCACTCCCTCTGGCAGGGTGTCCCACCTTGTACCACCCGTTCGTGAAGAAAGTCTTGCTCATGTTTCCTCTGAATTGTCCTCCTCCAACTGCATCCCATGCCCTGTAGTCCTGGAACATCTTTTGCACTTCAAAATAGTGTTTCCCTGCACCCTGTTCCACCCTGTAAGATACTTGTATGTCTCAATCATATCCCTCTCTCCTCCTCTCCTCCAGGGAGTACAGGTTCAGTTCTTTCAACCTGTCTCCCTAGGAGTTGTGATGCAAGCCATGCACACATCCTTGTTGCTCCTCTGAACCTTTCTCTGCCCACTCTATCCTTACGTGGGTATGGTCTCCAGAAATGTACACTGTACTGCAGGTGGGCCTCACTAGTGTCTTGTATAGTGGAATTATGACTCCCTTTCCTGCATGTTTGTATTGTATGGCTACTGGCCCCCCAGCATGCAATAGCATCCATGAAGTCATGATACTCACACTGCTCAAGCAGCTCCGACTGGCGCTGTTGCTGTGCTGCTGCTGCTGGTGGGCTCCAACCCCTGCTGGCAACGGGTCCCTGGCACGGCCCTCTTCACTGTTGCCCCACATCCTCACATCCCGCCTGTGGGAGACATATTGAGACAAACATCAGTGTGACTCAAAGCTGACTGCCCCTGCCCCAGTGACAGTGCCTGCCCACACAGCCATACCCAGTCATCTCACAGCTGCACACTGACAAAGCCAACCGTGGCCAAAGCCACCTCATGCACAGCCACCAAACACACACACCCCTACAGATAATACAGGTGCATATATGGCACACCCACCTGGCCTCAGGCACCATGCCCCACCTGGCACGTGACCGCAGCCGATCCAGCTGATCAGATCCTCCAGCGGAGGTCACTGTACCGTGCTGGCACTGCTCAGCTGACCGGCACCGCTCCAGTGACCCCCACCAGGTCAGTGGCCACTTGCTGCCACACCTGTCCGGGCAATGGTGAGGGTGCTCACCATAAAGTGCCCCCATAGTGGGCTCCACTAGGGCTACCAGTTGGCCACTCAAGCTGGCTCCAGGACACCGCCTCCTCCTAGCCATGGCACCAACTTTACAGCAGGCAATATGGCGCCCAGCTGCGCCAGAACCCCACGGGAGATGTTGCTAATAGACCACCACAGGCTCCAATCGCGCTTGTTCGAACAGCCACATTACATAGCGCTGTCACCAGACAGCGCAATAGGGACGGTAACACATGGCAGGCTAACAGCCAGGGGCAAAGGTCATACACAAGGTCATGGGCAATGACGCAAGGCTACGCACAGTGCCATCTGACATAGGCATCCCGCGCGACCGAACTGGCTGCATACTAGTGCAACAGGAGTATTATGCAGTAGTGCGCCACAGCGCCAATATAGTGCCCATTGCTGTAGCGCCACTGGCACAATGGTGGCCATGGCCTGAATTGCCGATCACGCCAGCACATCAGCAGCACGACAGACGCCACGAAGCTATCTGGGCATGCGCATGCAGTCTACCACACAGGCACAGATCTGCTATTGGCTCAGCTTCGACTCTTCCAGATACAGAAAGCGCAGATTCAAGCGATATTTCAGCCGACATGCAGTTCATCTGATCAGCCATTCAAGGGTGCAGTGGCACGATTTGCATGTCATTATAGTTGCTCCACTCTAATTTGCATGTATTGTGCTATAACAAAAGCGACATTGGGCTGCTGCTACGATTCGGTTACTGCAGGTGAGAGGTGATGTATGCTGTGTGATGTTCAGGATGATGGTCATGGGAAAATGCTGTAGACTGCACAGTGACAGGTGTCCACTTCCCATACAAATCGCCATGACTGAGCAGAGTCATTGTGAGGGTGAGACTGGGGCGAGGAGGAGGCCCAACTTTACAGCAGCAGAGATGGAGGCTCTCTCTCCAGGCCTACCTGGATGAGGAGCCAGTGCTGAGTGGATGTGAGGGGCACCCTCAGTCCCATGTGGCTGCATGGGAGGGGGTAGTTCGGGTCGTTAACCTGCACGAAGCCATCAGCTCCCATGCAGGAATGCAAGAAAAGATGGGGACAGACCAGCAGGAGGTTGAAGGAGAAGGTGGCAGCCTTCAGGGCTGCATCGCAGCGGGACCATGGGGGCCCGCCAGTGGTGCTGCAGCTGACCTGCAACTGAGGAGACACTGGTCCCAGCCATGCAGCCGAGCGCCATTGAGGGCGTACCAGGTGGAGGATTCCAGACAGGTGGAAGCCCATCACTGCACGGTATGACATGGTGGTGGTGTTTGGGCGGTTGTTCACATGCACTCACATGTACTCTCTTTCTGTTACAGATCCTGTTCGTCTTCAGGAGACAGTGGTGGTGGGTCCAGACAGTGATGCTGACCTGCTGGACATGGAGGAGGGTCCATCCACCTCCACCACCAGCCAGCAGGCACTGCAGCAGCATGCACGCTGGGCCGCAAACTCTGGTGTCAGTGATACGGGTGCGGGGGGTGCACAGCCTGTGTCTCAGCAGTCTGGCATGCAAGCATGCCAGCACGCTGTGACCATGGCAGTAGCACGTACCTGCACCATTGATGATAGAAGGCCTGCAATGGGCAGTGATGGTTGTGTGTCCCATGACGGACACGGCAGGACCAGCACGTGCCCCTGGGCCTGTCTGGTTCCAACTTGTGTACCAGCATGCTGGCACGGTCCCAGGCTGTGCCTGTCAGCACCCGTGGGCAGCACCAGTGGCTGTGCAGTGTCTGGCACTGTTGCCAGCACAGCGGTGGAACGAGTGACCCGGCACAGCGGTTGAGGGGCAGCAGCAGCATCGCCCACCAGGTCTGGGGGTACAGTATCAAGCAGTGGCACATGTCCACCCGCCTTTGATCCGCCCCCATTCCTGGTCCTCATGAACAGCGCCCACCCTCAAGGGGTGTTGTGCATCAGGACGGCCCACACCCTGGGGGTCAGGATGCCGCTGGGGCACAGTACCCATTGGACGAGCACACCCGCCTGCTGCAGGAATCAGTACAGCTGCAGAGGTGGGTTGCAAGGTCCATGGAGGCACTGTCTGTGTCCGTGGAGCGGCACAGCAGGGAGTGTGCTCGGGACCGAGCCGAGCTGGTCCGTATGCGGACGGATGTGACTGCCGCCATTGACAGGCTGACCAACCCCCTGGTCCCTGATATGGTTGCTGGGGGTATCCCCAGCAGGAAATTCACCCAAGACCTGGAGGTTTCAGTGGGAAGTGTGGCAGTGGGGCCCCTAGAAGTAATAAGCCTGACATTTAATAATGCATGCATTTTATTTATTTATTTATTTATTTATTTTATTTTTTCATTTTTAAGTAATACAGCTTAAATCATTGGCTGGATTTCATCTCTGGCACGACTACGTAATCAAAGTCCATACTTTTTGCATCACATTCCTTGGCAAGTCTTTTGGTTTGACTGGACAGGGGAAGGCACCCAGGAGGGAGGTGTCAGTCTGCAGCATGCGCCTAACATCATCTGTCTTGATCTGGCCTTTGTGTAAGGTGGCTTGCTAATGCAGATTTGATTGCCAGTTGCTGTTGTTCAGTAAAGGGATTGCTGGCAATGTAGGGGACCAGAGGTAGCTGGTGTGTGCCCCAGTCATCTTTTGGCTTGTGTGATGTCCTGTGAGCCAAGTCCCCTTCTTGTTCTTGTTGCAATACAGGTACCTGATGAAAGAGAGGGCCCTTTTCCTGGTTCACCCATGGTAATTGAACTGCTCTCCAGAGTCTGTGATGGAGCATCTGCATTGGGCTGATGATGGTGGTGCATGGGGCCTTTGTGGTTAACTGGCATATTTGTCGGCTCACTCTGATGCTCTTCCTTTGCTGCCCATCAGGCGATAGTATGCATCTGCTGTTGTGGCTCGTGGCTCATGTGTGATGCAAGCTCATGTCTACCCTCAGGATGAATGCTGTGAAACTGTGGAAAGAAAGAAAGAAAGTAAGATACATGCTTTGGGCCCTCGCTTAACAACTAAGCAAATGGAAATTCCAACTTGGGGGGCATCATGGAGCTCTGTGTCATCACTCCTGTGAGTTTGGGACTGCTAGACCATAGAAAAATGGCCAAGTAGGCCCTGAAGGTTTGGAGGAGATGCTCTGGTGTCCCCAGGCTTGAAGCACATTCCTGGGGAAGGCATATGTTTTGGGACCCGTAACAACTAATCCTGTGGAAGTCCCTGTCCTGGCAAGGCATCAGGGAGGAGGGCCATTACCCTGGGAGTCTGGGAGCAGTAGTCTAAGGGAAGTATTAACAGCTGGCCCTGAATTTTTAGGGGCTTGGGCACCAGGCCACCCCAGCCAGATAGCACCTTCCTGGTAAGACATAGGTTTTGGGACCCTGGGAAAAGTAAGCCTGTGGAAGTCCCTACCTGGCAGGCATCAGGAGGTGAGGCTGTCACCCTGGGAGTCTGGGAGTACTAGGCCCAAGGGAAGTGTTAACAGCTGGCCCTGAAGTTTTAGGGGTCATACCTGCATGTCCTCAGGCTTGGAAGCACATTCCTGGGGAAGGCATATGCATTGGGGACCCTGGGTGAAAAAAAGCCTGTGGGAAGTCCCCACCCTGGCAGGGCATCAGGGAGGTGAGGGCCACTACCTGGGGAGTCTGGGAGTACTAGGCCCAAGGGAAGTGTTACCAGCTGGCCCTGGAAGTTTAAGGGGGCATGCTCGCGTGTCCCCAGGCTTGGAAGCACATTCCCTGGGGAAGGCATATGCTTTGGGACCCTGGGTAAAAAGTAAGCCTGTGGAAGTCCCTACCCTGGCAGGGCATCAGGGAGGTGTGGGCCATTACCCCTGGGAGACTGAGAGTTCTTGGCCCAAGGGGAGTGTTAACAGCTGGCCCTGGAAGTTTTAGGGGGCATGCCTGCATGTGTCCCCAGGCTTGGAAGCACATTTCCTGGGGAAGGCATATGCTTTGGGACCCTGGGTAAAAAGTAAGCCTGTGGAAGTCCCTACCCTGGCAGGGCATCAGGGAGGTGTGGGCCATTACCCCTGGGAGTCTGGGAGTACTAGGCCCAAGGGAAGTGTTAACAGCTGGCCCTGAAGTTTTAGGGGGCATGACTGATGTGTCCTCAGGCTTGGAAGCATTTCCTGGGGAAGGTATATGCTTTGGGACCCTGGGTAAAAGTAGCCTGTGAAGTCCCTGCTCCTGGCAGGGCATCAGGGAGGTGTAGGCCATTACCCCTGGGAGTCTGGGAGTACTAGGCCCAAGGGAAGTGTTAACAGCTGGCCCTGGAAGTTTTAGGGGGGCATGCCTGCATGTGTCCCCAGGCTTGGAAGCACATTTCCTGGGGAAGGCATATGCTTTGGGACCCTGGGTAAAAAGTAAGCCTGTGGAAGTCCCTACCTGGCAGGGCATCAGGGAGGTGGGCCATTACCCTGGGAGTCGGGAGTACTAGGCCCAAGGGAAGTGTTAACAGCTGGCCCTGGAAGTTTAAGGGGGCATGCTCAGATGTGTCCCCAGGCTGCTGACATTCCCTGGGGAAGGCATATGCTTTGGGACCTGGGTAAAAGTAAGCCTGTGGAAGTCCCTACCCTGGCAGGGCATCAGGGAGGTGGGCCATTACCCCTGGGAGACTGGGAGTTCTTGGCCCTAAGGGGAGTGTTAACAGCTGGCCCTGGAAGTTTTAGGGGCATGCTCAGATGTGTCCCCAGGCTTGGAAGCACATTTCCTGGGAAGGCATATGCTTTGGGGACCCTGCAAAAAGTAAGTCTGTGGAAGTCCCTACCTGGCAGGGCATCAGGGAGGTGGGCCATTACCCTGGGAGTCTGGGAGCACTAGGCCCAAGGGAAGTGTTAACAGCTGGCCCTGGAAGTTTTAGGGGGCATGCCAGCATGTGTCCTCAGGCTTGGAAGCACATTCCCTGGGAAGGCATATGCTTGACCCTTGGAAAACCTAATATTTTTGAAGTCCCTATCTTGGGAGGGCATCATGGAGGTCACAGCCCTTAGCCTTGTGAGTATTGACTCCAGCCCTTTAGAAAGTGGCTAAAGCAGGCCCCTAAAGATTGAGGGGTGAGGGTACCACTAGGTCTCCCCAGACTGAATGCACTTTCTGGGTAAGGTATATGCTGTGGGACCCAGGGGAATAACCAAGCCTGTGGAGGTATGTACCCTGGGAGAACATCAGGGAAGTCAGGGCCATCACTTCTGTGAGTTTGGGACTTCTAAGCCTGAGGGAAGTGGTTGAATCTGGGCCTGGAAGCTTTATGGGGACAGCCTATCAATTCTACCCAGACTGATTGTGGAGTTTGGAGGCATACTTACATTTGTTACGGTACTCTTCCGCCACAGAGTCATGGAGAAGTGTTTGATTCCGAGTATGGCTGCTCGCTTCTTCACTGCTTTTGCAATGGCAGAACATGTCAGGTTTGATCCTGCTGTCTCGATGAGCACAGGGCATTAAGTCCAGTAGCTGATGGTCTCAGTTTGGGGAGCAGCCGCCTTTGTGTGGTGTGCATAGAGCTGGAGTAACTTGAATAGCTTTCCTTCTAGCACCAGTCTAGCTGGTCCATGTGTTGCAATGGTTTTGTGAAGAAAAATGGTTAAGACATAGCTGTCTTCACTATCAACGACCAGTCTCTCTGCATTCTTCAAGTCACCCAGAGACATATTTCGGATAGCAGCAGACCGCTGGGCATTGTGGAGGGCCAAGCTGAAGATGAGATGATTTCTAGCCAGGCAGTGATCTTGGTTTCTAAGTGTCTTGGCTCTGGGTAAACTGTTAATTATCCTGACTGCCTCCTTCGCAGCACAGGTGTCCTTATACAGGGATGCTGTCTCTGGTGGTATCCGCATTTGTGAGTCCCTTAGCCGGACCTCATGGCGCCTCTTCATGGCAGAGGTACTGAGACCAGTCTCCAGAAAGGAATTACCTTGATGAGTATGGTCAAGTTTAGCCTGATAGGTCCTGGCAAACCCATTCAAATCTAAGAATTTCAGGAAGTGAAGGAGGCTGTTTATATAACACTTGATGGTACCTGGCTTAAACCCTGAGGCTTCAGCCTCTGGAATCCAAGTATCTCTTATGAATGCCCTGGAACCCAGCAGGGATGAGAGTGAAAGGGCCGGGTCAATGGAGTTCCACAAGCGAGACAGCATCTGCTGGTGAGCGGTTGCTGTTTCTTGGTCTTTCTTTCCTCCCTCCAAGGTCTGGAGCCAAGCTCTATAGAGACTCAGCAGTTGAGGACTCTGTATCTCTGACTCTATAGACTGGCTAGGCAGCTGAGTATGTGGCAAATCCAGAGATGGAGAATATTGAGTCTGGTGTCTCTGATACTTGGTCGGGCTTTAAAGCTGGTCAGAGTGCATTTGTGTACCTTCCGAAAGTGCTGACTTAGATCTCTAACAATGGCAAAACAGTCTGGCTGTTGGCATTTGTAAAAGCATTTTCCTGCAGGAGGATGGGACAGGAGTGACTGCCTACCAAAGTATCGTGCCTTTCCCGGTGTCATGCAGTGTACTTCCCGGAGGTGCCTTGGCAGATGCTTAATTTTCTTACCACACATTGTGCAGGTACAAAAGGGTCTCACTGTCTTGCTTGGTATCCCCAGAGAAGCATCTGTAAAAGAGGAACACAATTTTAGTAGTGCTGAACATTAACCCTGGGAGTGTGGGACTGTAAGGCCCAATGGAAGTATTAACAGCAGGCCCTGAAACCTTCAGGGAGCATGCCAGCAGTTCTCCCCAGGCAGAGAGCACTTTCCCTTGGGGAGAGATGTGCATTGGGACCCTGGGTAACAACCAAGCCTGTGGAAGCCCCAACACTGGCAGGCCATCAGGGAGGTTAGAGGCATGAACCCCTGCTGTCTGGGAGTGCTAGGCCCAAGGGAAGTGTGGTTAGCAGGACCTGGAAGTTTTAGGGGTTGGGGTACAATGCCTGCCCAGCCAGAGAGCCCTTTCCCTTGGTAAGAGATGTGCATTGGGACCCTGGGTGACAAGGAAGCCTGTTCAGGTCTCTGCCCTGGCAGGCCATCAGGGAGGTGAGGGCCATTAGCCCCTGGGTGTCTGGGAGTGCTAGGCCCAAGGGAAGTGTAATTAGCAGGACCTGGAAGTTTTAGGGGGTGAGGTTACCATGCCTGCCCAGCCAGAGAGCCCCTTCCTGTAAGAGATCTGCATTGGGACCCTGGGTAACAACCAAGCCTGTGGAAGGCCCAACACTGGCAGGCCATCAGGGAGGTGAGGGCCATTAGCCCTGGGTGTCTGGGAGTGCTAGGCCCAAGGGAAGTGTAAATAGCAGGACCTGGAAGTTTTAGGGGGTGAGGTTACCATGCCTGCCCAGCCAGAGAGCCCTTCCTGGGTAAGAGATATGCACTGGGACCCTGGGTAACAACCAAGCCTGTGGAAGCCCCAACACTGGCAGGCCATCAGGGAGGTTAGGAGGCATGAACCCCTGCTGTCTGGGGAGTGCTAGGCCCAAGGAAGTGTAGTTAGCAGGACCTGAAGTTTTAGGGTGGGGTACAATGCCTGCCCAGCCAGAGAGCCCCTTCCCTGGGTAAGAGATGCATTGGGACCCTGGGTGACAAGGAAGCCTGTTCAGGTCTCTGCCCTGGCAGGCCATCAGGGAGGTGAGGGCCATTAGCCCTGGGTGTCTGGGAGTGCTAGGCCCAAGGGAAGTGTAATTAGCAGGACCTGGAAGTTTTAGGGGGTGAGGTTACCATGCCTGCCCAGCCAGAGAGCCCCTTCCCTGGGTAAGAGATGTGCATTGGGACCCTGGGTGACAAGGAAGCCTGTTCAGGTCTCTGCCCTGGCAGGCCATCAGGGAGGTGAGGGCCATTAGCCCTGGGTGTCTGGGAGTGCTAGGCCCAAGGGAAGTGTAAATAGCAGGACCTGGAAGTTTTAGGGGGTGAGGTTACCATGCCTGCCCAGCCAGAGAGCCCCTTCCCTGGGTAAGAGATATGCATTGGGACCCTGGGTGACAAGGAAGCCTGTTCAGGTCTCTGCCCTGGCAGGCCATCAGGGAGGTGAGGGCCATTAGCCCTGGGTGTCTGGGAGTGCTAGGCCCAAGGGAAGTGTAAATAGCAGGACCTGGAAGTTTTAGGGGGTGAGGTTACCATGCCTGCCCAGCCAGAGAGCCCCTTTCCTGGGTTAGAGATATGCATTTGGACCCTGGGTAACGACAGCCTGTGGAAGCCCCAACACTGGCAGGCCATCAGGGAGGTTAGAGGCATGAACCCCTGCTGTCTGGGAGTGCTAGGCCCAAGGGAAGTGTGGTTAGCAGGACCTGGAAGTTTTAGGGGTTGGGGGTACAATGCCTGCCCAGCCAGAGAGCCCTTTCCCTGGGTAAGAGATGTGCATTGGGACCCTGGGTGACAAGGAAGCCTGTGCAGGTCTCTACCCTGGCAGGCCATCAGGGAGGTGAGGGCCATTAGCCCTGTGTGTCTGGGAGTGCTAGCCCCAAGGGAGGCTTTAACAGCAGGCCCTGGTAGTCTTAGGGCAATGCCAGCAGCTGTTTCCAGGCTAAGGGCATCGAGTCCCGGTGGAATCCTAGCAGTAGCTGAAGTCCCTGGGAGAAAGTGTGACCAGATGTCCCTTGGTCCTGGTGGGACCAGATGTCCCTGAGAGATGTTAGGACCAGATGGCCGGACGGGCTTTCCAGACCAGATGGCCCTACTGGCTGTTGGCTGGGATATCTTTAAATAGTGTTGGTCGGGCTTAATAGTCGCTCAAGGGGAGTTTGTGGAAGCCTACCCAGGCTGTGATAGCACTTGCTGGGCATGGTTTGATGCTGAGGCTGGCAGGCTGATTCCGGAAGTCTCCAGGGAACATGCCAGCAGTTCTCCCCAGGCAGAGAGCACTTTCCCTTGGGGAGAGATATGCATTGGGGCCCTGGGTGACAAGGAAGCCTGTTCAGGTCTCTGCCCTGGCAGGCCATCAGGGAGGTGAGGGCCATTAGCCCTGGGTGTCTGGGAGTGCTAGGCCCAAGGGAAGTGTAATTAGCAGGACCTGGAAGTTTTAGGGGGTGAGGTTACCATGCCTGCCCAGCCAGAGAGCCCCTTCCCTGGGTAAGAGATCTGCATTGGGACCCTGGGTAACAACCAAGCCTGTGGAAGGCCCAACACTGGCAGGCCATCAGGGAGGTGAGGGCCATTAGCCCTGGGTGTCTGGGAGTGCTAGGCCCAAGGGAAGTGTAAATAGCAGGACCTGGAAGTTTTAGGGGGTGAGGTTACCATGCCTGCCCAGCCAGAGAGCCCCTTCCCTGGGTAAGAGATATGCATTGGGACCCTGGGTAACAACCAAGCCTGTGGAAGCCCCAACACTGGCAGGCCATCAGGGAGGTTAGAGGCATGAACCCCTGCTGTCTGGGAGTGCTAGGCCCAAGGGAAGTGTAGTTAGCAGGACCTGGAAGTTTTAGGGGGTTGGGGTACAATGCCTGCCCAGCCAGAGAGCCCTTTCCCTGGGTAAGAGATGTGCATTGGGACCCTGGGTGACAAGGAAGCCTGTTCAGGTCTCTGCCCTGGCAGGCCATCAGGGAGGTGAGGGCCATTAGCCCTGGGTGTCTGGGAGTGCTAGGCCCAAGGGAATTGTAATTAGCAGGACCTGGAAGTTTTAGGGGGTGAGGTTACCATGCCTGCCCAGCCAGAGAGCCCCTTCCCTGGGTAAGAGATATACACTGGGACCCTGGGTAACAACCAAGCCTGTGGAAGCCCCAACACTGGCAGGCCATCAGGGAGGTGAGGGCCATTAGCCCTGGGTGTCTGGGAGTGCTAGGCCCAAGGGAAGTGTAATTAGCAGGACCTGGAAGTTTTAGGGGGTGAGGTTACCATGCCTGCCCAGCCAGAGAGCCCCTTCCCTGGGTAAGAGATGTGCATTGGGACCCTGGGTGACAAGGAAGCCTGTTCAGGTCTCTGCCCTGGCAGGCCATCAGGGAGGTGAGGGCCATTAGCCCTGGGTGTCTGGGAGTGCTAGGCCCAAGGGAAGTGTAAATAGCAGGACCTGGAAGTTTTAGGGGGTGAGGTTACCATGCCTGCCCAGCCAGAGAGCCCCTTCCCTGGGTAAGAGATATGCATTTGGACCCTGGGTAACAACCAAGCCTGTGGAAGCCCCAACACTGGCAGGCCATCAGGGAGGTTAGAGGCATGAACCCCTGCTGTCTGGGAGTGCTAGGCCCAAGGGAAGTGTGGTTAGCAGGACCTGGAAGTTTTAGGGGGTGAGGTTACCATGCCTGCCCAGCCAGAGAGCCCCTTCCCTGGGTAAGAGATATGCATTGGTACCCAGCGTAGCTACTTTACCTGTGGAAATCTCTACACTTTGATACATCATGCAAGTTAAAACTGCCTACCTGTTTTGGCTTGCCACGTACATAGTATTTCCTGTTCTGATTCCATGCCGTCTGTGTAGCAAGTTGAGTTCTTGGTTCTGAGAAAAACCTCCAGCATCTGTGTTACTGTGCTGCTTTACTGCGGTGCAGAGAATGTCAGCTGCTGTTCTGTGAGCCCCTAGTCATGCAGCTGCTAATTCTGTGACTGTTTTATACCTGGTGGGGGGGGGGAAGGAAGGGGCGGTCCAGCCTCTCTTCCCAGGCTCAGTGCACTGAATGCTGGGTAAATAGTGAATGTCATCCCCCAAGAGAAGTATCACTGAAGTCAGGGCTGTGATCCCTCTTAGAGTGTTAATACTAGCCCCCTAGGAAGTGGTTTAACCCAGAGCTTGGAAGTCAGAGGGGCTCTGGACAAAATTGTTCCAATAGAGGTGACCTAGATAGTGGGTGCCAGTGTCTCTGAATCAGGTACCCAGAGAGACCAGCCTTATTGGGACCCCATATCCTTGTATCATAGTCTATGCACCTGTGGCAAAAAACTTCAGTCCATGTTTTTCACTTTAAAAAGGGGCACCAAGTACTGTTTTTTGTGTCCAAGACCTTGAAGACCCTGGCCCAGGCAGTGGTCTCTGTCGTTGACGCATTGGGCACACAGTCAGGTGCCCCTGTACCGCACACTCCACACAGTGCACTCTCCACTCCTCATTCCCGGCGTCGTGCGACACCAGGCCTGTTGATGCCGGGTTCTGCTGTGGGCATCCCAAGCACCCCTGGTGCAGGTTTGTTCGGCATGCTGCAGACCCCTGTGTGGGCAAGGTTGCGTTCACGCAGTGGGACCCCTGGTGGTGCAACAGTGCCACCCCATGTGGCCCCTGCTCAGCCTGCCCATGCTGTTGGGTCACGGCGGGGCCGCCCATGCATCCGCGGTGGCTGTGGGATAGTGCTACATGACTGAGCTGTCTCCCAGTGCGGTCCCTGTCTGGTGCTGCCATGTGTGCAATGTGTGTCATGGTGGGCAGTGCACTGCTGGGTGCTCTGCTCACCACGCCGACATACGGACCACCTGCACACCCTCCCAACTGCTGTCCACAGGTGTGTGTGCATGATGATGCCTGCATTGCACTGTACACCAAGGTGCAAGGGTGCCCAGGTTCTGACACACGTACTTGGACAGTACAGGTGGTGGGGGTGGTCGGTGGTGCTGTGTGTAGCAATGTCGGTTCTGCAGTGCTGTGCAATTGCCCATGTACGCTCTGTGCCTGGTGTGTGTGTGTGTGTCCATATGAGTGCTCACCCCTCCCTGATGGTGTGTTTGTATGCCTGGACCGTTCCACTCCCCTGACCGTCATGCACCCCTGGTGTGTTCCCCTGTGTGCCTGTGGTTTGCGCATGGACAGTGTTGGTTGCACATGTCCCCTTGGCTTACCTGTGTTGTGCATAGTGCTCCTCTGCGATGGTGTCCCGGTGCAGCTGGGCCTGCCAGATCAGTCGGGGGTCCCTCCGTCCTGGGGGGGGGCTGCTCATCACCATCATCACCGGCGCCACTGGCATCCCCATCGCTGTCCCCCTGTTCAACCTGTACGGCTATCCCATGGTCTTTGGCCATGTTGTGCAGGATGCAACAGGCCAGTAAAATCCCACAAGCCTTTTGGGGGCTGTACTGTAGGGCACCGCCGGAGGTGTCTAGGCATCGGAAGCGTGCCTTGAGCATCCCAAACACCCGCTCTATGACGTTGCGTGTTGCGGCATGTGCCTCATTATAGCATAGCTGCGCTGGGGTCATGGGGCGCCGGTACGGTGTGAGCAGCCAGGGACGGACTGGGTATCCTCAGTCACCTGTGTGGAGATAGTGGAGATCAGTGTCATGTTCAGGTCCATATTGGCCATCTCCCTGTGTGCCACTACCATGGCACCTGTGGCATTCCCACCCTTGCCCAGAGTTTGCATTCCATACATGTGTACTCACCCACTAGATGTCCTGTGGGGATGTCCCCACTCTCGAATCGATGGCACAGTGCAGACTGATACCATATGAAGGCATCATGTGCTCCACCAGGGTGTGTGGCACAGACATTGATTATGCACCCAGTGGCATCACACACCATCTGGCAGTTGACACTAGGGAATCCCTTTCTGTTCCGATATGCGTGGCCATCGGGGCCAGGTGGCGTGCGGATGGCCACATGGGTGCAGTCTATGGCCCCTAGCATGCCAGGCATACGTGCTACCCTGTGGAACTCCTGCATGTTTGCTGTACGCTCTGCCGCGGTGCTGGGGAAATGGATGTACTCCGCAGCATGTGGCAGCAGTGCTGAGGAATTGGGTGAGGATGCGTGATGTCGCGACTGTGTGATGCCTGTGGTGTCCCCTGTCGGCCTCTGGAAGGTGTCCGTGGCGAGCAGGCACATGCAGGCTGTCACCTTGGTCTCCACCGACAAGCGCGACTCCGTCGTGAGGGGCCTGCAGCACATCACTGCACAGCTCACAGAGCCATCTCAGTATTGCCCTGTTCAGGCGGTACGCCCCGATCTCTACATCTGTGTACAGCTTAAAGCTGATGCGGGCACGGTACCGCCTGTCGGGGGCATACCGCCGATGGGCCCTTCCACGGCCACGTCCCCCTGCAGCATGCATTCTCACCCCCCTCATTACAGCTTCCATGTGGAAACTGGCACTGTCCATCTCCCTGGCTTCTGACCCCCTGGCTGGTGTTGCTGTGTTACCCCCACTGTCCTGACTGCTACTTCCACTGCACCGGGCACCCCCGCTGGCCTCTACAGACTATGGGACACACTTTCCTTGCCTGCCCTTTGCTGTCTGTCTGTCTGTCTCTGTCTCTCTCTCTCCCCCACTTGGCAGCCTGGTAGCGTTTTTGCGCCGCTTCCTTGAGCCTTTTTATTTTGGCTCATTTCCGCTAGTGCGCAATTTCCGGCTGTGCCGCTATTGTGCATCGCGCAAGTCTTTGAATATCGCATTGCGGTCTTTATGCATGGATCCGCCCCCTTCGGTTGCGCATGCATTCATTTTCATTGCACTGTTGCTCAGCATGTTTTCGGGGGCGCAACTGCCTCCTTCTGAATATCGCAAAATGACGCAGTTTTGGACTTGCGCATGCGTAACCCTTTTGAATATCTGGGCCAATGTGCATTTCCTAGTCACCAATGTAATTATAAATACACACCTAGGAACAATATTTGGCTCAGTGAGCTTTTCCTCATCACCAATTTATGCATAAGTAAAGAAAATACACCAGCCATTATCCATATTCAGTTTCCGTCATCCTTTCACACAAAACATCCAAAACTTAAAATACTGTACATTCTCAGACTTGACTGGTACTCCCCTGGAACAGTTTGGGGCATCCCTTGGGAGGCTGGCCTCACCATTTGAGAACCACTGTAATAAAGCAATGCCTTTCCAAAAAGGAGTTCTGGTTTAATTTGGAATATAGAGGAAACTATTGGTATACCCTCCTTATATCTCTTTTTGATAGGTGTGCTTTAATAAACTTTAAAAAAACGGTTGACAAAGGAATTACCTTAAGCATCAAATGCAAGAAATATATTACCAAGAGTAACAAATCACTGGAACTGCAAGAATTTAAGGGGCGTTGCTGACTTCCGTTATTCCAGATGGTTCAGTAAAAACAATTTTTGCTTTGGTTACAAACAGTATCTTGACATTTTGGTTGATATTAACCTTAGGACTGCATTTTTAAAGTATAAATTTGAGCAATTCCCCAGCAATGTTCTTTTACATAGATATAATAAAGAGACAAATATATCAAACACTTGTGATTGCTCTGCTGGTGGAAGGGAGGACCTAATTCATGTGATCTGGTACTGCACATACTATATAAAAGAGAGGTTGTACTGACTTTGCTGTTTTAACAGTACTATGTATCAATTAGGCAAAACCATTTTAACAATTATCATTTTGCACACTGCTGATGCTCCCAACCATAGAGAGATTAGCAACATTTTTTAATACAATTGGTAAAGTGAAAAAGACTGTCTGTAACTGTATGAATTCCTTTTGACAGCTCAGTTCTTATGTGCAATATCTAATAATTTTTTTATTCCCTGTGCAATAGCATGTCTGATTGTTAATGTTTTTTTCTGTATTTCACAACATATTTGTATCCCATTGTTTTTAAATTGCAATAGCCTTTGGCTGCACAATAAACTTGTTACTTACTTAGCTTACCTAACCCTTCTCTCTCTCTTTCTTGTGTTGTTATGAAATTAATACGCATGTTTTGATGTAACTAATTTGTGCACCATATAAGTAAGATTAATAAACAAAAAACCACATTCATATTATTTTAAAACTATAGCTGAGGTTGAATCCTTATATAGGAGATCCCTTCTCATAGTTATACTTTTTTATTGGTGCCATATATACAGTAGTTTATCCAAGCATTTAAAAACTTTTTGCTTTACATCATCTTTCCAAAGTACTCAGTGTTGGTTATTTGAGATTTAAATGTAGTAGTAGTTTAACAACATAAAATGATGTTTGTATTTTGGTAACAGCTTGATTTAAATGTTTTTGTAAGAGATCCTTTTACTACATGTGATTTGTGATGTCATACGCTAGTACTCACTGTTAATTGTTTAAAAGCAGGAAGTTCCTTATTTGATTCATGCCCCCCCCCCCCACCAAAAGTCTTCATGCCAAGGTGCTAGGGCTGTCTGCACACGATGATATGCTAAAGTTTGCTTGCTTACTTGAGCTGAAGTTCACAGCAATAAATGTGAAATTTCTTCATTTGAATTGAGGTGCAAGCGTGTTTTTTTTCATATGGACTTGCAGTCTGGAATTTAGGGGCAGTACCAGGCCTGGCCTCCCAAGCCCAAATTTGGAAACCTTGACTCTAAGAAAGGTGAGGACAGGGGTAGTTTTGCCCCTCTGTCTGCAGCAGATGGTGCCCCCGCAAACGCTGTCCAGTGACAGGTTGGGCTAGCATCGTCCCTCCACCTATCCTGTCACTGTCGATGCTCCCTGTCAGAGGTTGGCTACATTGCTTCTTGCCACATTGGTCCACTATCAGAACAAACAAGTGGGTGCTAGAAGTGGTAGGCAGAGGGCTGCCTCTAGACTTCAAGGTTTTCCCACCTTACTGACTCCTTAGGTGTCCAGGGTATTGTAGGACACATTGATCACTCTTTAGGAGGGCATCGCTCAGCTCCTCTTAAGAGGAGCCATAGCACATGTCCCAGACACCCTGGACAGTCAGCATCAAGTGTCCAGGTACATCTTGGTTTTGAAACAGGCAGGGGTTGGTGCCACATACTGGATTTGCAGGATCTGAACCAGTTCATGCAGAAGCACACGTTCTGGATTGTCACTCTGAATCAGATCATTCTGTCTCTGGAACAGAACATGTGGTTCTGCTTCCTGGACCCCCAGGATGCATTCTTCCACAACTCAGTCTGTCTGTCCCACCACTGGTACCTCAGGTTCTGAGCAGAATGGGTCCTGTACCAGTTCCAAGTCATGCCCTTTGGTCTCTCCTCAGTGCCAAGGGTCTTCACCAAGAGCATGGCAATGGTGGCAGCCTTCCTGTAGCACTGTGATGTCAGGGTGTATGCCTGCCTGAACAACTGGGTGATAGCCAAGTCATCCAAGGAGACCGTTGCGAGATCCAGGGATCTGGATCTCCAGAATTATCGAGACTTAGGCCTTTTGGAAAACTTGGACAAGTCTGAGATGGTACCCTTGCAGGTGATCAAGTTCATCAGAATGGAACTAAATTCTCTGAGGCCAAGGCCCACCTCCCTGCAGATGGTGCACTCGATCTTACCTCCATTGCCTGATAATTTCATGTTGGGCTGTCATGCTCTGTCTTGGATTTCCTGCGGCTGCTGTGGCAGCATGGTCCATTTGACATGCTGATGGATGCACTAGCTCCAGTGGAAGTTGGGTTGTCAGTGGTTCCTATGCTAGGATGCTTGAACCAGCTGGTCACAGTGACTCAGCTGATGTGGGACTCCATCCAGCAATGGCTGGTCGTGGAACACTTGGAGGAAGGAATCCCATTTGTCCTCCCAGAGCTGACCATCATGCTAACGACAAACACAACTCTGGTGGGGTGAGGAATGTGACACTCAGACAGCTGGTTCTGATTAATCTGTGATTTTTATAATATAAAAATGTGTTATTGAGTGTCTCTCATGATACATGCTGAATCAGTCTGTGGAATGACACCCCCTCCCAGGTTTTGGCTACAAGGTGTTACCTGGAAGGCCAAGAGATAATTACAGGCTAGAAGAGACTTAAAATTTAAGATCTCCTGTTTATGTGACTAATTGCAGTTTGCCAGCTGCCAAGGTATCATAACATTTTATGACGTTCAGAGGAAACACAGTTAATTTCACATGGTGACACAAAGCATGTTGCATCTCCGTGAGATCTGGCAGAGAGTCATAACAAGTCCTTTGATGTCCTGGAAAGGGGAAGCTGCTCATAAGATCAAAGAAAGTCATTTGAAAAAAATGAGTTTTGCTGAGGCCACAGAATTTTAATTTACTTTCTGAATAAGACATCCTGTTAGTATGATTTTTTATATTCTGACAGGGAGGAGCTAGGTGATCTCATGCAAAGAGGTTAGCAAAGCCAGTTTTTAAACAGTATTTTGTTTTCCGTTTAGACACTTATGTTTGGACTCTCTTGACAACAACATCTGTCTATCAGCACTGTTAGAAGAGATGCATTAGATATGTCTAATTGTCTGGTGGTAGGAATTTTGTACTTTTTTAACCCTTGTTCTTTTAAATGATTGTATGTTTTTGTGATATATGGTTCTGTATTTACATGTTACATTTTTTTTATCTATCTTTAAGTAAACCTCTACTTTAGAGACTACTTGGTGTGCCTTTGAAATTATTTTTCTTGACAAGAGAAGCATACATGGTTAAAGTTGACACTGTACAAAGCTTACTGGTTTTACCGAACTGGAGAAAGGTGAGAATTTATTCTGAGGTATTTAATAGAGTTTTAAGGGTTCATTTTGTATGCCTAATTAGTGCCTGTAGGCAAAAGATATCTGCCCCCCCAAGAGCAGAATTATCTAAGCCTGTGCATTGGGAACGCTAACAAGCGGTTCACAGTTTGAATCCCTCAAAGACTTGAGACCAAAGGTTGATTCAAACCCACAAAACAGACTGGAGGGTTTCCCTGTTTCTGTTTCCTGTTCACAAGACTGCGCTTGGAGGTTGACACTGTGGGAGCAGAGGGTCTGACCTGCTGAGTGGGTTTGTGACAGGGAGCACATCTGGGAGACCACAGAGCCCATGGATTCTGGTCACCCCAGGAGTCCATCACCACATAAACTTGCTGGAGCTCCATACAGCTGACTCTGATGGATTTTGCTCCTCTAGTCAGGGGTCAGGTCATGCAGGTTCAGATGGACAACAACATGATTATGTCCTACCTGAACAGGCAAGGTGGAACACACTTCCTTCCCCTGTGTCGGGAGGCCTCTGCACTTGGACAATAGTGCATGGCCTTGCTACAGATCTCCTGGTGGTCCATATCTCAGGAGAGAACAATCAGCTGGTATATGCTCTTAGCCAGGTAGGAGAGACATCACACGAGTGGTCCCTGAATCAGGAGGTGGTGACCTGTTCTCCCTGTGGGGCACTCCTTTTGGTGGATCTGTTTGCTTTCTGGGGAGTGCAAAACAGAGGCTGTGTTGTGCCTGCACCTTCACAATTCCCTGGATCCCAGGCCTCACACATTTCCTCCCTTCCCCTTGATCCACAAGGTGGTGGTCAAGGCCCGGTATGGCAAGGCGCGGGTGATTGTAATAGCTCCAGACTTGCCAAGGCAGTTCTGATACCCAGATCTCCTCAGCCTCAGCAGCAGACCTCCATGGCAGATGCCTCTTTGCCTGGATTTATTGACTAGATATCAGGTGATGGTCCTGCTCCTGGACCTGAAGTCCCCGCACCTCTCAGCCTGGTTCCTGAGTGGCTAGAATTCAAGGTCTTAGGTCTATTGGAAGCTGTACTTCACATTGCGGAGGCTTCCAGAAAAGAACTGACTCACATATGCTATGCATTTAAATGGAAGCGGGTCTCCATTTGGTGCCAGAGCAAGGAGCTTGATCCCCTTGCCTGCCAAGTGGCAAGCATCTTGGAATACCTCTAGTCCCTCTGTCAGTTGGGACTGTGAGCGACGACTTTTAAGGTGCACTTGACAGCCATCTTTGCTTACAGTTTGGGGGCTGGTAAGCTGACGGTGGCACAGGAGAAAGTAGTTGGTTGCTTTTTCTGGGACATGGATCACCTATCACCTCCAGTGCATGATCCCCCACAATCATGGGTTTTACTGATGGTGCTGGCTATACTCATGAGCAGATAATTTAAGTCTATGCACAGGTGTAAAATACCTCACTTATCATGGAAGATGGCTTTCCTGGTGGCCATCACATCAGCCCAAAGGAACAGTGAGCTCCAGGTGCTATCCATGTAGTATCCTTACCTGGTCTTTCACAAGGACAAAATTGACCTTTTCCCCCACCTGAAGGTAGTAACAGGATTTCACCTTAACCAGGTGATTAACTTGCTAGTATACTATATCAACCCTTTTTCGGAGGCTAGCCACAGGCTCCATACTCTGGGCCTGTGGAGGATGCTGTTATGTTACACTAAGCGCATGGCTGGAGTTCAGGGTGAGGCCCATCAGCTCTTTGTAACATACTCTGAAGCTGTACCTGGCAGACCGGCAGTAAAATGAACTATTGGCAGGTGGATTACGTCCTGCATTGACCTCTGCTATAGGCTGGCTAGTAGGTAGCCTCCTTTAGGGCTTCCAGCTTATTCCACCAGACATAGTGTTACCTGTGTGGCTGCTTCCAAAGAAATCCTTATGCAGGTAGTCTGTAGGGCTGTTACTTGGAAATCAGCACACATCTTCATTTCCTATTACAACATCGACCTTAAGTCTCATTGGGATGCTGCGTTTGGTACCTCAGTTCTCTAATATCTGTTTACTCTGTAGGAGTGTGTGCCTTGTCCCTCCTTCCAGAGAACTGCTAGGAGTCTGCCAGCGTGGATAGTGAACTATATCTATACCTCTAGAACAATGCTCACCTGTAACCATATTTCTAGGAGTGGTGTATAGTTGACATCCACACAAGCTAGGAGTGGTGTATATAGTACATACCTACACAACTCACCCGGCCTCCCCTGGCAAAGTGGCACATGGATTCCAGCTTCCAGCATGAAAAAATCTGATGTCACTGGGTGCAGTCAGGGATATACTGTCTGGGTGATAGTAGGAGCTTAGCTTCAAGACATATGACAAATCAGCACTGCCAGTGGAACTGGCTGCAGTGTGGATGTGAACTAAATGCCATTTCCAGAATTATGGTTACAGATGAGTAACCTATTTTTCTAAGGGTGGGGATGTGGTTCACTTATCTACACATTGGCAGTCCTTCCTTAAGAACTATTTTGACAGAAAATATTGAAGCTGTAAGCATATAGCTTTTGGATCTGTCAACGTCTCGTATGTATTTTATTCCTAATGGAAATGTACTAGTGGCTATAGTTTAGGCAGTATTGAAGGTTACTAATAAAATACCTATTAGTTCTGTTTTTAATACAAAGCTGCTGAACACAGGGGGAAGCACTGCTTGACCATATGTGGTATGTCAGAGTCAAAGGTGGATGTTCAAGAACCGTTATTCTGTCTCTTCTTTCAGGAGGATATTAAAGGTTAGTAGAGGAGTAACACGTAGCTGCTGCTGATAGTAGAGAACTGCTGAGGATTGTACAAAAATAAGCACCCTATCAGGCAATGTCTTGTTTTGTGAGTAGATAGAAGAGCCTGTAACAACATCTCTATTCATGAAAACTGTGTAAACAGAGAGATACATAGGGATTTTTGAGTTAGAGCTAGATTGAAGATTGGGAAGCTGCCCTCTGGTCTCTCAGGATAAAGTAGTATATTTTTCCTGTATTTCCAGCATAGCTGATAATAAAAGTTTTATACACTGATTTGTGTCTCTTATGGCATAATTACTCACTAAGCCTTAGAGGGGTACCAATCTAGGATTCAACCGTGGTACCCCACATGGGACACTATTAAAAGAGCACAGAAACAGCATCGGGGTAGGTAAGCGTCACAACCTAACTATTCCCAGTATTGTAAGTTGGCAGATAAGGCATTGGAACCTAATTGCTGACCAAAGGTATATAGCATGCTCAGCTTTTCTTAAGAGCAGCTTCAGCAGAAACCACTATGGAGGATTATACTTCCAGGTTTATGACTAGTCATGTGGTGGAGGATTTTGTGTGGGACATGAAATTTTAGTCTGACCCCTAGACATGTGTCAAGAAACAATGTGCTGGTTTAGATCTGGATAAAAAGAACTGAAGGAAAAACAGAGGAAAGGTTTCTGCATGCAGGAATTATATATGATATTTCAAGCTTTAAATGATAAGGTCAGATGTACGGTATGAAAGAAAATTTGAGTAAACTGAAACAAACAGTTGCCAAAAAAGATCAAGCTGCTACATCCTTACAGTTTGATTTGACTAATTTGACTGCAATACACAAAGCCCTGTCATTTGGTATAGAAGAAAAACAAAAGGAGATAGACGGATTAGAACTGTAGTTAAAATGTGTATCCTAGATAAGGCTCATCCCAAGCAGCATTGTATGCATCTGAAGGGTACTCTTTACATGATGCATGAACAATTGCAAGCGCAGATCAGGGGTACAGAGACTAACCACTCCAAGTGTCATCAACAGTATTAGTGACTGCAGGAACAGGTAGAGACACTTAGGGGTACAGTAGCCACTTTTGAGAGAGAACCCCTTCTGCTGATGGTCCAGATAGAGGATCAGAGTGGGAGAGTGATGAGGAAGTAGAGATGGAAGAGGCTTGAATATTTTGATTATGATCAGGATAGATGGGTCAGCTGAGGGCCAGACTGATGTCTGCCTTTGGCTTTCATACAGACTAGAAGGGGAAAGAAGCAGAAAGAGGGAGGTGTGACACAAATAGTTGATGTGGGAAAACTGGAGGAGACAGTAGAATACTCAGCAGACATGAAGGTGCTGCAAGAAATTGCCAGCACGGTAATAAGGTTTCACCCCCCCGAATAACATATGTTTACTTATTTACACGGGTCTCAGATAGAGCAGTATGGGAATCTGTGTGGGCTAAATGACAGTAATATCATCAAAGTTATGAGCTTCACTCTGGACAAAAGCTTATGGCTAGCCCTGCCAGAAAACACCAGTAAAGAAAATGGGAAACTTAATCAGGTCTTATTAGAGCTCCATGAGTTGCAGAACTCAGGGGCATCACATCTTGAGTTGGTTGCACAAATTAAACAAAAGGGAGAATACCCAACTGCATTCAATAACCGACTTTGTAGCATGTATCAGACTTGCCTACCTGGCAGCCTCCATGATGGGGACGATTATAAGAGACTGTTTATTGAGAACTCGACCCCCGAAATTGGGGAACAATTGCGAATGACCCGTGACCTAAATGAACAGAATATTGGCTTTATTTTGAAGCAGTCAAAAAAGGTATCTGTTTGCTCAGGCCAGTACTAGTCAATATACCACTGAAGCTTTTTTCTTGCAAATTTTTTATTCAGTCATCCATTTGTAACAAGCACCAGTGTTTTTTTCTTGGCAGGCAGTGGTTCAAATAAGAAACATAGACAATGATGGTAGGAAAGACCAAAGGTCCATCCAGACTGCCCAAGTTCCCTAAATCTTTGGAACCTAATGTTTCTCCAGGGTACTAACCCTCCTAGTCCTATTCTCATTCTCATCCTTGGGCCTGTCTCCCTTAAAAACTACTGTTCCCTTCATTCTGTCCCAAGCCTGCTTGAATAACCTATGTTCACTCCCACCACCTTGGCTGGCAGACTGTTCCAAAGTTCCACTATTCTTTCCATAAAGAAGTACTTCCTCACATCCCTCCTGAACCTCCCACCTGCTAATTTTCACTTGTGTCCATGAGTTGGTGTGCAGACAGAATAATTTCCTGCAGTTCACCTTATTAATTCCTTTGAGGAATCTGAAGGTCTCAGTCATATCTCCCTTCTCCCTTCTAACCACCAGTATGTGCATATTTAGTGACCTGAGATGCTCCTCATAGGATTTACCCTGCTGCCCCTGAATCGCCTATTTAGGCTTCTTCTGGGACACTATAGAATACAAATAAATTATATTTAATACAAATCCTCCTTTAAAAATAAATTGCCAAAGATATTCTCAGTTGTGCCGGGACCAGGCTCTGCCAGTGGGCGGTCGGCAGCCACCAGCCGTCTCATGGGACCACAAGACTGGGAGGGACCAAGAGGGAAGAGGACCCCCTTCTACAGCCCTCAGTTGAGTGCCAGGGCCAGGCTCTGCCAACGGGTGGTTGGCAGCCGCCAACCATCTCAAGGGACCACAAGACAGGGAGGGACTGCGAGGGAAGAGGACCCCCTTCTGCAGCCCTCAGTTGAGCGCCAGGGCCAGGCTCTGCCAGCGGGTGGTCGGCAGCTGCCAGCCATCTCAAGGGACCACAAGACTGGGAGGGACCACGAGGGAAGGTACAGGAAAGCCGCAACCAATCGGAAGGTGAGCGCTCTCTGCAGCCTTGCATCCGATTGGTCCCCCTGCTTCATTTTAAAACATTTGCCTTGATATTGTGAAAGCCATATTCTGAATGGGTCCAAAAGTGTAATAACAATCATGATTTTGTGGACTTGGGGAAATTGTGAACTATGAAAACCTTGCTAAAGTGTTTACAGCCTTTTTGTGTACCTGTTGAATTGGGCCAGACGCTACGGTGCCTCAGCTCCCCCCAGCCTTTTGTTGTGCTAATTTCTCTGTCCCCCGCCCAGCACAAATGCTTGCCACTGCAAATCTCTAATTGTTGGTGCCTTCTCTGTCTCTTCCCATTAGAGGACCCCCTTCTGCAGCCCTCAGTTGAGCGCTGGGGCCAGGCTCCGCCAGCGGGCGGTTGGCAGCCACCAGCCATCTCAAGGGAGCACACGACCGGGAGGGACCGCGAGGGAATGTACGGGAAAGCTGCAATTTTTATGCCCACCTTTCCTTCCCCCTCTTTGTGTGTTTCTTATTTAGGCATCTTCCCGCCAAAACACTATTCCCACCCCCTGCGCCTTGCTGACCTGTAATCTGCCCTACATCCTCCTCTTAGCCACCAAATCAGCAGTCCTCCCCTACTGCTCTCTCACACTGCCTGCACTGCTGAACCAAAGCTTGACCAATATCTGCTCATAAACAGCAGCATCAGGAAGCAGGAAGCTAGGCATCCTTCTATCATATTATATCTCTCCCCCTCTTTGTATATCCCCATCGTAAGCTAAACTCTTATATCCAACACTAAGCTGATAAGTCGAGAGTCTTAGAATCCTTCTTGGAATCCCTCCCACTAAAAATCCCCTTCCCTATTTTAAGTTCTCTCATCAGGCAGTAGCTGGCTAAGTCGTGAAAAATAGCATACCACTGAGGGCAATATAAAAGCTTTCATTATAGTATCAGATGTTTACTAACAGTGCTGTCATAATGGGGGGAACCCTCTGGATACTTCTTGCTCTGTTATTTACGGAGAGAGGTGAGAAAGGTTATCTCCCTGTCAATGAAATTCAGGAAGATGTGATATACTATCCTACTTACTCTATTGTATCAACAATCATAAAGGGCTGGGTATGCATATATGACCTACCAATGATGCAACACAACCTGTGGGGTAACCACCAAGAAGGGACTCAAGCAGATTTACTAACATATGGGACTGTGCTTCATTACTGGGTAAACAGCTCCCCATTACGCCTGTCTACCAGACTTTTATTCAGTGATCTGACAAGAACGCATAACCCCTTATATGATTGCCATAAAATAAAAAAGAGGTCCCAGAAAAATAAAAAGAGGGCAATAGATAGAATCCTCATCTACTCTCTTGAAGCACTCGTGAAATTCTTGGTATTCATATTAATTTGTGCTGGAAATGTAGAACTTAATTCAGGTCCACCAGAGTGTATCACTACACCAACAGACTTAGCCACGATCAAAGGGCTAAGTTTTCTCCACATTAACGTATGCAGCCTGCTAAAAAAAGCTTACGATGATACAAGCCTGGATTAATCTTACCTTGCCAGATATACTAGTTGAATCGGAGACATGACTCAGGCCTGCCACAGCAGATAGAGACATAAACTTACCCAACTATCAAGTATTCAGAGCTGACCGCCAAACAAGGGGCGGGGGTGTAGCTATATATGTGAAGGACAATTTATCTGTAACCTGCCTTGACTCATCATCCATGTCAAAAGAATTTGAATGCCTATCCCTTAAAGTGGCCCTCTCCAATACTGCATCACTACAGCTAATTGGCTGCTATAGGCCCCCCTCAGCTGACCTTAAGCTACTAGCCCATTTGAGTAATCTAATCAATAAGGGTATAGAAGAAACTATAATCATAGGAGATCTAAACCTCAACTGGCTATCCAAGGCAGCAGCACCCTTAATCTCATTCTGCGATACACATGGGCTTACACAGCTTATAAATGAACCCACCAGAATCAATAAAAAGAATCTGAGCAACAGCACATTACTAGACATCACATTAGTGAGTAAACCTCACCTCTTCTCGCGTACTGGAGTGCTGTTCAGTGATATAAGTGACCATTGCCTTATTGCTGGAAAAAGATCAGTTTGCAAGCCATCATCCCCCGCTAAGTTCACATTGAGGAGATCAAAGAAAAAATTCAACATTGAGGCGTATCTGCGAGAATTAAATCACTCAACATGATGGCAAGAGTTCTACCTAGAAAATACAGTGGAAAAAGCACATGAGGTACTAAACGACATAGTTATAAGTGCCCTTAATATCCATGCCCCAATTTCTATGGTATGCACCAAAAACAAAACCTGCCGCTGGTTTACAACTGACCTCAAATCCGCCCTTCTTGACAGGGATAAGTTACGGAAAAAGACATGGAAAACTAAGAATCCGACTGATTGGATGATGTTCAAAAAAGCCAGAAATAGCTGTACCAGGAAAGTACGGGATGCTAAGGCTGCATATTACATGGCAGAACTTGACTCCTCCTACCACAATCCTGCCAAGTTCTGGAGTACCATAAAGGACATAACAGGACAAGATCCTAGTACTACACTCCCAGCTAAAATACACTTTAGTAATGGAACAATCTCTGATAGAATGGAAATACTGGAATCATTCAACAATCACTTTACAACTGCTGACCTAGCATTCGACATCTCTCCGGCTAATCACCTACACTCTCAGCTATGCATTAAGCGCACTGAAGTACAGATAACTGAATCTTCCTTCTCCTTCAAACCAGCCACTTTGAAACAAGTGGAAGATCTAATTTCGCAGATGGATATCAAACAAAGTGCAGGTGCAGACTCCCTTGATCCCTATTTTCTAAAGATTGCCATGCAAGCACTAGCAGTTCCAATAACGCACCTATTTAATCTCTCATTAAAATCAGGTTCTATTCCCTCAATCTGTAAAACAGCCCAAGTTATCCCCCTATTGAAAGCAGGGGACCCCATGGACCTCAACAACTACAGACCAATCTCTATCCTCCCAGTGCTATCCAAGCTGCTAGAAAAAATAGTGAGCATTCAACTAAGAGGATATCTTGAAGAGGTTAATCTTTTAAATCCAGCACAATCTGGATTTAGAACCAAGCACAGCACCATCTCAGCCCTGGCTAAAGTAACAAATGACTGGCAAATTGAACTGGACAAAATAAATTGTGTATGTGCTGTATTCCTAGACCTGAGTAAGGCATTTGATGTGGTTGACCACGAACTGTTCCTCTCTTCCTTGTACTCCATAGGATTAGATCCATCCTCCCTTAGATGGTTTAAAAGCTACCTCATGGGAAGGACTCAGCAAGTGAAAGCTGAAGGAGACTTATCTCCACTCAAACCTCTGCAAAGAGGAGTTCCCCAAGGATCCATCCTGGGCCCAATCCTTTTTGCCATCTACATCAATAACATTGACACTAATCTCACCAAAGCCACTGTACACCTGTTTGCAGATGACACTGTATTATGTGTCAGTAACCCCTCACCTGTAATGGCATGTGTAGAGCTACAAGCAGAATTCAACATACTACAACATTAACTATTGGGGAAAAAAACTTCTCCTAAATGCAAAAAAAACAAAGGCAATGTTTTTCTCCCCCCAAACTCAAGCTGGTCACTCCTCACCAAACAATCTCCACCAGCTATCCACTGTTCTTGGTGAAAACCTTGAGTATGTAAAAAAATTCAAGTACTTGGGGGTCTGAGTAGATTGCAGACTCGACTACCTAGATCGCCTTGAAGAACTGCTAAAAAAACTTTGTCAGAGGCTTGGACTCTTTTACAGAATAAAGCACTTTCTAACCAGGGATTCTAAAAAATTGCTGGTCCAGGCCACATTTCTCTCGGTATTGGACTATGCAGATTTCCTATACGGTGGCTGCCCTATTTCTTATCCGAACAAACTGGACACACTTTACCATAGATCCTTGAGGTTCATTACAGATCTTCCCTTCAGCACTCACCACTGCTCTCTCTACGCTGCAGTTGGATGGACATCACTCCAATTCAGAAGAAACAGAAATGCCACACTATGGACGTACAGAGCACTATCTAAGATGCTCCCAAACTATATCTCAGACTGCTTCACACAAGTCACAGCAAGTAATTATGCCCTAAGAAGCCATAACTTTATCATGCTTAAAGTGCCCAAATTCAATACTCGACACGGGAGATCTGCTATCAGCTATGTATTATCTACATTATGGAATATGCTACAGAAGACCCTGAAAGTGAACAACTATATAACAGTTACATCCTTTAAACATTTATATTCGAGGCTTATCCAAGAAAAATGTAATTGCTTCCACAAACATTAGAATATTCCCAATCCTATCCTTCCCCTCCTCAGGCAGCCAATTCTTGGATTGAATCCACCTCTCAAGAGTCTTTACCCCTCAGACTCCGTGCACCCTGCCTTTAACCATCTCCCATTACTCCCTGACATACATCATAGCCCTATACACCTGTCATCAACCCACTAGTGCAGGCCCCAGCCCTTTCTCAGGCCACATTTATACTACCATATCAAAAACACCTACCACCGTCCACAATCCCCATCATCTAGACATTCCACTCCTGCTTCCCCCTTTGTCCATTATGATTTTACGCTTGAACAATGAAGTATTGAATGCTATGATTAGGATGTAGACTTAGACAGTGTTGACATTGAAATCTGTACATATGTGTAACTGTATAACTGTATGTAACCATATAATTGAACCTTGACCTTATCAGGTCCATCTTGCAAATGAGCTGTGCTCAATGATGTTTGCCTGGATAAATAAAGATTTGATTGATTGATTCTAAATATACATTGATACCTTAATTGTGTGCTCCAATTTAATCAATCATAACGCTATCCCAGATAAATGCTGGTTTTCTGTGCATGACATTTATAATGGTTTTTGGTCAATTGCACTGTGCCTAGACTGTCAGTACAGCTTTGCTTTTACCTTTAAACAGGTTCAGTATACTTGGGTGTGCTTACTGTAGGGCTTTCACAATTCACCCTCAATGTTTCACTGGCATATGAAGCATGGCCTTTCTACCTTTTCTCACCATTCTGCTTTGTTGCATATGTTGATGAGTTGTTAGCTACTGAAATAGAGGAAGAGCACTTACAGCTCTTAGATGAATTGCAGGGTTTATTAAGTGCTGTAGGTTTAAAGGTAAACCCTAAGAGTGTACAACTATTAACATAGCAGGTTTCCTTTCTGGGTATTAACATTACGATCAGTGGTCGCACACTGGACTAGCACAGGGCTGAGGTTACTTCTTGCCTGTCCTTCCCCACATGTGAGACAGTGTTGCAGTCTTTTATGGGGTTGGAGAACTATTCCAGAGAATTTATCCCTGATTTTGCACAGATGGCAAAACCCCTGTATGACTTGCTGAAATAGGGAGCTGAATGGCACTGGACGAACAAGCACACAGATGCAGTCACTAGTCATAAACAGGCATTGTTGTCCACCCCCCACCCTAGCCAACCCCAACCCTTCTAAGCCCTTCCACCTTGAAGTGGCAACCACAGATTTATTCTTATCAGCAGTGTGGTCACAAGAGGTATATGGGAAGCTATGACCCATTGCATATGAGTCTTGCATCCTAACAACCACTGAGTAAAAACACTGCATGAGAATGTGACCTACTGGCCTTCTTTTGGGCTGTTAAACATTTACTTACATTGTGGGAATACACTCTGTTGTGCTGCATACTCCCCACATCCCCACTGATTTCTTACTTTCAGATAGAGTGAAGGATGGAGCTGTCTTGAATGCTCGCATAGCCCACTGGGCACTATTGCTCCAGGACATAGATTTTACATGCAGCAGTCTTCCTCTGCCTCCCTCAGTATTAGCCCACACTTTACTGTACCAGGGACCCTGCATGAATGCCCAGCTCCTGTCCTTCCTACTGCCCTATCATCCTTGTTCATTCCCAAACCAGAAGATCTAGACTGAGACCACTTCTTCCAGATTTTCACAGATGGATCCAGCTTTTATGTGGATGGCAAAACTGCACATTGTTCCTTATTTGGATATGGTCATAAATGGAGTCTCCTGCAATAATCCCCATACTATTGCCAACTCCCTAAATAATCACTTCTCTGACCTCTCTGCCTTCACAACCCTCTTCTCACCTGATGAGGCTCTGTCCAACCCCCTTCCCTCCACTCTGCTGGAGGGTCACCCTCCTCGACAAATGTTCCACCTCAGGGCTGCATCAGTTCAGGACTTACAGAAACGCCTAGCTGGCCTCTCCCAGTACTCCAGTCCTGGCCTAGACAACCTGGAGCCTAAACTCCTCAAGCTTGGTGCTGCACACATTGCCTCACCAGTAGCCTTTATCTTCAACCTATGCCTTGGTCTGGGGACCATCCCAGACATCTGGAAAGAGGCGAGGATTATCCCTGTACTGAAGCAAGGAAATCCCAAACTACCTGACAATTATCGACCAATTGCCATTCTCCCAACCCTTAGCAAGCTCCTTGAAAAGGTAGTGGCTGAGCAGTTTTCGGAATATATCCACTCTCATGAACTTCTGTCCCCAGCCCAGCATGGCTTTCATAAGGGACACAGCACCACTATAGCCTTAATCTCGGTTACATCAAGTATGCGGACAGCCATGGACCAGGGCAAACTCGCTGGTGCAATATTTATCGACCTGTCCAAAGCCTTTGACCTCGTTGACCACAAACTGCTTGGTGCACAGTTGTGGTCACTTGGCCTTCCCCCCGTGCCATGAAATGGCTAATGGGTTATCTTCATGGCAGAAAGCAGCATACCTGCTTCAATAAAGTCCTCTCCTAGCCCCTACCAGTGACCTCCAGAGTGCCTCAAGGCTCAGTACTGGGTCCCCTCCTCTTCTCCCTCTTCATCAATCAACTACCCATGGTTACTACCAGCTGTAGCACCACCATGTATGCAGATGATCTGGTAATCCTGGCTCACTCCCAGAATGCCACTACCCTAAACCAGAACCTGACAGATGACTTTAACAGGGTATTGTCATGGGTTACTAGTCACAAGCTGGTCCTGAACCTGAAAAAGACACAGGCTATGCTCTTTGGCTCAATGGCTAAAATCAAAGCCTCATCGGCCTGCTTACACGTCACCAGTACAGATGGATCCTCACTACCCATAGTGAGCTCCATCAAATGTCTGGGGGTGACACTTGACACCCAACTTGACATGGGTAATCATATCCTTAACATCTGCAGGGCGGCAAACTGCAAACTGGGTCTGGCCTATAGGGCCAAGTATAACCTCACACTGGAAGCCAGGCTTGCCCTAGAGAAGGGTGTGCTCCTTCTCTCCCTTCCTCAGCTATGGGCTGCACCTATTTGCTTGCTCTCCAAAGACACATCTCACCTGGTGGTACACTGCTTACATAACATTTGTCATTTTGCCTTTGCTGCCTCGACTCACCCACCGCTAGGAGCTATATGAGAAACTCTGCTGGCTCTCACCAGTTAGATACCTTGATTTTGGTTTGGGATGCCTCTCTGGGAAAGTGATCAGAACTAGCACCCCCCAGGGGCTGGCCTGGCTTCTGCCTAAACTGAATCCCACCTCCTATCAACTTAGGTCTCTCACATCAGGGATGCTCAAAGTCCCTCCTACCCGGACCCTCATGGGGGATCGGGACTTTGCCATAAGTGCGCCCAGACTCTGGAATTCGCAGCCTGTGGATATCCGAGCTGCCCCCTCCTATCTGAGTTTTCAAAATTCCCTGTGGGGTTTCTTAAAACTAGCATCAGAGTGTGACTGCCCCAAACCTCCCTAGAGTAAAGTGTCAAATTGTTTTGTGTGAACCTCCCCAGGGTGTCTCCATTGAATTCCTGGAGATATTTTCTCCACTGTATCAATGACTTCTGACTACTCCTGCCTAAAAATCCTTTGGGCATTTTTACTCCCATTATTGCTCCACGGTCATAGGCTAACCATGACATGTTGCACCTTGGCCACTTGGTAGAAACTTGTACTACCAAGTGTTTCTGTTTCTGTCTAACATGTGCATATTTAGAAAAATGTGATGAGCTATAGATACCTGTCCACGATCCAACTAGCCTAGGGGGTGTATACAACAATGTTATAAGTTATATTATGACCAATCCAGTCCTTGAGCTATGCTCCACTCCTATGTATGATGATCTGCATATATCTGTCAGTTGAACTAGCTAGTCTAGAGTGTATAATCTGAAATGTGCTTACTACTGTATGTTTCCTCTAGTGTCAAATGATGTATTTCCCACATGTTTGTTTACTGTGACAAAAAACTGTACTCTCTTTGCCATGTCTCCTTGACTGTTGTTCCTCATGTTGTACTCTCCCGGGTCGTTCCTGAAAATAGGCATAATACTTGTCTAGTGTACCTACCTGGTAAACAAAAGCTACATAAATAAATAAATAAATAAATACTTCACTTACTGTGTCACAGTCCTACAAACTCCACTCTGCCCAATTTGCAGAGCTGGCTGCAATAGCATGTGCTCTCAAACTGTATTCACAAATTACAGTTCCTTTCATTATGTTTGCTTGCACACATGTGCAAGAAACATAGTGTCATCTTCCGAGTTTTTGGAGGTGTGGCACCCATCTTCCAATTCAGGCAGTGTGTTTGCAGGCACAGCCGCAGTTCTCCAATGAATGCTGCAGCTGTCTATGACAGCAGTTGAAAATGCAGTGCCATACAGTTGAAAGGGAGAGCTCCGCTTCAGTGAGCAGCGCTCCCCCCTCCACACGCACGCACGCATATTGCATGCTCATGTGCCCCCTTCACACACACGCTAGTATGGCGATGGGTGCCCCATCCCCATCGGCTCCATGCCCCCCAAAAGGTGCCATGCTGGGAGCCCACCCCAGCGTGGCAAAATCCCTGTCGGCTCCAGGCCCCCCCAAACAGCCTTCCAGCTGACACGTTGGGAGCCCACTCCAGCGTGGCAAACGTCCCGCGTCGTCTTCCTAAAAAAACAAAGGCTGTAAACAAAAAACATTCCCTTGGTGGTCTCCCTGCCCACCTGCCCCCAACCTCTGTGCACCCTACCTCCCCACACCCTCCTCACCCCATACTTATCTCTGGAGATCGTTGCGACGATCTTTGGTGGACCTGGAACACGTCTGCACTCTTCAAAGCTGACCGCAAATTGAAGAAATGCCGGTAAGCTGTATAATGCAATAAATAGGGTTTTTTTCAGCTTTAATGCATATCTTAGGCATTTTTGGGAATTTTGGCACCAAATTTTCAACATGGGGTTTTTGGGACCCCTCCTCATGAATTCTGGAACGGTCATGGCGTTAATTGGGCCTGAAGGGTGATTTCACAGTCACTGCGTGAAATCACCTATCGGAACCAATTAACAAAATGATAGTGCCAGTGGGCGCTCAAAAAGCCTATGTTGCAAATTTGGTGAAAAAATTCCTAAAAATGACTGTTTTACTAGCGTGCATTACACAGTTCCTATGCACGCTCATAAGTTCACAAATTTTTAATATTTGCACTCCAGATTTTCAACATTGCCATTTTACTACACCTTCTTATGAGCAGTACAGCTGTCATTTTTCACATCTTGCCCAAAATGTGTTTCCGCGCATGTAGTGCACAGTGGGGCAGTCGGTGTGCGCAATCAATGTTTGGGACAGATTAAGAAAATCACAGTGACACTGTTCACGAGCACAGGTCTTAAAATAGCTATGTTGAAAATTTGGTGAAAAAATTCCCAAAAATGACTGTTTTAGGAGCGCACGTTGCGCAGTTCCTACGCACCCTCACAAGTCTGTGAATTTTTAATATTTGCACACCAGATTTTCAACATTGCCATTTTATTACACTTCCTTATGAGCAGTACAGCTGCCATTTTCACATCTCGCCCAAATGTGTTTCCGCACATGTAGCGCACAATGGTACAGTCGGTGTGCGAAAGCAATGTTTGGGACAGATTAAGAAAATCACAGTGACACTGGTCATGAGCAGAGGTCTTAAAATGCCTATGTTGAAAATTTGGTGACAAAAGTCCATGAAATGACTGTGTTATGAGTGAGCATTTCACAGTTTCTACTCACCCTCGTAAGTTCATGAATTTGTAATATTTTCAGTCCAGATTTTCACCAGTGGCATTTTTTCACACTTCCTTATGAACAGCACAGCTGTCATTTTTCACAACATGGCCTAAATGTGTTTTCACACTTTCAGTGCAGAAATGTGTGGTTGCTGTGGAAAATCATTGTTCGGGACAGATAAAGAAAATCACACTGACACTGTTCATGATCGGAGGTCCCAAAATGCCTGTGTTGACAATCTGCTGTAAAAAAATCCCCAAACTAATTACATTATGGATGTGCGTTGCACAGTTTCTATGCACGCTTGTGACTTCACCAGTTTTTTTTAATATTTTCACTGCAGATTTTCAACATTGTGATTTTTTACACCTCCCCATGAACAGTACAGCTGTCATTTTTCACATCGTGTTCGGAATGTGTTTTTGCACCCGTGGTGCTAAATGCCGTAGTCACTGTTTAAAAGCAGCTTTCGGCTAACAAACTGATATTGCCACTGTTCATGAGGTGGGGGTCACAAAAAAACCATGTTGAAAATTTGGAGTGAAAATACCAACGAATGCCTGAGGCGTTAGGGTTTCTGACCATAATGTCCCACTCTGTAGAGAATGACAGGCATCAGGGGTGTGACTTGGGATTCTCGCCTGTAATGCTCATACCATTCCACACCCTGCAGCCAGTGAGAGGCATCGAGGTGTGTCTTGGACTCTTCGGCCCCCAAAATGCACCCCATTCTCCTATACCGCACCCATCTTACCGTATTTCTTGATGGAATGGGGTGCGCATAAGGGCCAAAGACCCCAAGGCACACCGTGACACTTGTCGGTGTCTGCAGGGTAGGGGGTAGTGAAATGGTGTGGCTGTTATGCTTGATGAACCAAAGTCACACCCTAATGCCTATCAGTCTCTACAGGGTGGTGGTGGGGTTGGCATCAGTTCAATACTTCACTGCCATTCCTATTATGCAGCTCTCTAACTCCTACACTACCATTGCCAATGCCAGCAAGCAAACATTCGGCATTGACAAATGCTTGTTTTAATATTTTCACTGCAGATTTTCAACATTGTGATTTTTTACACCTCCCCATGAACAGTACAGCTGTCATTTTTCACATCGTGTTCGAAATGTGTTTTCACACCTGTGGTGCCAAATGGTGTAGTAGCTGTGCAAAACCAGCTTTCAGCTAACGAACTGATATTGCCACTGTTCATAAGGTGGAGGTCACAGAAAACCCATATTGAAAATTTGGAGTGAAAATGCCAACGAATGCCTGAGACGTTAGGGTTTCCGAACATAATGCCCCACCCTGTAGAGATTGACAGGCATCAGGAGTGTGACTTGGGATTCTCGCCTGTAATGCTCATACCATTCCACACCCTGCAGCCAGTGAGAGACATCGAGGTGTGCCTTGGACTCTTCGGCCCCAAAGTTCACCCCATTCTTCTATACAGCACCCATCTCACTGTATTTCCTGATGGAATGGGGTGAACATAAGGGCCAAAGACCCCAAGTCACACCGTGACACTTGTTGGTGTCTGCAGGGTAGGGTGTGGTGAAATGGCGTGGCTGTTATGCCTGATGACCGAAAGGCACACCCCAATGCCTGTCAGTCTCTGCAGGGTGGTGGCTGAGTTGGCTTCAGTTCAATACTTCACTGCCATTCTTATGCAGCTCTCTAACTCCTGCACTACCAATGCCAGTGCCAGCAAGCAAACATTCGGCATTGACAAATGCTTGTTTTATTGTTAGATACCATACGGGTTTGCTGTTCCCTGAGTTTTTTACCTGTCTGGCAGCATAACAACTTCACTGTCTTTGATGGCAGGTCCCTCAGGTATGTTGTGCTGCTGCAGTAGATTGCATTTCTGGCTACTTCTGCTACCAGTCCACTTTATGTGAAAAAGGTCAAAGCCTACCCTAAAACTGTTCCTTTTGCTCATTGCAATGCCCAAGCCAATCTCCTTGTGAAGCAATGTGCTCTGTTGGGGTGGGTGGAGCCATGGTCCTTTTCATGCCCTGACCATCTATAGCAATTCTCATAACAATAAAACAAGTTGAGCCCATAGAGCTCAACAGCCTAATGAAACAAGATAAAGAACTACATAGTGTAGTAACTGCCCTAAAACACCAGCAACCAATCCCTGAGGGATCGCCATACAAAAGACATGAAAAGAAACTGCAGTTGCTACCAGAGACTGAAATTCTGCTATATGCAGGACTAGGTGCACAAGTGGTCTGGGTAATTCTACAACATGGTGAACAGGAATTTGTCTCTTCAGTACATGACATGCTCATGGGAGGTCATCGGGGGGCAGACAAGACCATCTGGAGAATGTTGATGGTTAGATGGTGACCAGATATGCAGAACAACATATACAGATGCTGTGACAATTGCATTGTATGTGCTCAAAATAATCCTTCTGGTAACAGGCAAAATGCTGTACTGTGGCCCCAAAGGAGTGGTGGTGGTGGTGGGGGGCATGGACTCAGTTGCGGATTGATTTTGTAGGACCACTGCCCACTACAGGACAAAGGAATAAATTCACAGTGGTGGTCACAAATATGTTTTCATAGTGGGTGGAGGCTCTCCCGACCAAGACAAATACTATACAAGTCACTGCCAGAATCCTAGTGGATCTCATTTTCACCAGATGGGGGCTCTCTTTGAGCATAGAATCAGAGAAAGCATAGGCATAGCCTTTCATAGTCAAGCTGATGCAGGAAACTGTACAACTGTTAACATATGTGGATGCCTTCCTGGATACCTATCACCCCCAATCATCGGGGCACGTAGAAAGGGCAGACAGATAGATCAAAACCATGTTGAGGAAGTTTGTGTCACTAAAGACTCCTACCCCTCCTGCTGATGACAATCAAGGCCACATCCTCCAGTTTGACCAAGTTCACTCCTTTTGAGGTAATGACAGGTTGATGGATAAGACTGTCTGAACACCTGTGACATGATGTAAGAACCCCACTACAGGATAGGCTTTGGGTGAAGCACTACGTAGGACAACTGCATGATAACCTGATCCTGCTGCATAACCAGGCAGCTTCCCATTTAGGGGTATCCAGAGGGAGAATGAAGACACATTTTGACAACGCCCTGAATCCTGTGGCCTGGAAGGTTAGGAGGCAAGGTAATGGTCTTAGTATTTGGGATACCTAAACATGCTCTATGTGATAGGTGGAAGGAACCTTACTTCATTATGGATAAACAAAGCCCCTCAGAGTACAAGGTCCATGTGACCAGTGGCAAGAAAACCCCTGGCAAGTGATTTCATGCAAATCAGTTAAAACTGTTTAAGGGTGAGAACTAACACACCAGTGAAGGAGGGTGCTTAAGCCCTCCTCTTTGTTTCTTTTGTCTTTCAGAAACTGATAGCAATGTTCTTGATTTGGGTAGTCTTGAGTGCTATATGGCCTGTGGCTAGGGGACTCCAGGTGACTATACACCACTGGGTGATGTCAGCATATGAAGGATTATCTGTTTTGCTACATGTCACGTATGTTTTGACCATTCCTGCATGCATGATATGGTGGCAATGGGTGCCAGGCAACACACACACCCTTCAAGGCACCCTTCCTCTCGATCTGTTGTACCCAACTTGGGCACTGCCAATCACTAAGATCTGGCCTTTCTCCCTAATGGCTGTTGGGAACTTTCCCTGTCCATTGCTACTGCTGCCACACTATACCCCCGCCTCCATCCTTTTATATGCCCTGTGGAATCTCGCTGCCACCTGGTCCAAAAGAACAGGTGCCAGTCATGGGTATTTCACACCTGTACTCTTAAGCTTATACTTCTTCTCCTGCTATTGGCTGGTAACATTCATCCTAATCCTGGCCCAGCCCCCTCCTTAATAACAACTCAGAGCAATCAAGCAGGATCCCTCTCAATCATCTCACTTAAAATATGTAGTGTCCTTCGCAAACTTGACGCCCTTCAGACTTTTGCTTGCCAGCATAGCCCGGACATTCTAGCAGTCGTAGAAACCTGGCGCTCACCTTTGTTCCCTGACCATGCTATCGCCCCCCCCTCCCGGGTGCAATGTCTTCTGGCTTGATTGAACAACTAAAAGAGGTGGTGGCTGCACCCTGTACCTCAAGGACACTATCTGGGGGCACTACATCAGCTATACCCCCCAAAGCACCATAGCGCAGATTCTTCCTATCAAGATCCTCCTTGGTGCTCACAACAAAGCAGTCACAGTTGTCACAATCTACATTCCACCAAAGGAGCAAGGAAATGGGCTTAACGCAGTCCTGGACTTTACAAAATCCCTCTCACCTGACTCTGAAACCATCCTCTTCGGAGACTTTAATATTAACTGGTCTGCTGTAGATTATGGAGCATATAGGGACTCCATAGCAGCAGCAAACCTTATCCGGATGGTTAGCTCCCCAACCATGACAAATTATAAAATGGATACCAGCACCCTACTGGATTGGATCCTAACCAGCCACCCCACTAGGATCACTAACACCGCTGTCCTCCCTGACACACTTAGTGACCACTCCCCTGCCAACTACTTCTGGTCCAACAAATTCATCAAGCCCCCCCTAAAACTATTATAAGCAGAGTCCTACCTAGAGCCAAGCTATGCCATCTTAAGACCTTCCTTCATCAACAGGATTGGTCCCCAATCCTCACAGCAACTAATGTGAACTCTGCCCTTGATCACTTCATCAGAATCTTTAATCAAGCCTGCAACCTATATGCACCCCTCAAAAAGCACAGAGCCAAAGCCCTTTGCAACCCCTGACTCACCGGTGACCTGCTTAGGTGACTAAAAGCTCGAGACCACCTCTGGAAGGTTGCCAGAAGCACTGGGAGACAAATTGATATCGCTAACTATAAACGCACAAGAAACTACTGCACCAAACAAATCTGGGAAACGAAGACCACCTATTTCAATAATGCCCTCAATAACACATGGGGCAATGGAAGCGACTTCTGGAATAACATAAAAGAAGTCACCAGAAAGCAGTCTAAATCACCTCCATTGGTACTCTGCATAAATGGTGCAACTACACTCGACAAGAAACTCATTGCTGATACTTTCAATGTCGCTTTCATGGACCTCAGTTCTGTACTCCCCCAAGGTTTTTTCGATGAGGAGGATCCCACTGCCTCCCCAGCCCCCACCAGCCACCCTCCCTTCCACTTTAAAGCAGTAAAAATGCATCAGGTCTGCAGCTATGTTACCAAAGCCAATAGCAACTCCAGAGCCAGCACCAACTCCTTCGACCTCAAACTACTATCACTCACCCTTGATGAAGTTCTCTGGCCACTGACCAGGATCTTTAACCTTCCCCAACCTCAGCCAGTTCCCGGACATATGGAAATCTGCCTCGGTAACCCTAATTCATAAAAGTGGTGACAAAACGGCACATGTGACCTCTACTCCAAAACAGGGTGGCTGCAGCTGAACAACTGAATCAAATACCAAACCTGCATCACAGCTAAGAAAATCCTATTGGGTAAGGCACCACCTGGAGTCAGCACTCTCCTTAAACCCAAAATCAACACCATCAACACGAGGAGCACTAAGCCCCAAATCCTGCAAATCCCTCACTGCCACACATCCCAAGGCCAAAGGTCATTTTCTTACAGGGCTCTGAGTTGGATTAACAGTCTCTCTGGAGACATCTGCTCTGCAGCATCAGTTGGTGTGTTCAAAACTAAGCTCCGCCGCTCCCTTATAGGCACCAGCACCTGTGGTTGCACCACATACAAATATTGGCCCTTACACTGCCTCTGGCCACCCTGGGGTCTGTTCTGTTCTCTCTATTTGCACTTACCTGTCCACAGCCACTTCTAATGCACTTACCCCATGTCTGTCCTGACAAAGCCCCTCGGCTGCCTCACACTCCCCTCCCCACGTATGCCATCCCCTTCCTCAGCCCTTTCCTCTCTTGTCTTCTTCCTCCTAGCGTCTTTATGTAACACCTCACCTGAATTTCCTATTGTCAAACTAAGTTACTATCTGTTATCCTGTACTGTGCAACTAATCTGTAGCCATGTAACCAGCTTGATGCCAATCGTCTGTACTACTGAAGTGGAATCTTTGTAAAAGAGCCTTGGCTCAAAGATAATTTTGTAATCCTTGATTCAAATAAAAAAAATGTATTACACAGAATGCACCTGTAAAAGTTACTGTGAAAGGAAGGTTTACTATGAATGCCACCTGGAAGACAACAGGGAACATCAGATCAACAGCTCTCAGACAGGACCTCAGTATAAAGGATACATAGATCTCTATACGAACAACGCATCTTTGCAGATTTGCAGATTAATCCAGTGTAACCATCTGATGCAGGCATTTATAGAATGACCATTAAGGAATATTCTACCTGGAAGCCAAGCACTGAGGTGACGAGAAATATCATGTTGAGGGTCCTTAGACCAACACCATGGGCTCTCAAAGTTATGCAATCATCTACACCAGAAATGCCTGCAGAGACTGAACAATGTCCTGTGGTGGAATCCGGACCACCTAGAGGACTTACTGCTACTTCTATCCCAGGAATATTACTGAATAATGTACAGTTCATGTGTATACCTCTTGTTTGTAATTTCTCACATTGGGATATGATGGAACATAAACCTTGTGTAAGAACCAATATGTGATTTTTTATGCTTCTTTGCTGTTAAATGTTATTGCTACTCATGAGGCAAAAGCCCAAGATCCTATAGTGGGCCAACAAACTGCCCGACGGGATGGGTCCTTCCATTCCTGATGGCTACACAGCTTGGATGGAATGGTAGGGTCCTTCTTGGGATTGTTTGCATCTGGCATGTTAGTCTGGAATTGAGCAGACCTGGTGATAATCCGGAGACATGTCAGTTATTTTGAGCATCAATCTGCTGAGTCAGTTTTGCGCCATGCACTACAGGGAATTGAGGGTTTGGATATCGAAGAAAGGTTTACAGTGTATAACGTGTATGACATTGCACATTCGATGAAACACAAGCTAAAATCAATGAGCTAGTTGCATCAGATAATAAAGAGGCCCAGCAGAAACATATAGGCATGGAAGTAATATGCACAGCTTATGGCAATTATGTTATTACAATGATTACTAATTTCCTTAGAGATGTGGAGACAGGGCGTTTCCCTGACTTCATTTCAGATAACTTTTTGACCAACTGTTACAGCTCAGCATGTGTTGTTAATGCTGGAGACAGCTATTTAGGATGTGAGAAAACCAGTCAAGGGGTTTTCATCTATGACAGACAGAAACTTGGGGTATGTTAACTTGCACTTTAATCAGAGCAAGTGTTACACCAGTGTGGTCCTGTTCTATACAGGATATTTTGTTCATATATTTCATGTTTCTATACCAGTGTTTGACCCAGGTGAAGCTGCTTGTGGCAAACTGGCCACTCTCCATTTGGTGGGCTATCTAGAGGGAGATATTTATAAGGAGAGGGTGGACATACCATCCCTATTAGTTTACAGCCCCACTACAGCAATCTAGCAGGTGCCACACACAACATATTGATCAGTGAAAGGATCTAGGCATGTATGTCAATGTGATGTTTTTGATGTGCTTATGCCTGTCTGTGGACATAATGGAGTTCTTAACCAAAATGCCACCCAAAATTTTACCTGCCCAGTACAGTTCACAGAATGACACCTTCCCATGGCAAAGGTGACCTACAACATTGATGGCCAGTTTCATAGCCACCAATCACGAATCTTTCACTTATAGGAACTTGATATGTCCAGTGACTGCCTTAAGCTTCTGCTTCACCCACAATGCTCAGGCTATCAGGCTGAAAACTTTCAGGGGCTGAAAAGGAAAGTATGCCTGTTCGTGGATGACACAAAAATCTGCAACAGAGTAGACATAGCAGGGTGTGTGGAAAAAAATAAGGAAGATCTAAAGAAGCTAGAAGGCTGGTCAAGAGTTTGGCAATTGAACTTCAACACCAAAAAGTGCAAAATTATGCACCTAGGGCACAGAAACTCAAAGGCATCATATCATTTGGGGCGGGAGGAGGAATTAGCAACCACAATGGGAAAGGGATCTGGGGGTCATCATATCTGATGACCTGACTAGCAAAGCAGTATGATAAAGCAGTAGGAAAGGCTAGTAGAATGCTGAAGTGCAAGTGATACCCCTGTATAGATCAAAGGTGAGGCCTCACCTGGAATACTATATACAGTTCAGGAAGTTCTGTCTCAGGAAAGGCATAGACCCGGTGGAGACAGTACGGAGAAGGGCAACCAAAATGGTGCATGGCCTGCACCAGAAGTCCTATGAGGAAAGACTCAAAGAGTTAAATATGTACTCAATGGGAAAGGAGGGAAAGGGGAGACATGATAGAAACATTCAAATAACTCAGAGGTATCAGTAAAGTACAGGAAGGTGGCATTTTGCACAGGAAGAGATGATCAAGGACAAGGGGGCGTGGTATGAAGCTGGAAGGGGGAGACTTAGAGGGGATGTGAGGAAATACTTCTTTAAAGAAAGGGTGGTAGACACCTGAAACAGCCTCCCAGCAGAGGTGGTGGATACCGAAATGATAACAGGTTTCAAACATGTGTGGCATAGACACAAGGAGACCTTGGTAACAGTGGTGGTGGTGGTGGGGGTAAGGCTAGAGATCAGTTAGGGTCTACAGTAACACAGTAGGTCAGGACCTTAGGGCAAACTGGGTGGGCCAGGCAGCCCTTATCTGCTGATAGCTTCTATGTTTCTATGAGGCCATTCTGGGACCTGCTCTGGAGCTTTGGCAGCATACAGCATCCTGCCTGGTGCCCTCAGCACATATGGGCCACAAATATGTGGTCCCTAATGACTCTCCTTCCAGCTTCTCTGGCCACCTCTCAGCCAAGGGTGTGATCTCTGACTCGGTCTTCTGGAAATCAGGGAATACTGGGGACATGGACAATCACCCTGACAAGGAGTTGAAAAAGCTTGATCATGTGGCTAAGAACGTCTATGCCATGTCCTCTCTTGGTCTCTGTCAAGAGAGTTATGCCCTGATGATGACTCACTTTGGCACTCCCAGCTGGGAATGCTCGACACTGTCCTCCCTTACCTGCCTGCTGATAAGCAGCTGCCTATAAAGATCATCAGAGACCAAGGTCAAATGCTGGCTAAACATGAGCTTCAAACAGCCTTGGGCACTGGCGAGTCCTGTGCAGTGCCATGGTAGCAGCCATCACAGTGTGTCACAGTCCAATTTAATTGATGTAACCCATGCCCTGATGGTCTAGTGAACTCCTCACCCTGGAAGGTAGAGACCCACCACCTGCCCCCCCATCACGACCCCCAGCTGGCGACCTGCACAGCCCTCCTCACCAGTGGCTGGCCACCAACTGAGCTCTCACTGAGCGTGTACTGTATACAGTATGTGCTCACTGATAGCTCAGTCAGTGGCCAGCAGTGATGGTGAGAGGAGGGCTGTGCTGGTCACCTGTTGGGGGTTGTGATTTGTGGGGAGCAGGGTGGTGGGTCACTACCTGCTGTGGAGGGGTCTACCAGACCACCAGGGCATGGGTTACATCACTTATACAGGAGATCAGGCTAGGTAGGTGAGCCACTGGACCACCAGGGTAATGTTACACATGACATTGCAGGGGATCGGGATTAGGGGGGATACACCAGATTCCAGGTGCACTTTTTTCATATATTGGGCAAGACATTGGGTTGGGGGAGAGACTGCTAGCCAGCAGGGTACTTCTTCAACTTGTGGCAGGATGGAATGGAGGATAGGGTGGGGGGACCACTAGACTACCAGGGAAATAATTGAAAGGCTATGCCTGTAGTTCTGAGGACAACTAGCCAGCAACTCCCTTTTCCTGAGCTATATAAGCAGTTCCTCCCAGCCTCTTTCTGAAGCACATTTTCTTTGCAGCTGCAGGCTCTGTCAGCTTCTTTGCAGCTTACTGGGGCTTTCCCCCCAGCTTCCTGTGTCTTCTGCTGTCCTCTGTTTTCCTGTCCTGCTGCTTTGGTTTGTATTACTTGCCTCCTGCTGTGTGCTTCTTTGTTTTGCTTGTTTCCCATTCTTCTGTGTTTGTGTATTTCTGTTTTGCACTCTTCTTTGGTGGGGGGGCTTCTGTTTCTAGAATCCTTCGTCTTTGTTCATATTTTGCTAATCCTGAGTTTGTGCTGTTTTCTTGCCATTTGCTCACAAGTGCAACTGCACTTGTTATCTGTGTGTTTTAGCTCAACTACTGCTTCCCTTCTGCTGCTCTTCTGTTATACACCTTAATTTTCACCTGATTCAGGCTCACTCTCCTACCTAGTCCATGAAGCTCAATCCTGCTCCTGAACTTATACCAAGAATATATTGCTGCAAATATTGCTGCTGTTTTCCATGCATTGCCCATGGAACTCAATTTTGCTTCCTAAACTAATACCAAGAAAATCATTGCTGTTGTTTCGGCTTGTTGCCTCTCTCTGCAGTTTCTATGTTCATTCGGATTGCTACCCCTTCAAGCTATACTTAATTGCTGCTGAATGCTGCTCATTTACTAGACACTGCTCGTTTACTCTGCATACTGCTTTATTATACTCTGGAGGTCAGCTTGGCTACTGCCATTGCTTTTGCATAATATGTTTATTAATGTTCCACATATGAACATTTATGAAGAACATCTACAATAAGAAACAACAACCAAATTGATAATACACATATACACAATGTACATAACTGTCCCCCTCCATTCTGTCATACTATCCCATTTGCACCACACATCTGGGTGCCTTTCATATTTAAATCACATCATGTAATGCTTCAGTACCCTAAAACAATCCCACCTCCCACACCCTGATGAAAGAAAAAAAAAGACACAAATACTTAACAAAAACAAGACAACAGTTTATCAAGTTGTGCAGATTGCATTCAATTAATTACCCCCATATTAATGTCCCCAACCTTCCATTTCCAATTTGTTTCATGACCTCTTTAATTTAACATTCATACCGGCTCCCATCCTCTCCCATGTACTAGGTTTCCCCACATTACCCCAGTAGCCCCCTCCATAATATATCTATCTCAACTAGGGATAGTGAAGAAATAAAAGGCTCCCATATTACCCAGAAATGCTCCTCTTTAATTTTAGATACATAATATAGTCTTTCCAGGCCCAGGACCTGCAAACACAGATTTTTCCACTGCTGAATGTTTGGAGTCTTACCAGAAACCCACGTACTTAATATACAATGCCTGGCCAGGACTACTAAGACCCTTACCCATCTGGGAAAAGGTCTCCAATCCTCCTCAACTGAGTCATCTACTCCAAACAATAGGTTGCCAGGCCTTCTTTCCAATTGCCTTCCCCATATCCTGCTAATTTCTCTAGCCACCCCCTCCCATAGATGTGTCAGAGTAGTACATTCCCAGAAACAGTGTATATATGTGCCTATTTCTAAGTGACACCTCCCACAAAGAGGGGACACCTCAGGGTGGAACCCATGTACCATACTTGGGGGGCAATATAGTCAGTGCACAAACTTATAGTATGATTCTTGATACTTGTTACAGACTAGTAGCCCTTTATGGAATTGCATCAAAATGCCCCATCCTTGATCAGAGATCTCCCATCCTACATCTCTGTTCCACAGTTTCCTAGTTTTACAAGTATAATTGGGGAAAAATTGCCCTCCCAGTCTCACTGCTCTACCAATTAACCCCCCCATTCCCAGGTGGGTGCCAAGAACTAAACATTCTACCTGATCTAGAGGCGAGGTCTTCTCTCTACTCTTGCTAATTGTTTTGGCATAGTTGCTAGCCTGGAGGATTCTAAATATTCCCTGAGCCCATTCGCCCCTAGTTCTTCCCTGGAAATAACCTGCCCCCTCCTCCACAAATCCTTTACACATTTTACACCTTTCCCCTTCCAGGAAAGAAACCTTTTGTCCTCCATACCCACTATAAAACCTGGGTTCCCCCCTTAGTGGCAATGTCTCGTCCCCTTGTCCAACATCAACCCATTTCAGGATTTGTTTCTATGCTTCCAGCATGCATACCACCAATAGGTTCAGTTTGCCCTGCCTACTATAAAGTTTCCTTCCCTCTTTGCCCAGGTACACTGATAATCTAACTATTCCCTTCCTTCCTTTAAGTCTAGCCATCCTGCTTCTGGCGTTCTATTAATCCAATCCCCTATATGCCTATAATGCATGGCTAAAGCATAATTCTGCAAATTAGGCAAATTCAATCCCCCTCTATCCCCATAAGCCTACAACCTATGTAGACTCACTCTATGCCTCTTCCCCCTTCACAGGAATCCTGAAAAAACTCTGTTCACCCTTTTTATATCTCTTTTACTCAACCCCATCGGAAGCATTTGCATCAAATACAATATCCGAGGGAGGGTATTCATTTTAATAAGGTTTATACACCCCAACCATGAGATGGGCAATTCCTTCCATCTTCTCAGCTCCTCCTCCTCTATATTTTCTACCATTGGGCTATAATTTAAATCGTACAACTGGCTTAATTCATAGCCAATATGGATTCCTAAGTATACAAATGCCTGCTTAACTTTTTTACGTCCCCACGCCCTGTCCCCAAAGGTTCTTTCCGTTTCTCCCCATAACATTACTTCCGATTTACTGAAGTTTATTTTGTACCCAGAGAAAACTGCAAATTTCTTTATTGTCTCTAATAATGGGGGGACAGACCTGCTCGGATCCTGTACATATAGTAACATATCATCCACGTAAAGCGTGACTTTATGCTCCCTTCCTGACTTTCCCTGAATGCCTTTGACCTCTGCTAGGTCTCTAATCTTAATTGCCAGGGGCCCTATAGCTAATGCAAATAAAAGCGGCAGGAGGGAGCACCCCTGTCGAGTACCTCCACAGAGGACAAATTTTCCTGTAATGTCTCCATTCACTAATATCCTGGCATTTGGGGCACTATACATACTTCTCACCCAACCTATAAATCCCTCACCTAGTCCATACTCCTGTAGGGCTTTAAACAAATACTCCCATTCTATCCGGTCAAATGCCTTCTCAGCATCCATTGTAAGTACAGCAATGTTCTTCTGACCCTGCGAGGCTTTCCAGACAACGTTGAGCAGTTTTCTCATATTATGATATGAAATCTCTCTGAAACAAACCCTGTTTGGTCTGGGTGAACCAAATCCGGAAGAAGCTGATCCAACCTTTTGGCCAACACCTTAGCCAAGATCTTTGCATCACAGTTTAATAAGGATATTGGCCGATATGAAGAACATTCCTGTACATCCTTTCTAGTTTTGGGTACTAGACAGATGATCACATCTTTAAAGGATCCCGGCAAACTACCCCTCTCTCAAATTTCCACAAACATCTGAGCTAGGCGTTCAGTCACATGCTCCTTCATTACCTTATAGAACTCAACAGGGAACCCTGACGTAAGCCCTGTATTGCGTGTCCAATTTCCACCCTTGTAATCTCACCTCCTAACTGCTTCTGCTGTATTGCAGATATTTTAGGTAGCCGGATTCCCTGTAAAAACTGTGATGCTAGTTCTCCTGTTCCCCCACATTCTGCCTGATAAAGCTGTTGATAAAACTGTTCAAACCTATTTCTGATTAAAATTGTATTCCTTAATATCTTTCCCTTCCCGTCCTTTATTTCTGCTATATGTATACATCGTCTCCTCCCCTTTATCAAACGGACCAACGATGGGCCAGGCCTGTTCCCCCATTCAAACAACGACTCCTAGCAAACAACCCTGCCATTCTTGCTTCACCCAAAAGAAAAGTATTGAGTGCCTCTCTCACCACTCGTAATTGCTGTGCCCTCTCCTCTGTGTATCTTTCTACCAGAGCCTTCTCCAGTTCTTGCACCTTATTCCCCAATTCTACCCTCATGGCTTCTCTTTCTTTTTTATATTGGGCTACATATCTAATGATGGTTCCCCTGATAAAAGCCTTACCAGTGTCCCAGAATACCCCTGGAGAGTCCACCGACCCCAGATTAGTCTCTTTATAAAACTTCCACTGCTGTGCAAGGTACTCCGTGAACTCTTTTTTCCCCAATAAGTACCTGGGAAATTTCCACGGAGAGGGTCCCTCCCTCTGCTCATTCATTTCCACCTTCATCTGGACCATAGCATGGTCTGAGAGAATGATTGGGCTATGTTCCACTTTTTGTACCCTCCCCAACCATGTTCAGGGCATATAAATGTAATCCAATGTAGTCCATACTTTGTGTGGATTTGAATAAAAAGTGAACCCTTTTTCTCCTGGATGCAAAATTCTCCAACTATCATTTAAATCCAGATCCAGTACACCTTCCTTCCAAGGTTTCAAACCCCCTCCATGTCTTCCATTACCCTTAGAATGATCCAGCTCCATTTGCATTGTTGCATTAAAGTCTCCCCCCATAATTAACCCTACAAATTGTTCCCTAATCAAAACATCCAACACCTCTTGGTAAAAGGCTGTGGTGAAAACCGAAGGAGCATAAACACTCCCAAAAGTTACTTTTTCTCCATATAACATGCCTTCCACAAATACATACCTCCCTTTTATCCGTGACCACCCTTGTACTAGTAAATGGCAGCATTTTACTAATGAGCACCGCAGCCCCTCTTTTATGTGAATTGTAGGGTGAGGCAAAACACTTTCAATCTCAGCCTCTCACCAACTTCTGATGCTCACGAGGGTCAGATGTGTCTCCTGAAGTAGAGCCATCTGTGTGTGCCCTGGCATCGCAAAGCTGTTAATATACTGGTTCTCTTTATTGGTGAAGAAATCCTCTTCACATTCCATGAGGTAATTCCTATTACCTTACCCATTTAGCCATGTCCCGCTTCCCTTTACCCCACACTTTATCCCTATGTCTTGGCAATCTTGCTTCTGCAATAGTTCCATAAATGCTGGTAAACCTGAGATGAATGATTTCTCATAAATCCAAAAAAAGAAAGGTATAGGGCATTTCCAATACTGCACAAACAAAACAAACATACATACAACAACCTCCCCTGCAAGTATTACCCTTCTCCCATCCTCCCCACTTCCCCAACTGCCCCATCCCCCCATTTAAATCCCCTACAAAACCCCCTTTAACATATTTACAAATGTTTTAGTCCAACCACGACTTCGCCATTCAAACCTTCAGAATGGACCTACCTTTAACATCAAAGACGTTCCATTCCCCACCCCCACCCCAGCTAATTTCAAAACACCCAACAGACCACAAAATTACCATACTTGAAGATCACAGCGTTGAACTTTACCATGAAAGATTAACATTTAATCCCTCAGGAGCATTACAACGCCCTTGGCAACTGCATTTCCTTCTTATCAACATTTTAACCGTAAAAATATAGCAAGTGTGGAGGTGGAGACCCCCCTTCCACTACAGCCAGTCCCAATCATGTCATGCCAGAGGAACCCTCATAAGCTTGTAGAGGCCTCAGGGGCACCAACGCCATCCAGAACACATATGTGGCATTGACCCATCCCCCAGCCCCTCACTTACCAGTCAATCCATTGTGTCTTCATTCCAGTTATAGACCAACCATGTCCCATGAGAAAATTCCCCCTACCAAAGCCAGTTTCTGCCCCCAAAAAAAATTCCTCTGATTTGTGCCAGTGTTATCACCACTGGCCAATCCAGCATTACACAAGTCCACCAGCTCAGTCTACAGGCCGCTTTTCCTTCTGTTCAGACAGGTCTCTCCCACACAAGCCTAACCAATCCAGCAGTTGCCCCAGGAGTCATCAGAGGGGGATAAGATGATTTTGCCCCGTAACTTTTAAAAAACAGTTAACTGTAACCAAGAAACTCTCCGTAGTAACCCTATTAGGATCACTGGCAGCACCGAAAAACCCCCGTTCACACCATTCCCTTCCTGACAGTCTCTCAGCCCACCTTTTTCTTCAGGTCTTCCACAAAGGTAGTTGCTCTCTTTGGCTCCCAAAAAGTATACGTAGCTCCTTCATGTTTCACCTTTAAGATCACTGGATAGACCAAGAAACAATCCACCTTGAGGGTCCTCAATTGAGCTATTATAGGGTTAAATACCCTTCTGTTTTTCAGGATCCTATTTGAATAATCTTGCAGCAAATTGAGCCAGTCTCCTTCTTATTTAAGCTCTCTTGTGTTACGATATGCACGCAGCATCTTCTCCTGGTCCTGACAGCAATGAAATCTAAATATTGCCTACCTCGGGGGTTGCCCTGCTGGCTGTTGTGGTGCCACAGCCCTGTGCGCTTGTTCCAGCTTAAGCCTACCTTTCTTCCACTTCGCGCCCAGCAAACTTGGAAGCTTCTCTGCACAAAATGTGAGGATATATAGGCCCTCCTTCCCCTCTGGGAGCCCCCTAAGTTGCAAATTTAAGTGGCGATGATAATTCTCCTGATAGTCGTGCTGATCGGTCAGTTCTGCCAGCTCTTTTTCTAACTTTGTGGCACGAGCCACCAAGGGATCCATAGTGTCCTCAATCTTAGAGATTCTCTCTTCTGTTTCTGACACTGTATTCACCTGCATCGCCATCCATTCAAGCATATCTTGCAGGCGAGTATCTATTTTTTCCTCTAATTTATACCATTTGCCCTCTAAAGCTTCCAAAACTTGCTTCGAGACTTCGCAGCTGAAAGCCGCCATCTCAACTGCAGACAATGAGACAGGGCCTTGCACCTCCAGGGATTTTGCCACTGCCTGTTTTTTTTTAGCTTTTCTCATTGATCGCTAGCCTTTCCCTGAATTGGACACCAAATATTCCTCCATAGTACCTTGCCAGTACAGATAGTTATTTTATCGCTGTTTTAAACTTCAGATGCTGTTGGATTTTATTTTTAATTTTCCGCAGGGTCGGGAGCTTCAGAAATCCACATCTTTACCAGTTGCTGCTCATCAGCGCCTCCCGTAAACTAGTTTTAAATGCTGCACTTGGGTCACAATGCTTTCCCATTGCTTCCTTGTTTTTCCTGCAGCAGGGAACTGGGGGATATTGTTGAAGGACGTTGGCCCCATATGTCCTATTGCCTCATGTTGAAATCCTGCCTCTGCCACTAAAATCCTCCAAGTATCATGTCACCTTGTAATTGGTTTTCTCAATGGCACATGGTTGGTTTGCCCCTGCTGATCTCATTTGATGCAATAAAGCTTCTGTAAACTGAATAACTTGCAAACTAAATTAATAACTTCAGTATACTAAATAAATGAACAAATGAATGAATGCATACTTAAGAAATACCTACATGAACAAATAGGCATGCCAACCTCGTCCTAGAATTCCCTGGCACAGGGCTCACTCTACGGTGTTGGTTTCGCTCTGCACCCTGGAGTCCGTATCTTGAGCATGTGAAGCTTGGGGTGGGATCCTTCTCACCTGGCCCATAGCTGGGAATGTCTTTGCTCTGGGTGGATTTTCAGTCATCAACTATTCCTACGGCACCTTAAGTTGTAGAATTTAAGACTTCAGCGGTGAAGGGATGGGGCTCTCACGAAGGTCCCTTTAGTTGCCCAAGCAGGTTCAGAGGCACGCTTTTAAGCTATCTCCCTACAACCACCTCTGGTTCACCTGGTTTGTTCTTAGATCAGTAGGCCGAGTGAGTGCCTCTGCAGTTGTTACTCTCCTCCTCCCACCTTGGAGGTGGCTTGTTGCAGAGGAAACCAGCTCACAACCCTTCACGGCGTTCCTGTTAGAAGGATACAGTGAGAGCTTCCCTCCAAATTGGAATATTTTCCACATCCCTTTCATTGGGCTTTCCAAATTGCAGTAGCAGAGCTGTCACTAACTAAATTATTCCACGCCTGGAGGGAAGATAACCTATGCCTTGGATCCCCAGAGATTTCCACCTCAGAGGGTTTTTTCTCTCCTCCATGCTGAAGGTCATAATACCTAGTTAGTCTTAATTAGTATTCCCTAGTTCCCTTAGGTAGTTTCTGCTGTTGGACAGAGGTGGATAGTGTCCCTACTTGCCATTCCCTCTCTCCTTAGGAGGGCCCCTCAATCACCAATGTATTCTATAGTACCCATCTTGCTAATCTGCACACCTCATGTTTTATCAAGCTGCTGTTGCTTTCATTCTGCTTCTATGCCTCATGGCCTCTGAATGCTAATGATCTTTGGTGCTACTACAGTTTCTTTTTGCAGATTCTTCCTAAGGTACCTTTAGCCAAGGGAACCTTTCTGCAGCACCTATAGGGGTGAAACCCTCTTCCAGCATTCCTTGCCTTTGGTACTCCTATAGGGTGGTAATTCTTCATGGAATAGAGAGTGTGAATGGCCAAAGCAAAACAACACAGTTGCACAAGCATGACACTATCCTGGTTGCATAGGCCATTGAATTGAAAGGCAATGCCTGTAGTTCAATGGACAAGCAACCAGCCACTCCCCCTTCCTGAGCTATATAAGCAGTTCCTCCCAGCCTCTTTCTGAAGCACTTTTTCTTTGCCCCACAATCCTCCCCTCCTCCTCCAGTGACATCACCTCTCTCCTTCTGGGATTCTTCCTAAGGTACCTTTAGCCAAGGGAACCTTCCCATGGTACCTCTAGAAGTGGAACCCTCTTCCAGGGTTCCTTGTCTTTGGTACCCCTACAGGGTGCTAATTCCTCATGGAATAGAGAGTGCGACTGGCCAAAGCAAAGTAACAGGGTTGCACAAGCATAACACTATACTGATTGCGTAGGCCATTGAATTATACTATAATGGGACAGTGATCGGTGAATGAGGCAGGGGCAAGGACCATTAGACTGCCAGGGAAAGAATTTGACTAGACAGGCTGGTGATCAGAGACTATGGAAGGGGGGAGGGACCGCTAGACTGCAAGTGACATACTTTTACTACATTGGGATGGCGATCACAGAACGGGAGAGAGTAGAGAGACAACTAGACTACCAGGGACATGAAAAATACACAAAAAGAACTGAGCACCAGGACACTCTGCTACAGTGCTATTAATGAAATGATGAATCAAAAAGCAACATTTGTAACACTTGTAGCACTAAACACAAATTCGTAGACCAATGAGATGTTGATATGGTCTATTTTATAAAAAGACGTAGATTGATTGGTAAAAACAAACTAACGTTTCCCCTAGTGTACTGCTAGGCTTCTTCAAACCTAGCAGTATGCTAGGGGAAATGTTAGTTTGTTGTATTTTTGCCACTTAATCCAGTTATTGCGCTACCAGCACTTTATAAAATAGACCACATCGGCTTCTCATTTGGTCATCGTGGTTTGTGTTTGGTGATACGGGTGCTACAAACTTTGCTTTTTGACTACCAGGGACATCATTTTACAATACCAGGATGGTGATCAGAGAACTAGAGAGGGGGAGGGATCACTACACTACCAGGGACATCATTTCGAGTACCAGGATGGTGATTGTAGACTGGGGAAGGGGATGGACCATTAGACTACAAGGGCTATTTGTCTTATCAATGGGACAGTGATTGGCCAGGGGGAGGGACACTAGACCACTAGGGAGGCTGCCTTTTTATGTCTTGGTCCTGTGATCGGCAATGGGGGTGGTGGCTGTAGTACCTCCACCAGCCACTAGGGTTGCGCGATATACTACCAGGTCTCTGCTCCATGCAAGGGGACCACTCAAAAGGCCCTTGCATGGAGCAAATGCTTTTGTGAATTGGACAGGTCCTCTCCTCCTCCTCATTTGCATTGCAGCCCTCTCAAAACTCTGCCCTGGTGCAAACTGGGCTTTTGTGAATACCAACTCAGTGCAAAACCCAGTTTGCGCTGAGGCAAAGTTTTGTGAATCAGGCCGTAGATCTGTCTAAGTCAGGTCTTCAGATCTCATCCTGGATGGGTCTTCAGGCTGTAGTTGTCTAGGATTCCATTTAGTCACTAGAAAAGCTTTTATCAAAAATGGCAGGTTATCAGCAGGTAACTCATAGACCTGGATAAAGATATCTAGCACTGATTTGTTCCACAAACCATCTGATAAGAATGCCATACTACTGCCCCACTCCTGTCACCAATGCTACACCATAAGGAATATCCCAACCAGTCAATTTCTCTGGTTCAAGAGGAATTGCTCCACCACAGAACTGTTTGAGAAAAATGCAGTGGATATGATTGTGAGGTTTTAAACACATGGTTACTCACATACAGACATCAGTAGAGCAGTGGACAGAACTATGAATACTGATAGGTCTACCATTCTGTTGACAAAACTGCCACAAGCATGTGACAGTACACAAATAATTTTTCTGACAACTATCAATGTGCAGTCCTTGGCTGTAGAACCAGTTGTGAAGAAGAATTGGGATATTCTTCTCACAGAACCTAAGCTGGAAACATTTGTGAGAGAACCACCACTTTTGGTGTTTAGAAGGGGTAAGAACATGGATGATAGGGTTACTCTTAACATGCAGTCATATGGAAAAAAACACACACATAGCTGCCACCACCTCCTCATTGTTTCATTAGATGTGGCCACTGTAAGTATTGTGAGGTTCTTGAGGTGGGAAAGACCTTTATCAATCCAGGTACAGGCCCAAATGTGTGTGTAGCAAAGTTTGCAAACTCTGACACTACTTATGTTGCATACAGAGCTGAGTGCTCAAGTGGGCCATTCTATACAATGAAGACCAAGGGGAAACTAAAGGAAACGGTAAGGGAGAGTCATCAACCAATTTGGAATATGCCACAGCACATCATGCACATATGGCTCAGAATCGAGCTGAATACAAATTCAGCTTCATGGGTATTTACAAGTTTGCCATGGGCCTCGGGGTGGATGGCTTTCTCTCAACAAGAGAAGCATGTTGGATTTCTCATTCTGAGGCCACCATACCGCCTGGATTAAATGACAGGTTTGATGTGATAGCATTTCATATTAGCATTTGTAGAAATTGTTAAAAAAAAGCTTGAAACAGTTTTTTTTAGCAAAAATATATCTTGAAATTGCTGTACATGAATAATGTGTCTTTCTTTTTCAAGATGCTAGCAGCATGCAGTATGAGATCTTTGCTTGGATCTCCAGGAGTCCTTTATGTTTTGTGTCTCCGTATACACTTTATGAAGCATTTTTTATTGCAATTTGCAAGTTGCATTACACACCACTGCATCTCTACACTGCTGTATTTTGTACCTTTGTATATGTAAATCCTTTATTTCACATAGGTTTTTATCCTCCTTGCGACCAAGACAGACTTGACACACTTCCATCCTGCTCCTTTGACCCCCACCATCCTCAACCTCCCCAGAACAAACAGGGTGACCCATCTTCACCTATGGTCCCCCCCCCATGGTGAGGTTAGGATGGGGAGGGCTGTCCTCCCTGCTAAGTCCAAGTATCCACTTCTGGCCCTCAGCATCCTAGTGGTGAGGTTGGGTGGGGGATCAGCAGGCAGGGCTTCATGAATGTCTGCCCCACCCCCATTTTTGTCCCCAGTCCACATTGCTGGAGTGCACATATCAGTGTGCATGCATGGAGGCACATGTGCAGGGCAGAGTCCCATATCACCTCCCACTTCCTGCTTCTCCCATCCTGAACTATCACCAGACCTCCACCTGGTGACAATCATTTAGCAGAGCCAGCAGGCTTCTTTCCCCAGGAGATGAGACCAGCCCTTGGGATACTTCATCCTCTCTATCAAAGGCCTCCCCCTGGTGTCCCATGTTCATTCTAAAACATGGGTCACCAGTGTGGAGCTAGGTGTGGTGTCCAGCACCTCAATCCTCAGTGCAACTTGGCCAGCCATCTTTAAATCCTTTCAGTGATGTGACCCATTGTACTAGTTTGTGCCTACCCCCACTGTGATCATGGTATTTAAAAGGAAAAGGCAGCCACCACCAGTTTAACTCTTGACAACGCCTAAAGAGTTTAGGTGAAATGTTGAGTTTCTTGTAGTGCACCTCTTTTATTGTGCTGAATGTGCTGTGTTCATTTTAATGCTCAGTGTTGAGAGCTGCACTAGTTTTTGCCTTTTAGGGCTGCAGTGGATGTAGCCCTGCAGACCTCTTGCTACAGAAAAAGGACTCAGCGCATTCCTTCTGGCTGAACAACATGTTAGACATGGAGCACAGTCGCCTCCACATCCATACTGTCCCTGGAGCACTCCGCTCCTTGTCTCCAGTGGCACTGCACTATTTTTGTAACAGTGTCCTGATTACAACACTAGGGGATTGATTACTCCCCAGTATCACTGTTATGTTTCGGAGGAGTATGGGTGGTGGGTGCTGAGAGGAGGGTCGGGGGTATCTATATTTTAAAACACAAAAAAATCGCAATCACGGCACACTCCACCATGTCCAACATTGCAGTCGCAGTCTACTGTGCATGTGCGACTACTAGCCCATGTGCAGCGGACTGTGGTGGCCACATTGGACACAGTGGAGTGTGCTGTCAGTGCCATTTTTTTTTGTGTCTTTTAAATTACAGATATCCTCCCACCTGTTCCTCCCTCTCAGCACTCACCACCCTGCCTCCCCCAGAAACATAACAGTGACACTGGGGTGCCCAATCCCCCAGTGTCACAATCGTGATCCATGCCCCCTTTTTCTTTTCATTTATATTTTTTTTATGGCCCACCTGACCCTCCCTTTCAGCACCCACCACTCTGCCCCCCCAGAAACATAAGAGTGACAATGGGAGGGTGCCCAATCCACCATTGTAGTGATCCGGAGCCTCATTTTTTAATTGTAAACGCTGTAAAAAATTGTCAGTTGATATCTTTTGTGCCCATTTTTGTCCCCCCACCCAACTCTCCCACTCAGCACCCACCACCCTGCACCCCCACAAGCCCTTACTTACCCATTGGGGGTCCAACGCCATAATCCTTTCTGAACCACAGACACATCTTCACTTTTCAATGCCGGACCACAAACTGAGGAAATCAGGTATGTGGTTCATTGTATTTCAATGGGTTTTTAAACTTAGTAGCATAACTTGGACATTTTTCAGCGTACCTTTTTTGGGACATCACCTCATGAACAATGCAAGTGACTTTAGCTAAATCTGTCCTGAAAGGTGATTTTGCTGTTGCTGCATGGAATCACCTTTTGAGCAGGAGCTGAACATTTTTTCCACTATTGCTCATGAGATGGAGTCATAAGATGGCTATGTTGCAAATTTGGTGTAAAAATATTGAAAACGATAAAGTTATGAGCCTACGTTGAATTTTTTTTTTTGTTTGTTTTTGTTGACTGGGCAAGTGCACTAGACAAATTCTGCCTATTTTCAGGCATGACCTGGGGGAGTGGGATACAGATGAATGCCAACTGACCTTGAACCAGATTAAGCTGTTGGTGGTATTTTTAGTGAATGGGGAAAATTTGGCCAGGACACTGGGGAATTTCCCCTACTCTCCTGCAGAGGCACTTGCTGCTGGTTGTGTCAGCTACAGTCAGTCTGGAGCTGGCAACTGAGGAGAATGGTCATCAGTTGGGGCTTGAGCCAAGGTCTGAGGCTCTGTTTGTGACTATGGAGAACTTTTGTGTGCAGCCTGTGGAAGCTGTAGGAGATGTCAGAATTGAGTCCCAGGATGTTCCAGCTGGTGACTTGATTATTTCTGGTGTTACTACACTTGTCAACCAATCTGTGGATTTGGAGCCTGTTCTGGAGCCTTTAGTCGAGTCACAGGCATGAGGCACTGACTGGGAGTGTGTAGCTGATTTTGTTTCTGGAGAAGCTACTGAGGAGCTGTCCCTGTCACTTTCTGCCTCGGCTGCTGCCAAACCATGGGTAGCGCCTCAGCTGACTCGGGCTGACGTCGGTGCTATCACAGCAGAAAGAATGTGGAAGTCTTTTCGGCTTCCTACTGTAGATGCTCTAATAGAGCCTGAAAGCTGGTCAAAGGATGAATCTCTGCACCAATCTGGCTGGATGCAAACGACTGAGGGAAAATGGGTGCCTGACCCAGCCTGGACATCATTTTCACAAGGTGAGCTGCCTAAACCTGTTTCTAATGGACTGTTAACTTCTGTCCCTGATTGTTTACCTGCTGAGACTGCCATTTTGGCCTCACCTATGATTCCTAATAGGGCTGTGACTGAGAGTTCTGAGGCTCCGTTGCCCAATTCCTCACAGGCTGAGGATACTCCTCCTTCTCCTAGGCAGGAGAGGAGATGGACTGGTCCTACTTTTTTGGACCTTTTTAAAAATAATAAAGTGGACCAGGTTCCTAGAAGGAATGCTGTATGCCTTCGCTACAGGGGATGATTGCAGGACCACCCTGATAGGCAATACATGGCTAAAAAACCTTTTAAGGATTCTATGGGATTTGTTGCTTCTGATATTTATGCCTTGATCAACATTAGAGGAGAGGACACTTTTGATGTTAGCTTTCGGAACTTTACTGGACTTGATACTTTTTGGAGGAAATACGAGACTTTAAAGCATTTGCCTTTATGGGTTCCTTTTTGAGCCATTCCTCTGACTAAACCCCTTTATAAAACTGTTAACATCATGTTTAGGAATGAGGGGGTTAATGTTGGAGATATCTATTTCTGGCTAGAAAAAAAATGCCAAGTTTTAGGTCCACCTTCTGCGATCATTGATTCAGAGGGTATCTGGATGGGTAGTTGGCATTTTAAAGTTAAATTGCTGATGCTGGGGGATGAAATTCAACATATTCTAAACAGTTTTTTTCTAGGGAAAGATAGAGGAGTTGTATTTTACACAGGACAACCTAAGGTCTGCTATAAGTGTGGGAGCAGTAGACATTTAAGTAGCACCTGTGACAGGGTCATCTGTGCTTTATGCGGAGATTATGACCATACCAGTAATGTTTGCAGGAATGTGCATAAATGCAATTTGTGTGAAGAAAATGACCATGCCTACCATCAGAGTCCCTGGGCTGGTCAGAATTGACAGGGAGGCCTGAATAAAGATGACTTGGTGTCTGAGGCACAGGACCGATACAAGCCTACTAGGCCTGACCCTCCCAGCTCACCTCCACCTTCATCTCCACCTCCAGCACCCCTGATTTTTGGGGGAGATGTCCAAGGAATAGGTCAGGGGGATGCTGCTTTTGAGCCTCCTGTGAGTGTTCTCTCAGATGCCCCTAGCACGTCTGATGCAGGGATTGTTGAATCCATCATGCCCCCCCCCTCTGGGTTTGGTGTTTCTTCCAAACGTGTTACTAGATCCTCAAGTAAGGCTCCTGTTTCTCCTGCCCCCATGGTTACAAAAAATTGTTATGATCTCTTACAGGAGGTTGATGGAGGTTTGGATTCAGATGCTTCCTCCATTTTAGGAGCAGTTTCAAAAATGGATTGTGAAGAAGAGTTGGTTGGGCCTAAAGATTTGAAAAAGGAAAAATGGAAAAAAGATAAGGAACCTGGTTGATTTCCCTTTTATTTTTTTCCTGGCATCTTAATACTTGGTCTCTTGCAACACCTGTAGCATTAAAAATGCTTCAAGGCGATAGGCTTGGTTTTTCTTTTTTTTTTCCATCTTAAAATCTGATATTTTTTTTTTGCAAGAGACCAGGTTCACTTCTGTTCATGTTATTGTGCAATCAAAATTGTTATGGCCCTGGGGCCTATCTTTCTGGTCCTTTGGTGCAGATATGACAGACAGTTTGTGCATTCTGTTTCACATATCTGAACTTCGGGTACATCGTTTTATAAATTTAGTCCCTGGTAGGGCCATACTACTTGATTGTACTCTTCATGGTTTTTTTCTCCGTCTTATTAATACTTATGCTCCTCAAAGCATTTATTTAATCAAATTAAGCCCTTCCTGTTTACAACTAAATCTGTTATAAGGGGGCCGGGGTATGAATTGCAGTCTAGATGTTAAAGTTAAGGATAATGTGCAAAAAAAAAATTACTGTGATTCCCATGTTTTGAAGGGTATCTTAGACACAGCTCTGTCACAGGATACATATAGGTTATTACACAAAGCAGGTGGTGCTACTTATTGGAGAAATGCTTTCTCCATCAGAATTGATGATTTTTTTTATTTCCAGATATTTACATTCATTAAAGATGACAGTGTCCCCTAGTGAGTTCACTGATTATAATATTTTACATTGTACCCTGGGCATGGGGGAGGTTCCACCTAGCTTTACTTCCGTTCCCAGGGGATGGAAGTTGAATTCCTTCATCTTACTACATATAACCATTAAAACTCAGGTTGATAGATGTTTTCTTTTTAGAAAATCAATTGCTGGTATGTATGAGGATTGGGGCAGTTGGTGGATGGATACCAAAGCTGATCTTAAAGCCCTTTTTTTAAAACTGGGAAAGTGCACCTGTAATGAGCAATATATTTTATACTTGGGTTATAGAGACCAATTGTATAAATTGATGTCTCTTCCGAATGTTTGTGACTGTAGAATTAAGTCACAAATAGACATTATTAAAGGGAAAATGAGGGCATACCATTATTCTAGGACGGCTTTTTTAACTGCTGAGTTTGAATTTGGGACTTTGTCTCAAACTTTTTCTGATCCTTTTGAGGCATGCAAAGTTAAGACTGGGCATAAAGTGATGGAAGGTTTATTTGATGTTACTAGAGTTTTCAAGCACACAGCAGTGGAATTGTTAGAGATTCTCAAGGTTACTTTGTATGACTCTTTGGGGTCGGATTTTGTTTCGGGGTTCACATGGGATCAGGTAGTGACCTGTCCTACCCCTCAGCTTTTGGTACAGATTTTTTCTGATATTGATGGCCCACTTACGCTTTCCAAGGTCCTTGAGGCCATTTCTAGTTTGCGGGATGGGGTCTCACTGGGGGAGGATGGTCTGACTAATTAATTTTTTTAAATATTCAAAGATGTCCTTGGTGGGATTTTGGTGGGTACCTATAATGATATGCTGATTTCTGGGAGGGTCCTCCAGGACTTTACGAATACTATTATGATTTATCTATTTAAAGGGAGTGACAGGCAGCATCTTGCAAACTGGAGGCCGATTAGTCTCTTAAATACTGATTATAAAATGTTGGCATATGTTCTATGTAAATGGATGCAGAAGGCGGCTGTGGAGCTAGTACACCTGGTTCAAACTTGTTCCATCCCTGGGAGGAATATTCAGTTAAATTTAAGATTATTAAGGGATGTTAAGGGATGTTTTTGAGTATGGACTGCAGGGTAAGTTAAGAGGGTTTGTGTTGCTCTTCATAAAGCTAAAGCCTTCGACAATATCTCTCATAGTTTCTTGTTTGAGGTCTTGTCCAAGCATGGGATCCCTTTTATTTTGCAAAAATGGATTCACCTTTTGTATTCTCAGGCATTTACTTTTCCTTCTGTTAGAAGTTCGTTGGGGGATCCTGTGTTGTTACGGAGAGGGGTTAGACAAGGGTGTCCACTCAGCCCCTTGCTGTATATTTTTTGTCTTGACCCCCTTTTGAGGGGAATTTTGAGTGATGTTGATATTGTAGGATTATCTCCTCATGTAGTTATATCTGCACAGAAACTGTCTGCTTATGCGGATGATGTCTGTCTTTTGGTCTCCGATGTTCAGTCCGGTCTAAAGGCTTTGCAGCATTTTGATACATTTGCTCAATTTTGGGGTGTTGGGTTAAATTATGGGAAAAGTAAGGCATTACAGATTGGTGTTGGGGTTAAAATAGGTACTATTGATGGTATGGGGTGGTGGAAGGACACCTTAGAATTTCGGGAGTTTTGTTTAGGCAGGGGGACATGGCTTTTCCTAATTGGGAAGATAAACTGCTTTTGGGTGAACAGAAGAAAACTGAAGACAGTCCAGATTGTTAAACAGTTTTTGCTACTGCCTTTTTTATATATAGCTCATATTTTCCCTGTACCCTGTGCATTAGAGACAAGGCTTTATAGTGTCTTTTATTTAAATTATCTGGGATAGCAGGTTAAATCCAGTGAAGAGGAATTTCACCTATCTTCCAGTTAAATGGGGGTGGGCTTGGTATGATTAATCCTGTTGTGTTTTTTCATTCTTTTTTAATTTGTACAACCTTCGGTCACATCACCGGAGCCCTAAATCTATGGGATTCATGGACTAGGGGTCTTTTTCAAGTTTTTTTTGATAAATGGGTTACAGAAGTTCCAAAATTTTGTGGGCCTGTTTCCATTCCGAGTTTTGCATCTGCATCTATTGGAAAATTAAGATTATGGGGCTTTAGTAAAACCGACTACATTAGTATGCCAAGGAAAGTTCTGTATGTTCGCATCGTGGATAAAGCTCATGCCCCTAGAGTAGATTTCCCTAGATGCCTCCCTACTAAGTTGGAATCAGCTTTAAAACTCTTATGTGATAAGAGAATCCCACGATATATGTGGGATGTGCAATGGTTGAGCTGCCATGGTAGGTTGGGAGTTAAGGGTAACTGGAAGCATAAGCCGTTAACATAACGGCTGTGTTTAAGACCTGAATGTGGAGGACAGGAGGAAACTTTGGAACATTTTTATATTCATTGTACTTATGCACAGGGTTTTTGGAGGGCTTGTTCACGTCGATGGAATTGGGGTCCTGTAAAGCATATTCAGTATGAGTGTTTGATTTTAGGGGAATATACAGGGTTTTATAGGAGATATAATCCAAGCACTTTGAATGCTATTTTTGCTTGTCTCAAATATCATCTGTGGCAGGCCCAGTGTAAATTTTCATTGCAATGCATTAATACTCCAGCTTCTATATTGTTAGCAAGTGTTGAAGCATCCCTGAATCAACTTAAACAGAAGGAACATGCAATATTTGATAGAGGAAAATTTACTGATTTATGGAGACATGTACTGGTTGGGGTGATTTTTAGGAGTGTTTGTTAAGTTATCTTCCTGTTTACATATTTATCTGCATTTTTTTTGTTTTTTCCTTTCTTTTATTTTTTATTGGGTTTTAGGGGAAATGTATGGATGGATTCCTATATGATTTTCTTCATATTTTCATGATAATTTTTGTTTTTGTGATTTTCACCTGATGTTATGTATTCTTTTATAAATAAAAAAATTCCCCTACTCTTTTCGAGAAGTGCCATGGGATTTTTAGCATCCACCCGAACTACCACCAGAACAGGCAGGTGGGACCTTGGTTTAACATCTCATTTGAAAGATAGCACCTCAGGAGTGCAGCACCCCCCTCATGCTGCACTGCAATGCCTAGTGTGGGGATAGAACCCACAGCCTTCTGATCTCCCAGCCTCAGAGGCAAGTGTGCTATCTGCTGAGCCACTGACACTGCTTTGTGAATGCAGGCATGTAACTTTGGTCATTTCCAATATTTGTTCCCCAAATTTACAAGATAGCCATATCTGTATAGCACCTTATGAATGTGACAGCTTTCATTTTTCAAATCCTGGCCTAAATGTTTTTTTTTTTTTTTACACCCCGAAAGGTGATTTTGTGGTTTCTGCATGAAATCGCCTTTCAGGAAGGAACTAAAAATTGCTCATGAGGTGGGGTCATAAGAAGGCCATGTTCCAAATTTGGTGTAAAAATATGAAAAAATAACATTATGAGCATATGTTGAATTTTGTGAACACGGGCTTGTAACTTTGGTAATTTTCAATATTTGTACCCCAAATTTACAACATAGCCATATCTGTATAGCACCTCATGAATGTGACAGCTTTCTTTTTTCAAATCCTGGCCTAAATGTTTTTTTTACATCCCGAAAGGTGATTTTGCAGTTCCTGCATGAAATCACTTTTCTGGCAGGAGTTGAAAATGTTCTCTGCCATTGTTCATGAGGTGGGGTCATAAGAAGGCTATGTTCCAAATTTGGTGGAAAAATATTAAAAAACAATGTTATGAGCCTATGCTGAATTTTATGAACACAGGCTCATAACTTTGGCATTTTTCAATATTTTTACCCCAAATTTAAAACATTGCCATGTCTTTATAGCACCTCATGAATGCGACAGATGTTATTTTTCAAATCCTGGTCAAAACGTTTTGTTTTCTTTATATCCTGAAAGATTATTTCATAGTCCCCGCATGAAATCACCTTTTGGACAGGAGTTGAACATTTTCTCTGACATTGTTCATTAGGTGGGGTCATAAGAAGGCTATGTTGTAAATTTGGTATAAAAATATCCAGAAACAAAAAAGTTATGAGGCTACAGTTATGCTGAATTTTGCAAACTCAGGCTCATAACTTTGGTAATTTTCAATATTTTTACCCCAAATTTAAAACATTGCCATATCTTTACAGCACCTCATGAATGTGACAGCTGTCATTTTTCAGCTGCTGCCCAAAATGTGTTTTTGCATCCTGAAAGTTAATTTCATAGTACCTGTGCGAAATCACCTTTCAGGCAGCAGTTGAACATTTGTTCTGCCCTTATTCTTGAGGCAGGATCATGACAAAGCTATGTTGAAAATTTTGTGTACAAATATTATAAAATAACACATTCATGAGCCTACATTACAGTTTGCTAACGCAGGCTTGTAACTTTGGTAATTTTCAATATTTGTACCCCAAATTCCTGAGCTGCAGCCCTATTGGCTCTAGCCAGAGGTTGTTTTCTGTTGCTTATGCTTACCAGTGTGCATTGCACTTGCTTGAGCAGCTCTATCTTTTTTCTGAAGACATTTTTGACAAGATCTCTCTCACTGAATCAGTCATTATGTAGTTTAATCTGAAGTCCAACTAGTCTCATGTTCTGATATTGAACCTGGTTCTCAAGGCTCTCAGATTTTCTGTCAATATTGTGGTGAGTCCAAGTGAAGTAGCTTCTACACCTAGAACTTTGCAGATGACTGAATTGAATGATTCTGTGTTCATTTTCTATCGGAGCAGTCAATGCATTAATATCTTCCCTATTGGAGCTTGCTTCTTGTTATAAGAAGTCAGGGTTAAAGTTCATGGCTTTGAATTATCTATCATTTTTTTGAATAAAATCCAAAATCTGATCAACTGATTTTCACAGAGAGTCTAGGGAATAGTTGTTGTTAGTAGTATCCGAAATACCAGAGTTGTCAAAATCAGTGCTTTTACCTCCTAAATGAATTGTCATTTGCTGTGTTCCTTGTACAGCTTGAATTACATATGCTGCCATGGTTCCTTGGCTATTTGTTGGTGTAATGCTATTCTAGGAACCTGTCATTTCCACAGATTTGCTTGGCATCCTGTTATTACCAGCAGTTGTTGAATGCAGAACAGTAGTTACTCCTGAAGATGATACCAGCTTTGTGCTCACATCAAGGATCATAACAACAGCTAGTAACTGATCAGGAACAGACGAATTTGAAAACAGAAGTCACATCTAGCTCATGTTTACAGCTGTCATTTATAACTAAGATAATAGCTGCTGTGGGCAAAGTTGTGCAGGGGGGGCAAGTGAAACTCCAGCCCTCCACTGACCATCATCACCACCGGGGCTGGTAGCCAGTTTAAAGCGTTTCTCTAATGGGCAAACTCTTGGAGAAACATATTCTTTGGAGGAAGAACTAAATCTTTCTTTGCATTTTATCAGTCATTAGGTGATATTAATGTGCCAGCTGCACAAAGAGATATACGGATGGTTTTAGCATTTTTTTTTTATACAGCCCACAGGGCACAGTCAGAATAGGCATCTGCCATGCCATCTGCTTCTCACTTAACTTCCCTTGGAGTTCCTTGGACAAAACAGGGGTGTTCATCTCATCCTCTTTCCTCTTTTCCCATGGATATGAATCTAGTAACAGGCTTCATTATATACAAAATTACACATGCCCACACAATGCAAAGCATCATGGGCTGCATATGCAAATCACCACAGAATGTTATGCTGGTTCAACTTTAAGCAGAATTGCATGGTGCTGAAAGGCCTCTCACATGGCTTCATTATATGCTGCTTTAGGTCCTCCCATATGGCATTTGTATTCCCAATTAGCTGTGTATTTGCCAGTTCAGATATGGCGATCTCCCATTAGCTTATCAAAATCAGCTCTCCTTCCTTTCAGTGTCCTGGTGTTATTTTTCATGAAATAATTTCCCTCATCACCTCAGATTCAATCCTGTTATGGTCACTGTTACTTAGGGGTTTGCTGCAGCATTTAAACATCCTTCCCTGCAAGATCACCAGCTTTTTATTTCCACTGGGACACTTGTGCAATTTACTTTGAGCAGCAGCTATCCAAGAGATCTATGTTTTTGGAACAGTTTGGCAGCTTGAAAATGACTGTGAGTGCAGCATATGTGTGACTTTGTAACTGAAACTGCTCTGATTTGTTTCATCTTGCTGCTCTGCTGAACTGAGGGGATTACCCAGGTGTATGCAAGAGGCCATTTACCTGCATGTAATTTCAGCTCAGGGGTGAGCCAATAATAGAGCAGGTTTGCCTCTGTGGGAGGGTTTGCTGCAGCATTTAAACATCCTTCCCTGCAAGATCACCAGCTTTTATTTCCACTGGGACACTTGTGCAATATACTTTGAGCAGCAGCTATCCAAGAGATCTGTGTTTTTGGAACAGTTTGGCAGCTTGAAAATGACTGTGAGTGCAGCATATGTGTGACTTTGTAACTGAAACTGCTCTGATTTGTTTCATCTTGCTGCTCTGCTGAACTGAGGGATTACCAGGTGTGTGCAAGAGGCCATTTACCTGCATGTAATTTCAGCTCAGCAGGGTGAGCCAATAATAAAACAGATTTGCCTCTGTGGGAGGGTTTGCTGCAGCATTTAAACATCATGCTCACGCATAGTGCGAGCGTGAGTGGCGCGAGCGCCACTCGGAGTAGATTTTGCATGGGAATATGTACCCATAAAAGAGAGGGACCTCATTTTAAATAGTTTTTATTGTTTATCTGGTTTTGTATTTTTTGGTTTTAACTGGTGGGTCTGGTTGTTTTTGGGTGGGAAGGCTTTCTACAAATTTAAAGAGTGATGCTCGTGGAAGATTTAGCTGTTTAGATAAGCTGTCACCTGAATCCTTTTCAGTCCCTTTTTTTTTTGAGTTAGGCTTTGATTTTTTTTTCCTTTCTCTTCTTTCCTTATATGTATACTCGAAGTGGTAAGATGGTAAACAAAACTGTTAAAGGGGCAACTAAAGGGAAGCAAAGGATAAATCCAAAAAAGAATAAAAAAGGCAATTGCTGTGTTTTTACACAGGAATTGGTCATCACAGCTTCAACCCCTAAGGATTTGGTAGAAAGTCCCATAGTATCCTACTTACCTCACTCCTTTAAGGAGTTTATGAATGAGGAATGCAGATCAGATTTAGCTGGAGATAATTCAGAATTTAATGGAAGAAATCAAATTCCGATGGCTAAGAGCTGGGATAAGAACAGTCCGAATAATACAAATCAAGAGACTTTGATTAATTCATTGAAGAACCAATTTAGTGGTAGTGATGGGACTAACAGGGAATTTGAGGAATTTAAACAATTATCCTCTTTTGACAATAAGAATATAACTCCGGACTTGGAAGTAATTAATAACTTAGAGACTGGTGTTAAAATTCCGTCCCAAGGGAAAACCACTGATTTCTTTAAAAAAAACCCTTCCTAAAGCCCCTAATAATATTTTTCAGGACGTTCCAAAAATGAACAGCACACATATGGTTTCCAATATAGGAGGTTACAATTGTACCACTTTTGGGGAAAAAACAAATCTAGCGGATCATTCCCAGGTTTTTAGACAAGATGAGTGGATGGGAGAGGTAGAAGCAAGTCAGCAACGCATGTCTGGGCAAGGAGATTATATAGATAAAGATGATGGTATTTCATGCTTTCCCTTAGGAATAAAGTTATTTAGTCCATTAGAGATCTCCAGTGAGGTAGGGGTCTGCAATATCGACTCTAAAGAAATGGTGTATTCATCTCTTAATGATGCGCCTGAAGAGTTTTTTCTAAAAATGGACAAAGAGGTCCAGGACATCCATTTAGATAAAGATTTTTTGGTTCAGTGTCTGGATACTATATCGAAATATACCATTAAGGCTCTTGCACATCCAGTAATGTCTAATGTTGTTTTATTGGAGGCATATAATGGTATTAAGACAGCTTTGGAAACTCTTTTTAGTTTTTGTGCTGTGAAGTTTGCTGCTTTAGAACAACAAATTTCAAAATTATTGGGGGAAAAGAAAGTTCACAGATCTAGGCATAATTTGTCATTTTCTCCCCTAAATGTTCAAGAGACCCCAAAAGGCAAAAAGGGCAAAAAGAGGGGTGGAGTAAGTAAGAAAAAAGGGGGGAAGAAAAAGCTTGGGCCTGTGGGACTTACTCAGACTCCTAACTTAGGAAAACGGAAAGATGAATTAAACATTAAGGATGAAAATACTAATAAAATTGGGGTTACAGGTACCATTAGGATAGGAGAGGTACAGAGAGATACAAGGAAGAATCCTGACCAAAAAAATAAATCTATACTTGTGGATGGGACACTTATAAAAGATCAAGAAAAGGGGGAGGGTGATTATACTGCAAAACAAAAAACAAATTCTAAGGAGAATTTAATTAAGGTAGATCAGTCTAATAAAGATCTTTGCCCAAATCTCATGTTGGCCAAGGAGGATAGTAACCCCAAGGGGTATGACCTGGAAGCATATAATTTAATTTGTACAGGGAAAGAAGTAGTTTTTAAATTAGATAAGCTGTCTTTTAAACATTATGAATCTACTGTAACCCTAACCAGCCTTATAGCCCATATGTTGAGAGCAGAATTAGGGTTACCAACAGTCACAGATGCTCTTATTATGGTGACTAGGGATACTTCCAACCCTACTAATTCAGTTTACTTTATGCTCCCTAACATGGATATGGCAAAATTGGTCTGGGCTAAGCAAGGCCTGGTAGACTCTTTGGGATTACTGTTATCAACACCAGTGACCTGGTCAACAATTTGGAAAAATGTTTATAATAGGGCAAAAATAGGAAAAATGTTAACATATGATATATTCAAAACTACTCTTGTAACACTGAATTGGGAGTTTGGAGTTTCCCGTGAAACCTCAATGATCTCTATTTTTGGGCTGGATATATTGGAGGGAGAAACTGCCACTAATTTACCATCATTATTGTGGATGATTTTATCAACTATTATCAAAACCCATATACTTCCAGAAGAATTTGTGGAGGTGAATAGAGTTTGGAATGATAAAGAGGGTACTCAGATTAACTGTATTATTGGTTCTGCACAATTGTTGGTATTACTTTTTGAAAATAGACATGTGTTGGATGAGGTGGGTATTTACATGATGGAATTGAATGAGTGGGAGACATCAGGTCAATCTAGAGCCATGCAACCTTGACTAAGTTTTTTGGAAATACAAAGTAATGAGTCCTCATTAGAGCAGGAAGGGGGGGGGTCAGAAAGTAACCCTGGTTATAATGTCCTTAATTGGAATATAGCAGGACTCCATAATAAGTTTGTGGATCCGCAGTGTGTTGCTTTTATTTCGCTACATGAAGCGATTATTTTCCAGGAGACATGGGTTTTAACATCTCCTTTCCTGAATGGATATGAAACTAGATTTGTGCCAGCAATTAAAGGGAAAAAACATGGGAGGAACAAAGGAGGTCTGGTTACAATGATCAAAATTAGGGAAGGATTAAGGGTAATCAAAGTTACTCTCAACTCCGAGATCCTTATGGTAGTGGTTAACTGGGACCTTTGTATGGTTCTGATTGTTAACATTTATATTCCACCATGTTTTCACACTTACTCTACATATGATTTTTGGTCCAAACTATCGATGGAAATAGATTTAATGATACAGTCAAATTGGATAGATACTGTTCTTTTAGCTGGGATTTTAACGCTAGGATAGCCGAGTTCGATAATTTATCATTGTTACAAGAACTATTATATATGGCAGATTTGGAAAAAGAAATACAACTGACATGATTGTAAATGAGGCAGGAGATGTTTTAGTACTTTTATCACAGAGAATAATTCTTGATTCTTAATGGGAGATTAGAAGGGATCGTCGGGGTGATAGCACTTTTTTCTCCCCAGTTGGTAAGAGCGCAATTGATTTTATATTATGCTCTCCTTTTAGTTATCATTTCTATAGGAGATTATATGTGGCTATGAGAACAGAAAGTGATCATGCAGCAATTTTGCTGGATTTTAGGATTTCTGATAGTGTCATTCCTTCCCCCAATAAGCCCTTGGTGGATATTGAGATTAGTGGGAAAAAAAGGTTAAGATTGAATAATGAGTCGATGCAAGGAGTTTGGAACCTTTTATACTCTTCTATTTTTGTCGAGTTATTTCAGCAGTTACATAATGGCTCCAAAGGTGAAAGGATCAGTGAATTATTAAACATAGGGTATCAACAGATTAAGACACTGATTTACTCAGCTAATAGTGTTAAGCCCCAGTTAGCATCCTGGTTTGATGGGTATTGTAAGAGAGAGAAAAGAAATTTGATGAGGGCCATCAGGCAGACAAAAAAAATCAGAGTAAGATGGCGATTATAAATTTAAATAAAATGCGAAGGGAGTACAAGGAATTTCTCCGTCAGAAAAAAAGAGAATTTACTGAAAAACAATGGGGTGTTAAGTACCGAGTTATTAAGGAGGGTGATATTAAGCTTTTTTGGGCTTTGGTGTCCAAGGGGACAGCTGATCAGAATTCTAGACCTCCCATATCTATCCCCAAGGAAACTTGGATATCTTATTATAGTCTACTATTTAATAGACATTCTACCAACGATGATGATGTGATAGAAAATTTTAACATTGAGGGGGAATACACATCGTTAGTGTTTTCATTTGGAGAGGTGGAAGAAGCCATTGTGAATTTATCAAATAATAAAGCACCTGGACCCGATTTGATACCGGGAGAAATTTACAAGGGGCACTTAAATTATTGGGTAGTTTTTTTTACTAATTTTTTCAATATCTGTTTAAAAGAGAGATTTGTCCCATTATCTTGGACAAGAAATATAATAGTTCCAATCCATAAAAAGGGTCAACTTCATTTGCCATCTAATTATCGCCCAATCAGTCTTATTGACATTAGTGGAAAAATCTTTGCTAAAATAATATTACATAAATTACAAGATTGGATAACTGCAAACTCCCCTTTATCGATGTTTCAAGCAGGTTTTCATAAGGATTGTTCTACGATAGATAATATTTACATCTTAGCCCATCTGATAGAAAAATACAGATCATTTCGTAAAATGAAGCTGTATGCTGTGTTTGTAGACTTTTCTGCAGCATTTGACTTGGTTAATAGAGCCAAGCTATGGGAGATATTATTAAATAGACGCGTACCATTAAATTTATTAGCCCCCATTATTAGGTTATATTCTCACACAACATCGGCTATTAGATATGATAATAAGGGCAACATTTTGACTATTTCAGTACAACTTCGGGAGTTAAACAGGGATGTCCTTTGGCCCCCCTTCTTTTTAATTTGTATATTGATGCCCTTCTGACTTATAAAGATATAGATATTCTTGATTCCCCAAAAATTAAGAATATCCCAGTACATTGTCTGGCCTATGCAGACGATCTGATTATTTTTGCTTTATCTGCTCAAGGTTTACAAAATAAAATAAATCAATTTTGCTCTAAATGTAAACATTTGGACTTATTAATAAATATGAAAAAAACTAAGCTGCTGATTTTTGCACCCTTACAGGGACATCAAATTAAACCAAGGATTTATTTAAATAACAAACTTATTGAAGTGGTATCCTCTTATATATATTTGGGGGTGAAGTTTGCTTCAAATGGAAATTGGATAGAGCATTGGAGACGACAAGTGATAAGGGCAAAACTGATTGTTAGGGCTCTCTTACATTTTGCTAGGAAATATGCAGGATATTTGATCTTGCCGGCATTGATAGCCGGCGAGGCCAAAATTAATCCTATTCTTTTGTACGGCACAGAGGTCTGGAACGACAATGTCCCTTCATGGTTGGAGATCCCACTTTCTCTCTACTATAAATCTTTATTGCAGGTTCCACTTGCCACTTCTAATGTTGTAGCTAGGGCTGAATTGGGTAGAGTACCTATTGTTACAATAATTGATATACATCTCATGAGTTACTGGATCAAAATTATTAATCAACAGATTAATATTATGCCGCTACTATGCCTTAGAGAAAAATTATCTTGGCACAAACAGAATTTTAGGTCTCCTTGGGTCAAAAATATTCAAAGTATTTTGGGCAGTGTTAATATGCTTCATCTTTGGACAGATTGGGAGAAATCAGTATCAATATCTCATGTGTTTAAGGAGTATGTCAAAAAGAAAATACTTAGGCTTGCCTATGATAAGCAAATGGAGCTCCTCAGAGCTCAACGTCAGGCCAGATGGTTAGCTCAAAATAAAATTGATGTATTTATAGAGAAATATCTTACTCTTGGGCTGACCCTGTTAGAAAGAAAAATGATTACTTGGGCAAGACTGGGAATCATCTGTTCTAAATATGCTTTTTTTAATAAGACAACTCCACCCAATTCAGGTTTGGAGTTTTGCAGATGTAATAAGGGTTTTCAAGAAGATCTTTATCATATTATGGTACAGTGCCCTTTATATAAAATCCCGCAGTTTAATCTGTTAAATGATTTTCTTATTAAATATGTGAATGCAAAATATGATATTTTATTCATACTACTTCACCCTCAGACATTGGAGGAGGCTAAGATGGTCTCAAGTTTTTTTTATCAGGTGTTGAAACACAAAGAAAAACGTCTCTCTGCCTATGACAATTAATTTGTTCATGGATTTTTATGTGTTCAAATTTTAAATGTAATATTAGATTTAATATTTTTTTAATTTTTTCTTCTCTTTTTTTGTATATAATTTTATGTACTTAGTATGTTGTAAAGGCTTGATTGCTGAACAATAAAAACATTGAAACCTGAAACTGTTACTTACCAGCTCCCCAGCCCTTACTGTTCTTAACATCTCATGCCTACTACTGACCAGGGAAAAGGAGTTCACTGCGGCCTATTTCCTCATTGTTTTCTTGCCACCTCCACCCCCACACCAAAAATGAAAAATGGCCATAGTCTTCAGAATACTCAACAGAATTAGGGGCATAGTAACATGGTAGGATGGATCCACTGATAGGTATTTGCCCAGAAAAAATACCTGGCATTGGTGTTTTTGTATTTGGTCCTCAGCCTTTTCCCCACAACAACTCATGGCATAAAAAAGGTTAACTTTTCCACATACTGGGAACATTACCCTGTGGTTCCCCAGCTCCATGTACAGCACTGTTTATAAACTACTAAGGTAAGTTCAGGTTAGAATCTTGTGCCCCAAGGAGCAAGGAGTTGCCAAGCAGTTGGGGAGAGAGTTAAGGGTTGGCACATAACCAGAACAGCCAGCAGAGTACTAAGAGGAGCTACTGGACAGTCAGAACTGAGATAGGCAAGACTATTTTGTGCCTTTGGACTACCCGATGCATCCTGAGATGTCGGCAGTGGCTTCCCTCTCAATGTCTTGGTGGTCATGTCCCTTGGTGGTGGACAGAGTCTCATCTAGTAGAACAGTATAGCTCCCAGCAACAAGGATAGCCCTCACCTCTCTGTCAACAGAAGCAACATCAACGCAGACTCTGGTGGTGAATGACTGAACTTCCAGTTCTTACACAGAAATATAGAGTTTGATGGCAGATAAGGACCACTTGGCCCACCCAGTCTGCCCATTTCCCTACCTACTGGATAAGCAGCAGATCCTAGTTAACCAACAGCCTAGTTCCTCCTACCCCAAACTAGAATTGCCTTATGTCTATCCCATGCATTCTTGAATTCCCCTACTGTTTTTGACCCCACTACCTCCTCAGGAAGGCCATTCCATGTGTCCACCACCCTCTCTGTGAAAAAACTTCCTCACATCGCCCCTGAGCCATCCCCCCCTCTATCTTCAAATTGTGTCCCCTTGTTCTTGCACATCTCTTTTTCTGAAAGTTGCTACCCTCTTGGACTCTGTTGATTCCCTTGAAGTACTTGAAAATTTCTATCATGTCCCCCCTCTCCCTCCGTTTCTTGAGCATATACATATTAAACTCCTTTAGTCTCTCTTCATATGGCTTCTGGTGCAGATCCTGCACCATTCTAGTTGTCCTTCTCTGGACTGCCTCCATCCTGTCTATTTCCTAGTGGAGATGGGGTCTCCAGAACTGCATGCAGTACTCCAGATGGGGTCTCACCAACTGTCTGTACAGAGGGATAACAGGTTCCTGTTTCCTACTGGTGATGCCTCTCCCTATGCGTCCCAGTGTCCCCCCAACCCTCCTTACTGCCTTCTCACATTGCTTGCCTACCTTTAAGTCATCTGATATGACTATCTCCAGGTCCCTTTCCATTTTTATTGTTGTTAGTACCCCTCCATTGTGTACTCTTCCCCTGGGTTTTTGTTTCCTAGGTGCATTACTTTGCACTTCTTTGCATTGAATCTAAGTTGCCATACTTTTGACCATTGCTCCTACCTTGCCAAGTCCCTTCTTCTTCTTTCCACCCCCACCGTGTATCAACCCTGTTGCAGATATTTGTGTTGTCTGGAAAGAGGCATACGTTTCTTTCCACCTATAAAGACATTAAAGAGGACCAGTCCCAGTACTGAACCCTGCAGTACTCCACTAGCAACCCTCCTTTCTTTGGAGTGGACTCCATTTACTATTACCCTCTGCATCCTTCTTGGTGCCAGCTTGCCTCTTTTTTTAAATTTTATTTTTATTCTTGTCAGATGCAGGTGACTATGGCCTGGGTGATGTACCCAGAGGAAACAGCCGGCTCCATTTGATGTTGACTAGGAGGTCAGCAGTGGCAAAGATGTGTCCACTCCCCAGTAGGGGAGGGACCAAAGAAGGAAAGGACTGCCAAGTCAGAGCAATCTAGTAGCTGGAGTGGGCCTATGGCAAAGAATAACCAACAAAGACTGGGCCACTCTCAACAAGATTAAAGGCATGGACCTAGTCACTTTAATTAGCTGAGCTGTGACAGTGAAACAAAATGTAACACAACCCCCACCACATGTCATCTCCACCACCTTGCCCTATGGAGAGAACAGGGGCAAGCAATAACTTCAGGATTGACTTCTGTCTCTAGAGGTATTTTGATGGTTTGTTTCACTGGGAGCCACCCCCATGTGTATTGTATTACTTGGTATTACTTGGTGCATAAAGGTGGAAGAAGGCAAAGCCCACTGAGACCACCTTCCCTGCACTTGCAGGGGGAATTTACTCCCTTGTGTTGTTTAGTAAGAATTTATCAATTTATCAAATGACTCTTCAAACTTATTTTGGGTGTTTATATTAATCAAATACTCAGGTAGTGAATTCCAGAGTTTACATGCTCTAATTATAAAATAATTATACCTTTTATTGTTTTTTACTTTTGGGATACAAAGCTGCCTATTATGGCATTTAAGTGCTTCTGGCCTGGTTGCCCATGTGAGATTATATTCACTCATGTAGTGTGGGTCCTTCAAAATGTTAAAAAGCATTAGTAAATCACCCCTTTTTTCTTCAGAGATTTAAATCATATAAATTAAGAGATTTTAACCTTTCTGGGTATGAAAGATTTCATATGGGTGTGATTACTTTAATAGCCTACCTTAGAGCTGACTCAATTACTGTATGGCAGGTTTATTTCACGTTCCATTTAATTTTGCTATAATGTATGGTAAGTGCCTATTAACCACCATAATCAGCAGTTACACAGCTTTATTATGCACTGTTTAGAATTTTAAAAGTTGTTAACCACACTTCAGAACTTCCAAACAGTGGCAAAACAAAAAAGAATGCACCAGAGTTCCATAATTCTCACACATAGAATGCAAACAGTGTTTTTTGTTGACCATACACTATAAAAGAAGATGGCTGGTGATTGGGTGACAACCACATTGAAATCACCTCTCGTGGTTGCTAGGGCTACCGATAAACCTCTCGAGCTGCGCTCTCGAGGTTTACCATGTTGCCCTAGCAACCACTCGAGGCATTATCTTCTATATATTCGCTATTAGCAATTCAATTGCGAAATTAAATGGAACGCGATTATTAATACATGTAATGTATATAAAGTCAAAGCCGTTAACAGCTATTAACAGCCGTTGACAGCTATTCACAGGTACTCACAGCTACTTAACATCCATTCACACAACTATTTGCAGCCTCTCACTCCCAGTTATCCCTGATCACAGTAATGCAAGCTGACAACAGTACACATAAGGTGGCAGTTTTTATCTTCAGTGTACAATAAAAAAAACAAGCATTTGTCAATGCCGAACGTTCGCTTGCAGGTATTTGCAGTGGTATTTGGCACTTGGACATGGCTTAAAAAAATCAGTGACAAAGAAGTACAAGCATTTGTCAATGCCGAATGTTGCTTGCTTCTATGTGCTGTTTAGGTATTTGGAAGTCATTGGAGTGCAAATATTGAAAATTCATGACTCATTTAGCGCAAGTGTGTAGGAACTGTGCAATGCACGCTCGTAAAACAGTCATTTTTAGGAATTTTTTCACCAAATTTTCAACATAGCCATTTTAAGACCTCTGCTCATGAACAGTGTCACTGTGATTTTCTTAATGTGTCCCATACATTGATTTCGCACACCGACTGCGCCATTGTGCACTACATGGGTGGAAACACGTTTTGGGCAGGATGTGAAAAATGACAGCTGTACTGCTCATAAGGAGGTGTGGTAAAATGGCAATGTTGAAAATCTGGAGTGAAAATATTGAAAATTGAAACCTACGAAAGGCATGAGAAACGCTAACGACGCCTCGTGAAACAGTCATTTTTTGTGGAATTTTTTCACCAAATTTTCAACATAGCCATTTTAAGACCTCTGCTAATGAACAGTGTCACTGTGATTTTCTTAATGTGTCCCATACATTGATTTCTCACACCGACTGCGCCATTGTGTGCTACATGGGCGGAAACATGTTTTGGGCTGGATGTGAAAAATGACAGCTGTACTGCTCATAAGGAGGTATGGTAAAATGGCAATGTAGAAAATCTGGAGTGAAAATATTGAAAAATTCACGAACTTACAGTGCATGGAACTGCGCACTTTTCGTAAAACAGTCATTTTTAGGAAATTTTTCACCAAATTTTCAACATAGCCATTTTAAGATCTCTGCTCATGAACAGTGACACTGTGATTTTCTTAATGTGTCCCATACATTGAGTTTGCACACCAACTGTGCCATTGTGCGCTACATGGGTGGAAACACATTTTGGGCAGGATGTGAAAAATGACAGCTGTACTACTCATAAGAAGGTGTGGTGAAATGGCAATGTTGAAAATCTGGAGTGAAAATATTGAAAATTCACAAACTTACGAGCGTGCATAGGAACTACGCAAAGCATACTCATAAAACAGTCATTTTTAGGAATTTTTTCACCAAATTTTCAACACAGCCATTTTAAGACCTCTGCTCATGAACAGTGTCACTGTGATTTTCTTAATGTGTCCCATACATTGAGTTCGCACACCGACTGCACCATTGTGTGCTACATGGGCGGAAACACGTTTTGGGTGAGATGTGAAAAATGACAGCTGTACTACTCATAAGAAGGTGTGGTGAAATGGCAATGTTGAAAATCTGGAGTGGGAATATCGAAAATTTGTGAACTTACGAGCCTGCACAGGAACTGCGCAACGCACGCTCGTAAAATGGCAATTTTTAGGAATTTTTCCACCAAATTTTCAAAATAGGCTTTTTGAGAGCCCACCTTATGATCGCTGGCACTGTTGTTTTGTTAATCAGGCCCGGAAGGTGATTTCACGCAGTGACTGCGAAATCACTCTTCGGGCCCAAATAACGCCATGACAGTGACAGAATTCATGAGAAGGGATCCCAAAAACCCCATGTTGAAAATTTGGTGCAAAAATTCCAAAAAATGCTTGATATATGCAACAAAGTTGAAAAAACCCCATCTAGCCCATTATACAGCTTACCAGCATTTCCTCAGTTCGCGGTCGGCTTTGAAGAGTGCAGACGTGTTCCTAGTCCAGCGATGATCGTCGCGCCTAGCTCAGAGGTAAGTATGGGGTGAGAAGGGGTGTGGGAGGCAGGGTGCACAGTGGGTGGTGCGGGTTGTGGGAGGGGCGGGAGACTGCGTGGGACCTTTTTAATTTACAGGTTTTTTCTTTCTAAATTGACGACGGGATGTTTGCCATGCTGGGGTGGGCTCCCAGCATGAGAGAATGACTGGGGGGGCCGTGGAGCCAATGAGGATTGGGCACCCCCGTTGGCAGACGACGCGGGACGTTTGCCACGCTGGGGTGGGCTCCCAGCGTGGCAGCAGGGAAAGCTGTTTGGGGGGAGGTGGAGCCGACGGGGGATTGGGCACCCCCATCGGCAGATGACGCAGGACATTTGCCATGCTGGGGTGGGCTCCCAGCGTGGAACCAAAGATTTGAGGGGGGTGACGCACTGCCAACACACAGCGGTGGTTTTCTTTGAAGAGAAGACCACCGCTGTCATACACAGCACTGCATCGATTGGTGCAGGACTGCCACGCCTGCTCAACGGAACAGGGGATTGCTCAGGACAGGCACACCTCCAAAGTGTCCCATTCACCCAAGACATTCCTTGCGCATGCGCGCAAGGGAACGTAAAAATGAAATAACCAAATAAATGAACAACCAAAAATCCAAATAAAAAGAAACACAAAGATACTGGTGTTTTAGCACTTGAACAGCCAGTCTGTTCACTTTGTCTTACTCAGTCTTGATCATTCCTCTTCTCCTTCTGTCCTAAACCAAAACAAACGAAACAAAAACTAAACAGCTCATATGGCAGTGAACTGAATTCCTGAAATAAATCGAAGGACAGTACTTACAGTCCTTGACTCTTAAAACATTTACTGTACTTGTGAGTGTGCTTGTTCTTGGCACTAGAAACAAAAAAGCAGTCGGACTAAGCAACTCTGTAACAACTCTGTAACAGGCACAGCACATCATAACGTGTAAAGTTTAGTAGATGCTGTACTTACAAAATTCAAGCAGTTCATGTGTGCTTCCTGAATCCTGGCTCTCCGAAATCCACATACGATGTCATCTCACCGGGCAGCCAACATGTTAAAACTGGCTTCCATCCATCTTGCATGTTGCTCCTTTAGAGTAAATAATCACAGACTTTATAGTGCAACGAGTCACATTGATGAGATTAATGTAACCGTATTACCAAACAGAGTAGCCGCGTGATTTCTATCAGATGCAAATATGTATAGCAGATTGCATTCCGTGAAATCTGCGGGACATGAATTCAACCTGCTATACAGTAACTTAATGTCTTTCTCTAGATATGGTGCCGAAAAAGATGCTGCAAATCCACATGTACTGTTTAATAAGTAATATATATAGGAAGTATACAAGCCCTAGTTCTGTTATTGAATGTTTTTTTTATTGAAGGCAGTATTCTATTTACTTTTACAGCCACTTGTCAATATTGATCTGAGGTTGCCAGACCATTATTAACAATTACCTCCAAATCTCTTCCTGAATCAATTGATTTAATACTGGTCCCATCGAAATAATAAATAGTCTTGGCTTTTCACCACACCCTTAGATACATGGCTCATTCAATGTGTGGTCTATACAGTCCTTGGACACCACAGCAAGAACTGCATTGGCCATGCTACCTGTGCCCTTTGGGGAAGAAGTCTCTTGTCTCCTTTGGAAGCCATGGCATGCCATGCCCCTTGGTGCCCCACTTATTTTGCTGTCTTCCTCCTGTCACTATCACATTCTTCATCTTCTTATTGGCTCTATGAGCAAATGGAGCCTCCACATTGGTCAAAACATAGATTTTGTATACTTTACACTGTACACTATACTTTCCCCTGCATAACAACTTGGTGTTGGCATTGAATTTATTTACACTGTAACCCACAACTTTATTCAGTTGTATTTGCATTTGGCAAATCTTTGTACCTTTTAGTAATCACTCAGGACACAGGGCACAACATGCAGGCATAAGCATCTTTTGCAAAACACCAGCATTTATTTATAGGCTGGCACCCACAGCATGAGTTTGTGGAAGACATGCTGCCAGAGCCCTGACCAACAGCTCCTGTTTTGGGACCAGATTAATTCAGCAATCATATCAGTTTATTATATTCAGCATAGTTCAGCATAATCACAGTTCTATACATGTCCCCAACTAGCCAGTTGTGGATTCGTTTCTAAGCAGCATAATTACTCTCAACATATTTATAGCTGCATCACAATACGTTTGGCCACATCTTCAATACTTTGATTACAATATTTCCCTGTTATGTAGGTGACATTAATCAAAGAATACAGTTATGGGTATGGTCCCTTTGTGGGTGCTTGTGGGATAAGGGACATCAGGGTGTACCCCACCCTGATAGACACAGAAGGAGTGATCTGTGTCTCTGGCAGAGGTCAAAGGAAGGGTTACCCATCTATAATACATATGCATCATGAGGTAATACTATGTGAGTCATCCTGCCTCTTACTCTGTGCCTTCATGGGGGTCAGAGTCAGTATCAGTGGTATATTGTTGCTACAACAACAACTTTACAGTGATGTGGTCGATACCAACAACATTGCCACATCGCTGTAAAGTCCGCCTAGGTCCCTGGCACCCTTCCCCAAGGTTCTGCACCCCATCCCCGACTCACCTCTGTCTCGGTGTTGAGAATTCTAGGGAGGGGGTGCATGGGGCACAGCCCCCTGCAAAACAATAAGAAATATCATGCCAGCACCATCCAGACCAAACAACTGCAGTTGATCTTGTGGTGTCGGGATAATGTCACGTTGACAAGAAATTGTCGATGCAACGTCGTAGATCCAGCATCATTTATGGTCACAGCAAGAGTCGCTTACCAGTTGCCGGGTTGGACTGATACTCCTGGGCTTCAGATTCTTGGCCACCAACTGCCCTGGTTTTCCACCAATTCACTGACCTATTAAGCTCCCACCAGATCAGTAATCTCATCCACGGCCATTCCAGACATAGTTGGAATGTGGGATGGATGGTGCAGAAGCCATCAGGATGCCCTCCTTGAGGGTAGACTTCCAACAGGCCCCCAGTAACCCCAATCTTGGACCCCTATCTGAGCCTGAGCTTCCAGGAACTCACACTGGAGTGAGTCAGTGTCACCTGGACCCATGATCCTTACTACCATTCCTGGGCCCACAGGCCCCTTCCAGCCATTCGCTGCTGGAGAAGCTCACCAAAGGTGCTAAAGTTCGAACAGATGCACATTGGCCCCTGGACTAGAATGCCAAAAGTAGAACTAGAACTGCTTTTTGGCAGACTGGAGCCCCTATTTATATGCCCCAGCAGGCTGAAAAAAAAGGCACAGGTAGCAGATGGCACAAAGACACACTGTCTCCAAACTATACACATTTTAGATAAACAGGATGTACCTCATTAAACAGCTAAACCATTTCAAGACACATTGATACAAGGTCTAGATTAACCCTTAAAGCACAGAAACAGTCACACATTATGTTTTTTTAACTTTCTGGCTGTACAGTAGCTAACCCCTATAATGCAATTTACTTTAAAGATTACATGTTTCAAATATTCATGGGCCCTTGTAAACCCTCTTTTTGACAGCTGGGTTACAAAAGTAATTTTTTTTTGGCTCAGAAGGGTGGTTTCAATGGAATCATATGAACCCCACCTGGCAATGGACATGTACACATAGAGAGTGGCAAAAGAACACAACAAGATCCAAATGGCGTGGGCCACAAAATGATAAGAAATAAAAAATTACTCACCTTAGTAATTATGTTTCTTCTAATGGAGTTTTGCTGTATTCTGACTATTGCAGTTAGCCCCAGCACTCAAACTGCCCCAGAGAATAGAGGGTTAATTTCTATGCAGATCATAGAACGTTGAGCTTGAGCTCGGTTCAGACCTCTGTCTACTGCACATTGAAGTGCAACTGTCAGATTCTTACGAGCTAATATTAACTAAATACTATGTGGAAATTGTAATATTTTTACTAGACAAATGGCAACCAAATATTTTGGATCTCCAAAAGACTCAAGTCAAGAAATCCAAAATCAAAAACCAGGTAGTGAACAACTTAAGACTGTTAAATTAATAATAAAACCCACTCCCCCTCTCTAAAAGGAGGGAGTACCCAAATGCACCCCTGGAGTGCAACACTGCACCTTCCAGCCCACTTCCCAAAAACAGGTTCTGAGAGGGGAGGCAAGGAGGGAGGTCAGAATACAGCAAGACTCAATTAGAAGAAACATAATTACTAAGGTGAGTAATTCTTTCTTCAAACAACATGAAGTCTTGCTGTATTCTGACTATTGCAGACTACCAAGCAGTATCTCTTTGGAGGAGGGAATCGAACCTACCTTGGGAATAGGCTCTGCAGTACTGCTGTACCAAACCGAGCATCAGTCCTAGCCTGGATGTCCAGGGAGTAATGCTTGGTAAATGTATGGACTGTTTTCCAGGTGGCTGCTTTACATATCTCTAGCAAAGGAATATCCCTGACCGCAGCCAGGGAAGCAGCTGTACCTCTAGTTGAATGAGCCCTCAGACCTGAGGGAGGTATTTTGCCTAGCTTCTCATAGCAGAATTGAATACAAGAGACAATCCACCTGGCAATAGTTGTCTTAGTGGCAGGTTTGCCATTCCCCACTTCCCCATAAGTGAGAAACAACTGGAGGGAGTCAAACCTGTGAGCCTTAGTATGCTCAATGTAGTAACTAAGGGCTCTTTTAACATCTAAACTGTATAAACTTCTTTCTCCTGAAGAAGAATGATCAGTGAAGAATACAGGGAGAAACAGATTGGTTCAGATGAAAATCTGAAACCACTTTAGGTAAAAACCTCCTATTAGTTCTAAGGACCACCTTATCTCTATGGAATGAGATACAATCAGGCTCCACTGACAGAGCTTGCAATTCACTGATACGCCTGGCAGAGGTAATAGCTACCAGGAACACAGTTGTCCAAGTCAAGTACTTAAGCTCTGCTGAAGACAAAGGCTCAAAAGGGAGTTGCATAAGCTGAGCAATGCAAACATTAGGATCCCAAGCAGGGGTAAGATTCCTAAAGGGGGGGACTGGTATGAAGAAATCCCTTGAAAATTTACAGAATACAGGGTGAGATGACAGTGAAGAAGGCTTTCCCACTGACAGAAAAGAAGAAACAGCTGATAGATGTACTTTGAGAGTAGCTGGTCTGAGGCCTAGGCAATTAAGATGAACCATATAATCCAGAACTGTAGATGAGAGATTACTCAAGAGTTTATTTAAGTTTTGAGAGAGGTCTTAAGGTACTGTGATTTTGCTATTTGCCCTGAGGGTTGTGCCCCTTCTCTTAGAGCAGTAAGTCTGTGGGCTGCACCCTTGACCTCGGTGTCCCATTGAGGCTGCTGCAGTGCCCCCCCAAAAGAAAACTTGCTTCAGAACCTCCCTGCCTGTTCTTTTTTTTTTCTCAGCTCTGTGCCTCAGTGTTAATCAGAACCCCTTCCATGACTTCCACGACTGTATTGAGGCTACTGCTCTCACCTTATCTCACCAGGGGACAACTTTGCCCTTTTGGGCTTTCTCCTCTCAAACAAACTGCATTCTGCAGTTTGGTAAGCAGAACAAAGAGAAGCTGCCCGATGCTCACCCTTCGAGCAAGGTACAGGTTGGAACCCTGAAGTTTGGCATCTACCCCTGGAGGAATCTCACTTGCCCCTGTTTGCCAGTGTTTCTCACACATTGTGCAGCAATCCAGAAGTCTTCTAGGAACTGCTGGCAAGAAATTAATGCTAGGACTGACCTCTGCTTGACATGTTCTTGATTTCTCACTTTAAGTAATGTTTAGTCTGATGTAGAGATTTCTTAAGAGTTGATTTAAGTTTTGAGAAAGGTGTTAAAGTACTGTGATTTTGCTATCTGCCCTGAGCACTGTGCCCCTTCTCTTAGAGCTGTAAGTCTGTGGGCTGCACCCTTGACCTCGGTATCCCATTGAGGCTGCTGCAGTGCCCCCCCCCAAAAAAAAAATCTTGCTTCAGAACCTCCCTGCCTGTTCTTTTCCATTAGCAGATTATATTCTTTAGCCACTAGAGGGCCCAGTTATAAGTGCACTTACCCAATCCAACACAATATAGTTCCTGTCTAATTTCATTTATTGTGTGGTCAGTCTATCACTATTCATCTGTCTTTGCCCCTCCCTCTTCTACTGATTGATACTGATTTTTCCCATTTGCAGCTTATAGTCTTTTTGCCCACTAGAGGGGTTTCCCCCTGACCATTCCAAAGCTGCTCTACATCTCCTTACTCTCTGCTACTCCTGGCACTCTTCCTTTACTGCTCAGCTGATATGGGTACCTACACTCCATTACTAAGCCTGCTCTCCTTCACCCTCTTGGTACAGACCTCACACTGACTGGACCACCTTTCCTCCACACTAGGCAACTCATCCCCAGACTACCCCATAGTGATTCGGCCCTCCCCCAACCTCGACACACTTGTGACCCCCAACACCCCCACCTTGCCAACACCCCTACCACCTCCGCTCTCCACGGCCTGACCAGGACCCAGCTGTCCCCTGCCATTCCCACCCTTCGCACTTTATCTATCCCATGCACCCTGATTGTAAAGTCCTCAACTGGGTGTTGACCCAAGGGTCTCCATCGCCACCGGCCACTAACCAGAATAATTACACTGCTATTATTATTATCTGGTAATGTACACCCAAACCCAGGACCTATTGCTTCCAGTCTTTCCAAACTCTGTACTGCAACTGGCCTCAGGTTTGCATCCTTAAACATTTGCAGTCTCCTATAGAAATCTGCCGCCCTCCAGTGCTGGGCTGTTCAACTTCAACCTGACATAATTGCACTGGCAGACACTTGTCTCTCCAAATCCACCACTGACTCCGCTATCACTCTCCCTGGATATACCATCTACAGGGAAGACCGAGTAGGCAAACACGGTGGTGGTTGCACACTATTCGTACGGGACTCACTTATAGGTCAGGCACTCCCAGCTCCTAAACTTGATTATGGAACCCATGCCTTCACCTTAAAAATCACACCTGACCCCGCCCAAGGCCCTCTCTTCCTCACAGTCTTCTATGTACCCCCGAGGAATCAAAACCAAGTGGTCCAGTCCCTCATTGACTATCTCACATCTCTCCCTCACAAAGTGGAGCAAGTCATCCTAGGTGATGTCAATGTTAACTGGCTTGCCTCCACTGCCTCCCATATAAGGGACTCCTTTTCTGCCCTGGATATGTCCCAATTAGACACCTAGCTCACCAGATTCAACCACTCTACTGGCACCAGCACTCTCCTAGTGTTGTTATATCTAACAGCTCCTACAAAATCTGGGATGTCACTGTCCTCCCCAACTCTCTTAGTGATCACTCCCCAGTCCTCTGTCTCTGGTCATCCTCCACTCTGAAGCCAGTGTTCCAAGCCACTCTGCACCTCCGTTTATACCCCAGCAGCCTCAGAAAATTAAAACAATACCTAGCCCAGCTAGACTGGTCCCCTATCCAGCACGCCCTTGACATTGACTCAGCTCTTGACCACTTGACAAATGCCTTCTGTAAGGCTTGTGACCTTTTCGCCCCCCTCACCAGAATCCGCTCCAAAAAATGTAATGCCCCATGGATCACCCCACCCCTCCTCCAGAGACTCAAAAACAAAGAATCTCTGGCACATTGCTGTAGAATCTAGAAAGGCATCTGACATACAGGCATACAACGTGGAACACAATAAGTGCACTTGGGTCATTAGGCGGGCCAAGGCAGAGCACTACCAGACCACCCTCACTTCCACTTGGGGTTCAGTCCTGACCTTCTGGGATAATATGAAAGAGCTAAATGGGAAGTCTCATCCCCCCCACCATCTCAGCTCTCCATCAATGGCAACCCCACCACAGATCCACTCCTCATATCTGATTGCCTTAACACTGCCTTCACTGACCTCAGCTCGGTCCTCCCCAGCAGTTTCTTTGACCCAATTCCCACCTCTCTCCCTCCGGTCCTGCATTGCCCACCATTCTACCTGTGCACTCTATCCCCTCAAGAAGCCAGGTCACACCTGCTAAAAGCCTTAGGCAGCAATAACCCCAACAGTGACCCCCTCAACTCCAGGATCCTCAGTCTGGTCTTGGATGAAGTCCTAGTCCCCCGACTGACCTTATAAACCAGTGTCTATGCCTGGGTCAGTTCCCAAGTGCTTGGAAAACTGCTGAAATCACACCCATACATAAGAGTGGGGACCAATCCACCCCCAACAATTACTGGCCCATCCCCATCTTCCCCCCACTCTTCAAAGCCCTTGAAAAAGTGGTGTTGATCCAGCTCTCTGAATACCTAACCAAGTATGACATTATGTGCCCAGAGCAGCACGGTTTCTGCCCAGGATACAGTACAACCATGGCTCTCCTGGAGTTCTCCCGACACCTGCATGCTGCTCTCGACTCTGGCAACCTTGCAGGAGCAGTGTTCATTGAACTCTCCAAGGCCTTTGACACTGTCTGTCATCCCCTTCTACTTGACTCTCTCCACCAACTTGGCTTCTCTGGTGGTCCCATTTTCTGGTTCTCTAGCTACCTCTCTGCTAGAACCCAGCATGTCAAGATCAGCAGCTCCCTCTCCAGCACTTTTCCCGTTCACTCTGGGGTCCCTCAGGGCTCCATCCTGGGTCCAATACTTTTTAGTCTCTACCTCAACACCCTGCCCAGCTCATGTACAGGTAAAATGCTCCTCTACACCAATGATGCAGTCCTCATTGCCTCACATTCGAATCCCACCTCCCTCCAGTTATCCCTCCAGCAAGCTTACAACCAAGCCGAAAAGTGGTTCAGCAACTGCAGACTAGTCATTAACCTAAAGAAAACCAAATAAATGCTCTTCTCCCACCACCAAAATAAAGCTAAAAATATGCCCCTCTTGATTATTCCCAGCACTCTGCACCTGCTAGAACAAGTAACCACATACAAGTACCTAGGCATCACATTCGATACTGCCCTCTCCTTCCACACCCACATTAATGCCCTGTCAGCCACCATTAACTCTCGGATTGGCCTGCTATACTGGCACAGGGACTGCCTGCCTCAGGTTGCCCTCAGGCTGGCCATCACCTCCTCTGTCTTGTACCTCATGGACTATGGCTTGCCCATCTATGCTTCAGCTGACAACACTGCCCTCTCCAAATCCTACTCTCTATCAATAAGGTCTGTAGGCTCCTGATCGGTGCCCCCAGCCAAACTCATACCTGCCTTCTCTATAGTACCACCAATCTTCTCAACTTTGAGGAGCAACTGCTCTACCTAATCTGCCTTCTCGCTAAGAAATCACTGCTAGGACTCTCCTCCCTGGGGGTTTCCACCTCCCTACAGCAGACATCATCATCCATCACCACCCGTAGCTATGTTAAGGCCACTTTCAAGGTGCCCAGAACCAAGACATCTCTTGCCCAGAGATCCTTCCTCTACTGAGCTCCCACCTGGTTCAAGTCCCTTCCTAGCTGCATCTCCAACTTGCCAAAAATTGGCTCCTTCAAAACAGTCCTTCAGAACCATATCTTTAATACCCACTGTTGTAGGTGCAACTAACCCACTGCTGTAACCTGTGGTTCCCGCCCTGGCTTGACAACATCCACTGGACAGCCTCCCCCTTCCCCAGACCTACTCCTTCTCTACTAGGTCCAAACAGGGATGCAACCCGCTGTCTTCTCTGAAGACCTACTATATCCATGAGTGTAACTCACAATTTTGTAACATTATGTAACCTAAGTAACATAAAAACTACTACAGTATGTAACCTAAGTGTATCTATGTTAAATGTTCCTTTTACTGCACCTGTAATGTTATCCTCTGTTTTAATCTGCACTGTAATAACTGTCTTGATGTCTGCCCCCCCCGCAATGTGGTGCCTTTGTAAATAAGTCTCTGACTCAAAGGTTGTAAACTCGATTTGTAATGAATAAATAAAATAAATAAATGAATAAATTTAGCAGTGTCTGGGGATACAGTATATGCTTCTTGGAACACCAAATTCTGAATCTTTTTCATTTGGAGTTATACATTTTTCTGGTGGCAGGCTTTTGAGAGGTTTTGAGAATATCCAGAACCCCTTGGGACAGATGCAAATCTGCATACTCTAACTCTTCAAGAGTCATGTCTTGAGATTGAGAGACCAAAGATTGGGGTACCAGATCCTTCCCTAAGAGGAGGTTAATAGGTTGTGATTCCTGGGAAGAGACAGGGGAAGGTGGACTGCTAGGGACAGCAACAGGCGGTACCAAGGCTGCCTGGCCCAGTCTGGAGCAATCAGAATCACTTTGTAAGGTTGTGACCTTACCTTGACCAGAACCTTGAACAGTAGAGGAAAGGGAGGGAAGGCATATAGAAATTTCCCTTCTCAGTTCAAAATCAGAGCATCCAGAGGGACTGAGCCCAAGACTGGGGGTCTGCAGCAAAACAGAGGAAGTTGGTGATTGTCTGGGGCTGCAAAGAGATCTATCTCTGGAGTGCCCCACCTTGAAAAAATCACTTTCAACACCAGAGGTCCAGGGACCATTCGTGATGGCCCTGGGAGATCCTGCTCAATGCATCTGCTAGTACATTGTCCTCCCCTGGAAGGTGGACTGCTATCAGAGAGGTCTGCAGAGAATAAGCTAGGGACCACAATTTCATGGCTTCCGTGCACAAGGCCGTGGTCTGAGTGCCTCCCTGCTTGTTGCTGTACCACACGGTGGTGGTGTTGTCTATCCTGACCTGAACCACCTTGTTCTGCACTGACTGAGAGAAAGCTTGCAGTGCCAGAAAGACTGCCCTGAGTTCCTAGAGATTGATATGAAGAAGGGATTCCTGAGGGAACCACAGTCCCTGGGCTGTGAGAGCCCCCAGATGGGCTCCCCACCCCAATAGAGAAGCATCCATGGTTAAGACCACAGAGTGAGACTGAGTGATGAATGGGACTCCTTGCCTGAGGTTGCCCTGATCCTGCCACCATTGGAGAGCCTGGATCAGAGCCTATGTCACTGGAACTAGTTTGGTTAGAGACTCTTTCTTCTGAGACTGAAAGGCCCTCAGGTGAAACTGAATGTCCCTCATCTGAAATCTGGCCCTTTGGACCACTACTGTAGAAGCTGCCATGTGGCTCAGAAGCTGAAGGAAGTGCCTTGCTGGCCGAGAGATCAGAAGGTAGAATCAAGAAGCCAGCTCTACAATAGCCCATGCCCTTTCCAGGGGAAGAAAAGCTCTTGCTTTGACTGTATCCAACTCTGCACCTATGAAGGTGAGGAGCTGTACAGGCTCAAGAACTGACTTGAGAAGATTAAGAAGGAGTCCTAGGTAAGTGAGCACTTGCTGAGTCACTTGAAGGTCTGACTTGACTTGGACTGGGGACTGACCCACAATGAGCCAGTCATCCAGGTATGGAAATATGGAAATATTTTTCCTTCTTAAAAAGGCCACTACTACTGCTAGGCATTTTGTGAATACCCTTGGAGCTGATGTCAGGTCTAAGGGCATAGCTTTGAACTGATAATGGCCTGAAGGCAATTCGAACCTGAGGTACTTTCTGTGAGAGCACCTGATGGGAATGTGAAAGTAGGCATCTTTTAAGTCCAGAGAGGCTAGCCAGTCCACTGTCCTTAGAGAGGGAAGGATTATTCCCAGAGTCACCATTTTGAATTTTGGTTTTAAAAGATGTTTGTTCAGGTATCTTAAGTAAAGCTACCAACAGTCCCTATTTCCCCAGGCCAGTCCCTGTTTTAGGCAGCATGTCCCAGTGTCCCCACGAGTTTTGCAAAATGTCACTTTTGTCCATTTTTTTGCTTACTTGTCCCAGTTTTGTCCCTTTTTTTTTTTTCCCGCTGACTGCTAAACCATGAGTGACAGTTATTTCAGCACCACTGTGGCACTGCTCAGGCTGGACAGCAGTTTGCAACTTCAATCCCTGCACCTATGTTGCACTGCAAGCATGTCAGCGGGAGTACATTAAAGTATGTTGTTCTCGTTGGATTAGACTGGGTAGTGGTGCAAACAGCACATGTGGACGTCTGCTTGCTAGCAGCTGAGAGGGACTCCAGGCAGAGAAGAGACTGGCAGCAGGAAACTAATGTACCCAAACCTGATCAGCTGTAGGGAAGTGTGTGAAAACAATCTGGTGTAGTGATGGTAGTCACTAAAGTGAAGTTTGTTCAATACATGAGGTGCATGTAAACGGGTTGGATGGGACCGTCAGGAGAAGCAATACATGCAGCTCGAATGTCTGATCACCATTTAATGCAGGTTTGCGTCCAATGAACTTCCTGTACATCACGATTTGGAACTTGCTGTAGCAGAATGATGTATTGGTTTAATCTGGATGTTTGCTACTGGTGTCACTGTGGGGCAGCATGGCCAGAGCAAGCAGCAAAATGTAGTTGATTGTACACAGCATTGTCAGCAGTGGTGCCCAGGAGAGTGACATGGTGTGTGTGTGTGTGTGTGTGTGTGTGTGTGTGTGTGGTCATGGTCAGGATGGACTGTCCCAGTTTTAGGCCCTGGAGAGTTGGTAGCTTTAATCTTAAGCCTAGGATGAGTCACCACTCCCCTGTCTTTTTTGGGGTAAGGAAGTACCTGGAGTACATACCTTTGCCCCTGTGCAATGTAGGAATTCTCTCTACAGCCTTTAGAGCCAGTAGAGATGAAACCTCTGCCTCTAGGGCAATGGTTTCAGAGACGCTTGCAGGTGGAAAAGATCTGGCCCTCAGCTTTGGAAATTTATTGAAGCTCTAAGAACCAGCCCATGGCTTACCACCTCCAGGACCCACTTGTCTGAGATAACAGACATCCAGTCCTGAATGAAACATAGAAACATAGAATTTGACGGCAGATAAGGACCGCTTGGCCCACCCAGTCTGCCCATTTCCCTGCCTACTGGATAAGCTGCAGATCCTAGTTAACCAGCAGCCTACTTCTTCCTACCCCCGCCCCCTAGAATTGCCTTATGACTGTCCCATGCATGCTTGAATTCCACCACTGTTTTTGACTCCACGACCTCCTCTGGAAGGCCGTTCCATGCATCCACAACCTCTCTGTGAAAAATACTTCCTTAAATTACCTCTAAGCCGCCCTCTATCTTCAAATTGTGCCCCTTGTTCTTGCACACCTTTTTTTTGAAAGATGCTACCCTCTTGGACTTTGTTGATTGCCTTGAGGTACTTGAAAGTTTCTATCATGTCCCTCCTCTCCCTCCTTTCCTCGAGGCTATACATATAAGCTCCTAAGTTTCTCTTCATATGTCTCCGTGCAGACCCTGCACCATTTTAGTTGCCCTCCTCTGGACAGCTTCCATCCTGTCTATGTCTTTGCGAGACTGGGTCTCCAGAACTGCATGCAGTACTCCAGATGGGGTCTGACCAGCTGTCTGTACAGAGGGATAATAACTTCCTGTTTTCTACTGGTGATGCCACTCTCTATGCATCCCAGTATCCCCCCAGCCCTCCTTGCCAGCCTGCCTCCTACAGGAATGGGGGAGGCGACCCGGGTTGACACATCAGGGTGTCTGCTTGGCAGGAGCCTTAGATTGAGGGATGGATGCAGCCCTGCTCATCCCCCTTCTACTTCCTCCACTGAAGAACCCCCTCTGAGGAAAGGGAAAAGAGGCCTCTGCTTGGTAGAAAGGCCTATGAAAAGGCCTGCCCCTAGCCTGTTGCCTTTGAGGAGTTGCCTGCCTTTCTTTGGCCTGTGCACTCCTATAGGTGGTCCTATACTCATCCATCTTTTTCATGTAATTCTCTGTCTGCTCCCCAAACAGAGAATTACTCACCACAGGGAAATCCATGGCCTTAGCCTGGGTGTCCTGTGAAAGGCTAGTACATCTGAGCCAAGCCATTCTCCGAAGAGCCATAGATGTAGCCATGACTCTAGATAACACATAATTGGAGTCCACAGCAGCATGGAACTGTACCTTAGATGCCTCAATCCCATCAGCAGCCACCCCCTCCAGCTCCGAGGCTAGCTGGGGGAAGGCCTGCTTAGCCAGTGACAGTACAGTGTCCCACCTGGACTTCTGGTACCTGGCTGCATAAGCCATATAATTAGCCTGCTTGAGTCCCAAGGTGGATGCTATGTACTGTTTCTTTTCCATGGCATCCAGCTTCCTATAGTCTTTATCTGGGGGGGTGTGAAGCCAAGGGTTTATTAGCCTTATCACAGGCTACAGTCTGTACAACCCTAACATGGCTGTATTGTTCATACAAGTACTCTGTACCTGAACCTCATAAGGTGTACCTTTTGTCCATCCTTCTGTCAACAGGAGGTACAGAATTTTGAGTTTTTAAAATATTTTGTGTCTATTTCCCAAAAAACTTATGAAGGGGAATAGACAGTCTCATGGACTCTGGGATGCCCATCATCTCCACATAATCAGGTTCCTCTTGTTCCCCTACAGCTTCTTCCACAGGGAGCTGGAGGGTTTCTGCCACTTTCCTGTAAAACATGTAGTGGGAGGGGGGCTCAGAAAGCCTAGGAGGTGAAACACCAGAAGGCCTGTCGGGGGAGATGTCCGTTTTAATGGGCTCAACCGGACCTTCCACACCATTGCCATTGTCATCATCATCATCATCATCATAATCTTCGTCCCCCTCCAAATCCAGTTCATAGAAATCTTCGGGGGGAATAATCTTGAACCAGAGGAACTGACCAAACCAAGCGCCTGCCAGAAGGTGCCAGATCAGATGGAACTGGGTGAAGCGATTCTACAATCCTTATCGCTTTGGAAATCTCTTCAGTGGTTGGAAAATGGATCTCTGGATCTGAGCCGGCTGATTTTTCTTTTCTTTTTCCTTTTGTAGGAACAGATCCCTCAGGATCTCCTCTCCTGTTGCCCGAAGAAGCATCGCCCTGGTCAGAGGGCACTCCCTCAGGTTCGGTTGGAACCGAACCAGGCTGGCCATCTGGGTCAGCGGAGTTCTCAGCCTCCTTATCCCTAAGCCTACCTAATCTTTTTTCCAGGGTAGACATAGGCAAATATTTACAGATTTTGCAGTTGGAATCGAGGTGGTCAAACCCCAGATAATAAACACAGGTGGCATGGGGATCAGCCTTAACAAAGACCTCCCAAAACACACTGCAGTGTTGAAACCCAGTGGGTCCGGTTTTTCTTTTGGGTTTCTCAGACGTAGCCATCCTAACAACAAACTTACTCTTTTTATGGCAAACAACCAGGCAAGACACCCTTATTGGTTTCTAACCGTGTCGCGGGTATTGGAAAAAACCACAAGAAAATGCATTTTTTTTTAAAACCGATAAGGACCGGTAACCACACACTAAGTTTAGAAACAAAGACAGAATACATAATTCACTAAACGGCCAGTTCAGCCGAACCGGTCGGAAAATCAATCTTTACAATTTCCACAAGTTTACTATGTCTAGTTCATTACCTAGTACTTACTGTACCACAGACAGAGATCAGAACCGAAATTTGCAAAAAATAATTGGTAAAACCGAGGACTTTTACCTACTTTTGAACCGCGAGCAAAGGAGAAATCTCTGGAGCGGCCGTTCAGTTAGGCAGAGTAAAGAATCTGACAGTTGTGCTTCAAAGTGCAGCAGACAGAGGTTTGAACCAAGCTTGAGCACAACGTTCTGTGCTCTGCATAGAATTTAACCCTCTACTCTCCGGGGCAGTTTGAGCACTGGGGCTAACTGCAATAGTCAGAATACAGCAAGACTTCATGTTGTTTGAAAGGAAAATCAGTTTTAACTTGCAGACTGCAACAGTTAAACTGATTACTTCATGAAAGTCAAAACCACTCTTACTGAGATGAATGGCAAGGCAATGGGATATGTTGTGCTATATAGTGTTCCATTTTTGCCTTTTTGCAGTGCTCCACTGTTTACACATCAACCTCTTTATTTAGTTTTGCAGAACAGGCTAAGATCAGTACTGAAAAATGAATATGTTATTTTTTTTAATTAGTTTTGTTTATAGCATTTCTTAAATTGTTTGTCCTTGAGTTGCTTGGATAGTGGCTTAACAGCTCTGTGCATGCTCTAGTGGATGTTGTGGCTATCCAGGGATTAACCATATCCAGTGAACACCTGCACCAAAGTCAGACTTTCAGGACTTTGTTCCACATCCATACCCACCAATTATTTATATTTGGTGCTTTTTATAGGATGCTTGGATACCCCAGGTAATGACAATTTTTGGCATTGACCAAAACTCTAACGTGGATAATACATTATCCTGGTCAGTATCCTGGTACCTTTTCCTGATTGCCTGAGATTATCCAGCCAAAATTATTCAATATAAAGTGGACAGACAATATGCTGTTGTCTAATTTGTCAGCTGGGACCTTCACTCATAATCAAGGCCCCTAGAATTCTGCGGCCGCAAAATTTTGCGCAGAACTTGCAATCTACCGCAGAACTTCTGCGGTGCCACAGAATTCATTCTTCTTGGTGATTTTTTTATTAATATTTCTGTTTATCCATAGAATCTGGTTCCCTTCCCCTCTTTTTATATCCAAACCCCCCATATGCTCAGAATGTGATGTTATCATTGCTATAACATCATACATTAGCTAACAAAATGGCTGCATTCTGCAAAAGAAATGAACAGTCACTCATCTACCACAGCTCCCACTGCCAGAGGTGGTGGCACAGCACATCATGCATGGTGATATTTGCTCAACCTGCACTACAGACTAATACAATTTTCAGTCTTACATTATTGCACTAGGGCCAGCTTAAACAAAACCTTGTCAATAGCAAAGACTTGTTAAGTCCATACCTCACTTTGTACAAACCTATTTGTGCCTTTAAGGTATAGAGATGCCATCTGAAATGAATAACTGGTAAAATGAATTGAAGTGTCATTTTTAAGAAAAATAAAGTAATTATGCCCAGAAAAGGGGAATATAATAATGGGTAGACCTGTTAAATAAATTGCACTGTAAGCATTTTTGCCAGGATTATTGATTACATATTTTCATTGGTTGATAGAATCACCTAAAAGTTATGGAGAAATGTTGTGTGCAGGGACAGCTGTTGGGCCAGAGGGTAGCATGCTGTGTTTCCGTGCCGGCAACTCAGGTTCAGAGATTAGCTGTGGGAGCTGGCTTGGCAGCACAAGGATTGATGGAACACATCACTGCTCAGAGCCTGGGAAGGTATGGTGCAGTGTTCTGTCACATGGTGGACACATTGTGATGGGCTGGAGAGCTTTATCTCACAATTGTTTCACATGCATGCCATGGCCTGATAGTGTTACACAGTTTGTCAGGGTAAGCAGGTTGACATGAAAAATGAGTTTTGCAATAACTCGTCTATTCCATTTCCAATGGGACCTGTATGAATGAGGATGCAAGTTCATGGAAATTAAAAAAAATATATATATTTATATATATATACACACACACACACATACAGTATCCATGTCTCACCACACACATGCACACATTTGTATGTATGTTACAGATTGCAGATAAATATATAAGTGATACACAGTGGGAACCTCATGGGTGGTATAGAAAGCACATACAAATATATAAGTGATAGACATTGGAGGCAGTATTGCGCAGTGGTCTAAGGCTCTGAGCTGCAAATCTGGTGACATTCAGCAGACTAGACCTGGGTTTGAATCCCACAGCTTCCACTTGCATACTGTGTGACCCTGAGCAAGTCACTTAACCTCCTTGTGCTCCCAGGTCGCTCCTGTAAAAAAGCTTTCAGCTTAGTGTGCTATACCCGGTTAAAATAAAAAAAAAAACTAACTGAAAAAAACAACTAACAGTGGAAACCTCATTAGTGGGATAGATAGCATGCATATAGAAATACCTTATTTATCACATAAGATCCCCTCTGCATATGTCATTTATGCAACAGGCTAGGACCTTAAGGGAGAAACATTTGTTTTGCCTTTTTAGGCATAAAATTATTTTTATGAGTCTGTTATTTTTGAAGTAGTGTTACTGTGCTTTCCACCATCCTGATTGCTATAACCACTGCCATGAAAGTGAAGTCAGGATGACAAGCTGACACTGTGATGTGGTAGTTTGTTAGTGCCGCAGAAATGACAAACCACCGCCGCAGAAGTTCTGCGGCAAATGGTAGTCTTGCCACAGAACTTGGTCCCACTCTGCCGCAGAAAAGTAGGGGCCCTGCTCATAATGTTATCCTAACACAACACCACAGAATCAGGTCCCAGTACAGACATAACCAAATGGGCAACACAATCAAGCAACCTCTGCCGACTGGTAGCCATCCTAGTCTTCCGCTTTACCACAGAAAAACTGACCACAGTAAAGTACTGCAGCGCAGCAGTTCCCCCTCACGGCAGTATCATTCAAGGTACCAAACAAGCTGAAGGTGTTAACTTATGGTGCTTAGTCAGCACAATAACGTAACACTTTGGCTAATATGGTACTTTTAATAATATTGCAGCAAGGGTGAAATGATATATTGCTCTACCCAAATGTGGCAAACTTTTCTGTGGTAAAGCAGAAAATTAGGATCGGTACCACTGTATGGCAGTACAATTGCCCATCTTTAGGTCCTAAACTCTCCACCTGACTGTGTCACACATGATTTGCCCCTCCCCAAAATGTCACTTTCCTCAGTTAAGTTTCACATCACTTTACAGTTAATCTGGTGTTGTCAGCGCAGCTTTATGTCTGGTCTCATCTATAAGCACTACTTCAAACTACCACAAACACAACTTCCAAATCTACCTGCTCATGATCATAGCTACTGCAGTCCCAATTACCTCTCCTCTCAACATTCTCGCTCCCCTCTTGAAGAAAATATTTCCAAATATAATTTCTCAATGGTTTCCAACAGCAGAGCGAGCTATGGAGAAGCAGTGTGTGTGTGTGTGTGGGGGGGGGGGAGGATAGATAAGAGAAAAACTCCACAAAAACCTCAACACAAACGCAACAGCACCACTTACTGGCAATACCAAAAAATTTGAACTTTTTTCCTACAGAGTACCTACTCATTAAAAAATAACTATTAAACTTGTATTTTTTAAAACTTTTTTTCTGTATGCGAAAGAAACATTTTAGAATTGCAATGAGCGACATCAGGGCACATGACATGCTGAGATGACATCACTTCTTTTGTGTTGGACACGCTCTCAGTCTGTGACCTCATGCCCAGTCTCTCGCTGGATGAGGCGCATATCTTTTGTGGACACCTTTGTGTAGTACCCTGCTGCTTTGCAACCTCTTTCCTTATTGCACTTTGTAGAATAAAAGTTCAGAACCCCAGTACTGCAAATGGATACAGTACTTATTTACATATCAGTCACAGTAATAACCAACTGTCTCTTCTCTTTTTTGAAGACCTTACAAGAATTGCATTTGCACGAATAGAGACCACAGTGGTATGCAAAGATCATCATTGTTTTGCAATGTGAACAACATGACAGCACTGTAGTAGGAATATTGGAATTTGATGGCTTCTGTACTTTATACGGACTCTAGAAACTAAAACCAGCACTAATTATTGTACAAATAAAGGAACTTTTTTTAAATACTATAATTACCCAACTGCACTGGCTTTTCTTTAGCATCGTAGTTATTGCATGTGCACATGCTGGCGATATTTCCACAACTAGCTTACTGAGGGGACTGACTAGAGCACAGTACAATACACTGAGACATAACATCAGAACCTTTTATGTGTGCATGTGCAATAAAAAAATTATGTCAGCCCCTTGATGGAACTGCAAGCAAAGTGCAGGTGCCACCTAATTAAAAATGTCAGTATCTTCACACAACAATCATTTTTTTCAGTGCACTACTGGTAAAATTACGATGCCAGAGCCATTCAACCATGGTAGATACAATAATACACAAGGTGTCCACAACCACTGTAATTTTCATATTCTTTTAAGGCAAAGTAAATGTTTTCTCCACTGCTTTCTGCTTGTTGAAAAATGTGCTACAAACTTTAATCATATCAGAAGGAAGGATCTAGTCATTAATAAGCTTAGGTGCATCACTGCCTCCACCAACAACTGCCAAAAATCTGAACACTTAATAACAGACATTATCAACAGGAAAATTAGGGGAATAAACAGATGCAGAGCTCCTCAACTGATCTGTTCCTTTTGTGAAGGATGAAACCGTGCCAGATTCTTAACTTGTGCATTTATTTTTGGCATATACATTCTTGGATACTGAAAATTTGGTGTTCGTGAAAAAAGGATCAAGGACACTGGAAAATGAAACAGTTTATATATTCATATGCAGGTATAGTATGGATTAATTTAATAGAGGTTGTTCTGCCAAATCTGCTTAGTAATGAAATGGAGGGACCACCACTGAAATAAAAGGATTATTCAGTTGTTGTGCCAGGGTACAGAGACAGATAGGCAAACAAACTAGATGTAGTAGACAGATACTATTAATTATATAATGCCATTCACTCATGATGCTTCACAGTATTCCATAACAGATTAAAAGACTTAACATACTGCACATACATCTTATAATAAAATATTAAAATCTATATCAAAAACTCTGAAAATAATGCTCAAGGATACAATTAGTAGGCCAGCCCACCAGCACAGCAGTTGAGCTACCATTTGTGATTCTGATGGCCCTCAGGAATGAGCCTGGGCTGTTGGATGATTAGCTGGGGTGGGGGGGCACTGTGTCCTGCTGCATTGCCATCACCTGGGTGACCACAGGTGGTGATGCATGGGATCCATGGCTTCAGGGAGAGGTTTTGAGCATGGTGGTGGATTGGCTGCATCAGGAGTGTCAGCAGCCTATCCTGCTGCATGCTCCCATCGGGAGGGAAGGCACTAGAACAGGGAACACAGAGGCAAAGGATTGGGCAGATGATGCCTCTGCCAGCCTACCACATCCACCACCAGATCCACAGCATCATGTAGTGGAACACCACAAGTCTTCACCTCTGCTGTGGATGGCCAGATGTCTGTGGTGTACACATGCCAAGGAGCTGAAGGCATACCCAGTCCTGGGGGGTAAACTAACAGTACAATGGTGCATTGTGGGTGGGCTGGTGGTCCTGTTTGACGGCTGGCAGGATGTGTCCAGATAGTACCAGGGCATTGGCAGCGGGCAGAAGGAGATCCTGACCTAATCTGGATCAAGGAGGAAAAAATATATTCAAAAGAAATAAAAAGGATATAATCAGTACATGTTGCAGGCACCCTGTCATCTCCCCTTCCTATCCAGGCTGGGGTTCTACAGGACTTCATCCTGGGTTCCCTCTTACCTCTCCTCTCCCAACAGCCCTCTACTTCCTGTTCCCTTCATTCAAGGGACCATCACACTTTTTCCACCCCTCACCCTCTACAGGGCAATCTACCCTCTCCTGTTGATTTTCTTTACTCTGGAATCAGCTCCTCTCCCCTCTCCTCTGACTTTCCTCATCCCCTTGTTCTCTCAGGCACCAGTTGAAACTCCAGCCCCTACCAACCTGCTCCTGTTACCCTTCCTCCTGCCACCCCCAAGGACAAGCCTTAAACATCCTGGTAAGCAACTGGTTGGGTTCCCACTCCTGCCGTGTTTCACTACCATATCACTTCAGTCTCCTCCTTGCAGTATGATGTCAGACATCAATCACCTCTTCAGGTCCATTGCCTGTTGTCAGCAGTGTCATTTTCACCAAATATTGCTGCCACTTCTAAATGTGCACTTATTAAGTGTTCTTTCTGAGCTGACCATACTTTATTCTTTGCTTATGTAAGTTTTATATTTATTCAAATCTTGTACACATTTTATCTAATGTTCCATAGTTTTTGCATTTATGTATTGTGCTGCTGTTTTCTTATGTTCCCCTTCCTTGGGTCACACCTGGAAATGAGCTTTGGCTTGGTGTGCCTTTTCCCGTTACCAGTTTTCAAATAAACAAATGCAAAATGTATTATAGTGGCGCGGTAGCACCACTACAGTTAGGGGTGAGCAGGGGTTTCTATGTAAAACCCCAAATTTTGCACTTTAATATCTTCACAACCATTCAAAGGATTTGCACTAAATTTTGCATGAACAGTCTGGGGGTTGGGGGGGGGGTAGATCTCTTGATGTGCAAAGTTTCATTCTGGTCAGATGTGCAGATTCCAAGATGTGGATAGCGAAAAAAGTAACAAAAAAAATCACTGTTTCTGCTGATTTTTTTTGTCATCACCTAGCACCCAGATGGCTTGGAATTTTGGTTTGACATTTTTAGGGTAGAAAGGGCTTGCCCAACAGATGTTGCTTTTGCTGGTTTGGTGAGAAAAATATTAATCAGTTCCAATGTTATTAAATTTTTTTTTTACTTTATCTTTTTATTGAAATTCAAGTATATAAGGAAGCACACATCTTATACAATAGAAGACTATCCTCCATGTAAGGTATAAAATATCACTTAACAAAACACAGTATTTAGGGTAAACATATTGGAGAAATGTTATTAAATTTTGACATTTCATTTCTGAGTATGCTCAGTATGGTCTTTTGGATAGCTGCTTGGAACAAAACCAATAATTTGGTCCATATGAAAAAGGATTCTTTTTCATATGGAGGTAATCCTTTTTCATGAGGAAAAAATCTTTCTTCATATGGATGCCATCTTGCTGCCATGTTTTTTTTTACTTTCAAAACCCACAAAAATGACATCCTGCACACACATCAATACATGTATCTTGCTCATCTGGACCCCATTAGGTGGATTTTGTACTCAGTTTGTGGATGATTGACCCAGAAATGTCTTTTTTAACATTTGAACATCCTTTTTTGACAGCCAATTTTCTTTATTTATATGGGCATATGAAACAAGAATTGGTCCATATGAAAAAATAATGGGTTTGTCCTGACATCATTTCATGTTTGCGTTTTTGCAATCAACTGACAATCCCATTTTGACTTCTCTTGACTCTAGACTGGGTCCCCAGATTTGCCAGTTACTAAACTAAATTGTGGATGGCAGTACTAGAGTTGATCTTGTTAAGACATCTCTAACATTTTTAGTGAAGGAAAAAGTGGTTCATATGTGTCAATCTTGTTAATACAGTCATTTAGTACAGGAAAAAGCTCGGTAATTGAAGCACATAAATATGCTGATTTCAAACTCGGGTTTCTTTCATGCATTTTATGTAAGTAAAGGTGTACAGGCACAAGGTACTGTTGTAATCAAAAGGAAAAACTGCACACATGTGAGTACATGAAGATATAATTTATAGGCAGCATTCTAGGAATCACCCAATTCTGTCCCACACTGTCCACACATTAGTGACAGACACAAACTGTTTTTCATGACACTGTTTACACTGTATGCTGTTACAAGGTATTTGGTGAAGATAGCACAGATTTAATTGCGGGGTAAAAAAATCATGCAGTGAAAATAGTGGCTGTGAAAACAGTGACAGGTAACGTATAGCATGGACATAACAGTGCTATCTCTCTGGCTGTTGCTATCCCTGTGGCTGTTTTCACTTTCCAAATGTCTGCTTGAAAGCATGCTTTTGCCATGGCTCTGCAGATACAGCAATGGACTAGAGATGTCAGCAGTGCCTATGGCTGCCCTGTGTTCGGGTCTCACCTTGCCATACTTTTTTTCCCCTCAGTTGCCATGCTGTTGCACTCCTTGCCTTCCCTCTCACATGTGCTGTACTATATCCCTCCTTCCTCAGGCTGTTCAGTCCCACAACTTACCCCCAGTCCTCTTTCTCTCTCCCCCACCCAAGTAGAGTACACCATGGATTTCCTCCAGTGACTTTACCCACCCACCCAGATTATGCCCATTCCCCTACATGTGTCCCCCCTTGGAGGTGATTATATTATAGGAGGAGGGTGTGGGGGCCAAACCCCCCATATAAAACAATTACTTTTTGCAGGAGATGTTTTCATAGATAAGACACATGCATATGATTATTAAATGTACTCCAATGCAACATAATTCAGAGTACCACATTACATACAATAAAAAGTAAATTATACATATATTCAGTGCTCCATAACACTTATAGTCATGGTAACAGACTTAAAAAATTATATGTAGCAACACACTTTACCACATAATCTAACTTAATGATAGCACCACAGAAACAACAGGACTATCTTACGCAGATGTATCTCATGGTTTACATTAACAAGAAAACTACCACTTCTTCACTTGATGAGTCTCATCATTAAATAAAAACTGCTATTCAAACAATATTTACATAACTATGATGTATTTACTAGCACTAATACAAATATAGTAGTGACAACACTACTGTAACGTATGCATGGCATTTCAAGTTAACTAAGATGCTTACAACCTAATAAGACATAAAAGAGAAACAAATGAATCTTAAGCAGTCATACAACGGTACATAGATGACTCATATTGCAGCTCTGGATCTGCAGCAACTACACAAAAAAGATAATAAATATGGTTAGTAAAATTCACAAGCAAGGCTGAAATAGCTACATCAAATCATATCATATCTTGCCAATGTAATAGTTCTGTAACTTCTACAAAAACAAAACAAAAAAGGCACTATGCTACATGCACTACAGAACAAGACATCCTCCTAAACTTCTGCGGTACTAGGAACAGGATAGTATTCTAAAAGTATGCCATTCTTATCACAGATGTCTGAAAAAGAAACTTATAAAACTGTCTGTACCATGAAGATGCATTACAGAAAAGTACCCTGTATATATTTTCACATTTCACAGTTTTGTAAAATTATTGAACACATTTAGCATATCACTAAATACCACAGAACAGATACAGTACCACAAAATTTCATAAAACAAATACTTGGAAATGTACTAGTTGTCAAAAAAAGACATTTCATCTCCACACTAACCACATTCATTCTTTCTTATTCTTGACCTGACTTGTACTCCTCACTAAGACTCAACCCTGAAAGCAATGACTTGTGCCTAACATAGCTTACTGATCAAGTAACACTAGTATCACTCAACATAAGAATAAGACAAATGACACCATCTTCATGAAACATCACTAAACAGATGCAATATGTTCTTTTCAAAATAAACAGCAACATATACTGTACAAACGGTGACATGTACTGTATATGTGCCAAAATGGAAACCTATCATTTAAAATTTGCTTAGACTTCATACTATAATTCAATTGTTAAAGATACTCGGTAAATCAATATTCCTTTGATTTGTTTATGAAATTCTAATAAACCCATAATGGTATTCCACAATACATGAACACTGTAACAATAGAAAGGCAACTATACTTATATGTCACTGTATAAAGTAAAAAAAAATATATTATATGTTTCTAATATTGAAATCACATCAACCACAATTAAATTGTGCTATTTAGAAAAAGTGTACTCCTAACCTACATGTTACCCTGGCACCATTATACCAAGGGATACTACCCCTGCCTGCTTCCCTAACTGCAGGTTGAGGGGCCTGGGTTCGTGACTAACTGGTACCAGGGTATCCCTACCAGTAGTACTACTACAATTATGGTGCCTCCGCCCAGAGTAGTGCTTAAGTGGGTTTCTTTCAGAATTGGTACAGCCCTCTGGGAAGCTATAACCACCCAAAATCCTGCCTAGTGACCTTTAGGATTTAACAAACAGTTGCAATGTTTAACAGTCAGAATACAAAGCAATATGACCAATAATGACATGCACATGCAACCTTCACTTACCAGCAGGGTTCGGTCTCCTAGCATTCACCCTGCAACCCCCTGCAAAAGGCAGTTTCAATAGCATACATATGCACTTTCAGAATTCTTTGCACTTTAGCCCAAGTAATGACATGCTCACAAGCCAGGTTAACAGTAAAACAGAAAATCATGTTTATTTAGGGGACATGAGCAAGGGAGGGGTGAAAATTTAGGCAAATGATTACTTTACTGAGATTAAGACAGGCTGGTTACTTTTAATCACTTTAGTCCCTGAATTTATCAGTCTGGCAACTACTGGGTAGCTAGAGTGGTAACAGGAATGCCTGGGGCAGTACCATGGGTTGGTTGGAGTTGCAGCTGAAGTTGAGGCCCTTGATGGAAAGAAATGTGATTAAATATGAGCAACACACTTGTAAACCATGAAAACCATTTATGTCCATGGTCAGATGGCCCAGTCACTTTTAAACACATTAACTGGCAAATAAGATCAGATGGTACCATTTACAGTTGAAGCTTTGTTGCAGGGAGCTACCCTGGTTTTATTCACTATACTCAGAAGAATGACAGAAGGCATTGGTGATATCAAGACCTGCTGCTTGCTTGAGCTGTAGATGGGGACTGGGGCAGACACGACTCGCCTCCACTTCACAGCCTTTCCCTGTAGGTGGCCACAACCTGCATTTAATTGCTGCACAGGGGCTGACTGCCCAAGTCTGGTCTCTCACCGAAATGCTGCTGATGGCACAGGCTGGGCCATTGTTGGCATAGGCCCTGCTGGATAAAATGTATTTTTGAAAGGTTAGTCTGTGTGCTGATGAACCCTCCAGCTAAACTTTTTGGCAAAAAGTCTTTCCTGACTGGAATGGCTCCTGAATTTGGCACCGGAGTCCCTGGTTTAACTTTTCCACACATGAGGTAGACCACAGGCTTGTGGTTGAAGAAACAGCAAACTTCTACCTTTTTTCTGTTTCTGGCTGGTTTCCCCCAAACACTTACTGAGGAACCTCTTTGGTCTGCTCACAAGGCAGTTCAATGCTCTCAGTCCTTTTGTGGATCACAATGGGACCTCAGGAGGCAATACCCTCCCGGTTGGGAATCTCCTCAGCCTGCACACAGGCTGCTTTCTTCTCAGTGTCTCAAGCAGAACCCCACTCTGTTTAAAACAGTCCCACAGTTAGTTTGAGAATCCTGTATTCTGGTTGGCTAACCTTGTTGTCAATCACAGTCCCAGGAGCTCCCATTGATTAATTTAGGTGCCAACAAGGAAAGTCACAGTTTTACCCATAAGGCATTGTAATTAGGATCCTTTGAGGATCCCTCAGTTCTGATTGGTCCAAACCAGGAAGTCTCAGACCAAACATGGTGGCTCCCATCAGAAAGGACTGATACTCTGTACTGACAGTCCAAACATTTTATTTTATTTAAACAACAGTAAGGATTTAGAAATAAATATTTACAGATTAGGAAAGGGCTCCATCTGCATTATTAAGAGACTGCAGAGTGAAGCTGATTGTGGTAATGCCTGGCTGGTTGTGAGCCTTGATATAATCAGATGCAGCCCAGGCTATTTACACTGTACACTGGGGCTGGAGCTCTTAAAGAGATAGCGCAATGGCACAGAGGAGTGCACACATGCAGAGCCACAGCAACACTCTCTTGCACCTGGTTTTAACTTCTCTTACTGGACATCTGACAGGCAGTGGGTATCAGAGGAGCCCAGGGTGATACTTAAGGTAAGCCCCCCCCCCGAAATTGTGTGTGCGTGTATGTGTGTGTGGGGGGTTACATACATAATCTTATCCTAATCACAAAAACTTACTTTGACATATAGCATAACATAAACAACAGTAAGAGTCACTCTACAAATATATATATTAAATATACATACACATAATACACTAATGGAAATAGGACACTTCATATATCTACTAAGTAATATATATATGCATAACAGCATCAACTCCAATGTAAACAATACCAAATGCTCTATATAAAATAATCACACACTGCAAGTTCCACAGATTGGAAGTACAATCATTATTGTATCAGACATACAAAAGAATACATATTATTATCATCAGAAACAACTAAAATGTTGAGTATCTGACTATCTGTAAAGAAAAAAGAAAAATATTCAGACTGTACTCATACAACATTTTATATATGTAACCTGAAAGACCTTTGTACAATATGTAACCTGAAATACTTTTGTATCAAACAATAATGTGCAAAATACTACAAAAGTTATTTAGTGTTTGACATGCAAAGTAACACAAGCAAAAAGTATACAGAACTTCACTATATCTACACACAGTAGACTTAATGCTATGTAGTTCACTGAATACTAACATCCAACTTTGCTATGAACCATGAAAATCAGTTCACCACAAAACTTCCACATTTCACATAATTTTTGATTTCTTCTGAAACAAAATTGTTTTATACTAATAGTAACAAACAACTACTACTAAGTAGACTAAGAAGACATCCCACATATAATATTTCCTCACATACAATATCAGTGTCATGCTTGCTAACATAGGTTAAAACTCTAGACAAAGACTCATGAATACATACTGTACATCCACTTCTGAGTTGATTATATATTTTCATTTGTAAAGAACTAATAAACTCACCAGACACTGTCTGGTCATGACAGACCTCACTCTCCACTTCTTCTTTGTCTGCATTTATAACAAACAGAACTGTACATAACAACACAAACACATGAATAACAATGCCATACAACCACTGAGAATATAACAAAAGAGAAAAATAAAACAAATAAAGCAAGGATGAAATATATATCTTACTACCAGTCCATGACAAATATTGTACAGTATATTAATGTACAAATGCATTTGTGGTATGGATACAACTTATTCATGTCTTTTTCATATTCAGTCTTAACACCATCCCATACACACTATGCATATATTGATAAGTGACATACATCTCATCTGTGTTACAGTTATTAAAATAAACTATACAAAAATTAGTAATACTATATAAGCACATAATGTACACACAATTTGTTAGTATGCATAAATAAACAGTACACACAAACACTATATCAAATATAAGCATAACCAAAAGAAAACCAATTCTTTGACATACAATTGTTTTAATGTATGGACATATATAAAAATCTATGACATAACTATACCCATAAGATACAATACAATGACACTACTGCATGAACATATTACTAAACAATCAACAGTACTTTAAATACAAACAATAAAACTTACTGTAAAACTACACCGTAAACTTAAAAAAGTACACAGAATATTGAACTACCCCAACTTTATACAATTTCCCTTCAACAGCGCTCTATAACATCATGTGCACTTTCAAACAGAAAAAAAAACACTACACTAAACAGAAAGTGAACAAAACCAAACACTTTTTTTATTTTCTATTATAAGTATAAATCAAGAGAGAGCAACACAAAACAACAGTAAGTTACTACACACAAATATAATAGAAATATACTTACAAGTTTCAATTTCTGGAGTCTCATATTCTAAAAATACAAAAATATATACTATTAGCAACATCTTAATAACACACATCTTGACATGATCCTTGAAACTGCTTACACAATAACACAAAACAAGCAAACAAAAACAACAAAAAAATACTAGAAGCACTCCTAAGAAATGTTACACAAAACACACACAATAAAAGCACTACAGTTTAACGCTGTACACAAGTACAAATGACATACTGTAATACACATAGTCCAATCAATATACCTATGCATACCATATGACAATATATATGAATACTCACGTACACACAAAAGAATGGTCACAGACATAAGATTTCTCTTTGAAAACAATCTAACTGCCAGCACACCATTTTCAAAAACAAAACAAAAACTAGTATCAGCTATAATAAGCAAACAGTACAAGAGTTATATAATTAACACTACATATAACAATACCTGTAAGATAAAAAATAGTTCAATATTATAAACACACTAAAAAATTGTACTGAATATATCTTGTACTATCATTACAATGCACAATAATATAATACTATTCCTTATTTGCCCAGAAACTCAGGAATTGTAATAGACAAAAAGCACACTAATTGTTAATGTATTGTATTACCACAGCACATGATTTAGTCATGACGAGATGCCCCATCTTCAATTTCTTTTAAAATGACATATATGACATAGAGATATTGTAAATATACTACACAACTGTTTTGAATATTGTGTCCAGTCATCACAATACACAACAATATAATACTATTAGTCCCTTGATCACAAACTCAGGACTTATAATACATAAAATATACATCAATTAGACAAGCTATCTTACTGACACAACACACAATATACTTACAATAAGACTCTTCATCTTCAATTTCTTCTAAAAACGGATAGAAGTCACAGAATGTCACAAATAGTATAATTCATTTCCCCACAAAGTCAGGACTTATCATACACAAAATAGACATTCATTGCACATGCTATCATACTAACACAACACACAATGCTCTCACAATAAGAATGCTCATCCTCAACTTCTTCTAAAAACAGATAGAAGACACAGAATGTCACTAATACCATACCAAACATTAGCAATCCATACAGTTTAATACAGACACTTATGACTAGTATGAAATCTGTAAACATATCTACAAGACTATATATCTCCATACATAACTCAAAAACACATCTTTCAAAAGGAGGTGTGACTTTAGAACTCACAGTATGATTATGTTACTCAATTTGTACTATAAAACTAACTTAACTATTTTAGTACTTCTAAAGTACAAAACACCCTCTGAAATATTTGCACACATTATGCAAATACATAAAAACTACACAGAAATAGATTTCTCTCATAAATATAGTTCATTATAACAAATGTAGACAAATACACCATAAAATGTGCACAGCAGAAAAACAATAATACTTCTTTACAACCTTGGTGAAGAAGTAAAAAAAGAATAAAATAAAATATAAAACACTGTAATATTACCATCATAAAATATATACAATGCTACAGTATAATTTAAAATTGTTCTTAAGACTATATTTACAAAACAAATATATACATATTTTTCTCCATTATAACAGCACTTATAAAAACATTGATCAAATAAACCATCTATACTGTATCTCACAAAAACTACCAAATAACTTAAAATGCAAATAATGTTAATACACATATAAAACTTATACAGTTTAGAAAAAAAAAACAGCACCATACAAAAAACTCTTGTTTCTTTTCACCTGAAATGTACAGTATCATTCTCCACATGCATTACACCAAAAATGGTTTTATACAGTTCAATAAATGGAGCAAAGAAATACAGCCTTCTCTTACTGATCACATCTTCTCCATACCAATGTATACTATGTAACACATTATATTACACATAATTACAATCATGTAAAAATGTTACAAAAATATATAACAAAACTAAACATAGACTAAAATTTTATTATAACAAAGTTTATGTGCTTAACTATATATAATACAAGTGTAATATGCTATATACTAAGAACTCTACTAGTTACATAACATCCATATAAATCACACTGATATGAGATCCAACACATCTTCTCACAATGTATTATTCTACTTTAATAGCTGTAGAAATACAAATGCAGAGTAGTACCATAAATGTAGAAACACTAATACCAAAACATATACTAACCAGTGTGCATATCTTCATCAAGTTTCTCTACTAAAACAAACCAAAATGTATCTCACATAAATTTAAAAGTATGTGGAGAAAAACTGGAACAGTAATACTTTTTCTAATAACAGGACAATACCATATATAAGATCCAATACAAGTTAGAACTAAACATACCAAACTAAAAGATTTAGTAACTACACACTACAAAAAAGTCTAGATATAAACTTCTTGCACAAAACTATAGCAATATTTCTACAACACACAGATGTACTAAAAATCTTAAATGTCAAAAAAGGAATCCATAAAGACAAACACATATCCAAAATACCACATAGACTCTAAGCATGCATCACAATAGTACAAAAAGGGCAGAGCAGTAGCACATACTTAAATACCGATCATAATGGCATTAAAGCACAGTGAAAGGATATATTCTTACAAAACACAACATACTTATTAAATTACATTTCATTTGTCTGTTCTGTAAAAAAATACATTAGACATACAGAGTATCATTAAAGAAACTCAGAAAGCACTTATACAATTACTACATATTGCTAAAATAGTAACATTATTAAACATGTACACACAGCAATACTGTTAAACACATACAAACTTCATGTACAAGTATTAACATACATGTTCATAACTTTAACAAATGCACTAAATAATTAATATTGTAACAAAACAACCTACAGCCTTTCTACAGTTAAAATGCACTCTTTAAATTACAAATGTAATCCTTTGCCACACAGAAAAGTACTTTATACTACACTTACAACTATTAAAATCAAACTTTATCCATCAATAACTTAATACCACAAATAATATAGAACTACATACAATACCAACATTTAAGTAGTCACAATAATATAAATGTACTTATTCTACACTACAAACAACATAAATGTGACTGAAACTTACTTAGAGAACAATACTCACAGTAATCACATATTAAACTGTACTACATTAAAAGCAATTGGCACACTAATATACACAGCTAAGAAATACAGTAAAATACTACATCATGAAACAGACTTACAACACGTGCTGTGCTTACGCTCATGTGTCTTGTCTTCTCTTCCAGCTGAGAGTGATAGAAATATTATTGATATCAATAACACAAGGACAAAAACACAAAGCTAAGTTGAATACAAAATTACAAACACATGCTATAATATAAGTTCCAGTTTACCTGACAGTTCATGAACTATACAATATAGTTACTATAATATTAAAAACAGTTATGCAACACCAAACCTTGGTACTTCATTCCAGTTCATAAAACACACAAATAAGACTAATGCACAACTAACAAGTATAGTATAAGACTACATCATAAAATACACTTAGAACACATGGTGTACTTACACACTTAAATGGCATGTTCTTCTCTCTCAGCTGAAAGAGATAAAAATATTGTTAATATCACTAACATCATAACAACAAAACACTCAATTCTAATGTCATTGTCCCGGATTTCCCTCCAAGAATGAAACAGAGTCAGTGAGTGGTGGGTGCTCAGATCAGCAATTAATTTATTAATTGTACCATCTTGATCTGTCCCCAAACTTTAAATGATTCTTAAAAGTTCCATTTTATCCAAAACATATTTGTCAGTCATACATATTCTTGTACCCAATCCTTCTTTATCTTCTTATCGTTTATACAAACAATTATATACAATTATCTCAATTTATATTCAATCTATTTTCAATCATCTTTTTTTTCCTCCTCTTCTTCCTTCAGACGTAGATCTGGGGGGTCTGTTCTTCTTTTCTGGAGGTAACGGTGTGTACCCATTACTGCTTTTCTTTTCATGTTGTTGCTGTTCTTCCTTTTTTGGGGTATTTTCCTCCCTCCCCTGTCCCTTTTATTTTTTACATACTTCCCCCCTTTTTTATTCCTTAGCCATCAACTTTGTCTGCACCGAATACCAGCTAATGACCATAATATTACCATCACCCGCCCTGCAGTCCACCTTCAACAGAGTCCCAACTATTATCCCGACCCTTTGCCTTGTTTTCTGGGTGGGTGGGTGGGTAAAATCTGAAATAGTATGTGAAAAGAGGCAGCCTGCCTCTTGCAGCTACTTAAATAACACTGGAAACCCCTCCCCTTCCTTTTTATGTCCCCCAATCATCTTGATACTCTCTCCTTTATTCCCCCCCTTGTGATGTCATTTATAATACCTCATCACTTTCTGTCTCCTTTGGTGAGTCACCCTTATTGCCACTCCCCCCTCACCCCTTTGAATTGTCTGGGCATGTTGGCTCCTCTTGGTCTGGTCCTCCTGGACAATTGAGTCTGCCTTTCAGGGGTAAACCTCATTGTCCCTGATTTCCCTCCAAGAATGAGACAGAGTCAGTGAGTGGTGGGTGCTCAGATCAGCAATTAATTTATTAATTGTACCATCTTGATCTGTTCCAAAACTTTAAATGATTCTTAAAATTTCCATTTTATCCAAAACATATTTGTCAGCCTTACATAATTCTTGTTTCCAATCCTTCTTTACCTTCTTATCATTTATACAAACAATTATATACAATTATCTCAATTTATTTCCAATCTATTTTAAGTCATCTTTTTCTTCTTCTTCCTCTTCTTCCCCCAGATGGAGATCTGGGGGTCCGTTCTTCTTCTTTTCTGGAGGTAACGGTGTGTACCCATTACCACTTTTCTTTTCACGTTGTTGCTGTTCTTCCTTTTTTTGGGTCTTTTCCTCCCTCCCCTCCCCGCCCCTTTATTTTACTTCCTTTTCCCCACAGCCTGTCTCCAGCCTGCATTGAATGACAGGCATTCCCCATAACTTCATTGCACTATCACCCAATCTGCCTTCTCCATTCTTCAATGCTTCCCATAGTTTCTGTATTGAACATCTCAACCCCCAAGTCTGACAGATGAACCCTGTCTAGCTTATAATACTCATCCTCTCTCTCATCGATGCCTCTGCCTTTGACCCTGTCCCCATTTGCAATGAATAATGTGCCTACCCTCCTGTTCATTTTTCTCCTTGCTCTCTCAATTGCCACATGACTGTGTGTGTGCCTCCATACTTGGTGAGGGATCATATCCGACCATACTAAGGTCACGTGGGGCCACCAACATCTTATCGTCTCCACATCATGTTTTATCTGAAAATAAATATCCAACCAGGGCCTGGACCCAATGTCATTCCCCCAGATGCATTATTATCATGTCTGAAGGTGGTCATCTCTCCCTCATGCTCCTCAGGGTCAGTAATAACTGGGCCGATTTCATGATCCTGATTCCTTGTCAGGGAAAAATTACACTGTCTGGGGTCTTGATAAAGTTGCCTGCCCCTTTCTTGGACGCTCTCCTCTCTGCCTAGTAAATGTATGAATGCCCGCATATCCATATCTCCAACCTCCGACCAGGTCCTGTAGTAAAATAAAGCAACATAAAAGATATTCTTCCTGGTCCAGGCCCTGCTTTACTTAAACCCCTTTTCTTCCCCCCCTTCCACCACCCCCATTGTTCCCTGTTGTGCCTACCAGCCACTTAACCTGTAAATGTAAAAGGAGATGGTTAGTAATTATTCATTCAAAGGTCTTACATAATGTTTGAAACACTCTGATTTCCTGCGGCCAATCCCTTGCACCTGCTCCCTTGACCCTCCTGCTGCCGCCAATTGCAATGCTGCCCCAATTCTGAATGAATGTGATGAATAATATTTTGGATCCTCACCTAGAAAAGCCGTGCCTGTTTTGAGGACTGCTACTATCTGGTAGCTTGTCACCCCTTTTCCATCCCCTCTTTGGTCAGGTTGCACTGTCGCGTAAGCCCACAATGCTCGCACTGGGCAAGTATCTTGCTTGCTTTGTCTTACCAGGTGAATCGAGCAGCCTTTCCCTTCTTGATCAGTTTTTGATTTCTTAACCCATAGGGTGATTGCCTCTTGCTACCATTCTATGTCTTCCCTTCCCAAGCCCCCTAACTTATCTTCCCTGTCGTGGGCCACTGTTTCCATCACTCCAGGGGGTACTGTGATACACTGTCAAGTAAATGGCTTGAAATAGCAATGCCTCCTCTCTGCTGATTTGCAGATTGTCAGTGTGGCATTTACCAGGCTAGCCAACAGCTTTTCCGACACTGGTCTTCTGTCGTCCCTTTCCTTGGTTAGAAGGGACCCCTACCCCTGAATCATCTGTCTGATCAGCATGATTTTTGTTGGGTCCTGTCATCCCCTGAGATTGCAGACTATACTGATGGCTGCGAAATGTACCCCCATCGTTGCATGTGATATGTTACTGTGTTTAAGTCCTTATACTCAGAATACATTACAGAAGCCTGCAACTGCTTCCAATGATCTTAGCTCTGGAATGTGCTACAGAAATCACTGAAACTGAGGAGTCCTGTTAGTCTCACTGTGTTTAAGACCTTGTACTCAAAATACATTACAGAAGCCTGCAGCTGCTTTCAATGATCCTAGCTTACTTACACCCCCTTCCACATCCTCCCTGTTTTTCCCATCCTCCTTTCTTCTTGTATCAGTGCATAACTTGTCCCTGAGCCACCTACTTATCTACCGCCCTAAATCTCACCCTCCCTCACCCACCTATCCCTTGTATACCCACAGCATCACATTCCTTCACTCCTAGTATTATCCCAGTTCCAGACCCCCCCCCCCACTGGCTGCCCACTTCTCCCAACACATGCCTCCCTTAATACACCTGGGTCTTTTTAAACTGACTATATGTCTCTTCGCTTGTAGCATCCACTTCAACTAATCTCTTCGCTGGACTATAATGCCTTTACCTTACAGGAATGCTAAACCATGTATGTTGTTGTATCTGGTATAAATTTTTACTGACTTGCCACCCTATTGTTAAGCATACCCTTACTGACTGACTTTTACCTGAACCCAAATGTATTTTTACTAATCCTGTCTATTGCAAGCCTACCTGTACTGTTGTACTCTTGCATCTACTGTCTATTTGACTGTATATAAAGGCATTGTTACTTGACTTGTGTAATGTAGGTCCACCTTGTAAATGAGCTTGCTCAGTGGTGTTCGCCTGGATAAATAAAGAATTTGATTGACTGATTGATTGAAACTACATTCCCACTGGTAAACTACGTATTTCCCTAGCTGATCATCTGTAACCTGTCCACTTACCTCCATGTGGTGTGCTTCTCTGAAAGTTTGGAAGGCTCCTCAAGCCCCTTCATAGGCTTGGAGGGTCCTGGGGCACCAGGAGTTGTGAAACTGAACTTCGTCTCCTTCCATCCAACTTCCCAAATGTCCACCGGAATGTGTGTTATTTGTGCCTCTGCTTTTGGTTCAATGGCCTGGAACCTGTCCAGCTGCAGATGGGAGAGGCTGTCAACCACGATGTTTTGGACCCCTTTAATGTGTCTAGCTCTAAAGGACATGTTCAGCTTTAACCCCTGTAAAACTAACTGTTGCAACACCTGCAAAACTGATTCCTTTGTGGCCCCCTGGTTGTTGAGGACATCAACCACTGCCTTGTTATCACACTAAAAGTCATCTTCTGGTTACAGAGCTCCTCCCCCCACACTAAAGTGCTGAGCCAGATCAGGACGCTCTCCAGTAGTGTGATATCTCTGGTTAGCCCCTTCTGTATCCATTGCCTCAGCCAGGCTTCTGAAAACCACCTCACACTGAAATAATCCCCCATGCCCAACTCCCCCACTACATCTGTATATAGTTCCAGGTCAGTATTAAACACCCACTCATCTTGCCAGGAGGATGTCTCATTGAATGTATCTATAAACTTCTTCCATATTCTCAAATCTTTCTTGGTGTCCTTGACTAGGTTAACCCAATGATGTGGCCTGGTCATACCCCTTGTTGCTTTTGATAGCCGCCTAGTGAATGCTTGTCCTGGGCTAATGGTCCTGTAGGTAAAGTTGAAGTGTCCAATTAGTTGTTGTACCTGTCTGAGTTGGACCCCACATCTAATCTTATGCTCTTGTAAGAGTTCCTTTAACTTCCTTACTTTCTTGTCCAGCAACCTAAATACCTCTTTCTGCACATCTATCTCGATCCCTAGAAATTCTATCATCTGACTGGGACCTTTGATCTTGTCTGGTGCCAAAGACACTCCTGGTTCCTGGCATAGTTCCTGAAAGCCCGTGAGCATTCTCTCCGTCTCCTCCTGCCCACTCCCTATTAAAAGGAAATCATCTAAATAATGAAAAACTGTCCTGTATCCTGTCCTCCACCGAAATATTCCTTGTAAGCATGTGCTAAACAACTCAAAAGAGGCACAGGCAGTCGCACACCCCATTGGCATGGCTTTGTCAAAATAGTATTGCCCATCTATTTTGAAACCAAGTAAATCCCAGTCTTGTGGCCACACTGGAAGGAGTCTGAAAGCTGTCTCAATGTCTGTCTTTGCTAGCCATGCCTGTGGCGTTGCCCAAATAATCTGTACCAGTTCTTCTAGGGTTGCATATGTAACTCTGGAGTGCTTCTCGTCAATGTAATCATTCACCAACTCTCCTTCTAGGGATGACAGGTGGTGGATGACCCTGTATTGCTCTGGCTGCTTCTTGGGAACTAAACCTAGAAGGGAGATCCTTAGTTTTTCTAGAGAGGGGTTCCGGAAAGGACCTTCACTCTGCCCAGCTTTTTTTCTTTCTGTATCTTGTGTCTCAAAATACCCTCTTTGCCCCATTCTGATCCTAAATTCTTGGCTTCCCTGCCTACCCTAGGGCCCCTGAAAATGAAGGCTAAAACCTGGTTTAAAACCTGCTAGGAGCCCTGAGGCTGCCCTCTCATCTGTATGTTCTTTTAGCCCTTCTTCCAATTTTTTTACATTTATTGGTGTTTTTGCCATGCAGAATTTGATACCCTCTCTTAATACGCCATCCTGGTCAATATCAGTAGCTATGTCCTCCTCTTCCATAGCCCCCCCATCCCCTGTATCCTCTGTTTCCAAGCTGTCCCCTAACCCCATTTGTCCCTCTCAAAAGGGCTGACTGATGTTGCCCTGTACCCCATCGTATTGTCCCCCAGAGGACCAGTTCAACCGGCATCTTGAAGCTGGGTGGTTCCCCCCACAATTCAAACAGGCATGGTGAAATCTACATTGTGGCTATGAGCAAAATGCCCTGTTATATCCCCAGCAGCATGTTTGCAGTAATGTTGCTTTCTTCCCCCCTTCCCATTCAGGTGTGACCTGGTCCTTGACATAGTCCATCCACAAAACTAACTGCTTTGTATCCCAATGGACATCGCTATAGGTGGCTATTCTCTGCCTGAAAAACTTGCCATAGTATAACCATCCAAAACATCCCTTTGCTTTTGCTGTGCATATGATCAATTGATATGTGATTAAAGGAATTCCCAATTCAGGCTTCTTCTCCATAATGATCACAGAATAAGTTGCAAAACCTACAAACTAGGTATGCCAGATCTTGCCCTTGTTAAATTTATCTTCTTCCTTTTTTCTCAGCAGCACTACTGCGGCCGCCATCTCATTCTTGCCTATGCTCTCTTTTTCATCATATTTTGTTACCACCTCCCTGCTTACTAATGCAAATTTATCCACATATTCCCCTTTCCATATCTTCTCTTTTGTAACCAGTGGTGCATGTTCCCCATTCTCATTCCTGGCAAACCTATATCACTTGTCCCCAACCCCAGCCCTGTGCCCATGGTAGGCGCTGTGCCTCCCTCTTTATTCTCCTTCCTGGACTTAATGTCAGATAGTGCCTTCTTGAGCTGTCCTAAACCATCCTCACCTATGGTTGTGATTATTTGCTCCACATATTATTTTATACTGCTGCCTATGTTCATTCCCACATTACCTATTGAAGGGTTTGGTTTGGGCCCTGCTGGTCCAGGTAAGTGTGCTCCAGTGGTGTCTGGAAGTGGCGTTGGTACCGGTCCCAGCAGGGCTGGCATACTCGATGATGGTAGTGGAGGAGGAGCAAAAACTGGGCTAGGTACTGTACTACCGGAATCACCAGAAGAGGTTGCGGTGGAATGGGAGCAGCTGGCTAAAGCCTTTCTAGGCTGGCCAGCCTTGGAGGTGGTCTCTTGGGGGTGGAAGACTGGGCTGGAGCCCTAGGATTGCCCTGCCCCTTTGCCGGTCATCTGCCCCATCAACTACCCTTCCCTTTGTCCACTTTCCTCTTGTTTTCCTGCCCCGATGCTCCATGCCCTCCACCAGCTCCCACACCTTGTTAGACCTCTCTGATAATTCCAGTATAGCACTGTAGGCATCTTCCTTTGTTGGTTTGCTCTTTCACGGGCCATTTCTACTGTCACTCCCTAAATAGGAAAAAGCTGAGGTAGAAGAAAGTACAATGGTTAATAACCACCCCTCAGTGTTTCTCTGCTTGTGGCAACTCCTGCTGAACAAAAACATTTTTTATTTTTCTGTTTTTGTCTTTTGTTATCTATATCCCTAGTGCTGCTGGCCTTGTCCACTTAACCTAACCCTTTGTTTTGTAATGTCAAGATCCTTCTCCTGACCAGTGCTCTGTACCCCTGACCCCATCCCCCTGGGACTGAACCAGCTGAGCTTCACTCATGGTAACCGATCCCATCTTTTAATGTATGTGGCCTACTAGCTTTCTTCTGCAGTCACAGGCAGCGGCCATGACTTCCAAATGTCTCACCAAGTCCCTTCTGCCCTTAAGCCGGTCCCGACCATATGGGTAGCCCCTTTATCTGCCCACCGTACGGTCTGCAGGCTCTTGCACCACCGTTCCAGGCTGGGCCACCTTGCGCCTCTCCCCAGTCCCAGAGCAAGGAAGAAGAACCCTGCAATCGGCTTACATTTGCATCCCACAGTGAATGTCCTTTCCTTTTGTTGGCGTTTTTGGCCCCCCATTGTGCCTGATCAAGCTCTCTCGCCCGGCTAGGTGTCCCTTGGCGCAGTTTGATCTCTCAAATAAGCTGTTCCCTGGCCGCAAATGCCTCCTGTTGTACATTCCCTGTTGTGACTGTAGCCACCAGGTCAAAATGAAACTCACTGCGATGTCATTGGGGCCCCTGCTCTGGGTTTATGTGTCCTGCTCGAGAGACCCCACTCCCCGCTGGTGTCATGCTTTAGTCCATGGCCTATCTAGCGGTCCTGCTGTATCTTTTAAATCAAACCCACTTGGGGGCATTGCCCTTTTCTGTCCTCCCTGTGGGCACCACCCCAAATGTCATTTAATGCTGGCCTGTTCCCTTGTGCCGCATCACTGACTAATGAGTGTTTTTTTGATATCGTCCTGTGAGGCCATAACTTCTTCTTACAGCCCCACACTCCCGCGACTTCATCACCAACAAAAAAAAAACCCTTTGGCTTGCAGTTTGTTTAGGCTGACCAAGAGGTTACCATAAAACGACACCTGGCCATGGCCTGTGTTCGTCCCTGTCTCACAAGGGATGTGAGGTGAATTTGCCATGAAAAAACGCCAGCTTGCCGCATGTCTAGGCTGCACCACGGCCCCAGGAATCTTCACGCTGGCCCTGAAGCACCCAAAGGTGGTTTGTGGCTTGCCCACCAAAATAACTCTGCACAACAGAACACCCGCCCATGGCCTGTCTTGTGGCCCCTGTTTTTTCCCCCAGGCATCCAAGCGAAGAAGAAAATGATGGCCTGTCCGGGCCCACAAACCCAGTCCGAGCACTCCTTGCACCCCAACTGACCTGGTTTGTGGCCCTGTTTCAAACTGTGTGTGTTCTCAACAAGAGAAAGCTGGCTTATGGCCTACCCAAAAAAAACAACTGCTGTCTGCCACACTCGACCAGAAGCCCCACGTGGTCTGGCCTGTGGCCTGCTTCCCAGGTCAAATTTATCCCAAATCACCTACAATCTGCAAAAAGCTCCCCGAAAAACTCTCCACAAACCGAAAGTTGTCGACCATATCCCGGCTTTGTTTTTTATGCGCTAATGCATCTCAAAATCTAAAATCAAACCATCTTCTCTCAAAAGTGTCCGTATGCCCCACGTGGCTCACACAAATCTCCTAAACACTGAAAACGCCAGCCGTATCAGGGCTTTATTTTTTGCACTAATGCATGTGAAGAAAAACAACTATTCAAGCAGCCTCCACTTTTTTGGACCCTTAGGCCCCAGGCTTACCTGCTATGCGTGGCTATAGGCCGTGGATCTTTCACTTCTGCTGCAGTCCTTCTGAGCTCCAAATCTTCTCTCTTTTTTTTTTTATATACTGCCCTGGTTATTTTTACCAATAACTGGAGATTTCAAATAAAACTGTACTTCAAGCCTAACTTGCTTTTAATCTAAACCTCGCTGATCTGATGTGCTGTTCTCAGCTTAATGAAAAACTAAAATCTGAGAACAGCATATGAAAAGAGGCAGCCTGCTTCTTTACAGCTGCTTAAATACTCCTGGAAACCCCTCCCCTTCCTTTTCATCTCCCCAATCAGCTTGCTACTCTCCCCTTTATTTTTCTCTTCCTCTTTGTGATGCCATTTATAATACCTCATCACTTTCTGTCTCCTTTGGTAAGTCACCTTCATAGCCACTCCCCCCTTTGACTTGTCTGGGCATGTTAGCTCCTCCTGGACTGGTCCACCTGGACAATTGAGTCTGCCTTTCAGGGGCAAATCTCATTGTAAAAATAGAAATGCATAATATTTGCCAGCCCGGTGGCACTGAGGGTTGAGGCACTGGATGCCACAGCTCACTCCATACCGGTGACCCGGGTTCAGGAATGAGCTCGGGTCATCGGGGGCTGGCTGGGGAGAGGAGGATTGAGCATCCCAAGGACTGCTCTCCTCCTCCAAGGAGGGTGGGGGTGATACCTGTGCATGTGCTGGCTCCTAGTGGTGGCTGGGGGCTAGGGCGAGTCACGGAGTAAGCAAGGGGGCCAGCCCAACAGACACCCATCTGGTGGTGTGTGGGACTGCATACCGTGCATCATTGGTGTCATTACATGCTGTGCTGATAGGGGGTCTTGTGGGCTAAAATACTGGCTGAACACTCAGCGCATGATGGCAGGGCCACGGCGTTGAATCCGATACTCCTAGAAGCTCCCTCCAGTCCTGACCCCTTGGCCTTCCATGACTGGGGACCTCGACATGGCCAAAGAGAAGGTGAAGGTGAGGAGGTGTAGCTCGGGCAAGGTGCCAGATGCAGGAACTGCTAGCTGTGACCGGACCTGGGATCCATAGGAACACCCAGCTGAGAGGAAAGGCCATACAAAGAAATAAACAAACAAAAAAAAAGAAATACATAATATACTATACTATCTGTTTCACAACATATTTCTTATACTAAACACTACAGCTATTACAATACTAAAAGGTTCATACAACACTAAATGTTACATTAGCAGTCTTTCATCCTCATTAAATGCATTCAATAACAATAATATTGACTGCCAACAACTACTTTGGAATGTTATATCATAAAATACCTACAAGACAAGATCTACTTACAGTACGTTCAACAAAATGATGTTTATGTGTTTCACCTAAAAGTAATTGAAATGTCTTCAGTATCAGTAACATAATAACCACAAAAATCCCACAGCTAATTTTCCCCAACACTAGAGATAAATAATATAGCATTCATGTCACCAGACACTTCATGTATAAAACATTACAGCTATAAATATACTAAAAGAAACATGCAGTACCAAACTTTGGTACTGCAATGCTCCAGACACTTCGGGCAGGATTCACAAAGAAGATGCGCCCAGTGCAGCCCAGATGCGCCAAGCGCAAGTCAGATGCTTGAGCACAGATGGAGCGATTCACAGAGGCATGCGCAATAGAGATACGCCAGACGCATCCCCTGTGAATCTAGACAGTGGGACAGCGCAACTGGAGATGCGCTGGCACAACAGAAGATGTGCCAGGGCATCCCGGATTCCCTGAACCACATCAGGGAGCAAGTCAGAGCAAGTGGAGCAAGCCAGCAGGGCAATAGGAAACAACTATGATGCTGGAACAATGAAAACCACAGACACAGGTGCTGATAGCAACATGTTTATAAAACAGTAAAATCAGATATAAAACTGTATAACAGAAACCCCAGAACAACAAGGAAACAAGTGGCCACAAACAGAAACAGTAAACAGAGCAAGGCCCCATGAAGAGGCAGGGGGACACTAGCGTCGCTGTGGCCCACCATGCCACACCCGTGCATGACCACGTAAGGGCAATCTCCAAAGAACACTCTGCAGGGCAGCTGACAGGTGCTGAACCATCCTGGAAATAGGCCACAAGGCTGCCCGGATGGCCACACGGATCCGCCCCTCCACATCAGGCTGGGCACTGCCCCCTGCCACGGTATGTCATCCCTGGAGACCTACAGCAATGACAGAGAGAACACACACACTGAGGGCCTGAACATAGGCAACACCCCCACCCAGCATTATCCCACAGCAGCAGACCACAGCAACAGCAGAATGCACCGCCTACCTGACCCTGCAAGGGCACCAGGCCTGGCACCCAGGAGCCTCCACCTCCATGACTCAGTGATGGCCACGTCCCTCCACCTGTCCTCTGGGCCTGCAAAACACAACAGACAGAGAGCACCATGAGACAACACAGCAGTGCCAGTAACACACAGCAAAACCGACATGCACGGGGGGGCAGGGACAGCCAAACATCACCACTGTGCAGGATACACTGCCACTGTGCCACCCCCCTGGCATGTGTGCATGCAGCACACAGTGGCCTGCACGCAAACACAGCTCTGCCCATAGCACCCCCATGACACACATGACAGGGCTGCATTGGGCAGGTGAAGCCACTGCCATGTGTGCAGGATGACAGTGACCCAAGTGGGTGCCCCATGAGGGCCTCAACACACACACCCAGCCCACACCACAAAAGGAGCCAGATGAGTGACATCTACCTGGCCTTGGCAGTACACCCCGGTGTGCACGGTGATGCAGCAGCCCCAGTCTCTCTGGGTCCCACCTCTGGAGGTCGCTGAAACATTGCAAGCACTGCTCCCCAGTGTGTGGCAGCCCATTGCGCTGTACCAGTCTCCTGGCAATAGAGGCCCACACTCTGCCCTGGGCACATGGAGGTCCTCTTGCCCAAACAGCCGCCCCTCCACCAGCATAACAAGTGCTACCAGATGCAGCAGCTCCACCTGGGACCAGTTCATGGCCCGTTTCCTGCCTACAGTAACTGTCACCCAGCACAACACGGTGAAGCGCAATCGAGGACCCAATATGTAACACATGAAACACAGAGCCATGTGCAGTACAACGCGCACAGTGCATAAAGTGTGATAGGTCAAAGGAAGCATGGCATGTGCAATGCCAACAACTAAAGCATGGCAAGGTCACGGCTGGGTCGTGCATGCGTGATGCACATGTGGCCGCCATGTTGTGCACAGCATGCGCTACAGCTGCATATGGTGCACAACACGTGATCCATGGCCACTACAACCACCCAGTGCAGCACATCCCGCACATGTGGGTGTATGGAGCACGATACAGGACACAGCGCAATGGCCAGCATTCCTGCAGTGGTGGAAGCAGTGTAGCGGTGCATATCAGAAGGTGCGCCATTGCAAACGGTGATCTCGCATGCGTGACAGATGTGCTGTAACATCATAGGTTCATCTCAGAGATGCTCCTTGTAAAATTCTTGTAAAGTGAGATGAGCTGGGGGCAATTATGCAATTCACAGACAATGAGCCCTAAACTGCCTCATTCCACATGCATGGGCATCTCAGCTGATTAGCATCTCATTACCAGAGGCCCAGTCCTCATTTGCATGCCCTGAGCTATAAATGCTCCCAAAGCTGCAGGCTGAGATCAGGTGACTAAGAGGAAACAGAGCCTTGAAGGTGAGTACACAGCTATATTGACATGGTCTGCTCAACACAGTGGGGGAATGCACAGGTGCATGCAAGACTCTGAACATCCACGGCCACCACATGGGGAACAGTGCCTCCCAACATGCACAGAATGTGGATCGAATGTCCATAATGTCGAACACCGAACTTGTGCAGTACACAGGATGCACAGGACCCTGGCAGACAGGTTGCTGCCATATCCAGCCACCTGTCACAGTACCATGGTGCACACATGGCAGCAGATGGGATAGGACACTGCTGTACACAGGTACGGCTTGCAGTGGGACATAGCTATGCACTGTGGCACATGGTGGTCCTGCAACCCACACAGAGGTACTGTGCCTTGTATAGTGGTACTGTGGAGAGGTATATGTGACTGGGTGTTACTGGCCATGTGTGGTGGGCACAGCGATGCGCTACCGGTCAGTCTGAGGCACACGGCAGCATCTGTGCAGGCAACATGACAGTGTCACCATGCCACATACACTGCAGCCAGCTGCCCCATGGTTGTGGTCCACTGGGCTGTGCCCCCCCGTCACAGCACAGGTAGTACCCTGGTTGGGAATCTTAACACTGCGGCCACACATACGCTGCTGAGACACCAGGACATGTCCATGGTGGACAGCACTGCGTGACCCCTGGGGTGGCAGCACAGGCATCCCAGCTGTGGACCTGTGGATGAGCAAGGCAGGTGCACTGTTCCAATGGTCCCTGTACCGTGGTGTGCCGCACACCATAGCAGGACACACACACACAGACCACCGCCCAGACCACCTGCTGCAGGGGTCCAGGTAGGGTCGATGGACTGAGGTGGGTGGGGTGGGAACATGTGTAGCCACAGGCATGTCTAGCACCCGGATGCTTCCCCCCACAGTAGCCATAATGTCTAAGGATGCGAGCGCAGCCACAAGGCGGGAAAAGAACTTCATGCATGATGAGGCGAGGGCACTCATTGACCCCCTGGCCATCTCCACTGGCAGGGGAGGCAGCTGGACTGCGTGGGCAGTGGGCTGGGAGGAGGTGGCCCGGCAGGTGAATGCTGTGGCACCGTATAACTGCACGGTTGCAGAATGCAGAAAGGGACTGGAACGACGGGTGCAGGAGGGCCAAGGAGAAGGTGGCCAACATCCAGGCCTCCCTATGGTGGACAGGTAGTGTCCAGAGCATGGCCGAACAGCTGAGCCCTAATGAGGCCCTTCTGGCTGCCAGTGTGTCCCAGATGGCTGTGCAGGGCATCCCCAACGGTGGGTTCCAGACCGGTGGCAGCCCGTCGCAGCATTGTGAGTAGCCGTGTGTCCTGGACATGGCCACCACCCATGTGCCAAGGCTGCCACACCTGCCCCAGTACACCCAGGCACAGCAACATAGGGTCGGTCACTCCTGGCCAGCTGTGACATGCCCCGTGGTGCTGCTGCCACCATGTCACTGCACCAGGGTGCCCGTGCTGCTGTGCATCCACGTTGCATGTGCCACCACTGCTGTGCAGTGTGCATGATGGGATGGCGACAGGTGCGACTGTACCATGGCGTGGCTAGCCATGTCATGCCATGGCACAGCCATGGTCAGGCCTGCGGCCTTGGCACCATGTGGATGGCCATATACTGTTGTGCATCACCAATGTGACATATGTGTACTGTGCATTAAGCATGTACCCCCTTCTTCCCTCCACAGCACCATCACGCCTCCAGGGTGCAGCCATGGCCATGGCTGCATGTGATGCCCACACAGGCGATGATGTGGGCCCATCTCATGGGGCCGATGACACCACCATGGATGACCCTGCAGCTGCACCATCCATATCCCGGGCGACACCGGTCATGGCCTGGGTACAGGTGGGCCCCATGGGCCCCTCGGCTGGTGCTGGCAGGACAGCCAGTGGGTACATCACATGGCTCGGAAGCCTGTCCGGGTTGTCTGATGATGACCAGGATGACACAGTGGACATTGATGATGCCCTCCTTGTGCTTGCCAGTCGTGTGCAGGGGGGCCTTAGTGCCACTGTGGTCAGCACCGCCACCACCAGTGCAGGCATGGCAGACTGAGGTGCACCCGACATGGGGATGCCTATGCACATGGCCCTGGTTGCCACTGATAGCCACACTGCGCATGGTGAGGCTGCAGATGTGGCACAGCTGCCCACGGCTGTAGATGCTGTGCCCCATGTGCCACTGTCATATGCAGTGCCAGCGACGTCGGTGGCATCCAGACTGGGCAGGGTGCTGTGGTGCATGAACCAGCCCCAATGGCCCGGGAGGACACCACACATGGGCATACAGTGACGTTGCCCAACCAAGCCCCGCACATGTCCCAGCCTGCCAGGGTGCATCCACTGCCCAAAGACGCACCAGAACAGGCTGCTCCATCCCCTGTACATTGGCGATGCCAACATGAAGCATCACCCGCCGATGACATGGGGGCCTACTTCGCCATCCTGCAGGTGATTGTGGAGGGGCAGGAGGCCCTGCATGCAGAGTTCCATAGCCACAGGACTGTGATGGTCCAGGAGTATGAGTCCACAGCTGCAAGGCATGCACAGATGCTGGCAGAGGCACGCATCATGCTGGTGGGCATGACTGCAGCTCTGGAGCAGATTGCAGCTGTTGCAGAGGTGGTGGTTGCCACCGCAACATGCTGTGAATATTGTGTGTCCAGTCAGACACCGCAGAGCACATCCCGCACACCCCGGCGGTGGAGCCGGGTGAGCCCTCTGCTGCTGACTCCATCACCACTGGCCTCCATGCCCACTGTCCATGGCTCAGGCAGTGGCCATGGGTTGGCCACTCCACTGGGCACCTGTTCACGGTCTTGGTGCAGCACCCCTGCAGGGTCTCAGGCGACACCCCCTCTGGCCGGTGGTGGCACGCCCACCACCACAAGCCATGGCAGAGGCCGCCCCCATGTCCATGGTGGCTGGAGTGCCACCCTGTGATGCCCATGACCCTGGGCCTGTGGTGGCAGGCTCGCACACCTGTGTGCACCAGACGCCCTGCGGGTGGTGCCGGTGGTGGTGTGTGTGGTGGGAACCCACCCCACAGTGGCCCTGGCACCACTCCATGCTACCTGTGCAGGACCACCCATGTGTCTGTGTGCACCACTGTTGTGCCATGTGTCATGGGAACGATGAGTGCATTCTGGTGTCTGCTGTGCCCTTGCATCGGCTGCTGTGCACACTGACCCGTGATGTCTGCGGTATGGCCCGGGTGATGCACGGCTGATGCATGCCTGGTGTGTGTGTGTCTCTGTGTCTGTGTGTCTCTCACTATGTGTGTGTCTGTGTGCACCTCTGTATATTGTCCATTGTCCACTATGCCCATGGCATACATACTCCACACCTTGGTGCACACCCTGCACACATACATACATACCTGCATACTCACCTGCATGGTCCAAAGTGTTCCTCCACCACACGCCTGCAGTGGTCCTTTCCTCTGACCATCAGCCTCTGGTCCCTTTGTCCCAGCCTGGCATCAGGGGGTGCTCTGGCCCCTCCTTCCCCCTTCCCCTCCTCCTCCCCGGAACTGTCACCCTCACCGGCCTCAACAGGTATTCCACGGTCTAGGACCATGCTGTGTAGCATACAACAGGCCAGGAATATGCCACAGGCCTTTTCAGGGCTATACTGTAGGGTGCCACCTGACCGACACAGGCACCAGAAGAGCATCTTCAGCATGCCAAAGACACGCTCTATGATGGCACGTGTCACAATGTGTGCCTCATTGTAACACTTCTCCACCTCTGTTCTGGGTTGTCGGAAGGGGGTGATGAGCCCAGGCCTCAGCGGATATGCGACGTCACCTATGGGGGTAGATGTGTGTCCATTAGTACGTTGGGTTACATCTTGCCATGCACCCTGTCCTCATCCCTGGCCTCAGTGGTGTTTGCACCTGTCCTGCTCTCCCACTTGTGCATCCCCATTGCAGATAGTCCTGCATCCCTACCCCAGCTGTGCCTGCATGCCCCGTCCATTGTATGGTGCACAGTGGTTGCATGTCTCCCTGTGTCCACCTGTGTACCTTTGCACACCCCTGTTGTCCCACAGCCCATGCGCATGTGTCACACTGCGTGGGTGCCCATGGCCCACCCCCTGTGTCCTGGCCTTGGTGCCCTCCTGTGCTATTGGGGCCCTGACACACACACCTATCAAGTGGCCACTTGGTATGTTCCTATCCTCAAACCTCGTGCACAGTGCCGAACGGTGCCATATGAATGAATCATGTGCACTCCCAGGGTGTGTGGCGCATGCATTGGTGATGCACCCTGTGGCATCTCACACCACCTGGCAATTCACAGAGTGGTATCCCTTCCAGTTTATGTAGGCGGTGGCATCCTCGTCGGGCGGTGCGCAGATTTCCACATGGGTGCAGTCTATGGCCCCTATGATGCCTGGTATGCATGCCTCCCTGTAGAACCCCTGCATGGCTCCTGTCATCTCTGACTGCATGCTGGGGAAATGGATGTATTCTGAACCTTGCGGTAGCAGTGCGGTGAGGAACTGTGTGAGGAGGTGGGATGTAGAAGCCTGTGAGATGCCAGTGGTGGACCTCTGTGAGGTTCCTGTGGTGAGCAGGCAAATGACCGTTGTTACCTTGGTCTCCATGGGAATGGCATGACCTCGTGCAGTAGGTGCCTGCATCACATCATGGCACAGCTCACAGAGCTGCCTCAGCATGGCCCTGTTCAAGTGGTATTGGCCTACTGTCTCCACCTCAGTCAGCTCCAAAGGACAGACTAGCACGATACCGATGTGGAGCTGGCCGCCTACAGTGCCTTCCACCGCACTGCCTCCTTCTCCTCATTAGTGCACCTGCAATGACCACTGCTGCTGGGTACATTCTGCTGCGGGGGTACTCAGTCCAGCCTTCTGGTCCAGTCTCTCTGGCTTGCTGAGCTGGCTGGCTGTCTCTGTCTCTCTCTTTCTGTCTCTCTCTCTGTCTTCCACTCTCCCCCTGGATCAGGCAGTGTGCTGCTGCAGCAATTCAGTCAACGACCTGCAGGTGTGCTACACTTAAGTCTCCTTCTTTTGTACTTATTTTTCTATAGCACATCTTGCCTTTCCACTGGAAATGCCCCATGGTTGCACCGTGGATTTGCACTGTGAATCGGGTTGCGCTGTGTATGCATGAGTACGCCCTTGTATATGCACTGCATGTCATTATGTTGCACCTATGGCGCTTGTCATTGGGCGCAGGGCATCTCGGTTGTGTTGGCGCATTCACCCTGTTTGTGAATCATTCTACGGTGCATTTATGACTTGCATCTGGGTTGCGCTGGACGCATCTCTTTTTGTGAATCCTACCCTTCATGTATAAAACATTACAGCTATAAATATACTAAAAGAAACATGCAGTACAAAACATTGGTACTGCAATGCTCCAGATTGCCTTTCAGCTAACGGAGATGAAAACAGTTTTCATATTAGTAAAACAATAACTACCAAAAACTCACAACAAATTCCATTACAAAATACAAATACACAATATGTTAAAGCACCTCTTTGATCATATATTTCATATAGTAAAGAGTACACTTGCTATAAATGACAGAACATCATACAATGCCAGACTTCACTACTCCAATCTCACATTTTCATTGAAGCTATTCAATAACAGTAATATACACTACCAACATATGCACAGTAACTCTAAGTCACAAAATGCAGTTACAACACATAGTTCAGTTACACTGTTCTAAATATTGTTCTTCTCCATAAGCTAAGACACATAAATATGCTTTTAATATCACTAACATAACAGGGAGAAAAAACTCACAACTAACATCATCATAACACTATAAATACAAAATGTAGAAGGACTTCCGGTTGAGCCGCCTAGAGGAATGCAGCCTTGAAGAGACGTCTCCACTGGGCCCTGACTAACAGACTCCTCAAAATCAGAGCAAAACATATACAACTTAAAATCATCGATTAAGAGGAGCCGCAGAGGTGAATGGGAGCCAGAAAAAAAGAGAAAAAACCCTTTAGCAGCAGAGAAACAACTTAAACAGCCAGCCGACTCACTGATTGCTACTTCAGGCCTGTAGACATGGCAAAATCCCTTGACTCCCATGGACAGCCCAGCAACGCAGCAATCCTGGCCAAACTTAAAGGCTTCAGAGACGAAGTAAGAACTTTCCGTACTGAACTGACCATAGAATTAAATAAAATTAGCCAGAAAGTAACAGACCTGGAGACAGCGCATATGGAAATTGATGCCAGAACTGATAGTTTAGAAAGATTGGTGGTACACCTGTTAAATGAACAAAAAATGCTAAATGACAAATGTGAAGACCTTGAAAATAGGTCGAGAAGAAATAATCTGAATATCCATGGGGTTCCGGAAGACGAGGAAGAGAGAGATATGCTTAAATTTCTGGACACTTTGCTCAGAGAAGTTCTCCAACTCGATCCCTCTACTAAAATTCAAATTGAGAGAGCTCATAGAGCCCTCACCCCGAAGCCACAGCAGGCTGACCAGAGGCCACGCTGTATAGTGCTCAGGCTGCTGATCTATGCTGTGAAACAGCAGCTACTGACACGAGCGTGGTGAATGAGAGGTGTCCAATACAAGGGAAGATGCCTGTATTTCGATAATGATTACGTTCCACAGATAGCAGCTAGAAGGAGAGCATATGCACCACTTCTTAAGAGTTTTAAAACAGCAGCAATTGAAGTTCTTTTACATCTTATCCTGCAAAACTCACCATCATGTTCCCAGAAGGCATGCAGACATTTGAAACTCCAGATGAAGCAGCAAAAGCTATGCAAGGCAAGAACATTGTGGTGACCCAAATGTTTACATCGGATTCACAGGACCACGAGCTGCAAATTCGAGGGACACTTTGGGATAAGACACAGGCAGCACAATCCAGAAAAAGGCAAGGTCTTTCAATATTACAATATGTAAAAAACTGCTCCACAATTTTCAGCGCACTGCTCCTGACTGACTGACTGCTCGAATTAAAGACACTGGTAACTAAGTCTATCCTAGAGGAGAGCCGTTGTCTATTTTTGAACTTGTGGACTCTAACTGTGAGAAGAAGTGGACTGGCCTGGGGGACATGTGGGGACATGCAATAGATGCTGAAGTAACAATAATGTTTTATTTCCTATACCTTCTTCAGAACAGGTCTGTAAAGCTTACGGGGGATGAAAAGGGATAAAAGAAACAACTGAAACAGCAGAGTAAGGGTTGAGGTAATATAAAACCCTCTCTCCCCTGTGTTCATATCTTCCTCCCCCCCCCCACTCCACCAGACATGCTTTGATATTTAATATTAAGCTCCCTTTCCTCTCAGAAAGTCTCTCAATATTTCGGGGACCCAGGAGGATACAAACACAGGGAGCATAACCCCATATTTGAGGCAATAGAATAACATGCCTCACTCTAGGTGGCCACTAGGTGATGACAAAGTGCAGATGCCCTGTATGCAGCACTCAGCAAAGACAACTTCACTGCGTAGGGCTGCATATGCTGATTGCAAGCGTCGTGACGCTGTTGTATTTTCATAACGCTGGGGGCCCCACGTTGGATTCGTGAGCTACCCCCACAGGGAAACAACATTCTTTCCCTCATAGGAGGGAGTATAGATCGCTCCCTGCCTTGGAAGCCATTATCTTGCTTAACAGTTTCTGCTGTATATAGTTGGTTATACTGGTGTGGGCATGGGAGATCTGGTAATAGGTGGAACACACTGAAAACACCTTCCCGTAGTTACCATGCTCAGATGGCTTGGTTATATTTTTTATACTGGTTATTAATATGGCTTCATCTATCTCACCAACTTCTCAGGACTACTGAACCAGCACACTTAGTAGTCAGCACGTATCATTTTCAGCTGACAGTTTTGTTTGTAATGTTACTGGTTGTAAGTTGTCATGATGCCCTATCTTATGGGTATGCAATATTATTTGACTTTTTATACTTATTGGAAAAAATAGGCATCGAGGATCTAGTGGTACAAGAAATTGAGGCATTGTTACAAATATTGAGCCACTTTGTGAATTTTTCAAATGTGTGGAGGGCCGCTGAAAGCAAACAACACAGACTGGAGAGAGGGGGAGGAATTTGTAGAATTTCAGGATTACATTATCATATAAATGAGATTTTATGTAGTCAACATGGGTAAATCGTCTTTACTTTTATCACTAAATATTAATGGGATTCATAGTCCTGTTAAACGGTCTCAATTGTTACAGTTTATTAAGCGGTATAATCCAGAAATTATTTTCTTGCAAGAAACACACTTGTCGGCCTCGGAACATAAAAAATTCACAAAGTTGGGATTTCCCACAGTAATAGCCTCTTCACATAGTTCAGGTCGTAGAAGGGGAGCGGTTATCCTAATTATGAGGGGGGTACCTTTTGACAGAAAAGATTTAGTTATTGACCCAAAAGGAAGGTATGCTATTGCCACTGGCAAACTATATGGATGCCCAGTAACCCTGGATTCTGTGTATTTCCCACCAGGGACAACGAAGAATTTGGCGCTGACAATTTTTCCCAGCTACTGGGGGTCCTCTAGGGACAGTTTTTGATGGGGGGGGGTGACTTAAATGCCACCCTGAATCCTGAAAAGGGCCTTTCAGATCACCTCTCTCACAGAATTAATCCTCTCCAAAAATATCTAAAAGGAACATTTGCTTCCTTGGGCATAGCAGATGTCTGGCACCACTGTTTCCCCCTCCCAAAGAGAGTACACCTACATGGCCCCGGGGATGGGGGTGGCATCAAGATTGGATTTTATATTCATGACTACAGAGCATTTCGAGACATTAAAAGATGTCTGGAATGGAGTGACTCTTTTGTCAGACCATGCTCCAATATATATAAAATTTGAACTAGGAGGTGGACATAAGGCATCATTTTGGCACCTCAGCCTGATGCACCTCAGAGACCCAGGGTTCTGTCAGCTAGACAAAGATGGGGTCCCCACATATCCTTAGGTAAAATTCCAACCCAGATGTTCATGCAGTGATGATGTGGGACACCCTCAAGATGGTACTCAGAAGGGAGGTCTTTGCCTACTCCTCCAAAAAACATGGGGAGAGGGAGGCCCAAATGACCTTACTCCAGGCATAATTAAAAGAAAAGCAAACCCTGTATGCCCAGGGGGCCCGAACAGTAAAGCCACAGCTCCTGTTTCTAAAACAAAAAATACAGAAGAATATGGATAAAAAAAATTGAACAGCAATTGTTTTACTTGAGACTATCAGTACATGAGAGAGGTCCAAAGCAAGCTAGAAATCTAGCCCATAAGCTTAGGATGTAGAAGGCTAGAACCTGCGTAACAGCCATGCAAAATCCGATAACAGAGAAATTGGAAAAATCACCCATTGGCAATTCGACAAATCATGGCAGCATACTACCAAAATTTATGTAAGGCAGACCCACCCCCCCCGACTGGTCAGAGAGAGAACTACTTAAATAAATTAAACCTTCCAAAACTGACCCCATCCCATGTGCAGACTCTTAAAGCCCCTATCATTTCACCAGAGAGTCAGAGAGTACTACAGAAAGCTAAAACACAGAAAGCACCAGGAATGGGTGGTTATCCATTAGAGTTCTATAAAAAATTTCAAGAGAAACTAGTGACACCACTTTTGAAAGCCATGCATGAGATACAGGCTGGGCCCCCCGCCCTCTTGGCAATATGCAGTAATTTCTGCAATTTTAAAACCAGATAAAGACCCCAAATACCCCTCATCTTATAGACCAATTTCAATGCAAAATTTTGATTACAAAGTATATATGTCCATCCTAGCCTCTCGTCTGGAAAATATCCTCCCTTCAATGATTGACCTTGATCAGGTGGGCTTTATTAAAAGCCGACAAGCTCATGATGCAGTCCGCCGTACATATTTCCTTAAAGAATATGCTGCCAAAAGATCTATCCCATTAGCACTGATCAGAATAGATGCCAAAAAGGCATTTGAGAGGGTTGCCTGGCCCTTTTTGTGGGCAACCCTGTCTTGCTTTGGAATGCCACAGGAATTAATCCAACAACTACAAAGTATATATAAAAATCCCAAAGCATACCTAACATTGGATGGTTCCTTATCAGACCCCTTTCTTCTTCAGAGAAGTACATGCCAGGGATGTCCTTTGTCCCCCTTATTATTTGCGCTCTACCATGATACATTAGCTCAGGCAATTAGACAGCACCCAAAGATTCAGGGAATACCCATGGGAGGCAAAATATATAAAATTTCATTATTTGCCGATGACATTCTCCTAGCCCTGTCATTCCCAGAAAAATCAATCCCGAAACTATGGGAGCAGCTGGAAATTTATAGGGAGATGTCTGGATATAAAATTAATCAATAAAAAATAGAAGTATTACTATGTGATTATACCCCCCATCCTCTCTAAAAAGAGCCTACCCCTTTAAGTAGTACAAACAATCGATGCGTTACTTAGGAATCCGTTTAACTAAAAATCTGATTCATTTGGACATGGCTAATTTCGAACCCTTAACCCTTGTGTATTATTTTTTCTTACAGACCCTCCCCATCATGCCTACCTCAATCTATTTTCAGTCTTGGAACAGACTAATCTCTTGGTTTATTTGGCAAGGTAAACCCCCCAGAATGCGCTACACTCTGTTGCAGTTGCCCAGAGACCGGGGAGGCTTGAACTTGCCAAACCTTCAGGAATATGCCTGGGCTTCTTATATGAGAGTATTACTCTCTTGGCTTAATCCTCACTGCCCTGTATATTGCCTCAATCCTCTGGGTGGATTGGCTAGCCGGTAGACAAGCCCCTGCTGCGCAGCCACCCAAAGGTCCAGCACCACACCTGGCCTGGCCCCCTTATAGCCCACCCCTGGCTGACAACCTGGCCCTCCTTATAGCCACCAAACTCAGTAGGAGCGGGATTTGCTACAGAGCTACCCTTTTGCTGACATACAAACCTGAAAAAACTAGGTTCCCTTCCCTGACCTATATTCTCTACCTCCTGCTAAGGACCTTGCTACTGCGGGCAGGTGACATTCAACCTAACCCTGGCCCTTGTGTTGATAATACCTCCATCTCGACCCCCCAGGACCTAACCTGGACTGCAACAAGGGACTTGAGGCTAGCACACATGAACATTTGTAGTCTTAGGCCTAAAACTCACGAAGTACAAGCATGGCTAGCCCTCTACAACCCTGATGTGCTTGCAGTCTCCGAGACCTGGTTAAAACCATCGATCCTAGATCACGAATGTGCCACCCCAGGGTATGTCTGTTACCGGAAGGATAGAATCCAGAAAAAAGGGGTGGGGTTCTCATATACGTTAAGGCTACCCTGATCTCTGCTCACATTAACCTCAACGTATCAATGCCCCCCGAAATTGAAACTATCTTTGTACACATCACCCTCGGCGGTACTAAACACCTTAATGTAGGGTGTGTTTATAGTCCACCAAAGGGGGCCCTCCAATCCCTCGAGTCCCTCACAAAAAACCTAACAGTTGCATTTGCTTCTGAGCTCATCATCCTTGGTGACTTCAACGTGCACTGGGACATAGAGGCTAGGTCCTCAATAATGGACATGCTTCAGGAGGCCAACCTCTCCCAGATAGTCACCCTACCCACAAGGTTTAACTATAAAACGGGCAGCCACTCGACCATAGACTGGGTACTGGTGTCTAACCCTAAAAATGTTCAACTGGCTGGCACCATGGCGGATGCCCTCAGCGACCACTCACCCACCTTCTGTGTTTGGAGGAATAGGACGGTAAGGGTCCCTCCTAGAATACTCACTTCCAGGGACTACTCAAAGTTCTCCCTGGAGCACTATAACACTCTCCTGGGTAACCTGGACTGGACCCCTATTAGAAGTCTCCCTACCTTGGATGAGGTGGTCGACTTCTTTAACAGATCAGTCACGTGGGCCGCTGATCCCCTGGCCCCATTTAAAACCTACCAGGTAAAGGGCCACTGCTATAAGTGGATTACCCCTCCCTTAAAGGCCTTGATGATCAGCCGAGATAAAGCTTGGAAAGAGTCCAAGGACACAGGTCTTCAAGCAGACCTGGTCCTCTACAGGACCCTCTGAAACCAATGTAAACAGGTCACCAAACTAGCGAAAAAGGAGTATTTCAACCACCTCCAAAAAGCCAACCTCGGCAACCCTAGGACTTTCTGGTCCCACATCAATGAACTAATGAAGGGGGAAAAAAAAGATTACCTCGGGCCCCATCACAGACAATGGAAAGGCACTACATGATGTGGCACAAATTGCTGAGACCCTTAATACGTACTTCACCAACTCTGATAAACATCTGGCAGGGCCATCGGTACCTAAAAAACCGGTCGCTCCGCCGGTTCCTCAATCGCCTGACCGCCCACCCTTTCACTTGAGGCTGGCCAAGGTAAAAGAGGTCCTGGCCATCCTAAAAACCCTGAAAATGACAGGTTCAGGAGGCCCAGACGGAATCAAAGCGAGACTGCTAAAAGATGGTGCCATGGCGCTCGCGCAGCCACTCACCTGGCTGATCAATAGGTCCCTACTTGAGGGATATGTCCCTGAACTGTGGAAACAGGCGCACATGGTCCCAATCCATAAGGGAGGGCCTGCAGAACCGATTGAAAACTACAGGCCAATCTCCCTGCTCTGTACCCTGGCAAAAATACAGGAGAAAATCGTGTATGCCCAACTTAAGGAGTACCTGGAAGCCCACATGCTGCTGTCCCCATCACAACATGGCTTTAGAGCCAATCATGGGACAGACACTGCCATAACCAAATTCTCTTCGGACGTACTCAAAGACCTAGATGCTGGGTCCAACACAGGGGCAGTTTTTATAGACCTCTCCAAGGCCTTCGACCGGGTGGATCACAGACTACTCCTCCAAAAACTCCTCCATGTAGGCCTAGATGCCCACGCCCTCAGATGGATAGAAAACTACCTCACAGGTCGGACTCAGAGAGTCAGGTGGCAGGACAAACTCTCCAAACCTCAGTCCCTAACGGATGGAGTACCCCAAGGGTCCATACTTGGGTCCCTTATGTTCTCGTTGTTCGTTAACGAACTGCACATGCACTGTGGAAGCAGCAATATAATCCAATATGCAGATGACGCTGTTATTTACACGTCCTCTTACAACCTGGATGACCTATCCAATTCTCTCCAAATGGACATACACATCATGGAGAGGTGGCTCACTAACAACAAAATGGTCCTTAACACCAGTAAAACCAAAGTTATGCTGTTCGGACCAAGAGCCTTAGGACAAGATAGATTGCAACTTCTCCAGCTCTCATCTCCGGAGGGCAACAAGCTAGAAGTTGTTCCCTCTACAAAATACCTCGGCCTCACCCTCGACCAGGGCCTCACATTCAAACATCACGTGGACCAAGTCACTAAAGTAATCCATTCCAAACTTGGATTACTATATCGGCTTAAGGATCTGTTAACCCTTGAAGCTAGGACTGCTATAGCAGCGAGTGTCCTACTTCCAACACTGATATTTGCTGCCCCGGTCATCCAGGGTATCTCAAAGCGGGAGTATGGTAAACTACAGGTTCTATACAACAAAGTGACCCACTTTGCCACTCTATCCCACTCAAGGAGCCACCACTGTGAGGCGCTAGTAAAGCTTAACTGGCCATCCTTCGAAGCACGCTTCAGCTACCCCGTGCTCTGCCTGGCCAAAAAGATAATTAGCCCTTCCCCTCACTATAGCCTTGGGGGACTTCTCACAGTAAAGAATAACCAGCGCAGCCTTAGGTCTTCGGGCCAAACATTGCTAGAGTTTCCCAAGGCTAGGACTAAGGCAGGTCAGAAATCCTTCTAGTATGCTGCCCCTTCCTTATGGAACCACCTCCCGTTGGAGGTGCGAGAAACCCCTTCAGTGCCTCAAAACCCATCTCCTATCAAAAAGTGTATGCCAGTGCCACTACACCTGACACTACCTAAACTACCACCATGAACTATAAATCCAACCCCCCCCAACAAGGTAGCACTAACTTTTCTCCTCAATGAACCATCCTAATGCTCTCGAAGTATGTCACCCAAGGAAACCATAATGTTGTCTCACTTACATGCAGGACAAATGTTTGAATGCAATGAATTACAACTTATCAATACGACATATAATACCCTAATAACTACTGCTATGTGTAAACAGCCGAATACTGTATACCCATGACTTCCTGTATTATGTAATTACACAAAAGTTCATACTGTCTATACTGTTATTCCCGGGTCGCCCCTGAAAAAGGGACCTTCAGGACCCAGCGGGCCTACCCGGTCATCAAAATTCAATAAATAATAAATAAATAATCCTACTTATGATATGCCCTGGAAACAATTTGAGATGACCTGGAGTGATATTTTTGATTTAACAGATTATTTGTTTGGCTATCCTCCTAGTTGTCTTCCCCTGACAAAATTCCTTCAATGCACTGCTGAGGCCTTTAGACAGTGGATGCAGATAGTCAATAAAAAACTCACCCCCGTGGAGGCATTATACCTCAGATTTCTGGCAGTTAACAGTTCATTCCCCCTGAATGCAACTGATAAATCAATGTTACAATGGTATAAATATAATCTTAGATATGTATCACAGCTAACAGGCCCAGGGGGCATACATTCTTTTGCCCAACTCCAGTCAAATATAAACTTCCACATGGCCAATACCATAAATATCTTCAGTTAAAATCATATCTGCAGCTTTTCGAAGTGGCCCTTGTGGCAAGAGCGAAACCCCCAAATAATAAAATTACTCCATTTCCAAATAAGGGAACCAGTATGGAGCACCTCATCAGTGCTGTTTATACAGCCTTGGGTGAGAAACCTAAGGACTCCATAGAAACCATTCGACTTCGTTGGTCCCAGCAACTAGGGGCAGATGTCCTAGAACTCAGTTGGAGGACCACCTCTGTGCTGATGCTGAAGGCTTCAGGAATCTCCCTATTAGAGGGAGCATGCATGGAAGTTAAGATATACAGCAGATACTTCCGTACCCCCACAGTAGTAGCTAAATTTACAGGGAACCCCAAGGGAAAATGTTGGAGGAACTGTGGGGCCACTCAGGCAGATCAAACCTATATAATGTGGGAATGTGACTTGCTGGGCCCTTACTAGAGGGAAGTTGTCCAGGAACTTGTGACAATCTATGATAACCCTGATCTTTTCACACCTGGGTTCATTTTAACTGCAACAACTCCATTTGGGTTAAAGGTAGATAAATCCACATATTTGCAAACCACCTTGATGATATTGGCAGCAAAAAAGGTAATAACCAGACTTTGGGGAACAGAAAAAATACCAACCAAGGGGGCATGGCTGGCTCTGGTGAGAGAAATATATGGTTTGGAGAGGATGCCAGCCAGAATGAGGGATAGAGTAGAACATTTTGATCTCACTAATTAACCACATACTCTGATTTTATACCTTGATTTTAATTAACTTGGGCAACTAAAAGATTGTGTATTGTTTTCTGAAACCTTCTGAGCATAAATGTATCCTGTAAAATGTGATATCTACTATATTTTAATGTAAGCTGAATAATTTGCCTTTGTATTAACTCTGCATATGGAAATGTACCGGAACCTCAAGCCTAATAATATTTTTTATTATAAAAAAAACAAATACAAAATGTACTATAGCATACATTTCACCACACTGTTGATATACTAAACAGTAGTTCTACTAACATATTAAAAGACTCATATAACAGCAAACATTAATACTGCAATCTTCCATCATCATTAAATACATTCATTAAGAGTAATACACTAAAAAACAACTACACTATTACACAATCACAAAATAAACTTACAGCAGATGCTATACTTACGCTGTTCAAAATCATAATCATCTCTGTTGGCTAGCAGAGAAAAAAACAAACATTTTTAATTCCAGTAACATGAAAAGCCCCAAAAACACATAACATGTCTCATTATAGGAACACAAATGCATAATACACTATGACATCTTTTTCAACTCACAGTTTATATACTGAACAGTGGACTTACTGTAATACTGAAAGGATCCTGTAATATCAAACCATCCAAATCTAATCCTCTGTCTGACTTAAAATGCATTGAAGAACACTAATGTACATTACCAAAAAATACAGACGTACAGTAAATCATATAACAGAATCACAAAAGATGCTCTTCTTACATGGCACAAAAGAGACTTCTTCTTCAACTAAAATAAATAAAATGTTTCTTTTTTTTAACTTTTTATTTTTCTATTTCCTTTCAGCACAGCATGGGTGCAGATTATCAAAATAAGCATCTAGTGTCTTCAACACGTAGTTGCAACATTACAAATTGGGTACTTCCATTTATTATCCAAATGTGCAGTTGAATATTGGCTGCATAGGGAAATATAATTTACAATTTCCCTTCTCAAAATCTATATATATTCTCCATTCAGACATCTTAAAATAAATCTAAATGATAGCTATATGGAGGGAGGAGGTGGGGTGGGGCATGGAGTTTTGGCTGCTAGGTATCCCCAATACCGCTAATGTGGGTGGGGGAGGGAGGAACAAGGTCACTCACATCTCTTTTAAGGCACCAGGTCAGCCCTGGAGTCTGCGATATACAGAAACCAGGAAGTCCAGTAAGACATTAGCTCCTGGGTTTTATCCTGTAGTCTAGCAGTAAGGGTATCCATCTTATATATGGTGTCCTCCCATGCAGGAATGCTGGGGGGTTCTGGCTGAAGCCAGAGTCTCATGATACACTTTTTGGTGGCAGTTAGAAGAATATTAAGAAGGTAGCATTGTTGTTTAATGTTTAATTTGTCTCAGATAATGGAGGAGTAGGGCCACCTCTGGTGTGAGAGCTCCTAGGTTAGTAAATAGTTCTCTAACCATATTATTAATCCCCTGCCAGTAGGAAGCCAGCACCGGGCAGAACCAAAACACATGGGAGTGTGTCGATACTTTGCATCCACAGTTCCTCCAACATGTGAAATCTCCAGATTCTGAGTATTTAGCTATAATTTGTGGGGTGCGGAAGAACCAAACTGCAATCTTCCATGAGAACTCTCTCCATGAGTATGAATTAGTTGTTTTATGCTGCCTCCTCCAAATTTGCAACCAATTTTCTGAGGAGAGTTCAGTCATGAGCTCTGCCTCCCAATGAAACTGAACCAGCTCCATGTGGTGAGGTACAAAACCCTGTAAAGCGGAGTATGCTTTGGAGATCAGGTGGCTCCGTCCTTGTTGTTCTGTCAGATGTGCTAAGAGAGCATGCAAAGAGGGAATTGCTGAGCTAGAGACATCTAATCCGAGTTTCTCCTCTAGATAGTGTCTAATCTGTAGGTATCTAAAAAAAATCTTGTTGCGGGAGGTTATAAATTGCCTGCAGCTGTTCAAAGTTCCTAAACACCCCTGCTTCATAAAACTGGGATGTGTGTTTTAGTCCCTTGCTACACTACCTGGAAAAGGTAGCATCTGTTTGTGCAGGGATGAAATATGGACTTTGCGCTGGGATCCCCATCCATTTAACCAAAAGGTGTTCTCTAGCAGGGCCAAAAATCTAGACCAGCTTTGCAACACTGCTCGGGTAAATAGAGAACAGGCGCCTATCTGTTTTGGGTGGGGGGGTTGAAATATCAAGGATAAGTCAAGGGAAAGGGGTATCATAGCTCGCTCTAGTGATACCCAGGTTGGGGCTGCTGACCTCGGTGTAAGCCATTCTGCAATATGGGCTATTAGAGCAGCTATCCAATATTGGTACATGTTAGGGAAGGCCAACCCTCCCTTCTCCTTAGGGAGCTGAAGTTTGGAGAGAGACACCCTGGGTCTCCCTCCCGCCTATATGAACTGTCTGATGGATTTGTTCCAGCTGTTCAAGTAATTCCAGGAGGAGGGATTGGGATGTTTTGCATGAGGTGAAAGTATTTTGGGTAATATGTTCATTTGTGGGGATTGTATTCTGGAAAGAAGGGATAGAGGTAGAGGAAGCCATCTGTCTAGATCTGAATGAATCTGTTTAGTTAAGGTACTGTAGTTTACACTGTATAAGTCTTTAAATTGGAGTGGAATTTGGATGCCCAGATATGTGATCGTGGGTTTATTCCATCTGTAGTGATGTTCCTTTAGTGTCCGAGGGGAAGTGAACCTTGTATAATGAGGGCTTCTGACTTTCCTTGGTTTATAGTATAACTGGAGACTAATTCTATTTCAGAGAAAAGAGTGGATAATGCTCCCAACGCATCAACGGGGTGAGACAGGTATAGTAATAGGTCATCCGTGTAGTATGCTACTTTATGTTCTTTACCCCCTAAGTTATAGCCTCGTATTTGTTCCTTTTGCCTAAGCATTTGGGCAAAAGGTTCAACCAATAAGGCAAAGAGGTAGGGGAAAAGGGGGCATCCCTGCCTGGTGCCTCGGTGTAATCGGAACCGGGAGGAGTGTGAGCCATTTACTTTTACTGTCACCTCTGGGGCTGTGTATATTCCCTTTATTATTTCTAAAAAGGAGGGAGGGAATGCAAATTTAGATATGGTGGCTAATAAGAAATCCCAGCGCACCATGTCAAAAGCCTTTTGGGCATCCAAACTTAGTAGTGTCAGTGGGGATTTGGTGGCGAGTGCATGGTTGATTAAGTATAGGGTACGTTTGATATTATCAGTAGTTCTTCTTGATTTAATAAATTCAGATTGATCTGGGTGGATTAAGGTAGGGAGAATTTCATCCAAGATACTCGTGTAAAGTTTGTAGTCCTGTTTTAAAACTGAAATGGGATGGTACGAATCACATAACTGGGGGGTGGGGGGAGAGTTTGGGGTTTTAGAATAGCTGATATTGTGGCCTGTCTTCAGGAGATTGGACAGTTTTCAGATTGTTGTGAGGCTTGTAAAGCAGCCAGTAACGGTTCATGAATGAGATCCCAGTTTTTTTTGTAGAATTCTGGACTGAAACCATCTGGTCCAGGACTCTTCCCATTTTTTAAGTTTTTTATTGCCATTTGAAGTTCAGTCTTTGTAATCAGGGAAGTGAGCTGTGTTCATTGGGGGATAGAGAGGGTGGGCAGCTCAATTCGGGATAAGAAGTCTCTGATCAAATTAGGGTCTGGGTCTTTTGGGGATGAGTACAGGTTAAGGTAATATGTCCTAAATGCCTGCAGTATGTGGTCAGTAGAGTAATATGTTTGGCCTGTGTTGGGATCCTTCATCTTAGATATAGTTTGATATCAATAACATAATAAGGACAACAACTCATACTAATGTCATTATAACAATACAAATATATAATGTACTTTGTCATCCATTTTAAGATACAGTTCATATACTAAACAACAGAGATATTACAATATTAAAAGTAGTCATACAGAACAAAACCTTGGCACTGCAAAACTGTACCTTCAGTAAGTACATTCAATAACATTAATACACGCCAAACAACTACAATGCACGCTACACCATAAAACACACTTACAACACATGCTATACTTACACTCTTGAGACGCACGTTCTTGACTGTCAGCTAAAAGACATAAAAATATCAATTCTGTTCCTTTCAGTCCAATCTTCTTCCTTTGATCTTTTATCCTTTCTTGGGGTCCGGATGCCAAATCCGACCCCCATACCATTACCACTTGCTTTAGCCTTCCTTAAATTCCTAGGCCTGAATGCAGTGACCTGACCCCTAGTACTTCTAGATCCCCCTCCCCACCTCCCCTTTACTTATGTCTGGGTGCTACTGAGCCTGGCCCGTGTTGCCTTACCCCCCTAAACTGCCCTCCCTTCCCGCTACGTGCTCCTCCCCTCTTATTTTCTTTTCCCATTTCCACCAGCCCACCTCCAGCTTGCATTGGAAGGTGGGCTTCCCTCCTTGTGGGCCAGCATCAGCCTCTCCACTCCCACTTGCCTACCAACTCCACCAATGGCATCAAGAAAAATGCCATCACCACTTTGGAAAGGTTTGTCAAAAGCTATGTCTTTGTGCGCCACATACATCCCACCCATTTCTGCAAGTAGCCCTGCAACCCTCCTATCAAGCCATTTCCTGGCCTTCTCCATGACTTTTATGTCCCTTGCATGCCTCCATACTCACCTTGATGTTACCTCTGACCACCCAATCTCTACCCACAGCCACCACCCTTTTATGATCTCTAAATCTGCCCTAATAGCTTGAAACAATGCCCTCAAGGTGTTTCCCCTAGGCTATTCCCCCTCAGATGGATGACTAATAGATCTGGCCTGCCCCATGTTAGTTTCACTTCCTCCAGTAGTGATAGCAGCTGGGCCCATCGCATGCCCCAGACCCCTTTCCAAGGCACTTGAGTCGCTTTGAATCCCTGGCATAATTGCCTTCCTCCCGATATAGCTGCCGCATATCTTTCGGCCCAATAGATGAACCAGTGTCCCACTATCCATATGATCCTCCTCCTGCACAAGCCTGTCAAGATATAAAAAGGGGGTTATTTTAGTTCCTCACATACTTCTTATAGCAACCTAACAACCACCTCCCAAGATTCTTAATTTCCTCCTCTGATTCTCCCCCTTGCAGCTGCTCCTGAAGCTGCCCCAATCCTGAAGGTATGGGGAGTGAATTCCCTGGCATCCATCCCTATAAAACCCAAGCCTTTCTTCAGGGACCCCCCCGTACCTGGTATGCTGTAACTGCCACCCCAATCCCATGCCTAAACCACGGGCCTCTCCCACTTGCTCAGATGCTCCTGTATTCTTCTGTCGACCTCACTGCACGCCCCTTGTCACATGCCTCCCGACAGGTCACCATTTCTACCCCATGGCCCAGCTAGTCCGTCTTCGACCATCTGAGCCATATTACCACCGTTTCCCCCTGGAATGAGACATCCTCCAACTGGAGGCTCCCCCATGTCGGCTTTGCTCTTTGCCACTACCTTGCTGACCCTGAATGCCCCCTTGGCCATTACTGTGAACAGAGCCTGAAATAGACACACCTCATTGGCAGAAATGCAGACTGCCTTTAGAACTTCCAAAAGCTTCCCCAGGATTTCTCCTGTGATGGGCTTCCTAATATCCACCTGCGGCCCTTGTCCCTTCTGCCAGCCCAGCAATATGCATCTGACCCACTTAAACTTATTTGGCTCTGTCCAGCCCCTAGATCTGCATGCCCAACTTATGCTGGTGAGCTGAACCCCCATAGTGGAATATGCCAACCCTTTATCCCACCTATCCACCATATACATCATTATCTGTTCCTTCATGGTGGGCATACTTATCACCATAACCCTGCTGCAGCCTAAACTCCTGGAAGGCCTCCCATGCCCCTTCATACACCCTTGGTGTGTTGGCTGACCAGGAGTTATGGTACAACATTCGGTCTCTTGCCACCCAATCTCCCATAGCCATTCAGGTACCCAGGTTTTCACTTTCACTGCTCGGGGGGCCAATGTCCAGAACCTGCCCAACTGGAGACAGGAAAGACTGTCAGTGATGTCGTTTCTGACCCCTTTCACATGTCTTGCTTTGAAAGTTAGGTTGAGCTTCAGTCCCACCAATACCAACTTGCACATCACTCTAGTAACCGTGTCCATCAAGCTCTGTCACTTGTTTATGACCTCCACCACCCCCTTATTGTTGCACCAGAAAAGCACCTTCCTATCCCTCATCCCTTCCCTCCACACCATCAGGGCTGCCCAAATGGTGAAAATCTCAAGAAAGGTGATATCCTTCAATAGCCCAGCATCCCTCCAGGTGTCAGGCCATGCTTCTGATATCCATTGCCCCTTGAAATAGGCCCCCATCCCCAAGGCCCCGAGGCATCGGTATACAGTTCCTTGTCCAAGCTGTCTACCCATTCCTCCTGCCAAAAGGTCACCCCATTATAGTCTGCCAGGAAAGTATCCCAGATAGCCAGGTCTTATATATGCTCTTGTTGATGTTCACCCAATGATGTGGCAACTTACCTTTCCCTGTTGCTCTTGCCAGCCTCCTGATGAATGCCCACCCTGGGCCTATAGCCTTACAAGTGAAGTTAAGGTGCCCTAGTAGTTGCTGCACTAATGCCAGTGGCACCCTTCATCTCCCCACGACATGCCACAACAGGCTCATGAGCTTCCCCACCTTGTCGGCAGGCAGCCAAAAACACTCTCACTCGGTGTCCACTTCTATCCCCAGGAACTCCAGCTTCCTGGTGGGGCTCTCCATTTTCCCTGCCCCTAGTGGTATTCCTGTCTCAAGACACATGTCCTTGAAGTCCTCCAACATCTCCTCTTCCTCTCCCCGGCTACTGCCAATCTCTAGGAAATCATCCAAGTAATGCTCCACCCTCCTGTGGCTGTACCTGTGTCTGAAAAACCATTGCACCCAAAAACTGAAAGCCTCAAATGTCGAGCATGCTAGCTAATAGCCATGGGCATGGCTTTATCAAAATAGAAGCCCCCCTCGAATTGGAATCCCAACAATCCAAATCCCCTGGCCTCACTGGCAACAATCTAAAGGTGGACTCTATGTCCATCTTTGCCAGCCATGCCCTCTGAACCACCCTTATCAAACTGACTGTCTGTTCCAATGAGGCATAGGACACTGCGCGCATTTCCTCAGGAATGCTGTCATTGACCAATGCTCCCTCTGGGTATGACAAGTGATGTATCAGGTGGTACTCCCCTGGCTGTTTCTTTGACACTATTCCCAGGGGGAGAGACCCAAAACTCACCACACGGCAGCTCTTTAAATAGTTCCTTTACCCTGCCCATGTCCAGCTCTTTCTGGATCTTCCTCCACACTACCTCTTTCTTACCCTTTATTTTGGCCCAAATTCTTAGCTCTCATCCTCCACCGTATCCCATGGAAGGCCAGTGAAAACCCCTTCCTGAATCCCTCCCGCAGCATTATCTCCCCTTCTTAGGATAGACCTCTGTCCCATTGTGTACCACCCCAACCTTTATGGGTGTCTCTGCCAGCGGAAAGCCCCATCTCTGTAACCCTCTCCCCTTCCCCTCAGTTCCAGCATAGCTGGAGTTGTACCCACCCATTACTGGATCCCTTGCCTCTCCCGCTATAACCTGTTTGACCCCTTCCACTCCCCTGCCCCCCTTGAAAGGACTGCTCCATGGATTGCTGCCCCCTCCCCTTTCCCCATTGTACCTGCATTTTGAAAAGTATGCCCCCGAACAGCGTCATTTCTACAGCTACATGCGTCAATATCAACAACAGTGCCATGCCACTGTAGAAGTGCTGCTGGTACCGGGCAACCCCTTCCCCCGACCTGCAGCCCTCCCCAAACTAACTCCGACCTGGGTTAGAATCTAATAGTATGGGGGCGTGTGGGGTTCGGGGGTGAAGCGAAAATGTGGCTCCATGCCAACTGCAACTCATGGTCGACATGGAGCCTGGCGCTGTGATGCCAGTCGATGTGTTTCTTGTCGAACCAGCATCGTAGAGGCATTTTGAAAACGGGTGTTGCCCAGCACATTTCAAGCACATGTGTCAGAATTTGCAATTGGCCCAGATGTATGAGGCCCTGTTGCAGCCCCAGCATGTTTTGGCCACTGGACTTCCTGTACTCTTGTTCTTCTCTTCTGCCCCTCTGCTGAATTGTCACAACAATATCTGGACCCATAGTTTTGAGTGCATGTAGTCCCAACACAAATCCCCTTTTGCTTCCATGCTTTGACGGAATGCCTCATTGTAGATGGCCGTGTATTTTAATAATGGTATGCCCAATTCTGGTTCTTTCTCTAGCAGTATTGCACTAAATATCATGAACCCAGCCTGCCATGTATCCAAGTTTTTACCCTTATATGTTGCCTCTTCTTACTTGTGCCCCACTACTGCCAGTGCTACCGCTATCTTGGACTTCCCCACGACTCCTTCTGTTCATATATTTTGGCCGTCTCTTTATCCACTAGGCCAGAAATATTCACGTATTCTCCCTTCCACATTTTGTCCTTAACGAACGATGGGACATGGTCCCCTAGGGAAAAACCTGGCGGGCTATCGTACAATTTTTGGGTCCCTTTCCTGCTGCCTCCCCCACCTGTTTTTCCCGTTTTTCCTTCTTCAGTTCTACTAATACCTTCGCCATCATATCCATATCTTTGTCCCCCATATCCCCTTAAAGGCCCTCCAGATAATCTTTCAAGTTACCTTCATTAGACAAATCCCTTACCCCCTTACCCTCTCTCATGTTTGGTTCCCGTGGCTCTTGAGTGGGCTCTGGCAGGGGCTCTGGTCCTGGTTCTGGAACAACCCCTCTTGGGTGCTTTCCACCCCTGCCTTTGCCTGTTGGTCCAGTTGACACTTTGCTCTTATGGCCGCCTCTTTCTCCTCCTCTCCTCTTTTCTGTGCCATGTCAATCAACTGGGTCATCTCCCCATCAGGGTTGCCACCTCCTCCCTCAGCTGCGCACTGGTAGCTGGTGCCGGTGGCCTTCTGGGTACCACGTTCTAGTAATCTTGCTGCTATAATGACAAATAATATTGTTTAGCAGTTAGTCCCTTAGAATCCTCCAAAATGGATTATCCACTGCACTTTGTCTCCCATCCCCTGAGCTCATCCCTAAGTATGGGAATACCAGTGCTAATCAATACTAACCCTCCGTCCCACTTCCCAAGCTGCCTCACCCAGTCAGGCCCTGTGGATTGGGTTACCAATTTGCCCAGGAGGGCCCTGTCCAAAAAATCCTCCTTACACTGCACTGCCCTTCCCCATGATTCAGGAGCTTGATTGGATAACCCCCCCCCCACGTGGCCCCTCCAACAATCATGCCCCCATGCTACCGGATCTTTCATTATTTATATTTTTATTTCCTTTTATGTTTTATTTTTTTTTTTTACACCTAAAAAACACGCTTTGCCCCTTCCTGCAGCCCAGCAGGTAAATGAGCCAGGAAATGCCATCTGATCCTGGTGTTCCAGCCACCAAGTGGCCTAAACCGCCAATAGGCCTACTTGGTCCACACTGGGCAAACCTCCCAGAAGGTGTGCTCTTCCTAAGGGAGCGGGGCTTGCCACACACTCCCCCTTTTGTCCAGCACATCTTAGCGTCCCAGCACCACGTGGACTACACTAACCAGGGAAACCTCCCGGGAAAGCATCCTCCCTCCAAGGAAACCACAGCCCCCTTTTCTCTACTATTTAATTTTATTCTTTTTCATTTTCTTCATCCTCATTCAAAAAAAATAGCCCCCCTCCCGACCAGGCTGGGATGCCGCCTGCTATTGGCATCCCAGTAACACGTGGTCTCCATGATCAACCTGGGGCTGCCCAGCCCAGAAACCAGGGAAACCTCCTGGGAAAATGTCTTCATCTGAGAAAACAGGATCCACCAACCAAGCCTTTTCCTTTTTCATTAATTGTGTGTCCCTTTTTCCATTCCTTTTTCCCCATCCACCGTAATATTCCCCTCACCCGACTGACCTGGGATTCCACCCGCTATTGGCATCCCAGCACCATGTGGCCATCCCCACCAGTCGAACAAGATCTGCCAACAAACCCCCATTTCTCTTTTTTATTAATGTTTTTGTACCTTTTTCATTTTCTTTTTCCCCAGTCCATAGGAATAGTGCCCCCTCCTGATGAGCTATTGGCATCCCAGCACCACGTGGCCTTCCCCACCAATTGCAGGCCACCCGGCCCAACCAAGAAAATATGCCCGGGATGCATCCTCTGTCCTCAGGAGCGGGGCTAGCCACTCCCTCCTGGATTCCCTCCTTATTTTTGCTCGGCCACCTCAATGGGACCTGCCTCACAAAGAAAGGAGTCCCATGACACTACCTGTAAGCTGCTGGACCATGCAGACGAGCCGCTGCCATGTGGTCACCGTACACCATGCTTAACAGCTCAGACTGCTGAAGTGAGACCGGGCCACCCGTTTCAGCCAATTACAAAATGGCACAAGAAAGCAGCCAATACTTGGTGCTCCCCAGCGCTAAAATGAAACAACTGCGCTCATCATGCATGTGGAAGCCCTACAATCTCACATCGGGCCCACCTTGCATCTCAGAGCACCTACCAAACCAACAAAACCCACAGCAAATTTGCACCATCTGCATCAAAACACCTTATAAATGCCCCAGAAGGACCTAAATATTTGGAACTACCTACATGAACATACCTAATCTATCTCTAGAAGACTCAACAAGAAAAGGGGGCCCTGGGGATGAGAAGCCCCTAGCCTGCCCCTTAACTGACTCAGCTTCAAATAAAAAGGTAAAGCAAGCAGCATGGAAATTCACTTAATATCTTCTTGCTATTGATGCAGCTTGCAGGGGCTGTAACTAAGCACAGGGGGCCTACTATTAAATATGGAAACCTATAGTGTCATAACCTCAAAGGCTTGAGATCAGGCCCTCAAAGTTACAATCCCACCTCAGGTGCAATAAATCAGGAACTTGCCAAACGATGTGCTGGGACCAACTTAAACTAAAATCCCATCAGAAAGAGTGGGAGCTCCTTGGTGCAGGGACTTATAAACCCCCTAAGGACCCCCTGAAGAACCCCAAATCAGCTCCTCCCTATGGTCAATCCTTTCCCACCTGCAATGCCCGCCTCATTCAACTTGATGCTGTCACCAGTGACCTCATCTAGCTCCACCCCTAACTAGTCCCTCCTCCCCATCCCCATCCCCTCCAAACCCCTTCCCCTCTATCTTCCATTTCTTCTGGGATGCCATCTGACAACTCAAGTTGCCTTTTAATGGAAACCCCATTTATCATACTGAAAATCTCATATAGCAGTAAATATTACAGCTCCAGTGTTTTAGCCTCATTAAACACATCGAATAACATCATTATACATTGCCTTGAACTATAAACTAACATTATTTAATAAAATACGTACAAGAGACATTCTACTTACATTGTTCAACATACTGTTCTTCTCTTTCAGTTAAGAAAATCACAAATGTTTTTAGTATCAGAGACATAACAAAAAAAAACCTAACATCTAATTTTGTTACAATAATACAAAATAAAATATACCATTCATCTGAATACATATTTCACACAATTAACATTACAGCTATTGGAATATTAAACCATCAAGCAGCTCCAAACCTTCCTAGTACAATACATTCAAGTACAGTAATACACAAGAAATATATACAGCATATAATAAAATCATAACATAATCCTGCATCACAACCTGTATTTATGGTATACAGAATCATATTATTCTGTGTTACGTAACACACATAGGAATATTTTCAGTACCACTAACATGACAACTACAGAAAGCCACAACTTATTTCACTACAACAGTACAAATACATAATATACTACACCACCCATTTGAACAGACAGGTCATGCACTGAACACTAAAGGCCAGGGGCCAGATATTCAAAAGGGTTGTGCCATGCACAACAGACTTGCGCATGCTCAAGTCCTAAATTGCGCCATTCTGCAATATTCAGCAGGAGGCAGTTGCGCCACTGAAAACAGGCTGAGCAACAGCGCCAATGCAAATGAATGCATGCTCAACTGGAGGAGAACCATGCATAAACTGCACAGCCCGATATTCAGTCCGGGCTGTGCCACGGGATTGTGCGAAGCTGCCAACCTCAAAGCTACGCCAGGACTTTGAGCAAAAAAAGGCTTAAATGCGAGGCCACCCAGGTGAGCTGCTGTATTGCAAGCGCCAACACAGCAACTGCCACCTGTGGCTGGCCCCAACTCAGTCCCTGTGCCCCCCTGCAGCCCGTCGCGGGCATAGTGTACTCCCCACCAGCCGGTCGCGGGCATCAATATAGCTCCCCTCCTCCGTTCCATCCCTGGTGGTCAGTGGACCGAAATGCCCGATCGCGGGCAGAAAGTAAGCGGACCCCAGACATCTCCCTTGTGCCCGATTGTGGGTGAAAGTAAACAGAACCCCGAACATCACCCTTGCCGTCGCGGGCAGAAAGTAAACTGAACCCCCGAACATCTACCTTGTGCCGATCGCAGGCCGGTAAGTAAATTATTCCCCCACAGACATCTCCTGGTGGTCAGTGGACTGAAATGCCCGATGCGGGCAGTAAGTAAATTGAACCCCAAAAACATCTCCCTGGTGGCTGGTGTTCCCCACACCTCCCCACCCACGAGCCCCACCACCCGCTCCCCCTGGCAGCGGCGGGCGGCAGCATCCCACTCGCCTGCCGCCCGCGCCCACCCGAGATATTCAAGGGAGTTGCTCAATGGCGCAACTCCTTTGAATATCACCCCGGCCCCACCCCTGCACAACTATTTTGCGCAGCGCAAGGGCTTGCGCCTCAGAATGGCACAGTTTGAATATCCAGCCCCAGATATTTAAAACTTTGCCCCGGGGCTAAATTAGCGCTGCCCGGCAGGCAAACTTAGCCCGGAGCACAAAACAAGCCATATTCAAAAGGAATAGCCTAGGGCAAACAGCTTCTGAATATAGCATGGGAATGAGGCTGGGCAAACTGGGCAGGGAGTGCGGAGCAAACTTAGCCCTGGAATAAGACAGCTCTGAATATGGCAACCAGGAAGTGCAAACCACAACAGCAACACAGTGCACAGCGATGTGGCGGTGAGTAGAGATGAACTATGTGGCCAATGTGTGTGCCAGCAAATCGTGGACCCAGTACAGCTGCAGGCAGCAGCATAAGTGAAAGTACAGTGTGCAAAACTGTAAAATATTCCCGAACTGTTAGCGCAGCGCTAACGCTTATAGCTGGTTTAGCGCGAGGGCTAAATAGCTAGCCGGTGCAAACATATTTGCCCGGTGCTAAATTTTGCCATATTCAAAAGTGACATGCAAATGAGCCTACTTAGGTAGTCTGTGGGCAAACATCAAGATTAGCATCTCATTATGCCCTGATTTGCATGCAGTTTGCACCGGGCTAACTGTTTAGCCCTGCGCTAACCCCGTGCAAATGTGTTAGCGCTGCACAAACAGCTTGGGGAATATTATACAGTTTTGAACACTACTTCCACATGCGCTGCTGCCTGCAGCTGTACTGGGACAACACAGCATAGGCACAGATGGTGGTGGTGCTGCATGCAACTGTCACATTGTAGGTCATGCTAAAGTGCACAACAGAAACTACAGTAGCAAGGGGGCCAGTAGTATGTGGACACAGCAATGCCTATGGTGTGTAGGGCAGTGATGATGACTGCACTATACACAGTGAGAGGCCCAACCTGCAGATGTTTACTGACACTGAACATTACTGTTATGCTGTTGTGTGACCCACAGATGCTGCACCTGTGGTGTGGGATGCTCACAGTGACATGTACATTTCTGGCTTTGTGTGCTGTGGCAGTTGTACAGCTGTGTGGTATGTGGCTAGGGGGGCATATATTATCCGAAAGGCACACTGGTGTTGGGGTATTCCCAATACTGGCCCATGTGCACTGCATGATGTGTCCCTGCCTTGTGGCCACATCTGGTCTGTGGCACAGCCTCGCCACCCATACACACTCCCCTCAACATCCTCCATGCCCACAGTGCTGCATGTGTGTGCTAGCATCTGTTGGGGTCCATAGAAGTGTGGTCTGCAGGTGTGTGCTGTATGGCCACACTGCCATGCTGTCCACTGGCGGCAGGGTCACCACTTACTGCCTGGCATGGCTGGGACTGGTGGCAGATGATGGCATCACTGTGATGCCATCAGTTAGCAGCATGTTTCCTCTACGTTTGGCTTTATCTACAGTATGTGTCATATTTATTTGTTAGGGTCACGTAAAACCCACGCCAACACCGTGCAAAGCCATAGTGTCACGCAAAGCTGATTGCCCAGGATTAAGACAAGCTTTTCCTGGGCGGTAATGTGCACCATGCTAAGTGTCACGCTAAGTCGTGCAAAACCACTTAGCGCAGTGCTAGTCACTGAATATAGCATTGCTCCTGTATTCACGTCAGTTTGCCCCTTGCATACATTATAATTTTTCCTGGCGCTAATGCAGTTTGCCTGCACTATTTGGCCTTTTGAATATAGCAGACCCTCACTAATCCCGCGCTAAACCTGCGCAAACGGTTTTTGCCCGGCGCAAAGTTTTGAATATCTGGCCCTACATGTATCATAATATGAAAACAGTGATACAACACCAAAGCTTACTACTAGAATTTGACAGCCACAGTACACTAATTACATACCTGTACAACAATTACCATATAAAGAAATACAGTATAACAACATCTGACACCACATGCACATGCTTTGCAGAAACAGTCATGAACAACAACAAAAAAAAACTCAGTAAACACTAAGACTGAAACTACCCTCAACACTCTATTCTCAAAGAAACAACAAATCAAAAAGAGTACAATTAAAACAAAACAACTATGGTGAAGCACTTTAACTACACTGTTTTAAAAAATCCAACTTTTGATCTAAAATTCACTTCAACAAGATTACAACAAAAATGTTAACATTGTCAAATTCCACGTAGTTCGCCTTTTAACTATGGTAAAATTGTACACAACTATTGTTCATTCTATATGCGACATACTACTACTTAACATAAAACACACAAGTAGAACATACTATACATTGACAACACATAATAGTGCAAGATTGATAATATAACAGAAAAAAACCCTGAAAAATACAAATAACCTGCACCATGATAGAAAATAGAACACAGCACACTGTCACTTTGCAAACAATCTGTACAATAAAAACGTCTACTCTAGCAAACAAGCAACATGAAACTTCACAAAAAAGAAGTGTCACAAAGAATCTCAATCATATACCAAAACACCAGATTAAAAACTACTACAGTCACAAAAAAGTTAATAAAAAGGAAAAATTACTGCAAAACTACAGTTCTTAACATATATCTCTTCAAAGAACATATTAACAAAACAGCCACCACTTAATTACAAGTTGGGACTCTTACACATACATATAAAGTACACCAAACCAACTGTCTTCCTGAGTACTTTGCTACCACATACACACACAAATATACATGAACAAATAAACAGTTCTATAAACATGTATACATCAAAGCATACAGGTTATAAATTTCACATGCTCATAAAAATATTTACACATACATGCAAGTAAAAATTAGAAATACATTAAATACATATATGAATATAGAACAGTGAAAACATATATTTATTGATATAACACACACAACAAATACTTACTGTCAATATATCCGCTGCCATCCCCCTCACCTGATAATATAGAACAGATATAATACACAATAACATATAAATGTAAATACCACTCACAAACATACCTAAGAACTGTACATAACACAGTGGAACAATAAAACACACAGGGCCAGATATTCAAAACTTTGCCCCGGGGTTAAATTAGCACTGCCCAGTATGATAAATTAGCCCTGATCCAATAGCCTGCTATATTCAAAAGGGATAGCCCCGGTGCTAAACCTGCTGAACATAGCATGCTTTGGAAGCCGGGCAAACTGGGCTGGGAGTGCAGTGCAAAAACAACCCGGGAATAAGACAGCTCTGAATATAGCAAACAGGAAGTGCAAACCACAACAGCATCCCAGTTCACTGCGACGTGAAGGAAGCTAGAGGTGAACTATGCAGCCAATGTGTGTGCTAGCAAAAGGAGTGGAGTCAGTAAAGCTGAAAGCAGCAGTGCATGTGAAAGTACATTGTGCTAAAATGTACAATATTTCTGAAACGTTTGTGTGGCGCCAACGCATTTGTGCAGGTTTAGTGCGGAGTTAAGCCATTCGCCCAGCACAATCATGTTTGCCCGGGGCAAAACCTTGCTATATTCAAAAGTGACATGCAAATGAGCCTGCTTAGGTAGTCTGTGGGCAAGCATCCAGATTAGCATCTCATTATGAACTGATTTGCATGCAGTTTGCCCAGTGCTATTGCAGGGTCCCACAGCTCCACCTGTAGGTCAGCCTGGAAGTACAGGGTGTGCCTGGGCTGCCCATAGCTCCTCCTGTAGGTCAGTCTGGCAGTGCATGGTGGTAGCTGCAGGCTACATTTGTACAGTACAGCATAGCATATTGTGCCCCAGGGGACTACACAGCACAGGCACAGGTGGTGGTGCTGCATGCAATTGTCAAACTGTAGTTCATGTTACAGTGCACAGCCGACACTACAGTAGCAAGGGGGCCAGTAGTGTGAGGGACACAGCAATGCCTATGGTGTGTAGGGCAGTGATGACCACTGCATCGTACATAGTGACAGGCCCAACTTGCAGGTGTTTACTGACAGTGGACATTACTGTTATGCTGTTGTGCAACCCATAGATGCTGCACCACTGGCATGGGATGCTACAGTGTCATATACACAGCTGGCTGTGTGTGCTGTGGTGTCTGTACAGATGTGCAGTATGTGGCTGGGAGAGCACCTACCATCAGGCAGGCACACTGGTGTTGGGGTATTCCCAACACTGGCCCATGTGCACTGCATGGCTTGTCCCAGCCTTGTGGCCGCACCCAGTCTGTGGTGCAGCCTGGTCACTTGTACACCTCCCCGCAACACACTCAATGCTCACAGTGCTGCATGTGTGTGCTGGGTACTGTTGGTGTCCACTGAAGGGTGGTTTGCAGGTGTGTGCTGTATGACCGCACTGCCATGGTGTCCACTGGGAGCCAGGTCACCACTTACTGCCTGGCATGACTGGGACTGGTGGCAGATGATGGCATCATATGGATGCCATCAGTGAGCAGCAAGTTTCCTGTATGTCTGTCTTATTTCTATGTGTCTTACTTACTGGTTAGGGTCACATAAAGCCACACAAAAGTTGCACAAAGCCGTGCAAAACCACAAAGCTACGCAAAGCTGGTTTGCCCTAGAGTTAAGGCTACCTTTTCCTGGTTGGTAATTTTGAACCCGAAAGTGTTGTTTCTGGCACGCAAAACACTATGGACACTATTCACTGAATATAAGACACCTGTATTCATGTACACACACCTCAGTTTGCCCCTTGCATACATTATAATTTTGCTCGGCACTAATGCAGTTTGCACTTGCTATTTGACCTTTTGAATATAGCCGATCGGCGCTAACCCTATGCAAATCTTTTGCACCCAACGCAAACTTTTTAATATCTGGCCCACACTCTCATAACTATAAGAAGCCAACAAGTACTCTTACTGTCCATTTAAGATAAATATACAACATAATAATTACAATTTTTAATAGACGTAAAAACATCTCAACACTTTACTTTTGCATAAAAATACACTCCTTGACAAAAATTAAATCTAAATGCAAACATTCTACATACCCTTTCAAACTGTATGTCTATTAGAAGCCACAAAAAGAAAATCAGGCATTACACTATAATTCTAGCGCAAACTATTAAAAAACAAGAGGGTAATAAATATACAAAAAAAAATACTTACACACAGATGACAGCTGTGTAGTATCTTCTGCACAAAGAACAAGAAAACAATAATAAATAAGGAAACTAGTCTAAGAATTATAATAAAAAGACACACTTTGCTAGTGCAAACTATTTATGCCTTCAAACCATTTTACTGCAAGCCACATTATGAAAAGAAATATAACCACATTTGAACTTAACACAAATAATTTACTCAGAATGTATCCTGCTACACTACTTAATCCACTATCACTGTAAAACAAATATTGCATATAAATAGAATAAATATATGGAACACTACTAAAGAAAACAAAACAATGCACTTTGTCTAAAATCACTAATTATACATACAACAAAGTATAGCTAAGTGACATATAGGACATCAGCCCTGGAATAAGACAGCTCGGAACATAGCAACCAGGAAGTGCAAACCACAACAGCAACACAGTGCACTGCGGCGGCGAGGAGGCAGCTAGAGGTGAACTATGTGGCCAATGTGTGTGCCAGCAAATGTGTGGACCCAGTACAGCTGCAGGCAGCAGCAGATGTGAAAGAACAGTGATCAAAACTGTATAATATTCATCAAACCATTAGCGCCATGCTAACATGTTAGCATGGCTTTAGCACGGAGCTAAACTGTTTGCCCGGCGCTAAGATTTGCCATATTCAAAAGTGACATGCAAATGAGCCTACTTAGGCAGACTCTGGGCAAACAGCCTGATTAGTATCTCTCTTCATGCCCTGATTTGCATGCCATTTGCCCAGCATTACTGCAGGTTCCCACAGAGCCACCTATAGGTCAGTCTGGAAGTACAGGGTCTGGCCAGGTCCGAACGCAGCTCCACCTGTGGGTCTGTCTGGCAGTGCATGTTGATAGCTGCAGGCTACATGTAAACAGTACAGTGTAGCATAGCATATTGTACCCCAGAAGACAACACAGCATAGGCACAGGTGGTGGTGCAGCATGCAACTGTCACACTGTAGGGCATACCACAGTGCACAGCAGACACTACAGTAGCAAGGGGGCCAGTAGTGTGAGGGACACAGCACTTCCTATGGTGTGTAGGGCGGTGATGCTGACTGCACTGTACACAGTGACAGGCCCAACTTGCAGGTGTTTACTGACTGTGGACATCACTGTTACGCTGTTGCGTGATCCACAGATGCTGCACCTGTGGCATGTGATGCACACAGTGACATATACATGGCCAGCTGTGTGTGCTGTGGCATCTGTACAGTTGTGCGGTATGTGGCTGGGGGGCATGTAGGATCCGACAGGCACACGGGCGGTGGGGTATTCTCACTACTGGCCCATGTGCACTGTGTGCTGTGTCCCAGTCATGTGGTCACACTTGGGCTGCGGTGAGGTCTGGCCACCTGTACACCCTCCCCTCAATGGTCACCATGCCCACAGTGCTGCCTGTGTGTGCTGGCATCTGTTGGGCACTACAGATGTATGGTCTGCAGGTGTGTGGTGTATGGCCACACTACCATGATATCCTCTGTGGGCCCATTCACTCCTTACTGCCTGTGCATGGCTGGGACCTGTGGCAACTGTTGGTGTCATGGTGGTGCCATCAGTAAGCAGCATGTGTCCTCCATGTCTGGCAGTTTCTAAGTGTCATACTCATATGTTAGGGTCGCGCAAGCCGCGCTAATACTGCACAATCACTGCGCAAAGCAACAATGTCGCGGAAAGCTGTTTGCCCAGGGTTAAGACCAGCTTTTTCTGGGCGGTAATTTGTACCACGCTATGGGTCACGCTAAGTCACGCTAAACACCTTAGCACGGCACTAGTTGCTGAATATCTCAATGCGCCTGTATTCATGTTCACTCTGCCCCTTGCATATACTTACGGTTTGCCCGGCGCTAATGTGATTTGCGCACGCTATTTGGTCTTTTGAATATTGCAGACCCGCGCTAATCCTGCTCTAAACCCACTCAAACGTTTTTTACCCGGCACAAAGCTTTGAATATCTGGCCCCATATATCCATAAAACCAAGCTAATAAGATCAACAGTGCTACAATCTAAGAAACTCACACACTTCATTACTGTATCAACATATGACATAACTACTGTACACTTCCAACTATTCTACTCTACTCTTGGCCATAGTTCACACAACATAACACATCATGATTGTAATTATCATGAACAATTTATTACAACCACATACCTACACCTCAATGTTTTATGCAGCAACAACAGACTGCTCAGCATAGACTCCACATAGAACTCACCATTTCCATCTGTCAGACAATTTTCTAACTGAATCTTTTTCCCACTTCTTTTCCCAGCATCTTAGCTGGTTTGACCACCTACTCAATCATGTCTTTTGAATTAGGTGCACAACAGCATAGTGGTTAATAACAGTGACCTGCAAACCTGAACACCTGTGTTTTAATCCATAGCTCTCACTCACATACAGTGTGACTGTGAGCAAGTCACTCAACTTCCTTCTTCTTCCACAGCACACCTAGAAAGAACCTACAGCTTACTGTGTCTTTCCTAGTCAAACAATGTCACCTTTCCCTATTATACCTATACCAAAAACATTATTGTAATTCACATCTATATGTTCCATTAGTGAACATATACACATTTAAAAGTTTCTTCACTGCCACTACATAGCACTAATTAATAAATTATTACATATATATATATATATATATATATATATATACACACACACGTACTTGTAATAGGTATAATTACTGACATAGATACAGAGAAATAAATAATGCTATTTTGTGTACAATAATTTCCTATCCTTCTGTTATAACATATATACAAAATCAAGAAATGTAGCTGGCCCATTTGTGCTGAGGGTTGAGGCGCTGGTTGCCACACCTCGTGCCATGCCGGTGACCTGCGTTTGGGAATGGACTCGGGCTGCCAGGGGTCAGCAGGGGAGGGAGAGGTTCGAGCATCCAGAGGACTGCTCTCCTCTCCTGGGTTGGGTATGTGGGCCTGCCATCACTTTACAGTAGCCCCCAAAGGAGATTGGGGGTATTGTAGGGAGTGATGCAAAAATGGGGTGCAGGGATGGCGAATGTTGGCACGCTAGTGTGCAGTCATCATTGCATGTCCATGCTCCAGGGGACTGTACAGCAGTAAGGAAAATCCCTGGTCCCACAGATAGGTGACAGCAACCTCCAATGCCTGCTGCACACACCCAATGCTAAACTCATCTCACTGGCTCTCCCAGTCCCCTGTCTTGTGTTGGGTCTGGTTTGCGAGTCACCGGATCGGGGTAGGGTGGAGAGTGTCTGTCTCTGGTTTTCCAGTGAGCAAGGATCAGGCGGGGTGGTAGAATGGTTGCAGTGGGTGGGGTCTGCCTAAGAGAGTACTGTGAGGGGCAGTGCAGAAAGAAAGTCTACAGAAAAAAAATCAAGAAATGACACTCCCTCATCTTAACATAATAGAAGTGTCAAAACAATTATATCTCCTCCATTCCAGCTCTACATTACTATGTATACTCTAATTATTTACAATGCAAACCAAAAACATACCATTTTTATCTACTACTACCACACATCAGTTTTAATACAATTCAATGTCCTTAATGAAACACAAATCAATAAGCCAATAATTAATAAACACAAATTCCTATAAAATCTATTTTATTTGATTTTATTTTTTCATACATATTTTATACTTGTATTTTTGCCTGTTTATTTCCCATCCCTGTTCTCAGCCATGCGTACGTGCATGTGGAGGCATGCGCATGCCCCGGCTTGAGACACCCTCCCATGACTTGCCACTCCCTCCCGCCTACGCTAACCACCGGACCTCCACCCAGTGGCAGCGGAACTACAGGGGAGCGATGACCACCCTGAGAGAGGAAAGCTGCCCCATGGCTGCTCAATCCTGCTCTCACCCCCCCCCGTGCTAGCTTCCCAGTGACCCGAGTCTGTATCCAAACCTGGGTCACTGGCGTGATGAGAGGTAAGGCGTCCAGCACCTCAGTCCTCTGTGCCACCAGTCCAGCAATCTATTTGATTTTTAACTCTTAACTCACCAAAACATTAGTAAATAAACAAAAAAAACCTTTCAAATATATATTAAGAACCTTTTGAATTATAACCAAAAATAATAATACTGTAACGCCACACATAAAAAGAAACATAACCGAATTAGAATTATCAGGAGGGATGCAAACAACTCCACATCATAAAAATCAAACTATCTCACAAAACCTACTTAGTGTCACTGCAAAAGGAACTATCAGAAACTACCAAACATCATAAAAATATATTACACATTCCTTACATGCCACTGCATATACAATACTAAAACAATTATAGATAAAAAAGAACAACAGATTATATTACAATATACACTTGTAATGCTTCTGGAATAGAACAACAAGCAGCAAACATAACTTCTGAATGATACATAACATTAGACAGTCACATCTCGAAGAACAAAACTCACTATCATTTTTTCTCATTATTCGTTTCACAGCTGTTAACACTCATTGCAAAATGTGTAAAACATACAGACATTCATATACTGTATAATTCACAAAAAACAAAGAAACATAAACCAACACATAAAGGAACACACATGTTCAAACAAACGCATACATAAACTGGAAAATACATATACAGACACAAACACAAACACACATAACAGACACAAAGAAACACAAGCACACAAACAAGATATACACACACAAAGAGACATGAAGACACAGATAATATTTTACACCCATCACACATACATTGCAAAAACAAACAGAACCACCACACAGACAACACATAACATTTACCCGGTCACTCTCTTGATTTGGTCTTCCTCCTGGGGATCGAGGCCTCCAACCTGGGGGTGGAACCTGTCGGTTGGTCTGATCACTACACCATGAGGTTCAATTTTTCTGCCCCCCTGAGTAGGTCTGCCCCTGTGGAGATGGTCAGTTGCCACCCTTGTGGGATGTGTGGTCGCTGAGGCTAAAGCGGGCGTTGACTTCTCGGTGCTTTCGGCCAGAGATTGCTTTCGATCCAGAGCATTTAGTCATAGCCTATAATAAGGCTATTACCTCAGCTCTTGATCAGATTGCTCCAATCCATGTTAAATCCCTTCCGCTTCACCCTCGGACCCCATGGTTTGATAGGTCTCTGAGGGAGATGTGGAAGTTGGGTCGTAGGTTAGAACGTCGTTGGCGTAAATCCACCTTGGATAGCGACCATCTTATTTTGTTAGAGCATTATCAGCTCAATCAATCAGCAATTTCCCGTAAGAAGGCAGAATTCCTGTCCAGGGAAATCACTGTTGCTGGGAACCGACCGGCTCAGCTCTTCTGAACTGTGGACAGGTTGTGCAACCTGACCTGTCTGCAGCTCCATCGAGCTTTTTCACAAATTGAGTGTGTTGAAATCACTTGATTCTTTGTGAATAAGTTGGATGATATCATGCAGGAGATTCGCCTTTCACGTTCTACGGGAGATATCATTGGTCGGTGCTCGGTCACTATGCCTGGTGTTTCCTGGCGTACCTTTGACCTACTGGATGTTGTTGAGATTATGAGGATTGTCCAGGGGATGTGCCCCACGTGCTGTAGTTTAGACCTGGGCCCTACTTCCCTAATTTTGAGTTGTAGCGATGTTATTGGCCCGGTCTTAGCTCAGATTGTCCGGTGCTCCCTGGAATCTGGTGAGTTTCCTGGCTCCCTGAAGGAGGCGGTGGTGACACCCCTTCTGAAGAAAGCTTCTTTGGACCCGGAGTCTCTGATTAACTACAGACCTATCTCGAACCTTCCTTTTGTGGGAAAGGTTATTGAGAAAGTGGTGGCAATCCAACTGGAGGACCATCTAACTATCCATAATTTATACGAACCTCTCCAGTTGGGCTTCCGTAAGAGGCACAGTACTGAGACAGCTCTGGTTCAGGTGCTCAATGATCTCCTGATGGCGAGAGATCAGAGGAACTGTTCTATCTTGGTACTTCTTGATCTCTCCTCAGCCTTTGACACCGTCGACCATGGGATTCTGCTTGAGCACCTGGGGTGCCTCTGTGGGCTGATGGGTACAGCACTCAGATGGTTTTCATTCTTCCTCACCGGTTGAACTCAGAGAGTTGTCTCAGGAATATTTACCTCCGAGTCTTTCTCTCTGCCTTGTGGGGTACCCCAGGGCTCGGTGCTGTCCCCCATGTTCTTTGCAGTGTATATGCTGCCCCTTGGAGACATTGTAAGACGGTATGGGCTGAGGTTTCATTGCTATGCGGATGATACCCAGCTCTACCTGTCTTTTACGCCCGACCAGATGTGTGCCCTCTCAGTATTTCATAGCTGCCTTGTTGAAATCCAAGACTGGATGAGTTCCAGCGGGTTAAAGTTGAACGCAGGAAAGACTGAGGTTTTGGTGGTGGACCCTGGTCGCAGGATAGAGGGGTTAGGGACAGATTTGCCCTCTGGTTTATTCCTGGGAGGCGAGCAGATCCCTACCTCTGAATGGGTGCGTGACCTGGGAGTGATACTTGATGATGGTTTGACCCTCCATCATCAGTGGTCTGCTGTCATCAAGTTAGCCTTTTACCATCTTAGGAACATTGCCAGGATCAAGCACCTTGTTCCATCCAGCGACCTGCCAGATTTGGTCCATGTCTTTGTGACCTCATGCCTTGACTACTGTAACTCCCTCTATCTAGGGCTTCCTGGGGTTGATATCCGTCGCTTGCAGCTAGTGCAGAACGTGGCTGCACGTTTATTGACTGGGGCATCAAGAAGATCTCATATAACTCCAGTGCTGCGCGATCCACACTGGCTGCCAGTTCAGTGGCGGATCACCTTTAAGGTAGGTTTGTTAACCTACAAGGCCCTACACAGACTGGGTCCTGACTACCTGAAACAACTTCTGATCTCTTACACCCTTGTGCGAGAACTCCGCTCGGCTGATGAAGGGTTGTTAGAGATTCTGAGGGTTAGATTAAAGTCATCAGGGGGTCGGGCTTTTATGTTCGCTGCCCCATCCCTCTGGAATTCTCTACCTCGTCAGCTATGGGAGTGCAGGACGGTGGGGGGTTTTAAGCAGGCACTGAAGACCTTTCTTTGGGTCAAAGCATTTCCTGATTTTCAATGATTTTATTCTTATTTATTGTTTAATTGTGTTTGTTCGTATTTGTGAAGCACCTTGATGATCTGAAAGGTGCTATACTAAATAAAATTATTCTTATTATTATTATTACTATATACGAACACGTTGATGTACATATCAAGCAACTCATAACAGGAAAGAATAAAAACACTTTTCTTTGTAATTCACTTATACTTACACTTGTGAATATGAAGTCTTGGTATATCTACAAAACAAACAGAAAAATAATCAAAAGTGCAATGTGAATATAAAAAAAAAATTTTTTACATTTCATTACGTTCTTTACCAATAAAACTCAATAACAATAATTTACTGTACCTTTCTGACTTTGCATTTTTCCCCCTCATCATAGGTGAGATCCCTTATAATCTGGTGTTCCAAATTTTTGTGAACACTGTAATATTGTTGACATTACTGTGATACTGTATACTCTGGCCTGGATATTCAAAGCAGTTGTGCATGGCACAACTGAGTTGCACCAGTGCAAGTGCGGACTTGCGCTAAGGAGCCATATTCAGCGGGAGCCATTGCGCAGTGCAATTTCCATTGCACCAATGCGCAACTATAATGTATGCAGGCGAAAGTGCAGGGGGCGTGCCCATGAATATCTAGCGCAATGGCATATTCAACTGTGAAACCATGGTGCAAGTGCAGGGCCAATCGAAGTTGCTCCAAGCAGACTTGTTCCTATAAATACAGGGCACAAGCACACAGACAGCACTTGCGCCAGGCGAGAGGGAGTGAGAGAGAGAGAGAGAAAGAAAGACAGACAGAGAGCGACAGACAGACAGACCAAGGCGAACACAGAGGGAAAGGGACAGAGGTGGCATTGGAGAGGGAGAGAGGGGCAGAGAGAGTGAGAGAGAGAGACAGAGAGAGAGAGACAGACACACTGCCAGGCAGTGCACCAGGGTGGCACACAGCTAGCAGCAGCCAACTGCCCAGGGGAATAGTTGATGGCAAGGGCCATGGATAGTGCACCCTTCATGATGAAGGCCATAATGAGGGGTGTGAGGGGGCAGGAGGAACAGCGACGTGGCCGAAGAAGGGCCCGTTGGCGGTATGCCCGACACAGGTGGTTGTACTATGCCTGCATCACCTTTGAGAACTACAGTGACACAGAAATTGTTTGCTGGTACTGCCTGAACAGGGCCATTCTGAGGCAGCGCTGTGAGCTGTGCAGGGAGTAGATGCAGGCATCCACCAGACAGAGCCACACCATGTCCTTGGAGACGAAGGTGACAGCCATCATGTGCCTACTCACCATGGGCACGTTCCAGAGACCAACAGGGGACACCACAGGCATAACCCAGTCAGCCACGTCCTGCCTCCTCGCACAGTTCCTCAATGCTCTGCTGCCATGTGCTGCGGAATTCATCCATTTCCCCAGTACACAGGTGGAGCGTACAGCAGCCATGCAGGACTTCCACAGGGTTGCACGTCTGCCTGGCATGACTGGGGTCATTGACTGCACCCACATGGGCATCCACATGCCACCTGGACCTGAGGGCATGGTGTACATTAACAGGAAGGGGAGCCCGAGTGTCAACTGCCAGGTGGTGTGTGATGCCATGGGGTGCATCACCAATGTGTGTGCCACAGACCCCAGGACTGCACATGATGTGTTCATCTGGCACAGTTCTGCGCTGTGCCACAGGTTTGAATGTGGAAACATCCCCACGGGCCACCTAGTAGGTGAGTATGGCATGGGCAAGGGGCGATGGGCCGTGCGTACCTTGGGATGGGGGAGGGCAGGGTGTGCAAGGTGGCATGGGCAACAGGAACAGGCAAGGGGTGCAGCATAGAATAGCAGAGGACTAACCATGTCATTATCCACACAGGGGACAGCGCATATCCACTGAGGCCCTGGCTGCTCACCCCCTACCGGCACCCGTCGTCCCCAGCAGAGGAACGCTACAATGAGGTACAGGCCAGCATGCACAACATCATTGAGTGTGTCTTTGGTATGCTGAAAGCATGTTTCTGTTGCCTAGACAGGTCAGGGGGTGCCCTACAGTACAGCCCCTCGAAAGCCTGTGGCCTATTCCTGGCCTGCTGCATACTGCACAACATGGCCATTGACCATGGGATAGCTGTCGAGGCCAATGAGGACAACAGTAGTGGGGACAACGGAGGTAATGGGCTGGAGGGTGGTGTACAGCCATTCCCTGGGTGGAGGGATCCCGAACTACAACAGCAGGCGTGACGGCACCGGGACACCATCGCACAGGAGCACTATGGTGCACACAGGTAGGTGGTGTGATACACATGCATGCGCCACACAAACAGGTACAGCACACATGCAGGAGCATGCACGGCACTGGGCATGCACACACAGAGGTGTGATGCAGGGGTAGGGGACTCAGGGGCACAGAACCACACAGAACCACACACACACACACACACACACACACATATACACACACACATCCACATATCCAGGTGGTGGTATGTGGTGTGGATCAGATGCATTGTACTGGTGCACAGGTGCAACCGGTGCTAGACTACCTTCATCACGCCCCACACCACATGGTCCAGAAGCCGGGCAAGCACGCACACAGGCAGCATGCGGCATGACACACAGGTGCCACACCAGTGGTGGGCACACACACTGCCCATGGGCGCACAGGGCAGCAGCTGCAGACTGCAGGTGGGGTGGCCCAAAAATCAAGTCCACTGCACAGAACCATGGCCACAGAGGCATCTGCACCTGGGCCAATCGGAAGCCACAGGCTGCGCATTAGCCATGGAGGGGGTGAGCAACAGCCCCCGAGGGGTTGAACTGTGGGACCGTGTCCATGCGGGGGTGTGAAGGTGCCCAAACAGGCCAGCCCTGGGTGAGCCTGGAATGCCCACATCAGAGACCGGCATCGACAGTGTTGGGGTCAACTGACGCCGGGTTCGCGGGGTGGACAGTACGCTGCAGAGGGGCCATCTGTGCCTGGCCATGCTCTGTGGCAGCCAGCAGTGCAAAGCCATCCATGATCGCAGTGGCAATGCGATCCAGAGATACAGTCATGGCCTCCTGCATGTGCTGCATCCCTGCCAGGATCTGCTCAGTGCCCCTCTCCTGCTGCTCGGCTAACTGGCACACCTCTGTATGCAGTGTACGCACCCCAGTGGCAAACAGCACCTGTTGCTGAATGGATGCCCACAGCAAAAGGATGTGCTCGGCCAGCAGGTTGACATCGTGGGGTTCCTGGGTGGGACACCGATCCTCATGTAGTGGCCGTCCATGCTGCATAGCCCTCCTCTCTGATGGATGCTGCACAGTGGAGTCTGCAGGGGGAATGGGCACAGCAGGCGCACCAGTGGTGGAGTCTGTGCCTGCTGCTGTCACCTGTCCAGCCACTGTACACCACCCAGTGCCTGTGCAGCTGCACTACCACCACTGCAGGGCATAGCTGGGGCCCCTGGATGCCAGTGGAGGTGGATGGCTGGTCCTCCGGGGCCATTCCAGTGACCACGGCTGCTGCCACTGCCAGCGCCCCATCATCCGCACAGAGGCATGCTGGTGCTGCAAGAGAAAGAAAGGTGTATCAGTGATGCATTTCTCACATGTGCCCCCCACACTGCCACTGCATGTGTCCTGCAGCATGGCATATGCATGGGTGCGTACACATGCACATGACATGCATGCTGGCTGCATGCACGCCAGCATGCCCGTGTATGCACCCGCCATGCCACCAGCCATGCATGGCTGATATATGTACCATGCAGTGATGGGCTGCCACTTGTCTGGAAACCACCGCTAGTCACACCCTCCACTGTGCTGCAGTGCATGGTGGCTGCCACCAACTCCTCCTGTGTCAAGAGCGGTGGTGTATCCACAGGTCCCCCTCCGGTGGCATTCTGGGATGCATAGATGGCTGCCACCTTCTCCTTGATGCGCCTCTTGTCTGTGCCCACCTTCTTCCAGCACTCCTGAGCTGACCTCTGGTGGCTGTCATGCAGGTTGATGTATGCCGCCACCTCCTCTCAGGCCCCAGCCCTGGCCGGTGGTGTGCCCGTGGCACCACTCAACAAGAGCTCCCTGTCTAGGGATGCATCGAACAGGGCCTCTGTCTCCGCTTTCGTGAAACTGGGCCTGACTTGCGAGCAGGCCCATGCTCCTTACCCTCCTTATGTTCCGACATTTCGCATCCTGTGGACATGGACTGCACAGTGTGTCAGTGGCAGCATCACCCTGTTCCATCCCACCCTGCTGTGCTGTCTGCTCCCAGTGAGCTGCAGTGGCATGCGTAACTTACCTTGAAAGGATGCAATACCAGTCCATGGCCTGTGCTGTTCTGTGGCGCTTATAAGGTGCAACGCATGCAAATGAGGTTTGGTGCAAAGGTAATGACATGCTAATCCACCCAGTGTGCCACGCATTGGCTGATGAGCTCATTTGCATGTGGTTTCTGAATATCATGATTTTGCTCCATGCGCAATGAGATTGCTCTGAAGCAAGTCGAGACGCAATGCGCATGCATGCATTGTGCACAGGCCCACAGTGCGCATGCACTGAATGGTATCATGGTGTCAATCATGCACTGTGCACCGACAGCATGATGCAGGGGCATGGTGCATCATGTGCCAGGTCTGCTATTGCGCATATGCGCACTGCGCAGAGGTGGGTGACCCCTGACCCCTGGTGTGACCTCTGACCCCTGGGTCAATCCCCTGACCCGGTGACCCCACCTAGCCATGCCCATGCTGCTCATCTCCAGCCCTGCATGATGGGCAGACACAGCGCATGTCCCCTCACAACGCGCATCTGGTGCATGTCGTGGACACGTGTGCCTACTGCCACCATTTTGGTCACAGAGATCACTGTGCAGCATGGCACAGAGACGTGTCCCTACAGCTCAGAACTGGACACAGGTTCAACTCGTCAACCTGGTGGCCTGTGTCTAGCTCCATGCCCTCCAGCTATTTGGTCAGGTGTCCCTGCAGCAGCCAAGGGTTGCAGTGTGGCAGGGGATTGCTGCCAGGCTGCAGCAAAAGACCAGGGTGGCCAGGATGGGGGAGCAATGCCGCCACACTTATGATGACCTGGTGAGGTGGGACCCAGAGTGTCTGAGGAGGCTTGAGGCATGCATCAGGCGAGGGGCTGTGTCACAGCCAGGTAAGTCAGAACATATTGCATGTGTGCCCTGGTGCTGTACTGTGGTCTTTGCTAGGCTGCCTGGCATGCCCTGAAGAGTGGTGCACTGTCATAGTGCACATCACGGAGTGGCATTGCCAGACACCACTTGCGTCGTGATGCAGCCATGCGGGATGTGTTGGGCAAGGGCTCAGGGTGGTGGGCAGCTGCTGTGGATGATTCCTGATGTATACCTGTCATTGTTCCATTCCCAGGGCCTGAAAATCACCATCGGGCACAGGCAGCAGCAGCACAGCAGGCCACAGCAGGCCATGGAGGAGGAGAGGAGCAGGAGCAGGACCAGCACCTGCGGGGTTGCAGAGGGCAGATAGGCACTGTCATGGTCCTTCACATTTTACATAGGGGTGGTGGGGGAGTGGGTGTAGGCATGGCCCCTGTGCCATGTGCCATGGCAGCTGTGTGCGTCGCACTGTGCATGGTGCATGCCACTGTGGCACATCCATTGGACACGTGTGCCAGCTGTTGGTGGGGTGGGTGTGCACCCAGCTGCCACTGTTGTTGCTGTGGTGCTGCCAGTGCACTGTGCCATGTGACTGTCATTGCACAGTTGGGTGGCCATTGTGCAGCAGGGACCACCTCTGTGCACTGTCATGGTGTGCTGAGTTGCTGGCAGGTGTTGGCCCACCCTCCTGCGGGTGGCTGTACAGGCCCTCCAGGGGTGTGTGTTCCCACTGCCCATTGCGCACTGTGGGTGGTCATGGTTCCTTGGGACATTGCACTGATCACCTGTCCTGTCCCTTGTCATAGATGTCCAGTGGAGGTGACGGAGACCCCTGTACTGCAGGCTGCTCCGGCAGCTCATAATGACCACGTCCACCACCATGGAGGCAATGCTACAGGTGCGGTGCTTGCTACTAGCTGACTGGAGGTGGTGAGGATGGCAAGGGGTGGCAGGTCATGATGGCCGTTAGTTGGGCCCCAGCATTCTCCTGTTTACCCTGCTGTACCTCCCCCTACAGACCCCCTTTCCACTGTACAGTCCCTGTTCCCTGTCCCCTTCCATCACTTTCCTACCCTTTGCCACACCCTGGGTTTTGTACATAGTTCTCTTCATAAATATATATCTTTTGATGTACCTGCCTGTGTCAGTGTCTGCTTTGCAGGTGGCATGAGGAGCCATGCTGCAGTGGCCCAGTGTCTGTCTGTGTGGTGTGCATGTGTTGGGGCATGTGTTGTGCTTCTGTGGTTCACTGCTGTGTGCTGTGGTGTGTCCCACTGTGGTGGTGTCCTTCCCCTCAGTCAGTGACTGTGCCTTGGGGTGCCCATGGGGCTGCTGTCAGGGGTGTATGGCAGGTGTGTGTATGGTGGTGGCACACGGCCATGGTTGTTGGTCGGGTACTGGCCAACCACTGTGTTGGGGCCCCTGCTTGGCATTATGTGGCCTGTCCCATGTGGTCTGCCATGCTACCTGCCACCTGGCACATTCAATGCCTCCTGTGTAGGCTTCCTGTGTGCCTGTGTGGCATGTGTGTGTGCTTGGCTGCGTGGCCCTGGGTGTTGCCTGCTCTGGTCTGGGAGGGTGGGGGGCATGGCCAGCAGCCTGTGGGGGGACTCCCTTGGTGACTCTCCATTGGCCAATGGCACCTCCTGTTGCCTGCTATCTGTGCCACTATTGTGTTCTGGGGAGGGGTGTCAGGGTGCCTGTGTGTGCCCTGCTGTGCCCAGCTGGTGATGGCCTCCTGTGGCCTGTCACTGTGCATCCCTGGCTCTGTCCCTGGGTCTCTTCTCTGTGCAGTGCCTCCCTCTGTTCCTCTGCTGCTCTTCTCCCACAGTTGCGCTGGAACATCTCTTTCTGCGCCATGGTACAACTGTATTTGCGCCATGGTGCAACTCTGGTTGTGCCATGGCGCAAGTCTGGTAGCACCATGGTGCAACTGTGCCATATTCAGCTGGGTTGCACTGGTGCAGTGCGGCCAGCGCAACTTCTGAATATGGCTCCTGTTGCGCCATGGCACATCAGATTTGTGCTGTGCCGGATTTGTGCTGGCCTTTGGTGCATTTCTGAATATCTGGGCCTTTATGTATTTAATACTGTTTATTTTGCCAATGCCTCACAGCTGCCTCACAGTTACATATGTTCCCACCTGTCTTGTCTCCCCCTCCTTTTTTTTTATTGTATGACGAGGATCCTTTGTAAAGGAGCTTTTAGCTCAAAGGATGTACTTCTGACTTTCCTAGTAACATTATAAAAATAAACAATAATGTATTACTGTACACCACGAGAATAAACTCTACTGCATAATACATTGACACAACCATAAATAAACATTTCTGCATGTACACCAATGACTGTACTGGACAAATACTTCCACTCTGCCAAACTACTACTGTAGTCACTAATATATGAATAGACAATACAGAAAATACAAATAGTAAGATAAAACTGATACATAAAAACAAAAAACAGTAATTCACTTTCACACTACTTTATTAATCTCACAGACAGACACATATGTAACACACAGTAAACCAGTAATACATTAACTGTCCTCATAAACTAGGTATGAAATGTCATAGGTAGTCATTGACTAAATGTCTGTAACACCTGTATTGTTTACAAAACTCATACACGCTCATTTAATATACAAATGCAAAATACAAAACACAAAACCTGAGTCATACATTGACTTAACAACAACAATTCGTCAGCTCACTGACATGGAAATTAGACATATACAATTCAATTTTAGAAAGTTCTCACACAATTTGCATCAAGCCCTCTGTATGGCAAGCTGTTAGGGACATAATTCAGAATCTCTGATACATAGTTAAATGCATACACTATATACTAAAATAAATACATCATATAGTGAAATATATATGTCAAGTACTGAAACACATACAATATGTCCTGAACCGCTTGCATTATGTAATAAAATACATACATCATATAGTGAAATGCATCCACTGTATACTGAAATGTATATTTCATATAGTGAAACCCATACATTGTATAGTGAAATGCTTATATTATATAGTGAAATACATACACCATCTACTGAAATCCACATACTGAATACTGAAAATCCACATACACTGTCTAGTGAAACCAATACACTATTTAGTGAAACGCATACACTTCTGATTGAGATACATACACTGCAGACTGAAAACTCGACATACACTATCTACTGAAACCAATACACTATATATTGTAATACATACACTACATATTGAAAAGCAATCTGCATACACCATATAGTGAAACAAATACACTACATATTGAAACACATACGCTATAAATACATACACTGTGTATTGAAATACATATACTACAGACTGAAAAATCCACCTACAGCATGTACTGAAACAAATACACTATATACTGAAACATATACACTATATAATGAAACACATACATTACCTATTGAAACAAATACACTATTTGTTGGAAAATCTGCATACACTATAAACTGAAACAAATACACTACATAGTGAAACACATACACTGTCCATTGAAATGCATACTACACATTGAAACACCCACACACACTATCTACCAAAACATATACACTATGTACTGAAACATATACACTACTCAATGAAACACATACACTATCTGTTGAACTAAATATACTATATCATAAAAAAATTCACATACACTGCATACTGAAACAAATACACTATACAGTAAAACATACAGTATACACTATCTATTGAAATACATACACTATACACAGAAAAATCCACATACACTATATAGTAAAACATATACACTGTACACTGAAACACATACACTGCCTAGTGAAACAGATATAGTATCTAGTGAAACATATACAGTACACTATGTATGGAAACACATACACTATGTATTGAAACACATACACTATATATTGAAACACATAGACCATCTATTGCAATATAGTATATCATAAAAAAATCACATACACTAAATACTAAAACAAATACACGATATAATAAAATATATACACTATCTATTGAAATACATGCACTATATACTAAAACACATATACTATATACTGAAACACATACACTGCCTAATGAAACAGATACAGTACCTAGTGAAACAAATAAACTATATACTGAAATTGCATGTGACATGGAAGCTCCTCCCAATCTCCAAAGTCAAGATTTAGTTTGGCTTGATCCTTGGAGGAGGTAAGACATGCTATTTGGTCTCTCTGTTGTTAACCCTCATCTAGCCACTGCAGTATAGCTGCCACTGGTTCACTATCCCCATTTCTCAAGGGAAAGCATAGGTTTTTTTAAGCCAAATGTCAAACCTACAGCAGCTTATTTATTAAGTTTGCTCAGTGATAGTGGATGTGTGAACTTGTAATTGCTTTTTGCTAGATTCCAAAGCCACTGTCAGAATCGAGTGTGGCAACTGAGGTCAGTTGCAGTTAGTTGTAATTGCTCTGGATTGCAGACTTAATTCATGTGAGTCCTGTTTTGCTACACTCTGTTTTAGACTGTCTTTCTCATGGATTCATCACTCCTTTCTCACCCCTTGGCAGAGACATACTAGGAGCCTTGCCCTCAGTTATTGCTACAACCCTCTCTGAGGACAGGTAATTGCCACATGTGCTGGTGGTATTATCTTTTTCATGCAGTCTCTGCAGCTACCAACCAAATTCTGCCTCTAGTGCCTTGGCGCCAATCACTCTCCATTAGAACAGGAGAGAGGGAGGAACTAGGTGGAGTTTTGTGCCTTGCACATAAGACCAGTCTGGTGCTGCATTAGAGAGCGAAGACATGGAGGAAAGGCGAGATTGGAGTCTGGACGCTTGTTTTGCGCAAAACCCTGTGTCCCTTAATCCTGCAGCAGTGACCACTAGCCTTGACCCATGCGAAGTGACAGAGAGGGAAGAAGGGAGAACACTGGTGGGGTCACGGGCAGTTGACTGCAGAGTGGTGCCAGAGGAGTGAGTGAGCCAGGGCACAGTGCTAATGGAGGACAACACTGTTTGCTACGCACTGAGGCAGCTGGGAGGGTTAAGGCAGGCAACAGCGGAGAGAGTCAGAGGAAGACTGTGCAGTGATAAAATACGCATCTCTTATAGTATGTACAGTTGTCTTTGAGGGTTGGAAAATCTCACTGAGCCTCTTGTTTTCAACTATTGGTAAGCTTGTGGCAGACTAGTGAGGAGGGACAAAGGGGGAGGAGTAGAGGGACTGTCTACAGAACCAGCACCCTGTTCCTGCAACGGCTGGGAGAATTCTACCTTTTTTTAATCTAAATGGCACCTAACCCTGAACTTTATTCTTTAATTTACCCATGCATTTACAGTGACTGAAAATCGAAACAATAAAATCCTTAAATCTTTTTTTTTTCCTGATTCTTAGCCATTGTAAATGCCAGGGATCATTCAAATATAAGTCAAGTTAATAGGTCTGCTGTTGTCTTCTGTAGCACTGCAACACATTCCTTCCAGCCATCTGTAGGCTTCAGTTCCTGATTGGCTCTCAAGCATCTTACCGTTTCACCTTTAAAATATGCCCAGTGCCATTTCCTTTTTCAAAGGAGATAGGAATTGATTTTTGTCATTTTTGCTGGCTAAATGCATCATACACTTTAAAAGATGACATTTCTGTGTGTTTATATATGGAGTAATTAGGCCAAATACTCATTTGTATGCCATTTTCAATTTTTAAAAAGAAATTCGGCTAGACAGAGTTTTTTTTTTTGAATCGGAGTCAGCGCGTGGCAGGCTTTGAAATGCCCATATCACAGACTCCTGATTCAGCAAGAAGTGAGTAGCTGCTTGTCACATTTCTTATGTTATTGTCCCATGTCAGTAAATACTTCAGTGTGAACTAAATAATCACCTGTTGTTTGTACACATACGCCCCCCCTTTACTCAGCTGCTGGTTACCTTACCTTGCAGATCTATATGTGTAATTTACCCACCAAGCAGTCGATTGAAAGCCTTGTTTCATTTATTCCCTCAGTGGGTCTCGAGTATACAAACTCGCTCATGCGCTGTCTTGCTATCAAAACTGCTAGAAGTTTACCTTCAGCAACAGTCCCTCCCACACACCACACTGGTTGACTGCTTGGGGGAGTAAAGAACAGGAGCAAGTCACCGGCTATAGCGCTGAGGAAAAGTTGACTGCTCCTCTTGTGTGCTCCCTACAGAGCCGCTGTCTTCTTTGTGTGCATGGTGCCAGTTTGAGCCTCTCAACAGCAGCATTGACAATTCAGGGGCCAGGCCTGTGTGTGCTCCGTAACTTCCATTTCCCAGCCCCACTGCTGCAGTGTCTCTAAGGGTCAGGTATGCAAAAAGCATGGATGGCTTGCAGGCTGATCTTTGTCAGTGCACAGATGAAATAGCGCACCAGGGAACAAGCCAGTGTCTTCCCAAAAATATTATATAGCAAAAACTACAGACCAGGAGCAGGAGGTGATCAATGGCACAATACCAAAGTCATAAAAATTATAAATGAAAAGACAACTTGGGCATTTGAAAAACCAAAGCAGAGCCTACAGCACCTAAGCCGAGTGCTTTGTGTTTTCAAGAGACACTTCATTTGGGGATCTACCAGTTTGATTTATCAATTGCCTGAGATGTTTTTCATTTATTATTTGTCTATGACTTTGGTACTGGGCTACTTAAACACCTCCTAGCTCCTGTTTTTTTTTTTTTTTTTTTGCTATAACATATTTTTGGGAGGCACACTTGTTTCCAGTGTCGCTATTTCATCTGTGCACTGAAAAAGACCAGCCTGCAAGCTATCTGTGCTTTTCACGTGCCAGTGACCTAGGGACACTGCAGCAGTGGGGCTGGGAAATGGAAGTTATGGAGCACACACAGTCCTGGCCCCTGAATTGCCAATGCTGCTGTTAGAGGCTCAGACACACCCCACACACAAACAAGACAGCGGTGGTGTAGGGAGTTCACAAGAGGAGCAGTCAACTTTTCCTCGGCGCCGTTGCTGGTGACTTGCTCCCGTTCTTTAACCCCCCAAAACAGTCAACCAGTGTGTATGTGTGTGCATGGGGGTGGGGGGTTGGGGGGCTGTTGCTGATGATAAATTTGTAAGCAGTTTTGATAACAAGACAGCAAGTGAGCAAGTTAGTATACTTGAGATCCACTGACTGAATAAACAAAATAAGACTTTCAATCGACTACTTGGTGGGTAAATTATATACTGACAAAGATCAGCCTGCAAGCCATCCGTGCTTTTGCATGCTTGACCCTTAGGGAATTCTGCAGCAGTGGGGCTGGAAATGGAAGTTACGGAGCACACACAGTCCTGACCCCTGAATTACCAATGCTGCTAAGAGGCTCAAACTGATATCACGCACACAAACAAGACAGCAGCAATGCAGGGAGCACACAAGAGGAGCAGTCAACTTTTCCTCGGCACTGTAACTGGTGACTTGCTCCCATTCTTTACTCCCCCAAACAGTCAACCAGTGTGTATGTGCATGTGTGTGTGTGTGGTGGGGGGGGGGCTGTTGCTGATGGCAAACTTGTCAGCAGTTTTGATAACAAGACAGCGAGTGAGTGAGTTAGTATACTCGAGACCCACTGAGGGAATAAATGAAACAAGGCTTTTAATCAACTACTTGGTGGGTAAATTATGCATACCAATCTGTAATGTAAGGTAACTAACAACCTAGCAAAGGGGGGGGTGTATGTGTACAAATGACAGGTGATTATTTCACACTGAAGTATTTAGTGACATGGAACAGTGTCATAGAAATGTGTCCAGCAATGCTTCAGCTGAAAAGATCAGTGACACGGGCATTTCAAAGCCTGCCATCACGCACCAGATTCAAAAAAAAAAATCTGTCTAGCTGAATTTCTTTTTAAAAATTGAAAATAGCATACAAATGAGTATTTGGCCTAATTATTCCATATATAAACACACAGAGATGTAATCCTTCGAAGTGTATGATGTAGTTAGCTAGCAAAAATGACACAAAATCATTTCCTATTCTCCTTTGAAAAAAGGAAATGGCACTGGGAATGTTTCTGAAGGTGAAACGGTAAGCACGCTTGGGAGCCGATCAGGAATTGAAGCCTCCAGATTGCTGTAATGTAAGGAATACCACAGTGCTACAGAATACAATAGCAGACTTAATAACTTGGACTTTATACTTGAATTTACCCTGGCATTTACAATGGCTAAGAATCAGGAAAAAAAAATTGAGGATTTTATTGTTCCGATTCTCAGTTACTGTAAATGCATGAGTAAATGAAACAAAAAAGTTCAGGGTTAGGTGCCATTTAGATTAAAAAAAGGTAGAAGTCTCCCGGCCATTGCAGGAATGGGGTTTCAGCTCTGTAGACAGTCTTTCTACTCCTCACTCTTTGTCCCTCCTCACTAGTCTGCCGCAAGCCAATCAACAGTTGAAAACAAGAGGCTCAGTGAGATTTTCCAACCCTCATGGACAACTGCACATACTACAAGAGATGCAGATTTTATCACTGCACAATCTTCCTCCAGTTCTCTCCGCTGCTGCCTGCCTTAACCCTGCCAGCAACCTCAGTGCGTAGCAAACAGTGTTGTCCTCCATTAGCACTGTGCCCTGGCTCGCTCACTCCTCTGACACCACTCTGCAGTCAGCTGCCCGTGACCCCACCAGTGTTCTCCCTTCTTCCCTCTTGGTCACTTCACGTGGGTCAAGGCTAGTGGTCACTGCTGCAGGACTAAGGGACACAGGGCTTTGCACAAAACAAATGTCCAGACTCCAGTCTCGCCGTTCCTCTGTGCCTTCACTCTGTAATGCAGCACCAAACTGGTCTCACGTGCAGGGCACAAAACTCCACCTAGTTCCTCTCTTTCTCCTACTCTAATGGAGGGGGATTGGCACCAAGTCACTAGAGGCAGAATTTGGTTGCTAGCTGCAGAGACTGCATGAAAAAGACGATGCCACCAGTGCACATGGCAATTATTTTTCCTCAGAAAGGGCTGTAGTAATAATTGAGGGCAATGCTCCCGAACATGTCACTGCAGGAGGGCTGAAAAGGGAGTGAATCCTGAAAAGACAGTCTAAAACAAGAATGAAGCAAAACAGGACTACATCAATTAAATCTGCAATCCAGAACAATTACAGCTAACTGCAACTGACCTCAGTTGCAGCACTCCATTCTGACAGTGGCTTCGGGATCTAGGAAAAAGCAATTACAAGTTCACACATCCACTATCACTGAGCAAACTTGATAAATAAGCTGCTGTAGGTTTGACATTTGGCTTAAAAAAAAATATGCTTTCCCTTGAGAAATGGGGATAGTGAACCAGTGGCAGCTATACTGCAGTTACCAGATGAGGTTAACAACAGAGAGCCCAAATAGCATGTCTTACCTCCTCAGGATCCAAGCCAAACTAAATCTTGGCTTTGGAGGGTGGGAGAGGCCACATGTCACATGCAATTTCAGTATATAGTTATTTGTTCCACTAAGACTGTACCTGTTTCACTAGGCAGTGTATGTGTTTCAGTATATAGTGCATGTGTTTCAGTATATAGTCGTTTACATTTTAAATGAGATAGTCATATCTCTTTAATATATAGTGTATTTGTTTTAGTATTTAGTGTGTATATGGATTTGTTATGATATATTTATATTTCAATAGATGGTCTATGTGTTTCAAAATGTAGTGTATGTGTTTCAGTACATAGTGTATATGTTATACTAGGTACTATATCTGTTTCACTAGGCAGTGTATGTGTTTCAGTGAACAGTGTATATATTTTACTATATAGTGTATGTGGATTCTTCTATGTAGTATGTATTTCAATAGATAGTGTATACTGTATGTTTTACTGTATAGTGTATTTGTTTCAGTATGTAGTGTATATGAATTTTTTTATGATATAGTATATTTATTTCAATAGATAGCGTATGTGTTTCATTGTGTAGTGTATATGTTTCAATACATAGTGTATATGTTTCAGTAGATAGTGTATGTGGGTGTTTCAATGTGTAGTATGTATTTTAAATGGGGTCCTTATTACAAGATGGCGGTCACGCTGGGCTGCCGTCTATGAGCGTTTAGAAGTTTTGGTCTTTGGCCCGATTTTATTTTATTTAAACGTTGTCGTTTTGAATTACAGTACCGCCCGTTATATAGTCGCTAGTAGTCGTTTACTATTGCGACTATGTTTTGCTATTTAAAGTTTGAGATGTTTCGGAGAGACTGACCTGGTCGTGGGTGGTTTGTTTGGGTACTGTGCTGGGTGTCGGTCTGCCTGGACGTTTTTGGAGAAGTCGGTGACCTGTAGCCTGGAGGCTTGGTGGCGGCTCTCCCTTCTGTTGGAACTTAGCAAGTGAACTGCAGTTTCTGTTCGGGGACATAATCTTCGCCGGACCGTGGGGAAGAGGCTGTCAGCTCTCATGTGTGTGGGACCATTCTACAAGGAAGTGGAAGGCAGAAGAACGGCAGTGAAGATTGAGTGATAGCTGTCCACATAATTTGGAGGTTTGGCTCCCTGGTCCAGATGGGGGCTGGTTTTCCTGCCTCAGGTGGTGGGGCTTGCTTTGCTCCCTGGGTGAGGGCAGGGTGCTATCGGAGGGTGGTTCTGCCTGCCTCATCATAGCGAGGGTCGGGTGAGCTGGAGCCTGTGGCTAGAATTTGTGGAGGTGGAGGAGTTGTTTGTGCTATCTGCTGTCTGCTTGTTTGCTGCTTCCAGGATCTCGGCTACTGGGAGTTTTGGATATTTTGACTGAAGTTAGAGTGGTGTGGAGTCGGACTTGGTGAAGTATCCTGAACCATTTCTTGCTGTAACTGTTGTGTTTTAATTATTGGGAGATTACGGGAGACCAACAGGAAATTTAATTATAACTGAGTTCATCTTCAATTATCAGTCTCGTAAGAGGAGTCTGATTAATGTTGGAGCCATACAGTGTGGTGAGAGCACAGAAGTGTGACTATACAACAAAAGACCTTGAACTCTGCTTTTTGAGTTAAACGAGGGTACTGATGAATGGGTTTTAAAGTGAAGGGCCATTTTTTGTGGTTTTAGGTGGTAAGCTCCTCTCCCCGCAGTGGTGAGAGTACTGTGGGTGGGGTAGAAATATAATATGTTTTGATAATTTGACAGCACTAGAATTGGTTAATAGATTTTGTATTATATTATGATTATTTAGTGTTCTATTTTAAGTTTTATTTGAAATTCTGTTTTATATAAGTTTATATAATTATGTTTTATATAAGTTGAGTAGGGTTTATTATTATTAATTGTGGTGTGAACTATGTGCTGGAATGATAATAAGGCGGTCGGGTATTATTCCCCCTCTATGCTCAGGGATCTCCGTCCTTTCTCCTGTCCCCCTTTGTCACCGGGAGTCTATAGAAAATGTAGGGCTCTGGGGATTGTGAGAGGGAGATGGAGGGTTGGTGCTGGGCTTGGGGGAATGGAAAGGAGTGGGGGATTGGGATAGTGGGGTCAAGGAGACGCCCTGGGGTGAAATGGGCACAGGAGAGGGATCTTCCTGTCTTGTGCCCATACCCAGGGTTCTGATTTGGATCCAGCAGTAGAGGCGGTCATTATCGGAGTTTATCCCTACTCGGGCGGTGTTATGCAATGCCAGGTCTAATAAAAACAAGGCCGGCTGTTATGGCGATCTTGTCGGGTCATCTGACCTGGCGTGCATCACCGAGACTTGTTGGATGAAAATGCTGGGCCAGTTTTAGCCGCAGCAGTTCCAGCTAGGTACTCTGGATACTGCCCGAGGCAGGATCGTAGGGGCGGGGTGTTGCCATATGTTTTAAGTCAGAACTGGGCCTGGTGGAGGTACCAGCGGAGTCACCAGATCCTTTGAGTGTATTGTGGCGAGGGTGTGGGGTGCAGGATACTTCTTGTATACCGTCCACCAGGTGATTAGAATGTTTTCTGCAGGAAGTCGCAGGACTTCATTGTCGCCTTAACGTTGGGGTCCCCCAGATGGTTGGTTCTGGGGGATTTCAATGCTTGGGTCGACGATGAACTCTCTCGATTTGGTCAAGACTTCCTCCAGTTGATGATATCACTGGGCTTCACACAGGTGGTTTCCTCCTCGACCCATGTTGGTGGACACTCATTGGACCTGGTGTTCCTTCTGGGGATGGGGATATCCGACTTGGTGGTGGAACCGGTCGGATGGTCTGACCATCACTCCATTAGGTTCAGTTTTGAGGCCACCCCTGTTAGGTCTGCCCCTTTGGAGATGGTCCGATACCGCCCTTTGAGGGGTGTATCCCCAGATGACCTGATGGCGGTGTTGGACCTATCAAGCCTACCGATAGATTGCTTAGATCCAGGTGACCTGGTACATGCTTATAATGAGGCAGTGACAGGGGCCCTGGATTCTATTGCACCAGTTCGTGTTCGTCCTCTTACTCCTCTCCCAAGGTCTCCTGGTTTGATGAGACCATGAGGGAGTTGAGGAGGGTTGGATGAAGGCTGGAGCGTTGGCGAAGGTCCGGTCTTGATGATGACAGGCTTAGCTTGATGGACCATTATTTGCCCATCAATCCGCAACTCTCTAAGAAGGCAGAGTTCCTGTCCAGAGAGATAGCGGCTGCACAGAATAGACCAGCTCAGCTCTTTTTCGACTGTGGACAGACTGTGCAATCCAGTCTGTCTTCAGCCCAGAAGAGCTTTATCTCAAGAATGGTGTGAGGAGCTTGCTCTCTTCTTTGCAGATAAGGTTGTCAAAATCAGATCGGATATTCGCTCTTCCTCCCCAATGGGAGGCGACGGTGGTCGGCAGGAGATGTCGAACACCCAGTTTAGATGGTCTGACTTCAGCCTTCCACAATCGATGATGTTGTGATGATCATTCCAGCACTCGCACCGATTAAAGCTGTGATTTGGACCCTGGCCCCACACGCCTTTAGTGGGTTGTGTGGATAAGATCAGCCTAGTCCTAGCTTTGATCATCTGGAAGTCTTTGGAGAGGGGATTTTCCAGATCCTTAAAGAGGCTATAGTTAAGCCTCTATTAAAGAAATCCTCCTTAGATCCAGATTGTCTAGCAAATTACAGGCCAGTCTCTAATTTACCCTTTGTGGGTAAAGTTATTGAGAAAGTGGTGCATGGCGCAGTTGGAGGATCATCTGACCAACAACAATATCTGATTCTCTCCAGTCTGGATTTAGGAAAGGCATAGTACCGAGACAGCGTCCAGACGGGTACTAAATGACCTCCTAATAGCGAGAGATCGTGGGACCCGATCCATCTTGGTACTACTTGATCTCTCTGCAGCGTTTGACACCGCTGGACCATGGTGTGCTGTTAGAGCATCTGCGGTCAGTCTGTGTACTGTCTGTACGGTCCTCAGATGGTTTCAATCTTACCTCGAGGGTAGGACTCAGAGAGTGGTGTCGGGAATTTTTTCCTCAGCATTACTCTCCCTACCCTGCGGGGTACTGCAGGGATCTATTTTAGCACCTATGTTGTTTTCGGTGTATATGCTACCATTAGGGGTGATTATTAGATGATACGGTTTGGGTTTTCACTGCTATGCAGATGATACCCAGCTGTATATGTCTTTTGTGCCCGGCCAGGACGCTGCCTTGTCGGTATTTAATAACTGCCTTGAAGAAATCCAAGACTGGATGAATGGGAGTTGGCTGAGGTTAAACCCGGAGAAAACTGAGGTGTTGGTTGTGGACAAAGGCCGCTGCGAGGCGGGTCTGCCGGAGGGATCACCCTCAGGCTTATGGCTTGGAGGTGTTCAACTGGCGACCTCAGATCAGGTGCGGAATCTTGGCGTGAATAATTGACGACCGCCTGACACTTAAATCTCAGGTGTCAGCAGTCATCAAACTTCTTTTTTCATCTGAGGAATATTGCCAGGGTGAAGCACTGGTTCTCCAGAGGACCTTCAACATTGATCCACGCCTCGTTACCTCCCGTCTTGACTACTGTAATTCCTTATACCTAGGGCTATCGGGGTTGAACTGCTCTGCAGCTAGTGCAGAATCGGCACCAGGTTGTTGACTGGATCTTCTAGATCCAGCCATATAATGCCTGTGCTTTGCAGACTGCACTGCTGCCAGTGTTTTGGCGAATCACCTTCAAGGTCGGTTTACTGACCTATAAAGCCTCATGATCTGGGACCTACCACCTGAAAGAGCTCCTTTGCTCCTACAATCCCTCCGCTCCCTCCGATCCACTGATGAGGGATTGCTAGAGATTCCCAGGTTCGCTTGAAAACATCAGGTGCTAGATCGTTTAGTTTTATGGCACCAACCCTGTGGAATTCTCTACCTCGTCAGGTGCCAGATTGCCCGACTGTCCTTAGTTTTAAGGGAGCTTTGAAAACCCACCTTTTTAGCATAGCTTTTAAGGATTTATATTAGTTTTTAATTTTATTGTATTTATTGTTTTGTGACTTTGTACAGGCGCTTTGATTTTAAGAAAAGCGCCTTCTAAAAACAAAGATGAATTGAATTGAATTGAATTTAATAGACAGTGTATGTGTGTCACTATGTAGTGTATTTGTTTCAGTATGTAGTGTATGCAGATTTTTCAACATGGTATATTTGTTTCAATAGGCAATGTATGTGTTTCATTATATAGTATATATGTTTCAGTATATAGTGTATTTGTTTCAGTACATGCTGTAGGTGGATTTTTCAGTCTGTAGTGTACGCATTTCAATAGACTGTATGTATTTCAATATAGTGTATGTATTTCAATATGTAGTGTATTTGTTTCACTATATGGTGTATGAAGATTGCTTTTCAATATGTAGTGTATGTATTACAATATATAGTGTATTGGTTTCAGTAGATAGTGTATGTTGAATTTTCAGTCTGCAGTGTATGTATCTCAATTGGTAGTGAATGCATTTCGCTAAATAGTGTATTGGTTTCACTAGATAGTGCATGTGGATTTTCAATACTCAGTATGTGGATGTCAGTAGATGGTGTATGTATTTCATTATATAATGTAAGCATTTCACTATACAATGTATGTGTTTCACTATATGAAATACACGTTTCAGTATATAGTGGATGCATTTCATTATATGATGTATGCATTTTACTACATAGTGCAAGCGGTTCAGGACATAGTGTATGTGTTTCACTACTTGACATATATATTTCACTATATTGAAGTATTTATTTCAGTATATGATATATGCATTTTCGTATATAGTGTATGCATTTAACTATGTATCAGAGATTCTGAATTATGTCCCTAACAGCTTGCCATGCCTCTGTCAACCACAATGGCTAGAGCAACTCCACAAGACACATCTCCTACAACTGTACTGAATATTGTACTCTTTCCATACTTGGAGTATCTCCCACAATTTGTAACACCTTGCACAAAAGCTTTCACACAAACCCCATAACTACACTCCCCACAGTGCTACAAAATTACAGAAAGACTCATGTTTTCTAAGTTAGGCAGTTACACACAATGGACTTGCATGCAAGGTTCCATCCCCCTTCCTTCAAAAATATTGTTTGCTACATTTTCAGACATAACTCATAACACACATGAAACTCCTTGCTGCAAGTTCCTTGTCTCAATACACAGGCATTTGAAAACCAAGGCCATAAACTCTAAAAAATGTAAATACCAACTCTCACCAGCTACAATAGAAATCGTCAATAAATGTATAATTGACTGTATATTATAAAATCTTAACTACATCCAAATCACAAGACAACATTAACATAATCATGATAGTAATTACATAACATACTAAGTCTATAAAAATTATAGTCATTACACATATATAAAAAAAATGCTACACTATATACTGTAACACACCATGCATTCTTCTAAAGCACACAGACTACAAAAACGAAGAAAACATACACCATCAATGTATCGACACAAATACTATAAATGAGTGATACGGTTACACAGTACATTAAAGAACTGTTCATCTTTCACTAGTCAGAAAACTGCACTCCAAAATAAAAAACAGAGAAAAAGAAAGAGCTATAAGCTATAACTGAAAATATACTAAATACATATCAAGTATACAAAATCAATCATTTTACAAACTAGAATACAGTAATCACAATAATTTTCAGAAGACAAGCAACCCATAAATACATTTACTAATGAAAACAAATACTTATAAACAATACACATTAAAAAACACAAACACTATAACTTGTATCACTACTTCCTCAATAGTTTATTCTCTTACAACACTTCTTCCCTGACACCAAGCCCATCATTACAATAAACCACAACTTAAAATATAAAAAACACACTTACAAACAGAACATTCATCCAATAAAATAATAAAAGAAATATGAAACTATAACAAATCACAGTAAAATTATCCGATACACAATACAAACATTAGCAGTTATAAAACTATAAATGCATAATCTAAACAACTTACAACACCTTTTCAAAAAACTCTGGTGAAAGACATACGTTTTAACATCTCTCCCAAAATGTACAGTGAGCACACTACCCTCATGCTTTTCACCAAACACTTCTATAACACCAATCCACTTTTTTACAACAGCCACTCAGTAAAAGATTTCAGTCCTCTCTTACACCAACAAATGGTCCTAGTGAAACCACAACAAAGATCACATGACTTTGCAAATGCAACACCACAAAGACGAAGAACAATCCTAGCACAAGTGCAATTCAAATTTAATTTAACACATTATTTGCAGCAAGCAGTACACTACATATGAAATATCCAATATATCTCAAAATACTATCTAATACAATATAAAACATAAGTAATGTTATACTACTGTCAAGCCATTGACAGAATCTACTTTACCATAGAAAACCTTGAACACATGACTCTGACATGTACAGATTCTATGCAATACACACACAATATAAGATATAAACGTAATTAAAAAACAGTTACACTTCTAAACACATACACTCACATCCTTACAACCTCACTCAACTTAAGGATCTCTACACACAACACTACATAATGACTTCTACAAGGAAAAGATCAACTAACTTACAAAGAAATTTCTTCTGTACACAGATTATAACACAGCAACACTAAAACACACACACACACACACACACACACGTATACACAAGTATAGGGCTTATGGGCAGACTAGATGGACCTAGCGGTCCTTATCTGCTGACAATTTCTATGCTACACACACACACACACACACACACACACACACACACACACACACACATTAAAACTCCATATGTAGACATTTTTGACCACATGCTAAACATATTGGCCCACATTTTCAAAGGAGATGTGCTGCATAAAGTAGAGATGTGCTGCCCATCTCAGAAAATGCACCAAAGCATGATATTCGAAAGACAGAGATGTTGTGCGCATCTCCGGACGCGCCATCGCACAGAAATAATGTATGAGGTGCAAATAAAGGGGGCATTCCCATGAATATGCCATGCATCTATGTATTCAGCCAAAATGTGCCATGCATCTGCCACGCCTCTCAGAAATGAGCTCTCCAAAGTTAGGCATACAAAAGGGTGGCCTAACTTGGACAGCCACCCACAGGCAGGCCACAAAACTGCTGGCAGGCTATCTAGAGACAGCCTTCAGAGGTGCACAAGAACATGCTCCAAGCTCCCACACACAGTGGTCATGCCAGGATGGACAAACCCTGAGCCACAGGTGCTGTGTCACCACCAGCACTATCCAGGGAGCAACACCCAGTACCACACCCTGGATGTAGACACCCAGCAGCTACATGCCAGTGCTGTTGTGTGCCCCCCAGGCACACCAGCGGGATGGAGAGCCACACTGCAGCACATGTACCAGGGGCCATGGCCAGCACCCATGCAGCCTGCAGGGTGCCACCTGGTGGTGGCTAGCACCCAGGGTGCCGTCTGTGGCAATGGTGCCCATGTTGCCTGGTGGTACTAGTGTCCACATGGCATGGGTCAGGGACTGGCCAGTGGCACACACACACACACACACACAGTAGTACACCATGGGTGCACACAGGTGGGACCCATCCACCAGGGTACCTGGTCACTGTCTGAACACTGCCATCCCTTGCAGTGCGCACCAGGTACCTCCCATACTGGGGTGTGTGGGGCACTGCAGGTGATTGTGCACAGCATATGGAGCTGGTGTATCACATGCATGTGGCATCCCGATCAGCCTGTATCACCATGTGCCCATCCCTGTTGCATATCCAGGTGGCTCCTGTGATCACTGTCCAGGTGGGCCCCCCGTATCCCTGTCCAACCCTGTACATTGCTATGGGGTGTAGCACTGTACCCAGGCCAATGCAGTCCACCCACCTACACACTACTGTCCCAGCACACCTGCCTGCTAGGCTGCAGTACCTCCTGTTCACCTTTGTGGGATGGTGGGGCAGCCCTGCAAAGCTGGAACTGAGCATACCCAGGGTATGCAAATGGTCTGACTACATTCCAATAATTTGGGCTCAGAATGTACAGTGAGGCCATTTGCACATCCTGGCTGAATACTGCAAAGTTGTGCCATGCCCATCTCATCTGTCCCAGTGCATTTCCCTATGTACCTGCCTGTGGTGCGCGGTCCACCCTGCCTGAGATGTGCTGCACATCTTCAGATGCGCGATCGCACATGTTTATTTATTTATTTAAATGTTTTACCAGGAAAGAATGCTGAGCAGGGTACTGTTTGATTCCAGATGTATCCTGGGGGTGGGGGCAATTGAGAAATACAACAATACAGAAATTACAGAAAAGAGCAATCACATAGCTAATTGGACAAGCTCATAATGATACAGCAGTAGGAAATTAATACATATAACTACAGGGTAAAATGGACACTCCAGCAATTGATTGGGGTAGTGGCCTCTAATTGCAGTGGTAGGTGGTTGTGCAGAAACAAAAATTACAGGTTGTAGTTGTGCTAGGCACAAAAATTACAGGTTTGATTACTACACAAATATTACTAGCACAAGGAGTGCTAGGCTTCAGTGCGTAAAGCAAGTCTTAGTCCACAAGTGCAGGGAGAGGTGAAGTGTGCTAAGAGGAGAGAGTTGAGGTGCTGAGTGGAAGGGACAAGCCAAATGTCAGAGGGGAGGGAGTTCCACAGGTTAGGCATATGATAGTTAAAGGCTGCCTGATCTGCAATGGTGGACAAGTGCGGGACAGCCAAGAGACGAGAGTCGAAGTTTCTGAGTGGGCACACAGATGGGGGAGTGGCTGTTAGGACTGAGGAGAGGTAGTGGGGCATGGACTGGGTCCAGAACTCAGCTATTAGCCTAGTGCAGTGGGCATGTCTCTGATCCTGGAGCGAGGAGAGGTCTAGGGTCCAGTAGAGGACACAGTGATGGGTGGTGGGAGGACAGTCAAGGGCGAAATGGCAGAAGGAGTGGAAGAGAGGGTCCAGTCTGTCTAGGGTGGACTTGGGTGCGGCACTATAGACTACATCACCATAGTCAAAAATAGGGAGAATGATTTTCTGCACAATTGCATGATGAGCCAGCAGTGGAATGCATCCACAGTTGTGGTATAGGGCAACCAACTTGGGGTGAAGCTTTTTGTGAATGGCATCGATATGTACAGAAAAGTCGAGGTGCTGGTCAAGCCAGACCCTGAGGTATCTAAAGGAGGTACAAGCCTCCAGTGGAGTCCTATCCAGGGTGTAAAGGTGAGGGTGGAGGGGAGTCAAGAAAGTCTCTGCCTTGTGCCAAAGGTCATTGAGACAGTTTTCTTGGCATTGAGAAAAAAACTAATTTGAGCGAAACCAGAGCTGAACATCATTAAAGTCCTGCTGAAGTCTGGTTGCCACATCAGTAGGTGAAGGGCCGGATGTATACAGAACCATGTTGTCTGCATACATGTGTATGGGAATGTGAGGGCAGGCTGTGGGCAGGTCGTTAAGGAAGATGGAGAACAAAAGCGGGCCAAGGACTGAGCCTTGGGGTACACCAGTGGTAACTGGGAGGGGAGCAGAGGTGGAGTTGTCAATTTTGACAGATTGGGACTTGCCTACCAGTTAGGAGTGGAACTGGCTAGTGGCCATGCTAGAGAGCCCTGCAAGTGAGAGCTTGGACAGGAGCAGTGGGTGGAAGACTGTGTTGAACGCCTTTGCCAGGTCGACAAATATGGCTGAGGTGATATGGCCTTTATCCATACCAGTAAGAATGGAGTCAGAGAACCTTAGGAGGGAGGTGGTGGTGGGATGGGACTTCATAAAACCAGACTAATAAAGTGAAAAGAAAGAGGAGGAGTCAAGATAGGCGGAGAGTTGCGAGAGGATTAAGTGTTCCTGGAGTTTTGCTAGAATGGGAAGGAGAGAGATGGGGTGGTAGTTACCAGGGACGGAGGAGTCACCACCTTTTGGAAGGGGGATGGCAGTCATGTGCTTCCATGTAGATGAGATAGAAGTGAGGGAGAAATAGAGGTTGAAAAGTGCCACCAGGGGAATGGCGATGGCAGGGGTGGGCAGGTAGAGCATTTTGGACTTCAGCCCGGTGGGGCATTTGCCCTTGGAGTGATTAAGGGCAAGCAGGGCTTTGTATACTTCTGCTGGGGAAATCTGACAGAAGGGGAAGAGGGGGCAGTTGGTGTGGTATGGGCGAGGGGGGGTTCCAGTACAGGGATTGGAAGGGGTAGGAGGGAGAGTGGCCAACAGCGATGAGGTACAGTTTGTGAAAAAGGAGTTAAATTCTGAAGCCACTGTGAGAGGGGATGTTACCGTGGTGCCGCCTGTATTTAGAACAGGGGTTGGGGGCTGCGAAGGTGGTGAGAAGAGCGATTGGACCACCTTCCAGAATTTAGCAGGGTGGTTTAAGTTGGTGTAGAAGGTGGCTTTGAAGTAGTTAGCTTTGGACTGATGGAGTAACCTTGTGCATGCATTATGTAGTGCCTGATACTTTACGTGGGCCTCGGGGGAGTTCCAGATATTCCTGCCAGACATGCATGAAAGCATCTTCCTGTGCATCTTCTGAACATACCATTTTCTTGGGCCGGTGCATTTCGCGGTGCTGGCACTTGTGTGATTTTGCAGGGGAATTTTGAATATGGGGGCCATTTAATCTAAAACCAAACTCACTAATAATTCTTCTTAATAAATTTCAGTGCACATCAATCTACTCCCAATCACATCAATTAGAAAATATAAAGCATACATAAAGCAAATCAATACCTCTACAAAAAAACAAATAAGTCCGTATAACATTATTGCACACATAAAAAATGCATTAAAACAATACTTACACAACACACATTCCTTTTGCTTCCCTAAAAGCAAAAAATGTACACTGATTAGTACAAGAAATAGACTCACAAACCATATGCAATTAATAAACTGTTTATCGACATGTTACACACACCCAAAGTGTTGAATGCCACATAAATCCCAAGAGTGAAGTGCAATGGGTTTATTTAAGCATTCAACACTGAGACGGTCTGTAAAATCTTAAGTTAAATACAGCACCTCGTGTATAACATCATTGCTGAGGATCATTACTTTGCCACAATAATTATATATATATATATATATATATATACACACACACACACACACACACACACACATATATATACATATATATATATATAAATATATATATATATATATATATATATATGTCCACTCAGGCTTCAGCATAGTCTGTAGTGGAAACCAACTCCTGAAAGTAAATCATACCATTTTCTTTTTCTTTTTTTTAAATACCTATTGTAGTTCAGTCTAAAAAATCTGTTAAATGTTACCTTGACACCAACAGTCTACTGCTAAGTAATTATGCCTGGTGCTGGGTAAGAAAGTGCAATACCCAGCACATGCGTAGTACAAAGAAAACCCAGTATGTCTTCACCATTATAACCCACAGGCTAGAACAGCCAATTATAACTGGGTTTCCCTAAATAAAAATACAATATTCAGTTATTATAAAACAATTAAGCACTGATACCTTTATAAAATATAATTCAATATATGTCGATACACTCCATTCTATAACTACTAATTCACTTGTTAAAACCACTACACACCCTTAGAGCGCCGGCTGTTCTGCGGCCCATCATTAGGGCGCCAAACCCGAATGTTGTCATCCCTCCCTGAGGTCTTGCCCGGAGTTACGAGTCCTGAGTAAGGAGGTGGGGGAATGGTCCCATTCAATGGGGGTGTGGGAAGCGCAGCCCCCTCATGAAACCTGATCAACAACTTGCGGGTTTGGCGCCCTAATGATGGTGCACACAATGGCTGGCACGTTCCAAGGGTGGAACCATTAAAAACAGTATGACACATACAACAAGACACAAACTTCTACTTCTACAAAGAATTTCGGGCATACTTAACATATCACATACTACATATTATAGAAACATAGAATTTGTCAGCAGATAAGGACCGCTTAGCCCACCTCGTCTGCCCATTTTCCCTACCTGTTTCATATATCTCATATCCTAAATGATCTGTGGCTTACTCTCTCTTTCCTATCGCTAGAGCTCCTTTATGTCTGTCCCATGTGTATTTGAATTTCCCTTCCGTTTTTGCCCCTACAACCTCTGCCGGGAGGCTGTTCCATGGATCCACCACCCTTTCTGTGAAACAAATACTTTCTCTCATTACTCCTAAATCTACCCCCCTTTATTTTCATATCATGACCCCTTATTCTTGAGCATCTTTTTTTTCAAAGATGCTACCCTCTTGTACCTTATTTACATCCTTGAGGTATTTGAAAGTCTCTATCATATCCCCCCCCCTCTCCTCCAGAGAATATATATTGAGATTCTCCAGCCTCCCCTCATGTGACTTTTGGTACAGCCTCTGCACCATTTTTGTCACCCTTCTCTGAATCACTTCTACTCTGTCTATGTCCTCCTGGAGAAGCGGCCTCCAGAACTGAAGGCAGTACTCTAGATGCGGTCTCACCAATGTTCTGTGCAATGGCATCACCACCTCCTTCCTTCTGCTGGAGATACCTCTCCGTATGTCTAACAAATCAACTTCATATACAAAATAATACACACTCTACCATACAGTTCTATCAGAATTTTTAAACTAATCAAAAACTATGTATAAAACATAACTTTGATAAAAACAAGTGTTCACTGTCTTACACATCTAAAAACCGTAACACAAAACTCTCAAACCTTTATAAAAAACACCAATAAACCTGTACCATATAAAATCTCAAAAGTTGCAGCTTCGAAGAAAACATACATCACTATCAATTCACAAAAACAGCATCCATCAAATGTGTGCTGTACGATCCAGACAGGTATTCTGCCATCACAGCACAATGACATACACTCTACAATCATGCTACAGGACTTGTCGCATACATATTCTACAATGTCAAGGAACGGAAAAATGTATGAATCCTCCCAGAAGCACACATTTCTGATTATCACTATAAGACATATGCTTGCTTTATCACTACTTACAATTACCTTCTCTTGCTTGTATTTATTTATTTATTTTGTATTTATTTATTTATTTATTTCAGTTTAGGATTAATACCTTTGAGTCAAGGACTCATTTTCAAAGGTTCTGAGTCAGTTAAACAAACAGATACAGACAATATAACACATAGCACAGCAATGGATTACAAAATAAGGTTACAGAGGGTTGCACATACTTTTAAGTTTAACTAATACATAGGAGTCTAGGTTTCACTAGCATATAGGAGTCAAACATTATAAGTTTCACTAGTACATAGGAGTCTAACAATCTAAGTAACAGCACTAAGTGCGGGCACAGTAGTGTTAGAAACAGGAAAGAAGGGGAGAAGCCAGGGATTGAGTCTCCACTGGGTAGTACAGGGTGCAAGTGCGGGGTACTTACAATTACCTTTGCTTGCTTGTATACTTTACATTCCACTAACAGCTACACAGTACTTCCTCACCAGCACACAACATGAACCACTTTACACTCTCAGTACTCTTGTAATGAAACTTAAGACTTATATACAGATCCATACCTGCAAACCACACACCTAATTACTCTCTAATGAAACCAATTACATCCACACTAAACTACCGGATCCCCCTCACTTTGAATGTTCTTTCTTTTTTTTTAAATAGATCTTTATTGGTTTATTGTGAATTATCAGACATACATGACAAATATCCCGAACATAGCCAGGAGTCACAATCCAAAAACTGATTGTAAAACTATGTACAGCCCCAACTATTTACATACACAGCTAGTGGGGCTGACCCCTGTAATAATAACCAATTCTTGTAACATTCTAGTCAGCGAAAACCCTGTCAACAACTGGTCTTAATCTTCAGAAAAAAAATTCCCTGAAACCAAAGCATTATATCGCTCTAGTAGCAGAACAACTAGGCCCTAACCTGGACAACATTGCATCCAGAAGGTAGCCCCTACTGTGTCCCCTGGAAAGAGAGAGAGTCCAATCCACCCTAGTCCCTAAGCAGACCAAACCTTTATTTTATTACCTTTTTACCATTATCATAGCAACCCAAAGACAAGTGTGACTAGTGAAATAAATCCATTTAAAACAGCAAAAATCTAAATCAAGCTATACATTTCTCATAAAGAAAAATCTTACGCTAATCACAATCTGACAGACAGGCCTGTGTTTGGGTATTATAAATCTTCAAAGAGTAGATTGCCTCCAGTGCCGACCATCTTTTATTATATAACCCTTTCCTTCCCTCTGCAAGCAAATACCTCTTTATTTTTCCCAAAGCACAAATCAGGTTCCTCACCCAGTGCTTGTAAGTATAAATATAATCATCTTTCCAATGTTTCAGTATAGTAGATTTAAGTATCGCAGCCATCAAAGATAAATGGTATTTAGGTGTAATCCCCGATACCTGCGACATGTCACCTAAAATGCATATTTCCGGTAAAATAAATTCTGAATAATCCAATAGACGGTCCATTTGCTGTTTAATTTCAGACCATAGGGGCGCTATCTTACTGCATTCCCACAACACATGTAGGATATCTCCGGAACCCACTCGACATCTAAAATGCAGGTCTGTCTTTCCAAGGTGTCTATCACATAGTTCCACAGGGGTAAAGTACATATTAGAAATAATAAAAAAATTGCATGATCCTATACTTGGGTACAGATATATACTTGCAAGTCCTCCATATATTATCTCAGTCCAGTCTCTGGGAGGTCAATGTTCTATCCCAGTAAGGGATCTTAATGGTAGAATTCAGGCTAACATATTCCAGAAGCACTTTATAAACTTTGGATAAAGAATGAGAAGTAGGATCCACTTCCTTGAGCTTGTCCCATATGAAAGAGTGTTCCTGTGGACTTTCTAATCTTCTCCAAATCCCTTCCAACATTTTATTAAGCTGTAACCTTTTGGAAAAAGGGCATCGTATCACATTTACTCGAGATAACCACCCTATTGTCCTGCACAACATCCCTGAATTGGAGGCCCAGGAGCTGAGCTGCCCAACGGTGAGTAAGGATCCTACCCCCAATTAAAAAATTAGGGTTACCCAACAGCGGTTGTTCTTGAGTCTTCCCTTGATCCCTCCTTTAACTAGGGGTAAGGAATGACCACCAGGCCATAGCTGATTTAACAATTGGAGTCAATGATGCTTGTTTCAGGTGTTTCTCTGGATCAGTGAAGAGAAACGCCTCTGGAGAGAGGCCTAGGTCCTGAAAAATTTGCTTCTCAATTTGAAGCCATATCAGAATATATGACTCTCCCTCCACATGTCTAACCTATCGACTCACAAGGCCCAATTGTCCCGCCACATAATATAAATGAAAATCAGGCAACTTAATCCCTCCCCTATTAAATGGTAGGCACAGGACACTGTGCTTTCTCCTAGGAGGCCTGGAATTCCATAAGAATTCCGATAGCAGTTTCCTAATTTTAACAAACCAGATTTTAGGAATGTGATATGGGGCTAAATATATTATGTATAGTAACCTGGGTAAAAGGTTCATTTTAATTAATCCCAATCTAGCTGCAAAGTTCAAGGGAAGCTTGGTCCATCTAAGTACGTCCCCTTTAGTTGCCGTCAGGATCCTATCCATATTTGTTGCCGCACCATCTGCCATATTAGCTGAGATCCATATACCTAAATATTTAAGCTTATCCGACACCCAATGTAACTGTAAAGGTTCAAAATCTGCACTATTGACATGTGGTGTCAAGGGGAGAATTTGCATCTTGCTCAAGTTTAACTTATAATTCGAGACCCCCGAATATTGTTCAATAATTTCAACTGTCCTCTTAAAACTTGAGGCCGGGTCTTGCAAATGCAGCAAAATATAATTGGCAAAGACCGAAAATTTTAAGTCCTGCCCCGTAATCGTAAGCCCTTTGATGCTGGCATTATTGTTGATTGCCCGCAGCAGCGGTTCCAAATAAATATTAAACAATATTGGGGAAAGGGGACACCCTTGTCTGGTCCCATTTTCCAACCTAAGCTCCTGAGAAAGATAGCCATTACACAACACTCTAGCCGTAGGGGCTGCATACAAATTTTTAATATCTCTGAGAAGGCTGTCTGGGAAACCCATCTTCTCCACTGTGGCAAATAGAAATGCGTGAGAGACCCATCAAAGGTCTTCTCAGCGTCTAAAGATATCAAGGCTAGAGAAAGTTGGGAATCCGACGCCTGACCATTTATGTGGTGGAGCTTCCTGAGAGCATCCTGTGCCCCTCTACCAGGCATGAATCCCACCTGCTCATGGCTAATTAAGATTGGAACAATATTCAATATTCTATTAGCTATAATCCTCGTAAGAATCTTAATGTCTTGATTCATCAAAGCTATAGGCCGATAGCTGCCTGGCAAATCCATAGGCTTGCCTGGTTTTGGCACCAGGGAGATATATGCCCGGTAGAGGGGAGGGTGGCTCACCCCCTCCTGCATAACATGGCTAAAAAAATCTTTGAGCAAGGAGAGTATAGAAACATAGACTTTGACGGCAGATAAGGACCGCTTGGCCCACCTAGTCTGCCCATTTCCCTACCTAGAAGATAAGCTGCAGATCCTGGTTAACCAACAGCCTATTTCTTCCTACCCCCCAACAAAAAATGCCTTATGTCTGTCCCATGCATTCTTGAATTCTCCCACAGTTTTAGACCCCACAACCTCCTCAGGAAGGCTGTTCCATGCTCACCACCCTCTCTGTGAAAAATACTTCCTCACATTGCCCCTGAGCCGTCCCCCCTCTATCTTCAAATTGTGTCCCCTTGTTCTTGCAGATCTCTTTTTCTGAAAGATGCTACCCTCTTGGACTTTGTTGATTCCACTGAGGTACTTAAACATTTCTATTATGTCCCTCCTCTCCCTCCTCTCCCTCCTTTCCTCAAGGGTATACATATTTAGCTCCTTTAGCCTCTCCTCCTATGGCTTCTCTTGCAGACCCTGCAACATTTTAGTTGCCCTCCTCTGAACTGCCTCCATCCTGTCTATGTCCTTGCGGAGATGGGGTCTCCAGAACTGGACGCAGTACTCCAGATGGGGTCTCACCAACTGTCTGTACAGAGGGATAACAACTTCCTGTTTTCTGCTTGTGATGCCTCTCCCTACACATCCCAGTATCCCCCCAGCCCTCCCTACTGCCTTCTCACATTGCTTGCCAACCTTAAGGTCATCTGATATGATTACCCCAGGCCCCTTTCCATTTTTGTTGTCAGTATCTTACCACCTATTGTGTAATCTCTCCCTGGGTTTTTGTTTCCCAGGTGCATTACTTTGCACTTCTTTGCACTGAATCCAAGCTGCCATACTTCTGACCATTCCTCCAACCTTGCCAAGTCCCTTCTCATCCTTTCCACGCCTCCTTGTGTATCAACCCTGTTGCAGATCTTTGTGTCATCTGCAAAGAGGCATACTTTTCCTTCCAGTCCCTCTGCAATGTCACTTATAAAGAAATTAAAAAGGACTGGACCCAGTACTGAACCCTGCAGTACCCCACTACTAACCCCTCTTTCTTCAGAGAGTACTCCATTTACAATTACCTTCTGTGTCCTGTTGTTCAGCCAATGTTTTACCCAGGCTACCACCCTGGGACCCACTCCAAGGCTGGTTAATTTGACTACTAATCTTTTGTGTGGGACTGGGTCAAATGCCTTGCTAAAGTCTCAGGTAGGCCATGTCCACAGCCCCTGCCTGGTCTACTACTTTGGTCACCCAGTCAAAGAAATCAATTAGATTCATCTGACAGACCTTCCGCTGTGAACCCATGCTGCCTTGGGTCCTGTGCCCCCTGGCCTCTAGGTATTCAACAATTCTTTCCTTAGAAGTGATTCCATCACTTTCCCTACCACAGAGGTCAAAACTGACAGGTCTGTAGTTTCTGCCTCTGTTTTGCTCCCACTTTGTGAAGGGAATCACATCAGCTTTCTTTCAGTCCTCAGGTACCACACCATCCTCCCATGATTTTTATAAAGGATAGCAGTGGTGTCACTAGTTCTCCTTAATTTTTAGAATTCTGGAGTGAATTCCATCTGGCCCCATTGCTTTGTCCACCTTCAGTTTTTAGGAGTTCTTTCAGAACCGCTTTCTTCTGTGAAAGGACTGGATTGACCCCTCTCCAGAGATGCGCTCTGTTAATTGGATTAGGCACTCTCCACTTCCTCTTTGTGAATACTGAACAGCATTCATTCAGTATCCTGCTTTTCACTGTCACTCTCTGCCCACCCACCATCCATTCTATTCAGCCTCACTATCCCTCCCTTTGGCTTTCTATGCTCCCTGATATACCTATAAAAGGTTTTATCCCCCTTCTTAACCGAGTTGCCTATCTTTTCCTCAGTTTGTGCCTTTGCTATTCTGTCTACCCTCCCTGCTTCCTTCTGCCTTAACTGGTACAGTTATCTGTCCTGCTCCTTCTGTGTTTCCTTATACTTCCTAAGTGCTATATTTTTCTCCCTAACCTTCACTGCCACTTCTTTTGAGAACCATAGTGGCTTTTTCTTTCATTTTGATTTGTTTATTTGCTTCACACAAAGGCTTGTTGCCTCTGTGATGGCAGTTTTGATATTTTCCCATTGTTGCTCCACCCCTCCTTCTAGCCTGTTTGCTAGTGCTTTTCTAAGGCACTCTCCCATCTTGCCAAAAGTCAGCCCGAAGTCCAGAACCTCACTTTGTATGGCTTGACTCTGTAGCTGAGTTTATCATGCACCACACTGTTTAGTGGTCACTTGTTCCCAAATGGCTACCCACTTCTAGATCTGAGATCCTCTCACTGTCCCCATTTGAGAGTACGAGGTCTAAGATTGCTCCATCATGAGTAGGTTCTAAAACTAGCTGTCTGAGTCATGCCACCTGAAGGGCATCAAGAATGGCCCTGCTTTTGGCTGTGGCTGCAGCAAAGGTGCTCCAATTAACATCTGGCATATTATGTCCCCATCAACAGTATCTCCCTTTCTCTGCCATCCTAAGTATGCCTTCTATCATATCCTTGTCCATTCCTTCCCTGACATGGGGGCAGTATACAACCTCTGTGGATTGTGGTGCCATTTCAGTCTCTAAGGTGACACATAGTGCCTCCTCTCCTCCCTGTTTACTCTTTTGTTCAGTTGCTTTTATCCCTTCCCTTACATAGAGAGCTACTCCTCCCCCCCCCTTCTGCCCTCCCTGTCTCTCCTGTAGGTTGTGTACCCTGGTATGTTAACATCCCAGTCATGGTTCTCTGTGTACCATGTTTCTGTGATTGCTATGATATCCAGGCATCCCTCTTCCTTCAAGGCCACCAGTTCAGGGAGCATGTTGCCCAGACTACAGGCATTGGTACTCATTACCCTCCATTTCTTGATGGCTTTACCCTTTTTCCTCATCTCTGTCCTTATTGCATTTGTCACTTTCTCCATTTACCCTTGAGCTTCCCTATTGACATCTCTATGTTGGTGTCTACTTCACTAGTACCTGTTTTTGTGGGGCTAGTATTTCCTGCTCCTTTCCAGTGCCTCCCCGTGGCTAGTTTAAATGCTTGCAGTGAGTATTTAAACCTATCACTTCCAGGATCCTGAGTTCCTCCTGGACAGATGCAGACCATCATGCCAGTATAGGCCTGCATCCGTCCAGGTGAACCCCAGTCCCAATGACGCAAATCCCTGAGCTCTGCACCAGTTTTCAACCACTGATTGAATCCCATGGTGTGGAGCACCCTAGCCTCATCCATGCCATAGACAGGCAGCACCTCTGAGAAGGTTACCGTGTGTGCTATTTGTCTAAGGCCCCTCCCCATCTCCGCAAATGCTTCTTGCACTGCTATGATCCCTTTCTTAGCCAGGTCATTTGTCCCTAGGTGGACAATGACATCCAGCTTCCTCCGCTGTGCAGCTGCTCCTGTGATCCTGAGGATTTGCTCCCTGTCCCTCCAAGCCATGGCGCCAGGCAGGCACCTTACCTCCCTCTCCCCCTCCTCCCCCAGTTCTACCTTCCTAACAATGGAGTCCCCCACCAGGAGTTGTTTCCTTCCCCTGTGGGGTCTCATGGCACCTTCCTGTGGGTCTCCTTTGTGGAGATTCCCAGAATCCTCCTTGGTCTCCACTGTGGGTGCCTCCATAGAGGAACCACACTTTTCCAGAATGGCATAGAAATTGTGGAGAGGTACAACTGGAGGGATGCGCCTCTGTTCCACCACCCTCACCCTCTCTGAGCCCACTGTGGTCTAACCACTCCTCTTTCTTGGCAACCTCTGAGGCAATGGCAGTGACTCTGGTGGTCCCTGGATGGGACAGGAGGTCCCACAAATCCTGGCCAACTCAGCCTGGAGATGAGCAACCTCCTCCCTCAGCCAAAGAAGTGCCTGCAGATGGGGCAACACTGCATCCTCCAGAACGTCTTCCGGAAGACTGCTGCTCCACAGCCACTGCACTGCACCACTCCCATCATGTCTTTTTTCTGGCCACCTAACTGTCATTTGGAATACTTACTCTTTCCTCTGTTTGTTTATTTTATTTTTTTTCTTCTTTTTTTTCTTCCCTTAGTTACTTACTGCCTTTGTGCCCTTTAAGCTCTTGATCTTCCTGTTCTAAGACAAGAAGTTCCCATATTTCTCAGTAGTCTCCTTACTTGCTCAGAGTCAGACCTCCAGCAGCTGGGGGGGGGGGATGGAGAGCTACTCTTGCCCTTCTAGGATGGTGAGTCTTTGGTGGCTCTGTGATCACTCACTTCCTGCTGCCAAACAGGAAGTTCCTGTTGTCAGTTAAATCCTGTGCCTATAAAAGTAGAACTGGTTTAGGGTGGGGAGTGGAGGGGAGGACTGGTTTAGGTGGGGGTGGAGGGAGGAAGGAGGGCAATATAGTCCCAGTAGAGAAGTTTTAGTTATACCAGTAGCTCCTTCCTCCTGGTGTTCTGTTTGTTTTCTGGCAGAAGCTATCTAGGGCAGTGCTTAAATCTGGTTTTAACCTGGCTCCTTCTAGCTAAGCCACTCCCCCTACTTTGCAAATCTTTCTACAGTTAGTTAATTTCACAGATAACAATTCCCTTCTGACACCTGTGACAAGCACCTAGATAAGTACACAGATAACACAGATAACAGATAACAATTTACTTCAACTACCTCTGACAAACACACTAACTCTTTTTTTTTTTTACCCTAAATTGAAGGTCCCAGTACAAGATTTCTAGTTATTAGTCCCAGTAGAGAAGTTTTAGTTATACCAGTAGCTCCTTCCTCCTGGTGTTCTGTCTGTTCTCATTAGTGAGAAGATAAGTCTGATAAAACTTAGCTGTTAACCCATCAGGCCCTGGAGTTTTGCCAGAAGATAAAGAATGGATCACATTTATTATCTCAGATTCCCGTATGGCGGCCGCAAGTTCTCCAACCTGTGCGGCATCTAAGACCGGCAAGGGTATTCCCTCCAAAAATGACTTAATTGCCGTCTCCCCAGCAAAGTGTTCTGCCCAGTATATGTCCTTATAGTAAGAGGCAAACGCATCTGCCATTTGCTGAGGGTCTGTTAAGCATTTCCCTGCATACTGTAGGGACGTAACTGTCCGAGCCACTTCCCATTCCTTAACTCTGGCTGCAAGAAGGCGACCAGGTACATCTCCCTGCAATAAATATTTAGCTTGAATCTTTTCCAACCAAAATTCTACTTTACCATACACAATATCTGACAGTTCTCTTTGCATGCTTTGGAGCTCCACATCTATATCTACTGAAGATCCTTCCCGAGGAGCCAGTTATTCTATAGCCCCCAGGATAAACTCCTCTTTAGCACGTCTCATTTTATTTCTTCATGCAGAAAGACCCTGCGCTTCACCTGCATATAACACCTTACAGGTCGGCCATGCTAATTGTTTATTCTGAAGTATGGGCAATTGATTCCGTATAATCTCCAGGAGGGCATCCTCTAGTTTACCCTAGGCTGAAGATTCAGTCAGAAGCGTATCCTGCAGCCTCCATCTATACGGGCTGGGGGGAGCAGCTCTAGGCTCTCAGGTCAACTGTATTGGGGAATGATCTGAGAAAATTCTACCCCCGGGTTACTAACTCCCTAACCTCACACAGTGCCACCCTGTTAACCAAAAAAAGTCTATTCTAGATTGAGTTTTGTGGGCCGCCGAGTAGAAGGTCATGTTGTTGCCCCCTTTAGAATAAATTTGGAGTGGGTCCACCAGAGCAGTGACTTCCAAAAATCTATTCAGAGCTTTCTGAGCTCTGGACAAGGGCCCTCCTGATGGAGGTATCCTGTCCTCCCTATTGTTAAAACATAAATTCCAGTCCCCTGCCAAAATAAGAGAGTGCAGAGAGAATGCTGAGATATCCAACTCTAATGAAGCAAAAAACTCAGGATTAGAGGAGGTGGGACCATAAATAGAAGCGACTATGAGCTCTCTATCCCCTAGGGTGCCCATGAGATAAATCCCTCAACTATCATCCTTGGTAGTCACCTGCACTATAGTATATGGACAGGTTTTCCCTATCAAGATCACTACACCCCTTGAGGCCTTATCCTTACCCACACCATAAACCTGACTCATCCACAGCCTCTTAAGGAAGCCCAGCTCCTCTGTCAAAAGATGGGTCTCCTGTAGCGCAGCAATGTGAGCCCCCATCTGTCCAATATGCCTCAAAATTACCATTCTTTTCCATCTACCCCTGAGACCTTTAACATTCCATGAGATAATTTTAATACACAACACTGGAAAAATTAAAAAAGATTTAGTATAGAGCCATCACACTTTGCCCTTGCCAAGTCTGCATCTTGCACATGCATCACTCTAGACTGTCTCTCTTTCCAACCCCCTGTAAACACCCCCCAGCCCCCGATCCATGGATCATCCTCCCATCAATCATTGATGCATGGACGAGCCCATTTCTGTGCGCTCCTCCCCGGCCCTTCAAATTGACTGAGCTTTTCTCAGGACCACACCCCTAATTGAAACAAGTACTACTGCAGCAGAAATGCTTCCTTGTAGTCTTAACACCCAACATTCGTTTAATTCTCAGGACCCCATAACACTCCTCTTCAAAAAAAAAACCTTAAAGAAATTAAAGGAGAGTCCTCACCTTCCGTCCATGCTGCCGTCCAAATTATCCATCCCCCCCTCATAGCTCAGACTCCAGAACACCATACCCAAGGAACCACTGCCCCCTGCATAGACTGCAGAAGTTTTCCACACCTACATGAGCAGAGCACCCTTGTCCTCCCAAACATCACCAGGCCCCATTTATTTCAAATCCCGCTATCTTGTAATAGTAGCCAACCCCCAATGTTACCATTCAAATCTCACAGTAGTAAGCAGAACATCATAACATGATACCCATTCATAGTCCATTTCCCTCTGAATTTTGAAAAACCAAAAACATATAAAGCATCTCCTTTCCACTGCCCAAGTCCCAACTGTGTAGATCATACCGGTTTACAGCTCATCAACAGGAGCTCAAGTTATCGATTTAAATAACCCTGGGAGCTCCACACGCAGCCCCTCCATGGCATCACCCACAGTGAGGTACTTCTTCTCGCCTGATTGGAGTCGAATCATCAACTTCGCAGGATATTGCAGTCGAAACTTAATTCCAGCTAAGTAAAGCTTTTTTTTTTTTTCCGAATATTCTTTTTGTTCTCCCTGACTGATGCTGTTTGATCCTGGAACCGCCAAAGGGATGCTCCATTCCATTGCAGAGTTTTATTTTTTTTAGCATTAAAGAGCACATGGGATTTTTCCTTATAATTCAGGAATCTCATTATGATGACCCTTGGCCTTGCCTCTGGCGGTGGCATCTCTCGTAAAGCTCTATGGGCCCTTTCCAGATTATAGGCCTCACCAAACGGCGTGAGGCCCAAGAGCTTGAGCAGGAGATCTTGCATAAAGGAAACACAGTCAGTCCCTTCAGCCCTCTCTGGTAGCCTTACTAATATGAGATTGTTTCTTCTACTTCTAGATTCCTGATCCTCCATCCACTCTTCAACTTTTCTAACTTGTCTGCTCACTGTGATCAACTCTTGATCCAGAGTAGAGACTTTCCATTCCTGTGAGGAAACTCTGACTTCTACATCCCCAATCTTCTGAGCCAGTGAATGCAGAGCCAGTTTTACAGTCGCAAAATCCACGACCAGCCCCTGCAGCATTTGCTTAATTTCCAAGATATCCTCCGTTGTCGTTGTAGCACACCCTTCCGCGTCAGCCTGACCTGCCTGTTCGTCTGGCACCGACGACTGGGGTTTTGGATGCTTTACTGCTGGTGTACGTGCCACCAAGGGCTCCAGAGCTTCCATCTCCATCTCGATGCTACCATTCGGCCTGGTTTTGCCGCCGAAAGCGCAATGTCAGGAAAACACCCGACGGTTACACATGCTCTGCTCGGTACTTTTCGGCACAAAAAACACCTCGAGTGCACCTTGCAAACAAGAGAGAGAGGTAATAAGCTTCTGTGGGAAGGGTCTTGATGAAAGAAATAGCTAATTTATATAAACTAGGCCTAGGAGCAGCACAGAAAATGTCCTGTCATGCCAGGCTCATCACGTGATCCTTCCCAAATGTTCTTTTCAATAAAAGTAATAACAACCACATTCATCTATCACACTTAGTGAGCTCCAATCCTGTTTTTAATAAAAGTAATCACATAGGGCCCGATTCCAGGTCGAATGTCGCAACTTGCCAGTGTGTGAGTTGCGACATTCGCTGCTACACCAGGGACCCTGTGCCACATTTCAAGAGTGGCAGGGTCCCGGCACTTGCGACATGTGGGTTATGCCATGCGGAGGCTAATGCCACGGGCGTGGCATAGAAGCCCCACATGTCGCAGGTCGCAAGTTGCGGCCTGCTACTGGCAGCCCCCAAAGCCCCCTGCCCCAGAACACCATGGCACACACCAAGGGGCATGGGGGCAGGAAAGGTGACACAGGAGTCTTGGGGGCACACTGGAGATCGGACTGCCGGGGGTTCCTGACTTTCAGGGGTGTGGGGGGCAGGGGTATGCTTGTGAGGGCATGGGGAGCACATCGGCACCATTGCCGTGGTGCTGTAGAGTGGGCATCTGACAGATGGCACCATTGGATGCCCCTTAGAGCAGCTCCAAGCTGCTCTAACTTAGCTGTGCCAGTGCAGCTCCTAGAATCATGGCAGTGGGTTATGGCAGCCACCCTCTTGGAATAGGGTGCAGTTGATGCCGTAACCCACCCTTGCGCCATGTCATTGCTGGCTGCAGCATAGTGGGTGGCGTAACCCATGCTTAGCATAGCCCGCAGCTGAAATGGTGCAAGGCGTCTCTTGGAATTGGGGCTGGCATACTGCTTGGCACAAGTTGTGAGATATGACAAGGGGTTTGGCATATCTTGGCTTACACTGACGTATGCTGACTTGGAATTGGGCCCCCTGCATGCTAACTGAGTACAACACCACACTAAAAGTTCACTTTTCAATAAAAGTCATACTATTCCTACTAGTTTAGCAGGGTACAGCTTCCACAACACCCTTTGAAACAAATGTAACAGTGTCCCAAATGCAGTAGTACACCACTCCAACCTTATACCTGGTCCCATATTAAGTTTTTCCTGGGAACAAACCAGTCATCCACTCCAAATGATATGACACTAAATGGCACCCATTGCAACAATCCCCTCACTATTGCAAACTTCTTTAACAGGCAATTTGCTGACCTCACCCAATATACCTCCACTTTCCCTACTTCGTCTTACCCCATCTCACTGACAAACTCCACCAAAGCCAACTTTCCACTTCAAGTCCGTCCCAACTAGTGTGGTTCTCCAGCACTTAAGAAACATCTCGGACATACAGCTGTTGGATCTGATAACTTGGAACTAAGCTCCTAAAAATGGCTATGCACCACATAGCAGCTCCCTTGCCAAAATCTTTACCTCTCTCTGTGTCAAAGTTCTGTCCTGGATATTTGGAAGTTGGCCAGAATTACCCCCGCTTTCAAAAAGGTAACCCACTTGACCCAATGAATTACCGCCCCATTGCCATCCATCTGTTCCCAGTAAAATACTTGAGAAAATAGTTGCTATCAGACCACTGACTTCCTATTGAAACCACGACCTCTAACTGGAGCACAACATGGTTTCACAAAGGGTCATAAGTGACCACCACCACTTTTCCAAACTCATCTGACACCTCAGGGCTATTGACTCTGGCAGGCTCACTGGGGCCATTTTATTGACATGACTAAGGCTTGACCTTGTCGACCACCCCATCCTCATTGCTACTAGAAACTCCCTAGGTTTCTCGCTAAATGTTGTAAGCTAGTTTGATAGCTATCTATCTGATAGGTCTCAATACATGAAATTCAACTCCACCCTCTCCAACAAGGCTACCATCAGCACTGGCATACCTCAAGGGTCAATCTTAGGTCCCTGCTTTTCACTATTTTCATAAATAGATTACTACAAATCTCCTCAGCACCTCCCCTACTATATGCTGATGACATTGTCCTGTACTGCAGTTCAAATAACATCAAGGACATAAACACTAAACTCTCCAGTGATTATCAGCTCTTACAACAGTGGCTTGTAAATACAAACTAGTACTAAACACAGCCAAAACCCAAGCTATGTTATTTGGCTCCTGCCTCAAGCTCAAACACTCCCAAATACACTTTAATGTCTCCTCCCTTGACGGCTCCTCTGTCGGGGTGGTAAATTCTTTCAAGTATCTCGGGGTCACCCTTGACCCATCCCTGAGTTTTGACCTCCACATTCATACTATTTGTAAGCAGGTTCACTCCAAACTAGGGATTGCTTACCGAACAAGCTATGCGCTCACACCTTCTGCTAGACTTGCTATAGCCCGTGGAATACTACTTCCCTCTCTCACTTACTGGGTTGCGGCGTAGCCTTCACAGCAATTCAAGTCTTCCAAAGTGGATGTTACTTACAATAACATCTGTCGCTTTGCATCTCGCTCCCCTGGCTCAAACATCACTGTTTCCTATACTCGGATCTAGGATGGCTTCCACCATGGGAACAAAGGTCCTACGCGCTTGGGACCATTACTGACAACATTATCCGATCCCGTATCCCAAACTCACTGGCCTGTCTCCTTTCCTACCAGATAACAAACTATGTGTTGTGCTCCGCGGTAAATATCCCTGTCATCATCCCGGGACATCGCACAAATAAAGGTGGTCGTGCCTTTGCCTGTTATGCTCCAAACTTCTGGAACTCACTTCCTGTAACCCTACGCCAATCTGTATCTCACAACTCCTTTAAGAAAGAACCTCAACATTATCTCCTGTCCTCCTACACATGCTCCTGCTTCAAACCACCTTAGCCCACACCCTCAAATCCTGCCCTCCACTTGTTGTAACTAAGGAGCCTAGGGCCTACCCCTGTTTAGTGAAACTCTCCTTCTCAACTTTTACTTTCCTCATTTCTTTCATTTTCTTTTTCCCCATTTCCTCTTCTTCTTTCCAGGTTATCAAATCATTCATCCCCACCTTCTCTCCAAAGCTCCTCGCTCTAACTATCTTTGCCTGGTAGCTATCGCTCCCACTGCTCCCCATTTCCTTACTTACCTGCGCAGTTACCTGGTCAGAAAATTTGACCTTAATGTATTATCTTGTGTAAATATTAATGCTACACTTTGTCTTCCTACCTTAATCTCCTATTTGACCTGATTGTATCCTGTCTCACATTAACTAAAATGCTTAAATGCTTATTTCTGGCCTAATGGCCCCAATACTTTGTCACATTGCTGCTGATATGTAATTGTACTATGTATCATGTTGTTCCTGTACTTTGCACAATGTATCATTGTTCTCGTAAGTTTGTCTCTGTACTGTCCCGAGTCGTGCCTGAAAATAGTCTCTCTGGCTAGTGCACCTACCTGGTAAACAAAAACTAAATAAAATAAAAAAAAATAAAATACCGTTTGCAACAAAAGAAATGTTAGCATTGTCATCCATGGACTCCCCTCAAGAACTAGTGCTACATTACACAACTGTCATCTAATTCCTGAAACACCAAAAATCACAACTCAATACCATGTACTACTTCCACCCCATGAACAACCGTTCAACACAGACATCCTGTAGCTATCAAGCAACAAAGACTACAATAAACTACTACAATACACACTCCTTCACATAGAATCATAGAAACCTGATGGCAGAAAAGGTCCCCTCTGGCCCATTGAGTCTGCCCTTCCCCCCCAACTAGTCACTCATGCTATGGGCCCTCCCCTTCCACCCACTTGCCAACCCCTTATGTCTGTCCCATGCTCTCTTTAATCTCTCCATCATTTCAGCCCCCACCACTTCCTCAGGCAGTTTATTCCAGGCCTCCACCACCCTCTCTGTGAAGTAACGCCCCCTCACATTGCCTCTAAATCTTCCTCCTTCTAATCTTAGACTACGCCCCCTAGTTTTAGCCCCACCTTCCTTTTAAATAATCTCCCCTCTCTCACCTTATTGATCCCCTTCACATACTTAAATGTTCTGTCATGTCCCCTTCTCCTTTCTAGTGTCCAGAGGGTATAAATCCAGTTCCCTCCACCTCTGCTAATATGGCTTCCTCTGCATACTGTGCACCATCTTGGTTGCCCTTTTCTGAACCCTCTCAATCCCATCTATGTCCTTGTGTAGGTGTGATCTCCAGAACTGGACCCCATACTCTAGGTGCGGCCTCACCTTGGTTTCATAACATGTGCAGTAGATATGTTTCCACAACTCAGTAAACACCAGCCTCTGCATAACAGCAGAGTGCCATACTGTTTACAGCATGAAGAATGTCATAGGACACAGGATACTGACTCATAACATGCAAAACACAAGAAAACACAAGTACACCATTACACACATGAGTCAGAACTTTAATACAAATTGGATCTCGTTTCAGACAGTACTCTACACCAACAAGACCATCAATACTTTTATTAGAAAACACACTGCACCTCAGAAACTCTGTTACAACACAAACAATGCCACTAATTTTATTAAAGGCAATATCAAAGTGCACCACTCCAAAAGACACAAACAACAACCTTGAATACTAGACAGTTACGCGACACATTCTAGCTAATGATACAAACATGGCCTGCCTGTCATAAACTGGAACATTTCACACAAACTGCTAAACTTTCATACCAAGACTACCCAAAAGTTGGTTGTGCATACTTTGCCAAGACCAGCTCAATAGGCACAAACCACCAACATCAGACCTTGTACTGACTTTTAAAAAAAAAGCTTAAAAACTGTACATATCTAGAATTATTCACACCTTCACCGAACAGAAAATAAGTACCACTCTTCTTGACAAAACAAGACAGTGCAAATTTATAACCACATGCATACACAGTACAAAAACAAACACACAAAACATTATGTACATTACAAACGCACATCCATATAACCCTATACATGTCTACGTATCAAACATAATGCATACCTTTCTTTAATTTTTGTTGTTGAGCTAAAAATAAGAAACAGGTTATAATTAAAAGAATAACAAAACAAAAATACATTCTTTTTTTCCTATTATTACCATTTTCTCTTTTTCATCTATATACTCACCGTCCACTCTTTCACACTTCAACATTCAAATCACATATATAGTCAGATTCATACACACCAGAAACTAACACCCAGAACAACGTGTTATACTACAAAACAAAGTCCTGACAATACATGCAAGGCATTACTTTCTGACTTCAGTGCCACAGACACACTTTCACTATTCCACAAACACAGACACTCACCAGAGAATGTTACCTTAAGAACATACATCTTCACAACCACGACAAACCATGCACACTCATACATAACTTAAAATACATACCAAGAAAATCTTCAGATGCTTTCCCTAAGAGACAAGAAAACAAAACAAAACAAAAAGGTTACCATAAAAAGAACTATACAACACAAAAATGATAATAACATAAAAATATACTACAAAACCTACAATCCCTTTACAACTACATAGCATAACTGAGTTACTAACTTAAAGGAGATCTACTGGCAAAGTTTAAGTCTCAATCACTGCACAGATCATGGCTTCAGTACTCAGATCCCTCCTGCAGTCACAATATGCACCACAGAATTTATTTATGTGAAGATTCATAAACGTGAGACAAGCTCCCTTTCAGACAGCATTCTATAACCTGGCAGTGTTCTCCCCCAACACTGCACTACAAAATCCGAAAGATGGTGATGCAGCTTTGCCCCTTCTTCTATGCTGCCCTTATGCAATTAGACATAATAATTTCTGTATCTCCCATGTCCTGCTTTATTATCACAAAGAGTGCCTAAATGCCATGTGTATACCACTATGGCACATGACATTTAGGCATCATTTGTGAAAATAAACCAGAGCATGGGAGATATGGAGATTAGTATATCTCCGTACATAAGCACAGCATACTGGAAGGGACAAAGCTGCATCATAACCTTGCAAGTTTCCCAGCACAATTGCAGAAATTTATTTATTGAAAAGTTTCATCAGGAAAGGCACACTGAACAATATAAAATTGCTTATCTCATGGCACGCCCTTGGGGAAGGGGAACATAGGAGTACAGTAATCAAAAGCACATTTCCATGCAGTATTATAGAAAAGAATATATAAAATAATCAACAGCACATTTCCAAAGATAACATATAACAGAGAAGCAACAGAGTAAAAACATAATACATCAGTTAGTAGCATTGGATAAACATTGGGATTTGATGCGAGAGGAGCAAATCAACAGTACTGCAGACTTAATGCATACAATGCGAACAAGGAGGTGCAATAAAATATATTGGTTTCTCCTCACGTTAAGTGCTAGGCTGGGAAAGGGGATGGGGAAGCCAGAGAGTAAATTAGAAGGAGTGAGGAGCCAGAGGGGGAATTAAGAGCAGCTGCAGGATGGAGAGAGGAAGTTGAGGAGGCAGGTCAAAATGGACCACGGGGAGGAGGTGTGCCTGATTTGCTGAGGAGACCCACAGGAGGGTGGCATGGGACCCCACAGGGGAAGAAAACAACTCCTGGTGGGGGACTCCATTATTAGGAGGGTAGAACTGGGGAGGGAGGGAGAGGAGGTAAGGTGCCTGCCTGGGCCATGGCTTGAGGGACAGGGAGCGAATCCTCAGGATCGCAGGAGCAACTGCACGGGGGAGGGAGCTGGATGTCATTGTCCACCTAGGGACAAATGACCTGGCTGGAAAAGGGATCAGAGCAGTGCAGGGGGAGTTTGTGGAGTTGGGGAGGGGCCTTAGACAAGTAGCCTGCATGGTAACATTCTCGGAGGTGCTGCCTGTCTATAGTACACGTGAGGCTAGGGTACTTCACACCATGGGATTCAATCAGTGGTTGAAAAATTGGAGTAGAGCTCAGGGTTTTGGCTTCACTGGGGACTGGGACTCCACCTGCAGGGATACAGGCCTATACAGTCGCAGTGGTCTGCATCTATTCAGGAGGGGCACCAGGATCCTAGGTGACAGGTTTAAATGCTTCATTGGCAAGCATTTTTTTTTTGTATAATTTTTTTATTAATTTTAAAATGATCAACAAAGACATTACACAGCAACATACAAACATACAAACAAATGCATCTCATAGTTCATTATTATTACATTCTGAGATTCCTCAACACTATTTCTTCATTCTCATTTAATTCCTCTCAATTATGATTACTTTTACAGTTTCCTTAGCTACCATATCCCCTTAGTGGAGCAGTGAGGTATGGGAGAGTCCAGGACTTCTTCTATATCTAACTCTACTCCAGGCCACAGAGTATGATGATCACCTCTTCACTACTTAGTGAAGTCAAGAAGGGGGCCCATTCCCTATAAAAGGCATCCTCCCTATTACTAAGCATCAATGACAATCTTTCTAGTGCCAAATTCTGTATTACCAATTGGCGCCATTGCTGAGTGGTGGGAACCACATGATTAACCCAAGTATTCTGGATACAATGCCTGGCCATCACCATCATTATTCTAATCCACCATGGCAATGGCTCCCATTTACCTGTCTCTGCCGGGGACATACCAAACAATCCTGTGATAGGATCCATTTGAATGGGGAACCAAGCCATCTGTGTTATTTCTTCACAAATTTTACTCCAAAAGGCCCTCAAGACACTTCAATTCCAAAAAGAATGCATATATATCCCTCTTTCCTTTCTGCATCTGCCACAGAGAGGGGAGACGGAGGGGTGTGCCCTATGTACCACTGTTGGTGGATAATATACTCTGTGCAAAAATTTATAGAAGGCCTCCTTAAACTTGTTGCATATTGAGAGGCCCATATGGCCCACCAACACTTGCCGCCAGTTGTCCTCTGAGATTTGGATCCCCAGGTCCTTTTCCCATAGCTGTTTAACCCTCTGTGTATAATCTGGGTATACTTCTCTCCCCACCTTTACCGCCTTCCCAATAAATCCCTTGTGGTCACGTTGCACCCTATGTATCACCATCTCTACTGGCCCCCACCCATGTGATTCTCCCCCGACCCTCTCTACTTTCGACAGGAATGCCCGTAGTTGCAAATATCGCAATGTTTGCTGCCCTTGGAGGCCCAAACCCTGTATAACATCCCCCAGAGTGCTCAGTGTGTCATTACAAATCAGATTGCCCAGACACTTAGCTCCTCTTCTTTCCCATTCCCTAAACCCTCCATCCTCTAATCCTGGTAGAAAAAAAGGGTTTCCCTCTATTGGCAATAATAAAGTTTCTCCTTTAGTAATCCCCCTAGATTTTCTGAGAAGGTTCCATGCCTCCATTACTGATTTTACTAAGGGGTTACGACCCCCCAGGGCAGCATAGGCCTGTGCGTCTTTACTATGTAAGTAAGCAGATAAGTGCCCCGGGCATCCCCATTGTTCCATCGTAACCCAACTTGCCGCTGCAGGATGGTATACCCAGTCAGCAATATAGCATTGCTGGATGGCCAGATAACAATTTGTTACATCGGGAAAATTTAGGCCTCCTCTGGTTGTCTCTGCCTTAAGACTCTGCAAATGGATTCTCGGCCTCTGCCCCCTCCATATAAACTGAGTAGCTATCTTCTCTACCTTAACAATGTCCCCTCTGACAAGGTGCATCGGGATCATTTGCATGAGGTACAAGATCCTTGGTAGGATATTCATTTTCAATAGATTAATCCGCCTCAATGAAGATATGGGTAACTGCAACCACCTTCTCAAACCCACCTCTACTATTTTGATAAGTGGCATGTAATTCAATCCATATAGTGACCCAATTGTCCTACCCACTTTAATACCCAAATAGGTAATATATGTCTCCCTATCCTGTATTCCCCATTACTTATCTGCTTCCTCCAGATTAGGGAAACAAAACATTTCAGATTTATTTAAGTTAATTTTATACCCAGAAAAAGTGACAAACTTCTCTATCAATTCTAATAGTAGTGCCATACACCTCTGAGGGTCTCTAATAAATAAGAGCATATCATCTGCGTATAAGGTGGCCTTATGCACAACCTCCCCTTCCCCCATAATACCCCGAATCCCCTGACACTGGCTTATTGCTGCAGCCAAGGGTTCCAGTGCCAGAGCAAATTGGTAAGCATTTAAACTAGCCAAGGGGGGAGGCACTGAAAAGGAGAATGGAAATCCTAGCCCCCCCCCAAAAAAATCAGGGTAGATAGTGAGGTAAACACCAAGATAGAGCAGTTGATAGGGAGAAGGGTGGGTGTAAATGTAGAAAAAGACAAAGGCAGTAAGGACTGGGATGGGGCAAAAAGGAATAAGGCCATCACAAAATGGAGGGCAAGGAGTACCAATGCCCGTAGTCTAGGTAACAAGCTCCCTGAACTGGTGGCCTTGATGGAAGAGGGGTGCCTGGATATTGTGGCAGTCATAGAAACATGGTACACAGAGAACCATGACTTGGATGTCAACATACCAGGGCACACAATCTATAGGAGGGACAGGGCGGGTAGAAGAGGGGAAGGAGTAGCTCTCTATGTAAGGGAAGGGATCAAAGCAATGGAACTAAAGGGTAAACAGGGAGGAGAGGAGGCACTGTGGGTCACCCTGGAAACTGGAAATGGCACCACAGTCCGCACAAGGGTTGTGTACAGACCTCCATCTCAGGGGGAGGAAATGGACAAGGAAATGATAGAAGACATCCTTAGAATGGCAGAGAAAGGGAAGATATTGCTGATGGGGGACCTGAATATGCCAGATGTTAACTGGAGCACCTTTGCTGCAGCCATATCCAAGAGCAGGACCATTCTCGATGCCCTACAGGGGATATGCTTCAGCCAGCTAGTTTTGGAACCCACTTGGGAGGGAGCAATCTTAGACCTGGTACTCTCAAATGGGGACAGAGAGAGGATCTCAGATCTAGAAGTGGGTAGCCATCTGGGAACAAGTGACCACCAAACAGTGTGGTTTACAATAAACTTAGCTGTAGAGTCAAGCCATACAAAAGTGAAGGTACTGGACTTCAGGAGGGATGATTTTATCAAAATGGGAGAGTGCCTCAGAAAAGCACTAGCAAACAGGCAAGAAGGAGGGGTGGAGCAACAATGGGGAACAATGGGGAAGCATCAAAACTGCCATCACAGAGGCAACAAGCCTTTGTGTGAAGCAAATAAACAAATCAAAATGAAAGAAAAAACACTATGGTTCTCAAAGGAAGTGGCAGGGAAGGTTAGGGAGAAAATATAGCATTCAGGAAGTATAAGGAAGCACAGAAGGAACAGGACAGAGAACTGTACCAGTTAAAGCAAAAGGAAGTTGGGAAGGCAGTCAGAATAGCAAAAGCCCAAACCAAGGAAAAGATAGCCAACTCGGTTAAGAAGGGGGATAAAACCTTTTATAGGTACATTAGGGAGCAAAGAGAGACTAAGGCAGGGATACTGAGGCTGAATAAAGAGGAGGGTGGTTGGGCAGAGAGGGACAGTGAAAAAGCAGGGATACTGAATGAATACTTCTGCTCAGTATTCACAAAGGAAGAGGAGGGGGAGGTACCTAATCCAGTCAATGGAAGCACTCTGGATAAGAGAGTTGATAGTCCTTTCACAGAAGAAAGGGTTCTGAATGAACTCCTAAAACTGAAGGTGGACTGGAGGAGGGTGGATGTGATTCCCCTTCACAAAAGTGGGAGCAAGACAGAGGCAGGAAACTATAGACCTGTCGGTTTGACCTCAGTGGTAGGGAAAATGATAGAGTCACTTCTGAAGGAAAGAATTGTTGAGTACCTAGAGGCCAGTGGGGCACATGACCCAAGGCAGCATGGATTCACAGCAGGAAGGTCATGTCAGATGAATCTAATCAATTTCTTTGACTGGGTGACCAAAGTAGTAGACCAGGGAGGGGCTGTGGACATGGCCCACCTAGACTTTAGCAAGGCATTTGACACAGTCCTGCACAAAAGATTAATAAACAAATTAGCTAGCCTGGGAGTGGGTCCCAGGGTGATAGCCTGGGTAAAAGATTGGCTGGACAACAGGACACAGAGGGTAATAGTAAACGGAGTCCACAGTGAAGAAAGGCGGTTACTAGTGGGGTACCGTAGGGTTCAGTACTGGGACCGCCCTTTTTAATGTCTTTATTAGTGACATTGCAGAGGGACTGGAAGGAAAAGTATGTCTCTTTGCAGATGACACAAAGATCTGCAACAGGGTTGATACACAAGGTGAGGTGGAAAGGATGAGAAGGGACTTGGCAAGGTTGGAGGAATGGTCAAATGTATGGCAGTTTAGATTCAATGCAAAGAAGTGCAAAGTAATGCACCTGGGAAACAAAAACCCAGGGGAAGAGTACACAATGGGGGGTAAGATACTGACAACAACAAAATGGAAGGGACCTGGGGTAGTTATATCAGATGACCTAAAGGTGGGCAGGCAATGTGAGAAGGCAGTAAGGAGGTCTGGGGGATACTGGGATTCATAGGGAGAGGCATCACCAGTAGAAAACAGGAAGTTATTATCCCTCTGTACAGACAGTTGGTGAGACCACATCTGGAGTACTGCGTGCAGTTCCGGAGACCCCATCTCCGCAAAGACATAGACAGGGTGGAGGCAGTCCAGAGGAGGGCAACCAAATGGGTGCAGGGTCTGCACCAGAAGACATATGAAGAAAGTCTAAAGGATCTTAATATGTATAGCCTCGAGGAAAGGAGGGAGAGGGGGGACATGATAGAAACTTTCAAGTACCTCATGAGAATTAACAAAGCCCAAGAGGGTAGCATCTTTTAGAAAAAGAGATGTGCAAGAACAAAGGGGCACAATCTGAAGATAGAGGGGGGACGGTTCAGAGGTTATGTGAGAAAGTATTTTTTCACGGAGAGGGTTGTAGATGCTTGGAACAGCCTTCCTGAGGAGGTCACGGAGTCAAAAACAGTGGGGGAATTCAAGAACGCATGGGACAGACATAAGGCAATTCTAGTAGGGGTAGGAGGAAGTAGGCTGTTGGTTGACTAGGATCTGCAGCTTATCCGTTAGGTAGGGAAATGGACAGACTAATTGGGCCAAGTGGTCCTTATCTGCCATCAAATTCTATGTTTCTATGTTTCTATTGAGTTCCAGAGCTTAGGGAACCTATAGGAGAATGACGATTGGCCTATAGAGGTGGTGCACTGTGGTGTAGCAAGGGTGTAGTAGTCACTGGCTCTGAGGAAAAGAGGGGCAGTGGGGTGGGAGGACAGTGAGGAGGCAAGGTAAGGGGGAAGTGTATCAAACCAGAATTTAGAGGCAAATTTTATGCAGTGGGTTAGATGGCAGTTTTCCAGGGAAGGAAAAGTTAGGGAGCGATATAGATCACAGTGGTGGGTAAAGGAAGGGACATCCAGAGCGAAGTGACAGAAAGCATTGAAAAGGGTGTCCAATCTGGTTAAGGATGACTTCAGTGCAACACTGTAGACTATGTCACAGTAGTCAAAGACGGGTAGTATCATTTTCTGGATAATCTCCCGCCTGGCCTGTAGAGGTAGGCAGCTTCGGTTCCTGTAAAGGGCACCTATTTTGGGGAGCAGCTTATTTAGGATGGAGTCTAAGTATCCAGTGAAATTTAGGTGCTGGTCTAGCCAGACCCTGAGATATCTAAAGGAAGAGGTGTCCTCCAGAGTAGAGCCATCAAGGGTGTAGAAGGAGGGCAGTTTAGTTAGCCTAGAGAGTCTCTGCCTAGTGCCAAAGATCATGAAGACTGTTTTCTTGTCATTAAGAAAAAGCTGATGGGAGCTTAGTCATTGGTGAACTTTCTCAAAGTCATGCTGAAGTGTGGAAGCCACATCAGTTGGTGATTGGCCAGAGTAGAAAAGGACAGTATCATCAGCATACATATGGATGGAGGAGAAGGTGTACACTGACGGGAGGTCATTAAGGAATATGGAGAATAGTAAGGGGCCAAGGACAGAACCTTGGGGTACACCAGCATTAATCTGGAGTGGGGGGAAGGTGGAATAAGCAATTTTGACTGACTGTGTCTCTCCTGTTAGGTAGGAGCTAAACCAATTTGTGGCTGAATCAGACAGGCCAGCAGATTGCATATTATCTTGGAGGAGGGGGTGGGAGACAGTGTCAAAAGCCTTTGCAAGGTCGATAAAGATCGCAGATGTGATTAGACCATTGTCCATACCTGAGAGTATGGAATCAGTGAGCTTAAGTAAGGCAGTGGTAGTGGAGTGATCTTTCCTAAAACCAGATTGGTAGGGAGTGAAAAAGGTCAAGTCTGAGAGGTAAGAGGAGAGTTGGGAGAGGACCAGGTGCTCCTGAAGCTTAACGAGAATAAGTAAGAGAGAGATTGGCCGATAGTTCACAGGCAAAGAATGGTCACCTCCCTTGGGTAGTGGGAGGACTGTAGCATGTTTCCATGGGTCAGGAACAGAGACCAGCAAGAAGTAAAGGTTTAGTAAGGCAGAAAGTAGTGAACAAATGGCATGAGTGGAGAGGAAGAGAAGTTTGGGGTCAAGGCCATCAGGCGAGGAACCCTTAGATGGGTTGAGAGCGAGGAGAGTATTTAGAGTATCATGAAATGAGACTGGAGAGAAGGAGAAGAGGTTGCTAGGGAGGGTGCTTGGGTGTGAGTTATTGTGGACAGACGCAACTGGTTGAGTAGGAAGACGAGAAGCCAGTAGAGCAGCAGCACAAGAGGTGAAGTAAGAACTGAATTCAGTGGCAACTGACAGGTGGGCAGATGTAAGGAAATTATTGACATAGATGAGTGGAGTTTGGGATTTAGAGGGGGGGAGAGAAGAGGGCATTAACAATGTTCCAAAATTTGACAGGGTACATATATTAGCATCAAAGGTGAATCTAAAGTATTCAGACTTAGCGAGCCTTGTAGCCTTGGAGCAGACATTTCTAGGGGCTCGTTATCTGTCATGGTCAGCATTTGATTTAGAGATTTTGTGAGCTTTCCAAGCCTGGTCTCAAGCTCTCATACATGCCACCAATTCCAGCATGATCCACAGGAGGTGGTTTCCACGTACTCAAGTGCGCTTAAAGGGTGCGTGCTTGATGAGCAGGACCAGGTTAAAAAATGCCAGCTGGATGAAAGTTTATCCTGGTTTTTATAAGTTTTCACATAAATAAATACTGTGGCGCATATAGTCACTACAGGGGGGAACTGGTTACTTAAGGCCTGATCTGTGCAGCGATCAGGGCTTCAAGTTTGTCAGTAGCTCTCCTTTAAACTATGACTGATATCCTAAAAAATATATATACACAGTTAAAACTAACCAAGGAGCATCCATTGAACAAATACAGCACTTCAGATACCTTGGAGAAACCCTGGACTGCCACCTTATCTATGAGCCACACATTAATATTGTTGCTAAGAACGTAAATGCTAAACTAGGATTGCTCTACAGACACAGACGAAGTCTGAACCCAGAAGCACTTAAACTTGGAATCCACAGCTCGGTACTATCTGTTATTGACTATGGCTTGGTTATATATGGAGCTGCCACAGCTACAACTCCCAAAAGACTAAATACTGCCCTAAACAAAGCCGGTAGACTTATCACTGGTGCTGGCTACCTCACCTATACTTGTGATCTATTTGCCCTAACTGGGTGGCTCAAACTACAAGACCGCATCAAGTACCACTTATGTATACTTGCCATGCAAGTGTTGCTTGGAGCCCTACCAACAGGCATTGCCAGCCTTCTATCAAAGTCTCTAAAGTTGCATCACACCCAGTCTTCTGTCTCTGAACTCTTTCATGTTCCTAGGGTTTGGACCACCCAATGCCAGCAATCCTTTCCTTACAGAGCTCCTAACTGGATGAATGGCCTGAGCTGTGAACTGACTAGCATACCTCAACTTACCCAGTTCAAGCATCTCCTGCATCTGCACATCTTGAAGGAGAGTGAGTGTACCTTCTTTAATTAATCATGAGACTTGCACCTCATCTGGCAACCTGCATTCCCCAGCCTCCTCAACAAGGCTTCTGTCTGCATCCTTCCTCCCCTGCTCAATTGTCTCTCTCATCCTCCCCCTTTACCTATCACATCCTGACCCTCCTACTCTGTCCCACTAACTTGCCCCCATGACCCCTGACTGACTCTTTTCCACACCTTTCTTCCTCCCCCCCTTTCCCCATACCTCACCATCCCCTCCCTCCTGTCACCTTCTCCTTCTGTGCTTGTCCCCATTCCCACCCATTCTACCCCTTTCTGCCTCGCTCAACATGCTTGACAATGCCGCCTGGCTCAATCCCCCCCTTTCTCTGTCCTGCTGCTACTCTTCATCCCCTGACTCACCCTTCCCAATTTCCAAGTGGGATTACCCGCCCACATTTTCGCCTATAAAGTCCTAGAATACCAACTATGTATCTAATCACAATCATCTATGTTTACTATGTATTGTGCTGTTCTACTGTTCACTGTATTTGATATTATCTGTACATGTTATTGTGCTTTATACTCTGTCTATTTTTAACCCCCTCCCCATTATTGATGTGGAACCTTTGTAAATGAGCTCCACTGTGCTCAAAGGTATTTTCTAATCCTAGATTGAAATAAATAAAATAAAAAAATTAAATATAAATATTTTAATTGTTGATTCACCATACAGTCATGGATGAATTCAGAGCTCTGATACATAATTATTCTCTTAGCAATATAAGAGAAACATTTTCCATTCAAACATATTTCATAAAACTGCTAGTAATAATACATACGCTTGTCACACCAATCCACATGCAGTTAAAACACATCAAACACTATACATTAACAATTCCACCCTAATACTAATAAAGGCTAAAAAAAAAGCAAGTACTAAATTTCACACACACACACACACACATTATGGTAGAGGAGCCATTTCTATGTTAAACCCCCAAAATTTGCACCTTAATAACTTTGCAACTGTTTGATGGATTGGCCTGAAATTTGGAATTTATGATCAAGAATGATAGGCCTTGGGATCTGCCAAGTTTTATGCCTAGTCGAGGATGTCTGACTGCGGAGTTATTAGGAAATTAAGCAGTCTGTGCAGCGTTTACGCTTTTCTGGAATTCTGTGGTCGCGCCTACAGGTCAGTACGGTTTAGTGGATCATCTAAAATCTTCAGGAACATGCAGCCAGGGTCCCCGATGTGCCTTTTAAGATTTCGTGAAAATATTAAACGGTTCAAAAGTTATTCAAAAACAGTTTCCCATTATAAGTCAATGGGAAAAGTTAACAAAAGTTCAACACTTTCGCAAATGCATTTTTACTTTCGCAAATGGGCCTGTTACTTTTGCAAATCAGCCATTTTGTTTTCAGTTGGTGATCAGAAAAATGGTTGGCATTTAAATTTGGGAACCTCTAGCAACCTAATTTTTTTTGTATTCACCTAGTCGGGCCCTGAAGATGCTTGCCATGTCTTTATTTTGTGGTAAAACACCCCAGAAATATGTTTTTCAAATTTCTGGAAAAAGTACTTTCGCAAATTACTTTCGTGCTCACGAAAGTGTCAAATTTTTACGAAAGCTTTAAATTGAGACAGTAATTTTCTAGTCTGTTGAAAATGACAGCAATTCTTTGGCACTGCACTGCAAAATAACCTGTAGGAGTTTTGGGCTGAAATTTGGAGGAACGAGCCGACATCTCACAGATGTGCCTTTCAGTGTTGTATTGAAAAATATTACACGGCGGCAAAGTTATGGCACTCAAAGTTGACAGTTTTTCCCATAGGATAACATTACGGCGCTCAAGCATTACAGGAATCCTTTGGCACCCTGCTGCAAAATAATGGTTTGGTCTTTTTCCTGAAATTTGGAGGAAGACAGCCAACAGTACACAGATGTGCCTTTCAGTAGTTTGGTGAAAAAATATCACATGGCGGAAAAGTTACGGCACTCCAAAATTGACAGTTTTTCCCATAGGATAACATTATGGCGCCTGACACTTAACAGAAATCATTTGGAGCCCTGCTGCAAAATAACGGTTTGGTCATTTTTCCTGAAATTTAGAGGGAAGACAGCCAACAGCCCACAGATGTGCCCTTCAGTAGTTTGGTGAAAAAATATTACAGGGAGGCAAAGTTATCGTGCTCCGAACTTTTCTTTTTTTCCCATAGGATAACATTACGGTGTTCGCCGCGCCTTTCAGGGCCCGTATCTTGAAACGGTGCGAGATACGGACTTTTCGTTAGAAAATTTCTTAGCCTCTAATGGGGCTAAGATTCAAATTAGCCAGGACAGTTGTAAATAATATGACTTTTAAATTTTTTTTCTACGTCGTACGGTTCCTGAGATATAATGTATTTAGTATTCCAAGATCTCATTTTCTGCGCTGATACTCATTATTTTGCACACATTATTTGTACTCACTGTCTTTCTCAATGCAGGTTTTGGGGAAAACCAGCCTGTGTGCTTACATTACTGTTACTGTTGCCCTTTCCGCTTGCGGATCCGTACCCGTTTCACTTACCATTGACGTCTGCGCCACCATGTGCGTTATCCTTTGCGTTTTCATTTGCGCTTGCGTTGCTGTTATTTTTTGCCATTTCTGTCTACAGTACTGTTTATCTTACTGTTTCACCTTACATCACCATGCCCATTGACATTTCTGTTTGCAGGCACCATGTTACTATGTGACAACACATCACGTGGCAAACCATTCCCGTCTACGCCACCATGTGCGTTACCCTTTCTGTTCTCATTCATGCTTGTGTTACCATGTGCGCCACTGTTAGCATTTCTGTTTGCGTTGCTGTCCCTGTTAGTATGCCACAACACATCATGTGGTGGGAGCGCGCTGCATTACATTCACTATTTCTCGTTATCATTCTCAAAAAGAAGGGAAATTAGAGGCAAAAAACTCCATTTAATGCATTAATTAGGGTTGTTCCACAGCGACAAAAGTGAGGAAATCGCTATTAGGGTTGAAAACCCCTTGGACCCTCCCACCGGCATTGGGGTGCGCATTGGGATCGTGGGTCTAACTCTCACCATTCTCCTATACTTCTGCTGCTTTACACATGTCTGGGGTGAGAGTTAGGGCTAGACGATCCCAATGCGATGCCGGTGAGTGGAGAGGGGTCAAGGGGTTCAACCCTAACAGCGAATTTCTCACTTTGTCACTATGAACAACTAATGTGCATTAAATAAGTTTTTTGCCTCTAATATATATATATATATGAGTAGCACGGTAGTGCTACCATGAATTAGGATTGAAGAGCCACCTTAATAGCTTTGCACCGTTTGATAATTTGGCTGAAATTTGGAATACATGATCAAGAACCATAGGCCTTGGGATCTGCCAAGTATAGTAGTGGTCGGATATGGCTGCGAGGTTATAGCGTGATCTGTTGCGTTTCGCTTTTCTGGAATCTCTGGTCACGCCTACAGGTCATGCGGTTTTATGCGACTGGTCCAAAATCTTCAGGAATGCGGCGGGGTCCGATGTACCTTCAGAATTTCATGAAAAAAATTAAGCGGTTCAAAGTTATTAAAAAACAGTTACCATTATAAGTCAATGGGAAAAGTTAACAAAAGTTCAACACTTTCGCAAATGCATTTTTACTTTCGCAAATGGGCCTGTTACTTTCACAAATCAGCCATTTTGTTTTCAGTTGGTGATCAGAAAAATGGTTGGCATTTAAATTTGGGACCCTCTAGCAACATAATTCTTTTTGTATTCACCTAGTTGGACCCTGAGGATGCTTGCCATGTCTTTATTTTGTGGTAAAACACCCCAGCAATATGTTTTTCAAATTTCTGGAAAAAGTACTTTCGCAAATTAGTTTCGTGCTCACGAAAGTGTCGAACTTTTTTGCGAAAGCTTTCACAAATTGCGACAGTAGTTTTCCATCTGTGGGACAGTGACAGCAATTCTTTGGCACTACGCTGCAAAAGAACCGTTGGGAGTTGTGGGCTGAAATTTGGAGGGAACAGAGCCGACATGTCACAGATGTGCCTTTCAGTGTTGTATTGAAAAAATATTACACGGTGGCAAAGTTACGGCACTCCAAAGTTGACAGTTTTTCCCATAGGATAACATTACGGTGACTCGATGTTACAGAAATCCTTTGGCACCCTGCTGCAAAATAACGGTTTGGTCTTTTTTCCTGAAATTTGGAGGGAAGACAGCCAACAGCCCACAGATGTGCCTTTCAGTAGTTTGGTGAAAAAATATCACACGGCGGCAAAGTTACGGCACTCCAAAGTTGACGGTTTTTCCCATAGGATAACATTACGGCGCCCGACGTATTACAGAAATCCTTTGGATCCCTGCTGCAAAATAACGGTTTGGTCTTTTTTCCTGAAATTTGGAGGGAAGACAGCCAACAGCCCACAGATGTGCCTTTCAGTGGTTTGGTGAAAAAACATTACAGGGAGGCAAAGTTATGGTGCTCGAACTTTTCTTTTTCCCCATAGGATAACATTACGAAATTGATGCGCACCTTTCAGGGCCCGTATCTCGGAAACGGTGCGAGATACGGACTTTTTGTTGGAAAATTTCTTAGCCCCTTGATAGGGGTTAAGACTCAAATTAGCCAGGACAGTTGTAAATAATATGACTTTTACATTTTTTTTCTACGTTGCACGGTTCCTGAGATATAATGTATTTAGTATTCCAAGATCTCATTTTCTGTGCCGATACTCATTATTATGCATACATTATTTGTACTCACTGTCTTTCTCTATGCAGGTTTTGGGGAAAACCAGCCTGTAACTTACATTACTGTTACTGTTGCCCTTTCTCATATGTTCCGTACCCGTTTCACTTCACCGCTGACGCCTGCGCCACCATGCGTTTATCCTTTATGCTTTCATTTGCGCTATGCTTTGTTATTTTTTGCCATTTCTGTCTACAGTACTGTTTATCTTTCTGTTTCATTTTACGTCACCATGCCCATTGACATTTCTGTTTGCAGGCACCATGTTACTATGTGACAACACATCACGCGAGCAGACCATTCTGCCTACACGCCACCACACGCGCGCGCTACCCTTTTTCTGTTCTCATTCGTGACTTGTGTTACCATGCACCACTGTTAGCATTTCTGTTTGCATTGCTGTCCCTGTTAGTATGCCACGCCCGCGCCTCCCGCCGCTGCATTACATTCACTATTTCTCGTTATCATTCTCAAAAGAAGGGAAATTAGAGGCAAAAACCCGCTTAATGCATTAGTTAGGTTGTTCCAATAGCGACAAAAGTGAGGAAATTCGCTGTTAGGGTTGAAAACCCTAACTCCGAATCCCCCCCAGCACCACACACACACACACACACACATTCAAGTATGGGGGAGGACCAAGTCAACACAACCAATGACAGACATCCAGCAGCAGGTGACAGAAATAACAAACAATTGTCTAAATGTACTACGAGACATCCCCACCCATCTGACCAGGTACTGCATGCTCAGTGGAGATCAACAGCAAAACTGAGGCCATGTACACCAAACGTACACATCCCTGATTGCAGCTGCACACAATGTACCACACTTAGTAGTTGCATGGCCTTAACTACCGATGCCCCACACCACACCACACCACACCACTTGTGATGGGCCACCTGAGCAATAGAGTTCAGCAAAACCAAGGAGTTGTACAGGTATAATATCTCTGATTATAACAAGGGTTTGAGAAATGCAGCTTTCTAATTGACTGTAAACATTGTAACAGCCTTATGTTTAGTTTTTATTAACATACATGTAGAGCCTAACCATATGATGAACATGGTTTAATGTTGTTTCAAAAACAGTTTTATTATGATAGCAATAAGCCACTCCCAGGTATTATGTTAATGGTCAGTTTATCACTGTCTAGCGACATGTGGCACTCGGCTATGCCTCATTCAACATTAAACCCCTACAGGGTGATTAACAGACCATTTAACATAACTGTTGGTCATGCCTTATTGCTTAATTGTCTTTATGAGTAGATACTCTCCTCTGCTAGGCACTGCAGCAGCTTTGAACACAGTGTCCCACCCAGTTACACCATACACTGTCTAGTTACTGGAGAATGGCTGTGAATATGAACTCATGAAGATGAACAGTGTAACTTGATCATTACAGTCATCGAAACCCTAGTGTGATTATAACTGACAGAGTCAGTGATAGAGGATAACCCTGCTGTCCTAGTACACTTACCCCATTGTGAGCTAAATCAATACTAAAAGACATTCTGTTTATATCTACACCATACCTACTTGATTCCTGTTGTACCACAACTAATATAGTTATCACTTTGATAGCATCAGTGACAGAAGTGTGGCAAACCCAAACAGTAGGCATACAGCCTGAGTATGAAACAACTGTTAAAAAAATCACACTGTGTCCATAAGTGGCATAGATCACTCATTGCAACAATAGTAAATGTATTACTATTTGAATAAGTTAGTCATCACAGATGCAATGAGATTGTCTTTATCAGGTACAACATACTCAGTAAGTGCCTACAGGAAAATCTATCCTATATACATCTCGATACAGGTACATCATTGTTGGCTCAGTAGTGCTATGATATTTAGAAGTTGCTTGGCCTGATCCATGCAATTACAATGTTTCTTGCAAAGAATACTTACTGCATCTTTAGTATTGAAACACACTGAAGGTCTATGTATGTACATCAGCAGTACACCTTCATCAGTAAGAATGCATGTGATACTGGCAGTAGAATTTCTCGCGTTGAACAGGCAATGCTTTTCCATACGTTTACATCAGCCTCTCTATGTTGAGTAAACCATTGCAGTAAATGTACTACTATGTAAATCACCTACTAAATGTATCACTACTTTTATCTTGAGCATGCTAGTGTCTTGTAGTTAATTTATGTGCTTCTCTTAATTAATGTATACTCACTAGTGTTAAAACCTTTCTACACCTGTCATCATGCACCTTCAGCATTTATATTGAATAACGGCACAGTACCAGTTGTGGTGTGGTGTGGGGCATCGGTAGGTAAGGCCATGCAACTACTAAGTGTGGTACGTTGTGTGCAGCTGCAATCAGGGATGTGTACATTTGGTGTACATGGCCTCAGTTTTGCTGTTGATCTCCACTGAGCATGCAGTACCTGGTAAGGTGGGTGGGGATGTCTCGTAGTACATTTAGACAATTGTTTGTTATTTCTGTCACCTGCTGCTGGATGTCTGTCATTGGTTGTGTTGACTTGGTCCTCCCCCATACTTGAATGTGTGTGTGTGTCTGTGTGTGTGGTGCTGGGGGGTGAATTTGGAGTTAGGGTTTTCAACCCCAACAGCGAATTTCCTCACTTTTGTCACTGTGGAACAACCCTAACTAATGCATTAAACTGAGTTTTTGCCTCTAATATATATAAATACAGTATATATATATATATATATATATATATATATATATATATATACACACAAAAAAAATGAAAGACTTTCTGATCTGATGTCCCCTGCAGCCACTCAGTCTCTTCACTGTAGTGTAATAACAGAGGAATAATGGATACCAACTCATCTGTAACAAGCTGGTTAGTACTTTGAGAGGTTGCCATGGCGACATTAAGAACCTCGAGAGCAAAGCTCAAGAGGTTCTATCGGCACTGGCTACCTCGAGATGTACTGGCCAGTTTGTTACCGATGAGTCGATATCCATTATTTTCTTTAGTGTATGATGCTACCGGCTGCCATACATCTTGAAGAAAAAATTGCAGACACAAATGACTAGGTTTTACTTACTTCTCCAACAGACTAGCTCTTGCTGCTGAGTAGGGGGAAGATGCGTGATCACGTTCTAAGTTGTTATGCTGCATTAGCTACGTAGCTAGTAAGCATAAAAACGTTTTTAAAATAATGGAATTCAGTGCATAACAGCGTTCCTTCATACACTATGTAAGCAATAATACCCGAGAGGGTGGGCGGTGATGGGCAATACGGACCGCCCAGGGGCGTAATGAGGCCCGACGCCGCAGGCGGAGGGCCTTATAGCCCCTGGAAGGTCCGGTATTGCCCATACCGCCCACCCTCAAGGGTATTATTGCGTTTAGAAAATGGGCACTGTTAAAGAATGTAAGTTTAATTTAAAAAATTAACTAAAAATTAGTTTAAAATAACTTTTATAATAAAATAGTTCCTATGCCTTCATTTGACATGGTACATCTGCACACTGCACTCTACATTAGAGTAGACACGTCCTTGCCAAATGCCTCTAATGCCAAATGATTGCCAGAAGTGGACTACATGACCCGGAAGTATGGGGAGTGCTGCACAGTAATGTACTTTTAAATAGATTATTGAAGAGAGTTCCCTCCCAAGTTACATTCTGCAGTTTCTTTTTATTATTCAGTTTCGTGGTAGTGCTGTTGGAAGATGTGCAGTTTTAGACAGTAGTGTCAAAATGTACTGCGAGCGGGATTAAGGATCCGGTGACGGTTTTAGTGGAGTTGGTGACCTGGCAGCTGTCTGAGTTTGCGGTCAGAGTAAACAATAATTTTTTAATCATCGTCGGGAAACCTGTGAGGAGCGATAGTGGCGCGCGGATCCGGTGACGGTTTTAGTGGAGTTGGTGACCTAGCAGCTGTCTGAGTTTGCGGTCAGAGTAAACAATAATTTTTTAATCATCTTCGGGAAATCTGTGAGGAGCGATAGTGGCGCGCGGCTGCACTACAAAGCTGTTGACTGATTTTTAACGAAATATGAGCTGGAAAGAGAAATGCAGATTTGTGTGATTTGCACAGGCTTTCAGTAATCAGCTGCGGGAGTGAGCAGGGTATTAATAAAAAACTGACGAAAGAGATCGTTGACAGGACGGGGGGGGCAGAGATGTACTACGGGTTGCTGGACTGTACTGCTTGCACAGTGTTTGAACCCATTTAGTGCCGCTGTTAAATGACATATTTAATGTTTTTTTTCAACAACAAAAGACACATGATTTGTGGTCTTGTTAGGGAGATGGCACAGAGCATTGTAGGAACAATATCTCTCGCTAAGGGACAGGAAAAAATGGCGGCATTTTTAAATTTAAATTTGGTGCTTACAGCCAATTAGGAAACTGGGTTGGCACTAGGATACTTCCATGGGTGAAGGGGCAGTATAGGCTGGTACTTCTTACTTGCTGGTCATCTATTGAAACTTAATGTACCCCTATCTTGAGGGTACTGACCAATCAGATTGCAGCAAGTAAGAAGCCCATTTTCTAAACAAAGATACATCACAGTTAATACCAGGCAACAGAAAAAACAGCAAACAACAGCATGATTTACAACACCGTGTTATAAAAGGTACATTACAATATACATATTTGTAACACACAACAACTTCATGAATTTGCCAGAGTAGTCAGTCCAAGATAGAACAACTATTACAAACACCTAAAAAGGTAGAACATTACTATTATATATACTCACATTACAGGACTCTTATTTGTAACTCTAAATACATATTAAACAAATATTCTACAGTACTCATGTCACTCACAACTGCACGAACAACATCAGAAAATATAGTTAAGAACTACTAACTGCCAACTGTTAGCTCATAATTATCAACAACATACAATACCAACACATAATAAACAATATTTCATGTGTAATAAACTATTTTCATAGCAAAACATGTACACAGGGACAAAATATTACTTATACTATTTAAAAATACAAATAATCAAGCAGTAGTAACAGTCGTGCAGAGATAAACTATACCTTCCATAAAACATACTCCCATTCAAAATACTACATATAAATTTCTTTCAAACACATAGAGTACTACAACACAATAAATTTCACCCACATCTTCAAAACACAATACTAAATACCTTTACCTACAAACACAGTGCCTTTACAACTTTCAGTACACTACATCATACCACAATATATCAAGACTTCAACACCTATTACTATAACTTCTTACTGTATGCTATAACAAAGCAACCAGCACCTCCACATTACTATAAGAACTGCTACATCTACAACTATCATTCCAATCTTCTTGTTACTTCTGGATATTCTAATAGGGCCTTATATTCAGAGCTGGCCAAGTGCTCCATGAAAACATATGCACGGCACAAATAAATGTGCCATGGAAACCCAAAGGGATATTCAGAAATTGCACAGGCAAATGCAGCCGTGCAAACGTGACTGAATATCACGATGAGGTGCGAATGCGCGGTCAGAAATGTGTGGTGCAACAGGCCAACTCTGAGTATGGGGGAATGGTGCACAAAGGGGCAGAGGACACCAGCACAAACAGTATATGTAGTGCACTGCAAGCGTGAACATGAGATGGCAGGTGGCGCAGAACAGCAACAGCCCAATAGACAGGGGAGGAACAGTGGCACAATACAGGAGCTGAAGGGGCATGATGCACTGATTGGGGGGGGCAAGGCATGCACACTGGCAAGACATGGCCAGGCCTGTGCACACCCATGCACAGCGCAAATGTAAGACACACAACGCCATGGGTTGCTGAGCACCACAGTGCCCATGGAGAGCAGTGAGGATGGATGCTGATGTACAATGCTGCAAACCTGCCAGTGCGATGGAAGGCCCACCAGCACACCTGGACACAAATGCAATCACATGGGCCCCATGTGGACACACATGGGGCACACACCAATGGTGATTTATGCCCACCAGCAGCCCAGGAGACGTGCACATGTTGACTCAGGGTTGCATGCCCCAGGCACCTATGACCACATTGTGTGGGGCCAGGCCACCACAGGCAGCATGTAGAAATGAATATAAGAATGCACATGCCGTAGGCCCAACATGAACATTGTGTAGGTGAGCACAGTGACACACACATTGTGGTCCCCCCCAGTCAAGGGACATTGTTGGAAGCATAGGCCATCAACCACTCCTGCACCTGTGAACATGTGGATGGCGCACATGGGCCAGCCACCTGTCAAAGATCCCTTGGAAATAACACACTGCACACCGCCATGTGAAATATGAAAATATATATTTTTTCAACAATGTAGAAAAATATAATACAAATAATGATAAACATTGAACAAGAACAACTATAGCAACAATACAAACATTAAAAAATGCAAATGGAAATCACAGAAGATACTGGGGTGGGGAAAACAGTGGATAAGGGTGGTAGGGGCTGAACTATTTACAAAGCAGGGATGGGGCAGTGGGGGGAGAGTGGTGTGGGAAAGCAGAAGAACTATAGTACAAAGTCTGGTGCTATGCCTCATAGCCCAACAGGGGGTGGTTGTGCCTGCAGGTGGCTAGAGGATGCAATCTCCTGTCTAAGAGCCACCAGTGTCTCTCCAATTGCCCTCACAGCCCTTAGAAGGGCTCCCTGCAACAGAAGGTGCGCACATAGCAACCGCGTTGTCCCTTGTCCTGTTGTCCTTCTGCATCCCACGTGCCTGCTGCTCGACCCTCAGTGCTCCATGTGCTGGTTGGACATGACCGATGGGAAGAAAACATCAACCCTGTACAGCAGCAGTGTCAAGTGGACAATATGCATGCATAGCAACTGCACCCCCCCAGAAAAATGGTTGGGATGTGCAGCTGTGCATGTGTGTCATGCTGTCCACAGGCAGCATCACAGTACTGCAAGCAACAGTGACCATAGATATGTGATGGACATGTGCAACAGGAAGCACAACACCTGTGCCACATGCAGAACACCACAATAGGCCACAGCAGGACATGCAGCCAACATGCCACAGGGCCATGCTATGTGAATGCCCACGGCCCTGTCTAGGAGGTGCAGTAGCCACATAAGTGTGACATGGTGCAATGGCAGATGTGTCTGTGTGAGGGCCACAGGTGTCAGATAAACTGGAGATGTGTGGCAGAATATCTCCACAGATGGACATGTCCATCTACAGTGGCCCACCGAGGCAATCACAGATGGATGGGATGCAGTGAGGAACCATCAGTGAATACCACAACCCCCCCACAACCAAATAAGACACCCAGAGGCCATGGCGACAGGTATGCATAGGATCATGCATGTGTTGAAACTGGCAATGCCAAGCTAGCCACACACCATTACACCCCATACTGTTAAGGGATGAACTTTCCTGACCCATTCCCGTGGACATGTGGGGGATAGGGACATGCCCTGGTAGGCGCTGCATCCATGCCACTGGGATAAACTGTGGCACCATGAAACAGCATAGGACACAGTCCTGTAGGGCAGTGGAGACATTATGACAAATAGACCCACACATTGTAGACCTGTGTTGTGCACATTGAGGCCAGACCCACACAGACCACACACAATGCGGACATGAACACATGCAGAAAAGGCACAAACACATGTCCATAGCACAGAGGGGTATGATGGTGCTGACCCCTGCACTGGGAACCAGTGGCAACAAAGGCTGACACCACAAACCTCCACACAGTGTGGCTGTATGGGGACAGTGCACAGGCCAGTGTCAGCAGCAGCATTCACAAAAGGTTGGCACAGTGCTCACATGCACAAAGCTGCACACTATGCACACAGAGTGTCGCATGTGTGGTAATGGTGCACAGTCACATGGCATGTAATGCACTGGCATTGTGCAATACATGCAGTGAGCTCATCAACCATGTGTGCTGGGCCACAAAGAGAGGTCATCAAGTAACAAACAATGGTGACACACATTCAACAGCAACAAACAGCTATGCACAAAAGTGCATGGAACACATGAGCAAGGGTGATTGCTGCTGATGTGTGAAGCCCATGCATGCCCAGCACAGCCATGGGTATAGCAGATGCTGCACCATACGTGGCTACACAATGATGAATACACAGGAGATGCCCATGTGCAGCACAGTGAACAGGGGAATACCAGCTGGCCACAACAAAGGAACATGCAATGTACAGTATAAAACATACTGAATGGTTATCATTGCATAGCTGTACAACAATACGGAACATTAATATGTGTGTGTGCTCGATGATGTATGGAGGACATGTCTGCCAGATGTCAGCCACAGACTGTGTATGTATGGTGGAAAACATTGGGGGCTGGGACAACTGTATGTGGGCTCACACAGCACAGATTGAGACAGGTGTATGTGTGTGGGTAGTACAGCACAACTGTTGGTCTGTACAAGAGTGTGACACACTGTATCATGCAGAGACCTCTGAGGCTGGTAGCTGTGCAAACATTTGACATCGCAGACACAGAATATCATCAAGATCAGGATATGAGGTTTGCCGTGACGTGTCCATGCCACAGGCCAATGCACACCACAGCCAATGTGGGAGACACAGGAAAGAAACAACACATCAGCGCAGTGCATGTCTGTGTATAGCACACATTTTGATATTGTGTAGCATGACGTGGGTCTGTGGCACAAGGCCCACATAGTGTGCATGAATTCAAAGTGTGCACCACTTTGCAGTGTGTGATCTGTGTACAACACAGACAGTGCCACACAGCAGCATTGGGCCTGCTATGTGGCACAGCAAGTGTCAATGCTGTGCACAGTGACCATGGCATGTGTGTAGAGATGTGATCCCCATTTTGGGTGACGTGCTGTTAGGACAGGGTGCAAGCACCAAATGTGTGCCTGCATGAGGCAGACACACATGTGGTGTATGCATAGGCACAGTGGATGTATCACAGTGACAGTGATGCACATTCCGGACATGCAAATGTGACTCATGCATGCATACTCATGTGTCTGTCTGCATGGTGATGTGCGTGCCATGCTCTGCTGTCCTGCTCGTCCCGCCACCTCAGATGTCATGGAGACAGGAAGTGCACTTTTACCTCTAAAAGCTACTAGGGACAGGAACACAGAGCCAAGTGCAAGGGGAGCTACAGAGGGACCTCTTTTTCTGTGGATAAATATCCTTTGTTCTTTTAATCCCAAACTCTGAAGAGCAGCAATTTATTCATTTATTTATTTATTTACTTATTCAATCTCGGATTACAAAGTACCTTTGAGCACCAAGCAGCTCATTTACAAAGGTCCCACATCACTGGGGAGGGATTACAAACAGACATAGGAGGAAATAACAGATTAGTAACTAAAAGACATTATATACAACAATATACATAATTAATAATACATCATAGATAGACAGCAATATTAAAGGAGAGAAGGAGTTAAAATTAATGTGAAGAAGGGAGGGTAGTAAAGTTTTAGGACCAAAGAAGAGTTGGTAGCTGCCAGAGGCTTTGTCAAAGTTGCATTTGAGGTAGGGAAGAAGTAGATGGGGAGAAGAGAGGAGAGGGGAGAGGGGAGAGGGAACAAGGCATGGGAAAAGAGTGGCAGCCAATCACCTAGACATGCTAACAAGAGGTGAAATTAGGAAGGGAGGGAGCACAGCAGTGGAACGGGGAATCGAGGATTAGTGTACCTGTGTTTCTGAACAGTGCAGTTTGTGGTATTGGAGACTGAAATAGAGGACCATGAAGTTGGAGGTACTAGAAACCTTTGAAGATGTTGCTGTTACTTTTCAGATGAGGAGTGGAAGATGTTAAGCAAACAAGAAAAGGAGCTTCACAGGGAAGTGATGGTATAGAATTATGAAACCATGGTTTCAGTAGGATACAAAATCCCAAAGAAGAAACTGTTATTGCTATTCAAGAAAGGTGTCTTACTAATCATTATCTGGTTCCTTAGCTTTATACAAAATAAAACAGAAACCAAATAATTTGGAAGCAGTATAGTGCAGTGGTTTAAGGCTCTGAGCTGGAGACCTGGGTTTGAATCCCACAGCCCCCACTTGCATACTGTGTGACCCTGAGCAAGTTACTTAACTTCCTTGTGATCCCAGGTTGCACCTGTAAACAAACTTTCAGCTTAGTGTGTCTCTCCTGGTTAAAAAAAAAAGAAGAAAGAATTGCCAAGAGTTTTAAGATCACATGACCAATAGGGCAGGTATAAAAGCCCTACCTGAATGCTAGTTTTTTAGATAGAGTAGTCAGTGGGATACTGACTGAGGAAGGTTAAAGACCTCCTGGTAGTGTGTGCTTTCACACTGTTTGTTCATCCTGATTTGAAGATTTGTTATAGGCTGAAGTGAAGCCGCAGATACTGTGAAGGGAAACAGTTATCTGAGTTATTCTGACTAACCTATTTCTTGTTTTCTGTATAATTGTTTTATTTTATCTGATTTTGAAATAAAATTATAAATGCCTTTAGGCATTTTTTTATGCACCTGACTTGATGTCTGCCTTGTTTTATGTATCCTAATCCCAATCCCGCCTGGCTCTATCCCTGGCCGCTTGGCCTGCTATGGTAACAGAATGAAAAAGACACAATCAGAGCCATGCATGTCCACACATGTCCCCTACAGTCCACCTACCTATGATGCAGCACTGTTGATGTGTACTGTACACCCATGTAAGCAGCCATGCCCCCCCAGCAGTGGACAGACTACGGAGTACACATGAATAGTCACACAAGTGGGAGGACACAGGCCACCAACAATATTCATGCCCACATTACACAGACAGTACATGGCCATCACTGTGTACATGTACACAACGTGTGAACCATGTAGTGTGCAACACACTAATACCCAACCCTGCCTGCCTGCCCTGCATGTATATTACATCAGATGCATCCTGTGTATTGTGCATATGCACGATGGTTGACATGGCAGCCAGCCATGCTGGTATGTCACCCCTATTGTGTAACAGTAGTGCCCAAGACACGAGACAGATGTGTAATGGTGTATGGTGCCATGTGTGATGCACTGGATACACGTGCCGGCACATGTACATTCCAGTGACCGCAAGGCAGTGGACTGGGTGGCAAAGAAGCAGTCAGACATCCCACAGCAATGGGAGTATACAGCAGTAGGTGAACACTGGATAGGGCCACTGTAGTGGCTGTGAGCCTAACTAGTTCATGTATTATGCAACCAATGGCATGGGACACAGGACAGCAGAGGTTTTGTGTGTGTTGCCATACATGCAAAGTGACCATATGGCCATAATGTCCCTGGCAGCCACCAGCATGTATATATTCACACAGGTACAGTGGTACATGCCATGGCAGGGTGCACCACAACAACTGTGTGCCAGTAACCACTGTGACGCCATACCCACAGTGTATAAATGGAAATTACGCACCTACTGTAATTCTTGATCTTCTTGGATGAAGTCTTCACCATTTATTTGCACTATTTGCACTGTGTTGGAGGCACTAGGACCCAGTGGGAGCCAAAAATTTTCAGGAAGGCCAGCGCCGAGGTAGGACCATGCATGTGCAGCACCACAAGACTAGCTCATGCATGTGTAGGCTACCTTGGCATCAAGCCTCAAACTGCCTCAGTACTTTTTTGACTGAGGAGGTGCAGTGTACACTATCCTAGGAAAAAACAAACCTAATCCGGCATAAGATAGCCTTTATGACCCGTGTAAGAAGGGTCAACTCAACAATGTCTTCACAGCTCAGACCAATGAATGAGTGAAGACCAGAAACATAATGAGTGAGCTTGGGAGATGGTGGGTGGGCGTATGAATGAATGGTGAAGACTTTGTCCAAGAAGATCAAGAATTATGGTAGATACATCATTTCCATTTCTTCCTGGATTAAAAGTCTTCACCATTCATTCACACTATTGGGAGAGTACCAAGTTAAGACCCAATCCCCCAAGCAGGGTGACAGGAGACAGAGCTCCCGCAGGACAACAGTCCATTAAGGATTGTCCTGCCAAAGGAAGTATGCTGTCTGGCATGGACATCCAGAGTGTAGTGCTTCACAAAGATATGCACTGAGCTCCATGTAGCCAACTTGCAAATGTCTGCAATTGACATGTTATGAATCTCTGCCAGGGAAGCTGTGACTGCTCTGGTAGAGTGGGCATAAACTCAGCCTTCCAATTTTATTTGTACCATTGAGTAGCAATGGTGAAGGCAGGTCACTAACCATACAGAAATGCATCTGATGGCAACAAGCTGTCCCAGCTGGGCCATGCCGAATGATACAAAGAGTTGCTTGGATATGCAAATTTCTTTTGTTCTGTTGATGTAGAACCGTAAAGCCCTCATGACATCCAGGGAGGGAAGGGTGCATTCCCCTTCATTCTGGAAGATGGCAAAATAAATAGGAAGAACAAGGGCTGATTAAGGTGAAATACTGAAACCACCATGGGCAGGAATTTAGGGTGAGTATGAAGGTACCACCTTGTCCTTGTGAAAGACAGTATATGGAGGGTCTGTGACCAAGGAATGGAAAGTGTGCAAGTGGAAGTAATGACCACTAAGAAGGCAGTGTTCCAGGTTAGAAACTTCAGCTCACAGGTGGCTAGAGGCTCAAAAGGTTTACGGGTGAGCATATCTAGCACGAGGTTAATATCCCACACGGCCACTGATTTTCTGACCAGAGGTTTAGTGTGCAGGATACTTTTAAGGAATCTCTTGACTAGAGTAACTTAGCTAGCTTCATGTTCTGGACTGACTCATGGTAGGCAGAAATCGAGCAGAGGTGTACCTTCGCCATCGAGTATTGCAGTCCTGCATTTGACTGGTCTGAGAGGTACTCCAATACCTTACTTGGTGGGCAACAAAATGGATCCAGAAGGGAATTTGCACACCAAATAGAGAAGCGCTTCCATTTAGCCATGTAAGTCTTCTTAGTGGAAGGCTTACACACTGCCAAGAGGATTTCTGAGATTCTCTGAGAAACCTTAAACCTATGCAAACGGATTTGGAGAGATAAGACCCACTCACTGGTAGCTGTTTTAATAAAATGAGTCAACTATAGATGATTTAATATGATGTTTTGCAGTTAAACACACTGCTTCTTCAGGTATCTGTTAGTAAATCAATATTAGGTAAATTACTATTAACCACCTTTGTACGATGCACAACCATAAATAAAAATGTAATTTTTCATCTGGGATGTATAAATTATAAAGCTTAAGTAAAAAAATATTTATAATTCTTTAACTTGAATAAATAAATGTCTTCGGATTCTTTTTTAGAAAATACACAGAGGTGAAGAAATAACTATTGTCTGCTTCAAGTTTCAAACTTAGATAGATAAACATTTGTAAATAAACATTTCCCACCTGGACGGTGAGTGTGTAGCTTTTTTGTTTGCTCCTTTCATATATTTATTCTTGTGTTAGTCTAATTAAAAAATTAAAGGGCAGGCATTTTAGTTTTAAACATTAGGCTTTTTAGTTTCTCATTAAGTCATAGATTCAAAGTTAATTTACCTTCTAACTCATAGGTACACTTTTAAGTTGTTCTTTTAGCTTCGAGATGTTGAATGGCTACTCAGTTGCACAATCTGTAAATAAATATAACAGCATAGATATGTTTAAATGTTATGGCTCCTAATATAATTATCATAAATTTCCATGGATATTGTGGGAACACTTACCTTCTGTTGTTTTTAGGCCCAGTATTTTGTAAAGCACACAAGTTTTTTTTATATATTTCTTTTTGAACCTCTCTTGTTTCTTCTGTTTTCAGATCTAACAAAACAAAATGAATCTTATTAGGGCATTCCTTGCTATTCGCTAGCTCACTTCCAGGATTCTTTGACAAAAAAATCCCCAGTTCACAGTAGTTACATTCTTTATCCCTTGATATAGAAGTAAACACATTCTAAAGTGCAGCACTGCTGCCTCAGTCTTTACCTCTTTTTTTGGCTACGTTTATCAAAGTATTTTCAAGTTTAAATCACTGCTAATGTAGTTCTTTAAAGTTACTCACTCTCCTGTGTGTGCACACACTCCTCTGGCGTCTCTGTATCTCTATAGGTGCCATTGCTGTGGCGTACCATGTTTTAAAGTCAAAGCCCCGCCCCTTCAGTCAAGAAGGTTAGATTTCATTGGATGTTCTAGGTGTAAGGATTTTGGGCTTTGCAGTCAAGGAGAATGGGCTCTGTTTCTTCTCTAATGCGCAATGAGGCCATTTTCCCACTTAGAAATATGAAGGGTTTAAATAAATACAAAGTGGATGTTTCACTATTCTGAATATTGTTCTTGATGCAGTTTTAACCCACTAGGCAGGGGTTGACAAATCCCATAGCCCGACGTCCCGGGCTACAAGAATTTGCCATTGGACAAGCACTGACAAAGAAGCCTGTTGTCCCCCGGACATGCAACTCAGGCAGAACTTTTTTTTTTTTTTAAAGTGTTTTACCTTCAGTGCACCAAACTGACCATTAGGTGCCACCGCACCACCCAACAACTGCCGTCTGTCGTCACATGGTTACTGGAGGGTTTAATCAGGTGGGTGGCCACGAACAGGAGAATTGGAGCGCGAGCAAGCAATCGTGGTAGCGTGCACTTAGCAAGAAGCCGTCGCGTCCCCCCTCCCAGATCCTCCCCTATCCCTCTCCATGTATCAGGGCAGCAGAACAGCTTTGATGGATCCAGGACTGACAGGTGAGTCAGCGAACTGATATGGAAGAGTACCTGTCAGTCCTGGGAATTGGCTGCAGTTGTGGTAGGGGCGGGAGGTTAGGGACAGAAACAGGAGGAAAGTGCCATTTCGTTACATACCGAAGTAACAGAGGGAGTGTTTCTTGCTTGCTCAGTCATTGTCAGTTGTGCATCCGCTATATTACGCAGCTTTGAACTTCAAGATCTGTACTAAGACAAATTGGGAAGAGAATGTATTGAAATAAAATCTTGAGGAACGGGAAGGAGTGAAGTTTGGGGGAGTGGGGTTGTTCTGACTCACTCGGTCAGTTGGGCCGTGACGGTTGCTTGGCTTGCTATTACTTCTAGTGTCAATTCAGCAGTACAGAACTTTGTTGAATGTGAGGGTTTTTTTTAAAAAGAAAGGAAAAAAAGAACTGAAGGGTTTACAAGGCACTAAATAAAACAAAGGGGTAGGAGAGAGTTCCAGGTTGGAGAGTTAACTGTCCTGACTGAGCGGTGTGTGACTGCACAGTCAGTCGGGGCTAATATTTGAAAAATGATAAAATGTATGAAATATAACAAAACAACAAGCATGTTGTTTTCTTGACAACATTGTCTGCTGGGAGTTTGGGGGAAAAAAGTACTTTTTGAAGTAAGGGCATAAGAGAGATAGTTTTATCAAAAATCAAGGGATCCCTTCTGTCTGATCACAGGCCAGTGGACTTGTTTAAAGGTGACAGACACTCAGACAAGAGTACAAACCACTGAAACCAACCAAGTTCAGTAGCTTGGAAAGAAAAAAGCTTAACTAAATAGGCTAGATATTCAGATCTGATTCCACTACCTGGCTAAACTTCTTTCTGACTCATTTATTCGGTAATAAGAGCTAGTGAGTGAGTGTACTGCTACTCTAGTCTAGCTTCTGTCTGTATAAGTGGCAAGTGCCCTGCTGCCCAGTGCCTATTGCCTAAGTGAATTAGTGAAGGTGGCTGATTTCTTTTGACAGACAGTGGGCAATGGAGATCAACTGTAGTGCTATTTTTCTATACAAACCTAACCTGCTGTCACCTGCAGTAAAAATAAAGATAGTAAAAGAGTGGTAGTGTAACTAACTGCCTACAGAAATAAATAGTAAAAAGAAGATTGTAAGAAAAATAAGAGGAGCCTAAGTAACACAAAGTGAGGTACAGTACCTGGGCTTTTAAGAGAGAGGTGAAGGTCACTTGTGGAAAGGAGTGAAACAAAGGTGAGTGACCTGACCTGACCTGCCCCAGTGTCCTGTGGCCAACTGGCTTGTGAAAGACAAAAGAGCAAAAAAAAAAAAGAAAGCTATTTAAACAAAAAAAAAATTTACATAGAAATAAGAAGCCTATAACAGAAGAACTGTGTAACTGTGTGTGGGCTCTCTTGGATTGGGTTATGGTCAGTGTCTGTCTTGTGTGGAAAGGGGTGTCCTGTCCTGTCTTGTCTGTGGCCGGCTGGCTTGTGACAGATGCAAAAAAAAAAATTAGAAAGCTTAGCTAGAACCAAAAAACTTCAAAATAAAATAAGAGGAGCCTATCCTAACTCTATGTGTGTGGTCTGCTGAGAGGGAAGTAATTGTGTTGGAAGGAGCGAAGGCAGGGGTGACCTGCCCAGGCTCCCATGAGTGTCCTGTGGCTGGCTAGCTTGTGAAATACAGACACATAAAAAAAAAGATAGTGAAAAAAAAATAAAACAAGACAAGACTAATTAACTGAGAAAGGATAGTTTGTGTGTGGGAAATAGTGAAGGGGTAACCTTCCTCTCTAGTGACCTGTGGCCACTGCTGTGGGAAAGATATAAAAAGAACAGAAAATAAGAGGAGCCTAGCTTAACTGTGTGTGTGGTGTGGGGCTGGGGCTGGGCTGTTGGGAGAGAGGAGCTGTGTGTGCAGTGTGTGTGTGTGTGTGTGTGTGTGTGTGCTACCTATATGTCTGCCACGGGGAAAGAGTAAAAAGAAGTAGTAGTTAAAAAGTAAAGAAAGGAGTGCTAAAGGGAAAAAATATTCAACACATTGCGTTGTTGTGGGCTGGGCCTGTGGGCCACCAACCTGTATGTTATCAGTGCACATTTATACAACAGTTGCAAGTGAGCAAGAGAAAAATAATTAAGAAGGCCAAAAAAACAGCATAAGGTCTTAAAGGTCAGGATTGTTAAATAAAAATAATAATAAAGAATAAAGAAGGGTAACTGACCTTGACCTGAGACCTCTAATGTGTGACCTCACTTACCTGATTGCTAGTTGAGTACAGTGTGTGTGGTACTGCCCTAGTCCTGAGTCCTGGTCTGACTGTGTGCCTGCATAACTGACTGCCTTCCCTGAGCAACAAGCTCCCTGAGCTGGTGGTCTTGATGGAAGAGGGATGCCTGGATATCGTAGCAGTCATAGAAACATGGTACACAGAGAACCATGACTGGGATGTTAACATACCAGGGTACATAACCTACAGGAGAGACAGGCAGGGGAGAAGATGGGAAGGAGTAGCTCTCTATATAAAGGAAGGGATAAAAGCAACTGAACAAAGAGTAAACAGGGAGGAGAGGAGGCACTGTGGTCACCTTGAGACTGGAAAGGGCACCACAATCCGCACAGGGTTAGTGAGACCCCATGTCAGGGAGGGAATGGACAAGGATATGATAGAAGGCATTCTTAGAATGGCAGAGAAAGGGGAGATACTGTTGATGGGAGACCTGAATATGCCAGATGTTAACTGGAGCACATTTGCTGCAGCCACATCCAAGAGCAGGGCCATTCTTGATGCCCTACAGGTGGCAGGCCTCAGACAGCTAGTTTTGGAACCCACTCATGAGGGAGCAATCTTAGACCTCATACTCTCAAACGTGGGCAGTGAGAGGATCTCAGATATAGAAGTGGGTTGCCATCTGGGAACAAGTGACCATCAAACAGTGTGGTTCATGTTAAACTCAGCTACAGAGTCAAGCCATACAAAAGTGAGGGTACTGGACTTCAGGAGGGCTGACTTTGGCAAGATGGGAGAGTGCCTCAGAAAAGCACTCAGCAAATAGGCTAGAAGGATGTGTGGAGCAACAATGGGAATCATCAAACTGCCATCACAGAGGCACGAGCCTTTGTGTGAAGCAAATAAGCAAATCAAAATGAAAGAAAAAGCCACTATAGTTCTCAAAAGAGGTGGCTGTGGAAGTCAGGAAGAAAAACATAGCATTCCGGAAGTATAAGGAAACACAGAAGGAGCAGGACAGAGAGCTGTACCAGTTAAGGCAGAAGGAAGCAGGGAGGGAAGTCAGAATAGCAAAGGCACAAACTGAGGAAAAGATAGCCAACTCGGTTAAGAAGGGAGATAAAACCTTTTATAGGTATTTCAGCGAGCGTAGAAAGACAAAGGGAGGGATAGTGAGGCTGAATAGAATGAACGGTGGGTGGCAGAGGGGGACAGTGAAAAAGCAGGGATACTGAACGAATATTTCTGCTCAGTATTCACAAAAGAGGAGGGGAAGTGCCTAATCCAATTAACAGAAGCACTCTTGATAGGGGGGTCGATCCCAGTCCTTTCACAGAAGAAAGGGTTCTGCAAGAACTCCTAAAACTGAAGGTGGACAAAGCAATGGGGCCTGATGGAATTCACCCCAGAATTCTAAAAGAATTAAGGGAGGAACTAGTGAAAGCACTGGCAACTCTTTTTAATAAATCATGGGAGGATGGTGTAGTACCTGAGGACTGGAAGAAGGCGGATGTGATTCACCTTCACAAAAGTGGGACCAAGATAGAGGCAGGAAACTACAGACCTGCCAGTCTGACCTCTGTGGTAGGGAAAGTGATGGAGTCACTTCTGAAGGAAAGAATAGTTGAGTACCTAGAGGCCAGTGGGGCACAGGACCCAAGGCAGCATGGGTTCACAGCGGGAAGGTCATGTCAGAGGAATCTAATAGATTTCTTTGACTGGGTGACCAAAGTAGTAGACCAGGGAGGGGCTGTGGACATGGCCTACCTAGACTTTAGCAAGGCATTTGACACAGTCCCACACAAAAGATTAATAGACAAATTAACCAGCCTGGGAGTGGGTCCCAGGGTGGTAGCCTGGGTAAAACATTGGCTGGACAACAGGACACAGAAGGTAATTGTAAATGGAGTCCACTCTGAAGAAAGAGGGGTTACTAGTGGGGTACCGCAGTGTTCAGTATTGGGTCCAGTTCTTTTTAATGTATTCATAAGTGACATTGCAGAGGGACTGGAAGGAAAAGTATGCCTCTTTGCAGATGACACAAAGATCTGCAACAGGGTTGATACACAAGGAGGTGTGGAAAGGATGAGAAGGGACTTGGCAAGGTTGGAGGAATGGTCAGAAGTATGGCAGCTAGGATTCAATGCAAAAAGTGCAAATAATGCTCCTGGAAACAAGAACCCAGGGAAGAATACACAATGGGGGAGGTAGTAACAACAACAAAAAGGAAAGGGACCTGGGGTAATCATATCAAATGACCTTAAGGTTAGCAAGCAATGTGAGAAGGCAGTAGGAAGGGCTGGGGTATACTGGGATGCATAGGAGAGGCATGCAGCAGAAAACAGGAAGTTGTTATCCCTCTGTACAGACAGTTGGTGAGACCCCATCTGGAGTACTGTTTCCAGTTCTGGAGACCCCATCTCTGCAAGGACATAGACAGGATAGAGGCAGTCCAGAGGAGGGCAACTAAAATGGTGCAGGGTCTGCAAGAGAAGCCATATGAGGAGGGACTAAAGGAGCTTAATATGTATACCCTTGAGGAAAGAAGGGAGAGGGGGGACATGATAGAAACTTTTAAGTACCTCAGTGGAATCAACAAAGTCCAAGAGGGTAGCATATTTCAGAAAAAGAGACTTGCAAGAACAAGGGGACACAATTTAAAGATAGAGGAGGAGGGCAGTTCAGGGGCAATGTGAGGAAGTATTATTTCACAGAGAGGGTAGTGGATGCATGGAACAGCCTTCCTGAGGAGGTTGTGGGGTCTAAAACTGTGGGTGAATTCAAGAATGCATGGGACAGACATAAGGCAATTCTTGTGGGGGGTAGGAAGAAATAGGCTGTTGGTTAACTAGGATCTGTGGCCTATCCTGTAGGTAGGGAAATGGGCAGACTAGATGGGCCAAGTGGTCCTTATCTGCCGTCAAAGTCTATGTTTCTATGTTTCTATGTTTCCCTTGTTTGCACAATCACAACTTTCAAGACACTTTTGACTAAATAGCTACAGTATATATGTAAAGACTAAGCATCTCATTACCATACTAGTACTACTAGTCTTTGTCTTACTCTTAATTTACTCCGCCAGCCCAGATTGACCCCTCCCCGGCCCCATCCCAGTCCGGCTATTTAACCCTGGCATACAAGAAACTCACACCACACAGTGACTGGTGCAATATATTTTATTATCATTGGGGAAAAATAAAGTGCAACAATATGCAGAAGAGGAGTGAAAAGCAGCAGACTCTTTTTTCTCTCTGGTCAGTAGCCCCAGCCTCACGAGTACCAGCAGCAGTGGCAGCAGCCTCTAGCAGTACCAAGACACCACCTGAAACAGAAACACAATCCACCTCTGAGTCTAGTGCAGGTAAGAGTGATAACAATGAAAATGAGCCTATTTCTGTGTCAGGGGATATAACTGCTGATCAGTGTATTGCATTAAGCAATGAAGCCATTGTAGCCTTAACTGAAAGTTCACATCCACTCCCTAAGAAACATACTTTAGTGCTTGGTGAGCAGGATGAGAGGCCAGAGAGGCTAAATAAAGATAAGAAATACGATCAAGAGAAAAGGGCCAGATTGTTTCAAAGGCATTGGTTAACCATTTATAAGTGGCTGAGATATGATGAAAAAAAAAAAGAACTGATGTATTGCACAGTGTGCGAAAAATATCCAACTATTGCAGTGCCAACCTTTTCAAAGAAACCTAACATGTTTGCCACTGGCTCAAATAATTTTAGGATAGAGTCACTACATGCACATGACAAGTCCAATCCACATGTGCTGTGTATAAATCAGCATATTTCAGACAGTGGTTGGCGTGCAGTACATTTTGATATCACTGAGTCCCCACTGTGTCAAGCATTTATGCAGTTGGATGAGATCACTAAGGTCAAGATATGATGCCTGTTCAACCCAGCATACTCCATTGCCAAAAAAAGGACTCACCTACTGTTCCCATGATAAACTAAACTTTTTCCATTTGAAAATGGATATGCAGAAGTTTTGTAGAAAAATTATTTTAAAACATGTTTTTGCTATTATAGAATACATGATGAACATGACTGAAAGACAAAAAATAAAAACATTATCCTTAAATTTAAACTTTAAATCCAAATTTCTACCCCCAGACCAATACCAGCTAATATCACAACATACATTGAAATGGTAGATAGAGACCTGGAGAGACTAGAGAGAAATATATCTGATAGATGCCAAACTTACAACTTAACAGCTAATGAACTCAGAGCATTAAGGAATCTAGAAAGCTATACTACAATCATGACCAAGAAAGCAGACAAAGGAGGTGGAATTGTCATTATGGACAGTGACAAATTCAAAATGGAATGCCTTAAGCAATTAAAAAACAAGGAATTTTATGAAAAATGTGACACAAATCCTACAGAATTAGTTAAAGATCTAATAAAAAATATTCTACAAAAAGCTGTGGAGAAGGGCTACATTTCTGACAGGGAACGAAGAGTACTCTATAGATAGTTTCCAATAATGCCCATGTTCTATATTTTACTGAAAATCCACAAAAGCTTAACAGACCCACCTGTTCGACCAATCATTGCAGGGTTAGGTTCTTCCTTAGAAACCCTTTCAGTTTACATTGATTATCACTTGCAACCACTAGTAACATCTACAAAATCATACCTAAAAGACAGTAGAGATACTATTTTATTATTAGAGGATATTAATAAGGAAAAGATTGTTACAGAAGATTGCATACTTGTAACCATGGATGTGAAAGATCTTTACACTAGTATTCCCCATACCTAGGGACTAAACACATTAAGAGAAAAATTAAATGAAAGAGAATCAGATAGCAGCCCACCAAATGAATTTATTTTGAAGCTTACGGGACTAGTATTGACTAAGAATCACTTTAGATTCGAGAATCAATATTTTTGGCAAAGAAAAGGGACAGCCATGGGGTCATCTATGGCCCGAGCTATGCCAATATCATTATGGACTCATTTGAACAACCGTTCATATACAATAATGAGAGCATTTTCAAAAACAAGATTAAATGTTGGAAACGCTACATAGATGATTGTTTTTTGTATCTAGAATGTGACAGAAAGGGATCTACATGCCCTTCAAATGTATCTACATAACTGCACAGCATACCTCTCAACTGTCCCTGATTTTCAGGGATGTCCCTGATTTGGCCTCAAAATGTTCCTCTGTCCCTCGTAAAATGTGTGTTTTTGTGACAGAACAGTGGGGATTAATAACACAAAATAATGTCAAACACTGAAGTTACAGACTTCTTGTTCTTCAGAAAATGCATCTTAACACAAATACCTTTATTCTATCAGCTTTCTGAGTGAATAGTACCAGTTTTTAAGATATGTCCCTGATTTGGGGTCTTTGCCCCTGATTTTTTTAAGCCTTGTCCCTGATTCACGAGGTAAGAGGTTGAGAGGTATGCTGCACAGAGTACTTGAAATTTGTTATGGCATATGACAAGGAAACAATAAAGTTCCTTGATTTAACAATCAAAAAGGAAGGCATGATACTAAAGACAACAGTCTATAGAAAACCTACAGACAGAAATGTCTTATTACATGTGAATAGTTTCCAAAAAAATCTGTTATTGACAATATTCCATATGGCCAATTTATTTGAGTAAAAATAAATTGTACAGACAATGAAGACTACAACAGAGTGGCTGATGAGCTTATAGACCACTTCAGAGACAGAGGATATAGACATGACATTCTGGTAGAAGCCAGACAAAAGAGTGATACGCAAAGTAGAAATTACTTGTTTACACCTAAACCAATACAAGATACACAAGATAGAATCACAGTATCATTCAACTATTCAGACCACTTCAACCTTATTAAAACTTCCATTTTGGAACACTGGGTGGTTCTAAACTCAAATAAACTGGGTGAACAAACATCTAAGGATAAACTGCTAGTGATAGCTAAAAAAAACAAATCATTAAGTGATAGATTGTGCTATGCGGTGTATCAGAATCCAGCACAAAAACATGAAATATTCAAAGGAAGAACAAAGATTATAGGCAACTACCCATATGGGAAGTGCCAGAAATGCAATAGTACTAGAAAAACTAAAACCATTCATAACCCCTATAGGGACAAACATATTGAGATTAAACAATTTATCACTTGTCAGACAGAGCAGGTCATTTATGCCCTGAAATGTCCATGTGACCTGCACTATATTGGACAAACTTCAAGGTCCTTAAAACTAAGACTAAATGAACACCACAGAGATATTAGGAGAGGTGACCTTAACTCAGTTGTAGCCAAACATTTCATAGAAAATAGACAGTTTATCCTCTTTTCGATTTGTAGGCCTCAAAAAAGTAGACACCCCACTTAGGGGTGGCAATATCGAAAATAGCTCACTCAAATGAGAGGCATTCTGGATAGATAGATTTGGTACCCTTGATAAACGTTATGGTATCAATGAAGAAATAGTGTTGAATGAATTTGTTGAATGAATCTTGATTCATGTCACTATTAGAGACTGCCATTTGCCTGTCCTTATTTTTGTCTTTACAGTCCCCTGGTATGGGCTGACCACTTAGTATGAACTGGACCCCCAGCTCGTATCCTTGTGGCCACCTTGACATATCGACATGACATGGGTGGGTCAGAACATGGGGCCATAATTTGCTAGTGGCACCACAGTCCCGATTCAGCCCTCTGATGTTACAGTTTAGCATTATAATAAAATTCTGGAAAAGTGTAAATATTTATAACGTAGTAAACACTATTTGGTGAAACAAATATATATGTCTAAACTAAATACAGATCGAAATGTACAAACACACCCTAGTGGGTTAAAACTGTATCTAGAACAATATTCAGACTAGTGAAACATTCACTTTGTATTTATTTAAACCCTTTATATTTCTAAGTGGGAAAATGGCCTCATTGTGCATGACAGAAGAAACAGAGCCCATTCTCCTTGACTGCAAAGCCCAAAGTCTTTACTCCTAGAACATCCAATGAAATCCAACCTTCTTGACCGAGGGGGCCGGGCTTTGACTTCAATACATGGTGCGCCACTGCAGTGTCGTCTATGGAGTTACAGAGACACCAGAGGAGTGTGTGCACAAACAGGAGAGTGAGTAACTTCAAAGAACTACATTAGCTGTGATTTAAACTTGAAATTGCTTTGATAAACGTAGCCAAAAAAAAGAAAAAGTTAGAGGTAACAGACTGAGGCAGCAGTGCTGCACTTTAGAATGTGTTTGCTTCTATATGAAGGGATAAAGAATGTAACTACTGTGAACTGTGAATTTTTTGTCAAAGAATTCTGGAAGTGAGCTAGCAAGTAAGTAGCAAGGAATATCCTAATAAGATTAATTTTGACTTGTTAGATCTGAAAACAGAAGAAATAAGAGAGGTTCAAAAAGAAATATATAAAAAAACTTGTGTGCCTTCACAAATACTGGGCCTAAATACAACAGAAGGTAATGTTCCCACAAAGTCCATGGGCATTTATGATGATTATATTAGGAGCTATAACATTTAAACATATCTATGCTGTTATATTTATTTATAGATTGTACAACTGAGTAGCCATTCAACATCTCAAAGCTAAAAGAACAACTTAAAAGTGTACCTATGAGTTAGAAGGTAAATTAACTTTAAATCTATGACTTAATGAGAAACTAAAAAGCCTAATGTTTAAAACTCAAATGCCTACCCATTACTTTTTTAATTAGACTAACACATGAATAAATATGCGAAAGGAGCAAACAAAAAAGCTACACACTCACCGTCCAGGTGGGAAATGTTTATTTACAAATGTTTATTTAAGTTTGAAACTTGAAGCAGACAATAGTTCATTCTTCAGTTCTGTGCATTTTCTGGAAAAGAATATAAAAACATTTATTTATTCAAGTTAAAGAATTATAAATATTTTTTACTTAAGCTTTATAATTTATACATCCTAGATGAAAAATTATATTTTTCTTCATGGTTGTTTTGCATCGTACAAAGGTGGTTAATAGTAATTTACCTAAAATTGATTTACTAACAGATACCTCAAGATGCAGTGTATTTAACAGTGAAACATCATATTAAATCATCTATAAAATCTATAGTTGACTTGTTTATTAAAACAGTTACCGGTGAGTGGGTCTTATCTTTCCAAATCTGTTTGCATAGATTTGAGGCCATTTGGAGACAGATCCCTCCTGGTGAAATATTTATTTTCATTTTTCAGACAACAAGTGGGCCACACCGCCAACCTGCGGTTTCTCTGAAACCTTAAACCTACCCACCTCTATCTCCTCAGGAGCCAGGCATGGAGTTGAAGAGAGCGCAGGTTAGGATAGACCACAGGCCCCTCTGTCAGGAGGTCCATCCATAGACGAAATTGCCTCAGGGGGATCTCTGAAAATCTGTTGATGAAGGGAAAACATATCTGCTGAGGCCAGTATGGGGCAATGAGAATCATTCTGCCCCCCGTGCTTCCAATTTGAGCAGCACCCTCTGAACTAATATAAGAGGAGGAAATGTATACAGAAAGCATCTTGTCCACTGCAGTCTGAATGCATCCTGACAGAAAAGACCAGGTTATATATTTCTGGAGCAGAATGGAGGCAGTTTTGTGTTGAGTGGGGATGGAAAAAGATCCAGGTCTGGACTGCCTCACTCATCGAATAGCGACTGCACGACGTCTGGTGTGAGCGACAATTTATGTGAATCTGCCTCCATCCTGCTGAGGTGATCCACTAGATCATTCTGAATTCCTGCAGGTAGACTGCCTGAATTAATGCATCATGTTTGCGACACCATTCCCATACCCTCATGGCCTTCCTGCACAGTGGGTAGGAGTGCGCTGCACTCTGCTTGTTGATGTAATACATCACAGCCTTGTTGTCCATCTGAAGGAGAATTACTTTGTGACAGAGGACATCCTTCAGGGCTTGGACAGTATATAGGACAGCACTCATCTCCAAGAAGTTTATGTGTAGATGAGACTCCTCCTGGCTCCCTACTCTCTGAGCATGGAGATCTTGACAGTGAGCTCCCAAAATGATCAGAGATGCATCCATAGCGATGGGGATATCAGGTTCCAGTGGGGCAAAGGGTAGATCTTCCAGAAGCTTGCCTTACTGTGGCAACCATGCAAGTGACCTTGTCAGAGGCACTGCCACTTTTATGTGGAAGGATTGCGGGTGTGTGGTCGGTGACTACTGTGTGCTGAGCATCCATTGTGTGGTCCTCATGTGCAGCTGGGCCAGAGGCACTGTGAAGACGGATGATGCCATGAGGCCCAACATTCACTGCATCGAGAGGGTCTCAACACAGTTGTTTTCCTTGATGTAGTGAGCCATCTGGTGAATGTCATTTCTCCTGCCTTCTGGAAGAAAGGCCCTCACCCTGGAGGTATCCAGGAGGGCTCCCATGAAGAGGAGCAGCTGAGAGGGTTGAAGCTGGGATTTTTCCAGACTCAAAAGAATCCCCATGGAAGTGAGGAACGGAGAAGAAGTGACGACTTGTTCCTGTGTCTTCTGCCTGGATTGGCTCACTAGGAGCCAATTGTCCCGGTAATAGAAGAGTTGAACGCTGAATTTTCTGAGATCCACCATGAAAACTGTGAAGCGGTGTCTAAAGACTTCAGACCCTGAGGATAGCCCAAAGGGCAGGACTCTGAACTGTTAGTGTTGACCCAGGGCCATGAAGCAGATAGTTGTGGTGACTTGGGTGTACTGGGATGTGCTGGTAGGTGTCCTACATATCCAGGGACACCAGCCAGTCAAACTGATGAATCAGTGGAAGTAGCATTCCTAGGGAGATCATCTTGAACTTCTCCCTGAACATGTACTTGCTTAACTTTCTGAGGTCAAGAATTCTGCACATGCAATGGGGCCTGATGGGATTCATCCCAGAATTCTAAAAGAACTAAGGGTAGAACTAGTGACACCACTGACTACCCTCTTTAACAAATCATGGGAGGATGGGGTGGTACCTGAGGACTGGAGGAGGGCAGATGTGATTCCCCTTCACAAAAGTGGGAGCAGGGCAGAAGCAGGAAACTACAGACCTGTTAGTTTAACCTCAGTGATAGGGAAAATTATGGAATCACTTCTGAAGGAAAGAATTGTCGAGTACCTAGAGGCCAGAGGGGCACAGGACCCAAGATAGCATGGATTCACAGCGGGAAGGTCATGCCAGATGAATCTAATAGATTTCTTTGACTTGGTGACCAAAGTAGTAGATCAGGGAGGGGCTGTGGACATGGCCTACCTAGACTTTAGCAAGGCATTTGACTCAGTCCCACACAAAAGATTAATATACAAGTTAGCTAGCCTGGGAGTGGGTCCCAAGATGATAGCCTGCAAAGAATTGGCTGGAGAATAGGACACAGAGAGTAGTAAATGGAGTCCACTCTGAAGAAAGGGGTTACTAGGGGTGCCGAGGGTTCAGTGATTAGGACTGGTCCTCTCTCAATGTCTTTGTAAGTGAGCATTGCAGAGGGACTGGAAGGAAAGTATGTCTCTTTGCAGATGACACAAAGATCTGCAACAGAGTTGATGCACAAGGTGGCGTGGAAAGGATGAGAAGGGACTTGGCAAGGTTAGAGGAATGGTCAAAATGTATGGCAGCTTAGATTTAATGCTAAGAAGTGCAGGTAATGCACCTGGGAAACAAAAACCCAGGGAAGAGTACACAATGGGGATGAGATACTAACAACAACAAAATGGAAAGGGACCTGGGGTAGTCATATCAGATGACTTAAAGGTGGGCAAGCAATGTGAGAGGGCAGTAAGGAGGGTTGGGGATACTGGGATGCATAGAGAGGCATCACCAGTAGAAAACAGGAAGTTGTTATCCCTCTGTACAGACAGCTGGTGAGACCCCATCTGGAGTACTGTGTGCAGTTCTGAGATCCAATCTCCGCAAGGACATAGACAAGATGGAAGCTGTCCAGAGGAGGGCACTAAAATGGTGCAGGGTCTGCACCAGAAGACATATGAAGAGAGACTAAAGGAGCTTAATATGTATAACCTCGAGGAAAGGAGGAGAGGGGACATGATAGAAACTTCAGTCACCTCAAGGAATCAACAAAGTCCAAGAGGGTAGCATCTTTCAAAAAAAGAGGTGTGCAAGAACAAGGGGACACAATTTGAAGATAGAGGGGGGTCGGCTCAGAGGTAATGCAAGGAAGTATTTTTTCACAGAGAGGGTTGTGGATACATGGAACGGCCTTCTGGAGGAGGTTGTGGAGTCAAAAACAGTGGTTGAATTCAAGCATGCATGGTACAGCCATAAGGCAATTCTAGGGGGTGGCTGTAGAAAGAAATAGGCTGCTGGTTAACTAGGATCTGCAGCTTATCTATTAGGTAGGGAAATGGGAAGACTGGGTGGGTCAAGCGGTTCTTATCTGCCGACAAATTCTATGTTTCTATGTTTTCTTTGGGACCAGAAAGTAATGGGAGTAGAACTCCATGTTCTGTTCCGCCAGTGGAAAAACTTCTACTGCCCTGTTCCTTACGAGGCCCTGTATCTCGGAAGTAAGAAGGTCTGACTGAGGCTGTGCTGTCACTTGGGTGGAAAAGCTTGGGGAATCTCTGTGAAATTGAGAGTGTATCCCTCCTGGAAAATCCTGAGGACCCATTTTTCCATTGTAATGGACTTCCACTTGTTGTAAAACTGAGTCAGACACCCCCTACTGCCATAGAGGTGCCTACCTCAGGCAGCTGAGGTGGGACCCGGGTCAAATCTTCAGAGGTTGGCACTAGGCGCTTTTGGACCCTGTGCCTTTTACTGAGTTTTCTTTTGTGGCTGAGGAGTTTGGTTTTTATTAAAGGCTCCTCGGCCTTTACCTTGACAGGACTGCCTGTTACGAAACTGATGACAGTTCCCACTCGTCTGAGGGGCTCCAGGAGCCAGCCTAGCTGTTTTAATGGCAGTCCTGGTTTTCTGAGTGGCCTCCAGCGCTTGCTCAACTTGAGGGCCAAACAGATAAGCACCATCAAAGGGGAAGTTAATCACCTTCTGCTGAGCATCAGTTGTGAAACCTGGTGTTCTGAGCCAGCAGTGTCACTGTATACAAATCCCAGTGGCAGCTGCCCTAGAGGCAGTGTCACAGGCTTCCATAGAAGCTTTCAGCTGTTGATTATTGGACGCTATGCCTCTGGTGATAGTCTGAAGTAGCTCCACATTAGCATCAGATTCTGGGAGGTTTTTGACCATTGATTTGAGTGTGTTCCACAGGGTGTACTCATACTGAGAGTAATGGCCCTGGTAACTAGCAATATGCATACCCAAGGTTGCTGCTGAGAATGTCCATTTCCGCAAAGTGCCAATCTTGCGAGATTCCTTATTTACAAGCTGTGCTGTGGATTCCCGAGGGAGAACGGCTTTGTCATTCTCTGCAAGCAACACAAGAGCATCCGCAGAAGACTGAGATGATTGAATAGGTCTGTCTTCTGGGGGGGGGGGCATATTTCCCATTTATGGACTTAGCCACAGAAGGGATAAATGCTGGCTGGTCCCACACTGCTTGAGATAGAGTTTCAAAGAAGGGGGGCACCGGCAGAGTTAGGTCCACAGGAATATCAGGGACATGTAGGAACTCAAGACATAAAAGTCTGCCTGGGTCCACAGAGAAAGTCTGCAGAGCTAAGGTGGACCCCATACACCTGAGCAGAGACAGGATAGAAAGATCTTCCACCACAGGCTCAGCCGATACAAAGGGCTTGCTTTCCAGCCCATACAATGAGTCATCATCTGTGTCTTTGGACAAAAGCAGGTCAGGGTTAGACTCATCAAGTTCCACTTCTACCTCCGAAAGACCTCCAAAGGCAGGCCTAGGGCAGGAAAACACGGGAGATGCCACCACCACATGCGGTGCCAAGGATGACACTGGCACTGGCCAAGGCACCAAGACCCCTGACACCGCCTTTGACCCAGCCGAAGGCCATGCGTCACCAGTGAATCCTGCAAAACCTGAAAGAAAGTCAATAGGAAAGTGGTGCCTCTGCTGGCCCCTGCAAGAAACAAGGTGAGGGGGTAAGGCACGTAGAGTCAGCGTCGATGGTGCTGGCAATGGAGAGGGCACCACGCCCACATCCTGGCCCAACTGAACTGGCCGTTGCCCAGCAGCTCCAAGGCCTGAAGGCCCCGGAACTGGGTCCACTGGCAAGGGCTAAGTGGACAGGCGCTGTACCCACTGCTCCATAAGAGTAGCCCAAAGATAACACTGCTCAACGGAAGCCCCGTCAGAGGACAGAGAGGGGCTCTGGTGTCGAAGATCATGGCTGCTAAGAATGGAGGTCACCGGAGACTCCAAAGGAATCAGAGTAGGCCTACCACCCCCACCAACAATGATCCCCTCGCAGACGTGCCAGAGGGCGACCTTGAGTGGTACCATTTTTTCTTCGACTGAAGGGAAGAAGAAGAACTCGAGGTCGAGTGGTGCTGGGTCCCCGATTGGGAATGGGCCCACTTCTTTTTGTGCTTTCTGGAGGACTGTTCTCCCTCCTGAGCACTGGACTGCCCATGGTTGGACCCCCCCCTTCCACAAAGGGCAGCGGACCAGACACAGCCCCATTACTAGAACAGCTTTTAAGCGAAGTCTCCCTGCTGTCACAGATATTGTCCATGGTTGACTCCGTTGATGGCAGGCTGAGAGAATTTCTTCAACTATACTTTTTATTTATTTGAAATTTCATTTTATTATGAGACAATATAAATACAGTTTGGCAGTAGTAAATTGGTCACAGATACAACATTGTTATTTGACCTTGCTTTATCCTTATACATTCGATCTCAAAGAAAAGAAAGATTCTCAATCTCAGTTTCTTGAATAATAAAAAAGAACAAAAGACATTCTCACAATCTGCTTTTAAGTGGGTTAAGCATAATTAAACATACGCACCTGCTTTTCTCAGTGTTATCTCTTTTCCTTAACAATCCCGACTGGAGCAGCATTCCCCCCCCAACAACTTCCCCAGTATACTTATGGGAAAAATGTAGAACCAATGTGGGCCATATACCACACCCATTTCTGCCATCTAGTGGTAAAGGCCGGCACTCTGTCAGACAAACCTGCAGATAACTGCTCTAATTGGTAAAAGGATTGTACTATTGATCTCCAATCTGACACTGTGGGTATGACAGGTTTCATCCAGTGCTTTGTCACTGCCTTCTTTGCTGCCAGCAAAAGAACTGGTAACAATGTCTTATGCCATAGAGAGGAGTGAGGGGGCATAATCGTTTATAAGACCATTTCATCTGTCAGTTCTACATTGTCTCCCAGACAGCCTTTCACTTCATTCTGGAGGGGAGCCCCAAAATGAGGCAAAAGGGGGCTGTACCACTTTTTTTTTTTAATAAGAAAATAACACTAAAACTAGAAACTTAAGTGAATACTGAATGACTAAATAGTTGCTGTCGTATAGGCATAAAGATTTGACTCCCGGCAGGCGAGTGTCGTTGTCACTGAAGCGCACTCTATGGCGGGAAATAAGGAACTGAGGCGGCTGAAGTAGCCTACACACGTGTGAGCCAGTCTCGCGGTGCCACGCATGCTTGATCCTACCTCTCGGTGCCAGCCCTCCTGAAGATTTTTGCCTCCTGCTGGGTCCTAGTTCCTCTGGCATAGTCCCAATAGTGTGAATGAGTAGTGAAGACTTTTAGTCCAAGAAGATCTATGGACATCTACATGGCAGCATTGTAAATCTTGATACAGATGTGTTTGGATGTGATGTCTGACACACAGTGGACAACTGTGTGACCCAGATGTCAACAAGGGTGCCTGAATATCCCTTTGGTATGCCATGTGGAATGACAAAATGTGTCATGGGGATGCACAACAGGCACACAGTAACACACAGTGGACTGTTCATCACATACCAATGTCGTGTGTGACCACAGATGTATATCGGGACAGATGCCCATAGTGTGTGTGTGTGTGTGTGTATCTCCATGTGTGTGCAAGCACACTGTCATGGCGCACATGTGGGTCACAAAGCATATTGTGCACCTATGTCCAGGTTCTGCACGGATGTGCCTTATACCACAGTGTGCCATGTGGAGGGAAGCCACATGTGTGAGATACTGTTCCTGCAGCCATGCCAACGATGCCCATTGGGCAAATGGCACATGAGGGCCCCATGCAATGGTCAGCATGATGTACACAGGCACTGCTCATCATCCTAGCAGCATCTGGAGGCAGGTGTTGACCTCAGTAGGACATATATGCACATGTGCCAAGTGACACCTGCACTATAGTGAGTGTGAGGCCTGTCTGTGCCATACACAACAACACGTTAATCGGCATGTGCATCCACAATTGTACCTTGCTACAACTGCAAGGCAACAGTCCACTTTGTGCACTGATAGACACAGACATGATCCTGACTAGAAGTCCAAAATCTCCTTCAATGTGTGCACAGCTCTAGCCAGGTGCTAAAGCAAGGCGTTGCTAGCCCCAAACTCCAAAATGTCCACCAAAAGCAGCTCAGCACTCCAAGTGCAATAAGAATCGAGTAATTCAGCATTTCATTCAAAATAATTTATTCCTTCACAAAGAGTTCAATACATACAGTGTGCTTGCTTCTTGTTCAATCTGGTGTGCCCACCAACAAACTCACTCCATAGGGAGGAAGACCACACCTCTGGTCTAAGCGCTGGGGAGTGAGTTTGATGGTGGGCACACCTGTTTGAACAAGAAGCAAGTACACTGTATGTATTGAACCATTTGTGAAGGAATAAATTCTTTTGAATGACATACTGAATTTTTCGGTTCTTATTGCACTTCAAGTGCTGAGCTGCTTTTGGTGGACATGATCCTGACTAGGATTGACAATGTAATGATCACACATGTGAAATGTGTACATACCTGGGCATGGCACAGAGCCATCCTCTGCCATGGCCCTATACCCGTCCAGCCTGTCCTGGTCCCTCCTCTGTAGGTCCCGTATCTATGCCAGCACTGTTCTCCACTTCATGGCACACCTATCCTCCAAGACAGCATGGTGGCTATCTCAGCCCACATCTCTGACCTGGGCCTCTGGAGGTCTTTGCTTCTAAATAGCTATCCCTTCCTGGGGACCACAAGGTCCATGAGGTTGGTCAGCTCAGCCTCAGACCAATGCTGGTCCTGCTGGCTAGTTGCCAGGCTCTGCCCTGCATGTGCCATTTCCCCTCAGATACACTGCTGTGTCTAACCCCGCCATTTGTTTATGTCCTGACCAATGATATGCCATGCTGTTTGAAAATGTTTTAATATGCTGGCTGTTTCAGAATGTTTTAATTCCCCTTCTCATATCATTCTCCCTAACCTTGTTAACCCTATACCTGAAATACTTGTTATTGCTCTGTATATATTTTTTTCTATTTCTGTATAATTATGTCTATTTATTATACGTACATTAAAGTGCTATTCTTAACCTTGTGTAATGTAGGTCCACCTTGTAAATGAGCCTGCTCAATGGTGTTCGCCTGGATAAATAAAGACTTGATTGATTGATTGATTGAATGTTTCAGAGGGACAATGCACTGCACATGTAGCACGATAATGCGTAATGTGTTCTGCATGCGCAGCATGTGTTAGCACCATACAGTTGCGTGATAGTGTATTCCAGCCGTATCATTGTGCCACGTGGCAAAACAAGGTCACAACCCATGCAATCACACATGTGCAGCATTAGTGTGGTGCCATGTTGTGAAGGGCAAACTATGCCATGACTTGCCCCATCCAAACCATGCATTTCATGGGGCATGCGCAGTGGGGATGTATTGCACATGCCTGGCCCTCATGTGCACCTGCACAGTGGAACACAGCCTATGTGACTTAATGGTGCCATGCATGTCCTGTGCAGAGCAGCGACATGTGATGTCAGTTGTGCAGATGCCTCTGCAGGTGCACCATGTCATTACATGGAGCAAACTGGATCGCATTCAATATGCGTGGCACGCATCTATGCAGTATTCAGCCAGGATATGCAAATTGCCTCATTACACGGTCTGTGTCCAAACAGCACATTTGCATCTCATTACCGGAATGTATTCAGCTTATTTGCATGGCCATTACCATAAGAGCAGGGAGGCTCCTCCAGCCCACAGCGGTGACTTAGAGGAACTGCATCCTTGATGGTAGGTATTAGGTGTTCCTTCCATTTTGTGTGGTTGGATTTCAATGTTCTGTGAAATATAGAAAGGTGACGGCAGAAGGAGAACAAAGGTCCATCAAGTCTGCCCTTGAGATCCTAGGTAATCCTGGGTCCTAGCTGGTGGATTCCCTTGCGGATTTGGTTCTAGCGTACTCCTTATCCCAACTCCTTTTGAATGCTGATACTGTCCTAGCTCCTAACACTTCTGCAGGTAGTTTGTTCCATGGCTCCACAATCCTTCCTGAGGAACAGTGCTTCCTAAGATCCTTCCTGAAACTCCCACCCCTCAGTTTCCATCCATGCCCCCTCATGTTTGAGTTGGGAGCCTTGGTAAATAGTTCAGCATAGAGTACTGAATTTAAACCCCTCATGTACTTAAAGGTTCTGTCATATTCCCCCTTTCTCTCCTAGATTCAAGAGAGTACATGTTTAGTGCCTCCAGCTGCCCCTCGTACAGCAGCCCCTGAAGCCCCTATATTATTTTGGTTGCCCTTCTCTGAATGGTTTCTATCCTGTCCCTATCCTTCTTAAGGTATTGTCTCCAAAACTGTACACAGTATTCCAAATGGGGTCTCATTCCCTTGCTCCATGTCTTGCTAAATGGCCCCATCTCTGTCTATTTGTTCCTATAGCACCAGGCATGTCTAAAGAGAGATGGAGATGTCTACATTTTAAAAAGGATGAGTTAAAGGCCCTCACTGAGGCCTGTGTGCTGAGGGAGAACATCCTTTGTAAGAGGATGGGCACCCTGCAGAATCATGATCAGGCCTGGCGGGAGGTAGCTGAGGCTGCCAATGCCCAGGGGGTGTACAACTGTACACCCCAGGAATGTAAGAAGCATGCCAATGGCCTCAGGGTCCACACCAAAGGCCTACTGGTGCAGGCACGGCAGGACCAACAGTCCACTGGTGGGGGTCCAACCAGGGCCTCCCAGATCTCAGGGCAGGAGGCACTGATGGCCACTACCTTCAGGCAGGTGGCTGTGCAGGGTGTGCCTGGTGGGGGCCAAGAGACAGGGATTGGGCAATCCCAGCACTGTACGTATGCATGTTGCAATTCAATATCTCACCTTCATGTGTTGGCCCATGCATGTGTGTTTCCAGGGCACCATCAAGTGTTACTGTCTGTAGCTCAGCCATTACTTCCGCTGTATGCCTGTGCACACCACCGCATAAGTGTCAGCACAGCATGTTGTTTGTTTCCCTGTCACACATGTCCTGCATGTGTGTGTTACCACGTGCACACCCGGGGTATGCATGGGCTCATTGCTGTGTATGACTTATTTTGGTAACATGCTGGTACGTCCCTAACCATTGTTTCTGTTTCTATCAACAGCACCATCATGACCTGGTACCAGTGATGGTCCACGGGTGCCACATGCATCACAGTGTATGCCTACACCTGTGGCCATTTCCACAGCAGGTGTGGTGCCCTCTGCTGTGGCACTGCATGCAGATGGGGAGGATGAGGATAATGATGATGATGATGTAACACCCTCCCTGTTGGCTGAGGCACTCCTCACTATTGCTGAGGTGGCAGCCAGGGACCCTGGAGATGTGCTTGCCAGTGACACTGAGGATGACACCAGCTTAATAGACAGTGTTGTCCATGAAACAGCCTACCCTGTGCCCCACAGTGTCTGCCATGAAGCTGCACATGCCACCAGGACCGGCCCCTGCGCAGCTTTCTGACCAACAATTGCAGGTGGCCACTGCTTAGCTACAGGCACTATCTTGTGGTCTTCAGTGGTGCAGCAGCAGGGCAATATTGCCCTGCTATAGGAGGACAGTGACAGACCACAGCCAGTGCAGGAGCAGGTACAGGCAGCACCACTACATGCAGCCACTGCGTCTGCGACATCACCACACCTCAGGGTGTCTATGCCATACACACATTCACACCAGGTCCCCCTCCCTGGTTCGGCAACCTGATTCCGGCCCGAACAAGTTCCCCAGGACCAATAAGTTGCCGACCCTATGCAGCTGCTATGAGCCACCATGGATGCCCAGGAGCAGCTCCATGATGATGTGCTGGGGTTGCAGACACAGATGCACCTCCAGGATGAGCGGGCTTCTGTCCACCATGCGGAGATCATGGGGGATCTTACTGTGTTCTGTGAGGACATTCATGCAGTTTGGGGGATACTGCATCTGCTATCCACGAACACACAGCAGTCCAGGCTGCATGTGTTGCCCTTAGCAACCCCTCACATGCAACTCACAGCAACAGCAGCACCCCCTGAACACCATACACATGCCACAGCACATCTCTGTCCAAAAACGCACCCCCTCCACCTCCACCCACCCCTTGACGTGGTGTTTGCTTCTCAACACCAGCCCGGCCCCCTAGAGCTTCAAGGTCGAGTCTTTCTAAACTCACACAGGTGCAGACCTTACCAAGGATGTCCTGCCAGTCCACAAAGGGACATGGTACTCTGCTGCACTGGGGCTCCATACATGTATGTGGAGGCTGCACATGCAGTACCCAGTGTGTCCAGGGTCTATGCTGCCTGCCCGTGCCACCTCCAGGCTGCAGGTGGGGCACACTGTAACCCATAAAACCTGATGTTGCACACTGTGCCCCACCTGTACTCCACGCTCACACCACTGCCCATGTGGTGTTGTCATACCACATAAATGGCATGGGACACATGGTTGAGGTACTTGTTGTCGTGGACCTGGCATAGGCGTGATGAGTGCACCTGTGGCATACCACTGTGAGTATGTGTCAATGGTCTTTCTCAGACCTATGCCACACAGATAACATTACCTCTGTGCATCCTTGCTGCTGTTGTGTCTTATGTGGCCATGTGTGCAGGCCACATCCTCATGTCTGTATACACGCCACCTGGTCTGCTCCAGTACATACTTACCCTTACCCTGAGTGACAATGTCCACTCACATATGCTGTGCTTATGTGCATTGCTGCATTGTCACATCTGCACCCTTTACTCACTGTCCATCTTAGAAATGTTCCTGCACAATGGTGTCCCTGTGCTGCCATCCCATTGGGCCATCTGTGGGTTGCCCCTCTCATACTGTAGGTGCTCACCCTCATCTGTAGCCTCCCCGTCCTCATTGCTGTCATCCTCAAGGTCCTGCACCACTATTCCATGATCAATGGCCATGTTGTGTAGTATGCAACACACCAGGAATATGCTACAGACCTTCTGTGGGCTGTACAATAGGGCACTTCTGGACTGGTCCAGGCATCTGAACCACATTTTCAGCATGCCGAACACTCTCTCAATTATGTTTCTTGTTGCCGTGTGTGCCTCATTATAATCAAGACCCCTTGTTTTCTGTGATTCTGTGGCTGTGGAGATTTCCGAGGAATTTAATGTAAAGTGCAGAATAATTATTCCGCAGTGCACAAAAACTGCGGAACAATTATTACTGCGGAATAGTTTTCCATGGTTTACATAAACTGTGGAATACTGTTCCGCAGTTTACATAAATTTAGGAATACTGTTCCACAGCTTACATAAACTGAGGAATAGTGTTCCGCAATTTAGATAAGCTGAGGAATATTATTCTACAATATACATTGACTCCTCAGTACAAACTGAAGAAAAGTATTCCACGGTTTATATAACATTACATTTTGCAGGATGCTTTTTGAAATTCTGCAAAATATTTTGGAACAGCTCTTGCCCATTAGTTTGCCTACTACTGCTTTACCTTAAAATCCAAAATAAACTGGCCCAGTGGTGTGCTGGGCTGAGATACTGCTTGCCACACTGGTGACCGGGTTCAGGAATAATGTTCTGTGGCTTACATTAAATTCTGCTGAAATCTCCATGGCCGCAGCATCATGGAAAATGAGGGGCCTTGGTGGCACTTCTCATTCTCTGGAAACACAGAGTTCTCCTCTGCCTCACAACACTGATGCATTGGAGACTCTGGTGGATGGGTCTGGTGGGCAGTCTACTCACTCTGGGTGGTCGACTGTGAACCCTCCACAGTCTATCTGCCTTGACCAGCAGACATTCCTGGTAGTGAGGTTGCAGCTATACTCTTGTTCTGCAGTGCTGAACAGCTTAAGTTCATTTTCTGGAGCTGCCAATCTGTTGTCACAAGTTTATTTTCTGGTGCTGCCCATCTGTTGTCACCATTTGTGTTGATGACACTGAGGGTGGCACTGAAGACAATTCCATGTCTCTTCCTGTCATGTTCTCTGTGTCAGAAGAGGGTCTGGCACCGAGGCTGTTGCCCATCCTGTTGCCAGCTTGGACATTGTCACCATCTATTGTGTCACTATGGTGATGGACACGGTGACAGCAGTGGTGCTGATCCTGAGCCTTGCTCTGACAATGATGTCTTCTTGGAAGTCATCCCTGATTCTAGTGTCCCTGCCAACAGAAGGAGATTGATGACACCAAGCATGGTGTCAAAGTCCAAACTGGTCACCTAATACTATACCTAATGTATACTTCATTTCAGAAATCTCCCAAAGATTGTTCTTTGCCTTTTGGTACTGCTGCACCATTGATCTGAGTGAACTTCCCATTAATATAAGAAAGGCCTCCTTAGTAGACATTTTTAAGGCTCATTTAAAAACTGATTTGTTGCTGTTATTATGATTTACTTAAGCCAGACATATACCATGTGATTTCATTAATAAAAGAAAATCAGTTTTGGAGCAGTATACATGCACAAGTTATCTTATTTATGTGCTGCAGAACTTTGCCCACTGCCACAGAAGTAGGCCTAATGGTGCCACAGAACTTCATAGTCCCTGCCACAGAAGTTAGGTCTACTGTGCTGCAGAGAACAGGAGGCCTTGATTATAATGCTCCTCTGCCTTGGATGTGGGCCGCAGTATTGGGGTAAGCATCCATGGCCATAGAGGGTATGCACTATCACCTGTGTAAGAGATGGGGATATGTTAGTACACCCTTTACATACTGTAGAACCTGCATCCACATGGCCCTGTTCCTGTTTGCCATCCTGTTCTGCACTTGTGCCCTCCCACAGTGTCACTGTTGCATTTGGTTTACCTCCCATTGCTGGCTTTTTCACTGCAGCTGTACTTCCACTGCCACTGCCACTGCCATTTCATCCTGCATGCTTTCCCATCTGTGGGCTAGGGCACATGCATTGGATGTGTGTCCCATGCATCAGCCATGCCTTCTCCTGTGGCATTGTGCCCTTTCATTCCCACGGTGTTCACATCCCCTCATGCCTTCCTAGTTCCCTGTATCTGTTGGTGCATGCTCTGCATCATGTGCTATCTCTCCAATGCCATCCTGCTGCAATGTGTCATTGTCATACCCTTTCAGCTTCCAGTGCTCAGTCCCCCCCATCACATGGATGTCTTTCATCTAGCCAACGCATCATACTGTGGTGACACCTGTGTCCTTGCCATCAATGTACCCTTATTACCCTGTGGATAGCTGTTCTGTGGCTGGGGTGTCACTCACCCATGAAATGGCTTCCTGTTATGTCTATGGACTCCCAGCCATGGTGCAGGGATGACTGGTGTCAGATAAAGGAGTCATGTGCACTCCCAAGGTATTTGGCAAACACATTGGTGATGTGCCATGTAGCATCTCACAGCACCTGGAAGTTGATGGAGTGGAAGCCCTCCCGATTGACATACAGGTCCTTGTCACCACCAGGTGGTGCTCTTATGTCCACATGGGTGCAATCCTGTAGAAGTCTTACTTTGTTGCTGTCCGCTCCACTGGTGTACTAGGGAATCAGATGAATTCATTAGCATGGAGCAGCAGAGTGTTTAGAAACTGTGTGAGGAGATGAGACGTGGCTGCCTGTGTGATACCAGTAGTGTCACCCACCAGTATCTGAAAGGTGCCCATAGCAAGCAGGCACAGCACCTCTGTGACTTTTGTCTCCACTGCCATTGCATGGCTTTTGTGTGTGGGTGCCTGCAGCTCATCATGGAGCAGCTCACAGAGCTGTCTCAGAAGTGCCCTGTTGAGCTGATACCACCCCACCATGATCACTGTGTACACCAGTAAACACGGCAACCATTCTGCTTATGCTTCTTCTTAAACCATCTCCCTGAAAATATCCAGATAGACATATAGAAAAGTATCAAAAACTTACAAACAAAACAATAATACACACCACCACCACAATATAATGGAACACACAAAATGCCTACAAAATACCTTGATAAGACTACTCCTTTTAAAAACCCACAACACAAATTCTGTTTCACAAAATATTGACTTAGACACTTCTAAATCTCCTGCAGCAACATTACCACTTATGTTACTCTGCAGCAAGCAGTTTGCTAGCAGTGTGCCCCAAGGCTTAGTGTTGGGGTCAGTCCTGTTTAATGCCTTTATCAGTGACATTGGCATAGGTATGCAGAGCAAAATTGCCCCTATTCATGGATGATGCCAAGCTAGGATGAAGGGTTGACAGCGAGGAGGCAGTTAAAGATCTACAAAAAGACTTAGAGAGGCTAGAAAGATGATTCAACATCTGGCAGCTGAAGTTCAATGAAAAAAAAATGTAAGGTGATGCATTTGGGTAAAAGGAACCCAATGACAGAGTACCACCTCAACAGAGTCTAGCTGAGTGCCACACAGGAAGAACAGGACCTAGTTGTCATCATAAGCAGCACCCTTAAACAGACAAGCCAATGCAACAAAGCTTATAGCAAGGCTAACAAAATGCTGGAGTGCATATGTTGGGGATTCAACAGCAGGAGGAAGGAGGTAATACTGCCACTCTACAGGTCCCTGGTGGGGCTCCATCTGGAGTACTGTGTCCAGTTATGAACTCCACATCTGAAAAAGGATATAAATTATTGGAGGCTGTTCAGAGAAAAGTGACCAAAATGATCCAGGGCCTCCAATGGCACTTGTATGAGAAGCATCTAGAAACATTAAATATGTTCTCACTGGAGACAAGGAGGGAGAGGGGAGATATGATTGAAACATACAAGTTCCTGAGAGGAATAAAAAGGTGACATCCTTGGACCTGCTCAACAGAGTCTTTGACTCTAACACTAGAAGGCATGAGTGGAAGTTGGGGGGGGGCTTCAAGATGGAGCTTAGGAAACACTATTTTACAGAAAAAGTCATAGAGACATGGAATAAACTGCCAGCTGAGGTAGTGGAAGCAAAGTCCATGACATCATTCAAGCTAGGGGTGGACAAGGATAAAGTGCGATCAAAAGCAACAGGAGCAATAAGAGGCATTAGGCAGAAGGGGGATTAGGTCCTGGGATCTGAGAAGATCTGAGGAACACATGGGCAGACTTGATGGATCATTGGTCTCCTTCTGCCATCTTTCTTTCTAGGTTTGTTTCTATGTTTCTACTATAGACACTTTCCCAATCATTCTAAAACCATCACTACACTGCTTGCACATCATCTTCCATCTTGGACATCCTGAACACAGTGACAATGAAACAAGCAACTTAAGCATGCATCTTGACTAGCTTACCTACACACACTAACCTAACTATAGAGACACGATTGACATCTATCAGAATAGACCGGAACTCTCGTAAATAATTGGAAATAATCACAATCAGTTGAAAACTCCTGATAAGTGATTGAAACTGCTGGAAACACTTAGAAACTGTGGTAAACAATAAAAAGTGATTGCAATCCATCACAATTTGTAAATTCTGTCAAACTCTCACAAACCATCGAGAAGATCATAAACTATAGAGACATGATTAAAATCTATTGGAATAGATCAGAATGTCTCATAAACAACTGGAAATTATCACAATCAGTTGTCAGAAACACTCACAAACTGTGGTAAACAATAAAAAACTATTGCAATCCATCAGAATCTGTAAATTCTGACAAATTCGCAAACCATTGCAAAGATCGTAAACATACAGACATGACTGAAATCTATCAGACTAGATTGGAACTCTCATAAACAATTGGAAATTATTGCAATTAGTTGAAAATTCCTGATAGTGATCAGAAACTGTTGGAAACACTCAGAAACTGTGGTAAACAATAAAAAATGATTGTAGTCCTCCACAATTTATAAACTCTGACAAACTCTCATGAACCATCTGGAAGATTGTAAACTATAGAGACATGATTAAAATCTATCAGAATAGATCAGAAACTCTCATAAACAATTGGAAATTATCGTAATCACTTGAAAGTTCCTGATAATGATCAGAAACGGTCAGAAATACTCAGAAAGTGTGCCAAACAATAGAAAACTATTGTAATCCATCACAATTTGTAAACTCTGACAAACTGTCGCAAACCATCATGAAGATTGAAAATATAGAGACGTGATTTAAATCTATCAGAATACATCTGAATGTGTCGTAAACAATCTGAAGTGATCAAAATCACTTGAAAATTCCCAATGGTGATCCAAAACTATAGGAAACATTCAGAAACTGTGGCAAACTACACAAAATGACTGAAATCCATTGGAATTTCTAAACTATGACAAACTCTCATAAACCATCTGAAAAATCGTAAGCTATGGGAACGTGATGGACGTTTGTACCAATGACCTCAAAGTCTCCTAAACAATCAGAAAGCATAGCAATCAATTGGAAATTCTCACTACAGCTTGAATTCCATCAGAAAGACTCTATCACCTCGAAAGTCATAGCGGACACTACCTAAAAATAATCAGAAACTCTCTCAATCCCTGAAGTACTGTCAAAAGCGGTAAACATGTATAAAACACAGACACTATAAACACCTCCTGAAAAGTATCAGACACTTCTAGAATCTTTCTGAATTTATAGGCGACACCTAGAAACTCTCTTTTAACTCCATCTATCCCTATTCTTTAAACCCCTTCATAAATGTACATTTTCTACACATTTCTCCATTATATTTTTACATTTCTTGCACACTTTATAAAACAGAACAAGTCAAATAAAAAAGGTATACTTAAGTGGCCAACTTTATTAATATTTCATTTTAAATGAAACAGTCTTAAGTGGAGAAGGCAAAAAAAGAACCACATAAAAAAACAAACTTTTTATATAAAAAGTTTGAAAATAAATTTTGAAAAATTCCTTCTCTAACCCTTTACAGGAGATTAAAAAACAATCAGAAGATCTTCTCTATGGCCATGAAAAAAAAAATCCAAAAACAATCAACAACACAACATTATAATATTGTAACAAAAAATGTAACACACTGCAAAAATGTTTACATTTCATTTTGCAATACATTTTCAGTTACACATTTTTACAACAAAGTTCTGTCACAATTCTTCTATACAGCAACAAGTGACTTTTATATTCTGCTGTTACATACTATACTAGCTACATTTCCATCAATACTACTAAACAAATTAATATATGATACTAAATGTGTCTTATAAATTACCCCAAAAAAAAAACAACAGGTAACATCCATAAGATTACAACAACCACTGTTCCTATGTTCTTCAACTATATAAAAACAAGAACACAACACTCATTTCATGAAAACCTACTTGTACACCACCTAACACATGTTCCAAAATGAAAATACATAACTGTGCTTTAAAATACTACCAATAAAACATACTACAGCTTAACAATCTTTAAAAAAACTAGATAGGAAACAAAATCAATAAAATAAAACCACTACTTCTTATTAATTAATGAACCTATTCAGTACGTCCCTCCACACCTAAATCAAAAACTATAACTTCCAAACTAGTACACATAATAATATTTTAAAAAGACTTAAAACATACATTTAATATCACAGTATAACACAATGTAAATAACATGAAGTATTGCTTCACACAGCACAGCTAAGCACCTTACATTATCACATTAAGAAAATGCTGTGATAAAGTATATATAATATATATACTGTATATACACACGCTGTACATTCTATACCACAGCATATTAATTGCACACACAGTACAATACATTATGATGAGATATGAAATATAATCACAAATACAACTAAAAAAAAAGGTTTTAAATATTACCATAATCTCAACTATCCTGCAGAACATACACCAAACAACCTAACAAAAACTTCTAATACCATGACACCTCATAAAACACATTATAAATTAACTATTACTAACTCTATTTCATTTTTGACACTATGGTGCCCTAATTTTATGAGCTACATTAAAAAAAAACATACTCTAGCCTAGTTATAAATCTATACTACCATTACTATCCATTGCTATATCTAAATGTCATATATTCATATACATTGAATACTAAATTTACAAAGAAACAAAACACTAAACTTAAACTCAAGCAAATTAATATTGCCTCTCAAAGACAAACATATACGCATCTTGTATATTTCTTTTGAACTTCAGATGTCTTATACAAACTGCATCATTACATTCTACCCAGCCATCTGAAGTAGACAACCATGTCACATAATGACCAGCAGTAGTTCTCTCACCAATCTGAAAAACAATAGCTTTAGTAAAAAGGTTGTATCGACCAATCCTCACCCTCTTAGCTCTGAAATCAGAAATCTCAGTTAGAATTTTATGTCCATAAACATCAAACATCTTTAAGACAACTACAAGATATCTGTGACAATCAGTTACATTAAACAATTCTCTCATAATACCTCCAACACCAGGACAATCTCTACCAGTAATATCCTTTATTAAAGAAGAAAACTTCACCCTTCTCACATTGGGAACTGCTAAAAACAACCATGTCTCATTATTAAAATAGTCTTCCAATTATACTCCACATTTGCTACACATCACTCTCCAAAACCAACTAAAAAGAAAGAAACTTCTACCTGAAGCACCCTCTTCCGGTAAAGCATTTAACAAAAATATAAAAAACTCACTGGCATCTTGCAGCTGATTCATAGTGAACATTTCACAAGACCTATGCAAAGACAAAGACATACAAACCCGACTAGAATCATATATACCATTAGGACATTCTAGAACTCTACAAGCCAACTCTCTCAGATATTGACTAACACCGATGCAAGAACTCTGAACAACAAATTCAAAACACTTATCAAAACTCATTAAGCACTGCAATACACTGTTTGCATAACATCTTTCACCGTCATCATTCCTAAACCCAGGAGGACCACTACAAACATTATCACCGCTATCATCTACCCTACTTCTCTTAGTAAACACATCCTCAACAACAGTCACAGCTTTCCTTTTAGCAGCCTTACAATTAATCCCACTTCCTTTAAATAAACTTCTAAATTCCCACACCTCTGGAAACTGAGGTAAATGAGGAGCAAACAACAATCATAAATGATTGTACTCATGTAAATGTGGCTTATCCACTCTAGCCTTTCTGCTATCAAATGCAAACCACTAAGGGTCCTAATCCTAACTCTAGACAAAGACACATATGTCATTGCATCTTTAAATGCAAGACTCCCAACATCAACAATAGCATAATCTAAACTAAGTCTCTGTGACATATGTATAGAAACAGCATAGACTGTACACATATGAAACTATTTTCTAGTAGCATAAATATCTTTGAACAGCACAAACTTCACACTAACTTGACCCACTCCCATAACCTCCTCAATACAGTAAAACGTTACTAATATCTCAACACTAACTCCCTTATCATCATACTTAAACCCCTCAACTGCTCCCATTGCACCATTTACTAAACATTTCTTCAAACATATATTTCTTCTAAGCATAACATGACACTTCTTACACAGAACAAGAACACTATCTAACCCAGCTGTCCTAGAAACATCTTCCAAATCTTATACATCTACAATAAGTAGAACTACAAAAACTATCTGAAAACATCAGTGTCACATTCACTTCCCCTTCCTGAACTATCATGTCACTAAAAGACTTACAGTCTGCCAACTTTGGCATCAGTCACACAGGTACTGCACTGTCATCTTGCAACTGTCTAAACACAACAGTAGCATCACTCCTACAATCATCAGACAGACATCAATCTTTTATTTAGCACACCTGTACTATCACTTGTCAACTAACCAACTCTAATCTCACTCTAAATTTTTGCTTAACATTCATCCTTCTCCTGCCTAGCATTTATAGTCAGCTCACTATATTGAAACTTCCTCCACAAACTCACAAAACGTATACTACCAATACTTTTCTTAGCATCACTACTTGTAAGAATACTAAACACAGGTTTCTCCTCTTACAGGTGTCAACTGTAGCAAATCCCCAAAACAATAACATGTTTATCACCAAAACAAACACTATCAGTAAGCATTAAGTCATGAGAAAGGAGGCAATTACAAGGAATTAATGCATGGTTGGGGGGTTGGTGCACAAGGCTGCAGGCTGAGTGCTCCAACCACCCAACCATGGATTAATTCCTTGTAAATACCTCCTTTTGAGTGGCTTAATGCACTTGTAACATGGCTTTCATGGCTACTACTTCTCTTATATGTAGTGAGAGTAATTATGGAAAGAATACAACATAAACAAGGTGTTTGTTATTCATGGTTTTTGTATGAATAGCTATGTATTTCACAACATCAAACTTCTTTCTGGAACCATACTTCTTTCTATACTTATGAATAAAATGATTAGTTTTTTTAACCAATGCTGCTTTCAATTCTTACACTCTTTAGAAGCTATATCATTGTTTAAAACTGTTTTTTAAGTGGTGTATAACTTTGCAATTCCTTCGTTTTCAGCTGTTACACATTCCCTGTGTATTCTGGGACACATTACTGATTTGCATAGAATAGCATGGTACTTAAACATACAACAATTTTAAACTATTCAGTTCAGCCAAACCCTTTTTGTTTTATAACACTTTTTGTGATGAGTGCTATGTTTCCTGTGACATCAGTGTTTCATGTCCATTTCTGTTGCTGCTCACTCTGTTAAGTATTTCACTATCCAGACTGCAACCCAGAAATGATGTGCTGTAAATCGCTTACAGTGCTCCTTGAATTTCTGTTTCGAGCACTCTGGTGACTTCAAATGTGTATCGTGCGCTACGGGGACGTGGAAATATTTCTCCACCTATGCTGCTAGACTAATTACTGGACACATTGAAAAGCTGCTATGTAACTGATCCACATTTTTTTTCTTAATGACTGAAAATACCAGTATTGCATGATCTACTGTGTCCACTGGTTGGGTGGGTGGGAAGCACTACATTTCTGGGATACATTTTCCTCTTGCGGGCAATTGCAGTACTACAGAGCCATGCATATCTAAGAAATTAATGCACGGTTCAAATTGCCACATGTGATGTGTTTGGACCAATTAATTTCCTTTCTCACTGTCGTTTCATTCATGCCATGTTATAACCACACTTAAATATCTCTTGCATGTGCAAATGAATAAAAGCAAGCAAAAGATTAGAAACTATGCTAACTTCCTCTATAATTAACAACTCTGTTTTTTGCAATGCATGTCTCACACTGCTCTTTTTACATCTAGACCTAATTTCCTACACTCTGCCTTACTCCCATGCTCTACAGGTAATATAAACAATCTATGCAATGTAACACCACCAATATTATATGCTACTAGCCCCGTAGGAGCAGCTATTGCACATGACACAGCATCACCAGTAATACGATGCACACATCCAGCAATAGCATTAACAAAAAAACTTATACCTGTACCAACTGCCCCACTGATATACAGTAGTAAAGGCTCATAACTATCACAACTACACCTACCTGACCTATGATCTAACCCATGCAAGACAGAATTCTGCACTTTTTCAAAAACTTTCCTTTGTTCAACATTCAAACTATCAATCATAATACTCAAAACATCTTCTGCTACACACCCATGCTCCATAGCCTGCACTACATCAACATCTCCAAGAGGAAGAGGCTCTCCCAACAAAGCATTAGCACTACCAGAAGAGACCTGTGACCCTTCAGGACTACCCTCTGCAACTTTACTGACTGTCCTTTCTTCTACTCAACCTGTAAGCAATACTACTTGACATGGTGGGTGGTATTGGGCAATTGGCCTGGTTCCTCTGGCTGACCTTCCTATTTTGGTCCACGCTTTCATGACCACTCACCTTCATTACTGGAATTCCCTTTACCTGGGGCTACCGTGGGCTGATATCCACCGCCTGCAGCTAGTGCAGAACGCAGCAGCCAGGCTTTTGACTGGAACATCTAGAAATAGTCATATTACACCTGTTCTGCGCGGGCTGCACTGGCTGCTGGTTCAATGGCGGATTACCTTCAAGGTCGGATTACTGACCTATAAAGCCCTACAGGAACAGGGACCGCAGTATCTGCAAGATCTCCTTACTCCCTAGTGCCCCTCTCGCTTGCTCTGATCCACCGACGAGGGATTGCTAGAGATTCCCGGGGTTCATTTGAAAACATCTGGGGCACATGCTTTTTCGTATGCTGCCCCTGCCCTATGGAATTCTCTGCCTCATCGGATACGAAGCAGCCTGACCATCAAGAGCTTCAAAGAGGAGCTAAAAACATTTTTATTTGCAAAAGCCTATGATGGTTGATTTTATTGTTGTTGATGTTTGTCATTTGTCTGTTATTTATTTATTTGTACAGCGCTTTGGTTTTAGAAAAGCACTTAAAAATAAATTTTACTTTACTTACTTACTTTGCACAGGGGTGTAATGAGACCTGACACCACAGGCGGAGGGCTTTATAGCCCATGGAAGGTCCGGTATTGCCCATACCACCCACCCTGGAGGGTATTATTGCACTTAGAAAATGGGAAACTGTATTAAATAATGTTTTCTAAAAAAGTTATTTTTAACTGGTTAAAAAAACTCTTAGCTGTCTGATTAGATTGCAATAAAATAGTTCCTCCACCTGCATTGGAATGGTGGTTTTTTTTTAACCTTGGGATTTTTGTTCTACTACAGCATGTGTAGGTAACTTTTCAGGTGGTTGTCATGGTTACCCCCCCCCCACAGATACACAGGGCTTCAGTTAAATTGTTTTTTTTTTTTTATATTCGTTTGTTGTAAATTGATCGAGGAATCTGACTGAAGAGCATTGGTTGTGGTTGGGAGAGCTGTGCAGAAATGAAAGCCTGCTATGTACAGATACAGTTTATTGTTGTGCCTTTGAATTTTACTTTGGTTTTGAGCTACGTTACTTTGGAGGGCTGCAGTCTAAATGCCAGATTAATAAGAAATCGGGAGAGTAGTGGAGATGGCGGGCAGGAGGCAATGCTATGAAGTTGATATGCTTTGGAAATCGGAAGAGGAGCGGAGGTGGTGAGCATTGTTCCAGGATCAGTGACAGGACTGGGGACAGGGGCCCGGGCTTCGGGGCGGACAACTATAATGGGCGGCTTGTACCTGAAGCTTTACTGGCAATTTTAAATGAAGTACATAAATTTTATTTTTAGTGCCAATATAGTTCTGGTAATGAATGTAAAAGAAAAAAGACAGCTTAATATGTTCTTGTTTTTAAAGTTTCAGGCTGCCAGTTGAAATCACATTGTGGGCGGGGGGGGGGTGGATCTCACTCCCTAAGCGAGAACAAAAAACTGGCTATCAGCCAATCAGAGTCCATGCATTTTTAAGCCCATTTTATAACTCTCTCTAGCTTTTCAAGATGATGATTGAATTTAACAATAGTTATCAAACCTCTGCACTCATTAAAACACTGCTCATAAGACTCACCTTCTGCAATCAAAGTCAACTCATATCTCTATGGCAAGAAAAGAAACAACAGTGCAAAACAATACAACTCTTTTCTCTCAGCAATTTTCGTATCTATACACCTGTGATCTGTCAACCATGGCTTATTCCTGTGCGCCACAAAACCTTTACCACCACGTAATTCCAAGACAACTTTCTGACTTTCTGTACCAGGCTGACTCCTATAATCATAGCACTGTGCAGACTCATATAAACACTCACATTCTAAAACATCTGGTCACTTTGGATAGTTAGTATCCAACATATTAGGTTTTAATATAACTTTAGATTTCAGCTGTTTTGCAGCAAGTTCCCCCAAATCCTAAAAAGGCTTTAAAACATGCCTCCTATGGTGCTCGAAATTAATATTAATATACCAAATGCATTCTGACTTACCATACACACAAGTTCCTATCAAACGATCTACAGCTTCATAACTCCCACATTTATTGTGAGACAAACTCTTAAGTCCCAAACACCAGAGTCTTGATGACAAAGACTAATCACTAGAAATTTCCTTCCACATACTTTCCAATTCACTCTTCTCATGCTTTGTGATATATGATGTAACATATCACTTTGTCTGTAACAAACTGTACATCTATATTAGCCTGCCAAACCAATAACAAAGCTGCGCTATAATCATTAATAAATCTTTCATCACTTCTTCTTGACAAAATATAGACCCCTTTCATGGACTTAGATTTCAAATGGTGCCTTATTGCTGAAAACAAATCATTCACAGCTCCACTATTACTAACCTTCCTTGGAAAACCAAACCTACCTTGTGTCTCTACTCTTCACCTTCCACTTGCAGTACTTCAAGGAAAGATGAACCTGAAACTTATCCACCAAATTCCTCAAAGTAGGAGATGACACTTCATTAAGCAACCAACAAGTAACATACTGTTTAATAAAATTGAACACTGTCTTTGTCATCTTCTCCTTTACAGGGAGCACCTTTAACCCACAATAGCATATGTATATGAGGAGCTCCTCCAGCCTGATACTCAACTCTCAAAAGTAATGCTCAACTAACCCTAATGAAGGACAATCTTTATCTTTAATAAACTTCATCACAGTGTAAATCTCCCATAAAAAGGTAGAATATTTGTCTAGGGAGATTGCTTTGGTAAGAAACAGACTGGCTCAGCTTTTCTGCACAGTGGATGGGCTATTACATCCTGCCTGTCTCTGTGTCAGGGGAGCAGGTTCTAGCACTAGGTGTAAGGAGCTGTCGTATTCTTCACCGACAAGGTGTCCTCTGTCAGGGATGGGGTTCCCTCAAGGATCTCTCCAAGGGGATGCAGGGTCCGGCCTGAAATGTGCCAAAACACTCCTACTGTCTGGGATGAGTTCGAGCTGGTTGGGGTGGAGGAGGTGGTGAAAATAATTTCAAAGCTGTGACCAACCAAATGTGAACTGGACCCAGGTCTGACCCGACTTTTGGTTGGATGCTTGGACCTGTGATTGCTGGGGTCATCTGGAGTTCCTTGAGGAGTGGGGTCTTCCCAATGGCCTTGAAAGAGGCCTTGATTAGACCCATTTTGAAGAAACACTCTTTGGACCCAGACTGCCTCAGCAATTACAGGCCAGTTTCAAATCTCCCATTTTTAGGGAAGGTTATTGAAAAAGTGGTGGCCATACAGCTTGAGAGACATCTTGCCTCTTCCTCCACCTAGTACATAGTACAGAGACTGCCCTGGTGAGGGTGCTTAATGATCTCCTGATGGTGAGGGACAGGAGAGACTCCACCATCTTGGCCTCCTGGACCTCTCTGCAGTGTTTGACACCATGGACAATGAGGTGTTACTTGATTGCCTACGGTTCTGGTGTGGCCTGTCCGGTAATGTCATCAACTGGTTCAGATCATACCTGACAGGCAGAGTGCAAAGGGTGACGATGGGGTTAGCCTCTTCTAACCTGAAACCTCTGTGCTGTGGGGTCCTGCAGGGCTCGGTATTGTTGCCCTTGCTGTTCAAGGTTTGCATGCAGCCATTGGGGGACATTATCAGGTGGTAAGGGCTGGGTTTTCACTGCTATGCCGATGACACCCAGCTATACTTGTCCTGTGTGCCTGATACCTAGGTTTTGGCTTCTGTATTTAACAGCTGCCTCAATGAGATCCAGGTGTGGATCACTCAAAACTGGCTTAAACTTAACCCAGACAAGACAGAGGTACTGGTTGTGGATCCAGTTTGTTGGGGTGGGGGGGTAAGGGGTTATCCTAGGCCTAGTGTTAGGGGGTGTTCCCCTTACCCCATCTAGACAGGTGAAGGATTTGGGCGTGATCCTGGATGATGGTTTGACTCTTGATGTGCAGGTGTTGGCCATCATCAGGAGTGGATTTTACCATCTCAGGAACATCACACAAATCTGAGCCCTGATCCAGCCTGAGGATCTGACCACGCTAGTGCATGCATTTGTCACTTCCAGATTAGACTACTGCAATGCCCTGTATGCAGGGTTATCTGGAGGCAACCTCTGCAGGCTGCAGCTGGTGTAGAATGTGGTGGTAAGATTGTTGACTGGGGTGGGATGAGGTGAGCGTATCACCGTGGTCCTCCATGGCTGCCAGTCAGGTGGAGGATTGTCTTCAAGGTAGGGCTCCTGACCTACAAGACCCTACGTGAAAGGGGACCTGTCTATCTACAACATCTCCTTGTCCCCTACCGTCCACCCCGGGCACTCTGTTCTGCTGGGGGAGGCCTCCTTGGAGTTCCCAGAGTTAAGTTGTGGCATTCTGGGCATAGGGTGTCTTCAGTGGCAGCACCTACTCTGTGGCACTCCTTCCCTGGTTATCTAAGGAAGGCCCCCTTGGTATACGCCTTTAAAAAGGGGTTAAAGACATACCTGTTCCAGTCGGCTTTCACTGACTGATAGATTGATTTTAAGGGATGGAAAGAAATTTTAAATTTGTTTTAATGATAAATTGCTGCTTATGTGTATTGCTGCTTCCGATTTGTATTGTATAGCACCCAGAGTCCATGGAATTGGGTGCTTTAAAAATAAAATATCTATCTATCTATCTATCTATCTGTCTATCTATCTATCTATCTATCTATCTATCTATAGTGAAAATGCCTACACTGTAACAGGATCCATAGAACAACTCACCAATAGTCTGATTATCTATACTTGGTAAATCACAGTTAACACTAAGAAAATCTGCCAGTTCTTCCCAGCTGTACTCAGCACAACTCAGCATCACAAACCAAGTAGGAGACCCAAACTCTCTTAACATACACAGCACTTTTGAATTACAATGATACCAATACTCCTTTCCTCGCATATTAACTAAAATACACCACAAATTCACCTCTAACTTTTCATCTTTAGAAACAATTTTAGAAATCAACTCACTTACAGTCATATGCTCATACTCCCTACTGACTTTCAATGTGTGTGCAATACTGATACCAAGCTCCACTCACTTTCTCACAATAAATGAGAAATATACTGAATATTACGTCTAAACCTACCATCTTTGCTTAGCAATCTAGAACATCTGTAGTCTGGACCACTAAGGGACATTTCTCTTTTATCTAACCTACCTCTAATGCCTGTAGGAAACAAGCCTAGAAAACATCTAGCTCCCAAACTTGCTTCCCACACACACACAGGAACACCTTCAACATGTTTGATCTGATACAAATCTATATTACTTTCAACAGGATCATGACTATGCAGTAGATAAATAGTAAACTGCTGATAGATATCCTCAATATCTTCAGACTTCACCTTTTCCAGCATAGACCTCTTTCTAAGCTCCACCACTTCCTCCCAATTCAAATCACTAACAAAATATACATCTACATATACATACAAAACATTATTCACTTTTAAATACTCCAAAGCCCTACAAATCTTTTCTACATCAACTAAATTTTGCCAAACCTTTTATTTTGAGTAGGAACACCATTAACTAACACAATAACTCATTATCATTTGGGCACCACTACTCAGGGTACACATGTTCTCTTTTACTGATAAAAGTAAGTGCACTACATAGCCTTTTATACCCTTAACCAACTCATTCACATCTCTCTGTCCAGACTTTGTGCTCAACCTTATCACTGTCTGAAAAGGTTTAACTGTTTGAATCAAAATACTGCCAGATAAGTTTACTTCCTTAAGCTCCTCTGGCACAGGAAACACTTCCAGACCATTTAGGATTGCACAACTCGGCAAAAGACCTCTCCTAACACTATCCCAGCAATACAAACAAAAACACAAATTATCAATCCTATCAAGATTCTCAGACAACAAAATATAGCCATATAATCCACACTGAGCATCATTCCTCTCAAAATGCGTTGCAGCATTAACATTACAAACCTGTATCTCATAAAACATCCTATTACAACAGCAACACACACTAGTAAACTACTCTCTCAACTTAAATTACAATATTTCCTTTCTGAACTTTGAAAATAAGTTCTCCTATCTCATGCACAAAACTCACATCTATATTATTACCTGCACACCCTATTTTTCTGAACAAAGAATACTTCTTCATAATGTCACTGAGAAACTGTATTACTCCTCTCACATCACTAACTAATGCAATCTTATTTAACTTATCTTCATCAATAACAATACTTCAAACTCGATACAACTCTCTAACAAAAGACCTCACACCACTACAGCTCACCCCTAGCATTCTAAAATGATGCAGCTCACTACTACACCTATCACTGTCTAAACATGCAACAGAATGCCCTAACAAATTAGTATGCACGCGCACTAAACACTTATTCATATTTAATAACCACTTCCTCCAAAAAGAAAACGAAAGCCTCTGGAAATCTCTAACAAATCTAGACACACACTGCAATGATTTCTCTCTCACAAAACAAAGATCAGTACAACTCCACTTCTTATTATCACTCTTACTAATCTCCCCTTCAGTTTCACCACATTCTTCAGCTAGACTGGAACTACTAAAAACACTATCGCAAATCTCTTCTACAATAGAGCCTCTTCCAATAACAACACCTAACTCTTTCAATACAGAATAAGCTTCCTCCCAAATAAAAGGCTCTGAACCAACAGTATAAACAGATTTACCACCAAACACAATACTCAAATTCTCCCTTAATTTCTTTTCCTTTACAAAATTTTCATGAACTGAATCCACCCTGTCTACAGACTTACCTATCCTTTTACACAATCTCACCCACAACTTCTTCGTACTGATAAAAGATACCTAACAAGCCTCTCAACACGCAACCTCAAATTAACCTCACCCCTCTTAGACTTATACTTCTTTTTATACTTGGACATCAGACTAGTAATTAACTTTTGTTTGAGCATTCTTGTAGCTGTCTAAAATAGACTGTACATTTGTCCTTAATTTTATGACATTCATCACCAGCACTTTCAAAACCTACATTATTGTTACTATTTTTTGAATACGTAACTACACCCTTCCTCTTAATACTTCTTTTGCATACATTATTTACATCAGTACACTTATTACTAGTTACATTATCAACTACTGAACTTTTCTTAACATTCAAAATTGACAATCCTTCAACTTTATTTTTTTTATTGCATCAGTAACTCTAATAAATCTCCTCTTCTCATCTTGAACTCTCAAATACCTCTTCTTCCTCTGAATTCTCTTTGTCTACTCCTTCCTTGGCATCTTGAATGGTCATAAAACATCTATAGAAGAAAGAAAACAAACTGAATCAAACAACACAAAAATAATTATTTCCTAAACAAAGTAATACCTATAACAACATTTATTGTTACAATATTCAAACAATATTTCGGAGTTAGAGATGTAGTAACACTGGCACTCTTCAGCACTGACCATAACTAAAAACATTTTCTTGGGAGTGGCCTCTTAGAACACTGCTGGTACTTCGACTAGCAATCCCAGCATCCTAGGTTCAAAAACAGACTTCAGACTCAAAGGGCTGCTGAACAACAGAATCCTTCAGCATCCTAGGCACAGCTCTCCTTCTCCCACGTGACAAGGCTTCAGTGTCCAGTACACCATTGACTCCTTGCACAGGCTGTCTCAAGCAACATCTAACAACTCTCGTAAGTACCAGGTAAGCCAGACATCACCATTCTTGCTCTCGGAATTATTGAACATCCCTCCTCTCACTACCCTTTCTTTGAAAAATTCTCGCTATTGCATCAGCAAGAGGATAACTTCCCTATCCCCTACACCCCGCACCATGACCCATAAACCCTCATCTCCAGCTACCATATATTCATCCAACACAGAACAAGCACCTCTGTCCTGCAGAAAAAAACCAACAAAAAAACAGGATGCCTCCTGTTAGCACAGCACAAATCTCAACAGGGAAATGGCACATACAATCCAAAGTGAAAGCAGACCATTTCCAGAATGGAAACCTGTCACAAAATCATAGTTGTCAGAACTTAGCTGTGCCATTAGCAAGTCATAAAATGGATAAAAATGTAATTTCTTCTGACTGGCTGAAACCCATTTTCAGCTGTGTTATCTGCACATAACCATTCAACAGGCACTAATTGTCCCAGGCTAGACACAGAACTTGAATGTATCAGTGTGCCACACTGATGAGAATTCATGACACCTTGCCATAAGGAGCGATCAGAACAGCAGTGAAACCTTAGAGAAAAAAATGTCCAATACTGCAGACAGTTACTTATACCTAACCAGAGTCTTGCTACTGAAACTGCAGCTAAATAAAAACACTTCCTGCAACTCATAGTTGTTGCCTCATAGAACACAAGCCAGCTGCGGTCTTGAAACTACAAGTCACTCACCCACCTCCCCATAATTCCCAGTGACATCTTTATTTTAAACAGCAATAACCCGATATGGTCCTGGCAACACAAATTTATTTGAACTCCAATGAAAATGAAACATTCATTTCTTTCAACAGAGCAAAATGCAAGCCACTCTCTATAGTGGCTCCTGAGCATCATGCTTGCTCCTGGAAAAAGCCAGCAGAACACACAAAATTACACAGAGCACTCTCAGCATTTCGCACACTACAAAATATGAAGAATACATCAATTAAAAAAAATAATACTAAACGAAACAGCCTGTCTCTATGGTGGTTGTAATGGTGGGGGGTGGGGGTCCTCCACTATCATCATGAAACACTTTCACTCCCACTAAACATGGCCAATCTGTTGCTCCCTGGCAAAGACACTGTTAAAAAAGCTGCACAAAAATAAATAAAAACAACATAACAATGTGTGTCACAGGATGGCGTAGTGTGTGTGACTAGCAGTGATGGGCACACAACCTAGAAATACATGAAAAAGTTATGACAGTACTTTTGAAAGGGGACTGTTCTTTACTATTTCAGTTATCAAAACCATTTTTTAAATATTTTTGGCAATTTTTTTCCTTTTTTTAAAAATAATTACTTTGGAAGCCCATTTTATAAGTACAATAAGACAAGACCGGCCTGTCAGTGCAGCAGCAAGATGTGTGCCTGTGATGCCGACATCCCGGGTTCAGGGACAGACCTGGGAGTTGGCAGGCCAGCTGGGAGAAGAAGGATTGAGTACCTGGTGGTGGCTCTCCTTCTCTGGGGGGGAGGGTCCAGCCCATTAGTGACCCCTGATGGAGGCTGGGGGTTCCCCGATAGCTGGTGCCTAAGTTACATGGGAGGTGGGACAGATGTCAAACTAGTCCAGTGGACATCTTTGCACATCCCACCTCGAGGCAACCTCAGCATAAAAAAAATTCAGTTCCCAGGCATGATGCCCAGCTCTGATGCCATTTCTGCTGCCACCATCATCCGCCAGGTGGGGTCCCGCTCCCCTGACCCCACCCTGGGAGTAAGCCAGGGTTCACTACCAGTGTCTGTTGGGAGGCACCCACCCAGTGGCCCCACCCGGGGGGGGGTAAGCCTGGGTATGGTGAGATGGTATGTGGGGCAGGGTTTGAGTTCCTGATAGAAACTGGGGGCCGGGCCCCCCAAAAAATAAGTGCAATAAGACACTCCAAAGTGTGGGTTATGGCCTAATAACAGCACTTCCCAGGTGCTAAAAGCACTCAGTACAAGGGCCCCATGCCTCATAATACATCTGGAGCATGCTGTTATCAGGCCTTAACCCACACCTCCTCATGTCTTCTTGCCTGCATAAATAACGGTGTCCAAATGAGTCCCCACACAAAACCATAGTTAATAAGAAAAGAAGAAAAAAATTTTTCAACTATCACTTCTCAGCACTCCTGCAATAAACACAATACACAAAACACAATACCATATAACACATAACATAACAAAAACTATAACGACACAAACTCCATAAAAAACATAACCAGTAAATTGTCAGGTGTCTGCCCAAGACCTGCCTCCCCACCCTCCTCCCCAGAAGTCTGCAAATTTATAGGGCCACACCTGCCCCTGCAATTGGAGAAAAGGCTGCTGGTGCAGCTCATGTAGTTCTAGTCACTGGGGGTTGGATTTAAAGGCTGGGAGAGAGGAGCTTAGGGAGTTGTTCATTTCCCTTATAAGTTTAATGTGTTGTACTGCAATCTAATAACAGAGTTACTGGTGTACAGTGGGACTGTCTCTAAGATTAGTGGGTGACCTGATTAGGCAGTAGGGGTATCTTGGACTAGGGGGAACCTGGTGGTCACCCAAGGAAACCTATTTGGAAGGGGATGGAACCATACATCATTAGGGGCCGCATCTTGGGAGGGTGGTGGGTGCACAGGTGTGGAGCAGCCATGATACTGGACTGGGCTTAAAGTCTGGTGGTTGCCCAGTATGCTACCAGCTAGCACAGCTTAGGAGGAGGTTATGGGATGAGGAGAAAGCTGGGGAAGGGGTGGTATGTTGGGGAAGGGCTGGAAATCTCCACAGGGTTGCACCAAGCACTGGGGGTGGGGGTATAGGAAAGGAGTGCAGGAGAATACTCAGGGTCACATAGGGACCCTGGCAAGGGGTCCAAAAGGACACTACCAAGGAAGCAGGCATGTAACTGGGGACCCCTCACAAAGGGGACGGAGGGACAACATTCTCAGGAAGTAGGCAGATGGCCAGGGCTGGACAGAAGGAAGCAAGGGAGGTGGCTCAGACCTTATACTCAGTAACCGCTCAATTCTCTTCTGCTCAAGGATGAGGGGGGATGTAGCCACTGACAGAGGTGGTTAGAGACGGAAAGGTGTGGGAGGGAGGCAGGAGGCAGGGCCAGATAGCAGGAAGAACAGGGGGGACCTGGAATGCAGGAGAATGGGGGAGCAGGAATCAGAGCAGGAGGGGCAGGGGGAAGAGGGAGGAAAGCGCAAGGAGAAGGACCAGTTGGGAGGAAAGGTAAAGGAGAAGGACCAGAAGTACAAGGAGGATTCAGTAAAGGGAGCTGAGGGTTTAGGCCAGGGGAGCACGACGAGCAAGGAGGAACTAAATGGAGACAGGAAGGAAGAGAGGATGAGTCAGGCTAGTTTAGCATATGGGGGAGAAGGACCAGTTGCGAGCAGTAAGGGGGGAATTAGCAAGGTACAGAAGGATACTCAGGAGGAGGAGAGGCATAGGATTGGAGGAGGGGTGGATGGTAAATAAGGAGGGGGTGGCATGGCACCCAGATAGGGAGGAACAAGGAGCCAGCTGGGTGGAGGGGCCAGTAGAAAGGATGAGGGACATGGAAGGGGGAATAGAGGAAAAGGAGGGTCAGAGTGCTCCTGCTGGGTGATTCTATGATCAGGGGTATCAAATGGGACAGGAGGAGAAGCTCAACAGTTAGAACAAGATGCTTCCTGACTAATGGTACAGGGCCAAGCACGAGGTATATCAGCTGGCAAGGACTGTGGGGGTTCCCCAGACACTGGTCCACCTGGGTACAAATGACATTGAGGGAAATAGAGCTAGAGATACAGGCAAGATTCAGGGAGCTCACCAGGTCTGTCATGACATAGGATGCACAGTTTTCTCAGAAATCCGCCAGTGCCAAGGGCTAGTGGGGAACACAAAAGGAAAATTAGGAGATAAACCAGTGGCTCAGGGAGTGGTGGAGGCCAGAGGGTAGGGTTGATGGGGATTGGGGGAGACCTGGGAGGATAAGGAGCTGTATGCTGAGATGAACTACATCTCAATTTGGAGGAGGAATCCTTAAGTTGAAAATAAAGGAGTTCATTGGTGAAAAGTGGGGTTTAAACTTGTGAAGGGGGTGGGATGGGAGAAAAAGGCCGTCAAGGGGTGCCGATAAAGGAGGACTCTGTCTCCACCCCTGGGGACCAGGAGGATTGCAGGAAAAGGCCAACTGGCAAAGTGCAGACCAGGAGAAACAGAATCCCCATGGGAACACGAGCAGGGAAATGGAACTATAGGAAAGGGTGAAGGTAGTCCTGCAAATGCCAGGAGCTTGGGCATACAAATGCCTGAGCTCCAGGTGATGTTAACTGAGGGAGCAGTGGATGGGCAGCGGTCACTGAGACTTGGGCCACTGCAAGACATGACTGGGACCTGAACCTGGAGGGTTACACTATGTTCAGGAAAGACAGGGGAGGGAAGGGAGGAGGGTAGCAATGATAGTCAAAACTGCATTGGCATAGGGGAGTAGAGGAGGCGGAGGGAACCGTGGAGGCACTTGGGTCACCTTGATAACAAGGGGGGGCAAGAGAGTAAAATAGGAGTGGTGTATAGACCCCTGCCTGGAGGAGGAGCTGGAGGACAGTCTGGTGGCAGATGTTAGGAGACACTGCAGACTGGGCAGAGGAAAGGTGGTGGTGTTAGGGACTTAAACTTGCCAGGAACAGACTGGGAGACTATGACATCCTCTGTGACCAGGGAACAGAGGTTGTTGGATGTCTTTCAAGACGCGTTCCTAACTCAGCAGGTGAGGGAACCGACCAGGGAGGCATGGGTACTGGATGTGGTCCTGGCAGACAGTGACTGGATTGGGGGCCTGGAGGTAAGGGACCCATTGGCGGGAAGTGACCATGCCACGGTCTGGTTCTGCCTGGACCTAGGAGGGGTAGAAGGCTGCACAAAGACGGAAGTAACCGACTTCAGGGGGGCGGATTTTAAGGAAATGGGAAGGATCCTAAGGAGCATTTGATGGATTGGGTCAGACATGGATGCTGATAGTAGATGGAAATCATCAGAGAGGGTGCAGGATGCTACCAGCACCTGTGCAAGAGTAAGACGAAATGTGGTAGGGCCCAAAACCCTGTTGGTGGACCAGGGAGGTCCAGGAGGTGGTGCGGGACAGAAAGCAGCCTATAAGAAATTCAAGTGTTCAAGGAGTGAAAGGGATCGAGGGAGTACGAGCTGATGGCTAGAAGGGCCACTAGAGTGGTGAGGGCGGCTAAGGCAAGGAAGGAGCAGAACCTGGCCAGGAAATTAGAGAGGGAAAAGGGGTTCTTTAGATACACTGGGAAAGACTAAGGTGAAGGGCAGATTAGCAGGATTAAATCAGGGAGAGATGGGCACAAGACCCAGGGAGCAGGCTGAGGTACTAAATGAGTACTTCACCTCAGTTTTCACCAGGAAAATGGGATGCTGTATCATACATGGAGGAGACAGAGATAATGAGGAGGGGGGGACCCTTACCGATCGGCAGGTCTGGGGAGAGGGGGGGGCATCACTGGCAGGTGGGGGGAGGGCTAAGCAGGGAGAAGAGGTACCAGAAGTGGAAATCACAGCAGAGAGAGTGAGGGAAGCCCTCAGCTCCCTTAAGATGGAGAAAGCACCGGGGCTGGATAAATTACATCCTAGAGTGCTGAAGGAACTTGCAGATGTCCTGGCGAAACCCCTGGCAGAGCTTTTCACCATCTCTCTGAGGACAGGGTGGGTGCCCCAAGACTGGAAGGTGGCGCATGTAGTGCCTATCCACAAGGGGGATCAAGGGAGCTGGCAGGGAACTACAGGCCTGTCAGCCTGACATCGGTGGTGGGCAAGGTGATGGAGGGCATTGTCAAGGAGAGGCTAGGGGGGGACCTGGATAAGTCAGGGTGCCTGGACGATAGACAGCATGGATTCATCCTAGGGAAATCGTGTCAGACAAACCTGGTGGAGTTCTATGACTGGGTGACAAGTGCCTTGGACCTGGGTAGACCAGTGGATGTCCTCTTTCTAGACTTCAGCAAGGCATTTGACTCTGTTCCTCACGTGGGCCTGTTGGATAAGCTAGAGAAATGGGGTGGGAAACCAGATGATCAGATGGATAGGCAATTGGCTCCAGGACCGGACCCAGAGGGTCATAGTTGGTGGATAGTCTCATCCCCAAGGAGGGTCATTAGTGGGGTCCCACAGGATCAGTCCTTGGGCCCTTCTGTTCAACGCCACGATCTGACATAAGGACAGGAATCAGGAGAGATGAGTCTCTTGCAGATGACTCAAACTGGGGGCGGTGGTGGATGGGGAGGAGGGAGGGTGGCCCTGCAGGGGACCTGGAGGCTCTGGAAAGATGGTCTAGAAAGGGAAGCTGAGGTTCAATGCAGGAAATGCAAGGTACTCCACCTGGGGCCAGAAACCCAGGCCAAGTGTACACCCTGGGGAAATACTACAAGTCTCAATGGCTGAGAGGGACCTGGGGTGGTGGTGGATGTCAAGATGAACAACTCTGAGACTTGTAGGAGGGCAGCAGCCAAGGCCAACAGGATGCTGGGATGCATCACTAGGGATCACCTCCAAAAGGAGGGAAGTGATACTCCTCTGTATAACTGCTTGGTGAGGTCAACACTGGAGTACTGCATGCAGTTTTGAGGCCACACTTAAAGAGGACATTAATCTCCTGAGAGGGTCCAGAGGAGGGCAACCAAAATGATTTGGGGCTTGGGGATAGGACCCATGAGGAGAGGCTCAAGAGCTAAATATGTACACATTGGAAGAGAGAAGGGACCGGGGGACATGATAGAGGTCTTCAGGACATGAAGAGGGTAAATAGGGGAGGAACAGTCAGGGTGCTTCAAGGAAGGAGGAAGGGCCACTAGAGGGCATGGGTGGAAGCTGGAGGGGAAGATTCAGGGAGAAAGGAGGAGGTGCTACTTCACTGAGAGGGTGGTGGAGCCATGGAATGCACTACCTAGGGGGCTGGTGGAGGCAGAGACAGTGGAGGGGTTCAAGAGGGGTGGGACAGGTACAGGAAGGGTTCATGAAGCAAAATCCAATGCAGCAAGAATATCTGGAACTGGGAAGGGAGAAGCCAGAGAAGGCGAAGGGGACAGCAAGGTCAGCACCCAGGGTGGGGGCTGACCAAACGAGCAGACACGAAAGACCGTTAGGCCTATTCTGCTGGCATTTTAGTATGTTAGTATGTTAGTAAGTATCGCAACAGCACTCACAAATGTACAATTTTTCAAAAATTCCAAAATAATACCAGTACATCTCTATTGCATTGCAAATACCAAAAAACATTACAAAAAAGCAACAAACATACTAACAATTCTACAAATGAACTCCTCAGCACTGCCAAAAAGTACAATGTATTATAGCTCTCAAAATACACACATACAATGCTCTTAACATGCAAAATAACAACTCTTTAAAACAATCCACAAACAATACTCCACTAAAATCCTTTATTACAGCTTACACTAAATCCGCTCAAGAAATAACACCATACTAACATACAAATATCTAACATCCAACAAACCAGCACATAAGTAACACAACAAAGCACAATGCAAACCCTTCCAAACGACGTCTACACACTATTCCCCTCCAACAAAACATAGCAGATAATGTATGGTCTTTGGTTAATAACTTCACTGTAAACACTTTGAGAGGTTGCCATGACATCATTGTAAAGCGCAGCTCGAGAGCTTTTCAGATGTCATGGCAATCTCAAGAAGTGTTTTCAGCGTGGTTGTTAACCAAAGACCATACATTATATTTTATAGTGTAAGGGCTACCAAGACTGTGTAATCGAGGATCGAATTACTTTACTTTACTGAATTACTTTACGTAACATTGATTACTGTGAGCATTCCGTTTTGTTAAACCATTGATATGACATTATCAAGAAGGGTTAACAACAGAGTGATGTCATATTAATGGCATAACAAGGTTATAGTGTATGTTGGAATGTTGTATTCCTTCAATTTTCAGAATTGTTAAAAAGCTGTACTTCCCTAGTATAAAGGCACTCAGAATGCTGTTCACTCCTGGTTAGATCAGCGTTCTGAGCAGAGAGCAGTATGAGGATAGATATTAAAATTAGAGCAAATTGCAGCACGACCATCAATCAAAACACCTCCCAGCTCACTCATGTCTCACAGCCCGCCCTTTCCCAATCTCATTCCCTCTGGCACTGGGCCTTCCTTGTGACTCCTTTCCTGCTTCACATCTCCACTGGTACAAGACATTTTCCACCACCATCCGACAGTGGCCCATTAGCCTGCCAACTTCCTCTCCCGGTCGCATGCCTGCAATACTAACTGCCTATGGTGCCCTCTATGTCTTATTGTTACTGCAGCCAGCTGCCTACTCAAGCTGCTCATTTTATGAATATTGTCACAATGTATGTTATAACTGAGTATCATTATTTTTTCTTTTAGTTGTTTTGGTTGTTTATTGTGCATTCTTTTACTACCTCTGTATGTATGTTGACCCTCATCCTTTGACGTGGAACCTTTGTAAATGAGCAGTTTCTGCTCAAAGGTATTTGTAATCCGAGAATTTAATAAATAAATAAATAAATAAATAAATAAGCAGTTAACATTTTTTTTCCAACAGTGTTCCAACATACACTACAAAAAAATACTGGCTGGGGAAAGGTGTAGAACCAGTGCACTCACCCACTTCGGGGTTTTGATTCACACAGACCTCTCAAACATTGCTCTTGAGGTCTGTGTGAATCAGAACCCCTCTGTGGGTGAACTCACTGGTTCTACACCTTTCCCCAGCCACTATTCTCTATGTAATCTGCTTGTTTTCAGTTAACAATAAGTGCTCACCATACATTATACTTTAAAAACCAACACTTTTCATATGACACACATGACAATACAACCAAACAGCACCAAATCCTATCATAAACATCCACAAAACCAATAACCAACACCATATTAAATATATGTAAAACACTACTATTACACACACCAACCACATCACAGAAACCATATTGTAAAAACAATACACAAAAAATACAAGACACTCTCCATGTCTAAAATCTTACGATCTTTAACACAACTCAGACCCACTCATGATAAACCAGGACAAACTAATAAAAACACATATAACCAACACAAACAGCTATATTACACCATATCCAGTACACACTATTAGAAAACTAGTTAGAAATTTTCAGATCTCTGACTGACTGACACCCCTATGTTGCCATACATTTATCTTATAACAGGCAATTGAAAATAAAATCCAAGTGACAACTACCCCACTATCAGGTACAATCAGTATGCCACTTAAAAATGTACTTTTGAACATATGCCTTCCTTTTTGTCTTTAACGACCAAAAGCCGTTTCCCCCCAAAACTAACACCTGCCACAGTGACACCCATCAGCTATGACTCCAAAGGAAATCTATATAGACTACCCATACTTGCCCCTGCCCCCTCCACACTCTCAATCTTCACTCACACTAGACATTAAAAAAACCCTGTCCCAATCACACTGCTACGGTGGGGGAAAAAATACAAACACAACTACAAAAAATACAACCACCTTGCAGACCACTACATAACACACAAACAAAACACAAGTATTTTTTTTTTTGCAGGGGGAAGGTGCAGAAGACAATAGTTACAAACCAAAAGTGCCTTCAAGAGGACAGCAGCAGATCATGATCTCCTGGATGTTTCAGTGAAACATACGAGGACATGCAGACACTACTTTACAGACAAAATATATATAAGTAGTTTTATTTCAAAATTTCTACATATTAATAAAACATTTCTGAACAGTTAATTTAAAATATACACCCATAACTATTTCCTAACCACAATAATATCTCATAGCCTGGACAGTACTGTGCTTTAGAAAATTTACTTGACTGGATTTACTAGATTAAGGACAAAAGGAGGCTAAAAGCCCATCGAGATTGTCCTTCCACTTGAGTGGGTCAGATGAGTCCCCAACCTACTGTTCTGTTTGTAATTATATGGTTGTCTAGATTTACTGTAAATGATTTAAATGTATTTTGATTAATTACTTTCCGTGGCAACTTATTCCATTCCTTGGCTGCCCATACAGTAAAATAATGATCTCTTTTTCCTGTTCTAGCCCAATGTATTTTTAGCTGTTTATTGTGAGATCACAAAATATTAAGCCTTGGGTTTGGTGAGATTCCATATGCTAATGATAATTGTGGAGAATTTATGACTTTAAATAGTAATAATGCATTTCACCATTGTCTTCTTTCTTCTAGTGAAAGGAGACCTGTCCAATACAATCTCTCAGTGTATGATTTATTTTTGAAGTGAGGAATTAGTTTAGTAACCTTTTTCTGAATCCTTTGTAATAGTTGAAAGTCTCCCTTTTGGTATGGGCACCAAAATGGGGATCCATAGTCTACATGTGGTCTAACATAGTTTCCATACAAAGATAATGCACATTGCTTAGTTCTGCATACAAATGAGTGTATTATCATTTTAATCATTATATTGGCTTTCTTTGCGACCGTTTTACAATGATCAGTGGAAGTCAACTTATTATTTACAATAATCCCTAGATCTCTTTCAGATTCTGATGTGGGTATAAGCAAATTATTTAAGTAGTAAGAATAATTTGGGTTGTTTTTCCCAAAATGTATCACAGCACATTTGTCTACATCAAATGTCATGCTGTTTATATTTGCCCATTGTTCAATTGTTAAGAGATCATTTGCAATGTGAAAATGTTTGAGGAAGGAATTTACCTCACCCCACAATTTGGTGTCATTGGCAAATTTATTGATTGAGCAGTCAATATCTTTGTGCATATCACTCACAAAAGTACTGAACAGTACAGGGCCCAAAACAGAGCCCTGGGGCACCCCACTAGTGACAGAGCCCTCCTCTGATAAATGGCCATTTATTCTCACCTGCTGTTTTCTGAGTAATAACCAATCTTTTATCCAACTTACTAGAGGTGGTGAAAAACCCATATTTATTAATTTACTGATTAGTGTGTTATGACGAATGGCATTGAAGGCCTTACTGAAATCTAACAAAATCATATAATATGGTATATTTGAATCCAGATTGGAGATGACATTTTTGTAGAAGGTAATCAAATTTGTAGTAGTTGAGTGGTGTTTTTTGAAGCCATGTTGGTACAGGTCGTGCAGTCCAAGTTTATCTATTTCTAACTCCAAACATTTCTTAACTAATTTCTCCATGACCTTGCTGCATATTGGTATAAGGCTTATCAGTCTATAATTCCCAACTAGGCTTTTATTGCCTTTTTTGATGATAGGTAAGATAATTGCTTTACGTCAGTCATCAGGTACTATGCCTTTCCTTAATGATTAATTAAAAATAAACTTTAATGGGTATGCCAATTGACCTGCCATATCCTTTAGAAACCTGGGATGGATGTTATCTGGTCCAGGGCTAGTGTTTGGTTTGATTTCATTAAGTGACTCAAGCACATCTTTTACAGAAATGTAATATTCTGTCTTCAAAAATTCTGATCTAGCTGTCTCAGTTGTCATTCCCTTTGTTGAGAACACCAAACCAAAGTAATTATTAAAGAGATTAGCAGCCTCTGAATAATCAGTTATGATATTCCCATTGTTGGTTATTGGACCCAGCCCTCTATTGGTGTTTTTATTATTGTTGATATATGAATAAAATGCTTTAGGGTTTTTCTTGTGCACTAATTTAAATTCTAAATGATATTTGGCTCTCCTGATGGAGTCGTTGACCCTTTTAAGTTCCATTTTGTACTTGATAGAATTAGTCAATGAAGGATCTATTTTAAACTTATAATATGCTTTTTATTTTTGATTAATTTGTTTCTTAATAAATGAGTTTAGCCAAGCTGGTACTTCCCCCTACAGCTGTACTTTTTAGAAAGGGATACATATTCATTTTCAAGCTGGATTATTGTTTTTTTTAGTAATTCCCATGCTTGATTTACCATTTTGTTTTGAAAGCACTTATCTCAATCAGTGTTGTTAAGACACGGTTTGATTTGTGATATATTAGCTCCATTATAGTCCATCAGCTTAGTTGTTCCATATTGTTTAGATAGTGAGGCTAATAAATCAAATGTGACCATATTATGGTCGCTGCTCCCCAAAGGTGATAATATTTTGATATTTGAAATATCGGTGTCCAGGCTGGTTATAATAAGGTCCAAAATATTGGAACCTCCAGTAGGTTCAGTTATCATTTGTTCGGGGCCATTTGTTATTAAGTTATTTACAAATTCTTGTTCAAAGTCATTTGAACCAACTAGGTTTTTCCAATTTACACCGGGGAGATTAAAATCACCCAAAATCAAGATCTCACCCATGTTGGAAGCTGTTGTGATTTCATCAAGAAGTCTCATATTATTTTGATGTGCAGAGACAGGTGGTCTATAACAGCTTCCCAAAATGAACTTTGATCTCCCTTTTAATAAAATGCTCACCCAGGACTCTTGGTTTGCTCAACTGTGGACTCAGATGGTGGCATTTGATAGGATATAATGCTGTATTTAAAGTAAATGCATACTACACCACCAATACATTCCATTCTGTTATTATGGTATAATTTGTAATTTGGTATATTATTCACCCACTGTGCTGAATCATCCCACCAAGTTTCATTAATTGCTATTATATCCAGTTATCAGATCTAGTATTGCTGCCAGTTCTGCCATTTTTTGTTTGATTAAGGCTTCTGGCATTTAACATCATGATTTTACATTTATTGCTAGTGTTGGCATTTTTACTGTCTGCTTGAAGAGCAATATCATACAATATCTTCTCCCCCTCTTTTGCTAGTTTAAATGATCGCTTACCAACTTAGCAATCTGATGTCCCAACAAAGTACTCCCTCCCTCTCCTGCTGAGGTGTAGACCATCCCAGCAGAAGAGGTTGTGCCGATATTCATAACGCTCCCAGTTGGTTATACATGTGAACTCATTTTTATGCTCCATTTCCTGAACCATTCATTGACAGTCTTAATTTTGGATAGAAATGCTAGCATCCATATTGGCTACCAAGGTTCCATTGCCATGCAGATATTTTCTAATAGAGCCCTCTGATTAACTAGTGCCACCAGGATCCTAAAAAGCAAGCTAGTATCTTTGTGCCAGCTGTAAAATCAAAAGCAACTAGCCACCATTGTTTTCCACTCGGTAAGCAGATGACCCAGTGAGGCAGCCCCTCCAAAGCATCCATGGCACATACTGGTAAAAAAAAAGTCACACCCACAAAATTAAAATAAATTAAGACTAAAAAATTCAACAGAAATTCAATCAGCACCTCCCACAGCTCAAGTGTGTATCACAGCACCAGCACTTTCCTTGTTTTCCATTCTGCAGATGTATGTCCATCTGTGGTACAGAGAATGAAGAAAGTACTGCTACTCTGACAAACACAGCATTGCTACTGGAACTAGCACTCTCTGTCTGTTACTGATTTTTGATGATCACAAGTAAAGTTTTTATTTTATCATAGCAAAACAAGTCCTTCATAACCTGCACCATGCATAACATGGAAACTGAATATTTTATTTATTTATTTGTGTACACTTGTCTAATTTCAAAAAGCACAATGATGTCTGACTTGGGGGGTGTATGAATGACAGGGCCAGTAAACTTCAGCATCCTACAGCATTCATCTGTGGAAGAGATCTTCCCTACAACTAGCAATCACCAGAAGGCAAGAAACCATGATAACCAGTTAAAAAAATATTTCAACTACGGGGCTTAACTAAGACATAAATGCATAGGTTTTAAAAACAACACAACATTAAAATCCAAGCAAAGGAACTATTTTATTACAGAAAAAATTAAACAATAGTTTTAACATCTAAACACAAAAACATATGTTTTAATACATGTAAAATACACTTTGCCATTTTCTAAGTTTAATAGTACCCTCCAGGGTGAGCAGTATTGGGGAATACTGGACCTTCTAGGGGCTATAAGGTACTTCACCTGTGATGTTGGGCCTCATTACACCCCTGGAAGGTCTGGTATTCCCCAATACTGCACACCCTGTCAGATATTGTTGCTTACATACCACACCTTCCAGAAGCTATAACAAACTAAGCCTCTGACATAGAGTCTTATCACACCCCTGGGTGGTCTGGTATAGTTATTACCACCCATCTTGTCAGCTATTATTAATTCCAAAATAATATACACATCAACAATCACAAATACAATTACTCACAAACACAAACCACCCTGACAACAATACTACAATAACAAAAAGATAATGTTAATGTCCAGAATAAAATTATCTTCTTGCAAAGATCATAGCGACTCAGTAAAGGACTACTCAGTAAAAACAAACATTTTTCATTGAATACAGTAAATAACATCCACCAATAGAAACATAGAACATCATGAAACATAAAGACATGTACTGACAAACAAACAGTTTCGCCAATCAGAAAAAAATCCACATGACAACACCAAGACAAAACATAACCACCAATAAATTACAAGAGACTAAGCAAACAAAACCAAGCAACAATACACAATACCTACTGTACCTCACCTAACATAAAAAAATTCTATTAAATACTAAATTAACAGCAAAATATTTAGCTACAGAAAATACTATCAAAAACCTCCCTTTCTTACCCCAAAACAATCACTCCACATTAAATTTCATGAAGAAAAAACAAAGTAAGATAAAATAAAAAGAAAGTGAAAAACCAACTTACTAAACATAAAAATGTATCTGCCAGTTACCATAAATATCAATAAAACAAACCTACAGCAAAATACAATAACCTACAATAAAATATTACTATGGATACAATAATAACAAACAACTACAGACTACAATAATACACAACCAAACAAAATATTCTATCAAAACTAACACAACATACAGCACACAACAGCAGATTTCATACTCCAACTCATACCATACGACCACACCCAGAAGCACACACAATGCAACTATTATATCATAACATACACACCCACCCACAAACACAGCTCCTTCTTTGTATGGCTTTAGTGGCTCTGAAAAGAGCCTTTTGCTTTTAAAAAAATAAAAATAATGACAAACACAACTACACATCAATAAACTCCTCCACCTGAAAAGAAGGCTGGCCATTAACAATATCAGCCTCAACTAAAACTAACTCAGAAGAGGACACTCCAACCATCCACTCATTAATATGTAGTTGTCCAGCTCTGCAAAAATTAAATCAGACAACAGTGGAGGAACAGAATTAACTAAAGTGGGGGGGGGGAGGGGAAAAGAACCAGCTGAAGAACTTAACAGGCTGGTTACACCTTCATTTACTTTGTTTTTATTTTATTTATTTTTATTTTATTTTATTTATTCAAGTCTAGGATTAGAAACACCTTTGAACTATAGGTTATTTTACAGAGGTTCTGGGTCAAACATTGTAAGATATACAACAATCGAGAAAACAGATGGAGTAAATACATACAAGATCATGAAACTTAGAACTAAAAAGAACTACAGGGTATCAGGGAACTAAAACAACACTGAATTTAAAAAGAATAACAGAAAATTAGGGAAACAGGATAAGCAGGCAAGGGACAACAAGTGGCAGTCACAGCAGTGACACTGTCAAGAAGTGCAGGTATTGTCCTATAAGTGCTAGGTTAGGCGTGTGGGAGATGGTGAGGGAGGGGGGAGAGGGGGACAGGGGAAGAGGGGAAGTGAGAAGGAGGGTGTAGGGCCCCCTGGAAGGTTGAAAGGAGGTGAGAGCAGAGGGAGAACAGGAGCATAGGGAAAGGGTTGTAAAAGTGGAGGGCATGGAGGAGGGGGAGATGGAGAGGTATGTCACAGGTAGAGGAGAGTGAGCAGGTTGGAATAGAGTTCAGGTTAGGTGGTGTTTAAGGTGACGGGAAAGGGGTGTGGGTAAACTGGTGTTTAATGTGAGTTGAGTGAAAGTGTAAGCTTAGGGGGTACAATCACTGCTACTAAGAGAGGCGAGGTGCTGCTGTAGTTTAAGTTTGAAAAGGACAAGCTTTTGCTCTGCAGCAACTTCAGGAGGGATGCCATTCAGCCAGGTAGGTGCTCTAAAGTTGAAGATGTGCTGAGTCTGAGAAGTTCATCAGAAAGGGACAAAGTATGATTGTTTGGTTGTGCTACGCATGCAGCACAGATTAGGTGTGGACATTAGCAATGACCAGGTGGCTGGGGGAGTGAGGCCAAGGCTAATTTTTTAACCAATAGGCAGGTCTGGTAGGAGACCATACCGTTTGGATGAAGCCAGTTGGTTTGTTCGTAAAGTTCACACATATGGGTTCTTCTCCTAACTCCTGATACAAGCCTGCAGGCCTTATCTATCACAATCATGATTCTTTTAAGTGTTGAGTCAGTAGCAGAGCCATAGACAACTAGCCCATAGTCAATAATAGACAGAATTAAACTGGTAACAGCTAGACGCAGAGCCTCAGTGGTCAGGCAGTGGAGGTACTGGTAGAGGATCCCTAGCCTAGAGTTAACAGCCTTTGAAATTAGGTTGACATGAAGGCTATATGATAGGGAGCTCTCAAGAGTAATCCCGAGATGTTTAAAGTCCTGAACTTGTTTGAGTGGTTGGTTTTGACTGTTAAAAATAGTGAGGTTAGTTGTTCTATGTCTGTTCTGTGGGCTTGAGAACAGCATAACCTGTTTTTTTTCTATAGTTCATAAGTAGTTTATGCTGTTCAACCCAGGTCTCAATCGAGCTAAAGTTGGACTGCAGGTCACTAGAAAGAGGGAGTGGGTCAGTATGGCTCGAAAATAGGACAGCATCATCTGCATATAGGATCAAATTGTTGTTACAGGCTTTAGGCAGGTTATTAATAAAGAGGCTAAACAGCAGTGATCCAAGGATGGACCGTTGTGGGACCCCGTATTGCACAGGGAGGCTCCAGGAGAGAGTATCATAAATTTTAATTTGCTGCATTCTGCCTACAAGGTAGCTTTTGAACCAGCAAGTGACCTCATTTGAGTGGCTCAGGGTAGGGAGAGAGAGTGCAGAAGGAACTGGTGATTAATGGTGTTGAAGACCTTAGTTAAGTCGACATAAATATCACAAAGTATGAGGGCATGATTAAATGCTTTATGAATGTGATTAGTGTACTCAAGAAGGGCAGTGGTTGTGCTGTGAGCTTTTCTAAAGCCGTGCTGCTGCAGACATTGAATATTATATTTGTTCACGTTTTCTGACAACTGGTCTGAGATGATGCACTCAAGGGCTTTAGAAAGAGGGGGAAGAATTGACATGGGTCGATAGAGTGTTGTGACCCATCACCACTTTTGTGAACAGGGGTGACTATGGCAGCCTTCCATTGCTGGGAGAACTGACTGAGGGAGAGCGAAAAGTTTAAAAGTTTAGCAAGAAGTTTCAAACCAACATCAAGTGAGAGGTTAAGATGTTTTAGGTCCAGGAAGTCACTGCTAAACCTGGTTTTTCCAAGCACCTTTTGAATGTATTTTTTTGATTCAGTGAGCGTGACTGTCCTAAAATAGAAAGGTGGGGTATTGGTGGTGGGGGTGGTTGCACCAATGTTGTCTGGCAAAGTGTCTTCATTAAAGAAGTCAGGGGGAAGTACATCACTGAGGTCTGTGAAGGTGACATTAAAGGTATCTGCTATTTGTTTATGGTCTTGTATGGCAGTGCCATTAACTTCAATCTTTGATGGCGATGATTTATTGGGTTTTCCAGTAAGATCTTTAATGTTATTCCAAACGTTGTGGCTATTTCCCCATGTGTTAGTGAGCTCACTCTTATAGTATTCCTGTTTGGCTCTATGAATTTCATGGGTGCACAAGTTTTTGGCTGCCCTGTAGTGTTGCATATCACCCTGGCGGCCAGTTGCCAGAGCTTGGTGCCAGAGATTGTCCCTATCACTCATCAAACTTATTAGGGCTGGGGTAATCCAAGGGTTCATCAATCCCCTGTCTTTTCTGTTTTGAAATGGGGAAGACTCAGCTATATGAATGTCCAATAAAATTTTAATGGAAAAAAAATGTGTGATGTAGTTTAGTGCTTGATCCATGCTTCTGGATGTATCTGGGGGGACCAATCCATCTGCGCACGGAAGGCTTGAAGTTGTTTGAGCTTCCCTTTTTTGGGATGCACTGGTAAGTTATCTTAGCCTGAGGTCTGGGTGCCTTTTTGGACCATTTGCATAATACTGGTGAATGATCACTCATCGAAACAGAGAGAACTACTGTGCTGGTGATTCTTTTTGGGTGGGAGGTACTGCCATCTTCACAAGACAAAATACGAACCAACAACAGAACTATCACATATATAACTTCCACAAAAAGGAAACACCCACTACAAATATAAACATACAGCACTCAACCAATATGATCCCTAGTGAAAAACAACCAATAAAAAAAAAACATGCTCTACTCCAAATGAAGCACTTTCCCTTCACTTGAGCCACACTAATCATACAAAACACCATCCCGCATACTACAAATTCAGACACTCTAAAATACACTACATCCAAACCATCCAAGTAAACCTCACTTCACCATTCTGCTGTCATACACTCCACAAATATAAAATCATATACTACACATAACACCATTAGACTTGTACCTCCCACAATCCATGCCAACAATAACTTGTCTACTCTACTCCTCAAAAATGTCACAAACATGCAATACTTTGCACCATATACAAGGAAATACACACCACTCAACACCATACACATAAGATTTATGAAAAACAAATACTAACCAACATCACAGCAATATTTCTAAAATCCTAACAATTCTCTTCAAACCCACACAAAAACTTACCCCAATATGATTTCTAAAATAGATAAATTGTATAACAAAATACCCTAATATCATTCTTGGAAGTTAATGCACAATTCCCCAAGACCCCTACTACTAAGAACAACCTTTAAAACCCACTTCTTCCAGGATTTATTTAAAAATGTTCAAAGTTACACACAGACTACCATTCCACAGCATTTCCCTACAAAAATTTGAGCAAACCACTACAAATTATGTTCCTGTGGATTTCTATTTCACAATCTATAGTGATAACTCACCAGATTAACTATACCCTTAAGTGCATAACTCAAAAAGAAACATTCAGAACTCCATAACAACACATTTTCTTACATTCTCAACACAACTACTCAGACACAACTCTTCCCCCAAAAATTCGACTTTAAAATGTACCCATCTTTAAACAAATCAAAACAAAATCCTGCTGCCCACTTCCATTTAACCTCTCACGCACTACACTCATTTGACATGGAACCAGATACAAATCCCAACACATTATCAGAAAAATGCTGCTTCCTTCAACCACGCACAAGGTTCACACATACTCAAGACCCAAACTTCACAATAACCAACCTAATACTAATTCTAAACATACGCTACACATAAGACACTGCCACCACTAATCCTCCAAATGAAATGTATAGTGTTTCACTCCATAGCATGTTATAGTTACTACTTTTTCAATATATCTCTTCCAAAAAAATACTCAAGAAAAATATCCTCAACTTTACAAACCATCAACCAATGAATTCTAATTTAATGACAAAAAATACTACAGTTAATTCTAAAGCTAACTTACATCTTGTCCATCTACCGTCTACTAAGAAAACTTTTAAAACACCTAAACTATATTTATATCACACATCTTAAACACACCTTATTCTTTCACAGCTCTACTTTTAACTTTCACATTTTTACAAAACCATAGAAAAAACACCACATAAAATCACACTATTTCTAGACCACACTTCACGCAACCACTAATTTTACAATGGTTGCAAAATAAAAACACAACCACTACCAACCTCCTGAAACCTTTTGTCCAATCCACACACTACACCACAAAAAATGGGAAAAAATACAAGCACAACACTAGCATTACCTAAAAAATAATTTCATCCCAAAGTCCTAATCACATAATTGAACTACTCCGCCTTACACCTTAAACTTCATAGATGCACACAATATCGTAATACTGTCAAAACACAAACATACAGTCCCACATACCTCTCACTCTGTTTATATAGCATAAACAATACCTCTTTTTCCTTATCACATTACTTCATCCACCACATTTAAAAGCCACAACTTTCCTCTAATTTCCACTTTCCTCTTCATTCACTATACAAGCTAAAAATTACATAACCCCCCAAAAACTCCACAAAACTGCTGTCCACTGAAACAACAAAGACATCTACCTCCTGCCTCACTTGTGTACAAATATTCAAAACTGCATTACTAAAAAAATGCACAAAATCTGTTATAAATGTGATGCATAAACCAACATCAAGCACATAACACAAATAGATCAACAACAAGAAGGATCGCAGGAAGACATATCAGATTCCCAGCTCTTAGAGATGATGAACACCTGGGAAGACCTCAACCATCTCTTCTCAGAACAAAGAGATAAGCCTCCAACATTCAACATGCAGACAACAACTGATACAAAAGCAGAACAAAATACTGCAAAGACTACAAAGCCAGAATAAGACCAACAACAATATAGTGGTACAAGAAAACAAATGGTTCTTTTAAGAACCACCACTTAACAAAAAAGAGCTACAGTACATCATTTATTAAGAAACTCTTGCAAATACACTTTATCACATATCCCCATTGCAACATCATTTCCAACAACTACACTCATCCCTACTACACCACAGTAGTGCCTCAAATTCCCACTGGCCCATTCCCCCCACAACCCACACACAAACAATCCTACACCTAATAGAATACACTATAACCCTTGCAGTCCAGTCCCCCTACCACAATCAACAACCGTACTACACATCCACACAAACACAAAGAATCCATTTCTACACTCCACAACAAATACCAATACCAAATCTCCACACACAATGTCCCAAATATGGACTACCCCACATCACCAAAACCCATTCCTTATCTTCCCATACAAAACTCCAATAGTCCATTAACAGCTCCCACCATCACCACTTATGCCACTGCCCACACATAATTCTTCACTTGACCTCAACTCTCAAATACCACCTGCACCCATATTCAATATAACAAAATATTTATACTATACTCCACCTCCCCCAACCCAGTACCCTACCGAACTAATAAAACCATATTCTCCATGATATACATCACTCATTTCCCATACACAAACACCATCCCCATACTACAAAAAACCCATCCCAGTTTAACAATCTGCACAACCCCAACAATGACAACCACAGCACTAACATACGCAATCCTTTTGCATATCACCTCAAATACAACACACTACACTACACATGAATAATAATATGGCAGACACTCCATCCTCTTCTCCTCTACCTACCTACTACTTGCCTCCTACACAACAAACAACCCACCATGCCACTAAGTGCTACTTAAATTGCACTGCCACAACCAGCAAACAATAAACAACACACCCTACACACACCACCTTCTCTCAATGCCATCTACAAAACTACATTCCTCAAACAGGACCTATAAGCCACCTCAATAAGTCTTACCTAAACTACAACACTACCTAAAAGCAACAGCAGACAACACAGTACTCAACACACCAGTTCAGGCATTCACCACCTAAAAGACACAGAAACCACATTACATAACACCACACTCCCTCTATCTATCAGACACAAAACAGCAAACAAACTATACACAAGATCATAAGTCACCATTGCAACACCACACCACACCACCAACATTGATATAACACCCAAGAGCACAGAACATCCTAAATACACATCCCAGAACTGAAACAATACACAAGATGACATAACATACAGTCACTACAAAATACAGCTACTGAACAACAGAGAAAAAGCTACCTTCCTGTAAACCACAAGAGGTCTGAAACACACCCTGCACATTATTGCCACCCACTACTCACAGCAACACACTTTCACACCATGGCACCCTACCAGCAAGACAATACTCACAATTCAACAACACAATTCGGCTGTAGACAATAAACAAAATTTCCTCTTTTTCATCAATCAAAACATCACCTACACCACAAAGTCACCAGAAAACCATAAGTATTCCACTTCACACATAACTGTACATATAAAAGCATACAACCCTCCCCAAAAAACACTATTCTTTCACCTATTAATCACCACAACAGACAACTACCCCACTTCCTCCATCAGCAACAATTTCAAAACACTAAGTTACAACGCATACCACCAATACTTCCACCACCAAACAACACCACACAATCCACTCTTCCACACCACAAACACTCACAATGTACAACAAAAATATTCAATCAAATCACCTTCATTTGCATCCTATCTCCTCCCACTTACTAGAAATCTCTCATTTCCTTTACATAATACTTTCACGTGCAACTACAATAAATAAGATATAACTATACTGCACAACAAAATAATTCCACTGAATGGTCCTCAGCATATAAAATGACAAAACAGCACTGACTTTACCTCCTCATTGACACTCCAAGATCACCAAACTACAATCCTATGCAATATAATACAATCATACGATAACATAACTTTAACTAGGACCATACGGCAACATACAATTTCACACAACTATATATGATTACATAGCACTACACACCATAACAACATAAAGCATGTCCAAACATTAATCCAATAACCTACATTTACATTCTGTCTTGTCACACTTACTACAAATTCTTCACTTCCTTCACATAACACAATGACATACAAATACCCATAATAAAACACAATGGCAGTGCACAGCAATATAATTCCATTGAAAGTAACTGAGCATATCAATAAGGAATGACAAAAAAGCCACTAACACTACAACCACATTGAGACACTAACATCACCAAACTACACTCCTATACACCACATGACCATTATACCATAACATACAATTACCTCAGTATTACTACAACATACCATTTCACACCACTACAAACCATTACGCGCCATTACAAAATACACCACTTCACAAATATTAGTCCATACTTTTTCTGAGCACCCATCTGCCTGTGTCTACATGTGCATAAAGTGCTGAAAAGTGTTGGCTATAATTAATAGAAAAAATAAAAAAAACATGCTTGTGGCATTCCAAGTGCAAAGGCATACAGTGAAAAGCAACTCTGACCGCTAGTCGTGAAGGCTGACATGATAACAGAACTAGGCCACAAGCACATTTTTTTATTTTTTCTATTAACTATAACCAGCACTTTTTGGCACTTTATGCACATGAGAGACTGAAACTGTAATGGAATTGGAACATTATTTTCAAGCACAGATAAGTAGTTTGTTTGGTTCACGCAACATTTGATGAAATTAGAAACTCCGTTGATGAGAGCTTCAGATACATTTATTTGGTGGTGTTGTATGCTGAAAGTATGATGAAAGTAGGCAGATGGGTGCATGGAAAAAGTATGGTTACTTTTGAGATATGTGTCCTTTTTTGAATACCTATGGATTGAGACCCATACTAAATACTGACTTTGCCTTCTAGCTTGTAGTGAAGGAGAGACTGAAATACACCACAAGAACCATTTGTATATTTATTTATTTAGATTTTGTTAACCAGGTAAGCCCTCTGAGACCAAAGATCCCTATTTCAGGGGTGACCCAGGGTTGAGTACACCAACCACTTTACATTAGGTACAGTAGGCAGCTTCAAAATACTTATACAGTTTGTACAGGAGGCTTGGTAACAGTAAGACAGTGACAAAGAGCATACAGTAAGTAACAGAGTCACAGCACATGCATTGTCAGTGGGGTACATTAGCCCACAGCCTTCAAAATGCATACACAGTTTGTACAGGAGGCAAGGGGACGGTAAGATGGTGTAGGAGCACATTCAGTAAAAAAAAAAGACAGAGCAGTGTACGCACATTGCCAGTGGGGCATATGTGCCTACAGAGGTAACAGTCTATAGAGGTTAGCTAGTCCATAGGGAGCAAAGAGTTTTGTTGGTAGCCATTTCGGTGGGGTGAGGTAGGGTGTATTATCTTAGTGGTTGCAGCAACAGTGGCTCAGTTCAAGGAGGTAGAGTTTAAGACCAGCCTTGAACAAGGAGAGGGTTTGTCAAGCAGGGAAGAGGGGAATGAGTTCCAGAGGTGTGGGGCAGTAAACTGGAAGGAGCATTTTCCTTGATTGGTATGGATGCGGGGTATATTCAGGAGCCGACTAGAAGTAGACCGAAGGTTACGGAGGGAGACTTCGGGGATGAGCAGATCTCTAAGGTGAGGTGGGGTGTAGATTATTGGATTAATGTTTGGACATGCTGTATGTTGTTGTGGTATATAACAAAGTGAATTTAAATATATAACTACTATGGTAGCTGTATAACGGTTGTTTCTATCAGTGAGGTTCTGAGCGACTTTACTATACGAGGCTCTCACCTACCCAATATAGCAAGTGAATTTCACATGTTGAATTTAAATTTCTTCCATTTATTTACCAGCTCCTCTGAATTAGTTTCATTTATATAGGTAAATGTCACCTGTTTTGGATACCTACATTCACTGGGTGCTTAAACTTGCATCAGCTTAAGCTTTTCTATTTATGTATGCACCTGCACTTTTTTTGAATGTAACATCTTTTACAATTTTTTTTTAAAAGTGGATTCTATTAAAAGGTGAAGTATGTCTAAATGAAGTTTATTTATTAAAAACAGTACAACTGAAGGAGGAATTATAATAAATGATTGATGCTGTGTTCCAAGTCTGGTGCTGGCATTCTTTCATGCTGGAGGAGTAAGGAGTTGCGTGAATGTTGCTTGCTCATTGGTTACGCTTATTATGCATTTAGTGCACTGACTGGAAAGACCAGAGAGCTGGGAGAATTTTGCATTCTTTAAAAATAATGCCAGGATCAACCACATAAGCTTTTTAAAATAAAATGGCAGAATCAACCAGATATTTTTAAATAACCTATATCATAGAATCATAGAATCACAGATATCATCCATTATGTTCCAGGAATGGGGGGAATATGTGGGCTACATTGGAATGGTCATAGCATGATCAACCAGATCATTTTTTAATAACTTTAAAATACCAGAATCAACCACATAATTTTTTAAACAACCTATCTCAACAGTTTTGCTTGGAGGCCCATCAGCTTTGTCTGAGAAATTGATGCCATCTCCTTAACATGAATATCATATCGCAAAACATATGGTATTTCAAACTCAACTATCATAAAAAATACACAACACACAAACAACAACCCCCTTAGAAATCTAACCCCACCAAACTACACAACTACACAAAATTTCACAACTCAGACATTTACACTTTATTATATACACCACAGCAAAATTTAATCCCCCCCCAAAAAAACACCATCAAAATCAATGGCAAAAACATATTTTGTTTAACACTTTAATACCTAAAAAAAAAATACTATAACTAACATACGATTACACATCTTAAAAGACACAATCCTATCTCAACATATCTCATCTGTCATCCTACAATATAGGGACAGCAAAACCGGTACCATTTTCTACCGTAATACCATTAGTTAAAAAAAAAATCTGGAAACAAGCTCAAAGATTTACAGTTTATTATCTACATGAGAGCAAAAATTAACCATGAAAAAACACCATTGAAGTCAATGGCAAAAACACAGTTTCTTTCACACTTTTATATCTCAAAAATACTATAACTAACATATGATAGCATATCTTAATATGCCCTATCCAATCTCAGTATACCTCATCTTTCATCCTATGATACAAGAACAACAAAACCAGTAGCATTGTATACCATAAATAGCATTATATCAAAAACCCAAAAAAAATTAGAAACCTTTTTGCACATGCAGCACCTTATCCCATTCAAAAAATACAAACTCGTCTGCGCATGCGGGATGTTAACTCTGAGGCTGCTTCTCCATACAATCAACAAAACCCAAAACATACCACACTTCAAACTCAACTGTCTTAAAAAATACACAACACACAAACCACAACCCCCTAGGAAATCCTTCTGTACCAAACTACACAACCGCACAAAATTTCACAGCTCAAAGATTTACAGTTTTTTATCTACATAAGGACAAACATTAACACCCCCCCAAAAAAAATCAACATTGAAGTAAATGGCAAAAATTTATTTTTTCACACTTTAATATCTCAAAAAATACTAAACCAGTTTACATGACACTTTCAGCAATTGTAGATTCTCTTACACACAACAAACCCTGAAAGAGTCATGAAAATCCACAAAACCGTCTTTCTACTAGAAGCAAACAACAAATTGAGTTTAACAGGGAACTCACCAGCGACCCTAACTATAGTGGTGCTACTGTGCCACTATAATACCTGCTTGCAAAAGAACTCTGTTAGAACACAAAACAAATATGCAAATCATAGCCTCTGAAACAGTCAGAGGTTAAGCTATAACAATAGAACACTAAACACAATTTGTAGACAGATTCAGAGCCTAATTAGCTGAAGCTCAGTTAGCAGTCAGGAATAAACAGTCACTCATCTGCCATGCATGGCCTTCCCCTCCATCTCCTACCCTCCACCTCCACCTCTTGCTCAGTACTTAGTTGCATAAAACAAAATATGCAAATGATGTTTGGAGAAAGGATACCCGCTCACTTGTATTTGCTTTGAGTAGAATTGTTTCAAACCTTTTGGGCCAGCAGAACATTAAAAAGGTAGACATTTTACTACTTATGTGAGACAAATAGGACAAAGATACCAGAGCTATATAGAATGTAAATAATATACTACACTGTGTTTGTTCATAGATAAAACAATACAACTAAAGACTGGTGTCTCTAATTAATTTCAAAACTCTAAGAGCAAAACGGAATATTCAGAAGGAACATCATAATTTGATATAGAAGGTATATTTAAAATACAATTAAATTCTCATAAAAAACTTTACACAAAAGGTACTGAATGAAAGCATACTTATATATTTATTTTTTTGTTTGTTGATATTAGACAATATACATGAACTAAGGAAGCAAATGCAACCCAGTTTATAAATAAAGTTTCTTCTGTTCAGGTGGGATAGGAATAATTATCTTTTATGTTATTTGACTTATTTTTAATTTTAAACATGCATTGCCCTTTATATTAGACCAGATTATCATGTTTATACTCCTGGTTATTTATTTTTCTAGTAGAAAGAGAAACAAATGGACATTATGCTAATAATTTAGATTGTTTTATAATTTTTATTCATTGTGCATTTCACTTTAAGGGTGCAAAAACTAATTACTTCATGTTGTATCATTATTAGTTACCTGATGAAGCAGCAGATGAATACTGCGAAATGTTGTAGCATATGAATATCTTTCCGAATGCAAATGATTCAAAAGCAACTAGCAATTTGTGCTAATATGTTTACTCAAAACAAATACAGGTGAGTGGGTCTCCTTTCTCCAAACATCATTTACATAATTTTTAGGTCATTTGGAGACAGACCCCTCCCGGTGATATCTATACTTTATTTTTCAGACACCAAGTGGGCCACACAGCTACTCTGTGGTTTCATTGATAAAACAATATGTGACTTTAAATAATTCCTAACTTTCAAAACCAGGCAATCAAGGAGGGAAAATATATGCCACTATGTCATTCAGGAACAGATGGAGGGGACTGACATGATAGCCTGTTAGGAAACTTTTTTTCTGGTTTCACTTGAACCACCCCATGACTTCCATTTTTTATAGATTAGGCACACAGGATGCGGGGGTCCCACTTCAAACACTCAGCAAAAGCCTTACGTTGTAGTGCTGCAGTTCATGAGTTTTGCTATTAAACAAAAAGTTCACCTGGGTCTGTGGAGAATGAAGTAAGCTTTTTATGAAGGCATCAAAGTTTACACTGACCATGACTATTCTAGAGTAATGGAGCTGCATAAATCATATGGACCTGTACTTGGCTGCACTTAGAGCCAAGCAACTTAAATATCAGACCCCATAGCCTGCTAAACTGTGAATATTGTTTCTGGAGGGTGCCATCTTATACCCTACCAATGAAGATACAGTAAGGGACTTGAAAACCAAGGATATTGAAGTTGCTGAACTTCAACATCCATACTGCAGGTCTGAGGGGGATCCTCATTTACAAGTCTCCCACAAAGTGACCTTTGCACGCAGGGCTCAGTCAGCTGCAGCCATGAAGGATGTTCAGGAACTGCTGCAAACCTTTACCAGAGACCAGCCACCATGATATCATTTTTGCTGTACTGTTTAGACTCTCTCACACCAACCTCCTGGTTGCTATAAGTATTGCTACCTTTTGAACCTTTTCAGGTCCACTTCAACTTAACACCACATAGACTGCAGATTAACAGGCTTTAGATTAGAAATTCTAACAGCCCCCAACTACTGGAACTTTTATGCTTGGGGAATTAGCTTATTACTTTATGCATGTTTTCACTGCCATTTACAAAGTTTTGTGATATTATAAAAACAGTAAAATCGGGCATTCTCAACCTTGGAACATAAAAGTGAAAGCAACACTAAGCCATTAAGCTAAAAAAGCTAAAAAAATGACTTTAGTTCCATGCCATAAAACTGGTAAACAGGTCTACACCTGATACATTTTGGGCATAGGTATTCTCTATATCAAAGGTGTAGACAGACTGGCATGATGTCACTGCTTACATCATATTCCAATTGAATAATATGATACATCTAAGCACAATCACTCAATCAGTTAATACTGTGTAACCCTAAGTATACAAAAAAAACCACACTATAAAAACATGCAAAAATGATTTTGTTATGACTGTTACTTTCTAACTTGTAAAAGACTTAAATATGGGCCAGTCTGACTTATTTCCATATTGAGGGTATAGAAGAGGAGGTCAGGGATACATTAAGTACGGTGGCTAGAGGTTTAACAATAATATTGGCTGTTAATTTAAGAAACCTCATTCAGAGTCCATCACTGTTGGTGCTAATTTGGTTGGGGAGGGCCTTAAGGTGCTTACAGATTTCATGTGGGGAGACAGATTTGAAGTGAAAGGGTGGAATGTTGATGGCCAATAAAAAAAGAAACCTACCTTTGTCTTGCTACAGGAAACCCATTTATCCAAGGAGGAGCATTTAAAATTGGAACATCTGAGTTTTTTTTCAGGTCACAGCATCACATATCAGAAGGGGAAAATGTGGAGAACTGCAGTTCTTATACACTGGACCACTCCTTTCAGACTACTAGCTTCTATATAGAGCCCATGGGTCATCTTGCTCTGGTAACAAGCCATTATTTGGGTAAAGTTATCACTTTGATCAGTTTGTATATCCCTCCAGTGTCTGATGCAGCTGTGGTCCATCACTTACTGACCCTAGTGATGCAGCACCAGTGGGGCACTCTCCTGATGGGGGGATAACACTATGATTTCTGACAGGAAAGATACTACTAATCTAAATCCCTTGCAGGGAGACTAGTGCTCAGAAAAGAGGAAAGACCATTATTAAGGAGTGTGGATGATAGACATTTGTCATCATTTAACCCAACTGCCCATCAATATACCAACTTTTCTCACTCATGTAACATTTATACCCTCACTGATCTTTTCCATATCTCATGGGAACACATTAATCTGGTCAGAGCCTGTGAAACACTGCCAATCGATCAGTCAGATAATATCCTGCAATTGATCACCCTGCACTGGGGCTGTCTGTCAGGTGGATCTCTATGGTGCTTTAATAATTCCTTTTTGAATTCTCAAGATATCAAACTTGAATCCTTTACAAAATCCAGTTGATCTTGGATGAAATAGATAGCCCTGCTGTCTCCCTTGGCACTCTTTGGGACATGCTCAAAGTGGTGTTACATACCGAACTTAAAGGTTATGCCTCAAGACAGAAGAAACTTCAAGAGGAAAATCTGCTCTCTCCTATGAGAGGACTTACATGGTCAGAAAGATGCCAGTTTGACTCCCCTGCAGTCCAAGCTTAAGCAGGAAATTCAGGCAATTTTAGATAGCAAAACCAAAATGTCTCTGAGATTTTTGAAAGAGCAATTTTACAAGGGAGGGGAAAGGGTCTCTAAAGTTTTAATGTTTCACTTAAGGTGTCACATTACACAGACTACAGTCACACAAAACTAGTTGCAGGTGGGTTCCCTTCTATGAGGTTCATTTAGCACTAAATGCAAGTGGCTGGAAAAGTGGATTAGTCCAAAACATATACAAAAGAAAGCCAGCTCCAAGTGAAAAGTCCAAATATCTGTTTATTCCAAATCTTGACACACCACAATCCCCTGACCATGCCCAACATTTTGCCCTCTGTGGGGTTCTTCAGGAGCAAGGATCTAAATATAAATCATTTACATAAAGATCAATTAACATCCAAATACATATAAAGAAATCAGCAATATACTAAATATTAGTATAATCTCCCCATACAATATGACAACCCTTTATATATCAATCATCCTTCACAATTGCATTTAACTACTGTGTACCAGTTTTCAATATAGCGTATATGCATGCTCCAAACACACAGTGTCCAACATTACTGTATGTAAAGTATTAAAAGTTTGTATTAATATCTTAATCATTTAGATGCTTCTAATTCATTAATTGCACTTCAGGATTTCCACCTGCAATGACAGCAAATCCATATGAAGCATGTTCTTTCCTATTTTGTTAGAGCTGCTGAGCAAAAAGTATTCCAGATCACTGGATTGCTGAATTTACTCACCCTTGCAAAGGCTGTGCTCACTTTGGCAGCATGCATAGTAAGCTGAGTTGATTGCTGCTTCTAATGCTGTTTATATGTTATTTCTCTCATAGGACACAACAGCCCAAAACAGACCCAATTTAAGGTAGTTTCTCTTAACTGAAGATAGCTGAAAGTGTTACCACATTAGATATATATGATATCACTGTTTCTCCAAAATTTGTTTTAAAAAAGACCTAAGACTTAACCTGATGTCTGAGTCAACTAGTGTGATATGCATTAAAGAAAGACCCTATACTTGGCTTAATAATGTGTGTGTGTGTGGGGGGGGGGGGTTTGAAATAATTGAAGCAGCTATTTGTGATTTGTGAACATTGTGATAAAACTGGCAGATAACGGAGGAGGAATTGTCATTATACAGAAAGAGGGCTATATTTCCATGTGTAAAAACCTGTTACAGGTTACTGAACATTATGAAGTACTGGAGGGGGACCCTTCATCTAGGATCCAGTCTAGTATTAGACAGATTTTGGATGCAAAGCTTGTGCTGGGACATCTACAGCAGTGGCAGAGAGAGCTTTTGGAAACTCTTCATCCCAAAATTCCAGTATTTGATGGTCTCCCAAAAATTCACAAAGACACCAGACCGATTGCATGGGGGAATGACTCAGTATTAGAACCACAAACTAGCTTAGTTAACTATTTTGCTCAACTGGTAGTCACTAAAATGACAAGTTATATCAAAGACATTGGGGTTGTTTTGGCTTTGATAGAAGCAGTCAATCAGGAAGCTTCTAGTAAAGACTTTATACGGCGCCGCGTGTATGTCTAGGATCTTTATACATCAACACCACATGAGGAGGGCTTGGTAGTTTGGAAGCTCGGCTCAGAGGTTGGCTGTTGAGGATATGCCACCTATCAGTACCCTCTTGGAGGTAGTAAGATTCGTGTTCTATGACAATTATTTTAGTTTTAAGGGTAGATATTATAGACAGACAAAATGGATGGCTATGGGGAATACCATGGTCCCTACCTATACCATCCTATACATGGATCAATTCCAGGCACAGTTTACCTAAACCCCATGCATAGACTTCTTTTTCCAAAATACAAATGCTACAAATTCTTTATAGATCATATACTCATTTTTTGGACAGGTACATTTAAGGACCTAGATAGAGTCTATACGCACATTAATTCTCTTACTGATAACTTCAGATTCACTATTACTGCTAGTAGCAGGAGGTAGCTTTTTAAGATCTGCTGATTTACAAACTAGATAATAAACTACATACCAGAATATACAAAAATGAAACAGATCACAACACTCTACTCCATGTGGATAGTTTTCACCCTGAGTCTCTCAAAAATTGTATTCCACACTCCTGGATGTTATGTGTAAAAAGGAATAGTAGTAACAGAGAAGAACAGAAAGTAGAATATCAGAACATGACAGAAAGATTTATTTCTAGGGGTTATATTAGAAGGATTGTGCACCAGGCCATAATGAGATCTGAAGTGGGAGAAGTAGCTTCAAAGCTTGTAACAGATAAGAATAATATATAGAATGGTACTATCTCTTGGATACTGTGCCTGCACGGATTCTATCAGGAACATTATTTACTCACGTTGAGACATTCTTAGGCCGGTGGGCATATGAGAATTTGCACAGAAACTGATTGTGGCCTCCAAAAGAGTGCCTGCCTTCCGGATAAGCAGATACATTCAGAGTTTAGAGGACCAGACCCTAGGACAACAATTACTACTAGGGCCAGTAAAATCAGGGATGTACCCATATGGGAGATGTGTACACTGTAGTAACACCTCAAATAATCATGAAATCTCACATCCCAAAGGGAATACTAAATATCATATCAAATAATTTTTAAATTGTGACTCAGATCATGTTATATATGTGCTAACATTTCCTTATTCTAAATACTATGTGGGGAAAACAAATAGGCCTCTTAAACTGAGAATCTCTGGGCATAAAAGTTGCATATAGACTGGCACAAGCTTTCGCAACCAAGACACTCGATTGTATCTCTAGGTTTTTGGATGATAGAAAAGGTGGAATCTCCTGTATTGGGGGGTGGGGGGCAATTGGAATAGGATAGTAGAGAAAAGGGAGTTGTTTTGGATCTATACTTTGGATGCTACTGATGCTAGACTGGGTATAAATGAAGATAAAAATTGGTCTGTATGCTGGTAGTCTTTTATTTTACTGCGTGCATTTGAATTTACTATGTTATTGCTTCTCCCCACAACAGCTGAACGCTCCCCTTTTGGGGGTTCAATTTTCCCCACATGCTGTCCCCACTTCTTGTCATGTCTGCTCTCCCTTCCCCTTATCTTCCTATTATAACCTTTTACATTTTTCTTCCCTGCCTGTGTATTTTAAACTTCAGATATCTTATTAGGCTGTAGCCTTTTAAATAATAACATCTGCAGACCTTCTTCCTATCTACCATCTCCCCTGAATTTCAAATTTTAGATAACTAATTGCGCGATACCCACTGACCAGGTAGCCGCTTCAATTATTTAATATTTCTCCTCCCTCTGCCCCCTGTTGTTAAGCTCACAATCAGCTCTTTCTTTAATGCATATCATGGTAGTTGACTCAGATATCAGATTAAGTCTTAGGTTTGTTTTAAAATAAATCTTGGAAAAATAGCAATGTTTTATATAGTTAGGGTTTCACCATCAAAAGTAGGGAAATGTGATGTTAGGGTTTAACCCTAACATCCCACCACCACCCTCCACAATGAACAGGTGTTGGGGGTGTGCCTTGAGGTAGTTGGCCTAACACTCATCTCATTCCATGTGTAAGGAAGCTGAGATAGTACAGTATAGGAGAATTAGGTAAGCATTAAGCCTGATGGCCCCAAGGCACACCCCCAGACGCCTGTTGATGCATGGAGGGTGGGGGTGGGGTAAGGCAACCTAACACCACATTCCCTACTTTGATGGTGAACCCTAACTGATGCATTAACAATGTTTTTTCAATTTATTTTCTTCCTTTTTGAGATAGTATAATCATATCCTTATTTGTCTGTGGGAGCGCATGGCCCTCTGGGCCTTGCACTTCCATCCCTCCATAGATGCCTATATGTATGTAGCTGTGGAAGCACAGAGCCCTCTGGGCCATACATATTTTGACCCCACATTTTCAACATAGCCTTCCTATGACACTACCTCATGAGCAAGGGCAGAAAAAATCTCCAAATCCCACTTGAAAGGTGAATTCACCAAATGACTGCAAAATCACCATTCAGGTGGGAATTGCGTAATGCCAGTCCTATTGTTCATGAGGTGGGGTCTTCAAAAGGACATGTTGAAAATGTGGAGTCAAAATCTCAAAAAATGTCTAAGTTATGCATAAAAGTTGAAACCCCCATTGAAATACATTGAACCGTATTTACCTTAGTTTCTCACATGGCAGTTGCCAGTTCCAGCAGCAAGACATGTCTTCAATCAGAGAGTGGATCTCTGGACCTGCTAAGGTGAGTGAGGGTGTGCAGTGGTGTACTGGAGGTGTGCGGTGGTGGGTACTGTAGGGGAAGTGGGGTGGGGTCTGATTGGCGATGGACCGTATTCTTTTTTGACAGGTTAAAATAAAAAAAAAACATTGAGGGACCGTTTTCTTTATTTCAGAAATCTGTCTAAAATGGAAGAGTGGGGGTGCCACTAGACACCAGGGAACAAACTGTCATTAATAGGGATGGCGATTGGTGGGTAGGGGGGTGCCACTAGACACCAGGGAAGAAATCCAAACTAATCGGGATGGTGATCAGAGGGTGGGGGTACCACTAGACACCAGGGAAGAAATGTTAACTAAGGAGGATGATGATCGGAAGGTGGGGGGTATCCCTAGACACCAGGAAAGAAATATTAAGTAACGAGAACAGCAATCATAGAGTGGGGGTACCAATAAACACCAGGAAATACATTTTAAATAATTGAGACAGTGTTTGGAGGGTGGGGGGTACCACTAGACACCAGGGAATACATTTTAAATAACTGTGAGGGTGATCAGTGGGTGGGGGGTGCCACTAGATACCAGAGACAGGCAATGGAGTGTGTGTGGGGGGCAGCAAACATCAGGGAAACAGCGGCTCATAGATTACACTGCAGCTGGCAGCAGGAGTTCAGCTGCAGCTGTAGAAGTCAAGAAATTCCCGCTATTCTCATACAGAGAACGCAGGGGAAGTGCTCCTCTCGCTAACCTGGGAACCCAGGATTTTAAGTGCCAAGAAAATGTATTTCTTGACATCATTTTAAAAAACAAACATCAGAATATAGCTAAATGGGTCCTGTTTGGCTAGGTTCTTATGTTTGTTTTTTGAAATCCATTAATTTTTATGTGTTTTCTTTCTCTCAGACTGAAAAAATAAAATGGTGGCTGCTCGAAAAAGGATTTCCCATCTGTGACACAGGATGACCTGCCTGCAGAAAAGGATTAGGCCCATGTGGCAAAAAATCCTTTTTCGAGCAGGACATCTATAAATTACCATTGAAAATAATGGGAACTTTGGAATGGACAAATATTTGTTCACCAAACCAACAATATGCACATCTGTGAGGGAAGGACTTTCTACCCTGAAAGTTTCAGACACAATTCCAAACCCTTTCAGAAATACAGGTGGACAAAGAAACAGCAAAAAACACAAAATTCTCAGAATTTTTAAAACTCCATTACTCTGTAACCACACAACCAGCTGGAACAAAACGTGGCACATCAGGACTCTACCCCTCTAGATTCTCCATGCAAAATTTTAAAGAAATCCGTTGAGTAGTTGAGAAGTTCTTAAAGTGCAAAAATTCAGTTTTAGCATTAAACACTCTCATTAACCCTAACTATAGTGGCGACAGTGCCACTATAATAATGTGGTAACACTTTCAGCTCTCTTCAGTTAAGATAGACCGCCTTAAATTGGGCCTGTTTGAGCTGTTCTGTCTTAAGAGAGAAATAACATATAAATGTTGTTTAAGTAAGAAATATGTAATGGTTGGAAGTATGAGACAATAGCCAAGTGCCTTTCAACGGGGGTAATTACTTGGTAACCGCATGCCCTGGAGTGGATTACTTCTTTTATAAAAAGGGTCATCAAACTAGTTCAAAGTTTAACATTTCAAAATTTACATTCTTTTCATTTCCATCCTGACCAGGTGCATTCCTGTGGGGATCTGATGACACAGCACTCAGTCTCCATGGTGATTGTTAGGCCAATGTTGTGACTGAGGGAAACTAAAAAAACACACATGATGAGCAATTCATAATTCATTTATAATTTATTATGTGGGTGTTTCCATATGCTGACATCTGCTGTTTTTCAGTATTAGAGTCATGTGTATGTAGTTAAGCAACGTGTGTGTAGAGCTCTCGGCTGTTGCTATGCACAACAAGATCACTGTATTAGGATTTTACAGACCCATGCAGTTACCGGTCAATTACCACATGGGTCTGGACAGTGACTGGCCAATCAGGATGCAGGCTTGTCCCTGCCCATCTTTTTTTTAACTTTATTTTATCTCCTTCAGACCGGGGCACCTCTCAGAGGTGCCCTCTTGGTCTGCTCTCTACTCTTTACCTGAGACCCTCCTCTAGGTCCTTCCCACAGGACGTCCCAGCCCCCCAGATCATCCCCCTGGGGAAGGCCCACCTCACCTACCTGGCAGCTTTATCTGGTATTAGAGGGTCCATCCTGTGGGTGGTGCCTGGGACCATCAAGGAGGGTCCTGTGTTGAGGATGTGGGGCCTAGACCCATGGGGCCCTCATCACCTCCCCGGTCTTCTGGATTTTTTTCCTCATAGTGTTGTGCCCCTTGGAACATGGATGTGCAATGGTGCCTGTGGCACTAATGCTGCTGCTGCCCACCACCGCTCCACCCCCACCATCTGCTAGTGCACGCATGTTCTGGTGCTATTCCTGGCTACTACCAGGGGCTGCACAGGAGTGGCACTATCCCCAAATTCCTCCCCAGGAAGAGAGAGCAGTCCTCTGGATGCTCAATCCCTTCCCTCCCCTGCCAACCCCCTGTGGTCCAGATCCATTTCCGAACCTGGGTCACCAGTGTGGCTCAAGGTGTGGTATCCAGCGCCTGAACCCTCAGTGCCACCTGGCCAGCATCCCTGCCCATTTTATAAACTTCAATAAATATGCATTTTTTCAAGCAGCTGAGTGGTGTGGTATTTGCTTTTTTCTTGTCGTACCATGTTACATTGCACAGTCTTCAGCAGTGGAGCTGTTTTGTGAAATTGGTCTGTGCTTACTTTGGCAGTGCACATAGTAAACTGCACTGATCACTGCTTCTAATGCTGTTAAATATTGCTGGTCCAGGGAGCAGAATCATCCTACCCCAATCACCCCTCACGTCTGCGCCACATCATCTGACATCAATGCAAACCTGAAGATTGCTTCAAGGGAGAGACTGGTCATTGCTAAGCAATGATGTGGGATGCATCCTAACCATAAGGACTCAGGGGTGATCAAGTCCACATTCAGATGCACCTGCTTCCCACTCCCAAGTTCCAGCAACATTTTAATATTGGATCTGATGAGGGGCCCTGTAGAAATCCACTCTTATGAGGTATCCTTTAGCCAAACGGAAACTCTCTGCCCTTACATGTAGTGAGTTAATTGTGGATACACCCAAAACACAGAGAGGGCTGAACAAACTCCTATTCCCCAGAATCATAGAAAGTATAATTCAACTAAAAAAATTTCCAATGAGTGTGCTGATCACACCCCACAGTATGGCATGTCAAATGCCCCCACCACCTAATTCTAGTCCTATATTCTACTCAAATGTAAATGCAAAACAAGCTTGAATAAATGTTTCATACTCTTTACCTCAGTGTCATTGCACTGTGCATTTGCTTTATACTCCCCTGTGTGCTAAGGAATAATAAAATGGGTACGGACAATCCTGCATACTGATTGTCAGTTGCTGCCCAAACCTGTTTGGTAAATGACCGGTAACCACATGAATGTGTAAGATCCTCATACCGTGATCTCGTGGAGTGCAGCAATGGCCGAGAGTGCTACACATAAGTTGCTTAACTACACACACATGGTGACTCCGACCCTGGAAGACCCTGGAAACTCCTCTCTAGCGTGCATGACCTGGCTCAGAACCGTCCCTTGCCCATGATCGAATGCATCCATGTGCACAATGAACTTTAGAGAATAGTCAGGGCTCACAAGAACAGGTACTTAACACAATTCCTCCCTCAGCTGGTGGAAAGCAGACTAATCGTAATCTATCCATTAAAATATTTCCTGCATTTTCTTTCTAATGAGCTCCAATGGGAGCTGGGCCATACTACTAACATTTGTCACAAAAGATTCAGTAGTACCCTGCCATCCTTAGGAATGCCTGTACCATTCTCCTTGTGGTGGGCATAGTCCTTTACTGTATAGTGTCAATTTTTTCTGGCTCAGGCCAGATGTACCTTCTCTGACCCTGCGTCCAAGGTATGATACATCTGCCATTCTTATTTAGCACTTTTCCACCTTGACTGTCAACCCAGTAGCCTAAGTCAGCAGAGCCATGTGCCTGACTCTATCCTCCCATGTCTGTCTATAGATGATGATGTCATTCATATATGACAGCACAGTCTCCCACCCCAGACAGAGTGCAGTTCATGAGCCATTGAAAGGTCATTGACACATTTTTCATCTTGAATGGCATTATTTGAAATTGGACTATGTCAAATATAGAGACCAAGACCAACCTTTCTCTGGCTTCAGGGGTCAGAAGAACCTGCCAATAGTCCTTTTTCAGGTCTATGGTGGTAAGGTACATGGCTGCCTCTAACCTCTCTAGGACCTCACCTGTCCTGGGCATGGGTTATGGGCCTGAACCTGTACAGCTGTTGAGCCTATGGTGGTTAATGCAGAACCACGTGGTACCATCCATTTTGAGGAAAAGTACTACAGGAGAGACCCAGGGACTACTGAACTCCTGGATTATCCTAAGAGCTGGCATTTCCCTGATCTCCCCTTCAGCACCATGTCTCATGCCCTCAGGGACACTGTAGAGTTACTGCATTAGGGAGTCTTGGGACCATGTATCCATGTGGTGCTCTGCCAGTGTGGTGTATCCCAGTTTCCCTGTGAACATTTCTCCAAATGTCTGCAGCACCCCATGGATTTTGGCAACTTGAGCCAGTGTCAGCTGCTCTGAGAGGCATGAGCATCCACTGAGGACTCCGCCATAACCTCTCTAAGGAGATCCACCAGTGGGTCTGCTTCTGCTTCCTCTTCCAGATAGCTGCACAAAGCCAGGGCCATCTTCCCAGTCATGGTAGGGCTTCATCACATTTACATAGTAGGGTTGCTGTTTGTGTCTCCCATCAGTTAGCTACATCATGTAATTAACATAATTTGCCCTCCTGACCACTGAGTAAAGACTCTTCCCAAGTCACCTGCAATTTGTTCTGTGAGTCATGGATGAGTAGTATCACCAGTTGCCCAACTTCATACTAGTGGGATCTGGTCCCATAGTGGCACCATGTCTTCTGCCCATTTGTGCAGTCGCTAGGTTCTCCTGGGTGAGCCCCATGAGCTCCTTGAGCCATGATCTAAAACTCAAGATGTATTCCACAAAAGACCCCATTGGGGAGCAAGCTCACCCTTCCTTTCATCTCTTACCAAATCTAGGAGACCCCTTACCCTATGGCCAAACAAGAGGACAAAGGGTGAGAACCCTCTAGACTCCTGTGGGACTTCACTATATGGGAATAAGAGACTGGTAAGTACTTGTCTCACTATCTCACATGCTGGTTGGTGAATGCTCTTAATATGGTTTTAAGCAATGCATTAAAAAAACTCAACCAGACCATTAGTCTTGTGGTGGTATGGGGGTATGGGGAGGCCCTGAGCTGCCTCACTCCATGTTGCCTAAAGACTTCCCAATAAGGCAGATATAAAAATTGCGCCTTGGTCCAACAGAATCTCCAGGTGAAACCCAAGCCAGCTGAATTTTCCCAGAAAATCATCAGCTATCTTTTTTGTTTAAGTGGAGGACATAGCCACAGCCTCTGGGTACCTGATTGCGAGTTCACATCCACCAGAATGTACCTCTTGCTTGTGTGACTTGAGGTGCTGATTGACCCCACAATGTCCACAGTTACTCACTGAAATGGCTCTTTGATTATAAGCAGGGTAGTCAAAGCTGCCTTAGCCTTGTTCTCAACCTTTCCTACCTCATGACACTGCAAAGAAGTCCGGCAATAGTTTGCTACATCCTTAAAGATACTGGGCCAGTAAAAATTCTTAGCCAGCCACCTTTTTGTATGGCTGACTCCTAAGTGTTTAGAAAAGGGTATATCATGGGCTAGGACAGGACACTGCTTTCTGTATTCCATAGGGACTAAAATCTGCTAAACTGGCAAGGTAGGACATAGCTATGCTGGGAGTGGAGCAGTGCAGTGGCTGTGTGGCAGCAGTCTTCAGGGAGACTTTCTGGAGACTATGGTGCTACTCCATCTGCAGGCACCTCTCTGGGTTGAGGAGGGAGGTTGCTAGACTCCAGGCCGAGTTAGCTAGAATTCAGGATGCCTCTGTCCCCACCAAGGGACCACCAAGTCTGCTGCTGTAGCCTCAAAAGATGCCAAGGATGAGAAGTGGCTGGACTAAGGTGGGCTAGGGAAGGGTGAGGGTGGTGTGTCAGAGACACATCCCCCACAGAGTACCACTACAGAATTGTTATGCCGCTCTGGCAGGGTGGGACTGTGCCATGAAGGCACCCATGGTAGTGATGAAGGAAGATGTAGGGTCCTCTGTAGTGGATACCCCAAGGTAGGTGGCAGAGGACCCCAGAGGAGGAGGAAGCAACTCCTGGTGGGGGACTCAGTTGTTAGGAGGATAGATTTGGGGACAGGAAGGGAGGGGAGAGGGAGGTTAGGTGCCTACCTGGCACCACTGCTTGGAAGGATGGGGATCCGGATCCTGAGGATCACTAGGGGAAGCAGGATGGGACAGAGAGCTAGATGTCATGGTCCACCTCAGGACCAATAACTTGGCTAGGGACAAGGCTAGAATAGTACAAAAAGAGTTCAGTGAGTTGGGGAAGGGTCTAAGGCAGGTAGCATGCTCAGTGACTTTTTCTGAGGTGCTACTTGTCTATGACAGAGGGAAGGATAGGGTACTCCATACCAGGAGCTTCAACACATGGTTAAGGGAGTGGTGCAGAGAGGAGGGGTTTGGCTACACTGGAGATTGGGGTCCCACCTGGAGTGATAGAGGCCTATACAGAGGAGATGGCCTGCATCCATCCAGGAGTGGAACCACAGTCCTCAATGAATGGTTTAAATGTTACATTAACAGGCATTTAAACTAGCTTAGGGGAGTGGCAGAAGGAAATGGGTAAACATAAACTGTCCCCCCCCACAAATTGAAGTAGGCAGTAGGGAGAGACCAAAGGGAAAGAAATCCCCAAGGGTACCCAACAAAAGAGGAAACAAAGTGGTAGAAGTGAAGAAAGATGGGACTGTGAGCAGAGGGGGTAAGTAGAGATGGCAAAAGGGAACAGGGGTCAATGACAGATAGGGTGGTAGCACATTCTGGAAGGCCATGTGTGCAAATGCTTGAAATCTGGGAAACAAAATCCTGGACCTAGAGGCCATCAGTGTCAGTGGCTCATCATCAGTGTCAGTGGCTCAGCAGGTAGCACACTCGCCTCTGAGGCCGGGAGATCAGAAGGCTGTAGGTTCTATCCCCACACCAGGCACTTGGGTTAATATCCCAATACTGACACTATAGTGCAGCATGAGGGGGGTACTGCACTCCTGAGGTGCCATCTTTCAAATGAGATGTTAAACCGAGGTCCCATCTGGTTGTTCAGGTGGGCTTTAAAGATCCCATGGCACTTCTCGAAAAGAGTAAGGGAATTTTCCCAGTGTCCTTGCCAAATTTTCTCTATTCACTAGAAATATCACCAACAGTTTATTTATTGAAATGTTTCACCAGGAAGGCACACTGAACAACAAGTTGCTCATCTCATGGTGCGACCTGGGGGGAAGGGTTACATAGCGTTGTGAAGGATGATCAGTTACAATAGTATGTGGGTAGTACAAACAATACAACATTGTCAGATTGTGCAACAGTTAGAACACAAGTTATTGTACAATAAACAGTAGTGGAACATTGGGTAAATTACAAAACATGTCCAAAATCATACAAAAGAACATATAAACGTCCAAAACAGTAATAATGTGATAGAACCATTTATAGTGTATGAATGTACCAGGAACAGGCTCGAAGTAGTATGCAAGTGCTGTTGGAGCAAAAAGGATGGGGTTAGGTTGTGCACACTGGTGACCCAGAAGGGCAGGTGGAGAATAGAGGGGGAGAGGCAAGAACTGAATACGAGAAAGGGTAGCCATTTCCTGATTTCCCCCTTCAGGATGTTGAGAACCCTGCGGGGGTCATGGTAGGAAGGCAAAAACTGGGAATAGCTATTAAAGTGGGTTAAAGCAGGAACAGCTGAGGGAAAGGTAACTGTGTAGGGCAGAGGTAAGGAAGTAGTTGAAGGAGGAGTGCCGTATTTCAGGGGGGAAGGAATTCCAGATTTTAGGGAAATGATGGGCGAAACCAGTCTGACTGATGAGGGTGGAGAGGCGAGGGACAGTCAAGGTGTGGGTTTCATTTGATCTGAGAGAGTGGGTGGGGGGAGGTGGAGTGGAGAGAGAGAGTATGAGAGATAGGAGGGGAGCCCACCGAACCAGAATTTGGAGGTTTGTTTGGCACAGTGAGAGATGCGTCTGTGAGATAGTGGAAAGAAGGATAGAGAGCAATAGAATTCACAGTGGTGGGAGTGGGAAGGGGAGTCGATAGCAGAAGGAGTTAAAGAGAGTGTCCAACTTGGTCAGGGAAGATTTGGGAGTAGCACTGTAGACTACTGTACGTCACAGTAGTCAAAGATGGGGAGTATAATCTTCTGGACAATTTCGCGCCTCGCAGTCAGTGGGATGCAACTACAATTCCTGTACAGAGCACCAAGCTTGGGGTGCAGTTTCTTCAAGATAGCATTGATATGCACAGAGAAGTTGAGGTGCTGGTCCAGCCAAACCCCCAGATATCTACATGAGGAGGTGTCCTCCAAGATGGTTCCATCAAGGGTATGGAAGGTGGGTATGGCCGGGAGCCTAGAGAGTCTCTGTCTGGTGCCAAAAGTCGTTGAGACTGTCTTCTTGGTATTTAGAAAAAGCTGGTGAGAAGCAAACCAGAGCTGAACTTGGTTGAAGTCATGCTGTAAGCTGGTTTGCACAGCAGCAGGGTTTTTGCCGGAACTGTACAAAAATGTATCGTCAGCATATATGTGGATAGAAGAGGATAGTCAGGCTGTGGAAGATCATTAAGGAAAATGGAGAAGAGTAGGGGCCAAGCACTGAGCCATGAGGAACACCAGTGTTGATGGAGAGTGGGGGAGAGATGGAATCAAGGATTCTCACCGATTAATCTGGTTCAGTTTCAGTTGGTTACCATCTGTATCCCCACCCCCGGGTCGCCCCTGAAAATGGGACTTCTAGTCTCAGTGGGCTTACTCGGTCAACAAAAGTCAATAAAAAATAAATAAATAAAATCATGGCAGAGGCTGACCTGGACTTTGTTGCCATTACTGAGTCATGGCGCAATGAGAACCATGACTGGAATACAGCCATACCAGACTACGCTCTGTTTGTTTTTTTCTGTTAATTTCTTTTCTCTCCTTGGTCCCTGGCGGCCGTTCCTCCCGCCGGTCTCCCAGCCCCATCCCCCGCTCGCAGCTCAACCCACAGCTTTCCCCCCATGGTGGGGTGGCGGGGATCCCTCAACCCACTTCACACTAGGATTCGCTGAAGGTGTTGTTGCCAGTTGCAGGGGTGGCACCTGCGGGGACCAACCATCATGAAGCCAGGACCATTTTCCACTTTCCCCCAAACCGAGGAAGTGCAATGATGTCCAAAGAGTGAATGCGCATGCTCCCGTATGCATTCCTCTGAACATCTGCCTTGGCTTCCCCTACTGTTGCCTTCAGCACCCCTAGCTTCCAGCTGCCAATAGAAGCCAGTAGTGCACCGAGAGCTGGTATCCCCTCTCCCCGGAGAAGGAGAGCAGTCCTAAGGACGCTCAATCCTTCTCCTCCCTGCCGACCCCCAGCAGCCCATGCTCATTCCCGAACATGGGTCACTGAAATGGCATGAGGTAAGGCGTCCAGCGCCTCAGCCCTCAGACCACTGGGCTGCCGGCTACACTCTGTTTAGAAAGGACAAGGTGGGAAAGAAAGGAGGGGGTGCTCTTTATGTGAGGGATAGCATAAAGGCTATTGAGATACAGAGAAATCAGGAAGGGGTGGAGGTACTGGGGATCACCCTAGAAACAGGAAAGGGAGACGGTATTCACACTGGTGGGGGGGGGATTTGGACAAGGTTCTAGTGGAAACCATCCAAAAGATGGCAAACAAGGAAGAGGAGCTGCTGCTGCAGGACTTCAATCTGCTGGATGTGGATTGGAGCATCCCAGCTGCAGCTTCAACTAGGAGCAGAACATCCTGGACTCCCTGCAGGGGGTATTCTTCAGGCAACTAGTAAAAGAACCCTCTCATGAGGGGGCAGTGCTGGACCTTGTATTCACCAGTGGGGACAGTGTTGCAGACATTACAATGTGTGGCCACCTGGGGACCAGTGATCATCATACAGTGTGGTTCAATGTAAGTACTGTGGCAGGATCAAACCACACAAAGCTGAGGGTCCTGGACTTCAGGAGAGGCGATTTTAAAAAGATGGGGGAATGCCTCAGGGATGCCTCGGTTGAGGGGGGAGGACTTGGGGGCAATGGAGAAACAGCAGGCAAATCTAAAAGGAGGGATAGAGAAAGCAACAAACCTCTGCATCAGAAAAGTAAGCAAAGGTAGGAGGAAAGAAAGAGCACTATGGTTTTCAAAAGAGGTGACCAGGAAGGTAAGGGCAAAAAAGTTAACATTCAGGAGGTATAAGGGAGACAGAGAGAGAGAGGAAGATAGAGAGGTGTATCAGGAGAAACAGAGGGAGGCAGGGAAAGCAAATAGGAGCACAAAGGCACAGACAGAGGAGAAAATAGCCCATGCAGTGCAGAAAGGGGACAAAATATTTTTCAGGTATGTAAGTGAAAAGAGAAAGACCAGGGGAGGGATAGTAAGGCTTAGGATGGAAGGAGGGGAATGTGTGCAGTGGGACCAGGAAAAAACAGATACCTTGAACAAGTACTTTTGTTCAGTGTTTACAGAGAAAGGGGAATGAGAGGGACCACAGATAAGGGCCAGGAGCATAGAAGGAAGGGAGGGAGGTATTTATTTATTTAGTTTTTGTTGACCGGGTAAGTGCACTAGACAAATCCTGCCTATTTTCAGGCACAACCCAGGGAAGGGGGATACAGATGAATGCCAACTGACCTTGAACCAGATTAAGCTGTTGGTGGTATTTTTAGTGAATGAGGGAAATTTGGCCAGGGCACCGGGGAAATTCCCCTACTCTTTTCGATAAGTGCCATGGGATCTTTAACATCCACCTGAACTACCACCAATCCAGGCAGATGCGACCTCGGTTTAACGTCTAGTCCGAAAGACGGCACCTCAGCAGTGCATCACCCCTCTCATGCTGCACTACAGTGTCAGTACTGGGATATTAACCCAAATGGCAGATGGTAGACACTAGTCCATTTACAGAGGAGTGGGTTTTAAGGGAACTCGCAAATCTGAAAGTGGACAAGGCAATGGGGCCAGAAGGGGTGCATCCTAGGATACTGAGAGAACTCAGGGAGGTGCTGGGTGCTCTTCTGACAGCCCTGTTCAGCCACTCACTGGAGACAGGAGTGATTCCAGAAGACTTCACTGGAGGAGAGCAGATGTAGTCCCACTTCACAAAAGTGGAAGCAAAGAGGAGGCTGACAACTACAAGTCAGTCAACCTGACTTTGGTCCTAGGGAAGATAATGGAATTACTACTGAAGGAGAGGATTGTGGAATATCTAGAATCCAGTGGTCTTCAGGATCTGAGGCAGCATGGATTCACTGGGAGGAGATCATGTCAAACAAATCTGATAGATTTCTTTGACTGGGTGATCAGGGAATTGGAGCAGGGTGGAGCGGTGGATATGGCCTACCTAGATTTCAGTAAGGCATTTGACACTGTTCAACATAGGAGACTCGTAAACAAGCTGTGAAGCCTATGAGTGGGTCCTAAGATGGTAAACTGGGTGAGAAATTGGTTGGGGTACAGGAGACAGAGGGTGGTGGTAAGCAGAGTTCACTCTGAGTAAGGGAGGGTGACAAGTAGGGTGCCACATGGATCAGTACTGGGACCGGTCCTCTTTAATGTCTTTATTAGTGACATTGCAGAGGGGCTAGAAGGGGTGGTATGCCTCTTTGCAGATGACACTAAAATCTGTAATAGAGTAGACACACGTGTGTGTGTGTGTGTGTTTAAAATGAATAGTGATCTAAGAAAGTTAGAGGAGTGGTCAAGGGTGTGGCAGCTAGGTTTCAATGTGAAGAAGTGCAAAATCATGCACTTGGGGCACAGAAACCCAGCGGCAGAGTACAAAATTGGGAGAGGTTAGTATTAAGCACTGCCAAACAGGGAAGGGACCTGGGAGTAATCATATCTGATGACCTAAAGGTGGCCAGACAGTATGACAGGACAGTGGTGAGAGCTAGTGGGATGCTAGGGTGCATAGGTAGGGGTATCACTAGCAGAAAAATAGGTGGTGTTACCACTGTATAGCTCACTGGTGAAACCTCAGCTACAGTACTGTGTCAGTTCTGGAGACAACATCTCCAGAAGGACATAGACAGGGTAGGGCAGTCCAGAGGAAGGCAACTAAAAGGATGCAGGGTCTGCATCACAAGCCCTATGAGGAGAGACTGAAGGACCTCAATATAAAGCACATTGACTTTGTCCTTGGTTGCTTCACGGGGAAGGTCCTTAGCACAGGCATCCCCCCAAGGGTGGCGAACTTGCTTGTCCAAACTGTTCCCTCTTCCTACCACCTTAGGTCTCAGGGGTCTGCCACACTCAAGGTACCTGTGACTAGGACTCAAATGGGTGAAAGGGATTTTGCAGCGTGTGCCCCCAAACTATGGAACACCTTCCCCGACCAGATCTGTGTTGCCCCATCCCAGGGCTGCCTGCGTTCCTCCCTATGGAACCATCTCAAATTCGCATCGGCCTGTGGGTGCAAAAAAACCCCGTGATAAAATGTCTGGACTCAGTCCTTACACACAACTGTTGGCCCTTATGTTGTTGGTTTTGTGCCCGCTGCTACTAATCCTTGCCTTGTACTGAGCCAAACTGGCACATACTCTGTTGTACTTACTCTAACTAAAAGTTGCCTCGTGACCTATACTTTGTGTATTCTAAATTAAGATGTTCACGTGTGACATGAGAGTTGTTTTTCCTAACTTGTACCTTGTTGTCCTATGACTTGTATTCTTTCCATAATTATGTACCATGTTGTCCTAAATGTGTTTAGTATGTAATTTCCTGTACTCTCCGGGGTAGTACCTGAAAATAGGCAAAGTTTTGTCTAGTGTACTTACCTGGTTAACAAAAAGCTAAATAAATAAATAAATAAATGTACACCCTGGAGGAAAGGAGGGAGAGGGGGAATATGATAGAAACATTCAAATACCTCACAGGTATGAATAAAGTTCAGGAGGGAAACATTTTCCAAAAAAAAGATCCTCAAGAAGAAGGGGATATGCTATGAAGCTGGGGGGAGGGACTCAGGGGAGATGTGAGGAAGTACTTCTTCATTGAAAGGATGGTGGATAATTGGAATAGCCTCCCAGAAGAGTTGGTGGGGGAAAACAGTAATGGGCTTCAAGAATGAATGGGATAGGCATAAATTAACCTTAGAGGTAGGGAAGGGGGTACAGCCTGAGATCAAGTAGTGTCTATGATGTTATAGTAGGTAGGGAAAAAGGCAGACTAGGTGGGCCAAAAGGTCCTTATCTGCCATCTGTATCTATGTTTATATGTTTCTACTGGTCCTCCCTTAAGAACCCACTCTTAATATAGGAGCCCAGTTTCCCAGTATGTCTCCTTTTTCTCTGAACCCTGAGTCATCTTCCACCCTTGTAGTCAACTGCCTTTGTTTCGGTAGGGATGGGTCAGCTTGCTGAGCTCTCTCCGGCTCTGTATGCCAAACCCTCACGGAAATACACTCTTCTGTAGGATGGCAGCTCATGGCTCAGCTCTTCCCAGGCTATAGCTGTACCTCAGAACTGTTGCTTCCAGCAAGTCCTTCAAATGCCCTGCTACTTTCCCTGCTGCTGAGAGAGAAGTGGCTTCTAGCTGCACTGCCCCTCTCTGTCCTCAGGAGCTTGTTCCTTAGCCTGACTGTAGGCAGTGATGCACAACATTTTGGCCTGATTGTCAAAGTCCTTACCCATAATTACATCCACAGGGAGGTCTGATGCAGTGCCCACGTCCCGTATGCCTTGGCCACCTTCCCAACTTAGAAAGATCTGGGCCATTGGTACTGAGACCACTGAACTCATCACTCCTCTAATTCTGGAAAACTGACCCAGGAGGATCTGTTTCTTGTGAGTTAAATCCTGCTTTATCATGGAAATGGAGGCCCCAGTGTCTTTAAATCCCGGGGTTACCATCCCATTAACTAACACAGGGTGCATCTGTGCAGTGGAGATAGTGGGAACTGCACTCTATATCCAGGCCACTAGCTGCTGGGTACTTCCAGAGCTAACCCCTCCACCTGCACTCACCCCTTTGGCTATGTTTTTTGCATAGTCATATGACAAGTGTCCACGTTCTTGGCAGATGTACAATGCACCCTTTGTTATTCGCCAACTTTGGTGCACCAAGGTTTTGTCAGATAATAGAAGGTTGCAGATGAAAGAGATGTGTTATGTCGCATTGGTAAAATATGGGAAAATTTGCACAGGACTACATTTAGGTATTAACTATTCAGTTTCTTTATGTGCGTACAGGTTGGTAACAAACATACTTAAAAACCACAGCATGACAATTAAAATGTAGTTTAGTTCATTTATCATCAATCAACCTTAAAAAAAGTAATCAGTTGGCTTTATTTGTCATGGTTACCAACAACTCACACTAAATCTTTCCTGGAGTCCCTACATTGCACTGCCAGGTGCCGGATAATTGTAGCTCTTAAAAAGCTGTTAATCATACCAGGCCATCTGAAACAATGAGGGAGGTTAGCATGAGGAATAGAGCCTACTAAATAGGGACTTTTTTTGAACTTACATAGAAACATAGACTTTGACAGCAGATAAGGACTACTTGCTGCATCCAGTCTGCCCACTCCTCCCTACCTACACTATTACTGCAGACTGTGCCCAATCTACAGCTCTTTCTCCTTCCCCTCTTCCTTTCCACTATGATTTCCTTGTGCTTATCACATTCATTCATTCTTGAACCCCACCACTGTTTTCACCCCCACCATCTCCAATGTAAAGTCACTCTTTCTGTAAAGAAGTACTTCCTCACATCTTTCCTGAATCTACCCCCCTCAAGCTTCATAGCATGTCCCCTTGTTTTTGAGCACCTTTTCTCCTGAAAAATACCTCTCCCTGGTACCTTATTTACCTTCATGAGGCATTTAAATGTCTCTATCATAACCCCCCCCCCATTCTGTTCCAGGGTGTACATATTGAGGACTTTGCCTCTCCTTTTAGAGCTTTTTATGCAGATTCTGCATCATTTTACTTGCCCTCTACTGGACTACCTCCACTCTATGTCCTTCCAGAGATGTGGTCTCCAGAACTGGACACAGAACTCTAGGTGGGGTCTTACCAGTGATCTATACAGATGCAATGCCACCTCCCTCTTTCTGCTGGTGATACCCCCCTTCCAGTGCAACCCAGCATCCCACTATCCCTCCCTATTGCCTTGACGCACTGCCTGACTACCTTTAGGTCATCTAATATGATTACCCCCAGGTCTTTTTCCCAGTTGGTGGTCATCTGCAAAGAGCAGACCTTCCTTTCTAACTCCTTTGCAATGTTACTTATAAAGACATTAAGGAGAACTGGGCCCAGCACTGATCCCTGAGGAACCCCACTGGTCACCTTCCCTTCCTTGGAGTAAACTCCATTTACCACCACCACCCTCTGTCACCTATCTCCTAACCAATTTCTTATCCAGTTTACCACCTTTGGACCCACTCCTAAGCTACCCAGATTACTTACTAGTCTCTTATGTGGAATGGTGTTGAAAGGCTTATTGAAATCTAGGTAGGCCATGTCCACTGCTCCATCATGATCTACTTGTTGGTCACCCAGTCACACAAATCTATCAGATTCATTTGACATGCTCTCCCTCTGTGAAACCAAGCTGCCTAGGATCTTGTAACCCACTGGATTCAAGATACTCCACAATTCTTTCCTTCCACAGTGGTTCCATTAACTTTCCCACCACTGATGTCAGGCTGACTGGCCTGTAATTGCCAGCCTCCTTTCTGCTACCACTTCTGTGTAGTGGAACTACATCCACCCTTCTCCAGTCCTATGGGACCACTCCTGTTTCCAGTGAGCTGTTAAATAGAACTGTCAGAGGTGCAGCCAGTATTTCCCTGAGTTCTCTTAATACCCTTGGAGGCATCCCATCTAGCCCCATTGCTTTGTCCACCTTCAGATTTGAAAGTCCCTTCAGAACTCTCTCCTCCTAAAAAAGACTAGTATTTGCCTCCCTCCCTCACTTCTGTTACTTTGTGACCTCTCCCCTTCTCCTTCCTCTGTGAATACTGAACAAAAGTATTTGTTCAGGATGTCTGCCTTTTTAACCTTACAATCCCATCCCTGGTCTTCTTCTTTTCTCTTACATACCTAAAATGATCTTGTTCCCTTTCATTACCTCTTGGGCTATTCTTTCTTTAGTTTGTGCCTTTGTGCTCCTTACTGCTTTCCCTGCTTCCATCTGTTTCCCCTGATACACCTCTATTTCCTCCTCCCTCTCATGTCTCCTTATACCTTCTGAATGCTACCTTTTTTGCGTTACCTTTTCAGCCACCTCTTTTGAGAATCATAGCGGTCTCTTTTTCCTCTTGCTTTTGCTCACTTGTTTGACACAGAGGTTTTTTGATTTTACTATGCTCCCTTTTATCTTGGCCCACTGTTCCTCCACCCCACCCAGGCCATTCCCTTAGCCAGGACATCCCTGAGCCATTCACCCATCTTTATAAAATCTGCCCTACTGAAGTCCAGGACCCTTGCCCTTGTGTGATTTGATTCCACAGCTGTCCTTATAGCGAATCACAAAAGACAGTACTTCAGGAGTGCAACATCTCTTGATGTTTCACTACTATGTCAGTACTGGGATTTTACCCCAGTTTCCTGGTGTGGGGCTAGAACCCACAACTTTCCAAATCTTCTAGCCTGAGAGGCAAGTGTGCAACCTGCTGAGACACTGACAACATCATTGACTGCCATGGAAAATCTGCAGTAGTCAAGATGAACATGTAGAGAGTTAGCTCCACTAGTCCAGGCCCCAGACAAGCAAAACACTGTTAAAATCCACCATTCCTTCTAATATGAATTTTTTTTCTTTACCCTTGACAGTTGCAATAATCTATCTATGAGGTTCTTAAAAACCTCACAGCCTTTCTCAAAGGTAAGATAGTCCTTGGCAGTGCACTGTAAGTACTTCTTATTAAGACATTTACAACAACCAAAAAATTTAGACCATAATGAACTGCTTCAGTGCCAGTGATGTGCAGACAATAGAGGGAGAATAACATGAGAAAGATATGACTTGTAGACCAGAAAGTGCTGACAGATAGTGGATAGAGAGGGTGGTGGATAATAGATTGAATTTCCATAGAAAGAGTATGGTACAGGAGGACAGGCTGGCAGATAAGGAGGGTGGTGGATAATAGAGGGGCGGATAATAGAAGGTGCACTGTAACATCTGTATTCCTATGCCTCCTTAATTTGGGAACCATTGGGCTTCCCATTTGGTTTAGGTACAGACTGGTATCCCTTTGGCTGCCCTTCCCTGTTCCCATAAAACCACCTGGTGTCCCTCCCCCATTGTTTCTGTAGTGTATGGTCAGTGGGGCAGGAACTAATCAGCTCTCTTGGCTGCCTCCTTTGTGGAGCTAGAAGTCCAATTCAGAAACCATATTCTCAACTCCTCTGGTAGGCTTGAGAAAATGTTTCATGAAGAAAAAAATCCTTGACCTGTTCCATGTATCTAGCCTTTGTACCATCTAGCAATTGCTCTAACAAACGGTCTGGTTGAACACATGTTTCTGAATAGCTATCTACTGGTGCTTTCCTTAACCCTCTAAATTTTTCTCTAGAGGCCTTGGGAATCCATTGAAAATGCTTTAACAAGACATTTTTCAGTTTGGTATGGTCCATATAGTCTTCTTTGCCTATCCGGGTGAAGGCATTTAATGCCCGGCCCACAAGGAATTGCAAAAGGTGAGTTGTCCAAGAAACCCTGTCCAAGTGTAAGGAGGGAGACCTGGAAAAGGCAGAAATACTGAACAAATACTTCTGTTCAGTATTCACTGAAGAGGGGGTGGGTCAGGAACCATAGCTGGGTAACAGAGACAAAGGGGTGGAAGGAGGTAAACACAAATCATTCACAGAGGAGAGAGTCCTGGAGGAGTTCACAAAACTGAAGGTGGACAAATCAATAGGGCCAGATGGCATACACCCGAGGATATTAAAGTGGTAGTGTACTGCTCAAAACTAATATTGTCTTTAAAAGCAGTCAACCGTTACCTTTTATATCTGAGGTACTTTTTCTTTTCCCTTTGTTTAATTAGAAGATTGTTTACTTGAAGTTAAGAAATGTGCCACATCTCTTCTAAATTCCCTCTCTCCCTTGCTGCCTACTAATTTCAACCCTTCACCTCAGCCAGTGCCTATCCCTCCCCCTTTTTCCTTTCCTACTATCTCCTCTGATGAAGCTCTTAGTGCCCTCCTATCCCTGAACCCCTCTAAAGGCTCCTCACCAGATGAGCTCAATCCTAAACTTCTCTACCTTTCTGCTTCTACAATTGCTTATCCTATCTCCCTAATCCTTAATCTCTCCTTTATTTCTGCCCAAGTACCCTCATCCTGTAAACACGCTGTAGTTCTTCCTCTCCCCAGGGGTGGTGACACATCCACTCCTGGCAACTATTGCCCCATTTCCCTCCTTTCTACCCTTGCCAAACTTCAAGAACATTTAGTTCTCACTCAACCATCACCCTGCCTCTCCAATTCCTCCTTCTTCACCCCCTTCAAATCTGGTTTTCAGAAGAACCACTTAACAACCACCTCCCTCCTCAGGCTTATTGACTTCATCCTTTCAGGGATGGACGATGGCCTGATCACCACGGCCATCTTTGTCGACCTAGCCAAACCTTTCAACACTGTTTCCCATCCCCTGCTTCTTGATTCTCTCTACTCAGCTGGCCTTTCTCCATCAGCCACCAACTGGTTTAAATCCTACCTCATTGGCAGGACCCAATCGGTGAGAATCCTTGATTCCATCTCCCCTCCACTCCCCATCAACACTGGTGTCCCTCACGGCTCAGTGCTTGGTCCCTTTCTCTTCTCCATTTTCCTTAATGATCTTCCCATAGCCTGCTCATCCTCATCTATCCACATGTACACTGACAATACTGCCTTATACAGTTCCAGCAAAAAAACCCTGCTGCTATGCAAAACAGCTTACAGCATGACTTCAATCAAGTTCAGCTCTGGTTTGCTTCTCACCAGCTTTTTCTAAATGCCAAGAAGACAGTCTCTATGACCTCTGGCACCAGGCAGAGACTCTCTAGGATCCCGGCCCTACCCAACTTTCACCCCCTTGATGGGACCATTCTGGAGGACACCTCCTCATTTAGATATCTGGGGGTTTGGCTGGACCAGCACCTCAACTTCTCTGTGCATATCGATGCTATCCTGAAGAAACTGCATCCCAAACTTGGTGCTCTGTATAGGAATCGTAGTTGCATCCCACTGACTGCGAGGTGTGAAATTGTTCAGAAGATGATACCCCTATCTTTGACTACTGTGACGTTGTCTATGGTGCTGCTCCCAAATCTTCCCTGACCAAGTTGGACACTCTCTTTAACTCCTTCTGCCACTTTGCTCTCAACTTCCTTTCCCACTCCCACCACTGTGAACTCTATCGCTCTCTAACCTTCCTTCCACTATCTCACAGATGCATCTCACACTGTGCCAAACTAACCTCCAAATTCTGGTTCAGCGTGCTCCCTTCCCATCTCTCATCCTCTCTCTCCACTCCACCTCCCCCACCCACTCTCTCAGATCTAATGACCCCCGCACCTTGACTGTCCCTCGCCGCTCCACCCTTATCGGTCAGACTGGTTTTGCCCATCACTTCCCTAAAATCTGGAATTCCCTCCCCCCTGAAATATGACACTCCTCCTCCAACTACTCCCTTACCTCTGCCCTACACAATTACCTCTCCCTCAGCTTTTGCTGCTTTAACCCTCCTTAATACCTATCCCCAATTTCTGCCTTCCTACCCTGACCCCCCCCCGAAGGGTTCTCAACATCCTGAAGTGGGAGTCAGGAAATGGCTACCCCTTCTTTTCATATTCACTTCTTGCCTTTCCCCCCCTTTTCTCCACTTGCCCTTTTGGGTCACCTGTGTGCACAACCTACCCCATCCTTTTTACTCCAACAGCACTTGCGTACTACCTTGAGCATGCTCCTGGTACACTCATGCACTATAATGGTTCTGTTGCATTATTACTGTTTGGTACATTTATATGTTCTTTTGTATGATGTTGGACATGCATTGTAATTTACCTAATGTTTCACCACAGTTTATTGTACAATACCTTGTGTTCCAACTGTTGCATAATCTTACAAAGTTGTATTGTTTGTACTACCCGCATACTATTGTAACTGATCATCCTTCACAACCCTATGTAACCCCTTCCCCCCAGGTCGCACCTCGAAACGAGCAACTTGTTGTTCAGTTTGCCCTTCTGGTGAAACATTTCAATAAAGAAATGAAAATAGGAGTGATGGGTGGGACAGCACTCTGCCTGACAGCCGGCATATCTATATCACCCCCCACTACATCATCAGCATTGTGACCTTACTGACTGTGACTTCACTGCTGCTTAGGAACAGTCTCTCAGTAGCTGCCAGGTTGGTCACCTTTGATGTCACTGTGAGTGAGGTCACAATGCTGATGATGTAGTGGAGGATACAGATAGACATGTCAGCTGCCAGGTTCAGAGCTGTTCCACACATACAACACAATATTATTACATAGAAGACTTTCTAATGAGCAAAAAGAGAAAGAAAGAAAGAAAGATACTTCAGAAATAAAAAGTTACAACTGACTACTTCTTAAAATGTATATTATTTTCCTGTCTGCTGTTTTGGCTCCACTTGCTCTTTAAGGGAGCTGAGAAGGGAGCTAGCAGCGCCTCTGGCAGCCATGTTCACCGAGTCACTCAGCACAGGAGTGGTTTTGGAGGACTGGAAGAGGCACATATAGTCCCTCTACACAAAAGTGGTAGTAGAGAAGAGGAAGGGAACTATAGGCCAGTCAGCCTCACCTCAGTAGTGGGGAAGATCATGTAGGCACTGCTGAAAGAAAGAATAGTGACACACTTGGAATCCATTGGTGCACAGGATCCGAGACAGCATGGATTCACAGCAGGAAGACAGTGTCAGATGAATCTGATAGATTTTTTTGACTGGGTGATGAAGGAAATAAATTGGGGGGGAGGGGATCGTGGACGTCGACTACCTCAATTTCAGCAAGGCCTTCAACACCGTCTCACATAAAAGACTGATTAACAAGATGGGTAGTCTGGATATGGGGCACAAGGTAATAAACTGGGTTAGAAACTGGCTAATGGACAGGAGGCTTAGGGTGGTGGTAAATGGGATCCAATCCAGGGAGATGGGGGTGACCAGTGGGGTACCTCAGGGATCGGTCCTTGGGCCAGTCTTGTTTAATGTTTTCATTAGTGACATTGCAGAAGGGTTGGAGGGAAAGGTCTGCCTATTTGCAGATGACACCAAGATCTGCAACAGGGTGGATACACCAGATGGGGTGGAGAAAATGAGGAGGGACGTGGGGAAGCTTGAAAAATGGTCTGAGGTGTGGCAACTGAAGTTCAGTTCAAAGAAGTGAAAAATAATGCACCTGGGATGAAGAAACCCTGGGAAAAGCTAGAAGATGGGGGGAAGGGGAGTTGCTGATGATCACCAAGGAAGAAAGGGATCTGGGGGTTATCATTTCAGATGACCTAAAGGTGTCTAAGCAGAGTACAAAGGCTGCAAGGAGGGCCAATGGCATGCTGGGGTGCATAGGCAGAGTTATCACTAGCAGAAGGTGGGAGGTGGTGATGCCATTGTATAAAACACTGGTGAGGCCTCACCTAGAGTACTATGTGCAGTTCTGGAGGCCGCACCTTCATAAGGATATCGACAGGGTGGAGACAGTCCAGAAAAGGATGACAAAGATGGTACAGGGCTTGCACCAGAAACATATGAGGAGACAGTAATGGACCTCAATAAGTACTCACTGGAGGAAAGGAGGGATCGGGGTGACATGATGGAAACATTCAAGTACCTTAAGGGCATAAACAAGGTGCAGGGGAGACATCTTCCAATATAGGAGGAGTACAAGAACAAGGGAGCATGATATGAAATTAGAAGGTGGCAGGTTGAGGGGGAATGTGAGGAAGTTTTTCTTCACAGAGAGGGTGGTGGACACATGGAATAGCATGCCACAGGAGGTGGTGGGAGCGAGGAAGGTGGAGGGCTTTAAACATGCCTGGGACAGGCATAAGGGAACCTTAGAGGTGGAAAAGAGAGGTGAAAAGCCATTGACCAGGTAGTGTCATAGACCACATACATGTAGGGCTTACGGGCAGACTGGATGGGCCTAGCGGTCATTATCTGTTGACAATTTCTATGTTTCTATGCCCACAGATTCCTTCAAAGGCCATTTCCCTCCTAATACCTGGGAAACATTTTGGAATTAATTTGGGCTTTTTTGGGTCAAACCTTTGATGCCACTACTTAAGAAGGCAGTATAGTACAGTGGTTTAAGGCTCTGAGCTGCAAAGCTGGGGATCTGGGTTTGAATCCCAAAGCCCCCACTTGTATACTGTGTGACCCTGAGAAAGTCATTTAACTTCCCTGTGCTCCCAGGTTGCACCCGTAAACAAGCTTTTAGCTTAGTGTGTCTCTCCTGGTTAAAAAAAAAACTTATGTTTTTAGGCTGTGCCTTCTGTTTATAGCAATGCCTTGGAAAATGGAGAGGAGGGTGTCAGGCAACCTCAGGCCTCTAGGGCTGCTTAGGTCTAAGATTTCTTGATGGTTTGAGGGCATCCAAGTCTGTTCTGCCCAGGACTCTTGTAGCTAGCCAGGGAGGGACTTCTGGCAGCGGAGGCAGATCTGTGGGACCTTAGATCTGAGCAGATTTTCAGTGTGAGGTTCCCATAGAAGGGGAGTATGGAGGGGAACCACAAGGAGGGTGTGGAAACACCAGGGTGACCCTCAAAGGAAACAAGCCAATGCCAGGTGGCCTGTGGAGGTTTCTCCCAAAGATACTGTGATAGATCCTGGCAACCTGCCCATGTAGTGACAATGCAACAGAAGAAGTCCATCCAGAAAGCCACAGCACTGCTCCAGTAGTGAAATATCAAGTGATGATACAGAGACTGTTTGCCAGTGAAAATCAACTTTTAATGCTGTCAAAGCAGCAAAACAGGTAAAGAGTACATCGCAGATCACCAACGTGCAACTAGCCCCAGTGCTTCAGCAACAGCCTTCCTTGGTGATCTGAGATGTTCTCTGTACCTGTTTTATTACTTTGACAGCATTAGAAGTGATTTTCACTGGCAAACAGTCTGTATCATTGCTTGGTGTTTCACTACTGGAGTAGCGCTGTGGCTTTTTGGACGGAGTTCTAACCTTCTGTGCTGGCCACCCTGTCCAGTGCACCATGCTCTGTACATGAGTGCAGATTTCAAACTTTTTGCAACAAAAGATAGCAGGCAGACAAGGCTGCAGCAAAACTATAAGTGGCCTGACAAGGTAAGAGAGTCATCCCAGGGGTTTGTGGAAAGCTGGAAATGGCCAAATTCCTTGGCACAGTCACTGTAAGCCTTACCTGCTTGCTTGTATTAGGACAAAGGGGGAGAGTCAGTGGATGACTATGTAGAGGAAGGTACCAAACCCCTGATGGTCTCCTGTGGTGGATACTGATAGGATATGCAGTTCGATCCCTACAGTGTGGTTGCCAATAAACTGGTCTTAAAAGAAATTTCAAAGATTAGCACATGGACTTTATAGCTCATTGCCTTAGTGCAACATTTCAAGCATGAATTGAATTTTATTTCAAAGTCCATTTTGGGAGGGAAGGGATCATAAATTGAGCTGATACAACAGCCAGCCGATCCCTTCCACTTCCGTCTGCTGCCATGCCCCGATCTCAAACATTGTATGACGCCTTAACGGTTGAGAGCATGGGGATGCCCCACTGTAATCTATGGGGGGCAGTTTCAAAACTTTTTTTGTATTTTAAAGCAATATTTCATGTAAATTAAAGCCACCGCTCAACTAATAATATTCCTACTAGTTGAGCAGTGACTTTTATTTACAGGTACATAAAATATTCCTTTAACATATTAGTAATGTTTTGGAAAGGCCCCTCCCCCATATATTACAATGGGGTGTATCCCTGTGCTCTCCCTAGCTAGGCATCATAAAACATCTGAGTGCAGGGCCATGGCTAGTGGACCAGGAAGTGGAAGGGAGTGACTGGAGATTGGATCGGCCTAATTTACAATCCCTTCCCTCCTGAACTTTGATTTGAAAAAAATTCAATTTATGCTGGAATAGACTAATTCTGCACTAAGGTAACGGGCTATAAAGCCCATAGACAGTTAAAATAAAGTTTGAAATTTACTTTAAGGCATAGCAGGAGACAGCTGCAGAAAGTGGATATGGAAGTCACAAAAGGAAACGTGCAAGCATCAGAATCAGAGAGTTCAGAGACATAGTGATTGATTCTTCCCAATCATAGTTTTTGGTGAGTCTAGCCAGGAACAGAAATACCCTTGCAGACAAGGACGGGCCCATCTATGTAGCATGGGAATGTATGCAGAGAAAGGACAGAGTGTTACACTAACAATGAATATGGAGGTAAAAGAGGAAGTGCTTGGAATGAGACAAGGTTAACATGAGTCCCAGCAAGAGGCTGTGTAGGAAGCTGGCCAAGCTGGAATTAACCTAGTGGGAGGTTAGAATACAGCTTGAGACCCTGAGAGGATTGATAGCTAGCTCTGACCATGAGTGGAGAAAAAGTGCCAGACTGTGATTTATTACTGTAAACACCAGATACTGTGTTGGTGTGTCCCATGGAACTCCAGGGCTGGGTGTGTGCATAGTGACTATATAGTAGTGCAGGGCAACCCATAGCAATCTTGAAGAGATCCTTAGACATGGGAGGTTTCCTGGGTAATGTTCGTAACTCTCCAAGGCACAAAGGTGGAGGCGGTGGAGAAAGCGGGGTTACATGTATGTGGATTTCCACTACCTATGGCCCCTATGCATTAAGGGGCAAGATGGCTACATGCCATGGATCAGCGGCATGTAGGCAACACTACATCTGAATGCTGCGAACTGGGGTCCCATGGACCCCCGGTGACATTCACAGAGGGCTTACATGCCCCTTCCACATTGGATCCTCTGGCCCATCATGTAGCAACGTGCATGGCTGGCCCGGGGGCATGACTGCAGTGTGCCCACACTCCATGCTATTCACGAAGCTGTGGAGTGCTGTGAAAGGGGAGCACAGGATATGTAGGCAGGGACCCTGCCATATCATTTGTGTGCCCCCTAAAGAAGCCCTCCAGGCTCCAGGACAACTCCCCTCTACAGTGCTGCCCCAGCCCACTGAGTAGAAAGGGAGGGCTGCGGGCAGCCATTTGCCCATCTTTTTGACATTTACCCTCCTGTGCCTTCCCAGAATCCCCTGCTCACGTGTAGCAAGGGATCCACTTCGGGACCCAGGATGGACATCTGAATGGATGCCCACCTGCATCCTCCAGTCTGCCTCCATGCATGCTGGGGGGGCAGAGCCGCACACAGGTACAGAGCAGTGACTGGTGATCCTGCATGATGGCCACCTCATGCCTGTCTGCAGGTGTGGAGCTACATCAGCAGGGTATACATGAATCATGCATATCTAGCCCATTAATGCTGCATAGCCCCCAATGAGATTACTTTACAATTCTAAGCACTGAATTTCTTTTTTTTGTTACTATAATGTTTATTAAATTTTCAAAAGTCATTACAGTACATTGTGACAGCACATAAAGGCTGAAATACAGACTGTGCTTGGTGTCATTATTTCTTTAGCATCTGCATTGCAGCACTGTCCGTATACCCCTACTGGACCACCACTCCTCCCTAAGGTACAGCGCGGGGTGGTGTATGTTGGGTATCAGATATGCAGCTTTTCACTATACAAGATCAGTACTACTGTGCTTGCCAGTAATGGTGCTTAGTGTTCACCAATGTGTATAGCTACTTGGGAGGGTTTTCCGCAAGAGGGGGAGTGGGTGTAAAGGGAAGGGATACCGCAGGGCCCACTGAGTTGCTCCCCTACTAGTTTGGTACAATAAGTTCCCATAGAGCTGGAGGGCTCTTTTTGTGTAATATGGGGGTCAACATAGCAGGAAGATACTAGTTGATGTTCAGTGGATCAATGTTGGGTCTGTGTTCATGGTGTGAATCAACCAGATGTTCATATTTCTGTTTGGTCATTGAGGGATTGTGTTATTTTCTTGTGGTATATTTGGTTTACCAGGTTCCGTCACTCCATTAAGTCAAGTATGGTTGGTGTCAGCCAGCATTTCATTATGGCCTTTTTGGCCATGGGTAGTAGCATTCCCAGCAAATAATGGGAGTTAGCATCTCTGAGGCCTCTGGGGAATTGTAGGAGGATATAGAGAGGATGTGAGAGGTAAGTGCCTGCCAAACACCTCTTGGAGTTTTATCTCCTAGAGAATGAATGTAAGGTTGTAGGAGAGAACATGACCACATCAAATGTGTATTTGTGACAGTGGGCTTGCCAAATTCCTTCAGCACCCAGAATCCTGAGCAATCAGGTAATGGTCTGTTATAAGAGAGGTACGGAAGAATCTGGTGAGTTGCTTCCATGCATATTTCGTCCATTGAGTGTGAGTTTATAACCTTAGTGGCTGCCTGACATGCCTTTGTCCAGGTCTACCTCTTTAGTGGGAGCTCAAATTCCTCTGCCCATTTCATTGCAATATCTATGGAGTCACCCCCCCCCAGAAAACTTGCAGCACAAGATACATTTAGGATATTATATATGGGATGACTCCTGTTCTAAAAATGTTAACACAGTAGGTGATATTGAGGAGTGCTTATCCGGCATATGTGCTCCAAATGGGAGCATTGCAATAAAGTGGTGGGGCTGCAGATACATATAGAACTCCATTTCTTGGAGCTGGTACTGTGCTGCATGCCTTGAAATGACTGGCTATCTAGGCCCTGGAGGAATTGATAGATATAGTGGAGGGAATGTCTCTCCTAGTTGCTGAACCCATGGTCAATCTGCCAGGGTATAAATCCCTCAAGTTGTGATATGGGGTATAGCAGTGGGAGAAATTGGGTAAGGTGCAGAACCTTCCTAATGGAACCCCACACCTTCACTTGCTGCCGCAGCTAGGGGTAGAAGACTTGGTTTGCTGGCCAAGGCACCTAGCTTCACCTGAGCTCTTTCCTTCTAAGACTGCTTGAAAGGCAGAGTAGAGAAACTTACCAGAGCAAGGGAAAAGGATTAAGACTTATTTTGGCTAAACAGATTTACTGTGTGGTGTTGTTTTTATTTTTTACTCACAGGGATTGCTACTGTTTGTTACTAACATTTCATTGCTTTATTTTTCTCTGATTCAAATTGTTGTTGCTGGTATACCTTCTTCTGCATTATTACAAGGTGTGCCTAAAGGTGTGTGCTAACAGATTACTGCTGTAATCTTCTGATTCAAATTGTCTTTTGCAAGGTATATCTTCTGTTACTGCTTTATTTTTCTCTGTAGCAAAGTGTTTCTTACAGGGTGTATCTTCTCTGAAATTACTGTATTACAGGTGGAGCTTACATTTTTGTGACTTTTTTATCATTGGGCTAAGCAAAATTACTGTTTGACACTGTGTTTTATTTTATTCTTGTTTTTTTGTTTGTTGAAAAGGTTTGCTGTCTCAGAGGTGTTTCAGTCTCCTTCTCACATTGAAGGAGCTAATTGCTTTCCTCCCACAGCTCTTCCAAAGGATTAGGTGTGTATGGGGGTGGTGGAGCTGGCAAACTGTCAGTAATTTCCAACAGAAAGAAGGGTTAAAATGTCAGGTTAGTTGATATCTTGGAGGTAGAAGACTTGGTTTGCTGGCCAAGGCACCTAGCTTCACCTGAGCTCTTCCTTCTAAGACTGCTTGAAAGGCAGAGTGAGAAACTTACCAGAGCAAGGGAAAAGGATTAAGACTTATTTTGGCTAAACAGATTTACTGTGTGGTGTTGTTTTATTTTTACTCACAGGGATTGCTACTGTTTGTTGCTAACATTTCATTGCTTTTATTTTTCTTTGTAGCAAAGTGTTTCTTACAGCATATATCTTCTCTGAAATTATTACAGGTGGTGCTTTACAGGTTTTACAGTTTATCTAACATTAGGATAAGCTTTCAGGGTTACTGCATTTGTTGTTGACTGATTGTTTCTGCTCTTACCTCCTTGTTCTTTCGTCCGTGGTTCTTCTTTTTTGGCAGGGGAAGGGCCCAGCCACCCACCCCTATCCCCAACCACTCCACACTACACTCCTTTTATAGGGTACCACAGTTGTGACATTTCCTGTGGCAGAGCAGGAAGGGGTGGATCAGTGGGGCCTCCACAAGGTGAGCTCATTTACAGGGGCACTAGTAATTTAACTTGTTATAACAAGTTAAACAAAACACAATCAAACCATTACTTGTATTTTTTTCCCCTTTTTTTCCTTCTAATTACTCTGACTAGGTTATAAACCCAGCAACTTATCTGGAATGGATATCATTAACTGCAGGTACTGTGGAACAATTTTCAGAAGGACAGTCTTACAGGATTTAGGACACTGTCCTACATGCTGGGCCTTTGGAGATCTTAGGGCTCAGCTCTGGGCAGCATGGGCAGAGATTGCACGCCTCAAATTTCATATTCAAGAGGAAATACATTATAAGAACCACTCGCCATTTCCCCAGCATCCAACAGAAAAACCTTGACCGCAGAGGGTAGTTGGTCCAGGAGCTTGGCAGGTGGTTAGCAGGGGCAAATCGGGTGCCCCATCACTCTCTGCTCTCCAACATATTACCTCCAAAAACCATATAAACACTACAATCAGGTATCTGCCTCTATCTCTGAAATCAAACAAAGAGGCAGAAGACACTGCAGAGCAGGACACTGCAGCACAGGAGCTAGCACAACAAAACTCACCCAAATCAGGAACCAAAACAAAAAAAGCAAAAAGGAAATCCAAAAAACTTCTGATCATAGGAGACTCCATGATTCGAGGAGTTGATACCCATCTCCAGCCAGGGGTAATGGTCAGATGTCTCCCAGGTACATCAGCATGGAGAGACACTGACTGCATTGCTAAAATTATTCACAAAGCAGGAGAAAACATTGATGTCCTAGTACACATAGGGACTAATGATCTCGCCAGCCGGTCAGTTGTGGAGACCAACCTGACCAGGCTGGGTGACAAACTATCATCTATTTCGTCCGGCATCTCCTTCTCTGAGATCCTGCCAGTCTGGGAGAGGGGAGCAGATGGACGGAAGGTCAGAGAAGGGGAGATAGGGGAGCTAAACACATGGCTCAAGGGCTGGTGCCAGGAAAAAGGACACAGATTTGTAGGGAACTGGCAACAGTTCTGGGAGTGAAAGTTCTTTAAATTTGATGGACTGCATCTGACTAAGGAGGGAGTCAGTGCATTGGGGCAGAAGTTTGACGTCTTTGCAGAATATTTAAACTAGCAAATGGGAGAGGGTGCAGCACCCCATACGTCGAATGGGAAGAACACCTCCCTCAGCTAGTGGTCAAACAGGGATTCAGCATGTTTGCAGTTCATTTGCATCACCAGGAAAGAAAAAGGTTTGTCTCACATACGATGCACAGGGTAATGCCAAACCTCACCCAACAACTAACACACCAAAATCTGGCCAATGGAAAATCATGTACACAATGCTCACAGCCTGGGAATAAGATCCCAGACCTGCAGGCAATAATGTCAGAGGCTAAACTGGACATAGTAGAATTAGTGAGATGTGGTTTACAAGTAACCACACTTGGGAGACTTCAGTACCTGGCTATGTATTGTTCAGAGAGACCGAGGTGCAAAAAGGGGAGGAGGGCCTGTATGTCAATGAAAATATCAAAGCTACAGAAATTCAGAATACACATAAGGAGCCAGAAGAACTGTGGGTCACCCTGGAAACAGGAAATGGGACAGCCATAAGAACTGGATTGTCTACAGGCCCCCAGACCAGGGGAGGACGTAGACACATTACTGTTAGAAGATATACAAAACATGACAGCTAAAGGGAGGTTCTGATAATGGGAGACTTCAACATGCTGGATACAGATTGGTCAATACCAGCAGGAACATCTGCAGAACTAGACACATAGTGGATTCCTTGCAGGGGAGGGCCTCAAACAACTGGTACAGCAACCCACAAGAGACAGGGCTATCCTAGATCTAGTACTGACTAACAAGGAAGGGATCACAGATCTCCAGGTAGAAGGTCACTTGGGGCCAGTGACCATCACATGGTATGGTTCAATTTGGCTACTACATCTAAATCATCCCATTCCAAGGCAAAATATGGGACTTCAGCGGAGCTGACTTTGATAAGATGGCCACAGAGTTACGCTAGCCCTGGCAAAAAGAAACACAGGTGATGGGTACAGGCAAAGTGGGCAAGCATTATGGATGCAATACTTGAAGCAACATCCTATTGTGTTAGACAGAAAAGGAAGTGCAAAAGAAGAAGGAAACCACTTTGGTTCTCAAATACAGTAGCAGAAAAGGTCAGAGCCAAAAGGCTGGCCTTCAGGAAATATAAGGGAACACAGCGGGATGAAGATAGGGAGGCATACCAAACTGCCCTAAGGGAAGCAGGGAAGGCAGTAAGGCAGGCAAAGTCCCAAACTGAGGAAACACTAGCACGAACAGTAAAAGAAGGTAACAAGACTTTCTATAGATACATTAGTGAAAGGAGAAAGTCCAGAGGGGGTATTGCTAAGCTTAATGGAGAAAAGGAGCATGGAGGAGGAGGACCCTGTAAAGCCATCTATCCTAAATAGATACTTTTGCTCAGTATTTACTGAAGAGAAGCAGGGCAGGGCCCACAGCTCAGCATCATGGACACGGGGGGAGGGAGGTGAACACTACTCCCTTCACAAAAGAAAGGGTCCTACAAGAGCTTGCTAAGCTCGGGGTGGATAAGGCAATGGGACCTGATGGCATACATCCCAGGGTACTTAAGGAGCTAAAGGTGGAACTAGCAGAGCCATTAGCAGAACTGTTTAGTGAGTCTCTGAGCACAGGAGAGGTCCCAGAAGACTGGAGAAGGGCTCATATGATACCGCTCCACAAGAGTGGTAGCAGGGAGGAGGCGAGGAACTACAGACCAGTCAGTCTTACCTCAGTAGTGGGCAAGATTATGGAGGCACTCCTTAAGGAAAGGATAGTGCAACACCTGGAATCCATAGGGGCACAGGATCCAAGACAGCATGGGTTTACAAAAGGAAGGTCCTGTCAAACTAATCTCATAGATTTCTTTGACTGGGTAACCAGAGTGGTGGACCAAGGGGGAGCAGTTGATGTTGCCTACCTTGACTTCAGCAAAGCTTCTGACACTGTTCCACATAGATGATTGATTGATAAATAAGCTGGGTAGGCTCGGGGTGGGTCAGAAGTTGGTCAACTGGGTGGCAAACTGGTTGACGGGCAGAAAACAGAGAGTGGTGGTAAATGGTATACAGTCAGAAGAGATGCAAGTCACAAGTGGGGTACCTCAGAGATCAGTCCTGGGGCCAGTCCTCTTCAACATCTTCATTAGTGACCTTGCAGATGGACTAGAGGGTAAGGCTTGTCTGTTTGCAGATGACACTTAGATCTGCAACAGAGTAGATGATCCAGATGGGGTGGGTAGAATGAGAAGAGATCTGGATAAACCAGCAAAATGGTCAGAAGAGTGGCAACTGGGATTTAATGCAAAGAAGTGCAAAATCATGCACATAGGGAAGAGAAACCCTGAAGCCACCTATAGGCTGGGAGGGGATTTGCTAGCAGTCACAAAGGAAGAAAGAGACTTCGGCATCATCATCACTGATGACCTGAAATCATCCAAGCAGACCTCTAAATAAGGCTAGGGGGGTGTTAGGGTGTATTAGTGGGGGTATCACAAGTCGTAAGAGGGAGGTAATAATCCCTCTTTACAAGACACTGGTTAGGCCCCATCTGGAGTACTGCGTCCAGTATTGGAGGCCACACCTTCACAAGGACATTAACCAAATTGAGGCAGTCCAGAGAAGGGCAACCAAAATGGTGCAGGGACTGCATCAGAAGACATATGAGGACAGATTAACAGAGCTCAATATTTATACCCTTGAGCAAAGGAGGAGAGAGGAGATATGATCGAGGCATTCAAACACCTTAAGGGCATTAACAAGGTGAAAGAGTCTAACATGTTTAAATATAAGAAAAATAGCAGGACAAGAGGACACAGCATGAGATTAGAAGGGGGCCGATTAAGGGGGAATGTGAGGAAATTCTTTTCACAGAAAAGGTGGTGGATGCATGGAATGGCTTACCACAAGAAGTGGTGGCTATGAATACAGTGCAAGGCTTCAAACAGGCATGGGATAGGCATAAGGGAGCAATACAAATGACTATGAATAGATAGGCCACTGACAGAGCAAAGGCTGATGGCACATTTATAAGATAGAAAAAGAAATGGGCAGACAGGATGGGCCTTGTGGTCCTTATCTACCGTCAACTTCTATGTTTCTATGTTTCTATGGGTTCAGGCCCTGTGTCACCTCTGGGGGTGCCAAATAATGGTACATGCATATCATAAACTGGTGGTTGGGGAATAGAGCTCTCTCCATATCGAACCACATGGCATGGCACCCCCCACATGCAGTGTAGAAGTAAGCTCATGTGTGCTACCCACTAGTACCCTTGTAGGTTTAGGAGGGAAGACTACCACTCACTTTAAATAAAAAGAGTTGCAGAAGTTTGTTATGTGGCCTGCAGCCCCCCCAAATGTATCTCAAGATTTCTTTGTTCCATGCTTTCCAGCTGCCACTGGGAGATACAAGGGTACATTTTGAAAAAAAAAATAGAGTGCTCTAGGGAGTGTGACCATGTGCACCATCTCTACCCACCACCAGCACAGACAGAGTGGCAACGTACCCCATTTTTGGAAATCCCATATTAGTGCTTGTGTAAACGAAGAGAAATTGTCATGAAAGGTGGAGGTATGGCTGTTGGTGACATGTATTCCCCAAGTATTTTAACTTTTGTAAATTCCATTTAAATGTTTAGGAGACTGGTTTTGTTGGGGAGAGTTCAAAATTAATATACAGAGTTTCAGTTTTAGAAGTATTCAAGCGGTAGCCTGATGTTTCTCCAAATTGTTGCAATAGGTCAAAAACCTTTGGTAAAGTCTCCTCAGGGTTACTGAGGTATAACAACATGTCATCTGCATAAAGTGCTATGCTGTGCTTTTCCCCTTCCGCATCTATAACATGGTGAGCAGTAGTTGCAAGTATGGCCTGGGCCAGGGGCTTTATGTATAGAAAAAATTGAGAGAGGACCTTGAGCAACACTAATGGGTCCCCCTTTGGAGGAAGAAGTCTGATGAGTGATGTCTACTGACTTTCATGCAGGTCTGGGGAGAGGCATATAGTTTCTGAAGAAATTAACTGAATGTGACAGAATTCTAGCCACTCCAACATGGAGTATAGAAACTACCAAGAGTCAAATGCTTTCTTGGCATCTTGACTCACCAGAAGGGACAGCGTCTGTAATTGCTACATCTGATGGATATGTGCAGGGTGTGATGAATATTGCCCATTGTGGTGCAGGTACACATGAAGTCCGTTTGGTCCCTGTGTATAAGGTTGGGGAGGTGTCTGTCCAGACACTTTGATAGAATGGACATAAATGATTTATAATCAGTATTAAGTACCAAAATGGGATGGTTATAGTGACAATGAAGTTGGTTTGTTTTGGGTTTGGGATTATGGTAGTTGCAGTATGTGACCAAGAGGATTGGGGGGGGGGGTTACCCATCCTGCAGCAGCTCATTATAGACAGCCAGTAAGGGAGCCACGATGAGCTCCTTGGTGAGTTTATAGGCTTCTGAACTGTAGCCATCTGCCTCAAAGCTTTCATTGTTTTAGAGGTACGAATTGCTAAGTCCAGGTTCTCCTGCATGATGGGGAGTAGGAGACTTTACAGTATCCTGAGAAAGCTGGGGCATTTTAAGGTGCTGCAAGAAGGAGTCAATAGAGTCTTGCTGTGGTGCAAACTTTGGGTTGTAGAGAGATTCATAATAACTTTGAAATGCCTAGACAATCTCATGGTATTGGGTGAAATGCACCCCGGTGGACGACTGCAACGGTGATGTGACGGTGGCTGCCTTACACTGTTTCCAAACTGATAGTCAAGCAGCCAGGAAGATCTGGCTCTAAATTCATAATAACACTGACCTACAAAGGATGAGTGCTACTCTGTCTGCTGAAGTATTAATTTATCTAGATCAGTCTTAACTTTTTAGCTTGTGGGGTTACTGTCTGGTCTCCCAGCTGATGCACTAGCTGAAGGAAGTTCAAGGGATCCTCAAGAGCCGGCCTATGCTCCTGCCAGTTTTCCTTCAGTTTAGAGGAGGAGTACTGTATAAGATGCCCCTTCATTACTGCCTTAACCATGTCCCAATGGATCACATAAGGTGTAAGTCACGGGGTTATGCCGCAAAATCTCCTTGAGTTTCTCCCTGATGAACTCCCAAAAAGGGGAGATTTCAAGAGGAAAGTATAGAGGTACCAGCGTGTGGCACATTTTTCTAGTCCAAAATCCCAGTAGGTACTGACTGGGGCGTGGCCAGAGAGACAGATATCTCCCATAGTATAATGGGTGACTATAGGAAGATGCTCAACCTGTGGGTAGCAGTAGTTATTTCTGCAATATGTGCTGTGTACTGGGGAGTAGTGGGTGTAACTGCACTGCCTGGGTGCAATGTGCTCCAGACATCTGCCCAGCCAGTTTTGTGTGTGAACCTCTTATAATACTTATGAGAGGCCAGAAGACTCTGGGGGTTCTGCTTGGAAGAGTTCAAGTTAGGACTCAGGGTCATATTAAGGTCACCTGCAAAGAGGAGAATACCTTTGGTGAAGGAAACAATTTGGTCTAACAACTGTCTGACAGTTGGGGTGTTGGTGCTTGAGGGCACATAAATATTTGATAATGTGACTTTTTGCCCATAGGACATGCGATACACCAAGACCTGCTGCCTTTCAGTATCACACCAAACCCAGTACTCCTCAAACTGTGTATGTCTAGGGAGCAAAATGGCTACACCCCGCTGCTGGCTGCCAACATAGGAAAAAGAGAATTCCCTGTTAAAGCCCAGCTTCAGCAATTTGGAATTTTTGGAAAGGGAGAAGTGTGATTCTTGGAGAAAGACCAAGTGAGGTTTCAACTTTCGGACTCAGGACAGTATTTGTCCATGTTTAATTTGGTTGGTAAGCCTGTTCACATTCCATGAGCAAAGATGAATCACTGGAGGGATCTTTATAACTGAGGAACCTTGTATACTGAGGTAAATACCCTTTGTACCCCTCTGCCCATAGGATGCCCCACACACCTGCAACCACACACTTCACAGTACTTCCATTCTGACAAGACCTTTTATAAACAGTGAGCTCTAAGCAAAACAGAGGAGGCTGAAAGTGAGGAGAAAGTTCTCCACCTCAGGGAAGGGGTAGCCACTACTGCAGAAAACAGAGTGCTAGTATGGTCAACTGGGGGAGGGCTCAACACTCTGAGGAGTACTCCTCGGAGTGCCAGGATCAAAAGTTGTCAAGCTGGGACTTAACTGAGAGATGGCTTCCAAGGTAGGGGCCATATGTGGCATAGGGGCAGTTAACTACCAGGAGGGAGTGCCTCAACAAGAGGTGCCACCAGCCAAAGTCAGCTAAGGGGCAGGTTAGAGATTGGGAGAATGCTATATTCCCCCAAGGGGACCTTTACTAAGGGGTAGTTTAGGAAGATTTACAGGGTTGTACATGGGAACACGGCAATTTGTCCTGGTCATTTCACTTTGGGACAACTCACCCTGGACTATTAACTCTGGTGTCAATTAGCTCCTACATCAATTTGTCCTCAGACAATTCACTCCCACTACGTATCATACTGTAATCCAACAACAATTATAGTATGACTTCCACTTCTACAACCCTTGAGCACATTACCTCATCTAGTGGGTGAATTGTAACTACCTGGAGTTTATTTTATAATAGTTACACTGGGAGCAAATTGCCCAGGGACAAATTGATGTGGGAGCTGATTGACACCAAAGCTAGTAGTCTGGGGTGAATTATCACAAAGTGAAATGAGCAGGACAAATTGTGACATAGCCACTGTACATAGTGAAAATTGAGGGTGGAAATCAGGCGTTGCCCAGAGAGGAAAACTGCAGTTGTAAGATCTGATAATTACTGAAAGTCACAATCAATGCAAGAAAACTTCAAGGGAGGTGAAGCTTGCAGTATAATATCTAGCTATTCATCTTTTGCTGCAGAGCCAAATTGTAGCCTTACAAATGAACTCTTTCAGCATTACTAAGGCCAGCAGCAAGCTGTCAGATATCACTGAAGCTAATATAATGGTAAAGGGTCTATGGTATCAGTAGGTGTAGACATAAAACAGAGCAATGTAGAGGCCCAGTATGTATCTCTGTGCTGTATGACCATATTCATAGGTGGGAAGGTAGTAAAAAAAAAAGAGGTTCAGAATAAGAAGCAGCACCTATTCTACATGATGCTGTTGGTTAATGTACAAGTCAAAAGAGCCGGTACTGGCCCCGAATCAGAAATTGTAACTGCTAAAATGGAAGGAAGGAACTGTCTGGAGAAGGTCCCAGGATCTATAATCAGATAGCAAAATCTCTGTACAGCTGGTATACCAACATCGGGGATCAGCTCTACTACCCCATTGCTGCCCCCCTGCCCCAGGCAAAACCAGACATCAACGCTGTCCTCAGACCATCAGGCAGACCCCAATCTGACAAAGTATGTACCAGCGGTGCTTAGCGAAAAACTATGTAGCATGTAGTGGCAGGCTGACTCTTTCTCCCCTGATGCAGGTCCAGCATTTGAATCCGAGTTCTCCAGTCCCCCCTCTGAAATGTTAATCACTCACAAGGTGCTTGCCAGCCCAAAAACTCTAGTGGCATGGTACTGGTGGTAAAATTCTGGAGAGGGAAATGATGTTAGGGAATGAAGCCCCATGTGTCTTGGACAACTCCTTCAGAATTGCAGTGATGAGGAGATGGTGCATGTGCAGCCATGTGACTGCTCCACATGTGGGCCTTATGGAGCTGGGTTGGAGGAGGATGTGGGGTGAATGGGCCCACTCAGGTCTATGGCTGGTTGGTGACAGCATCCCCAGGGTAGACCTGCTCACCCCATGACCCCACATTTAGTGCAGCACATGGTATATATTTACTCATGATATATTTAGCAAGGTAGGATATAGTGTAATGTCATGTAACAGACATGCTCATATTATTATAGTATGGACTGGTGGTGAAGACCAGATCCCAACATGGCTATGTGCTAGTAACCTCTGGCCCTGACAGTATTAGCACTGTCTATGTAGGCCTTATGATACAGTTATTTTCATTGCTACACAGCTGCTATTATTTTGCTGGACTAAGTATTTTCTGTATAGTAACCCCAAACTAGTTTTAGCTAGTTTTGCTCTTATCAGAGAGAGTACGTGCAGAGAGAAGTGATGAGCTAACCGTCCTCTGCTTGGACCTTCTGCCAATGAGAATCTTATGTTTTGTGATTTTATGTTATATGGCACACTGTTACCTAGTAACACACTTTTCTTATCTATGAGTATTAGAATGACACCTAAGTTGTATTCTGCTGAGTTCAAATCCAGTTTGTAGTGATATTGTGATATTTGGGGTTCTGTTCCAGACTCCTAGCATCTATTTTGCTGTATTCTGTGTATTCTGGTAATAAACTGTTTGTTTCTTGCCGTATCTCTGGCTCTGTGATGTGTTTTGCCATTAGGTCTAGAATTGCCCTGCTAACAAAGTGGCGACTGCAGCAGTACCTGTTTGGATGGAACCGATGCCAAGATACCGCAAGTCTAAGGGTGCGGTAATGACAGGCGTGAAGAACCTTTGCCCCTCTTGTGTTCGCGGCTTGGTTGTGAGTGGCCCCCACTGCCAGTATGCACGGCTGTCTGATTGCTGAGACCAAGGTGGGGTCAACACACCTCAGATCTCCAGTCAATGTAGTTACAAAGGGACAACCCCGATACAATGGTCAGCAATTCTGAGCTCAGCTCGGATGTCTTACAATATCTTACCTCCCATGGAGGCTGGAAAGATTTCTCATCTTATGCGAAACACCAGGCTGACCTGGTACAGTATGTAGGGAAGCTATATACTGAGATCAAGTCTAAAAGTAAGAAACATGATTAAAAGGGTGTAATGGTCACTGCTTTGTATGCTGTGTGTCAGATATTGAAATCTAAGGTTTCGTTTCGAAAAAGGAGTTGAGATCCAGGACCAATACAATTTGTATGTTACAGGAAGAGATTGAGAAGGTTACAGAGGAGAATGAGAGGTTACAGCAGGATAAGGTACAGATGAATGGAGTGCTTATGAGTATGAATGAGTCATTGAAAAGTGAGTATGAGGAGTTGGACGAAGAGTGTGAGAGGTGTCATAAAGAGGGAAAGAGATGGAGAAGAACCGCGATGTGAGTGCCGCATACAGGGTGTTGCAGGATAACATTAGTAAGGGAAAGTTTCAAGAATGTGTGGCTCATATGGAATGTAGAAAACAGATTGCAAGATTATGTTAGCAGCTGATGATCTTAAAGGGTCATGTGAGACCGATGCTGTTGGCACTGCCCATCGTCATGTTGTCCTCTGACGAGGATGATGATGATGATGACGTTCCTTGGGATACCGGGGATACAAGTGTCACCCAATGGTGGTGACCCTGACCAGGGAGGATAAAACTGAGGTGGAGGATCTGATTGTAAAGGTTATCTCAAAAAGCGAGCTAACTGATAAATAGGCGAAAGCCTTACAAAAGGCAATAGATGACACTCAAGGAGGTGGAAAAACAGATACTGATACTGATACAGGACATGGATATTGCTACAGCAGAGGCAGTCGCTAAAAGCATCATTCCCCAGAGCCCTGAGCTCCAATCAAGCTACAGTGCTCTACAGTTGGCGCAGTCTATTCAGAGCATCATGGACAAAATTGGCCATATGGCCCTGGGTGATAATTTGAGTTGCCACTTGGAGAAGGTGCAACAGCACTGCCAAATGCTCAGCCTACCAGCAGAGCATCAGGTCCAGGTCCTCAAACAAACTGTGGAACCCATGTTGTGGGCAAAGTTACCGGAAGGGTCCAGAATGATAACACGGCATCTTTCGACTGGGTCGCCGCCCACCTGCTGGCAACCCATGATCCAAATATGGTAGGCGTCATACTGGCTACAGAGGTGAAACAGCTCAACAAGGAAGCACCCACCCAGCATGAAGGCCGGCTATTGCTTGCTTACAGTACTGGCAAAGGACTTGCTAAGGAAGAGGTGGACTGGGACTCGATAGAGTACAAATGCCTCTTCTTACGTAATTTCCTAGATATTGAGGAAAAAGGTGGAAGCCTTAATTTTCCCCAAAAAGGGTCATTTTGACCAAATTCTGGAGTGAGTGGAATGCATTTATCAGGTCCATGCCAAGGACCTCAGTCTGGGACAAGAGTCCAAAGTCACTGCTGTGCTAAAGGGCACAGAGCCAAATGCACAGTATGAGGTGGAGGGCAATCCCAAAGACCCTCAACAAAACAAATCCTCATATTTGTACAGAAAGAAAAATCAATGAAGGTTGAACCAACAAGATATGAGGGGGATATAAAGGACAGAACCTGCAGTCCGGACCCTCATATAAGGGTTTGTTAGCTCAGGTAGATCAACTTTGGGCATACCAGTCCAAAGTCGAATCGGTGAAGGCATCAGGAAAGGTTGTGGCAGCCAACCCCCCCCCATAGGTATCCCCTTTCAGATTTAGGATTGTCACCTGCCGCGAAGCTAAATCTTATCTGACTAGGGTCCTGGGAAAATTAAGGCATAGCGGAGACTCCCTAGACTTGAAGCTACTGCACTTGGCCATTGAGGTCATTCTCTCCCCCCTCACCAAACTGCTTAACCTCTCCCTCTGTCTTGGCCAATTCTCCCTCACAATGGAAGGCAGCAGTAATTACACCCATACTTAAGAGTGGTGATAGAACCTCCCATTCCAAGTACCATCCCATCTCGATCCTCCCCCCTTTATCCAAAGCACTCAAAAGGATAGTGTCAGATCAACTCACAGAATACATCTCAAAATACAGCCTACTTTGTCACCAGCAGCATGGCTTTAGGAAGGGCCATAGTACCACCACAGCCCTCCCGGACTATACCAACTATATACACAATGGCCTGGATCATGGCCCTTAGTTGGGTTTGTCTATATAGACCTAATTAAAGCCTTCAATACAGTTAGCCATGCATTCCTTGTTGAAGCCCTCTCACGTTTGGACCTCTCACTAGATGCCTCCTCCTGGTTCTCCAACTACCTTAGTGGGAGAGTTCAACAAGTAAAAATCCATGACGTACTCTCCACCAGCTTACCGGTCTGCTCAGGGGTCCCCCAAGGCTCTATTCTGGGCCCACTCCTATTAAGTCTCTTCCTCACCGCCCTTCCCCTTGCCTGCTCTGGACAGATGTTACTCTACACAGATGACGCTGTCATCTTTTCTAGCCACTCTGATCCCACCACCCTACAAGGTAATCTTCAAAGATTCTTCTCCGAATCAGAATCCTGGTTCTTCTGCCACAAACTAGTCTTAAATTATAAAAAAACGAAAGTGATGTCATTCGCTAACGCTCAGAACAAAAGCAAAGGGCTATCTCTAAACATTCTAAATAGCCACCATCCACCACTGGAGCGGGTTAATAGTTTTAAATACCTAGGTATCACACTGGACTCCACTCTCTCATATCATGAGTATATTAATCTGATCTGCAAGACAGTGAACACCAGGACTGGCATACTTCACAGGCATAGGACTTGCATGACTCCTACTGCACTGCATCTGGCCATTACTAGTTGAGTGCTGTCCATAGGCAACTATAGCATTATAATCTACAGCTCGGCGGCTGATACTGCACTCTGCCATATTAAGGTCGCCCTTAACAAGGCTTGTCGGCTGATAGTTGGTGGAGATTGACTCACTCACACCTGCAAGCAAGCAAATTGGCAAAGTTTTGAGGGTAGGCTCGCCTATCAGACCTGCCTGCTAGCCAGAAAGATAGCCTCAGGTCTCTATCCTCCTGAAACCCCACATCTCCTAACCCCTGCCCCCACCTCCAGGTCTACCAGAAGCTCTACTAAAGCCACCTTCCTTGTCCCATTCTGTAGGACTTCATTAGCGCAGAGGGTGTTTATGTACAGGGCTCCCTGATGGTTAAATGGCCTGCAGCAGGAAGTTTCCTCATTGACTAGATTAGGCCCTTTCACACACTATCTCAGGCAGCACCTCCTTAACTTGGGCGGCTGCGACTGCTCCTAACCCAGCCTCTTTTACTGCCTGTTTTACCACTTGTTAAGTGACTCTCCTCCCTAATTATTCAACGTTGCACTATGACAAGGTTAAGTCCTGACTGCTTCAATAATTTCTATGTGTTGACTGTCTTCAATCACATGTTACACTGCTTGTTGCACCTACCTGTTCTTGTTTAATGTTTGTATCTTATCTATAATTATGTAATTGTCTTTTTGTATTGTACTATTTGTTACTCCTGCACTGTTTTTTTTTTGGGGGGGGGTCCTCCGTCACTCATCCGCCTGGTCACGGCCCCTGGAGCTTCCACCACCTGCCTATTTGTCACCCCTCCTGGTCACCCCCCAGCTTGCCCCCCAGAGGGCGGGGCCGCGGCACTGGTTCCCCTAATTCCAGTGCCGCGGAACCAGTATCTAGTTGGGAGTGCGGCAGCAGGGGTGAATTGAAGCCCAGGGAGGCTTCACCCAGACGGAGGATCTCCCCTCTCCCTTTTCTTGTGTTTTTTTTTCCTCCCGGAGGCTGGGACGTGCAATGACGCCAGCGTCCACCCCGCCTCCCACAGAAACTAGCACGGCAGCGCGAGTGCTCCCAGACTCCACCAGGAGTCCTCAGAGCTCCGGATGCTGCCCCCAACCTCCCCCCGGAGAAGGAGAGTGGTCCATAGGATGCTCCATCCCTCTCCCCCTGGCCGGCCCTCTGACGATTCGGGTCCGTTCACGAACCCGGGTCGCCGGCGTCGCAAGCAGAAATCCCACCGCTGCGCCAACGGGCCGGCCCTCCTGCACTGTTTTTTGAGTGGAGCCTTTGTAAAGAAGTCTCTGACTCAAAGGTTTGTAATTCTGATATCTCAAATAAATAAAATAAATAAATAACTCTCCTGTTCGAACACTGAATCTGGGGAGGGTGGGCAGTCGCAGACCCTGTATCCTGTACAGGAGCTCCGTGTGATGGATCCGACACTTTATGATGCCTTACAAAGCTGTGATGATTTGGCATGACATTGTCAGGCCCCAGTTCGCATACTCACCTTTTTGGTAACCGAAGACTCTGGTCTCCCATGTGTGGAAACTCTGGTTGGGGGCCGCCAGCTTTCAGATGCTTCTAGATACAGAAGTGGCCATCTCAGTCTTACATCAGGCTGATCCCAGAAATTCCCCATGATTCACTGGGAGGTCTACCTCTGCCTACACCTTTGAGGGGACTGTAGTGACAACCTATCGGTCCATTCCTATACGTGTTGTCATCGGAACCTTGGAGGCAGAAAACTGCTTTGATCTTATGCAACTTCCCCATCATCAGAGCATTCTGGGACTAGATTTCCTATCTTTGCTTCAAATATTGGACTTAAACCCCAACCATTGCCTGTAGCATCTGCTGTGTTCTCTCTTCGAACAGTCCTTCCTCCCTAGGCCATCGTGTCCAACCCTCTCCTATTTCTGCTGACCTTTCCTCCCCACTCCCTATACCCCCCTTCCCTTCCCACCCCACTTGCCAGGACATGCCTACGGTACTTATCAAAGGACTCTTACATCTCAATCTTCTTTGCACTTTGACGCTAGAGAAACTGCCACTCCTGCTCACTATGACTCCTCCAATGATGTTTACTGTATAAACTTTAGCTCATTACCTTATGTCCATATATCTGTATCCATGCAATTGTATTTAAATGGCACTACCTCCTGTTGAACCTATTGCTATGTTCTGGTGCAAGTATCTTTTCACATGTGATAGTTATATGTTATTATGTTGTTATTATTACTATGTAATTGTTATCTATGTTCACTCAACCTGTTATGTCTTAACCCTGTTGGCAATTGTTTTGCCCCAGGTCCATCTTGTAAATGAGCTTGTCTCAATGATGTTCCACCTGGCAAAATAAAGATTTTGATTGATTGATTGATCTTGTCACAGGTGTGTGGTAGACTTAGCCAATCGACTACTTGTCCAGGCACAAAGTCTCCATCGTATGCTGCCCATTTCTGATTCTTATGTAACAGCAGCCATACAGATGAATGATGTGAAATATGACATCATCGTCATGTTCCAAAACCATCATCTTTTTGATAGGTTAAACCCTATTTTTGGAACAATACAAGGATGCCTTCGCTAAGCGTAAACATGATTGTTGGAGAATGAATACCCTCATATGGGTTACTGGCGGGGACCCGCTATGGCAAAGGCAGTACTCCTTCCCAGAAGAAGTGATTCAATCCCTCAGGGCCATGATTGAATCGCTCTTAAAGCAACAGGTCATCAGGCCTTGTGTCTCCACAGTCAATTCCCTGATTTGGCCTGTATGGAAGCTCAATAATTCATGGAGACTAACAATTAACTACAGGAAGCTTAATCAAGTGACCCCTAGCTGTACACTGACTGTGGCTTCAGCCCTGGAAGTGCTCAGACTCCTAAAGCCTAAACAGAAATGGTTCAGTACCGTAGATATTTCTAGTGGCTTTTGGTCATTGCCATTGGTCCCTGAGAGCCAGTACAAGTTTGCCTTCACCTTTGAGGAACATCAGTTCACTTGGAAATGCCTTCCATTGGGTTTCCATAATCACACCTCACTTTTTCACATCCACATGCGAGACGCCATCCAAGGCTTCTCCACACCTGAATGTCTCCTACAATATGTGGATGATCTTCTCTTTGCAACAGAAGTCCAAGAACAGCACCTTCAGTTGCTTGCAGAACTCCTTGAATTCCTGCAGTGTGCAGGCCTAAACTGCAACCCAGCTAAAGTTCAACTTTGCCACTCTGAGGTGCTGTATCCTTTTTTGGGCCTTTGAGTTACAGCAGAGGGAAGGAGCCCCACCCTTGACAAGGTGCAAGGTGTTCAGAACTTACCACTTTCCACCAGCATGTCCACTCTCAGGTGTTTTCTAGGCATGGTCAACTACTCCAGAGATTTTATTCCTGATTTTGTGCAAATAGCCGCATCTCTCTATGAGTTACTGAAAAAGAATGTCCCCTGGTATTGGGTTCCAGAACACACTGCAGCAGTTACTACCTTAAGAAAGACCTTAGCCTCAGCCCCTGCCGTAGTTAACCCAAACCCAGATCTGCCTTTTCATTTAGAAGCAGCTACCTCTGATACAGCCATGTCTGCCATCTTGGCACAGAAGGTGCATGGGTGCCTTAGGCCTATAGTCTATGCCTCTCAAATCCTCTCACTAGTGGAATAAAAATACTTCTTGTGTGAGAGAATCTTGCTGACTACAGCTTGGGTGATTAAGCATTTCACGTACATCATCAAACTCAGTCCTATAGTACTGCACACCAACCACACCCCTACCAATTTCCTATTATCAGATCAAGTAAAGGACAGAAATGTGTCCACGCAAGACTTACCCATTGGCCACACTTTCTACAGGATCATAACATCACTGTGTACCCCACCAAAACCCCCTCCATCTTGGCTCATGGGCTCTTTTACAATGGATATCCACATGAGTATGGACTGGAGCCCACTTCCTTGCCAGAACCCAGTCCATTTTTGCCCACCAATTACATAGTCTTGGTGGATCCTCAGACGTACTGCATTTTCATGGATGGTTCATATTTTTTCCATGAGGGACAACAGGTAGTAGGATTCAGAATCTTGGTCCTCTGCCAAGGAGGGGAGACAGTGGAAGTAGTCAGGCCGTGTACCATCAGATCCTCACAATATGCAGAACTGGCAACCATTGCACATGCAATGGAACTGATACAGGAGGAACAAGAGGGGAACACTATTATTTTTTTCTGATTCCTTGTGGGTGTGCTACTCCCTCACAGAGTTTTTGCCTTTCTGTAAGACTCATGGGTATGGCTCTTCACAGAGTACCCCTGTCAAGCACCAAGATCTATTCCAATACATCAACAGCATGGAAGAAAATGTTCCCTTTAAGCTGTATATCTACAAGGTGAAGGCCTTCTCTAAGTTGGCCCCTTTTCATCAGCAAAATGAATGAGCAGACACATTGGCCAATCAAGGTGCATTAGAGTGGGAGGTATGGGAAATGCCAGCACTTACAGAGGCACAGCTGGTAGCCACACAAAGAAGAAACCAAACCATACCTTTGGATTGGGCAGCAGTGCAAATGGCAGACCCAGAAATAAAAGAGGTATACAGTCACCTCTTAAAGCAGATATAAGAGTCTGGAGATAACTCCCTAAAGAGACATCTCAATCATCTCTCCCTTTCACCAGGTCAAAACCTGGTTTTATATGACAAGGGGGACACCACACTATGAGTGGTTCCCAAAGATCTTCAGTCAGAATTCATCCACCAGATGCATGATACACCTACAGATGAACATCAGGGTGTAGATAAGACCCCGCAGAGACTGAGAACAATAGGGTGGCGGCCTGGACAAACAGTAGATGTCTAATGTTATTTGGATGATTGCATCACTTGTGTTCAAAACAACTCAATACCTGGCAAGAAAAATGCCAGACTGCTTCCACAGAGACAATCCGGTCCTTGGAAAGCAATCCAGATTGATTTTATTGGACCTCTGCCTACCACCAGCAGAAGTAACAAGTATGCATGGGTTATCACTGACCTATTCTCCAAACAGGTCAAAGCTTTCACCTGTAAAGCAAACACGGCCAAATCCACTGTGAAAATTCTGGTGGAATGGGTTTTCACCAGATGCAGCCTACCTCTTAAGATAGACTCCAACAACGGGACAAGATTTACTAGTCAGGTAATGCAAGACGTTCTTGAGATGTTAGGAGTAATGCAAATGTTCCACATAGCATACCATCCTCAGTCTTCTGGTGCTGTAGAGTGAACCAACAAGCAGATCAAAGCAACGTTGTCAAAATTTGTTAATGAAAATGCAAAGAATTGGGATACTGTGTTGCCTTTACTCCTAATGGCAATCAGAGCTACCCCTTAGACAGCTACTCAGTACACAGCCTTTGAGGTGATGGCTGACCAGCAAATGAGATTGCCAGAACACTTATGGGTGAATGTCCACATCCCTACCATGGATAGAGCATCACCTGACATCTATGTAAGGCAGTTATTTGTTTATTTATTTATTGAAATGTTTCACCAGGAGGACACACTGAACAACAAGTTGCTCGTCTCACGGTGCGACCTGGGGAGAGGGGTTACATAGGGTTGTGAAGGATGATCAGTTACAATAGTATGCGGGTAGTACAAACAATACAACATTGTAAGATTGTGCAGCAGTTGGAACACAAGGTATTGTACAATAAACAGTAGTGGAACACTGGGTAAATTATAATACATGTCCAAAATCATACAAAAGAACATACGAACGCACAAAACCTATAGAACCATTTATAGTGCATGAATGTACCAGGAGAAGGCCCGAAGAAGTATGCAAGTGCTGTTGGAGTGAAAAAGATGAGGATAGTTGTGCACACTGGTGACCCAGAAGGGCAGGTGGAGAAGAAGGGGGGAGGCAAGAATTGAATATGAGGAGAAGGGGTAGCCATTTCCTGATTTTCCCCTTCAGGATGTTGAGAACCCTGCCGGGGGGGGGGTCATGGTAGGAAGGCAGAACTGGGGACAGGTATTAAGGTGGGTTAAAGCAGAAACAGCTGAGGGAAAGGTAATTGTGTAGGGCAGAGGTAAGGGAGTAGTTGGAGGAGGAGTGTCGTATTTCGGGTGGAGGGAATTCCAGATTTTAGGGAAATGATGGGCGAAACCAGTCTGACTGATGAGGGTGGAGTGGCAAGGGACCGCCAAGGTGCGGGCGTCATTTGATCTGACAGTGTGGGTGGGGGGAGGTGGAGTGGAGAGAGAGGATGAGAGATAGGAGGGGAGCCCCCAAACCAGAATTGGGAGGTTAGTTTGGCACAGTGTGAGATGCATCTGTGAGACAGTGGAAGGAAGGTTAGAGAGTGATAGAGTTCACAGTGGTGGGAGCGGGAAGGGGAGTTGATAGCAAAGCAGCAGAAGGAGTTAAAGAGAGTGTCCAACTTGGTCAGGGGAGATTTGGGAGCAGCACCATAGACTATTTCGCAGTAGTCAAAAATGGGGAGTATCATCTTCTGAACAATTTTGCACCTTCCAGTCAGCGGGATGCAACTACGATTCCTGTACAGAGCACCAAGCTTGGGGTGCAGTTTCTTCAGGATAGCATCAATATGCACAGAGAAGCTGAGGTGCTGGTCCAGCCAGGTACAGGAGAATCTTGTTGACTTTTATCATTTTGCAGCTCAAAGCTTGAGCAATGACCAACAGAAATCCAAAATGCACTTTGACAAGAATGTCAAAGAAGTCAGTTGGTAAGTGGGTGACAGAGTTATGGTGTTGTGATACTCAACACCCATCCACTCCCTGGCCAGCAAATGGGCTGGTCCCTATGAGATTGTTAATCAACTCAGCCCCTCTGTCTATCAGGTGCGGTTATCGAACTGCAAGAAACCTATTGACAAGTGGTTTCACGCAAATCATCTCAGCTGTTCAAGGGCTCTGACAGCCCTGAATAAGTACTTTACTGAAAATGGGGGTTGGGGGTGGGGGTGTATCTCCAACTATGTATTTTCTCTCTTTCAGAATGTTATGGCTCATGGTGGTCATCTCCTGTTTAGTCCTGAGTGTTGCAGAAGATTTCCTATTCTTCAGAGATAAGTGGCCACTGACAGCTTGGGATAGAATGTATATCGATGCAGGCATGGATGAGCTCCTCAAGGTTATTCACCTTTGGGGTACCATGGTTCCAAATGGTGTATCCTGGTTGGGACCTGCTGAACCTGATCATAGTGCCTGGGAAAAGGGTCAACCAGGCCCTTCGCTGATTTATAAAAACAGAGTAAAAGGCTACCCAAATGGCTCCCTCTAAATATAGAAAGTACATCATCCAGATCAAGGGACTTGGAATTTTCAAATTCTTATGCAACTTCCTGAATATAAAAAAACCCATACCAGTGATGAAGTCCATAAAACTGATTTTGTACCCACCTTCTATGACCGCTCCCACCACTGTGCCCAATACCACTGTTTTCATACATCCGGAGACTACCATTCTTCCACCACAGCCTTTACAGTGACTTACTTTGGAGCCAAGTCCACTTAGTGGCCTGACTGAGACCTCTATTCCTGGGACACTTATTAACAGTGTTCAATTTATGCATGTTCCTGTTGTCTAAAATATCTCACATTGGAATATGGCCTGAATATGGTTATGTTCTACAACCAATGTTTCCAGGTTTCATGCTACTATATTGTTAGATATTGTTGCAATTTATTGGCTGGCCCAGTGGTGCTGAGGGTTGAGGTGCTGGACACCACACCTCATGCTACGCCGACGAGCTGGGTTTGAGATGGACTCGGTTCATTGAGGGTCGGCAGGGGAGGGAGAGGAGGGAGCATCTCATGACAGCTCTCCTTTCTGGGGTGGATAAAGGGGTTTGCATCACTCTGCAGCAGCATCTGATGGAAGTCAGGGCCACTACAGGAGTGGCACATAGAAGAGGGGGCTGGAGCGTGGCACACATTGGCACACAAGTGCGCTAACATCATTGCATGTCTGGCTCCAGCAGGGGCATAAACTCAGGTGGAAAATTGTGGGTGGTCATTGTAGCGGATGGCCATGCACCGTGTCCCCAAGACCTAGAGAGGTGTGTCCCCCAGGTATTTGAACTGGGTCCCCTGTAAGGGGGGGCACTGTGCATGCCAGCCTGTGTGGAGGAGAGCGTGTCACTGACCAGACCCGGGTCTGGGGGTGCGGGTGTGGGCGGCAGTGGCTGGATGACATGCCAGCCCGCTCTACAGAGGAGGAGAAAAGACTGTCACTGTAGAAAATATATTGTTGCAATTTATCAAGCTAGGACTCAAGACCCTGTAGCTGGGCAGGAAACTACTCCACATCAAGGGATGTTCCACTCTAAGCATTCTAAAAGAGACCTGAGTGTAGCAGGCTTGGTGGGCAGTATGCCAGGTTTATTTGGATCAGGTATATCAGTCTGGAATAGGGGAGATATTGAGCAGATCAAATGACATATTGGTAATGTTGCTAATAAGCCAGCTAAAAATGAACTAAAGCCCATGCTACACGGTATTGATGGATTAGCCACAGAGGAAAAGTTTATAATGTATAACATGCACAATATAGCAGTTTTTTTTTAATGAAACCTAGGCCAAGATTAACGAGTTAATCACCGCCAATAATGCAAAGGCCAAACAGCAACACATAGGCAGGGAAACTGTTTGTGCTGCCTGCAATGACTATGTTTTAACTACTGTCACTAATCACTTCCGAGACTTGGAAGCAGGGCATATCCCTGTGTCAGTGGCTCAGGAGGTTGAACACTTACCTCAGAGACTAGAAGATCAGAAGGCTATGGGTTCTATCTCCACACCAGGCACTTGGGTTAAAACCCAATACTGACACTGTAGTGCAGCATGAGAGGGGTGCTGCACTTCTGAGGTGCCGTCTTTCAGATGAGATGTTAAACTGAGGTCCCATTTGTCTATTCTGGTGGTAGTTTAGGTGGATGTTAAAGATCCCATGGCACTTCTAGAAAAGAGTAGGGGAATTTTCCCTGGTGTCCTGGCTAAATTTTCCCCATTCACTAAAAATACCACCAACAGCTCAATCTGGTTCAATGTCAGTTGGCATCCATCTGCATGCCCTCCCCTGGAACAAGGCTGAAACTAGGCAGAATTGTCTAGTCCTCCTTTCCAGGTCAACAAAAACTAAATAAATAAATCCCTGACATTGTCAAGGATTCACAGGTGGCCAAATAGTATTGTTCTCTTTGATGGACTTCAGCCTGCACTTCCAAATGCATGGCCGAATCCCTCACCTTTTCTCTTACAGCCACCAGAAACTTGGGTTATGTTACACCACATCCAAATCAAGGACTTTACTATTCTACACATCACTGCTCCATCACTGATACCATGTACGTCTCATTTACAGTTTCATTGCCAGTGTTCAACAAGGATTCTTCTGTCTTCAATAGGATGGCACGCGTTCACTCCTGGAGGGAGACATCTACAGGGAACATATCGACCTTCCTCCACTGCTGGTGTTCCTCCCTCAACTACAAGCCTGGCTGGCACCTCATACAGACTGTTGTTCGGTAAAGGGCTACCAATATCTCTGTAAGTGTGATGTGTTTGATGTAGCTATGCCGGTGTGGCTACTCCGTTGAAGGACTCAATGAACAAAATGCTACCGCACCTACTGAAAATGCCACTGAAGCAACAAATACTACGAAACTGTTCCAGCCAACTAATCTATGGGAACCCCGGATACTTCCAGATTACTACATCTATCACGTGCCCAGTACAACTCATCAAGTGGTGTCTTCCTCAAACCAAGGTTATGTATAACATGGTTGGACAATACTGCATTGTGACAAACATCAAGAACTTCACTTATGGACACATCAATTGTGGTGTTGACATTCCTAACTTCTGCTTTGTACCTCATGAACGTACCATTATCGGTCAATCTGTGATTACCCCGTACCGACTCCTGAACAAGATTACGTTGACAGTGACACTGACTAGCTGGATGCAATAGATCATTAGGTACCAGTTTTTAATATGGATATCAACCCACTCACCCTGAATCTTAAATCCCTCTTAGATAGAAAAAGATACTCATCTCATGCATATCAGTAATACTATTCAAAAAAGCTGAAAAGGACTTGAATGATTTAATACATGATGGTAATCTGCATCTTGTTTTAACTGATACTTTATTAGAATTTTCTTTTAAAGCCTTTGTCATATTGGATGCTATTTCAGTTTTTATTTATATTGTGACAATTTGCTGCCTATGCCACACCCTCAAGCATCATCGGGCACAGCTTCACTTTCTCTATGCTACTCAATACACAAAATTCCTATCCTAAACTCACCCTTTTGTGTTGCCAGTTTAGCAGCAAACAAAGGGGGATTATGTAGACCTGCTCACTCCATGACCCTACATTTAGTGCAGCATATGGTATATATTTACTCATGATATATTTAGTAAGGTAGGATACAGTGTAATGTCATGTAATAGACATGCTCATAATATTATAGCATGGACTGGTGGTAAAGACTAAATCCCAACATGGCTATGTGCAAGTAACCTCTGGTCCTGACAGTATTAGTGCTGTCTATGTAGGCCTTATGATACAGTTATATTCCTTGCTACACAGCTGCTATTACTTTGCTGGACTATGCATTTTCTGTATTGTAACCCCAAACTAGTTTTAGCTAGTTTTGTTCTTATCAGAGAGGGAGCGTGCAGAGAGAAGTGATGAACTAACTGTCCTCTGTTCGGACCTTCTACCAATGAGAATCTTATGTTTTGTTATTTTACGTTATGTGGCATACCGTTACCTAGAAACACATCTTTCTTATCTATGTGTATTAGACTGACACTTAAGCTGTATTTTGCTGAGTTCAAATCCAGTTTGTAGTGATATCATGATATTTGGTTTTCTGTCCCAGACTCCCACCAGCTATTTTGAGGTATCCTATGTATTCTGGTAATAAACTGTTTGTTTCTTTCTGTATCTCTGGCTCTGTGTTGTGTTTCACCATCAGGTCTAGAGTTGCCCTGCTAACACCGGGATCATGAAGTGTCACTGGAGATAAAATCTGGCACAGCTGACTGTCTCCAGTGAGGTGAGGTGCGTTCAGTATGGCCTCAGATCAGCATGACCATAGGTAAGGTCAATTGCCCATAGCAGCAAACAGGAGAAGGAGAGAGGTGGCATGGATCCAAAGGCACTACTACAAGTACAGACAATTATGGAGTAACAAGTGAGGATGAGAGGAGCCACTCAACATCCAAGCACCCAAAACCGAGTAGTTTTGCAAATCATTTTAAGGAGTCATTGGCATCTGCCTAATAGCCCAAGTAGGAGGGGCCCAGGGATAAGGGAAATGGAGCCAACAGAAGGTGTGTGCCTCTCACCTGAGAGAAAGTTGGAAAGTGTTCAGGTTTCAGCAGCTGAAGGTTTAAATTGAGCTTCAGAGATCTTTTTGGTGCCTTTCAGGTGGCCAATAATCTCTGAATGGCCTCTGTAGCTTGACGGCATCTCTGGGCTTTAGGAATCTGCTTTCTGATTTTAGTCCAGGCTTTTTGTGCCAGTTTGGTTGACATGGATTTCTATGGGGTGGGCTAAGATGGGACCTCAGTATTGATGCCATGTTGAACCAGACCTGCTATTACTGCTTCTTTGGAGTTATAGTGTTGCATGCCATTAGACAACAATACTGTTATGTGGTCCTGGTATGGGGTACAGAACTTCATGCCCTGCTGTTTCAGTACTTGCATTACTGGTATGTATTTTTTGCTTCTAGCTATGATCATTGGGGAATAATTATTGTAATATAGATTTGTTGATTTTGAAAGAGGACTGCCTTTTGTTGCCAGGCTGAGTGAAGAATCCACTCTTTTTCTTGATATCAGGGAAAATGCACTGCTATGGAGTGGGGTCAGGCCACTGGGGTGGCCTAGGACCCAGGGCCCGGTGTGTGTACTCCGTTTCCAGCATCAGCTCTGCTGGGAGTTGGAGGAACAATCGTAGTAGAGTTGACAAAAATGCAAGCATATCTATCACCTCAGTTCCCTCAGGAAAATTGTAGAACCAGGTGTTATTGTGATGGGCCTGACATTCGGCATCCTTGGCCGTATCTTACAGAATTTGTATAGAGTCGTGTGGCTGCAGGAAGGCCCACTCAGTAGTGTCGAGATAGTCATCATGTTGGTAACCTGGTTGTCGGCTGCGTTCAGTCATTTTTCTATCTTTTCCATGTCTGTTCTTAAGACCACTGTGGTGGACTTCATCTCATGATGGAAACTCTGGAGCTCTGAAATCATTAAGTTCATCTGACACTGTAATGTCTGGTGGGAGGGAGCCTGGCCTCCTTGCCCCCATGTTTGGTAGTGCGTGGTGTGAGAGAGCTCTCAGTATATGAGCCACAGCCATATCTGTCACCATCCATCGACTCCACTGGGGAAGGAGCCCTACTCAGCCTTCCCATGATGGTAAAGAACCCTTTCTGATGAATTTCAGATGATTTTGCTGTGATTAGAAGCAGTTGTAGAGGTTTTTAACCTAGGTCCCCCACGGAGCATTCCTGACCTGCTGCTTACAGGAACGTTACGTCACTGGAAGTCCTTGGCAATGAATTTCAACATCCAAACTGGAAAATAATGTGTTTATTCATAGAACAACCACTAGTGCCTTCTGCAAATTTCCAAATGTAATCTAAATGATATTTTATAGTGCTTGAAACTATATTTTGAAAGCTGTTACATTTGAACTGTTAATAAAAAAAGAAACTGCCAATGTAATAATGCTGTTAAAAGTGACAGGACCTTAACAATTTAATGAACCATTTTATATTTTTTTATATTGATATGAAACAGTTTATGTTTTTTGTATCAATATATTGCTGTAGTAATATCTTATTTTTTTTATCTACTTAGCTGACTCAAAGCTTTCATTTAAAAAAGTCTCTACCCCTAAAAGCTCCAAAGTTAATACATTTTAAAGAAAATATATTTTGAAAGGTCGAACTCTAGAACTGTTGGGGCTAGAAATTTTCTTTTTAATGAAAGTTTGGAATCCAGCCATTAGGAAGTGTTGTTAGTATTATATTATCACTTAATAGTACTAACTATGTTACTGATATAGATACAGGTGGATTTCTCTAGCTCTCTCTCTCTCTCTCTATATATATATATATATATTTATAGTTATATTTACATCACAACACAGGTGTTTTTAATAAAATAAATGTTGCAAATATACTTTTTCCATAACAACAAATTATATCAAATACATAAAGAATAATAGATAGGCAACTGTGTGTTATGGGTTTATTTACACGCCCAAGGTGTGTGATGACCCATAAACCTTGAGAGCGACACTTGAGAGGTTTATGAGGTCATCAGATACCAAAGGTGTGTAAAAAAATCCATAACAACACAGCTGCATAGCCATTATTTTTTATAATTATTGGTGCAGGGAGTTTTTTTTCCCCCTGTAACACTTGAGTAAGTTAGTGTACCACTGCTATTAGAGACAGACAGACACACACACACACACACACACACACACTGTCTGTCTCTCCCTTTCTAGTACAGGCATTCATTTTTTTTCTTTACTTTTTATTTATTTATTTATTTTTTAATGACAATGCGAACCATAGTAAGTTAAGTTACCTAGTCAGCCAGTTAGCCATGGTTCAGTCATGATGCAGCCACTGTGCCTTGAAGCTCCTCTCAAAAGGCACAAATGGTAGGATCAACCAGATATACTCTTAACATTGTAAAGGCTGGATCAACAAGACAGATTTTGAAAAATATTAAGAAGTTCCGTGTGATGGAACTGAGAGGCAAACGAGTAATGCGGATCTGAAATGGAGCTCCATCTTTGTTGATTGGGTTTGACCCTCCCATACACACAGTAAGAGCCTATGAGGTGGCACGCTACAAATGACTGACAGAAAACACCATAATAACTGGTTCTACTGGTTATTAAGGTGTTTGAAACATGGATCAACTTCATGTATTAAAGAGAGTCACTAGTAATTATTTTTTAAAATAACAATATGGAAAACTTCATAACGATATAAAAATACTAACATTTTTTAAATATAATTTTGCACATTTTCTGAATTTCTATGAGTCATATATTGTATCAGCTTAAATTCACTTTGCAAGGGCCTTCACTAGTTAACTTCTTAGATATCTACTCAGTCCTCCATGGAGATCTCTGTGCACAGATCTCCCCATTTGTTCCTGTTATGCTCACTGATAGCTGGCACTGAAGCCATGACTGCTTTATATAAGGTTGACTCTCATTTACTTGAGGCAAATAGCATCAGACACACAGTTTATTCACGTTGGTGACAGAGACTCAAATCCTGCAACTTCTATAGTTAATTACTATGCTTTCATATCTCTGTTGTGATGGCTTGGTCCCACTAATGCAGCCACAGTTCCATGCCAAAAGAGTAAAAATAAAACATTGGCAACCATAGACAAATGAGTACCACCAAATACAGCAAGTACCAAAAACAATGAACATTAAAACAACGATGGGAAACAAATAAAATTCAGTATGGGAAATAATAAAATAACTGCTCACTATGTGACACACCAATTTAAAACCATACTAAATTTCCAAATCACCCTTATTTTAAGTAACCAACTCTGTGACTGCAGTAATCACACATACAGGGTAAATTCTATCTAAACACTAGTAGCCATCTCTAAAATGACATTCGCTATTATGCACAACTCGTTGACATGACACATGCTATTGTTCAAATTGAGTCGCTCCTTTGACAGGACACTTGCAGCCACAGTGTGGCCAGCAACAGGTAACAAGAACTGAGGAGTATGGTGGTACAGGGTAAGCCTACTAGCCCTCCAACATAATTCTAGGCCTTATTTAGTGGCACAAAACAACATATCGGACTAACATCAGCCTGACCAGAAAAAACAGTCTTACACGGTCTATGAATAATTGATGCAAAAGTTAACATTTATTTGAGGCAAACAGCTAGTACAAAAGCTGAGGTTTCACGCAATCCAGGTGCTTAATTATAGGTTACTGCCTCTTTACGGCAAATCCTATTTATATATTCTGAGTTAAAGAGATACACACATACAAAGTGTTAAGTGCCATAAGGTGCAGTGCTAGAAAAATGAGTACTGCAACATCCATCCCTAAATATACTAGCATAAAAATACCTTGTGCTTAAATAGAAAAGAAACATACATTACACACCGATGGGACCACTCAGGAGCATCCGCAGAGCAATGTGATTCTGTTTCCCAGGTGAAGAACATGGAGGGGCAAGAGGCTGCAGGTGGAGATATCAACAGCAGGACAACAACCCCAACAGACAGAACTCACAACCAGGCAGCTGGGGCAGTCAACAGTGGGACTGGTACAACCAACAATGACAGCTGTACAATGGATGGAGCCAGAAGAGCTGGAGATGTTTAACACATTGTGAATGTTTTAGATTACGTTCTCACCATGGCACAAAACTAGGTATTACAAAAGGAATTAACCTTCATCCCTACAGCACAGGTAAACCACAGGTGTAGAAAGGAAACTGGCATCTCAGGACTGCATGACAGAGCCACAGTAAATGAAACATTACCAAGCAAAACAGACTCGGCTACCCATCAAAACCAAAAACACAAGTCCACTGTTAGGACATGATAAAAAATTCACAAAGGTGTTCACAAAGGTAGCACCCCTCCCACCAAAAGCATACATGTCAATGTTTCATGTCACACTGACAAAGCGTCAGTATGACATGAAAGATTGGTGTGTGTGCTTTTGGGGGGTGGGGTGTTACCTTTGTGAGTAAAGTATTTTTTATCATGTCCTAACAGTGTCTTGTGTTTTTTGGTTTTGACGGGTAGCCAAGCCTGTTTTGCTTTGGTAAACCAGGGGTATTCAAATATATTTTCTGGTGGGCCACATAAAGCTATGTCCAAACTTTCATGGGTCAACTTTTTACACTTGCTCAGTTGTCTGTGTTTTCACACTGGGAAAATACCAGAAAACTACCATGAAGCACACATTCAGGTTAACTACTGCTATCACGTCTATTAATGACCCCTTTATGTTGCAGCCATTATAAGCATCTGATTAAGTACCTGATTAAACATGCTGTACTGTACTTACCACGAAGTGTATCCTCTGACTTCATGAAAGGATAATGGTCCTTGAAAATTGTGTGGTTCGTCTGAAAGTGGCGTCTCCATTCTTCCTAAAGTCTGTTTTTGGTTTGGTTCGCCTGTTTAACAGTGAGTCAAATTGCTTAACTACAGTGCTTGAAAAACAAAAAACCAAAAAAAACTCTGAAACTGTTTAAACAACATAGCATGATGGCTGGTAAACTGAGGGAAAAATGGAAGTGCATCCCGATACATGCCCCCTGATTGGTCTGCAGCTGCCCTGCAGTAAGCCTGCCCTGCAGTGAGCGTGCTTCGCAATGAGTCAGCTGAAATTAGCTGCATCATTGGCTCTGTCAGCCAAAAAATTTAAAACTGATGCAGAAAACAGATCTTTTAAAGAAGAATGGTTGCAGAAATATTTGTTTATTTTACCAAATGTACCCAAAGCCAAGCCACTTTGCCTGAAGTGTAATGAGTCTGTTTCTGTCATCAAGGAATATAATGTGAGACAGCACTTTCAGACTACCCACTAAACTTTCAATGACAATTATCCATTCAACTCTGAGGCAAGGTGATTAAAGGTCAACTCTCTGATTGCAGCTTACCACTATGGCAGTAAGAATCTCACTAGTTCTGCATCACAGCAAGAGAAGGCTATGGCAACTTTTCTACATGCAACCTGGATTCTGGCACAAAAGAAGGAGCCCTTCACTGAATCAGCAACTGTCAAGGAATGTATGCTGTCAGTTCTCAAGGAAGTGGTTCCTGATGAGAAGACAAAGACAGCCATCATGAACGCTTTCAAACAAGTTTCCCAGTCAGACATCACCATATTGTGCCATGTCCAGGCATTGTGTTATGAAATGCTCCATTTATTGGTGAGTAGACTGACAGATGCTGATTTTGTGTCCCTGGCCATTGATGAATCAACGGATAATACAGACATAGTGCAGCTGTGTTTGTATGTCAGATACTTTGATGGCCAAATACTTTTTTTTATTTATTTATTTTAATTTTCGGATACAGCCTTTGAGCTCAGAGCTCATTTACAAAGGTTCCATGTCAAGGAGAACAATACAATAACAGACAAGCATATTGGGTATACAGCAGCAAGCACGAATTTACAGAGCACATAACATCAGTAATCAAACCAAATACAAGTAACACTATACCAGTACTCTAAGAGGAACTCTTGGGTTTGGTCCCTCTGGAAACACACATCACAAGAGACATCATATTTGACAACATCAGTGCAGTATTTCACAAACAAGGACTCCCCATAAGCAAGATTACCTTCCTGGTGATGGATGGAGCCTCTTCAATGCTGGACAAGCAGAGAGGCCTTGCAGTATGACTGTCACCAAAAATGTGATCCCTGCACTGCATAGTCCACCGAAGTATGCTGTGTGCCAAGATGAGTGGGGAACTGAAAGATATTATCGAGACTATGAGAAAAATAATTAACTTCATCAGATCCTCCTCAAGTCTGCAGCACAGACAATTTCAGAAGCTGATAACAGTCCTCTGCAACTCATGACGATCTTCTTCTCCACAATGACGTCCACTGGCTGAGTAAGGGTACATTGCTGGCATGCTTCTGCAAGCTAAAGGCTCAAGTTGTTGAGTTTATTCAGCATAGCACCCACAGAAAGGTAGCTGAATATCTGGCCCTTCTTGAAGATGATGATTTCATGGCCAAAGTAATGTTTCTTTGTGACATATTTGATCACCTGAACACCCTGAATCTACAGCTGCAAGGCTGGGACAAGGCAATCAGTGACCTTGTCAAAAAGCTGGAAGCTTTTCAGAAGAAGCTGAACATATTTATCATGGATTTGAGCTCTGGTAAGCTGTTGCACTTCACCCAGCTCTACAACCACTAATTGACACTGGAGGCAGATGATGTGATTAGTTCCCTCATGACAAACTTCCTTCAATAGTTAAGGGACAGCTTCAGGTCCCAATTTGGAGATTTTGGCATGCCAAAGGGTATCATTGGCTTCGTGCATGACCCTTTCGCAATACGAGCTGTGGGTGACTTTGCATCTTATGCCCACGAGGTCCTCCCCATCATGGATGAGGGCATGCTGCAGCTGGAACTAGTTGATCTGCAGACATCAGACATGCCGAAAACTGAATTCAAGAAAAGTGACATCATGAGTGTCCGGACATATTGGGCCCAATTTTAAAATCGCCCTGGGTTGCTGCAACGGACTGGTGTTGGGAGTTGGATGCAAGGGGTGACTTCTTGACGGCAATCCTGCGGCGGTCGCACTTTGCAAGTGTGTTTGTGGCAAACCCCTAATGTATGTCCTTTGTGTCAAATTACACCAAGTTAGGCCAGTTACCCCCTGGTCTGACTTCGCGCCATTGTAGGTGTCAATTTATGGGTTTGCACCAAAGCTTTGTCGCAAGCTGCCCTAAATTGTGAAAACTGTCACAACTCCGCCAAACATTATAAAATTGGGTGCAGTTGTAGCAGATGCGTTAGGTGCAGTTGTGCCATGCATGGTGGTTGATGTAGATCTTGATGCAAGCCCTGCGTCACCCTTTTAAAATTGGGCCCCTTACCTGGAAATAGAAAAATATCCAAACCTCAAGAAACTCTCCCTCCTGGTGCTGTCAATATTTGGATCAATGTACACTTGCAACTCCAGTTTTTCAGTCATGAATGTCATTAAAAGTGACTCTTGCCAACAGGCTGACAAATGAATCTCTGGAGAGCTGCCTTTATAGCAGTCACTTCACTGAAGCCAGATTTTCACAAGCTGGCACAGAGCAAGAAATGCCACTTTGCTCATCAGTAACAGCAGCTGCAGAGTACTGCAGCATAATATTAGTGTGGCTCAGTTTCATTAACATTTCATTTACTATTGTCTAGCAGTGTGTTGTTCATGCACCAAAAGTTAGCTTGTCCTGCTAAGTTCAATGACAGCTACAGATTGCACACTATTAGAAAATGGGCTAGATATTAGCTCTCTGATTGACTGAGGGCCACAGCAGGGGGGTACATTAACTTTTGATAGATGCCCACTACAAAACAAGTTCCAATTTGGGGTACCCCATTACTTAAGGTATTCTTGGGGATCCTGGATTTTCAGACTGACCAGCCACCATTTTCTTACCCTCGCTTAGCGAGAGAGTGGGATACAAACCCTCACACTCACTCCTTTGACCACACACTGCAGTCACACATTTTTAAAAAATTACAGCAATGTCCACCACATCAACACTGTTCCTCCACAGACCACTAAATCACAACCAGTCTTTTATCTCTGACAACCACAGCATGAAATGTATTGTTTTTGCAGCGGTCTCAGGGGGGATGACATTGAAGTGCAAGCTACCACTACTGTTACGTCCCGCTCGCTCCTACAAATCCACCTACAAAAACTACCAGCACTCTGCTGTCTTTAATGAACACACACTGCTTATATTCTGTTCTACTGTGTCACAGGTTCCTAGTATTTTCTCTTGGACTCACCACATTTCACACCTGCCCCATGAATCTCCGTAGTTAGTACATTTACCCCTGTTCACCTTTCAGAACACAAAACTACAAAACTACATTATTTACCTGTTTTTACAGGTTTAATCATCTCTCCCCATCTGTTTCTACCAGGGCTGTGATTTTAGATGGTGCCAGTGACAGCACTGTAATCGGCAGCAGTTAGCTAACGCCGCTCGCGCTCGTCATGACTGCAACAGATCTCAAAGTAAAAAAAAGCACAGCACTAGAAAAATGGCATTCCTATCTATAGAAGACATTATAGTTTCACCTCAGCTGGCTCTACCATCCAAATGCTAGTGTAACCACCCAGTCCCCTGGGGTTATTAGAATCTCCTCAGTATCAGTGCTAGGGAGGGAGAGGCAGCTGGATATTAACTAGTTAAATGTTTTTTTCACCTGCTCACTCTGTTGTTTACTTGGTCTCAGCTGAGATGAAAGTGATGAGCTCATCTGGAACTTTCGCAGCAGCATAAGCCTTTGCCAGCTGTGAGGAGGGATTTTTAGAATCTTGAGATGGTAGTCAGTGTGAGTGTGTAGTTGGAAGTGAGAGGAGTGAGAACTGCTCAGCTGAGGGCTCTGAGGGGGGCCCTGCATTCTCACCTTAGTCCTGCTGTTCTCCAGTTTGCCAAGAGAAGTAGTGGAAACGGTTTTCTGCAGCAGGATCTCCTGATTTTCATCCCTGGAGGGGTGAAAAGGACTGCTAGTGGATGGATCCAAGGAGCAATCCCCTTTTTGATCCAGGATGTTTTGAAGCTGCCTGAAATGTCTAATAGTGAGTAGGATCTGACTTTTTGCTGCAGAGAAGCAAGTACATGTGCTGTTGTGTTCTCTGGCTAAAAGGGAAATATACAACTTCTCTGTTTAAAAGTGTGAGACTGTTCTCATTTAAAGTTGGCTGACGTGTGATGTCCAGAGGTATGGCTATATCACATTGTTTGGGATTTTAGTTCTTCCACTACCAGTGTAGTGATATCAATCAATCAATCAAAATCTTTATTTTGCCAGGTGGAACATCATTGAGACAAGCTCATTTACAAGATGGACCTGGGGCAAAACAATTGCCAACAGGGTTAAGACATAACAGGTTGAGGGAACGTAAATAGCAATTACATAGTAATAATAACAACATAATAACATATGACCATCACATGTAACAAGATACTTCCACCAGAACATAGCAGTAGGTTCAACAGGAGGTAGTGCCATTTAAATACAATTGCATAGATACAGATATGTGGGTGTAAGGTAATGAGCTAAAGTTTATACAGTAAACATCATTGGATGAGTCATAATGAGCAGGAGTGGTAGTTCCTCTAGCATCAAATTGCGAAGAAGATCGAGATGTAAGAGTTATTTGATAAGTACTGTAGGCATGGCCTGGCAAGTGTGGTGGGAAGGGGAAGGGGTATAGGGAGTGGGATGGGAAGGTCAGATGAGATAGGAGAGGGTTGGACATGATGGCCTAGGGAGGAAGGACTGTTCTACGGGAGAAACACGACAGATGCCACAGGCAGTGATTGGGGTTTAAGTCCAATATTTGACGCAAAGACAGATCGTGATGTTGGGACCTTGATTTGGACAATGACAGAAGGGAGGACTCAAATGCTGGATGCAAATGTTTCATTCAATTAAGCATTTTCCAAGTGTGTTCAATGATGTTTAAGGTGTAACTCTGAAGAATGGCTGAGTATGGACTTGGGAGCAAAAGGTGGGCAGACCCCAACTGGAGTAACCAGTTCAAGACTACGGGTTCAGTAAGGGCGCCTGGTTACTTTAGACATAGGGCCAATGTTTGAAGAGGATTTTACCCCTGAAGTGGGTTGTGCTAGTTATTAGCAAAATGTATGTTCAGTTGTGGCCAGTGCCACTAGAAGAAATTTCAATTGCGGCCAGTGCCACTGGAAGAAATGTTAAATGTCCTATGCAATATGGGAATACAAGGTGAAAGTGTTCTGTCTGTAAAAGTGTTTTCAGTTGTGGCCAGTGCCATTAGGAGAAATATTCAATATCTTATGCTATATGGGAATACAAGTGCAAGATGTTCAATGTCCTACAGTAAGGGAATGCAAAGAGTTTTCTGCCAGATACAGTTGATTTGTTGTTCTGCAAGTTCCTAGTGCCCCGATGTGTAAACCTTGGGGGTCTACCCTTGCTTTAGAGAACATCTTTTTGGAATAAAGCCACACTCTAGAACTCCAACTATGGTTTGGACAGTTATGTTATTGCTTCCTGTGTGTGGATTTACTGGGTACTCCTCCAGATGTATAGATCTAGCATAGCCCTAGCAAAAAGTTCTCTCCCTCGGGCCTGGGTTTTGTAAATACCTAATAGGTCATAATTGCTTTTGTACACCCCCAACCCTTTGATCTCTAGAGTAATGAGCCTGGTATACATACCTAAAGCTAGGGATGGTGCCAATTGTCTAAATGTTCCTGAGGTCTATGCCCAGTTAAGGATGCCAGGGGTAGCTAACTGTGTAAAGTAGTGTGTGTGTGTGTGTGGGGGGGGGGTTACACTAATAGTTGGAAGTGTTTCATGAGTAAAAGAAAAATAAAGCCCCTGTGTCTGACAAATGGGCATAACCATGGAAACCAATTCCAAACACACAGTACAGAGACTCCAGTAGGACAATAGTCCCCAGATTAAAAAAAAAAACCCTCTGCTTTTCAATACTGGTGGAGGAACTATTTTATAACTAAATTAATTAAATAACTAACAGTTTTAGCAGTTAAACATAAAAATGATTTCTTTAAACATATATAAATATACAGTCGCCCATTTTCTAAGCACAATAATACCCTCCAGAGTGGGTGTATTGGGGAATACCGGACCTTCCGGGGGCTATAATGCCTGTGGCATTGGGCCTCATTACTCCCCTGGGTAGTCCGGTTTTCTCCAATACCGCCCACCCTGTCAGGTATTATTGCTTACTTAGAGTGGTTTATCTGCATGATTACAGTTACAGTTACTGTTGCCACCAATGTTTTGTTTAAACACCACAAGTTGCTTTGTTCGGCTACGTTCAATGACATCTGCATAATACTGCTGCAAAATAGAGTGGCTCACTTTCATTAAAAGTACAATTACTGTTGCCTAGCAATGTGTTGTGCATGCCCTGAATAAAAGTTGCTTTGTCCTGATAATTTTGTTGGGTGTGACATCTTTCTCTGTCTGTTTCACTCTCTCTCTCTGTTCTCACTTATTTTCTCTCTCTGTTCTTATTTTGCCATATTTTGCCTGTATTGCATAGCACTGCACTACAGAACAGCAAACTGTCCAGCAGGCCAAACAGAAGGCTGTCACGGGCTGAACTTGGCCCATGGGCCACCAATTGAAAAACACTGAGGGAAACCCTTTTGATATTTATATGGATCTCCAGAAGTTCATCAGGTATTAAATCTGAAACATTTTTGATAACAATCAAAAGTGTGTGTGTGGGGAGGAGGGGAACGAGGTTTCAGGAACTGTCAGAAGTCACTGACAATCACTGTTAGTGGTATGGAAAATAATACACCTGATATCATTTTGAAACAGTTTAAAAAGAAATCCACATTTTGCCCCCATAGCCTGAGGTATTGGTGCTTGAAAAATTGTGCATCCAGCAGTTAGAAGAACTTTTTGTGGCATCTGAGAGGCCTAATTTCATAAAATGCACTAGGGCTGAATTTGAAGCCCTTGAACAGTTAAGAAATAACCAAACACATTACAATTAAGGAAGGAAGCCCTATGCCTGGCTTTACAAGATTGTGATTTATACTCTGCAGAGTTATGTTTGTTGTTACTAAAATTCAGTGAACTTGTGCTTACTTGTAACACCTTTTCTTTCCAGGGGAAGCACTTTCTGCAGAAGAAGGGAACAGCAAAGGGGGCAGCACTGGCACCACATTTTTTGAAAATTTCCTTGGGCATGTGGGAGTGCCATCACATCCAGGACCCTATTGCCAATCCCTTCTTTGCTAATATGCTCATGTACTGTAGGCACATGGATGATTTGATATTTTTTGTGGCAAAGCACAACAGATGACTTTCATGCATTTAAAATGTATCTGGAAAATAGTAATGAGAACCTTAAAATGGTTTTCTCTGAAGTATAGTTCTACCCAAACTGAGTATCTTGATTTGCAGATCATTGTTGGGGAGAATGGTACCCTTAAATGGGTCTGTATTGGAAACATACAGATTGTAGTTCCCTCCTGCACAACAGTAGTTCTACCCAAGTCATGTAATTAATAATATTCCCCTCAGTCAGTTTTACAGGGTCATGATGGCCAGGACTGGGACATGGCAATACCAGGGTATGTACTATTTAGAAAGGACAGAGTGGGAAGGAGGATGGGTGGCACTATATGTGAAGGGGCACATTAAAGTCACAGAATTGCTGGATAGGTGGGGGGACTGAGGCTATATGGGTATCATTGGACACAGAGAAGGAAGAAGTTGTATGTACCGGGGTGGTGTATAGGCTACCAGGTAAAAAAACAGTTTTGTAGGTAAAAAATTGTTCAGATGAGAGGGGCTACCAGCTGAGGGCAACAGAGATGAAGGGTTGGTTCCTTGCCAGGGGATACTCAGAGGCAGTGATACATGGGGTCATGCAAAGAACCAGTTAGAAAAACAGGGACAGTCTGCTTAGACCCAGCCATAGAAACATTTTACAGCGTGAAGAAAAAACTAAACTTTGTGATGACATACTCTGCACAGCCATATAAGATAAATGAAATCATCAAAAGTAACTGGTCGGTTTTTCAGACTGTTCCAACTCCCTGTAAACATACCAGTGAACCCCCCGACGAGATTTGTCTACAGATGGGGAAAAACCTTAGGAGACAGGATTGTGAAAAGTGTTCAGCCAGTTATTAGAGAGGAAACTTTGCTTCCCACACTTCCATTAGGCACACAAAGCTGTGGAAATTGTGTTGACTGTCCCTCTGTTTGCAATACCAATACCTTTAGCCACAGCTTCCAATGCCGACATCTACTTCACAAACTGCTCCTACTTTAAAGTTTGCACCTGTACTGTACTGGACTCTAAGACCTAACCACCTGCTAGCTGCAGCAAACCAGTCGCTTGTGTAATTCTGACCCCTTATGTTCCCGGTAAGTGGAGGGGGCTATCGGGTGGTGGAGGCGGTGCTAGCGAGGTTCAGAGGGGAGGAGACATCTGCACATAAAAGCACAGCTATGCTAGCAGCTGCCATGGAGCAGCTGCACACGTGAGTGGCTCATGCAGAAGGGGTGTGAGTCACCCTGTGTGAGTCTCTTGCAGAAGTGGCGTGAGTCACTCTTTTTGAGTCCACCTATGGGAGGCCACCAGGAGGCCATTTTAAATTTTTAAGTTTTATATTTAATTGTTTGCAAAGAAGCCTAGGAAATAAGATCCCAGATTTAGCTGTGGTCATGGCTGAGACGGACCTGGACATCATGGGAATTATGGAGATGTGGGGTCATGATGGCCAGGACCGGGACATGGCAATGCCGGGGTATGTACTATTTAGAAAGGACAGAGTAGGAAGGAAGGTGGGTGGCACTATATGTGAAGGGGCACATTAAAGTCATAGAATTGCTGGATAGGTGGGGGAACTGAGGCTATATGGGTATCATTGGACACAGAGAAGGAAGAAGTTGTATGTACCGGGGTGGTGTATAGGCTACCAGCGCAACGAGGTGAGGTGGATAAAGCAATGGTGGAGAAGATCCAGAGGATGGCAAAGAGAGGGGTGATGCTGATGATGGTAGATTTCAACCTGCTGGATGTGGAATAGGGCACCCCATCAGCAGCATCCACCAGTAGCAGGGAAATCGTGAACTCCCTACAGGGGGCTCTTATCAAGCAGCTGGTAAAGGAACCAAACAGGGAAGGGGTGATCCTGAACTTGGATTCTTACAAATGGGGAATGGGTGGGAGAGATATCTATAGGGGAGAACCTTGGCACGAGTGACCACAGCACCCTTTGGTTCACGGTAAAAACTACTGATGATGTTTCTTGGACCAAAGTGAAGGTGCTAGATTTCAGGCATGTGGACTTTAAGAAAATGGGGGAATGCATTCAACAAGCATTGGTAGGGGTAGGGGAACTTAGGGGGTGGAGGAAATGTGGGATGCAATAAAGGGAGCCATAGTGGAGGCCACTGGCCTCTGCGTCAGGAGGGTAAATAAAATAGGAAGAAAAGGAAGCCACTATGGTTTACTAGAGAAGTGGCAGAGACGGTCAGGGCAAAGAGAAAGGTGTTTAGGAGGTATAAAAGGACACAGAGGGGGGAAGGGATAGGGCCATATATCAGGAGAAGCAGAAGGAATCTGGTTTGGAGGTCAGGAGAGTGAAGGCAAGAACAGAAGAAAGAATAGTAGGCTCAATCAAGGAAGGGGAAAAAACCATCTTCTGGTATGTGAGCGAGAGGAGAAAGTCAAAGGAGGGGATAGTTAGGCTTAAAAATAAAGAAGAGCGGTTGTTGGAAGATGACTGAGAGAAGGCAGAAATACTTAATGGCTATTTCTGCTCAGTGTTCATGGTAGAGAAGGAAGGGGAGGTTAGGAACAGCAGGGAGAATGAGGTGTTGGGGGGGTTGACCCTAGTCCATTCCAGGTGGAGGAGGTCCTGAAGGAGCTAGAGGAGTTGAAGGTGGACAAGATGATGGGACCAGATGGGGTGCACCCCAGGGTACTAGCTTAGTAAAGTACTAGCAGCACCTCGTACCAGCCTTTTCAACAAATCCTTGGAATCAGGGAATGTTCCTGATAACTGGAGAAGGGCGGATGTGGTCCACTTCATGGGGGGGGGGGCACAAGGAGGAGGCAGGCAAAAATTGGCCCGTGAACTTGACATCAGTGGTGGGCAAGCTCATGGAGAAACTGCTGAAGAAAAGAATCATTGCCTACCTAGAAGCCAATGGCCTACAGGACCAATGGCAACACGGGTTCACTGAAGGAAGATCATGTCAAATGAACTTTTAGTTTTTTTGTTGACCGGATAAGTGCACTAAACAAATCCTGACTATTTTCAGGCACGACTCAGGGGAAGGGAATACAGATGAATGCCAACTGACCTTGAACCAGATGAAACCGTTGGTGGTATTTTTAGTGAATGAGGAAAATGTGGCCAGGATACCAGGGAAATTCCCCTACTCTTTTCGATAAGTGCCATGGGATCTTTAACATCCACCTGAACTACCACCAATCCAGGCAGATGGGACCTCGGTTTAACATCTCATCCGAAAGATGGCACCTCAAAGAAGTGCAGCACCCCTCTCATGCTGCACTACAATGTCAGTACTGGGATATTAACTCAAGTGCCAGATGTGGGAACTGAACCCACAGCCCTCTGATCTCCTGGCCTCAGAGGTGAGTGTGCTACCTTCTGAGCCACTGACACTGACAACTTGATTAAGTTCTTTGACTGGGTCACCAGGGTAGTGGATCAGGGTGGGTCTGTAGACATTGCGTACCTCGAATTTAAGAAGACGTTCGGCTCAGTGCCGCACAGGAGGCTACTACACAAAATAGATGTCTTGGGCTGGGGCCAGTAGTAGTTAAGTGGGTGCAAAACTGGCTGGGGACAGAAGGCAGAGGGTAATTGTTAATGGGGTACCTTCAAAGGAGGGAATGGTCACAAGTGGGTACCTCACGGGTCAGTGTTGGGGCCACACCTAGTTAATGTATTTATAGGAGACATAACAGAAGGGCTAGAGGGGAGAATATGTCTATTCATGGATGACAAGAAGGTCTGTAATAGAGTGGATGTGCCTGAGGGGGTTGAGAGGATGCACAGGGATCTGGAGAAACTGGAGGAACAGTCCAGAGAGTGGCAATTGTCCTTCAATACAAAAAAGTGCAAGATCATGCACTTAGGCAAGAAAACCAGGGAGCAGAGTACTGAATGGGGGAGCATGCCCTGGAGGTAACCGAGCTGGATAGGGACCTTGGTATAATCATTCGTGGGACCTGAAGATGACAAAGCAATGTGAGAAGGCAGTGGCAAGGGCCAGTAGGATATTGGGTTGCATCAGTAGGGGGATCACTAGCAGGAGGAAGGAGGACATGATGCCCTTGTACAGACAACTGGTCAGGCTACATCTTGAGTACAGAGTCCAGTTCTGGAGGCCATACCTCAAGCAGGATGTGGATAGACTGGATCGTATCCAGAGGAGGGCAACAAAAAATGAAGGGCCTCAGTCATTTGTCATATGAAGAATGGCTGAGGGACCTAAACACGTACTACCTGGAATAAAGATGGGAAAGGGGGTACATGATTGAGACCTTCAAATATATCAAGGGTATTAACAGGGTGCCAGTAGGGGACATCTTCTAGCGAAAGGGGCAATTGAAAACAAGGGGGAATGATATGCAGATAGTAGGGGAGAGTTCAAAGGAAACATCAGAAAATTCTGCTTCACAGAGAGGGTGGTGGATAACTGGAACAAGCTCCCAGAGGAGATGGTGGGGCAAGAATGGTGGGGGGAATCAAGGGAGCATGGGATGTGCACAAGGGTCTTTTGGATCTGGGGGGGAAGGGAACGGTATGGAATTATAGAGTCCTAGCAAATAGTTAGGCACACTGGGCAGACGGGGTGGGCCAGGTAGTCCTTTTCTGCTGACACATTTCTATGTTTCTATGTTTCTATATTTAAATTGTTCTGGGCATTGGGGTGCTTATTTTTTATTCTTAAAACTGCTTAAACTGGAGGTTGGGGTGTCCAGTTTTATTTTGTTTGCAAAGATCTTAGGTATCAGGAAGTCTTTAATGCTAGTCTAGAACTGTTACAGATGATTTTGGTTACATTATCCATATTTAGGAGAAGCTATAAAAGTACTGTTTATGGGAGTATAGCAGTGTATCCAGTGATTAGCTTAGGCCTGTAAGATAATGAGAATCTGCACTGCTGCTTGGCAATATTATGATTAGTTTATGCCTCCAAAATACTGTGAACCTGCACTGCTGCTTGGAAAACACATATTGTGATAGTACTGCATAGAACATGAAATTACTGATCTGGTTGTTGATATTTTCTCTTACAATAGTAGTGGTCAGCACTTGTTTGCTACAAGTGGTTTCTACTAAAAAATCAAATGCTCCAGTCCAGAAAACTGGGGTACTACAAAATCTGAAAAGTAAAAATAATAAAATTAACACACATAACACTACAAAAAGGAGAAATGCATTAATCCGAGGACAAATATTTAATCACCAGTTCAAGTTAACAAAATACTTCTGTGAAACTCAAAATACAGAGGCAGATATTCAAAAGGGTTGTGTATGGCATAACAGTTTTGTGCGATGCGCAACCCACTGATGCGCCCCCGACATGATATTCAAAAGGGGAAAGTGCACTGCACAAATCCCGATCGCTGAACACATCAGTAATGTGCATGCGCAGGTAGGGGCGGCCCATGCATACCTGCACAGCTCGATATTCAGCCTGGATGTGCGGAGCCATGCATGCCAACCCCTACCTGCGCCTAGCACAAAGTTACACCAAAAAAAAAAGGAGCAAGAGCTGGCCACCCACAGGTGAGCTGCCGTATTGCAGGGTGTAACATGGCAGCTGCCACCTATAGGTGGCCACCCGAGCTCCGGCTGCACCTCCGTGGTGGTGCCCACCCCCCATGCCTGATCACAGGCTCAAGTAAATGAGAAATGAAGTCCTATATCCCTGGTGGTCCAGTGGACTGCTGCCCGCCTGATTGCGGTCTAAGTAAAAATAAGAATAATCCTATATCCCTGGTGGTCTAGTGGACCTGTCACCCCACCCAGTCGCGGTAAGTAAATAAATATAAATCTAACCTCTATCCCTGGTGGTCCAGTGGACCCCCTCCCACCACCACTGATCCCCACTGCCCGCTCCCCTGGTCAGGCGGGCAGCTTCCACCGCCTGCCACCCTGCGCCTGCCCAGCTGACACCGTCGGTAGGGCTGTATGCCCATTGGTCCACAGCATGAGCCAATGGTGTACAGCCATCCCGTACTACACATTCCAGATATGTAGATGGATCCATTCACATATCTGAATGTAATACAGTAGGGCTGCACCCATTGACTCATGCTGTGGACCAATGGGCGACAGCCCCACCGACGTATCAGTCAGCTGGTGGTGGGATGGCAGGCAGGTGTGCTGCTGCCTGCTGCTGACCAGGGGACGACAGTGGGGATCAGTGGGTGGGTGGGGAAGGGGGTCCACTGGACCACCAGGGATAGAGATTAGATTTATATTTATTTACTTAGCCCATGATCGGGTGGGCTGACAGGTCCACTGGACCACCAGGGATAGAGATTAGATTAATATTTATTTACTTAGCCCACAATCGGGTGGGCTGACAGGTCCACTGGACCACCAGGGATATAGGATTTGTTTTTACTTTACTTAGCCCACGATCAGGTGGACAGGTCCACTGGACCACCAGGGATATTGCATTTATCTTTTATTTACTGAAGCCCATGATCGAGTGGGCAGCGGTCCACTGAACCACCAGGGATTTATGATATTTCTTTTTTTACTGCAGCCCACGATCGGGCTGTGGGGCACATTGCTGTGCTGCAGGGGGTGTTGGCTCCTGACGGCTGCTGCCTGGCAGGGTGCCAGGTGCAAGTCATCGGGGATCAGTGCACCTGCATGCAAATGGGGCCATAATGACATGCAAATGGATCCATGTGTGCCTTGCATACATGATGGCCCCATTTGCATGTCTACTTTTGAATATCATGGTTGCTGCGCCTTGTGCAATGGAACTTGTGCTAGCACATCTACATGCTCCACTCTGGCCACTGGTGCTGGTGCAGTGCCACTGTGCCTTGTGCACTGCGGGTGGCCAGGGTGCGCTATTCAATGATGCTGAGCCATGGCGCAGCTCCATTGAATATCGCCCAGTCCACGCCCCTGCGCAGCCAAAATGTGCTGTGCCTGGGCTTCCGTCACAGCCTGGCACAGTTTGAATATCTGGGCCAGAATACTTATTATTAGTAGCATTAGTACTGAGTGGTGATGTTGAGCTGAACCCAGGCACAGCAGAGAATGTTAAACTTAAAGATATTTAAGATAATGCATGAAGCCTAAAAAATAAAATGTTTGCGTAGGAAAATCCGGATATGACAGCCTTAATAGAAACTTGGCTAAATCAAAAAATTAACATGAATGAAATAGAGATAGATAGTTATTATACCTTCTGATTAGACAGGAAAGGTTGGCACTGAGGAGGGGTACTCCTATACACCAAATGGGACCTGGGACCAGCTAGCGCGAGCTACTCAGGACAAGTAGAAACAATAGAATGCTTAATGGTAAACTTTCAAAATTAAACTTACATTTAGGGATTATTTATGGACCTCCAGAAACATAAACTGCAGAGTTTGAAAAGCTTACACAGATTTTAATAACTTACTCAATTGGGTAATGAATTGGTAATAATAGGAGATAATAATGCACCATGGGGGTTTAACGGGGTAAAGTACTTAAACATAGTTTAAAACATTTGGAATTAACACAAGTAGTCTCATCAGTGACTAGAAAAAGTACACTGGTAAGTACCGGAAACATTCTTAACTTGCTATTTCTCTCTTCTAAGGTGGCAACCAATTACATTCTTGTAAATCAACCCATGTTGGGGGACCATAATTCTTTGATCTGTGGTCTGGAACTGTTGTCTGCAAAGCAAAATCAAACTAAAAATAAGGAAGTAAGAAAATAAATGTCACTTATTTAAAAGCTATAATAGGGAGGTATTTCAGTCCAAACTGTTGAAAGTGAATTAAGACAGACTTCTTCTTATCCCATCATTGGACCTGGCAATATAGGAATTCACAAACCAGTTTATAGCAATTTGTAATGAGTCAGCCCAATTTACAATAACAACTCAAAAGAAAAACCACAGTCCTTAGATTACTGAAAAATTAAAAAAGCAGATAATAATAATAAAAAAAAAAAATAGAATATGGAAAATTGCCAGCAAAATTCTAAATCCAAAATGATTAGACAAATTATAAGGTTGCAAGAAACTTATTAAGATACAAAATTAGACATGCAAAATAATAAAAATCTTTAGAGACTACTGTCATAAGCCAATACTGCTCATTAATAAAATCAGTTGAGAAACCAGTGAATATTAATCCTCCACCACTAATAGAAAAAAAAAAATGACTGTTACAAAATAGCAAAACATCAGCAAATATCTCAAATGAGTATTTTGTAAATCTTCTAGATATTGTAATTCCCTAAATAAATAACCAGAATGACAGAGCTTAGGAATGAAGAAGTAGGACAAGGTAATACCCCTAAATTCAGGTTCAAGTGTGTCATTTGCAAGGAAGTGAAAGTTGAAATTAGAAAGATTAAAACCAAAAAATCCCATGGCCTAGATGGAATTGAAGTGAGATTTATAAAAGATGCTATGGACATTATATCAGCAATTTTGTGAAGTTATTTAATTGGAGTTTAATGGAAGAAAACTCTCCCACTAACTGGAAAGAAGCAAAAATTGTCCCTATATACAAAAGTGGATCACCTATGGACCCATCAAATAAGCCAGTACTGGTCATTAATAAAATCAGTTGAGAAATCAGTGAATATTAACCCTTAAGCTGCCAACAGAATTAGAATGTATAGGAATTCTGGACTGATATATCAGTCTGTAGCACAGCAAGGGTTAATCATCCATCACAAATAGAAAAAAAAATGATTGCTACAAAATAGCAAAACATCAGCAAATATCTCAAATGAGTATTTTGTAAATCTTCTAGATATTGTAATTCTCTAAATAAATAAACAACCAGAATGACAGAGCTTAGGAATGAAGAAGGACAAGGTAATACCCCTAAATTCAGGTTCAAATGTCATTTGCAAGGAAGTGAAAGTCGAAATTAGAAAGATTAACACCAAAAAAATCCCATGGCCTAGATGGAATTGAAGTGAGATTTATAAAAGATGCTATGGACATTATATCAGCAATTTTGTGAAGTTATTTAACTGGAGTTTAATGGAAGGAAACTCTCCCGCTATCTGGAAAGAAGCAAAAATTGTCCCAATATACAAAAGTGGATCACCTATGGACCCATCAAATTACCATCCAATAACAATTTTATTTGTAGTTTCAAAGATTTTTGAAAGGCTGGTTCAGGTGCAACTCTCTGACTATCTGGAAAGGGATATGCTCCTGTCCTGGTATCAGTATAGTTTCAGGAGGGGGCATTTCACAGATATCACACTCACCAACCTTGTTGACATAATAGTAAAATCTTTAGAGGAGGGCCAGATGGTGGGTTCAGTGTTCATGGATTTGTTGAAGGCCTTCGACACTGTACATGATTGTATTGTAAGAGACCATTTGCTGGAAATTGGTGTCTCAGGGGATACGAGTAATTGGTTTAGGTTCTATTTGACTGATAGAACACAACAAGTCACAATTGGAGGTGAATTCTCACCCAAAGCAACAGTCCAAAGAGGAGTCCCTCTTGGATCAATATTAGGACCAACCTTATTCTTAATATACAAAAATCAATTAAAAGATGTAATGCATAATTACAAAATTAGGCTATACACGGATTATACTGTTATTACAGCATCTGGTACAAACAACAAACAAATGATGAAGAACTTACAATTGGATTTTGAAACACTGTGCACATGGTTTGATGAGTCTAGGTTGGTTCTAAACAGCAAAAAGTCTAAAACAATGTTGTTTAGCAAAAACCTCCTCAAAAAAGACTCACAGAATCCTGGGATTGAAATTAAAACAAATAGAGGCAAGGTGATTGCCCTAGTCACTGAGTAAAAGTATTTCTGAGTTTGGGCTGACCAAAATATGAAGTTTGAATATCATATTAATGAAATGACCAAAATAGTAAATTGTAGAATTGATACCTTTAGATTGCACAAGTAAACTGATGGGAACAACCACTGTAAATAAATTATTGGTCCCGATCCTAGACTATGGTAGCCATGTGTACAGTTTCACAAACAAAATATCATTAAAAAAGTTTGAAATTTTATACAGTCGATTGGCTAGATCCATTCATCATTGTGACTACAAAACACATCACTGTAAATTATATAAAGAACTTGGTTGGCTGCCGCTAAAATATAAAAGAAAGCTACTTTGGGCAAACCAAATATTCAAAGTAATAAATGGGTTCAAACCATTGTACCTCTTTGAAAGATTAGAAAAAATATGAACACAAAATGTTGTCTATGGAAAAGTAACATTAAGGACTACAAACTGCTGAGACCAAAGAACAAATACGGAGAAATGACCTTCCCTTTTGTAGCAATATCTCTATGGAATAATGCAAGCGAACATGTCAAAAACTCTGCTAAAACTTAAAACAATTTTTGTGACAGTGATGAAACAAGAACTGGACATTCAATACATGTGTAATGGTTGATAGTACTTAACATGTGTTTGTCATGAATCCAAATTCAGATATCTATGTGTTGTGTCTCTTCATAAAATATGTAGCTTGTCTGTAATTCATTTCTATTTTCATTTTTGAATACAATTTTAATAGTCAGACAGGGTAAGACAGACAGAGGAAGTAGGTGCCTTTAGATATGCTATATTTATTGCTGTGTCATTCCCTATGATTGAAAGGGTAGGACAGTTAGGGAAAGTTAGTTAGACAGTTTTCTATAAAGGCTTGGAAAAGTTCTTTGAATTAAATGCACTACCTGTCATGTCTATCTTTTAATTAAGTGTACCTTGAGTAATCTTCCTATTGCATTTTATACTGCTACTGGACTACCCTGAAAATAGGATCTTTATTATGACTCTCTGTTAATTAAGTGTATTAAGTGTAATTTGTTCTTTATATACCGGTATCTTCTTGTATTTATACTGTTATCAGAAGCACCTTGAAAATAGGACCTTGGTCCTAATGGTAAGTGTCATCTTCTTCCTGTATAAAAATAAAGATTTTTACTACTTGCTTTAGTGTCCCTGGCATTTCAAACGTTTTCACTGTTAGACATGACATCACATGCTTGACCACTTGTATTATCTATTTAGCAAAATGCAGTTACCAGGCATATTATGCAGGCAAGATGGCTCACAAGTTCCAAACACGTATTGGGGAGAATCTCAATGAGATCAGTAGGGGTATAATGGAAAATGCTCTGGCAGACATACAGTATTAGTGATAATGGCAGGGAACACAAGTTCACTTTTACCAGTATAGACAGTGAGACTGGAACAAAGAGGAGGGAACCTTGAAAACCTCCTGCTTAAAAGGGAGTCAGGATAGATCTACAATCTGAGGGCATATAGGGAACTGGGCCTAAATGAACATGTAAAACCTGCACCTTTTTTTAACCTGTAAAAGTCAAAAAATGATTCTGTTTTCTCAGTAGTAAGTGTATAGTATGATGTAACTTTAAGCAGTGTGCCTTGAAGTTTACTACGTAATGTTTTATGATTTTACAGAGTGTTGCCACTTTTTTATGCTGCTGGTTAGATAGGGTTTAAACAATTTCACAATGCAGCAAAGGCATTATCTTAGTGTTGGCACTGTCTTTAAAGGCTTAACTGATCAAAAACCATTTACAAAGATGTGCTTTCTAAAGGAAGAAAAGAGAAACATTAGCGGAAGGAACATTTATCTAAATGAATGATGCCTTAAAGAGCTGCTGATGCCTTAAAATAACTGAGAAAAACATGATAGTTAGGTATAATTCAGCTTCCATGCCATATATATTCTAAAGATTCCTCCTCTTCAGTATTTATTACTAAGAACATTTTCAAGAATATATGATCTTTATCCCTCAGGGTTCATCTACCTCTATAGCTGACTCCCTACTTAAAGTCATAATCCTTTGTTGTGACATCGCAGTCTGTTGTCATGGGAGTAACTGTGATGTCACAAGGCATGCATTATGACTTCAGGTAAGGAGACAGCAACAGGAATAGGTGAACTTTTCAGGAGCAAAGATCCTGTTTTTATTCAGATGACCTCAGCAATAAATAATGGAGAGGTGGAACGCAGAACCAATGTGAAATACAAGCTGGACTGTGTTTAAATACTATGTTTTGGTAAAGTTCCCCTGAAGGCATCAACTGCTGTTTAACAGGCGTGCAGAAAGCATTGATGATTGCAAAGGCTTAGACAGAACATCAAGGCCTACCCTGCTGGTAATCCAAAGTCAGCATCCATTTTTTCCATACGAGTGAGAGAATGGCTAATGACAGTTGCCTCAACATCTAGAAAATGTTCAAGCTACAAATAAAAACTTTAACTGACCAAGTTCAATAAAACACAATTCATGATCACTTGGCCACACAAAGTGTGGATATAAGAACTGGGGGGGGGGGCAAATAATCAGTAGCACCACTATAGTTAGGGTTGAGTAGGCACTTGCATGCTAAGCTCTTTCTGCTGCCACCTATAACTCACTTGTCTTTGTGTCTAGAGACCTGAGATTTGGCTTACACACCATTTGTGGCAGGATATCCTAACCTGTCCAAAGTGTTAAACTTAGACTTACCTGTTGTTGAGACACAGAGTAGCACAAAATCAAACGATATCCAAATTAAGAATTTTGCTCCCCATAACTAAAAAATGGCCCAGATTTGAAACCAGAAACTTTTAGGTTCATCAGACGCTGTCCCAAGGAGGGTGCTTTGGTTGTTTTGTGAACAAAAAAAATATTTAAAATAAAATATGCAAACAAAATAAACTGGTGGCTGTGCATATGCAAAATTTAAAAAAATCACATTTTTTCATAAACTGTTTTTTACGCACCACTCTATAACTCTGGTTACAGTGCTCATGCCACAGTTAAACTGTGGTCACGGATCAAACCAGGAAGTGAAAAAATCTGTTACCAGATCTGCAAGCAATTTTTATTTCCTGGTTTAAAGTCTATAACAACAAACAAACGAACAAAAAGTATGGCTATCAGGAGCCATCCCAGGTGGCACCATAATTCTAATACTGACGCCAGAAGCCCAGCCCTGGTGTCAGCTCCCAACAGTTAAAAATGTTCTGACATTAGGAACCCTTCTCCAGTGTTGGCTCATCCATGATGTAATTATTTTAATGTTCCCTCCCCCCCTTGACCCTTACCACTGCACCACCATGGCTGGCAACTTGAGTCCATCCCTGGTGCCAACAAAATCCATGCCCCCCTCAGACAGCAGCTGGTAATAACCCTCCTCTCACCTCTGCAGCTGGTCTCTGTCTGTAAACTATGATCACAATTTTACAATTTAATAAATGAATAACTATGTATTCATGAACCTGTGACTATGTGATCATATTTACTATAGTGATATTGAAGTCAAGGGCTATATCGCTATATAAATACAAATTCTCAGCTTCATAAATACATACAGTCATATATTTATTTAATGAAAAAAATTGCAATCATAATGGGGTCCCTAGACCCAATTTCTTACACCAGGTGCCCACATCAGTGCTGGATAACTAACAGTGGAACAATTCAGTAACAGGGTGCCCATCACTGGTGGCTCACTAGTGCCTTGATCCCTCACATCTTCAGAAGGGCCCTTGAAACAAAGTTGCAAAATGGGGGCTCATCCATGGTGGCCACTGCTACACCCACCATTCCCTGGTTCTAACACTGGGAGCCCACCATGGTGTCGAACATCATCTAGCTTCCTTAAAAATTGAATGGTGGCTACCATACAGGTGGCTCACCTAACATTTTGTTCAATAACCTGTCTGGATTTAACGCACACATGTGAGAGGTGGTGCATTGGAACTTTACATGGATTTCTTTTTTGGTGGAGTTGCAAGCTCCCTGTACTGAATCACATACATAAGTGACCTTTGATGACTGGCTCCTCAGTTTCTTAGTTTGCCTGTAGTTGTATTATAGCCTTTTGTATACCAAAGGGCATTATAAGGAGTTTATGTTATTTTAATATTAGTGTTTATATTTATTATTTGTTTGTTTTGCTTAAACTCTGTCCTCTCTGAGAGAGAGAGAGGAGGAGCAATTTTCAAGTTATTAGAAGGGGAGGATTTTATTGTCTATGTTTTCTTTGGTTTGATTTGATTCCCCATCTAGTGAGAGATGGTGGTGAATTAAATTGAATGATACATTAGGTTTTGTTGCTGGCTGTCCTGGGGGGGTGGTATTTTATTTTGGATTATTATATTATTATTCTTTTTAAGTTGTCTCTTTTCTGTGAGAGAGATTAGGGACTGATTTGTTTTAAGTGTTTTGAGGAATTTTGTTCTTATTTCTTCAGCCTGTGGTAGTATTATTCGCTGGTCCCTGTGGTTGGGTGTATAGTCTGTGATTTTGGGGGTATTAAGATGTGTTGGTGGTCTGCCCTACCGGTTGTGTGCTATTCATCCTCCAAAATTCATGACCTTTGCCCATTTGTTTCCCCCCCTTGCAGCTCTCAGTCTATCAGCGCTGTAGGGCGCTGCAAATTGCCCGTTGGCGGGAGAATGGATGGGGGGTTGCGAATGGTGGAGAATGAATGAGCGGAGTTCTCAAATTGGGGTAGTCAGGCCCAGGAGACACCCTGGGGCAAAATGAAATTTGGAACGTGGTCCTCCATGTCTGGTTTCCATACCCAAGGGCTCCACGATCGGTGGGCAGATAGCTCGGGTGGCCCTGGAATCCCGTATGACTTGAGTGGTGTTGTGCAATGCTAGATCAATTAATAACAAGACTGCAATTATTGCAGATCTTGTTGGGACAACTGATCTGACTTGCATCACCAAGACCTGGCTGGATGAGAATGCTGGCCCCATACTAGAGGCTGCAGTTCCGGCTGAGTACTCGGTGATACTCCGTTCGAGGTCGGACCTGAACTGAACCTCACAAATGTGCCAGTTGAGGAGACCAACTCATTCGAGTGTACTGTGGTAGCAGGTGTAGGTTGTAGGACTGCTCTCATCTACAATCCACCCGGGGATGAGAAGTGTTTCCTTCAGGAAGTAGCAGACTTCATGGTCGACATGGCGTTTGAGTCATCCAGGCTGATGGTCCTCGGTGACTTTAACGCCTGGGTCGATGATGAACTCTCGTGATTTGGACAAGACTTCCTTTAGTTGATGACATCACTGGGCTTTACACAGACTCTGCTACCCATAAGCACGGTTACTCCCTTGACTTGGTTTTCCTCCTGGGGATCGAAACCTCCAACCTGGTGGTGAAACCGGTTGGATGGTCAGATCATCACACTGTGAGGTACCACCCTTTACGTGATGTAGACCCTGATGTCCTAGCGGTGATACTTGACCTATCTTTAATTCTGGAGGCAAGTGGGAGTCCAGAGAGCCTGGTTCAGGCCTATAATAAGGCCATTACTGTGGCCCCGGCCTCTACTGCTCCTGTCTGAGTTCGTCCTCTCTCCCTTCACCCTCAGTCCCCATGGTTTGATGGGACCTTGAGGGAGTTGTGGCAACTTGGATGAAGGTTAGAGCATTGCTGGCAGAAGTCCGCCTTGGAAGCTGACCACCTTAGACTAATGGAACATTACCAAGTCTACCAATCAGCAATCACCTATAAGAAGGCAGAGTTCCTGTCTGGGGAGATTGCTGCTGTGCATAACCGACTGGCTCAGCTCTTTCAAACTGTGGACAAGCTGTGCAACCCAGCCTGTCTTCAGCCTTGAAGAGCTTTTTCATAGATTGAGTATGATGAGCTCGCTCAGTTCTTTGTGGATAAGGTGGCCAGCATCAGGGCGGAGATCCAACCTGCACACTCTATGGGAGTTGCTAGTGGTCACCCCTCCTTGCTTTTTCTGGAGCTCCTTCGACTGGCCAGAGTCTGGGGATGTTGTGTGGATTGTCCTGGGTATGCACCCAATGTGCTGTAGTTTGGATCCGGGCCCAACTTCCCTGATCATGGGTTGTTGTGACATCATTGGCCCGATCCTTGCAAGGATAGTTTGGTGCTCCCTTGAGTCTGGTGAGTTTCCCACCTCCCTGAAGTAGGCAGTGGTGACACCTCTCCTGAAGAAAGCTGCTCTGGACCCAGGCTGCCTTGTGAACTACAGGCCAATCCCTAACCTTCCCTTTGTTGGGAAGGTGATTGAGAAAGTTGTGGCACTACAGCTGGAGAACTATTTGACCATCCACGACATCTACAAACCTCTCCAATCTGGTTTTCATAAGAGGCATAGTACCAAAACTGCTCTGGTTTGGGTGCTCAATGATCTCTTGATGGTGAGAGATCAGAAGCGCCGTTCTGTCTTGGTACTTCTTGATCTCTCTTCAGCTTTTGACACCGAGGACCATGGGGTGCTTCTTGAATGCCTGAGGTTCATCTGTGGCCTGTCAAATACAGTTCTCAGGTGGTTTAAATCCTTCCTCACTGGCAGAACTCAGAGGGTGGTGTTGGAGAATTTTTCCTCCAACCCATTCTCTCTGTCATGTAGGGGCCCCTCAGGGCTCGGTGTTATCCCATGTTGTTCACAGTGTATATGTTGCCCCTTGTAGACATTGTAAGATGGTATTGTCTGAGGTTTCACTGTTATGCTGATGATACCAAGCTCTACTTGTCTTTCACTCCCAACCAGGATAGTGCACACTTGGTAGTTAACAACTGCCTCACTGAAATCCAGGACTAAATGAATTCCAGCTGGTTGAAGTTGAACTTGGGAAAGACAGAGGTGATGGTTGTGGATCTGGGCCACTGGATAGAGGGGTTGGGGGCTGGTCAACCTTCTGGAATTTGTCTGGGAGGTTCCCAGCTTCCTTCATGTGAACTGGTGTGGGACCTGGGGTGATTTTTGATGATGGGCTGACAATTGCGATCTCAGATGTCAGCAGTTGTCAGGTCCTCTTTTTACCATCTGAGGAACATCGCCAGGGTCAAGTACCTAGTTCCGTCTGGCGACCTTCCTACATTGATCTACGCCTTTGCAACCTCACATCTTGATTACTGCAGCTCCCTGTGCCTAGGGCTACTGGGGGTTGATATCCGCTGCTTGCAGCTAGTGCAGAATGCTGCAGCCCGGTTGTTGATGGGGACCCCATGGGTGTGTCACATCACACCAGTGCTGTGCGAACTGCACTGGCTGCCCATTCAGTGGTGGATCACCTTCAAGGTAGGGATTCTGACCTATAAAGCCCTACATGGACAGGACCCGGTCTATCTGAAAGAGCTCCTGTCCCCCAACTGCCCCGGGTGACCACTCCGCTCAGCTGATGAGGGGTTGCTGGAGATTCCCAGGGTATCTTTGAAGACATTGGGGGCCCATGCATTTATGTATGCAGCCCCAGCCCTGTGGAATTCTCTACCCCATCAATTATGGAAGTGCACGACTATGGAGGGCTTTAAGAAGGCCCTAAAGATCCACCTGTGGTGCCAAGCATATCCAAACTGATTTTAACTGTGCTTTTCATTATATATCTGTCTGAATTGTGATTTTTACTATGTTATTTATTTGAATGTTCAACGGCCAGATATCTGAAAGGCTCTATACAAATAAAGATACTATTATTATTATTATTATTACTACCAGGAGCCCATTCCCAGTGGCACGCTAGTGGCCCAAAGCCAGATCCACTCTCAGCTATGAAGATGGCCAATAGGAGCCCATCTCTAGTGTCCCCATACAAATTTGTCTCCTGGATGGTGGCCAGCACAATTTCTCAACTCCTCCTTGGTTCTACATAGTCTGAATAAACTGCAAGTGTGATAAATACATGCTGCGTGTCTCTGTTTTCAAAAATGCATGTGCAGTTTCTGTAGATGTCAGATGTCCAAGGAGGTGAGTGGGGTTTTGAGACAACTGCTGTCTGGGGGAGCCACGGGAGAAGGTACCAGTGAAAAACAGGGAATTCATTTTAGGCAGTGTGAGGGAAGGGGTACCACTGGATGTCAGGGAATTCATTTGGGATATGGTGAGGGAAGAGGGTACCACTGGACACCAGGGACTTTTTTGTTTGGCGCAAGGTGAGGGAGAGAGTAGTACCGGATGCCAACATTAATTCAGTTGGGGAAGGATGATAGAGAGAGGGGTACTGCTTGGTTCTGGGATTAATTCACTTGTGGCAGGGTGAGAGAGGGGGTACCACTGGATGCCAAAGACTAATTCTTTAGTGACAGGGAGGGAGGGGGGATACCAGTGGATGCTAATGGATAAATAGTTTGAGGAATGGTGAGAGATGGGTAACTACTGGATGACTGTGACTAATTGATGGGGGTCAAGGTGATGGTGGGATGTACCCCTGGATGCCAGGGATTAAACTGGGGTAGGGTGAGGGAGGGAGGAGGGAGGTACTACTGGGCAGCAAAGACTAATTTAGGAAGGGGATACAAGTGAATGCCAGGGACAAAATGGTTTGGGAGCATGGGGGGGGGGGCACCACTGAATGCCATTTGTACATTTCTTTTAATAAATCTCACAAAAATGTACATATTAAATATAATTATGATAAAAAGAACACACACACACAAACACACACACACACACACACACACACACACACACACACACACACACACACACACACACAGCATACAGCCCTGCTTTAATAATCCCACCCTGTGGGCAGGTTGTGAGGCATATGGCACAGCTAAGGGCCTTTAACCACCTGGGAAGTGCAATTTTATAGCATCAACCCACACTTGGAGTGCATTATTGCACTTGTAATATCCATGAAACAAAAGGTGTTATTACAGCATGCAATTAAACATTTCATATAGCAAATTTTATATAACAAATGTAATGGTGAAGCCAAGTATGCTTCAGTGTGGGAGTGGGTTGCTGCTGAAAGGCAGCCACCTCTGGGTTATTTTACCACTGTTAATACAGTAAATAGAATAAAGTCCTCTGTGGTGTTTTTTTTTCAATAAATTCCCAGTCAAGATTGGTATTTTTCTCCATGTGTCTTTTTTCTGCTGCAGCAGAATTCATGTACAATCAATGTAGTTGCTGTATGGTAAGCAAATGAGTTTCAGAACATCCGACTGCATGGATTTGGGAGGTTAAATAGATATTTAATATGTTTCACCACTGTGAACATGAGAGTTCATACCATGCATCCCAGTCATTCCCTGTTGGAAAGAGCCTTTCTACTGTTAGTAATGCAATGTGATATGATGGACATAAAGCTGTATGTTGGAGGGGGAGAGGGATCCTTAAGCAGCACTGAGGCCATCATTATTTGTGACACTTTGTGCAGTACATAATTTCATCATGACTGGTTCAGGAGCATGATGTGTCTAACAATAATACAGCAGTCAGAAAAATAAAAGTGCTAGGTCGCCAGAGTGCACTGCCCTGCATGTGGTTAAACTAACATAAGTAGTTGTGACATTCAGCTAGTGGCCCATTTTTGCAACTAGTGACATCCTCAAGACCTAGATGCTGTGTCAAGTTAAAAGAATTTATATGCATTTAAAGGGCAAAGTTCAGTGTAGAATACAGCTTCCTGATGTTATATTAGTAAGAGTTACAGTATTGTAAGGAAAAAGATGCTTTTGCAGTGAGCAGGAATGTTGGCCATGGAATACATTATATTTGACTGAGTTTTCATTTGGCTGGATTGGCATTTACATAAACCTTTAGTAGCAATAAATATAGTTATGGAAAATGTAAGGAAATTAAAACTCTCCATACTAGCTGCAACTCCCTTTACTTAGACTTCCTGGGGTTGATATCCGCCGCTTGCAGCTAGTACAGAACGCTGCTCCTCGATTGCTGACAGGGGTGTCTAGAAGAGCGCATATCACCCCTGTTATGCGCGTTCTGCACTGGCTGCCGATTCAATGGCAGATCACCTTTAAGGTAGGTTTATTGACCTACAAAGCCCTACACAGACTTGGTCCCAACTACTTGAAAGAGCTTCTGATTCCTTACACCCCTGTACGACAGCTCCGTTCGGCTGACGAGGGGTTGCTGGAGATTCCGAGGGTTACCTTGAAAACTTCTGGGGCCTGTGCTTTTATGTTTGCAGCCCCAACCCTCTGGAATTCTCTGCCCTGTCAGCTAAGGGAATATATGACCATGGGGAGCTTTAAGCAGGCACTTAATACTTTCTTGTGGAGTCACGCTTTTTATGAACTGTCATGATTTTTAATGGTCTATTTTTATTGTAATATTTTTATGGAATTTGTTCTCAACACTGTAAAGCGCCTTGGTATCCGAAAGGGGCTCAACAAATAAAGTTTTATTATTATTATTTATTATTGCTAACTATAAAAACATAGCCAGTTAGCCTCCGGTGTACCCTTGCACATCGACACCCCAATGGTGAGACACAAAAAAAGACCATTACTGCAGCGGTTGTGTAATGGTCTTTTTAACGTTCGCTTTCACGCCAGTGTTCACCCGGACCAACTCCGACCTGGAGTTGATAATCCTAAAGTCTGGGGGTGTAAACACTCGCTGCATGGGTGGCACAATATATACACACATATATTATAGGGGTGTGGTCACACCCCTATAGTTAGGGTTCAGTCTTAACTTCTATGTTAAACTTAAAGGTTTGCACTTTAATAACTTTGCAACCTTTCATATAGTTCACATGAAATTTTGTGTGTGTCATCAGGGTCCAAAGATCTCTACATGTGGTAAGTTTCGTTGTGGTCGAATGTGTGGCTGTGGAGATATGGAGTGTCAAAAAATGTGAAAATACCATTTTTGGTGAAATTCTTTGTCACACTGCTGCACAAAAATGGCTTGGGATTTTGGTCTGAAACTTTTAGAGTACATGGGTCTTGGGTCACAGATGTGCCCTTTGAAGGTTTGGTGAAAAGTATTAATCTGTTCCAAAGTTATTAAATTTTAAAATGTCCCATTATTTTCAATAGGTGCAGTTAGATGTCCTGCTTGAAAAAGGATCTTTTGTCGCAAATGGGTAATCCTTTGTCACAAATGAGTAATCCTCTGTTGCAAATGGGAAAATCCTTTTTCATGCTGCCACCATGTTGTTTTCAGTTAGTAGTGGCAACAAAATGAAATAACACAAAAAATAGAGGGCTTTAGTAAACAACGAAGGTTCTTTTTAGCTAATTGTGGCCAATAGAGTCCAATTCTGAGTTTAGTTTTTTTATGACTTGGTCAGAAATGTATTTTCCTAACATGCTGAAATCCTTTTTCCTAAATTGCGAAAAAGGAATCATGAAACAGGATCTTTTTTGCAATTTGTGAAGAAGGATTTGTTCCTTTGCCACAAACTGTGAAAAAGCAACTGTGGAAAAGGATTCTGAGCTACGGACAAGGATTCTTTTTTTGCGAATTGCGAAAAAGGAACCATGGAAAAGTATTCTTTTTTACAATTTTCGAAAAAGGATTTCTGCATCTCAAGGAAGCGCATTTCCATGTCTAAAAAATGTGTAATTCCCTGGTAGTCTAGTGGTTCCTCATCCTTCCCCGTTCACTGATCCCCATCTAATAAAATTTATTTCCCTGGTAGTCTAGTGGTCCCTCACCCCTCCCTTAATGTCTGACCGCCTTCCCCTTATTCCAAAAAACATTCCCTGGTAGTCTAGTGATCCCATCCCCCTCCTGATCACTGATCGCCCTCTGATATTAGTCCGCCCCCAGTTCCCTGGTAGTCTAGTGGTCCTCCTATCCCTGATCCTCTCTGTGAAACAGGAAAAACATAATCCTGGTGGTCTGGACCCCCCAACCCCTACCCTGTCAAGTAGTGACCTACTACCCTGCGCCCAATCCAATCCCCAGCCGATGACTGGCACAGCCCTCCTCTCACCACCATGGCTGGTCATCAACTGAACTGTGAATGAGTGCATACTGTATACAATACACAATCATTCACAGCTCAGTCGGTGACCAGCCATGGTGGTGAGAGGAGGGCTGTGCTGATTGCCACCTGGGGATTGGGTTGGGGTGGGTCAGTACCTGACAGGGGTGGGGGTGGGGGTCCACTAGACCACCAGGGTTATGTTTTTTCCTATTTCATGGGACAGGGATCTGGGATGGGGAGGGACCTTTAGCCTACCAGGGAGGTTTGGGGAAAAAAACAATACAGGGAGGGTGATCGGCAATCAGGAGGGGGACTGGACCACTAGACTACCAGGGAATATTTTTCGGAATAAGGGGATGGCGTTCGGACATCAGGGGAGGGGGAAGGTATCACTAGAGTACCAGGGAATTTTATTAATAATGTAATGGGAGGGCAATTGGACATCGGGGAAGGGGGAGGGACCACTAGTCTACCAGGGAAATATTACATATTTTTATATGGGGATAGCGATCGGTGAACGGGGGAGGGATCACTAGACTACTAGGGAAATATTATACATTTTTATACAGGGACGGTGATTGGTGAACAGGGGAGGGGGGAGGAACCACTACACTACCAGGGAAATGTATGTTTTTATATGGGATGGGGATGGACACGGGGGAGGGCGGAGGGACCAATAGGCTACCACGGAATTGAGAAACTAAGGTAAATGCAGTTCAATGTATTTCAATGGGGTTTTCAAATCTGGTGCAAAACGTTGTCATTTTTAAAGATTTTGACACCAGCTTTTCAACATACCCTTTCTGAGACCCCTCCTCATGAACAATGTTGGTGTCATTTCCCAAATCCTGCTGTGGAATCACCTTTTAGGCCAGATTTCAAAATTTTCACCATACTTGCTTATGAGATGGGGTCATAAGAAGGGTATGTTAAAAGTTTGGGGTCAAAATGCATTAAAATGGCAAAGTTCTGTGCATCTGTTGACATTTCTCTATGTTTGCTCCTAACTTTTGTAATTTTTAATATTTTCACCCCAGATTTTCAGTATAGCCATTTCTTTACATCACCTCATGAATGTGACAGCTGTCAGTTTTCAATTCCTGGCCAAAATGTGTTTTGTCACCTCTGGCATTGAACAATGTTGCGGTGGCACGGTATGATGTTTCAGTAGACATTTGAAAATTCTCCATCCAGCGTTCATTGTGTGGGGTAATAACAAGGCTATACTGACAATTTGGTTGCTGTTTTGGCTGAAATGCTTGCACAGCAACATACATGTATGGATCTATGCAGGTACTGGAGCGCAGGGCCCAGAGGGCCTTGCTGTCTATGAGCTGCCACATGCAAAGAAGGCAACGAATATACTTTGTCAAAAATAAAGGAAACTCTTTGTAAAAAACTTAATGCATCAGTTAGGGTTCCAGCGATAAACGTTTGGAAATGTGGTGTTAGGGTTTCCAACCTTGACATCCCACTCTCACCCTGCAGGCAGCAACAGACATGGGTGTGTGTGCCTTGGGGTTGTCAACCCTAACACTCACCCTATTCTCCTATATTGTACCCATCTCTGCTTACTTACACATGGAATGAGGTGAGTGTTAGGGTTGACAACCCCAAGAAACACCCCCCATGCCTGTTGTTGCCTGCAGTGTGGGTGTCTGGTGTTAGGGTTGGAAACCGTAGCACCACGTTTCCAAACTTTTGTCGCTGGAACCCTAACTGATGTGTCAACAAATTTATTTGACAAGAATGTATTCAACCTGCAGCAAGTAATCATTTTCCTTAGAGCAAGGGGTGGAGGAGAGATCAGAGTTGAGTTATTTAGTTTACTTACACACACACACACGTATACATATACAGACCACCACAAAGTATCTAGTACAGCAGGCCTTCTGGGGGCCTAGCAGTCCCCAGTCCACTGGCATAGAAACCAGTAGGCATAGCAGCAAGGTAGTACAATAACTAGCCAATTACTGTACATCTGCAGACTCTATGCCTCAGGTACACTACACCATCAGCATCTTGCAAGCGTCAGGTACTGAATACATATATGTAGTCACTGTGCAGCCAGCCAGACAATACTTTTCCTTAGAGCAAGGGGTGGATACAATGTATTCAATACCTGAGGCTAACAAGATACACAGGAAACACTCTAGATGTATTACTCTGCCAATGCAAGTTAATGGCTAAAACCAAGGCAAATCACATGACCAATGTTCTGCTGGGGTGTCAATGGGGAATAGTTTCCTACACACACCATACCAGACAGACTACTGACATAAAATAGTCACACCCATGATAATAGGCTCCAAACTTCATTTGGTGCCTAAAAATACTTCCGTGCACAAAGTGCAAACTTGGACCACCAGGACTACAGTTGGTTGTGGGAGCCGGCTCTTAGTGCTGACTGTTCCCCTTTCAAGCAGTCAGTGCAAATCATGACACCTGAGCCACAGTCTCCTAATTCGTAAGTCAAGGTAACCCCACCACCTCGAGGAATAGTGGGGTATGAAAAAATAAAACACCTGAGGGGGGTGGGGGTATGAAACAGCATGATATTCCATGGTCCTTCTCAGTGACCTGAAACAGACAAGATGTTAAAATCCTCAGGTAATCCCCATTTGCCCAACACTGCCAGAGGTGGGGGAGGGTTGGGGAACTACTGCGTGACACATGAGTAAATGTATTTGCTTCTCTGGCCTTTTGTTGATAAGGTACAAAATTATTTTATACAAACACACTAATGTACTGGTTTGGTATTGCATCATCTAAAAAAAAATAAGACTGCATCTGCACACACAGAATGAACCTTTGCAAAAATAATCTACACACAAAATAGGTAACTGGCACACAGTGGACCTCCCTGGATACTCATTGCATAGCCAGGACAGAGGGAAAAGAGGGGGTGGTGTTGCAGCATATGTACACGCATCTCTCCCCTCCTCCATTGTATTCCCACAGGTGTCCCCCTTTTTGCATGAGCTAGTGCTCTTTAAATTGTCCTACCCATCCACTACACCTATCTTCATAGGGGTCTGCTATTCCCCCCGCCCCAGGTTCAGTCCTCTGCCACAGTATCCAGCCTAGCATCCCCCACCTCCCACACCCAGGCTGGTGAACTGCTGCTCCTGGGCGACTTCAACTTAAATTGGCTCTCTCCCCAATCCAAATCCATCAGTCAGGAAATTGAGGCTCTAAAGCTTGCTCAGCTAATATTGGAACCAACTAGGCTAAACCCCCTCTCTGCCAACCATACCCTAACTGACTGGATTTTAACATCCCATCCCCTCAAATACCCCTTTACTGGCATGCTACCCGACGCTTTCAGTGATCATTGTATGATGCACTGCTGTAGGAAATCTTGCCCCCCCCAATTCCCCCCAAAGTATCTGTTGTTCTGCCCCCTCAGATCTCTCAACATCCAAGCCCTCTTGTCCAACCTCTACATGGCTGACTGGTCTGGAGTTTTCACAGCACCAGACATGGACTTCACTCTTGCGTCCTTCACCACCATCCTTCTCAAAATCTGGGATCTGTATGCCCCTTCCAACAGACTGCAGCTATGTTACAAATGCCTCCCTTGGGTTACACTTAACCTAATCACCCTCTTCAAATCTAGAGACCAGGCTTGGCGCACATTCAAAACCACTTCAGACCAAGCTGACCTACAAAAATACATAGCCTTAGGAAATGCCTGCATGAAGGCAGTGTGATCTGCCAAAGCTCACTTCTTCACAAATCAATTAAATGACAACAGGACCTCACCAGCAGAGATGTGGAAGACCCTTCTCCCCCTTCTAGGCTCCTCCTCCACTACCGCCCCTGTGTTCTCCAGCTCAGCCGACTTAGACCCTACCTCTGCAGACTCCTCTATTAATCTCTTTTCACCACCTGTGCTCTTCCACCTGGCCCCACTTCCCTCTCCTCTTCTCCCACCCTTCACTCCCCTCCCACTCCCACCACTGGTGGGCTCTCCCCATTAGTATAACTAAAATACTCTGGGCCCTAAAAGCCTTAAATCCCTCCAAACAGAGCCCAGACAGCCTTGATCAAAAATTACTCAAGATCTCTGCTCTGGCAATCACCCCTTCCCTCGCACACCTATTCAGTCTATCCATCTCACAATGTGTAGTCCCTATGTCCTGGAAATCGACTAAGGTCATTCCGCTTCACAAGGGAGGTGATCCCTTTTTGCCAGACAACTATAGGCCAATCTTGCTCCTCCCCACTCTCTCCAAAATCCAGGAGGCACTCATCTCCAAAAGACTAAGCTCCTTTTTGGACACCTCTTCCACTCTAAGTCCCTACCAATCAGGATTTATGTCCCTTTATTCCACCTCCTCCTCCTCCTCTCTGCTCCACCTTACTAATCACATTCATTCCACCATGGACAAAGGTCACCTCACCTTGATGATTTTCATAGATCTCGCTAAGGCTTTTGACTCGGTCTCCCACAGTCTCCTATTAAACAAACTAACTTCCATAGGTCTCTCCCCCTCCTCTATGGACTGGTTTCAATCAGATCTCAGAAAGATACCAATATGTACAACTATTCTACTCCAAATCCACCCCCTCACCATTCGTGCTGGTAGCCCTCAGGGGTCAGTTCTGGGTCCCACTCTTTTCTCAGTCTTATTGACCTTCCCTCTTCTTGCTCATCCTCACACATGCACATGTACACCGATGACATTGTCATCTATGCTTCAGGCCCCTCCCTCCCTCCCAGTGGTCCAGACATCCCCACAGACTAATTTTGAGAATGCCTTCAATTGGTTTGAGGCAAACCGCCTCAAGTGCAACACCAAAAAACTGTTGTCATGGCTTTTGGCACCACCCAAAGGCTGGCCATGCTCCCTTCCCCTCCCTCCTTTTTTTTTTCCTTGGATGGCACAAAAATAGATACAGAGCAGTCCTTCAAATACAGTACATGGGGTCTGGTTAGATTTCAAGTTAGATTTCTCCCAGCACATCGACTCCATCCATTCCAAACTCTGGACTAAACTGGGAGCCTTATATAGGATTAAGGATTGTCACTCGCTCCCAACCCACAAAGAGCTCATCACAAAATTAATCCTTCCCAAGATTGATTACGCTGACATAGTCTACAGCTCAGCTCCCCCAATCATCTGTCTCTCTAAACTAGACCCCCTGTATAATGCCTTTTGTGGCTTCACTTCCAGCCTCCCCTTTTGAACCCACCACTGCTTTCTGTACTCTGCCCTATCCCTTTCCTCTCTCACCAATCGACGCCTTGCTCATTGTGCTGCCTTCATTGGCAAGTTCTGGTTTTCAGCTCTTCTACTCTATCTTTTCAATCTTTTTTTCCCCTCCTCAGTTTCAGGCTATTGCCTCAGAACCCGTGATTCCTGCACTTTCACTCTCCTTCATCCACACTCACAATCGGGCAAGGTTGCTTTCTTCTTTAGGCTCCCTGATCTTTGGAATCATCTTCCCCACTCGATCCAACCTCACACCACTCTAGCCTCACTCAAAAAGCAATTAAAACTCTTCTCCCCACTGCAACTGCTCCTCTTGTCTCCCCAATTCCCCTCATACTCCCTCCCCCTCCCCCCTTGTGCTCTTCACCTCTCTTTCCTGGTACATCTTGCCCCCATGTGTTCCTCCCTCTCTCTCCCTCTCTCTCCTTCTCTTCCCCCACCCTCTTGCTCACTTGGTACACCTTGCCCCCCATAACTTTACTTTCTTGCATCATTCTGAGACTATACTATCCACCTGCTCATAATTTCCCCTTAATCCTTTCTGTGGGAATTCCTGAACTATCCTAGCATTATATATAGTTAAACCATGTATGCCTAGGTGCTCAGATTATACATTTCTTGTGTCTATGTATATATTTATTTTGCTCATGTGTATATTGTATATGCTGTATTATACAACCTACTGCATGCTGCACCTTGTCAGTTTATGCTACTCCACAAATGTACCCTGTTTATACAGTATATCCTCTACCTTGGTATATATTGTTCTACTTTAGTCACACCAGTATTTTGCCATTTTGCTACCCTGAGTATTGTGTAACCCACTACCCTCTCCCCAGGGTCGCACCTGAAAACTAGCCTTGGCTTGAGCCGTGGTCCAGTGTGCCTTTCCCGGTTACCAAATTTTAAATAAATAAAACATTGGTAAATTTTCATAGTTAATTTGGCACCAGAAATTGGCTCTGTCTAAAATCCATACACCAGGACATACTTCTCAACCTTTTGTCATTGAAGTGAGGGACAAAGATGCTCAAAATGAAGGACATTAAACTTAAAATCCTCAAACATGTAGAAACAAGCTTAGAACAATGTGAAAACCATGGTGTTTACTTGTATTTGATTTATCATTACGGAATATTATGACTTCTTGTTTTAGTGTGGATTTACAGCACATTCCTTATGTGGGAAGCACCTTTTCTATGAAGGACGGAGGAGGGATACAGCCATTTTAAGGGGTAAAATGAGTAAAGTCCCTCTGAATCAGGAACAGACTTGAAAGCAATATGGGCCACATGGCACAGTTGAGGGCCTCAGCAAGTATGCTCTGCCCCTGTAATGCCATCGCAGACTAATCAGTGAACACACTGAAGATGACTGGCCCCTGAACTGACCCCTGTGGAGCCCTTTTCATCACCACATTGACCACTGAATATTTACTAATTAATGTCACCCTCTGGGTCTTCCCACATAACCAGCTTTTCCAGTTCTTTGGGGATTCTGGAATTAATTCCATCTAGGCTAGGAGTTCACTTTGTCTGTAGCAATTGCTACTTCCTTATTACCTGATCTGCCATGGTCCAAAGTTCCCTTATTATTTCTCCTTAATGCCCTGGAACATTTATTCCAGTTTCTAGCATCTGTTCATCAGCTTCTCTTATAGTGTATGAGCCAGAGCCCCCCAAAAGGGGTCATTGGTACCACTCTGGGGGGTAAACGCTTATTTTTTTTTTTGAAAGCTTAATATCCCTAGATAACAAATTTATGTGATAGCATTTTGGATTGAGTAGCTTTAAGTGTGTTATCACATCAAATGTATACCCCCCCCCCCCCAGAGAGGTTCGCCAAGCACTGGACGTTTGTATTTAAGCATGTACCAACTAAAACTCCTATTTAAAACAATATTTAATCACAGCAAACACATTTGTGAGTACTTCTCCATGCTAGATATGGCACATACTGTAAAACTAACCTTTATAATAAAAACAATATCATTTTGGTGACTGGAATTAGGTCATCAAGTACATTAATCGATAATGTTATTATTTTAGAACACTATTACAAACTTGGATTTTATAAACAACTTAAAAAAATGGGTAAAACTTTTACATGGGTCCATTTACACTCAAATAGTATTTATGGTGTTTTATTGTTTCTTATCAGGCCAAATGGCCCCAACTGGAGGATATACTGGAGACCTAAAATGAACATGTATACAATTTTGTGAAAACAAATTGCAAAATGATGAGCATAACAGATACTTGTTTCCCAAGAGTTCACACATTTTCACATGAATCACACATATATTTAGTAATCATATTCATTATCATCATAGGGCCCATCTTCTGTATTTACTTGTGATTCACAGTCCTCATCGCATGCCCGACTGGCACAGTCCCTCAATTTGCACATGTCCGCCTCCCTTAGCTGACATGCCCTAACACCGTACTGCCTTTAATTAGCTGTCTGATTGTACTTGGCTCTCCGCCCTTCCTGGCAAGACCTTGTGTGATAGCCATTTACCTTGTCTCTGAATCTGTTATTGCTTGAGGTCTACTGTCTGTACCTGAATGTACCCTGTAAATTACTGTTACCTTGTCTGTATAATGTTATTGCTTGTACCCTGCCTCTGTAGTGTTATTGCCTGTACCATTGTAATTCTCCTGGATCGCACCTGAAAACAGGCACCTGACTGTCTAGCGTGCTTACCCGGTAAACAAAAGCTAAATAAATAATAAATAAATGTCCATACACTTCAAGCCATTCACTAAGCAAATGCAAGAGGGCAGCTTGCAGGAGAGTCTACATGTGCATGAAAGGAGATCCAATATAGCCTCTGGTGCTGGGGCACCATCCATCTGGTCAATGAGGAGATACTTGTACCTCTGACCTTTGTGCTTTTCCATTTTCCATCCCTTTTCCATCGGGATCTGGAGTTCCAGGGTCGTTCTGAACACTCCTTTTCCAGATCACAGCTTGGTAATTTGATCTGAGAGAGGGCTTTTGGAGACAGTCTTTGCATTGTGATAACTGGTGCAATTTAAGTTCTCCTTTTCTCAAACAAAACAGATTGTATCTCAGCTCATCAATTTCAGTTGTTCCAGGTTTGGCTGCATACAAGCAGCAAACAAATTTCTCCAACTTGGCATGACATTGGGGAGTTAGGTTCCAGTCTTCACCAAGTTCTACTAAAGCTTCCCTGGCATCGTTGTTTGTTTTGAGAATTTGAAGTGCATGCAGCTTGCCTTTCCCAGCAAAAGCATTTACTGTATCATAGTCAGTGTATGTGTGCATCCCTATAAGTGCCTTGAAAACATTGGATCCAATGGCTGCAGCTACTTTACAAGTATCAACCAAACATGTGGTGGTTTTTGTACCACATTTCTGGTACAGAGAATCATTGATGTGATCATTGAATGCGAGGCATAGGATGAAAACATCCATGTCCTCTGAGCTGACCACCGCTGATGAATAGCCTTCTTCTGCAGCATGAGCAGCAATGGAGTAGTAGGCATCTATCTGCCTCCTTATGTTGGCTTGATACAGCAGGTACCTCTTCCCTTCCCTTGTCAGTTATCTTCCAGCACTTTTCAAGATGAGTGACAAAAAGACTCTTTCCCAACAGCTTGTACGTTGTATTCTGCCACTCGCTTACCAGAAACTTGATCAGACTGCTTTTATTGTTTACTTGTTTTAGGAATAGCCTCCACTGTCTGACAATTTATGTCTATGTGATGTTCATCTGTTGACACCCTTCTTCTTCTCCCCTGTGTGTTCTTTCAATGTTCTTATTCAACATCTCTCAGTAGGTATCAAACACAATGTTGATTCTGGTACTCTGTGATCCTTCTTTCAGAGCCATGCAGTGAATGAAGGCTGCAATATCTCCAAATGTAGCTTGGTAATTTCTCACCTTCTGTGCAAGGCTCATACTATCAATCACTGTTGCTGAATTGTCTGGTAGTGCTTCTGCGGGTGCTGCACTTTTCTGACGGCTTGTTGCCAGAACAGCTTTGGTGTTTTTTTCCTGGAAGACCTTCTGGTGTAGCCTGTGCACAAGGAAGAGGCCTGAGAGCATGGAAAAATACCTCTCTCATCTGAAGGGTATGACTTTGGGTGATAACAATCATCCAACTAAAAAGTTATCTGTCTTCAGAATAGTGGACTTCCCACTGCTCTGCACCTGCTTCTTTTTACTTACGCTTATGAAGGTTTTCAACATGTTCTTTTTCATTGGGTCATAGAATTTTTTTTGTGGTTGATTTGATTCAAACTTTTCTGTTTTGAAGCTCTGATATGCCTGCTGTCCTATGGCATTCACATGGATCAGGTCTTTCGTAAATTCTTTTGGGGCTACTGTGGTTGTTGAGGTGCCTACAAGCTCTTGATTGTCTTCAAATGGATTGATCCAGTTCTCGAGTACCTCCACAACAGAAGATACAACCTTCTCATCTTTCTCAGTCTGAGGTTTCTGTAGTTCTGCATGATGAAAGTCAGATCTGTTCACCTGAGTCATACATCTCAGCTGACTCAAAAAAGCACTGTGGTATTCAGCTGTCAAGTAGAACCTGTTTACTGCTTCTGACATTTGGCTGAACTTTGTTGTTCCACCAGTTGTATGAGTGTCTTTGTTAACAGTAACCTTTGTTGTCTGATCTACAGGGATGTGTCTGAATGGGATGTCATCTGTGAGTTGCACAGAAAAACCTCCATTGGTAAAGTGCTTGTAGACTTGGGGGTGCTCTGTTGGGAAGTTTGTCATCTGTGCATAGTATGCTGGTAGATACCTTGCATAGTTTAGTAGATGGTAGGCAAAACACATGGAATCATTTCCCGAATAGCAAAGAGATGCAAATGCCAATTGCCCTCTCTTGATGCCCTTGATGCTCTGAGCAATGCCAAAAGGATATCACCAACTATATCAATGTATGAGACCCAGAAGGCAGACAAGTTTCCATTGCTGTGGCACAGATATTCTAGATACTGATTCCATAGTGCCAGTGAATGTGTCAGATCTTCATGTTTTAACAGTTCATCTAAGTTCTCCTGGCACAGATCTTCATGTAAATCATTCATTTGTTCTAGCAGTGCATGGACTGAGTACATCTGGTTTGGGTGCTTTGCTTCCATCTATGGAATATCTAAAACCATTATACTATGGTTTATAAATGTTATTACCAGCTGCATATCGAAATATCACTTGAACTGTTGTGGTGCAAGGCTTAGTATACACAGTTTGGTATTTGGGATAGACCAGCCACACCAGCATGAAAAGGGTCATCGGTACCACTCAGGGGGGTAAATGCTCATGTTGTTTTTTTAGCAAGCTTTATATGCCTAAATAACAAACATTTGTACAGAATACGAACACAAATGGATGGACAGACGGCTAGAACACTTGTGACTATACATTTGGTGTGAGAAAACACATAAAGCTACTTGATCTACAATGCTATCACATATATTTGTTAACTAGGCCCATAAAGTTTGTTAAAAATCAACACAAGCATTTGCCCCCCTAAGTGGTACTGAAGACCCTATCTGGCTCATACACTGTTATGTATACTGATAAAAAGAATTTATTCTGGTTTTCATCAATGCCTGCCTTACTGTAGCTGTCATCAGCTTGCCTCTACTGTAGTATTTCTTAAACAGCCAAATGACTCCTTAATCATCTGCATGGCTCTTATATACGGAAACATTTTTGTTCCTAATCTTTCTTAGGTTGTGAATGATTTTATTCTTTGTTTAGTTTTGATCCTTTCCTTTTTCTTAAACTACCTTAATCTTTCCATAATATTCCCCACCCTTCTAGGTTAGCTTACATAGACATATAAGTGAGACTGATTTGAAACATGATAGCTACAGAAAAATTGAGGGATGACCCTAAGGGGCTTCATGACCTACTTCTGTCTATAATTATATGCTCATGATCTTCTCTCTACCAAATATTGTGTACTTTACCTAGCTGCTTTCTATTTAATTATTTTTAATTTTTTTATTTTGAATAACTTATTTGTTCATGCATCTTCCGTATGTCCCATTTTGTTCTTGCAAGCTCTCCCATGCATTACAGTAGGGACTCAGGATCAGTAGGAGAATGAAATGCCCTGCTGTTCTTAACTTTTCAAATGAAACAGAACTTGAAACATCTGTTAGTGAGTTGTTTCCTGTTAACCAAATTTGAAGGCAGCTGGTAAACCTGAAATGTTGTAGACATGACTCCACGCAATGTGCCAGTTGCCAGCAAGGACCCTGAGAAATGATTTGTGGCTGCTGAACAGGCAACTGAACTTGGATCTTGCTGAAGAACTCCTTTATCACGACAGACTCTGACATTTGTTAGTGATTGTTTATTTTAAAAATGCTATTTTACAACAACTCATGGCTTTTTCCCCCTTCTGTGTTTCTTTTAAAGCCACTGCCACATACATGCTATTTGATATTAACAATGATATCATATGGTGCTTTAACCAATATGTGGGCAGAAACCTGCAACAGATGTTTACCAGTGTTGCTGCAAAAGTTAGGACTAATGTGCCTCAGAGTACTGAGGGCCTTGCTTTACATAAAAGAAGCCAACTCTTTTTGGAGGCTTTCAATAGTGTCTGCACACAGGATCAAAGCCAACATTTGGTACAAAGCAGGTAATATTTAATTACTTTCAGTCATTGTAGGGAACAGTATAAAGGACGTAACAGAAATTCTCTATGAACAAGGTTCAGAAGTCACAACTGTACTTCCTTGCATGTCCATCTCACCACTGTAGCTGCATGCTTTGATTAAACTGATCATCACACAGTGTTGGCCATTTAACTTAGGTAGTGGTGCTGCCCCTGCACTCATGACACTCCACACACCTCACAGCTTTCATTACTTGCTGCTGAACATTACATTTTTTGACTAAGATAAGGGCACTGTCCTTGTCCTGGTCAAACATGTAACAGCCCAGCGACCAGTAATGATTGCTCTGAGGTGTGTGTCCCAGGTGCGGCAGAGCACTCCTCATGAGCGAGGAAAAATGGCTCTTGTTTCCATCTGATGGCAGCCACCAGAGGGTTGTCTTTTTTTTTTTTCTTCTGTTGAGGTGATCTCAGGAAAGACTTACCAGTCAGTGTCGGTCCCTGTCTCAGTTTGCGCCTCCTGTCGTTGCCGCCAGTCCACTTCATTGTAGGGTCTCTCGCTTGTCGACATTGTGATGGTGCACTCTCATGCTGCAGCTCAGTTGTGCTCTCATGCTGAAGCCTATCAGCATGATTTGAGAACACCAGCCGCATGCTGACTGGATGGTTCTGACAGGGATGGGGGTGGGTGCGGGGAGAAGCAGGGCAACTGTAACATGTGCAGACCACTGTGAGTCTGCTGGCAGCCGGTGGGAGGATTTAAAGGGACAATAAATGTTAGTCTTTAAACACACACACACACACACACACGGGGTTCAAGGAGTTTGTTCGGGGGAGGGGTTCATTCGAACCTGACAAACCCCAGCTGGCAACGGCACTGTGGGAACTCACTGTTTCATGCCAGTTCTAAATGTTTCCTGCTATAGCAGGATACTATTATCTGTTGCCACCTCTAACATATTGCACAATTGCCTGCACATTTCAATGTAACTATCCCTGAGGCTTTCCTTAAACCCTTCAAATTTGATCCTATATGCCTCAGCGGTCAATCCAAAACATTTTCACAAAACATTTATCACTTTAATAAAGTTCATGCAATCTGTATCATCCACCTTGGTGAAGGCCCCTATTGCCCTCTCTGTGAGTAGTGGCATTCACAACAGAGGGGGAAGCACCTGTTTGTTTCTCAGCCTATGTGTTATTTTACCATTAATAAACACAGGGTCCATACTATAAGTGCTGTGGAATTAGTATGGACTGTATTCTCAGCACTGGTCACTAACTGCTCATCCACTGGGCTATTCATGCTCTCTCTGCTCCATATTCCTATTTTTTGGGCAATCATATGATAAGTGCCTCAGTTTCTGGCACATACCGTGTAACACCTCAGCTTCCTAGTTCATTTGGTCTGCAAGCATTATTTGTTAGCTTGGGTGCAGGCTGAGGTTAGTTTACCTTAGATTGTCCACTGGGGTTCCTTTAAAACCACCTGATGTCCCTTCCCAGTTGTGTTTGCACTTGATATATGGCCTGTTGGATGCAAACTGATCAGGTTTTTCAGCTGCTTTTTGAGTAGTGCTGGGTGTGTGGGCCAATAGTCATACGTGCAACCCTTCCAGCACTGTTTGGAAAAATTGCTCCATCAGAAACACAACTTTTTTCTGCTCTGCAGAAACTGCTTTTCCACTCTTCAACTACCTCTCTAGCATGTTGGTTATCACAGGACATTGCCATCTACAAGGATGCAGTTTCCTCAATCAACTTCCTTCAACTAGTGGACCAACCCACTCGAACAAACTATAGAATGGGTACCTGCACCCTATTAGACTGGGTATTAACAAACCACCCTGAGTGGATCTCCAGTCTAGAAGTGCTCTCAGACTCCCTAAGTGACCACTCACCAGTTATCTTCTACTGATCGAACAAGGCTCCTAAACCACCAGCTAAGGTAATAATATCCCACATACTAAAATAGGGCAAGCTAGGGCATTTTAAGCAGCACCTGAAACAACAGTGCTGGGCCCCAATCCTAACTGTCAACAATGTTGATACAGAGCTGGCCAAATTCACAGAAATTGTTAATACTGTCTGTGACATCTACGCTCCCTTATCCAAAAGAAAAGTCAGTGGCACTCACAAAACATGGATCACCCCTCACCTACTTGCCCTGATGAGCACCAGAGACCACCTCTGGCTTAAATACAAAAGTACCCTCACAGACAATGATAAGCAAAACTACAAGGCTGCAAGGAATAAGTGCACCCAGACTATCTGCCAGGCCAAAGCCAATTACTGCAGATCCAAGCTAAACTCCTCCTGGGGTTATGGCCGTAGATTATGGGAAAACATCAATGTGGTCATTGGTAAGTGGGATACCTCAACACTCTCCATGCTGAGCTATGATGGGACCACTGCACAAGACCCCAAATCCATTATCAACATCTTTAATAAAGCCTTCACTGACCTCAATACCATGCTACCCCACAACATTCACAACCCCACAGGCAACAAGCTACTAAAACCTCAAGATACACAACCAGCAAATCATGGCTCCCCATTCTATCTTAAGGTAATTTCCAAAACAGAGGCAAAAAAATACCTCTCCAAAGTCCTGGGGAAGTCTAGGCACAATGCTGAGGGTCTGGATCTAAAACTTATCTCCCTCACACTTGAAGAACTACTAACACCACTAACCAGAAACATTAACCTGTCCCTCACATCTGGGACATTTCCAAAACTCTGGAAAGCTGCAGTTGTAACCCCTGTCCACAAAGCAGGTAGCAAGACTGACCACACCAACTACCATTCAATATCAATACTCCCCCATTATTAAAAGCTCTTGAGCAGATAGTCTACGATCAGCTTGTCGACCACCTTGAAAATTATCAGCTACAATGCCAACAGCAGCAATGCTTCAGAAAACTACACAGCACTACTACAGTGCTACTGGAGTTCATGGGATTCATTCACAATGCCTTTGATAAAGGGCACTTGGTGGGTGCAACCTTCATTGACCTCACCAAGGTCTTTGACACAGTCAATCACGAAATTCTCCTAGCACAATTAGATGCGACAGGACTATCAGCCACCTCACTGGGATGGTTCCAGAGCTATCTCACAGGTCATGTAGAAAGGGTTAAAATAAGTAACACAATCTCGGACCCCCAGCATGTATCCACCGGGGTTCCCCAAGGATCCATCCTGGGCCCCCTACTGTTTAGCCTTTTCTTAAACAATCTTCCACTAGCCTATCAACACAAAATACTTCTCTACGCAGATGATGTGGTTATCTATTCCAGCCACACTGACCCTGCCACCCTAGAACAACGTCTACAGCAGGACTTTAACAATGTGGAGTACTGGTTTGCTGATGCCAAGCTTCTTGTTAACCATAAAAAAAACAAGTCCATGCTCTTTGCCCCAGCCCATAGCTGCCACAAGATATCCACAATAGACATTCGTACTAAACAAAATGCAGCCATTGAAATGGTCCATAGCTTCAAGTACCTGGGGCTCATGTTAGACAGCTCTTTCTCCTTCTCTTCACACATGAACCATGTCACCACATCAGTAAACAGAAAGCTTGGCCTACTATACAAACACCACAACTGCCTCACCGATAAAGCCCTTCAGATCGTCATCACTAGCTCGGTCTTCTCAACCATCGACTATGGGCTCTCCATTTATAGTGCTGCACCAGACAGCACCCTCAAGCAGCTCTCCACTACACTTAATAAAGCCTGCAGAGTAGCCCTAGGAGCCCTGCGTCTCACTCATACCTGTAGTCTTTATTTACAAATGGGTTGGCTAAACTTAAGTGATAGGGATCGCAACCAAGTCTGTCTTCTAGCCAAAAAGGCAGTACTGGGCCTGATGCCCCCTGAAACCAGTTGCCTCACACATCAGGTTGTACCCGCCAGGACTACAAGGACATCTAACAAACTCTTCATCAAGGTTCCCTTCCTTCGCACCTCTCAAGGGCAGCATTCCTTTGAATACCGAGCCCCACTCTGGCTCAGCTCTCTCCCACCTGAGATAGCCTCCATCAGTAAAACTGGCCCTTTCAAATCTGCACTTAGATCTCTCTTGACCAGCCAAGTGTAATGCTCCTGCTACCCCTGACCACTGCCTCCTGTAACAGATCCTGTTTACCCCAATTTATGCTCTTTGAAACAGTCCAACTGGCAACTTACCCACCCTTTTCCTCTCCCCTACCCCTCATTCTGCCCCTCCCTCTCTTATCTCCCTAGGCACTCTGCCCACCTCTAAGTCCCTACCTTTGACCTGCCCTGTCCCCCACCCATCACCAGACAAGTTTCCCATGCCTGAGGTACCGCTATCACACTCCCTCACTACCCCCTCCTCACCGTCTATCCTGGTCTACTCGCCTGCCTTCTTCTCTCTCTCTATTCCTCTTTACCAGCTTAGCTCAGTGACTGTTAAACTTGCCAGTCCTTTGTTAATCATTTAGCCCACTGTTTCCCCTACCATGGGCCTGAATTGTTGTTGATTTTTAGCACCTGTGTATGCCTGTGATTATCTGTTATTGTAATTGTTTTTGTTTTTTTCTACCCGACGTGGAACCTTCGTAAATGAGCTTGCAGCTCAAAGGTTGTAATCTGAGAATTCAATAAATAAATGTTACGCAGTTGCACATACATTTCAGTGTAGCTATCCTTGGGGTTTTGTGCCCTCTAAATTTGATCACATATGCCTCAGGTGTCAAGTCAAAACATTTTAACAAAACATTTTTCACTTTCAAGTCCATGCATTCTGCATATCCATCCTGGTGAAGGCCTCAATAGCCCTCTCTGTGAGTAGTGGCAGCAGGTGTGTTACCAAGAATCCTTGCTAAAATTTAAACTGTGCACACAGCTTTACAAAAGATTTTAGAAAAAGATCAAGATCACCCCCTTCTGGTACTGTGGAAACATTTTAGAACTCATTTTGGCTTCTTTGTTGGGGGGACCACTTGCCAGTATTTCTATTTTGAAGTGGTACTACCTGTCACAGAATCACTATCTCTTCCTCTTGTTCACACTCTCTAACTCTTCTCACATTTGGATTTCATGCTGGTGCTGCTGCTCTTGCTCTTGGTGCTTCTCCTTTCACTCCTTTTGCATCTGGATCTGGTGCTAGTGCTCTCTCACTCTCTTGCTCCTCTGCCTCAAGCTTAGTGTTCTGTTCCTCAGCTTCCAGCTTTGCTTTCTGCAGTTCAGCATCCACCTTTACTTTTACCAGGGTCGCCCATTTCCATCACTGTTATTGTCCTCTCTCTTTCTGTTATTGCTGTTATCACGGGTCACCTGCACACACAGCACTTACTAATGCCAACCACTTGGCATCCATTTAAGAAGGAGCTCAAAATCCCACCACTCTTCTACCAGTTTGTCATGCACACTCAACACACTCCCAAGAGCCCTTCTTGGATGTAGGAACCCTCATGTCTCCACACATGGTACCATATTAAATGCACAAAAAAAACCAGACACATGTGATTATGGCAAGGGAACTTGGGTGACTGCAGATATGGTGACTTTTGTATCAGTGGGGGCTTCACTCCCCCACACCCCCGATGTGGGGGACATTGCCCCCCAAAACCCCCTTACTTAATATTCCAACTCCGGTGTGGTGCACCTTGTGGAGGGGGATAACCAGTCACCATTTTTGTAGTCATCCATTTCCATCGCTGTTATTGTTCTCACTTTTTCCATCATTGCTCTTATCATGGGTCTCCCACACACACAGCACTTACTAATGCCAACTGCTTGGCACACATTTAAGAAGGAGCTCAAAATCCCATCACACTTCTACCAGTTTGTCATGCACATTCAGCACACTCCTAAGAGCCTTTCTTGGACATAGGAACTCTCAAGTCTCTCCACGTATCCCCCCCCGTATCAGGAACAGGTTTTACTTTTTAAGTTTAGTTGTGACCTTTCCAGAAGTGGATCCCAGACTTGCCCAATAAAAATAGATTAACTCTGCTTACACAAACACAGCTGCCATGGATTTATATTAAACATTCATTGCAAAAAATGTGTTAATGCAGATTACAAATGTTGTATATGTTGGTCCTGTATGAGGTACCACATGACTGATGCATGGCACCACATTTGTATCTTGGCCTTGGGAAAAAGGCAAGGAGAGTGGGGTTGGGGTGGGAGTTAGGTTTGCAACCCTAATAGTACATTTCAAACTTTGTGGGCGTTGGGTTGAAAACCATAATAGCACATTTCCAAATGTTGTGGGGTTTGAGTTTGAGCATGGTAGCAACTCTAATCTGCATTAACATTGTTTTTTTTTTTTACAATGAATTTCCTTAGTTTTTGAGACAGTAGAGTAGTGATTTGCTTTGTGCAGGGCCCTTGAGGCCCTATGCAAAACAAGAGGTGGTTCCTAACTTTCTTTGTGCAGGGCCCTTTGGAACCCGAAGAAACAAAATGTGCATGGCACTTTGGTTCCTATGCTTCAGTCCTAGCTTTTTTATGCAGTGCCCTGCAGGCCCCTGCAAAAAACACAAGATGAGACCTAACTCAATTACTATTTTTTTATGTATGACCTTAATTGCTGTACAAAAGTCATGCAATTTTTTAATCACTCATATTTTTTACTTTTTGTTTTGCTTCTCAAATTTTATTTGTGTAGGAATTACAAATGTTTTCATGATGGTTATCTTAGTCTTCATGCAGCATGTCAGTTTTCAAAATCTTCTGAAAGGATTTCTTGATGAACATTTTGTGTTTCATTAAAAATTGCTAATTATATTAAAAAAACACATTGCTTCAGTTTGTACCTACCTCACAAACACTAAAGTGCCATCCATAAGGGTTAAGTATTTAGAAAGTTATCACACATTTAAGTTTTTGTTCATGTGAAACTTAAACACAAACTAAACACCATTGCATAACATGCATGTATCATCTCTCTCCTGCCAGCAACGGGAGAGGGCTTGTTTATTAGAAGGCCAGACATTGGAGCCTACTGATTGGCAAAGCCTCTAAGAGCCAGTGGGTGGAGTTTAGGACATCAATTGGGTGATGGCATGAGAAGTATCAAGATGGCAGAGTGACAGGAGGGTGCTGGAGTGCCTTCAGGGCACCCTTGACTCAGGTCTCTGGCCAGGCCACCTAAGGAGGCAAGGACTCCTCACTTGCAGCAGCTTTCTGGGTATCAGCAGAACTCATTGTCTAGTCATCTTGTAGCCACCAAGGACAGACACCAGGAGAGTGGTGATGACTTTGGGAATTTTGAGTCCAAAGGCCATTTAGTGTAGATCACCATTCATTTTAGTGGGAGTATAAGGAATCATTGGGAGGAAATCATGATACTAATGGGCTACCTCTCAAGGGAGGTCCCTGGCAGTCTTGTGATGCACAAAGAATCTCACCAAAATAGGTATTTTAACTTTGGGGGGAAATTTGGTCCTGTCTATGCCCAAGAGAGGCTGCCAACTGTGCTGAAGATGGTGAGATATCTGTTGTCCAAGACTAAGCTGCTGAAACAAGTAGGAGATGAACTTACTATCTGTATAGGGAATTCCTAAACTGGCAAGGGTATTGGAGATATTACCTTTGGCAGAGGACCTGGAGAGATTACTGGCCACTGCTTAAGGGCAGGCTGAGGTTGACACTGGTGCACTGGTGCCCAGCACACTGTCTGGTGAGAGGAGAGACCTACTTGATGTGAGATGTCCAGATCCAGTGTAGCTGTTAGCCAGGAGTGCCAGAGTGAATGTCCCTGTAGTGGTGCTGCCTCCTGCACATCAGCTAAACTGATGCTGCAGTGTCATGGTAGTATGTGAGAAAGGAGTGAAACCAAAGTGTATAGGAAGGTGGGAACTCTGGTAAATTCAGGAGGAAGCATAGAAGAGGTTCTGTCCTGAGATAAAACCTCACCCACTGGTGAACCGTGAGAAATAAAGAAGTTATGGGGCTCCAAGAGATTTGTAAAGGGTGCAGCCTTTCGTATGGGGCCCTAAGCTTCTGACTTGTATCTGGGGCCAGAATTGAACATGTTTTGCCATGTTGACAAGGAGACCGATTTTGGGGACCATGTTCCTGTGTATGTAAGCATGACAACAACATATCATGTAGCAGAGTAATTTATTTTTTTATATATATGAATTTTTTATTAATGTTTTACAGTATATTACAGCAAACTGACTTATATATGAAGTGTTTCATTGTACATATAGCCATACAACATAAGCAGACTTTCTATGGTTACATATACAATATTATCTCATTCTCAATAAAACACATGCTATTCTCTTCTCTGCTTCCATAATAGGTCCTCTGAACAATGGGGAGCTAACTCCTTTGTCACTAAAGTAAGGGGGGGGGGGGCAAGTAGCCATATACTGCACATTGTCACAATTCATACACCATAGCAATAACATCCGTTTTCTTTTTGAAATTTTGAAGTGCTGTATCATTTCAGTTAAAGTTATAGTTAACAGTAGGTCTATGCTCACGCATACCAGAGCAACCAGGTTTGCCGTATATTTTTTGAAATATAAAAGCCCTTACTTACAGGGTATAAGTAAGTTTCCCCATGGTGTACATAGAGTTTACAAGTTGTTGCCATTGAGAGATTGAGGTGTGTGTGTGTGGGGGGGAGGGGGGTCCTGCAGCCAAAGTTTGGTTACAGTTTTCTTAGCTGCTAGCAGCAAGAGAGAAACCAATGATTTAGGGCTTTGTCTCTTCCTTTGTGGGGTGACTGATAAAAGTATCACTAAGGAGCAAGCCAGAGTAGTGTCCAGTGAGAGCCTGGTAAACTGCTACTCAAGGTCTCGCCAGAAACCTTGAGGTTTTGGACAAGTCCAAAAATATGCACATAATCTGCTTCAGGGTAACCAAATTTCTGCCAACAAAAATTGTATTCTATTCTGATGTATTTTGTCTGGATTTTCGGGGTATGAAAGAATCTGAAACAACACTTCCAGGTGAATCCTCACCATATTGTGGAGGAGGTGACTCTGAGGGCTGGTACAGCATATCTGGTCCAAGTGTTCGTGGGATAAGCAGTCTACAAGTCTTGATTCCAGACCACTAAAATGGGTTCTGAGGTAGTGACCCATGTTTTTTCTGATGCCACTATAGATTTGACTTTTCAAGTGTTATTTGGTGTTTCCTTTTAAGAAGTCTATAAGGATTGGTAGGAGCAGTGGAGTTTAAGGGTTTCCCTAAGTGAGTGTAAAGGGTGAGTTCTACTCTGAAGACAGTGGAAATATTCCCTCACCATTAACCCATATGTTTCCTAGAAGTGCTGAAATGGAGGCATATCTTGTTCATTCATAAAGTGAAAGAGGTAATACAATACCAGTTGTCTCCATTTTTGAAAAGCAAGGTCTTCCTGTAGCAGGAGAAAATTAAAATATCTCTCTAACAGTTGACAGTACCAGATAGTCAGGCATGAGAAGGCTTATTGTGAAATTTCTGCCATTGCCTTAGAATGATTGCAGTATAAGTAGAGAACTGCCCAATGTCAACCATATTTAAGGGGACTGAAAACAGGTATGTAGCTACATCAAATAAATAATTGAGATGAAATTAACTCTATGGGCTTGATTCTCAAAGGGCCATTAGATTGATGCAAGCAAAAGGCAGCTTGCATCAAAGCCCGGTGTGCCAGGGGCCCTGCGCCCCATTTCTCTAGCAGGCAGGGTCCCAGTGACTAAATCTCTTGACTCACAGCAACTCTGGCCATGCACCAAACAGATGGCACATCTGGAGGGTTTGCTACAAGCTGTGGGGTAGCTGTGTGCCACTCTAGCACTTCCCTGGTGGCTAGAGGCCCATCACCAGCCCCAATCTGCCTGGAAAGTAAAATGTTAAAATAAATAATTCCCTGGTGATCTAGCAGAGCCCGCCCCCCATCCCTGATCTACCCATAAATTAAACTGTTACTACAAGCATTCCTTAGTGGTCTAGTGGACTCCCACCCTGGCAGGTAGTGCCCACCGTCTCATTCCCCCAGCCCGAACCCCGAGCCAGTGACTGGCACATCCCTCTTCTCACCACCAAGGCTGGCCACCAGCTGAACTTTACTGAGTGTGTACTTCATACAGTATGTGCTCAGTGACAGTTCAATTGATGAGACCATGGTGAAAGGAGGAAAACTGTGCCAGTCACCAGCAGGGGTTCAGGCTAGGGGTGCAGATAGTGGGCACTACCTGCTGGTGTGGGTGAGGGTCCACTTGACCACAGAGAATGATTTTAGTTACATTTTAATTTATGGACAGATCAGGGCTGAGAGGGTCCACTAGATCACCAGGGAATAATTTATTTGTACATTTTATATTATGGGCAGATCAAGGCTGGGGAGTTCTGCTAGGTCACCAGGGAATGATCTTTTGCAACATTTAAATTTTGGGGCAGATCAGAGCTTGGGGGAGCCACAGCACATGGTGAGGGTGGGCTCTGATGGTGGTGGTGCAAGTGGTCAAACCCTCCCAGAGGGTGATATTCTAAGTACCCTTAAACCAGCCCTGGCTGGTCTAAGGGTACTTAGAATATCACCCTCTGGGAGGGTTTTGAGAATTCCAATTTAGGGGAGGTGGCAGCTTGCATCTTCCACATGCCTCCTAGCACCATGCCACAGCCCATTTTGTTGTGCATGGATGCTGCAAGCACCCTTTGGTGCAGGCAGCCTGCTGTTGATGCAGGCTGCCTTTGTGAATTACTCCCAGTGCACCTTTTGGTGCAAGCAGAACTTTGTGCCTTTTGTGGCGCAAGTCCCTTGCACCATGCTGGGAGCTTTGAGAATTGGGCCCTATGTGTCTCTATGTGGCTAGACAGGAAGGGGGAAAGCCAGCAGCAAATTATGTGTAGTTGTGCCACTGTTGAATAAGTATGTAAATTAGGAAGATTAAGACACCCATTATCTTAAGGGAACTGGAGAGTTGTGTATCATATTCAAGGGCATTACTCTCTCCAGATATACTGAGAAAGAATACCAATCTTTGAAATATATCTGGAAGGGCATAAGTAGGAGAGTCTGTAGGAAATACAATATCCTAGGTATCATAACCATTCTAACAAATTCTATTAGGGAAAAGAATCCAAGAGAGACCAAATGCCATGCAGCAAGGTCTTGAAAGATGTTTTGTATCAGTGGCTGGTAGTTCAAAGTAATTTGTTTCTGACATGACAGAAGGGGCACAGAGCAAAGCTCACCAAAGCATGAATGAAAAGGAACTGTAAATAGCTAGAGACAGTGCATTCAATTAAAACAGGGGATGCTTCCTTGGTGACCAGTCACTACCTCCCGTAGACATGGAGGGTACCCCTTGAGCTATACACAGCCCTAGTCTCTGGCTGATTTCAAGACAGGGTTATCATACTGTATGAGCCCCAAACTGAAAGAAAAGTGTCAGAAGCCACAGCTGAGTGATATTCAAGGACTGCATTTCCATCTAGCAAGGGAGGTGAGGGGACCAGAGGGAGGGCCAGAGCAACAAAAAGGGGCTTACACATATATTTTGAAGCAGTCTTGCAACACATAGATTTCAGAAACTGTTGCACAGTATGTAGATTTTCAAAACCTTCATGAAGGATTTATGTGTGAACATTTTTTGAAAACCATCATGCAGTACATCGTTTTCTAAGACCATTGTGCAGTACATAGTTTTCTAAACCATTGTGCAACATGTAGAATTTGAAAACTGTCATGCAGAATGAAGATTTTAAAACTGTGATACAGCTGTTCAAAATATTCAAGTAGTATGTAGATTTTTAGAAAAGTTATGAAGGATTCTTGTACAAATGTTTTGATTTTTGATTAAAGCTAACTACCCCGCAGACATTGGCCTCTATATTTAGCCTCAACTGTTTGTGTTGCTTCAACCCAGTACTGCACTAAAATAGCATTTGGTTGCCAGGGAATGATATTCAGATAAAGAACATGTCCTGTTCATTCAGTTCTGCCTGTCTGAATATCAGGCTGTTACAGCAAGCAGGAACATTTTATTTGATACATCACATCATCCCAAGTGCTGTCGTGCCATTTCATTTAATCAACTAAAAACATTTATAAAATCAAAAAAGCACAAAAAACTCCCTGTTATCAACTCAGTATGTCTTTCCTTGCAAAACTTTTGAAATAAATGTTTTATTTATTTATTTTGTTTTTGTCTACTGGATAAGAACTGCCTATTTTCAGGCAAGAGCCAAGAGATTACAGCAGGATTATACAAAACAGGTGCAGTACAAAGAAAGACAATTTGCATGTAGTACAACAAAATGAATAATGTATAAGAGTATCACAAGTAAACCAATTAATAATAACACAAGATAAAACAACAATAATGCAGCACAGTACAGATACTGGGACAATTAGATAAAACCATACAGCATCATCATCAGATTTAGCAACAGGTGCAAGCGAAAGAATTTATTAAATATATATCCACAATACTCGCTATGGGCATCTGTTGCAGTAGAGCAATTCTATATCTGCAGCGGGATAGTGTTCCAAAGCCCGGAAGCTGAACTCGACAATGTAACATGACCAAGATAGGATTTCTATTTAGGGACATCCAAGAGTTCTTTGTCAGTAGACCTTAAGGGGTATTTACTATTCTGGCTGGGGGGGTGGTCACAGGGATGTAAAGAACATGGTCCTGTGACTTTGCAGAACATTGTAAGTAAGACCCTGTAACCTTAAGTCCTGCATGAAAAGGAGGGAGGAGCCACCCCAATCTAGTATAAAGGGTTCAGTGATGGATGAAGCTGCCAGAGCAAAGTAACACATATTGTTATGAGACATCTCACTTCCTTAGAGTAGCAGTGGAATTAGTAGGTGAGTAGACAGGCACATTAAACATGGGTTTTCATAGTAGGAGACCTCGAGCAATAGCATATATTTAGTTTTGGTTATGTTTTATAGAAGTTTGTTTTGTGTTAGCCAATTTTGTACTGCTTGTAAATCAGTGGTGAACATACTATTTATTTGGTTATATTCTTTAGCGCTAGCTATAAATACCAGATTGTCAGCATAAAGGATTGGCATAGGGGTCAAGCATCTATGGAGGTTGTTGATGTGCAAGAAGAAGCATAATGGACCCAAGAGAGAACCCTGTGGCATGCCAATAGTAGTAGGGACAAACTCAGAGAAAGAGCCACCAAGTTTAACCATGTAATGCCTATTGCTCAAGTAATTTCTGAACCAGAAGGCATTGATAATACATAAATATTGTCAAGTCTAATATTAAGCAAAGAATGATCCACTAGATAAAATGCTTTGGTTAAATCTAAAAAGACTGCATCTGTGAGGTTACTCCATCTGTAGTAGTCTGTTAGTGTGAAAAGAGCAATCATGATACTACGTCCTCTGTCCTCTCTGAAAACCATGTTGGTGGGAGGAGGGGGCAGTAAGTTATACTGATTCTGATAATCAGTGAGCTGGTCTGAGACCAATTATTCAAGAATTTTGTTCTGCATTAGCAAGATAGCAATAGGCCTGAAATTCTTAATACTTTTAGGGTCACCTTTCTTAAAGACAGGGACTAGTTGAAACAGTTTGCAGGCATCAGGTACTGTCCCAGACAGCAATAACAGATTTATGATTCTGGCAATCGCACATGCAGTTTTGTAGTAGGCTAATTGGTGGTGCTTGAGTTCTGTCATATTTGCACCTGCAGATTTAGACTCTGGGGTCTGAGAAAGCATTTTCTGTACCTCAGATACCTTGACCACTTTGTGGTAGAAAGATAAAAAAAGGGACGTTTGAGCCAATGGAGGATGATCAAGGCAAAACATGGTCTGAGATGGCAAAAATAACCTAGTATATAAACAGAGACCACTGCAGAGTTTGTTGAAGGCATTAGCTATGGTAAACAAATTGTTACAGTATATAGCATTAATGACCGTATCAGACAGTATATGATTATTGTCTTGATCCACGGTTTGTTCAATACTTTTCCAAAAGTGCTGGGGGCTACCAGCTGTAGAAGCAAGGATATTGTTGCAATAGGTGCTCTTATTTTGCTGTATAGCTCTTTTGCATTCTGACCTTAATTTTCTGTACTTTTCCCAGTCAGAGATATTTCTTTTCCCAATCAGAGATATTCCCAGAGGTCTGAAAGCACATCCACTGATTATCTTTCTCTTTCAACAATTCTGGCAGGTAGGAATTTTGCCATTTGGTGACAGTGTCTTAAATACTTCTTGTAATGAAAGCAGCAAATTTATCCTGAAGACTATTCAAAATATTAGTGAAGCGTGAGACAGCTATGTTGACATCATCAATGGGCAGGAGAAAAGATCAATCCAAATCAGTGAGTTCAGCCTTGAATAACCCAAAATCAAAGTTGGAGTAATCGTGGAGGCATATCATCATAGTATATCATATATCATATATAAGATATATGATATACTATGATGATAGTATAGTATAGTATAGTATAGTATAGTATAGTATAGTATAGTACAGTATAGTATAGTATATCATATATAAGATACAAGTAAGAAGGTCAGGTCCAAAAAACTGAGTTGGTTGAGCAGGAGAGTAGTAGAAAGGGTGAGGGAGAAAAGAGCTGCCTTCAGAAGCTATAAGAGATCCAAAAGAGAGGAGGACAGGGAGGAGTATGTGAGGAAATCCAGAGAGGTAAGTAGCGTAGTCAGGGAGCCAAGGCTTCAAGGGAGCTAAGACTGGCACAAGGGATCAGATAAGGGGAAAAGGATTTCGTCAGGTACAGAAGAGAGAAGAGAAGTTGTAAAGATCAGATTGTCAAGATCAAGAAAGATGGAGGGTGGGCAGAAAAGGAGGTAAAGCAGGCAGAAACACTCAATTAGTACTTCTGTTCAGTGTTTACCAGGGAGAGGGATGGGCCTATGCCCCCGGGGATAGGCGGGGTAGCACAGGGAGAGTGGGGGTAACAGATGGAGAGCTCCTAGTGAGCAGGGTGTTGGAGGGCCTTAAGTCCCTGCAGGTGGATAGGGCACCAGGGCTGGACGGCGTGCATCCAAGGGTCCTGAAGGGGTTGATGGAGGTCCTGGTGGGACCTCTGGCAGACTTGTTCAACACCTCCCTGGGGACTGGGTGCATGCCCCATGACTGGAGGATGGCACATGTGGTGCCCCTCAATAACAGTGGGTCCAAAGATGAACCAGAAAACTACAGACCTGTCAGTCTTACCTCCATCATGGGGAAGCTAATGGAGATTATCTTTAAAGAGAGGTTGGTGATCTTTCTGGAGGAGAATGGTCTCCCAGGATGATAGGCAACATAGGTTTATCTCTGGCAGATCCTGCCAGACAAACCTGGTTGACTTTTTTGACTGGGTGACAGGGGCACTCGATAGGGGCCATGCAGTGGATGTCCTGTATCTGGACTTCAGCATGGTCTTTGACTAGGTTCCACATTGAAGGATGACTAACAAGCTGAGAAACCTGGGAGCAGGGGAGAAACTGGTCAGATGAGTTTGGAGCTGGCTGCAGGACAGACAACAGAGGGTAGTTGTAGGGGGAGCACTATCGATTCCCAGAGCTGTAACCAGAGGGGTCCCACAAGGCTCGGTACTAGGACCAGTGCTATTTAACATCTTCATTGCTGACATATCAGATGGGATAAGGAGTAAGATTAGCCTTTTTGCAGATGACACAAAGATCAGTGAGGAGGTGGATGGTGTGGAAGGGGGGGGAAGGTACTCCAAGAGGATTTGACAAGATTTGAGCATTGGTCAGACACATGGCTGCTAGGGTTCAATGTTAAGAAGTGCAAAGTCATGCACTTGGGAGCCAGGAACCCTGGGAATTGCTACTGGCTAGGGGGAGTGCAGTTATCCACTCCAGTGAAGGAGAAGGATCTGGGGGTACTAGTCACAGGGGACATGATTCACTCAGCACAGTGCAGGAAGGCGTAGCCAAGGCTAATAAGATGCTGGGGTGCATTGCCAGGGGAATTACCTCTAGGAGAGAGGAAGTCATTCTGTCACTGTACAGGTCACTGGTGAGATCTCACATGGAGTACTGTGTGCAGTTCTGGTGCCCCTATTTAAAGAAGGACATCAAACTACTGGAGGGGGTCCAACGCAGGGTGATAAAGATTATCCCTGGGCTGGGGGACAAACCATATGAGTAAAGACTGGAGGAGCTCAACATGTATTCCCTGGAGGATAGAAGGGAGAATGTGGATATAATTGAGACCTTCAAATACTTAAAGGGCTTGAATAGGGTTAGTACTGAGGACATGTTTAGATTAAGGGGGGGACAGGACACAAGGGGACACAGTCTGTAACTGGAGGGTGAAAGATTCAGGAGGGAAATGAGGAGGCACCATCTCATGGGAAGGGTGGTAGCGAGGTGGAATGCACTGCCAGAGGAGATGATATTAAAATCTGTGGGCAGTTTTAAGAGGGGGTGGGACATGGTCAAAGGTAAGGTCAAAACTGGGGAGAAGCTGGGGAGGGGGAGTTGGCAGAAGGGGGCAATAAATCAGATGGATGGGCAAGGAGTGGGGGGAACCTGCAGTAAATTAGACTGGGAGCTGCACACTCGAGCAGACTTGATAGACCATATGGACTGTATCTGCTCGCATTTTGGTATGTTTGTATCATTGAGGGGGATGTAGGAGATGTGGCCCTCCACACACTGTAAATAGGGGAATGATCAATAATTGAATCAAGGAGCATTCCTGATAAGATGATTCTGTCTAACCTAAGAGTGAGGCTTCAATCAAGGAGGGTGACAGTGCTACTATTGTTAGAAAGCCTAGTAGGTTCAGTAATGATTTTGGAGAGATTAAGTTTTCTTATACATTGTTTTACATTTGTGTACTTCTTACTAAACAAATTTAGATTAAAGTCCCCTAATATAATGAATTCATTACCCCTAGTTACCATACAGGCCAAGTCTATTAGTTTGGAAAGGGCATTAAAACCACCTGCAGATGGGATATACCTGTAAAGTAAATACAATTTTTTGCCAATTCCTAACAGAAGGACAACATGACAGTATTCCAGGTTCAAATCAGGTGTTACAGAACAGCAAACAACAGTGACATTTTAATGGGCCCTAAAAAAGAACATTATGCCTAGGTCTGTCATTCCTTACATGGGTGTAACCTGGCCATGCACAGAGTATATCCGGTATCTTAGGTTTAAGCCAGATTTCTGAGATTGTAAGGACATCAGGTTGCTAGTGTTCAGTTCAGATGGTCATTAATATTGGGAAGCAGACTCCTGATAATAAGGTGGGCCACTTTAACACATTTAACTACACTCCAAGGAGGAAGAATGGAGTTTGCCAGTGACAATAGGACAGGGCCAGGGTTTGGTCAATAAATTAAGCATAGAGAAGTTGTATGAGTGTGAAGACAATTATGGGGCAGGACCTCAGACATTTGGTTTCCAATCTGAGATCTCAGTAAAGTTGTTTTTAAAGCAGAGGAGGTTTTCAAGACAAGACATGGAGGGAACAGCATGTTAGCCCCCAAAATTGCAGGCAAGTAACCTGGAAATTAAACATCTTAAATTGCGAGCAGCAACTATGACCAGATTCAAGATGGCCAGCAATATGGGAGTCATTGTGTGTCTCATTCTACCCCTGCCTCACAAACACTTAAGTATCACTTTAACATATAAGTACTAATAAGTTATCTTACCTTAAAGTTTTCAGTCGTGTGGATCTTAAACACTAACAAAAACCCTTTGCACAACAAGTAGATTTTGAAAACCATTGTGCAGCATGTAGTTTTTGGAAACTGTCACACAGCTAGCAGATGTTCAAAAGTTTGATGAAAGATTTCTGTGCAAAGATTTTGTGAAAACCATTGTAGATTGTTATGCAACATGTAGATTTTGGAAACAGTCGTGCAGCATGTTGATTCTGAAAGCCATAGTGCAGCATAAGAATTTTTAAAACTGTTGTTTAGATGTTCAAAATATTTGTGCAGGAGGTAGATGTTTTCAAATAAATTGTATAGGGATTGCTACACAAATGCTTTTTTTTTAAATTAAAGTTATCTAATCACTACCTTCTGTTAGCACCCTTTGCAAACTGTGTGAGAGGCCTTTCGGCACCATGCAATTCTGCTTAAAGTTGGACCAGCATAACATTCTGTGGTGATTTGCATATGCAGCCCATGATGCTTTGCACTGTGTGGGCATGTGTGATTTTGTATTTTCTAATCACTACCTTGTGTAGCTCCTGCTAAAATGTTACATTTTTACTTGCGGCTTGTATTCAAGGGCAGCTTGCATTTGAGGGAAGCTTGTATTGCAAAATCAAATTTTTAAGTATTAAAAATCCTGGATTTGAACAAATTTATTGTTATTGGTCTATTTCATATAGATAAGTAAACAAACATCAACTAAGAAAATAAGTTAAACAAAATTACAATAGCTATCATATTTACAAAGATAAAAATCACAGTGTCCCAACCAAATTTCCACTGCTTGGGAGAAGGACATGTGAAATGCTAGACCTGGTGGAGAGTTGAACTGATAACTGCACAAATGCCACTCAGTAGAGAGCATTGTTGAGGAATATGAGGAGGTTTTCACAGATGTGGGTCAATTCTGTGTGGGGGGGGGGGGTCACATCTACATCAAACCAAAGCAGGTACCAGCAGTCCATGTTTGTTGTTGCATACTGTTCAGTGTGATAGGCAAATTAAAAGACAAACTGGACAAACTGGAAAATAAAAACATAATCACCCAAGCTCAAGAGATAGTGGACTAGGTGTGTAGCCTAGTAATTGTGCAGAAAAAGACTGGAATGCTCAGAGTTTGTCTCAACTCATTTGAACTGAATACAGCAGTAGGTAGGCAGCACTTTGACATACTGACATGTGAATCCGCACAGAGCCATCTTGCAAGGAAAGACAGTATTCACTGTTCTCAATGAAAAAGAGAGCTACAGGCAAATAAAGCTAGATGAAGCATCATCATGTCTGTCTACATTTAATACACTGTACAGCCAGTATCATTACAGTATGTGCCAAAGAAGAAGAGCTAACCATCCTACTTGGGAAACTAGTGCTCAACAATTAATTGTGACACTGGGTAATAGAGCAGCTGCAGCAGCAGCAGCAGGCCATGACTTTGAGCAGGCGCTGAGGAAGGCTCCAGTTCTTCAATATTCTGATGTCACAGAACCAATTACTATTCTAGTTGATGCCTCACAAAATGGTCTGAGGGCATGTCTCATGCAAAGAGGATGTTCCAGCGGGCCTACAGCTCCAAGTCATTGAGTTCCACTGAACAGAATTACACTCAAATAGAGAAAAAGCTGCTGGCAGTAGTGTATGGAGTTACAAAGTTTGACCAATATGTCTTTGGCAAAGAAATCAGAGTCTGCTGAGAACACAAGCCACTGGAAGCAATTTTAAGGAAGCCATTTTGAAAGGCCCCCTGCATGGCTCCAGAGAATAATGTATCAGTTCCAGAAGTATGATGTTCATGCAGAGAATACAGATATGAAGCAGATGTACATTGCTAACATCTTGTCCAGAGCAGTGGTGGATGGAGTACCAGCTAAGGTGCTCATTGTCCAAGAGGACAGAGTGATTCATGCAATGAGTATTACTCAGAGCATAGGAACCAAGATGCTTGATCAAATTGCAAGGGCCACAAGAAAGGATTTGGCCCTGCAAACTATTGAGAGAAAGCTACATGAAGTATGACCATGAGGTAAGATGGTATTTCACTGTGTAGCCACAAAGGGCTGCTTTTTGTAGATAAAGGGGTGATTATTCCAACTGGGATGAGAGAAGGGATATTACACCTGTTGCTTGATGTCCATCGGGGTGCAGAAGTCTAAAGCTATGGCTCAGATTGTGATACCCTGGCCTGGGACAACATGCAACATAGAGAAGACAGTTTGAGAGCTATGCAGCTGGTGAGTAATATAGTCACAGTAATTACAAGAAACCACTCATTCTGTATAGTGTACCCCAGCTTCCACAATGGACTTGCATGTGTTCAGATCACATTTATTGTTATTGCTAGTGGATCATTTCTATAAATATTGAGAAGTGCTGAAGCTTTATAGTGGGATGTCAAATGCTGTAATCACCAAGATAAGAGCAATATTTCCTGCCATGGCATTCTGACGGAACTGGCCAGTGACCATGTATATTTTGCAAACCAGGAATTCAAAGGTTTTACCAAAGAGTGGGGGTGTAACACTAATGACCAAAAGTCCAACATATTCACACTCAAACAGGATGGCTAAGCAAACCACTCAAATTCTTAAGTTGTGTCTGAAGAAGTTAAGAAAGCTGGCAGTTTCACATTTGGCATTGTTGAAACACTGTAACATGCCAGTATCAGGAATGCCATACTCACCTGCAAAAATGTAACTCCCCCTCAGGATGGGGGCTGTACCTTATAGGGCTACAGCCCTGTGGTGTCTTTGTTCTGCCTCTGGTCCCCGTAACAGCTGAAATCAGGACTGGAGGGCTTTGCAGTGGCTCTGGAGGGGGGATTCGGACCATGTCACCTGTCTGTTTTTCGTGACTGCAGCCTCCGGCTTCCTGTGCCTCAGCCCCTTGCAGCAAAGGGGGGGGGGGCGAGGTTCAAAATTGAGGTTCTGCACCTCCAGGCATATTTTGGGGTCCAGACTGGTCCAGGAAGCTGCTATGAAATGGACCGGCTGAATGAAAATAAAAAAGATAGTTGTGATGCACCATGTGTGCCTGCATGGCCGGTGTGACAGAAAATTTGAAGGAGTTGTAATTCCATTTGGTGATGGGCAATAAAAGGACATGAAATGGGTGCTTCTGGATTGGGAGCCCCGGCGGTCAAATTAGGGGCTCCCATAAAGTAAATAAAAGGTGTCTTGGCTCCCACAAAGAAAGTGGAGCCAGGACAAATAATGTTAGCCCCTGAATGGGCTTAAATAGGGGTGGCATGTCTGGCAGCAGGCACATAAACAAGTATGGCAGCTCCCATGGGACTACTGCAGCAAGAGGGCTGCTGGAAAATAGCAAAGGGCATCTAGCAAACCCCAGGGAATTAATGCAGCCAAGCAAAAGGGGAGATTGAAACCCTATAAAAGACTATGACAGACTACTAAAAAAAGATTCCTGGGAGGATCCGAGAGAGCTAGGAGACAGAGACTACTGTGGGCTTCCATGCTCAAAACATCTGTCAATTCCCAACAGCTGTTCTGGCCCCAAGGGCTAAAAGAGAGGCAAAGCACCTGTCAGAAATTGTGTCATCAGGGAAAGAAGTTAAGCCATGGACTGTGTTCCCTGAAACATGTTTTGAACCTGTTGTTGTGAGTTGTGAATTGATAATTTTGCAGTTTGGAAAGAAAGAGAATTGCAGCTTGAGAATAGAGCCTGTAAGCAGAGATTTGTAGTGGAAACCAAAAGAGACTGAGCAACTTGTGTTCCCCCTCATAGTGGCAAGTTTTTAAAGGGAAACTAATATGTAGGATTAAATTAATCAATACTGTTATCAATGGAAATCTGCTTTACATAAGCTATTGACCAAACCTGTAACACTTTTAGGGCCAGAATTATAACCCATTCAGTTGCCCCTTCCTTTATAGCTACAGTGATCCATTTTCTAAATCACAGGCACAGGAAATGATATCACATCAGGGGAAAACACATATAACCAATACATTTTTAAACCAGGAGAGGCACACTGAGCTGAAACTTGAGTGCAGGAATCACCTGAGAGCACAAAAAAGTTAAGTGACATGCTCAGGGTCACATAGTAATGCAAGTGGGGACTGTTGGATTCAAACCTAGGTCTCCAGGTTTGCACTTCGGAGCCTTAAGCCACTGCACTACAGTATACTGCCTCATTGAAAGTAAGAGGAAAAGAAAAAAATGTTTTTACCCAGTTCCTGGGGATGTGATCTTGTCTCTAATCCTAAGGAGTTGGGCCTCTTGATGATTGCACCTGGGAGCATCAGGATAGTGAAAATGTTTTATCTCAAAAAGAAGGGGGCTACTGGAGATTTTCTGCTGGAAAGACAGAGTGAAATAGTTGGAATCATGAAATTTGCTGTGTTTTTTTTCTTTTACTTTGGTGAAAGGAAACCTATTTCTGGATGGTGTTCAAATACAGATTTTTTTATTCTACAACCTTCAGAAGAAGTAATGCTGGAACATAGGGAAAAGTGAGTGTGTATGTGTGTATGTGTATGTGTATGTGTGTGTGGGGGGGAAGGGCACTGTAGTAATAAGAGACCATGATTGCTTCCCTTCTGACATTGCATGCATTAAAGGGGCATTTTGAATGCTCATGGGCAAAAGTGGGGAGTGCCCACCCCCCACACCTATAGGTTCTGGCACCTATGTTCAGAAGGGTCTTCTACTGACATCCATCTATCCTATCACACACAACACAAAACAATTATTTTTGTATAGCTTATTTACCTAGGATAGTCCAGCTGAGATGTACCACTTCATTTCCAGTGGGGTCCCACTGCTATTCATTTCTGCTGCTTGGTGGACAGGAGCACTGGGAGGTTATGTGACTTACTCAAGGTCACACTGTTAGTATTTGCCTTTACTGAGGTTTGAAACTCTCATCTCCTTGGTCCCAAGCTTGTACTGTAGCCACTAGATCACACTTCTACAAATGACAAAACATGATGCCAAAAAAAAACAAAAACACAACTACTTCAGTGCTAACAAATACTGGTACTAAATAGATACAGGAATAAAAATATTCTGCAAATCACATAGATACTGAACATTTTACTAAAGTGAAATGTCACAAAACATTGTACAAAGCAACAGAACCCCAAAGAAGCTCGGAACTGTCGGCACTGGCAGCATGCAACTTTTGGACTGGGTAAAAACATTTTTTTTTCCTTTCCTCTTACCTTCAAGGAGGCAATATAGTACAGTGGTTTAAGGCTCTGAGCTACAACCCTGGAGACCTGGATTTGAATCCCACAGTCTGCACTTGCATTACTATGTGACCCTAAGTAAGTCACTTAACTTTCTTGTGCTCTCAGGTCACACCTGGAATCAAGCTTCAGTTTAGTGTGCCTCTCCTGGTTAAAATAATTATCTTCAGTATGTGTTTTCCTCTAAAAGTGTTATGGGTTTGGTCAATAGTTTATGTAAAGCAGATTTCCATTGGTAACAATATTGATTATTTTAATCCTACATGTTAGTTTCCCTTTAATACTGCTCTATTGCTGTTAGCCAGAGTGACTGTGTGCTGGGACTAGAGATTAAGCCAAAGCCCAGCTGCAGTTTGTTGTTCCAGAGAAGCTGTGTACTAAGCAGAAAGTCTAGGGGACACCCAGCCTACCGAGTCCTCTAGACCACTGAGGAGACCAGCGGAGAGGAAGACGTTGAGAGGCCAGTCAGGTGAACACTGTGATGAATAGCCAATCTGCTTGTTATTATTTGTATTATATTTGTAATATAAATATATGATCCTTTGAATTTCTGCTTGAGAAGTATGGCAGTCTGCACAGGGCAACATGGGATACTGGATTTTTAAAAGAAAGAAAATAATGTGCTGGCCTTTCTTGTTGTCAGCTAGCTGTAAAAGCTGACTTCCTGGGACTATAATACAAGCAGGTTGTAGAGGTTGTAAACCAGTCACTTGTTATAAAGTACTGCATTTTATGACCTATTAGGAGGAAAGCAACTTCTGACAGATACCTGTGAGAATCTTCACACAAATAGGAGAAATAGCTGTCAGGAAGTTCCTCTGAAGATCAAAGTGGTAATTCTGTCCTGCCATAAAGCAGGCTCACTTATAAAAAATATATATATATATATATTTGGGATGCTTAGCAACATGCAGATGCATGAGATTAATTTGGTATGCAGGAATGAGAGTGACCTCACAGCCAGCATCATCTCAGAGTTGTGACCTTACAAGCTGGGTGGGGCCCTTTTTTCCCCCTCATAGATATAGTCAAGGCTGGGGGAAAAGAGTGCTTTTTAATTCTGGACTCCTGAAAGAACACACTCTCAAGAGCACTTCTACTAAAGTTAGGTAATTCAGCCACCACTATTTATCAATTGAAATTAGGGTAGGATTGGATACTCAGTATAAGGCATTTTTTTATGATTGTCCATTTATTTTGTTTATGACTGTGCCATAGATGCTATCTATTCTGTGTTTTGTATTTCATTTACTATTTTTAATTTTAGTAGACTTTGTTTTCCTTGAAATCCTGCCTGAGCCTTTTCCTCATTTTGAGTGTGAATGCTGGGACAGTGTTCATAATTCTGACAGAACTGTTAAGCCCTAACAGTGTGTTACCATATGCACCAAGGTCTGAACTGAGTCAAAAAGGGGGATTGTGAACCAGGTGGTGTGTCCGCTGGGTTAAATATTGCACTGCATTTCTCCAAACAGGGTGTGATATTTGGACCTGTTATCTGGGTGTGCTAGTGAAAAAGGGTTCATATTTTACCCCCGGACTCAATGCTGGTAGTTATTCAGACCAAAACAGACAGGAGGGTTACCCTGTTTGTCTCTTGTTCACATATTGCACTTTGAGGTTTGGCACTGTGGGAGCAGGGGGCCTGACCCCCGGAGTTCATTTGTGACAGATCTGGTTGACAGCGGTGCGATCTAAAAGATTTGGTTTACAGCACTGCAGTCAAAAAGATTTGTTTGCATACTGTGAAATTAATTGGTGACACGAGTATTAACAGTCCAGTGTGTCAGATTGATAAACTGTAACAGTTGACACACAAAACAAGGCAGTGATTTAAACAAAAAGAAGAAATATATCATTGTAGTTACAGTCAAAGTTCCCTACCTGTTTTATTTTTTTTGGGTGCAAGCTAGTGTAGCCGTAGATTAGGGAAGATGACATCCACCCACAGCGAGTACACTGCAGAATACCTGAGGCAGCTGTGCCAGGAGAGAGTCCATTGTGAGGGGTGAAACAAGCAGCATCTCATGGAGGCTGTTGTGGCAGCCGATGCCCAAGGCCTTGAGACACAGTCAGTGACTAAAAGGGACCAGACCTTGGGTATGCAGGGGCCAGGGTCTATCGCAGTGTCCAGATCCAGGAAGAAGGGCAGTGGGACCAGTGTGAACTGAGAGCCACTGTGCTAGGGGAAGGTCACCACCATGCTGGAGCCAGAAGGGATCAGGTTGCAGATAGAGTTGAGGAGAATGGAGCTGGAGTTCGAAAAGAGGAAGATGGAGATGCAGAGAGAGGAGAAGTGAGGGCAGAGAAAGACAGAGGAAAAAGTGCGACAGCTTCAGAGAGAGGCCAAGTGAAAGCAGTGAGAGGCTGAGCGAGAGGAAAGAGCATGACAGCTTCAGAGAGAGGCTGAGTGAGAGGAGAGAGAGAGCATTAAAGGAAATCTGAACTGGAGAAGCTACGACTCCAAAGACCAGCGCCAGAGCAGGTAAGTGGCATGGGTGAACCTGGACCTCCAGGACTGGGTTTCAAATTAAATTCTAAATTGATAGCTGAATTTAAAGAAGGGGAAGATGGGTGCATTTTTAAATTCATTTGAAAAGGTATGGATTCAAGCAAAAATTCCCAGAGAGTCTTGGAGCTTCCAGCTATCCCTGTGGCTTACTGGGAAAGCTCATGATGCATTGGGTCAAATGGACAATCAGGACACTAATGATTATGGCAAACTTAAAGCTGCATTGTTAAAAAAGTATGACTTGACATCTGAAGCATTCAGAGTTAAGTTCTATAAGCTCAGGAGAAGCCCTGACATGAGCTATGAGGAGATAGCTACCAAACAATGTCAGTTTTTAAAACATTGGTGGGAAGGGATACAAGCAGACTCCATAGTGAAAATTGAAAATGTACTTTTGGAGCAGTTTTTTGGGCTTGCCGAGCAGAGCTGAAAACTTGGCTAGAGGACCAAGATCCAAAAACAATGCAGGAGGCTGCCAAGCTCTCAGACCGCTATGCCAGGTGCAGACCTGCTTTGAGAAGCAGTGGGTTGGGTGTGGCAGTGCAGAAAGGGAAAAGCACACGTTCAGGGCAGCAAAAACCCTCACTGCCTCCCCAGAAAGTGGTCAGCCCCATGTTACAAAGAAAGGATTTGCCTGATAAAAGAAATGAATGTTGGTTTTGCAAACAACTTGAACATCTTGCAAGACAGTGTCCTAAAAAGGCAGAGAGTGCACAAAGTGGTGCTTGGAAAGAAGAGTTTTTTTTTGTGTATCCCTGAAAGCATGCGAGTAAACATGAGGGAGCACATATCCCCAGTTACTGTAAATGGGGTGCAAACCCATGGTTTAAGGGACACAGGAGGTGTCCCTTACTTTGGTAAAAGGGGATTTGGTTGAGCCTGAACAGCTTATACTCAATCAGTTTGTTACAGTATGGGGATTCACTGCGGTGGACAAAATGCTGCCACTTGCTAGTGTTCTCCTGGACTGGGGTGAGACAGGAGACTGTGAAAAAAGTTGCAGTAGCAGAAAATCTTGCCCTTAATGTGATTATAGGGAACAATCTCCAAAAGGGGATGGTGTATGCATTTACTCACAGTCAGGCAGCAAAGGCAAATTGTGGTTCCCTGGACCCCATAGACGCCTCTGTGGAAAATACTGGGAGACAGGTTCCCTAGCCTGTGTCTCCTGATATGAAGAATAGTGAAAGGGAGGGTAGAAATTCCCCAGGTAGCAGTTAACAGAACAGCTATAGAAGGTTATTCTGAGGAAGGAAGGGTAGCCAGTCGTCAGAAGGTTAGGGATGTCAGTGACCTTGAATGCCCTGACGCTAGAGCTAGGGGCCCTAGTTTAGAAACTGGAGGGGACATGTTCCATGCCTCGGGAATGTGTAAAGATTTTGAGGCTGCTCAAAAAATGACACTAGTTTAGATAGGCTGAGACTTGGGCAGACTCTGATGGAGCAGAGGTAGGTGATGGGAAATATAGAGTTTACTGGAACAACGTACTGCTGTATTCGCAAGACGTAAGGACAGAGGGAGGGGTGATGGGCAGGCAGCTTGTCGTTCCCCGGGGGCACCGTGAGCAGTTACTAAAGACTGCTCATGATGTCCCCATGTCTGGACATCTGGGAATCATGCACACTATGCAGCAATTGGCTCAGAATTTCTATTGACCCAACTTCACCCAGCAGGTGAAGGAATATTGCAGGCCTTGACACCGGTGCCAAGAAATAGGGAAGGTGGGTAGTAAAACCCAAGCTGCCCTAATTCCCTTGCCCATAGTGGAGGAATCATTCCAGAAGGTAGGAATGGATATTGTGGGGCCTTTAAATAACCCCTGCTCCTCCGGGAAGAGGTTTATCCTAACAGTGGTGGATTATGGCACCCGATACCCAGAGGCAGTCATCTTATCCTCACTGAGGACAGACAAAATGGCAGATGCCTTGCTAGAGATTTTCTCCACCGTGTCAGATTCCCATAGGAGGTTATCACCGATCGAGGGGGTTCCTTCATGTCGGACCTGATGAAGTGTTTGTGGGAGAAGTGTGGGGTGGTTCAGAGATGCACAACACCTTATCACCCACAAGCCAATGGGCTTGTGGAAAGATTTAATGGTACCCTTAAATCTATGCTCCAAGCATTCGCTGAACAGCATGGGAGGGACTCGGAGAAATACCTTCCCCACCTGTTGTTCACATACAGGGAGGTACCCCAAGATTCAACAGGGTTGCATGAGACTAAAAGGTGGAAAACTTAGAGGAAACTTGATGAAATTCTACTTCACTGAAAGGGTGGTGGAGAGATGGAACAGTCTCTCCCAAGAAGTGGCAGGGGTGGCCACAGTTCAGGGATTCAAGAATGTGGGGGATAGGCACATGGGAACTCTCAAGCTAGGGTGAAGGGGGGCTTGTAGCATCTAGGGTACCTTAAGGATTAGAAAGAGGGATAGGGCAGACTGGATGGGTCACAAGGCTCTTATCTGCTGACAACATCTATGTATCTATGTAGGGGTTTCTCCCTTCAAGCTCTTATATGGATGCAGGGTGCGTGGGCCCCTAGACTTGATCTGGGAGGACTGGGAAAAAAAGCACACCACCCAGGGAACTCCCATAGTGGATTACATCCTTAAGTTTAGAGAAAAGCTGAAGGAGCTTATGGGAACAGCCCAGAGCAACCTGGCAGCTGCCCAGCAAAAGCAAAAGGTACAGTACAATTGCAGAGCCAGAGCTCGCTCGTACACTGTGGTCAGGAGGTCATGGTCCTAATCCCAGTCTGGAAAGATAAGCTTCAGGCTGAGTGGGCAGGACCGTACACAGTAGTCAGACAGGTGAATGACATAAATTACATTCTAGAACTGCCTGACAGGAGGCATACCCAAAGGATGTACCATGTCAACATGATGAAACCATATGCAAATATGGCTGACATGGTCTTTGCAGTGTGTAGTCCTGGGGAGGGGATGGATGAGGAAGACTCCCTTCTGGACTAGCTGGAAGAAAGCAAGTGGGAGTCCTCTGTGGAGGCAATCAAGATGTCACCCCAGTTGACCTGGACCAGATCCAGGATGTAAGGGAAGTTTTAGCAGACTTTGCCCCATTATTTAATGCCAAGCCTGGACTAACCCACTTAGCAACATATGATGTAGAGACAGGGACACAAGCACCCATAAGGCAGGCAGCATATTGGGTGTCAAGAGGCCATCCAAAAGGACATTAAGAGGGAGGTGGAGGAAATGTGGGATTTAGGGGTAATCCAGATATCCCACAGCCCCTGGGCCTCATCTGTAGTCCTTGTTCCCAAGCCAGATGGCTCTACTCATTTCTGCATGAACTATCATGGACTCAAGACAGTCACGAAGTCAGATGCCCACCCAATGCCATGGATGGATGAACTACTGGACAAGTTGGGAGGGGCGACATACCTTACCACTACTGACCTGACAAAAGTGTATTGGCAGGTGGAGTTAACTGCCAGAGCTAGGGAGAGGTCGGCCTACATCACTCTGATAGGGTTATTTGAGTTTAAAGTAATGCCCTTTGGAATGAAGAACGTCCCTGCCACCTTCCAAAGGTTGGTGAACCAGGTGTTAAATGGTACTGACGAGTACACCGTGGCATACCTGGATGATATTGCTATCTTCAATGCCAGCTGGAAGGAACACCTGTTCCACCTTAGGGAAGTGCTGGGCAGGATACAGACGGCCAGGCTCACTATAAAAGCTGAAAATTGCCAGGTGGCCATGGCTGAGGTGGCATACCTCGGGCATGTAGTAGACTGGGGACAGCTCCATCCTAACTGAGTAAAAACTGAAGAAATTGAGGCATGGCCCAGACCTGAAACACAGAAGCAGGTTTGGAGTTTTCTAGAGACCGAAGAGTACTATAGAACATTTGTATCAAGCTGCAGTGCCCTGGAAGCTCCCCTATATGGCTTGTAAAAAGAAAAGAATGCCTAAAAAGGTAAACTGAGAACCAGCCTGTGAACTAGCCTTTACATGGCTAAAGGAGACACTCTGCAGTGCTCCTGTATTAGCCAGTCCAGACTATAGTAAACCCTTTGTAGTCCAGGCAGATGCCACAGATGTGGGTATTGGGGCAATACTTAGCCAGATATCTATCCAAGGGGAAGATCACCCAATAGTGTACCTCAGTACGATGTTACTTCCCAGGGAGCAGGGTTATTCTACAGTGGAGAAAGAATGCCTTGCAATAGTGTGGGCACTAAAGAAATTAGAGCCATTCCTTTACTGGTGGCATTTCGAGGTACAAACAGATCATAACCTCCTGGTTTGGCAGGCACAAATGGGTAAAACAAATGGTAGGCTTTTAAGATGGAGCCTTGCCTTGCAGGGTTACGATATGACTGTTACTCACAGGGCAGGGGCAACAAACACAAACACAGATAGGCTATCACGTCAATTAGAGCAGTGAACTGAATTTGGGAAACTCATCCCACGTCTAGGAATAGATTCCCTCAAATTCAGTCTAGGAGGAAGGACTGTGATGAATAGTCAATCTGCTTGTTATTATTTGTATTATATTTGTAATATAAATATACGTTCCTTTGAATTTCTGCTTTAGAAGTATGGCAGTTTGCACAGGGCAACATGGGATATTGGATTTTTAAAAGAAAGAAAAAATGTGCTGGCCTTGCTTGTTGTCAGCTAGCTGTAAAAGCTGACTTCCTGGGACTATAATAAAACCAGGTTGTAGAGGTTGTAAACCAGCCACTTTTATAAAGTACTGCATTTTATGACTTATTAGGAGGAAAGCATCTTCTGACCAATACCAATGAGAATCTTCACACAAATTGGAGAAATAGCTGTCAAGAAGTTCCTCTGACGATCAAAGGGGTAATTCTGACCTGCCATAAAGCAGGCTCACTAATTAAAAAAAAAATTATATATATATATTTTTTTGGATGCTTAGCAACGTGCAGATGCATGATACTAATTTGATATACAATAACGAGAGTGATCTCACAACCAGCATCACCTCAGAGTTGTGACCTCACAAACTGGGTGGGACCCTTTTTTTCCCCTGATAGATATGGTCAAGGCTTGGGGAAAAGAGTGCTTTTTATTTCTGGACTCCTGAAAGAACACACCCTCAAGAGCACTTCTACTAAAGTTAGGTAATTCAGCCACCACTATTTATCAATTGAAACTAGGGTAGGATGAGATACTCAGTATAAGGCGATTTTTGTTTACGATTGTCCATTTATTTTATGACTGTACCATAGATGCTATGTGTTCTGTGTTTTGTATTTCGTTTACTATTTTTAATTTTAGTAAACTTTGTTTTCCTTGAAATCCTGCCTGAGCCTTTTGCTTGTTTTCAGTGTGAATGCTGGGACAGTGTTAATAATTCTGACAGAACTGTTATGTGCTTACAGTGTGCTATCATGTGCACCAAGGTAAGGTACCAAGTCTCAACTGAGTCAAAAAGGAGGATTGTGAACCAGGTGGTGTGCCCACTGGGTTAAGTATTGCACTGCATTTCTCCAAAGAGGGTGTGATATTTGGACCTGTTACCTGGGTGTGCTAGCGAAAAAGAGTTCATATTTGACCCCTAGGACTTCGAGACTGGTAGTTGTTTGAACCCAAAACAGACAGGAGGGTTACCCTGTTTGTCTCCTGTTCACATATTGCACTTCAAGGTTTGGCACTGTGGGAGCAGAGGGCATGACCCCCAGAGTATGTCTGTGACAAACACCATATACAAAAGCCTCAGAGGTGAAAATTTGAAAGGCCTGACAGGCGAAGACCAGCTGCTGTCCACCTGCAACCTGCTATTGTTGTGCACCACCAACAATTCCTGATACCACAATGGTACGGTGCACTCACCCCATTGAAACCCCCACTTCAAAACTGTACGTTCTTCTGCGCTACAGTTCAGAGAAGTTTTTATTGTAGCTAGCTAGCTAGTTAGGAAAGTGGGTTAAGTCCTGGGCAGGACTGCATTAAGCGTCAAGCTCAGCCGAGGTATTAAAGCCAAAAGCTGCTGTGATAAATGTTATTTGGGCCCCAAAAGTGTTCTGTTCTAGTTAAAGATTGTTACCCTCCCAGCATCTCAGCACCCCCAGTGTGCTACCCACTTCTACGCCTGACTGTGTCTTAATGGCCATTTGGCAGAAGAGCTGGGTGCACCCACAGGTGGGAGGTGAGGAGATAGTGTGGGGTACCAAGTGCTGTTGCATTTATTACTGTTGTGCAGTTTTTCCCCTTTTTCTCCCTCTCCTCTTAATAAAACAGAAAGTTGGTTTATGCTACAGTTTAGTAGGGCTGGTTATTGTAAACTGTGTTTATTTATTGTGTGGGGAAGGTACTGTGGGGGCAGTTACTGTATTTTCCTGAGGTTTACCTATGCCGACACGACAAAATTGTTGTCGACATTTGGCATAGCAAGATCCCCAGTGTCGACAGGTGAAAATTCACCTTGCTGACATTGGAGTATTTCTGTCGGGGGGGGAAGTGCCCCCTGCGCCCCCCCATTCTAAATGATTATCAACTCAGAGTCAGAGTTGATTTGAAGAGGAGAACACACACGTGAAGGCAAACTTTGTAGATCCCCAACCAACAATTTCAAAAACCTGTTGAAATTGTTGCTGTGAGAGATTTCACCGTAGGGGTTTAAATGTTCAGTCGGTACACCTTTTCCTGAAGGGTGGTAGCCTGTAGTTTATCCACAAGTATCCCACATCACTACCCCAGGTGGAGGCACTGTGCGATTGCTTCTCCTGTTCACTAGTGAATCCAAGCTGGCTCCCTTGGAGGTGTGTCCAGATGAGACCCGAGGACCCTGGAAACAACCAAGGTGAGTCAAGGGGCTGTTACAAAAATGTTAAAGGGAAGAATGCTCAGAGGCCGGTTGCCTGTCACTAAAATCTGGAAGTGAAGAATCCCAGACAGGTGTGAAGACATCTAGGACAGATTGGTCATTTTTTTCCAAACAGGGGAGATGGTGTGTAGGCATGGTAAGAGAGTTATACAAATTTAAGGGTTAACTGTGTTAGGCTCTTGCCACTGGAAAGAGCACTTTGTGATTCTGGGATCCAGGTCAACTTGTGTATGTAAGTTGTGCAGCTAAAATTAAATGGTTAAACTGAACACATGGGGCATGTGTACCTCTTTCTCAGACAGTGCTTAGGGGCTCAACAAATGTGACTCTGCACCCTATGTATGCCTAAGCCTCTTGTTTGCATGTGCTTGTGCAGTGCTTTAGCACTCATGTGCTAACTACTTTGCTTCATGAAATCTGAGGCTTCCAATATGGCAAGTAGCAGCACTAACTACTGAGAAAAGTAGCAGCACTAACTACTGAGAAAAAAGCAAACCTCAGTTTGCATGGAGTAAAGGCGCCTTGCTCAGCAGAAAAACTTTGAATATGCTGCTCTGTGGGTATTAGAGGGAAACTAACCAACTAAAGACTGCTCTGAGGATCAGTGGTGCTTCCAGCATATAATTACAAAACTGACAAGAAGAAAGCCATGCACACGTGAATGCTTAGCAAAAAACTGAAGCCTCAGCTAGAGGCTTCTGCTAAAGAGCCTTTTTTTATAATAAAAGACATTGGATCCTATGCACAAATATTTGAAGTGCCTATGTGCTGCATATTTGTGGCGCGTAGGCAACCCTAAGATGGAAAGCTGTGCAATGGGGGTTCAGTAGACCTCCACAGCATGCACTAGAAGGATGCATATTCTTTCTGCATTTGATCCCCATCCATTCATGCTGCAACATACATGGATGGTCTAGGAGAGTACCTACAGGGCATACCCACATGCTGTACCATTCACGAAGGTGTGGGGTGGAAGGTAAGGGGGCACACAGGCTACACAGGCAGGGACCTGCCATAGCCACTGGATACCGCCTCTGATGAATACCAGCTGGTCATGGCAGGAAAACATGGACACCTGCCATGCTGCTTCAGCTCTCCAGTCAGGCAGAGTGGGATGGGGTGGCCATTTGGGCACTCAACTGACACCTGGAATTTTTGGGACTTGCACCATCCCATAATCCCCAGTTCTGCCCAGAGCAGGGGATCCACTGCTGGACCAGGATGGGCACTCAGTTGGTTGCCTGCTGATTTGCTGTGCCCCAGCATGCCTGGGGAGGGCAGCCCATGGACAGGCACTCTGTGGTGGCTGGCTGCAATGAATGCCATGTCCCACATGCGTTTTGCCAGGTGCAGAGCTGCATGGGCCGGGTACATGCCTCTCATGTGTACCCTGCACCCCATAGTGTTTAGCTCCAATTGAGACTGGTTTCCTGTTTATCTTTGCTACGCTGTATCACTTTCTAATAAAGTCACTTCAACAGAAACATCTAGCTGAAACTGCTATTTTGTTTGCTAATCGTTCACGTGTGCACAGCTTTCTCTTTGTTAATTTATGGTATTACAGAGACTTTGCATGTGCTCAAATTTCCAACTGTATTAAAAAACAAACAAACAAACAAACAAAAGAAACAAACAAATAAGATTTACTTTCCAGAACCATGAGTCATGGCACTCCCACACACACAATAAGACTGCAATTGCAGACAACTAAAGTTCAGCAAGTTTTTATTCTCACCAGTGAAGGAAATAAAACAGGACAAAATTGCAGTGCAGCTCCTAAGGTTTCACACTATCAAGCGCTTTGTTGAAGATGATCTTCGACAAAGCACTTAATAGTGTGAAATGTTAGGAGCTGCACTGCGATTTAGTCCTGTTTTATTTCCTCCACTGGTGAGAATAGAAACTTGTTGAACTTTGTCTGCAATTGCAGTCTTATTGTGTGTGTGGGAGTGCCTTGACTTATGGTTCTGGAGCTCTGTCTTTGCCATAGAGCACCACAAATTGTCTGGTTGTGTCTCTGTTTGCTTTTTGCCAAGGTTTACTTTCCCTTCAACTCTGAACTGACTGTTTTGCAATGTTGCATTATGGTGATACAAGCGTATTAGCAACAGAGCCCCTTTCTAGGATTTTGCACTGTGGGTCTCCCATAGTTACTTCCAACAGTTTGCCAGACAATTTGTGTTACAGCCTCCTTCTTACAGTATGGGGAGGTGGTTGTTACTAGTCCTGCCCACCTGAGGGAAAGGATGCCTATATATAACCCTCTTTGAGGAATAGTTGGTGTAGGGGCTGCTTAGACAATACACTGAAGGGTAACCTCAACCTCTTGGCACTGGAAAATTTGGAGAGGTGGGAGTTTTTTTCTCCTTTCATTTCCTGGTGGCCCTCTTCTGCTCATCTCCCAGTCCTAGCCCTGTCACTCTGGCATCCCCCAGGACTTTCATGGGTCCCTCCCTTCTTCCCACAGAGCTTTTCCCTTTCTGGCAGGAATGACAGGGCCCCCCCATCCACAGTTACAATCTGAATCCAGTTGGGGAGAGACCTGGCTGAGTGGCAAGGTGCGGGGCCTGCAGACTAGGTGGCTTCATAATGCTGATGGGGAGTATTTTCTGTGTTTGTCCCTGAGTTTCCTGGGACATCCTCATTGAAAGCGCAGCAAGTGCATCCCCACTCAGGTACGTGGCATGAAGTGCCTGCCGATGTCCTCCAGCCCACTAGCTACTCTAGCTGCACTGCCACTTGTGGTCACCCAGGTGACAGTAGAGCAGTAGAGCTGGCTGCCTCTCTCCCTTATGAAGGAGAGTGTCTGTTGGGATGCTTGATCCTTCTCCCCCATGACTGACCCCCTGCAGCCCAAGTTTGTTCCCAAACTTGGGCTGCCATAGTGGAAGAGGTAAGGTGCTAAGCTCCTCAGCCCCCTGCACCACTGCACTGGCAATCAGAGGTGGAAATTTTTGAGGCAGTAGGGGAAGGGGATGCCACATCTGAGGTGCTCTTGCCAGTGTGCTGTGGGTCCCCTGAGCTGGATTGCTGATTGAGGGAAGCTGCAGACATCACCAGCCATGTGCTGGGTGCCACAAATTCTGGCTGTGCCTGGAGGGGTGAGTAGATGAGGTGTTCCACCATGTGGGTGGTTACAGGCCTCAAGCCAAGGAGCATAAAGGATCCCATTGCTAGGTCCTAGGAGAAGACATGGGTGCCACAATACTCTAATTGCCTGAGGGTGGCATGAGATGTAAGACACAATGCTGTAGTGGGAATGCCATGAGAGAAATCCAGAATCCTGGCAGCTGCCAGGGAGGATCTTGAGCACTCAGAAGATTTCCTGACCCACCAAGAAAAGAAAGATGCAAAGTTTGGGGTTTTCCTATAGTTGGAAAGATTAGGAGGACCAGCAGCAGGGTGCAGAACCACATGGGGTATCTCCTCAAGGGATGTCTCCTGAGGGTCTTTAGGTATAAGGCAGGTTCCTCTGAAGAGATTGTGAGCATCCGTATGGTTGGGTGACCCCATGGGTGCCAGAGGAGACTATCCAGGCACTTAGAGAAAGAAGGCACAGTTTTCATCTGTGAATACAGGTGCAAGGTAGGAGAAAGATCTCTGTGCAAGTAGGTAAGAAAACACCTGAAGATAAAGCAGCACTCACAGCCTGTATGCAAGAATGCTACCCTAGGAGGGGGGGTCATGGGACACCTGTAGCATATTGAAGTACTGTCTGAGGCTGATCCAGCCATGCTGCTGGAGCTGAAAGAAGTATCATGGCACCAGGGCATGGTAAGTTAGTGTCAGTTCAATATATCTGCATTGTTAAAAGCACTGTGAATTGTAGACATCACTCTTGTGTGCCATTTACACCTTCAAGAAACTAGTTTTCTGGAAATTGGTAATGGGGATTTATATGTTTGGGGTCATAGTTAACAGAAAATGGCAGTAGTGAAGCTCACCAGGGACAAAAAATCAAAAGTGATTGTGAAGGTAAGGACAGGGATCCCCCAGGAATCGAGATGACCATTACATTCAGGAACAGGGAGAGTCTAGGAATGACAGTTGAAGACACATCACAGAAAGTGGGACTGGGATACTATCCACAAGTGCAATGCTGCTGGGAACAAGATTTTTGATTTACCAGAGCTAACTGTACAACAACCAAATGACTATGGTCCTTGGGCCATGAAACCATGTAAAGCACCAATGAATTTGAGAAACACCCAGTAAAGAAAGTCAAATGTTTGAAACCCAGTGTCTGTGTGTTTTGTTTCACCCAAGAAGGGGGTGCCCATGACCAGCAACCTGGAGATGGAAAAGCGAACCCATGACTGTTGAATGCAAGGGACCTCCAATATCCTTTGATGTGGAAGTACCCTGGACCATTCTGACCCATATTCCAAGACATCAACTTAGGACAGTTGGCATGCTGCCTGAAGGAGAAGTTGCATAAGCTCTAGACATAGGATCAACAATGCAATCTTTGTTTAATTTATAACAATTGTTTTGAATTGCACTTCATTTTAATCTCACTCAATTGGTGTTTGCATTATTTAACAAACTCGGGTCAGACCCAATACATCTGTAAAATGATCTTACTGATGATGGAAATTATTATTATGATGGAAATTGTTACTTCTACAACATCACTGCAGTCTTTGTAGGGTGATAACTGAACAAGAGAATTGTTTTTATAGATACCGTGCATCTCAAATTAAAGAAGTCTTGCATGTGGGCTTCCAAGATCCCACAGAATGCTGAGCTGGGAGGCATCACAGAAAGGAGGGAAGCATGATTGAAGCAGCATCTTACAGAATGCTAAATTCATGAGAACTGGAGAAATGGATCTCACGCTGTCAGATGTATCTACACAGATTGATGTACTGTACAGGAAAATGTATATACTGGATGTCGAGCTGATAGGCACTGCAGAAAGGAGGGAAGCATGATCAGAGCAAGATCTCACAGAATGTCAAACTCATAAGCACTGGAGAAAGGATGATTGTACCAGCAGCCAAATCCTACTGGCTACAACTACATGTTGGAAGGCAGAAGGAAGTACAACGAGTGCAGAACACAAGCCAGAATAGGATAATATCTACAAGGAATGCTTTCTGCGCTATTTGCTAATGCATACCTCCTCAGCTGCACAATATCGCTAACCTGCCCTGATCATAGCACTCTGACTGCACAGCTAACTACAGCTTGGAAGGGGGGGGTTAAGCTTAGAGAAGAAGAGTCCCTGGGAATGTGTCTGTACTCCAGTGCTCTGCAGCTCCTAAAACACATTATCACAAGATATAAATGCTATGCTATACGACTGTCTTACTGAACTCCTGCTACAAATAAGTAATGGCACTGATTATCCATGCAAATGCACAGCATGGGTGGTACAGCCACTAGGGTGACACTAGTATATTTATTTATTTTATTTTGTTTTTGTTGACTGGGTAGGTCAAAGAATATAAAAGAAATGCTGGACATGTCAATGAAAACACAAACAGACTTAGCAGACAAATTCACAAAGCACTGTGCTTCAACTCCATTAGCTTTAAGGACACAGCTGTGGCATGTTCGGTCTCTGCTCAAACCTCTAACTTCTCTTCTCCTTCTCGTTCAAAATACATCAGTATAGCTCATGCTATGCAGCCATAAAAATGCCTATTCTTTTAGTTTAATTATCTTAATTGGTGTCCTGGTAGAACTATAGGCTGAACAAATGAAAATCCTTTTAAGCCACTTTTTAAATTTTAGATCAGCTTCTTGACTGGAACTTGACCCGAACCCTTAGTTTTTTTGCCAAAATGTGTTGGAAGCACTGTGTTAACATATAATGCAGTAGTGGCCTTCAGCAGTAACTTGCAAGCCACAGTGAACTGTTGCTGCTTATGGTGGTGGGTGGAGTCATGGTGACAACACAATTCACCAGAAAGCACATGGACTTTGTGTGATGAAAAATAATTGCCAACATCACACAAAGAAGATTGCCTGGATTTTCAGACATTTGCATCACACCTGTAGCCCAATGTGTTATTTGCAACATGACTGTTAGACCACACGAATACTGGTTTAACTTTATGCTGCATGTGGTGCAAGTTGCACATCGACAATGAAGCATGCATCAAAATAATAAACTAATGCACGCATCATATTTGTGCTTTTAAGTGAAGAACATGCCACAGATGCTTCAAAACATCTGAAAATAGGATGCAAGCATTTTTGCCATGTTTGCCGTGATGCAGGTTATGTCCAAAATAAGGACTTGTACTTATATCATGAGTTCTAAAAATCCAGGTCAACATGTGCAGATAGAGCACCAGTAAAGGAAATGATGCTTGCACTGCTCAATTCACACAGCAGGAGATAGGAAGGCACTGTATCAAATGTTTTTGACAGGTTGAGTAGTACAGTGGACATTTAAGGTAATGTAATCAACAAAATCATCTCATTGTCAGAATGGCATGCTGCTATTTTGCTTACAAATGACAGCAAAATTGTGTGGATTGCTACAATTATACTAATTAGGGATGGGCAAATTGTTTTACAGTCAAAAGAATGTGAAACCCTGTTTTCTCATAATAGGTAGAATCATGAATATGTTAGGGATTTTGACATTTCTGCAGATCGATACAATTGTGTGAAAATCCTGTTTTCGAGTGAAACCACCAATTTTTCAAGTAACACTGCTGAACACAAAAAGCAATTTCATTTGAAAAACAAGATCTTTAAACAATAGTTCATTATGTGAAAAATTACAATTTCCATGATGTTTTGGCATTTTGGGAAGAAATCTTTGTAAAACGGTGCCAGTCAATTTCTCCTGGCTTTAACAATTATTTTATGAAGATCTGTTCCTTCTTTTCTGATTTTTAATAAACATTAATGAGTATTTTGTAACATGCAAAAATAATAACTAAGTCATGGAATACAATAATAGGGACACGTCATTTCTCAATGACATTATACAGTGAAAATATGAATTAATTAGGCTTTTCAATGTTTCTAAGTACAACCAGTCAACACACTGTTCTACAAAGATGATCACTGAATCAAGTTCAGTAAAATTATATAACAGAAGAGAAATATTACAAAGGAAATCTGGGGAGGGGTGAATAACACAACCAAAACTTATTTAATGTCAAATCATGATGTTATAAGTGTACATAAGTGATTGCAAAAGCCTGCAAAATTAGAGATTCAAAAAAGGGACCAAATGCTGTTGTACAGCTTCAATGTATGCAAGGTGTGATGAGCTTAATTTTCACAATTAGCATGAAGTGTCATGTCCCCCTGTCATTCTAAAATAGCAGGCAAGACAGCATCCTTCCAATGTCTTCAGATGACAGTTTCTGTTGTTCTAATAACAGCCCCTATCCATAGTTTTTGTTGCTGAGAGAGAGGGAGAAAGGGAGAGTTGAAGCATTTTTGAAAATACCCAGGTTTAATTTGAGGTTGTCATATATTGGCTTCAAAATATTCTGCTAGCATGTGCCCAAAATGTCTTGCCAAAAAACACTGATGGGAGAGGCAGTCCCATAGAATATGAAGGCTGAATGCTTCAAGACCCACCTTAAAACCAATCTCAACTCACCCTCAAAATTCTGGCACATCATCGGCTCCCTTCTTGAGCCCCATCCCAGTCTGCCCACCCTCCCCAGTCCTTGTTATGAATGGGTCACCCACCTTGGACCCCTCCTCTGTTGCAGAAATTGTCAACAAATTCTTTACAATTTGCGCTCTTACTGATCATCCCCTGCCTGCCTCCACCTACCATCCCCCCCACCCTCAGCTGGAGGCTACAGTTTTCCCCCCGTTTCCCCTCAGGAAGTCTCCCATGCACTAATGTCCTTAAATCCTGCCAAATCCAGCCCAGATGGACTCCACCCCATCTCCTCCATATTTCTGCAATTATCACCTTTATTGCACACCTTTTAAACCTCTCAGTCCACTCCTGCACTGTCACACTGGCCTGGAAGGTAGCTAAGGTACCGCACCTTCATAAAGGTGGTGACTCATCTTCCCCTGTCAACTATTGGCCCATATCTTTTCTTCCCTCACTCGCTAAATTTCAAGGGTCCATTGTCTATACCAGGCTTGCTGAGTTCCTATCCTATACTGACACTCTTTCCCCTTCCAAGCCAGCTTCAGGATGCATCACTCAATCATCTCTTTCTTACTAAGGGTCACAGATTCCATTCTCTAGGGGATGGACAAGGGTCACATTACTGGTGCCATCTTTATTGACTTGGCTAAGGCATTTGGCTCAGTTTCCCATTCACTCCTCCTGAATAAGCTACTCTCTATTGGCTTGGCAGTTCAAACAGTAAATTGGTTCTGGTCCTACCACTCTGACTGGCAGGAGTCAGTCCTGGTTGGCAATGCCCTGTCATCCCCTCTCCCTATCCTTGTTGGGGTTCCCCAAGGATCCATACTTGGCCCCATCCTCTTCTCCCTTTTCGTCAATGACCTCCCCTCTGCCTGTTCTAACACTTACATCCACATGTATGTGGATGATACTATCATCTACAGTTCAGGACCATCCTGCGCAGACGTGCACACCCCTCTTCAGCACAATTTTAACAAAGTTCTAAGTTGGTTCCATGCCAACCAACTCAGAGTAAACTCAAAAAAGACAGTCTGAATTACTTTTGGTGCCAGGCAAAAGCTGGGAAGGCTTCAGATTCTTCTGGAGTTCACTCCCCCAATGCCCCCATGAGGTTGTCCCCACTTTTAAATATTTAGGGGTCTGGTTGAATAGCCATCTTGACTTCTCCACTCACATTGATGAACTCTACTCTAAACTTCACCCCAAGTTAAAAATCCTACACTGGAACAAAGACAGCCTTTACCTTCCTGTCCATCGTGATTTAATAACTAAAATGATACTTTTGCTATTTGACTATGCTGATGTTGTCTATGGCACCGCCCCTGCAGTGTCCCTCACCAGACTCGACACCCTCCTAAACTCTTTCTGTCGCTTTGCTACCAACTTCCCTTTTCACACACATCACTGCCCTCTCTACTCCTCTCTCTCTCTCTCTATCGCTACCCTTCCCCACCAGAGACTGAACCACTGTTTGGCCTGTACTGCCAAATACTGGTTTGGGACCATTCCTTCCTACCTCTCCTCTCCTCCCTTCTATCCCCTGCAAACCCTTCCTCCTACCCACTGTGCTCCAGAGACACCTGCTTTTTCTCTCTTTCTCATCCCCACTCATTTTTTGGACAGTCTGCTTTTTCCTATCGCTTCCCTTTTCTCTGGAATCAGCTCTCCTATGACATTTGCCTTCCCTCCTCACTCCCTACCCTCAAGCGCCTGCTCCTATTCACTCCCATCTCCCTTGCTCCTGCTTCTGTACCTCCCATGCCTTCCTGCTTCAATCCTACCTAGCCTCCTAGAAGCAGGGCCGGCATCGGGGGGGTGCAAAGGATGCCACCGCACCAGGGCCCAGAGTGCAGGAAGGTCCAATGACCCCCGAAGTAAAAGTTAGTATTTTAATAAAATTATTATGCTGGCACAGTGCCCCGGTTGGCAAGTGTGCACCACATCCAGCACCCGCCATCTGCCCTGAGTGCTAATGCTCTTCTCAGGCCCCCCAGAGCCCTGAGCCATTTAAATCCCACAGAGACCCCAGCCATTTAAACAGTAGTGCGTGCATGTGCACTCCTTTCCAGTACCTGCAAGCAGTGCTGGCATTCACTCGCTCTCCTCCTTGTCTGTTGTCTCCTCCTCCTCCTGTGTTGGGTGGGCTCCGCTCCTCCTTCATGCTCCACCCTGCACCAATAGTGGTCTTTCTGCTTCGCCCCTCTGTTCACTCAATACGATTGAGTCGGGTTGACGCTCCTCCCTGCTCCCTCCCTCCCCGGTCGAGTACTAGTTGCCGCTGCTCCAATTTGCTGGTGGGGACACTGGGGTGGGACTCATCTCAGGCTCAGCTGAAGTGCAGGCTGTGTCTGTGATTAATATTAAAATATTCAATCAGGGCGGTGCAAGTGGGGGCGAGCAGTCCAAACATCCACGAGCAGCAGCTGAACATGGGAATATGGATGGTAATTAAATTTGTGCTGATCAATGTCCTTTTTGTTCTTCTGTGTGCCAAAATAAACTGTGCTGACTGAGTCCAGTGATGGTGATTCAGGGAAACTAAACAAAAAGAAAAAAAAGATTTGGCAGCCGCAGAGAAGAAGGGGTTGGGATGGGAAACAGAGAGGAGAGATAACAGATAATGTCATTTACACCTTTTAAGTTCACAAAATGAAAGAGCAGCAATATTATTGGGGGTTGGGGTTCAGCTGGGAGGGGCGAGGGCCCAGCTGTGGGGGCACTACACAGTCTTGCACCAGGGCCCAGCAAAACCTAGAATTGGCCCTGCCTAGAAGTCCTGTAAACCATCTCCCAACTCATACAGTCTAAGTTGCAAGCTGCTCATTATGTAACTTTGTGCTTATTTATTGTCATTTTGTAGTCTGCCTACTGTAATGATTTTGTCTCTTTATTTATTTGCTTTTGGTAATCGGGTGAGTGCACTAGACATAGAGATGCCTATTTTCAGGCACAACCCAGGAGAATACAAGTGAGAACAAAAATACACGAACTGTACAATGTGAAGCAGCACAAGGAAGAGATAAACAAAATGGAATTTAGTGCAATACAAACAATTGACAACTGGCTGAAACAGAGTAAGATAATATCAAAAAAAATGTAAACAGTACTGTAATGAAAAAAACAAAACAAGTGCTAACAAATTTGTACTGGCACTGGCTGGCAAGTACATTAGAAATAGTAATTCCCATTACAAGGCTTAAATATAGAGAGCAAGAAAGGAAGGGGGGAAGGGGGAGATGGGAGAACAGGAGAAGGGGTGAGAGGGAAAGAGGGAGGGTGAGGAAAGAACAAGGTGGAAGGATTAAAAGGGTCAAGGTGGATGGAAGCATGTGCAAGGATTTGAGGCCAGTAGATGTTCACGGTGGAGTTTCTTGAAACCAGCATGGGTAGTAGAAAGGCGAATTGCTTGAGGGATAGAATTCCAATACTTAGGGGCTGAGTAGGAGAAAGCCCATGTACCCATAGAAGTTTTGCATCTGGGGATAAAGAGAGGGGCATTGTCACTAGATCGGAGACCATAGGAGGGGGTTTGGGGGTGTAGCAAGGAGGTGAGGGATTTGGAGAGACCTGATCTAGTTATACCATCTAATATGGAGCCAATTCCCATTGTACTGTATTCCTTTTTCCCCAGGTCGCACCTGGAGATGAGCCTCGGCTCAGTGTGCCTTTCCCAGTTACCAAAATTTTAAATCAATTAAAATTAAAGTGCTACCATCAGACAAACATCTCCAGCATTGATCAGAGGAAGTCCTTTTCAGTTTAACCAAACTGGCTGGTGAAAAATGCCAACGGTGCAATATTTTAAATTGAACAAGCCAACCCTTAACCAAATGACATGTATGGAGAGCTATTCTGCATGCTTATTCCCATTTTGAGATAGAATATCCACCACAATCTCTTTCCTCCAAGGTAGCCTGATAATGTATATTGGGTCAATGCCTGTAGTATTACACAGTTTATAATATGCAGATACACATGAGAGCCCTGGGAGAGAAGAACATATACTTTATTAATGAATTGCAGTTTGAGTCCTTGTAGTAAGTAAGTCAGATTGAGGGATACCATATTTAGGTCTTGGCTGATTAAAGAAGTTGAAAACATTGAAATGTCTTTGGATAATGTCTGAAAGTGCATTAGAAAATGGGTTAGGAAACTCCTGAAACCTGCTTGGCTGAAAGTATTTCAGTGCCATATGTTTATCTACCAATGGAGCCCTGTGAATAAAAGATCTGGCACAGTTCCTGCATAAGGACTATTTTACATGTAATTTTTTTCCTTTATGTAACCCCCCCCCAAATGGTGGGGCTTACCTGCCTCCTCACTGCCTAACCTGGACTGCCATCTAAGTTCATGCTCACTCCAGTCACCAGAACTGCAACCTGTGGGGGGACTAGAGGAGCACAAGTATGAACATCTGCCTGCTCGGTGGTTCATTAGATCTGCGCTGCCTTCTTCAATGTGCGAGCTACCGCCAGCTCGCACACTCCAACATGGCACTTTGCTTGCCTCACCAATCCACAGACTGATCTCACTGCTGCAACCCATGGCCAACAACATACATGGACCTCTTCTGAGTGCTCCAGCCCCAGGGACACCAGTTAGGGCTTCCGAAGGCTCAGAGACACACAAGGGGAAGAGAGAAAAGCATGAGTTTGGTGCCATTGCACCTATGAGTCATTGTGGTTGTTTGCTCCACCCTGAAGAGGGACCAATCTGTGTTGGGGGCATCACTTACGAAGCTCCCAACACAGCAGAGAAAGCCCCGATTCACACCAAAGCTCAACCGTACCTAGAGAACTGTGGGGTCAAAAAATATAAAATCTGGGAAACGGCCCATGGAAAAAACTTTGTTTGAGGACACTCCTTATTCATTTTTAAGGAAGCCACCATCTTGCCAACTCCTGAGCTCACTTCCAGCCAATCTGAGGTCAGAGATCTTGATAGGTGACAACAAGAGCACTATGGGAGAGTAACTGGACAGTATGCTTGGTGCCCTTTCTGCCAGCCAGTAGGGCATCGAGTGAACATTCGGCATACTGATTCTAGTGACCGACAGCCCTCTACACCTACTGGATGTGGCCTTAACCCAGAAAATGCTGACAGCAGATCAGGAAGAAGTCAGTCAGCAGTATGTTCTCACAGTGCGAGGAAGGCTTGTGCTTCTGGCCAGAGCCAACTCAGGGAAGCCTGTCTGGGCTTCCACAGCCGGTCTTCAGGAAGTGACTTAAAGGTTTCTACAACCCATCTAGTTTGGAGACTAAGCTGTGTGTTAGTTGATTGCATCAGAGCAACATCTCTTGGTGAAATTAGACTGATCCTGTGAAAGAAGACAAAAATGTGCTACAACAAGGTGCTGCACCTGGTAACCTGTGAGTGACCAGAGAGTGCGTGAGAAATGCTCTGTTCTGAAGCTTGCACTGAGACTGCAGACAGTCAGGTAGAAGGCCAGTTAAAGGGGAACTGTCATCTTCAGGATTTCTTAATGTCTGAAAGCCCATAACAAGCTAATTTGAGTGAGCCATTGTGTTATCTGTGAGTCTTTGCTGTCCAGAGTTATTCATATGTAAATCAGCCTGTAATTAAGGGCTGGGGGCAGCCATGTGTTTTAGGCTCCTGACAAGCAATGATGTCACCGAGGGACTTGGCTCTGCTTTGACTGTAGATAATCCAACAGGTTAAAGAGGAAATTGTCTGTTTTATTAAGTGTGTTTTAAGGTGTAATTACAATACTTTCTACATTTATAATAATTTTGTACATGCATTGAAACTAGTGAGTTATCACCTTTGCATTTCAAACTGTTAGTAAAAATAATCCATCTTTAGGATTGCTTTAACATCTAGGCTATACTGCCAGCTGATCATCAAAAACTACACATCTCAAGGCTGGCTCTGTGGTGCCAACAGGTATTGGGACTCCATATCAGGATTTCTAAACCCTGGCTGTTTTCTTGTCAGTACAGATTTCTGGATCTGCCACAGCACCAACTTCAGTGTTTTTCTGTTCCCTCTCTTACAGCATTTTCTCTTACAATTTTGAGTGTGAACTCAGGTCTACAAGATGCAAATGTGACTATGTACCTACTGGCCTAGCATCATGGAGCCAGCCTTGAAATGTGTAGTTTTTGATTATCAGCTGGCAGTATAGCTTTAAAGCAAAGAGCTGTGAACAAGTTTCATTCATCCAGCAGAATGGGTTTTGATTCCAGCATGCTCTACTTGTATATTGTGTGACCTCAGCAAGTCACTTAAAGGGGAAGTAAACATTGCAGGGGTCACTCATGTTGTGAAAACCCATGAAAAAATATTTCAAATGAGGCACTGGACTTCCTTGTTGGTGTTAGGAGTCCTGAGATATGACTATCTCATTAATCTGTAAATCAAAACAAGGTAGCAGCCATGTTAAAACAGAAAGTGATGTCACTGAGGGGCAAGCTGCATGTTATGGTACAGCTTGCCCTCAGTGACATCACTGTTGTTTCATGATTCAATGAAATGGCTGCTGCTTTGTCTTGGTTACAGATAATTAAATATTCATATCTCAGGACTTCTATTCTCTATAGGCTCAATACCTCATTTGAAAGATCTTTTTATGGGTTTTCACAATTGGAGTGACTCTTACAATGTTTGCTTCCCCTTTAACCTCCCTGTGCTCCCAAAACACAACCAGGAACAAGCTGTAGCTCAGTGTGTCTTTCCTGGACAAAGACAGTAAAAACAATCTGAGCATGTGTTATGATTCTGAAAAATATTATGCTCTTTCTATCCAGATTTGACCTGAAAAGAAAAAAGTAGGACACAATTACTTGTTTATTAATGAAAAAAACCACACAGATGGACAACGTTGTTAAAACATATATAACCTGAAATGCATTATTAAAATAGTATTTTACTTCTTTTGATGAAGTTAAAAATATAACAGTTTCTTACTGAAATACTTTGGATGGAATGGGAGTTTCTACCATAACAATGCCAGAATTCTATGAGATTATTTTTACTAACAGCTTGAAATGTAAAGGTGATAACTCAATAGTTTCAATGCACGTAGGAAAACAATTATTATAAATGTAGAAAGTGTTGTAATAACACCTTAAAACACACTTAATAAAACAGATGATTTCCTATTTAACCTGTTGGATTATCTACAGTCAAAGCAGGACCAAGCCCCTTGGTGACATCCTTGCATGTCACAAGCCTAAAACACATGGCTGTCCCAGCCCTTAATTACAGGCTGATTTACATATGAATAACTCTGGACTGCAAAGACTCACAGATAAACACAATGGCTCACTCAAATTAGCTTTTTTATGGGCTTTCAGACATTAAGAAATCCTTAAGATGACAGTTCCCCTTTAATGCTACTGCTGTGCACAGGCTAATGTATCACATGAGGGTCCTGAAGCCTAGATGCATGTGTGTGTGTGTGTGAATGTGTGTGATGTTTCGCTTCTGCTCCTTAGACTGGCTGTCCTGTGGGGGAGGAAGAGAGAGGAGCCAGAGAGGGCCTGATGACTACTAAAGCAGAGAGCCTGACCCACATCCAGAGGCACCTGAGACCTGCATCTTCAAGCTACACTCCCCAACTGCACACCTGATCAACTGCTTGAGAGAACCCACATCTGCAGAGAGGAAGAGAGAAGAAGGAGCCCAGGTTGATAGGGAGGCTGATAACACTAGAATTGTGAGTACTCTCAGGGCTTACCCTACAACTGGGATTTTGTATAAAATTTGCCACCAAAACCGCAGCTTTAGCCATTGGACCAGGATCTACAAATGCATCAGCTGAGGTCTGCCATTTTAGCAATTGCATGGCATTTGGGGTTTGGGTTTAACAAAAGTATTTATTCTATTTAAAGTGCACTATCATCGACCAACCAGCTGGAATTCAATTGGGCCTGCACCATTTTTTGGCTGGGTGCCCAGTGAAGCACAGGGAGCTCCCATAAAGTTTAAAAGGGTTTAGACTGGTACTATTGGAAGTGGGTAGTGCCAGCAGTACAGGTGGTTTGATAATATTAAAAATGACAGTATTTACATTGTCACTGTATTGCATTGCCTAGTGGGGGTGGGCACTACTACTGCCATTTAAAGTGTGTTAATGGACTGAGTCTAGTAAGGCACCTATCTTCAGCCTCAGTACCTTGAAAGTTCACAAGATTTACAAAAGAGTCAGATGAAATAACCTGGGCACCCACTCATGCATAAGTAGAAGCAAGACACATTTCTGAAAATATTGAATCCTTTAAACTTGAAATTTCAGCAATTACAATGCCTCTGCCCCACACACACAGTCAAAAGGGTTGAGGTTTTTTGACTGTGTGTGTTGTGGTGGAGGCATTTGATGGTGAATTCAGATAAAAATTCAACATTTTCAGAAATGTCTTGCTTCTACTTATGTGTGAGTAAGCTCAGGTTATTCCATTTGTGTCTTTACTTGTTACCAGTGGGCACCACGAACTGTAAGCAACTCTGGCTTCTTGTATTTACAAAAGAGTGTTGCATTGCATTCCCCTATCCCTTGTGAATATTCCTCATTAAATATTGTAATGGTATTTTACAATTTATCTTGTGAACATATTATTAATAGTTAGTCATTAATTGTACTTTTGCTGATTTTAAGGTTACAGTGTAATTTTTCAAGTGTAGGGGGACACTGTAGGGAGGTATTGCATCCCACAAGAGTTTACTGCTCTGATACCAGGCCCACTTAAACTTTACTCTGGATGGAGGCACCGCACAAGCTTAAAAATATCTGGATATGACTTTCAGTGACATCACCTACTGGGATGGCTGACTGAAGCTCAAGCTTCCCGCGATTCCCTCACCAAACAGCAAAAACTCAACCATTTGTACTTCAGAATGGACATATTTACTTTTTCCAGGCTGAAGAGTTGTGATGAGGGAAGAAAAACAGCTCCAAAGGCACCTGACACGTCAGATGCCGACTGATTGAAGCCAGCAAACTCCAAAAGTGAGGCCTCTACCAGCTTACAGATAATGGTCACCAACCCTACAATCCCACCAGGTGCTAACAAAAAACAAGAACTGGACCTTATTTTGGTGGAATTACGTGCCTTCCACTCAGAATCTAAGGTGGACTTCAATAAAAACCACACCGAAATAGCGGACCTGCAAAAAACTACCCAAGCTTAACAAGATGCTATCTCTGACTTAGATGCTCAAGCAGATAGAAGAGACAGGCATGTACTGGAATCCTTAAAAATGATTCAGATTTTTACTGCTAAAGTTGAAGATTTTGAGGGTCAATTTCATTGAAAAAAACATGTGCCTCTATGGGTTCTACAAGACTGCAGAGAGATCGGACATCATTTCATTTTGTGGAGACCATTTTCCACCAAAAATTGGCTTTACCAGTAAATTTTTGCTTTAATATTGAACATGCACACCATGCACTTGGTTTGGTGCCAGCCCATAACTACAGTAGGAAAGGCCATGATCTATACTTCTACAGTGTATGTCCTATGCCACCAAACAACTTTTATTAACTGGTCTCTGGCAAAAAAAAATGTTTTTTTTCAGCGAACCTGTATATACGCTGCGCATGACTACTCAACTGCAGTCATGGAACAATGTAGGAAACTGGATCCCATCTGAGCAGTGCTCTGTAGAAGCAGTTACGACCCCCCTGGTTCCCTGGGGTTACTAGAATCCCATCAGTGTCAGTGTTAGGTAGGGAAGGCAGCTGGTGAATATCTAGTTAAATGGATTTTCGCCTTGCCCCTCTCTGCTGTTTGGTCACTTCTGAGAGCAGAGAGGTGATGTCATTTAGAACTCTTGCAGCAACATAAGCCACAGCTTGTGTGAGAGGGGGAGTAGCTTTAGAATGTTCAGTTAGTCCATAGTAGGAGTTCAGTCCAGCAGCTCAGAGAGTGAGCAGCTCAGGGACTGAGCAGTATCTGTATTTCTCACCCTAGTGGAGGACATTCTTTCCAGACTTTGCGAAGTGGTGGAAACCATCTTCAGGGGTTCCTGTACCTTTATCGCATGTGGGATGAAGGGGACTGCAGTGGATTTTAGGGGCAATCCCCTAATCCAACCCAGAACTGTTGTGAAGCGTCCTGTGTGTACAACTATGAGTAGATTTCTGTCTGAGAGTTACCCAGGATATGTACCTGCCTTTTTCTGTTGGGTGACTCTCTGATAAAGGGACCATTTCACCCATTTCTATGAGGATTCCCTCAAGAAGTCTGTGTTTTAAAGATCTCTGACAATAGTGGACGTCCCATGTGTGGCTTGCCCTTTGTTCAGGACTTTAACCATACACCCTAGTGGTGTTCCTGATGTTAAATGTGCTAAACATTTCAAGATAGCATCAATTTCTACAGTTTCAATATTTGTGAGGTGTAACTCTCAAAGAATGGCTGGGTATGGATGTGGAATCAAAAGGTGGGAAACTCCCCACCCAGAGAGACCAGTTCAGCACTTCAGGTTCTGTAAGGGTGTTTGTTTTCTGTCAGTGCATGTGGCCAATGCCTGAAGAAGTTTACCCCTTGTATGTGGGTTTTTTCCAAGTTTTGAGCCTTGAGTGCTCCGTCGTGGCCAGTGTGCCATATTCCTATCCTATGCCATATGGGAAATGTGCTAAGTACTGGCCTAGTGCCACCTGTCCAGAAGATTTTGTGTGTGTTCACAGTGGCTAGTTCCACAATTTTCCAGATGTCTAATCCTATGTCATATGGGAACTGTTCTAAGTACTGGCCTAGTGCCACGTCGAGGAGATTTGTATGTGTTCACCATGGCTAGTTCCACAATTTCCAGATGTTTAATCTTATGCTATACAGGAGGTTCGAATTCTGTTTTCTACAGATGTGTTCTGCATTGCTTGTGCCACGAAGTGCAAACCCTTGAGGGTTCATCTTTGCTTTTGTGTTTCCAACTTTGTTTCAGAATAAAGCCACAATTTAGCATCCCAACCTGGTATGGACAATCTAGTTACTGCTTCCCGTGAGGATTTACTGGGTACCCCTGTTCAGAAGTGCAAACCTAGCATAGCCCTTAGCAAACATTCTCTCCTCAGGACCTGGATTCTGGTATAGGTCTGGTTGTGTCTAGTATGTACACGCCTTTGTGTCTTTCTACTACATCTGCAAATTACTGCTTTGTACCCCCATCCCTCTCTTTTCCCCTAGACTATGGGAGATGTGCTTACTAGTTAAATAAGAGGCCAGTGGGGGGATACACAGTTAAAATCCCATACTCCCTTTCCTGCAAAATTTATTTTTTTTCCCTGAGGGACAGAGTCTTTATGAGAAGCCAGAGAAGGCGATGATGGAGCTGCAGAAGAAGGGATTTCCCTTTGCAAAACTGCACTGCTCCTGGTTGGGGACAGATCTGAGCCATGTTACCACCTTGAATGTATCAAAGCTGCAGGAATGGAAATCTCATTCGGCTGCCACCATGAAGAACATACAAGTGCTCCTTCATACATTTACGAAAACCTGAAGCCCTGGGTAGTTCTGTGGATTAGCACATTCCTGCTCCTGTTGTGCCAGGCATTGGGATAACAGCCTTTACTGGGGATCATTCAGTGGGGTGAGTCTATACTGGGGGTTTCCATGGCTGGGGGAATTGCTTATGCCATCCATGGCCAGTCTCTGTCATATTTTTGCTGTTTTACTATATGTATGGCAACCTTGATCGATAGCAGTATAGGAGGTGGGGCTGCTCCTCTACATCCACCACAATAACACTTAGCTCTGGACTGTTAATGAGTTGCCTACATCACATCAACATTTGCTGGGGCTGCCCCTCTCTGGTGTCACAGAGTGATCTAGTAGGGCTGTGGAGATGCACCCCAGTGTGCAATTTGCACCATGGAATAGTCTTGCAGACAGCAGCCCCAGTGATTAGTTCCTCATTTTCCTCAATCAGAGCTGATACATACCTTACATGGCTGGGATTTGTATGTGGTGGGTGGATGCTCACTCTCCCGCCTCCTGCGCATTAACACTCAGAGGGTTCCGTCTCTCATGGGAGTTGGGTCACCTTTTCTTTTCTTTCTTGCTGTTTTTGTTATATGCAAAACCTTGTTACCCACCAAGATATTAGTGACAGGACTGGCATGGACGAGTTTGTGTCACCCCTACCTATACTCTGGCTGCCTGATGCCCCCAGATATGGACAGAACCTCACTGTTGGATGTTTCTATGTGATTTGATGATTTTCCTGTGCTAGTAAATTGTTGAGGAGATGGGTATTGAATAGGCCACATGCACTTGGATGGCACCAAAGCTCCATTACCCACAGGTTTAATGTGTTTAACAAACTTTCACTGTTTGATGTGTTCCTATTTGGATTATAAAGGTAGTGCTTTAAAGACTGAGCTTCAGTGAACTGAATCTGATTACTACATGACCAGCCCACTAGGCAAATACAGAAGTCCACCATATAGAGTTAATGGAAACTTTGAGGCCATTGCTTGAATATCATTACCCTGGCCTCATTATATTTCCTTGGTGCATTTTGAGGCTCTTTTCCCTAGTATCATACTATTTAATAGTGGGACAGGGGGTATGCAACCATGCTCCAGTTTGTGGCCCTTTGGCCCCTACTCACCATTGTGGACCCCCATGAGTTGTGTGACATCTCTCTCTTCACATAAGGATTTTTTCCTTCCCCCAACAGGGCGGACACTTTTTACCCTTGGAAGACCTGGCTCCCTGTAGGGATCCACCCTATCTCCTACCCAAACAAACTCAATGCACCACCATTGGAGTGTTTGGGAATTCCAGGAAGTGAGTGGATTAGCTCTCCCACCTTGGAAGCCACTTTGTCTGCGTGATTCTCTGTTCCCCTTCCTTACTTGTCACAAGCCCCCTGCTAACTAGTCATTTCATGTTTTAATTGTGGTTTTGTTTGGTCAGTCTACCACTGGGATGTTATTGTTTTGTTGCACAGTGTATCAATGCACTTCTGGACAACAGCTCACCAGGTATATGTTAGATGGTATTAAATTGTTAAAGTATCGTCTTGTCTGGGTCACCTCTCTGCATGAGGGGAGGAGGTAAAGGGACTGCACACTAGTCTTATTTATGTCCTGGATCCATCTCATGATTGGAAGAGGACACAGACTTCTTTGTTCTTATTCATCCATTGGCCTTTTACATGGTGCTGTTGCTCCTACTAAGATAATCTTATTAAACGTAAATGGCTTGAATAACCCCATTAAGCGTAAAATGGTATTAGATGAAATTAGGAAAATATGGGCAACTTTTATTTTCATACAGGAAACACATCTATCTGCTACAGAGCATTCTAAATTACAGAGATTTGGGTTTTCCTCATTCATAGCATCACCATCATATGGGAGGGACAAATGGCGAGGTACTACAATATTGATGCCTAAGACTACATTGTTTAAGCCAACAGGTTCCTATGTGGACCCTCAAGGCAGGATGGTGTTGCTCTCTGGGATATACCTAGATAAGGAAATTACATTAGTAAATCTGTATTTTACCCAGGTTCCAATACACCTACCGTGAATTCCCTTCTTGGGAAGGTACTTGAGCTACAAAAAGGCATCTTAATAATAGGAGGTGACCGCAATATGGTATATGGTACCCTAGATACCTGTGACTCTCACCCACCCAGAGCAACTGCACCAGTGAAGAAATGTAATAAGTTGCTTCAAACATATGCTTGGCAAGATGCCTGGCATCTCTTACATCCACATACCCATCTGTATACCTATTTGTCAGCCCCACCTCGCATATATATATATATATATATATATATATATATATATATATAGGAATTGATTTATTCCATATTTCTAAGGAACATCAACATATGGTAACTAGATGTGATATTTTACCTATCTCCTTGTCAGATACTGATTCCTTACTCTTAACCTTTAATTGGGGAAGGACCAGAACTACTGCCCTCTGGAGATTTAACAACTCCTTACTTAATTCTGAAGAATTTTAGATACTTGTAAAAGATAACTTTAAGTTTGTAGATGACAATAAGGGGTCTGAGGTGGCACCGCATATATTAGAGGATACTATAAAGGTCATCCTACATGGAGAAATCATTAAGTACGTTGTTTGGTCAAAGAAACAATGATTGGAAAAATTTGATAAATTGCTGCAATCTCTTCATGATATACAGACAAAACATATGCAAAGAGATGAATCGTTTGCTCCCACTTCAACTGAACTTCGACTTTGTGCTTCTTACATAAAAAATACTATGAAGGTGGTGCTCGGGCCACTAAACTTTTAGCATTCCGCTTAAGGTGCCAAATGGCTACTGCTGTAGTCACCTGCATAAGAGACCCCAAATCACAATTTATGCATAGGGCACAGGACAGAATCTTAGAAGCCTTCCACCAGTATTAGGAACAACTCTACACTCCAGACCAACCTTTGGATGTTTTCACCATTGATTCTTTTCTGGCATCACTTGAACTCCCTTTCTTGCAATAAAAACACCTTGACCCTTAACGTCCCTATATCCACAGACATGACCGACAATATTATGCACTAAAAAACAATAAGAGCCTGGGACCAGATGGATATATGATGGATATATGGGTGAATTATACAAACAATTTAGAGAACAACCAGTACCTCTGTTATTAGATACCTGCACCTGGATAGCCAAATGTAATACCTCTTCCCCCTCGTGGAATTTAGCCACTATTTAGGCCATATTAAAAGCAAATAAGAACAATAGTTTATTTTCCTTTTACAGGCCTATTTTGATATTAAACATTGACTACAAACTCTTTTCTTCCCTACTGGCAGTAGGACTAGATAAACTACTTCCATCGTTGATAGATGAGGACCAAACTGGATTTGTTACAGCTTGTCAAACTCTCCATATAGTCCACCACACCACCCAATCAAATATACCATTTTTCCTCCTGAGCCTTGATGTGGAGAAGGCCTTTGAACAGGTGGCATGGCCATTTTTGTTCACCACTTTCCATAAAATTGGATTTCTCTCTGAATTTATAACTATCCTTCAGTGTCTCTATGGCACTCCTAAAGCTTTTGTTGGCATTAATGGCAAAATTACTTCCCCATTTTCCTTGCACATAGGCACCAGACAAGGGTGACCCTTCTTACCCCCACTTTTCACATTATATTTGAAACCCTTATGCCAAACCTTGAGACAAACCCTCACTATGCAAAGGATCACTCTGGGAGGCAGACAACAGAAATTTACACTTTATGCGGATGATCTCCTGATTTATCTCACTGATCCAGATAGATCCTTTCCACTTTTGTGGCAACTTCTAACTACATTTTGGGAACTGTGCTAGTTACAAAATTAATACAGCAAAGACAGACGTCTTACAGTTCAATTATAAACCTATGCCATATATTAGACAGCAGTTTCATTTCCAATGGGGCATGCCTACCCTTAAATGTTTTGGAATACATCTCACCACAGACCTATCCCAGTTATATACTGTGAATTATGCACCACTTACCCAGGCCTTTCAGTCTGATCTGGATCAATGGCAAACCATAAATCTCCCTCTTATCCAAAGAGTAGATTGTTTGAAAAATGAACCTTCTCCTTAGAGTGCTCTACCTGATGCAGACACTACCTATACCCTTACGGAAGCAACACCTATGTCTATGAGATAAAACAATTTCTTAATTTATCTGGATGGCTACCTGGCCTAGAACATGATACTGGACACTACAGTTGCTGAAGTCCAAAGGAGGACTGGCTTTCCCACACATTGGTAGATACCATAAAGCATCACAGTTGTGCATGGTATTATATTGGCTCTCCCCTGATATAAAGTTTTATGGAAGTCTGTAGAAACAGTTGAACAAGACTTAACCCCTCTTACTCAGGGAGTGTTACAGCCTCAGCCTAAAGCCCATATGGCAGGAAAATTGGCTTACAGCTACCTCATTGGTGGCTTGGCATACCACTCTTTCCAACCCATCACTATTCCCCTTCCATTACCTATTGACTCCTTTGGTCTATCACCCTAATTTTCTGCCAGCTCAACTTGACTCCTTTTTCAGGAGGATGGAGCAATTGGGATTCTCTCTCCCTATGCGTGTTCTGCAGAGAATTGAGTTTCTTGACTTCCAGACTTTTGCTGCCAAATACCATTGGAGACCTAATGAATATCTGCAATATACTCAGGTCAAAAGCTTTCTTTTGAAACAAAAGGACAAATGCCCCCTGGGGCACCTCGCCCCATCAATGATAACACTTGTCCTTCAGGTACTGGAGGGTGCCCCTTTAGATTCTTTAATTTCTCACTTATATCAAGCACTAATAGAAATAGGAGAGGGAACCACAGATTATTTGAGAGTATGATGGCAGATGGATTTGGAACTTGAGATCCCTATTGACAGGTGGGAAGTATATCTCGGATATCTACATAAACCTACTTCCTCCGATATATGGAAGAAATATGCCTGGAAATGTGTTACAGAATACTTCTACACCACTATACAACAGACCAAATTTAATTCCCAGATCAGCCCTTTCTACTGGAGGCAATGCAGGGAACCTAGGGCTTCCCTTGCCCATATTATGTGGTCTTGCTCCAAACTTCAAGGATTCTGGACTGGTCTCCAGCAGGACGTGAGAGACATATTGATGGCTATTAGTAGGTTTATGTAGATATCCGAGATATACTTCCCACCTGTCAATAGGGATCTCAAGTTCCAAATCCATCTGCCATCATATTCTCATACCCACACTGGTTAACTGCCTGTGTGGCTGGCTGTGTGTGTTTGTCTCTGTCAGTAGTTTAGTTTTTGTGGATTTTCATAACATTGCCTGGACTAAGAAATTGCAAAACATCACCACCAGGTATTGGCATTCTCATCATAAATCAACTTTTTTGGAAGCCATCAAAGCCAAAAGCAAGGTCAGTAAATCTGTTATACAAGCACTGAGTTGTGGAGTGCTCCATTGAATCCACATTTCCGTCTGACTTTTTCTTAAAGGATGTGTACTTGTCTTTGAGGTCTATTCACAACTGTTTTGGAGAACAAAGGGAAGATACTAACAAAGGATTTTTACATCCTGCATATTTCCCAGGCCAATGTTCATCACCTTCAGGAATTTAACCCCTTCAGGAATTTATCACATTCTGGGTCTTTGAGCTACAATAACAGTTTTCTGGTCCCTGGTAGTTCACCATTTCCTGTGGATTTGATTATTTTTCATCAATCATGTGGCACCTCTGAGAACATGGCTTTATATATTGTGCTCAGTAATATTATGGGGCAAACGCAGACCAGCAAGGCCAAGAAGACTAGATGCTCTACAACAAAACTAGTCTGCAAAATGATTAAAGCGTACCTTCTTAGGATACTACTTATGCTACTTCTGATATCTGGAAATGTTCATCCTAACCCGGGGCCTACCGGCCTAGAACCCCATGCCACAGAAAGGCAGGAGGGGTTCCTCACATTAGCCTCACTTTTTTTATTTATTTATCAAGTCTAGGATTACAAATAGCTTTGAGCCATGGCTCTTTTACAAAGGTTCCAAGTCAGAGAAATACAAATTATGGGGAACATCAAGACAGGCATTACAACAATGTGGACATTGCAAACAGAGTACAGATTAATACAGTTCAAGGGCAGCATTGTAACAAGTCAGCCAGCGGCATTTATGAAAATAGACAACAGATAAAGTGCCAGAGTCATAGGGAGAGGAAGAGGGTGGGGAGAAGGAATGTAGGAAGGGTGGCTAGAGGGTGAAAAGTGCAGCATTGAGTATACCAAGATGTGAGGGTAGAATCCAGTGGGGGACAACTAGAGTAGAAAGGAAGTGGAGAAACAAGGTTAAGTTGGGCAGTCACAGGAGCTGTTGGTAGTGAGATAGTCCCGGGGCCTAGTTTTAAACATACCAATAGTTGGGGCAGAGGAGATGGTTGGGCTGAGGCCATTGAACCAGAGTGGCACTCGATAAGCAAAAGAGCATTGTTCCTGTGAAGTGTGACAGTGGGGGACTTTCAGTAGCTGTAGCGTGGATCTCCTAAGGCACCATTTGTTAATTCAGTGTAGTAACAGAGTTGAGACCCCAGAAGGTGCAAGGCCAAGGTAGATTTTTTTCACCATGGAGCAGGTGAGAAACTTTATGCGGTTTGATAGTTGGAGCCAGCCGGTCTGAGTGTACAGGTCACATGTGTGGGTGAGACAGTGAGTACCAGTGATGAGCTGACATGCTTTATTTAAGGCAGTAGAGAGGCATCTAAGGGTTGTGGTTGTGGCCGAGCCATAAATGATGAGACTACAGACTATTACAGAGATCACAGAGCTCAGGACTGCAACCTTCAAAGCTTCTGGCATGAGGTGTGGTCTGTGTTTGTAGAGGAGACCAAGCCGTGTATTAGCAGCTCTAGCTACATTATCTACATGAAGTCCATAGGAGAGATTAGGGTCAAGCTGTATCCCTAAGTATTTGAAGGACCCCACCTGATCTAGAGTGTTCCCCTGGGTGGTGGAGATAAGCCAAGTGGTGTAGCTTGTGTGGGTTATGAGAGCTGCAGAAGAACATAGATTTGGTTTTCTTTTCATTGAGGACCAGTTTATGATTAAGAAACCATGTCTCTACAGAACTGAAACCAAGTTGAAGGTTGTGTTGAAGAGTTGCAGGATCTTTGTGAGTGGAGAATACAACAGCATCATCGGCATATAGTATGATCTGCTCAGAGCAGTGGTAAGGAGGGAGTTTAGAAAAGGCTAAAAAGGAGGGGTCCCAGTATGGATCCCTGTGGGACACCCGAGCGAACAGGCAGGGTGTTAGAAAAAGCGTCCGCAATTTTTACTCTCTGTGACCAGTTTTCTAAGTAGCTTTTAAACCAGAGAGAAGAATCAGGTGATAGCCCAGCATTCAAGTAGTTTGTGTATTAGTAGTCCATGATGTACTGTATCGAAGGCCTTGGAGAGGTCGTCGAAAATGGCCCCTGTGAGAAGGCTGTTGTCAAGGGATTTGTGCAAAGCTCCAGTGAACTCAAGAAGGGCTGTGGTGGTGCTGTGACCTTTCCTTTCAATCAATGTCTGCAGCCTCCTTCACAAACTTGACATCTTGCAAACCTGGGTCCAGCAACATAGCCCTGATATACTCTCTGTTGTTGAATCATGGCTTAACCCCAAGATACCAGACACTGCAGTCACCATCCCTGGATACTCTATATTCAGGCAGGACAGGGTTTCCAAATGAGGTGGGGGCTGTGCCATCTACCTGAGGAATTCCTATCTGGGTCAAGTCTTCCCGTTCTCAAACCCTAAACCACCCTCGCAGGTTCTCGCTATTAAAGTTCTACTTGGGGCACACAACAAGGAGCTCACCATTGCCTCTGTGTACCTACCCCCTAAAGATCAGCCCAATGGATTTATGAGCATATTGGAAAGCCTACAGGGACTACACCATAACTCTGAACTCATAGTACTAGGCGACTTCAACATAAATTGGCTATCACTGGAAGCCAGAAACTACAAGGATGCTGTCACATCACAGAACCTCACCCAGCTTGTTACCACCCCCACCAGATGCAACTATAGGACAGGGTCACACACACTTCTGGACTGGATCCTTACTAATCACCCTGAACAAATCTCAAAAGTCTCAGTGCTCCCTGATGGGATCAGTGACCACTCACTGGTCACATGTACCTGGACAAACAAATTCATTAAGCCCCTTCCTAAAATAACCCACACTAGAGTGTTAAAGGAGGGGTACCTTGAGCTACTAAAGACACACCTAAGCCACCTGGACTGGACACTAATCGACTCTGCCATTGATGTAAACAAAGCCTTAGACCTTTTCATCAGCCACTTCACTGCGGCCTGCAATATCTTTGCCCCTCTCAAAAAGCTGAAGGTCAGGGGAAGAGCTAACCCTTGGATAACCCCCGATCTAATCACTTTACTCAAACGTAGGGATCATCTCTGGCACTGTGCCCGTGCAACATCCAAACCTGGGGACATTCATAAATATAAAGCTGCCAGAAATGAGTACACGTGGGCAGTTAGGAGTGCCAAAAGCAAATACTTCAAGGAAGCTCTCTCCAACTCCTGGGGTGATGGAAAAAAATTTTGGAGTAACTTGAAAGATCTTACAGGCAAGGACCCTAAGTCACCACCCACCATGCTCAACATAAATGGAACACCAACATCTGACCTGTACACAATCACCAACACCTTTAACAATGCGTTCTCCAACTTGGATAGTGTCCTCCCTTCTAATTTCTTTGATGCCCCCTCTGGTAGTAACCCTCCTGCAACTACTCCTCTCCTACACCCTGCCCCACAATTCTACTCAAGGAGATCCCAGTGCAGAGCCAGAACCTGTATTCGGAAGGCCATTCACAACGCAGGCTACAGCGGTGACTCTCTTGACCTGAAGTTGTTAGCACTTGTCCTTGAAGAAGTTCTTGAACCCTAACAAAGGTCCTCAACCTATCACTAAGGATGTCCCAGTTCCCATCTCGCTGGAAACAGGTGACCATCACACCGGTACACAAAAGTGGAGACAAATCACTGCACTCCAACTACAGACCTATCTCCATCCTCCTCCATTGTCTAGGTCCTGGGCGCATCGCCTCAGACCAACTAGTCAAGTACCTGGAAAAACATGATATCCAGTGTCCTGAGCAACATGGTTTCCCGAAAAAGGCACAGTACCACCACTGCACTATTAGAATTCACGGGCTTCATCCATACCACACTTGGTCAAGGAAACTGTGTAGGGGCAGTATTCATCGACCTTACAAAAGCCTTTGATACTGTGAACCACCCACTCCTACTCAAGCAATTATCAAACATTGGGATCTCCAATGAAGCACTGCTCTGGTTTTCAAGCTACCTTGGGGAGAGAGTCCAGCGGGGTTAGGATTGCCAGTGTCACCTCGGAAGAAAAGCCAGTCCTTTCAGGGGTCCCACAGGGGTCCATCCTGGGGCCACTACTCTTCAGCCTCTTCCTCAATGACCTTCCCAGTGTCTGCCACCAGAAATTACTGCTCTGTGTCAATGATGCAGTCATGTTCACCAACCACCAAAACGCAGAGCTCCTCGAGAAACAATTACAGCTTGAATTCATGCGCATCGAAGAATGGTTCAAGTCACACGAACTGGTCATGAACTATAGCAAAACAAAGGTTATGACCTTCTACAACGCCAGGAGCAAGTACAAATCCCGTGACCTCACCATCCTAAACCAAACAGGGACCTTACTTGAACCGTTCTGATTTTAAATACCTAGGTGTCACATTGGACAGCTCACTCTCTACCATCGGCACAGATTCTGTGCAGCCAAAGCCACCAACATCGTATAGTCCTGCTCTATAGGCACAAACACTGCATGACATGTGACACTCTCTCCAGTTGGCTATCAACAGCTCTATCACCTCCATCATCGATTACGGGCTGGCAATTTATGGCTCTGCCTGCCTCTGCCCTCCATGAGAATTACAGTTGCACTCAACAAAACATGCAGGCTGCTAACTGGGGCTGACCGACACACACACTTGTGACCTGTACACTCCAGGCAGGATGGCTTCCTCTCATCAGCGGATACAGTATCAAACTGCCTCTTAGCCAAAAAGTCCTGCTCTGGGGTCATGCCCCGGCATTGAAAAAACTCCTCATTGACCACCACAACACCCAGCAAACTGAAGTTCACAACAACTAACCTTCCTTGTCCCCAGATGCGGACTACCATCGGCCAAAGGGCCTTTGCCCACAGAGCACCACAGTGGTACAATACTCTCAACAGAGAAACTCTTACTGCTGCTGCTCTTGGCCCTTTTAAGAGACAACTCTGACTTCATCTCATTTCAACTAGTCACTGTGACTGCCTCGCCTAATCAGGGGCCCACCGCTCACTGCCCTCCACTTCAGTCTTGACAGCTACCTCTCCCCACCTTGCCCCCTTCTACCTACCCCTTGCCCCTCTCCTTTCCTCCCCAGGCATTTCTGACTTTTATCCCTCCCTCCTCCCTCCTTTAGAGCTCTTACCCTCACCTCTACCCTCCAACAATGGCCTTCCTGCCTGCATACCCCTTCTCTCTCACCTGCAGCGCTTATTTCTAAGATTGCCCTTGGCTGGTATGTCATGCTACCTAACATTTGGCACCTTCTGAATTACTGGAATTTCCTAAGCCTCAGTTTCTTACTACTTTTTGTTGTGTAACTATGTATTATTATGTTGACCTTTGTATGTGTGTATACCCCACATTCCTTCATCGTGGAACCTTTGTAAACGAGCAGTTCCTGCTCAAAGGTATTTGTAATCCTAGATTTCAATAAAATAAAATTAAAATAAATATTCCTACCCACCCTACAGATCACTTTATAATTAGTATTATTCCTGGAAATGCCGGAAGGGCATAGACAACCTCACATTAAGAAACTGCTTTCTACCTGTGTATTATTGAGCAAAAAGGCATTAACAAAATTGTGGCTCACAGCTGCCCCCCTCGATACAGCAGGGGCAGAAATTAATGATGGAATTGTATAGTGTGGAAAAACTTGTAGCTAAGTTACAGCACAAGGTACCTGCATTTGAACTGTTATTGCATAGATGGGTTATCCATATTATGACAAAATGAAACAACTTTATTCCATGAGCTATTGTTCTTATGTAAATATTGTGTAATCAGCCTGTATATAAATCTGGCCTATAATGTACATCTTTTAGTTTGAAATACTAGTACTACTACTATTGTAAGTTATGAGCAAGGAGGCTTGTGCGGCCCACATGTGCCCCTATTTCGTAACTAATAATACCTGGGCTTAAAACCAGTCAAGATTAGGTCATCTAAACATCTTTTGAATTCATTCTTTGTCTTACTTATAACAGCTTCCAGAGGGAGTCTATTCCATGGGTTAACCACTCTAAGGGTATAAAAATATTTTCTGTGTACGTGGTTAAACCTTCTACCTGAAACCCGGAGTGGGTGACCTCTGGTGTCATGATAATTGTTTTTAAATTCAAAACCAAGTTCTGCAAACAAAAAGGGATCATTAAAATATGTAATCAAATTGCAGCATGTTGTTGTTTTGTCAATGTGTTGCAAAACTAATAAAAAATATATTTAAAAAAAAATCTGTATACAAGTTCCCTATTCAGCAAAATCAGAACCCTGACCCCTCAACCTTGTTTATTTTTTTTTTAACTTTGTTTCCCTCTGGTCACCACTCCCTAAGACTCCCTCAGATGTCATCCAGCTTTCTCCCACCCAGCCTGAGAGCCCCGCCCCCAACCTGAGTCTCCCCTCCAGTGCTCCAAACCCTCCAAACCAACCTGCAGTGAACCTTATGGCTTGCACTCCCCAAAGCGGGGCCACCACCACTTACTTTGGTGCTCCTTGCAATCCAGTTCTCTGCAGGCAGGGTGAGATCCAGTGTTGGGCGTGGGGGCCATGGCGCATCATCGTCTACTCAGGGATGGGGCTTTTCCCTTGTTCCAGGAGTATGATGTAACCACTGGAGGTGTGGATGTGCAGTGACATCCAGCGCAAGATGGGCATGCTCCCGCACCCATCCCACAGACGTTTGCTGTCACCTCCACTCCTTCCTGATGTGATCCCCAGCTGTAGCAAACCCAGCCTCCACTGGGAATTGCTGATGCCAGGGAACCACAACCCACCCTCCCCAGGAGAGGAGAGCAGTCCTCTGGATGCTGAGTCCTGCCCTCCCCATCCAACTCTTGGCAACCCAGGCTCACTCGGGTGTGGTGTGTGGTGTGGCGTCCAGTGCCTCAACCCTCAGCACCCCTGGTCCAGCCCCCTCAACCACATTTGAGCCCACAAGGTGGGGGTTTTAACCACAACATCCATTGTGACCTGGTTACATTTAAATGTTTTAAAATACTTTATTTAATGGCTAGAAAAAAATCTAGAAATGTTATTGGTTGAGAGATGTCATCTGACCATGTATTAAATGTCTATAAACGCATGGTCAGGTGCCCAGTCTCATTTCCCTTCCTCAAAAATGTACTTACAGCTATTTTATAAGTGTAATAAGCTCCTCCAGGGTGTGCATCATAGGATTTTAATGCACTTCCCAGGGGTGTAGGGACACTGTGTCTTCAGCCTCATGCCATACTACACCCCTCGAGTGTGCAATAAAATCCTATAATACACACCCTGTCATTGCTTATTCCTTACTTAAACAAAATGGTTACTGCAAAAGTCCATTTTCTAAGCGAAATAAGATCCTTTCAGTTGTTGGTTGTTGGGGGATGCCCACAGTGCCAGGGGCTGCAAGGCTGTCTGCCTGTGGCATCAGGCCCCACTAAACTTTGGTGTGCTGGTATACCCCAAGACCCAACACCATGTTGGGTCTTATTGCTTACTTAATACCTTTAATCTGTTATGAAGGCCAGAAGAGAGTTGCGTAGTTATCCTTAATATGGGGATTATGCCAAATAGAGTGCCACAGTAAGCTTGTTATATCCCATTTACATGGTTTTACAACCATAGTCTTGGAATTAGCTATTACCCTATAAATTGGGAGTTTGTGCAAGAATGAAGCCCTCCCTCCAGATTCTCAGAGATCTCCTTAGCTTCTTGGCATGGGAATGGACCCCCCCCCACCAGCAGGCAGACGGTCACGAGGGCCAGGCTCCTGAAGCCCTCCCTCCAGCTTCTCAGAGATCCCCTCAGGTATGGACGGTGGTGCAATGCCACAAACTACCTCGGCCACCAGTTGCTGCTGCTGCATTTCAGAGCAGCGGAGGCATTTGGCGCCTTTTTTCGTTTGAATCTTTGGACTCCTGTAATAACTTGTCTTTTGTCGGCGTATGAGTGGAGATAGTCTCCCATGCAACAATACTTGAATTCGATAGTGTGCCTATAGGAATGCATGCCTAAGGGATTTGTTTAAAAACTATTTAGCTGACGCTATTTTTCCCACTTTAATTAAGCTGAAACAACAGGGTGCCCTAGAGGGACTCAGACAGGAACATGCATCAAAACCTGTCGAAGTAAGACTCAGGCTATTTAATCTAGACAGGGCTTTACTTTTAATTAATTGTGACCCTCAGCCCAAAACTACTACGATGCTTTAACCCTCTAGGCTGAAACCAGCAACTTGCGGCTACTTTAACTCCATTTAATTACAAAGTCCGCCTTTTGCACTCTGCACTCTGATTTTAAGCTGAAACAGCAGGTTGCCTTAAGAGTGTTTCAGACAGTAGTTTGAGACTCAGGTTGAACATTTTGTTAGATAGATCTCACATTCATTTTAATTGTGAAACTTCAGCCCAAACTGCTCCGATTCTTTACCCTCCCCTTCAGGCTAACAAAGACCCTTACCTGCTATAATTGATCCTCTCTCCTCTCTTCCCCACAGATTCTTGGCACAGGAACAGGAATGGACCCCCCCACCAGCGGGCGGATGGTCACGAGGGCCAGGCTCCTGAAGCCCTGCCTCCAGCTTCTCAGAGATCCCCTCAGGTACGGACGGTGGTGCAATGCCATTAACTACCTTAGCCACCAGCTGCTTCTGCTGCTGCTGCGTTTCAGAGCAGAGGGGGCCCGCTGACGCTGTGCGCTATTCTCACTGCCCCCATCACCACCCTTGGTCGGCTCTCCCTTATATAGGGCCGAGTGTGAGTGCAAAACCAATCAGCTCACTTCTCCACTTGCAGCTTATAACCTTTAACCACTTGAGACAGCACTGCACAACTTTTCCAAATATTGTCCCCACTTGTACCTTGCATGCCTCTTATTTTTTTATCTCTCAGACCAACTTTATTACTGTGCCACTATAGGCTCATGTCTCTCTACTTTTTTAACCCCCTACCATCTACCATACAAATTATAACAAATACTTGTAACTGTGACCCCCTCTGGCAGTGCGCGGGTTTCTTACTGTAAGCCTTACAGGCATTTTCACACTCTCACTCCTTGTGAACATCCTCATCTAAACCTTCCTTCCATTTACTGTTCTGGTCCCCACTGTGACTTATTGCATTACCATGACCTCCACTACTCTTCCGTATTTACATATCACATTCCTCCTGCTCAGTTCCCTCTCCGGGACTAGCATTAACCTCCACAATAACGCACGGGATCATCATGCTTCTCAAAGTGACTTTTACTTCTCCAACCTCCTTGTTTTGGATGTAATGATGTTGGATCCCACCCCTCTCTTTCTCTATAGGGGTCTCATTTACATTGCCTCGGCAGGTTATCTGACACACTGTTATGGTCCACTACATTACACCTCCTTTGTGCACTGGAAACTGTGGTATCTCATCTTCATTGTCCTGCCACTTTCCGGAGATGTTGAGACCAATCCTGGTCCTAGCTCCCCCTGCTCCCATGCTGACTTTTTGGATCACGGCTTGAAAGGACTATGCATCGCTCATCACAACAATCAGGAGCCTACTGCGAAACCAGGTGGAACTTGAGGTGTGGGTTACACTCTACAAGCCAGACCTACTCTGCCTATCAGAGACTTGGTTGAAACCCACAGTTACTGACTCCTCCTGCCTATTATCCACTTACAACCTTATCCTTATCTGGAGAGATAGAAACTCTTCCAAAAAGGGAGGTGGTGTTGCTATCTACTATAAAGAGAATTTAAATCTCTCTGTCCTCCCTACGCCTGACCTCCCCCACTGTGAGTCACTACATGGGATACTTACTTTAGGTACAAAAATACTGCATATTGTATGTGCCTATAACCCCCCTAGCAGTGGCCTCACTGGTCTCGTGGAGCTACTTGCACAAACATCACTGTCGGTTGGGTCAAACAAAGTGATTATTATGGGTGATATTAACTTAAACTGGCTGGGAAACTGCCAAACCAACTTTCAATCCCAAATCATGCAACATAAACTACATCAGCTAATTACTGAACCCACCAGGACAGCTATGCACACAAACTCTAGCACCCTAATTGATTGAGCCCTAACTAGTCAGCCTGAACGCATACATACTGCTGGCATACTTGCTGATGCACTCACTGACCATTCCCCTATTTTCTGTCTATGGTCTCCAGCCTCTAAAAACCCTACCCCGTCTCCAAAGTATATCACCTTTAGGAACTTTTCAAGTTTTGATCCAGTACACTTTCTAAATGATGTCTCACAAATTGACTGGAGCAAACTATACAGGGCTAATGATGCCCAGTCAGCCCTAGACTTCTTCCTTCATGAATTCCTGACACTCCAGGATATCCATACCCCTTACTCTACACGTAGAGTGAAGGGACAACAAACAAGATAGTTAAAAAAGGACCTCCTTTCCAAACTTAAAATGAGAGATATGAGCTGGAAACGTTTTAAACTCTCAGGTCTTCCAGCTGACTATGACCTCTATAGGGCCCAGCGAAAAGAATGTAGAAAGCAAATATGACTTGCCAAAAGCAAATATTGCAAAAGACTTCTCACTGATGCAGCAGAAGAGCCTAGAAAATTCTGGACGCATGTTAGTTCCTTCCTGGAGTTTACCCAGTCCCCTACTCCAAATAACATGATCTTAAATGGGATCCACTGTAATGATCCAAGGACAATTGCAAATTTCTTCAACCAACAATTTTTGGACCTGTCCAAATACACCTCGGCCTTCCTCACTATGCAACCCGTAGGCATACACACTGAGCCTCACAGTGATACATTAAGACAATCTTTTCACTTCAAAGCCATCTCTAAGTCAGAGGTACTAAAACTCCTTAACTCTATCTCAGACAACACTAGTACTGGCTCTGATGGTATTGAACCTAGACTTTTGAAGATAGCAGCCCCATTTATAGCCTCTCCTCTTGCCCGAATCTTAACATTATCCCTCTGTCAGAGCCATGTTCCTGACATCTGGAAAATTGCCAGAATCACTCCAGTATTCAAGAAAGGTGACTCTAAAGACCCTTCCAACTATAGTCCCATTGCAATATTATCTGTATTAAGCAAAATTCTTGAGAAGCTTGTTGCTACTCAAACCACTGCTTTCCTTCACAAAAACAATCTTCTCTTCTCTGCCCAACATGGGTTCCGAAAGGGCCATAGCACCACCACGGCCCTGCTCAAATTCACCACTGACATCCTGTCTGCCATGGATTCAGGCCTCCTCACAGGGGCAGTTTTTATAGATATGACCAAAGCATTTGTTCTTGCTGACCACCCTATTCTTCTTGCAACATTAAAGTCAATTGGTTTCTCAGTGGGTGTTGTGGCCTGGTTCAGTAGTTATCTGTCAAACCGTGCCCAATTTGTGAAATACGCCTCCACCCTCTCGAACCAAGCTATTCTAAACATTGGGGTACCCCAGGGTTCAATTTTAGGGCCCCTTCTCTTCTCTATATTCATCAACAGCATCACCTTGGATCTCACCTCCTGTTCATCCCTCCTGTATTCGGATGATATTATTCTACATACTAGCTCCAACAACTTGTCTGACATAAACTCGACCCTCTCATCCAACTTCCAGAAAACTCAAAACTGGCTATCCGACCACAGACTGGTCCTCAATATAATGAAAACCCAAGTTATGCTGTTTGGGTCTGCTACCAAACTCAAATCCTGCAATAATAGCATCTCAGTCTCCTGCCCTGGCTCCCCTCCCATAAATACAGTTACCTCATTCAAATATCTTGGGGTTGTCCTTGATCAGTCTCTTAGCTTTGATCTCCATGTCAAATCCACTTGCAAATCAGTGAACTCTAAGCTAGGCATTGCCTATAGAGTTAGCTATACACTTACTCCATCCGCCAGGCTGGCTGTTGCCCGTGGCATCCTTCTACCAGCCCTGACCTATGGAGTCGTCACATATGCGGCCATACCTAAGTCATCACTGCGTGCCTGGGACACCACCTACAATAACATTTGCCGCTATGCCTCCTCATCCCCTAGGCTTGAACACCACTGCAAACTCTACTCAGGCCTAAATTCGCTGTCACCTACTGCACTGAGACTCTACTCATTTGACTCCTTAGTGGACAATGTTATTAGGGCACAATCTCCTTATAGTCTTGTGAGGCTACTCTCCCCTCAAACACCTTCCTATGGACTACGCTCGGCTGATAAGTCCCTGCTGCTGGTGCCAAGGTGTAAAACCTCAAAAGGCTCCCAAGCTTTCTCCCACTATGCCCCACTGCAATGGAATGCCCTACTACTAGCACTTCACCAAGCGCCGTCCCATGGACTCTTTAAAAAAGAGCTCCGTGCCAGCCTATTTGCTTCAAACTCATGCACCAGTTTTCAACCCCCTTGATCTCTCTCTCTGCCTACCTCCCAACTCCCTGCTGTGTTCTTAACGACTAACCTGCCTCTTTGTCTTCCTCCTCCTCCTCCTCCCCCCAATACGAATGGTTGCTTTTACGTCTCTTCCCACATCACTCCCTATTGCTCCATCCAGTGTAAATGCCTTATCCTTTCTCCCCACAGGACAGTGACATTCCATCACAATCTACCTCATAAGAATGACTGCTTTTTCCTGCCTTATTTTAATGTAAAATAAACTGTATCTGCTTAAACTTTGCACTTACAATGTACTCACTAGGTTAATATAACTGTTGCCTAGCTTTCCCTATATGTTAGATAGCTGATTTTATGGTTTTATATGCTTACTCTGCCCTACATGTACTCTTGTCTTCACCATGTATACTTTCTCAGCCAATTTGTAATTTACTTTTCATGTATTTCTCCAATCTTGTCTATACAGTACTTGTAATGTTGTTGTGTTTTCCTTCTCATGTTGTAATCCTCCCGGGGCGTGACTGAAAAGAGTAATTCTATGGCTCGCTCACCTACCCGGTAAACAAAAACCAAATAAATAAAATAGGGAGCCCAATAAGTAGAACACATTGGTAAGACTCAATGCATAACACAAATAGCTCTAGATCAAACCAGTGTGTCACTTGCATCAATGTAGTATGCCAGAAAACTCTGTACTACTAAAATGTTGCATGACTTAAAGCAATGTTAGGTACATAGGTACATCAACACATCCTAATATTTAGATTTACTTAAATCCAGTTGAGGTTGTTTATCCTCTCAGAGGAAGGAACTTGATGATTGTTGGAGATATACCCATAGGAAGGCATTGTAATACATAATTAAATTTAGGCAGTCATTAAAGGGACACTCTCAACTTTCTTTGCATCATATTATTTTTAGGTAAAACCCCACATTTTATTAATGCTCACTTTCTCTAAGATTCATTGATGTTGCTGTTTGTTTTATCTACCTCCTTGCTTATTAGAACCAAAATGCATGGTAATGTATAGCTATGCCCAGCTTTGTTTTGCTTCAGATATTGAGCTACTCTAAGTGCAAACTTCCTGAGCAATAGAAACACCCTCAAACAGTGCAGCCACTCATGAGATAATAGTCTCCTCTTCTCCTACTAAATAATGAGTGTGGCTAGATTGTGTTGGGGGTGTTCCTGACTCCAGGAATGATGCAGTGGGAGCTGGTCAAGAAATGTAAACAAACATGTTTTGGTATGGTAACACCAGTATGGTGGACAGTTTTTCACTTTTTAAAAGAAATGTTTTTTAAACTAGGGACACTCTGAGGCCTGTGGGGGTTTACAGAGTTCCTTTAAATAAAAGCCTTGGGTTTTACCTCAAAATGAAATTATGATATTTTTCCATTTTATAAAATCCAGATGTAATATAATGTATATGATGGGATGAATTTAGCTCTGGCAATTCCAAGAGTTTCTGAGATATTTGAATTCCTAAAAATGTAATATTAGAAATCTTCAGTTGGATCCCAGCTGTGAGGGGAATGTAAAACTGAAATCTTTAGAAATGAGGAGGGACTCTGTTTTACACCAATTAATCTGGTAGCTTTAGAAGGAGGAAATATCCTAAATAATGGACATCAGTGGAGAGAGAGAGGAAATCAGATGTGTCATAGCTATTAGTAAATTGATATATGCCATTATTTTGTTCCTGTTTTGCCATCACTCATATGATCAGGGTAACATTTCAGATTTTAGCCAGAAAGGGTTCCATGGCCAGAATAAATAATAATGGTCCCATGATGCATCCCTTGTGTTTCCTTCTACCTAACAAAAAGGGATCCAAGTTAAATTATTTACCCTAACTTTTGCCTTGGCTTCTTGATACATGGTGGGGGCCCATCTTCAGAATACTGCACCAAAATGAAAATGCTTTAGGACAAATGTAAGATGTGACCACGTGGCCTGGTCAAATGTCTTTTCAGCATCTAATGATAAAAAGATGGCTGGGGGAGTGGTCAGTCCTGTTTTATGAATAAATTAAGTATTCACCTGAGATTATTAACATCCTTAAAACCAACTTGGTCTGGATGAACAAATGGAGGAGTGATCTTACTGACCTGAGCAGCCCACGCCATAGCAAAGATCTTATTGTAACATTTAGAAGGGATATATGGCAGGTCAATAACTGCTACAGATCAGTAGCTCACCCCTCCTTGGGTAGAACTGAAATCTCAGCCTCATTCATAGTTAGTGTGAGTTTCTCTGTGGTGCAAATAAAATAAGCTTTGTAGTTCAGGAATGAGAATTGGTGCTAATCTTTTATAAAATTCAGAAGTTAGTCCATCACATCCTGAGGCTTTACCAGAAGGTAGAGACCAAACGGTATAGGGGATTTCCTTTTTTGCATTTGGCTGATCAATGAATTATTTGCCTGTCTGAGATACAATGACAGCCATCTGGAACTTCTCCTTTACCACAGAACAAGTGTTACCTCATTAGGTTACTACATAACATGACTTGCTAAAACGACTTCGGCAAAGGCTTGGACTGTTTTTTAGAATCAGCCAATTTCTCACCAGAGATGCCAAGAAACAACTGGTCCAATCCATTTTCCTATCATTGGTTGATTACGCTGACTTCCTCTACAGCCAATGCCCCAACTCTTACATGGCTAAACTGGACACACTCTACCATCGAGCACTGAGGTTTATACAGGGACTCCCTTGACACATCACTGCACCCTATATGCGGCAGTGGGATGGACATCACTAAAGTTCAGGCGCCACAGAACGCGCTCTCTGGACCTATAGAGCCATCTCTAATAAGCTGCCTTACTATATCTCCTGCTGTCTTCCCTGAGTATAATTAGAATCTGCGTTAAAGTTACTCTAGCTATTACCTTAAAAGTACCCAAAGCAAAATCCGGCCCGGCAGGGCAGATAAGCCGTGCTACCTACCTTATGGGCGATCTACAAAAACCCTCAAATTAAGCACTCTAATCGGTATAAATGCTTTCAAGATGCTTTATTTCCGTACAATCAGAGTAGAAGCATGTAACTGCTTTACCCACTCAGACCCAGTACCGGAGTCTGCACTGGTATATAGCCACGCCTAGACCCAATTTTAAGTACTGCCCCCAGCTTGCTCCTCACCAGCCTAATTGTTCTCTCTCTAATCCCCTGTCTTATCAACACTAGCCCATCCATCCCTTATTCTTCCTTTCCCAACCTCGGATAGGAGCTCACTACCCTGGGTTGTGACATCCTACCATGCCCGTACTTTATAGCATTCAATCCCGGGCTCACACACCTCCTTTCCTCCATCCACCTTCTCTACATCCAGCTTTACCAACTCCTTTCTGTGCACCGTGCCCTCCTAGCCTTTCTCCCCTACTTCCTCCCTCTCTTCCCTCTACCTTCACCTCTACCTGGTGTATATTTTTATTTTTATTTTTTCTTCCGTTACTTCCTCCTGCAACCTTAGATAACCTGCTTTATCTTCCTATAGACACTTCTATGTATGTAAATACCGTGTAATCTGTACAATATCTGTATAATTCTATGTACATATGAACTTCTTTTTCTTCCTCTCTGTAAAGAGTATTATCTGTATTGCCTTGTAAATACCTGTGTTGACCTGTATATACAATTGTCCATGCTCCACCCAGGTCCATCTTGCAAATGAGCTTCTGCTCAATGATGAACGCCTGGTTAAATAAAGACTTGATTGATTGATTGATTGATAACAACAAACGAGCAGACGCGAAAGACCGTTAGGCCTATTCTGCTGGCATTTTAGTACATTAGTATAATGACAATTCCACATCATTGCCACTTTGAGGAAACACCCATTATAGGCAATCAGTAGAACTTCAGCTGACTAGTCACAATAAGCAATAATGCAACACTTCAGCTAATATGGTACCTTGAGGATACTCTGGTAAGGGGGAAGTTCAGGATGGCTGGCACTGTAAAGAGTGTAAGTGTAGCCCATGTTAAAAGATGCCTAAAATCAGAAGAAGAAGAAGCCACCTCCGAAATACATTCTGTAACACAGAGTAAAATGTACAAAGTGCATCAGAAATTAACTTGGGGAAAGTAAATACATTACGTATACTAGATTTTAATTCCTGGAGCTTTAGTCATTTGTGATATATATTTTAGTCTACAGGCTAAAAGTCATTCCAGTCATTTCCCCCTTCCTAGACAGATTCCTTCACTCTAAATAAAACAAATTCTGCTTTTTTAGGGCTGTGGGTGGAATCTAGAGCCCTTCTGGGATTGGCTCATAGCTTACAAAAATGCCCGATCATGGAACCTTCCTTTGGACTTTTGGAAGTATCCTTCCGAAAGTCCAATGGAGCTAGAAACCCTCCACCATGATAGGCTGCTATGGAACACAGCTGCACTATTTTGGATGTTACATCTGCATTCTGGGGCATGAACTGTGCATGTGCAACTCACGCACATGTGCAGTCCTGCTGGCATGTTGTGAATGGCAAAATGGCATTCACTGCAACTGTGCATGCGTGAGTGTGTGCATGTGCAGTTGCATCGCCGCTGCCAGCAGAAAAACCCTCCCACTGCTGCTGTCCTCCTGCACTGACATCGGGGTCCCCAATCCCTGTGTCAGCATTATGTAGCTCCCCCAACTCATATGGTACACTGGGAGACGACCCCAGTGTGCCCAAATGTACTTCATTGCCCCACACCGACATCAGGGTGCCCAATCCCCATGTCAGCAGTATGTGCCCCCCCCCACTAATGTGACAGACTGGGAGCCCACCCCAAATGTTTGTTTTTTCTCCCCTCCACCAACATCAGGGTGCCCAATCCTCATGTCGGCATCAAGTACCTACCCCCCCAACTCATGTGGCACACTGGGAGCCCACCCCAGTGTGCCCAAATATATATATATTTTTCCCTGTCAATAAATAAAACCTTCCCCCGACTTGTTTTGTTTTTAACCTGTAAAAAGAAATGGTCCCTCGTAGTCACCCCAGTCCCCCTCCCCATCCCCACCCTCCCACTGAGCACCCACCTCCCACACCCCTCTTACTCCATACTTCCTCTGGAGATCAGTGCTGTCAACGTCTCTGGACTGGGACATGTCTGTGATCTTCAAAGCCGAACCACAAACTGAAGAATCAAAGGTAAGCGTGCTATAATGGCATTCAGTGGGGTTTTCAACTTAAGTTGATAACTCGGCCAATTTTTCTGAATTTTGGCCACAAATTACCTCATGACCAGTGTTACTGTCATTTTGTTACTTTGTCCTGAAAGGTGATAGAAACATAGAAACATAGAATTTGATGGCAGATAAGGACCGCTTGACACACCTAGTCTGCCCATTTCCCTACCTAACGGATAAGGGCATATCCTAGTTAACCAACAGCCTACTTCCTCCTACCCCCCACTCTAGAATTGCCTTATGTCCGTTCCATGCATTCTTGAATTGCCCCACTGTTTTTGACTCTACAACCTCCTCAGGAAGGCCATTCCATGCATCTACAACCCTCTCTGTGAAGAAATACTTCCTCACATTACCTCTGAGCAGTCCCCCCTCTATCTTCAAATTGTGCCCCTTTATTCTTGCACATCTCTTTTTCTGAAAGATGCTACCCTCTTGGACTTTGCTGATTCCCTTGAGGTATTTGAAAGTTTCTATCATGTTCCCCCCTCCCGCCTTTCCTCGAGGCTATACATCTTAAGCTCCTTTAGTCTGTCTTCATAGGTCCTCTGGTGCAGACCCTGCACCATTTTAGTTGCCCTCCTCTGGACAGCTTCCACCCTGTCTATGTCTTTGTGGAGATGGGGTCTCCAGAACTGTACACAGTACTCCAAATGTGGTCTTACCAACTGTCTGTGCAGAGGGCCAACAACTTCTTGTTTTCTACTGGTGATGCCTCTCCCTATGCATCCCAGTATCCCCAGCCCTCCTTACTGCTTTCTCACATTGCTGGCCAACCTTTAGGTCATCTTATATGACTACCTCCAAGTCCCTTTCCATTTTTGTTGTTGTCAGTATCTCACCCCCCATTGTGTACTGTTCCCCTGGGTTTTTGTTTCCCAGGTGCATTACTTTGTACTTCTTTGCATTGAATCTAAGCTGCCATACATTTGACCATTCCTTCAACCTTGCCAAGTCCTTTTCATCCTTTCCACCCCACCTTGCATATCAACCCTGTTGCAGATCTTTGTGTCATCTGCAAAGAGACATACTTTCCCTTCCGGTCCCTCTGCAATGTCACTTATAACGACATTAAAAAGGACTGACCCCAGTACTGAACCCTGCGGTACCCCACTAGTAACCCCCCTTTCTTCACTGTGGACTCCATTTACTATTACCCACTATGTCCTGTTGTCCAGCTAGTGTTTTACCCAGGCTACCACCCTGGGACCCACTCCCAGACTGGCTAATTTGTTTATTAATCTTTTGTGCGGGACTTTGTCAAATGCCTTGCTAAAGTCAAGGTAGGTTTTTGTGGTTGCTGTGTGGAATCACCTTTTAGGACTGATTAACGAAATGACAGTGCCACTGTTCATGAGGTGGAGTCCCAAAAAGCCCATGTTGCAAATTTGGTGTAAAAGCTCCCAAAAAATGACTGCGTTATGAGCGTGCATTGCACAATTTCTACGCATGCTCCTAACTTTGTCAATTTTTAGTATTTTCACTCCAGATTTTTAACATTGTCATTTTTGCACACCTCCTTTGTAACAGTACAACTGTTATTTTTCATATCCTGCCTGAAACATGTTTTCACGCCTGTAGCACATAATGGCATGGTTGCTCTGCGAAATCACCTTTCGGGACAAGTGATCAAAATGACACTGGCACTCTTCATGAGGAGGGGTCCCAAAAAGGCCATGTTGCAAATTTGGTGCAACACCTCCAAAAAATGGCCAAGTTACACATGGGCATTCCATAATTTCTATGCACATGTGTAACTTTGGTCACTTGGCAGCTTGTCACAGCCCTATCGGCTCTGGCCAGACCTTTTTGCTTAAGCAGTAGATTGGTAGAATACTTAAGTCCTACAATCTCAGTCAGAGTCTGAGGGTTATTTCAACCTGAACCCCTGTATATCTGTTCAACAGCAGTTACAATAATTTGTCTTGAAGAGTAGTTAGCTACAATTCCCTCTATTTCTTTTTGGTACTGGTGAAGCCAATAATTTTACCCCTGATAAAATCATTTTATTATACAATAGGAGTGGGAACTAGAAGAGTGTGATATCTGAAGTTCTTATCGCTGGAGTATGATAAATGGAGCTGGTGACATTTATACATACAGTGCTGTCGTCAGCTTCATTTATCTCAGCTCTCCCACCTGTAACACCATGTCCCTGCATGAAGAATGTCTGAAAATCAAGCTGCATTTCCCTGCTGCCTACTTAGAGGGAATTCCTGCATGCTTCAATGACCCTACCATTAGCTCTTCATATAAAATATTTAAGCTAAGTGCATGTTTCCTAGACTCACTCACATGCTTTTAAAAAAAAGTATGTTGACACTAATCTCATTATTTTTTTTGTCTTACAAGACATTAGTACCAAACATCTTCGTACAAAACACAGACTGTCATTTCTTCACAGTCCGACTCCGAGTGACATTGGACTGAGCTACAGACCACAAATATTGCCAAATGGAAGCCTTTGTGTTATAATTTACTGTATTCACATTTGAACACTTCCTAAACATTTTGGGCCGGATATTCAAACTGCGCCCAAAAAGTGCGCAACAGCAGGAGCAAGCACAAGTCAATTGCGCATATGCGTAACAGACGTGATATTCAAACATGGAGCAAGACAAACTGCGCAAGCAGCCAACGTCTGAATATCGCACAAACTGCGCCATAGCGCAACCAGGAAGGGGAAGCTGAGCAGAAATGATGCGCCATAGCGCAACAAGGCTAGCCCAGCTGCTCAGTCCAGAGGTGCCATAGTGCAAGCAGAGCCCCCCCCCAGCAGAGCAATGGAACTGCACAACCAGGGAGGCAGGCTGGGGCCCACCACCAGCCATGCCACACATGGGCACAGGAACACACTGGAGAACTAACAATACACCTGCACACCCCAAGCACAGCATCACTGGGGGAGGGATGGATGATCCACCGGCCCATGGGGACAAGCCAACAAAGCACAGCAGGGCCATGTCGCCCCAGCACACCCACTGGCAGGCTGAGAATGCCACACACAGGGGGTCGACAACCACAGTGCACATCAGCCCCCCCTTCTGCACAGCACACCCTGCACTGTGACCCCAAGACACCACCCATGTGCAGTGACTGTCACTGCAGTAAACACCATGCATCCCCCCCGGCACACTGCAACCTCATGTAGCACAGAACCATACAAGCCAGACCCACCCTGGGCACCCAGCAGTGGGAGGCAGCAGATGGCAAGACTGACTGAAAGTCACTCCCACGCTGGAGACACCTCCCCATGCACACACACACACATGCACACACACACACACACACACACACACACATACCCAGGACCATACCACCCCAGATGCCATGCACACCACTGCAACTGAGCAACCATAGCCAGCTGCAAATCAGAGACCACCACAGTATTCATAAAAAAATATATATATATTGGAAAGATATGTACAACACCAAGACCAATAACATAACTATATACATATATGTACAAGATAGGGGGTAGGGTACAGGTAGGGGTGGAGTAGAGGTAGGGGTGAACAACTGGGAGAGGAAGGCGGGGTGGGAGGGCTGGGTGAAGTGGGATGGGAGGCGGTCTGCGCCAGGCTGGTCCCCTGCTGCCGGGTTGATCTTCCTGTTCCTCCAGCGTGCCTGACCCCATGGCGCTGTACATCCGTGAGGAGGTCGTGGTAGCGACTGACACCTGCATCAGCCGCTGGAGGGCACGGTCCATCCGCCGTAGGATGCTGAGACCTAGGAAAAGGGAACACAGTCAATGGCTGTGACTGTCCACAACCCTGAACACCACTCATCCTGCAAGGCATATAGCCTAGTGCCCCACACCTGTGATGGTATGCACCCACCCACAGTGACCATGCACATGACACGCCCAACCAGGCAGCACCAGCTATGTGCTTCACTGCACACACACACTGCCCATGTCCATCACAGCACAAACAAGGCTGTCAAGTGACGTGGCAATGTGGTGGGATGCCAGTTCCACAGCCATGTGCCCAGTGCATGCATGGACCACCAGTGCACACACACAGGCGTGCAGTGACACTGGACAGTGATGACTGTCACCTGTTGCGTGCATGGTTGTGTTGTCCATGGCTGGTGGTCATGCCCACCCCTCCAGCATGCAATAGCATCCATGATGTAATGATACTCACACTCATCAAGCAGCTGTGGCTGCTGCCGCTGCCGCCTGGCCCACCCCAGCCTCCTCCGGCTGCCACCTGGGCCCCGCCACGCCCTCCTCAGCCTGGGCCTGCATCCTCTCCGCCAGGCCTGTGGGTGACAAATGTTGAGAAAACATCAGTGTGACCCCAAAGCAGACTGCCCCTGCCCCAGTGAGTGTGCCTGCCCCACAGCCAGACCCATGCATCTCACACCTGCACACACTGACACAGCCAACCATGGCAGAGCCATCCCCCATGCACCGCCACCAAAACACAGTCACACCCCTACGGAGAATACAGGTGCATAGATGGTACACCCACCTGGCCTGGGCACAATGCCCCTCCTGGCACGTGATCTGAGGCATTGCAGCACGTCCGGCTCCCTCCTGTGGAGGTCACTATATCTGTGCCTGCACTGGTCAGCAGACCGGCACCACCCTGTGACCCTCTCCAGTTCAGTGGCCACCTGCAGCCACACATGGGTGCTGGCCATGGTGAGGGGCTGATCCCCAAACAGTGCCCCAAAGTGGGGCTCAACCACTGCCACCAGGTTGGCCACCTCCACCTGACTCCACTGGGGAGCTCTCCTGCGTGCCATTACTGTAGTAGAGCAGGCAATATGGTGCCCCGCAGTGCGGCAACCCCACGGGGAAATGTTGCGCAATAGACCACCATAGGTTCCAATCGCGCTGTTCGTATAGCGCCGTCGGTTCACATAGCGCTGTCACCAAACAGCGCAACAGAGCTGTACACATGGCAGCTGAACAGTGCCAGGGGGCAAAGGTCAGACACCAGGTCAGGGGTCTATGATGCAAGGCCACGCACAGTGCCATCTGACGTCTACGCATCCTCCGCGACCGATCACCTGCATGCCAGTGCTACAGTGGACTATTGCGCAGTAGTGCCACAGCGCCATATGGTGCCCAGTGCTGTAGCACCACTAGCACAATGGTGGCCATGGCCTGAATTGCTGATCGCGCACAGCACGTCATCAGCGCGGCAGACGCCTGCGTAAGCTACCTGGGCATTCGCAATGCAGTGTACCACACAGTCACAGATCTGCGCCATTGGCTCAGCCAGCTCAACCGTATTGCGCAAAGCGCAACGGCGCGATATTCAGCTGACACATGCAAATCATCTGATCAGCCATTCAAAGGCGCAGTGGCACGATTTGCATCTCATTACAGTTGCTCCACTCCTAATTTGCATGCATTGTGCTATAAATGTGAGACATTGGGCTGCGCTGGCCAGATTCAGTTACTGCAGGTGAGAGGTGGGTTGCATGCTGTGTGATGTTCTGGACAATGGTCATGGGCTAACGCTGTAGACTGCATAGTGACAGGTGTCCTCTTCCACCCATACAGATCGCCATGACCGAGCAGAGCCAAGGTGAGGGTGAGGATGGTGGGCAGAGGAGGAGGCCCAACTTCACCACGGTGGAGACAGTTGCCCTCTTCCAGGTTTACCTGGAGGAGGAGCCACTACTGAGTGGACGGCGGGGTGCCCCTCAGGCCCATGTGGCTGCATGGGAGGGGGTCGCTCGGGCAGTGAACCTGCACGGAAGCCACCAGCGCTCCGTGCAGGAATGCAAAAAGAAGATGGGGACAGACCGCAGGAGGGTGAAGGAGAAGGTGGCAGCCCTCAGGGCAGCATGTGCTGGCACTGGCGGGGGCCAGCCAGTGGTGGTAGAGCTGACCCCGGCTGAGGACCGACTGGCTGCATCAATGCAGCGGAGTGCTATTGAGGGCGTACCAGGAGGTGGATTCCAGACAGGTGGAAGCCCATCACTGCATGGTATGACATGGTGGTGGTGTTGGGGGGGAAGGTTGTTCACATGCACTCACATGTCCTCTCTTTCTGTTACAGATCCTGTTCGTCTTCAGGGGACGGTGGTGGTGGGTCCAGGCAGTGAGGAAGACCTGCTGGACATGGAGGAGGGTCCATCCACCTCTGTCACCAGCCAGCATGCACTGCACCAGCATGCGCCGGGCTGCCAACTCTGGTGTCGTTGAGTCGGGTGTGGGGTGCACAGCCTGTGTCTCAGCAGGTCTGGCATGCAAGCATGCCAGCACACTGTGACTGTGGCTGCTGCGCTACCTGCACATTGATGATGCAAGGACTGCAATGGGCAGTGACATGTGTGTGTCCCATGCGGACACACAGCAGGCCAGCACGTGCCCCTGAGCCTAGCTGGTTCCAGCGTGCATGCCAGCATGTCGGCACAGTCCCAGGCTGCGCCTGTCAGCACCGGTGGGGCAGCACCGGTGGCTGTGCAGGTGTCTGGCACTGTTGCGGCCACAGCAGGCGGCAGAGTGGTCCCTGGGGCTACAGCGGTTGGAGGGCAGCAGCAGCAGTCACCCACCAGGTCTGGGGTACAGTGTCCAGCGTGGCACATGCCCACCGCCCTTTGATATGCCCATTCCTGGTCCTGGTGAAAGCGCCCACCCTCAAGGGGTGTTGAGCATCAGGACCTTCCATCCCTGGGGACAGGATGCCGTTGTGGCAGAGTACCCATTTGAAGAGCACACCCGCCTGCGGGAATCAGTACAGCAGCAAAGGCGGGTTGCAATGTCCGTGGAGGCACTGTGTGTGGCTGTGGAGCGGCACAGCAGGGACTGTGCTCTGGACCATGCAGAGATGGTCCATATGTGGATGGATGTGACCGCCGCCATTGACAGGCAGACCCAGGCATTGGTCGCTGTTGTGGCTGCATTGGGCACACAAGCAGGTGCTCCTGTACCGCTCACCCCACACGGTATGCTCTCCACTCCCCGTTCCTGGCATAGTGTGACACCAAGCCTGTCAACGCCGGGTTCTGCTGTGGGCATCCTGAGCACCCCTGGTGCAGGTATGTTTGGAATACTACAGACCCCACTGCGGACAAGGTCGCGATCGTGCAGTGGAACCCCTGGTGGTCCATCGGTGCCACCCCATGTGGCCCCTGCTCAGCCTGCCATTGCTGTTGGGTCACGGTGGGGCCACCCACGCATCTGCAGTGGCCATGGAATGGTGCAATATGACTGACCTGTCTCCCAGTGCGGGCCCTGTCTGGTGCTGCCCTGTGTGCACTGTGTGTCATGGTGGGCAGTGCACTGGTGGGTGCCCTGCACATCACGCCGACATACGGACCACCTGCACACCATCCCTACTGCTGTCCACAGGTGCGTGTGCATGATGATGCCTGCATTGTACTGTACACCAAGGTGCAAGGGTGCCCAGCATCTGACACAAGAACTTGGACAGTACAGGTGTTGGGTGTGGTCTGTGGATCTGTGTGTTTGCCATGTCTGTTCCTGCTCTGCTGTGCACCTGCCCATGTACGCTTTGTGCCTGGTGTGTGTGTATGTGTGTCCATATAACTGTTCGCCCCTTCCTGATGGTGTGTTTGTGTGCCTGGTCCCTTCCACTCCCCTTGCCGTCATGCACCCCTGGTGTGTTACTTTGTGTGCCTGTGGGTTGCGCCAGGACAGTGTTGGTTGCGCATGGCCCCTTGACTTATCTGTGTCATGCATAATGCTCCTCTGTGATGGTGTCCCAGTGCAGCTGGGCCTGCCGGATCAGTCGGGGGTCCCGCCGTCCAAGGGGGGGCTGCTCATCACCATCATCACCGGCGCCGCTGGCATCACCCCTCCTCAACCTGAATGGCTATCCCACAGTCTTTGGCCATGTTGTGCAGGATACAACAGGCCAGGAATATCCCACAGAACTTTGAGGGGCTGTACTGTAGGGCACTGCCGGAGGTGTCTAGGCATCGGAAGCGTGCCTTGAGCATCCCAAACACCCACTCGATGATGTTGCGTGTGGCGGCATGCGCCTCATTATAGCATTGCTGCGATGGGGTCATGGGGCGCCGGTATGGTGTGAGCAGCCAGGGACGGAGTGGGTATCCGCTGTCACCTGTGTGGAGATGGTGGAGATGAGTATCATGTTCAGGTCCATGTGCCAATATCCCTGCGTTCACTACCATAGCACCTGTGGCATTCCACCCTTGCCCCACGTTTGAATTCCATGCGTACTCACCCACTAGATGGCCTGTGGGATGTCCCCACTCTCGAATCGATGGCACAGTGCGGACTGATACCATATAAAGGCATCATGTGCTCCACCAGGGTGTGTGGCACAGACGTGATTATCGCCCAGTGGCATCACACACCACCTGGCAGTTGACACTGGAATAGCCCTTCCTGTTCCTATATGCAGCCCCATCGGGGTCAGGTGGCGTGTGTATGGCCACATGGGTGCAGTCTATGGCCCCTAGCACGCCAGGCATATGTGCTACCCTGTGGAACTCCTGCATGTTTACTGTATGCTCTGCCACGGTGCTGGGGAACTGGATGTGCTCCACAGCATGTGGCAGCAGTGAGCTGAGGAATTGGGTGAGGATGCATGATGTGGCCGACTGTGTGATGCCTGTGGTGTCCCCTGTCAGCCTCTGGAAGGTGCCCGTGGTGAGCAGGCACATGCAGGCTGTCACCTTGGTCTCCACCAACAGAGCGTGACTCCGTCGTGAGGGTGCCTGCATCACATCACTGCACAGCTCACAGAGCCATCTCAGTATTGCCCTGTTCAGGCGGTACGGCCCGCGATCTCTACATCTGTGTACAGCTCAAAGCTGAGCTGTGCACGCGGTGCATGCTGTTGAGGCGTATTCACGACGGGCCCTTCCACGCCACGCCTCCCCTGCAGCATGCATTCTCACCCTCATTACAGCTTCCCATGTAAGCTGGCACTGTCCATCTCCTGGCTTGTGACCCCCGGCTGATGTTGCTCTGTTACCCCGCTGTCCTGACTGCTACCTCCACTGCACCTGGTACACCTACTGGCCTCTGCAATCTGTGGCCCCATACACCTTCTCTTGCCCCTCTTCTGTCCTGTGCACTCCCTGGCCTGCACTGTATGTTACTCTGGCCTTCTCTGTCTCTCTGCCTTATGTGTCTTCCCTGTCACGTTCTTGCGCCTCTTCCTTGAGCCTTTTTATTTTGGCTCATTTCCGCTAGGGTGCAACTTCCAGCTGTTCAGCTCTTGCGCATTGTGCAAGTCTTTGAATATCGCATTGAGCTCTTTATGCATGGATCCACCCCCTTCAGTTGCGCATGCCTTCATTTGCATTGCGCTGTTGCTCAGCCTGTTTTTGGTGGCACAACTGCCTCCTGCTGAATATCGCAGAATGGTGCACTTTCGGACTTGCGCATGCGCAACCCTTTTGAATATCCGGCCCTTTGTTTTCAAACTGTTATTACTTAAAATTATATTTACTGTTAAACATCATTGTTCTCGCTATTATGGAAAAATAAATCGGACAGTGTCACTGAAAATGAAAGCTCCTCACACAAGCGAAACTGCTCCCTTACCTATAGCTGCCAATCAGCTTCTCATTGACTTGAAAAACATAAAGAAAATGTACAGCAAGCACTGATAAAAAATGTGACGCACAGCAGCAGAACATAAAAATAAAACCAAAAAACATGCTAAAATATAGGAAAAAACAGAAACCAAACACACCCTCTAAACTCCAGCTCCTGAACATGTCCCGCCTCCCAAAACATATAATCCAATCCTTTTTTGTAAACTTTATTTACATAGCAGAGTAGATCAGAGTTACTTACAGATTGTGACAGTTTTAAGACACATATAGTTTTTGTCTGTATCATATACCATTCCATTGCTTCATGGTAATGACATATTAAAATATAAATAAAACTTTATATAAGGAATACCTTATGTCTAATACTACATATGAATTTAAAACAGCGGAAACCAAGATTGCTGTATCACCTGTTCAATAGGGGCCCACAGAGTCTGATATTTATTTATTTGCCCTCTAACAAGATATTGCGTTCTCTCAATTTTCATACACTCCACGAGGGATTTAATCCATGCTGCAGTGGACGGAACTTCTGGAAGTCTTCAGTGCATAGCTAAGGCCCTCAAAGCCAACACATTGCCCAGCCTCCACAGATCCTTTGTGTGTCCAGGCACCCCTTCCTGTCCTCCCGGCGGAAGCCCCAATAGGATCTCAGAGGGATCCAACCTGAGAGGGATATGTAAAGAACGAGTTAATATTTTTTGAATTCCACCCCAAAATTTTTACACTTGCGGGCACTCCCAAATCATATGGAAAAAAGTGCCGTCATGAATTTTACACTTGGGACATAAAGGAGATGATGTAGGGTCTATCCTGTGGGCCAAAACAGGTGTAAAGTAAGTCCTACAAAGGACTTTATACTGTATGGTGTGCAACCTTTTGTTTACTGAGCATTTAATAGAGCTTTTTTTAACTATTCAACCAGTCCCACCCCGTCAAACCATCCGGCAGTATGTCCGATTCCTAGTGAGCTTTAATTTTATCCAAGGGATCAGGCACTGAACCCAAAAGCAATGCATAGCACTTTCTGAGTGGTTTAAAAGATTTATCTAATGATTGGCCCACAAAAAGTTCTTCCAAAGGGGAACGTTGGTCATAGTAGCCCTCGGCCCCTGAGTCACGTAATTGTGAGACAGCCTCCTTTAGACGTAGGTATAACAAAAAGTGAGAGGCATTTATATTATAAATTCAAATCAATGAACTAAATGGAAGGATCACTCCAGCTCTCAAAAAATGGGCTAGTAAAAATAACCCTCTATGAAACCATGTACTTAATATCTTTTCATCCCCTAGTCGAAGCATGCCATGGTTTCCAAGGAGTACAAATAGTGGGGTGTCTGGGGAAATCCTTCCATTGCACCTGATCAAATTATGAGCCATTTCCCACAATATCCACATTGTTTTTGTACAAGGGTTCTCTATTTTCAAAGGAGATGATCATATTCCCTTACCTATTAATAAATGGTAGTACAAGGGTAGAAAGGAGACTCCATTTCCACCCAGGCTGGTCTATCCACTCCCTCCCTCCACAAGTCTCGCACGTGGGAAAGCTGAGCTGAAATATAATAGTATTTCACACTAGGTAGGCCCAATCCACCTTTCCTGAGAGGCAATGTTAAAATTTATTTTTTGATAAAAGGTCTCTTATTGTGCCAAAGAAGCTGAGTAATGGCACCCTCCGACGCCCTTATATACCTGTTTGGGACCCAAAGTGGGACAGTCTGAAAGAAATAAAGGAATTGAGGGACCACAGACATTTTGACCAAATTGACACTTCTAATTAAAGTAAAAGGTAAAGCTCTCCAGACAAGACAATCATCCTTGATTTTTTTCACTATACCCTTCATATTAATTGTAATTAAATTGGACAGCCTGGCGGGAATAAGAATACCTAAGTATTTAATCTGTTTAGAGGGGTTTATTGTGGTGCCAGCAACTGAAATTGGACACATCTCTGTCCCCAACGGGAGCCATTCACTTTCCCCAAGTAATTTTGTGGCCAGATAAGGAGCCGTAGAGTTCAAATAGTTTAGACAAATGGGGCAAAGATGATTGTAGGGTTTGCAAATATAACAAAATATCGTCTGCGAACAGGGCGATACGTCACTTTGTGTTCTAATACCCTGTGCCAGTGCCTCAATGGTCAGAACATATAGTAGAGGTGACAAGGGGCAGCCTTGTCTGGTGCCCCTGGTCAGTGAAAAGGGAGGAGAGGTACAATTGTTTGTTAATATTTGAGCTTTGGGGGAGTGGTATAGGGACTGTATCCATTTCAACAGTTGGGGCCCAAAACCAAATTTCTCCAAAACTGCTAGCATAAAAGGCCATTCGACCCGATCAAACGCCTTTTCAGCATCAAGGGCTAATAAGCCTCCTGTTTTGCCCTTAGGCCATTTATGGATAACATCGAGGGTTCATCTGATATTAAATTTAGCCTGCCTTCCTTGCACAAAACCGCACTGGTCGATATGTATCATTTGGGGGAGTAGTTTTTCCAATCTGGACGCAATTATCTTAGCTATAATTTTGTAATCAGAATTTAAAAGTGAAATTGGTGGATAAGAAGAGCACTTAAAAGGATCCTTACCTTGCTTGGGAAGAACTATTATAGTAGCCAAATATTGGGAGGTTGGTAAAATACTCTCTAAAGCTGCAGTTACCACTCTAAACAACAGAGGACCCAGGGTATCCCATAGTTCTTTGCATAATTCTGCTGGGATCCCATCCGTACCAGGGGCCTTTCACTTCTTTGTCCCCCAGACCACCTCTTTTAACTCCCCCATTGTCAATGGGGAATCCAGGCTGCTCCTGTCTTGGGTTGACAAGAGGGGCAATTCAATAGTGTCTAGATATGACATAGGGTCTGCCCCTACAGGAAACTCAGAGGTGTATAACTTAGAGTCATAGGTTTTGAAGGAATCGTTAATTTGACCTTGATCATATACAACGGTACCTGCTGGGTCCTCCACCCCTATAATGGTGCGTTCAGATTTTTTCTTTTTAACCAACCCCGCCAACCATTTACCCACTCTGTTGCCTTCAAAATATGTAATGGACTTAGTTATAATCAAATCCTGTTCCAATTTCCTATTTGAGATGTGATTTAATTAATTCTTCAGGGATTTAAGCTCAGCAACATTTTTGCTGACAGAGAACCATATTGGTCCCTTCAAGGTTTTTGATCCTTTATTCAAGTTGTTCCTCTTGTTGTAAATTATTTTTTTTTTTTACAAAGGATGAATAGGAAATTGCCTCCCCTCTCACAAAGGCCTTCAAAGCGTCCCAAATTATATCAATGTTAGTGGCCTTCTTAGTACTAAATTCAATAAATTCCTGGAGGTGCTTTTTAAGCTGTTGAATGAATTGTGGATCCAAAAGTAAAGAGGGGTCCATTCTCCAACAGGGGAGGGTAGGAGACCTCACTCCTAGGCCCACAACTACTCTGAGAGGGGTGTGGTCCGAAATAATCAGGGCCATATTCAGCTTCCTTCAGACTCCCCACCATGGATGAGGGCAGAAAAACATAATCCAACCTGGTGTACAAATTATGGGCATGGGAAAAAAAGAATATTCTCTTGCTGTTGGATTACTGAAGTGCCAAGCATCCACAAGTGCCCTTCCCTCCACCACATGGTGCATTGCTATGGTGCTATGCATGGGGGGGGCACGCTTTGAGCCAGAATGGCTAAAAACTAGAGTCCCAGTAGGTATTCATACCCCCCCAATAATTAAATCATCCGAGAAAGGAGCTAAGGTTGTGGCTAAGTGAATAAAAAAATCAGGGGAGTCATAATTAGGACCATATGCAGACGCATAGGTAAATTTCTGATCACCAACAGTTATCACTGCAATGATGTATCTACCTTGCGGCTCAGCCACAGAGGACAAACCTTGTGCAGCAGGCCAGGCCTTATCCAAATGGCAACCTCTCTTGCTTTAGAGGTAAAGGGGGCAAATAAAAAGGATCCCCCCCAAGACTGACACAGTCGATCAGCTTCCTCTCTTGTGGAGTGGATTTCCTGTAGTAGGGCAATATCCCCTTTCATTTTTTTTATTTGAGACCAAATCCACTTATGTTTGACCACATTACGGAGACCATTGGTATTCCAAGAAATAATAGTGAGCTTATCCATTACTGTCATGTAAAGAGAATCCTCTTTTCATAATCAACAATACATTATATCTGGTAAAACTAACCACTCTGCAGAAGTTTTGTAAGACCCAATTGTGATCACCCCCCTTCCCCCCCTTTTAAACTCAAATAAACATAAACGTAATTTAACAATTCTAACATTACGACTATCCCCTCTAAGCTGATTCCAAACAGGTTTTCTACTCAGCTCAATAGTAATCATGATGAAAAGAAAAAGAAACAGCAAGGAAGCATAAACCCCCCACCCTCTTATCCCCCAACTAAAAGAAAACTCCATCCTCTACTTGTCGTGGAATTAGCGTTCAACCCCTGCAACAATGGAAAACTACATTTACTAATCTTACCTAATATATTAATTCCCCCCCTTCCATCTCCCTCAACATATTGTATAATGGGAGAGAGAACCCCAAAATATTGAGCCTCCCCAAGGGGCAAAGAATGGCCCAGTCAGGCAGTACACTCCTGCTGAGGCCCCCTCTCTAGGATAAAAAAACAGTCTCTTTCTGAGGTGGCGAGACAAGACCTCTCCCCAGCTAAAATGGGATAATCAGTTTTATCAAGTATAGCTCTCACGTCCAAGTACTTAACTTAAGGAAGCCATTCCACATGGAGGCCCTAGCCAACCGCTCCAGCGCCCCTCGAACCTCCCCTCCTCCCCAATGTATTCTGGAATAATCAATAAAATAATAAAAAAAAAGTGATCATTAATTTGTCCGTACATATTTAGTTATTCTCTGCAGTTTAACCAAAGGAATTCAAGAGGAACTATCAAGTCTAAAAGCATTCGTTAGTACCCAGAAATTAAAATAAAAGTAGATAAAGAAATGTATCTTGTACATATAGACATCAGTGGTACTTTAAAAGCAGGTATCAACTAACATTGTCAAAACCGATTACAAGTCCGACTCAAGTCCAAAAAAAATATATAGTGGCCCGTGGCTTCACCTAGAAGGAGAAATGAAAATAAATTAGATGTAGTGATGCCAAAGCCAGAGACTTAATTTTAGGAACTAACTGCTCCTATAACTGACAAAACTACTTGCATGCAGCGAGGACTCAGTATGCCTAGGACACTTCACTCCAAAAGTAAAGACGAACGAGTGAGAGAGACAGCCTCTCCTCCAACGAAAGTCACCACCGAAAAGTGGAGTAAACTGTTATCGGCCCTCTCGAGTCTTCTTCATTAATAAAATACACAGTACCTTTAGCCTGAAATAATTTCAGCCGTGTTGATGTTCAGGAGGATCTCCACGTCTCGTGCACTCCAATTCACGGGCAAATTCAAGAGCTGCTGTAGGGCAGGTAAAGGCTTTCTGACTCCCTCCCAAAGGCCGAATAATCAGTCTGGCTGGATAAGCCAGGGTGAAGGGACAGTTAATAGAATGAAGAAGCTTTTTCACCTCGGCAAAAGACTGCCTTTGAATTTGTAGCGATCGAGAGTAATCAGGAAAAATGCTGACTCTTGCCTGTTGGATCAGAACGGTCCCCTTCTTACGGGCAGCTTCCAAAATCAACTGACGGTCCTGATATCATAGAAATTTGATAATCATGTGTCTGGACTTTTGATCTTGAGAGGGTCTAGGGCCAGGGTATAGATGCGCTCTTTGGATCTCAAGTGTAGCGGTCGTAGGCCAATCGAGCGTTGTCTTTAGCCAGGATTGAAGAAACTCGAGGCAGTCTCTGCCTTCTAAACCCTCGGGCAAGCCGATAATTCGCAGGTTGCAGCAATGCTCACGATTTTTGTGGTCATCAATGTTCTGCTTTAGGACCTCGATCTCTCGGAGGGCTCTAGCTAGGTTAAGGTTATCGCTGCACTGCTTCTGCCTGTCCTCCTGGTCCCCCACCCTAGTCTCCACTTCTCACAGCCGTGCCTCATGACTGTCCACCTTTTCCGACACATTGTTAATGACCTATTGAAAATGTTGAATCTGGGTCATAACATTATCAAATCCTGCCTCCATACACGTTCCCAAGTCATATTTCAAGTCCTTTATCAAGCGGTCCAGAGTTTGGTAAGGTTCTGCCATAGTCGTTTTACCGATATTATGAAGAGCTGTCGACAAGTTAGATCAGGCCGGAGAATACAGTGTCAGTGGCTCAGTAGGTAGCACACTCGCCTCTGAGGCTGGGAGATCAGAGGGCTGTGGGTTCAGTTCCCACATCTGGCACTTGGGTTAATATCCCAGTACTGACACTGTAGTGCAGCATGAGAGGGGTGCTGCACTTCTGAGGTGCTGTCTTTCAGATGAGACGTTAAACCGAGGTCCCATCTGCCTGGATCGGTGGTAGTTCAAGTGGATGTTAAAGATCCCATGGCACTTATCGAAAAGAGTAGGGGAATTTCCCCAGTGACCTGGCCAAATTTCCCTCATTCACTATAAATACCACCAACAGCTTAATCTGGTTCAAGGTCAGTTGCCATTCATCTGTATCTCCCTTCCCTGGGTCGTGCCTGAAAATAGGCAGGATTTGTCTAGTGCACTTACCCGGTCAACAAAAAAAACACTAAACTAAACTAAACTAAATTCTCCACTGTTGAGCTACTGGTAGATGGATGTGGTGGATCGCCCGATTTGAGTAGACCCACATCTGTATCTCCACTTCTAGCAGATTTAAGAGATATTTTGCCTTGTTTCTTGCCCGGTTTTACCGATGCAGACATAGAGGTAATTCATGCTGTCCAGAATTATGTGTTAAATCCCAACTTAGTGGGAGATATTAGGGGTTTCCAGGGGATGAATTGTGCAGTTCCTGAGCTACGCGTCCATTCCTCTCCACTGCTAGGCCACACCCCCCATATAATCCAATCATGCATCAGACTTAAACACCCATCAACCAATAACCACTCAGTCACAGAAATAACCACCAATCACACAACATATACAAGCCCCATTCATACCCATTCACTCACAGCAACAGCTCCAAGCAACAGAAAAGCAAAAAATTAAACAAACAGAATTGAAACGATACCACACCTACTGTATAAATCACACACATGATGTGCAGATTGTGGGATATGGAAAATATTCTCACTCCTGCAGCATGAGCTCTGGATGCTCTCACTTATGCCTTCGGCACTCGTGAGTATCCAGATGTCACACTGCAGGAGTGAGAATATTTTCCATATCACACTCTTGCCCATCATGTATCCCCTATTTATTTAGTTTTTATTAACCAAGTAAATACACTAGACAAATACATGGCTATTTTCTGGAGCAACCCAGGAGGTTACAGACCAGAGAAAGACAGGGCAATGCCACCAGTTACAGTAGTACATAGATAGTAAGACCAATTTCAGTTTCAGGGGCAAGGCCAGTAGATGTACTAACTCCACTCTCCTTCCCCCCCACCTCACCTAAACCTCCCCCCCACACCTAATGTTACTACTCCACTCCTCCTCCACCCCCTATTTTTGCTCTCCAACTCCAACTGTCAACTTGGTGCATCTCGCTGAGCTCAAGCTCTGCTACCGGCACTCAAGTTCTGCTACTGGCACTCTAGTTCTGTTACTGGCACTTATGTAATTCATGTACTGCCTCAATGTTTACCCATGATGTGTATACCCTGTCCTTGATGATCATGTTCTGTACTGCTCTCCTTATGAATCAAGTTCAAATGTACTGCTCTACTGCTAAATTCAACTATTGTATGTATACCTGCCTCCTCTGTAACCCCTCCCCCCAGGTTGCACCGTGAGACAAGCATCTTTTTGCTCAGTGTGCCTTTTCTGGTGAAACATTTTCAATAAATAAATAAATAAATGCAACATCACAAGGTTAGAAGACACAATATCGCAATAAATAACACAAAATAGGCAAAGTAACATATTGAAGACTAAAAAAAATTATAAATACCAGAGCACATCACAAATTGGAATGCCCTGCCAGAGGAGGCGGTGGGGGCTGAAACGATTACGGGATTCAAGAATGCATGGGATCAGCATCACGGATCCCAGCAGTTGGGGAAAGGGACAACCCAGTTCAAGAGAAGCTTGAAGAGGCACAATTACATGCGCAATTGGGCAGACTAGGTGGGCCAAAGGCCCTTATCTGCCATCAGTATCTACTGTATGTATCTACATATGAAGAGAGAACCCCTTATCAAAGCTAATAGCTTTACATGTAGGGGTCAACAGAAATTACATGCCTACGGGGTAGCATGGTTAAAATATTAGTCAGATGCAGTTGCATCTTGAGTTTGTCCTCAGGTTGTCCCATAATGATTTTATGAAGAGCAAATGAGAGGCAGAGTTATGGACCAGCAACATGAAGGAGTTCCAAAGCCTGGGCACATACAGTATGCTGTGAATGTCTTGTCTCCCATAAGTGAATAGGGTTTTGGGGATAGCCAGTAGCGACCGTTCGTTAGACCTAAGCATACCGCCATAGCAGGTAAACTAACATAGACACTAGTCAAAGAGGACCTAGTAGACTACCTGGAGAGAAATGAGCTTCAGGAAAGATGGCAGCATGGTTTGTGGCAGGGAGGACTTGTTCGACCAATCAGATAGTGTTCTTTGATTGGGTAACCAGGGCAATGTTTAAGGAACAAATAGTGGATTTACTCTACTTCAGTTTTAGCAAGGCCTTGTGCCACACAGAAGGTTGCTGAAGAAGTCAGAGGATATGAGTGCAGCAAAGGATCTGTAGAGATGGGTGGGAAGCTGGCTAGAGGAAGACAAATAGGTTGGTGGCAAATGTGGCCAAGCTGGGGGAAAGGGAGGTCATGAGTGTGGTTCTACAGGGTTTAGTACTGGGGCTGGTCCTTTTTCAATATGTTCATTAGTAACATAAGAGAAGGAATGCAGGGCAAGATGTATCTTTTTGCAGATGGCAATAAACTCTGTGGCAGGGTAAACAGTGAGGAAGGAGTTAGGGAGTTAAAGAGGGAACTGCAAAGGTTTGTGATATGGTCCAGACTTTGGCAGTTGATATTTAACACTAAGAAGGGCAAAGTGATGCACATAGGGAATAAAAACCATAGGACAGAATATTAAATGGGAAGAGTTAAACTGGATGCTACCTCTGAGGAAAGGATCTAGGAGTCCTAATTAGCAACTCACTAAAACAATCTAGCCAATGAAACAAGGCGAACAGCAAGTCAATCAGAATATTGGGGTACATTTGGAGGGGATTTGCCAACAGGAGGGAAGAAGTTATACAACCTCTTTAAAGACCACTGGTGATGCCACATCTGGGAAACTATACACAGTTTTAGAGTCCCAAACTAAGGAAAGACAAAGACATGATAGAAATTGTGCAGCATAGGGTAACCAGAATAATTCAGAGCCATCAGGGCAGATCATACGAGGCTCTAAGCATGTACTTGCTAGAGACAAGAATGGACGTGAAGCAATATGACAAAGACCTTCAAGTTCCTGAATGGAAGGAACAAGGTAGATTGCCAGGAAGTATTCAGCAGGAATGGTGAATCCAGAACACGTGGACATGAGATGAAGCTGGTGGAGGGAGACACAGTAGAGACTTGAGAAAGTATTATTTTGTAGAGAGTGGTTGAACCATGGGACAACCTACCTGCAGAGGTTTCAGACACTGCTAAGACTAAGTAAAAGGCTTAATAGTTACACAGGGGGAATCAGTAAGTTAAGGGGGAAGGTGAGGGCAATAAGCCCAACTAGACAATAGGTTCTGGAGTAAATAGGGTAAAACAGGGCAAACTGGATGAACCAAAGGCCTTTTCCTGCTTACATTTTCTACGTTTCTAAGGGTGTATACCTGGTTGTAGCATTTTTAACATCTCTGCCGGTGGAGAGGGAGGCAGATCAAATGATTTTATCTGTAGAATAGCCCAGAATAAATTGATGATTGTTCACAGGGGACAAGCTTCCTAATTTGTTGCATGGTCAAAGTAATGGGTAAGGTAGTATGCAGATACAGCAAACTTGCAGATAGTAGAGACACTATCCCATTTGTCCAAAGGTGTTTTGCTAACAGATACAAAAGGTATAAGCCCATATGCGAGACTAGGGAGGAGTGTTTCTCTGGCTAGTGCAAATTGGGCAGTGCGGGTGAGGATGTGTTTGACTCTGTAGGCTAAGCCAAGCATGATATAAACAGCCATGCACAAATTATGAATGTGTAAGAAGCTAAGTTTGTGGTCCAGGGTGACCCCAAGGTATTTAATGGATTGAATGGACAAGATGGTCGAGATGTCGGCACAGGACAGCATTAGCAGTTTGGAACAGGATTTAATCTTGACTGAGGACCCAAAGAGCATGGCCTCGGTCTTTTTGGCATTCAGGACAAGCCTGTTTTCAAACCAAGTCTGAACACGATGGTCAGCAATAAGCTGGCTTTGATACATGTGGTATCTTTGGTACTGACAAGAAGTACCAGGTCATCAGCATAGATGGTAGGGCTGCAAAAAGCAGGTACTCGGGTAGATCATTTATGAAAAGTGAGAAAAAATAGTTCCAAGGATAGACCCATGAGGGTCCCCAGGGCTAACAGGACATAACTCAGGGCTTGATTAAATTTGACTAGTTGTTGTCTACCCTGGAGATAGTTCACAAATCAGGTAACATGAGGACAGTCCAAAGGTGAAGAGCTGACAGCAGAGAAATCTGTGGTCAACCAGTTCAAAGGCTTTGATAAAGTATACAAAAATAGCCAGTTAGTTTGCCTTTGTCTGTAGTAGCCCTGATATTTGAGGAGCCTTTAGTAAGGACTGTCATAGTGCTATGCCCTTTATGAAAGCCATGTTGCTTGGGAGATAGAAGGTTATGGGAGAGCAAATGTTCAGTTAGCTGGGATGCCACTGGTTTCTCAAGCAGTTTGTTAAGAACAGATAGCAGTGTAACGGAATCCTAGTCCCCTATGCACGTCAGGTCTCCTTGGTTAAATACTGAGGCTACTCTAGCCACTTTCTTTTTTATACTTGTATTTTACTAAGTTCTTCAGTTTGTTGTAACACATACTAACATACAACAGGGTAGCAGTAATAAAACAGATGTGAGGTATTTAACTTCAGTATCAAGAGCATTTGTACAAGAAAAAGGTAGTAGGCTCATGAGTTCATACATACTGTTTACCTCTGATCCAGCACAGCTCTCTCCTGCAATATACTCAAAGGGTGTGACCATGAGTCAAAAAGACCAATTTGAAAAGTTGAGAGTCCCCATTTCCAGATATATGTAGACTGCTTAAGCTTCACAAATTTATGAACCAGCTCATCATGCTCTTGACTCTCTATCACTGAAAGCAACATGGGTTATAATCCCCACTCCTTTAAGGTACAAACCCCAGGTCTGTTTCCAGTCGATAAAGTACCCAATGATGCCAGAACTCTTCACAGTGTGCCTGGCATCCCCTGAATTTCTTCTCTTAATTATTTTCCATAACATATCAGTTAGATAGGTAACTTCCATGGCCACTCCAGCACTTCATGTGGCCCACTTGTTGCACTGTTATTTCTGTCAGAAGTCAAAAAGCAATAATCACTATTCACAGAAATACCATCACCACTGTATCCCACCACTGTGCTACCTATACCATACTAATTGTGCTCCTAGCACCAACAATGACCAGTGGCTTTTGTGCCCTAACCTACCGCAAGCTTTGTACTCCTGTATACAGATAGTTCTCACCCTGTCCTAATAACCAAAGATACCATAACCCATATTATAAATCGCTAATGCAATTTCAGTCAACACTCAGAGCCACAGTACCTCTTATCCTGTGTACTGTGCACTCTCATGTGGGAACGTTTGGAGGGAATGCTCCACTTCAGCAGGTGGTGGAAGGCACAGTAAAATAAAATAAAAAAAAAAACGACTATAAACATATTCTGTATCACTTAAGCTAAACTCAGGTGATTTATAATAAGTTACCAGGACCTCTGTGGGTTGTCTTATTGTCTGTGGCCATCTCACCCAAACCTCATGCTCTGAGTCTCTTGTGCCATACGAGACACCCTCAAAGGCCCTATTAACTTATATTCTAGGCACATATTATTTTCTAAAAAAAATAGCATTTACATTTAGCATAATTTGATGCCTTCAATCCTGGTACATTTATTATAATACTAAGGTCTGCCCTTCTTAACTTCTAAATATAGTGCATTGTATTCTCTCAGATTCATGCTTCTACTAAGCTTGGTCCTTTTGTAATAGGAACGTCTAAAATAAAAGATCAGTCTCTCAGTGCATTCTATTTATGTATCCCAGCACAATTATATCTATTGCGTTGAAGGGAAATATATGTCAATACCTTATATGGTCAAAAACCTTTCAGAGCTAGAGAAGGCCATCCCACACTAGCCTTCTTTACAAATTTAACTCAGATTTAGGAAAGTGGAATGGCCATGCATTAAATAGCCCCTGACCCACTTAAGGCAACTTTGAAAAAATGTAATATTTAGGTACATTTCAGCTTGTATTACATATTGTTTCTGTTATTATCACCCTTATTTCTTTATTGTTTTAGGACATTACCATGAAAACAGTATTTTGACCTTATCTGCTTGTGATCTGACATCACCATTCTGTTTATGACATCACAATCTGTTGCTGTGGAGATAATTATAATGACATAAGCAGGGGATGATGTCAGGCATAGACAAGCAGCCAAAGCAAATGAAGTCTAAGGGACAGTGATCCTGTTAAATGCAACTCTTCTCAGTAATAAAGAACACGGGGGACATCGTTTCAAATGTAGGAAATATATACTGAATTGTATCTAAATCTGGCATTATTCAAAGTTTCCCAGCAGTGTCAGGGGCTCATTAAAATCACTGCTACTGTAGTGCCCCAGGGAAATTGGGAGCACCACAAAAAATAAGGAATCCTCAGAGATATGAGGGGTCAGACAGTTATGGGGTCCCAGTCAGCTTAATGGGAAACCCTTGAAAAGCTTTGGTGACCCTCTGAAACACAGAGCAGGCCCAACTCCAGCAGACAGTCCTAGTAGTCTAAATTCAGGGTTTTAAAAGAAAAACATTTTTTTTTTCCCTCTCCCCTTCCCCTGCTCAAGACCGACACCCAGCCAGCCAAAGCCAAACCAGTTAGGCAACATTCCTGTCCCCAGTGGAGAAGGAAGCCAGGCTGAGCCCTCGTAGCCAATCCCTGTGGCCAGGGTAGATTCAAATCTGGAGACTTTTTTTTAAGCCACTGACCCAGCTTCAGGAGACTGACCTCTGGATGAAGGAGCCAATCCTCTGGCAGGTAGCTAGGACTGCCCCAGCCTAGAGGAGATTCTGCCAGGCTGGAGGGAGGGGAGAAAGAGTTTGACCAGGGAGGGTGAAGGACAGCAAGGCAATGGATGTTGGCTTCCCTGTTAGGAGGTTGAAGTGAATCCCCTGGGTCCCTTTGGTGTAACTCCCTCCAGAAGATCCCCAGTAGCAGCCTCGGTCAGTTTTTGCAGAAATCTGCCATCTAGTCAGGTCCCCCAGTGTGTCGAGCCAGTTCATTTGGCCGGGAAGCAGACCCAGTGAACCTTTCATGCAGCAGTCTCCAGGAGAAGAGGCCTTATCACTCCTTTGTAGTTGTGTATTCCTCAGAGTTCAGAAATCTTGGTTGAACTCCAGGGGTGAGTAGGCTGTTGGCCAGCATTTCCTTTAATATTTAGTCCTAGCTAGACCTGCTCCAGCCAGGGTAAGGATTGTTTGTTTAGGAATTGTATTGTTGCATTGTGTAATTATTGTTTAGAATTGTTAAATTACTTCCATTGTACCCCCCCCCAGGTAGAGGAAAGCTGCTACCTTGTCCAATTGTATAGCCACAGAGGGAGAGAAGAAATGAGAACCAAAAAGGCAGAAGCTAGAAGGGTTCAAACCAAATAATTGTTGGACCAAGATTAAAGGTGTTTGTGAACTTTTCTCTTGAAAGAATCTCTGCTAGTTTAACTTACTGTATTCTAGGCAGTCTGTGCTCCAGATAGAGAGACTTGGGCAGTTCCTCTCAGCCAAGAGTCACAGAATTGCTAGGTAAAGCCAGCTCAAAGTATTACTGGTAAAAAGGGAAATGTTCAGGCTAAATTTCCGTTTTGTTTAGCTGTAAAAAGCTAATTACTAAAGGCCTGGCAGAGCCTTAGTGAATTCTTCTCTGAGAGTTCTAGGGTAATCTAAGCCCAAGTAATGGCAAAAATGTAGTCCTTTGTCCATGTAGTAGAAGGGCATGGCAGCCCATAGCTGGGACAGAGACACTAGGTATCCTGGCCTCCATATTCAGAAGGCAACCAGAGCTGATGCATATTAACAAAAGGGGTGGAACATCAAACTGTTTCAATTCCCATGAAGCAAACTGTATTTTCTTTATCTGCCTGCAATCTCCTGTTGCTTGCCTACCTCTCAGCTGTTCCTGATTTTCAGAGATGTCCCTGATTTTGCCTCAGAGATTTCTTCTGTCCATCCTAAGTCTGGCATTTCTGGCACTAAAGAGTAGGGATTGGGATCACAGAATAATGCCAGCCATTGATGATACAGTCTAGTTCTCATTATGAAAAGGATATTCACACTAAGTAACATGTTGTATACAGCTTCTGGGACTAATATTACTGTTTTAACTGATGTGTTCCTGATTTTGGTCATTTGTCTCTGCCTTGTGATGAGGGAGGTTAAGAGGTATGGTTGCCTGGACCCACTGCTTGCTGTGTCTGAAATGCGGTATCCAATCAAATTTTAAATTGTTGAACTGCTTGCTATGACTGAACTGCTATATTCAGTTGAGGAGTTTAAATGACTGCACTGCCTTATTTTCTCAATTGTCCTGGTGACTGCACTGCCCTGAGGGATTGATTGCTGCACTTGCCTACTGCTACTCCCTCTGAAGACATTTGGTGCCACCCCATCCCAAATGGCAGGGCTCTCGGTCATGCAAGAAGGGGGGAATTGCCTTTCAGGTTTTTAATTTTTGTTCTGTTCCAGGCTCCTGCACACACCTCACACCTCATCCTGAAGCCCTACGGTGCCTCTTCTTTGACCCAGGGAGGGTCCCTGGGAAGATCTGTATCACCTGCACCCACTTCCAATGATCGCCAACATCTCCAAGTGTTCACCACGTCACCCCAGGTTCGAGTTGCGGGTCATAAATGGTAGCCAGCTAGTAGCTAGTGAATCAGGTTAGGGGCCACCCCGGCTCTAGCTTGAGGGACTTAAGTCATCTGCCGAACCCGGAGTCACATTGCCCATTCTCCTGAATAGACATTGTCCTAAGGTGGCAACAGTACCGGTGGCCTATACCAAGGCCTTGTCAAGGATAGTCAGGCTCTGTGCCCCATTCCCTGAGGTGGCATAAGTACTGGTGGCCCACGCAAGAGGCCACACCAAGGGTTGCCACACTCTTGATTGTACTGCCCATAGGTGGCTTGTGTTCCCGTGATGCATCAAGAGGTCACGCCGAAGACTGTCGGATTCTGAAGCTGCAGGGGTGGGGTGGTAAGGGTTCTGGGGACCTGCCCAGAGGTCGTCCAGTGGATCATCGCACCCAGCATCCTTTCCTTGACTACAGATCACCCGCCTGAAGTCACCACAGCTGACATCCCCAGATAAGGGTCCTCTTCCCCTACAACTGGGCATCAACACCCATCCTCGACCAGGCGCTTCCCTTTCGATGTTGCCTCAGTGACGCCAGGAGTCAACTTCTTCCCAGGACCAGGAGGCCTACAGTTTTTTACTTGGTTTTTGGTTCACTGGGGGATACCCCATTTTATGGCCTGTGTAGAAAACGTTTCCTTAGGTTCACCCTCAGCAGTCAGCCGACCAGAATACTAGAAACCCAACCTTGGCGTGTCAGATCGCTACACCTTTAAGATTTGAATAACCTGGACTTTTGTAGGACATTAGTGGGGCCAGTTTGTGGTCCTGGTAACCTTATTCACTCTTTCTCATGTATAGTGTTAGTAAATGCTAAGTCTTTTCTGTGTGCTCCAACTGTGGCTAATAAACCTTGCATCTTGGCTCTAGAGTACGTCTCCAGCCTCTCCTTCCAGATTTATCTGGTATCACCCTAAACTATAGGGATACGAACCACCACAGCTCATCCACCACACTAGCTTTTCCCTTAGTTGTAAAAATGCCAGTGTTTTACAGTGGCATAAACACTTCAGAAACTGACTAACTTGAGCATATCAGGGAGCTTTCAGAGTCCTTCAGCTCACTCTCCCGGTTACTGAGAGCGACAGGGGTTGTGCACATGTGTGGGTTTTATAGGGCATTGCAGAGGGGGATGGGTGATGTCATAATAACATCCATCAGTAGATACGTCCACTGCTGCCACTACAGGAAAAGGAAAACCTCATGCTACTGCCACGCTGTTGTAGCTTAATGGGCAAGAGTCCAAGCATCCTGCAGCTTAACCAACACACCAGGCTGCAAACTGCAGTGGTTCACCTCCCTTCTGGGACTGCTGTCCAACAGATGTGTTTTTTTTTTAAACTCATTTTTATTGTCGATAAGTGAGTACAAAACAGTGTACAATATATATCATAGTGTCTTCAACAGTTTAACATTGTTATATGCTGGTAGCAGAGAGACCAATTTACATTATTGCATAGTTGATGTTCTGGGGCAGGCCTCCTCTCAGTGGGGAAAAGTATCGCACTACAGATCTGAGGGGAGTCTTTGCCCTAAGTAAGTACAGCTATCAGCTTTCCATTTGACAATTTCTCAAACAAGACTCAAATACACAGTCCCTGTGTTATTTTAAATATCACTGATCATTTCTTGTGAAACAGTGTTCTCACAAATGGCCGCTGTGGAGGAGTGTAATGTCAGGGGTTGGACTGTGTTGAGCCACCAAAACAGACTAAAACGGAGGGGCTGTACTGGTAATTTTCTTTGTGAGCGACAAACGTGTAGTTACTTTTTGTTTTGCTGCTGTCAACAATATCAATAACAGCTGGAGTGTCTTACCTGGAATCTGCACTCCAACTGGAGGCTTATGGTCAACAATACATGGGAAGATGTCATCAATCCCTGATCAACAAAAATCTTATTGACTTCTGCTGCCACTGCCCTCCAGTAGCCCTGCAAGTTGGGTGAAATACCAACATTTATGGCTATGATGTGTTTTTGACTCCCTGCAACCCCACCAGCATTGCCCCCAGTGTCACCCCATATACTTGGACTGAACCTCTGGAGTGCAAAAGTATCTAATGCGGCATCTCAAAGCAAAAGCCCTCCAGATTGTAGATGTGGGATGGTACATCAGGGCATGCCATATCCGTAAGTTCAATGAATAATTAACATTCAGTTCTTTATTCCTGTGGATTAGCATAGCCTAAGTACTAACTGGTACATACTCTAAAAGACCCCTATGTAAGTTTCCTATTAGATGAGTGCAAAAATCTCCTCTCACGTTGCGCATCAAGATTTGAACCAGCAGACCAAATTGCTGTGGTACTTTTGTAAAAAGAGGTCCTAAACTTGTGAGGTAGGAATATATCTGCAGGTACCTGAAATGTGCTGTTTGCAGGAGCTGAAAATCCCTTTGTAGGTCCTGAAAAGTCATCACCCCCGAGTGTCAAAAAATTTAAAAGAACAAAAAAGATAGTGTAGGCACGTCTGCCCCACTGCCTCATCACACCATCAATTTTATTGGAGATGTAAGCTGAATCATAAATAATTACCCTGGTCTATACCAGGACCTCCCATGAGATTAACCTACCACCACATGCCTGCCAATGCCTTAACGTTGCTGCTGTATGTGTGGTACAATCTGAAAGGGGAACACTGCAACCGAATTAGAGAACAAATATTTATCTAGATCATAAAGGTTATTCAGTGCAAACTCAATGCATTTCCCATCAGCCGTATATTGTGGGGACAGACAACAACAAATCAATTGAAGCTGAGTGGCTGAAGAATACATCTTCAAGTTAGGAACATTTACTCCTCCTTTTTCCTGAGGTAATTATAAAATTTTGTAATTTATACATGGCCGCTCACTTTCACAGATAAACCTGGATATTATTCTATCCCAGTACTGGAAGTAGCATAAATCTGGGATGCATGGAAGTGTTTGTAAAAAATATATGAGGTAATACATTCTGCTGTATCTCTTCCATCTTAGATAAAAAGTGTAGCGGAAGCAGTGGCCAGGTATTGAGATCTGTTGCAATCCTTTGCACCAGTGGGTCATAATTTGACAGCTCTAAATGGTCTCTGTTCTGCGCAGACTGAACCCCAAGATATTTTATCACTCCTGGATTCCACTTAAACAGAAATTGTTTTATAATGGATGGGAATGGCTGGTAAAGGTAATTTACTCACCTGGTAAAAGTGATTGTGCTTGTGTATATCCATTGCACTCCACCTTACTTACAGATAGGATTATGTTTATGCTCAGCTGGTAGGCTGCTAGATGTACGTGTGCCCTAGAATCAGATTTTGACTCTCCATCTAAGCCCCTGCAGATCCTGTTGTCTTTAGTTAGATGCTTTTTAAGCTGTGTAGAATAATAATCAATTGTGCAGACTCTGACAGAGGTAGAATTGACCTGAATAGTAACAAATTATCCGTTATTTATGAACACTTCATATGCATCATGCTGTAAACTGCATTTCTCATGTTTTTCCCCATTTGCTCTGAATGGGAGGGCCCTGGAGTATCATGGATATACACTAGCTCAATCATCGTTACCAGTTGAGTAAACTACCATTATGATGTGTGTACATCCATGGCACTCCTCCTTACTTACAGATAAGGTTCTTAAAAAGCAGTGCTCCTCAAACAGGTGGGTCAGTGTGGATGGGGTCATAGCTTAGGCATAGGAGGCAGTATAGTGCAGTAGTTAAGGGCACTGAGCTACAAACCTGGAGACCTGGGTTTGAAACCCATCAGCCCCCTCCTGAATACTGTGTGACCCTGAACAAGTCAACCTCCTTGTGCTCCCAGGACACACCTGGAAACAAGCTTCGACCTAGTGTTCTTTTCCTGGTTAAACAAGTTCCCCTTTCCCTTTCCCCTTAGAACTGTGGCATCAGATAGGAGTCTGTCCCTGAATGAGGCCCTGCCACAATGTTTGTGTCCAGTCTACAGTGTCTTGCAAATGTGCTTATTGTTGTCCATGTTGCTGACATACAAATATCCTTCATGGAGTCATTATTTCTTTCTGTCCCGGGAGGTGGCTACTGCTGTGACCGAGTGTGCCTTTATGCCCTCTGGTGGGCTTAAGTCCTTGTTTTAATTTGCACCCTGAATCATTCTTTTCAGCCATGATGCTATTGTGGCCTTGGAGGCCACCATCCCTTTTTGTCCTTGAGTGATGGTGAATAGGTTCTCTGTTTTTCTGAAGGGTTTGTTCTATCCACAGTGCCTTTTGGATGTCTAGTGTATGGAGGGTTGAGTCCCCTGTGTTTGATTGCTCCAGGCAGAATGTGGGTAGCTATACTGTTTGGTTGACATGGAGGTCGGAGGCTATCTTGGATATGACTGAAGGAACGATTCTGAGTGCAACACCATTCTGTGTAAAAACCCTGAAGGATTCTTTGCAAGATAGCCCTCAATTCCCATATCCTTCATGTGGAGTAGAAAACCACTAGAAAAGCAATTTTTTAGGCCCATCCAACATGGTTCAATGTCTCTGATGAGTTTGAAGAGTTGTTTTGTCAGTTCATTGAGGACTAGTGTGAAGTCCCAAGGTTAGCAGTAGCTGAAGCAGTGTAACTCGGACTTCAATGAGGGCTCTTCTGTAGTCATGGATTTGTCCTCCCATCTGGACTGGGGTTGTGCAGATCACTGGGTGTGTTTGAATTTGGCCTAATTGCTGTGATATCAGCTGATTTGTCTGAAGTGGAAGGAGCTGTATTAGTTGTTTTGAGGGGTTCTGATGGTGGGTATTGAGGCCCTAAATTTGCCATGGCTTCTAGTTTCTGTTGGTTTTTCAGCAAGAATGCCTACTGCATCTCCACTATGGCTGAAAACACAATTAAGAATAGGGCATGTTGTCAGATACATTATGCCACTGATGCTGTATATTCATGTGATCGGGCTGCCACATTACCTTATAAAACCTCTTATTTGCCATGCTGTATTCATCCCAGATTATTGTGGCTAGCCATGTGCTGAGGTGCACAGGTTTTATATATCACCCCTAGGGCAGCTGGGCCAGGCCATTCATATCTCTCTAAATGATTTATCTGGGACCGACTAATAGGCACCATGGGTGATTTACCATTAATCGTATGGCATGCTGGAAGCTGACAGCAAAGTTGTAGTGGTACGCTGGCTGTTCTTTAAGATAAATTCATGGCATGTGCCTGAGCACTCTATATATATCCATCTTGTTGGTGGATAAGGTAAGGGTATAACCGATTGTGGGGTGTGAATTCCCCTCCTCAGTTTATGATTTTCCCTTCCTATATATCCATGGTGTGCCATATAATTATTTATCTTCCCATTGATAAGGGAAGATGCACTCCTACTTGCTCTGTATGGTCAGCCCCTGGTAAGATGGCCACCATTGGAAATAGAGGCCACGCATGCACATGGTGCAGACTCACACAGACACATGTGCAAATAGCACGCCTCCCAAAGACAGCCCCAGGTGTACTGCACATGCATGAACTTCATGCGACCACCCAGGCTGTGACATGACCACGCATGCACAATGGTGATGTGCTGCATGCTGTGGCATGAGATGGGAAAAAGGAGTGGGGAGGGGCTGGTGACTATAACCAGGGGTAATTCAAAATAGTGACTGGCATCGGGACAGCATGGAAAGACTACCAGCATTCGGCTGAGGCTGTCATATGGCCATGAGAGCTGCTCCAACATAGTATTCACCTGTGCCTGCCTTTGAAGCATGAACCACTATTCAACACATAGCAGGATAGTAGAACTGTACTGTGATCACTTAAGGTCACTCAGTGAGGCTATGTAGGCTTGTTGAGGGAGGCATTGGTTGTAACAAAGACCTGAATGAAATAGTTCTGTTTGCAATGCTTATGAAACTTAGTTCTGCCTATAAATGCTCAGTGAGGGCCCAGAGACAGCAAAGATTTATAAGAGCTGCTTCACTTGCTTTGGGTTGTATTATCTGTTTGCTCATATTGTGGCAGATCATGAGGGAACATAGCTAGCAGAACAGGACACAACAGTCTGTGAATGTCCCTCTGCTCTAGAGAGGCTTTCAGGCTCATAAATTGCTATCTATTGTTGTACTGTGCCCATGCTAGACTGCAGCAGCTGAGTCAGGGGCTGCAGGATTGCACACGCTGAGGGTGTCCTTGCTCATGGGGGAGGGCATCCTGCATGCACCCTGTCCTAAAGCACCAAATTCAAAAATGTCTGTTCCACATGCACACTGAAGGGATAGAAATAGAAATATAGTCAAGCCTGATATAGGATTTCTAGCCTCAGCACGGTTCTATGGCTGCTGAGAGGGGTTCACTAACCTGTTAGAATATAGCCTAAACCGGTTAAAAATCTAAACAGAGTCTGCAGGTATAATTAGGGATAGGATAACTATTATGAGCTCTTACCTTGAGACTGGATGGAATATAAGGATTTGGAACAAAGTACAGGAGCTCAAGTGACTGTGCTGCGGCCTGATCAGATGCATGAACTAACTGAAGACAATAGGAGCTGCAAGGCCTTAGATGAAGGGTTGAAATCTGATCAGAGGTCACATGTGCATCTTGTAGCCTATCAGTTGAGCATAACTTCAGCTGTAAGTAAGGTGGATTGTCATGGATATACACACAGTACAATTACTGTATATAAGATCTGTTTTAGATACATTTAATTGGAATCCTGCCAAGTCCCTGAAGCATTCTAGTACACCCCAAACCACAGGCAATGATTCCTCCAGGGATGTCAAAGTAGGGATTACATCATCTGCGGAGAGCACTATTTTATTGACTCTTCCTCTCTCCTCTTGGCTTTCACTTCACCCTTCTGCTCTTCTGCTGCCTGCTACTAGGGGCTTGATATCAACAGCAAAGAAAGAGGGGAGAAAGGGCAGCCCTGATGGGTACCCTCTTGGAGTGGAATGAGACTGAAGAGTGACCATTTATCCAGACATAGCCTTGAGGGAAGTCATAAAGACTGGAACATTTGCAATATCCCATCTGAGAATTTGAAGTTCAACAGGGTGTCTCACAGGAACTGCCAGGGCACCCTGTCAAATAGTTTCTCAGCATCTAAGATGAGTGGTACCTTGGAGATCACCCTGCTGTGCATTTAGTCCATACAAAGGAAAATGTGCCACACTTTATCATGTATCTGGCGTTTGCACCCAGAAGCTGCTTGATCGATATCCAACAACTTAGGCAAGATCCTGGCCAGCCTATGGGCCCAAATTTATATGAAAGCTTTATAATTACAGTTTAGTATAGATATGGGGTGATAAACAATTACCACGTGGAATGTTTATCAGGCTATAATACTGGGGAAATCGTGGCATAATGCCACATGGGGGAGGAGCCTCACCCTCATGGATACAGCAACACACTCAAGCAAGATCCGAAATAAAACTTCCTGGTATTTTTTTTTAAAAAATTCTGCTGGATGGCCATCTGACCCAGGGCATGTTCCTGCGTTAGTATCTTGAACTATCCAGAATATCTCCTCTGCCATAGCTGGGGAAAGCAACTTAGTTGCCAGTGGCAGTTGCGTAAAGGACAATTTGGCCACAAATGTCTGGTGGCCTCCCTAGTTCGGTATTTCCCCAGGCTATATAATTCTCCATAATACTTGGCAAAAATGAACTTCATTACCTGATGTTCCTGGACTAGAGTGCCCATGGCAGGGTCTAGAACACACCTACTGTTTTCTGTCTTGCAGCCCCCCCCCACCCTCATAATAGTAATGCCACAAATAAAGCAGTGCCTGTTCCACCTGCTTGCCCAGGAGGTCCTGTATCTCCCTCTTTGTGCATTGCATTAATATTTCCACTTCCGTGTCTCCCATTGTTTGTAATAACTGCAAAGTTCACAATTTCAGAAGTTTCCATTGTGACGCCCTGTTTTTTTCTGTAGAGTGATATATGCCACCAGCTACCCCCTCAAAACAGTTTTAACAGGATAGACTGCATGACCTTTCCCATGTCATTGTCCACCAAGATACTGCTTGCCATGTCGTCCACCAGTTGCCCAAACTGCTCATCCCACAGAAGAGAGACATCGATCCTCCAGTAGGTAACTTTCCTCTGCTTCTCAGGTTATTTCCCTGTCATATGTGTAATATTCTGAACCTCTACAACATGTTCAGTGATAGTGAACATATAATCTTTTTTGGCATAAAATAGGAGGTGCCTGAGTGATACAGTATATGTCTCAAATGTCCACCATTCTTAACTGAGCTACTGTTGCTTCAAAATATTTGTGTGCTGCTGTGTTTCGATATGACCCCAAGGCCACGGCATCCAGTACTAGGCTGAAAACCATGTTCAGGTCTTGTGCAGTATTAATTGTTCTTGAAGGACTGACATAAGCTTTTTTTTAAAAAGAGTAAAACAAGCAGCTTATCCAATCCAGGGAGAAGTAAACACTAGCTAATATCACCATATCACATAGAAGCGACCCACCAGAATTACAAACCTCTTCTCAGAATCAATAACCCTTTGCTCTAGTTGAAAGGGGTCCAATAACCCTTTGCTCTAGTTGAAATGGGTCCCCTCTTGGTATTAAGATTGCTGTCCCTTTTATCTTCCCTGCCTGGCAGGAAGAAGTCTCCACAAATAGAAGCCATATCTGGTGAATTTTTGATGTTCGGCTAGGCAAATATATGTCTCCAGGAGCAATATATTGTCTGGATGCACTCTTTAAACATTTGTATAGCTCTGTACCATTTGACTGGATCATTTACCCCATTTATCTTATAAAAAAGTACATTAGTTGGGAGAGCTATTATCCTGATGTAAAAATATTACACAGCATACCCTTGACAAATTGTTGGGGAACAGGGCAGAAACCAAACATTTGTGTGAGTCAGGCATCCTCCTCCCTCCCACATGTTGACCTCACCAATTTCTGCAAACATGGGAAAAAGGTACAAACACTGCCACCAACAGGGGGACAGATAGTGAACATACCAAGGCCAACTAGGCTGCAGAAAACATCATCAACAACTGTACAAGGCAAAGACAAATGAACATAAACACTCAGCTTCCTAAGTAGGGAGTGAGTGGTGTCTTCTTATTCCTATGCAGTCCTCTGATAGTCTTTAAAACAACAATTATATATAAGGAAAACAGTGACTTTAAAGGCTGGGAGCGGTAAGACCCAAATCACTCCTAGTAGGTTCTCAATTAAACTGGAAAACCTCCAGGAGGTAAGTTGGATAACCCATGTGGCCCTACACAGGAACACCTGCAAAAGAAAAAGATATGCCAACAGCAGTCAAAGAAACATTAATGCAGTTCTACAGTGTTCCACTCCATAAAGCCGCTAATAGCACTAGAATACATATAAGCTAAGATGTAGGAGGATTATACTAAATTGTGACTGCATGTATTGTCCAGTCCATAATCCCGGTGAAATCAAAGGGAAATCCATCATAAATGTTGCAGTAGAACTAAATCCCAGAGTCTCTGATTCCATTTGGAAGCTGCGACAGGCTGTATCTGGCCATACTCCAGCAGTGAATAAACAGTTCCAAAAGGTATACTCTAGCAGTATATTTAATTATGAAATGGGTAGAAAGAATGCTAGCTGCTGATTGGTCCAGAAATACTTTCATCTGGGCTGTTATTCCAGCAGAAGAGTCCAGCTGAAAGTAGCTCAACATATATGTGTTTAAAAAAAATACATCCAGTTTACTAAATAGGACCCATTTCATAATTGCAATTAGGTACTCCAGGGAGTGCATTATGGTGGGTTAATGGCTTCTTGGGTGGTGGAAGCACTCAGCTTTGCCTTGTGCTTCAACCCACCTGAGGTGGGCCATTATCTCATCATAACACACCCCCATCATGCCTTATTGCTTAAATAAGAGGCACTCAACAATGGTGCTGCTATGGGTCATCCCATGCCTGCCCTGTCACCTTCTATTATACAAAACTATCAATTATAAAATGGCAAGAAAAAATCTAGACATCACATTGGCCAAGAGACATCAGCTGACTATACATTAAATCTCTTTATACACACAGTCATCCTGGTCCTAAAACCACATCACACAATGAACAAATCAGTCCTCCTACAGCCAGAACTATCTTCCATCAGTCCCCCTGCAACCAGAACTGGTCTTCCATCACAAACATGGCTGCTACCTTTACACTGTAAAAACCTTCAACTGGGCCTTAAAAATAAAACTACCTTAAATAAAAAATAAAACACATTTATTAAATGTTGTGTCTCTGATCATCACACTTTCCTTACACACATAAACAAATTAGAAACATTAAGTATTGTTTATAGTTTTCATTACAACTGTTTCTTTACTAACAGAGAAAAATTCCCCTTCTGTCTTTACCTGCTCATCAGGGAAATCTCTTCTGTTTTCCCTGACAGTGACATAACTAAGTCTCTGGCTCTAAAACAGACCTTTGTTGTCTGTGTGTATAATATGTTAGGAGAGTAACATTCTACCAGTGGAACAGAGCAGCATTTTGAATCCCTGTATTCCATGGTAAACATTCCATGAAAAACATTCCGGGCTGGATATTCAAAAGGGTTGTGCAATGCGCAATAGGGTTGCGCCAGCGTAAGTCAGAAAATGCGCCATTCTGCGATATTCAGCAGGAGGCAGTTGTGCCACTGAAAACATGCTGAGCAACAGCGCAATGATAATGAAGGCATGTGCAACCAAAGGGGGAGGAACCATGCATAAAGTGCGCAGTGCGATGTTCAAAGACTTGCGCAATGCGCAACAGTGGAGCAGACAGAAGTTGCGCCATAGCGGAAATGAGCCAAAATAAAAAGGAGCAAGGAAGAGGTGCAAGAATGCTACAGGGAAGCCACATGAGGCAGGGGGAGAGGCAGGCACAGGAAAGCAGCACCAAATAGGGCAGGCCAGGGAAACCACACCACACAAGAGGGGCAAGGGAAGGTGTGTGGGGCCACACAAAGCAGAGGCCAGTAGGTGTACCTGGTGCAGGGGAGGTAGCAGTCAGGACAGAGGGGGAACAAAGCAACAGATGCTGGGGGGGAACGCAAGCCAGGAACATGGATGCCATAATGAGGGGGGTGAGAAGGCATGCTGCAGGGGGACGTGGCTGTGGAAGGGCCCATTGGCAGTATGCCCCCAACAGGCAGTACCGAACCTGCACCAGCTTTGAGCTGTACACAGATATCGAGATTGTGGGCTGGTACCACCTGAACATCTGGCACCAGTCAGCACTGTGCCACCGATTCGAGAGTGGGAACATCCCCACAGGTCATCTAGTGGGTGAGTATGTATGTAGAACTGACATATCATGGGCAAGGGGGGGTATGACCAGAGGTGCCATGGGTGTGGCCCACAGGGCTTGGGGCAGTCTGAAGCTGAACAAGACACTAACCTCCACTATCTTCACACAGGTGACAGTGGATACCCACTCCATCCCTGGCTGCTCACACCCTACCGGCCCACGACCCCATTGCAGCAATGCTTCAGTGAGGCACATGCCACCACGCAAGCGTCATTGAGCGGTGTTTGGGATGCTGAAGGCATGTTTTCATTGCCTGGACACCTCTGGCAGTGCCCTACAGTATAGCCCCTCAAAGGCCTGTGGGATATTCCTGGCCTGTTGCATCCTGCACAACATGGCCAAAGACTGTGGGATAGCCATACAGGTCAAAGAGGGGGACAGCGATGGGGACGACGGTGACGCCGGTGATGATGGGGAAGGGAAGCCTCCCCTTGGCCGACGGGACCCCCAACTGATCCGGCTGGCACAGCTGCACTGGGACACCATCACAGAGGAGCACTTCAGCCTACGCAGGTAAGTCATGGTGCCATGCGCAACCACCAGTGGCTAGGGCACAACCCACATACACACATGGAAACACACCAGGGGTGCATGCTGGCAAGGGATGTGGCAGGGCACAGAAGCACACACATACAACCAGGGAGGGGTGAACAGTAACACGCCACATGGAGGGACACACACACACACACACACACACACACACACACACACACACACGCACACACAATAGGCACAAAGTGCACAGGGGTCAGGTGCAAAACTGAGCTGGAACGCAAACACTAGCAATACACATGTCTACAGGCCACCACATCCACTGACTGCCCATGTGTGTGTGTCAGATGCTGGGCACCATCGCACTTTGGTGTACAGCACAATGCAGGCATCATCATGCACACATACCTGTGGACAGCAGCCGGGAGGGTGTGCAGGTGGACTGTGTGTCTGCGTGCAGGGCCGGGCACCCACCCGTGCACTGCCCACCGAAACACACAATGCACACGGGGCAGCACCAGACAGTGCCCGTGCTGGGAGACAGGTCAGTCTTGTGGCACAGTGCCACGTCAGCCTCGGATGTGTGGGCGGCCCCACCGAGACCCAGCAGCACTGGCAGGCTGACCACGGGCCTCATGGGGTGGCACCAATGGTCCACCAGGGGTTCCATTGCTCGAACGCAACCGGGCTTGCACAGGGGTCTGCAGCACACCGAACATTCCTGCACCAGGAGTGCTCGGGATGCCCACTGCTGAACCCGGCATCGACAGGGTGGGTGTTGCATGATGCCGGGAATGGGGAGTGGACAGCGCACTGCGTGGTGTGAGCGACGCATGGGCACCTGACTGTGTGCCCATTGTGGCCATGACAGCAATTAATGGCTGTGCAAGCCTGTCAATGGCAGTGGTCACATCCTCCTGCAAATGGTCAATCCATGACACGATCCTATTGGTGTCCCTGCTGCGTCGCTCCTCGGCCCGCTCCAGAGCCACACACAGTGCTTCCACGGATGTTGCAAGCCGCATCTGTTGCTGTACCGATGCCTGCAGTAGACAGGTGTGCTCGTCAAAGAGGTCATCTGCCACCTCGGCATCCCTTCCCTCAGGGTATGCAAGGGCCTGATGTTCAGCACCCCTTGAGGGTGGGCACTGCTCACCAGGACCAGGTATGGGCAAGTCCACAGGTAGTACATGGATGCCACCACTGAACCCTGAACCCCCAGTCCCGGTGGGCGACTGCTGCTGCTGCCCCTCTGCCTGCTGTGCCCAAGGGAGCTGTCATGTCTCTGCTGTGGCCACAACAGTCCCACTGTCCTGACCAGCCACCAGTGCTGCTCCACTGGTGCTGACAGGCACAGCCTTGGACTGTGCTGACACGCTGGCCCACACGTCAGCACCAGCCAGGTCCATGGGCGTGAGCTGGCCTGCTGTGTATCCATTCCGTGGCACACAAATGTCACTGCCCATGGTGGTCGTGTCTTCATCATTAGTGCAGGTCTCTGCCACAGCCACAGCCACAGCATGCTGGCATCCTTGGATGGCAGAATGCTGAGACACAGGAAGGGCCTCCCCCACACCTGTCTCAACGACATTACTGTGGACAGCCAGGCAGACCCACTGTTGCATTGCTCGATGTATACCTGTGGAGGTGGATGGTCCCTCCTCCAACTCCAGATGACTGTCCGCAGTGGACAGGCCCTCCACTGCTGACCCCTGCAGATGCACAGGATCTGTAACAGAAAGTAAAGTCACGTTACTGCGTGTGATCTACCCTGCCCCCCCCAGACAGACCATGACTTACCATGCAGTGATGGGCTACCACCCATCTGGAAGCCACCTCCTGGAACGCCCTTTATGGCACTGCTCTGCATGCTTGCAGCAAGCCTGTCCTCTGCCGGTGTGAGGTGCACCACCTCCGGCTGGCCCCCGCCTGTTGCAGCACGTGCCGCCCTGATGGCAGCCACCTTCTTCTTCACCCTCCTCCTGTCAGTACCCATCTTCTTCTTACACTCCTGCATGGAGCACTGGTAGCTGCCGTGCAGGTTGACAGCACGTACCACCTTCTCCCATGCAGCAGCACGGGCCTGAAGGGTGCCCCGCTTTCCACTGAGCTGTGGCTCCTGATCAAGGTAGGCCTCGAAGAGTGCCTCCGTCTTGGTCTTTGTGAAATTGGGCCTCCTTTTCTGCCCACCATCGTAGTCCTCCTCACCCAGACCTCACTCGGTCATTATTCAGCCTGTAAGGATGACAGTGGTTACCTGTGACTGTGCAGTACAAAGCAAGTCCCTGATACCACAGTCCAGACCCCCACACAGCATGCAAGTCACCAATAAACTGCAGTAACCGAATATGGCCACTGCAGAACATTGTCACATCTATATAGCGCAATCCATGCAAATTAGGTGAGGAGCAACTTTAATTAGATGCACATCGTGCTGCTGCGCCATTGAATGGCTGATCGGATGATTAGCATATGACGGCTGAATATCACGCCGTTGCGCTTTGCGCAATTGTATTGAATGTGCTGAGCCAATGGCGCAGTTCTGTGGCATGCGTAGTACACCTCACTGCACATGCCCAGGTAGCTTACGCAGGCGTCTGCTGCACTGATGATGTGCTGTGCGCGGTAGGCAATGCAGGGCACGGCCACCATTGTGCCAGTGGCGCTATAGCGAGGGTCACTACATGGCGCTGTGGCACAACTGTGCAAAAGTTTGCTGTGACGCTGGCACACAGGCAACCAATCGCGCTAGATGCATAGTTGTCCGATGGCGCTGTGCATGGCCTTGCACCAGAGACCCATGATCCTGTGCCTGACCTTTGCCCCCTTGGCGCCATACATCCGGCATGGCTGCACCTCTATCGCGCTGTTTGGTAACAGCGTGATAGGGAATGCTGGTGCTGTACTGCACAGCATTTCCACATGGGGTACCGCATTGCAGAGCACCATATTGCCTACTATAGTGGTTGAGATGGCACGCAGGAGAGCCCCACAATGGAGTGCCATTGAGTTGGCCAACCTTGTGGCCATTGTAGAGCCACACTATGGCCCACTGTTAGGTGATGAGGCACTGGACAGGGCCAGAACCCAGGTCTGGCAGGAGGTAGCCACTGACCTGGATTTAACCACCGGACACAGGAGGACCTCGGAGCAGTGCAGGCACCATTATGGGGACTGCAGGAGGAGGGAGCCAGAGCTACTTGCCCATCTGCGGTCACGTGCCAGGAGGGGCATAGTGCCTCATCCAGGTGGGTGATATGTCTACACACTTGTATTGTCCATATGAGTAACACTGTCTTATGTGTCCAGCACAGAGGGGAGGGATAGTCTAGGGTTGGCTGTGGCGGTATTTACAGGGTATGGGGTGGGTGGGTCTGGCTGGGTGGGTGGGCACACACATTGGGGCAGGGGGACTTTGCTTTGGGATTGTACTGATGTTTTTCTCTCCTTTTTTCTTCCACAGGCATGGACTAGCGGCGGCGGATGGGGGAGTGGCAGCAGAGGGAGGAGGACGCAGTGCACAGGCGTGTCGGGGACCAGCACCACTGACAACACCGGCCCGATGAGGGTGATTGCCATGACACCATGATTACTATTGCATGCTGTGTAACAGGGTGGGAAGCAGGGCATGGCCACCATCCATGGACACCACTGCCATGCACACGACTTGTGACAGTCAGCACTGTCCAGTGGCACTGCATGTCTGGGAGTGCATCAATGGTGGTCCATGCATGCACTGGGCACATGGCTGTGGCACTGCCTGCACACCGCATAGCCACATTACTGTACGGCCTTGGTGGTGCTGTGCAGGACATGGGCAGTGGGTGTGTGCAGTGGTCCACATGGCTGTTGCTGCCTGGTTGGGCATGTCTTGTGGACACAGTCACTGTGGGTGGGTGCACACCATCACAGGAGCGTGGCACATGGCTGTATGCCATGCATAATGGGTGGGTTGCAGGGGGATGGACAGTCACACCTATTGACTCTGATCCCTCGTCCTAGGTGAACGGCTACTCCTGTGGATACAGCAAGCTGTGCAACAGCTGCTGCAGTTGGCAAGGGAGTCCCTGCAGATCCTGAGGGACATACACCGGCATGGGGTCAGGAGGAGGAGAAGGGCCAGATGACAGCGCCAGGCGGAGGAGGACCAGGCCGTCCACTAATGTCCCCATGCACCTACCAACACCTTCCCCCCTTTGACCAACCCTCACTCCCCGCCTTCCCTCTCCCATATGTTCACCCCTGTCCCTTACCCACCCTCACCTTGTTTCTGTCCCTTCCCCCCATATGTACATAGTTTTCTGTATATAGTTGTGTTTTATATGTTGCAGTATAAATATTTTGATATGAATACTGTGGTGGTCTCTGATTTGCAGCTGGCTATAGGTGCTCAGCTGCAGTGGTGTGCATGGCATCTGGGGTGGTGCAGTCATGGGTATATGTGTGTGTGCGTGGGGAAGTATCTATGGTGTGTGGGAGTGGCTATCAGTCGGTGTCTGTGGTGTGTGTGTTGTTCCCTGTGCATTGCATTACTGTGTGCAGTGGCCCATGGTGCATGCTCTGTGTCCATTGTGCCTCTGTCAACCCATCCTTGGCCTGTGCAGCTGACACCCTTGCATGTCTGTGGCTTGCAAGGTCTGCTGCCATGTCAGTGGAGGCTGTCCATGCAGGTCATCCACTGTAACTGTCACAATGCTGGGTTGCCTCCTGTCACTGGTGTGGTGCATGTTTGCCTCGGGTGACACTGTGGCCTCCGCAGTTGATGTCCCACCTCCATGCTGTGGCTTGTGTGTGTTGCAGGGGCTGTGCACCACTGTCTGTGACTTGTGCTCCAGGCATATGATGGTGGCGTATGGGACCACAGTGCCTGCACAGGGTGGGTGTCACTCCTGTGCCATGGAGGACTGCAGGCTGTGTGTGCTCAGTGTTCATGGGCCCACACTGTGGGCTTGGTTGCCACACTACTGCATCCCTGTGTTATTGTCCCCTTGGGTATGGGTGTGTGTTTGCCCCTGCACTGTTCTGCATCCGGTGTGATGCATGCTTCCACGCAACACTGTGGGTGTCTGTGCTGGCTGCTGTGGCTAGTGGTGGGTCGGGATGTGTCACTTGTCTACTGTGCAGGGTGCTGTATCAATGGTGGTGGTGTCAGGGGCACGCCCTTTCCCGTGTGGGATACCTCTTGTGCCGACGCATGGTCGGTCTCTCAGCTGTGCCTCAGGGGGATTGTGCGTGTTGGCACTGTGTCTGCCGTTGTTGCATTGCCGTGTGCTGCCACCCACTGCTGGGTGCTCATGGTGGGGCTGGCTTGTATGGTTCTGTGGTACACGAGTTTGCAGTGTGACAGTGGGGGTGGTGGTATGCATGGGGTTTCCTGCAGTGGTGGTCACTGTTCATGGGGGTGTCTTGGGGTCATGGTGCAGGGTGTGCTGTGCACGGGGGGACTGCTGTGCCATGGGGTGGTCCTCCCTCCTTGTGTGGCAGTCTTAGCTTGCTGGTGGGTGTGCTAGGGAACCATGGCCCAGCTGTGCTTTGTTTGCTTGTCCCCATGGGCTGGTGGATATTCCAGCCCTCCCCCAGTTGTGCTGTGCTTGGGGTGTGGGGTGCATTGTCATTTCTGCTATGTGTTCCTGTGCCCATCTGTGGCATGGGTGGTGGGCCCCTACCTACCTCCCTGGTTGTGCAGTTACATTGCTCTGCTGCTGGGGGGCTCCCTGCTTGCACTATGGTGCCTCTGGGCTGCTCAGCTGGACATCCCTTGTTGTGCCATAGTGCATCGTATCTGCTCAGCTTCCCCTCCCTAGTTGCACTATGGCGCAGGTTGTGCTATATTCAGACGTTAGTTGTTGGCCAATTTGGCTTGCTCCTTTTTTGAATATCGCGTCTATTGCACATGGGCACAATGGACTTGTGCTTGCTCTTGCTATTGCGCACTTTTTGGGTGCAGTTTGAATATTCAACCCTCTATGTCTTGAATGTGGGGAAACACAGAGGAAAAAAAAAACAGAATGAAGAAAGTAGGCAGTACAGTAATACTTTATAAACAAAGAGAAAAGGTGGGAAAACACACTGTACATAGGCAGAGGCAGAAATTTGAATCACATAGAGGTGTGTTCAGGTGAAATGTACCCCCTTCCCTACCAAAAAAAAAAAAAAAAAGGTAACTTGATAGGTTTAAGGTTTTTTTTCTTACTAACCTTTCACCTCAATCTTATAGCAGTTTTCCTTTTATGTACTGGACCATAACACATAAGTGAAAAACAAAAATAAAGAGAAGGCTGTCTTCAATGAAACTATATAACTACAGTGTAATGAAAATTTAGTTTTAAATACTGCTTATGTTTTACAAATTTACAGCTATTACAGTGCATTTATATCATAAAATTTACGTCACATATAAAATATTTATTTTCAACCAACTCTACTAATAAATACTTTAACTGCAAAGTACGACAATAGTTAACCTATTGCTGAGATATGCTATTTTATGCATTAATAGGGACTACTTTTTCCATTTTTAGATGTTTTAGAGGTAATGTATTGTACACTCTTGAAAATAGTAAATACGTTTTAATCCCTATCAGAGTACATCAAACTAATTATTTTATGATGGTGGCCCATTTTATAAGTGTGATAAACCACTCCAGGATGTGCATTAAAGGATTTTAATGCACTTCCCAGGGGCGTAAGGACACTCGGCCTTTGGCCTCGTGCCTTAGCACACCCCTGGGGCGTGCATTAAAATCCTTTAATGCACACCCTGTCGTGGCTTATTACTTACTAGGACAACTGGGTCTCGGCCTCCTAAAGCTCAGTCAGGCCAAGTCTGCGCAGTAGGGTAAATAAAGAGGAGGCCCTCCTCAGTCCCCTCACCGGCTACATAATAATCAGAAAAGAGAGGCAGCCCCTAACTATCAAAGTCAGGAGGGACAATCCCCAAAGACATCCCCCATACCCCAGCAACCACCTCCAGCATCAGAGAGACACTACTAGAGCTGGAGGATTCCTCAGAGATCATTCACTACCAAAGGATGAGGAGGCTTTCTTAGACTCCAAGGCTTGTATATTAGATTTCCTGTTGGTTTTGGCTGTGGGTGGGGTTATTGTTTGGTTGTGGGTGGGGGATTGTTGGGTAGAGGATTTGGGTCTTAGCTAACTACGTATGTGTGTGTGTGTTGAGTGTGTGGTTTAGGATTTTCTGTTTTAGTGTATGTCTGTATTTTGTGTGCTTGGTTAATTAGTATTCTGAGGGCCTGGGACTACGTAGTCAGGAAGGATGTGTCTAGGAAGGTGTGAGGGCCTGGGGCAGGCTAGGATTGTGTATGGGGCATCCTGGTTGCTCAATATATGGCCTTTATCTAGCCTCTCAGTCTCCACCACTACAGCAAGGCAATGTCGGGAGGTTGGAATAAAGAGGAACCGTACAATTTGATTGGGTTGGGGTGCCCCATACACTGTGGTAGGTGGTAGGATTGAGGTAGTTGGGTGTAGAAGGTGCCCTGGGGTTAGATGGGTCTTAGGGAGAGGCCAGATGTGCTTAGTTCCCATCAGCCGGTTTCCCACCAGACTGAGTGCTCAGGTAGCCAGAGGGGCTGTACTGTCTGCCAATTCCATGAGGGCAGTGCTTTGCAATGCCAAATCAATCAGAAACAAGACCACAATTATTGCAGACTTTATTTCTTCAGTTGCTCTGGCTTGCATCATGGAGACCTGGATTGGTGATGATTCCGGCCCAGTTTTAGAGGCCACCATCCCACCCGGGTACACCTTAGTGCACTGCCACAGAGTGGAACGCAGGGGCAGGGGGGTAGCTATCTGCTTTAGATCTGAACTAGGCTTCACCCTGCACCCAGTGAGTGTACCAGGTTCATTTGAGTGTGTGGCTGTTTGTGGGGGTCTGGGCGCAGGCTGCAGGATTCTCCTGATTTACCGCCCCCCTGGAGCGGCTGGTGAATTCCTGCAGGAGCTAACCAACTTCATCGTCGGTGAAACATTGGAGACCCCAACGTGTTTGGTGCTGGGGGACTTCAATGTTTGGGAGCAACGACAAATCTTCTTGGCTTGGTTACAACTTCTTCCAGATGATGTCCTCTCTGGGCATGCCGAAAGAAGTTTCTTTCGTGACCTACCAGGGTGGCCACATGTTGGATCTGGTCTTCTCACTGGGGCTTGATATAAATCATTACAGGACTGATTGGGTCATTTGGTCCGATCATTGCACGGTGGAGTTTTTGTTCAGGCTCCCCCTGAGAGCTCTCCCCGTGCTGAGATGGTTAACTATTGCCCTTTGAGGGGTTTGAACCCTGAGGGTTTATTGGCAGTGGCTGATCTATCTAGTGTGGATAGTGTATGCATTGGGGGGGTTGCGCAGCAGTTGCTGCCTATAATAAGGCAATGTCTGGTGCGCTCGACTCCCTCGCACCGGTCCGTGTATGACCCAAATCTTCTCACCTGAGGTCCCCTTGGTATGATGGAGAGCTCAAGGCGATGAAGATTATGGGTCAGAGGTTAGAGCACTGCTGGTGGAAGACTGGTCTTGAGGAGGACAGACTGGCCCTTCATACACACTATGGTGTGTACCAGGGGCAATCAACCATAAGAAGGCAGAATTCCTGTTCAGGGAGATTGCTGCCTGGAAGAACTGATCAACTGTGCTCTTTTGGACTGTGGACAGGCTTCTCCATCCTTCCTGTCTACAGCCGAAAAAAGCCTTTTTAAATGCTTTATGTGAAGAGTTTGCTCGGTTCTTCTCAGACAGGGTGCCTGCCATCAGGTAGGAGATTCTGCCAGTGAGCCATATTCTGGCTGACAGTAGTCACCATGGGCATTCGGAGAGCACTCTGCCTGGTTGGGGTGACTTTAGACCAGTGGAGGTGGCAGAGGTCATTGAGGTTGCTTCCAAGCTGCAGCACACCTTTTGTGAACTGGACCTGGTGCCAACTCGTTTCTTAATGTGATGTGTTGACTTTGTTGGCCTGGTGTTTGCAATGATTGTCTGGGGTCCCTTGTCAGAGGGGGTCTTTCCTGATGTCTTGAAGGAGGCACTGGTGAGATCCCTTCTGAAGAAATCATCTTTTGACCCTGATGTCAAGGCAAATTACTGTTCCATCTCCAATCTTCCATTTTTGGGTAAGATTGTTGAGAAAGTGGTGGCGCTTCAGCTTGAGGAACACCTCATGGCCCATGATCTATATGAGCCTCTCCAGTCTGGATTTTGTGCGAGGCATAGTACAGAAACTGCATTAGTTCGGGTGCATAATGACCTCCTTAGGGTGAGAAATTGAGTGGAGGGAACAATTCTTGTTCTCCTCAATTTCTCGTCAGCATTTGACACGGTAGACCATCGTGTGCTACTTGACTGCCTAAGGAAATTCTGCAGACTCGCCGGCACCGTCATCTGCTGGTTTGGGTCTTTTCTCACCAACAGGAGGCAAAGGGCTGTGATGGGGAATTCCTCCTCCTCCCTTAGCCTCCTGTCATGCAACGTTCCCCAGGGTTCGGTCTTGTCGCCGATGTTGTTTGCCATGTACATGCTGCCCCTGGGAGAGCTCATTAGGGAGTACAGTCTGGGTTTTCATTGCTATGCTGATGATACCCAGCTGTATCTTTCCTTTGCTCCAGGGACATCCAATGCAGTGAAAGTACTAAACACTTGCCTTGCTGAGATCAGTGACTGGATGGTCTCCAACTGGTTGTGACTGAACCCCGATAAGATGGAGGTACTGGTGGTGAAGTCGAAAAGAGGGCATGATGGTTTGGCCTCTGGTGCAGAAATGGGGCTTTTTCTTGGGTCTGTACCATTAAAGGCCTCCTCTAGGGTGCATGATCTGGGCATTATTCTTGACAGCGGACTGAAGCTTGAGTCCCAGGTGTCATCCGTTGTTTGTACCAGTTTCTATCATCTGAGGAATATCACCAGAATAAAGCCCCTAGTTCTGCCCCTGGACCTCCCCACCCTGGTTCATGCTTTTGTGATGCCTAAGCTTGACTACTGTAATATGTTCTATCTTGGGGTCTGTGGAGGTACCCTCCACTGGCTACAGCTGGTGCAAAATGCAGCTGTCAGATTGTTGATGGGGCAGTCTAAGTACTGTCACATCACTCCAGTGCTGCGTGAACTGCACTGGCTGCCGGTCAGGTGGAGGGTCCTCTTTAAGGGTGGGCTTGCTCACCTTTAAGGCCCTACATGGCCTGGACCCTGGTTTCCTGAAGGACCTTCTCACACCTGCTGTCTTGGTCCACTCCCTCTGCTTCTCCTCTAGAGGCCTCCTGGTGATTCCCAGGACGAGGTTAAAAATGGCAGGTGACAGAGCATTTAGTGTCGCTGCCCCCATCCTGTGGAATTTGCTGTCTCCAGCTATAAGAGAGGCCCCTTCTGTTGAGATTTTCAAAGCCCACCTCATGGTCTTCCTGTATACACAGGCCTTCCTGGACTTTGATTTATAATTTTTATCTGATGCCTGACCTTCGTGCTTATAATCTGTACCTGGCTATATATTTAGTTTGAGTATCTATTGCTGAGCATATTTTTTATAAAATGTTATAATAGTGAGTTGTAGTGTAGAGTATGTATTATAAAGAGAATAACTGTTAGGTTAGTGTGAGTTACTGGGGAGTAATACCATCGAGAGGTTCTGGACACATAGGAACCTCGAGGGCGAAGCTCGAGAGGTTCTAGTGTGTCCAGAACCTCAAGATGGTAGGACTCCCCAGTAACTCACACTAACTTATAAGTTATTTTTTTTAATATATGGATCCTATTTTGACCATTTTAAGTGGCGTTCGGCCACCGCAGTGAAGGAATCTCTCAGTCCTGACCAACCGCCGCATTGTCTTGCTTCTCCTCGCTCATCCCCGAAACCCGTACGTTTAGTAGGCAGTCCTACCTTTGTCTCTGTTTGGGGAAAGCTGCGTGAGGCACATATTTTAATGTTTCCTAGAATTCTGCCCTCAAAAACTTATCCATGAAGCAAAGAAAAATCCTTGGCATATGACCAGCAGGTTTATCTCTGTAAGCGACAGAGCGAGCCACCATGTTTTTGAAATTAAACTGCCCGCCCACTCTGGAAAAGTGGCCAATTGGAAGACATGCTTAGGAAAACATAGGGGGCTAACTTGCAGTTGCACTGTTGAGCTTTGATGATAATAGTATCGTTCAGGTACGGAACGATGGTATTACCATCTCTGAACGATACTATTATCAGTTGTAAAGTGTAGTATTATCGCTCTTGGAACGATGGTATTACCGGAAAAAAAAAACATGCCTTACTACCCTATTAAATGGCATATCCATATATTAATAGGTTTTATATTGTGGTGTTATTTTGTATATACAATTATACTGTTGGTGTTATTTGTATGTGATTCTACTTGTTTGGTGCCCAGAGCCTCTGGGATGGGCGTCTTATGCATCTAAGGATCCAAAGTGACTGCCTTATTACAAGGCTCCTGCCTAGATTCTCAGAGCACAACGTTGATAAAATGGCTGGAAATGGAGGGTGTAAGAACCTGCCATTGGTGAAACTTGCACACTGAACACTGCAACCCCAAAGAATCCCCCATGCACAAGTGAATTGTCATGCTTGATATGGGAGGAGGTTTGCTTTTAATATGTATTGCCCTGTATGCAGCATGCGCACATTCCCAACAAAATTGCACCATTCTGAGGCCAAGTTAAGCTCATGCTGCTTAGTAGGAAACTGCAAACTTATAGGAGGGGCTCTCTATCAAAAGTGCAACCCGGGAACACTATCTGTGCGACAGTAGTGGACCATGTGGCAACCACAATGCCAACCAGAAACCAGCTGAGTTATATTTATAATTTAGTATGGTACAAAGACAAACTAATAAGCAAAATAACAGTTGAAAAAGCTGCAGTGTCTTTCACAAGGTCCATAGGGCATCACTTCACTAGGCGCTGACACCATTGTAATAGTTCCATTATTGATTCCATGATGGGGGTAGACTGCAGTCTTGCAGCCTGCATCCTCAAAGTGACCTGTCTAAGGACCACTGCAGTCAAACTTCACCATGGCAACCCTTCCCTATGCTCTTTAATGTCACCTTGGTGAGTTGAGCAGCATTGAGGTTAGGGGACAGGAATCTCCTGGTGTTCAAAATCCACTTCTGCATCCGCTGATGAATACAACATAGAGGATAATGGATGGGCAACAGTGAACAACAATGCTGTGTTCACTTCGACAGGTTGTCATGACAACCAAGTAGACCTCGAGAAGTGAACTCAGCATTGTTGTTCACTATTGCCCATCCTTTTTCTTTCATAGTGTATGGGCAACTATGCAACAACAATGGAGGATTTTAATTAAGAAAAACAAAGAATTAATTTTTTTAACTAGAGTGTCAAAACTGAATAGTAGTGGCGGACATCAGCATATGTACTCTCTCCCTGTCACATGACTATGAGCAAAAAATACGGAAGTCCCAATTTCAGTGAAACTTAATTTTATCCAGGAAAATTGCTGCTGCCATAGCCAATCGCTTGCTTCATCTGAAACTGACAAAAAAAAAAGATGGTGAGTGAAAGTGAGAGACAATGAAGTGAGTGATCAGCTGTGCATGCGGTGGTTTAGATAGCAACTTTTGACTGCGGGTTACATTCGATGGTGTACCCTAGTAGTGGCATATTTAAGATGGTAGAATAACTGTTTGACATCACTACTAGGCTACAACAACACTAGGAATTCACTGAATTCCATTAACAATAGAGCTCCCCTATGCACTATACCATGCCATCAGTGAAATGCATCAGTAATCTAGCAGAGATGGAGTTTGGAATATAGTATCAGCCCGGAGTAAAGATCTTAGATAAGGAGAATAAGCCATCCTCTTAGCTTGAATCATGGATTCATAGTCATTATTGATATAGGGTCGATGCTGGCCTCAGCGCAATGCCTTCTTCCACCAGGCCATTGGAAGTACCTGCTCTTTTCTTTGTAGCTCCAAAATTGAAGAACCCTGGAGCAAGGGTGCTCCCTCAGTTTTGGACCCAGTGCATGGTGGATTCCCCTTGGTGAAAGCCTTTAAAAAGGGTCTGAAGTTGCATTTATTCAAGGAGGCATTTTCCCTGGACTATTGAAGGCTTAAATATTTATGAGATTAAGTTATATTAGTTTCTGCAAAATGATTTATATTTTATAGCTCAATTTTATTCCATCTTAATTCTATTTTAAATTCTGACCATGTATTTTATTGTATGTTTCATTCATGTGCAGTTCCTAGAGCACCTGGTGATAGTGTGCTTTATAAATAAATTTTACTTTACTTACTTTAATACGTACATTCTGTATGTAGCTGCATCTCTGCTGGTACAGTAAGTCTGAATCTTCAAGTAATAACTTGTCTACACAGTCAGAGATATGTGGCCACTCTTCACTCTCTGGCAGCTCATACATTCACAGATATTTCTGACAGAGACGACCCTCCAGATCGGAACACTTCTTCCCAGGTTGGAACTGCTTCTGATATATATACACTAGGAAGTCACTTAAATTATCGGATCTGACAAAACCACTAATCCTGTCACCTGAACCTAAACCCCACACGCACTGCCCGCACTCCCCCATCACCAAATTTTCCTTCTGACCAGTCTCCCCTGCTGAAGTCCTAGCCGCCCTAAATTCCCTAGACCCCAATGAAGAAAAATGTCCACTAGGCCTGGATGCAAAACTCCTGTACCTATTTGCCCCTGCCATTTCAGCTCCCCTTGCTAATCTCCTAAACCGATCCTTCTCCTCAGCACAAATTCCAACAGTCTGGAAAGAGGCAATAGTCATCCCGTTGCCAAAGGGTGGCGACCCATCAGAGCCTGGTAACTACCGCCCTATCTCCCTCCTCCCCACCCTGGCCAAGCTGCAGGAAAAACTAGCCCTATCTCAACTCACACAATTCCTTGACACCACCTCCTTTTTCACCCCCTACCAGTCAGGCTTTCGCAAATCACACTCCACCATTACTGAGCTCCTAAGACTCACCAATGATATTGCCTCAGGTATGGATAAAGGTTTCCTTACCTCGGCCATATTCATTGACCTGGCAAAGGCATTCAATACCGTTTCCCACCCCAAACTCATCTCAAAACTGCAAGATGCTGGCTTATTCGATCTAGCCACCAGGTGGTTCCAAGACCACCTATTTGGCAGGAAACAAGCAGTAAAAATTGGCCCTCAAGTATCCCCCTTGCTCCCAGTTACCATGGGGGTCCACCAGGGCTCTGTCCTGGGCCCCCTTCTCTTTTCAATATTTCTAAATGACCTCCTACTAACCTGCCCAAACTCAGCAATTCAAATGTATGCAGACGATACTGTTCTGTATGCCTCCGGACCCTCAAAAGAGGCTCTAAACTATACCCTACAGCAGGATTTTGATGCTGTCCAGACTTGGCTTAGCTCCAACCAACTTGTCCTAAATGCTAAGAAAACTGTATCCATAACTTTTGGCACACAGCCCAGAATCTCCCGTCTAGTGGCTCCCCCCACTTTTCAAATGCTGGACATAACCACCTTAGAATCCTGCACCTCCTTTAGGTACCTGGGGGTATGGCTTGATCGCCAGTTGGTCTTCTCCATCCACATAGACTCCCTCCAGAAAAAACTACACCCAAAACTAGGAGCTCTTTAACACAACAAAGGGTGTCTAACCACCTCCGTCAGGAGAGAGCTAGTGAACAAAATGATTCTCCCAATCTTCGACTACGGAGACGTGGTCTACTGCGCAGCCTGTCCATCCACCCTGGCCAACTTGGACCCCCTTTTTAATTCCTTCTGTCGCCTTATCCTAGAATGCCCCCCCCACCACCCACCACTGTGACCTATATACCATCTTAGGTCTCCCATCACTGCACTCCAGGTGCCAGCTTCACTGCGCTAATCTCGTAGCTAAGCACTGGTCAAACTCCCTTCCCACATATCTCAGTTCCGCTCTGTCAACCCAACCCACCCTGGCCTACTCCTTGCGAGTCACTGACTTAAAACTTCTACAAATCCCTTTCATGCACACCTCTAAGGGCCAATCTGCTTTCAAATATAGACTGCCCACACTCTGGAATAGCCTCCCAGCAGAAATCAGGCAGTCCACTACCCCATGGTCCTTGAAAACTCTCCTTCGGGTCCACTTCTCAGACATATGTAACTGCAACCTGCAGACCAGATCTGTTACAATGAGGCATCAAAATGTGTCATAACGGTGCACTTATCCAAACAACTGAATTATTCTTGTGCTGTCCCTGTATATTAATTGTCTTTTTCCCCATGTTCACTGTATGAAATGTCTATGGTCACAGACCCCAATGTTTTTTATAAACAACTCATGCACTCGGCACTAACTTTGTAATCTAAATAATGAATGCTTAAGTCCAGCATGTAACATCTCTGGACCTGTTGTTTCACCCCTTTCTGTGCCTTTTGTACTTGATGTTTGTACCATTATGTACCTGTTTGAAGGCACCATTGCCTGTGTACCTATGTACTTTAGCAATTTAATGTATGTAACTCCAGGTCGCATCTGGAAACGAGTGGATTCCCGCTCAGTATGCTTATCTGGTAAATCTCTTTAATAGATAAATAGATAAATCTTTCTGGGATTTGGGTAACTGCTCCTATCAAATCAGCACAATCTATTTTTAATTTCCAGCTCCATGCCCTGTGCTTGTAATTGGTTTTGAATTTTTTGAACAGGAGGGCCGTAGCTCTGCTGGTGATTGAGCATTAGTTATGGCAGTTTACTCTACCACCAGAGAAGGGTGACATCACGATGGAGGCAGGGGAAGAGCTGCCAGAACTGGAAGCTTCCAGTAGTTCTGTGGCTAGTCCTGAAGGGTTTTGTTCTTTGGTAACTGGATAAGGCCCACTAGATCCAAGGCCTGTTTTCAGGAGTGACTTGGGAGCACTGGGGAGGTTAAGAGACTTGCTCAGAATGACACAGTATGCAAGTGGAGGTTATGGAAATTAGCGCTAGGTATGCTGGATGTACCAAGCTCATTCACTGCTTGTTACGCTAACATCTAGGCTTTACTGCCAGCAATTTGCCTCACACCTATTCAAACTAGTAATATCACAAAATATATGATGTTACGAGGCTTTTGGCCAGCTGTTGGAGCACAGGGTCTGCATCAGAAGCCCTACAAGGGGGAAGGGAGGGTGGTGGTGGGGGATGTTATATAATATTTTTTCTTTCATAAATATCTTGTATATATAGTCTTCTCTTATTCTTAGAAAATATTGTTAACTAATCTCATATCACTCCTGATATCTAGCATAGGGTATTACTGTTGTGTGGTGATAAAAATATGTGTCCTGTATGTAGTTAACCATGTCTTTGACTATCCTAGGAACAGAAGGGACTAAATGATCTGTTATACATTATTGCTGTTCCTCAAGTTTTCAGTTCAAGACTGTGTTGTTTACAAATATGTGAAAGTAAAAATGCAATAAAGTTTATTAAATTTCAAAAAAGAAGCCCTACAAGGAGAGACTGAAGGACCTCAATACAGTATGTACACCCTGGAAGAAAGAAGAGTGGGGGGAATATACTAGAGACCTAGAAATACCTCATGGGAACAAATAAGGTGCAGGAAGGGAGTATTTTTCAGATGAATAGATGCACAAGAACAAGGGGACATGCAATGACGCTAGAAGGGGATAAATTAAAGAGAGATGTGAGGAGGTACTTCTTCACTGAAAGTGTGGTGGATGCCTGGACCAGTCTTCCAGTGGAGGTGGTAGGGGTTAAACAGTGGTGGGCTTTAAGCATGCAGGGATAGACACAAGGGAATTTTAATGGGAAACGGGAGAGGAGGATTTAGCCAGAGATCTAGTAGGGTCTGTAGTGACAGTATAGGCAGGGAAAAAAATTGGCAGACTGGGTAGGCTTTATCTACCATCAAATTGTATATTTCTATGTTTCTATGATCACTCTGTCACTGTCAGTGTTGTCACCAGAGGTCCTAAACCAGCCAGTTTTCAAATATGTGGAAGAGTGTCTGAGAGCAGAGATACTTTAAAAATATGTGATGCAGGTAGAACCTGGACTAGGGTACCTAAATGTAGAAGTCTGGGCTCCAGGTTATCATGATCAGCACTGACATAGGGGAACAGATTATGTAAAAGTCTACATGTTACACTCAGACTAGCCACTATGAAATAAAACGTGGGTGGGGGAGGACAACATGAGGGAGAGCATAGGAGTACTGCATAGTATGGGAGGTGAACCTGGAAGTGAGTACAGTAAATTGCATACGGAATAAATTTATAATGGTCTGAGGAGGAGGTTGCTAGAATGCTGTTTCAAAGAACCACCACTAGGCTTTTAATATTCACCAGAAATTCTGTGGGTCTCTAGCAGCAAACAACAGGGTAGTTCTACAGACATTACTTTTAGTTATAAAGATATCCCTCTTGTATACATTCCCTTGCCTCCTGTACTTAGTGAGGTACACAGTTGCTTGGGAGACTTTATATGAAGCCCAGCACTTGTCTCTGGCTTTCATTAGGGATAATACATCCTTGTGAAGCCATTTAGTAACAGTACCCCTGACTCTTTTCTGTGTAAAGATCTTTTAAAAAGATCTTTAAAAACCCAGTTCTTTCATTTAAGTTTTTGTCTCGATTCCTGATCTTAAGTAATTAATAGCCTTGTTATTTAATGTTGTTTATTTGTATTTTTATAGGAGGCAGTATAGCGCAGTGGTTTAGGGCTCTGAGCTGCAAATCTGGCAATCTGAGTTTGAATCCCACAGCCCCACTTGTATACTGTGTAATGTTAACTCAACACAGCCCTCAACACACCACATTGGCCACTCACCGTCTAACAGTAGCAGGGAGTATGGCTTATTTATAGGGCAAGGTGCATGACCTGTGCTCTATAAATAAACTGCACTCCCTGCTACTGTTAGATTGGGGATAACTGGTAGTGTGTCGTGACTAGTCCCTGCTACTGATCCTGCGCTTTGATAGTCAGGCAAGGGGCCAGGAGTGGGTTGTTGGTGCTGCAGGTGGGGGGATACTAACCATGACCAAGGGACAGGCTGGGGAAGCAAAGTCCCCTGCTGGGATATGGGAGGTGGCTTTGTTGTGGGGAGATTTTCTTGCAAACAGCTTCCCACATGGCTATGGTGGGATGGCTGTTACATGGAGACTTGACAAACTGGGGGTCATCTGTTCAGTGATGGGGATCGGATGGGGGAGGGACTGCTGGACACCAGGGTCTAAGACTTAAAATACTGGGTTTGGGTGTAGGTGGGGGGAGAGACACTAGATACCAGGGAATAAAACTTACAGCATCAGGGATGGGTGCAGGTGGGGGGAGGGACCATTAGCACCAGGGAACTGTTTGCACTTTATGGGTGGTGGATTGGAGAGGGGGGGGCACCACTAGACACCAGGGACATGATATTTTCTATATGGGAGTGGGACTGGAGGGAAGGGTCACCACTAGACACCAGGAACATGATGTTTTCTATATGGGAGTGGGGTCTGAGGGTGGAGGGCACCACCAGACCCTAGGCACTTGATATTTTCTCTACTGGGGTGGGATGGGGGGGTGCCATTAGACACTAGGGACATGAGATTTTCTATACAGTAGTGGGACTAGAGAGAGTGGGGCACCACTAGACACCAGGGACAAGATATTTTCTATATAGGAGTAGGATCAGAGGAAGGGGGCACCACTAGGCACTAAGGACTACTGTGTTGGGGGTCAGAGGTGAAGCACTTCCTCCACCAGTTGCTAGGGAAGCATGTTGTGGTTTAGGTCGGCGATATTTGTGCTGTGCAAGGGGACAACACAAAACCCCCGTGCGTGGTGTAAATACTCTGAATATTGGACTACGTCAATATTCCCCACTCCTCAATTTGCTTCCCCTTCACAGTTTACCTGGCTGCAAACATTGTTTGCCCATGCTAACCATGCTTTTCAATAAAAGAAATCCACGAAAAGCACGGTTTGCGTGTACAAACTAGGGTTTGCACAAGGGCAAACTTTTGAATATCAGGCCCCTTGTAACTTACTTGGAAATGAGCAATAGTAATTAGCATTTTTCTGTTACAGTTTAAAAAAAAAAATCAGTCTTTTGGATTTGCTGATATGCAAGGATGGCGCTGGAGGAGGGGTCTTCACAGACCTTTTTAGGAAGCAGGTGGGCCAGAACTCTGTTCTACACTATACGGGTGGCTGTGCAAGACAAATCGTGGAAAATTTGCTGGGTGGTCAGTTTATAAGGTATAGGAGAAACTGTACAGAGGAGCACAAGTATGCAGTTACGGCAGGAGAGTTGAAAAAGAGGTTTAAGGAGTGGGGAAACCTAGAAGCTGTTATTAAAGGGAAAACAGAAAGCATCAGAAAGATTTAGGCAAACAAAGAAACAAAATATGATTGAAATAACTATTTCTAGCCCTACTATTTCTATATCAATGGATGTCAATGTCAGAACAGAAAGACTGCTACATTTTGTTACTTTACTTCCCAGTCCGGTATTATTAAGAAGATTCTTCAAAATAAATTACCAGACTTTTATGCTTCTGATGGGGGATCAACCACATGTGGTTTAAAAAAATTGAAGAAATTTAAGAAATCACGTGGTACATAGTTTCCAACAGAAACAGACTGTTCAGAATCCTTCTAATTAATTTGGACTGGCCCAACTTGAAGCAGAATTGTATGGTGCCAGAAGGCCTCACAATACAGTCAACAAAGGCTGTGAACAGCAGACACAATTAGCAATGAGCCAGTCCAAATTAACTTGTGGGCATTTGCATATGCTTCATATGATGCTTAGCATTCTTGGGTATGTGCAATTTATGTTTTCTTCAAAATTTGGTTGTATGGCCAATATCCTCCGGGATAACCCTTACCCCAGTGCATTTGCTCTGGGATTCTTTTGTTGTTCTCTTCTCTCTACTTTGAGCTGCCCATGGCCCAAACCAGTAAGATCTCCTATAGGCTAGCTCCCTCTCCCTTGGCTGAGATACAGATATGGCCCACTGATAAGTCCAAATAAGGATGAAACATGTGTCTGTGTCTGCTGTTCTCAGCCTTTGCTGATTGTATTCTGAGACCTTCTGGCACCATACAATTCTGCTTAAAGTTGAGCCAGTCCAAATTAATTCGTGGGCATTTGCATATGTTTCACATGTTGCTTAGCATTACTGCGTGTGTGCAGTTTGTTTTTTCTTTAAAATTTGGCTGTATGGCCAATATCCTCTGGGATAACCCTTGCCCCAGTGCATTTGCTTTGGGGTTCTTTTGTTGTTAAGTATAGAAATACTGGTATCAGAAAAGTTTTAATCATATGGACCCTTTTCTTTTTGCTCATTTGCCATTGTTTCCATTGGGAGGTTTCCTGTAACGCTATACTTAAGTGATGTTCCCAATTTGGTATAGCTAAATCCCTTGGACCAAATACAATACCAAGTATTTTACATGGACTTTTGGATATTTGAATGCCTGCTAGATGTGTAAGCTGGTGATCCAGTTGTCCTATAGGAATACAAAAACCTTTTTGATCATTAATCTCTGAACCTGTAACTATAGAAAAGCCTTGGAGGACTTCTTTTTGCTGCATTTCCAGAAGATTCATCTGCTAGTATCAGGCTTAAATCATTCGCATAAATTAATGTTTGATACTCTCTGTATGAGGAGATAAAGAGAGACCAGTAATACTGGATGATGTATTCAGTTTGCGTGTTACAGGGTCCATTGTTAAAAAATATAAAAGGGGGCTAAGGAGTCATCCTTGTCTGATGCCCCTCTGGATCTTACAGTCTTTCCCTACCCACCCATTTATAATGGGGAATACAAAGACCTGCTTGAATCATACCTGCAACCAGGAAATAAATTGTGAAGGTATCCCATACTTCTTAAGGCATTTCCAAAGAAAATCATGTGAAACCTTGTTGAAAGCTTTAGTTTGATCTAGACTAAGTAAAAAATCTTGAAGCTGATGTTTATTATCATTTTCTATTAGTTCTCTTAATAATATCAGACTATCAGTAATTTTCCTACCAGGGACTGTAATTAATTGTGTGGGATGTATGATTTGCTCCAAGGCAGGCATTAACCTATTACTTAATATAATATCTTTGCTAGTATTTTAAAATATACATTTAATAAGGTAATGGGTTTCCAATTTGACAGGATAGTTGTATCTCCTTTTTTGAATAGGAAAATAAGTAACCCCTGATATATGTCAGCAGGAAGCTCTGACACATGCAGCAAGGAATTGTAAACTGCCATTAGTTTGTCTGATAATAATGGCCATAACCACTTGTAAAATTCATTTGGTAGGCCATCTGAGCCTGGTGCTGTCCCCAAGTTTGGACTCTTAATGACTGTGTCCAGTTCTAATAGTGCAATTGGGGTAGTTAAACTTGTGGCTACTTGCTCAGACATTTGTGGTAAATTGTTGGTTTGTAACCACTGGTCCATAGCTACAGTACCAGATAAGCAAAAACGAAACACGTTTTTAATATGATGGTCTAGTGCTTCAAGTATCCTTTTTTTCTGACACTACTTGATCATCTGACTTTTGTACCCACCACATACATTTCTTAGAGGCTCTAGAAGAACAGCTTTCAGTGGGATTAATATGACAGGACTTACCCTGTGTGCTGAATTTCTGTTCCAGTTATAGGGACTAGTATCTGTTGTATTCATAGGAAAACATTCATTTCTTTATTCCAGCAATTTGGTCTGAATAATTACCTGTTCCTGCTGCCTGAAGGGATAATAAATGTTGAAATTGGGATCTTAGTTCTAGACATCTGGAGTGGTTAGATTTTCTTATATTTTTTGTGATACATTTGAAACAAGACTGAAAGTCTCTTTTGCTGTCTTGCCACCACTGGAGGGGTGAGTCGTATAAGAAAAATACAGATTTATGTACCTGTATTAAAGTATGGAGTTCATCAGAAACTGTAGAATTTTTTAACTTCGATGAGCCTATGCAACCAGAGTAGTGTTATGCTTGTGCAACTGTAATAACCGTTTAGCCATTCGGACTCTCTGTTCCATGGGGAATTACCATCCTGTAGGGATACCGAAGGCTAGGAACACGCAAAGAGGCTTCCACCCCTACAGTTGCCATGGGAAAGATTTCCTTGGCTAAAGATACCTTAGGAAGAAACCCCACTGAGGAAAGAGGCATGCTGCTGGAGGTGGAGGGGAGGAAGGCAGAGAAGCAGATTGATAGTAATGAGATAGCTTGATGAAATGCAAATGAGATGCACAGGTTGTCAGGATTGCACTGATAAAATGGATTGCACTGATGACATCAGGGGGCTTCCTGAGGAGAGAGGGAATGGTGAGTAGGGCCACCACCCATCTCCATCCAACACTGGAAAGCTACCTAAGGAAACTAGGGAATATACTACAAACTAACTACATATTATGACCTTTGGCATGAAGGAAAGGAACAACAAACTTTTTAAAAGGAGGAAACCTCTGGGGTTCCAAGGCGTAGGTTGCCTTCCCTCCAGGCTAGAGGGTATTTTATTTAGTGGCGACTTGGCTACTGCAATTTGGAAACCCAAATTTGGGAGGGGGGGGGTTCAATTTGAAGGAAGGCTCCATCCTGCTATGGGAAATGCCATGTGTGACTGCAAAGATAGCTCTGGAGAAAATGGAGACTCCCATACAGGAAACCCTTACCTAAGGTGGGAGGAGGAGGAGGAGAGCAACAACCACTGGAAGGCACTCACCTGACCTTCATGCAGGAGATGTAAGGTGGAGGTAGACATCTGAGGGGCTTCCCTGATAACCATCTGAGAATTAAGCTGGGCCGGGAAGGGGAGGTCAAGGAGACCAGGTGAACTGTAAGCAGTCAAAGACAGAATAGCTTTCAAAAGTGCCACAGCAAAGCCATAGCCAAAGGAGCACTCTTGGGCTTGAAGGCATCACCCCTCAGCAGCTGACGTCTTAAATTATGCATCAAGAGGTGCTGCAAATGAGTTAGATGACTGAAGCTCCACCTAGAGTGAGGAAATTCCCACTATGGGCCAGATGAGAAGGACCCCACCCTGAGTTTCACATGCTCAAGGTGCTGACTTCATGGGTACAGAGCGAGACCATTAGCTACAGGGCAAACCCTGAGACAAAAAAGGTAATGGTCATGGTTGGCATGCCTCTAATTTATGAGCGAGAGCATGAATCAACTTGATATGCTAGATAGGAGGAAGCCGGTGAAGCTGGTGGTTGTAGATTAGATGAGGCCAGGTGAAGCCAGCGGCTATAGATACAGATGAGGAGGCCGGCCTTGAAAGGTTGAGAGTGAACTCTGCAACATGAGAACTACCAAGGTGGACCTGTGAAAGGTTGCAAGCGAACTCTACAACAATGAGAATTACCAAGGCAGGACCTGGGTGAGGTAGGAGGCTGCAATGCGAACCAACGTTTGGTGGTTTGATGGTAGTAGCAACCAGCAGAAAACAAGCCAACCAGTTCCATTATGGAAGTCAAATTGATGGTGACATAGAAGGTTGGTGTTTAGGCAGTGTGAGAGGCTTTTAGACAGTGAGAGGCTGTGATACCAATGATGGAATCAAACAGATTTTGCATAATTGAATTGTTGAGGTTTAGCAGATGATTGTCATGGTTTCAGCATGAATAGAGAATTGATATGATTGGCATGAATACCTGAAGTACCTTTAAGATGGAGGTAGGTTATCTCAGTAAGGAGCATTTGCAATGCAGTAAGGGAATGGAATGAATATCGTGAAAGCCATGTATGCTGCAAGGTCAATGTATTTATGCATGGATAGTGCAAAAGCCATGTTGGCAAAGGAGCAGGGTAAAATCATATAGCTTACATAAAAGCATGCTACTGCTGATTGGAGCCAGGATGCTCCACTGTGACACCACAGTCCCCTGCCATAGGAATAACAGGGAAGCCACAAGCTGAGAACCATGAGACCTAACAGCAGTTGTAATGTTGGTAGGGTAGGAACCCCCAAAAATGGCACCTTTACTGGCAAGGTCCTAGTTGAGGAAAGAATCATAGGATAGCAAACTGTCAGAGTAGTGTGACCAGGGTAGTAATAGCTGCCTGGCTGAGTATACACTGAATAAATTGAGCAGAGCACACTGAACTCCAGTACTGAATGAACTAAGTTAGCACTGAATGAAGTAAGGGCAGAGCTATTGAACACACATAGCACAACAGGGAGTGGCAAGGTGAAGCCTGGAGCAGGTGCAAGTAATTAAGGTGGAAAGCACTGGAGACAGCAGGCAGGAAAACAGCAGTGGGAGCTGATACATACAATAATAATGCAGTTGACTGAGGGCTTGCAAAATCTGGTGAGTAAATGGGAGCTTGAGCACAGGCAAAGGGCAGCTTAAGGTAAGGAAACAACAATATGTAACCTGAAGCACAAATAAAGAATGTATGCACAGGGCACTAGAGAACTAGAAAAGCCCAAAAGAAACAAACAAACAAGGCAAACACAATTTCAGGAGCAGGAAGGAAACAAGCACACATAGAAGCACCTAGCAGCCAGAGGCAAAGCAATACAAACCAAAAGCAGGAGAACACAAAAACAGAAGTCCAGCACAAACCAAGCACAGCCCAAAGCACACCAACACGGCGGGGGGGGCAAAGCCCCAGCAGGCCCCTAAGGAGAAGACAGATTGACAGAGCCTCCAGCCAGCAAAGAAAAAGTGCTCCAGAAGGAGGCTGGGAGGAACTGCTTATGTATCTCTGGAAAGGAGTGGGGCTGATTGCTCACCCCATTAAACTATAGACATAGCCTTTCAAAAACGAGTATTAAGTCTCCAAATCTCCTTTCCACAATTATTATTTATGTTGTTTGATATTGTTAGACTAATGAGTCCATAGTCTGAAGTTGCTACAGTTTTTACTTCTGTATGGGAAAACGGGACGTTCTCTAGAATGATCCAAAAATCAATTCTGGTGGAAATTTTCCTGTGAAAATAAATATGCTTGGGAGTTTGTGTTAACTGTGCATGAGCATCAGTTAGTCCTACCTGGGTAACTAATTTCTTTAAGAAGGCTGTATCACAGAAAAGTGTTTCTATTTTGGTTCCTTCGTCTGTGTGTAGTAAGCTACAATTGAAATCCCCTTCAAATATAATTGGTTTAGCTTTATTTGTTTTAACAATTCCGTTTGGTTGACTTTAGTCTGTGGGGCATAAATGTGTATTAATCTAAATTCTTGTTGAGAAATTAAAGTATGTATTAATAAGGTTCTACCAGGGCATATATCCACTGATTGGGTTACTTTAAACTCTGGGTAGTTTATACAAATTCTAACTCCACTGCATGGTTCTTCCCCAGTCGACAAGTATGAAGCTCCCTACAACCAGGCAGAAGTTGTTGATTTAATTTCTGCCTCAGAGCTTAATCTAGTATCGTGGAAGAAAACAACATCAAACTTAAAATGCTCAAATAATGCAATTGTTGCTATACATTTCCTAGCTGTCTTAATACTGTTTACATTAAGTAATGCAAAGGAAAGTTCTGGAATGATAAAGGTTGTCAAGGAGGCAAAATCTTAACAGCAGCTCTAGTCCCCACCTCCTTCTAGGTTGTGCATTCAAGGGGGCAGTTTCATTTTCTGATGCAGAGTTCTTTTGAGAGGAGAGTATCAGTCTTCTCCGGTATCTATGTCACCCCATTGTAGCAGTTCAAACCTGTTGTCCAGAGACACTTTTTCTTGTTTGGCTGCCTTTTTCTTTCTTTTTACTTGACTTTTCCCCACTATTTGAAAGGCATCTGGGTCTGCTGGGTGGGGTGGGGTGGGGCATTATGGTAGTCTTCTGGAAAGAGAATTTTCATAGTGTAGAGAAGAAGTTAAAACCAAATCATCTGAAGGTTGGGCAGGTAAAGCAGGATTCATCCCATCTGTAGGAAGCAGTCCAGGTGGTGGTCGCTGTTGGGTCAAGAGAGAGGGACCATCAGGAGGGTTTCTTTGTTTCTCAGGGTGTGAAGGGCCTGTTGCTCTAGCAGCTTTACTCATAAGAGGCATAGTTGGTGGTGCTGTTTCTGCTGTTTTGTGGCTTTATGTATATAAAAGGCATGTTCCATAAAGTCTGTATTTGTGGTATTGTGTGCTGCCCATAGGCAAGATGTAAAGGTATGTCCTTCAGTGTCACACAAATTACACCGGGGTGTAAAAGTGCAATGAATTCCAGGATGGGCAAAACCCCACACATAGTGCATTTAATTATGTCACTGTTGTTAGAGAAGCACATTTACAACATGATTTCAGTTGTCCTGGGTAGAACAGGATCCCTCTCTCTGTGCTTAAAAAAAATAAAAAAAATAACTGGGTAGGTGTTGGTTTCCTTCTTCTGTATGTCGGAGTTGGACCAGAAACTTCCAGCCCCCAGTCCCAAAAACTTTCTTTGTCAATAATAGGGTTTGGAGATCCTTGTAACTCACACCTCTGTTCCAACCAGTACACAGTATCAGCGACATTAACCCCCTTCATTCTGAAATAAGACAGTAATTGATTTGAGAGAGGATTTTGTAAGGGGTATTGCTATAAAAGGGATCCACAATGGGCTAGATTTTACTGTGGAATATTGAGACGGGAATTTTTCTAGCAAAAAAGCTGACCGAAAACTAATGTCAAAAGTTTATTCTCCTGGGGCATGTATTAAAGCAAAAACCTCTGATGTGATAATTGTAATGAATTTTTTTATTAGTTCTTTGCCCACCTAAAAACTGGTCGGAGGGGTTCCATTCCCCCTTTGTATCTTAACCAAACTGCATGCCGCCATTTTGCTTGTTCTGTGGGGCGGTGACAGACTGACAAAACTAGGTTGCTGCTTTTGTTGTTGCTAAGGGAAATCAGAATTAATAACTGGTGTCTTGAGTATTTCTCAAGATAGTCATAATCTGGCAGTCTGTAATATTATCTGAGAAATTATCTGTATTGTTTGGGGAGGGGAGTTTTCGGGACAAACAGGGACAGATATTTCAGTGGTCACTATTTGCTCTACAGAACTGTAGAAATGGAAGCCGTTGTAGCTGCACACTCTGTATTGCTTTCAGTATAGCCTAGAGGTTAGAGGAACAAGGTGTGAATGAGCTCGATACATCCAGCAGACCAGACCTGAGTCTGATTCTCACAGCCTCCACTTGCATACTGTGTGACTCTGAGCAAGTCACTTAACTGCCTAATGCTCCCAGGTTGCCCGTGAAAACAGGCACTTGTGCCTAGTGGGCCTTACCCAGTTACCAAAGACTAAAATTAAAAAAAAATTTAAAAAAAGCATTGTCAAGGCTCTGCACATCTAAAACATCTGCTGGCAACATCTTTTGATGGGTTTTTCATTCCAGAAAGCTGTTAGTGTGCACAAGGGTTCTGTACTCCTGGAATCGGAATATTGAGATTTGAAATCCGTTTCCATGAATCAGTTCTTAGCCAGCCAGCACTCTTAAGTGCTTTTTCTAGTGTCCATCCTTTGTCTCCAGGCAAGTTTTGATCTGTATTGTTATCTGAAGTTGTCCCTGATTGCCCGTTCTGGCACCAAATTTAAACTCCATTTGTTGCTGCAGTTTCTTCCCCGGTATTGTTGGTGGACTGGTAGATAATTTCTTTATTTTTTTTCCCTCCTCTGGTTTCATTTTTTTTTCTCTGGTGTAGTTCATTTCTCTCTCTGTCATTTTTTCTTGCAAGTGTTTTTTATTTCTGTGTGTCTTCCTGCAGTTTACATTCTGCAACAGTTAGTTCTTCATCTGTTAGGTCCGGTGCATCTGGTTGCTCCTCACTCAAAGTTGTTTCTGGTGTTATTACTTTATTTGAAACAGTCGTGGCATGCATTATTGTATCTGTAGTCTCTGTGTCCATTTGGCTCATTTCTCCCCCACTGTCATTCATGGTGTCGGGTTTCTGCATCTGTCCACAGGAAGCAAACAACTTCCCCTCCTGCAAAGAGTAGGGAATTTTTCCCAGTGTCCCGGCCAACATTCTCCTAAAAACAGTTCACTTCATTACAAGTCTCATTGCTTGTAAACTATTTTGGGATACAATGTGTATGAAAAGTAACATATACAGTTACTGTAAATTTTTATTTTTTTCTATCCTTAGCTGTGCTTTATCTTACAAACACTCCTGTGTTTTCCTAAAGGTTGATGCCATAGCTCATATCTTTTGAAAGTCACAGTATAAACCACATTCCTTTCCCTTTATCGTGCCTTGGGTTCTTCAACAAACTTTGCCATAGGTCCCTGGACAAACGATCATGTAGCAAGTCATAACTTCTATAACTTCTGAAGAGGAATAAAGAGCACTGTGAAAGTTGTAAGATCCCAGGTGGTATGGATCCATGATAGTCTAAAGTAGATTAAGCTAGTCAGAGTGATAGGGGGTTCTATTTTCTTCTATCACCATGTCCCTTTAAGAAAGAGTCACTCTAATGAGATAGAAAAGGCATGCATTCCACATGGAGTTTCCATGGAGGGATCTAGAATAGAGATCACAATGTCTATGCAGACTCCTGCACAAGTTGCAAACCATTTATAATGTATGGTAGAACGCTGTTACGAATAAAAATCCATACAAGCTGAAAAGTTGTTATGCTGCAGTAGCTTGTTGTTATGCTGCACCAGGTACGTAGCTACTGCAGCATAACAGATTAGAATCTTGTAAGAAACGCTGATGGCGCAAGCTGCTCACTCTTCAAACAGTAAACAGTTAAGCGAGTGTTGTTTAAAGCATACACACAATGTCGGCCGCTATTTTCTCCCATGAGCTAAGCGATTGCGAAAAAAACCCTAACAAAATTACTTCCTTTGAACTTTGACTCCAACTTTACCTGTTATTTGTCTCCTCGCAGGTCATGTCTTCAGCTCTGGAGGTCATGGCAAGCACATCGGCGTGGATCATCCGCACCACAATAGACTAATTGATAGATTAAATGTCTAAGTAAAAAAAGAGTTAAAATACTGTTTTTTTTTTTTCAATGTGACACTAGCGATGGTGATTCCCGCTGTACACACCAAACGTGAGTAAATATTTCAGTAACCAACTGTACCAACTGATCGTTTCTTTCAAAAGCATAAGGGTAACTGCACACGGAATGTGATTTCAAACTTGAAATGCAATAGATAGGTGACCATACACTATAAAAGATAATGTATGGTCCTCTATCCGCAACAAGTTTGAAAACTCTTCTCGAGGTCATCATGGCGACTGAACCTCTTGAGCTTCGCTCTCGAGGTTCCAAACATCGCCATGGCAACCTTCGAAGAGTTTACAACCTTGTTAGGGATAGAGGACCATACATTATCCTCTATGTTACATATGACTGTATAGTACCCTGGCAAAATGTGCCCAGTGTGCTCCAGTAACAACAGACATTTTTAGTATTAGATCCTAAGATGTAGCCTAAAACCTACAAATTTGACAGTCCTTTAGGATCTGGTAAACTTCAAATCTTAAATTTAATAAAGATAAAATAAACGTTTATTTATCTAGCATGTTAGTTGTGTTTCCTGTCTACTGGGCTCTCTTTGCTGGCTCCCAATAAAATACAGAATTAATTACAAAATTCGCTTCCTCTCATTTAACTACCATCATAGTTTGGCTCCAACATACTTATCAGAACTATATCATCATGATCTTCCAGCTTGTCAAACTTGCTCCGCTGATGGTCTCCTCTACAATATTCCAGCTACCAAAATGGGCCACTTTTGGTGACATCTTTTTCCATTTGTACCCCTGTTTCTTGAACGGTTTCCCACTGGGAATCTATGCATGTATTGATCTTGACTCATTCAAAAGATATCTAAACACTTACCTTTTTCATATGCATGTAACACAGCCTGACTACATTTTTTTTGCTATCACGTATTGCCACCTTGCTCCACAGCCCACGATCGGGAGGAAGCCCCAGTCCCATCCCCTGATGACCACCAGCTGATGCCGACCATCTACACCCAGGGCTTGCCCCCCCGGCAGGGTCAGTGGGGGTACCTCAAACACCACCAAAGAACAGATCCAGTGTGTGGTCAGCACTGTGGCTAGTTGGAGGTGGGACCTGCAAGCTCTCTCCATCATCCAGCTGAGAGCGTGTTTTCTCCTCCTGGTTTTACTTCCACAGGGGTGGTGCATGCAATGATGCCAGCGATGGTACCGTGCATGCTCCCATGCATGTCCTGTCAGGCGTCTGCCCTGCCTCTGACCCCCCTTGTCAGCAGTGTTGGTGTGCTAACCCCCAGCCTCTGCTAGGGGCCAGGCATGCACCGACAACTGGTCACCCCTTACCTGGACAAGGAGAGCTGTCCCTGGGATGCTCGATCCCTCTCCTCCCCTGCTGACCCCCGGCAGCTTGCGCTCACTCCCGAATATGGGTCGCTGATGTGGCATGAGGTATGGCGTCCAGCGCCTCAATCTTCAGCACCACTGGGCCAGCTACACAGCCTGACTACTTGATTGTAGGTTCATAGTTTTGATTCGGGTTTCATGTCAGAGGTTCGACAGAAAACTTGTCTACCGCTAGTGCAGTGATGGTTGTTATGCCGACAGTCAGTAGACAGCTGTCACAGAAAAAGAGTCTTTTTTTGTGGGGGGCTTCACCTTCCCCATGCCCCCATGTGGGGGGCTGTGTCCCCCGCAACCCCGTATATATTATAATCAGCTCCGAGTCAGAGTTGATTCAGGGAAGGGGGGGGGGCATGTCCACAAGAAAGCACTGCCATGGTCCCGCAGGTACATTACAGCAACATGGATGATTTCTCACTGTAATGTACCATCGCTGTAAAGTTTCGCTGTAACGAAGGTATACGGTTTGGTTCGAGTCAGGGAGTAGCTATGTACCCATGATGACTTGCCACTTATCAGTGGTACATTCTACAGTTATCCATGCCCATGTATTGATCAAGAGTTTTTTTAAAGGAATCCATGGTTGTACATGATACAACGTAGTCTGGTAAAGCATTCTATGTGGACATCACCTGCTGACTAAACCATTTGCCCCTTTTGTTTTATATAGCACTCCCTTGACTGATTTACCATTAGATCTGGTGTTTATTGTATTGTTAACTTTATTTAAACCTATTGCCTCCCAAATGAACTCATTCTGATGTGCACTATAATAATAGCAGAGATCACCCCTTAACCTCCTGTATTCAATTGAATACAGTCCAAGTTCTTCCAGCCTTTCATAATAAGCCTTGCCCTGCGTGCCCATGAATTGTTTTATCATTTTATGCTGAACTCTTTCCAGCATAGACCTATTACCAATAGACTGAGGTGCACAAAAGGGGGTACAGTATTCCAGGTGTGACCTTACCAGTGTTGAAAATAGAGAGACTATCACACCAGGTTCCCTGCTTTTAATATTTCTATAAATACTGTGCTTAATTTTTTGACATTTCTGAATAGTGATCTTTGTGTGCATATCAAATGAAAGGTTATTTGTTACCACTACACCCAAGTCTTTTTCAAGGTCTGTTGCCTGAAGAGGTGTGTTATTTAAATTATATTCAACCATAGGATTATTGTGCCCAAAGTGCATCATCTTACACTTTGTTTCATCAAACTGTAATTTGTGTTTGTCTGCCCATTCCACTATATAATCAAGATCGTTTTGTAGTTTTAAGCCATCTGACAGGTTATTCACAATTGCTCCTATTTTACTGTCATCTGCATATTTGCAGATCCACGATGATTTAGAAGATGTCATACTGGAGATAAAGATGTTAAATACAGTTGGCCCAAGCACCGACCCCTACAGCACTCTGCTCATGACAGGACCCCAACTAGAGGAATAACCCCTTATCAAAACCCTCTGTCTCCTGTTCTCAAGCCAGGATTCTACACAATATATTACATTAGGATTGAGTTTTATTTCTGATAGTTTTCCTAATAGCTCCTGATGTGGAACAGTATTGAAGGCTCAGGAAAGATCCAGGTGTATCACGTTGACAGACTGTCCCTGATCCAGTACTGTGCTTACTGGTTCGAAAAAGGTGAGAAAGTTTGACAAACATGACTTGCCAGGTGTAAAACCATGCTGTGTAATGTCCTGAAGATTGTGAGTTTTAATATGTTCTAATATAAGATCCTGTATGATCCCTTCCATCAGTTTACCTAAACAGGATGTAAGACTGACAGGTCGATAGTTTTCCACACTTGATTTATCTTCCTTCTTAAAAATTGGAGTAACATTGGTGTCCCTTCAGTCTGATACCACTTTACCCTCTATGAGTGATGTATTGAATAATATAGTGATATGCCCAACTAAAGTGGCTGCCAGTTCTTTCAGGAATTTCAGATGCACACCATCCGGACCAACTGATTCATCAGTCTTGATTTTGTTTAGTTTTTCCATTACATCCTGCTCAGTAATTCTGATTACACTATGTGCCGTAGGTTTATTAATACGGTTTGTATGCTCACTTTCCTTAGGCAAAAAAAAAAAAAAAACACTCAAAAAGTATTTATTAAAGTCTGAGGATATTTTTACGCCATCTGTAATTAGTCCTTCTTCAGTTTTAATGGGGCCTACTGAATGTTGATGACCTCTTAAGGAACCTATAATTATAAAAGTGTTTTTTATTATCTCCAATTTTTTTTGCTAAGTCCCTTTCTGAATTCCTTTTAGCTTTTTTAATTAGGCTTTGCATTTAGATGCTTTTTATATTTTTGCCAGTTGTTCGTCCCATTCAACTTATATTGTTTGTAATATTTCCTTTTCTTTTTTAAGTTGCACCTAATGTTTCTATTAAACCATGGGAGTATTCTACTTGACTTACTATATTTTTTGATTTCAGGAACTAACGTTTTGATACAGTAGTTAATTTGTTGTTTTATTTTCCCACATGTAGTTTCTGGATTATTTCCCTTGAGGTCTTCTTTCCAACTCCAGGAATTCAGACAATTTCTTATTCTCCATAGTCTGCTTTATAGAAGCATTTCCAAATGGTAGTCCCTGAGTTCTTCTGCCAACATTCATGTATTTTTCCAGTAAACCACTTTGTGTCACTGTTCCCAAGGGGATTCTAAATTGTAACTTCTCTAATACTTTCAGGAAAATTACACAGAACTAGGTCTAAAATATTATCTTCCCCTTTTCCTTCATGTACCAATTTCTGCAGATTTTTCTGCAATGTGATCTCAATGAATTTCTTTAAAAATGTGTTTGCACCAGTTAGAGATGACCAATCGATATTAGGGAAATTAAAATCTCCTGATAAGAGATATTTACCATTAGGTTCTGCGGTGTCAATTAAGCTCAAAAAAGTTTCCACACCCTAATTTTTCAAAGTTGGTGACCTATACCCCAGACCTACTGTTAACTCTTGGAGTGCAAGCTGAATTTTGTCTCATATTAAGTCACTCAAGTTAGGGATGTCAGTGTTTATCGCTACCTCATAGGCATTAAATTGGTCAGATACATATAGGGTAATTCCTCCCCACCTTTTTGCACTCCATTCCTTGTGGAAACATCTGTATCCTGGAATGTCCATCCCCCATTCCCCTTCCCTGAACCACATCTCCATAACTGCACAGATTGAGATATCATCCTTCACAAGTCTGTACCATAATTCCTCTAGTTTGTTATTCAAGCTGTGTGCGTTAAGTAATATACAATTAAGTTCTGTGTTTTTATGTTTTTTGTTTTTTTCCCAGATCTGGTTGACTTGCATACTTTATGGGACAGATGGTTAACTAAGGGGTCCATTCTCCCCTGGTTGTTAAATTTAAATGGTCATTGAATGTTTGTGCTAACAGAGTACCCAATAATTTACTACCTGCTCTATTCAGGTATAAACCATCCCGGCTATACAGTTCCCTGTTATCAATAAACGTCTCCCAGGTTGTTAGACATTTGATGGTTTCACTCAGACACCATTGTCTTAGCCAGTTATTGATTCTGATAAGTTTCTTTTTCATTTTATAATTTTCCCTTGGGACTGGCAGGAATTCAGAGAAAATAACTTCACAATTCAACTGTACGAATGATGCATGAATTTTATTTTAAGTTATTGAATATTTCTTGTTCTGGCCTTCTTCTTGTGTCATTAGTTCCTATGTTGATTATAATTAGGAAATTGTTTTTGTGTTGACCAATCAATGTTGGAAGAAATGACAAACAATCCAATGTATCAGCACCAGGGAAACCGTTACTCGAGATAGTTTCTTTATAAAGCTTTGTTGTGTAATGGTCTGTATATCTTATGATTGAGTCCCCAATAATATATACCAACCTCCTAGGTTCCCCTTGTATGAGATTAATTTCCTTACTTTCAGGTGATTGAATTTCTAGTTCACCCTCTCCTAGAATTAACTTGCTCTGAGTTAGTGTCTGCCGTATTCTCATCAATACTCATTTCAGTCTGATTGACACTCAAATCTACATTTAGTTCATTTTCTGGTTGTGGATTTGTATTATTTTCATGTGCTATACTTAGCAGTTCATTTGTTTCACTTTCAGTTCTGTCCATTAATTCTTCAAGGGGTGAGAACTGATTATTTAAAGGAATTGTAAACTCCATAGCATGTCTGCCTTTCTTGTTGTAGTTTGTATGGCTTATATTAGCACCACCACCATCCCCCCATCCCCATCTCTAGCTTGTTTACCATTATTCTCCTTAATGCCATTAGGGTTGGTTAATGGTTGTGTTTTATCTCCCATTACAGGATCTTTTGCAGCTATGCTCTTGATGCTTTTAAGCTCTAGTTCAAGTTATTTTATTTTTATTTTAAGATATTTTAGTTCTACACATTCATTACAGGTAAACTGATTAAAATCTGTTATTTCTTTATGGGTAAATGTACCGCAGCAGCTACATTTCACTCTGATCTCCCCTCCTATCAGTGTAACAAAGTTTTGATCCATTTGGATAGTTTTGCAAAAACAACAGAAATTCTCACTTGTTTGCGTAATATAAATAACACTTCCTGTTACAAACTAAACATAAAATACTTATTTAATACCAGTTTCCGTCCCCGTTCCCCCATTCCGCCACCTGATGCTGGCCTCTGCCTGTGTTGCCTATCCCTTGTGCTCGCCTCTGCTCGCTAAGGCTCTGTATTTAAGCCCTGCAGACCAAAAGTAACATCAGGCAACTTCCAGTTTAGTGTGTCACACTAAATGCCACTCTATGCCTTTCAAATAATACACTAAATGTAGACTGCCTTTTAAAAAACAGTCTAAGGGCTAGAGGAGTGCACAAAAGGGCAGCTCCAACTGTACTAGCTGCAGTTGTATGTTTGTAACCCTCTTTTAGCAAAGGAGGTCACAGGCACACACAAGGTCAATATAACAGCAGTTTCCAGAGCTTTCCCAGAGAGTTTACTGACTCTTCAACTCCCCCAATAGCTTCCTAGCAGCAGGCTGTATAAAACTGAATAAAAACAGTTTGCATTCGCTGAGGATCTGTATTTAAACCCTGCAGACCGGAAGTGACATCAGGCCTTGTACAGCACCTTGAAAATGTTAAAGGCATTTTAGAGATTGTGTTTATTATTATTAATTAGTGGCAACTAATTAAAATAGATTAGATTAAATAGGTATAATGTATGGACAGTGTCTACTTAACCCCTGTTTTCAATCAGTTTATAACTTGATAATCCCATCGTTATGACATCGGTATGCTGTAAACCTTGCTTAGCTATGTCATAATGATGGTATTACAGGATAGAATGTCGCCACCTGTCAAAATTCTTGGAAAGGAATGGTGATCTGCTGATTGGACATTTGTTCAAAACACACATTCCATTCAGACAGTTACAGACCCACTGCAGTATAGATTGCAATGGCTAATTTCAGCACTTCAGTTACTCAACATTCAAACCAAGAGGCATTCATAGCTGAATAGGAGAACAAACAAACATTGAAAAAAAATTTATTTTTTTTATCCCACAAGGGCTAGTTTTTCCATACACTATAAAATACAATGCCTGAGTAACGGTGGTCAACCACGGATATAATCCCCTTTTGCAGTTGCCATAACAACTGTAAACCTCTCAAGCTGCACGCTTGAGGTCTACTTGGTTGCCCTGGCAACTGTTTGAGGTGATTACATCCTGATTAACCACTGTTACTCAGCCATTCTCCTCTGTATCACATGGTGTATTAGTACTAGAATGCCTGGCTGAATATAATTGTTTTAAGTCCTTTTTTTTTAAGCGCTCATGTGTGGGGGCTCTAAGCATGTATTTTATGGTAGCTTATTCCTCAGGACAATGATTAATAAAAGTTTGGTTTGTTAGTTGTGGTGTAAGGCATTGTTTTCCTTCTTGGGCAGTATTTTCAAAAGATTTGTGCCATAAACACAGAATGGGATAAACATTTTGTTTATGCTGGGGCTGTCATTTTATTGGTTTTCTGCCTGTTCTCAGCTGTAAATGTTGCATATTTTGCCCTGATATATGTTTCTGGTAAATGAGCTATGCATTTGCTTCTTGTATAACTGCATCAAAGCATGTTCTAAAAACATTCCAGTAAATGTCCAGCTTCACAGGGTTAAGTGAGCGGGAGTATGCCATCCATAACCCACATATTCAGGGATGCACCGTGTATCTCTGGACTTGTGCACACCATCGGAGGTGTGGCCATATTCAAAGGCCACCGATGCACCACACACAATATTGTGATGCACCTATGCAAATGAGGGGCCCCCATGCATATGCTGTGCATCACAGTATTGAACCCCCCAAGCATAACTATGGCCAGCTGCGGCTGTGCATTGTTATGCTTTTGAAACCCTACCAAAACTATGTGCAGGTTAGGTTGGTGCCCTGCGCATAGTCTAGGGCTGGGTACACAGTCCCCCTCCCCAGCCACAATCACTGTTGAAATAACAAAAATCACCAATCCCGTTTCCATGGTAGTCTATTGTCCCCCCTCTCCAGCCCTGATCACTGTTTAAATAAAAAATTACTGATTCCCTTTTTCCATGGTGTAGTGTCCCCCTTCCCAGCCCCAATCACTGCTGAAATAAATAATATCACCGATCCCCCTATTCCATAGTGTAGTGTCCCCATTCCCCAGACCCAATCACAGTGCTCATAATAAAATATAATGATCCCCTTTCCCTGGTAGTCTAGTGTCCCCCCACCCCATTAGCCAGTGACCCATCACCCCACTTCCCCCACCCCACAGGAGCCGGTGACTGGCATAGCCCACCTCACACTGCACCGGCCAGCCGCTGACTGAACTGTACAGGAGTGCTGTACAGTATATAGTACATGCCCATTGGTTGACCGGTCAACCAATGGGCATGTACTATATACAGTACAGTGCTCCTGTACAGTTCAGTCAGTGGCTGGCCAGTGCAGTGTAGGGCGCTCTGCCAGTCACCAGCTCCTGTTGAGTTGGGGGGAGTGGGGTGGTGGGTCACTGGCTAATGGGGTGAGGGATGGGGAAACCAGGGAAAGGGGATTGTTATGTTTTATTAAGGGCACTGTGATCGGGGCTGGGGGGGGGGACACTACATTATGGAAAAAAGGGATCAGTGATTTTTTTATTTAAATAGTGATTGGGGCTGGGGCATTAGACTACTAGGGAAAGGGGATCAGGGATATGTTTTATTTCAACAGTGATCAGGGCAGGGGAAGGGGGACACTAGACTATCAGGAAAAGGGGATAGGCGACACGTTTTATTTCAACAGTGATCAGGGCTGGGATGTGGGGACACTACACTATGGAATGGGAGATCAGTGATATTATTTATTTCAACAGTGATTGAGGCTAGGTTGGGGGCACATTACACTATGGAAAGGGGGATCGGTGATATTTTTTATTTCAACAGTGACCAGGGCTGGGGAGGGGCACTACACTCTGGAAAGGGGATCAGTGATATTTTTATTTCAACAGTGTTTGGGACTGGGGTGTGGGGGGGATACTAGTCTACCAGGGTGATTGGGGAGTTTCTGTTATGTTTATGGTGATGGGGTTGGGGGGGCAGGCCCGATGCATTCCACCAGGTGCAGCCATACAAATGAGCCCATAATGGGCATGCAAATGGCCCCTTTGCACCATGCATGCCCCATGGGCTCATTTGCATGTTTGGGCTGAATATCAGGGGCTGGGGTGCATTCAGGTACAGATATGACAGCCAGGATGCAACACAGAAATGCTGTGGAAAATCACAGAATGCTGCAGTTTACTGCAGGGGCCATTGTAAGTCAATGACAATTAAGCCCTTTTGTCATGCAGGATTTTGTGACATGTCATTACTGCAAGTTACTGTCCTTCATCATGGCTGACTCCACTGATATGTGCCATGCATTCCCCTATGGGCAGTACTCAGCTCCGCACCCTGGATGTGCTGTGTGTCACTTGGTGACCCCCTGCTCTGCTTCGTGCATCCAGAGTCCGATATTCAAACATATTGTATGATCTGGTTGGATTGTGCAATCTGTTTGAATATGCTGCCAGAGCCATCCAGCCCATTTATTTTGTGTGGCACATCATTTTGCATGCACATATGGTTGGCTCTGAATATGGGGCCCAATGTATGTAGCCCCCTTCCGACATCTAGGGATATGCATGATGTTAAACAAAACAGAGGGGAGCATACTGTGAAATGCACTTACTTAACCTCCCAGAATTTGGGATGACGTCCGGAGCACCTGGACACTTTTGGGTTGTTCAGAGCTGCAAACACACAGGGGTTAGCATGAAAACAGTCTCCAGACATTAACAGAGTTCCACACAAAACATAAAGCCTAAAACAGGATCTTGTTATTTTCTTTCAAAGCTCTTGACTCATGAGCATCTGCTTAAAGGAACAATTGTTGCAACAGTCTCTATTCAAGTCCTACAAGTCCTTCCAAGGTACACATTTCAGTTTGTTCGTTTCCAAAAGACACTTCCCTTTACCCACAGGGGTGGTAGTTTGTAATACTTCTGACCCACTTCAAATCCTTGTACACAGTTTAAACAATCCAAAATTAATGTTGGGGCTACAAGCAACCCAGTGGGGCACATATTCTCTTTTTGTTACATCACTTCACCAGAAGCATCAGTCTGTCTTCTCACCTATAATTCAGGGGTCTTCTGAGTGTGCTGGTTACTGGTACTAATGTGTTTACACATGTAGCTCAACCCACAGGGACAGGTACTTCACATTTCAAAAGCCAATTATTACTTCAGCACAGGTCCCCAAAGTGTGCCAGCAAACTAGACATTGGCAGAAGGCATTTTATGCTGCAATATGGTGGCCCTGAAGTGCAAAACACTCACCAAAAAAGTGAAATGCAATCTAGTAAGTAGAGCAATAACCAAAAGAATGTAATGCAAGCAAAAAATAAAACAACAAAACCAAACATGAAGCATCATGCCACAAAAAAATAAAGTAACGAAACAAAAGAAATGTAAAGAATTTCATTGTGAATGCAAACAAGAAACACAACACAACACAACAAAAAAGTGAATGTGAACAGAAAACACAATACAACAAAAAAGTGCAACGCTGAGTGGGAGATTCCAGAATTCTTCTCCTAGACCCAGTACCAGGGATCCACTACCTGACCCACTGTAGTGAGCCAAATTGTAAGGGCCCCAGCCCTTAGATCTACATCACTACACCACAAGCCATGCACCCACTCAGGTAATGGGGCCTACACCAAAATTTATTCAGAGTAACATACTTGATACTCTCCTGCCTGGCCCCAAGGGGAAGGGGAGAGGGCAACGCTGAGTCTGTAAGCAGTCTCTCAGTTCACACTTAAATACATTTCAAATTCAATTTCATTTACTGGAAAGCAATTGAGAGTATACTGTCCTTTACAATTGTGCCCAACATATAACAATGGATGACAAACATTACATATAATACAAATACAAATACAAATAAACATGGTTTATAACATCAATCAAATCATACAGATTTCAAAATAAAATAGTTCATCCATAACAATTGCATTTATAGGATGCAAGACTTTTAATGCAATTAAATGCAATTTTTGAAATGGGAAAATGAGACAAGTAAAACCAATTTAAGTTTCATTTGGACAGCTACCCAAGTACGAGTAACAGTGACTGTCAATGTATAGTTTCCATAATTTGTTTTATATCTAGGTATCAAAAACTGAGGCAATTCAGAGGATCTTAATGCGTATTTATTAAGTTGTTTTGGATGTAATAGTTCCAGCAAATAAGAAGGTAATGTTTTTATAACAAACCTATATACAACATTCACCTCATATTCACGGTCCATTCTCCCAGATTTTCTCTTTGTGTCTCTTGAAGCAAAATTTCCACTCAGCTTGCCTTCTCTTCTGTTCAGGGGTCAGCCCCCATGGGGCACTCCCTGTTGAGTTAAAGTTGGTCTCACTCTCATAGGAGGGAGCACTGGCACTCCTTGCCAGCCATGTGGCTCCCTCCTGAATGATGCAATCTGGTTCAGCTCTCCAGCCTCAGCAGTTGGCCACTCCCCCTTTGGAACACTATCACAGTCCTGCTGGCTCAGCCTCCCAAGGAGCCAGGAATTAACCCTTTGTGGCATGGATGCCCACATAATAAGCTATAAATTCTCTAGTAATCCTGACTAAGGAGCTGGGCTCCTTAGAGGTGCTACATGTATTTACTGTGATGTTCTACAGAGGATAAACAAGGTACAAGGTTGCAATGCAATATAAAAGCAATTGCAGAGGATGAGTAAGGTGCAGTACTATATAATAAGCATTCCTAAAGTACCATTCTTTTGACTATTATAATTCATAAAACAGGGCAGACAAGGGTACTCAACAGTTGAACCACTCAAGGGGCACTTCAAGTGGATTCATACTTAAGTAGCACATGCAAAACAGTTGCAGTTCAATGCAAAAGATATAGAAGCCAGGAGGGAGAATGTACAGGTTGAATAGTTTTCAAACCAAGCACAAGCATCTGTGGTGCTAATGTCAGTTTTTAGGTCCTATTTAAAAGAGGCACAGTACTGGTTTTTGATTACCTTGTGGAGAGTGGGAGGCTGTTTCAGTTATAAGGTGCTAGGAAGCTGAATGCAATTATACAGTAAATACAGTTACAGTATGGGGCTCTATGCACCACTGTGTATGACTGAGTGGACAGGTGTAAACCTGAAGCACCCATGCGTGGTGCTGAAACAGTGGAGCAGATTCGGCGTTCACAACAATGTGGGTAGTACACACAGTGGTTTGGGCAGGCTGTGTAGATCCATTCAGGATGGCTCAGAGCACAGAAAAGGAGGAGTCAAAGCACACGATCACTCCTTTTGACCCTGCCATGTACTGTATGGGCAAAGGCACAGAACATGCACACACCACAGTGGGCAGTCCAGTTAGTACATATAGACATGTCAATAGCAGGGACATCAAACACAGCGCTCATCTGGGAAGTTGCACCACTGGTGCCCCAATCAATGGTGGTGTCCACAGATGGCAATGAATGTGGCCATCCCATGATAGTAATCCAGGGCACTGGGCAATTGAGGTCCATGAACTGCATCAGGCCTGAGGTCCCCACCATGGTACCTGATATTAGGGAACTCTATGAAACTCTGTATGTGATCCAGTCATTGATGGCACAACAATGGCTAGGCTTCCAGATTGCTGTCAACCCCTCTGGCCTTGAGGCGTGCGTGCACACTGGTAACTATAAAACTCAAGTGGTGTGACTTCCATATGGTGATGAAGTGGAAAATGGTGGCAGACAAGCAGTCCATAGCTGCCACAGGCAGATGCCCACCCATGCTAGTGGCCAGCCTCATGCCCATTGAGAAGATCTTGGCAGATACAATCACCCAGTTGGCACTGTATGATAAGGAGGAAGGCATGGACACTCTGCCAAGTAGGTACCATGCCATGTGCTCCCACAAGGTGTATGCCACAGTACACAGCCTTGCAAACTATATAATTTCCTTCAGAATCTGTGACAGAACCATCCCCCTAAATGCATAGACATTGAGGACCCTGCAGACCATGGTATGGACTATGTGGCCAGCATTGCCTGGTGGGAGCATGGCAGCCAAGGTAGGTATCATAGGTGAACAGTGCATAAACACAGTGCCCAGCAACCCCCAGTGAAACCACATGCAAAGACTCATACCATGTCCACTTCTGTTGACAGGTAGCCCACAGATGAGAATGGATTGGGAAGAAAAAGATGTCAGATGGAAGTAGCCCAATTTCATTAGATGACATGTTTGTTGTACCACATCATAGGCCTCACAGAATGGTTCATTGGACACAGACAGTGACATGCATAGCAGGCAGGTGAACATTCCACAAATGCTTCTGCCTGTGACACACTCATCTCTGTCTTCACCTACACTGTCCAACACACAGACCACACATGCTACCATGTAATAGGGGGACACACAAGGGCCATGCACCCAGCCACAACTGCTCACCCACACCACACAAGGACATGGCAGGAAGGGAAAGCAGCATGCCCAGTGTTATGTACTGTGACAGCCATACACAGGGGCACACAGCAAGGTGACTGGAGTGGAGACAAGGCCCCATAAAGCATAGATGGTGACGGGGTGCACAGAGGCAGCCACAAAAGTGTACTGCAGATCTACTACCCTGAGGTGCACCAGTTGGAGTCTGACAGGCTGCATGCCACCCAGAAGAACACTGAGCAGCTGTGGAACTGACGTCTGAGGTCCCTGGTATGGGGGCTGACCTAGGTTGTTTTTGGGACAGCCATAAGAGGGTCACAGTTAACATGCATGCCCATGGTTTTGCACAAACCACACCTAATCCCATGGCCATGGGAGCACACACCACAGCCATGGTGCAAGGTGTGCCTTGAATAGAGACACAGGCCCCCACACAACATTTGGCAAAGATGGCAGGGCATGGGAGGAAGTCTACAGGAAAGGCATGGTACCTACAATAGAAATGGGCACCTCTGCATGCGTTACAAAGCTGGCAAACCAGAGGCATAGACCATAGCCATGATGGAGTCCCACAGGTACACATCGCAGACAGGCAATGAAACCACACCACGTCCCACCATGTGACATTAATGTTCAGCACAAGCACATGGCACTGCCATACATAGGTACATCACAATCATAGCACAGGATTCACAAATCATCCCCACAGGGCACACACCACACCACTGAAAACCACAAATCAGTGGCCTCACAATGTCCATGGCCACCCTCTTAATGGTTTATCAATTATAGGCAGGGGCATCTAAGCAACTTTAGCCTTGTCCCCAATCTTTCCCACCCACTTACACTGCAGACATGTCTGGCACTAAGTGATCACATCTTTGAAAATACTGGACAAGTAAAAATTGTTTGCAAACTGACTTTTTGTATGGCATATAAGTAGGTGTCCTGAAAGAGGGATGTCATGCACTTGGGTCAGGAGCTGCTTTCAGTATTCCCAAGGGACTACCAGCTGCTAGAGTATCCTTCCTTTGGTTCTTTCTTAGGAACCCACTCTCTGTACAGGAGCCCATTTTCCCAGTAATCTACCTTTACTTCCTTGAGAGTCACTGTCAGTGCATATTGGTAGTTCCCTCACTTTTTGTATGGAGGCATCAGCTTGCTGAGCTCTTCCAAACTCCACATGCCTGAGATTCCTTAGGACACACATTCCTTCTGCAGGAGCCCACCCATGGCTGTGGAATCCACAGTTTGTAGGTATGGGTTAGAACTTCTGTTCCTAGCCAGTCCTCCAGCCAGACTGGCTGCTTCCTTAATTGCAGATAAAGAGGTTGCTTCTTGCTGCATTGCCTCATCTCTGACCTCAAAAGCCGGTATTTTGGCTTGACTATGGGTAGTGACACACACACAATATTTTTCCTGCTATCAAATTATCACCTATAATCACATCCATGGGGAAATCAGGTACAACTCCCACTTACTGTAACCCCTGGCCACCTTGCCAGCTCAGGAAGATCCAGGTAATTAGTACTGAGACTGCAGGACCCATGACTCCCTGAGTCTTGGAGAACTGGATCTGCAGAATCTGCTCTGCATGAAAAAGATCCTGACTAACCATCAAGATGGAGGCCCTAGTGTCCCTCAATCCCTGAGTTACCATCCTATTTACTAAGACAGGGTGCATTTGTTGGCCACTTGACACAGCAGTAGCACTATTACCTACGACATTGATAACCTTTGTTTGGCAATGAGTGCAGATCATTGGGGACTGGCTGGGAGAAGAAGGATCATGTGGTTCATCAACTGATCTCCTTCCTTGGGAAAGGGGGACTCCTGCTGCAGGACTTCCACCTGGTGGAGACCAGGTGATAGCACAGTTGGGGACACACACAAGGGGAAGGGCTGCCATGAGATTTCCTGGTGTGGACGTGTGCCACTGCATGAATGTGCACTTGTGTCACTAAAAGCGGCACACCTGGGGAGAAAGCTGGAGGGAAAATGGATCAGTTGTTCCATGTCAGCACCTCCCAAGGCTCATGACTGATGTGATTGGCCACCCACCACACTGTGGTCCTAGACAAGTTGTGGATAACTCATCAGTTAGCAAGAAAGTCAGTGTCTGGGCTGGGAAGTGCAGCCCTGCAGACTCATAAGTGGGAAAATACTGATTGAAAAAAGAAAGGCTCGGTGCATTTGCACAGTGGAGTTAGTAAGGACTGTATTTTGTGAACAGATCACTTACTGCTAGGTGCCTCACTGATTACCCCCTTCCCCTACACTCTGCCCCCTTAACAAGATTTTTAGGACAGTCATAGCACAAATGCCCAGGTTTCTAGCATATGTAACACCTGCATCCCCAGGCTTTTTAGTTTTGGAGCCAGTACTTTTTACTTTGGGCTCAGACACAGGCTGATTTCAATTAGGTTGCCCCCGGCTCCTCTTAAAACCTTCCATAATGCCTACTCCATTGTTTTTACACAGCATGTGTGGTATGGTGGCCATGTAATAATAATCAGCCCTTTCAGCTGCCTCTTTTGTAGAGCTACATGTTCTGTCCAGCAACCACATGCACAGGTTATCTAGTACAGTTTGCAGAAATTGTTCCATCAGAAAAAAAATCTTTGATTTGATCAAAAATTTGGGTTTTGGCCCTGCAACCCAGTAATTTACAAATCACAGATTTGAAAGTGCATTTCTAAATAAGTATTTGAATTAGAATTTATTCATAAACTGAGAGGCATGTTGGGATGCAATTCCATTTAAGGTTGTGACCCGTAGTCAAAAACACATACAAACAATAATTCATTCATAGCAGACAATAATATAGGAAATACAAATTTCCACATTAATAAAAGTAAAAAATATTAGTAACAATCACACACAATTTGTTTTATAAAAATGTTATTGAAGTCCTAGAGAAGGTTTTATAGCAATTTAGCTTTCTAATGTTTGCCGGTATGTCATTCCATATCACAGATGCAAGATACGGAAAGGAGCGCTGTCCAGTTTGTGTTTGTATGTATGGTACATCCAGAAGAGTTTAATCATTTGATGATCTCTCTTGTCCTTTCACAGATCCCTAAATTTCCATCTATAGGCCTTGGGAATGAATTCAAAACATTTATGCAAAGCATTTTTTTTTCATAGTCCATACAGTCCACATCATCCTTTTGGCAAATCCTCTAACCTACAGCCAGTAAGCAGGGCCATACAAAGTATGGCTCAAGAAGTCTTGCCCAGATTAAACTGTAAATACAATCTTTCAAAAGGTTTCAGAAATAAATCAAGGTTCTCCCCTTCCTGAGACTGTGGAACCATTTTATGTCTGCAGTGAGTGTAGCCTTGGAGATGTTTTGCTTTGGGAAAAGGACTACCTGCATAATTACCTACCAAACAACATGGTAGAGTGTTAAAAAAATAGTGTTCTCCACTGAAGCCTCATTACTATGCTGCCTGTGTGTGTATGGCAGCTGGAGAGCAACATTTTTCCTCTGGCTTGAGAAGTTAATTGAGCCCACCCAGCACTGCCTTTTTTTGCAAGTTGAAACCTCCTCCATAGTGTTCTATGGGGCTTTCCTCTGGCGTGAGAGAAGTTAAAGGAAAACTCCACCTAAAGTACAAATCTGGTGCCTCTGCAATTTCTCTGAATTTGCTACAAAACTATCCTGTACATTTTGAGTCCGTCCGTAGGAGACATCAATAAAGTAACCAAATACTAAGGATTGGATGACATAAACACAAACAATCACAATGCCTACTTAGCCAATGCATGACCACAGCTGCAAAATGATTAGATATGTCTACAAGCACTGTCTTCTGTGCAAGACACAAGCAATTGAATCAACAGTCCATGACATGTTGATCAAAATGGGGGAGGGGGGGCAGGATTTTAGGCAAAGTGACACAGTTTATATACAGTTTGCAGGCAGCAATAAATGCTGTTGAGATAAACTGATGTGTCCCTTGCTATGCAATGGGGGAGGAGGGTAAAGTAGCATTGCTGAGGATCAATCTTAGATTTGTTTTATAAATAGCTGTGCTCCATTATGTTTCCAGACTACTTTATATAAACCATTCCAATTTTGCATATATTATTTCATTCATGGTCTACTCTAACAAACTACAAAGTCTTGTTCCATTTCTGCTACTTGGTAGTGGTGCAAAAACTGAAACAGACTGAGGGATAGCAACAAGAGTGCAGACAAAACTACTTTAAATAGTGACAAGCTTATACACACACACACACACTCACACACATCAGGACACAGCTGGATAAGGTACCAATATTTAGGAAACTTATTGTTTACACTTATCCTAAGACTAGCAGTGTGACTCCTCTGGCTGCTGTGCTCTCTCTGTTGTGGCTAATTTGAAACAAAAAGACCATGTAACAAGACACTGGCCTCCAGCAGGGGTTGTTAAACATTAGAGCAAAGGGCACTCTGGGAAGAATCTCTGGGACAAGATGCAATAAAAGAAACCCGAATGGCAGTCCCGAGGGGCCATAAAACAGCCATGGAAAGTTAGCAAAAACTCATCTCACAGCCAGAACTGAAAAACAAAACAAAACACTGAGATGAAGTTGGAACACAAAAAAATGTAATGATATATATCTTTTTCTGATTTAACATGCAGTTTTCCTTCAATTGAGCTATCCCCAGTACTGCCTTTTTTTTGCAAGCTGAAACCTCCTCCACAGTGTTTTATCGGTCTTTTCTTTCTTTAAGTTTCAGTGGTTAATTTACAACCATTTGCAAATTAAGAGACTTGTTTTCCTGGTATCCCGGCCCCCACTCATCCAGAGGTGTCAATTAATTTGCTTGCTAACCATGCTGGTTGATCTTATTTGCTTCCCCCATAGTAAGAATGTGAAACTAAACTTGTGTTATTTTAAATGATTGATAAAGTGACATGTCCAGTTTGCATCTCTTGGGGATGAAGCTGTATCCCTTTACCTGTATGGAGTAAATCACTTGGCACCAGCTCTTAAGACCTCAGCCGTAACATACATCATGGATGTAAACAGGGGTATAGCCAGGAATTTTAAACTTGTACTCAAGATGAGGGTAAAGTAGCATTTTACTGGGAAGCCCTCAGCTCCCTTAAGACAGAGAAAGCACCCTTAAGACAGAGAAAGCACCGGGGCTGGATAAATTACATCCCAGAGTGCTGAAGGAACTTGCGGATGTCCTGGCGAAACCCCTGGCGGAGCTTTTCACCATCTCTCTCTGAGGACAGGGTGGGTGCCCCAGGACTGGAAGGTGGTGAATATAGTGCCTATCCACAAGGGGGGATCAAGGGAGGTGGCAGGGAACTACAGGCCTGTCAGCCTGACATCGGTGGTGGGCAAGGTGATGGAGGGCATTGTCAAGGAGAGGCTAGGGGGACCTGGAAAAGTCAGGGTGCCTGGACGATAGACAGCATGGATTTGTCCTGGGAAATCATGTCAGACAAACCTTGTGGAGTTCTATGACTGGGTGACGAGTGCCTTGGACCTGGGTAGACCAGTGGACGTCCTCTTTCTAGACTTCAGCAAGGCATTTGACTCTGTTCCTCACATGGGCCTGTTGGATAAGCTGGGAGAAATGGGGGTGGGGAACCAGATGATCAGATGGATAGGCAATTGGCTTCAGGACTGGACCCAGAGGGTTGTAGTTGGTGGGATAGTCTCATCCCCAAGGAGGGTCATTAGTGGGGTCCCACAGGAATCAGTCCTTGGGCCCCTCCTCTTCAACGCCTACGTCTCTGACATAAGGACAGGAATCAGGAGTGAGATGAGTCTCTTTGCGGATGACTCAAAACTGGGGGCGGTGGTGGATGGGGAGGAGGGGAGGGTGGCCCTACAGGGGGACCTGGAGGCTCTGGAAAGATGGTCTAGAAAGTGGAAGCTGAGGTTCAATGCAGGGAAATGCAAGGTACTCCACCTGGGGGCCAGAAACCCAGGCCAAGTGTACACCCTGGGGGGGGAAATGCTACAAGTCTCGATGGCTGAGAGGGACCTGGGGTGGTGGTGGTGGATGTCAAGATGAACAACTCAGAGACTTGTAGGAGGCAGCAGCCAAGGCCAACAGGATGCTGGGATGCATCGCTAGGGGAATCACCTCCAGAAGGAGGGAAGTGATACTCCCTCTGTATAACTGCTTGGTGAGGCCGCACCTTGAGCACTGCGTGCAGTTTTGGAGGTCACACTTAAAGAGGGACATTACTCTCCTGGAGAGGGTCCAGAGGAGGGCAACCAAAATGATTTGGGGCTTGAGGGACAGGACCTATGAGGAGAGGCTCGAAGAGCTAAATATGTACACATTGGAAGAGAGAAGGGACCGGGGACATGATAGAGGTCTTCAGGTACATGAAGAGGTAAATAGGGGAGGAACAGTCGGGGTGCTTCAGAAGGAAGGAGGAGGCCACTAGAGGGCATGGGTGGAAGCTGGAGGGGAAGATTCAGGGAGAAAGGAGGAGTGCTACTTCACTGAGAGGGTGGTAGAGCCATAGAATGCGCTGCCTAGGGCTGGTGGAGGCAGAGACAGTGGAGGGGTTCAAGAGGGAGTGGGACAGGTACAGGGGAAGGGTTCTGGAAGCAAAATCCAATGCAGCAAGAATATCCAGAACTGGTAAGGGAGAAGCCAGAGGAGGTGAGGAGGCAGCAAGGTCAGCACCCAGGGTGGAGGCTGACCAAACGAGCAGACACGAAAGACCGTTAGGCCTATTCTGCTGGCATTTTAGTATGTTAGTATGAGAGATGATGGAACTGTTGCCTAAGGGGAAATACTCAGGGAGTTAAACTTGTACTCTCTAGAGGAAAGGAGGGAAAGGGGAGATATGACAGAAACATTCAAATACCTCAAATGTATCAATAAGGTACAGGAAAGTTCAATTCTGCTGAGAAAGAGATGTTCAAGGACAAGGGGGCATGATATGTAGCTAGAAGGGGGAAGACTTAGAGGGTATACATGAAAATACTTCTTTATGGAGAGGGCAGTGGACACCTGGAACAGCCTGCCAGTAGAGGTAATTGGTACCAAAATGGTAACAGATTTCATACATGCATGGGATAAACATAAGGGGACCTTGGTAACAGGGCTGGAGCATGGGGGAAGGGGGAATATGGCTGGAGATCAGCTAGGGTCCATGGCGGCACAGTAGATAAGGACCTTAAGGCAGACTAGGTGGGCAAGGAGGTTCTTTTCTTCCAACAGCTTCTATGTTTCTATGTTAGTAAATTGCTGGTACATGAGCATTATACATTCATGTTGACATCAATTTTAAGATGTTAAATACAAAGCCTATGGTACCAGTAACACAATGCCATAAACAAGTACTGCTCAAATATTCAAAATCCATGGAATCAACCTATTGTCAATTTAAATCAAAAATATTTATCTCTATAGTAATCAGGACCATAAAGAAAAAGAGAGAAAAAAAGAAACACAGAAGAAAAAGTGTGCATAAAATAAGCCAAAGTGGGGTTGGGGGTGGGGGTTGGAGGTATAATATGTATAAAGCAAGTGAGCAGCACTGAAATGCATTTTTGTTATACTTGAGAAAGGATGAAAGCTCAGGTAAAATATAGGTCCTAAATACAGAAAACAGTTAAAAAGGACAAAAAGGAAGGAAAAGGGTCCTAGATGCAGTAGAAAAGAACAAAACAACAACAACAACAACAACAAAAATCAAAGAAACAGATTGGCATAAAATTTAAAACAACAAAACAGTAAATGATATTTGGCAGATTATAAAGGGCAACATACTATCATTTGCAATAGTTTACATTAAAAGGATCAAGGAATGTAACAACAAATGATAACAAGCAAGATGGCAAAATGAGGATGTAAAGACAGTTACTCAACAACAACAAAAAAAGCTAAACATACAATAAAATATCTGAAAACAAAAGCCATGACATACTGTAACTACATAGTCAGAATATTAAACATTTTAAAAGAAACATAAAAGCAAAAGTAACCATTTCAAAAAGAACATGGAACTCAAATGCAATAGATGCAGACAAAAGCAACAGCAAGCAATTGTGCAGTTACATCAGTAGCCTAAACAAACAAACAAAATATATGTATATTAATATTAAAGGGGAAATGGTAAAAAATCCAGTGGAGATAGCAAAGCAATGTAATGAATATTTGTGTTTGTCATTCAAACCCAATCACAACTCAGTCCCCTGTCCCTGTACATTACCAAGAATTCCAACAGAATTAATATAAATACAGACAACATACTGCAAAAAATTCAGAATAAGAAAATTAGAGTGCAAAGTTTCCACTAAAATGATGAAATTAAATATTAGGATCATCCATAACCAGGCGCCCCCTCAAAATATATTTTTTTAAATTAATAAATACAGGTTCCAGGTAAAATTCTAGAATCACTACTTAAAGATTTAAGTTAGCCACATCTCTAACAGTGATTTCAGTACAGAGAGCAGCAGTGATTCACAAAGGGACAATCATGTACCCTAAATGGAATCCGTCTTTATGAAAACATGATCCAATTCTTGGACAACAATACCTCATAGACATAATTTCTGTTATATCTTTGCAAAACATCTGCCACTGTACCACATTTAGCAATCACTTAAAAATGTCTTCACTAGTTAGTCATCCCTGTATTATAAACATTAGAACCCAAACCAGCCAAACCATATGACGATTCATCACTGTAAGTCTTGTGTATTATGCAGACTGTGATACTTAACAGTTGTAGGGTAAGTTAGTGCATCTGGACTTATTTGCTGCACATGCATCTCAGTTGCTATGGGGTCCTGACCATGTTCACCCTACCTCAAGCCAAGTAGGCTACAGTATGTGTTACAACTCCTGGTAGGTGACATCACTTTAGCTTATGCATTACTGGGGCAAGCTGCTATTTTCATCAAAAAGTTACAATTTAAAAAAAAACAGTGATGTGGACTGAGAAGCAGCTTGTGCAGGTGAATCATCATGGTAGCCAATATATTTTCAGGTTGCGTTCAGTAAGTCTAACCAGTGGGAGCAGAAGGGAAGAGGGATACAAATCTAAAATAGAACCATTTAACCCATTTGTGATTTAAAGTTACATTATGGAAATGCGGCCTCCAGAACTGGGCACCATATTCCAAATGAGGCCTCACCAGTGATCTGCACAGCGGCATCACCACCTCCTTCCTTCTGCTGGTGATACCTCTCCCTATACACCCCAGCATCCCACTGACTCTCCCCACAGCCTTAGTACATTGTTTAGCCACCTTTTGGCATCCAATATGATTACCCTAAAATCCCTTTCCTGTTTGGTGACCATTAGTCCCCCCCCCCGTAATCCTTCCCTGGGTTCCTGCAACCCAAATGCATGATTTTGCACTTTTTTTGCATCAAATCTCAGCTGCGACACTTCGGACCATTCCTCCAGTTTTCCTAGGTCTCTCCTCATTTTTCCACCCTTCCCGGAGTGTCCACCCTGTTGCAGATCTTATTGTCATTCGCAAACAGGCACACCTTCCCCTCCAGCCCCTCTGCAATTTCATTTGTGAAGACATAAAATAGGACTGGGTCCAGGACTGATCCCTGTGGCACCCTGCTGGTCACACTTCTTTCCTTAGATTGAGCACCATTTACCATGACTCTCCATCTTCTATCATTCAACCAGTTCCTAACCCAGTTTACCACCTTGTGACCCACTCCCAGACTGCCCAGCTTATTCACAAGTCATATGCGGAATGGTATTGTCGGCCTTACCAAATACAATTCATGTTTATGTTTCTGTTTAAGCCCATGAAACACCCCTATCAAGTTAATGCATTTGCAGCTGTAGTGGCTCTGCCAGAACTTGTTGAATTAATTTTGGCTTTTTGAGTGGGACCACTTCTGCCAATGCTTGCAGTTTGTGGTGGTGATGTTTGGCCTAGAATATGCCACCTCTCTCTCTCTCTCTCTCTCTCTTGTGTTCCCATTCTCTCTCTCTCTCTTCTGCTGTCTCTGGGTCTTTTACTGGTATTCTCTGCCTTTGCACCCCTTCTCTTGCTCCTCCTCCTCCTGCATTTGTAAGTCACTCCTTCTCTTGTTCCTCCTCCTGCATTTGGAAGTCACTCCTTCTCTTGCTCCTCCTCCTGCATTTGGAAGTCATGCTGGGCTGCTTCTCCTCCTCCTCCTCCTCCAGCTTTGTTTTTTACAGCTCTACCTCCAAATTTGCCTTCTGCAGCTCAGAGTCTGTCTTTGCCTTTATCAGGGCAAGCTCCAGCTGCAACCTGTCAATCTGGTCTGGTTGCACAGCTGCCCCAGTTATAGGCTCTGGCTCAGTTTTGCTGCACTCTGTCTGGACAGTTGTCTCAGTGGCTTCTTCTACACTGTTCTCCTGCTCACTTTTCTCAAGACCCTCTATAGATTCTTCCCTCATCTGGTCCTTATCATATGTAAGGCCTCTCACTTGGCAAAGTTTCTGCAGCTGTGCCCGAGTGCATATCTTTTATGAGGTGCAGGCATAATGCCACCTAAACTATACTAATATTTCTAGAAATAAATAAAACAGAAGTGTATGAATATCCCTTTGTATATTCTGTATTTTACTGGATGGGTACCCTTTCTATTTGCCAATCCATTTCTCCACATATAAACACTTAACCTTCTCTGAGAGTTGCCTTCTGCCAGCCACCTGGCATTTCAGTAAAAGCACACTGCTCACAAACGTTTGTTGCTAGTCTGCAAACAACTATCCAATCACTTCTGTTACAGTCTTACACACAAGAGCCAACTGATGCCTGCATGGCTACTTGTAGCTAAATGCTACCACCACTAGGCTGTCTATTAGGGTCTCTTGATATCTGGTTCTCATCTCACCACCAACCACTGCTCATTAAATGCAAGACCTTTACTTTAGGCAGCAGAACCACACTTTCAGTCACTCCCAGGAACCCCCCCATCCACTCTGTATCAGAAACAGGTTACGTTTATACTTGCTAGTCATCCTCTTTGAAGGGGGCTCACCAGATTGCTCAATAAAAATGGATTTTACCTGTATCAAAAACACTGCAGTCACAGAGAATAATACATATATAAATTTGGAATATGTACTAAATTATGGAATATGCAGTAAAATATAGAAGGGATGAAACACACTAGGAAATGCAAAATAAAAACTGTTTAAACTAGGCCACCGGAATGCCCAGCAGAAGTGCTATACGCTTCTGTGCTGACAGCCTGGGTTTGATAGTGGACATGGGACATTGATCAGGCAGCTGGGGAGCTGGTGAAGTGCTGCATGCTTCTGTGCTGACAACCTAGGTTTGAGAGTGGATGCGGGACATTGGTCAGGCAGTTGGGGGGGACTGGAGAAGTGCTACACATTTCTGTGCTTACAACCTGGGTTTGAGAGTGGACGTGGGACATTGGTCAGGCAGCTGGGGGCTGGGCAAGTGCTGCATGCTTCTGTGTTGATGACCAGGGTTTGAGAGTGGATGTGGGACATTAGGTAGGTGGGGGGCTGGGGAAGTACTACAGACTTCTGTGCTGACAACCTGGGCTTGAGAGTGGACACGGGACATTGATCCGGTGGGGGTTGGGGAAGTGCTACACACTTATGTGCTGACAACCTGGGTTTGAGAGTGGATGCAGGACACTGGTCAGGCAGCTGGGGGGCTGGGGTAGCACTGCCATGTGGTGGCACTCCCAGTCAGGAGAGGGAAGGGTCCTGATTCTGGCACTATAGTAACCCCTGCAGTGGGCTGAGGGAGCTTGTCTCCCTTGAAGGATGTCGCTATGAGTGACTGAGGAGACATGCTTGGGGTTGCATATCCACACCAGGGTGTCAGGGGAGGGGGAGGGCCAGAAAGAAAAAAAACAGAAAAAAAATGAGAACAGTCATCATTAGTGATGACACTGGTGCCTGAGGAAAGGCAAGGCAATTTTATTTCTGAAGCACCCTATCCCAAGGGCTCAGGGCACTTAACATAAATACATCATATAACAAATAAAACAAATTACGTAACAAAATCCAAATAATAAATACAGTCATAAATACACGTAAATTCAGAGTTACTGCTCAATAAAATCAAAGCTCAGCCCACAAAGGCTTGGTCAAACAGGTAGATTTTCAACCCCCTATTAAATACCTCCTCTGAGGAGCAACTCTTCAGATAGAAAAGCAAAGGGTTCCAATATGATCGGAGCCACCACTGAAAACACTCTATCCCCAGACTAGTTCAACATGACCTTAGGACAACCAACAGTAGTTCTTCTGTGGAGCAGAGAGAGCAGCCAGGTGTATACCAAGCTAAGCACTCTTTCACATAGGCAGGGCCCCATCCATATAGGGCTCTGTATGTTAACAAAGCAATCCTGAAGGTGGTGCACCACCTAACTGCGAGCCATGCATGTACCGCAGCATATGTGAGGTATGGTCCCTATACAACAAACCAAGTATCAACCTGGGCATAGCATTCTGCACCAGCTAAAGGTGGTGAACCAACCCTCCTCCTAGCCCTCAGTAAAGAGGGTTTGTGGATCCAAGTGGATCCAAGCCAGAGCGATGAAAGGAGGAGTAGTGGTTGGGCCTGGGGTGCAAGAAAAACAGCCTAAAGCAGGCATGAGGAGGCCACCAGCAGCCAAAAAGCCACATGAAAAAAAAAACCACAGATTAAACAGACAATTGCAGAAAGGAAAAGAACTCTCGAGTCTAACACTAAGAGCTAATAGTTAATAAAGTTGTAAACAACTCTGACATACACCAAAATTGCAACTTTCTTCCTTCCAGTGCAGAAAACTAATTGGGACAACAAACATTATGATCTAAAATTGCCCCTTCCTCTGTTTTGTGTTAAAACCTTTGCATGCCTTACACAGGTGCAGAGAGATGCTATAAATACTGTCTCATGAAAACAACTTACAGGCAATAGTAGTATATTCAGAGGTGGTGTAAATACACTGTAAGAACAATGTAGTGTAAATGTATAGCGCACGAACTCAGGAGTATATAGAATTAATGAGAAACAAGGGCATTAATCATTTAATACGAACATACGAAGATGTCAACAGAAGAAGGCCATTTGGTCTATCAAGTCTGCTCGTATTGTAGGGTCCGCAGCTTGAGCTAATGTCCCTTCCCTCCTCAGTGCAGCAGACCCTCCTGTTTAAAAAAGAAATACAGCTGTAGTTTGTTAGCACTCACATGCACTATAACTCTCATCATGTAATCATGTAAATATGAAGAGAAGTGCAAAGTAACTTAAAATGCTGAAAAGTCTTGCATTCAGACTTTCAAAGTCGCAACATATTGAACTGCAGATCATTATAAACAGCTGCAAACCAAAGTCTTAACTCTTGGCTTAGTATATAGTGTTCAGTTCAGCTTATGGCTCTTCATCGTTGTTTGATTCCTGTTGCTCCTTTGCCTGGGCATCTTCAGTTTTCTGAAACAACTTACCTGCTTCAGCTGGGTCCATGTACAAGTACTGTTTACCTCTGTAACTGATCCGTAATTTAGTAGGAAAAGCACAAGCGTTAGGAATGTCTGGGTAGCGCATCTCTTTTTCACTACTTCAAAGGAGCATTTTGTTTTGCCTTGTGGTAAAGCTGAGGTAGGGAATTAACCTCATCACCAAGTCATCATGCTGCAGGACTCCATGCCTCTGCACTGCTGCCAGCTCTCTATCTCTTTGTGCTGCTGATTCCAGAATGATCAGAACAGTCTGTGGTGGCGGGTTCGCTCCCAGTGATTGTCTTAGGGTGAGCCTATTCACTTTTATTATTTGGAGTAGCTCTTTGTCCTCCTGGGACCCCCATAATTCTGCCTCGACCAATTGTTGCAGGATGATTTTAAGATCCAGACCATCTTCCTTTGGCATCCCCATCAGGCAAACATGTGTCTCCCTGGTTTGATTTTCAAGATTCTTGAGTTACAGCTTAAGGATACCATTTTCTCACACTACACCTGTCACTAATCACTGTGCTTTCTCAACCGTACTGTAGGCAGCAGTCAAGATTTGTCTGAGGTCAGAGACCTTCATTTCAGGATGCACCACCCTGTTGTGTAAAGCATAATATTTTTTATCTAAGTTGGTGACTTTTTTCCCAGAGAAGTTGTTAACTGTGGTTCACTTTGCCAAAATTACTCCTGAGTTATTGTCCTCTCTTCTCAGTGGCACTCCATACAGCCTGGTGGTTGGCTGTACCATGTTGGAATTTGGCATGGATAAAGTCTTTAGCTATAGCTTTCTTTACCAATTTGCTCATAGTAATGCTCCTCAACCCTCCTGTAATCAGAATGTCACAAGACAATGATGTTTGGCTGTCAAATATCTCCCTGAAACCTGACTTCTGTACTCTTGTGAGTTACCGAAATTCCCTTCAGAGCCAGCTCATCAGTATGCATCATTATGTCAGTCACAAGGGCCAGCCTCCCTTTGTCCCCTTGCCAGAAAAGCAGACCAAAACAAGGTCTGAGTCTGCTATAGCTAACCCTAGATGATGGTTGTGAATTTGAGGCTACCCACAACAACCACGCTGTCTCTATATTTTGCATAAGGCATTAACACTGCAGGAATACAGAAGCATCGTTTTCTGCATACATTCCCTTTGACATGATAAGCAGGAACTCTCAGGCTACTAATCAAAGTCAATCCTGTACCGATTCCCAGAGAGAAATCTGCTCACTACAGGTGTCTGTTATAGTTGATCTAAATAAGCATCCTTTGTGAAAATACTTTAACCCTTTCTGACTACCCGAGAGGAACACTTAAAAAAATATTTTTATTTATTTTAGTAGTAGTAGTAGTAGTAAAAACTTTTATTTTTCAACAGGATTTGATGACACAAATACACCATTAGGACCAAGGTCCCATTTTCAAGGTGCTCCTGAGTTTATTTAATTTCTCAGTACATAAGTTACTTAAAACATACGATACACAAATATTCCTACAGAGTTGATACAAATACTTAATAACGTATACTCTAAGGTACAATATAATGACAGAGAAAAATATTACTATTTTCTAACATGGATGTTTCTAAGGCATTTCTAATAATTCACTTTTTTCATTTGTTTATTGATTCTAATCAAAGCATGTGCATCTCTTTGTTAATTCCTGTTTAAGAGCTGTATTGAATAATTTTTTACTATCGTTTATATTTTTCACTTGCATGTTATATTCATTCCAAACTTTTACTGCATAAAACGAGAAGATCATCTCACCATATTTGGATTTGGGGGGTTTTATTTGATAAACTCTAAGTAGTTTATCATTTCATAAATTATGTGTATGATTTGTCTTTACCGATTTATATAGGTAAGTAGGTTTTGTTATTTTTATTACATTTCTAACTTTATTTATCCAAATTACATTTTGTTTATCTCTAAGTGAATACCAATTCATTTCCTCATATAGGTGGCAGTGATGAGTTCGATTGTCAGCTTTTAACACAAACTTTGCTTGCGATTATATAACACCTCCACCCTTTTAAACTTTTACCATTTGCAAACCCATAAATATGTAAACCATAATCTAATACAGGAACTATCATTTGGTTTACTATTGACCTTCTCATTTTAGTATCTAGACAGTGTTTTGTCTGTCTCGGTGCACCTAACCTGCAGCTGACCTTGTTAACCCAATCATTTATATGATATTCAAACCTTAACTTACTATCTACTCATAGTCCCAGATACCTGTATTCCTCTACCTGTTCTAAATACTCTCCTGTTGTAGTTTTTATTTCCAATTTGAATAAATCCTGAACTAACTTAGTACCACCAGAAAACATCATCACCTTTGATTTTTTACTATTTAAACTCAGGTCTGAATTTTCAAACCAGTTCTGAACCTGGAGAAAGTCTTGTAGATTTACCTGCACCTGGTCTCAATCAGACCCCGTAGTCCGTATAACCGTGTTATCTGCATAAAGTCAAATTTGTGACTTTTTACAACATCAGTCACTTGATTTGTATAAATTAGAAATAGTAGAGGCCCCAATATAGATCCCTGTGGGACTTCCCACTGGACTTTAAGGGTAGCCGAGAAGTTCTCATCCAATACAGTCTGCTGCCTTCACCCTATAAGGTATGAATGAAACCAGGTGCATGTTTCCTCTGATATACCTATATATTTTAGACCATCCAATAATCTTTGGTGGTCTACTGTATCGAATGCTTTGGACAAGTCCACGGACACTGCACCCACCTTCTCTCCTTTATCCAGGGAAGATGCCACCAAATCAATTAAGTCAGTGAGCACAGTGTTCGTGGAGTGGTCCTTTCTGAATCCTGACTGATGCATGGACAGTAAGGCAAACTTCCCCAGATAGTTGCATAACTGTCCATGCACCAGTCTTTCCAGGATCTTTGATACCACAGGCAAAAGGGACATGGGTCGATAGTTTGAAGGTTCTGTTGTATTTCCTCATTTAAAAATTGGGACTATTTTTGCCTCCTTCCATAATTTAGGGACCTTTCCCTCCTTCAGGCTCCAATTGAATAATTTAGTCAGGATTGGGGTTATAACACACTCTGCATCTTTCAGAAATCTTATTTCAATCTTATCCTTCTCTGGAGCTTTATTTTTATTTAATGATATTATTATTTCTCAAACTTGTTTACAAGTAACATATTTAAATCTAAATCTTGAGACAAAGATTTTTTCATTCTTCACTGCTCGTTCATCTATCTGTTCTTTTTGAGTTTGTAATTTTCTCCCTAATTTTCCTGCCAAGTCTGGAAGAGTAGTGAAGTAATTGTTTCATATATTAGCTGATTTCATACTATCTTGTAAAACACCATTCTGTTTCATTTGAATTTTTGAAGCTCCTTTTGAGGGGTTTTCAAGCAAATTTAACAGAGACCAGTATTTTCCTGTACCTCTTGTATCTTCACTCTTATTTCTAAAATATTGTAGTTTTTCTTTCTTTATTTTTGTTTTTAAAGCATTTCTTGCTAGACTCAATGTTTTATTAATTCAAAACTTCCCATCAGGAAGGCATACTGAGCCATATAGCTAATTTCCAGATGTGTCCTGAGGGGAAGGGAAAGTGGAGCTGAACAGGTAAATAGCTCATAAGTACAATTTGGACAAAGTAAAACAATGGCAGTATACACTGCAGGTAGTTAACAGTAGTCAGAATAGGAAATACAATGTATCAAGTGCAACCAAAAAGTTTGTGCAAAATTTGTTTTTTTTTGTTCCAATTGTTTAACCAGGTGAAACACACTAAGCTGAAAGTTTGTTTACAGGTGCAACCTGGGAGCACAGGGAAGTTAAATGACTTGCTCAGGGTCACATAGTATGCAAGTGGGGGCTGTGGGATTCAAACCCAGGTCTCCAGAGTTGCAGCTCAGAGCCTTAAACCACTGCGCTATACTACAATAGGAGTATGCACAACAAAAATACTACAGAGAGTACTTGGAAGAGGCATTCAGTCAAGTGAGCTGAGTAGGCAGACAAAGTTAAAAGGAAATAGGGAGAACAGGGTGCACTAGTGTTGTGTTGGGCAGTCATCTGAACCTATATATGAAGAGGCCAAATCATGGGGCTAGAGTATTAAGTGGGGGAGAGAGGGGTCAATGCTAAGTGGGGGGTCACTAAGTATTGACAAGAGCAGGAGGGGGTTGTGTAGTCACGAAGGATGTAGGAGAGTAATTTGTATGAAATGGCATGGTGGATGAGGGAGGTGAGGGCATTCCACAGTTTAGAGCACCAGAAAGAAAAGGTGGATTGGCCAGTGGAGGTAGAGCAATGGTGGATTGTGAAGGAGCGAAGGTCAGTGTTTCAGAGGGAGTAAGTGCTCTGTGAGAAAGCATGAATGGAGGAAGAAAGATAGGAGGGGAGATTGCCAAACCAGAATTTGGCCATGAAGGTAGTAGTGCAGGACAGTTGTCTGGATTCCAAGGATGGGAGGGACAGGGCTTTGTAAAGGTCACAGTGGTGAGTATGGGGGGGGGGCAGGAGAGCACAAAGCGACCAAAAGAGTTGAAGAAGTTGTCCATTCTGGCCAATGTAGTTTTGAGGGAGGCACTATAGACTATGTCTGTGTAGTCAAAGGTGGTGAGGATAATTTTCTGCACGACTGCTCATCAGGCAGTTTTAGGAATGCTATCTCTGTTTCTACATAAAGCACCAAGCTTGGGGTATAAGTTATTTTGGATTGCATCCATGTGTGCTGAAAAGTCCAAATGGTGGTCTAACCAGACCCCAAGATATCTGAAGGTAGTGACATTTTCAATAGGTTTGCCATCCAGGGTGTGAAAGGCCGGGGGAGGGGGGATTTAAATTTAGATAGCCTCGGTCTAGTGCCAAAGGACATGAAGATTGTCTTTTTGGAGTTCAGGAACAGCTGGTAGGCCTGGAACCATTGCTGTACCTTGTTGAAATCATGTTGCAGTCTAGCCTCAGCATCAGTGAATAAGGTACTAGACATGTAAAGGAAAGTGTCGTCCGCATACATGTGTATGTGGGAAGTGGAGCAGGCAGAAGGAGGATCATTGAGGAAGATGGAAAATAGTAAGGGCCAAGTACTGAGTCCAGTGGGATGCAAGTGGTGATGGGAAGAGGAGGGGAGAGGGAAAAAGGCAATCTTGACTGATAGAGATCTGCCTGTCAGGTAGGACTGACTCTGACAGAAGAGTCTAGCCCAACAGCAGTGGGTTTTTGGAGGAGGAGGGAGTGAGATACTGTGTCAAAGGATTTTACAGATCAACAAATGTGGTGGAGGTAACGTGTCCTTGCTCCATATTAGTGAGCATGGAGTCAGTGAGCCGTAAGAGGGAAGTCGTGGTGGAGTGGGACTTGTGGAAACCAGACTGGAAAGGGGTGAAAAATAAGGTGGAGTCAAGGTAAGGGATGAGCTGAGCAAGGACAATGCTTTCTTGGAGCTTAGCTAGAATAGGAAGTAAGGCGATAGGGTGATAGTTTCCAGGGGTAGTGGGATTACCACCTTTGGGGAGAGGAATAACAGTAGAGTGTTTACAGGTTGAGGGAACTAAGGGTAGAGTAAAGGATAGATTGAGAAGGGAGGCCAGAGGGTCAGTTATAGCAGGGGCAGAGAGATAGGGCAGGTTGGGGTCTAGGCCATCTGGGCTCTTACCCTTGGAGGGGTAAGATATTTCACAAGTATGTCATAGATATACACCATGAAAAATATGCCACATCTATGTTACACATTTATATTACAACCTCTAATACTTCTCCCATCAGGTCTGCCACTGCTCAGTCAAGTCGAGGACTTCTCTCCATCTTGCTGCATGCCACATATCTAAAAAAAGTCTGAAGAAGCTTGACTCTGGGCCATCACTTTCAGGGGGTTCCACATCAGCAAAACTAGCATCAAAATATTCTCCAAATACTGTACAATCCAAATCGTGCATAAACTTGCCTGGGGTAAAAAAAATTCAGTAAAATTACAATCATGTAGGAACTCTGTAAATCTGCATTCACTTAACTAAATGGCCAGCTCCCCCTCTAATTTTTTTTATTAATTTAGCACAAATAGATTACTGGAAATCCATACATTCCTCCAATATGAAAAATAGTAGTGCACCCTCCAGAAAAATAGTTTCTCCAAGTGAAGACTCCATCAAGCATAATATTAATCTCACAAACACACAAATCAGAGTAAGCCGCCCAAGTAATTTAGATGTCCATTTTGTTAGCAGAAGGATTTGTGGGGTTCTATTTCAGTAAAGTAATAGTGTAATGTGAACCTGGCTGTATTCGCAAAGGGCAAACACAATGGCTGGTGATGCTGAGGCTTCTGCTAACAGAATCTGACATTTCTTTTCTTTTGTTTTCACAAAACCCTTGGAGTAATAATAACAAATCCAAAAACAAACCTCTGTACCAACTCTGGCTACAGTTATAAGCCTCAATGGGACCCTAGGTGCCCACTGCCTGAGCAGGGAAAATTGTACAAAGAAATACATCAGCCAGACACAAATGCCTCTCAATGTAGTATGCCAGCACTCAATGAATCAATAATACTTCCAATGGAAATTTTAATACTGAAATGATTTTCCTTTGCTAAATATAATGTAGAACATTTGATAGAAGCAGACATCTATACAAAAGATACAAAACATGATTGCGCTATGATCTGTGCACATACAGTATGAATGTATTAGGTGTCTATATATTAAGTCTGTGTAGCCTTTTAGAGGCACAGATCTGTGAACCTGGAGAACTGGGTTTGTTTCACATCAGTGCCACTTGCTCCCTGTGTGACCTTAAGCAAGTCACCTAGTTTCCTCCCTCTACTCTCTCCCTTTCTTTTCTCTCTATCTAAGCTTCCAAGCCTTTTCGTAAGGTGACAGTGTGTTTCAGTTGGCAGCATATCCACCTCTGGTCCAGAAGGCTGTGGATTCTAGTCTCAGACTAATACGTGGGCTCATACCAGCCTGGCAGGTGCTGTACTGTTGGAGTGTGCCACTCTTTGGATGAGACGTTAAACTGAGGTCCCTTCTGCCCATTTCTGGTGCTTCCCTGTCCAGGTAGAAGTAATAAAAACCAAGGCATTTTTTTACAACAGTAGGGGATTTCTCCCAGTGTCCTGGTCAACATTCTCCTTCCCATAAAAAGCAGTTCACTTCACTACCAGTATCTCATTGCTTGTAAACTACTTCTGGGATACAATGTGTATGAAAAGCACCATATACAGTTAATGCAAATTCTTATTTTTTTCTCTTCTGAACTGTGTTTTATCATACTAACCCTCCTGTGTTTGCCTAAAGGTTGATGCCACAGTTCATATCTTTTAAAGTACTTTGAGACATAGTTCGTAGAAAAGCCACTGCATAAAACCAAATTAATTTCCCTTCCATTCTCTTTATCATGCCCTGGGTCCTTCAACAGACTTTTCCTTAGATCCCTGGACAAACATTCAGGCAGCAAGTCATAACCCCTACAACTTCTCAAGAGGAATGGAGGGCACTGTAAAAGTTGTAAGATCCCAGGTGGCATGGGTCCATGATAGCCTAAAGTAGCTTGAGCTAGTCAGAATGGGGGGGGGAAGGGATGCAATTTTCTGTTATCATCATGTCCCCTTTGAGAAAGGGTAATTCTAATGAGACAGGCAGGGGGTGCATTCCACGTCTGGAGTTTTCATGGTGGGACCTAGAATGGAGATCACAGTGTGGGCTGCGGGGACACTGAGATGCACAGGCGGAGGCCTCACCAGTAGAAAACAAGAAATTGCTATCCCTTTGTGCAGACAGTTGGTGAGACCCCATCTGGAGTACTGTGTGCAGTTCTGGAGACCCTATCTCCGCAAGGACATACACAGGATGGAGGCAGTCCAGAGGAGGGCAACTAAAATGTTGCAGGGTCTGCACCAGAAGCCATACAAAGGGAGACTAAAATAGCTTAATATGTATACCCTTGATGAAAGGAGGGAGAGGGGTGACATAATAGAAACTTTGAAGTACCTCAAGGGAATTAACAAAGTTCAAGAGGGTAGCATATTTCAGAAAAAGAGATGTGCAAGAACAAGGGGCAAATTTGAAGATAGAGGGGGGATGGCTCAGGGGCAACGTGAGGAATAAATTTTTCACAGGAAGGATGGTGGACACATGGAATGGCCTTTCTGAGGAGGTTGTGGGGTCAAAAACAGTGGGGGAATTCAAGAATTCATGGGAGAGACATAAGGCAATTATAGTGGGGGGGTAGGAGGAAGTAGGCTATTGGTTAACTAGGATCTGCAGCTTATCCAATAGGTAGGGAAATGGGCACACTAGGTGGCCCAAACGGTCCTTATCTGCCATCAAAGTCTATGTTTCTATGTTTCTATGTCTATGTAAACTCCTCCACAAGTTGCAAACATTTTGATACATATGGCCATATAATACCCCGGCAAAAATTACATGTGTATGTGCCCAGCGTGCATCAGCAACAACAGACATTTTCAGTACCATTTCCTAATTTGTAGCCTAAAACCCACAAATTTGACTGCTCTTTAGTATCCAGCAAACTTCAAATCTTAAATTCAATAAACATAAAAATAATGTTGATCTAGCACTGTTTTGAGATCCACGCTACCCTTTAATGTACTAATACCACATACTTACTTACATACATTTGGATTCCCATGTCAGTTCCACATTCTATCACTTCTGCACCATTGTGAAGATCTGCTTCTACTTAAGTCCTGAAACTGCTGCTACTCTGGTTCCTTGTTTTATTTTTTCTCATCTGGCCTATTGCAATTCTTCCTGCCTGTACCCTGTATAGCCTCCAGATTGATCAAAGTGCTGCAGCATGTGTTTTAACTGGTTCCAGGAAGTTCGATCATGTTTCCTCTCTACTGGACTTTCTTCGCTGGCTCCCAATAGAGTACAGAATTAATTACGAAATTATCTTGCTGACATTTGAATGCCATCATGGTCTGGCTCCAACTTACTTATCAGAACTACATTATCATCATCATCATGTTCCAGCTCGTCATAATGGCCTCTTGTACGATGTTCCAGCTACCAAAACAGACCACTTTTGGTGACAAAGCTTTTTATGTTTGTGGTCATTGTCTCTGGAATGGTTTCCCATTGGCAATCCGTGCATGTACTGATCTTGGCTCATTCAAAAGAAGCCTAAAAACTTCCCTTTTTCAACATGTTTTTAACACAGCCTGGCTACTTGATTATATTTCTACCTTGTAGAACGCCTCAAGAATGTTAAATGTGCTTTAAAAAAATAGTTTATTATACTTAATTAGTGGCAATTAATTAAAATAGACAGATTAGATTAAATAGATATCACATGGTGTATCGGTACTTAAATGCCTGGCTGAATACAATTGTTCTAAGTCCTTTTTTTAAAGCTTTCATGTGGGGGGTCTGTGGTAGCCCATTCCTCAGGACAATGATTAATAAGGGTTTGGTTTGTTGGTTGTGGTGTAAGGCATGGTTTTGCTTCTTGGGTACTCTTTTCAAAAGATTTGTGCCATAAGCACAGAATGGGAATAACATTTTTGTTTGTGCTGGGTCTTTCATTTTATTGATTCTCTGCCTGCTCTCTGCTATAAATGTATGTTGTCCCCTGATACATGTTTTTGGTAAATGTACTATACATTTGCTTCAGGAATGATTGAATCAAAGTAAGCTTTAAAAGCATACCAGCGAAAGTCCGGTTTCATGAGTGAAGTGAGCAGACTGGAGTATGCCATCAGTGTATTTACTGCTATGTCCTACTGAGGATAAACAAGGTACAAGGTCGCAATGCAATATAAAAGCAATTACAGAGGATGAGTACGGTGCAGTACTATATAATAAGCATCCCTAAAGTACCATTCTCTAGACTATTATAATTCATAAAACAGGGCAGACAAGGGTACTCAACAGTTGAACCATTGAAGGGGAACTTCAAGTGGATTCATACTTAAGTAGCACATACAGTAGGGTGGCAATTCAGTACAAAAGATAGAAGCTAGGAGGGAGAATATAAAGGCTGATAAGTTTGAAAAACAAACTCAAGCACCTGTGGTTTTAATATCAGTTTTAAGGCCCTATTTAAAAGATGCACAGTCCTGATTCTGATTGTGTTATGGAGAACTGGAGTCTGTTCAAGGGACATGGTGCTAGGAAGCTGAATGCAATTATACTGTAAATACATTTATGTGATCCTATGCAGCATAGTGCATGACTGATAGACAGAGCAGACGTAAACCCAAAGCACCTATGCATGGTGCTGAATCAGTGGAGCACATCTGACATTCACAACAACACGGCCAGCACACACAGTGGCACGGTAGGCTGTGTAGACCTGCTCAGGATGGTACAGTGCACACACAAGCAGGTGGAAAAGCACACAGCCATACCCCTTGACACTGCCATATACTGTATGAGCAACTGTACCACCCATGCCTACCCCACAGTGGGCAGTCCGGTTCATACATGTGGACAACATGTTAATAGCAGGAACATCAAACATAGAGCCCAGCAAGGGAGCAGCACCACTGGTGTGCCAACAAATGGTGGTGGTCACAGAGGGCAATGAATGTGGCCATGCCAGAGTATGCAGACATAGACCAATCCAGGGCACTGGGCAATTGAGTTTCATGAACTTTACCAGGCAGCAGATTCCCACCATACTGCCTTGTATTAGAGAACACTATGGAACCCTGTATGGCACCCACTCCCTGATGGCACCTGCTGAAACCAAGGCACATTACTACTAAATTTGCAGGCTACTGTCAACACCACTGACAATGAGGCATGCACACTGGCCATCATAAAACACAAGTGGCGTGACCTCCATACAGTGGTGAAGTGACAAATGGAGGCAGTCAAGTAGTCCATGACTGCCACAGGCAGAGGCCCCACACCCCAGTGGCCAGTCTCATGCCCATTGAGAAGATGGTGGCAGATACAATCACCCAGCTGGCACTGAATAGTGAGGAGGAAGGCATGGACACCCTGCTAGGTATGTACCATGCCATGCACTCACACAGGTGGATGCCACTGTACATAACCTTGTGAACTGTATAATTTCCTGCAGAACCTTTGACAGAATCACCCTCCAAATGCACAACCACCAAGGACCTTGTGGACCAGGGCATGGCCTATGTGACCAGCATTGCCTGGTGGGAGCATGATAACCCAGGTGAGTATCATAATCAAACAATGTAAAAACAATGTACAAGCACAGTGCTCAGCAACACCCAGTGAAGCCACATGCAAAGACTTGTAACATGTCCACTTCTGTCCACAGGCAGCTCAAAGATGAGAATGGATTGGGAGGGAGATGACATCAGACAGGAGGAGGCTAATCTCATAAGACCACATGATTACTGTGCTGCATCACGCACCTCACAGGTTGGCTAATCAGACACAGACAGCTACATGCATAGTAAACAGGTGCATATTGCACCAATGCTTTTGCCTGTGACACAGTCATCGCTGTCTATGCCTATAGTGCCCAACACATAGGCCACACCAGCTACCATGGAACAGGGGGATGTACAAGAACCATGGATGTAGTCACAACTGCCCAACCTGCCAAACAAGAACAATGTGGACTGGGAAGGCAGTATGTCCCCAGTGTTATGCACTGTGGCAGAAATACATAGGGGCACATGCAGGAGGGTGACTGGAGTGGGCAGGAGGTCTCATCAAGCTTGGATGATCATGAGGTGCACAGAGGCAGCCAGAAAAGTGTATTGCACACCTACTGTCCTGAAGTGCACCAGTTGGAGTGTGGCAGGCTGTGTGCCACCCAGAAGCGCATTAAACAGCTGTGGCATCTGATGTCTGAGGTCCCTGATATGTGGACTGACCTAGGTTGTACTGTGGACATCCATAAGAGGATCACAGTTAGCACATGTGCCCATGGTTCTGCACATACCACACCTGATCCCATAGGCATGGGAGCACACACCACAGCCCTGGTGCAGGGTGTGCATGAATGGAGACACAGGCCCCCCACACAGAAGCTGGCACAGATGGCAGAGCATGACAGGGAGTTCACAGGGAAGGCATGCTGCCTACAATAGGAACATGTACCTCCATGCATTAGAAAGCCGGCAGACAAGAGGCAGGGACTACAGCCATGATGGAGTCCCACAGGTATACACTGCAGACAGATACCGATGCCACACCACGCCCCACCATGTGACACCAATGTTCAGCACAAGCACAGTCATGGCACTACCACCACATATATACATTGCAATCACAGTACAGGATTCACAAATCATCCTCACAGGGCACACACCACACCACTGTCATCCCATACAGGTGTATGGCACTTAGATGTGGACATCATCACTGGACCACAACCTTTCCACATAAGCACACATCTACTACCCACTGAATGACCCCTAAACAAGCCCATGTTGCACAGCTTTCCCTGATGTGTCACCACCACCAGGCATTGGGTGCCCCCTACTACACTGGTTGTGCTGCCTACCATCACCATGGCTATTGCTGCAGGAATCACTGGGCATGGGGTTACATCTCTATATGGCAATGTTATGAAACATGGCATATGCAGTGAACACTCTGCATGCCTTTCCAGGGATAAGTGTCATTGTGCCACCAGTAAGGGTCAGACACCAGAACTGTGTCTTCAAGAGTCCAATCATCAGCTCCACCACTGACGGTGTCTTACCTTATTGTGTCTCTGCTTTGCGGTGCATCACTAGATATAGTGTCATCAGGTATGGGCAAAATGGATATTTGTTGTCACCTGCTGGGGATAGTGTAACTGCGTTAACTTCTGGCAGCAGCATGGTATTGACATCGCTGGCATATGTTATGTGAAGCTGCACTCACTGACAAGCCATCCATCACTGCCCTCATATGTGCTTAGCAGTGTTCTTAGGCATGACCTGTTGAACATGTAGATGTCATGGCTTGATGCAGGGTACTTGGTATATGCATTCATGATGATGCCATCAGCATTGGATACATGCTGGCAATTGATATTGTGTTATCTCTTGCGGTTGCTGTATGCCTCATCATTGTGTGTAGGAGCCAGGATTGCAACATGGGTACAGTCAATAATCCCCAGTACATTTGTTCTTCCATGGTGTAGAAGGCCTCCTTTGTGGTATGCATGTCCTGTGTTGTAACTAATAAGAAAATTCACCTTTGATAAAATATGCTGTTTCATCCGAAATTCATCAAGCAGATTTTTGCCTCCTTTTATGCTTTTTTTTCCCGTATACTCTATTTATGCCTCCTGTCGTGCTCTGGGGCTGCCTCTCCTTCAGGCTGCCATGACCCTCAGAGATCCTCCTACTATCTCCTCCAAACCACCTTACCTCAGATCTGCAGCCATCCTCGGGATAGCCCAGTGAAACCCTATACCGGGGGGGTCCCTCTCTTCCGAGGGGAAGGCACCAGCGAGGAGAAGACCAGCACACTATTTATCCTTGGTCCTGGGTGCTGCTGAGGCTTTCCGTGGCTTCCCGGGAGTCTTCAGAGGTGTCTGTGGCCAGCAGCCATCATCCGGCCAGTCCCCAGAGCAGTATTTCTGTTTTTCTGGTATTGCCTCAATGCGATCCCTCTGCTGTGCTCCCGGTCTCCACCGGGGGCTGCTGCAGAGCGACCATGCATCCCCAACCCACCCCAGGGGAAGAGAGCAGTCCTATGGATGCTCAATCCTACCCCTTCCCCTGCCGACCCCCAGTGCTTGAGTCCGTTCCTGAACCCGGATCACCATCATGGTTCGAGGTGTGGCGTCCAGCGCCTCAACCCTCTGCACCACCGGGTCGTCCTTTTATGCTTAAACAAAATTTGTTTGCTTATTCTTTGAGACCTGTGCCCTTGTTATTTGAGGTTGGTGAGTGCTCAACTTTTTTGCAGTTGTTGAAAATTGGACAACACTCCAGTATATCATTCAATTCTTTTATTCTTTGAAGAGTCAAACTTTGCCAGCAATACTCAGTTTGGGCAATGTTTTGTGGGCATTCGCCAAGTCATCTGGCCCTGTAAATGGTGATGTTCTCCTGGTATATATATCCCTCCAGTAAGCCACACCTATGGAACATCATTGCCACCGCTGTTGGATCTATCTGTAGACCTTTGCCTAGCAGATCACCCATGATGACATGCACTGTCAATGTATATATATCGCAGGTGGCCCCACACCTCCTCATTCTTTTTCTGTCCACTGTTGACTTCATGCTTCACTGGCATTCATCTCCTTTTCTTTGGAGGTGTGGGCCTATATTTCTACTTCCTGCATGTGCCTTGTCTCCTGTGATGTTGATGCTGCCTGATGTCCTACTATTGCTGGCTGTTGGCTGGTGTTTCCCTTTCATGTATTCCTGTAGGTCTCCTGCTGCTGTGGCTTTATTCCCACTGTAGGTTGTCATCTCTCCTACTTGGCCTGGGTCTCTGCCGATGGATGCATTGCTGAGGTGGTGAGTGCTGATCATGTATTTGGCCTTACCAGCCATTCCAACCATTTTTGGGTGACAAGATCAGTTTCTGGCTTGACAGCCCAACTCCACATTACCTTGGGGCTTGTGGCCTCCTTCTGCTCCATCACTTGGCTTTGCCTCATTGACAGCTTTGCTATTTGGGTGGGGATTACTAATTTTCAGCATTCCTCTTCATACTGGTCTTCACTTGACCCTGCTTCATCGATGTTTCTGCTCCCTGTCCAGTACCCTGCTTTGTGAATGACTGTGTTCACATTTCCATCATCAGTTCTGCCCTCATCTTGGCTTTTGGCTCAGTCTGGCAATCCTCTAGGATGCTTTAGTCAGTTCCTGGCTTTTTGCCTAGCCCCCTGGTTCTGTGGGGCTTGTGACTTTCTTCCGCCCCATTGACACCTGTCCTTGCCTTGTCGACAGTTTCGCTATTTCGTTCAGGGATCAACATTTTTCGTATTCCCCCTTTCTGCTGGTCATTGCCTGGCTTTACTTTGTCACCATCCTACTTCATCTATAGCCTTCTGCTTATCCATGGCTGTTTCTTTGTCTTCTGTCATCAGCTTTGCTTCTGACTGTGGCTTTGGGGATCCTGCCCGCCCTTCAGGTCATTGCGGCTGGCTTCTCTCCTCTGGCTGGGTCCCCATGTTGGCTCTCTTTGGCCCCATTGCATGGTTTTGCCTCACTGGCTGTTTATTTCAGATGCTGTTTTCCAGGGTCAGTCACCATCTGGGTCTGCTTCAGTGACATTTTTTTTAATCAGTATTTTATGCTTCTGTCCCCCGAGTCTCCCTGTCAGCACCCCTTAGTCCAGTCACTGATCTTTTTGCAGACTTACCGATTATCCATCACTTACACAGGACCTCAGTGTGGTGGGTGGACAGCTGAATTACTCATTCTAGAGCTGGTGGGGGGGCAGGTACGTAGCAGCCCAGCTATTTTCCCCCATTTTTCTGCCTGAGCTTTTAGCGCAGATCCGTATGTGCCAGCACATCATGTTCCAGTTCTTCCCACCTGCATGTTGTTCCACTGTGCTGCTGCCCGACCTTCACCAGGTGGCAGTGCCAGCAGAGGGAACTGAGGTCTTCCCTCCTTGAGTGAGGAGAGCTGCCATTGGGTGCTCAATCCATCCTCATCCTACTGGTCCACTGAATGAACCTATCCATTCCTGAACCCAAGTTGCCAGCACGGGGGCCAAAAGCGCAGCCACTCCTCTACTGGGCCTGCTCCACAGCGGCATTCTTGACCTTGTCTTTGGGTTTCTCATCAGTGCTGTGGTTTGTTCATGGAATCTAGCCTTGTCAGCTAACCTTTTCTGAATGACCTCTGTGGCCATCCACTGGTCCCCTTCGGCACTTTTTTATTCCATTGTCTGGTGGTGGGTTCCAGGTTTCTTGCTCACATGCTTCAACCTGTGCTATGTTGGTGTCACTTTCTTGTGGCTCCCATCTCCTTTGGCCTATGGGGCATTGGCCTGCATGTGGGTTGGCTAGTATGCGTTTCTGATGGCCTTCCCCCATTGTTTGGGGTACTGCTTAGAATTGTTCCATACAGTAGGTGTGGTTGACTGGAGGAAGCTATCCCTGAAGAAGATAGAACAGTTATTTAATGATAACAGTAGATCTTTGACGGAATCTTCTCCAGTGAGCCACAGAGCACCTTCCCACCTGCCTCCTTGGTCTGGGGTGGTACAGTGGAGGGTTCAGACATCATCATTTTGCCCTGTTTACCCTGTACTGGGTTTTTTTTACTGGTCATCATAGCTCCCTATGGGGCTTCAATGTGCCTGTCTTTTTGTTTTTCAGTCTGACATAGCATCATTTTGTCTCTGGTGGACAGGAAGAACTGACGAGGTTTGAGGCCACCCATGATATATAGGCCATCATGGGTGGCCTGCTAGGCAAAAGTTTCCAGATAGATCTGATGCCTGTAGGATGGTCTACACACAACCTCACCAGGCAATATGTGTCCCTGAGGGAATATGCATTAAGCTGGTTCTTGAACACCCCTGGCTGTAAACAGGCCCTCTGTGCCTGTTCTAGCTCATACTGACCATCAGGTGCCACAAGGGAGGAAGAGGGGGGCGAGAAGGGACTGGGCAAAAGACATAATCCAAAAGGAAAAGGTAAAAAGAGGGCTCATGTCTCACAAAGTTGATAAGTCCCCAGGTCTGGATGGCATTCACCCAAGGGTGCTCATGGAGCTGGTGGAGGACATGACAGGTCTGATGGTGGATCTGTTCAACAGCTCACTGGATACAGGGGTGGAGAACCACACACGTGGTGCCATTCCACAAAAGTAGGCCCAGAGGTGACACAGGCTGGCTGTTGGTTAAGGACAGACTGGTCAGGTTTCTGGAAGTGAATGGTTTACAGGACGAGAGGCAACATGGGTTCATGCCAGCAAGATCCAGTCAAACCAATCTGATCAGCTTCTTTGGCTTGGTAACAAGAACAGCAGACAAGGGCCAAGCACTGGCATTTTGTACTTAGTCTTCAGGAAGGCCTTTGACTCGATGCTCTGTAATAGGTTGATCCGGAAGTTGGAGGACCTAGTTGCAGGGTCTAAATTAACTAGATAAGTGGCAAATTAAGTGGGAGGAAGGGCTCAGAAGGCGGTGGTGTTGGGGAGCTCCCTGGCTTGAGGGAAGTCACCAGTGGGGTACCACAGGGTTTGGTGTTTGGCCTGATGTTTATTGTGTTTATAGGTGACATTGGAGAAGGCATAAAGGGCAAATTCTGCCTCTTTGTGGATGACACCAGGCTCTGTGGGTGGGCAGATGCTGCTGAGGGATACAGGACCTTAAAGAAGATCTAGCCAGGCTAGAAAGGTGGTCTAGAATATGGCAACTCATGTTCAATACAAAGAAGTGCAAAGTCATGCACATGAGAAGTAGGAAACCAAAGACTGCCTACTGCCTGGGGGGGGGGGGGTCCAGATCACCAAATCAAGAGGAAAAAAGCTAGTGGATAGCCATCAGCAGCAACCTGAAACAATCAACGCAGTGCAGGAAGGCAGCAGCCAAAGCAAACAAAATGCTTGGGTATATTGTAAGGGGGATCATGTGCAGGAGGACAGAGGTTATATTGGTTATATTATTGCTGTATAGATCCTTGTGGCTGTACCTGGAGTATGGCATGGACACAGGTACACATCGCAGACAGGTATACCAATGGAGTATGGCATGGAATAATGGAGACCCGACCTGAGAAAAGATATAAACCTGCTTGAAGCAGTCCTAAGAAGGGTGACAAAAAAGGTCTGGGGAAAGAAGGGCAAAACATATACGGAGAGTCTAAATGACCTCAATGTGTACTTACCTGAAGAGAGGAGGGAGAGGGGGAACATGACTGAAACCTTTAAGTACCTAAAAGGTATCAAAAGGGGCACTACAGGGAACCTCTTTTGTCTTAGTGGGAACAGGACCACAGGGGGGCACTTCTATAAGATGGCAGGGAGAAGGTTCAAGAAGGAGGTCTGGAAACACTTCTTCATGGAATGAGTGGTGATGGGGTGAAACAAACTCCCAGAGGAGGTTGTCTCTCAGGAGACAGTGGATGTATTCAAGAGAGAGTAGGACAGGGTTGGAAGGGAGGGTTAGAGTCACTGCAGGGGGCAGGAAAAATTAACAGTAGTCATTGAGAAGCGGCAGCACACATCAAGCAGATTAGATAAACCAGTAGGTCTTGCTATTTTCATTTGTATACTCATATCATCTATCAGAATGCAATTTATCTGTAGTGATAGACACATAGCACCGAGGCCTCTACTGCAGGCCCAGACCCCCTTTCACAACACCGTTAACAGTACTGGTACTGGCAGTAGATGTTCTAAAAATATATATATTGTTATTAAAGAAAAAAAAGTCTTAAGGAGACAGTATAGTGCAATGGTTTAAGGCTCTGAGCTACAAACCTGGAGACCTGGGTTTGAATCCCGCAGCCCCCACTTGCATACTGTGTGACCCTGAACAAGTCACTTAACTTCCTTGTGCTCCCAGGTTGCACCTGTAAAGAAGCTTCAGCTTAGTGTCTCTCCAGGTTAAAAATACAGGGAAAGAGGCAAATATTTTTGCCTTATCGGTTCTGCAGTTCCACCACCAGCACTATTGCAAGACACAAGGAAAAAATTAAAATGAAAAGTACCATGATTAATTATCCTGATGTCCAGTCTAACAACACTAGCAGTGCTGGGTCGGTAGATTTGACTTCTGCACCAGTTTTTCCTCCTGACTATGTAGCACCACAACATGAAAGCAAGTGGAAAAACCGACTGGTGTTAAGAAAGTAAAAAATATAGGGGAAAGGGACAGGGAGATACATGGCTCAAGAAGTACTACTAGCACTACTGAAATCACACCGGTACAGCTCTCAACTCCCCATCCAAACCTCCAGAGTTTACCATCTTAGAAGGAGGTCCCTTCTATCTAACTAAAGAAACCAGAAATAAATCCTCAACCTTGCAGCCTGCAACAACCTTCATCATATGGGTGTTTCCTTGTCAAAATTATCATTGTAGTTTGTAAGGCATTGTTGTAATGTGCAACAAATATAAGATGTAGGCAAGACATGAAACTGGAGATAAGCCTGCAAAGAGATTAGGGAATGCACCCTTTGATGTCCATTATTCCTTATGGGACCACTGCCCCTTTATTACAAAAAACAAACAAAAAAACTGTTTTACTACTTACCACATAGTTAATATCATGTAACCAGGGCTCAGGTGGGTTGTTATTAGTTATTAGTGCGCGGTGCCTCCATTTTTGTAACCCACTACCTGGCTAGCCTAGGTTCAGGGAGAAAACATTCACTCGGCACTAGGGCTAGGTTTGCACTTCTGGTCAGGGGCACCCAAGTAATTCCGGACACAGGAAGCAATAACTGAAAATGTCCAAACCAGTAGTGGGATTCTAAAGTGGGGCTTTTATTCACTTCAGCACAAGAATATAAAGCAAGATGGACCCCCACAGGGCTACACTCACTGGATATGCAGATGTATAGAGGTCAGAACACATCTTCTTCATCATCAAAACAACCCTCAGGTTCTGAACACATCTGGGCTCTCAGCCTGAACTGGTACTCTCACTCTTCGATTCCCTGGCATGGCACTCAGCTAGCACTAGTATACTTTTCCATATGTCATGAACTTTTGGTGGTGGCTCCCTCAACCACCCATGAGCGCTTCTAGCTCTAAAGGGAAAAAACACATCCTTAATCCCACATCTGGGTACTTTCTGCAGACACTGGCCAAGTGCCTGGGAGAAAGCTATAGGTGCCCGAAGTGAATCCGTAGAGGTAAATCTGGTTACTCCAGATTGGGGGTCTCCCACCTCTTGTTCCCAAATCCATACCTGGCCATTCATTTGGAGTCAACACCTTTTCTTGAAACTCTCTTGGTTTGTAGATGATATCTTGAAATGTATATCACATTTAACAGTCTACTTTCCATGTAACTGGTGTCCTGACTTGCAAACGTTCTCTAAGTGGCTATGTCCATCCCTGTAGACCCCCACTGGTTAGATGCATTTCAAGCCATACACATATCTTAAAGTACTGTACTGGGCTGTCCTTTCCTGACCCTACAGAAGCAGATAGTCTTACACAACTCTCTTGGTGAAACAAGAGTTCTATGTCAGAGCAGACTCACCATGGTTCACAGGTGCCCCAGGGCTTCTCACACACAAAACATACATCTGGTACCTCAGTACAAGTTCTCTAGTCAGGCAGCTTTCCCTCTTTCAGCTGGGCCAGGGGATTGCCCCTGAAATGCTGGTCTCCCCCCCCCATCCCTCCAGGGATGGGGCACTGGAACAAACCCGGGAATGGTCTCAACCACTTCTACTGGTTTCTTCTGTGTCCTTCTCTAGGGCGACAACACACACCCTCTTCCTGTTGTAGCTCTATTACAGAGCTAGGCTCTGAGGGGCTGCCTACTGCTGCACACCTCCTCCTTCCACCTGAGTCTGGCTGAAGACTTCTACCGGCTCACTTTGAAAACCCCAACATTCTAACCTAACTCCCTGCTGCAACATTCCACTGTGGCTTATGCTGCTGTGAGAATTCTAAGTGATGTCATCTCTCCAGCTCAGCTGAGACTGAAGACAGAGTAAGACAGTGTGAAACCCATTTAACTGGTGTCTCACAAGCTGCCTTTCCCTGCCTGCCACTAGATTTAAGTGGGATTCTAGTAACCTTGGGTAACAGGGGGGTTACAATCATATTTATCAACCCTTTCTAGTGCGCTATCAGTAAACCCCCTTCACAATTATTTTGATGCCCTATATGAACTAATATCATAAAATGTAACATGCTGGAATGTAGCATATGCCTGTAACGTGATGCCAGCTTAAATCCTTGACCTACTGAATCCTGAATACACTATCCAGAAAAGCCACTGTAAAGAAGTGACAATGCTGTTACTACCTGTCAGAATATAATTTCTACAAATTCTGAAAATTTGGTGCAGTTTTATCTTTTTATGTTCACCCTGCATGCATGCGCAATGAATGTTTTGTTATGAGAGTGGGTTTTGAGGGGTGTGGCGCTATCAGTCCAATCCAGAGTAGTTTGCAAGGGGCTTGTCCGTGTCACACTAATCATCAGCCAGGCTGATCATGACAATATTCTGGCTTGCTGGGCTGGAAACTTCATTTAGTTCAAAGAAGAGAGCCTACCTAATCATAATGCAGCTCCTTCCTTTGATCTACAACACCGCCCAGCAAGCACAACTGATCTGTCATGATCAGCCTGCTGAAAACCATCCCTTGTAGGCTGAATTACACCCTGTAAAAGAGAAAACCATCCATCAATGTCTGTTGCTGCCGCTGTGGTAACTGTTCTCCCAAGCCCAACCCATGCATGTTAATATTCCGACACGGGGTGGCCAATCCCCTGTGATTGCTGCTACCTCCCACTCTGCCCATTTAGCTTCTGCAACACTGGGGAGCCCACCTCAGGTGCTGCCAAACATAACATCAACACTGGGGGTACCCAATCCCCAGTGTCAGTACCCGAAATAAAGAAACCCATCCCGCGTATGTATATTTTTTAAAAATATACCCCATAAAAAAGTAAACTGTCCATTGATGTCTGTTGCTGCTGCCGCTGTTACTGTCCCCCCACCTGAGCCTCCCACTCAGCACCCACCACCCCACACACCCCAAGCCCTTACTTACCTACCAGGGGTTCAATGCCATAATCCTCTCTGGACCACAGACATGTCTTCACTCTTCAATGCTGGACCACGAACTGAGGAAATCAGGTATGTGGTTCAATGAATTTCAATCGGGTTTTGAACTTGTCGTCATAACTTGATCATTTTTGAATATTTTTGTCCCAAATTTTCAGCAAGTCTTTTTTGGGACCCCACTTTATGAACAATATTTATTTATTTATTTAATTTTGGTGACCGAGTAGGCCCACTGAGCCCCAAAGGTCCCTTTTTCAGGGGCGACCTGGGTTAAGTTACAGAGGTAAGGCATACATAGTGGTTTACAAGATGATAGCACAATACATATTTTTAGATATTGCAATACAAGTACAAGACAAAGATAAATACTCAGTGTTCAAGACAAGAATTGTACAGTTGTTGCCCGTAGGAAGTACGGAGGTTTGCTCAAGCATCGTGGCAGGAGCAGATACTGGCATCTAGCAAGTGGGCCTTGAGCCTGGTTCAGAAAGTTTTGAGGGAAGGGGCTTCCTTTACAAAGGGTGGGAGTTTGTTCCATAGCAGAGGGGCAGAGGAGATAAAGGACTTGCCACCCGCCTTGGTCCTCACCCTAGGTTCTTCAAGGAGGATTCATCCTGTTGTACGGAGGTTCCACCTGGAGTGCTTGGGGACTAAGAGCCCAGTAAGGTGGGCAGGGGGGCAGAACGGAAGAACTTGTATGCATGACAGAGCAAGAGGTACTGAAGATGTGAGTCTAGGGTTGGTCAGTTTAGAAATGCCAGGGCATCGCAGTGGTGACGTCTGGCGTGAGACTAAGAGGCAAAGCAAGCCACCTTGTTGTACAGCATGTGTAGTCTGTTAAGCTCGAGTTTAGCCATGCCCTGCATAACTGGAGCAGTGTAAGTCAGGATGGAGAGGAGGATGCTTGTGGCAATAGTGATTCTGGCCTCAGGGATCAGCTGGTCTTTTAGGCAGTACAGTGTTCCTAGTTTGCAGTGGATGATTTTTGTTACCTGGTCAATATGATTCTTTAGGATGAGGCCCTGGTCCAACGTTAGACCCAGGTATTTTAGGGAGCCCACCACTTCGATGCAGTTGCCCGATACAGAGTCCAAACAGCAGAGCCGTAGTTTTGCCTGTGTTGAGGACCAGCCTGTTCTCTGTAAGCCAGGTCTCCGCCTGGTAAAGTCAGCTTGGAAGCGAGGGCCCAGGTCAGCCAGGTTGTCCAGGGATCTGTACATGACAGCATCATCTGTGTACTGGACAACTGAACTACCCAGCAATGGCTACTTACTGTAGGTCATTGGTGAACAGGGAGAAAAGGAGGGGCCCCAGTATGGACTCTTGTGGTACATCCTCCTTCAGTGGAAGCGGATCAGATATTACTCCTTTCCACTTAACTCTCTGGGTTCGACTGGAGAGGTAACTGTCAAACCACATGAGAGAGTGGGGGTTTAGGCCTAGCCTGTCCAGTTTCGTCAGTAGGAGTTGGTGACTGACGAGGTCAAATGCCTTGGATAAGTCAATGAATACCGCCCCTGTTGGGATCCTACTGCTCATGGCTCCAAGTACATCTACCGAGAATTTTATCAGGGCAGTGTCTGCTCCATGGTTAAGTCTGAAGTCGTGTCGGGAGGGGACTAGTAGCTGGTGAGTCTCCAGATAGTCCTCAGATTTGCCCGTAGACCAGCCTTTCCTGAAATTTTGTTAGGGTGAAGATCAGGGAGACTGGCTTGTAGTTGCCACTGGGTTCCCTGGGGTGAAATTAGGCAAATCTGTTCTGAAAGGAGATTTCGGGGTTGCTGCACAAAATCACTGTTCAGGCAACAGTTGAACATTTTCTCTACCCTTGTTTATGAAGTGGGGTAATAATAAAGCTATTTTGAAATTATGAGGTAAAAATATTTAAAAAAAAAAAAGTTATGAGCCTACGCTGACATTTATAAACACATGCTCGTAACTTTGGTAATTTTTTATATTTTGACCCCAGATTTTCAACATAGCCATTTCTTCACTGCACCTCATGAATGTGACAGCTGCCATTTTTCAAATCCTGGCCAAAATGTGTTTTTGTTCTTGTGGTGCAAAATCACCTTTTGAGCAGGATTTGAAAATTTTCTCTGCCCCTGTTCATGAGGTAGGCTCATTTGGGGGGGGTGGGTTGAAAAGAAAAAAATCTTGCTGAATAGGAATAGTTTTGTAGCTGGTAGGTAATGAGAGCACACCACATCCTAGACTATCAAGATGGTAAACAAAACCCTGATTCCAGTGATGGCAAAAATGCAAATAAGACAGCCTCAGAGCTGGTGTTGGAGCCAGTGCCTGATAAAAATTACAAAACGACAAACAGATCCCTGCCACTCATCATGTAAGGGAATGGGAGAAGGCAGTGTAACAGAATGAAATGCCTGCATTAGAGGACATGATTAAGGTACGGCAGCTTTCCAGGCCTTCCAGACCATGGGAAATTTATTTAATGTGCCTGCCTCCCTTCCCATGCTCCAGTTCCAGCCTACTTGCCTGTAGAGGAGGGGGATATGTATTATGGAGAGGAGGTGGAAGGTGAACCCATAGAACGTGATAGTTCCCCTGATCAGGAGTTTGGTTCCCCTCCCAGGACTACTGAAGATTACACCTTTTACTCTTTGTTCATTAAACAAATGGTGAACACCCTCAATATACCCTCTCATGAAACTGTAACCCCCCTGCAAATGGGGGTTCCCAAAAGTCTTCCAGGAGCTTGCCTGAATGCTCCAAGTCTGGGTGGTGCTCAGCGTCTGAGCTGTTTAAATGTGGTTCCAAGTGAGTGCTATTTGAGCCTCCGCGTACTGTCTCTTTAAGAGCTGTCTGCTTGCAGACTTAATTAGTTTGTATGGGGGGACTGTGTATTTAATGCTCAAATCCCACCCAAGCTGCGGAGAAATTGCTCCATTTCTGCAGTCGCTAAGAGCGCAGAGGGAGCCTAAATGAAAGATGTAACTGTTTGCCTGAAACCAGTCAGAGTGTTAAGTAAAATGCAGTTTGTCTAACCTGCCTTTCTTGCAGCTGGGACTCTGTGTGTGTTACCCGTCCATTTTGGACCTAAACTGTTGTGCTGGGTCAATTGGGCTAAGGGTTCCCTAAAATGGAGCCTGTGGACGAATCAGAACTTGGACTCTTAATTTTGAGCCAGCCACAAGGGGATTGTATGGGCAGTGACTCTGGGAAATGTAGTTTTGACCTTGGTGCCTTTTTCAACCAATAGAGGGAGTCTTATTGTGAGTGACAGCTGAATCAGCCAACAGAATAATGTGGAGCTAAAGGAAATGCCCTGCTCTGTGACTGGAAAGATCAGATCAGTTGTGGCAGTGAAGAGAGAAGGAGCTGTGTGCTTTTGCGGTGTATAGTTTCGTGCGGGAAGCACGTGTGAGGCCATGAGTTTCGGTCTGCAGCCTTCGTGAGTGCCAGTTTGGACTGAATCTGAGTTGTGAGGAGAAAGAAGCACCAGAAGTGTGGAAACCAGGCTCACCCTGTAGAAGACTGGAGAAATTGCTGAATCACGCTTGGTCTGTCAGGAAATTAAGCTGCTGTGTGCGCTCCTGGGTATCTTGCAGTAATTGCGATCGGGATCGAGGAGCAGCTTGCCTGGTATAGTACTTTTCTTTTACATATGAATGTGCGTAGTGCTTGTGGGGAATTGCTATTTCCAATCCCCTGTACTGTGTGCTGTGTGTTGAAGCTGGAAGCAAACCCCAGCTTGTCTTGAACTACATCCATTTGCTATAAACTGCAGTGGGATCCAGTCACAAGGACCTTGTCTCCATGCCCTGCTGTTTCTGACAATCCAGAAGAACATCCACCATCCAGTTCTCAGCTTGGGTATTGTGAGCACAAATCAGGGTATTCCCCTGCAGCCTGTTTTCAATCACAAGTGTGTCATCTAATTCTTGTTGTTTCTTTGCTTCACGGACTGAGCCATCAGGCTCTGGATTACAATTAGGTGTTGTGCATATCTTTTCTTCTACAGGGCCCTATCCATCTGCACCTGCCGGCCAACCCTGGGCAACGGACCTGGCTAGCCCCCCTCAACCTGGGTACCCAGAGTGTGACTTTTCAGACCCTGTATGTGTGCACAGTACTGTGAGTTAATGTCACTAATTAACCTGATTTCCCCCTTCCGTGTTTCTGTTCCCTAAATAAATCAGATCTGTTGTTAAACTTTAAACTGTCTGAAGTGTCAGTACCTTCATGCCAATCACTGTATTGGTTTGTGTATGCTGCTTAACCTTATTTTTCAAGGGATCCTCAGAGACGAACCTGCGAATCAGTCTCGAGGGTAAGTGGTACCTTATGAATGAACAGTGTCTATATGTGGGGTATTGGTACTGTAACTCTTGTGCATTGTGTGGGCCATTAGAGGGATTAGAAGAGGGTCTCAGTGTCCCAGAGGACTGTGACCAAACTAGAGCAACCATTACAAACCCTGCCCTCTGGGTGGAGACACCCACCATAGAACCTAGACCCCAAAAACCTGTCAGTAGTCAAGAAGGCAGGGGTAGTAACCCTTGGGATAGCGCCACCTGGGGGTTACAAAACAGAGGAGGATGAGGAGGAAATTGAGTTCGTGGACATGATGGGACTAGCCCCTACAAGGAGACTATTAGTCCTCGTCCACAAGTCCCTCCAAAAGACCACATCAAAAATCATATCAGCAATTAACTCAGCTGCTGACATTGATAAGAAAGCAGAAAAAAGTAGCAGGTGGACAGACAGGGGGTGGAATACCTGTATGCCTACCCTGATCATGACGGAGTAGTACAGGCAGCTGCTTTTGAGAAGGCCAAGGTGCCTCTCTCTGCATAGCCTCCAGAAAAGGATGGCAGAAAACTGGATATTATGGCCAAAAAAGTGTACACAACAGCTTCCCTGCTCCTAAGGCAGGCACTGTATTTGGCATTACAGTCCAGTACCAAAAAGCACTGGAATGCAGTGCTGGCTCTGTGCCATCAGCTGGACAGTGAGGTGGCTGAGGATCTGGCTGCTGCAGCAAAGTCAACACTGGATGCTACTAAACAGCAATTTTATATCACTGTAGACACCAATGACTCTGCTTCATGAGTCTTGGCTCATTCAGTTGCCATGAGGAGGTTTGCCTGGCTAAGGGCTACAATCCTTACCCAGGACACTCAGACTGAAGGCATTGATTTTCTCTTTGAGGGACAGTCCCTATCTGGTGACAAAACAGAGGCATACATGGAAAGAGTAGATGAATACTAAACCACTTTTAAGAACTCCACTCAGAAAGAAAATGCCTCCACTTCCTATAAGCCTTGTGGAAGGGGATGCGGGGGTAGGGGCTGCTATCCAAAACCCTATGCTACCTGTGAGTACCAGCCTCAGAGAGGTTACTACAGAGGCAGAGGCAGACGGGGCTCCAGGCATGCTGAAGCACCAGCCCCTAAGCCACAGCCAAAGCAAACCCCCTGACAATTTTGCCCAGGTCACCAGTCAGCCATTGCCAGTGGAGGGGGGGGGGCTGACCCACTAGGAAAGCACTACCACAAACAAGTGTGTCCTGGAAGTAGTGGCTCAGAGATTGTCCCAAGCCATTCCAAAGATTTTCCAGACTGCAGTGACACAGATTTGTCCTGCTCGCTTTCCAATAGAAAGAATACTGCTGGAACTGGAAGTAAAAACACTGCTGCAGGCATAGAAACATAGAAACATAGACTTTGATGGCAGATAAGGACCGCTAGGCCCATCTAGTCTGCCCATTTCCCTACCTACAGGATAGGCCGCAGATCCTAGTTAACCAACAGCCTATTTCTTCCTACCCCCCACAAGAATTGCCTTATGTCTGTCCCATGTATTCTTGAATTCTCCCACAGTTTTAGACCCACAACCTCCTCAGGAAGGCTGTTCCATGCATCCACTACCTCTCTGTGAAATAATACTTCCTCACATTGCCCCTAGACACTTCCTCCTTCTATCTTTAAATTGTGTCCCTTGTTCTTGCAAGTCTCTTTTTCTGAAAGATGCTACCTTCTTGGACTTTGTTGATTCCACTGAGGTACTTAAAGTTTCTATCATGTCCTCCCTCTCCCTTCTTTCCTCAAGGGTATACATATTAGGCTCCTTTAGTCTCTCCTCATATGGCTTCTCTTGCAGATCCTGCACCATTTAGTTGCCCTCCTCTGGACTACCTCTATCCTGTCTATGTCCTGCGGAGATGGGGTCTCCAGAACTGGACACAGTACTCCAGATGGGGTCTCACCAACTTCTGTACAGAGGGATAACAACTTCCTGTTTTCTGCTGCTGATGCCTCTCCTATACATCCCAGTATACCCCAGCCCTCCCTACTGCCTTCTCACATTGCTTGCTAACCTTAAGATCATCTGATATGATTACCCCAGGTCCCTTTCCTTTTGTTGTTGTTACTACCTCCCACCCATTGTGTATTCTTCCCTGGGTTCTTGTTTCCCAGGTGCATTATTTTGCACTTCTTTGCATTGAATCCTAGCTGCCATACTTCTGACCATTCCTCCAACTTGCCAAGTCCCTTTTCATCCTTTCCACGCCTCCTTGTGTATCAACCCTGTTGCAGATCTTTGTGTCATCTGCAAAAAGCATACTTTTCCTTCCAGTCCCTCTGCAATGTCACTGATGAAGACATTAAAAGGACTGGACCAATCTGGAACCCTGCGGTGCCCACTAGTAACCCCTCTTTCTTCAAGTGGACTCCATTTACAATTACCTTCTGTGTCCTGTTGTGCAGCCAATGTTTTACAGGCTACCACCCTGGGACCCCTCCCAGGCTGGTTAATTTGACTATTAATCTTTTGTGTGGGACTGTGTCAAATGCCTTGCTAAAGTCTAGGTAGGCCATGTCCACAGCCCCTCCCTGGTCTACTACTTTGGTCACCCAGTCAAAAAAATCTATTAGATTCTTCTGACATGACCTTCCCGCTGTGAACCCATGCTGTCTTGGGTCCTGTGCTCCACTGGCCTCTAGGTACTCAACTATTCTTTCCTTCAGAAGTGACTCCATCACTTTCCCTACCACAGAGGTCACTGGCATAAGCAGTAGGAAAGCCTCTGCCTCACAGTGAAGCAAGGGTCTGTTTTCAAGGATTTACCTATAGCACTTTGACAGCGCTAGCACCGACATCCCCTACAGCGACAGCTACAATGCCAACCATCGGCATTGTAACTATGAGATGGCGCTCACAATCAGGGGTCTGGGCCCCCCAAATCCTCCAGTCTCGAGGATTCTAACTCCGAGTCGGAGTTGGATGGGGGGGGGGGGGCAATCACCCAGTGAGGCAGTCCCAATCGGCACGCTGTCCACCACAGTGATGGGCAGATTTTATCCAATTCCTGCCGCTGTGGTGGTGCTCGCCATCGGGGTTTCACTGCGGTGACAGTATACCATTTTCAAGGTACCTCCTGACCCACAAGAAAAATGGGGAAATGCAACCCATGTTAGATTTAATATATCTGAACAAACAAATCAAGAAAGAAAAGTTCAAGATGGTCAACCTGGGGACAGTGATACCATCCTTACAACCAGGCAATTGACTGGGGCTACTGGCTCTGAAGGACACCAGCTTCCACATTCCAGTCAGACCCAGCCATATAAAATATCTCAGGTTCAGGCTGGGAAACCACCAGAATCATTTTTCAGTCATTCTCTTTGGTCTCACCTTGGCACCAAGGGTATGAACAAAGTGCCTAGCCATTCTGGCAACTTACCTAAGAAAACAAGGTGTGGTGGTTTTTCTTTACCTGGACGACTGGCTAGTCTCAGGGAAAACAAACCAAGAGGCAATGTACTCCATACAACAGGTAAGAAGTACCTTAGACAAACTAGGATTTCTCATAAATCTGCTGAAGTCCCAGACAGAACCTGTACAGGTTTTGCACTTCATAGGAGAGAGCCAGGTACCCTTTGTGGGAAAGCTTTTTTTCCAAAGGAAAGTATATCAGCTTTGATTGACAGTGCAGAATCTTTCACACTGCACCATCTAAGGCCTACAAGGGATTTTCTGCAACTACTAGGCAATGTGTCTTCATCCACAGAAGTGGTGGCATGGGTCAGATTTCAAATGAAGGACATTCAGTACATCTAAGTGGTTATCTGTCCCAGAGGTTGTGCTCTCTGTCCAAGCCAGTGCCAGTCACAAAAAGGCTTTGCACAAGCAGTAGAATGGTGAAAGGAGGAAAGCAACCTCAGAGAGGACATTGCCATCCTCCAGCAATCTCCAGCCAAGGTCCTCACAGTAGAGGCTTCACTCCTAGGATAGGGTGCCCACACAGAGGATTTCATAGTAAGTGGTGTCTGGAGCCCTCAGGAGATTCAGGAACTCATAAATCTCCTCAAACTGAGGGGAGTACTGCTGGCAATGCAGTCCTTTTCCTCCAAGCTACTGGGTCATTCAGTCCAAATTCAGACAGACAATACCTCAACAGTTTACTATGTAAACAAATGGGGAGGACCAAGAGCTTCAAACTGCACAGAAGCTATAATGGTCTGGGATCAGGCTTACTCCCTGGACACAAACATCACTGCAGTACACCTGCTAGGCAAGGACAATGTGCTGGGAGACTCACTAAGCAGAATCAACCAGAGAACTCATGAGTGCACTTTAAACCAGCAAGTGCTGGCTTCAGTCTTCAGGAGATGGTGTACCCCAGAAATAGATACGTTTGCCTCTTGGCAGAACAATAAGCTCTAAAAGTTCTGTTGCAGGCCACCAGCTAGGGCACAGTCCTGGAGGACACCCTGGCACTGGATTGGACAGGGAAGTTCCTGTATGTCTTACCACCATTCTTAGTCATACAGAGTGTGATCTTTGGGCCCTATGCACATACAGGCAGTAATTGCATGCCAGTGGTGTGTATCCTGCCCACGTAGCTCTGCACCTGCACCAGAACACTGCCTCTGAGTGTATGTTTCTTGAATTCTCTAGTTTGAATCTGTCAGAAGGGGTGCTTAGGGATTTGAAGGTTTCCAGGAAACCAGTAACAAGAAAAGTGTATTCCTCTAAGAGGAAGAGTGGAAGAGGTTCTCATACTGGTGTGCCCCCAGAAAGATAATCCCAATGCAGGCAGGGCTGTCTACAGTTCTGGACTACCTATTACACTTATAGTCCTTAGGTCTGAGACCTTCAACACTGGAAGTACGCCTGGCAGCTGTGTCACCTACACATCAGTAGGTAAAGATAGGTCCTTGGCCTATCAATCTGTTTTTTAAAAAGTTTTTTAAGGGTGTCAAATATCTACATTCCCCTGCAAGGGAACCAGTTCCCCCATGGGACCTCAACTTCTGTCTTACCCAGCTGATGGAGGCTCCATTTGAGCTTTTAGTTACAGATGACTTAAAGTACAGTATGTTGCATGGAAAACAGTTTCCCTGATAGCAATGACATCTGCTGGAAGGATAAGTGAACTGCAAGTCCTTTGTACAGATTTAAACTACATAATATTCCACATTGATGAGGTAGTGCTTAGAACCAATAGGAAATTCTTATCTAAGGTGTCTGAGATTCATTTAAAACAGTCAATTGTCCTTCCTGTTTCTACCTTGAACATTCCAGTATAGATGTGCAAAAATTGCACTGTCTGGATGTAAAAGAACACTAGTTCACTAGGAACAAATGGACTGGACAGAGGATGTCATATCCACAGTACACAGCTTTTTGTTACCTATAGAAAAGTTGGTAAAGGTAAGCCAGCAGCTAGAAAGACTCCAATTGGATAGTTCCCTGTATGCAACGCTGCTATGAGAAAACTGGCAAGATACCCCCAAGAGGCCTGTAAGTTCTGTATATTCCACAAGAGGCAAATCTGCCTCTGTGGCAACTATGAGGGTCACCCCCTTCAAGAAATTGGTAAAGCAGCTACTTAGAAAACAGTGCTCATTTTCACAAAGCACCAATGTCTGGCCATACATTCCAGGAGGGATATCAGTTTTGGAACTGCTATCTTGCAGAACCTTTTTCCTAAATAGGTTCTAGATCAGTGCTCCCAAGGTACTGCTAGTGAGTCTGTTATTTGTAAGGCATCTCATTGATGGATTCCTGTTGTTTGAAGAAATATATACACACCGTAGTAATGTTTCTTCTCAGGAATCCATCAATGAGTCTAATAAACCCTTACCTTAACTCTCCTCCCCTTCTATAACCTGAAAATAGGTTTACGCAAGAATCAGTTCTTATCATATAGCTGCTTGAGTATTACTTATTGCAATTTTTCAACAACTTTTTCATTTTAAATTGTGATAATTTCGGTCCTAAATGTTTGTCTGCTACAAATCATTTGGGTTTTTCAAATTTTAGGAACATTTAGAAATGTTTAGTCGCCATTTTGGTTGAAGACCAGAAGGCTGGAGATGACTTCAAGGCAACTGCTCTCTTCAAGCAGAGAAACAAATCTGATGTTAGAGCAGCAGGGGGAGCATGACCACAGCACACAGTTTTAACTTGTATTCTAAATTCCAAAATTTGTATAAAGTTCTATCTCTAGGGCAGCACACTCCTGTGGACTGATGCTATTTGTAAGGTTCGGTAACGGATCCCTGAGAAAAAAACAACATTACTACAGTGAGTAATTTTTTTTTTCTTCTCACCCAGTGGTGGCCGTAGTAATAGTAGTAATAGTAGTAGTAGAGTTCATTTATATCTGGTGCCTTTTCCTGGAAGTTCAGGGAGCCACCACAAAAAAGCAGTAGGACATTTCTGGACATACGTATATTAAATAAGTACAGTAACCCACTAATAAAACATTTATTCTAAAAAAAAAAGCCTGCTATATACTATATATAAATGGATAGGAATAAATAAAATAAATAATATAAATAACACAGTTGGGATAGCAAAAATAACAGGCAGTCAAATTATTCACCCAAAAGCTTGAAGGAACAGGAATGTCTTGAGACCCCTTTTAAAGGCCTCCACCAAGGGGGCTTCCCTCAGGGCCCTAGGGAATGAGTTCCACAGGTCCAGGTCTGCCACCTTAAAGACCCAGCTCCCCAAGGTTTTTAAACTTGCTCTGGGAACAACCGAGAGGCCCTCCTCAGTGTCACAAGGTCTCCATGGGGGATAAAGGATTTTATCTGGCTAACATTCCTAAGATGGTAGAAACCACTCCAGACTACTGCTGACACCTGGGTCTCAAATATCAGCCTGTCATCCAGAAGATGCTGAGATTCTTCACCTTAGAAGCAGCTACAAGACCAGCAGAACCAAGTCAAAGCTCAGTCCCCTGCCTGGCTGCCACTACTCCCCCTTTTCAACTGAGCTCAACAGCCAGTACTTCAGTCTTGTCGGATTTAAGTCTCAACCAGTTCAATGACATCCGGTCCTGGATATTGGCCAAGCACCTATTCAGTACATCAACAGTGCCCGGCGTCCTGGGTGCAAACGACATATACAGCTGGGCATCATCTGCATAGCAGTGAAACCCAAGTCCATACTGCTTAATGATCTTACCCAAGGGCAGCATATACACCACAAACAACATGGGTGAAAGGACTGAGCCCTGGGGTATGTAACAGGGCAGTGACACCTGGGATGAAGAAAAATCTCCCAGTATCATCCTCTGTGTCCTGATACTGAGATAGGATGCAAACCAACAAGTGAGCCCCACATACTCTCTGAGACTATCCAATAACAGCCCATGGTCCATTGTGTCAAATGCTGAAGAGAGATCAAGAAGGACAAGAACTGACCATTCCCCTTTATTTCTCTCTCTCTCTCTGAGAAGGTCATTGTGAACCCTGACCAGTGCAGTCTCTGTGCTATGCTTTGACCTAAAACCAGACCGGAGAGGTTCATAGATGTCAAAGGATGTAAGGTGGGCCTCAAGCTGTAGCGTAACCAGCTTCTCAATAACCTTGCCCAGAAAGGGCTGGTTAGAGATAGGTCGATAATTTGCTAAGACATCCAGGTCCAATGTTGGGTTTTTTTCAGAAGTGACCTCACTAGTGCATTTTTCAGTGCAGCCAGGAACACCTTCTCCAAAAGGGAGCACCGGATAATCTCACTGAGCAGTGGACTTAGCTGACCCACGCAGCTCACAAGTAGCCATGTTGCACCTGGGTCCAACTCACAAAATGTCGGCCACAGCCCTGAGTTCATCCCACTGACCTCCTCCGCTGTCACTGGTTTAAACTCATACCATGACTGCTGAACACACCTGTGACACACAGACTCAACTCTGCTATGTTGTGACGATCCACTTGGAGAGATCCCTGCCTGAACAGAGGACATCTTGTCTCAGAAGAACAGAGAAAACTCCTCACATTCCATGAATGAAAAGGCTCTGATGAGCTCTAGACAGCAGCATGGAGAGGCCTTTCCACAGTCTGACAGAGTTGAACCAGTCTATTCCTCCTAGCAGCAATCTCCCTGGACAGAAAATCTGCCTTCTTATGGTTATTGCCCTTTGATACTCACTGTGATGAACCATCAAAGACAGTTTGTCCTCTTGGGCACTGGACCTCCTACAACAGTGCTCCAACCTCCACCCCCCTTGTCTTCAGCTCCCTTAGCTCCCCATCAAACCATGTCAAGCCAAGGCATGTAATCAGTGTAGACAAATTAGTGCCTTGTAATTGAAGGCCACCATACGGACCCTGTTATAGGCCACCACAGCTTCCCCTGAACCCACAGCGTATAACACCAACACACCTGAAGTATCCAGCACTGCCAAGAGTCCCTCTGGCTGAAGCCTAAGCAAAGGGAGGTACAGGACCAACTCCACAAGGGGTAGACTACAAGAAGGGGCCCTGAAAGAGAACTTGATGGTGCAACGATCTGAACAGCTGATTGGATCAATCTTGAGATCACCTATCTCGAACCTTAGAATGAATACCACGTCCAAGGGCTTGATGTGTTATTGGGTCATGGAAGTAATAACTTGTGCAAGACCCAAGGATGCTGTACCCTAGAGAAGTCTTCACCGCTTGCGAGAGTCCATCGTTGACCCAAACATTGAAGTCACCCACCCAAAATAAGTCAATAAGCCATCGAGGAACTCCAACAGTCTGTCAGTGATGAAGTCCATGATTTCCTTTAGAAAATCCTCCTCATACCGTGGAGGTCAGTACAAGACTAGGATTCTGACCTGGCCCAGTGGAACTGAGGGTTGAGGTGCTGGACACCACACCTCGTGCTACGCCAGCAACCTGGGTTTAGGAGCGAGCTCAGGCACCGGGGTCGGCAGGGGCAGGTTGAGGATTTAATGCCTGGCGGGGTGCTCTCCTCCCAAGGGGAGGGTTGGGGATTGCCCGGTGTGCCAGTGGCTCCCGGTGGAGACTGTGGGGCACTGCAGCACGTAGGGCAGCACAAAATCAACGTGGCTGATGCAAGGCAGGGTTGCCATGCACCGTTGTGTCAGGATGTGTGCCACACACGGGTGGGGGGAAGGTGAGCACCAGAAGAGGGAAAAACCCGGTCTATGGAGTAGGCGATGGCACCTGCCCCCATGTCCACAGCCGGGTCCAGCCTGCCTGGCCTTCCAGATTCCAGCACCTGGGCTCTTACCCACATGTTGGAGTCTGTCTGTAAAGTGCGCCCAAGAGGAGGGGCGGCCCCAACCCGGAGGGGTTAAGCTGGGATGCCAACTGTTTGATGAGAAGGAGGAGAGAGGAGGCTCAGGTAGGAGGACTTCAGGTGGGACAGAAACAGGCAGGATGCCTGAGAGAGGCCCCATGGACCGTGACCAGGAGGGAAAAATAGTTTGAAAAAAAAGAGTAGGATTCTGCAACCTGCTCCTGGATCCCAGTGCATAGCCCCATGCATTCAAACAACAAGGTATCCCCGATGGTTGTACCACCAAGTTCAGTTCTAAAACAGATCCCCCCCCAAATCTTTCCTTGGGCAGTGCACAATGTAGAACCCTGATGGGACAGCTGAGTCCAATACTGGGCCAGCATCGTTACTAAAGCAAGTCTCTGTAATGCACACCAGATTGCCCAAGGAATGAGACATGGTTACTGTTCAATTTTTTTCCTTCTCTTTCAGATTCCTGTTTTCCTGTTTTCTGAATTACTACAGAACATTCTGGATAAAACTGTGGAGGAAAATGAACATTCATTGGTTATTCAGGAATATAACCATATATGAAACATACGTTGTTAGAAATAAGGATCTAGAATAAGAGGACCAAGTTGGAGAAGCTGAGGCCTCCTAGTTATTATCTGTGTATAGCATTAAACACAGCTAACTGTAAGGAATCCAAAAGTAATCTTAACCAAATACCTTTATAAAAATGGCACATAATTAACTACCTCATTGAGGCTGGAGGGACTCAATGTTTTCAGGGTATAGATGCATCTGGTTTCTTTCTGTAATCGTACTTATTAATGATCGCCTCCCCTTGGTCTATGATAACAGTGTTCAAGTCACATAAATTTGAATGCCTCTATGCTACTAGCATATTGTTTTTAAAATGCTTTCCGATCTGAGTGTCCTACCTTTTGTTCATGATATCTCTAATGTGCTCCTGTACCCTTCTTTGAGTTTTCTGATGGTCTTTCCAACATGGAATTTGTTACACGGGCACTATAATAAATAAACCACTAAATCTGTGTGGCAATTTATGAATTGTTGTACTTCAACACTGATATTTTCAATTTGATGCTGAAGTTACTTTACCCATGTTTGCAAATTAACAAATGTACCTCCCACAATGGTGGAAACTGGTAGGATTAGGACCAGCCTAGCTTGATTGCTTACTGGTAACAAAATGGTTGGAGGTCAATAGGTCTCCCAAGTTACTGCCACTACTGCAGGTTATTTTGGGTTGGGGTGCAGTGTTTTCTCTTAACACATACCATGTGTTAAAATGGTCCAGTGCTTCCTGACTATCGAAAGACTCTCTCACTAGAGATGGCATTGTGTTTGGTGACAAGGTCACTATTTTGTTATCCTCAGGTGTCTTGGTTTTGGGGGTTAAGAGATTTTTCTCTCCCCTTTTGCAGTTTTAGCAGTGCATCTGATAGGACTCTAGAAATATAGAAACACAGAATTTGTCAGCAGAATAGGACCGCGTGGCCCATCAAGTCTGCCTAGATGTTTCTTACCTAATCTGTCTCCCCAGACCCCAACTGGTCTCCAGCGACCCTCCCTCCTCCTTGCCTTTTTTCCTTTTTTTTTGTGCCACCCACGCTCCCCGACCGGCCACTTCTTCGGGTCACCTAGGTGCACCTGGCCGGAACTTTGTCCCCACCACCCCACTTTACAGCCCCCTCAGGTAAACCGACATTTCCCTTCATCAGACAGGTCCCCTCCCTCTGAGGGGAAGGTGCTGGTGGGGATGGCCAGTGCAACTTACTTGGCTTGGGTGCTTTTGAGGTTGGTCCAGGCTGTCCAGGTCTTCGTGGCAGTGGCGGTCTGGCAACTGTCACCCAGATAGTCAGGGAGCCTTTTCCTGGTTTTCTTTCTGGGAGCACGACATGCCAGGACATCAAGGCAGGAGCTAACATCTGTCACACTCCCTATACAGCAGGACCCAATGTGCTGCCATGCCTCCAGCCTCCACCAGAGGTTGGCAAACACTGGGCTACATACCCCCCTCCCCCTGGGAGATGGTGAGCTGTCACTGGACGCTCAAGCCATCTCCCCCCGGCCGGCCCTGTGACACCCGGGTCTGTTCCCAAACTAGGGTCAACAGCATCACAAGTGGAAATTCAAATGCTGCGCTGGTGGACAGGCCTTGCCTTTTTTCTGATATACGCCTATGTCTAGCCCATGCATGCTTGAAGCCCTTTCCTACTGATTTTATCTCCGCCACCTTAGCTGGCAGTCAGTTCCAGGCATCTATCACTCTTTCAGTGAAGAAGTACTTCCTAACATCTCTCTTAGCCCCAGCTCAGTGTCCTTTCATACCCCCTGGTCCTTTTGTCTTTCTCATTTGAAAGAGACTCCGCTCTTTACCCTGTTTTACCCTTGTGGGGTACTTGTAGGTCTCTATCATGTCCCCTTCACTCACCTCTCTTCCAGGGTGTACATGTTGAGATCCCTCAATCTCTCCTCCTAGGGCTTCTTGTGCAACCCCTGCACCATTTTTGTTGCCCTCCTCTGGACTGCCTCCATCCTATCTATGTCTTTTCTGAGGTGTGTCCTCCAAAATGGGACACAGTACTCCAGGTGGAATCCCATCAGCGAGCCATACAGTGGCTGTCTTCCAGCTGGAGATACCCATCCCTACACTCTCCAGTATCCCACTGGTCTCACCCACTGAAATGTCACACTGGCCTGCCAGTTTGAGGTCATCAGATATAATAACCCCAAGGACCCATTTCTATTTACTGACTGTCAGTACCCCCCATCCCATACTTAGCTCCTGAGTTCCTATGCCCTAGGTGCATGATTTTGCACTTTTTGGCATTGAACCTCAACTGACATTTTTTGGATAAACCCTAGAGCTGAACCTGCTATTTGGTTTCTTTGCTTGTATTTCAAAGGTTACTTATTCTGAACTGTTGCGTTTCAGATGCAGGTACTGCCCATAAGGTATACTGTGTGTTAAATTCACAGTATGGTTACTGTCAGCTCTCAACAAAGTGTTTTAAGCTGTGGGATTGCTAAAGTGCTTTGTGATGATTTTATTGTTTTCCCCATTTTTTAGTTTTAAGTCTAGGAATCTGTTCTCCATGGGGTGGGTGTTGTGTGTGATTGCCAGGGTTAAGGGGTTGCTACTCAACCTGCCACTACCAACTGTTCCCCCAGTCTAGTGCTCATGTCCCTAGTCTCATCTCTCGCCATCTTTGTCAGCCCACCTCCTCTTGCTGTCACAGCACACCCAGTTGCCATTTTAGATTGGCAACATGCCTCTCCAGAGCAGCAACCAGCTTGCAGCAGCTGCAGATGTACCCCCACTGCCCTCTGCTGGCAGGGTGGCATACAGTTGACAATCCGTGCAGTTCACCACCAGTGTTTACATCCTTCCTTGGTAACCAACCCCACTCAGTCCAATTACCTTACATAGAAAGATAGAAACATAGACTTTGACGGCAGATAAGGACCGCTAGGCCCATCTAGTCTGCCCATTTCCCTACCTACAGGATAGGCTGCAGATCCTAGTTAACCAACAGCCTATTTCTTCCTACCCCCCACAAGAATTGCCTTATGTCTGTCCCATGCATTCTTGAATTCTCCCACAGTTTTAGACCCCACAACCTCCTCAGGAAGGCTGTTCCCGCATCCACTACCCTCTCTGTGAAATAATACTTCCTCAGATTGCCCCTGAACCGCCCTCCTTCTATCTTTTAAATTGTGTCTTCTTGTTCTTGCAAGTCTCTTTTTCTGAAAGATGCTACCCTCTTGGACTTTGTTGATTCCACTGAGGTACTTAAAAGTTTCTATCATGTCCCCCCTCTTCCTTCTTTCCTCAAGGGTATACATATTAAGCTCCTTTAATCTCTCCTCATATGGCTTCTCTTGCAGACCCTGCACCATTTTAGTTGCCCTCCTCTGGACTGCCTCTATCCTGTCTATGTCCTTGCGGAGATGGGGTCTCCAGAACTGGACACAGTACTCCAGATGGGGTCTCACCAACTGTCTGTACAGAGGGATAACAACTTCCTGTTTTCTGCTGCTGTTGCCTCTCCCTATACATCCCAGTATACCCCCAGCCCTCCCTACTGCCTTCTCACATTGCATGCTAACCTTAAGGTCATCTGATATGATTACCCCAGGTTCCTTTCCTTTTTGTTGTTACTACCTCCCACCCATTGTGTATTCTTCCCCTGGGTTCTTGTTTCCTAGGCATTATTTTGCACTTTTGCATTGAATCCTAGCTGCCATACTTTGACCATTCCTCCAACCTTGCCAAGTCCCTTTTCATGCTTTCCACGCCTCCTTGTGTATCAACCCTGTTGCAGATCTTTGTGTCATCTGCAAAAGGCATACTTTTCCTTCCAGTCCCTCTGCAATGTCACTGATGAAGACATTAAAGGACTGGACCCATCACGTGAACTCCTGCGGTACCCCACTAGTAACCCCTTTCTAGAGTGGACTCCATTTACAATTACCTTCTGTGTCCTGTTGTCCAGCCAATGTTTTACCAGGCTACCATCCTGGGTCCCACTCCCAGGCTGGTTAATTTGACTATTAATCTTTGTGGGACTGTGTCAAATGCCTTGCTAAAGTCTAGGTAAGGCCATGTCCACAGCCCCTCCCTGGTCTACTACTTTGGTCACCCAGTCAAAGAAATCTATTAGATTCTTCTGACATGACCTTCCCGCTGTGAACCCATGCTGCCTTGGGTCCTGTGCTCCACTGACCTCTAGGTACTCGACTATTCTTTCCTTCATTAGTGACTCCATCACTTTCCCTACCACAGAGGTCAGACTGACAGGTCTGTAGTTTCCTGCCTCTGTCTTGGACCCACTTTTGTGAAGGGGAATCACATACGCCTTCCTCCAGTCCTCGGGTACCACCATCCTCCCATGATTTATTAAAAAGAGTAGCCAGTGGTTTCACTAGTTCCTTCCTTAATTCTTTTAGAATTCTGGGGTGAATTCCATCAGGACCCATTGCTTTGTCCACCTTCAGTTTTAGGAGTTCTTGCAGAACCCTTTCTTCTGTGAAAGGACTGGGATCGACCCCCCTATCAAGAGTGCTTCTGTTAATTGGATTAGGCACTTCCCCCTCCTCTTTTGTGAATACTGAGCAGAAATATTCGTTCAGTATTCCTGCGTTTTCACTGTCCCCCTCTGCCCACCCACCGTTCATTCTATTCAGCCTCACTATCCCTCCCTTTGTCTTTCTACGCTCGCTGATGTACCTATAAAAGGTTTTATCCCCCTTCTTAACTGAGTTGGCTATCTTTTCCTCAGTTTGGGCCTTTGCTATTCTGACTTCCTCCTGCTTCCTTCTGCCTTAACTGGTACAGCTCTCTGTCCTGCTCCTTCTGTGTTTCCTTATACTTCGAATGCTATCTTTTCTTCCTGACTTTCAGAGCCACCTCTTTTTGAGAACCATAGTGGCTTTTTCTTTCATTTTGATTTGTTTATTTGCTTCACACAAAGGCTTGTTGCCTCTGTGATGGCAGTTTTGATAATTCCCCATTGTTGCTCCACACCTCCTTCTAGCCTGTTTGCTAGTGCTTTTCTGAGGCACTCTCCCATCTTGCCAAAGTCAGCCCTCCTAAAGTCCAGTACCCTCACTTTTGTATGGCTTGCCTCTGTAGCTGAGTTTAATGTGAACCACACTGTTTGATGGTCACTTGTCCCCAAATGGCAACCCACTTCTAGATCTGAGATCCTCTCACTGCACCCATTTGAGAGTACGAGGTCTAAGATTGCTCCCTCACGAGTGGGTTCCGAAACTAGCTGTCTAATGCCTGCCACCTGTAGGGCATCAAGAATGGCCCTGCTCTTGGATGTGGCTGCAGCAATGTGCTCAGTTAACATCTGGCATATTCAGGTCTCCCATCAACAGTATCTCCCTTTCTCTGCCATTCTAAGAATGCCTTCTATCATATCCTTGTCCATTCCCTCCCCCTGACATGGGGGTCTGTACACAACCCCTGTGCGGATTGTGGTGCCTTTCCAGTCTCCAAGGTGACCCACAGTGCCTCCTCTCCTACCTGTTTACTCTTTTGTTCAGTTGCTTTTATCCCTTCCTTTACATAGAGAGCTACTCCTCCCCTCTTCTCCCTGCCTGTCTCTCCTGTAGGTTATGTACCCTGGTATGTTAACATCCCAGTCATGGTTCTCTGTGTACCATGTTTCTGTGACTGCTACGATATCCAGGCATCCCTCTTCCATTAAGGCCATCAGCTCAGGGAGCTTGTTGCCCAGACTACGGGCATTGGTACTCATTAACCTCCATTTCCTGATGGCCTTACTCCCTTTTGCCCCATCCCTGTCCTTCTTGCCTTTGTCACTTTCTCCATTTACCCCAGCTCTTCTCCCTATCGAAACCTCTATGTTGGTGTTTGCCGCACTTACTACCCGTGATTATTTTGGGGGGGCTAGGATTTTCCTGCTCCTTTCCAGTGCCTCCCCCTTGGCTAGTTTAAAAGCTTGCCAATGAAGCATTTAAACCTATCACCTAGGATCCTGGTTTCCCTCCCGGACAGATGCAACCTATCATGCCAGTATAGGCTTGCATCACTCCAGGTGGACCCCCAGTCCCCAATGAAGCCAAATCCCTGAGCTCCACACCAGTTTTTCAACCACTGATTGAATCCCATGGTGCGGAACACCCTAGCCTCTCCTATGCCATAGATGGGTAGCACCTCCGAGAAGGTTACCGTGCGTGCTACTTGACTAAGGCCCCTCCCCAATTCCACAAACTCTTCCTGCACTTCTCTAATCCCTTTCTTAGCCAGGTCATTTGTCCCTAGGTGGACAATGACATCCAGCTCCCTCTCCTGTGCAGCTGCTCTGGCAATCCTGAGGATTCGCTCCCTGTCCCTCCAAGCCATGGCGCCAGGCAGGCACCTTACCTCCCTCTCCCCTTCCTCCCCCAGTTCTACCTTCCTAACAATGGAGTCCCCCACCAGGAGTTGTTTCCCTTCCCCTGCAGGGTCCCCTGCCACCCTCCTGTGGGTCTCCTTTGTGGAGGTTCCCAGCATCCTCCTTGGTCTCCACTGTGGATGCCTCCATAGAGGAACCACACTTTGCCAGAATGGCATAGGAATTGTGGAGAGGTACAACTGGAGGGATGTGCCTCTTTTCCACCACCCCACCCTCCCTGAGCCCACTGTGGTCCAACCACCTCTTTCTTGGCAACCTCTGAGGCAGCGGCAGTGGCACTGGTGGTCCCTGGATGGAAGAGGAGGTCCCACAAATCCTGGCCAACTCAGCCTGGAGATGAGCAACCTCCTCCCTCAGCCCAGAGAGGTGCCTGCAGATGGGACAACACTGCATCCTCCAGAACATCTCCCGGAAGACTGCTGCTCCACAGCCACTACACTGCACCACTCCAATCATGTCTTATTTCTGGCCCCTTAACTGTTTGCAATCTTTACTCTTTCCTCTGTTTTTTTTTTCTCTCTCTCCTTACTTTCTGCCTGTGTGCCCTTTAAGCTCCTGATTGTCCTGTTCTGAGACAAGAATATCCTAAATTTCACAGTAGACCACTTACTTGCTCAGAGGCAGACCTCCAGCAGCTAGAGGGGGCTGGAGAGCTACTCTTGCCCTTCTAGGATGGTGGGTCCTTGGTGGTTCTGTGATCACTCACTTCCTGCCCCTAAACAGGAAGTTCCTGTTGTCAGTCAAATCCTGTGCCTATAAAAATAGAACTAGCTTTGGGTGGGAAGGAGGGCAATATAGTCCCAGCAGAGAAGTCCAGTCACACAGCAGTCCTTTCTCCTGGTGTCTTCTGCCAAGTTACCTGTTGTCTCCTCCAGGGTGGTGAGGGTTACCTACCAGGCAAGCCTGTCCTCCTGACCTCTACTTAAGAGAGACATGTTCTCCATACCTGGTCCTCCTGGCTAGCCTGGCTCACTTTTCTAACTACCTCAAGAGGTACAGGAACTGTTCACTTACACAAGCTGCCGCTCTCACATGCAACATCTCATTTTAAGTGGAGGCCTCCTTTTACCCAACTTAGCAGATTAGAAGAATGAGCCACAGGGCGGTTAAGTGACCTTCTAAGTTTCACACAGTGAATATGTAGTTCTGGTAATATTTTGAACCTGGGTTTTCTGGTTTTGAATCCTGTGTTCTAAACGTTAAACCACAATGCTATCCTGGGTAAAATAAAATGTAACATAAAATTGCAAAAATTAAAAACAGCTTTAATGCTCAGGTTTTCTTCTTTGGGTGTTGCCATGGTCATTACTCTGTGAGCACTGAACATACCTGACCCAGAACTGTGTACCAGAAATTTATCAAATGATCTGTCTATCGTAAGTATCGGCTAATCTGCAATCCACAGTCCTATCTCAGGTGTGCTCAGCACTCCCGCAGGCATGGCCATGGCAATGGTAATGCCCTGAGAAACTAACCTGAGCAATGAAGCTATTTTTCCTACAGTTGTACTGAGGCAGCACGAACTATCAAGCTGATTAAGCTCAGGGACATGCACTATTCCTTTCAGCAATTAGTAGCTGCTATTAAAGTTCCGGATATGAAATTGGAGAAAGCCAATAAAAATCAGACCTGGTGTGGCTCACAGTTGCAATGCAGACTGACTTCTAAAATACCAAACAGGAAGCTGGCCCAGTGGAGGAGCTTTTGTGCTTCCCCCCAACCTAGTGACCCGGGTTTGGGAACAGAACTGGGTCACTCAGTGGGCCAGCTGGGTGCGGGAGGGTTGAGCACCCAATGGCAGCTCCCCTTCCTCAGGGAGGGGGGACACCAGGTTCCGCTGCAGAGACTACCACTTAGCAGTGGCCAAGCAGTAGTGCAGTGGGAGTGCATGAGGGGCAGGGCTGCAGCATGATGTGCTTGGCACATATGTCCTAACGCTACAGCCCAGATGGATACAATGGAAGAAAAAGAGGCTGGGCTGCCCACGGCCGGCACCCCCATGCAGGCTCTCACTTGACCAACACAGTAGGCCACCCACCCACCCATCACGGTTCTGAGCAAGTGGTGGGTAACCAATAAGTCTGTGAGAAAGTTAGTGATGGGGCAGGCAGGTGCCATCGGGCAGACTGGAGGGTAGAAAAACTACTGATTAAAAAAAATTATCAAATAGGCTGATAAGAAAGCAACTAAAATCAGATCAGTTGATGCCTGTATACTGACCGCGATTCAGGACAGTATTACTACCCAAAGGAAAGTCAAGGTTTTGAAAAACCATTTGACATTTCATAGTTTTAGATTATTAAGTGTCTTAAAGGCAACAGGAGTGGATTTTCCTAGATTGAGAAACTTAATTAAAGGCATCTTACATCAATTCACTAGTCATGTATTACTACGGTGTCCCTACATGATGATACCGCTGTAGTATCTTCTGAGATCCTTAGTTCACCTCCCGGTTCAATCTCACCATGGAGAACCAAACATTTTATAATACTTCTAACTTTTGCATTTAACTCTGATACTAATTTGGTAAAAAAAAAATGTTGAGTCTATAGCAGGACTGATGTACAAATGGGACTAAATCTAAACGTTTTTGCATTTATCTTCTTCTGCACAAATGTACCATTAAAATCTTCTACATTTTTGACAAGAAGTTGTCTGAGTTTAGAGAGCAACTGTTTTATACCCTGCTACGTGCAAATGCTATGTAAGATTATAAATTTAGCCAGTGGAATTTCTGCAGAATTGTAATTCTGCTTCCAATATTTTTCAAGGAATTTTTTTTAAAACTCCACCAGTAAGTTAACAGTGGGATTATGCAAACTGGAATTCTGACTAAAGTTCATGGAAATCTCAAACATTTTTCCTGCGGTTTTTTTCTCGCAATAGCATAGACATCAATATTAACTGCCGAATGTTTGCTAAAATTAATTTAAACTGCAAATTGTTTGCCCCACAGTTCTTTCTCAAAGGTAGAACGGACATCAATATTGTTGTAACTGAATGTTTCATATCCTGTTTCCTGACTCTTACTTGTAGTCTGAGTCCCCACTCCCCAGATTTTCTCAGCTGCACAGTAGTTTTGCTTTCACCCTGCCTCAGTAAGCCTAAAGTGTTGATACTCAGCATTTCTGTTTGTGTAAAACAGACTGTGGCAGTTGCTGCTTAGTAAAATTGCAGCTGATCTCCATAAATCAGCTACTGCAGATTCCAACCAACGATGTGAGGTACCAGCCATGGGTCTTTTATATGTCTGGGAACTGATGGGTAATGTAGGGGAGGGGTCCCATGATGCAATCTGCTACCTGGATTACTATTTACACGTAAAGGGCATATTCAGGAACATGGAAAGACACATGGCAATGGAACATAGTGGATTTCACAGAATTGCACACTGCCACAGATGTGCAAAACCTGCAGTATGCACGAAGAGCCACCAACACAGACACCACTGTGGATAAGGATGCACATGAGTGTGTGTACAGGAGTGACAGCGGGATGACCAGCTGCAGACATACCCCTAAACCCCATCTTATAAGTTGATATGCACTATGACGGATATGTGGATACCTGATGCACAGACATGGAAATGAATGTAGACATAGAAGCACTGTAGCAGCACCCAAATCCATCCCGAAGACACAGGTTGCTGGACTGTCACAGGCTACCACAGACCAGACTGATGCTCCACATCAGGAGGCAGCTGCAGGAGGGGATCCGTGTGTGGACCAACCAGGGTGAGGTCCATCAGTTTCAGTTCACAGCAAATGACTATTCTGGCATCTGAGCTACATAGCCACTAAAGCATGCTACATGGTGCTACTGCACCTAAAGCACCTGTGGAGGTAAGACACACAGCTGGCTTGATATATAGGCTGCCATGAATGCATATTGAGTAGGACCACACATACAGTAAGTGTCATAAAGCATAACTGGCCTGACCTATGGGTATCTGCCAACTGGAAGATGGCAATGGCTTGCTAATCCTACAGCCGGACAGGAGGTGGGCCCCCACCACCTCAGCAAATGTCAGAAATGACACCCATAGTGGCTGTTGTGACCAAACGTTTGCGTAGGTGGCAGTGGATGGGGGATGAGGAGGAGGGAATGGACACTGTATCAGATAAGTTCAACCCCCGACACACTGAGCACACAGCTGTTGACAAAGGCCTTTCCAACAGACACTCTACAAGCAACACTGGTGAAGTCCTGCAATGAGATGCCATAAAGTACACCAAGTCAGCCAAGCATGTCCACCCATTCACTGCCCAGTGACAGCACACCAATGCAGCCCACTGGAGACAAGTGCTTACTGTGCCACTATTGCACAATAGTGACAAGTTATTATAACTGACTATGCCATGCATGTAACTACACCCTGTCATCCACAGGCCCCACAGGATGCAAGGGCACAAAGGACCAGGATAACAGCACACCCATGAGGAGGACAAGGTGTACCAGACCTGTGGACTCAGACATCCACAGCACATGCAGTTGACACAACACATATGCACCCATGCCTCAACACCATCACATACCACTGTCTGCCCAGCAGAATGGATTGGCACAGGCATCCAGCCAGCACTACACAGCAGCACCCACCAGTCTGTACCATAGACATGGGCACCCCACAGGCAGCACACATACTGCCATAGAGTATGGAGGAAGCATACCCTCCCCCTCCCTCCCTCCTGCTGCTGTCAGCTCCTACCTGACCTACCCATGGTGCCCTTCCATCCCTGCTATGGCCCCCCGGTCTGTTCATGTCACTACAATGGTTGCACTGAATTGTTTCAACCTGCTTTTGTTCATTTAAATTGAGTATTGGTGCTGCTTTTAGAACCAACTTCTGTTCACCCTTTATTGTTATTTGCACTGTACCGTGCTGAATTGCCCGCTGTTGCACTTTAACTTTTGGAATGCTTCTTTACTGCTGTATGTAATTTACCTTACCTTACCACCACCATATTGTCAATTGGCAACCTGGACAACATGGATGAGTTCAGATCAGCCACTGCGCCCTTGGAGCCACTGGCTCCTGAAGCCAGGTTCATGGAGGAAGAGGACACTCAGGTAAAGAAAGGGCACAGTCATCTGCCCAGCCCTTCTCTGCCGTAGGCACCTGAGCCTCCCTGTGGCAGAGGGAGAGGACATGGGAGATCTGCGAAATTTGCCAGAGCCCAGGGAGTCATGGCCTATTTCCATGCCTGCCAGGGCCTTCAGTGCTACAGGACATGAGGCTACCGCTTCAGGAATAGAGTTGCCAGATGTCAAGGTGGAACAGGTTAGCCCTTGTAACTCTGTCCATGGAGACCCACCTGTGCTGCCACCCGGCAAATTGCCCACACTGATGGTATTTGAGGACCAGGACATGGAGCGGGCAATCCTCCAGCCTTATTGACACCCATGTCTTGTACTGCCAGACAACACACCAATGCTGCCCCAGTTGTGTATTCTTCTCCAGGAGAAGATGGATAGACTGTTGCCCGATGACCCCATGAATATCTGGTACTGTTCTGGGTGTGGCTGGAAGAAGGAATGGCCCCTCGGACCAGTGTACGTAACATCCTGGAGTGGTCACAAGCAGAGTGGTGGGTGCATTGGAGGATTCAAGCAGAGTACCCTAAAGAGGAGTATTCATACGTGCCTGAATGAATTTGAGATGTGGTTTTTATTTATTTATTTATTTCAGTTTAGGATTAATACCTTTGAGTCAAGGACTCATTTTCAAAGGTTCTGAGTCAGTTAAACAAACAAATACAGACAACATAACACATAGCACAGCAGTGGATTACAAAATAAGGTTACAGAGGGATGGGGATGAACATACTTTTAAGTTTAATACACAGGAGTCTAGGTTTCACTAGTACATAGGAGTCAAACATTGTAAGTTTCATTAGTACGTAGGAGTCTAATATTGTAAGTAACAGCACTAAGTGCGGGCATAGTAGTGTTAGAAACAGGAAAGAGAGGGAGAGGCCAGGGACTGAGTCTCTGCTGGGTAGTACAGAGGGCAAGTGGGGGGTTGGGCATGGATGGTTGCCAGAGTGGTAGGCTGAGCTCACCAGTGGTGGCCAGGAGTGAGAATGGGGGGGTGGGAAGCAGCCCAAGGTAGGCATTTTCAGATGTTCACGTATGTAGTTGATGGAGTGGGCGATCTGTGGGGGGAGTGGCAGTTTATTGCAGTGTAGACTATGTAAGGTAGGTATTTTGTGGGTAGGGGGATTTGTTGAAGAGAGCAGGGGGGAAGAGTGCAGGGGGCAGTGGTTGGGTGGTTAGAGTCAAGGGGTGGGTGGGATAGCCTAGGGGCCCTGAGCATGGGCTAAGTGCAGCAGACACAGATTTTTTTTTAGTTCTAGCTGGGAACAAAGCCTAATTTTGAATTGTCTGAGCTTGTTGCATTCTGAGAGTACAGTAGGCAGCTCATTGAACCACTTTGGGCCCAGGAAGGTGAGTGATCTCTGTGCCAGTTTAGTACACTTAAATGGCACCTGGACTCCCCCTTTTGCAGCGCTCCTAGTCTTCTTAAGGGGTAATGCCTTTGCGAAAAGCCTGTTAGTGGACTCAGGCATAAGCCCTAGCAAATTTTTTTTGATAAGCATGCAAGTTTGGAGTTGAGCTCGGAGGTGGAGTGGGAGCCACCCTGTCTCATTGAAGAGGGTGCAAGTGTGGGTAGAGAGATCAGCATCCAAGGTTAAGTGACAGGCCTTGTTTACGAGAGTGCTAACTCTCTTGAGGGCAGTGTCAGAGCATGCTTCATAGATTGGGAGTAGTCAATAATGGCTAGTACTATACCGGGCTACATATGGCTAATTCCAGAGCCGCAGGTGGTAGGGAGTGCGTGTGGTGGTACAGAACACCCAGTTTCATGTTGGAGGTCTTGATGACGTGGTCAATATGACTGGAGAAACTGAGAGTGTCATTGAGGTAAATTCCTAGGTATTTAAATACGGTGACTTGTTCAAGTGGGTCTCCCTTAGGGCTCAGGATTTGCAGGGGGCTGAACTTCTTTTTATTTTGGGGAACTGTGAACAGCATGCTCTTGTTTTTTTTTTTGTGGTTGAGCAGGAGCTTGTTCTTGTAGCTGTCCTGCAGGTCAGTAGTGATGGTATGCAGGTCTCTGCCTGGGACAGATATGACAGCGTCATCAGCATGGAGTACAATGTGTGCAGGGCAGGCAGAGAGGAGGGTATTTATGAACAGACTAAAGAGTAGAAGGCCAAGGATAGATCCCTGGGAACTCCTAGGCTCACCCTTTTTGGCTCTGAGTATGTGTCTCCTATTCTGACTCGTTGAGTTCTATGGGAGAAGTAGCTTCCAAACCAAGTCACTGTGCTTGGAGATAAGCCAGGTGATGACAGGCTGCTAAGGAGAAGGTGGTGGTTCACTGAGTCAAAGGCCTTTGTGAGGTCTATGAATATAGACCCAACTGCTATCCCTTTATCCAAAGCATCATAGAGCTGGGAGGTGTGTTCGACTAGTGCTGAAAGTGTTGAGTGGTTTTTACGGAAACCATGCTGTTGAGGGCCAAGCAGATTATACTTCTCCAAGTACTCAGTGAGCTGGTTTGAGTCCATCCTTTCCAAAGCTTTTGGAGGGGGGATTGAGATTGGCCTGTAGTTAGAGGTGTTAGTTCTGTCTCCAGTTTTGAAGACAGGGGTAACTAGTGCCAGCTTCCAGGCATCTGGGAATACACTCGACCTAAGGGAGGAGTTAAAAACCTTAGTGAGGGGGTCAGCTATCTCCTCCAGGGATAGGATGACCTACTTCAGGTTGATTAGGTCACTCCCCATCCTGGTCTTGCCTAGGACCTTCTTGACATATTTGATTATCTCAGCTCTTGAAATCTGCTCGAAATAGAAAGGCGGTAGTCTGTAACCTGTAGGTGTGGGTGCATCCAGACCTGGGGGCTGCTCTGTTGGTGGCACAAGATATTCACCTGGTAATACACCAGTCAGATCTGTGAATGCTAAATTGAAGACGTTAGCGATATCAAGGGGTTCCTGGATCGTCCCAGTATTTGAGATGATCAAGTCTGGTGGTGCTCTTGGGGCACTACCAGTTAGTGATTTCAAGGAGTGCCAGAAATCTTTACGCAAGCCCCATAGCTTGTTTAGTTGGTTCTTATAGTAGGTGGCTTTAGCTTGGTGAACAGGCCTTGTGCAGTTGTTCTGGCAGCCCTACAGGTAGACACGTCAGCCTGCTTGCCTGTCACCTTGGCCATATGCCAGAGATTGTCTCTTTGGTGCATGAGTGCAAGTAGTGAGCCTGAGAGTCAAGGGTTTGTAGTACCTTTAACCTTCTTGACTCTGATGGGGGTGAAGATGTCACATGCCTGGGTGAAGGTCCTGAGGAAGTAATCCAAGGCCTGATTCCCATCCAAGGCTCTGTCAATTGGGGACCAATCAATTAGTTTTAGGTGTAGTTTGAAAGCTTCCAAAAGTCCATCTTTTAGGGTGTGGTTATGGGATACTTTGGGCGGTTGCTTAGAGAACTTATTTGTCCATATACACAAGACTGGAGAGTGGTTACTGAGACTGTCTGGTAAGACAGAAACCTCAGAGATGTGTTCTGGGTGGCAGGATAAGAGTCGGTCTATGAGTGTACTGGTTCTAGTATGGTAGTTGAGGCGGGTGGCTTGTGTTACCATTTGGGTAAGGTAGAGTCCAGAAATCTGGTCTCTTGTCAGAGCTTCTCCTTGAGAAAGCCAGTTAATGTTAAAATCACTGACTATGACCTGTTCCCACTTTTTGCCCAGCATTTGCTGGTTCCCTATGAAGTATTTAAGGCCGGTGGCTTGCTGACCTGGGGGTATGTACACTGTGGAAAGCATAAGGACTTTGCTTTGTTGCCCTATGGAGAGTTTTAGGTTTAGGATTTGAGCCTCTTCTGAGTGCATACTGCTGTGCATGATCTGGGATTTGATATCACGTTTGACATAGACTAAGCATCCACCCCCACGTTTAGACAGTCTGTCCTGCCGGTAAGAGGTGTAGCCATTGAGGGAGATAATGGCGTCAGAGATTTTAGGGGAGAGCCAGGTCTCCAAGAGAGCTATAATGTCTGGATTAACCAGTGCCACCCGCGCCTGGAATTCCGTGAGCTTATGAAGTAAGCTGTCAATATTAAGGGAAACAATCCTGAGTATCCCTGCACTGTTGGTAGTGGTGGTGTGGGGTGGGCCAGGGTTAGGGTGCACATTACCAGATAACAGCAGCAGTAGGAGGATCGTCTAACGAAGAGAGCGAGACCAAAGGGCCCAGCTGGGTCTGACTTTTATCCCTGTTTGCTTAGTGTTTGCTTAGTGTGATTGAAGATACATTGTCCAACTGGGTGTTCAGAGGAGCAGTGGATGAGCCCCAGCTAAGGAATCATCAATCTGGACCCCCTGCAGCTTCCACCATTACAAAGGCAAGGTTGTTATGCAACTCCACAGTCTGGACTGGACTCACCTTATTTAAGCATTTTGCCTTAATACAAGATGTTATGGGAAGGTGCACCAAATATTACATATTATCCACTGATTCTTTTGGTGCTGAAACCACCAAACCTGATCCACAATTTTATTACCCTCGTGGTGGAGGACCCGACCTGTAAAAGGAGTGATATCTGGAAGGATTCATTAATTTTTTCTAATATGCTCAGGACTGTTCTTAAGCCACCTCCCCGGACTTTTGTGGGACTGCTTCAAAATGGGTGAGACTTTTTCAATTATTCCCTCAGCTTAATGTTAAAATGTTGTAGTTCCTGTTATACTTCTTGTTCATGTTTAGCCAGAGGGCAACTGCTGTTCATATGTCAGTCTGTGTAATGAAAATAATGTTTCATCCCCTGGACCTTCAGAGGACTGAGCATCTTGGACTTTGCCACCTTATGGACTCTGAATGAATGTGCCCCTTTGGTTTTAGTAAACAAGGGAGGGAGTATAGTGAGTGAGTGAGATGTGTGTCACTTGGTATGGTTGCTTGTGTGGAATGTTTTTAGGGGTAGAGATTTTAATTAAGTATGTCTGGTGAGTCTATGTGTGTCTGATGGGGGATGTGAGCCTGAAGTGAATTGTATAGGAAAAAAAACATGGGAAAGGAAACAAATTCTGGTCAGAGCCCATATGGCTGTGCAGTGCCCTTGGATTTAGGTGCTCTAGGGAGATGGAGCTCATGGCTATCAGTGCGGTGGCAGCGGCAGAGTATAGGGCTTTTCGGAGCAGCAGCAGTGGCATATGGTGGTGGATCAGAGCACTGCCGGAGGATGATGGTGAAACATTTAAATGAAATAAGTAAATAAAAATGCCGGCACAGTATGCCATTCACAGGATGTCGGCAAAGTCCTCCTTGGGGGTATTTAATGGGCGGTCTTTTCCAGTTATGGGGGAGGCTGGTGGGAGAGACACATTGCGAACATCAAGTTGGCCGTGGCACTGGCCCCAGCTGGCCTGGGTTTCTGGACTTGGTAACTCAGCGATGGTAGTCCACTCAGTGGAGAGTGGGGTGGCCTTTGGATCTGTGGTGTGACTGGGCCCATATTGGGAGCCATGGCCTGAGGAAGAAGATGTGGCCCACCTGTATGCACCGTGGCACCAGGGTAGGAGTTGGGCCTAGTTTTCTGGTCACAGGCTTGTGGATGTTTGGAGTGGATGGGGCGGCACAGTGGTGGCAGCCTGCATTGCAGGGATGGCTGTGGTGGCTGCCCACTTTCCCCGTACCCAGGTGGCACTCCGTCTCCATGTAGACAGCCTGCAGGGAGAGATAATTGGTGCCTGGTGTGTCCCTCGGATCGCCCATGGTCTGAGTTATAAGGGGATGCTAGGCCCAGGCACTGAAGGCCCTGTGTTGCAGGATGGAATGGTAACAAGTTGAGAGGGCTGCAGCCTGTTGTCTTGCCATCAGGAATGTGCAAGAGCAGGAACAGTCGGCCTTTTGTTCGAGCTGCTGGGTTTTGTGTTTGGCCAAGGTGTAAAAGGAGATTAGCCTGTGTTGTGCTGCTGCCAAAAGTATTTCTGAGCCCCTTGACTCTGCAGGATTCAGCATCATGGCCTTCTTGGCCACAAGCTTGGTGCTGTGGCTCTGTGCCACAGAGCAACTGTTTCTTCCAGTAAGCCGTGTCCCCAGCTCCTGGGAGCTGTGAAATGTTATTTGGCTGAAAATAAATAAACTTGTTTGTTTAAATTTTACTCCAGTGTGACCTCCTGCTGCTTTCTTATGAATTGTGGCACTTTCTTGCTAATACCAGCTTGCCTCTAAAGCCAGGGACTTCTGTTTCCAGCACCCTGTTTTGGCCATGACCTGTGACTGCCCGTGAACCCTAAGATCTGCTCCAGGTATGTGCCAGCTCTAATTCTTTGTCCGGATGTGGTTCAGCTACTAAGTGGTGCCCCCTTCCCTTTTCATCAATTAGGCCCCTAGACAGTGGACAGTGGGGTGCTACATGTATGTCATACTTCAGCATGCTGGTACATGATGCATCCAGTGTCCTGTCACTGTACCTGGCACTGCAGTATGTTACACCTAATTAGCCACTTTATTGCCATACACTGCTGTGGAAGCTCTGTATCAAAACTAATGCACTTGCTAGAGTGCCTGTGTGGTTTGTTTTGGGCTGCTGGCTGAGTGGGTCAGGTGTCCTACACTGCTCAAGCACTGTTAACTGTGATGCTGGCTGTGCACTGTGGCAGTGGTACAATGGCTTCTTGGGTGTGGGTTCATGGAGGCACTGCAGAGGGTGACAAGTGTTTAGGGGCCTAATCCAAGGCAGTGGAATTGCCTGGGCATGTTGAGGGTGCAATAAATTCATTATAGACAGCTCCATGGCTTCGGAGGGGGGAGGCAATGGGCACACTGATATGGTCATCACAGTTCCCATGTCAGTGGCTAGCCTTCAGGGGCACATGTGTCTGCACAGCCCTGTTACATGGTACTGGTATGAACGATGCTGGTCCGGTGTTGTGCAGATGTGTTTAGAGCAGGGTCTGCCTGGCATATTTTCCTGCTGGTCTACACACGTTCACTTGCCATGTAACCATTTTTGTGCATGCATGTTTCACTGCCCCTGTGTCGTGTCTGATCGCCATGCCCCCGTGCACATCTGTGAACCTTTTTGTCATGGTGTACACATGTCTTGGCTATGCATGCTGTTTATTTTAGACATATATGCCATTTTGGTAAGTCCTGTGTGTATTTCACAATTTTTAGAGGAATATGCATAGCAGACATGCACTGCGCTAGCCTCTACATAGGTTCATGAAAAGGACTCACTGTCAACTCCAAGAAAGTAGAGTCAAGCACAAAACCTTTATTTGGCCACACACACAAATATACAATCTGCAACGGTACAGTTTTATTTACAGGGACACAGTATATAGGGCCTTTTCTTTGTGTCCCTGGGGTACAGGGAGCTCTCCACATAATTAATAGCCCTTCATATACTCAAGACAAGACAATTTTATTTCTACGGTGCCCCTATCTTGTGACTTAGGATGCCATACAGAGTGAGCCCAACAAACACAATGCAAAACATAAATAAACACAAATAAATACATTTTATTTATTTAGTTATTGAAATGTTTCACCAGGAAGGCACACTGAACAACAACAAGTTGCTCATCTCCTGGTGCAACCTGGGGGAAGGATACAAGGAGTCTCAGTATGCAAAGAACAAAATTAAACAGTGCAGGGAGTCTCAATATGCAAAGTACTAAACCGAAGCAAGAGAATGAACAGAAGATTGAGGTACAACAAATTAAACATACAGGTGATATAGAATTTCAAACAATTACAGTGTACACAAAGTAGTAGTGCATTAACAATGATTTGTGCAGGATTTACCAACCCTAAGTGCAGAAGCTGATAGGTTAAGACACTGCTGGAGGGAGGGAATCCAGAGAGAGGTGTAGCACAGCATTAAGATTGTGGGAAACAGGTAAAGTTTGAGGAGAAAAAGTTTAGAAGGGCGGTGGAGACGGAGTGGAGGGATGATGAGTTCCGAATTTGGGGAGGGAGAGCATTCCAGAGTTTGGGGAAATGGTGTTTGAAGGCCAATTGACCTGCCTATGTGTAGCAACGAGGGACAACCATGGTTCTTGAGTCAGAAGACCTTACAGAGTGAGCCAGAGGAGTGTTACTCCACAGATGCAGCACACTTCAACTAGTCACAGATTTCAAGATGTGTAAGTAATAATAAATAGTCAATCAAAATTAATAAATTAAGTCAGGCAATGGGCTAGTTTAAAATGATGGTATGTCAGTATCCTTCTAAAGGCCCCCACCTTGCTGGAGTCTAAGGGAAGATACATACCCCACTTTATGGAAGATTGCTAAAATAACACCTATACATAAAGGAGGGCCAACTTCTGACCCATCAAATTATAGACTAATAGCTTTGCTCTCGGTGATATCCAAGATATTTGAAAGATTAGTTCAGTGGCAGTTAATGAAATATCTGGATAAATATAAACTATTGTCTAATTATCAATCAGGTTTTCAGAGAGGGTATTCCACGGACACCATGCCCACTGACATGGTTGATATATTGGCCTCTTCTCTTGAGGGTGATCAGGTGGTGGGCGCGGTGTTCATGGACTTATCAAAAGCATTCGACACAGTCGATTATGTCATCATGAGGGAAAGACTTTTGGATATAAGAATATCAGATGAAGCCACCAAATGGTTTGAGGCATACTTAAAAGACTGAAAACAGTTTGTAGTAATTGGAAACAATTTGTCAGATATGCAAACAGTGGTAAGAGGTGTTACCTGGGGTCAGTTTTGGGCCCAACATTATTTCTGATTTATGTAAACAAACTAATTGATGTTACTTTAGCCACAAAAGCACGTCTTTATGCAGACGACACAGTAATGGTGGCTACTGACACTTCCACAGCTAGAATGAGCCAAAAGTTACAGTCTGATTTTCATCATATGTGCAAATGATTTGAGGACTCTAGATTGGTTTTCAATAGTAAAAAATCCAAAATTATGCTGCTTCATAAGACCAGTTCTAAACAAATGATTATTCCTCTAAGTATTGAAATTAAAACATTGATGGGTGAGATACTTGAGCAAGAGGAAGAATACAAATATCTGGGGGTCTGGATAAATCAGCAACTAAAATTTAATTTACCTATTTCAAAGTTGATAACAAACTTGAACAGAAGACTAGGGGCCTTTAGAAGGTCAAGCCACTGTACCATATGGTAACACGTAAGAACATCGTAAACCAACTACTTATTCCTGTGATGGACTACGGTACTGTAGTCACATATATAGTTTGACAAACAAAATGCAACAAATTAAATGTACTATATAAGAAAATGGCACTTTTTGTCCTCAGATGCGATTACAAAACCCACCACTGTTTAATGTATCAGAACTTAAATTGGCTTCCACTGGAATAGAAGTGAAAAATAATTTGGGCAAATCAGAAGTACAAAATAATAAGGAATTCTAGACCTTCTTATTTAATTGAGAAATTAATTAGAGTGGAGCATAGTCATAACTTACGAAATAAATCCTCTCGAGAATTGAGAGTACCAAGAACTAGGAACAAGTTTGGAGAAATGACATTTTCATTCAATGCACAAACTATTTGGGCTAATGTTAGTGACAAAACAAAATCTGCTAAATTAGTAAAAAGTTTTACTACAAAACTAAAGAAGGAATTGTCTTTCAGATGAATGTGCAATGGTTAAATCTTGTACTTTGAGCTTCATACTACAGTAAAAACTTGGTTGCTTATTTATAATCTTGCTAGTTTTATTGAATGTACTTTTGGATTGTTAATGTTATATTTAAGTACTGCATGTCGACTGTATGTTTGTTTTTTATGTAAACTGTACCGGGGAATTTAAAACAGGACCACCTTGAGAATAGGACTTTGGTCCTAAGGTGTGACGTGAAACAACTCTGTCTTTTATCCTGTATAAAATAAAACTTTTTACTACTACCACTACTAGATCAAATATGGGTGGGTACAGCATTCCAGAGTATTGTCACAGCTACCGGGAATGACCTCTCCCCAAATAGCTTCAACCTGAACCACAGGACAGACAGTAAACCAGTCTCGATGGAGCAGAGAGGGCGGACAGAAGTAAGTGGAGTCAGGAGGTCTTTTAGATAGCCAGGATCCAAACCGTGCAGGACATTGTATACCAACAAGCATATCTGGAAGCTTACATGCCACTGAATAGGCAGCCAGTGCAGTTCAAGCAGAACTAGAGTGATACGTCCCCTATGGGGTGTCCTGGAGATTAAACATGCTGCAGCATTCTGGACCAGATGCAGGCACATCAGACTCCCAGATAACCCTTGATAGAGAGCATTACAGTAATCCAGTCTGCATGCAATGAAAGCATAGACTATTGTCACCAAGTCACCGGGCACTAGGAATGGTTGATCCGGGCAATGTTTCAAAGATAGAAAAAGGAGGTATGGACAACTGCCAACACCTGGTTCTCTAAGGTTGTCAACTTGGAGTCCATAATGACCCATAGATTCCTAACCATATCTGCAGCTCCAAGGGTGGCACCATTTAACAATGGCAACCAGGTGTTGCTCCATGTCATGGCCAACCCTCATTGGTTTGGTTAGATAATTATCATCTCAGTCTTGCCCGAGTTGAGACTTAACTAGTTGGAGGCCATCCAGTCATTGATCTCATACGTAGGCAACGTGGTTATTTCACAGTGTCTCCCATTTCATGGGCAATCTTTTACAAAAATATTTTTCCCCTATTTACTATATACAAGCAGTCCAAAGGTGCTACATTGCTGTTGGAACCCTGAGGTAGCTATTGCGACCCCCCCGGTGCCCCGGTGCTATGAAGTTTGCTGTTATTCCCCCCGGATGCTGACTTACAGAAGTACTTCCCTGAGGCTACCTGCAACCTATTGTCAGCTCTAGCATACTGTGGGACACCCTTTCCTGAGACCTCATGTGGTGCAGACACATAACTTGCAGGCCATACTCAGAAAACATGAATGACCTCTGTACTGGACAAGATGGTTGGAGGATCTCTCCTTGACTTCCCTGTGCATGTATGGCCTAAAGATGCTCTCCTCCACCACCTTGAGGGTGGTGGTAAATGGGATCTAATCCAAGGAAAGGGGGGTGACCAATGAGGTACCTCAGGGATCAGTCCTGGGTCCACTCCTTATTAATGCCTTTATCAGTGACATTACAGAGGAGCTGGAAGGAAAGGTTTGCCTGTTTGCAGATGGCATCGAGATCTGCAACAGGGTGGACACTCCAGATGGGGTGAAGAGAATGAGGTGGGATCTGAGAAGGCTGGAAGAATGGTCCAAAGTGTGGCAGCTGAGGTTCAATGCAAAGAAGTGCAAAATTATGCACCTGGGGTGCAGAAACCCGGGGGAGAGCTACAGGATGGGGGTTGGAGTTACTGAAGGTCACCAGAGAAGAAAGGGATTTGGGGATTATTATTTCAGATGACCTAAAGGCAGCCAAGCATAGTACAAAGGCCGCAGATAAGGTTAGTGGCATGTTGGGGTGCATAGGCAGGGGTACCACTAGCAGAAAAAGGGAGGTGGTGATACCACTGTACAAAAGACTGGTGAGGCCTCATCTGGAGTACTGTGTACAGTTTTGGAGGCTGCATCTTAGAAAGGACATAGACAGGGTGAAAGTGGTTCCGAAAAGGGCAACTAAGATGGTGAAGGGCTTACACCAGAAACATATGAGGAGAGATTAAAATACCTCAATATGTATACACTGGAAGAGAGGAGGGAATGGGGGGGGAGGATATGATAGAAACCTTCAAGTATCTGAAAGGCATTAACAAGGTGCAAGGGAGTGACATCTTTCAGTATAGGAGAGGTACAAGAACAAGGGGGCACAACATGGGATTAGAGGGGCAGGATAAGGGGAAATGTGAGGAAGTATTTTTTCATGGAAAGGATGGTGGATGCATGAAACAGTCTATCTCAGGAGGTGGTAGGAGCGAACACAGTGGAGGGTTTTAAACATGAAAGGGTAGGCATAAGGGAATTCTACAGGTGGGAAAGGAGCATCTGAGCCGATGACCAGATAGTGTCAGAGGCTGCAAATAAAGGTAGGTTATATGGGCAGACTGGATGGGCCTGGTGGTCCTTATCTTCATCAATTTCTATGTATCGTCTTTTCCTCATGTACAACAAAACCTACTGGCCTCCAAACTCTCACTCTTTCCTTTTGCTGGCTGTCATTCTCTGTTCTCATTTCCTCTCCTATACTCTCCTTGTTCTCAGGTCTCTAGCACTGGTACCTTGCTCTATCTCTTTCCCTTTCCGGATACTTCTGACTAAATAACAGCACTACCCCCTTAAAGGCAGAGAAGTCATTGAACTCTCTTGCTATGGTCTCACTCTCCTTTCAGGCCAGGTTCTGCATTTATCTGTGCTGAGGCTCAAAACTCAGCTCCTGTAGGACTGAGCTGCTGCAAGCACCCTTCTCTTTTTATTAGGGGTGGGTAGAGGCAGATAGCAGCTAACATCACTCAGCCACTGAGCACATATGTGGGGCATGCACAATGACTCAGCAGTTCAGCACTGTAGGCAGAAGGCAGCCTGGAATATTCCAGGACTCGGGACTTCTATATGTGTTAACCTCTTGGTAACTAGGCTCAAACAGGTAGGGGGCAGAGACTGTTTACATACTCCCCCCTTGCAGTTCCTTAGCAAGGCTTTAAATACCATGAGTACATGTCTCCCTAGTGTCCCAGCAAGGGAAAGTCTGCAGAACCCACCGCCTGCCTGTGACCAGCACAGATGGGAACACATAGGAGACTTTCTTGCTGGAAATCATACCATGAGGTAAGACTAGATAGATAAGGGGTAGAAACCACTTGTACCATGATTCTTGGCTATGTCACTTGGAGAATCCAATGGATTGGTTCAACTGCCAGTAGGTACTTCACCTCTTTCTGTTCTTTGCTAACTTTAACATTTATTGTTAGCACACATACACAATACATTACGCTGTTGCAATAGTTCAGACCAATACCCTAAGGATCAGGTACTGCACCTTGTCAACCTTAGCAGAGTTTACTGTCCATTTCTTTTTGGTTCATCACCTTCGGTTCTATAGGAAAAAACCACACCCTGCCCATGGGTATAGACAAGTACAATAAGTCACATCTACAAAAAAATCAAAATACACCCTGGTGATAGAGTCTTCTCAAGCATTCTCCTACAAAGGAGAGTTTGGCATATATGCATGCATACTATACCCAAATCTGTTGATTGCTGTTACCTGTTCCTGCTTTCACCCTACCTAATGACTGATGTCTCTTGCCATACAATAGTATTTCCTCACCTCTATATAACCCTCTTACTGCCTTAGCCTGTCCCAGCTCCCTTTCCCTGCCCATATACAATCTTGCACTGCAGGCATCTCCCTTACACTTACATATACTCATATGATCTAATTTCACAGCTTGCTCCCCTTTTCCTCACTTACCGACCTTTTCCTTAATGACACCCCCTGCTCTCAATGGTTATTTCTTCCTTTTGTATTACCTGTTTTTGTTTTTGTGTACCTTGTTCTGTTTATATGATATGTCACCTGATAATTTATTGTCCAAGGTCCTCTCTATTCATTGCCTAGGTAGGCACCTATGAACTTATGAATTGTCTACTCTGTATGTCTCTGATATATTGTATCCACTTTAACTCATTGGCCCAGATATTCAAACTGCGCCCAAAAAGTGCGCAACAGCAGGAACAAGCGCAAGTCCACTGCACCCATGTGCAGGAAACGTGATATTCAAAAACTGCTCAGGTCAAGATGCGCCTGCAGCACATGACTGATTATCGCGCCACCTGCGCCATAGTGCAACCAGGGATGTGCAGTGGCACAGTCCAGATGCGCTATAGCGTAACCAGGGATGCTCAGTGGAGTAGGGCAGCAGTGCAACAGCACAACCAGGGATGTGCAGGGATAGGATGCAGGGGCCCACCACCCATGCCACAGATGGGCAGAGGAGCACACAGGAGAACAGACATCACCCCCCACACCCCATGCACTGCACAACCGGTGGAGTGCTGGAATAACTACCTGCCCATGGATACCAGCAACAAACCCACACCCGGGGCATGGTGCTCCAGCACACCCCCTGGCAAGCTGTGACCAACACACAAGGAGGGCCGACCACCCCATGCCACACCATCCCACCAATGCAGAGCACACCCTGCACTGTGATCCCCAGACACCCTGCCCAGGAGCAGCGTCCACCAGTGCAAGACACCCCATGCATGCCACCACCCCCACTGTGACAATACAACCCTATGCACCACAGAACCATGCAAGGCAGCCCCACCATGAGCACCCGTCAGCAGGTGGCAGCACACAGCGATGCAATGACTGCATACACAGTGCCACCATGCGCGTCCCCCCCCGAGGTACAGCTGAGAGAATGACCGTGCTTCGGCACATGAGGTACCCCACACGTGACAGGGCATGCCCTGGACCCCACCACCAGTGGTACAGCACCCTGCACACCCTCCCAAGGACACACCCCGACCCAGCACTGGCCACAACAGCCAGCGCAGACACCCACTGTAGCGCATGGAAGCATGCACACACAGGATGCAACACAGTGCATGGACAAACACCCACCCGTACCCAAGGGCACACCAACACAGGGACACAGTAGCGGGGCAACCAAGCCCCCTGCGTGTGGCCATGGAAACCGTGTACACACATCCAGCACCCCTCAATGGCACAAGAGTGCCAGCCACCCTGCGCAGGCACTATGGAGCTGTTCGCCACCAGCATGCACCCGGAGCACAAGTGACAGACAGTGGTGCACATCCCCTGCGACACACACAAGCGACAGCTTGGAGGTGGGACAACAACAGCGGAGGCCACAGTGTCACCCGAGGCAGACATGCACCACACCAGTGACAGGAGACAACCTGGCATTGTGCCGGGTACAGTGGCTGTCCAGCATGGACAGCCACCACTGACATGCCAGTGGACCATGCAGGTCACAGACATGCACAGGCCATGGACAGTCTGACAGGTGCACCATGGACACAGAGCATGCACCGTGGACCACTGCAAACAGTCATCCAGTGCACAGGGAACAACACACACACCACAGACAGTGACTGATAGCTACTCCCACACCATAGTCACTTCCCCATGGACACACACACACGCACATGACTGTACCACCCCTGACGCCATGCACACTACTGCAGCTAAGCACCTATAGCCCACTGCAAATCAGAGACCACCACAGTAAGCATATCAAAGCAAATGTATTGTAACACATCAAACAAAACTATATACATATATTTACAAAAGGTTGGGGGGAAGGCCACAAACAAGGTGGGGGTGGGTAAGGGGCAGGGGTGAACAAATGGTAGAGGGAAGGAGGGGTGTGAGGGTGGATCCAGGGGTGTAGGGGAAATCAGGGGCATTAGTATGCTCAGCGGGAGCCTCACTCCCCGCTCTGGCTGCTCCTCCCGCCATGCCGCCATCTTACTCCCAGCCGGTCTATCCTTTCAAGGATCTCCAGGGAGGCCCTAGCAACTTGCAGGATCTCCCTCAGCATCTCCCTGATTGCCTGCAGCTGCCATCCACCTAGGACAAGGGAGCAGAGTCAATAGGTGTGAATGCACAGCCCCATGCAGCCCACCCACTGTGCATGGCATACGGCCATGGGACATGCCTCTGTGATGGTGTGTGACCACCCACAGTGATCGTGTCCACAAGACCTTCCCACCCAGGTGCACACAGCCATGTGAACCACTGCACACACCCACCGGCCAAGTCCTGCACAGCACCACCATGGCTGTTCAGTGACATGGCTATGCGGTGCGAAGGCAGTGGCACAGCCATGTACCCGGTGCACGCATGGATCATTATTGATGCACTCCCAGACATGCAGTGCCACTGGACAGTGCTGACTGTAACAAGTTGCGTGCATGGCAGTGGTGTCAATTGATGGTGGCCATGCCCCGCTTCCCGCCCTGTTACACAGCATGCAAAAGTAATCATGGATGTAAGGCACTCACCATCATCAGGCTGGTCCCTGTGCCGGTCTGGTCCAGCTGCCCTCTCAGCATGCTGTGGCTCACGGTGCAGCCTCCCCTTCCTGGCACGCCGAAGCTCCTCGGGGCCTAGGGTGCAAACATGGAGAGAGGAACATCAGTGCAATCCGGTAGCAAAGTCCCCCCGCCCCTGTGTGTGTGCAATCCCACACAGCCATACCCATCCTCTCCCTACCCTGATACCACCACCATGGCCCACACTGGACAGCCCCCCCATGTGCTGGACACATGCCACCATGATACCCGTATGGACGTTATCAGTGTATGGATGGGGCACCTACCTGGCCATGGCACCGTGCCCCTCCTGGCGCGTGCCCACCCACAGGCAAGCCTTTCCAGGTCCCGGACCTGCAGGTCCCCATAGTGGTGCCTGCACTGCTCTGCTGTCTGCTCCATGCCAGTGGCCTCCTCCAGGGCCACCGCCACCTCCTCCCACACCGCACTCCTGGCCCTGTCCAGGGGTGCCTCCCCAAATAGGGCAGCAGCATGGGGCTCCACTAACTGCACCAGATTGGCCAGTTCCATTTGGCTCCAGATGGGTGCCTGTCTCTGTGCCATCTTGCAATGTTTCAGTGTCAAAATGGCTCTCTGTAGTGCACATTCACCACGTGCGGATGCTGCGCGGTACTGCGCTGCCATGCCCTATCACACTGTCACCGAACAGCGCGACAGAGGTGCACCCATACAGACGCATGGTGCCTAGGGGCAAAGGTCAGCACAGGGTCAGGGGTCTCTCGTGCATGGACCGCCACAGCGTGATTGGTACTCACCGCATGTAGCGTGGTAGGGCACCTGTGTGCCACTTCCTGTAGTGGCCTACCACGCTATGACCCCAGTGTGCCTACGGCACCCCAGTGCCAGAGCACCATACATGTGAACAGTGCAGTAGCACCACTGGCACAATGGTGGCTGTGCCCTGCATTGCTTCCCATGCACAGCACGTCAGCAGCATGGCAGGTGCGTCAGCACCCCCGGGCATGCGCCATTCGGTGTCCACTGTGCATGTCACAGAAATGCGCCCTTGCCTGAGCACGTTCAACACAATTGCGCAAAGTGCAACAGCACAATATTCAGTTGGCATATGCAAATCAGCTAATCAGCTATTCAATGGTGCAGATATCGCATTAGCATCCACTTAAAATTGTGCCACGCCTCATTTGCATGCATTGCGCTATATAAATGTGACATTGGGCTGCAAAGGCCATAGTCTGTTATTGCAGTCTATTGTGGTGAGTTGCATGCTGTTTGGGAGAGTGGACTGTGGTGTGTGGGACATGTATGGGGACTGCACAGTCACAGGTAACACCTGTCATTCCCACAGGATCAAGAATGAGCGATCGTGAGGTGGAGGAAGAGGAACAGAGATGTGGGAGGAAGAGGAGGCCTAACTTCACCAAGGCAGAAACAGATGCCCTGTTTGAGGCCTACTTTTACCAGGAGCCGCTGCTCAGCAGACAGTGGGGAACACCACAGGCCCGTGCTGCTGCATGGGGAGAGGTGGCACATGCTGTCAACCTGCATGGCAGCCACCAGTGGTCCGTGCAGGAGTGCAAAAAGAAGATGGGCACGGACAGGCGGAGGATTAAGGACAAGGTGGCTACCATCAGGGCAGCATGGGCTGCGGCCGGTGAGGGACAGCTGGCCGTGCAATGCCTGACCCCACAAGAAGAGCGGGTTGCTGGCAGCATGCGGTGTTGTGCCATCAAGGGTGTTCCAGGTGGTGGGTTCCAGACGGGTGGTAGCCCGTCACTGCATGGTAGGTCCTGATCTGTCACTGGGGGGGAGACAGGGTAGAGCAGATACATTAATGCTACTGTGCTCCCTTACAGCTCCTGAGCATCTACATGGGTCAACGGTTGTAGGCTTGTCCACTGAGGGTGATACCATGGACATAGAGGAGGGCCCATCCACCTCCACAGGTGTCCGAGGGCTAGGACGATGGCGGGCCTGCCTGGCTGTCTGGACTGATGGTGGAGCAGGTGCGGAGGAGACCCTGCCCATGTCCCAGCATGCCAGCGTCCATGGATGCCATCATGCTGAGACTCGGACTGGTGCTGGATCCGTCACTGATGATGATGTAGCTCACTTCATGGACAGTGATACGTGTGGACCGCAGGATGGCTGCACAGCAGGTAACAGCATGGGCATGGCCGTGGGTGGTGCTGCCATGGAGGCCTGCGTGACATCACAGTCCCAGCCTCTGCCTGTCTGCACCAGTGGGGCAGCACTGGTGTGTGTCCAGGACAGTGAGGCTGTTGCAGCCGCTGCAATGGCACTGTTAAACCCTGGAGAGCAGCAGCCAGAGGGGCAGTGTCAGCAGTCGGCCAATGGCCATGGAGGTACAGTGTTGGGGGGCGGTGTCAGTGCACCACCTGTGGACATGCCCAGGCATGGCCCTGGTGTGCAGTGCCCACCCTCAAGGGGTGCTGCCCATCAGGGCCGTGAACACCATGAGAGACAGCATGCCGATCAGGCAGATGACCGCTTAGAAGAGCACACCCGCATACTCTAAGATTCAGTGGATCAGCAGTTGCGGCTTGTGATGGCAGTGGATGCACTCAGTGCGGCCCTGCACCAGGCAGAGGAACGGCACAGCAGGGACACTGATCTGCTCCTGGCAGGGATGGACCAGATGCGGGAGGATGTGACCGCAGCCATTGACAGGCTGACACAGACAATCACAGCTACCATGGCCACAGTGGGCACACAGTTATTTGCCCATGATTCGCAGACACCATGCAGTGCAATGTCCACCCCCCATTCCCGGCATCGTGCGACACCCTCCTTGTTGACACTGGGTTCAGCTGTGGGCATCCCGCGCATGCCTGGTGCAGGCATGTTCGGTGTGCTGCAGACCCCTGCGCGAGCACGGTCGTGTTCATGCAGCGGAACCCCTGGGGGACCGTTGGTGCCACCCCATGAGGCCATTGGTCAGCCTGTCACTGCTGGCGGGTCTTGGCGGGACCGCCCATGCATCCGTGGTGGCCGTGGCACTGTGGCGCATGACTGACCTGTCTCTCACCATGGCTACTGTCTGACGTTGCCCTGTGTGCAGTGTATTGTTCAATGTGCAATGCATGGGTGGGATACCCGGCCCTGCACACACACACACACGTTCCATCTGCACACCCTCCCGGCTGCTGTCCACTGTGGCGTGTGCATGATGATGCCTGCGTTGCGCTGTCTGCAACTGTACAATGGTGCCCAGCATCTGACACGCACACAATGACAGGCACTGGGCGTGGTGGTCTGTGGACGTGTGTGTGGCTAGGGGTGGCGGTTGGGGTCGGCGTGCCTCCTACCCTTTGTGCATGTCTTGTGGGGTGTGTGTGTGAGTGTGTGTGTGTGTGACCGCGTGCCGTGTTAGACCTTGCCCATCCCTGATGGCGTGTGCAGTTCCATGCTCGGCCAATTCCCTTTATGACATGCACCCCTGGGGTTTGTCCATGCGTGTTTGTGGGTTGTGCCCTTGCCACTGGTGGCTGCACATGGCCCCATGACTTACCTGGGTTGGTTGAAGTGCTCCTCTGTGATGGTGTCCCAGTGCAGCTGTGCCATCCGGATCAGTTGGGGGTCCCTTCGACCAAGGGGAGGCTGCCCATCACCATCTTCTCCAGTGTCCTCATCGTTCCCATCGCTGTCCCCCTCTTTGACCTGTACGGCTATCCCACAGTCGTTGGCCATGTTGTGCAGGATGCAACAGGCCAGGAATAGCCCGCAAACCTTTGAGGGGCTGTACTGTAGGGCACCGCCAGACGTGTCAAGGCAACGGAAACGTGCCTTCAGCATCCCGAACACCCGCTCGATGACACTGCATGTGGTGGCATGTGCCTCATTGTAGCGTTGCTGCGATGGAGTTGCCGGCCGTCGGTATGGTGTGAGCAGCCAGGAACGGAGTGGGTATCCACTGTCACCTGTGTGTAGAGGGTGGACATTAGTTTGATGATCAGCGTCGCCCTGCCTTGGGCCATCTAGGCCAGTAACCATGTCACCTCTGACTATGCCCCTCCCAAGCTCCATGTCTTTCTGCGTGATTTGCATACTCACCCACTAGGTGGCCAGTGGGGATGTCCCCACTCTCGAACCTGTGGCACGGTGCAGACTGGTGCCAGATGAAGGCATCATGTGCTCCCCCAGGGTGCATGGCACAGACATTGATTATGCACCCACTGGCATCTCACACCACCTGGCAGTTGATGCTTGCAAACCCCTTCCGATTTATGTATGCCACCCCTTCTGGGCCAGGTGGTGTGCAGATGGCCACATGGGTGCAGTCTATTGCCCCGAGCATGCCAGGCATACGTGCTACCCTGTGGAACTCCTGTATGTTTGCCGTGCACTCCGCCGGTGTGCTGGGGAAATGGATGTACTCCGCAGCATGTGGCAGCAATGCGCTGAGGAATTGGGTGAGAAGGCGTGACGTGGCCGACTGGGTTATGCCTGTCATGTCCCCTGTTGGTCTCTGGAAGGTATCCATGGTGAGCAGGCACATGACAGCTTTCACTTTGGTCTCCACTGACAGAGCATGGCTCCGTTGTGTGGGTGCCTGTATCACATCACTGCACAGTTCACAGAGCCGCCTCAGGATCACCTGGTTCAGGCGGTACTGGCCCACAATCTCAGTATAAGTGTAGAGCTTGAAGCTGGTGCGGGCTCGGTACTGCCTGTTGGGGGCATACCGCCGATGGGCCCTTCCATGGCCGTGCCCCCCTGCTGCCTGCCTTCTCACCCCCCCATTACTGCCTCCATCTGGATGGTGGCACTGGCCATGTCCCTGGCTTGTGTTACCCCCCCGGCAGCTGTTTTACTGTTCCCCCCCGCTGTCCTTACTGCTATTCCCCCTGCACCGGGAACACCTCCCAGTAGTGGCCATACTGCCCACTGTCTGTGCCCTCAGTGCTGTGTGGCACTTCCCAATTTTGTCCTGTGCAGTGGCACAGGCTCCCCACACCTTCCCTGTCCTTGGTGGTTCCAGGTGCTCTGTCCTTCTCCTGCCCTGTCCTGCTCACAGTTGCTGTGTGCCTGCTTGCAGTTCACCAATATGTGGCTTCCCTGTAGCGTTCTTGCATCTCTCTCTTGTTCCTTTTTATTTTGGATCATTTCCGCTATTGCGCAACTTCCTGCTTGCTCCTCTATTGCGCATGTCGCATGTTGTTGAATATCGCACTGCGCCATTTATTCATGGTTCCTCCCCCTTAAGTTGCGCATGCATTCATTACCATTGTGCTCTTGCACTTTGTGATTTGGGGGCGCATCTGCCTCCTGCTGAATATTGCACAATGGTGCATTTTCGGACTTGCACTGGCGCATCCCTGTTGCGCATGGCGCAACTCTTTTGAATATCTGGGCCATTGTATGTAAAGCACTTTACTTTGTATATTCCGATATATTGCATCCTCTTTAACTCATTGTATGTAAAGCACTTATAAATTGTTATCCTGTTAAGTTTCTGCATGTCTGTACTCTCCCGGGTCGTGCCTGAAAATAGTCATTTTATGGGTAGTGCACTTAGCCGGTTAACAAAAGCTAAATAAATATAAATAAATATATAAAAAATATGCATTTTAACCTTTTAGATACAACCATTTCATTTCCCACTACTTTCTGTTCCTTCTTTCCTTTTGCCCTGAAACAAAAAATCACATACTACACAGTACACATGACATGACTCTAAATTTTTCATTTTTACAAAAGGAATATTAAACTGGGATAGATAAATATGGAGTGAATCAGGAAATCTTTTCACTGTCCAAACTGGAGATTGTGTTGGGGTTCCCCGAAGAAATCCCATGTCTCAGACACAGGCTGTCTCTGTAGTGCCTCCTGCTGCATGTGTGAACGTGTGTAACAAAAGTCATACCACACTACTTGTCTTCTTTTTTTCCCCAAAACACCTGGAACTGGAGGCACTGTCATACTTCCCAAATGGATGAGCACAGGACTAACTGGACCAAAGGGATTCATTGGCTGGTGATCTGTGGACTCTTCACTTCCCTCTCGAGGGGAAGTACAACTACAGCTCGGTTGCTAGGCAAGATGACATATTTTCACAGAAACGATCAGCCAGTTCTCTCCCCATCCCCATTTCAGAAATGATGGTGTGGATGGAGTTTCCTCATGGTGGTCTTGTCTGAATAAGTAGTGTTCATTCTGCAAGCCCTCTAAGTCAGTGTAGATGACCTCATGCATCCTGAGTCTATGCCCTGTCTCTCAGGTCTCATACTGACTCTGTTATCTGGTCAATTTCTGCTTTTTACTAATAGTGCATATCTTTGTTTCTTCCTGTAAGGGAATTACTGGCCTTCTACAGCAGTATCCTATTCCTTGCAGCCACTATCTCTTTCCCAAACAATTCAGGCATATATGGAAAGCAGTACTCATATTCATTTTCCACTTTCCTTTTAGCTACTCAATCTGCCTTACAAAGCTTTGCCAAAGAGTGCTGGTCATCCTTCCTGTGGGCAGCCACGGTTTGTCCCATCGTTCAAACATGTTTTCTTTATGAGCTCAGTCTTTTGAGAGGTGGGCACAGTTAAGGCTACTACTTCCCCTTTGGGGGCATCACTAGGGAGAGTGGTTACTGCTGCCTTAGCAGAATCTGATGGTTCAACAAACTCCTCCTCTAGGACCACAGCAGACTCCTCTTTAGCTCCTAGCTCCATCTTTGATGGTTTATATGGCTCCGTCGATCTTAATAGTTCATCCAGTTCAGAAGATATTGGTGGGATATCTGACTGTGAAGATTTTGTTCAGGCTGTCTTCTTTGGGGAAGGTACAACAAGAGGACAGCAGCTATCACCTCTGGAACTATGCTTCAGGCCAGTGGCCCCTTGAGGGAAATCAATCCAACAAGTTGCATGTATATCTATGTGGAAGAGAGAGAGGTCCGAACCATGGGCCACATATCCAACATATCTTCCAAGGCCAATGACCCCATTCCACATCTGTATGTCATCCAAGAGGGACAACATGAACAGGTCTCTGCCTCTCAGTGCCAGGCAAGGACTCCTGTTGTGACCCCTGAGTTCCATTTGCATTCCCAAATCCTCCTGTTGGTTTCACTGGGTACCACTGGGTACTGGGAGCTTTACCACATATCCTACTGTGCAGTCACAATTTCCTTCACTATCCTCTATCTTCATTCATGTGTGGGCCTACACCCTGATGTGGCAGTGGGGGTGGGGATCGGTGGCACTGACTGAGGCCTGTGTATCACTGAACAGATGTAGGCTGGCAGAGACTTGTTAGGGTCAGGTATGGCTATGGGTTTCACCGCTGGTTGGTGGGTAGTAGCACTGTAGAAAGGCAACTGGTTCTCAGTGTCCTTCAGGAACAAGACATTTTGGCAAGGGAGACAGTGGTGGAATGCTATTACCCCTGTGTTTCTCACTCCATAGCAGTCAGACAATTGTTGCCACCCCCACCTTTGAAGGGCAGTAGCACTCCTAAGGTCCTCTGCTAGGTGGGTCACTTGGAATGCTGAGAAAACCTCTCCTGGACCCATACAGCTGCATGGAAAGAGGCCTGGGCAGAGGATTAACCATAGTCGAAAGCACTGCTTTTAACTTCTCAAAAGCTTTGTATGCTGCTGGCTCCCAAGCAAATTTAGTTTTCTTATCTGTGAGCCAGTGGAGAAGTTCATCAGTCTGGAGGAATGCAGAGATAAATGTTTACAATAAGCTGGCAATCCCAGAACACTTCTGTCCTTATTGATGGTCTTTGAGGCACTCAATGTCCAGATGGCTTCTACCTTGGAAGGGTCAGTGCAACCCCCTCTGTTGATATCACATATCAGAGGTATTGGACTAGGCACCCGAACTAATTGTATTTTGCTTGAACTTCTGTCCTGTGCCTATTAATTGGTCCAGCACTTCTGCTAAGTGGTTGAGAGGTTCAGTGAAGGAGGAACCAAATATAATATCTTCAGAATACACAAAACATAAAGTCCAATTCATGTCTGCCTGGACAGAGTTCATTAAATTCTGAAATGTGTCTGGGGCATTGTACAGCTTAAAAGGCATCACATTAAACTGGAATAGCCTTTCCCAGGTTGTAAAAGCAGTCATGGGTTAGTTGTCAGGATGTACATTGACCTGACAGTAACCACTAGCCAGGTCTAATGTTTAAAAGCATTTAGCCATGGCAAGAGTGTAGCATGTGTCATTAGCCATTAGAAGTGGCTAGGCATCTTTCACAGTGTGCTCATTTCGCCTACAGAGGTCGGTGCAAAAAGGCATAGGTCCATCTTTTTTTCTCTTCACAGAGGACTGCACAAACCCATTTGTTTGCATCTTCTGCAATTTTACTTAACAATAAACTAATGGTGTATTGGCACCCTTAGTATTCCAGCTTCCGGGGAAGGTGTGGTCCCAATATTGATCTGATGATATGCCTTTGCAGTGTGTCGCAATCTAGACCCTTTGTGTTAACACCTCTTCAGGTGAGTACATTTCTTTACAGATCCTGTTTCATTCAGATTTAACCTCATGTCAGTGAGTCTTAATACCTACATCAGGCTGTCTAAAGTGATATACATAGGTGTTTCACAAGCTACTTAGTAACAGATCAGATGCCTCACAGACAGCTCTCCCTGGCTGAAATCAATTTCCTGTGAACATGGCTGAAGTCAGTTTCCTGTGAACATGGCATACATTTTCTAATGGATGTGCACATGTGAATGCCCCAATTTTATCTGGATTACTGGCTGAGGCCATGCTGTCCTTATGTATAGGTTCACATTCCTAGGCAGTTCTCTCCTCTCATGTGTATGGGCTATACATAGATCATGGTAGGTCATGAAGAGTAAATGGGGTTCTAATCCTTCTAGACTCTGGGGTCAAGGGGTTACCTCCACCTTACCAGTGACAAGCACCTCAGTCTTATATAGAGATGTGCAAAGCTGATAAAATTTGCTTAGCAGAATAATTTGCGGATTACAATGGTTCCGCGAATTTTTCCACAGGGCGAAGTCGAACTTTGTGGTCCAGCGGCAGATTCGCAAAATTTTGAATTCAAAACTTCATTGGATATGGGAGTTTATAACAGAAGTGTCTAAGATCCTTGAAGTGGGAACTTCTACTGTGAAGTTCAGCATACGAGGTGAAGTTTGCAATGTACCATGGGATAGGAGGTCACATGTTGCTGAACAGCCAATGTGAAGCTGGTTGGGTTGGTCTCTCAGTGTAGTGTGTTGGTGAGAGACTCAGAGAGCAGAGCCCATGCTTGTAGCTGATATTCAAAATCTAAATAAAAAAAAACTGAGCAGTTTGGTGTTCAAATTGCTTCCAAACTGTTTGTGTGAGTGCCTTGTGCACACACAGTACTTGTTTTGTGTTGATTTTCTCATTAATTCTAATAGCTGTTTTTGTTTAAACAGTAGTAGTGGATGGGTGGCTTGTGTGGGGAGGGTAGGAGCAATTTAGAAGGCTGTGCAGAAAGATCTGCAGCTTTTATTTTGGTTAAGTAGGTTATTTCTATTAAATTTTGTTTTGTTATATGTACTTTGTAATCCTTAATTTTTGTATCTTTACAAAAATTTGTGCAGTGAGTGTGTGTAACAATAGAAAGTGATTGGTGTGTCACTTTCGACACAGTTGTCTTCTGAAAAAATCTCTGCCCTGACTGCGCATTAACAATAGTAAGTGACTGGTGTGTCACTTTTGGCACAGTTGTGTTCTGAAAACAATCCCTGCCCTGACTGCGCATTAACAATAGTAAGTGATTGGTGTGTCACTGTAGACACCGCTGTCTTCTGAGAAAAATCCCTGCCCTGACTGCGAGTTCATTTGAATGTGTGGCCATCTGTGGTGGTCCACGCACAGGTTACAGGATTCTCCTGATTTACCGCTCCCCCCCCCAGGGTGGCAGGAGAGTTCCTGCAGGAGGTAGTCAACTTTATCGTCGGTGAAACATTGGAGGCCCCCAGGTGTTTAGTTCTGGGTGACTTCAATGTTTGGGCCAAAGATGAATTGTCTAGGCTGGGTTATCACTTCCTCCAGATGATGTCATCTCTGGACTTGTTGCAAGAGATTTCTACCATGACTCACTAGGGTGGTGACATGTTGGACTTGGTCTTCTCGCTGGGGCTTGAGATTGATAATCTTAAGATTGATCGGGTTGTTAGGTCCGATCATTGAACAGTGGAGTTTTTGCTCAGGGCCCCGCCGTGAGCCCTCCCTCTGCAGAGATAGTAAGCTACCGCCCTTTCAGGGGTTTGACCCCAGAGGGTTTTCCGGCGGTGGGTGACCTATCTAGTGTGGGCAGTGCAAGCGCAGGGGGTGTGGGTGAAGCAGTCATCACCTATAACGAGGCGATGTCTGGGGCCCTCAACTCCCTTGCACCGGTCCATGCATGACCCAGATCCTCTCACTTGAGGTCCCCTTGGTTTGATGGGGAGCTCAAGGCAATGAAGATCAAGGGTCGGAGGTTAGAGCGCTACTGGTGGAGGACTAGGCTGGAGGCAGACAGACTGGTCCTGTGTGCACACTATGTTGTGTACCAGGGGGCAATCAACCATAAGAAGGCAGTGTTCCTGTCCAGGGAGATTGCCACTGGGAAGAACCAACCAGCTATGCTTTTTTTGACTGTGGACAGGCTATTACATTCAGCTTGTATACAGCTGAAAAAAGCATTTTCTGATGCTTTATGCAATGAGTTTGCTTGGTTCTTCTCAGACAGAGTGTCCGCTATCTGGCAGGGAATTCCGCCAATGAGCCACAGTGTGGCTGACAGTAGTCACCCTAATTGTCCGAGGAGCACTCCGCCTGGTTGGGGGGGAGTTTAAATCAGTGGAGGTGGCCAAGGTCATTGAGGTTGTCTCAAGGCTGAAGCACACACATTGTGAACTGTACCCAGTGCCAACTAATTTCTTAATAGGATGTGTTGACTATAGGCCCAGTGTTCACCTTGATTGTCTGGTGTTCTTTGTTGGAGGGGGTCTTCCCAGATGCCTTGAAGGAGGCACTGGTGAGACCCCTTCTGAAGAAACCATCTTTAGACCCTGACGGCAAGGCTAATTACCATCCTGTCTGCAACCTTCCATTCTTGGGAAAGGTTGTGGAGCAGATTGTGGCACAGCAGCTTGGGAAACACCTTGTGGCCTTTGATATCCATGAACCGCTCCAGTCTGGGTTTCGTGCCAGGCACTGTATGGAAACCACATTAGTTTGGGTGCATAATGATCTCCTCAGGGCAAGAGATTGAGGGGACAGGACAATTCTTGTTCTGCTTGATCTGTCCTCAGCTTTTGACATGGTGGACCATTGCATGTTACTCGACCTCCTGAAGGAATTTTGTGGACTCGCTGGCACTGTCATCTGTTGATTTGAGTCCTACCTCACAAACAGGAAGCAAAGGGTTGTGATGGGGAATTTCTCCACCTCTCCTAGCCTTCTGTCTTGCGGAGTACCTCAGGGTTCCGTCCTGTCACCAGTGTTGTTTGCCTTGTATATGCTGCCCCTGGGTGAGATCATTATGAAGTACAGTCTGGATTTTCATTGCCATGCCGATGATACCCAGCTGTATCTATCCTTTGTCCCTGGGACATCCAATACAGCGGAAGTACTGAACAACTGCCTGGCTGAGAATAATGATTGGATGGCCTCTAGCTGGTTGAAACTGAACCCCGATAAGACAGAGGTACTGGTGGTGGAGTTGAACAGGAGGCGTGATAGGATGGCCTCTGGTGCAGAGACTGGATTGTTTCTGGGGTCTGTGCCACTAAAGGCCTCCTCTAGGGTGCATGATCTTGGAGTTATCCTTGACAGTGGACTGACACTTGAATCTCAGGTGTCGTCTGTTGTCCAGTCCAGCTTTTACCACCTGAGGAATATCGCTAGGATCAAACACCTAGTTCCACCCATGGACCTCCCCACCTTGGTACATGCATTCGTGACATCAAGGCTTGACTACTGTAATGTACTCTACCTTGGGGTATCTGGAGGTACCCTCCATCGATTGCAGCTAGTGCAGAATGCAGCTGCCAGACTGTTGACGGGACAGCCAAAATAATGTCATGTCACCCCAGTGCTGTGTGAACTGCACTGGCTGCCTGTTCAGTGGAGGGTTCTCTTTAAGGTGGGAATGCTCACCTTTAAGGCCCTACATGGACTGGGCCCTGGCTACCTGTTGGACCTTCTAACACCTGCTGCCCTGGTCCACTCCCTCTAGTCATCCTCTAGGGGCCTCCTTGCGATTCCCAGGACGAGGTTAAAAACTGCCGGCGACAGAGCCTTTAGTGTCACTGAACCCATCCTGTGGAATTCACTTTCTCCATCAGTAAGGGAGGCCCCTTCAATTGAGGCATTCAAAGCCCACCTCAAGGTCTTTTTATTCAGCTGGGCATTCCCAGACACTGTCTTTTAGATACTGTTTCTGAGACATTTTGTGAAATAGTCCCTTAGGATTCTGTTGCTAGGTCAGGCCCCCATTTTGGGAAGTCTGATTTTAAGTATTTAATTGAAATGTTTTATATTTTATTTATAGTGTTTTAATTGTTCTTTGATGTACCTTGATTGTATGGCACCCAGAGCCTCTGGGATTGGGTGCCTGAAAAATTAAATTTGCCTTGTCTTGCCTTAACAATAGTAAGTGACTGGTGTAACTGTAGACACAGTTCTCTTCTGAAAAAAATCCCTGCCCTAACTGTGCATTAACAATAGTAAGTGAGTGGTGTGTCACTTTTGGCACAGTTCTGTTCTGAAAAAATCCCTACCCTGACTGCGCATTAACAGTAGAAAGTGATTGTGTCACTTTTGGCTCTGTTGTGTACTGAAAAAAATCCCTGTGCTGACTGAGCATTAACAGTAGTAATTGATTATTTTGTTACTGTAGTAAAGCACAGAAGAATGACTGGGAAGAAAAGGTCAAATAAAAGGAGAGGTCATGGAGAGTCAAAAAAGAACATTTTCAAATTTGTAGTCCCTAAGAGTGGTGCAGCTACCCAAAAAGTGTCAGTGGGAGCAGAGGCAAAGTATTCTGATGAGTCTGTGGCAGGCAGTAGCAGTGGCACAAAAGTATTTAGCAGTGGTGGCTTTTCTGCCTCTAAATTTTTCTCTGGCACATCCATGGCAGCCATACTGATGGATGTGTCAAGTGACATGGGAAGCAGCAGCACCACCAAACAACCAGCCATGGGAACGGAGGTGGTTGTTGGTGGTGAGCACTTGGGAACTGGTGCTGTTGGTGCTGTTGACTTGGAGCCTGATAGTGTGTGGCCCATGGGTGAGGGTGAGGTGGGACATGTAGAGAAACTTGATGAGACTTGTCTTGAGGAGGAGGTGTGCATCACATGGTCTGTAGCTATTGAGGAGAACAGACCTGTGGAGGATGAGGAGGACAGCAGTGTCTTTGCTGCTGCTGCTGCTGATGTGTCAGACTCAGATCCCTTATGGGAGCTGGAAAAGAAAAGACCAAAGGGTGTTAAGAATGCAGATGGTGCATTTCCTGTTATCTGCACTGCTTCAACCACAAAGGACCCCCTTGGCACTATTTCACCCGTTCTCCACTGTCTCCAGCCATCCCAAAAAATACCAAAGCTCACCCCTTCTCCTTTGCTATCCCAGTCATCATGGCACCATGTCAAAACAAGGCTAAATAAGTTCCTAGTGTGGGATTTTTATGTACTGGACCCAGCTGATGAGACAGTGGCAATTTGCCAACTTTGTCAAACCAGAGTCATTGGGGTAAAAAGGGTAGTCACCTTGGCATGGGTGGGCAACATACACACCTGATAAATAGGCACCCATTACGCTGGCCTAAACACCAGAAGGCAACCAGCACCGGTCGTCCTGGTCCATCTTCATCATCATCGGGCAAGTTAAGCCAAATTGACACAGCAGTACACAAGAGAGATGGAGGGGCAGGTGAGGAGGAGATCTATGTAGTCCAGGATTAGGATGATTCTGTAAGTGGGCCATGTAGTGGTCCAAGCAGCACTACCACACTGAGTCCAAGAAGCATAGCTACCCCAGGACTGAAAACTGAAAAAGTCACTGCTGTCTGTCATGCAGCACTACATATTAACACTGGCAATCCCCAGTCAAAGAACACATCAATAATGCCACCATGATGAGGCAAGCTGTTTGGCACACCATTAACAACCGCAAGAAAGGTTCAGCCTACGCTGCATTTGCTTTTTGAGCGTCAATCAAAATTTCCGCCTAATCATGCTACTGCGAAGGAGCTGAAGGCAGCAGCTGCAGAAATGCTTGCTCTGGATTTGTTGCCATTTTTGTTTGTAGAGAATGTAGGATTTTGGTGGTTTGTGTCCTGTGCCTTATCAAAATGGCAGGTCCCATCACAAACATACTTCTTCAAGCATGCCATTCCCAAACTGTGTGGTACTGTGTCTGAAATGGTACATCATGCCCTGCAGCATTCCTCAGCACAGTATGTACATCTCAGCATGAACATGTGGACAGTGGAAAAACAGCTGGTAGCTCTTATTTGTGCATTACAGCACACTGGGCACAGGTACCTGGAGTAGCGACTGAGTGGGGGCTAGGCAAGAATTGCTCTAAGTCCAACTGTGGTGTAGCAACATGCCGGGTGTTCACCAGTACATGACATTGACCATGAGGACTATCCCTGGGTCACACATGGCTGAAAAAAATGCTGGAAGTGGTCCTCATCGAGATTGATGAGTGGCTCCACCCCCATGCACTGAAAGCTGGATTCATTGCCAGTGACAATGGGTCCAATGTTCGGAAATGCATCACTGATGGTGGATTTGTCTGGGTGCCATGCTTGGCACATTGTCTGAACCTGGTTGTACAGACTTTTGTCAGCCATCCTGATATTAAGGCACTACTGACAGTGGCCCGATGCATCTGTGCCCGTTTTGCAGACCCATGATCATCTCCGAAGTTCTGTAGGTACAGAACCAACTGCCTCAGCACTGTCTTAAACTGGATGTTGTCACCTGCTGGAACTCCACCTTGTACGTGTTGGAGTGTGTATACAAGTAGCACAAAGTAATATCAGAGTATCTGCTACTTCATATAAGGTGTGACAGCACTGCGGCAGCCATGTGTCTCACAACCGAGCAGTGGTACCAAATGAATGGACTCATCTTGATTCTAAGGCCCTTCGAGCATGCAACACAGGTAGTGAGTGGGGACACTGCCTGTATCAGTGAGTCCATCCCTCTGCTGCATGTGCTGAGGCAGACACTGCTGAACATGCAGCAACAGCTGGAGGCAAGCAGTGAAAGAGCAAGTTGTGCTTTGATGGAACATATTCTGTCCACCTTAGTCTCCAATACCCACATTAACTACATTCTGCAGTCTGACGAGTTTGGGATTGCCACAATGCCAGATCCACGTTACAAACATGGGCTCACAGCCATAATTAAAGGTGGGCATCAGCAGGTGCAAAGACTGACCAAAATTCTGACACAAAGGGTATGTGGGGCACAGTTGCTACTATGGGCACAGGAGACATAGCCACATGAGGGTACTGCATGATGACCAGGTTTTGCTACCACCTACTCATCACAGGGTAAACCAGCAGAAAAACCATGACACTTAAAAGAACAGATGCTGAATCCCATTTGGGCAGCTGTAAGTCAGGTGGGAGTCTCAGATAGGGAGGAAGCCGAGGAGGAGGATGATTACGCTGCACGTCCGTGAGTAATGATATGCATGGTGGATGTGTATTTGGCAGATACAAGGAACCTCACCATTGCAGATGAATCCCTGCTATACTGGGGGCACCAAGGTCAATGAATGGCCACCACTGACTGCAGTTTCTATTAAATATCTGAACTGCCCATCCTTGAGTGTCAGTGTTGAGTGGGTTTTCAGTTCAGCGGGTGCTATTGTGTGTGACAGGAGCACCAAACTGTCTCCTAAAAATGTTGGCATGCCGACATTTATTAAAATGAATCAGGTGCACATTCCACTGAGAAGAATCATGTCCCTTGTCATACTATCGCATGACAGTGATGATGAGGAGGAAAGTGCTGTAGGCAGACTGGGCTGTACAACATTGTCTCACAACATCAAAGTAGATGAAGCAGTGATGGAGAGGGAATTCCCCTATGGTGACAATCCCAGTCTTGAAGACTGTGAGGGCTGCTTCATTGATGTTGTTGAAGAATAAAAAAATATGCCATGTTTTGCTCCTTCTCTCCACCCATCACTAATGTAATGCTGGCAGTGAAATTCACAAAAATTATATTATTTGCATTCATTGCACTGATATTCATCCTCAAGTATTAATTTGTGCTGCTTTTTAATTGCATCAAATTAAGCACCTGATAACAACACCACTTACAATGAACACCTGTTCCAGCCAGCAAGACACACTGCAGCTGTGCAGCAGTGACTTCACCACCTCAGCCTTTTTCTCCTCCTGTCATCATGGGCTATATTCGGCTTGGATCCTTCACAGGCAGAAACAGCATGGGCAATCACTTCCACAACCATAGTGATTCAACAGAAAAATTACTTTCAAATAACACCAAGGCACAGGCTGCCCACTTCCCCAAAGGTGAGACACAGAACCGCCTCCTCTACCTCTTCTGTACTCCTCTTACCTGCTTCAGCTGGGTCCTCCTCACAGCAAGTCTCAAACAACATGGGCAACCACTTCCACAACCATAGTGATTCAACTGGAAAATGACTTTCAAGCAGCACCAAAGCACAGGCTGCCTGCTCCCCCAAATGCGTGACACAGAACTACCTCTTCTACCTCCTCTGTACTCCTCTTGCCTGCTTCAGCTGGGTCCTCCTCACAGCAAGTCTCAAACAGCATGGGCAACCACTTTCTCCACCATAGTTATTCAACAGGAAAATGACTTTCAAATAACACCAAGGCACAGACTGCCCACTTCCCCAAATTTGAGACACAGAACCGCCTCCTCGAACCTACGACTGGTCGTCGACAAAAAAGTTTGTCGAATGACCGGACAGTGAAGTCATCATGTTGATCACTTTTTGCAGTTGGCAGATGGTTTCCAACTCACTAGCATGTTTTCTTCGGAGGGCTTTGCCCCCTGAATCCCAACATGGGGGCATGCCCCCCACACCCCCCACTAAATATAATCAACTCCGAGTTGGAGCTGATTAGGAGAGGGGCTGCAAGAGCCCCTGAATACAGTGCTGGAGTCCAATACTGACACTACAGCAACCTGCTGCTGTAGTCACTGTAGTGTTGGTCGATGTTGAAGTTTCGACATCGGAGTTGTATACCCACCTCCTCTACTTCCTCTGTACTCCTCTTGCCTGCTTCAGCTGGGTCCTCCTCACAATAATTATCCTACAGCATGTTACACCATTCCTATTGAACTCTCATGGAAGTAATGGTCCTACACCCTGCAGCAAGCCACTGCATTAAGGCAACAAGACCTCATACGGAACCACACTGCAAGGTCTGTCTTTGTCAGCTGTGATGGTAAGACACCTGCACTGTTCTTCATGGACCGCATCCTCTGTATGGGTGGCCATGGTTGCTGCAGCACTTCTGTCAGCATACCAGAGGCAGAAAGTCATCCATGTTACTCATTGTGGTATTAAAATGTTTTCATGTCATTTCTTCATGCAGGTTTTGCTGATTCTCCATACACACAGACACTGAAACATACACCATTACACAGCCAGCAGCAGTAATGTGACAATAATTATCCTTTCCTTTCCTTTCCTTTCCTTTCCTTTCCTTTCCTTTCCTTTCCTTTCCTTTCCTCTGATTTTTGAACAGGTGATATGTGCTGTAATTAGTATGATCTGGAGTCCAGACTCAAGAACGGATATACATCGCAGTGCTGCCACTACCACAATGGTTAAAGATTTAAGTGCATTCATTCAAAAACATATTTTCTTGTCTTCACAGGTGCTGTCTGTGATGTAAATGAAATGGTGTGTCAAGAGATCCTGCAGGCAAGCAAGTCATCTCCATCTTCTCTGTTCAGTGTCCAGTATACTGCAGACATGTTCTGCAAAGTACCTGAAATTTAAACAGCAGCAACAGAAAACATTTACTATTATATCTGGCACACTTTGCTATGAAAAATACCCCAACCTCTATCAAAGGAAAATGAAAAATAATTACCTTACAACACCACGGAGCAATCTTGATGTCACTCATCGTGGCGGGTCACTCAGTCATCATCATGTGCTTGGCCAACCAAGCCTATCATCAGAAATATTGAGGCACAACAAATACCTGCAAGGAAGCAGAGCAGACACAGTGATTTACAATTTCTGTATCAATGGCACAGAAGCAACATTTCATTGGCAAGCATTTAAACTAGCCAAGGGGGAAGGCACTGAAAAGGAGCAGGGAAATCCTAGCCTCCCCCCACAAAACATGGTAATTAGTGAGGTAAACACCAAGGTAGAGAAGTTATTAGGGAGCAGGGCAGAGGTAAATGTAAAAAAAGGCAAAGGCAGTAAGGACAGGAATGAGGCTAAAAGGGGTAAGGCTGTCAAAAAGTGGAGGGTGATGAGTACCAATGCCCGTAGTCTGTGTAACAAGCTCCCTGAACTAGTGGCCTTGATGGAAGAGGGTTGCCTGGATATTGTGGCAGTCACAGAAACATGGTACACAGAGAACCATGACTGGGATGTCAACATACCAGGATACACAATCTACATGAGGGACAGGGAGGGTAAAAGAGGAGGAGGAGTAGCTCTCTATGTAAAGGAAGGGATCAAAGCAACAGAACTAAAGAGTAAACAGGGAGCAGATGAGGCACTCTGGGTCACCCTAAAGACAGGAAATGGCACCACAATCCGCACGGGGGTTGTATACAGACCCCCATCTCAGGAGGAGGGAATGGACAAGGGAATGATAGAAGGCTTCCTTAGAATGGCAGAAAAAGGGGAGATATTGTTGATGGGAGACCTGAATATGCCAGATGTTAACTGGAGCACCTTTGCTGTGGGCACATCCGAGAGCAGGGTCATTCTTGATGCCCTACAGGTGGCATGCCTCAGACAGCTAGTACTGGAACCCACTTGGGAGGGAGCAATCTTAGACCTGGTACTCTCAAATGGGGACGGAGAGCGAATCTCAGTTTAGAGGTGGGTAGCCATCTGGGAACAAGCGACCACAAAACAGTGTGGTTCACGATAAACACAGCCATACAATCAAGCCATACAAAAGCAAGAGTATTGGACTTTAGGAGAGCTGACTTTGGGAAAATGAGAGAGTGCCTTAGAAAAACACTAGCAAACAGGCAAGAAGGAGGGGTCTAGGAACAATGGGGAGTAATCAAAACAGCCATCACAGAGGTAACAAGCCTTTGTGTAAAGCAAATCAATAAAACACAATGAAGGAAATAACTGCTATGGTTCTCAAAAGAGGTGGCAGGGAAGGTTAAGGAGAAAAGAATAGCATTCAGGAAATATAAGGAAACACAGAAGGCGCAGGACAGAGAACTTTATCAGTTAAAGCAGAAAGAGGCTGGGAAGGCAGTTAGAATAGCAAAGGCCCAAACTGAGGAAAGGATAGCCAATTCTGTTAAGAAAGGGGATAAGACCTTTTATAGGTACATTAGGGAGCGAAAAAAGACCAAAGGAGGGATACTGAGGCTTAATAAAGGGGAGGGAATGTGGGTAGAGGGGGACAGTGAAAAAGCAGGGATACTGAACGAATATTTCTGCTCAGTATTCACAAAGGAAGAGGAGGGGGAGATACCTAAACCAAACAAGAGAAACACTCTGAAGATGGGGGTCGATACCAGTCCATTTACAGAAGAACGGGTTCTAAAAGAACTAATAAAATTGAAGGTGGACAAAGCAATGGGGCCTGATGGGATTCACCCAAGAATTCTAAAAGAACTAAGGGTAGAACTAGTGACACCAATGACTACTCTCTTTAACAAATCATGGGAGGATGGGGTGGTACCTGAGGACTGGAGGAGGCAGATGTGATTCCTCTTCACAAAAGTGGGAGCAGGACAGAGGCAGGAAACTACAGACCAGTTAGTTTGACCTCAATGGTAGGAAAATGATGGAATCACTTCTGAAGGAAAGAATTGTTGAGTACCTAGAGGCCAGTGGGGCACAGGACCCAAGGCAACATGGATTCAAGATGGGAAAGTCGTGTCAGACGAATCTAATAGATTTCTTTGATTGGGTGACCAAAGTAGTAGACCAGGGAGGGGCTGTGGACATGGCCTACCTAGATTTTAGCAAGGCATTTGATACAGTCCCACACAAAAGATTAATACACAAGTTAGCTAGCCTTGGAGTGGACCCCAAGGTGGTAGCCTGGATAAAAATTGGATAGACAACAGGACGCAAAGGGTAGTAGTAAATGGAGTACACAGTGAAGAAAGGAGGTTACTAGCGGATACCGCAGGGTTCAGTACTGGGACTGGTCCTTTTTAATGTCTTTATAAGTGACATTGCAGAGGAACTGGAAGGAAAAGTATGTCTCTTTGCAGATGACACAAAGATCTGCAACAGGGTTGATACACAAGATGGAGTGGAAAGGATGAGAAGGGACTTGGCAAGGTTGGAGGAATGGTTAAATGTATGGCAGCTCAGATTCAATGCAAAGAAGTGCAAGGCAATGAACAGGGGAAACAAAAACCCAGGGGGAAAGTACACAATGGGGGGTGAGATACTGACAACAGTAAAAATGAAAAGGGACCTGGGGGTAATTATATCAGATGACCTAAAGGTGGGCAAGCAATGTGAGAAGGCAGTAAGGAAGGCTGGGTGAATACTGGGATGCATAGAAAGAGGCATCAATAGTAGAAAACAGGAAGTTGTTATCCCTCTGTACAGACAGTTGGTGAGACCCCAACTGGAGTACTGTGTGCAGTGCTGGAGACCCCATCTCCGCAAAGACATAGACAGAGTGGAGGCTGTCAGAGGAGGGCAACAAAATGATGCAGGGTCTGCACAGAAGACATCGAAGAAAGACTAAAAGAGCTTAATGTATACCCTTGAGGAAAGAAGGAGAGAGGGACATGATAGAAACTTCAAGTACCTCAAGGAATCAACAAAGTCCAAGAGGGTAGCATCTTTCAGAAAAAGAGATGTGCAAGAACAAGGGGGCACAATTTGAAGATAGAGGGGGGACGGCTCAGAGGTAATGTGAGGAAGTATTTTTTCACAAAGAGGGTTGTGGATGCATGGAACAGCCTCCCTGAGGAGGTCATGGAGTCAAGAACAGTGGGGGAATTCAAGAATGCATGGGACAGACATAAGGCAGTCCTAGTGTGGGGGGGGGTAGGAGGAAGTAAGCTGTTGGTTAACTAGGATCTGCAGCTTATCTCTTAGGTAGGAATATGGGCAGACTAGGTGGGCCAAGCGGTCCTTATCTGCCGTCAAATTCTATGTTTCTCACCCTCAAAATAAATAAATAAATACCTTCGTGGTTGGCAAATGTTGTGAATTCCAAAATCCATGTTGTAGCTTTCCAGCACTATGATGTCATCATCACCCATACCAGAAAATTTATGGAACAGCAGTATGAACATATTAGACTTCTGGTGGTAACAATAACAACCCCCTTTACAATGAAAAGAAAGAAAAAAAAGAAAAATACTTACTTGTGCAGTATGTGTGGTACATCCACACCAGGCAAGAGTATGTCTCTCAGCAACCACAGAAGCATGCAGCAGCACTGCGACATCTCCTTCAGTTATTCCCTCCACTCTGTACAAGACAGGACATCACAGGATGGCTAACTTCTCTGTCTCGATTCTTTGGAATCCTTGAACAGTTATCACCAACATCATCATGATGGATCCAGCAGTGCAGCAATCAGCACCCCATCAACTGCAGCAGCCAAGCAGGAGGACACCTACGCATCAAGTTTTCTCATCTATGGACTTCATCACCACAATTTCTTCACACAATATAGTAACACTTTACTTCTCATTCGAGTCCATTTCTTGGCCTAGAAGCAGTTTTTCACTGTAAACACGGTCAGTTGACATTTGTGTCGAGTAGTGGGAGGATCAAAGTTCATGACTTACACCACCATTATGTTTAACTTTTCTTAAAATGTTCTCATGTGGTTTTTCCTGACTTCTGTAACCTGTGCAACAACAGTATTTAGCAGCAGGAAAGCAGTTTCTCATTGGGGACCCAACTTTACATATTTGGCTAGAGGTGGTGGTGGGGTGGCAGGAAAAAAAATCATAAGTTCCACAATTCTGTTTAACTTCTCTTGAAATTACCTCATGTGGTTTTTCCTGAATTCTCTGGCCTGTTGCACAGCACCACAACAAGAGGCAACCAGCAGCAGAAAGGCAGTTTTGAACCAGGGGACGCAACTTAACATGTGTGGCGAGCGCAGGAGACATGTTAAGCACTAAAACCAGATTTATGTTTAACTTCTCATGAAAAGTGCTCATGTTTGTGTCATTCTAGTGGACTTCTTTGGGCAGTTGCACACCACCACCACTACCACAACATCACATAGCATCGAGAAACAATTTTTTTTACTGGAGACAATACCTGACATTTGTGGCTAGCAGGATGACACATGAAGCAGTAACACAAAAAATTGGAAAGTGGTTCATGTGTACTGACTATAACAGGACAGGGCAGGGTCATCAGGGCAAGGGGAATATTGTAGTTACATGAGGGACAAATTCAGGGAGTGAACAAGGGAAAGGATGGAATGAAAAAAGAGGATAGATAGGTAGAGGATAGAACATTTTTTTTGCCTTTTTTTAACTTTTTATATTTTTTGGTGTTTTTTTGGGGGGGAGAAACTATTACTAACACAGTGTGGAAATAATAAACAAAAAAATAACATGAATGGAAAAGTTAATTTGTCCCACCACAACTACCAGTAGCACTGCCAGGCCCACCACCTCCACACAGCTCCGACAGGAGGTTCAACTCTTTTTCCTGGTCAGCCATCATTTTATCAATACTGTCTCCAAATTCCTGGTGGAATTGATTAAAATCCTGGTGCAGATGTTGCACCTCATCCCACAGGACAGCCAGTTCTGCCTGGGTGACAGGTGCTCTGGGGTTACTCGGTGGTAGGGAGGGTGCACGTGCTGCCGCCTGCTGTTCTGGTGGTGATGGCTGAGTACTGCTGTGAGTCCTCCTATCATGCTGACTCACAGCAGCATGATGGCCTACCTCCCATTGCCCCCTTCCACTTCCATATTGTCCCCACCAGTACTGTGTGTTGCTGCTGCTGCCACCACCACCTTCTGCTGCTTGGCCTACCACTCTGCCATGTGGTGGATCATAAGGTGGGTCCTATGGCCACCAGTCCTCAGTGGCTACATTCCTTCCCACGCTGTACAATACGGCCACAGACCTTGCAAATGTCAACACTGTTATCTGCAGGATTTATGGAGAAAAACTCCCATACAACCAATCTTTGTGGCAGGGGAAGGGGGGGCCCAGAGGATGTTGTGGTGGGGTGCTCTCCATCAGCAGTGCTGGTGGTGGAACTGCTGGTGGTGGCACTGGTAACATCAGTGGGGGAGGCAAGACCAGAGGCTCCTGCTGGGGGGGCGGGTACTACAGGATCCTGCTGCTGCTGCTGCTGCTGCATGGGAGCATTGCAGCTCCCATCCTCAACTGAAAAGGGGGGCCTCAGCCCTTCCTTGGAATGAATGCCGGTTGAGGCAAATAACTGCCCCACCGTTCTTGTGGCAATCATCCTCCCTACTTTGTTCCTCCATCCTCTTTATAATAAAAGAGGTTTTCTTCTGAAAAAAAAAAAAGACTAAGAGAAAACACACACGCACACACACACACACACACACACACACACACACACACACACAGAGAAAAACTATCTAAACTTACAAAAAATAAAGATTATAAACAAACAAAAAATCTCAGTACAGAAAAAATAGAGAAAGGAATTAGTGGGAAGTGGGAAACTAAATACTAATTTTTGCCCCAAAAAAACAATTAAAGCACTGAGCTCTCCTGTTCTGATGTCTATCAGTCAGCTACAACTGCTGAAATGAAACTAAATCATTCACTTTCTGCCTGACTGGAGTCTCCCATGTGACCTGCAGAAAATGAATCATGTGACAAAACCTTTTTTTCAATAACTTCGAAGTTAGTAACATAAGTTGAAGTTAACGTTGAAGCTATCATCAAAATTGGCCGGCAATGTTTTGCCATTAGCAGCCAATTTCCCAAATTTTTTTGCAGGGCATAATTGGCAACTTTGCCGGAATTTTGCCAGCAGAATTAAACTTTGAAACATCTCCTGTCCTATGGGGAACTGTGGTGTCTTCCAGCAAGACTACTTGGCACACATAATTCTGATTTCCATAGGCTTCCTTCTATGAAGGGTACACTTTTGAGAGGTCAGTTATAGGATCACTTCGTGTTTGCCTGCCTGATCACCTAGGCCTGATTGAATCAATCTACCTGCTTCCCTTATTGGGGTTACCCGCGTCATATCAGTTAGCAGCTCTGAAAAATCTTTGCAAAGATTTTCTAACGCTCTCATCAATGTCTGTATAGAAGTGCCTTCTCTTCCATGGCAAATGTGTCAGCTTGAACAGTATTTAGTCTTATTTTGAGGGTAGCACTATCCTTTTTGTCAAGTTCATGAATCTATTTCAATTTTGCAGCTATATAAATTGCTGCTTGCAGTGTTTTTGTTTTCACACTGTGCAAATGTATTCTTAGTGTACTAGAGCATACACAGACAATAAAGTGGTCCAATGCTGGAAAACTTTGTATTTCCACCTCATGACCAGGGTAAGCTTTTGTTGCCAATTTGCATCATTACCAAAATCTCTTATATACTTTTCTCCTTTAGTCAAGCAAAGCAGCCCTGCTCTGGTCAAAATGTACTGTTTGATCCAAATGTTGTTTTTTTAGTGTGTCAGAAAGCTTCTAATGATTTTCTTTCCCTTTGTGTGTAACCCAGTAATCACCTCTCTTGTAGGTCTTTTAGCAATAATACCACAGAAGTTAACTTGTCCAGCTCATTCCAGACATTTAATGTAGCTGCTAATTCAAACTGATGGGTCCAGACTATTCACTCCCCTCGTGGTCCAGCAAAATGCTTCTGTATGTGAACATTTCTATTTATTCCTCTTTGTTCTCCTCCAACAGCTTGAACTTGACCAGAGACGCATCACACTTTCTCATGTTCATTTTTATTACTCATTTTCCTGATAATTTATTACTGTAGAAAAGTGAAGAAAAACTGTACATTGCTGTTAATCCCTTTTCTCCTACCAATTTCATATGAGCCGAGGAAGGTAAGGCTTATGTATAGAGTATATAAATTGCAAAAAACTGTGTTAATGCTCTAGTTAGAGATAAAGCCACAAAAGTTGGGAAATGTGGCATTAGGGTTTTCAAAACTAGCACCCCACATCCACCCTGCACACACCAACAGGCATCAGGAGTGTGCCTTGGGGTCGTCACTCCATTCTCCTATACTGTACCCACCTCAACTTATTTACTTATGGAATGGGGTAAGCATAGTGAAATTGCAACTAATGACAATAAGTTTGCAATTTTTAAATATTTTGACCCCAAATTTTCAACATAGCCTTCTTAGGACCCCACCTCATGAAAAATATGCAATTCCAGCTCAAAAGATGAATTCGTCAAGCAACCGTGAAATCAACTTTCGGGCGAGAGTTGCGTAACGACAGTCATATTGTTCATGAGGTGGGGTCCCCAAATGGCTATGTTGAAAATGTGGCACCAAAATGTCCAAAAATGGCTGGAGTAATGAATAAAAGTTGAAACCCCCTTTGAAATACATTAAACTGCATTTACCTTAGCTTCTCATATTGTAGTCACCAGTTCCAGCAGCAAGATGTGTCTTCAGTCAGAGAGTGGATCTCAAACTTGGGACCTGTTCAGGTGAGTGAGGGTGTGTGGGGGTGTACTGGGGTGTGTGGGGTGGTAGATGTTGAGTGGGAGGTGGGGTGGACTACTCGGCGAGGAACTGTTTTTTTCTTTTCAGGTTAAAAAAATCAAGGGACTGATTCCTTATTTTCAGGTTGTGACTGCAATGGGAAGGTGGGGGGTGCCACTAGGCACCAGGGAATATACAGAGGCAAAATGGAGATGGCGATTGGGGGGTGGGGGTGCCACTAGACACCAGGGATTATACGGGACCAGTGATCGGTGAGTGGTGGATGCCACTAGACACCAGGGATTATATGGAAATGGAGATCAGTGGACAGGGGGTGCCACTAGACATCAGGGATTATACAGAAATGGCAGTCAGTGGGTGGGGGGTGCCACTAGACACCAAGGATTTTACAGGAATGGTGATCAGCAGATGGGAGATTGCCACTAGACACCGGGGATGGCAATGGGGGGCACACGCATGTGCACAAAGTGATAGGCAGTGAAGCACAAATGGTGCTGCATTATCAGCATGTCTTATCCAAACCATTATTTATTTATTTATTTATTTGCTTTTGGTAACCGGGTGAGTGCACTAGGCATAGCAATGCCTATTTTCAGGCATGACCCGGGAGAAGACGGTTTAAACATACAAAATGAAACATACATGTGACGCAGCACATGAAATTGGTGGAACACAGTGAGGAATGATGAAGACAACTGATATGGAACTGTAACTGAACATTTTTGATGTACTCTGCTATAGGGCCTGCAACAGACCCTGACAAGAAAATACATATATAGTAAGCAAACATATGTGTAACTGCAAACATCTTCATCCCTGATGAACAAACACAAACCCACTCCCTACCCACTAATGCAGAGCCTCTCAGAAACACCAGAAAAACAGCGGCTCACAGGTGACACTGCAGCTAGCAGCACAAGTTCAGCTGTGGCTGCAGAAGTCAAGAAATGCCCACTGTTCTCATACATAGAACATGAAGAAGCACTCCTCTCGCTCACCTGGGCATTCACAATTTTGGGTGCGCAGAAAAGGTATTTGTGGGCAACATGTGAAAAAACAAACACCAGAATGGTTCTGATGTTTGTTTTTTGAAATCTCTCATTTTTTCTGTATTTTCCACACTTGTTGGTTCGTGGAAAAAGTCAACAAGATGGCAATTGGCATGGCACATAAAAATGTTTGGTGCTGTGCCAAGCAAGTGGTTTAAAAGCAAACAGAGGCATTTGCAGCATCACATTTTAATTTTCGCCACAGAACATTATCCGAAACACCTACTGCATATACGCAGGTCAGAAAACACTAAAATTTAAAGCTTAATAGCTCTGGAATCCATTGATATTTTTTCACCAGACCTGTCAAAGGCACTAACTTATGACATGACACATGTCCCCTGCAAGTTTGGGGCAACAATTCCTTTCCATGTAGACGAGAGCAAACAACAAAATAAAAAATTTTGTTTTTTTGACACATACAGATCTCAGAAACCACTCAAGCTGTGGACACAAACATTTCCACATATCAAGACTTTTCCTTCTTGACAACACATGCAGAATTTCAGATCATTCCGTCAAAGGGAGCCAAAGATATTAATGTGCAAAATTTGAGGTTAAACATTAAACGGGCTACTCAACACTAACTATAGAGGTGCTATCGCACCCCTATAATGATCTGCGTCTGTTCTGAATCGAATTCAGTGACAACTAAAATTCTGTTGTACTACTGATCTGACATCACACTGCTGTTGTACCATCGATCTGACAACAGATCAATGATACAACAGCAAGCCATTGTCAGCAGCATGTGCCAGAATAAAAAAAAATACAAAATACGGCTGTCGCTGGTGAAACTGGAGAAGGTGAAACTGACAAATGACTGAAATGGCAGCTACATAGGAGGCAGCATTTTTACATCAGATGCTGTTTTCTCATTGGTCCATTTGTTTTATTGCTCGGCTAAGGATTTTATGTGATCGCTACGGGTGTCACTGCTAGTGACAGTTGACATTTCAGTCATTTGTCAGTTTCACTTTCTATGGTTTCAACATCTTTATGTTTGATGTGCAAGCAACAAAATGTTTTGGGATGAGTAAAAGGGGATTTGGGCGGTGTGTCACCACTGAGCCCATTGCAGTTCACAATACCAGGGGCTCGGCAGTCTGTACCAATGACCACACACTGTGGTCTGATGCAGCTCTCGGCTTTGTGGGCAGAAACTTCTTGTACTTCAAAGGACCAAAGCCACACTAATTAGAGAGGGCTTTGGTCCTTTGATCTTCATGAAGCTATGTCAGCAAACAGCTGAGCAGCTTTCAACATCAGGGGCCAGTGTTTGGATCCATGATGCTGGCATGAGCATTAGCATCCATGCTAATGCACATACCCAAAGTCACGGACATTCCTAACATTCCAACAGCAAAGAAGACCATCCATCGATGTCTGTTGCTGGTGCTGCATAACTGTTCTTCCCCACCCGACCCTCCCTCTCAGCACCCAACACACCCCCAACAAACATGACACTGTCACTGGGGTGCCCAGTCCCCAGTGTCTTTTCAAATATATGGCTTGTAATAAAAAACCGTTCATCGATGTCTGTTGCTGGCACCCTGTAATTGTTCTCCCTTGACCCCCCTCTCAGCAGCACCCACCATCACCCCCTCCAACACACATAACACTGACTGTAAGCTTTTGCTAGCAGTTTAGCCTCGGGAATCAGTGTTCTGCCTGCTGTGATTACCTTCATTTTCTGCTACAACCTGTTCATGACTATCTGGATGTGACTTTTGATATGCAATTATGCAGGGCCAATGCCCAGCTACAAAGCAAAAAGGGAACGTATATAGTTAAGAGTTTAAATGGACTAGGCCATCCAGCCATGGATACAATAGCTTAAGTTTCCCAGTGTGTTACATGTGTTAATCTGCTTGTTTTTCTAAGGGCCCCAACTAGCCGGCTAACGTACTACTGCAACTATCATCAGGCTTGCACCTTTAAGAACTGTTAGTTACTGGGTTCCCAGGTAATGAATAGGATTGTGGGCTCTTATGCATTTTGGGAACCGGTACCATGGTGGGCATTTGTAAATATGTTATGATATAAAAGGTAGCTGGCTAGATAACCAGGGCTCTCACTGTCTGAGAAGATTGGTGGGTGCCACTGTAATTTGAAATGCAAATCTAAATGAAAAAGTGATTATTGTGATTGTCTCAAACCAAACTAATCAAACCAATACCACTGCTTATCAATTGTAAATAGTATAACCTCTATTCCATTTCACCCTTCCTAGCCCTTGCCCATGTAAATAAACTTGTTGTTGTTTGTTTTTGCAGATACCTATCTCTTGAGCATATTATTAGTAGTAAGTCATTAATTACCAGAATGGTCTGAATTGGGCCAGACCGGTGGTGCTGAGGGTTGAGGCGCTGGACACCACACCTCATGCCATGCTGGCAACCAGTGTTCAGGAATGAGCTCGGGTCATCAGGGGTTGGCAGTGTTGGAGAAGCATCGAGCATCCAGAGGAGTGCTCTCCTTCTCTGGGGAGGGGGGGGCATCAGCAGTTGGCATGTGGCTGCCACCTGGTGGAAGCTGGGGGGGCAACACCGATGCTGCAGAAAAAAGGGTCTAGAGGAGGCAGATGTCGGGAGGGAAGGACGTACGAAAGCGTGCGCGCTCCATCCCTTGGTGTCATTACACACCTCCTCCAGCAGGGGAACTACTCTGCAGAAAATCCCCGGCAGCATGAAGGCTGCTTGCTGATGCTGCTGCGGTCCTGCACCAGGCAGCTCCCTCCTGGGTCCACCCTCCTGGTTTCTGTGGTGGTCGGAGAGACTGAGCGGGGCAACGGCGGGGAGGTCAAAAGCTCTGCCCGGGACCAGGGTGGTGGTGACCTAGCTGGCTAGATTGGGGGGAGGAACCAAAGGCACAACCTTCCCCCCAGCCATGGAATAAAAATAAATAATCAAAAAAAAAAAAAGAATGGTCTGAATTGGGGAAAATGTTATTGGGTCATGCTTGGGGTGGCATCCTGATAAGGTAAGTGGGTACAGTTTCCCAGAGGGCTGTAATAGACTAAGCTCTTGCTCACTAAAAGGTAAACTCTGGGTGGAGGCACTGTGCAATGTGCTAACTTGGGAAAGAACATGATTAATGTTAAAAATAGGAACCCAGGCCCCTCAGCCTTCTCTTGGCTGGCAAGAAAGGGGTAGTAGCACTTGGTATAGTGCTGCCTAGGGGTTGCAATTATTTATCAGGTGCCCAATCCCAGAGGCTCTGGGCACCTTACAGTATGAGGATTTGACAGAGTGATAAACATTCAAAGTTATATAAACAATCAATCACAGACTAAAATAATTAAAAAATATATCTTACATAACATCAGTTGGGAAGGCCAGACTAAACAGATGAATTTTTAGACCCCTGAAACACCTCCACCGTAGGGCTTCCCTCAAAGGTCTTGGCAACAATTTCCAGAGGACCAGGCAGGCCACCTCAAAAGAGCGATCACCTGAGGTTTTCAGCCTGGTCCTCAGAACTACCAGGAGGCCCTTGGTGGAGGAACGAAGGGAGTGGGCTGGGATGGCAGGAGTAAGGAGGTCTAACAGCTAGCCAGGGTCCAATCCATATAGGGCCTTGTAGGTGAGCAAGCCCACCTTGAAGAGAATCATCCACCTGACTGGCAGCCAGTGCAGACCCTGCAGGGCCGAGGTCACATGACAGGACCTTGACAGCCCTGTCAGCAGCCTGGATGCTGCAATCTGCACTAGCTGCAGCCGGTGGAGGTTCTCTCCACTGACCCCTGAGGTAAAGAGCTTTTCAGTAGTCGAATCTATCCACCATTAACATTGGTGTTCTTCAAGGATCTATCCTTAGTCCCCTGCTTTTTACTTTTTCATAAATGACCTATCCCTAAATGTCATGTCCTGCTCCTCTCTGCTCTATACAGACAACTTAATGGTCTACCCTAGCTCTAAATACCTTGGTGACCTTAACACTACCCTTACCTCTCATTTCTGCAATATTCACTCCTGGCTCTCCCATAACAAGCTATTACTAAATTCCAACAAAACCTACTCTATGTTGTTTGGCTCTGCCCCTAGATTAAGAAAGTGTATTGGGCCACTATCCATCTCCAGCAGTGATGGCTTCCTCCTTGAAAATGTAACCAGCGTCAAATACCTTGGAATTACACTTGACTGTTCTCTGGAATTTGCCCAACACATCTCACACACTTGTAGAGCTGTTACCTCCAAGCTTGGCCTGGCCTTTAAAACTAGTTATGCCCTCACACACTCTGCCAGAATTGCCACTGCAAAGGGTATCCTTCTTCCTACCCTCACCTGAGGCTCTGCTACCTTCATAAGTGCTGCCAAAGCCAATCTCCAGAAGTGGGACATCACCTGCAATAATATTTGTCATTTCGCTCTGGCATCTCATCATCGTACCCACTGCTGTCAGCTCTACAGTGATCTAAACTGGCTACCCCCTGAGGCAAGCTGCTCCCATGCCTTTGGCACCATAACTGATAAAATTATTAGAACTGAGGTTTCCTCCTCCCTAGCCTTAATGTTGACTTCCCTGAGCCTCCCCTACTCCCTTCACTCTAGAGACCAGTCCCTATTATCTGTTCCTAGACGCATGAGGACCATGGGATCCCAGGCTTTCTATACTTTGCCTCGAATCTTTGGAACTCCCTGCCTGTGTCCATTCAACTCTCCCCCTCTCATGCCTGTTTCAAAAAAGAGCTACACCACTACGTCTTAGTTTCTGATCCCTGTACCTGCTTCCTACCTCCTTGATCACCCTACCTACGCTACCTGACTACTGCTTGTCTTTGCTGCTTAATCTGCTGCACTTATGTATGCTGCTTCTTGTCTGTTTAGCCTCTCTGCTTTGTTCATTTCTGGGTTTGCTGCTCTTGTACTGATTTCCCCTGTTACACTGTATCTAATTTTAAGCTGTTTTGTATCTGCAATTACTTTAATATCTACATTGTATATTTTACAGTCTTGCACTATGTTTCGTTATTATTTATGCTGATTTCTCCATGTTACTTTGTATTTACTCATTCAACTACTTTTGTTTTACCCTTCACATTGTATATTTTAATGTTTCTCTGTACTGTATTTCATGATTGTTTTATGACTTGTATCCCAGGTCATGCCTGAAAATAGGCATATTTAATGTGTAGTGCACTTACCTGGTCATCAAAAGCCAAATAATAAATAATGTTTGTTCAGACTCTGTTAATTTCCCTGTATTCCCCAGGTGTGGTTAACAACTGGACAAATAACCCAGCCCACCTTCTGGTGAAACAAATAAATGAACTATCCTGTTACATGCGTTGAACCACACGTTGCATATATTTAGGTTAATGTTCATTACTTTGAAAACTATCACCTGTTTAAAAAGGTTTTTTTATGTGACACTGTTGTTTTTTTAATATTTATGAACTTCTAAATAGGCAAGCACAATAATCCTGAAACTCCTTAAACTTTAAAAGGATACAGGGAGAGAAGAAATTGCATTTTTTTTTCTTCAGCATAATAAAAGTAGCTCCAGAATGGACTTTTTACATTTGTTCTACCACTTTTGTACTGGGGAAGCCTTGTCAGCTGGCTTGACTGTAGGAGTTGCACACTGCTACCCATGGTGCTTTGCACTGAGTTTTGGGGCTTTGATAGTTTTGAGAGTACAGTGCATGTGTGGTTGGGAGATACACAAAGAAACCAAACAATTTAGACATTTGTTCTCTCCCTATATTCTTCTTAAGGATCTTACACACTGCACTTTTTGCAAATAATCTCTTTTGTATGTATAATAGATAGAGGGGGGATGGCTCAGAGGTAATGTTAGAAAATATTTTTTCACAGAGAGAGTTGTGGATGCATGGAACAGTGGGAGAATTCAAGAATGCATGGGACAGGCATAAGGCAATTCTAGTGGGAGGCAGGAGGAAGTAAGCTTTTGATTAACTAGAATCTGCAGCTTATCAATCAGGTAGGGAAATGGGCAGACTTGGGGGTCCAAGCAGTCCTTATCTGCCATCAAATTCTATGTTTCTATGTTTCTATAATGTTACCTCTGGATGTACAAAAAGCTTTCCTCTGGGGCTGACCTTACATTTTGTTGAGATAGTGAGATCATTGCACTGAGGAGTCCCAAAAGGATGAAACGTGCCTAAGTTTGTTGCTCTCAGTTCAGACCAGACAAATGAAAGAACCTGTTTTGGGGCAACACAGTGATACGCATACAAACACAGAAACATAGAAACATAGAATTTGATGACAGATAAGGACCACTTGACTCACTCAGTCTTCCCATTTCTACCTCCCTACTTCATCACAACAGACCCTACTTGATCTACAGCTCTTTCTCCCTCCCCTTTCCTTCTATTATGATTCCCTTGCACCTATCCCATATATATAAAACAACTAGTGAAAATTAATTAAAATAAATATATGTATACCATGGAACAGCAAATGAAGGTGCTGAGTAAAATGGGTTATTCTACCAGTCAACATAGCTACTTGTAAAATGACATTGAAATATCATGTTATTTTACTAGTACAAGTAGTTGTATTGCTCAGATTTCATGGTATACATTGGATATTCTATGAGGTGGCTTAAAATATGATTGTTATCCAGTGTAGACTGTAGATGAAATTTCTTCTCTGCACTCATAGCTTTACTTCATTAAGCCACTCATTGCATGGGGACAATGACAGCAACGTTCTATACTGAATAACAACCATATTTTAAAGTATCTCATAGAATATTACCTATGTATACAACACCAAGCAGAAGAAAGAACTGGGCACACACCAAGCAAAGTAGAGATAGTTATTATTGAATTAAATTGATAGCATGGCTAAAACCCAGGCTAACACCCCTATGCATCATCTCAGACAATGAGTCTTCCTCAGAGGCTGGGTCAACCTGAAAACTGCCACAACTGTATACTCCAGCATTTGCATTAGTGACTGAACACACTGTTTTTTATTTTATTTATTTGAAACATATCAGAATTACAATCCTTTGAGTCAGCTACTCCTTTACAAAGGCTCCACATCAGATAACAAACAGTTGTACATGATACATAGGGAATACAGAGCATGGAGAAAGATTATAGACAGAGGTAACAGGCATGACACTAAACATTGGTTGAGGCTATTCAGGATTAAACAGTAGATTACTTACAAAAAAGCTGAGCAGCTATACTAAACTATATAGGCAGGATATAGATCCCTTGTCAAGAGAATAGGTTGTGGTCAAAACCTATGTGGACTAGAAAGTCAGGTCATAGGATTAGGAAAGGGGGGGGGGTTTCATATGAGTCATGGGATGAGGCTGACAGAGGGGGTGGTATTTCAATCAATAATTGATAGGCAGAGTACACTGGGATGGTCTAGTAGCAGTCACAGGTGCCAGAGGAATGGAGATGTTCCCTGAGGAGGATTTTGAAGTGGCCTAGCTTATTTTCAGAGGTGATGGCACTGGGGAGCGCATTCAACCAGAGGGGAGCCATGTAGCAGAAGGTTCTCTGTCCCAGGGTAGTTCTGCAGTGGAGAATCAGGAAGGGGAATTTGGAGGCACTACAGATAACTTTCACCATGAGCACAGGTTGCATAAGGGTGGTGAGGACAGGGGGTACTAGTCCATTGGTGATCTTTTTGACAAGGAGGCATGTCTGATACCTAAGTCTCCCATCAAAATCAAGCCAGTTGGAGAGACTATACAGAGAGCAGGTATGTGTGTCATCTGATCACTACCTGTTGCAAGGTGGCAGGCTTTATTTAAGGCTACTCTGATTCTGTGGAGGACAGAGTTATCAGCCGCCCTGTAGACCAGGATCCCATAGTCGATAAGAGACAGGATAGAAGATGAGACAGCTAGATGGAGGGCCTCTGGGGGGGAGAAAATGCTTGTACCGGTGGAGCAGGTCAATTTTGGCATTGACAGCAGTGCTAAGGAGGTGGATATGTTCATGGTATTTGAGTGCTGTGTCTAGGGTGATCCCAAGGTATTTAAAAGTATCAACCTGCTCATGGTGTAACAGCTGGGAGTTGAGGATTTGCAGTGGGAGGCCTTTGTGTTTGCTCTGGTGGTGAGCAAACACCATAGCTTTGGCTCTTTTGTAGTTTAGCACTAACAGGTGTTCAGCAAACCAGGATTCCGCCTCTTTGAAGGATTTTTGGAGGGATAGCTGTAGCAAGTGGGGGGGTCTGTGTGGATGGAGAAGAGAACCGCATCATTGGCATATAAGAGCAATTGCCTAGAGCAGGCCTTAAGCAGGGTGTTAAGAAACAGACTGAAAAGAAAGGGCCCCAGGATGGATCCCTTGGGCACTCCAGATTTAACCGGGAGACAGGTGGAGAGCATGTTCTTTATCTTGATTTTTGAGACCTACTGGTTAGGTAGTCATCAAACTACTTGACGGCATCCTGGGAGAGACCTGTGAGGGTGGAGGCAGATAGGAGGAAGGAGGGAGTGGCTAATGGTGTCAAAGGCTTTTGACAGGCCCATAAAGACTTATCCAGTCAGACACCCTTTGTCAAGTGCCGTGTGGATAGCGCTGGTGAATTCCAGCAGTGCTGATGTGGTGCTGTGCCCTTCTCAAAAACCATATTGTTCAATTCAGAGGAGGTCATATTTAAGGAGGTGTTTAGTGAGTTGGTCAGAGATGATTTTCTCCAGAACCTTAGAGATGGGGGGAAGTATAGAGATGGGGTAGTAATTTCCTGGGGTAGCATGGTCACCACTTTTGTGGATGGGGGTAATGACAGTGACTTTCCATTTGGATGGGAATTTGCCAAGGCAGAGGGAGCAGTTAAGAATGCTGGTTAGGGAGGAAAGGACTTCATCCAGGGTCAAGTGCAAGAGTTTGAGGTCCAGAGTATTACTACTGTAACGGGACTTACCTAAGACTTTTAAGAGGTAGGGCTTTGCTTCCCATGAGGTGAGGGTTTTGAAATGAAAAGGGGGGCATGAGTGGGGGGCAGGGGTGTGGTATGGGGATCAAAAAAGTTGGGGTGAGCACACTACTGAGGTTTGAGAAGGAGGAGATGAGGGTGTCTGCAAAGAGTTTGGGGTCAATGGAAATACTGCCGTTGATGTTGAGTTGGGGGGGGCAGACACAGTTTTCCCATTGAGTTCCTTCAGGTTATCCCAAAACTTACTGCCTGTGCCCCAGGAGGAGGTAAGGGATGCCTTGTAGTGCTCAGCTTTGGCCTTTCGGATGTCCCATGTTCATTTATTCCTTGCGGCCTGATACCGCTGTGTCAGATAATTTGCTCAATTCAAGGGCAAGGTGCCAGAGGGTATCTCTATGATGCATTTGGTCTAGGAGTGCCTGTGAGATCCAGGGGGTGACTAGGCTTTTTACAACGCATCTAGAGAAGGGGGATAAATATGTCACTTACCAAGTTAAAAGAGCAAATGTAATACATAGTGGTGTTAGCTCGGATTTTAGTCATGTTATCAGTTTAATTAAATAATATCTATCTCTGCTTTGCTTGGTGTTTGTCCATTTCTTTCTCCTGCTTGGTATTGTTTGCTGACCAGTGCACCATTGAGGAGAGTGCTAGGTGCCTCTCCTTTGGAACTCCTGTTTCTACAATGTACTGTAGATGAGCATCAAACCTAACAGATACATAAATACATAGTCATTGACAGCAGAAAAAGGCTCTTGGTGCATCCAGTCTGCTCACCCTACCTAACTGTTCTGCCTTGCCCTCTTTGCAATCCTTCCCTTTGTTACTGTCCCCACTTTTTATATTTCCTTGTGCATGCACAAGAAACATTTTGCTTTGCTTCGGAGAATGGCATTTCGGAGGTGTGTCATGGACTAGCCCATTGTAGAGCAATCTACATTGGACTCATCCCTGACAGACCAATGACCACACAAGCAGGGCATGATGGTGGTCAGAGTTTCATGGGCATAAACTTTGTGTACTTGAAATGAATGAAGTGTTCCAATGAGAGAGCACTTCAGTCCTTTCATTTACATAACGCTAGCCAGTAAGCAGACAGCTCTGTCCACTGTTTCCCACTGCCACAAAAACTGGATGCATCACAGATGTTTACACAAAAGTTGTCCCTTCCCACATCCCCATCCCCATCCCCAATCCATTAGAAGGTTAACACAAAGTGGAACCCTACCATCTAAGTAATGGAATATAAATGACCAGATGGACATTGCCCTGTTGAGCGCTTTTACATTTGTCTCCAAACCAGCACACTCCTCATCAATATTTTTACTGAACACAGGTACTGTAGAGAACCAAATACAATTACGATTCTTCCATCACCGAAATATATTTCACCCTACCATCTGAGTCCTTGGAAAGATGAGGGCCAAGACATCCTTGATTTCTGTGTCCAGTATCCACTGCATGGCTCGATGGTGAGGGTATTTCTTAGTGTGCGAGAAGCTGAGGTGTTTTACCTTAACATTGTGGGCTCTGAGAAACCGAGTCTGTGTTTGGTATCCTGTGCATGGCTTGATGGTGAAGGTATTACTCAGTGTCCAAGAAGCTGCTGTGTTTTACCTTGAAGTTCCAGGCTCTGAGTGGGTAGTGGTGTTGCTGATGCTGCTGTCTCACAAATGTTTTGGAGCTTTCAGGTTTCCGATGCTGCTTTTGTTGCTAACCAGAGCAGACACTTTGCTTTTCTCAGCTTCCATTGTTACTGGGATAAGAGACCAAGTGGTTGCCTGGTTTTGTTAAATGTCTAAATCATTATTTGTTGAGGTGGTGGTAGTTTGCTGAGAGTTTGTCCCCATAGCACAGAGCTACGGTTGGAGTTTATGTGCTGAAAAGTTTGATACATCCCTCTTTACTTTCTAGATAATACCACAAACAAGTTTCATGCCTTTTTATTTCTTTCCTGTTTCTAGCTTTTGTTTGTTTTCAGATTGTCAGGTGCCATTAGCTCTTTTATGGGAGCAGCTTTTAATTTTGAGATCTTGATATCCGGGATATTGGTCGACGTGGGAAAGAACAGGACTTGTACTGAGCTGTGACTGGTAAGGAAAGTGGGAGCCATTATTTTAAATTGCAGATAGTGCCAGTAGCAAGAGCACAAGCCATGATGGAGCCATTAATTGTAGCCACAGTCGTCGACTCCAGTGAGAAAGAGAGACCATTATTTTTTTTTAAAAGTGAGCGATTTCAAAGTGCTGCCCTATCATTGTATTAGTCCTGTGTTGAAACTTTACAGCAGTTTGTAATGACACACTGAAAAGCCAGAAGCTAGGATTAGTGAGCGGGCTGTCTGTGGCACTGGGGAGTGATTTATGAGAGGCTGAATGGAGGACTCAGAACTTCTTCCCATGCTGTTGTGCTGAGATATCAGCACAGGGTTTCCGAGGTCCTCTGCCAAGCAATAGATTTTCTCAACTCATTTCATACATACATACAAAGCTGCTGGCAGATTAGGCCTAACAGTCTATCCCGTTTGCCTGAGATGCTGCTCGCTCTTTAGTTTCTGCTGCTGCACCTCCTTTTTTTGACCCCTTATCCCCAATCCCACAACTCAGAACTCCCCTACTCTTGTCATTCCTACCACCCTGTACCATACCCCTGTACCTGTCCCACCCCTTCTTGAATCCTTCAACAGTTTCCATCTTTATCAGCTCCTCTGGAAGCATGTTCCAGGATGCCACCACCCTCTCTGTAAAGTAATATCTCCTCACTTCCTCACTTCCCTTCTATAGCTTCCCTCTGCTAATTTTAGATTATGGCCTCTTGTAGTCCCCTCCCCCTTTAGTTTGAGCAGACCTTCCATCTTTACCCTATTTATCCTCTTCAGTTATTTGAAGACTTCTATCATATCTTCCCTGACCCTTCCATCCTCCAGGGAGTACATGTCCAGCTCACTAAGTCTGTCCTCATAAGATGTGTCCCCTAGACCACAGTCATCTTTGTTTCTCTTCTCTGGACTCTTTCCAGCAGAGTAACATCCTTCTTTAGGCGAGGGCACCAGGACTGCACACAATAGTCCAGGTGCAGCCTCACCAGAGAATTGTACAGGGGGAATATAACCTCCCTGCTCCTGGATGTTATCCCTCCAGTAATACACCAAGCATTTGATTTGCTTTTGCAGCTGCTCTTCTGCACTGCTCTGAGTTGTTCAATTTGGCATCAATTACCACCCCTCAGATCTTTTTCCATCTTGGAGACAGTCAGCCGTTTACCCTCCAAATGGTAGCTATAATCCGGGTTCTTAACACCTAGATGCAGAGTGATACACTTATGAGTGTTAAACCCTAGCTGCCACATGTGTGCCCAATTTTAAAGCCTCCTCAAGTCTTCCTGGAGTGCCCTCCTACCTTCCTCACTGTCCACCTCAGCTCCCAGTTTGGAATCATCAGTGAACAGGCTCATTCTACTCCTAACTCCCTCCCTGATGTCTGCAATGGACGCGTTGAAAAGGACAGGGCCCAATACTGAACCCTGTGGAACACCACTGATGACCATTCTGTGAGTTGAGGCCTCACCCCTTACCACCACCCTCTGCTGCTTGTTGCTAAGCCAATTTGCAACCCACCCCACCTTTTTCTCTCCCACCTCTAGAGTCCTCAATTTCCATATCAACCTTTCATACCATAATATGACTTAATCCATTCATAATATGACTTAATCAGTTCATGTGTTTGTGCTACTGTGTAGGATAGGAACATTAACTATTACTGCTTGAAATAAAGGGTGTATCTTGCATGATGTACATGTCAAGGATGTAAAGTGACTTGCTTAGAGTCACACAGTATGCAAGTGGATGTTGTGGGAATCAACCCCAGATCTGCTGGATGTACCAAGCTCATTCACAGCTCCTTATGGTAACCACTAAGCTAGTGGTTAGAGTAAGGAGCTGTGAATGAGCTTGGTACATTTAGCAGATCTGGGTTTGATTCCCACAACCTCCACTTGCATATGGTGTGACTCTAAGCAAGTCACTTAACATACACCCCTGAGACATAGACCATGTAAGGAAACATTTGGCATTGACAAATGCTTGTTCTAACTAAACTCACATGCCTATCACATACCTGCTTGAAGCTAGCTAAGAAGTACATCTGTATCTGTGGCCACATATAAGCACAGGGCCCACAGAGCTCTGTGCCTCTGCAGTCTATCAGACAGCCCCATGACTTCTTGATATCTGTTGCTGTATGGCAGACATAGTGTTTCCTTGGTGCAGGGCCCAGAGGGCCCTGCATATCTGCATCTGTTCATGCAAGCCCCAACAGGATTGGTTTGAATGAGGATACAATTACACTATCTGAAAAAGAAAAGAAATTCTGTGCAAAAAAATTGCTTTAATGCACCACTTAGTGTTCAGCTTAATGCAACAAAAGTAGGATATATGTGGTGTTAGATTTTCCAACCATAACTCTCCACCCAACTCCCCAAGCAGCAAAAGGGCAGCACAACACAAACAACCACAGACAGATATTATTAGGTAAGACAAACAACATTCAACTGTTTTCAGATTACACAAATGCAGTAGCACTGATGTGCTACCTTTGTGGATTTGTATTTGCAGCTGCAAAAGGGGCCTGTGCTTCTGCAGCCACACCTGTGTTTGCATGTTGTGCCTTTCTGCAGAGAGAAGTACTGTTGCAATACTGGTACTGTGGTTTCCGCAACGGATCACTGCATTTTTCTACAGGGTAGAGGTTTTGTCTAGGGGTAGTACTTTCCCTGAAATAAAGTACAAGTTTATCATTTAAAGCTCAGATTAGGTTAAAACAGCTATTTTTTGCTGGCCTAAGGTGGTAATGGGTGCTACCTTGCTACATGCTGGATCTGCGAGTGCATGATTTCCTACATGCAGCAGCACAAGTGCAGGCCTCTCAGGGGCTTGCACTTCTGCACACTGAAGTACTGTTGCAATTTTGGTATCATGGATTTCATGGGGCCTGCACTTCTGCAGCCAGAGGTCAGTCCATGTCTTAGAACTGTGTACATGTCTTACACGATGAATAAGTACCTGTGGCTCCAGAAGCACTGGCTCCATAGGGGCAAGCATTTCTACAGACAAAAAAAAAAAACTATTGTTATTTGGGGATTGTGGATTTGTATCTGTAACTGAAGGGCCTGTGCTTCTGCACAAGAAGCAGTGTTGTGATTTTAGTATTGTGGCTTTCTATCTTCAGCTAGAAGTAACTTGTTTGTCTTGAGGTGTGAGTACCACAGATTTAAACCCATGAAGGTAGCACATGAGTGCCACTGCATGTATGTAATCTGGAAACAATTGTATGTTTGTCTTACCTGATGATGGCTGTCTGTGGTTGATTGTGTTGTCTTATCCTTTTGCTGCTTGGGGTGTTAGGGAGTTAGGGCTGGAAACACTAATGCCACATTTCCCTACTTCTGTTGCATTAAGTTGAACATTAACACAGTTTTATTTGCAAAGAATATATATCTATATGTATATATGTACATGAATGAAAAGGTATTTTTTCCATAGAAAAAGCCACAATGTATTTACCTGTGTACCACTTAGTAAAAGTATCAATTAAAAGTATATACCTACACTAGTCAAACAATTAAAATATATATCTTCATTAATCAAACAAAAGTATATGCCTACTCTAATTAAAAGCAACATGGCTTCCGGAAGGGCCATAGTACCACTACTGCCCTCCTGGAACTCACCTCACACATATCCACTCCACTCTAGATAGAGGACAAATCACAGGGGCTGTATTCATAGATCTTACTAAGGCGTTTGACACCGTCAACCACTTGCTCCTGCTATCCACTCTGACCAGCATGGGTTTCTCTCTGGATGCCCTTGGTTGGTTCTCTGACTACCTGTCAAACTGCTCCCAGCAGGTAAAGATAGGAAACACAGTCTCTAGTAGGCTACCTCTCCTCTCGGGTGTCCCGCAAGGGTCAGTCCTTGGTCCGTTACTATTCAGCCTCTTTCTAAATTCCCTTCCCAAGACCTGTTCTGGGAACCTTCTCCTCTATGTGGATGATGCCGCACTCTATACCTCCAACACTGACCCTTTACAGCTCCACCTCTCCCTCCAGTCCTCCTTCAGCTCCGCTGAAAAATGGCTAGCCTCCCATCGTCTTGTCCTGAACTATTCCGAGACTAAGGTTATGTACTTCTCCCACCCATTTAATACTAGAAAGGTACTTTGTCCACAACTGAGGACTGCCAACCATACCACCCTTGACCAGGTGGACTCCTTCGGATATCTTGGCTTAACACTTGACCCTGCACTCACATTCCACCAGCATATCCACCTCCTATCTACTGCCCTCAATGTGTGGCTCGGGCTCCTATATCACCTTAAACACTGCTTTACCCCAAATGCATTAAGGCCAGCTGTCTCCTCCTCAGTCCTCTCCCTACTAGATTATGGCCTAGTCATCTATGGTGCAACTAACTCATCGGTACTCAGCAGACTATGTGTCTCCTTAAATAAAGCTTGCCGTCTCACCTTGGGCTGTGACTGGCTAACTCATACATACACACTGTACAATACTACCAACTGGCTGAACCTTGACAATAGGATTAAGTTCCACACATGCCACATGGCAAAAAAAATTGCCCTTGGTCTCTGCTCATCAGGTCTCGCTCCACTAATAAGATCGGCCCAATCACTTAAGCACACTCATAGCTATGGTAAGCATCTCCTCTTTGTCCCCCACTGCCGTACATCTCTATACCAGAGGTCCTTCAGCTACAGAGCCCCATCCTGGATGAATAGCCTACCCACTCCACTTGCAAATGAGAACAGACTAGGATGATACAAAGCCACCCTTAGAGCCCACCTACAGGCCTTGAACCATTGTGATTGCCTCTGACCAATCCTTCATCGAAACGACCGGCCTAGACTGCGGCCGGCACCCCCCCATAACCCTGCCACTAACTGCATCCCTCTTGTTTAGCTCTGCACTGATATGCCATTTGTTTTGCATGTTCGCTCTATCTTGACCTAGATATCCTCTGTGAGACCCACAAATGCCTCTGTAACAACGGATAATGTAACTACCTGATTATGTACTGCTGTACTGCTATGTAACCCCTCTTCTCGTATGTAATATTTGTGACGTGGAACCTTTGTAAAGGAGTCTTTGACTCAAAAGTACTTCCGAATCTCCAATAAATAAATAAATAAAATAAAATAAAAGTCTATATTTACACTAATCAAATAATTGGAAGTATATACCTACACTAATTAAAAGTATACTGTATACCTGCAGTACATAGAACCCTACAGTATAACACTAATTACAGTTAATTACCAAATCAATTAACCAAATAACATATCACTTAACATACAAACTAAATGAATAATTCAAATTCCTATACCAATTCCACACTTACCACAAGACACTGAAAAGACTCCCACACCAGGAAAAAACCCTGCCCAGACAAAAAAAACAATATCCAGTAACTGCAGTCTTACAGTAACCAACAATTTCCCTCATCTCTCATCAAACAGTCATGTTCCTCTGCATTGCAGGTCTCTCATCAGATGACATACCCATCATGCTGCTATCACCCACTCTGACCTTCTTCAGCTGCTTCTAGATCTTCCATGCTGCTGCTGCCAACTTTGAGCTCCTGCCGCCTCTGACTGAACAAACCACATTGGTGCTGATCCCAATGGCATACAAACAATGCTACTGACTGAAAATTACATGCTGCTTCTGACTGTAGATGCCTCACCACTCGGACTGCACACATCACACTAAACTAAATGATGGACTAAAACTGACATGCCCCTTCATATGGGGTCCCCTACGCTAGGGGAAAACAACTGGAAAAAACTACTGGCCATACCAAAAACACCACTATGCTATGGAAAACCACTTGTGCAAAAAACCAAAAACCCCATAAATAATGATTGTAAATGCAAACTAAAAGTAGAAAATTACCATCCCAATGTATTATATGAAACAAAAGATGGACAACTGTGGTATACTACTCAGAAATAAAGCCAAGAAGGTTAACAGATAATAAAGTCACTCACCCTTCTGGTTTGTGGCCTAATTATTTGGTTGCCCCACTTAGTGTGTTTATTTCCTTGCATAACACACTTGACTATATATATCTGTATTGCACTGGTTAGCATTCAACATAACGCTATAAAAGCAGGGAAATGTAGGGTTAGGTTTTCCAATCCTAAGTCCCCCCCCCCCCGGAAGCAAAAGGACAAAACCACACACACAACCACAGACAGCCATCATCAGGTAACATAAAAAACATGTAACTGTTTCCAGATGACACAAATGCTGTAGCACTAATGTGCTTGCTTCCTTCATGGATTTGTATTTGTGATATGCACACTGCAAGTCATACATGCTCACTTCTAGTTGCAGATAGAAATCCACATTACTAAAATCACAATACAGCTTCTGTGTGTAGAAGCACAGGCCACTGAACCACAGATACAAATCCATGATACCCAACTTACAAGAGCTCTTTTGTTTGTAGAAGTGGAGCCAGTGCTTCTGTGGGGGATGACAATGTTGATAATTTGGAGGAAAAATACCCTTATAAAGACACCGATGGCTTCTACTATCCCATTCAAAATCAGTTCCCACTTCTTTTCCACCTCTTCTACTTCATTAGGTGTAGCTTGCTTTTTGCAGGGCCCTCTGGGCCCCACATGAAGCAATTAGATTAGACCCATCTAGCATGGTGCTGAACCAGTAGGTGGCTTTGTACATTGCCCTGCAGGCCCTATACAAAGACAGACACATTGGACATGATGCTGAACCTGTAATGTGCTTCTTACAATGCCCTGTGGTCCCTATGCTAATCAATAGACTAATTGGGCATGGCATCAGATCAGTGATTTATTTCATGCAGGGCCCTTTGGGCCCCATAAGAAGCAGCAGATCCATCAGGTATGGCAGCAGAGCTGTAGCTTGCTTCATGCAGAGCCATAGGGGCCCTAAGCAAAGCAGCAGATCCATTGGGCATGGCACCAGATGTGTAGAATGTTTTCTGCAGGTTCCCGCGTACCCTTTACAAAGCAAAAGACCCCTGGGTAGTTTGCCACTTAAGTGGTCATTAGGAGTGGTGCTAAGAAGCCCATCTCCAAAATGTGGGCTTAAAATGTTAATGTTATGGGAGTAGAAAAATCAGTGGAAAAATTCTAAATTCCTGCACATGTGTAGTTCATGTTTTTTGGACACAATTTTTTTTTTTCAATCACCCATGACATTTTTATTTATTTTTTCCTAACTTAAAGGTTTGGGTGCTTAGCACCCCCCTCATGACCACTTAAGTATAGTCTTTGAATTTGGTTTTGGGGACACCAAATGTAAGCTTTTTTTCTGGAAAAAAAAAGCTAAATCTCTCTGCATGTGCAGTGGTTCTTGTTTAGACTCCTAGATCTTGCTTGTTTTAAGGTTGGAGATCAGTGGCATAGAACTGAAGTACAAGATGGTGACCTGCAGAGGTAGAGGGAGGGCTGGTCACTGACATTGGAACCCTACAAGCATGTATGGGGGTAGCTGTGGAGAGGGAGAAGGTGTCATGGGTGCTAGAGGGTAGATGAGGGTGTTGGATTTGTTGTAACATGGTTGGGGTAGGAGCATGGAATATGTGCTTGAGAGTGTGTGAGGGTGGGATGTTGTTTTTTTCTATTCTTTTTGTACAGGTTCACAATCTGCAGAGGATGGCAGACAAGATGTTAACAAGCCTAGGTAGAGGGACTGGGAGGGCTGTGCCATTCACCCACCATGGGACCTATTTATTTATCTGCTGGGATTCTGTGGGGGAGCAGGGTGGCATGCAAGGCAAAGAGCAGTCAGTTGTTTTCTGTATAAATATTTTTTACCGGTATCAGTGATCGGCCATGGATGGCAGAGAAAGTAATGGTGACTGGCTGATGAAGGGCTGTGCCATTCACCCACCATAGGACATTATTTATTTATATACAGGTGGTGGGTGCTGGAGTAGTGGAGGGTGGCATGGCGACATGGGAGCAAGAGAGTGGGTGAGGTTAAGGGGCTGTGATAAACTTGGGGGGCTATGAACATGAGCCACTGAGGTTGGGCACCTGGTGGATACAAAAGTAAAAGTTTATTTTTTTAATAAATCAAAATGTGCCTGACACCACCGTTGTGCACCAGTGTCAGGAAAGGGCTTAGTGGTGTATCCAATGCCAGGAGAGTCTTTTATTTTGTTTATAATGTCCTGAAAGTGTTTCTGCAATCTCTTCTTTAATAGGTGTATAGTTCTGCTTACATAAAGTTTTTGACAGGGGCATTGTATTATGCATACAACAAAAGCAGTGGTGCACTGAATGAATTCATTAATGCACACTTTCAAGTCTAGTGAAGGATGTACAGATGCATTATTATTCTCCATGTATTTGTAAACATTACAGCCTTCACACCTAAAATTCCTTTTCAGAGAGGGAAGCCAGTTAAGAAGGCGTATTGATATCTTTGTAGAGTGGCTTCTGACTACTAGATCCCTGATACTCTTTATTTTTGGTTCTGCAGTGGGTGCAACCCTGCAGACCTCTTGCTATTGAAAAAACAGTCAGTGTATTCCTTTTGACTGAACAACATGTTGGAGAATGTAATCGGGGTGGTTCCACAAGTGACTCTGCAAGGATTTTATTACTTTTTAAAACTGGGCAGTTTTTCTTTACTGCATTGTCAGTTTGTCCGTACATTAAAATATGTACTCTATACAGTTCTCGAGTAAGGTATTGCAGCACATCTGCCAGTGCCTAAGTTCTTGCACTGTTGGCTTCCAGGACTTCCCAGTCCACATCCGATACAGTACTTAGGCCACTCATCAGCACCACCTCCCCTTTGGCTGATGACTTTTTGATCTTCTCCCCTAATTCCATGTCCCCATCCTCCTTCTGGTTTGGCAGTCTGTCCACCACTCTGACTTTAATCTTTTTACTCCCTTTCTTTGCCAGCTGCACCAAGCTGCTTCTATGTTGTGTCCCCCAGAGTAATCTCCTCTGGGGCCTCTCTAACGTACAGTGCCACCCTTTTCCCTGTCTTTTTATCTGCTGCTCCTGTAGTGTGAGTGGCCTAGTACTGCAAGGTTCCAAGTGTAGTTTCCTGTTGCTCATGTTTCTGTTATTGCTAACAGCTCTGTCGTGGCCTCTGTAGTCACCGCCTGCAGCTCTCATTTGGTTCCTGATACTTCTGGCATTTAAGCAGACCCCCCTCCAAGACCCTGTCTCCTATTGTTACCCCTTCCACTGACTATACCTGCTATACTCATTATCCATGTTATTTCACCTTTGTTACTTTGCCCCTCGATGTGGTCCCTAGTCTCTTCTCTATGCACCTTTCACCATCCCAGTCTACATTATCCTTTCCCCCCGATTGCCTTCACTAGTTGGGGGAATGCTTGCTAGGTCTCCATTACCCGAGTTCTCCTCACAGCTGTTCTTATCCTAATCCCTCCCCTGATAGTTTAAATGTCCCAAAATGCATGCCTCTAACTTTGGTCCTAATGCCACCAGTCCCTCCCTATTAGGATGAAGGCTGTCCAGTGTACTTAGGACTTTATCTCACCAAAAAAACACCCCATTCTCTCAGGAAATGAAACCCCTCCACAGTGTACCACTCCTTCAACCAATTGTTAAATGGGAAGATTTCCACTTCCTTGCCTTCCCCTGCCAGTGCACTGTGAGGACCTCGTAGAAGGTCATAGTACTAGCTAACCCCTTAAGCTTGGAACCCAACATCCTACAGAAATTCTGCCCCCTCACAAATATAAATAAATGGTTTATTTACAGTCAAAACCCATTGCATGCTACTTGATTTATACAACTTCTCTTTAAAGGAAATACATTTGGAAGAGTTTTTTTTTTTAGCATGTCATACTTGTGAGGTGTTTAGGGTGAGAGATTTTTTATTAATGATAGTAGTGTAGTTAATGATTTTAAATGTCTCTTTACTTGCGGTGTTGTTCAGTTGTTATTTCTTGCCTCGTGTATATGTTACCAATCCTTATCAGTAAAAGCTGAGACTGTTGTCGTGGGGTTCATTTTGCTTTTGATACAGAAGATGGCTGCTCCTGATCAGTTGAAGTTTAGACTGTAGACATGGTTCTATTTTTTTTGGCACTGAAGACAGCTTCTGATATGGGGATTGGTATTCCATATCAAGAACAGGTTAGTTTATTTTTATTTATTTAAAAGTTGATAACCGGGAAAAGCACCAATGAGTCGAGACTCGTTTCCAGGTGCAACCCAAGGAAAGGCAACATGGGAAAACAGTACATTTACATATGACAAAAAAACACATCAGTAACAAGAAACAAGTGTATTGGTTACAAGACCCATAACAAGCAATGGGTAACATCAAGGTACAGGAGTACAACATTAAAGCAAAAAAAAAAGAGTTTATCCACAGATAGCAACACAGTCCAGTTGCAGGATGGGCTGTTGCACCAAATAATAAATAATGGGTCAGGGCAAAATGAAATACAGAGAGCAAGGCACAAATTACAACAATGGGGTTCCTATTGGATAAGGAGATATGGCGAGGTTAGTAGTGTAGTTTTAACCTGACAGATTGGTGCTGCAGACACTGTTGTGAAAAACGGTGTTAAGACAATTTGCTGACATGGTAAGGAGAAAGGAGACTGAGCAGCTGAGATGAGGCAGGGAGTACAGTGGTTTTAAAGGACATTGTTGGGGCAGTTTGCTGAGCAGGCAAGAAGACAGCTGGACTGAGGCAGTAATGGGAGTGTGATCAGTGATAGTTTTACCACTTGTGGGTTTGACAAATAAAATGCGACCTGTATGGAGGAAAAAAATCATAAGTAAGTAAGAGGTTTTTTTCAGGAATGAAGAAGCAAACCAGAAAATTGCTTCTCTCAGATACACTCAAAGAAGATTGCAGTGGTAGCACTTTTTGCCTTAGTAGAAGTCAGTGAGGGGAGGAGAGGGGAGGGCATGGCTTGCCTGGTACCAAGATGGGAGCGTAATTTGAAAGCTTGGCTACCTCTTACTTGTATCCTTGTATCATCCTACAGCAATGCCACATTATATGCAGATGCCTGGTGATCCGTACCCACTCCTATGACATATTAATGTCATTAACAGTCAATTTAGTGTTGATTTTAGTAGTATCCAATCCTGACTTAGGGCTAACAAACTCTTCTTCAACCTCAAAAAAACACAGGCCATGCTCTTTGGATCCCAGACAAAAATAAAAGTGGCCCCTGCTCCCCTACGTATTACTGGGATCGATGGATCCTCTGTGTAGATTGTTGACTCCATTAAGTATCTAGGAGTCACCCTTGACCCCCAGCTTGATCTCGCCCAGCATATCCAAAATGTAAGTAGGAGGACAGTAAATATCAAATTAGGCATGGTTTACAGAACAAAGAACAACCTCACAACTGCTGCTCGCCTTGCCCTGGCAAGAGGTGTGTTCCTCCCCATGATCTGTGATGGGCTCATCACGTTTGTGCAAATGGATAAGTCCCACCTCTCCTAATGAGATGTAGCCTACAACAACATTTGCCATGTCACCCTTGCAGCCCCTCATCTCACCCACCACTGTGACCTGTACAACAAACTAGCCTGGCTCTCTCCTGGCAACGTCGGAGCTTCATCCTAGGATATTTCATGGACAGTGCCATTAGAACCACCACTCCTCTGGAACTGGCAGAACTCGTCAAACCTGCTTCCTCCTCATACTCCCTTAGGTCTCATGGATCAGCAGTTCTTCTGGTTCCTGCTACCTGAACGCAAATGGGTGACAGAGCATTTGCCACTTGTGCACCCAGAATATGGAACTCCCTTCCTGCCCAGGTCTGCTCTACCCCCTCCCACACCTGCTTCCGAAACTCCCTCTGGGATTACTTGCAGCTCTTCTCAGCATGCAATTGCACTTAATTTCACTAATGACCTCTCCTTTCTGCAGGACACTTGTCTCTGACCATCCTTGTTGGGCACTTCCCAGAGTTCCTGTGCTGGTCCTCCAGTCAACCATACCTGCTAATTTGTCTTGCCTTGTACATTTGTACCATATGTATTTTTTGAATGTCTTCTGGTCATGAATCCTTGAATTGTCTGAATATTATTCACCTGAACCTATGTACAATCCTTATAACCTTGAAATATATGTTTTTGACTACCTGCAGCTATGTATAACTTTTCCTAGTTTGAAATTTTCTCTATATTTTCTTGTACTCTACCGGGTCTCACCTGAAAATAGGCATCTGCTTTTTGACTAGTGTGCTTACCTGGTTAACAAAAGCTTAATAAATAAATAAATAAATAAATAAACAAATAAGCAAACATCCTTACCCCTTACCCGTATCCTTGTGCATCCATAATTTTCTTAGCCTTATATTGTGCTACAAGTTGAATCTTGTCTCTCCATAACCTCATCTACAATTTGATACCTGCCTTGATCCTGAACTCTATTGTTTTTGCACTTTTTCAACCATTTGAACTTCTGGGCCAAGCTGCATAACTGGCACAGCTCTCCAGGACAGCATTGCAATGGCAGCAAATGACATGGCGCAAATCTCCATGCTGACTCAGATCCTCTGAGATACTGCAGACCTGAAGCTCCCCATCACAGAAACATTCAAGGACATCACAGTAACTGGTCTCTGGCTTGACATGGTAGATTGGTACCAGGTCAATTTGTCATTGCAAGAACTGCGTGGGATAAACTGCATGGTCAGAACAGCAAGAGGCATAATAGCTGCAGGGACAGTGTAGTGAAGGAAAAGTATCGCTATCCCTGTAGCTATGTTGCCTTTGAGGAACAGGAGAAAGGCTCTGGCTGGCAGTGTGTTGGCTGAGCAGCTGCCATAGCTCAGCAGATAGAGCAACAGGCAATGGAAGGTGGTGGAGCGGTGATGGAACGGGGCTTGAATCTCAGTCTCGAGGGAAATTTTACTTATTTTTTTTGATTGTTTTGTCTCCCCCCAAGTTTTCTCCATTTCCCTGAGTTTAGTCCCTCCCCGGAGTTAGTTATTTATAGATGGGGGGTTGGGGAGTCATCCCCTTTAACAGGGGATGTGGGGGAAGAGACCCTGCAAACATGTAGTTTTTGTGTTTTTGCTCAGGGAAGGTAGTGCTCGCTGTTTTGCTGAGCACTATCTCTGTTTTCGGCGATATGCTTGCATGGTTGTTTACTGCACTGTTAGTGTTTGTGGCATATTGACCCTGTGCCAGCAGAATCTAGGGTCACAGCAGAGGCCTGCACCGACCATCTACAGGCACAACTGAGGGCTCAAGACAGAAAGATCAGCTATTACATGGAGAAAGCAGATGATGTACAAGACAATATGAGGTTTGTTGGGTATGTGTTTGGTGTTGAAGGTTCAGCTGTACAATTTTTATGAAAAGCAGTCCCTGAGATCCTGAATGCCTCCAACTGCCTGCCTCAAGAAACTGAGCATGCCCAGTGCTCCTTGGCCCCTAAACTAAAGCCATGAGAGCAGCTGTGATAAATTCTGGCCCAAATCCTTTGATTCCTTGTGAATGAAAACATTTTGCAGCTAGCGAGGGAGAGAGGTCCCCTCACTTGGCAATGCCATACTGTCCATTTTGACCAAGACTATTCTGTGGATGTATATATAATGTGTGAAACATAGAAACATAGAAATTGTCAGCAGATAAGGACCACTAGGCCCATCCAGTCTGCCAATAGGTCCTATACATTATATGTGGCCACTGACCCTATGTGATCAACAGCTTTTCATCACTCCCTCCCTCCCTCCCTCTCAGGCTTCCCTTGTGCCTGTCCCAGGCATGCTTAAACCCCTCCACTGTGCTTGCCCCCTCTACCTCCTGTGGCAAACTGTTCCAAGCATTGACTATCCTTTCTGTGTAGAAAAACTTCCTCACATTACCTTTTAATCTACCCCTTCCAATTTCATTATGTACCCCCTTGTTCTAATACTTTTTCTACATTGAAAAAGGTCCCCCACCTGCACCTTGTTTATGCCCTTGAAGTACTTGAAAGTTTCAATCATATTCCCCTGCTGTCTCCTCTCCTCCAGTGAGTACATATTGAGGTCCCTTAGTCTCTCCTCATATGTTTTGTGGTGCAAGCCTTGCACCATATTTGTTGCCCTTCTTTGGATAGTATCCACCTTATCTATGTCCTTGCGCAGGTGTGGCCTCCAGAACTGCACGCAGTACTCCAGGTGAGGTCTTACCAATGTTTTATACAATGGCATCTCCACCTCCCACTTCCTGCTAGTGATACCCCCTGTCTATGCACCCCAGCATGCCACTGACCCTCCCTGCCACCTTTGTGCACTGCTTTGATACCTTAAGGCCATCAGAGATAATAACCCCTAGGTCCCTTTCCTCTTTGGTGACAGTCAGCTCCCCCCCAACCTGTAGCTCTCCCCATGGTTTCCTCTACCCAGGTGAAGGAAATATACAAATGCTGTCAAGAAACTGGTGGCCTTGAGCTTACCATACTCCCTCTGGTACCTTGCCCAGTTGAGGGCAATCCACAATGGGGTGCCTCACATGTTTGTCTCCCCCGACTGCAGCTGAACACTTTATCCATCAACTGTGTCCCGACCCAGCAATGTGTCCTTCTGAGATTGACAGAGCACTCTTACATCCTCCTCCTACCCAGCTGATGGAGAGAGTGGCTCCAGAACAGCCTTACACCTAGCACCAGCCATCCCCAGACCCCTGCAGCAACCAGGTGCCTCCAGCCACAGAGCCCTGATCTTTGCCTAAGAGAAGCAGGGGATGCTGTTGGAATCATGCAGGCACACAGAAGCATCTCATGGCCTCCACTGCTTACTGCCACGGCCACAGCAAACCTCTCCAACCTACACTGATCAATTGGAGGATCTGCAGGTTCACTCAAACCTATATGCAGCATTGCAAACTGGACAATCAGGTGGGGGCCCCCCTCCAGCTTCAAAACTTCCTGGACCCACTGCTGCACCCTTGGCTCCTCCTGCCACATGGTCCACTGTGATAGCATCCAAACCTCTACTTGAAGGCTGTTTATCTGGCCCAGACTTGCTGGTGAAAGTGCACCACCAAGCCATAGTGTGAACTGGGGAATATGGGTGTGGGCAGGACAGTAGTGTGGTGGGTAGGTAACTGGCTGGGTGGCAGGACACAGAGGGTGGTGGTAAATGGCTGTCACTCCACAGAGGGAAGAGTGACCAGTGGGGTACCACAGGGATCAGTGCTGGGACTGGTCCTATTCAACATTTTCATCAGTGACATTAAGCAGGACCTAGAAGGCAGAATTTCACTGTTCGCTGATGACACAAAGCTCTGTAACAGAGTAGACACACCAGAGGGTGTAGACAGAATGAGAAGGGACCTGCATAAACTTGAAGAATGGTCAGGGATTTGGCACAGTTGAAATTCAATGCAAAGAAGTGCAAGATAATGCATATGGGGCACAAAAACCCTGGCACAATATATCAGTTGGGGGATGAGGATATAGCATGCACCAAGCAGGAAAGAGATCTTGGGGTTATCATCTCTGATGACCTCAAGGTAGGGAAACAGTGTGACAAGGCAGCAGGTAAAACAAATAGGATACTGGGATGTATAGGCAGGGGCATCACTAGCAGGAAAAGGGAGGTCATAATTCCGCTATACAAGACACTAGTGAGGCCCCACCTGGAGTACAGTGTACAGTTCTGGAGACCATACCTATGTAAGGACATAGACAGGGTAGAGAAGGTTCAGAGGAGGCAACAAAGATGGTGCATGGATTGCATCACAAGTCCTATGAAGACAGGTTGAAGGAACTGAACATGTACTCCCTGGAGGAGAGGAGGAGAGAGGGGATATGATAGAGACATACAAGTATCTTACAGGGATGAACAGGGTGCAGGAATACACTATTTTTAAGCGTAAAGATGTTCCAGGACTAGAGGCATGGGAATGAAGTTGGAGGAGGCGATTTCAGAGGAAACATGAGGAAGAATTTCTTCACAGAACGGGTGGTGGACAAGTGGAACACCCTGCCAGAGGAAGTGGTGGGGGCTGAAACAATCACGGGATTTAAGAATGCATGGGATAGACATAAAGGAATTCTGGAGGTCAGGGGTAAGGGGCAACAGACTTCTAGGAAAACATAAACTGAATTTACAAGCTCAAATGGGCAGACTGGGTGGGCCATAGGCCCTTATCTGCCGACACTGTCTATGTATCTATGTATCTATGTATGTCTTGGGTCTATACTGCTGATTGCTTATACTGATCATTCTCTCACCACCCCTCCCAATTTGTTACCTCCTGTTACAAGGAGTAACAAGGAGGGAGAATGATGTGTTATATAGAAACATAGAATTTGACAGCAGGAAAGGACTGCTTAACCCATTTATTCCCTACATATTCTGTCTCTGCAGACCCTATCTGGTTTCCTCTGACCCTCCCACCTCCTTGCATCTTTTCTAATATACCCTATGTCTGTCTCTTGCATGCTTGAAGCCCTCACTGTTTTGGCCTGCACCACTTCCACCGGCAAACTGTTCCAGACATCAACTACCCTTTCAGTGAAGAAATACTTCCTCACATCACTTCTGACCCCCCAGCTTCACTTCATGCCCTCTGGGCCTAGTGCTTATTGTCATTTGAGAGAGACTCCTCACCTGTACCTTGTTCACTTTTTTGAGGTACTTGTAGGTCTCCATCACACCCCCTCTTTCTCTTTCTTCTAGGGCGTACGTGTTGAGATCCCGCAATCTCTCTTCGTAGGTCTTCTTGTACAAACCAGGCACCATTTCAGTTGCCCTCCTCTGGATTGCCTCTACTCTATGTCTTTCAGAGGTGTGGTCTCCAAAACTAAACACAGTACTCCAGGTGTGGTCACACCAGCAAGCGATATAATGGAAAAACCACCTCCCTCCTCTTACTGGAGATAACTCTTCCTATGCAACCCAGCATTCCATTTGCCCTACCCACTGCTTTGACACAGTGCCCTGACACCTTGAGGTCCTCAATTATGATAACCCCTAGTTTCATTTCTTGCTTTGTGTTTGTTAGCACTCCCCAATCTTATATTCAATGCCGGGATTTTTATGTCCTAGGTGCATTATCTTGCACTTTTTGGCATTGGACCAAAACTGCCATGTTCTTAACCATAGCATGAGTTTCTCAGGATCCCTTCGTATTTTTTCAACCCTTCCTAAGTGTCCACCCTATTGCAGAGTTTGGTATCATCTACTAAAAGGCACACCTTCCTTCCAGCTCTTCCGCAATGTCCCCTATAAAGGTGTTAAAAAGGACTTGCCGCATTACTGAGCCTTGTGGTACCCCACTCATCACACTCACCTCTTTAGAATGAGTGCTGTTAACTACCACCCACTGCCTGCAATCCTTTAACCAGCTTCCAAACCAGTTTACCCCTATGGATCACACTCCTATGTTGTTCAACTTCCTAATAAGCCTTCTATGTGGCACTGTGTCAAAGGCCTTGCTAAAATCTAAACAGGCCATGTCCACTGCTGTACCCTCATTGATTTCCCTGGTCACCCAGTCAAAAAATTTACTAGATTCATTTGGCATGGCCATCCCCCCCTTCATAAATCTGTGTTGTCTCTGATCTTGCAGTCCATTTGATTCAAGACATTCTATCATCCTTTCTTTCAGTAGTGTTTCCATTAATTTTTCCACCACTGAAGTGAGACTAACCAGCCTATAGTTGCCAGCCTCCTTCCAACTGCTGCTCTTATGTAGAGGGACAATATCAGCCCTTTTCCAGTCTTCTGAAACCACTCCTGTTTTCAGAGAATTGTTGAACAAGGCTGTTAGTGGGGCAGCCAGAGTCTCCCTAAGTTTATTTAGTACCTGGGGTAAGTCCCATCGGGTCTCGTAGCCTTGTCCAGCTTTAAGGTTTGCTAGTTCTTTCAGAACTCTTTCCTCTGAAAATGGACCTGTGTCCTCCTCCCCTACCCTATCACTGTTTCTCTCTGGTGTCCATCCCCTCCACTCTTTAATGTGAAAACTGATCAGAAGTACCTGTTTAAGATGTCAGCTTTTTCTTAGTCTCCTTCTGTGCAGGCTTCCACATTTCTAATTCTTACTATTCCTTCCCTTGTTTTCCTCTTCTCACTTATGTACCTGAAGAAAGTCTTATCCCCTGTAATGACCCCTTGGGAAATCCTTTCCTCTGTCTGTGACTTAGCACACCTAACAGCCTTGCCTGCTTTCTTCTGTTCATACCTCCTTGTCCTCCTCTCTCCGTGTTTCTTCATACCTTTTTAACGCAATCCTTTTTTCTCTTACCACCTTTGCCACTTCTTTGGAGAACCATAATGGTCTCCTTTCTCTTCTGCCTTTTATCTTTCTTCCTTATATAAAGGGTTTGTTGCTTTAGTTATTCCCTCCCTTTATTTACTCCCACCGTACCTTTACACTTTCCTGGCACTCCTCTACCCCTCTTAGGCAACTCCAGATACAGCCACCCATTACTTTAAAATCTGCCCTCAAAGTCCAAAACCCTCATCCTCATGTGGTTTGACTGTGCTCCTGTTTATGCTGAACTACACTGTATGGTACTCACTAGTAGCAATCAGACTACCCACCATGATGTCTTCAATGCTGTCCCTATTTGTAACCACCAGGTCCAGCACTTCATCGTCCATAGTGGATTCTTTCACTAACTGCCTGAGAAAAGCTCCTTGTTGAGAGTCAAGGATGGCCCTGCTGCTTGCTAAAGCTACAGTAGGAAGACTCCACTCCACGTCTGGCAGATTAAAGTTGTCAACTAGCTGCATCTTCCCCTTACATGCCATTCTGATCATGGCTTCCCCAAGTGCCTTATCCATCTCTTCACCCTTTGCTAGGGGGTCTGCACTGCTCTAGCACAGACAGCATACCCAGAGTCTGTCTCTAGACTGATCCATAGTAATTCCAGCCCTTTCATTTTCCTCTTTGTACCCCTGTAGCTCTGTGGTCTTGATACTCTCCCTCACATATAATATAACTCCTCCTCCTTTCCTCACCTTTCTGCCTCTTCTGAACAGAGTGTATCCAGGTATATTCATTTCTCATTTGTGGTACTCAGTACACCATGACTTCGTTATAGTGTTACATATTGCTAGGAATTGTTGTGGCCTACCTGCTGGGGCCTGTGTTGTTTCCCAACCTGCTTTCCTGAATGACTCTGTTCTTAGCAAGGATCTGTACCACACTCTCCACAGAGTGATATAAGCAACTGTTTAAAGTTTGCTTTGCTGTGTTATAACATCTAACAGTTCTAACTATCTTTGTGGTTAGTGGGCTCCCTTTTGGAACCCTTCTTTGTCAAGGAACAACTTCTGGCATGAACTTAAGCTTACATGGTCATGACACTGTCCATGTACTGGTCTGGGACTCTGTATCCATTATTTCATAAGTGATGATGGATTGCCTTGTACAAAATATGGGGAGGGGAGGTGTGGTAATGTTTGTTATGTGATGGTGCATCTGGGAGTGCTTACATGCATTGCTGGGTAACTATCCACTGCAATGCTCCACAGGGGTCTATCCATTTAAGGAAACAGCTGGAGGGGCCTCAGTCACATGCACCACAGTTTTTCTGATTTCCTGGTGAGTGTCTGGGGAAGCGTTTAGGCTCCTTCACCCCCTTTGTTCTATTAAGCACAGTATGTGCTTGACAGCTACTCCCATTTTCCTGATCCGCCACCTTACTTTGATTTGACAGCCTTTTGAGTTTTGCTGGTCTTTGATGCCCCCACTGTTTTCTTTCCTGAGGGGTTTTCCCACTGCTAGCATCTCTGATCCTGCTCATTTGTCTTTCCAACCATCATTTGCAACTAGACCTGCCACATCCTCTGTGATTGTCCCATGGCCATCTGCCATCTGGAGGCTAGCCGAGAACACTACACTTTATGCTGAATACGGCCTGGATCCCTTTGCTGCTGGCTACTGGGGGGGGGGGGTGATTGTGCTCACCTCCCACCAGAACCTGACTTCCCAGATGGCTGGGGGAGATGGGCTGGCTCCAATTGAACTCTACATCCTGATACAGCTTCTCAGATCTGAGGGATGGGATCTAGGTCTAGAGTGAGCACATCCTTTTTCTTGTCATCTCTGTTGATGCAGCGAATCGGAAGCCACCTAGTCCATCGCCAGGATCCTAGGATACTGGATGCTGCTAGTGGGCAACAGGAGATGCCCCAGCTCCACTATGATGACCACCACCTGTGGCTTCCCATTTGTGCCCCCAGGATTGGCCTTGTAAGACTCTGGACAGGATCCAGCTCCCCTTCACCCCTTCATTCTCACCTCACCTCCCTTCCCAGACTTAGCAGATCTATGGCACACTCCCTCCACATGGTTAGGGACTGCTTAAAGATAGGTTGTATTTTTTTTTTATCTTTTAGGTACAGGTATGGGGGTTGCCTTTAGTGACCTTCTTGTGCAATGGCACACCACCTTGGGATGGTTATTGGCTGGCTTTGGGAGCATGTATTTGCCTGGCCTCCTGGCTGTTTCCACCCCTACTGGTTTGCATATGCATCCTTGTACAAGCACTGTGATAATATCAGGTTCTTTGAAATGCTTAATGAATGGCTTGAGGTTGTTAATACTGTGCATCTGTTTATTTTTCATGCCAGCGCATGGACTGTATCTCTCAACCCAATTGCATACCCTGCCATGACAGGTGTTAGAGCCCTTTTCCAGAACAGTTGACTTTGCTTCTGGACTGATCCCCTGTCTCTGCACTTGTTTGACTCCAAATGACAGATATGTCTTTTGTGACTTGGAATGTACAAAATCTGAACTCACCCGTCCAGAGAAAATGGGTGGTAGCATGACTCAAAACCCTTTCGGTCCAACTGGCCTTTCTCTAGGAAACCAAACTGGTGTCTGATGATGAACGGAAATTTTGTAGTAAATGGAGAAGCATAACTGTGCCCTAACCTCAAAGCAAAGAGTATCTGTTCTTTTCCAGAAGTCCTTGAGATAGACTGTAGAGGCTCAGATCCCTGAGGAGGAGGGCTGATGATTGCTTCTTAGAGTGTTCACTCCAGGAGATGCTATTATTCTAGGGAATGTGTGTTGCCCCAACCTGGATGTACTATAGTTCTTTCACAGCTTGGGGCAAGCACTGGTGGAATTTAATTCCGAGGGTACATCATTATTATTGGGAGGTGGTATTAACCTTATGTTAGACCCAGCTATAGACTGGTCTTCTGTGACTGTTGAGCCACACCCCACACTACTGAGGCACTAAAGACATTGATGACTGAATTTGCAATGTCTGACATATGTACATTATCTATATATTTATATATTACACCCCATGGTGAGGGACTACTCCTGCTCTCTGCCACCCATGGCACATCCAGCCAGTTGGATTGGTGGCTAGTCTCTGCTATAATTTCCCAAGAGGCTACCTCCTCTTCCATTGCCCAACTGTATGTGACAGACCATGCTTGGATGCTGATTTCCTCTAGTGGGTCCATGAGGAGGCTACCAACTACTGTTGTACAAATGACACTGGAGAAGTGTCTGCAGCTGTGCTTTGGGAGGCATTCAAAGCCACCTTACTGGGTGCTATCATGAACTATACTTTGAAGTGGTGCTAACTTAGAGAAGCTGAACTTAAGGACTTAGGAAATCAGCTGAAGGAGAAGGAAATGTGATACAAAGCAGCTTTCCCCTCCTCTCCTGATCAGTCCCTGCTTGCTGAAGTCTTAGGCCTAAAGGCACAGCTGGGCGCCCTAACATCTTGAAAAACTGAACTGGCCCTTCTCTGCTCTAGACATTGATATTGTGAAGGTGGAGAAAAGGCAATTAAACTTCTGTCAAACAGACTGCAAAAGCAGGAGGGGGTGAGATTTATCGGGGCCCTGGATAGGAGTGTGCTCTCCCTATGACTCTGGCTGGTAATAATGAAGCAATGGGGGAATTCTATGTTTCAATTTACTCCATGCAAGATTCTAGAGAACTGGCACTTTATGACTCTTTTGCCTCACTAAGGACTAGTGCACATCCTTAGAAACCCCATTTTCACTGGGAGAGATAGGAAGAGTCATGAAACTCTCATACCCCTCACAAGGGCCCACAAAGTGATATCATCCCAGTTGACCTTCACCAGATTCATAGGCCTACAGTCTGTCCTATTCTTTTGAGGGTTTTCTCAGAGGCATGTGCCTCTGACCATTTCCCTCCCTACCCTCCAGGAAGCTGTCATTACAGTTTTGCTAAAGGGGGGAAAAGACTCCTTCTTTTTCCTATTAGCTACAGACCCATCTCACTGATCAATGCAGAGGACAAATATTTGGCAAAGGTGCTGGCCCACAGGCTGAAACATGGAAACACAGATATTTTTGGCAGATAAGGACCACCAGGCCCATCCAGTCTGCCCGAAAGCCCTAGTTTGTGGCCTCTGACCCTACCTGGTCAATGTTTTTTCACCCCTCCTTCCCACCTCTAAGGTATCCTTATGCCTGTCCCATGCATGTTTAAAACCCCCCACTGTGCTTGCCCCCACCACCTCCTGTGACAGTCTATTACTTGTGTCTACCACCCTCTCTGTGAAGAAAAACTTCCTCACATTTCTCCTCAGCCTACCACCTTCCCATTTCATATCATGCTCCTTCATGGGAATCATAGGTAATTTCAGAGCAAAGAAGACTTACGTCCATTGTGCTTGCTGTTGACTCTAATTATGGTAACTCCCTATTTTGTTTGCTATACAATGTTTGTCCAGTTTCCTCTTGAACTCAAGCATTGTCTTACTAGCAACCACCTCCTCAGGCAAGTTGTTCCACACTGGAATGACTCCAACACTAAACCAGTGTTTTCTTTTCGTGGTCCTAAAATTTTGCCCCTTAAGCTGCCATGAGTGTGTCCTAGTGTCATAACGCTGTTTCCTTAGTGTAAGTCCCAGTTTATCCCTTAGATTGAAGTCTTTAAGTGAACTATACACCATACACATGTCACCTCTCAATCGTCTATACTCCAGTGTGAACATCCCCAAGTCTTCTAATCTGTCCTCATAGTCCAGGTCCCTAACATCAGCTACCAACCTGGTAGCCCTTCTCTGAACCCTCTCCAATCTCTTTATATCCAACCTAAACCCTGGTGACCAGAACTGTGCGCAATCTTTCGTTCTTGTACATCTCTTATATTGGAATATGTCTCCCTCTGCACCTTGTTAATGCCCTTAAGGTACTTGAATGTTTCTATCATGTCCCTCCGATCCCTCCTCTCTTCCAGTGAGTACATACTGAGGTCCTTTAGTCTCTCCTCATATGTTTTCTGGTGCAAGTCCTGTACCATCTTAATCGCCCTTCTCTGGACTGCCTTCACCCTGTCAATGCCCTTACGAAGGTGCAGCCTCCAGAACTACACACAGTACGCTAGGTGAGGCCTCACTAGCATTTTGTACAATGACATCAACACCTCCCACCTTCTGCTAGTGATGCCTCTGCCTATGCACCCCAGCATGCCACTGGCCCTCCCTGCAGCCTTTGTACTCTGCTTAGACACCTTTAGGTCATCAGAAATTATAACCCCTAGGTCCCTTTCTTCCTTGGTGATAGTCAACAACTCCACCCCATCCTGTAGCTCTCCCCAGAGTTCCCTCTTCCCAGGTGCATTATTTTGCACTTCTTGGAATTGAACCTTAGTTGCCACACTTTGGACCAGTTTTCAAGCTTCACCACATCCCTCCTCATTTTCTCTGTCCTGTCCGGAGTATCCACCCTGTTGCAGATATTGGTGTCATCTGCAAACAGGCAGACCTTTCCCTCCTGTCCTACCGCAATCTCACTAATGAAGACATTAAACAGGACTGGTCCAAAGATTGATCCCTGAGGTACCCTGCTGGTCACCCCCTTCTCCCTGACTGGATCCCATTTACCACCACCCTCTGCCTTCTGTCAATTAGCCAGTTCCTAACCTAGTTTACCACCTTGTGCTCCATACCCAGACTACTCATTTTGTTAACCAGCCTTTTGTGTGGGATGGTGTCGAAGGTTTTCCTGAAATTGAGGTAGGAAACATCTACCACCCCCCCTCCGATTTACTTTCCTTGTCACCCAGTCAAAAAAATCTATCAGATTTGTCTGACATGACCTTCCTGCTGTGAATCCATGTTGCCTCAGATCCTGGGCACCACTGGATTCCAAGTGTGCCACTATTCTTTATTTAAGCAGTACCTCCATGATCTTACCTACTACTGAGGTGAGGCTGACCAGCCTATAGTTCCCTGCCTCCTCCCTACTTCCACTTTTGTGTAGGGGAGCTACATGTGCCCTCTTCTAGTCCTCTGTAACCACTCCTACTAAGGTTCATACTAAGGTGTAAGGAGCTAAGAAGGCTGGAAGCCCATGACTGCTCCTGTCATTTACCCATAATAAGCAGTATTGTTTCCTCCCAATATATAGGAATCTAGTCTTTTTTTTTTTCAAACTGCACTTTATTTCTACTAGTGATGACCTCTAATGGCAGTCCGTTCCAGGGTGCCACCACTCTTTTTGCTAAAAAAGCCTTTCTCTTATTGGTATTAAATTTTATTGGCCTAAGTTGTAGTGGGTACCCTCTGGTACATACTTTGTCGCATTTGAACTCCAAGTTTAGTTAATTTAGTAGGCTGTCATCTTGCATTATATCATAGCAAAGCAGTAGGTCTCCCCATATACATCTAGTTTCTAGGCTCATCAGATCCAGTTTCTGAATCCGTACATTATAAGGTACTGTTTTTAAACTATGAATGATTTTAGTTGCTTGTCTTTGTATTTTTTCCAGATTATTGATTCTCCCCTTTGAGATAGGCCCCCACACTGGGCTACCAGAGTCAAGCAAGGGTTTCACATATGATCTATACAGAGGCATGAGCACCTCCTCACTTCTGCTCCTGAAATTCCTTCTTATGGGTCACACTACCTTTTTTGCTTTTGTGATTTGCTGTTTACAGTGAGAGTCATGGGTTAGGTTATTATTTATAATGATACCCAGATCCTTTTCCTCATCAGATTTTCTCAGTTGGAGTCCATTTAAGATATAATCCCTTTTACTGTTATGTTTACCTAGATGTATAACACAGCACTTGTCTATACTGAAACTCATTCCTCTTAGATTTGCCCATTTCTGAATATTATCTAAGTCCGTTTGTATGGTGTTATCAATTTCATTTTCAATAGTTATACGAGCCAGCTTGGTATAATCTGCATATTTACTTAGCCAATTTGTTGCTTCCTTTCCCATGCTAGACATAAATACTCGGAACAGTACTGGCCCCAGAACTGACCCCTGCGGCACCCCGCTCGTTGCAGGCACTGAAGCAGAGTAAAAACCATTTATGCACACTCTCTGTGATCGGTTTCCCAGCCAAGCAGCCACCCATCCTACCATCCTGTAATCTATGTTTTTATCCATTAGGCTTTGGATTATCTCGTAGTGTGTGACCTTATCAAATGCCTTTGAAAAGTCTAGATAAATGCCATCAACTGAAGTCCCCCTGTCCAAAGCTGATGAAATCCTTTCATAAAAACATAGTAAATTTGCTACACAAGATCTGCCAGACACAGACCAGTGCTATTGTTTGTCTACTAGATCACTACTTTCTAGTTGAGAATTTACAATATCCTTTAATATCGCTTCCAGCAATTTTCCTGGGACTGATGTTAAGCTTATAGGTCTGTAGTTTGTATGGTCAGTGCTACTGCACTTTTTATGTATGGGCACTGTGTTTGCTGCTAGACAGTCCATTGGAACCACAAGTTCTTTTAGTGATTTCATAAATATCAGCCTTAGTGGGGTGGCTATATAAGGTGATAAAAACTTCATCATCATATTTGAAATATTATCAGGCCCTGCTGAGTGTGAGTTTTTTAGGTTATTTATTTTTCAATTATACTCTCTACAGTTATGTTAAGGTCCAGCCTCTCTATTGCTAGGATATTTATTGCACGCGGCAGCTTTTGTGAAAATATTGACCCAAAGTATGCATGAAATATATTTGCTATATCCTTGGGATCCATAGTTACCTGACTTCCCACAGTGTTGGAGCACAGGCTTGAGTTAGTTTTAAGTAGTGAGTATACATAGCCACAGAATTGTTTCATATTATCCTTTCTAGCTGAGCTTGCAACGTTTTTTCCATCCTTTGTTTATTCTTTTTTATCATGTTTTTACATAGTCTCTGCTCTTGTTTGAATTGCATCCATGACTCCTGTGCTCCTGTTTTTTTTTCACTTTCAATATGTGTTGTTTTTTCTTCAGAGCTCTAGCCACTTAGACTTTATGCCTTTATTATTGTACTTCTTAATTTTCTTTATGTGTCTGTCGCAGATAGAGAATATTTGAAGTTTAATTATATTCCACATTTCAGGTACTGATTTATTTGTTAGCAAGTTTTCCCAATTAATGTTTCCTAGGTCTTCTTGTATATGCCTTTTATTTGCTGAACTAATATAAATTTCTCTGCATCCTTTTGTTATAGGAATATGTTCTTTTACAGAAAATAGGACACTATTATGATCGCTATTCCCCAGTGGAGCACTTACTTTACACTTAGTGATATCAATTTCCTTTGTTGCTTGGACTATGTCCAGAATCCTGTCCCCCCCTTGTAGGTTCGTTTACATATTGTGTCAGTCCCAGTTGGTCTATTAGCCCTTAGGAGGTTAAACTATGTTGCTTACTAGCTTCTAGTTTATTCCAATTATTATCACTAAAATTTAGGTATCCCATGAAGACCACTCTTCCCATTTCACAGGCCTTTTCAAGTTCATAGTTAATTTGTTCTGTGACTTTGTTACTTATTCCAGGGGGTCTATAACATAATCCAGTAATTATGGTTCATTTTTTCCTGCATCTAGTCTGATCCATATTGATTCTGTACCCTTATCTCCACCTTTAATTTTATCTGAGATATTTGTTGATTGCATGTTGTTTGATATATTTGCTGTGACTAACCCCCCTTTTTCCTTCTTGTCCAGATAATACAGGGTATATTCTGATATTGCTCTCCCAATTCATCTTTTTCTGACCACCAGGTCTCTATTACAAAGACCATGTCAATATCCTTATGTGTTTCCAGTACTGCCTCAAGTTCTTCTTTTTTATTCTGTAAACTGCTCACATTCACCAGAAAACATTTTATTTCTGTTTTGGGTGATTTTTTTATTGATAGGTTTTTGTTTGGTAATATAAGCTTTCCTATACCCCCGTGTTCAGTTTAAATTATGTTTAGTGAGTTCATTTTTTATCAATGTGGCCAAAGTTTTAGTTTCAGTGCTATTTAGGTGAAGGCCATCTCTGGCATGGAGTTTATCAATTTGAAAAAAAGTATCCCAATTGTCTATGAATGTCACTTCTTCACTAGCACATTTATTTTGTAAACATGCATTGATTCTTTGTATAATATTATTTTTTTCTTTATTGCAGTTTATATTTGGCAATAACCCTGACTTTATTGGTTTCTGCCTTGCATTCTTTATCATTTCAACATAGTCCATTATCTCCTCCATGATGTCCTTTCGTGTTCCCATCCTACATTATTTATTCCCACATGCAATACTACAATCTGTTGGCTGGCCCAGTGGTGTGGAGGACTGAGGCATTGGTGCCTTACCTCCTGCCATGCAGGCGACGCATGTTCGTGGTGCGAGTGGGTCACTGAGGGTCGGCTGGGGAGGGAGAGGATCGAGCATCTGAAGGACAGCTCTCCTCTCCCAGGGAGGGGTAGGGATGCAGTGTGCTGCTTGCCTGGCCCCTAATGGCAGCTGGGGGTTGGTATAGTAGACCCACAGATAGACGGGGCAGACGTGGATCAGACGCCTGGCATGCAGCATGCAGAAGCACGCACAGCTCAGCCATTCGTGTCATTGCACACTCCTGTGCTGCACTTGAGGGAGAAAAGGAGAGAAAAACCTGCGGCCAACTGGCAGGATGACACCGGTTCCCCACAGGCTCCACACCCAGTTATGCAGGCTGATGTTTCCAACGGTGCTCTGTGAAAAAACTGCAGCACCAAAAAATTCCAACTATGTATAACACAAGGTGTGCAGAAATAAAGACTCCAAGCCAGGAAAGTAAATGCTGAGAGCAGGGGGTTTATTAAGGTGCAACAAGGACTAAATGGACAGGACAAGCCCCAGCGCTTCGAGCCTCATGCAGACTCTTTGTCGGGGGAGGGGTAATTACGGCCACAGAAGTCTCTTATATAATACAATGTGACATCATAGTTAAAGAGATATGACCTACAAACAAGTGCAAAAGTTGAATAGATATTAAGAAATTCATCTACATGCTGTTAAGTGCTAATGAAAATAATTATAATCAATACTGGATCAAAAACAGGCTGGTCAAATTTCAATAGTGAATAAATTAATTCACAAAATATCAGTTGCTACTACATACACGTTCACATTTTCATAACTTAGAAAATGTTTTAAATTGAATAATTCTGTTATCTTTTTTAATTTTTAAGATTTTTTTAGATCTACGCAACGATGAAAGAAGATAAGAGAAGGACTCCAACAGTGCTTGATGTTCTAGAGAGGCAGTAGATTCTGCAGTTTGGAGCAACAGTGAAGCAGCTCCTGAGGTGGTCATGAGGGCAGTTGGAGGTAGCCCTCCCAGTGTTGCAGTTTGGAGCAACAGTGAAGCAGCTCCCGAGGTGGTCGTGAGGGCAGTTGGAGGTAGCCCTCCCCTGTGCTGCAGTTTGGAGCAACAGTGAAGCAGCTCCTGAGATGTTCATGAGGGCAGTTGGAGGTAGCCAACTTTCCAGCCTAGATAAAGTCTCACCTTGATTCTCTCTCTTCCCTTCAGCTCCCAAAGTGGTCATGAGGGCAGTTGGAGGTAGCCTTCCCCCACGCTGCAGTTTGGAGAAACAGTGAAGCAGCTCCCGAGGTGGTCATGAGGGCAGTTGGAGGTAGCCCTCCCCCGCGCTACAGTTTGGAGCAACAGTGAAGCAGGTATGAGCAAACACCCTCAAGCAAGCTGTGTGGTGAGCCACGGCCGACTACTATGTGCACCATGAGTTGCATTGGACAGTTTGAGTATTTGTTTGTTTCATTTTGGCACAAAGTTCAAAATTGTGCTCCTGGCCCACAGTATTGGCCAATAAATGGATATAGTTTTTCTACTAATTTTTTTTTTTGTTAAAAGCCTTCTTGCTACATTTCTACAGCGTAGTACCTTAATTGACTTTATATGATTTTCCTGGAATTTGCAACTGCTTCTAGTGTTTCTTAAGGAAGCTTTCAAAAAGCTGTGCCGGAGTACAGAGGAACTCACTAAATTCCTGCCTTAAAGTTCCAGTTCTTACTCATTTTGTTTTAACTGCATCCAGGCTGTAGCTACAAGTAATTCTGGTGATAGAGTTAGCTGCACCACAAGGAGCGGTTCTAGTCAAAGAGCCATTTTAAAGTTAAAACTTTCCATCCATACAGCAACAGTGTTAAATGCAGCAATTTTGTTAGCAGGGATAGGTGCTCCTCTAGGAGCATTTTGTTTAACCTCAGGAGCCATTTTGAAGTTAAAGCTAAAGGAGCCAAAATCACTGCTTTCTCATTGTGCCCCCCCATTGAGAACCCTCCCCCAGTTTCCAGCCTGGATAAAGTCTTACCTTGAATCTCTCTCTTCCCTTCGGCTCCCGAGGTGATCGTGAGGGCAGTTGGAGGTAGCCCTCCCCTGTGCTGCAGTTTGGAGCAACAGTGAAGCAGGTATGAGCAAACACCCTCAAGCAAGCTGTGTGGTGAGCCACGACCAACTACTACATGCACCGTGAGTCGCATAGGACAGTTCGAGTCTTTGTTTTGCCCCACCGCCTCCACAACCACCCTTGATGGATAATTCCTTATATTAGCAGAGTCACGTGGTGGTGAAAACCAGCCACCCAACTTTCTCCTTAGCAGCTTATATTCAGTCACCACTAGAGGCTGCGAGAGGTGGTTCTTGCTATAGTCTCCTCCTCTGTACATTATTCCTTTCAGCTGTTGCAGTTTTAACCCATTGTGCAGATTGCTGAAATGGCCACCCCTTCTACCTCCTCCTTATTGGTCTCTTGCCCACCATCTCATCCCCCCCTTTCAAAGTCACCCCCCCTTCCCCACCACTCCCCCTCTCTCTTATCTCACATTTACACAGTTCTCTTGTACTTGTCTTTCCCAGTACCAACACTCTAACAATCTCCCCGATAATATCATATACCACCTCTCTCTCACTGCCCCCCTTCCCTCTCCTTGTGGCACCAATCATCCTCTCACTTCCTATACCAGTACACAGCCCCAATGTGAAAGCATCTGCTGTTGCCAGGGAACACAAACTCATTAAGTTTGCCATAACCTGCCACATCCTCCTCCTTTTCCTTCTTTTATCTTGGAACGTTCATCCTAACCCAGGGCCAGCTCCCCAGACCACTCCCCTTGGTGATAAAAGGAAAGGCCTTATTGCTGCTTCCCTAAATATCTGTACCCAACTAACAAAATTTGACTCTCTTCAAGGTTGGATTGTGCAGCACAAGCCAGACATCCTGGCTTTAACTGAGACCTGGCTCTCCAAAATCACTATGGACTCACATGTGGCCCTTAATGGCTACTCCACCTTTCGATGAGATCTCCAAGGCAAATGGGATGGCAGCTGCGCAATCTATATTCGAAACTCCCTCCAAGCAATGGTTGTCCCCACCCCCCATGGATGGGGCCCAAGTACTCACTGTAAAGCTTACTCTCGGCAACCCAGATAAAACCCTCTATGTTTTGGTGGTTTATATTCCACCGCATAACCAGAAGGCAGCTTTCGTAGCAGTTGCTAACTGCATCTCATCTCTCCCTTATTTCAGTGAGATTATTGTTTTGGGTGAATTTAACACAACTTGGCTAGCGCCATCAGCTGCCCACTATAAAAATGCCTCATTGGCCATGGGCCTGCTCAAGTTGTCCAATCCCCCTCAAGACATAAACACAGGACAAGGACCGCTACTTTGCTGGACTTAATTTTCACAAACCGCCCTAACAGAATTTCAAAGGTCTTAGTGCTCCCTGATGCCATCAGTGATCACTCACCTGTATCATGCTGCTGGTGGTCCTGTAAGGCCCCTAACCCTCCTCCCAAAACCATATACTGTAGGCATTTAAAGCGAGGTTCACTAGCCCGCTTAAAAAAAAACACCTCTCAAACTGTGACTGGTCACCCATAGATACAGCAAGGAACATAGATGATGCACTTACCTATTTCATAACCTCCTTCAGTTCTGCATGTGACCTTTTTGCCGCAGTTACAAAGCAGGTAGTAAAAAAACTGTGATACCCCTGGCTATCTCAAACACTGCTCGACCTCATGCACCATGGGGATAATCTCTGGCATAGAGCCCTCGCTTCAAGACTGCCTCAGGACAAACAACGGTACAGGGAAGCTAGGAACAAATGTACCTGTGCCCTGCATCAGGCCAAAGCCATTTATTATTGAAATGTTCTCACCTCTTCTAGGGGCTCAGGTCATAAATTCTGAGATACTATCAAAGAACTAAATGGTAAAACCTTAGCCCCCCACCCTCCCAACTCTCAGTTAAAGGGACCATATCTCAGGACCCCCTACAAATTGCCAATGCCTTAAACTCTTCCTTCTCTGACCTTAACAGTGTGCTCCCCCCTAGCTTTTTTGCCCCCCCACACCCTACAGCTTCTTCATCTTCATCTGTTCCCCACTTCCACCCCACCTTTCAGGTTTGAGTAATAACACTAAAAGAGGCTAAGTCTTACATCTCTAATGTTCTGGGTAAGAGCTGCCACAGCGGAGTCCCCCCAGATATAAAACTCCTCCACCTATCTCTCAAAGCTGTCCTAGTCCCCCTCACTAAAATCCTTAACTGCTCCCTCTGTCTGGGGGAGTTCCCCACCCCCTGGAAAAGGGCTATCATCACCCCACTTCTGAAAGGTGGTGAATGCACAGCCTCTACTAACTACTGGCCAATCTCTCTTCTGCCCCCTCTGTCTAAGGCCCTTGAGAAAATAGTAGTTGATCAGCTCACTGAACACCTATCAAAATATAACATCTTGTGCCCCGAGCAGCATGGATTCCGCAGGGGCCACAGCGCCACCACAGCTGTTCTTGCATATACCTCCTACATCCACAAGGCCATGGATCTGGGGCACTTAGTTGGGTCAGTTTACATCACCCTAACTAAGGCATTTCCTACTGTCCATCATGCCCTTCTCCTTAGATCCCTGACTGATGTGGGATTAACCCCCAGTACTATGGCCTGGTTTGAAAACTATCTATCCAACAGATCACAGCAGGTCAAGCTTGGCACTACCCTCTCCTCCTGCCTTCCAGTTCACTCTGGGGTCCCTCAAGGCTCCATTCTAGACCCCCTTCTATTTAGCCTTTTCTTAAACTCACTATCCAGATCCTGTTTCAGTTGGTTACTTCTTTATGCCAATGACGCAGTCATTTTCTGGAGCAACCCATAGCCTCTACCATTGCAGGATGCCCTACAGAAGTTTTTCACTGAAGCCGAGACCTGGTTTACAGAGCACAGGCTAGTAATAAACTATAAGAAAACTAAGACCATGATCTTTGCACACCGTCAGAACCCCTACTATGACTCCACTCTACTTTTCAACACCTCCCAAGGCTCCCCGCCTGAGCAGGTAAACACATTCAAATACCTGGGCATCACCCTTGACTCCTCCCTTACCTATCATGAAAATATCCATATCCTCTGCAACACCATGAACTCCAGAACTGGCTTCCTTTATCGGATCAAACACTGTCTGCCTAAAGATGTGCTGCACCTTGCTGTGTCATCCTCGGTCCTCCCTGTGCTGGACTATAGAATTGTGTTCTACAACTCAGCCGATAACAATGCTCTCTGTCGCATTAAGACAGCACTAAACAAGGCCAGTTGCCTGGTGGCAGGCTGCGATAGAACTACCCACATGTGTGACCTCTACAGTCGCTCAAACTGGCTAAACTTCGAATGTCGCCTTAAGCATCACACATGCCTCCTGGCTAAGAAAATCCAGTGGAAACTCACTCCACCTAGTTTACGGGGCCTCATCCAACCATCCTCCCCACAAAGGTTCACCAGAAGTACCTCCAAGGTCTCTTTCCTTGTCCCCCACTACAGGACATCCATGGGTCAAAGAGTCTTTTATCACAGGGCTCCTAGCTGGCTAAATGATCTACCTGCTGCTTTGACTGCTGGCACAAAAATAGGCCCTTTTAAAACCTCGCTCAAGGAATTTCTCACTAGCAACTCAACTTGTGACTGCTCCTAGTAGTACTATACTAACTCAGCCCCTACCACCTCCTTCATACTGACTAATTTTTCTTAGAGTATTTATGTCATGTTATTTTCCATTATGTAATATTAGTGCACTTCCTCATTTACCTCTCAACTGTATTATCTCCTTGCATTGTAATCAGTTATTATGATGAACCTCCTGCCTTACAATCTGTATTTTTGTTTTCCATATTTTTGTTTTCTGTTTTGCACATGACTCTGGGCAGTCTCTGACCTCTGCTATGGAATGCTGCTCAGTTCTATACCTTCCCTACTAATGTAATATACAGACTGATTGATGTCATGCACCTGTACTTGTGATGTTTTACTATGTCTACCAATGAGGAGCCTTTGCAAAAGAGTCAATTTCCCAATAAATAAATAAATAAATAAATAAAAACCTAGAAACATTTTTAAATAAATCAGTATTAAAAAACAGAAATCAGCAAAATGAGGCAAAATGCATCACCACACAGTAGGAAATACCCGCAGTGAGCAAGGAGAAGTATTAGAGGTATGGCACAATGTCCCATATATCATTCAAACCATAAGAGTACAGTGAACCCAAAGTAAATATGAGCCTGCTTTCAAGTTTTCTTAGTTTTTCACATCTGTTTCCACCTCTGATGTGGGCTTTTATATGGGTGATGCCCATGAACTTAAAATTGTTGGATGAAGCATGGTGCTTAATGCACCGGTGGCCACCAACAGGGATATCACAATGTTGATTAAGGATGGATCGCACATGTTCTTGGATCCTATCCTTAAGGGTTGGGTAGTCATGTCCACATAAATTGTGGGACAGTCACACCACAAAGCATAGATGACAAAGGGGGTTCTATAAGTAATTAAATCACAAACTTCAAGCTGAAAGCTGTTGCTGCAGCTGGTAAATTGATTACCTAGAAGCATGTATTAACAGATATTGCAGTTGCCGCAATGATGAGAGCCAGCACAAGGTCCAGGTATAAAAGTATGGTATGGTGTAATAGTGGTAGAAAAGTGGCTGTGACACTATCCCTGATACGACGTCCTTCTTTATAAACCACTCTAGACGACTCTCCTATGTTGTCTTTAAGGTCAGGGTCTGCTCGAAGGATGTTCCAGAACCTTTTGAGTGTGCCAACTATTTTGGGGGCTACAGAGTTATACACTGTTACAAAATGAATGCTGTTGTCAATACCGATTGCTTCTTTTTTGGGGGTGAGTAGGCTGGTGCAGTCTTAGGTACGAGCATTCGTATCAGCTTCAGTAAGAATAGATTGGTCATAGCCTCTAAGAACCTGTGTTTAAGTTCTTCAGAGTGCTTGTCATAAAGAGAAATGTCGGAACAATTTCTGTGAATACACAGAAATTGGCCCTTTGGGATCCCCTTTTTAAGGTGTGGTGGGGTGACAGCTGTCCAATCTGAGTAAAGTATTATACACTGTTGGTTTCCTGAAGTTCTCAGTAATAGTAGTGCCATCCAGGGTGGCATGGAGTTTGAGATCAAGAAATGTGGTTGACAAAGGATCCACATGGAAAGTAAATGCAAGTTCCAGTCATTTTGATTTAAAAGGTTGACAAATTCATCAGCTTCATTGACAGTGCCACCCCAGATCACAGTACATCATCAGTGAACCGGCCTCAATATTTTATTGAGGCATTGACTGGAACGGGGTTGTAGATGGTAACCTCCTCCCACCAACCCAAGAAAAGGTTGGCATAGAAAGGTGCCATTGATGACCCCAATCGCAGTGCCACACACCTGTAAATAAAATTTTGAGTTGAAAGTGAAGAAATTGCTTGTAAGAATAAGTTCCAAGGCATCAGTTACAAACTCTGGATCAAGTAATGAATGTGTTTGAAAAAAATCCATAAAAAACTGAATTGCATTTAATCCCAAATGGTATCTGATACTAGTGTATAGTGACTCCACATCAATAATAAACCACAAAGAACCAGTATCCAAGGTTTGGTGTTCCATGGCCTCCAGGACTGCCATAGTATCTCTCAAGTGGGAAGGTAACCAAATGACTTTTTTTTGTAAAAAAGTATCAATAAATCTAGATAGATTTTCTGTCAATTAACCTATACTGGAGATAATAGGGTATCCTGGGGGATTCATGGAATCCTTGTGCATCTTAGGTAACAAGTAAAATGTTGGGATCACAGGATGCTCCTGAAACAGGAACTCCTGTTCAGAAATGACACCTTTTCACCTATAAAGGGAAAGAAACTTATTAGTTTTATGTTTGAAAATTAACACAGGATTATTGTCCAATACCTTGTAGTTGTCGCTGTTGTTTAGTTGTTGCATAGCCTCTTTTAAATAGTCAGAGGTATCCATGACAATGACTTGTCCACCCTTGTCTGCATTTTTAGTAGTTAGATTACCCATCTTTGAAAGTTCCTTAAGTGCTGAAACTTCATCTGGTTGGATATTGCTGTGCACACTGATGAATTCTTTCTCAAAAATTCTATCCACTTCCATTTGAACCAGTTTTTCAAATGTACTTATCATTGGTGAAATGTTCTTGGGTGGACAGAATGATGATCTGGGTTTGAAACGACCACAATTCCACTCCATGTTAGCATCCAAAGTCTCGAAATGTTCCAATGCCCAATCTCAGTCCCAACTTACTGGAAGTGCCTCAAAATCACTGTGATCACTGCACGTGGCTTGAATAGATGGGGAATTCGAAGAGATGTTAACCAAATTGACAGAGGTTGGAATCTCCATGTCACTGACTGGAACATTAGGATCTTGGTATTGGGGGGGGCAATGAGCCAGATACTGAGTCAATACCATTGTCAGTCACAGAAGTAATAGATTGCAGAAATTCTCTGCTCATGCCTTCTTTGTGCAAGAAACATTTCTTTAGCCTAATTTTTTGAAAGTTTTTTCCATGTCAACCTGTAACAAGAATTTATCAACTGGTGGTTCAGGAACAAACAATAGCCCACGTGATAGATCTGAAATTTGTGGTTCGTAAGTATAACACTGGACGGGTTTAAAACTTGTCTCAACCTCTCAATAGATGTTGTTTCTGTTCTGGTGCTTTTTGATTTTGCTTTATGTTTGATTTTGTCCCCCCCTTCCGGTCCCCCGTTTTATGAACCTAAAGAATTTTTAGGCTTAGTGCCAGTTCTATTGGTAACTTCTTGAGGCTGTTTGCACTCCGTTGATCTTGGCGCAAAGGTTACTGTATTTCATGTGCCAGGGGCAGGACTGGGTTCTTTTTTCAGAAGGTTTATTTTGTTGTCTTTTGTTTCTATTTTGTGGCCTATTTCTTGATTTGGACCTTCCACGTGAACTAGAACGCTGTTTAGTGTCCCACTGGTAAATATGATTGGTATTATAATTTGTGATATCACGGTTGAATTTATGTTGCTTTCTATCATTTTCTTTTCATGGGCTGTGATTTTATCCTGCAACATTTTGTTTAAAGTGCTGAACTCCTCTGTAGTGTCAAGCTGAACAATGTCCCCTTCCAATTCTGTGATTGCAGTTAGAATGTTAGCATGCTTATCAGTGTTCTGGTCAATGAGAATTCTCAACCAGAGTTCTTGAACATGTGTCAATTGCAGTTTTCCATCTGGTTTTGTATATATCTTTAAGAAATCCCTCATCCACACTCAGCTAGTTGGGCACCTCAGAGGAGGAAAGGAGAAAGGAGAGGTGAGTCCTGGCAGATGGAGGGGTGATGGGGCTGGAGGGACCGGTGGATGGGGGCCGACTGACCAGGGGATAAAGAAATAAAGTAAAAAAAAACAAAACACCACAATCTGTTTGTTGATTTCACTCTCCAACAACCTTGGAAGCCTACTTTTGATATCCATCACATGGGCCCTGGCAAACAGTTTACCACAGTATTGGGTTTGTTAATCTCACAAATTGTAGTGTCTGTTTTTCTGAGGATCAAATCACCAATCACCAAAACTTGCATCTCCTATTCTATAGGGTCTGGCATTTTAGTTGTAGTATCATCGCTTGTACTTAGGGGTGCATACTTATTTAAGGGTTCAATCTCAGTATTTCCCAGTCCCATTTTCCCTTTATTTTTAGGCATTTTCAATATCTTGGCCCTATTTATATGGTCAGCATCACTGCTATTCATTTCCGTAATGCTAGGATTTTGTTCATAGCCACCCAGCTTCTCTTCCTGGGCTATCCCCTTCTACAATTTCTTGTGGCATAGTATTTTGATTTTCAGCCTCATGTAACCTGTTCCCTTAATACACTTAGCTTGTTCTTGAGGTTCCCCATTTCTTTATATTTAGTACACATATAATCACTGACTGCAGGAGCTTCCATCCATGCTGTGTACATGTGACAGCCACTGCACTTTTGGATAGTGCCCTTGATACATAATTATAATATCCCATCAGCTTTGTGTTCTACTTCCATACCCCATCTTACTACTTGGGGGTGAGTTTGTATTAAATAGTACAGCTAGGCTACGATTAGGCAGTTTAAGGGGTATTTCCCTAGTGTGCACTTACCCAACTATCCACTGGTGTAGAGTCCTTCTCACGTACGATGATCACGTGCTCGCCCCACTCGAGTTCGCCTCGCTAGCTTGGCTAGCTCCCTTTTAAAGTCACAGACCCGGAAGTCATGTGATCAGTCATCCGAGACTATCCAAATGCCCAAAAATGAGTTACTTTTTGATTTAAGTGCTTACTTCAGCACAGAAATCTTAAATAAATGCTGCCCAGGTGAATTTAAATAGAAAAAAGAGCTCCTGAAGTGTTTTGTAGTCCCTTATATTCACAGGACTACAACTCCACATCCTTCCTGTCTGCTACTTCCTGTACCAGTCTCTGCTTTACTTGGTGTAAATAAATGAATAAAAAAAAGTTGTCTAAGTGCTTTTGTCAGCTGCTTGCAGCTTATTCACTGTCCCACAGCTTTCTAAAACCATCAAAATGTTCGTGCCTCTCTAACAGATGCCTAACATTTCTGTGTTGAGCGACTCCATGAACAGTGCTGCCAGAGGCACCACTAACTCTCTTTGCAGCTGTCTTAATATCCTCTGGTGTATGCCATCTGGCTCAACTGCTTTGTCCACCTTAAGATTTGTGAGCTTCTCCAGGACTCTCTCCACTGTGAATAAACTTGTGTTTACCTCTCCCCCACTTTGTGTCTGTTACCTAGCTGTGGTCCCTGACCCTCCCCCTCTTTAGCGAATACTATACAGAAGTATTTATTCAGTATTTCTGCCTTTTACATGTCTCCCTTTTTATACTCTCCTGTATTCCCTTTGAGCCTTACAATCCCTCCCCCCCCCGGGTCTTCCTTCTTTTGCTAATGTACCTATAGAATGCCTTGTTCCTTTTCCTCACTGTCTGCACTAATCTTTCTTCAGTCTGCACCTTTTCTCTCCAAACAACCTTCCCTGCTTCCCTTAGATTCTTTAGGTACACCTCCCTGTCCTTCTCCACACTTTGAATCTCCTTATATTTCCAGAAATCTGTGCTTTTGACCCTTACCTTGTCTGCCACCCCTCTTGAGAACCACAGTGGTTTCCTTCTTCTCTTGCCCTTATTTACCAACCCCGATGCATTGGCTTGTCACCTCCTCTATGGCTCCCTTTAGTTGTTCCCACTGCTCCTCAGCTTCCTGTCCTGTCTCCCTTCTCGCCAATGCCTCTTTGATATAACTCCCCATTTTAGCAAAATCCACCCTCCTAAAATCTAAGACCTTTGTCTTTGTGAGACTAGACTGTGTCTTGGTCCCTATGCTAAGCCACACTATGTGACAGTCCCTGGACCAGAGTTGACCTTCCACCTGGACATCTGTGATTCTGTCCCCATTGGTCAATACTAGGACCAGAATTATCCTCTGGTGAGATCAATCACTAGCTGTCTTAGGCCTGCCCCCTGTAGGGAATTCAGGATGTCTCTGCTCCTGGTTGAAGCAGCTGCTGGGATGGCCCAGTCCACATCTGTGATATTGAAATCATCCGGCAGTAGTACCTCACCTTTTGCTGCCATCACATGAATTTGGCCCCCAATATCCCTATCCAACTCCTCCCCCTGTGCTGGATGCCTGTAAATCACCCTGTTCAGACTGCTGTGACATTGTCTGGCTCAAGGGTGACCCATAGTGCCTCTGCCTCCCCCGTCTACCTAGTACCTCCATTGCCTTTATACCCTCCCTAACATACATGGCCACCCCTACCCCTTTTCTACCCCCCTGTCCCTCCTGAACAGAGCATACCCCGGTACAATAACATTCCAGTCATGATTTGTGGTGTACCAGGTCTCTGTTATAGCTGCTATGTCCAGGTCTGCCTCTACTAACATGCTTCCACACCCCTCCCAGGTGTGGTTTGCTAAGGGGAGGCTCAGGTCAGACCACCTTTGGTCTTTAGGTAATCTCATGCAGGCGACTATCTCTTCTCCCACTCCAATGGCAGCCCATGCTGTAGATTTCAAAAAAGGCATTTGACTACATGGAGTGGGAGTATCTCCATCTAATTCTCAGTAAACTGGGTTTTGACCCCAGTGTCTGGAAATGGATCTCAGCTCTGTGTAATTCCACTCTACAGAGGTCCTGACAAACAATCTGCTTTCTCCCATCTTGTCTCTGCAAAAGATACACAACGGGGGCTGTCCACTATCCCTAATGCTCTTTGTGCTTACAGCTTAGCCTCTGGCAAAAGCCATCTGGAGGCACTTGTACCTATCAGGCCTCTGGCTATGGACCTCAGAATACTGCACAAAACTTAACAGAGATGACCTTTTAGTACTCCTCTTAGATGCTTCTAAAGGTGTCCCCCTCTGTTGGAGCTACTCTGCTTCTTTGCTGCAATTGCAGTGCTAAAGGTCAACCCATCAAAAACAGAGGTCCTCTCTCTTACTCCCTCCTGCATCCAGCCATTGATATCCAGTTTTGGCCTAAAATGGTCCCAGGACTCCGTTGAATACTCCCAGATAGGTATACAACTCACCCTCTGACCTCTCTTGCCTCTGCTCTGCTAACCTCTCCCCTCCTCTGAGGGTGTTCCAAAAGGAATGTAACAGGTGGAAACTGCTTCACCTCTTGATGGCCTGCAAACTGTGGCCCGCAATGTGATTACTGTTCCTAAAGACCTCCACTGCTTGTCCAACTTGCTGATTAAATCCCCTTGTCCTGGTTCTCTAAACTGGATGCTATCATGGGGAATTTTCTGTGGGATGGTAAGCTTCCTGAGTACAGTCAGGCAAACTCCATTTGCACTGGAAAAAAGGAAGATGGGGTCTTCCCTGGTTTTACAGCTAACACCTTGCCTTTTTATGGACTCAGTCAGACCTGTAAATGGTTTCTCCCTCCAGGTTCCTCCTTGCCTCTTTGGGTTAAAATGGAACAGGACTTGGGTGGAAGGCACTTTTCTGACATCTATCTTTATGCTGACATGACTAAAAACCTGGCTGACTATATCAGCATCAGCACTAGCAAGGGTTAAATTGCAATCTTTAATCAAACTTCCACTCACCTCTCAAGAGTGCACCACCATTTAGGAGAACCCCACCTTACACAGAAACATAGAAACAGTCAGCAGATAAGGACCGCAAGGCTCATCCAGTCTGCCCAAAAGCCCTACACTAGTTTGTGGCCTATGACCCTAACTGGTCAATGGCTTTGTGCATAGGCATTTGAGCATTCCACCAGCCTGTGTGGGAAGCTTTGAGGATACAGATGATTGAAGATTTGCTTCAACCTGGGTCTCCACAAGTAGACTCGTTTGCTGGTCTACAGTCTTGTGTTTCAATCCCCCAGTCGGGCTTCTGGAAATACTTGCAAATATGAAGTGTAAATCTTGCTAAATCTTTAAAGGGGTGTCAGTATCCCTCTGGTACTCAGTCTCCACTACCAGGTTGGCCAAAAGCACCTTGGGGCAAAGCTGGCCTCATTTATGGATTTATTTGTGATGGTATTCCTACACCACAGACAATACTAAGCTGAATTTGGGGGCCTCACTAGAAGCTTGTATATCAGAAGATGAGTGGTTCACTTGTTGGAGGGTGGCTCATTCTTCATGGCCTGATAGTCGGGGACTCCTTATACACAACAAACTCTTATGTCACTGATACTGCATCTCAGCAGGTACAGGTGAGTGCAATATGTGATCCCCTGATGAAGAATCTGTTGACTAGAAGTGCCAGGGCAAGTTTGGGGTGTTAGCCACCTGTTTATTGTTTAACCAGGACAATAAAATTTGGATTCCAACTGAACACTTCTGGTCCAAAGCCTTTATTGGACAGCATCTAGCTTTGCATGTGAGGCACCTTCCTCTGACCTTGTACTGTACCCCAGCCCAGTTGAAGTCCTTGTGTTGGCTTCTTGATGACAAATACTGGCACTGTGACAAGGAAGGTGGGGACCTTATTCATTTGGGTGTGCCAAATCCTCCACAACTCATGGGATTGGGTCTGCAGTATTAGCTTCATGGTATTGAGAGTACACCTCTTCCCTCTCCCTAGGTTATTCATACAGATCTTTCTGTCCTGGGTACCTCCCTTATGGAACAGGGCCTGATGTGATTGATGGCCACAAGTGTAGAGGCTAAATATTTCCATCTTCGCCATTGCTACTTGACAGAAGTACATTCACTGATAGAGTGGCTGTTGGCACTAAACCAACTGGTTCTACTTAGCAGAGTTTTTCACATGGTCATGGGTACTGTACCCTACTACCACAAGGTATGGCCCTCATAACTTGCTACCCCCGTGTGTTATGGTACTACTGTTCTCACTGAGGGAAGCAAATACTCACTTTGATCCCCTTGAATTTCTCTCCATACCCTCCATCCCTTGTAGGAGAGAACCTGTCTTAGAGGTCTTCTTCACCCTCTATTGGATGTGGTAACACATCTCTTCCAACACTCCAAAGGCGTTATTGCATGGGAGATCTTGGCCTTCCCATGCCACCCCAACTATGTTGGCCCTGTCTGGTAGGCAGATGGAGACCTAGGTCCTCTCTCCCTTTCTCCTGCTGCCACACCCTTGGCTGTTTTCTCATCCAGCCTGCCTACTACCCGATTATGGACAAAATCTAGTATGGACCTACGACTTGACCTTACACTGTCTCCAGTTCCTTCTCTGCTTCCCCATCCCCCTTCTGCTCCCCCACCTGCTTCCCTTCCTACTTACCCTAGCTCCTGTGGCCTTAGCTGGCCCCTTACCTAAGATACCTTAAGTGTATTTTCATACTGTATGTGTTTTAGCTGTAGTTGAATCCGTTTACTGGTCATGTATCATGATGTCCTATACATTTCTGGTTATACTGCTGGCATGTATTACAATATAATGTTTGCTTGTGCTTATGCAAGAAACATTTTGATAGAATGGATGGCATTTCAGAGGTGTGTCAGTGTTGTGTGCAATATGGGTCAAGATACATTGGGCTGATCACTGATAGACCAATGACCTTGCAAGCTGAGTATGGCAGTGGTCACAATTTGATGGGTGGAAACTTTGCATAGCTGAAAGGACTGAAGTGCTCCCAATGAGAGAGCACTTCTGTCCTTTCATCTGCATAAAGCCATCCAGCAAGTAGCTGAGTTACTTTATGAGTTTGTGGTCTCATGCTATGTCTATTTTCGTAAAGCATTTTTTAACCATGTAATAAGTGTTTGTGTCTTATTTATTTACAGTTGTTTGCCATGTGTGTTTTAATGCTGTGAGTACTGTGAACGGGAGCTTAAAGAATTCAAGGAGACCAAATAACCATAGTTGATTAACTTGTAGGAAAGGTAGCAGCAATAGAGCAACATTTGACTGACTCAGATAACCAGCTGGCTAAACTAGAAACTGCGGTTGAGCAAATCCTACTTACACAGACAACCATACAAGACCAGCAGGAAGACGTTGAAGCTTGAGCTCAGCAGAGAAACTTAACAACCTTCCGGCATACCGGAATCATTACAGAAAACTGTCTTGAACAATGCAGAGATTCTAACATCTGTAATTTTTTAAACGCTTGCTGGATGTATGTGTTGCAAGGGAAGTTTGCAAAGAAAGCTGTAATACAATCGTTAAAAAGCTTCAGACTAAAAAAATGTTCTAATTTAGTTACTATGAACATTAAATCCCTTCATCATCTGAATCACAGTACTTATCTTTGAGCCAAGTTTCAGCTTGCTTTTCTCCCTGTCTTTGGTTCATCTTGTTGCTGTTTTTTTCTGCCAAAGATTCCAGCAAAGTTGTTAGCAAATTTTATGTGACAGAATGGATGTGGGCTTAAACCTTTATCAGCCATAATTACTTCTGGGAGTCTCGACATGATTTTGATGATACAGGTTTGATGTTTGACCAAAGTTCTGCCAGGATCACTGCTCACTTAATATCATCTCTGTGGGGAGGACTGTGTATATTTGCTAACAGAGTTTCATTCTGTTTATTCATTTTAAATCATGCTGTGGGTTTCATAAGTATCTTTTACAGGTCTGATGGAGAGTCTGGAAGTAGAACCCAGGGGTGAAGTCAGGACAAACTATGTCTTACTGTTTCACAGACAGTCATACAGCCACTACTCCAACAACACCATTGTATGGTACTCCCGGCAGGATTCGAACCTGCAATAAAACCTTAACAAGCTTATGTGATAATCCATTTGACTATAGGGATATGGCTGGTTCTGCAGGAATCAAACCCATAACTTTTGTTTCAAAGACAAAGATGATATTCCTTTCACCAAGGACCCAATTATATGGCACGAGTACTAGAGTTTGAACCTAGAATAACAGAGTCAAAGTCTGTGGTGTTACCTATACACTACACCCAATCAGATTTGATTGTGGAACTTGGAATCAAAGCCAGCTCTGCACTGATTAACAGTCAGTCGCGTACACCTTGCTTACTCTACCACAATTGTTAGGCTGCATCATACTTTTTTATTCTCACTGGGTGAGAATGCAAGCACCCCAGATCAGTTGCAACACAACTTGGTGGAAACAGTGAGTTTCAAACTCACGGAGCATTTCTACTTGACAGTTATCAAGACTGTTGCAATAAACTGGACTCTGCATTACTTCCATAAAGGAATCAAACCATCAATGGCTGATTACGAAATAGTTATATCGTTTATACAGCAGGGCTCATTACCGTATTATAGCATTTTAGTTGCTGACCCAGGAAGCACCTCAAGTCCTGGGCTCACGGCTAAAATGCTATAATATTGCAACTGGTTGGGGCAAAACCCAAAATTACATCAAGTCTCAAAAATGTGTGTAGTAAAGTACACTAGGCACTTGACAGCTTTATCAGTGGCAGGGAATTGAACCACACATTGTAGTATGCTTCACTATAACTAGATTTAACTTTGCCTTGTTGACAACAGTTTCATCCATAGTCCAGCCCGTTTGCCCCATGTTTTAAGTGCAGAATCCTCTTTACTCCTCATCATACTTTGGATTACATGATAGCAGAATTTTTCCCTACTTTCTATGTACCTCCTTGCTCTCTCGATCTTACTTTCAAAGAGTTTTTGCAACTGTTTGTCAGTCAAGACATGAGTTTTCATCCACTCTTGCAAACAAAAACGACAGACTTTCTTATCCTGGGGTCCACTGAAGTTAGTGTGTATTTACATATTTATCCTTCCCAGCCCCCCTGAATCCCTGGTGAACAATCATTACCTAGACTAATCACTGACAAATAGGTGGGCATGTCTACTTGTTTGGCTTTATGACTGAATGAATGTAACAATCTCTTTTGCATGTTGCATTCTTTTGTCCTTAAAAATTCTGTACTATCTCTAAAGCACAATCTTATTATATAGCTATTTAGCTATGTTGTCAACCCCTATTTTCAGAAAATAGCATCACATTTTATAATATTTGGAGTCACACACACACACACATATACACACACACACACACGCACATCTCCCCCTACTGTTCAGAAACTGGTTGAACAGCTATTGCTTTGTTCCTGTTTCCTGCCTTCCCCACACAATCATCCTTAGCTTTACAAAATGATTCAACTCAGACTACTTTCACCTTTTGCAAACATCAGCAGTAAGTTGCTAAGCACATCTTAAAGCAGCAGTATTCCTTAGGCAGCAGACACAGGTGCATACTCTGTATCACACTGTTGAAAGGGGACATGAATGGAATTGACAGTCGGAGAAAGCATTGTCTAGAGGTATTGCTTAATAAAAGAAATAATTGAAAATATTATTTTTATTTGTCTTTTTATTTGACTAATTATTGTGCAGAACTAGACAGATGCATGTTTATGATGTCTTTACATTATGTTTTATCTGGTGATGGCATTACAAGAAGCAACATAAATGAGTGATGTTCCTTTTTCTTCCATGCTAGTTATGATGATTCAGAAAAGAACTGGATGTTCCGCATCACTTTAAGCAGCGTCTACTCCAACCCCTGGCTACCCCTCTCTACAACACAACCAAAACCTACCTGACACAACATGCAGGCAAACATTCAGCATTGACAAATGCTTGTCTGTGTTTGTAATATGTTTTCTGTCTTGAAATTTCAATAAAATAAATTACCAACTGAAAAAAAGTCTGAGGATTGGCTGTTAGAGGGAACTATCCCGGTGATTGGTTGGGTAGGGCTGCCAATAAACTGATGCTGCTAAGTGCAAAATAAACAAGAGCTGATATTGCTAAGTGAAAAATAAGTATTTATTTTTCACATAGGTACCCCGCAGTGCAAATAATCTATTTAGTTGGTATTATGTGAGTATACATAGGTTACACATGTGTAGAGAATGTATAATTTCCTGTCTTCAAATATGCCAGTTATCTCCATGGATGAGGGGGCAGGACCATAACTCACAAGTGGCGAAGCCATGAATGAGCTATGAAAGTCTGTCCCAGACACAAATGGAAATAAATGGCATATTTGGTGTCAGGCAATGATATGTTCGGTGTATACAACTTATTTAGAACATAGGCTTGAAAAATAATGTATGCTGATTGGCTGAGAGCCCTGTCTAGGCATACATTTAGTTTTCAACAATGCCTGGGTTAAAAGATGTTCTATAGTAAGAGCTGAACTACAAGGGGCACCACTGTGCCTTTCAAAATTAGTGGCATTGGTATTTTCTGATCGCTTACCGAGTGAACAGCTCCCTGACCCTTCCCACTCACTCAACAGTGTAACACGAGTTTAAGAGACCTAGTAACCACAGAACATGATTCAAAGTGAACAAAACAATTCAGAGAAACATCTTTTTTTTTGTTGTTGAATGAAACTGCTAGTATAGATGCAGCTGGCCATTCATCTCAGCGCTAGTCTTGCACTACATAGTGTAACATGCGTTTAAATGCCTCAGTATCCACAGAATGTGATTAAAAGTGGGGAAAAAAATGCAGAGAAACATTTCTTTTTTTGTGTGGAACAAAACTGGCAGCATCGACATGGCTGGTCGTTTGTCTCATTAGTACTGTCCCATTCACCACGGCATCTTAGAAAGCAACATGAAACAGAAAGTGTCTCTTACCATTTGCAGAATTATTGTGTGAAAATCATTCACCTAACTGCAAATGCAGTGACCTTCATTAAACAGTCCAAAACAGACCACTGTGTGTGTGTGTGCATGTGTTCGGGGTGGGAGGAAACTCCCTGTATGGAAGGAAGTCTGAGAAACTTCAATGCCCTAAACTGGCAAATGCCAGTGGAGGGACTATTCTACCCCAAGAAACCTTTGAAAATGATTTGTATGAATTTATTTTCTTGGTAATTTGCATTTCTTAAAAAAGCCACATCTAGCCCATTTTCTAAACACAATAATACCTTCCAGAGTGGGAAGTATTGGGATATCCTGGACCTTCCATAGGCAATAAGGCTTTCTGCCAACAACGTCAGGTCTCATTATGCCCTTCAGCAGTCCGGTATATCCCAATACTGTCAGGTATTACTGCTTACAGAGTTCTTATATACATTTATGTTTTTTTTTACCTTCACAAGGCTAGTTATTGCAATAGAGATACAGTGCTGATCCTCCCCCCCCGAAGGCTACCAACTGAAACAAAATTGCTGTGGTTCAGGACCAATTAACGTAGGAAAAAAAAGTCTGTAGCTGGTAACGTTCACTTTTTAGTTATTTTTTATATAATAATAATAACTTTATTTTTAGGGCACCTTTCAAAAGTATCAAGGTGCCTAACAAATTTAAAAGATCACATCAAACATACAGATTGTCTGCCCGGTGGCGCTGAGGGTTGAGGCGCTGGTCGCCACACCTCGCGCCACACGGCGGCCGTGTCCGAGGCAGGCATGGGTTGCCGTGGGTCGGCAGGGGAGGAGATGGATTGAGCATCCAAGGACTGCTCTCCATCTCTGGGATGTGCGGCAGGGCTTGCCTGACCCCTAAGCGGAGGCTGGGGTTGACATGCAGTAGCTGCAAGCTTGGGGGTGGAGTGCGTGGCAGATGCTTGATAGGGCACACACGGGAGCGCGCACCCAGTCGCTACGCCATTGCACACCATGATGCCGGGAGGAAAACAGTGAAAAAGTGAGCCCAGCAGCACAAAGTTGTTCCCCCGCGCAGCGCCATTCCTGGAAGGGCGCCTCCCTGGCATGGATCCGTTGGGGTGGGTTGAGTCACTCCCCACCACCCTGCCGCAAAGGGTAAGTTGTGGGGTGCACAAGGGAGGGGGTCTGATGTCCGGGGATGGTGCTGGGGGGAACAACGGAGGGTGGGGGTCGTAGCTGGAGCTCTGGAGGAGAGAAAATAATACCCCCCCCAAAAAAAAACATACAGATTGTTAAAATAATATAAACAGAAACCAGCTGTAAAATTATCTATTCACCAAAAGCTTGAGCCCACAGATGTGTTTTCAAGGCTTGCTTAAATCCCTCCATGGTCATGCACTGCCGTATCCGATGGTTTAGAGCATTCTGGAGGGTTGGGGCTGCGTGCATAAATGCATGGGCCCCAGAAGATTTCAAGCACAAACTCAGAATCTCTAGCAACCCCTCGTCGGCTGAGTGGAGCAATCATCCAGGACAGTAGGAGAACAGAAGCTCTTTCAGGTAGTCCAGGCCTAGTCCATGTAGGGCTTTAAAAGTCAGAAGACTGACTTTAAAGGTGATCCGCCACTATATCGGCAGCCAGTGCAGTCCGTGCAGCACTGGCATAATATGACAGGATCTAGAAGTTCCCATCAAAAGCCATGCTGCAGTGTTCTGCACTAGCTGCAAGTGGCGGATTTCCACCCCAGGTAGCCCTAGGTAGAGGGAGTTGCAGTAATCAAGGTGCGAGGACACAAAGGTGTGAACCAGCATAGGAAGATCACTGGATGTAACGAGGTGTTTAATCCTGGAGATATTCCTAAAATGGTAAAAGCAGGATTTGATGACAGCCAACAACTGCGAATGCAGAGTCAGCCCTTCATCAAAAATTACCCCCAGGTTTCCCTCCCATTCAGAGGTCGGGAGTGATACACCCCAAACTAAGAGTCCTGAGGGTGACCCCACCCCTGACCCCCCTATCCGGTGCGCTGGATCCACAACCAACACCTCAGTCTTTTCTGAGTTCAGCTTTAGCCAACTGGAATCGATCCACTCCTGGATTTCTGTCAGACAGCTATTAAAGACTGAGAGATCTCCATCTTGGTTGGGTGCAAAAAAAAGGTAGAGTTGGGTATCATCAGTATAGCAGTGAAACCTCAGCCCATACCATCTTACAATGTCTCTGAGGGGCAGCGCGTACACTGCAAACAACATGGGGGACAGCACTGAACCCTGAGGGGCCCCACAAGACAGAGAAACTGGGTCCAAGGAATAAACCCTGGACACCACTCCCTGAGTTCTTCCAGTGAGGAAAGATGTAAACTACCTGAGGACCATACCTGACAATCCACAGATGAACCTCAGGTGGTCAAGCAGAACCCCATGGTCCACAGTGTCAAATGCTGATGAGAGATCAAGAAGAACCAAGAGGCAACTGGACAGAGGCCTTGCAGTGGATGTCCTGTATCTGGACTTCAGTAAGGCATTCAACTCAGTGCCACAAGGAAGGCTTGGAAGTAAGTTAGAAGGCACAGGGGCTGGTGCAAAGCTGGTGAGATGGGTAGGGAACTGGCTGCAGGGAAGGCAACAGAGGGTGGTGCTGGTGGGTGGAGAGCTCTCACACCCAAGGGTAGTGACGAGTGGTGTTCCACAGGGCTTGGTGTTGGGACCAGTGTTGTTTGGGATATTCATTGCAGACATGTCATTGGACAGCAAGAGCAAGATCAGTCTGTTTGCTGATGATACCAAGGTGGGACTGGTGGTGGATGACCTAGGGGGATGGCAGGGGTTGCAGGATGATCTGGCAAAACTTGAAACCTGGTCAGAAACCTGGCAACTGGGGTTTAATGCCAAAAAGTGCAAGGTGCTGCATTTTGGGATGAAGAACCCAAGGAGGAGTTACCAGCTGGGGGGAGTGCAGCTAGCCCAGACAGAGGAGGAGAAAGATCTGGGGGTGCTCATTACAGGGTCAATGAACAACTCAGCACAATGCAGGAAGGCAGCTGCAAAGGCCAACAAAATGCTGGGTTGTATTGCAAGGGGTATATCCTCGAGGAGAGAGGAGGTGATTCTGCCACTGTATATGTCATTAGTTAGACCGCACCTGCAGTACTGTGTGTAGTACTGGCGCCCATATCTGAAGAGGGACAATAAGTTACTGGAGGGGGTGCAGCGCAGGGCAACAAAGATGATCAAGGGGCTGGGGGACTTATTATATGAGAGGAGGCTGAGGGAGTTGAACATGTACTCGCTGGAGGAGAGGAGGGACAGGGGGACATGATTGAAACCTTTAAGTACATGAAAGGAATAAACAAGACAGGTACAGAGGGGCTAACATAGAAACATAGACTTTGACCGCAGATAAGGACCACTTGGCCCACCCAGTCTGCCCATTTCCCTACCTACTGGATAAGCTGCAGATTTTAGTTAACCAACAGCCTACTTCCTGCCACCCCCCACTATAATTGTCTTATGTCTGTCCCATGCATGTTTGAATTCCTCTACTGTTTTAGACCCCACAGCCTCTCCAGGAAGGCGGTTCCATGCATCCACCACTCTCTCCGTGAAAAAAAATTTCCTCACATTACTTTTGAACTGTCCCCCCTCTATCTTTAAATTGTGCCCCCTTGTTCTTACACATCTCTTTTTCTGAAAGATGCTACCCTCCTGGACTTTGTTGATTCCCTTGAGGTACTTGAACGTTTTTATCATGTCCCCCCTGTCCCTCCTTTCATCAAGGGTATACATATTAAGCTCTCTCAGTCTCTCTTCATATGGTTTCTGATGCAGACCCTGCACCATTTTAGTTGCCCTCCTCTGGACTGCTTCCATCCTGTCTATGTCCTTGCGTAGATGAGGTCTCCAAAACTGCACACAGTACTCCAGATGGGGTGTCACCAACTGTCTGTACAGAGGGATAACCACTTCCCTTTTTCTACTTGTGATGCCCCTTCCTATGCATCCCAGTATCCCCCTGGCTCTCCAAAGTAAGGGAGGGGAGGGACACCAGGGGCCATGATATGAGACTGGAGGGAGGAAGGTTCAGGAGGGAGATGAGGAGACACTATTTTACAGAGAGGGTGGTGGCTGAGTGGAATGCGTTACTTGCAGAAGTGGTATGCAGTAAAACAGTGGACTGCTTCAAAAGGGGATGGGACAGGACAAGGGGGATGGTCAATGAAGGGGAAGGGTGGAAGGGAGGGGCAGCTGCAGAGCAAGAGGTGCTAGCTACACATTCAAGCAGACTTGATAGACCTCTAGGCCTTTATCTGCTGGCAAATTTCGTATGTTCATATGAAATGGTTTTTCTGATCTCTAGCCATCAGGAGATCACTGAGCACCCGAACCAACGCTGTCTTAGTACTATGTCTCTTTCAAAATCCGGACTGGAAGGGTTCATAGATGTCATAGATGGTCAAATGGTTCTCTAGCTGTACAGCCACTACCTTCTCAATCACATTCCCTAGAAAGGGAAGGTTAGAGATTGGTCTGTAGTTTGCATGGCAGTCTGGGTCCAAAGAAGCTTTCTTTAAGAGTGGTGTTACCACCGCCTCCTTTAGGGAGCTAGGAGACTCACCTGTTTCCAAGGAGCATCAGACTATCCGTGCTAGGACCGGACTGATGGAATCAATACAACCCAAAATCAGGGAAGTTGGTCCTGGATCCAAACTACAGCACATAAGGTGAGCACCCTGGACAATCTGCTTGACATCCATGAACTCTGGTCGGTCAAAGGTACTCCAGGAAAGCTGAGAAGTAGTGGCCTTGAGCCGATCCACACCAACACCCTTAGAGTGTGCTGGTTGGAGTACCGCCCTGATGTCAGCCACCTTAGACGCAAAGAATACAGCAAGTTCATCGCACTCTATTTGCAAAAAGGCTTTTCAAACTTGTAGACAGGCTGGGTTGCACAGTTTGTTTACCATTCGAAAAAGCTGAGCTGGTCAATTCTGAGTGGCCTCAATCTCCCCGGATAGGAACTCTGCCTTCTTACGGGTGATTGCAGATTGATAGACTTGATAATGATCCATCAATCTAAGGCGGTCGGCATCAAGGGCGAATTTCCACCAGCAATGCTCTAACCTTCGTCCTAATCACCGCATCTCCCTCAAAGTCCCATCAAACCATGGGGACCGAGGGCCAAGGGAGCAAGGATGAACATGGACAGGAGCAATGACAACCAGAACCGCCGAGATGGCCGAATTATAGGCTGCCACGAGGGTCTCCGGATCACTGCTTGCCACTGGGAGGGATGATAGGTTGAGTACTGCTGCCAGGCCTTCAGAGCTTATACCTCATAAAGGGCAGTACCTGACCCTCTTCACAGGGGCAGGACTACAAAGGGGGGCACTGAAAGTAAACCCCACAGTGCAGTGATCGGACCATCTGACTGATTCCACCCCCAAATCAGAGGCCTTGATCCCCAGGAGGAAGACTAGGTCAAGAGAGTGACCATGTTTATGGGTAGCAGTGGTAACTATCTGTGTAAGGCCCAGAGATGTCATCAACTGGAGGAAGTGTTGTCCAAACTGTGAGTGTTCATTGTCGATTCAGGCATTGAAGTCACCCAGGACCTTCAGCCTGGGTGACTCAAATGCCATGTCGAAGACGAAGTCCGCAACTTCCTGAAGGAACAGCCTCTCATTTCTGGGTGGACGGCAACACACTCAAATGACTCAGCCTCTTCAACTGGTACATTCGTGAGGTTGAGTTCAGTCTTAAAACAGCACCCCCCCCCCCCATGATCCAATCTTGGGCGGTGAATCACTGAGTAACCATCTGGAGTTAAAGCCTCCAGAATGTGGCCAGAGTTCTCATCCAGCCAGGTCTCGGTGATGCAAACCAGGTCCACTGTTTCAACAAGATCTGCAATTATTGCAGTCTTGTTTTTAGCTGACCTGGCATTGCATAGCACCGCCTGAGTTGGACGAACCTTCCGGGCCACCCGAACCACCTGCCCACCAATATTGGTAGTGCCCTTGGGTATGGAATCCAGATATGGTGGACCATGATCCTGGTTTCATTTTGCCCCAAGGTGGTTTCTGGATCCCACAATCCCGATATGATGCCCCGGCTCACTCACCCTCCACTGTTCGCACCCCCCCACCCTCCTCCTCCCCCTACGGACAATACCCAGCACCCTAAAGTGCTGGTAAGTTATAAACTGCAAAGGGGGAGGAAAAAAAGGGTGGAGGGCATGAAGAGCGGAGGGTGAGTAGCGCACAACCGTGGGGGAAGGGCTCCAGCACATTCTAGTGAAAAAATATCAAAAAACTCCTTTAACTAAGTCAACTATCTACTAAAAGCAGCATACAAATACCTTAAAAATAAGACAAAAATAAAATTACACAAACCACTTTCTAAAGCATCCACCCCAAAAATAAAAATATGGATAGATTTTGTTCAAGGATGGGCTCTCACCACCACCCTTACTGTTCAGTGTCTGTGGTACTCTAGCTACCACTAGCCAGAATTGTTAATTGCAATCTCCAAACAGATTCTAAAGGAGTGGAGGGCTCTCACCACCTCCTTCTCCCTACAAACAATCAAATAATATATCCAAAAGTATCATGGCCCTCCCACTGCCTCTAATAGAAAGTAATAATATATCCAGAAAGTTAGCAGACAAATAAAATCAAATAAAGTCGATGTCTGAGAGGTTCTGTCACAACCTCCCTCAAACAAAACAAAAAATTAAAGTCAATGTTGATCTTGGTCCCATGAAACAGTCTGAGTACCAGAAAGAATGCAGGGGAAGGACCTCAGGCAACAAGCCAAGCCATAATTTGCACTTCCCAAGGCAAAAGTTAGCTGGCCGAAATTTAGGTAAAACAGATTTCCTTCACCCTTCAGCTTCCAGGTAGGGAGTCAAGAAATAAACCAACAAAGTGCAATGATGGCTAATACAATAGGTAGATCCAAATGTCTTCCAAGCCTGGGAAAGAGGGAGGGGGAACCCCAGAGCCCCCAGAGACCCCAGGCAACACAGACGACCCCACCGTCCACCGACCGTGAAGCAATCTATGCCCCTTACCACCCAACCCCAATCCTCTGACAGAAGTCCAGGGAGCAGGGTACAGGGAACTCCAGGTCTGCAAAGGGAAACCCCCCCCAACCGACCCCCAACACCCACTCAATGAGATCTTAGCAGCTGTTATTCATGAACTTGCAGCTGTAATAGTCGACAATCGTGGACACAAACTTCTTTCAATTCCTTCAAACCTCGTCAAGTGTCACCTGCCTGGGAAGTTGGGGCCAACTCCACATTAAAACAGGACTCCATCAAGGCCAAGCACCAAAGCTCCCAAACTCAATTGTGTCTTCTTACGTTACTCTCCACGGTAGTCAAATCTCCAACAGATGTTATTTCCCAAATCCGTTTAGGGCCAGACTTCTTTGGTGCTGTGCAAACACCTTAATGCAAGTCCTGTATACTGCGTCGAATAGTTGCTGGCAACCGGAAAATACAAGCAGTACCAACAGATGAAAATGCCGGGAAGATCACGCTTTTACCAAAGCCGGCAGTCGGAATTGAAAACGGAACTGAGCGCAACTTACACTATCCTCGCTACAAATAATATAGCTGTCGGATTGATGAATACGTATCAAAGAAAACAAAAATGTATTAAAAACATTTAAAAAAATATGCTACTAGCTAAGTTGATGGCTGACCCAGCATGGGTATTTGACAATGATCTGATTTTGTGAAGACAGATAGCATAGGGTTTTAGAGTGGGGAGATATTTTGGTAGTGTGAACATGGCTGCTGCACAGGTCAGTGGGCTCATGGTAGCTGACACCATGAGAAGGTGAGTGTAAGCCCCCCCATTTCTGTGGGCTTACCTTGTGGGTTCATGGGCCCCAGCTTGCTTTCTCCAGCCCCTTCCATAACATCTTTACTCTAGGTCCCCCAGGACTGCAGAAGCAGGGGCTGGCAGGGCAACAGGTAGCATCTGCATGGAGCCCTGGGCAGGAGTCAAGCCTTAGCTCCATTGATCTTCACAGCTGGAAGCCAGCTAGATAGTAACACATTCCCATCCCTAAGGCTGGCTGAGGGGTTGGGACCAGGGCAGAGAAACTGTGCCATCTGGTACATCAAAAGTTTCCCTGACCCCAGGACAGGTGGTGGGGTTGGGGAATGGAGAGAACTACAGCAGTGGAGGAGCTGGCATGGCTGTGCATGTGTGGCTGCACTGAGCAAGAGCTCTAATGTAGAAACTGTGTTATGCACCAGCAACTAAAATGGGTCCCAACTCCAGAACAGGCAGTGAACCTGGGACAGAAGACTAGAAATGCCATCTGGTGCAGGAAAAAACAGTCTTCTGGCCAAGAGCAGGCAGCTGGGCTGAGATTAGTAGCAAAAGCATACATGATCCATAGAACAGCGAGCAAGAGGCATAGCAAAAGGGAGAGCAGCTCCACAACTGGCTCTCTCTCACCACCCTCCCACTTCACAAACGCCAACAGAAATAAACATAGTTCTGATCCCAGGGTAGGCAGCAAGGCAAAGAAATGGGGGAAAAACCACTCTCTGGGGCTAATAATAAAGCAGCAGCAGGATGACAAAGACTGCAGCCAAATGAAAACAAATATGGTAGCTACCATATTGCTCTTCAGCACACTAACCCAGCAAAGAGTGCTAGGAAAGAGTCAGGGATGAACAGAAAAAAATGCCTGTGAATTTGGGCCAAGTAGTACCCAAGTCTGCACCAGAACATGCCAAAGACTGCTTTGCTTGGGAAATGACTGACCAATGAGGCGCTGAGTTTCAGCCTTTTTAAAAGGGGCTGTCACCAAGGTTCTGGTCTCCATTTCGACAGTATGAGAGACAAGGGAAGCTGTGAGTTGGGTACCCAGCAGAATTAAGTTTGAATAATGCAGTGTTAATCCAGAACTGAAGAAGTGGAAGGCATCAATATGGAGCAGTGTTTTTTTCTGACCCAAAACAACAATGTTTCCCCTCTGAAGAACTAACTTCACTGAGAAGCTAGAGACCAACTGAGCCCACTGCCTACTGCAGGGTTCCCTGGACTCTCTGCAAGAGCAACAGAACTACTGACTCAAGAGAGAAACAAGGAGACTGGTGAGAGAGACCAGATGACCATGGGTAGACTCCCCTCCAGCCAGGAGCCACATCCAGCATCTCACCTGATCAACTATAAGAAGACCAGAGACATCTGAGAATCTACAAAAACCTGAGTAACCACTGCAGTTTTGACCCCACAACTAGGTTATTTCTGACTGTGCCTATGATGAAGGGAAATGCCCTTGGTTGTACTGTGAAAAACTAGAGATGCCCAAGCAGAAGACCTGAAAAGGCCAACTGGCCACCCATTTGGATTATAAACAAATAACCCTGAACAGCTCCCCCCTTGAGCTGGTCCCCACCTTCAAGTACCTGGGAGTCTGGCTGGACAGCCACCTCAACTTTTCCACCCATGTCGAGGCCATCTACACCAAACTCCAGCCCAAGCTTGCCATTCTGTATTGCCACAAAGCCAGTCTTCCTCTTCCCACCCATAGCGAACTTGTGCAGAAAACAATCCTGTCAGTGCTGGACTATGCGGACATCATCTATGAAATGGCCCCAACCTCATCCCTTTCCAAACTTGACATCCTACTCAACTCATTCTGTTGTTTTGCCACTGCCTCCCCCCCAATTACTCATCACTGCCTCCTCTACACTACCCTCTCCCTGGCCCCACTCTCACACAGGAGAACCGTCCACAGTGCCTCCCTCATAGCTAAATGTTGGCTAGGCTCCCTACCCCCTACCTCACTTCCCGCCTTTTACCAGCCAGTTCTCTAGGTTACTCCCTCTGCCATAGGGACGCACGCACTTTCCACCTCCCGTGCCCCCACACTGCTACTGGCCAAGCTGCCTTTTCATATCATCTCCCCATCCTATGGAACAATCTTCCACCCAACCTTCACCAGGCCTCCTCCCTTTCAGCCGTTAAAAAACTCCTGAGGCTCCCCCCCCCACCATAGATGCTCCATGGGATCCACTCCTATTTGGGCCTAGCCTACTTTTGGAGGCTGCTACGGTCATTATTGTACAGCTGGCCTCCAATTGAATTCATGCCTCTCTACCGTACAATTCCAGTACTTGTTCCTACCATACTGTAAAGATTAATGCTTGTACTGTTTTTCTGATGTTGTACATACTGCTTATAATCCAAAATACTATTGTACTTTTCTGCATACCTCAGTGTACACCTTGTACCCAGGTCACACCTGGAAATGAACCTCGGCTTAGTTTGCCTTTCCTGGTCATCAAATTTTAAATAAAATAAAATAATTAAATAAAATAAACAGGGACTGCTTTTTATTCAAGTTAAAAGCTTATTGGTTTAAAAAGAGCTTGGGTTCTTCAACAGTTTGTCTGCCACAGTTTTAAGAGTGCCACTGAGTTCCCTGCCTTGCTAGCAGCAACTGCATCCCCAGTGAAGTGTCCACTGCAACAAAAGTGAGCTCTTGCTCATGGCCTTTGGGGGAATTTAAGTCAAGTGCACCCACTTGGGGACTGCCAGTGGGTAGGCAGATTGTGTGGGGCATTTTTACATTTTAAATTACAGTATACAGAGTAAAAGACTGAAATGCTACCCCACTGCTCCTATTTTCCCTGTTGTCCCTGGCTCTGCCCGTATCCTCCCCTTTTAAATAAATGATTTGCTTGCACTGCAATTCTTTGTCTGGGGGTTGTTATTACCGAGGTCTTTAAAGTGTACATTTGATATATTTCTGGAGACACCCTATGTAAGGGGATTCACATGTATGCATAATTATAACTTGCAGGACAATTTTTACTTAGTTGGATTGGGAGTTTATCCTTACTTTTATTGTATTGCATTAACAGGAGCAAAAACATGACGAGAGGTAATACCACAGATGTTCACACTAATCAGTGTTTGGTATGTAAACTGGAGGGTAATTATCATTAGATCTGCCTAAGAACTTTTTATGTATAGTATAAGCTGAGTCCCTTCAAAGTCTCAATAAGGTTGTATTGCTAGAAGCATCATCAAGGTGTTTATCTTTTTTAATGGAATTCATTTGGTAGCAATGTATTGTCAAAGTACTGTATTCTTGGAAAAGGAAATTAGTTTCTAAAATTTAAGTGACAAAAACATAAACAAAAGTCTGTCTTGACAATACTTCAACACAATCACAAACCTTTTTTTCTTATTAAAATCCTAACTGTAATTATTTTTCTAAGTAGGCTCAGATGTCTCATTGGACTGTCTTCTGACAAACCACACAACGGTCAAATTTTAGAGTTAAGTATTATTTTACCTTTTTTATTTTTTAAACTTTGTCTTTGTTAACTTTAACTCAGAAAAACTTACATTTTACTAGCTATTTTTTTACATGGGTTGTACATGGGTGAGAGTTTCTTATTTTTTTTTTTGTTGTAACTTATATTTTGTTTTTATAGAAACAGCACAATGCGGGTTATACATATGACAGATATGCCATACAAAAATAAAAGATCCATCAGCGTGTACACAGTAAGTAATCACCTAGCCAATCTGGCTTAGCTGCTTATGGAGGTAATCCAAGATTATTTTAAACAAAATATTTACTTACAAAAGCTACACGCTGCTAGACTATAGAAGCCTTACTGAATAAATTTAAATATTCCCATTCACAGGTCCTCAACATTTTCTAGTTGATGAGGCTTCTCATCAGATGTATGTCAGAGTAATAATCATTTTAGTACTCCATTGTTTTTGTGTTTCTCACCTCATCACATTAATAACAACAACAAAAAATACAACTTTTATCTGCCAAACTGCAGACTATTCACTGTGACCTGACTAGCTGTTCTTGGGAAGGCAATCAGTTGTAGTGACAAACCTAAAGTGCTGTTCTGCTCCCGCCACCCTCACAGCACACCTCTCTAACCTCGGTGGGTTAACAAACTGTTGTGCCATGCAGCAGCCACCATCTTAACCTCAGTGCATGGCTTCGGTTGGAGTCTTCAATTTGTAAGTCATTTCCCATCAAAAAGATGCTAACCTAGCATAGAATTACCCTAGTCCCCAGTCAGGTCATAAAAACTAAAACACAGAACATCCAAGGTCTCACAATACAGTTTAAAAAGATGTGCACCTAGGAACAACAGTTTGAAAGTGTGATTCCCCTTCAGGTGCACAGTCTATCAAATCTCCTTAGTACCCTCACATCAGTTTCCACCCCGATTCCTCTTTATTCAGCTGGGTGAATTCTGCAGCAGTTTTTTCATCCCACTTCCCTGCTTTGGAATAGTCAGTAAATTAAAAAGTCTTACCTTCATAGTGAATATGGAGTTTTGCTGGCATAAGCATTGAATGTACCACCTCCAAGCTCTGGAGCTTCACACAACTTCATCAAATTTCTTCATCCAGCCCAGGAGGTGTACATGTCAGGGAAAAAATTAACTGGCTTGTCCTCAGACATTAGTTGAGGTATTTTAAACCAATGAGAATTCTTTCTGTTTTTTTTATATATGATCTGGGTGTTAATAGAAAGTGTTTTTACAAACAACTGTCATAAGCTTCTGAAGAAGGACTTGGTTGGTCCGAAAGCTTAAGCACTGTTTTCTTTTGTTACATCTATGTTGGTCCAATAAAAGGTATCAAACCATTTGTTTCTGGATCTTGATGCACCGAGCAGACTATCTTGAACTTTAGCACCAGATGTATTTAACAAGCTGGTTCGAGAAGGGTCTCCCCAAGCATCCACTGAGTGGGGAGAGATTTTATATGCTTTTCTTAGCAGTGGGGTATAAGTAGAAACATCCACTTTTAGGGCAGGGAGCAACCAATTGCCAAGTAAAGTTAAAATATCAGAGTCCTCTGCTCCTTCCTGCAGGCACACTATCCTGACGTTCTGGGCCCTGGAGGCATTCTGTAATAACTCCAACCAACAGTGGAGGTGCATGCTCTCCTAGGTAAGCTTACTTGCGGTTGAAAGGGCTTGGGTGGTGTCTTATCTGCATTTGTTGCTGTTGTAGCTGCAAGTTCTGTTTTACTGTTCTGCTTTCCAGCATGCATTACTTTTGCCTCCACTTTGAGATAGATCACCAAAACCATTTGGAATGTAAATTGCCAGGGAGGCTTTTAGGCACTATGTGGTTGTTGAAAGTCCAAGTCAATGGCCTGGTACAAAGTGGAGGGCTGTGATTTTGACCCTCCTCCAGCTGCATTTTTTGGTCTTCCCATTTCTTCAGAAGTAAATTTTTTGCTGTTGCTCAGTTCAAGGATTCTGACAATGTCAGTAAAATGTTTGTTGCTGTGAGAAATAAGACTATTAAAAGTAATTAAATTATTATCTGTAGCAATGCTTTACAGTGCCCCCATGCACAAGATTTTAAAACTTTAAACTCTTGTAACTTAAAAATAATTAAAAAAAAATGTTTCCAAAACTATGAAAAGGGCCTGTTCTAAACCAAGTTCTAAAGAACTTGTATGTTTCATAATTTAAAGCTTTGTAGTTTTTCACTATACATCACCATAAACGCATTTCAGTTTGAGATTTTTGGAGCAATTTCACCAATAATTAACTATTGAATCACTGAGCTGATTTCTACCAAACTTGTCAGAATGTTAGCCCCTATGATTAAGACTGTGCACACAAAATTTCACAGTCCCAGGGGCTAAGATTACTAAGTTCAAGGTGTGTACACAACTTAGTGATGAGTATATGCTTGTGCAACTTCTTTCATAGACTGATAGTATTTGAATGCTTATGTTGTTGACTGTGATAGATACTTTGGCATTTTCACTTTCTGTCCCACAGGGTACTAACACCCTGTAAGGGTACCGTGAAGGCAAAGGAACCCTCTTGAGGAGGGTTCCAATCCTAGAGGTGCTGCAGGAAGATAATTCCTTTAGGCTAAATGTACCATAGGAACAAGCACCCAAGGAAGGGAGGGGTGTGCTGCTGGAGGAGAAAGAGGAGAGGATGGTGGGGCAAAGAAAGAATGCATCTGAATCAGACTGCAGTAAACTGGCTTAAATAGTTCAGGCAGGGGGCATGGCCAGTTGCTCCCACCAAGTGAACTGCAGTCATGGCCTTTGATTTCAATGTGTGTACACAATTTAGTGATGAGTATATGCTTGAGCAATTTCATTGATAGACTGATAGTATTTGAATGCTTATGTTGTTGACTGCAATAAATAGATACTTTGGCGTTTTGCACTCTCTGTCCCACAGAGAACTACCACCCTGTCAGGGTACCGTGAAGGCAAAGGAACCCTATTGAGGAGGGTTCCACCCCTAGAGGTGCTGCAGGAAGATAATTCCTTTAGGCTAAAGGTACCTTAGGAAGAAGCCCCCCACAAAGTTGAGCAGCAAATAGTGAATGCAGAAACTGGATGAGCAGGGATTAATAGAGTAGTAGTAACAGACATTGGAGGATTGTGCAATGGCTGATGATTTTGGTATTGATAGCAGAAGGGGCATGACATCCAACTCCAGCTCAACAGCAGAAACCTACAGTACCTGGGTCAAAATGTACTACTATAGATCTACTACTTGAGGGATTACCTAACCTTTACGTCCTTCTGCATTGAGGAAAGGAAAAAAAAACCTATGGGGGGAACCTCTGGGGATCCAAGGCCTTAGTCACCTTCCCTGTAGGCTTGGGATGAATTAATGACTGCTCACTACTGCAATTTGAAGACCCAATTCAGGGGAGATTTTTAGAGGAAAGTCTCTTACTTTATCCTTGTAATGGGAAAACCATGGGGGTGCTGCGAGTAGAGGCCTCTGCAGCCAAAGGGGAACCCTGCTGGGGCCCACTGCTGAAAGGCACTCCCCTGGTCTCCAAGCAAAGCTTAGTGGGAGAAGCCACACCCAGGAGGAGTAAGACTGAGCCCTGGAGTGGTGAGAATTGGAGGGTTGAGCAGTCATCACTCTTGAGGCATGAAGGACAAGGGAGGGTGTAGAATGGAGACCAAGTGCAACATAGGTGACTGTAGGGAAAAATAGCTTTTGAAGGTGCTGCTGATGCCATCAGCAGCTAAAGGAGACCCCTCGGACTCGAAGTCCCCACCCTCTGGCAGTTGATGCCTTAAATGCTACATCAAGAGGTGCTGTTAGAATGACCAAAAACTTTTCCAGAGCAAAGAACCTTCTCACCCTAATGGCAGAAGAGAAGGACCACGCCCCTGGCAAGGGACCCATCCTGAAGATGCGGACTGCAAGGGTGGCAGAGCTGTGCTAGGTAAAGAGAGGCAAGGATGCAACTAAGAGTGCAGGATTAGAAGTGCAACTGGAAACACTGAGACCAGTAATAGACAGCATGACCGATAGTGACACTGTTAGCACAAAGTGAGTTAAGAGATTGTATGAGTGAGTGCAACTGTTAGTAATGAGTATATGAGACTGCATGAGGTGAAGGGCATCTGTTAGCATGAGGACAGCGAGACAACATGAGGTGGGGAGCAACTGTTAGCACTGGCATTGATAACACTGATTATGGCAAGGTAGTGAACAACAGTTAGTACTGGTATGAAGTGCAGTAGCATGGGCAATCAAATTAGGAATTAGGAAGTACTGCTGGAGTGAACAATGAAATGACTAAACCCAAAGGGAGTGGTTGGTATGCTACAAGCCAGATGTAAGCAGTTCAGGAGTTGAGATGAACAGGAGACTGCAAATGGTAAAAACCATAGTGTAGGTAAGCAGGGAGATTGCATTTGATACGAAAAGATAGAAAACAATAGAGTTTGGATGAGCACATGCTGAAGCTGTACATAATGAATAAATGCGGTTCAGAAATGCAATGGCATGGAATGGAATAGCACGGTGGAATCAAACCAGGAAGCAGTGTGCTGCTGGAATGAGTGGTGAAATCGCTGAACCCAAAAGGGAGTGATTGCCAGGTGTACGCAATTAAGGAGTTTAAACAAACAGGAGACTGCAATGGTTAAAAAACAGTGTGGGTGAGCAGGGAGACTGTGAATGGTACAGAAACACAGTAACCCAAGAGCCTGAATAAGCACAAAGCAAAATAAATGACAAAGGCAGGATGCTGAGAACTAGGAACCTCCAAAGAGAAACTAAGCAGAGGTGAACACTGGGGGAAGGGGGGGAGCACAGAGCTCCAGCAAAGCCTCGGGCCACAGCAAAGAAGAATGCATCTGAATGAGACTGTAGGAAGCTGCCTTAAATAGTTGAGGCAGGTGGCATGGCTAGTTGCTCCCACCCATGGAACTGCTGTCACAGCCTTTGATATATGAGCTGATAAAAAAATATTTGGTTGACACAGACACTAACACTTCCCTTGCATACAGGTGCAATGCACCTGTATAATATATCTATTTAATTTATATTCATGTAAAGAAAACAAAAAAACTATGGTAATGCATAAGATGCAATTTCTGAAACATCAAAAGTAGGGAAAAAATCCAATGTTAGAGATGTTTTGTCCCTTGATTTCCCCACCCCTATGAACTCCACCTAACTGAATGTCAAGGCACAATCCAGATCTCAATCCTGAAGGGCCCTGTGTGGTACAAGTTAGGACTTGGAACCTTTTCTGAGATTTTTATCCCAAATTTGAACATGACCTTTGTTTTAACCCACCTCATGAACCTGACAGCTGTTGTTTTTTCAAATCCTGCCTTACACGTAATTTTGCAGAATGACTGTGAAACAACATTTTGGTGAGGATTTAGAACAATGCAGCTGTGAGGTTCATGAGGTGGGTGACGAAAGGCTACTTTGAAAATTTGGGGTCAAATGGTTATGAATAAAAGTTGAAAAACATGAAAAAAATGAAGTCCTGAAAATCTGTATTCATTTCCGTTAGGTCTTTGATACTGTTGCGTGTGCATCACTGTTTTTTTTCCCTTTACAGGTAAGTGGGTGATAGGAGAGATGGTGGTGGACAGGTGCTGGAGGACATTAGGGTGGGGGTGGGAATGCATCGGGGGTGACACAACAATTTACTGTTCTCCGTTTTTACAGGTAGATTTGGAAGGAGACAATGATGGACCCTTTTTTTTTCTTACGTGATTAAACTGTTAAATTATTAATGAAATGACTTCATTGGATGTTTTTTTTTACAAGTACATTCCATGGACATGGGAAGGTGGATTGGCATCCCAATGGCTTTGTGTAAGAGATAGCCACCAGGCTTGTGTTACCCAATGATTAATCAATAGTAAGAATGGCCACCGAACTTGGACACCCCAGTGGCCAAATATAAAAAGCAATGGCCCCAGGGCTTGGGCACTCTAATGACCAAATAAAGAAGGTGGGACAAAATTGCTCAAGAGGGGTGCTTAAAGACCACTGGGTTTGGAAATCTCAGTGGCCAAACAGAAAATAGGGAGGGGGGATATTTTTCATGTTGATGCTATGAGGCATGAAAATGACCATTTTTTTTTCACATAACCGGCCTCCTGGAAAGAACCATTACTTCACTCCAAGAACAGCTCATCTCATTCTTTTTTTGCTGGTTAAGTATTGGTTGGTACTGGAGGTACATTTACAGTTTACTGACAAACATGACAAAGGCTGAGTTCACTTGCGTATGGGAACAGCTTCTGCGTAAGCTACAGTAAAGGTATTTGTAACCTATATAAGCAGGAAAGATAAGAAGTAGGATATTAAGTCATTGAGGATAAGGATATAGGCTCATTAGGTGTCCTGGAACAGGTGTAAATAGGCCTCGCAGCTGTCCAGACAGGTAATGATGTAGTAGGCTGTGTGTCTACAACAGACTAATAGGGTGGTCTGGAGCAGCTAAGAATAGTCCTGAAAGTCCTCCAGTGATGTATATCTGAAGCAATAGTGGAAAGGGAGCCTGTATAGAGATAAGCATAGCGTGATAAGAATAAATTTGTGTGCATTTATTGCTACTGTGAAGTCCCAGTTGAACAGTTTTTCAACTGCTCTGGGAGTACTGGAGCACAGGGAGGTTAAGTGATTTGTCAGCTAAAAGTTACGTAGTGAGTGTGCGGCACTGGGGAATTTGATGCTGTGATATGGCTTACAAACCTGTGCATCTTTTTGGCCCCAGCACACCATTTTCTGTGCCCTAATATTTACTGACTACTGCTTTTTATGTTTGCCATGCACACATGTGCAGCAAACATTTTGTTAGGAGAGTGGCTTTTGAGGGGTATGACACTGTCAGTCCAATGCAGAGTGCTCTGCAAGTGGCTTGTCAGTGTCACATCAATCATCAGACAGGCTGATTATGACAGTATTCTGGCTTGCTGGTCAGAAATGTTGCGTATTTCAAAGGAAAGCCAATCCAATCATAGGTCAGCTCTTTCCTCTGATCTATTCTGTTCAGCAAACACAGCTGATCTGTCATGATCAGTCTGCTGAGGAATTACACACTGTAACAAAGAAAACTGTCCATTGATGTCTGTTGCTGGTGCTGCCATAACTATCCCCCCACCTGACCCTGCCTCTTAGCACCCCCCCACACAATCATAACACTGACACTGGGGGTGCCCAATCCCAGCGTTGCCACCTGAAATAAAGAAAACCGCCCCTCATAGTTTATTTTTTTTAAATACACTCTGTAAAAAAGAAAAATGTCCATTGATGTCTGTTGCTGTCCAGCCATAACTGTGTCCCCCCAGCTCAACTCATGTTAATCTTCTGGCACAGGGGTGCTCAATCCCCCATGCCAGCCTCTATCCCCAACTCTGCCCACTATAACACTGACATTAGAGGTACCCAATCCCCCGATATCTCCACCTGAAATAAAGAAAACCATCCCTCATAATTTCAAAAAAAAAAAAACACCCTGTAAAAAAGAAAACAGTCTACTGATGTCTGTTGCTACCCTGCTGTAACTGCCCCCCCCAAGCCCAACCCACGTTAATCTTTTGGCACGGCACTGCCCAATCCTCCATAGTGACTTCTACCCCCCAACCTGCCCAATATAACACTGACACTGGGGGTGCCCAATACCCCCATGTCACAACCTGAAATGAAGAAACCCATCCCTCATAGTTTTTTGTTTGATAAACCCTGTAAAAAGAGAAAACCATCCATCGATGTCTGTTGCGGACATTATTGTACCTCCACCCTCCCCTCCCACTCAGTAACCAGTACCCCACACACCCCGAAGCCCTTATTTATCCACCAGGGGTCCAACGCCATAATCCTCTCTGGATTGCAGACACGTCTTCACTCTTCAATGCCGGACCGCAGGCTGAGGAACTTAAATATGCGGTTTAATGTATTTCAATGGGGTTTTGAACTTAGAGGCATAACTTGGCCATTTTTGAATATTTTTGCCCAACATTTTCAACATACCTTGTTTGGGACCACACTTCATGAACAATGGCAGTACAATTAGACAAATCTGTCCCGAAAGGTGAATTTGCAGTCACTGCGCAAAATCACCTTTTGGGTAGGAGTTGAAAATTGTCTCCACCCTTGCTCATGCGATGGGGTCATAATAAAGCTATGTTGAATATTTGAGGTAAAAATATTAAAAAACAACAAAGTTACGTGCCTACGTTGACATTTATGAATGCAGCCTAGTAACTGGTAATGTACAATATTTTGATCCCAAATTTTCAACATAGCCATTTCTTCACAGCACCTCATGAATGTGACAGATGCCATTTTCAAATCCTGCCCAAATGTGTTTCACACTTGTGGTGTGAAATCACCTTTTGAGCAGGATTAATGTTGAGTGGGCTCATAGAAGGCTATGTGGGATCATACGAAGGCTATACTGAAAAATATGTGGTAAAAATAGAAGAAAACAACAAAGTTATGAGTCTAGATTGCAATTTTTCAATGTCTGCTCATAACTGTGATAATTTTCAATATTTTGACCCCAAGTTTTCTTTTTTTAAAACTTTTGTATTGAGTTTGCAGAGACACTTCATACAACTGACGTAGGCCATCCTATAAGGTCCACATTGCATCACTGAGTTACACAATTAAATATCATGCTGTCCAACATAGTGAATGCCCGAGGTCAGTGAAAAGTGATGCAGTACAACTGAAATAGTATATAGTCTCCATGCAGAATACTAGAGACAAGACAAGCAAACCCCAATAAAAATAAAGCACATCACAGCTGTGTAATGGGAAGGCTGTAAGCCTGAGGTTCGATTGGGTGGAGCAACTACATCATTCCATCTGGCCTTATAAGGTAGCTCACCCTGGGATTTCCCAGGATTCATTTCTTTTTTGCGGCCAGTGGCACCGCTTTTCATCATCTTCCCCAGTTTGCCCATCTCCTCCTTTCCTTGTGGTCGCTTCCAGCTCGCTCTCCTGTCAACCTCACCTCTCTGCCTTGCTCATCATCCCACTCATTTGTGGTGTTTTTGCTGCTTGTCCCCACACTTACATCTCTGTGCACAGCTCTTGCAGGTACTTTTATTTTGTCAGCTTTTGGTTGTACGGCATCTGTGTCCGTTTCAGGCATGGGCAGCAAATCAGCTATTGTCGGCATCTTTGATGCTACTGCATCATGCATTCTTGATTTTCCAGCCTGTCATTGTCAGTTGCAGCTCATTTCCCCAACCGCTCCTCTCCTCTTCTGCTGGGCTCAATGTGGGTAGCTTTTTCTGCCCTTCTGCAGCTCGCCTCGGCCCATCTTCCTCACCCTGACTCAACCCTCAACTCCCTGCTACTTGTTTCGGCAGTGCGCTGCACCTGGTTCTGGCTCGCTCCCTCCTTCCAGCTGCTGGGCTTTTGTGTCGGTTCCGGTGGCCATGCTGCATGGTTCAGGTGCTGACTCACTATTGTTCAGTTTCTTAATTGCCCATGTTTTCTCGGCGGACTTTGGTCTCTGCATTGCCTCGTCCTCTTGGTCTGTGTCCACCTCTGTCTCCTTACTGGGCGTTGAGATGGAAACTGCCCTGCATTGCTGTTCTCTATGTTGTCATTCTCCACACTGACCAGTCATTCCTTCAAGATTCTCTTAGTGCAATGTGCAGTAGGTGTATTTTATTTCTTTCTGTCAGTCCAGTATGGCTTCGTACTATCGCATGCTTTGGGCTAGCACATTCTCGTTTTTGGTGTGGTATCTCTTTCTAAAGCGTCATGGTGCTAAGCCCCTGTCTCTCTTATTTTTGTCCTTGAAAAACAGATAACAACTACAGTATATCTACAAGCAACACCAGCTGGACAGGTACTCTGCTTTGTCACATGGCCTGCTTGTACCACATGTGCTTGACTGTGTATATGACTTGGAAATTATGAAAAATGTAGTTGGCAATATGACATTTTATGGGTTCTGTTTAATGCTAATGTGTTGCTTCTCTAGGTCTGCAGCCCCACTCTTCATCTTTCTTTCATGGCTGCAGGAATGTCACTATTCATGAGTGTTGCACTGTCTTCTCAAATCCTGCAGAAATCAAATGATAAAAAAAAGTATCCTTCTGTTTAGCCCAGTTGTGCCCAGGTTCATGAGTCTGGTTCTCCTTCCTGCATTCCGACCTCATGGTTTCTCTATTTCCTTCGCTCACTCAGTATACCTCTCTTAGAATCCTCTGCTTCCTCATCAATCCACTGCTCTTGTGTGGTTCTCATCCTGTACCGATCATCAAGGATTACAACGATCAAGGCTCCAATCCATCATCGTACCGCGTCCATTTCATATCTCACCTTCCAGTTCCAGCCTTCCGGGCTTCCCCCCATCATCGTCTTCTTCTTAGCCTCGGATGTCTTCAGGTTCACGGCTTCCCATCAGATTTCTTCTCTCATGCTTCTCTTGAGCACCTTGATGCCTTTTCAGTTCAGTTTGGGCCTTCAGGGTCCACCTCCTCACACTGATCTCTTGAGACCTTGCCTCAATGTGCCTATGCATTTCTTTTTGTTTTTTTTTCCCTATCCTAGTATCACCTTTCCCACTCATACTCGTCCCTTTAGCTAATACCTATCATGAATCCTATGCTGCCTCATCGAACCGCAGCTCTCCTGCCACGTCTTCAGGTTCCTGACACCAGTCATCATTCCCTCATCCTTACCTCATGGTTCATCTATTTGCATTACTTACTCAAGCATTTCTATCCTTGAATCTCCCAACCATCTGGGTAGTACCATTTGGTTCCAAGCATGTCTTTCTGGCCTCAGAGTCTACTTACTCACATCGATCATTCAAGCTCATCAACCTGCTGTGTTTCTGCAGTGATCATCATCATCATCAGTCTTCATCATCCTCAGTCTTCTTTTGGGCCTCAGTCTTCTCTTGGGCACATCTGGATGCCCTCACCCATCTGCCCTCTACATGTATGTGCTCCTTCACATTGATGACTCCATGCTACCTCAACTCAACCTCCTCCATCTACCTTCTCATGCCCACTGCTGGGTACTCCTCATTCATCTGACTACCTGCTCTCCAACCCTCACGTTGGGCTGTTGCATCCCATTGACTGCTTGAGCATACCCCTAGTGGGTCCCTGCTACCTCAAATCGACTCTATCTTCATTCTAGGACATGCCTTCCTGTCCATTGCCCTTTACTAAGGGCTGGCCAGCTGCTCTTCACCATCGTTCAAGTTCATTTCACATCTCCTCTTCAATCTTTCAAGCATTTACGGCTTATCTCCATCATCATCCGTGCTTTCTTTGGGGTTTTTTTTCCCTATCCCATCATTATCTTCCCTACTCATATCCTTCTCTTTAGCGACATACATCCTTAAACTAAACATCATCAGCCTGGAAGGAAGGCGACCTAGGCCTTGGATCCCCAGAGGTTTCCTCCTCAAAGGGGGTTTTTTCTCTCCTCCATGCCAATGGTCATAAAAGTAATCAGGGTTGGTGCTTGCTTAGGTTAATTAGATAGGTTTCGCTGTTGGATGGAGGCAGATGGTGGCCCCGGCTTTCCCCTCTCTCTTTAGGAAGTCCACCCTTAATCATCTGCCCAGAATTTATTCATTCATCATCCTTGCCTCTTCAGTGATCGACACCTGATTGAGTACTCTTTTTGAGGTTCTTCCTAAGCTACCTTTAGCCGATGGAATCATTCCTGCTGCACCTATGGGGGGAACCCTCTCTAGGGTTCCTCGCATCATACCCCTAATAGGGTGGTATATCCCATGGACAGAAAGGCTGAAAGCCACAACGTAAATCAAATCCAAAATGTAAATGAAGTCACACAAGCATCATCCCATTCAGTTGTGTAAGCACAATCAAATGGGAAGGCTGTAAGCCTGAGGTTCAATTGGGTGGAGCAACTACATCACTCCCCCATCAGGCTTTACAAGGTAACTCACCTTGGGATTTCCCAGGATTCATTTCTTTTTGCTCCACCATCCACCCCTCCTCCTCCTCCTCCTCCTCCTCCTCCAGCAGCTCATCTCTCTTACCTGCGGGGTTCTTACTAAGCTATTTTTAGCTGGCAGAATCATTCCCATGGCACCTATGGCTGGGACCCTCATCTAGGTTCCTCTTGTCGTACCCCTAATAAGATGGTATATCTCATGGATAGAGAAGCAGAAAGCCACAACGTAAATCAAATCCAAAACATAAATCAAGTCACACAAGCATCATCTCATTCAGCTGAGTAAGCGCAATCAAACCCCTGGTTAGTATACATCCAGAGGAGTTAATATCTCCATCATGATGGCTTATTTCCTGCTATAAAGTAAATTGCTTAGTGTATCTAAATTAAACTGAAATACTCAAATTAAAGTCTACCCAGTCTTAAAACGGACCAGAATCTAAAACATGCTAAAACAATATACAAACGGTGAGTGGAGGCAAGGCAAGCATATGATATACAGTAGGATAAATCCTAAACCTACAAGTCATTTCAAAATTAATCATAAAGCAGTTGTATATAGAACTGGCGTCCCTTCAAGTTCCTCAATCATATGTGCAAAAGGGAGCCATCTACTGTTAAAGTGGTCTATCTTTAGAATCAGTCTCACAGAAATGTCTTCCATTACTTTAATTCCCTTATAGTGTATAGTGGAACGTTGTTCTCCACTGAAATCCATCGCTTCTGAAATGTTGTTCTGCTGCAATAGTGATGTCCGCAGTGCAGCAGAATGACTTTTTGTTCTGCTGCACTGCGTACGTCACACACTGTGTCCTCGAGCAGCATCTGACAGTTAGGGCTCACTCCATAGACAGGACACACACTCGAAGTAGCAATGACGGCGGCAGTACTGTCAAAGCCACTATCCGGGGGATAGATTCATCCTGGATCAGGAAAACAAAAAAAACAGAGAATGACATACTTCTCTTCCCTGCAGACTGTGAATTGCTGTTCCGGGTACTGCTGCATGTGAGTTTTTAAACAGTAAAAATGTTAAACGTTAAAACGTTACAAATGTTAAGTTCTTTTTACTTCTAGAACCTCAGTAAAAATGATTTGAAACAGAAACATGCTGTAGTGACTTTTTTCCCCCAGAAAACAATGTTCCACTATACACTATAAAGAAAAGTGCATGGGGAACAGTTAACAACAGGGCTAATCTTTCACCTCGTTGGCATTATGACGACGGATTACCTCTCGAGCTGCGCTCTCGAGGTACTCCGTCGTCATAGTGCCAACTCGGTGAAAGAATAGCCCTGTTGTTAACTGTTCCCCATGCACTATCCTATATATAATTCTGTAGCCAGGCATCCCTAAGTGGTGGAGTGTCTACCAACCATCTCTGGGTGTTGGCTTTTAAAGTTGCAGTTATTAAAATATTAGACAGTTTTTAGCCTTCCTGCCCAGGCCATCTGGGTAAAGGCTACATATCACGTGGGAGCCATTGAGGTCTGGAGTGATCTCCAGTATTTTACCAGTCCAAGCTCTGTTCTCTGCCCAGAACCCCTGCATGATATTACAAGCCCAATAAATGTGTAGAGGGTTCCCTCTCTCCTCACAACCCCTCCAACATAGGTCTGAAGCACTAGTACCAAGGTTTTTTTGTCCTGTAAGGTGTTAAAAAATATCTACTCACTAATTTCTACTTAAATTCTCTCCGACTCTGATCCCAACTTTTCAACATAGCCATTTTTTTCACATGGCCTCATGAATGTGACAGCTGTCATTTCTCAAATCCTACCCAAAATGTGTTTTAACACTTGTGGTGAAAAATGACGTTTCAGTCATCGTTTTATAAATGGCACCTGTCATGCTCAGAAGGAGTGGTCATAAAAAGATTATATTGAAAAATTTGGGGTAAAAATGTTAAAAGCCAACTAAGTTAGGAGCAAACGAATTGTTCCAACATTTACTCATAACTTTATTTTTTTGCAGATTTTGGCCCCTAATGTTCAACATATCCCTTGTGTTACCGGGCCTCCTGAGCATGATAGGTGTCATTTTTCAAATCCCCACAACTTGCTTCCACAGTCACACAGTGAAATCACCTTTTGGATGGGATTTTTCGAATTCCACCTGTCTTGATCATAAGGACAGGTCACAAAAAGCTGTGGGACAGTTGGTGTCAAAATGTGGGAGTCCACTTAAAAGTAGATATTACCTCTCAGCTGTCCTGTTCTTGATAATTACAATCTAACAATGTGTCAAAGCAGGACGCCACCGAAAATGAGATGTTGCATCTCATCTGCTCTTTCCTGGGTAAATACATTGCAAAAATTTGTACAAGCAAGATCCGGTACAACAGCAATACCAGCGGCGAACATTCTACATTGACAAATGCTTATTGCAACTTACTTCCGCGTCAGTGATCTTTCACCTACAGTACTTCCTTGAAGACATCCCAAATTCACCCTTGATTGAGGAGCTACGGTAGAGGAAAAACCTTTTAAATATTGAAAGGGAGGGTATTATCACTATGGGTTTTATAGAGTGCTGGCTATTTCCACTTCTTATTTTCAATGCTAAGCAACGTTTCAAGTATCATTTGTAGTACACAGGACTCATACTGGAAAAACAAATATTAATAAATAATATTAAAAGAGATAAATATGCACTGTGGTGACCAACTCTAAAACAGTTTCCAAACCAGCACATTCCCTCGAGCACTCCCGAGTAGCATTTCACGCTTTCAGCACTTACACATTAAGGATCCTGACAGTCCCGCGAAAAACATTCCTTTCTCCTCAGAGTTTATACAGAAGTTGGCTCTGGGCATCACATTTGCCGGTAAGTGGACTGCATATACACTACTGTATATACTGCGAAATATTTCACTGTCCTGGTGAAGAAGTATTGTTACTCTTCCCGTACCACTTTCTTGCCCCTTCATGTTTACATCTCATTTTTGTGACCCTGTTCACACTATCAAACTTGCATTGATGTGTGTTCACTCTTGGATTGTCAACTATATCATCGTAGGTAAAACGAGTACAGTACAGCATAATGGGGCACTCTGCTACTTCTCTCTAAAGAACAGTGTTCAGTCCATGTTAGGGCTGGACAGGATGTATTGTAGTGCGTGCCGTGTGTGACCGCCTGTTTGTGCTCGTGTGTACAAGGGTGGGTTTAACCTGCAGCCCTGCTGCTGCTGCTGGTGGTTTAGCTGGCAGCAGGGGAGGGAGTTTCCCACAATGCCCTTGTGCTGTGCAGCGGCTGATGGATGCTGCGGCAGTCTAGCATTTCCAGCCTGTCCCAGCGGATCTGTAACAGAACGTCTGTAGGTCTGATCGTCCTTAGCCCCAGCGACTTTCGCGGACCTTGTCTGTCTCCCCTGAGGTGTGCAAGCTGCGGGGGTCCCTCGCTCGCTCCCTCCCCGTCACTCTCGGGACGGCATGGACCCCCTATGCGCGAGGCGCTCCCCGTGCTCGGCGGGCGAGGAGCGCGAGCACACGGCGCGGAACGGGGACACGGGCAGTGGGGCGGCAGCGGCAGAGACGAGGGGAGCAGCCGGCTTCGGAGGCCTGGGAGGCGGTCAGAAAGCCAAGGAGGAATCGATAGAGGAGAAGCTAAAGGGAATGACGTTCAGGAAACAGACTTCCTACAGGTAGGACATGTGGGGAGCACTGGTGATGACGGGTTGTCAGTCATTCAGATGTGGGAAGCCGTGGTAATGTAGGGTTTCTCAATCAGTCACTTAGATTTTTTTTTTTGGGGGGGGGGCAGTGGTGATGTGGGACTTATCAATCACTCAGATGTGGGGAGCACTCGTGATGAGGGCTGTGGAAGTCATACATATCTAGGGAGCTGTAATGTGAGGCTTGTCATTCACTCCGATGTGGGGCCACTGGTTATATGTGGCTTTTCTGTTACGGCAGGGCATGCTGTACGGGGCACTGGGCACTACTAATGTGACACTTGTTAGTCGCTCAGAAGAGAAGAGCACTGATAATGTGGGAATTGTCAGTCACTCTGATATGGGGAACTCTTTTGATCTGTTTGTGCCTGCCTGTCACTGAGGTAGGACTTACGAGAAGCAATGATAATGTAGTACTTGTTTGTTACAGTCACAGAGATAGGAGATGAGGGGAGCAATAGTGATGTAGGGTAGCACTTGTTATGTGCAAATATTGGGTTTACTCATATATGGGGGGAGCACTGGTGATGTGGGACTTGTCAGACACTCAGATGTGGGGACTTCTTTTGATGTGGGACTTGCCTTTTACTGAGGTAGGGATTGTGAGAGGGAATGACATTGTGATGTTAGCATGCTACAGTTACTGAGGTAGGAGGTTTGGGAGCATAGGTGATATGGGGGAGCACTTGTGATATGTGTGTGTGTGTGTGGGGTTGGGGGCTTGCCCTTCAGTCAGATGTGGGGAAGAAGCTCTGTTGATGTGGGATTTGTCTGTCACTGAGGTAATTAATACCTGTGGGAGGCAATGCTAAGTTGGTGCTTGTTTCATACAATCATTGAGGCAGGAGATGTGGGGAGCACTTGCTATGTGGAGGGACTGTCAGTCACTCAGATTTGTGAGCACTGGTGATGTGAGGCTTGTCAGTCACTCGGAAGTGGGAGCACTGATATATACAGCTGGTCTAACACTGTTACTTTGGTAGGAGATGTGGGAGCACTTGTGATGCCGGGCTTGTCGATCAATGTCATTCACGTAGGAGATGTGGCAGCACTTGTGACGTGGGGCTTATCTACTACTATTACAGAAATAGTGGAAGGGAGGATCACCAATAATGTAAGCTTGCTTACTAATGTCACACAGGTAGGGCATGGTGGGAGCACCTGTGGTGCGGGGCTTGTCTATTCATATCACTTAGGTAGGGCATGTGGTGAGCACCAGTGATGCAGAGGTTGCCTAACAATGTCACTGAGCTAGGGTACATGGGAAGTCCTGGTAATGGAGAGCTTGTGTACTGATTTTACTCAGGTTGAGAGTGTGAGGTTCATGGACACAGAAGCCTCTTAAGCACAGTTGGTTCTATGGTGCAGATTCCAAAACATCAGGAACAGAAAACAAAAAGAACCTGCAGTCAGGAGTTATGCAGAATAGGTTTGTATTAAATAATTCTATATATTAAATAAGAATAGCAGAGTGCAAAAGTGCATAAATTGGCAACCCTCTGTGACAATACTCCATACATATTTTGAGGCACTGCTCCTTCGCCAGGAGGTGAGGGCCCACATGTAAGGACTGAATGTTTTATAGGGCATACTGTTGACTAAATCCAATAAACCAATTATACAGTTTATCACTTGGATGCACAATTAACAAGCATGCCTGCATGTTTACCTAGTGGGAACAATGCCTCTTCACTTAGTAACAATTCAGTCCCTCTATTATCCCCCCAAAATGACTTACAATATTAAAAAGACAGTGCAAAAATGTTACACAAATTTGTTGTTGTTTGTATCTCTAAATAGAATGTAACACACTTAAAGACATAACAGCATATACATCACAAAACAGATCACATTTTAAATATCCATGCAAAGTAATCAGTGTTTAAAAATCAGAGAACTTAAAGAGAACAGAGACAATTACATCTTAACATGTAATTTTGAGAAAACGAACAAAGTCTGAGTCCTAGGCTACAACAATATAATCAGAAATAACCAAATATTCCCAGATTGAAGCTCAAAGTCCAAAAATGGAAACAGAGTGGAGCAAAAGCACCTTCTAAAGTGTCCAGAACAAAGAGTGACTTTATAAAGGCTTGCACAAAGTTTGCATTCTTAGTCCAAAAAGTGACAATGAATGTTATCCAAGAAAAGGTCACAATGATTGAAGGAGCATCAGTAATGTAAACAAGAAACTCTTCAATAGGATCCATAAACAAGCATTTGTCAATGCCGAATGTTTGCTTGCTGGCATTGGGATTGGTAGTGTAGGAGTTAGACAGCTGCATAATTGGAATGGCAGTGAAGTATTGAACTGAAGCCAACCCCGTCACCACCCTGCAGATACGGACAGGCATTGGGGTGTGCCTTTGGGTCATCAGGCATAATGGCCACACCATTTCACCACACCCAACCCTGCAGACACTGACAAGTGTCACGGTGTGCCTTGGGATCTTTGGCCCTTATGCACACCCCATTCCATTAGGAAGACGTGAGATGGGTGCTGTATAGGAGAATGGGTGAACTTTGGGTCAAGAGTCCAAGGCATACTCGATGCCTCTCAGTGATTGCAGGGTGTGGAATGGTATGAGCATCACAGGCAAGAATCCCAAGTCACACCCCTGATGCCTGTCATTCTCTATAGGGTCGGGCGTTATAGTTGAAAAGCCTAATACCTCAGGCATTCGTTGGTATTTTCCTCCAAATTTTCAACATGTTTGTTTTGTGACCCCACCTCATGAACAGGGGGAATATCAGTTTGTTAGCAAGCTGCTTATGCACAGTGACTCGGCATTTAGCACCACAGGTGCAAAAATATTCCGAACAGGATGTAAAAATGACAACTGTACTCTTTCATGGGGAGGTGTAAAAATGGCTATGTTGCAAATGTAGTAAAAATATTAAAAAATGGTGAAGTCACGGTACATAGAAACTGTACAGCGCTACACCGGTAATATAATTAGGTTGGGGATTTCTTAAGCAGATTGTCAACTCAGGCATTTTGGTGCCTCCGATCATGAACAGTGTCACTGTGATTTTCTTTATCTGTGCCGAACAATGATTTCCCACAGTGACCACGCATCTCTGCACTGAAAGTGAAACACACTTCGCCATACAGTTAGGAAAAATGGCAGCTGTACTGCTCATAAGGAAGTGTGAAATGCCACTGGTGAAAATCTGACTGAAAATATTACAAAGTCATGAACTAACGAGGTGCGTGGAAACTGTGCAATGCTCACTCATAACACAGTTATTTTATGGACTTTTGTCACCAAATTTTCAACATAGCCATTTAAGACCTCTGCTCATGAACAGTGTAACTGGATTTTCTTAATCTGTCCTAAACATTGCTTTAGCACACCAACAGCACCATTGTAGCTACATGTCTTGAAAACACATTTAGGCGACATATGAAAATTGCAGCTGTACTGTTCATAGGAAGTTTAATAAAATGGACATGTTGAAAATCTGAGTGAAAATATTAAATTTGCAAACTACGAGCATGCATAGGAACTGTGCAGACTCGTAAAAAGTCATTTTAGGAATTTTTTCACCAAATTCTCAACATAGCCATTTTAAGACCTCTGCTCATGAACAGTGTCACTGTGATTTTCTTAATTTGTCCTGTACATTGATTTACGCTTTTTCGACTGCGCCGTATGCGCTCATGAGTAAAGGAAACACATTTAGGTGAGATGTGAAAATGACAGCTGTACTACCATAAGAGTGTGGTACAATGGCAATATTGAAAATCTGGAGGAAAATATTGAAAATTTGCTAACTAACGAACGTGCATAGGAACTGTACAACGACACACTGTAAAACAGTCATTTTGAAATTTTTTCACCAAATTCAACATAGCCATTTTAAGACCTCTGCTCATGAACAGTGTCACTGTGATTTTCTTAATTTTCCCAGACATTGACCTAGACACCAACCGCGCCATTGTGCGCTACATAGGAAACACATTTGGGTGAGATGTGAAAATATCAGCTGTACTCTCATAAGAAGGTGTGGTAAATGGCAGTGTTGGAAAATCTGGAGTGAAAATATTGAAAATTCATGACCTTACGAGCGTGCGTAGGAACTGCGCAATGCACGCTCGTAAAACAGTCATTTTTAGGACTTTTTTCACCAAATTTTCAACATAGCCATTTTAAGACCTCTGCTCATGAACAGTGTCACTGTGATTTTCTTAATTTGTCCCGTACATTGATTTCGCACACCGACTGCGCCATTGTGCGCTACATGGGTGGAAACACATTTTGGGTGAGATGTGAAAAATGACAACTGTACTACTCATAAGAAGGTGTGGTAAAATGGCAATGTTGAAAATCTGGAGTGAAAATATTGAAAATTCGCGAACTTACGAGCCTGCGTAGGAACTGCGCAATGCACGCTCGTAAAACAGTCAATTTTGGGAATTTTGGCACCAAATTTTCAACATGGGGTTTTTGAGACCCCTTCTCATGATTGATGTCACTGTCATGGTGTTATTCAGGTCCAAAGGGTGATTTCACAGTCACTGCGGGAAATCACTCTTCGGGCCCGAATAACGCCATGACAGTGACATCAATCATGAGAAGGGGTCCCAAAAACCCCATGTTGAAAATCTGGTGCAAAAATTCAAAAAAATGCCTGAGATATGCAATAAAGTTGAAACCCCCCTATCTAGCCCAATATACAGCTTACCGGCATTTCTTCAGTTTCCGGTCGCCTTTGAAGAGTGCAGACGTGTTCCTGGTCCACCGAAGATCATCGCACCGAGGTCCGGAGGTAAGTATGGGGAGTGAGGGGAGTGAAGGCTGGGCGGCTCAGTGGGTGGGTGGGTGCGGGTTGTGGGAGGGGGCGGGGAGACTCACCGTGGGACCGTTTTTCTTCACAGGTAAAAAAAACAGACGGTAGAACGTTACTGCGCTAGGGTGGGCTCCCCAACGTGGCACAAGGACATTGGGGGGCTGCCATTCAGCCAGCGGGGATTAGGCACCCCGTCGGCCTCTGAGTGCTTGCCATGCTGGGGTGAGGCTCCCAGCGTGGCACTCTCACTACTGGGGGGAGGACAGTGCAGCCCGACGGGGATTGGGCACCCCGTCGGCTATATGAGTTGCCATGCTGGGGTGGGCACCCAGCGTGGCATTCTGATAGTGTTTGGGGGGAGGCGGAGGGCGCAGCACAGCCGGCCGGATTGGGCACCCGGTCGGCTGCCTGGCGTGCGTGTGGGGCGCACATGCCTACTTGAGCGTCTGTGAGGGAGCTGTGGTGAGCAGCCTTATCTTATCGCTGCTCACTCAAGCATAGCTCCCCCTTTCAACTGTATGCCACTGCATTTTGGAGCGTGTCATAGACAGCTCCAAAATGCATTGGTTTACAGGGGCCGCGCCTGCCAGCATACTGACTGAATTGGAGGAGAAGGTGACACACCTCCGAAATCTCCGATGATGGCACTATGTTTCTTGCACATGCGTGCAAGCAAACATAAAAAGAGAGAAGAAAGGACTTACACGTGAGCCCCTACACCCTGATGAAGGAGCACTGACTCCGAATATGTATGATATGTATGGAGTATTGCTGCAGAGGGTTGCTAATATATGCACTTTTGCACTAATGCTATTCTGAGTTAAAAAATCTTTTATGCATGACTCCTGAGTGCAGGCTCCTTTTTTCATTTTCTGTTGAGGATGTGTGGTTCACTAGTGGTGTGAGTCTGCCTTCTGATATCACTCGGTAGGAGAGGTTGGGTACGCCAATGATAGGGGGCTTATCTACTGATATCTTGAAAGTAAAAGATTGGGGGGGGGGGCGCTGGTTACATTGAGTACTGATACCACTAAGGCAGGAGATGTAAGGAGCACCAGTGATATGGGGTTTATCTATCATAGTGATGCCACTCAAGAAGTAAATTTATGTGAAGCTTGTCTGCTGAGATCACTCAGGTAGGGGATGGGGAGAACACAAATAGAGAGGCTTATTTGAGGATATGGACACATTTTAGGAGGACCTGATCAAGCTGGATAATTATTTGGGTTCCTAAAGTGATTCAATGTAGCCAAATGCAAGGTGTCCAAGTTAGGAAGGAAAAACAGAGGCAAGACTTACACATTCTTGCTAGAGTGGAGCAAGAAAGGGGTCTTAATAGAAAAGGATCTGAAGTATGATAGTTTGCTGCCACTGCGATTAGGGCCATCATAATGCTGGGCTACATTAAGGGAGGGTGACCAGCAGGACAGTGAAAGTAATCCTGCTACTTCGTTGGACTGGTCAGGCCCTATCTAGAGTAGAGTAGAGATGTGCAAAGTTGGCAAACTTGTCTTTGCAGATTAATCTGTGATGTTTGCCAGTTTTTCACTTCGTGAACTGCTGACTTCACAAAGTTTTTGGCAGGCAAAGTGGCATTTTTTCAAACAAAGTGATGCAGATGTGCCAGTGAACGTACCGCTTCATGATGGCTTCACCTGAAAAAGTGCCCCTTCACCAGGAACACCACTTGTGAAGGGGTGAAGTTTTGGTACGTTGGAACTTTGCAAAGTGATTCATAAAAGCGAATTTTGCCACTTCACAGGCAAAGTAAAACTTCGCATCACCTCTAATCTGGAGTACTGTGTGTAGTTCAATGGTGCTAAGTACAACACGGACACTTGGGCAGTCCAGAGGGTGCAAAGCAGGACCACCAAAATGATCAGGGGTATAGGATTCAAAAGCTATAAGGAGAGGCTGATGTGAGGGTGTTTAATTTGCTCATGCTGGAAAAAAGAAGGTTGAGAGGGGACACGATACCAGTCTTCTGTGTAATATAGGGTAGCAACAATATTGAACTGACAGAGGTAGTAGATATGAAGATAATATGGCTTTCATGGTAAGCTTGGACAAGTTGATGCTTACCAAGGAAATTAATGGGTATCCTGGGTAGCAGAGTGGTCAGGAATAGGAATCACATTAAAGGGGACCAGTCAACACACAGTGCCCCACACCCAAGTGTGGGACTGGTCCTAATGAGCACTTTGTATGCAAAAACATTTTGTTGTATTTACTGTTTACTGTGGTATAGCAGATTGTATCAGACTAATTTTGTTTACTTTCTAGGCTGACATCTTATGTAATTGCAAATCCCGGATTCCCCCACAGCTGACACCAGAGAAGGACTGCAGCAGTGGGAGATTCAATATCCTGCTGTGGATGTTAAAGTTTATATAAGCTCTGATCTTTTTTTGCTGGATTCACTGTCCTCCTTGGGCTAAGTACAGTCACAGAGGACTGTACTTAGCCCCTGGAGAAAAGCATAACCGGAAAACATCTGATCGGAGCTTATAGCTCTAACATACACTGCAGACGATTGAATCTCCCATTGCTGCAGTCCTGCTGTGATCGCAGCTGCAGAAGATTCTGGCATTTGTAGTTACATATACATTGGGACCAGCCACATACTTAGGTGTGGAACCCTGTATGCTGACTGTTTCCCTTCAAATCAGTACATTTTTTAACTGCATAGTTATTCACACCTGCTTATGCAGTAGGGGAGAGCAGACATGATGGACCCAGAGTCCCTTCCAACTTTAAACTTCTGTGCTAATATGCCAACAGTGACAGGAAGCTTGTCTACTTATGTCAATCACATAGGAGATGGGGATGACATCTGTGACATGGATCTTGTCTGCTGACGTCACTGAGGTAGGTGATGGGAGCACTGGTGATGCAGATCTTATGTACTTATGTCAGTTATGTAGGAGATGGGCAGTGTACTAGGGATGGGAGGCTTTTCCAGTATTGTTACTCCAGATGGAGGATATATCTGTTTATTCATTTCTTATTTGCAACCCTGGGAGGACCGATCAATTGAAGTTCATATAAACACAGATAGACATGTTATCGCATCACAAATACATAGCCTTAAGGACATGCCAATGCCAAACTAATATTGTAATAAAGGCAGCATGGCAGAAATACCATAACAATTAATATCAAATGATAATGCAGATATAAGCCTATAGCAAGTTTTAAAGTCCAAACCAAACACCAAGGAGGAAAGCTTTCCCAGAAGACCAACAATTAGATCTTAAATGTTTTAAAGTTTCATTGTGTGTGGCAGAAATAATCAGGAGGAATGTGAAGCAACTCCCTGAAAGCAATGTGAAGAGCACTAGTAATTTCGGGCTTGTCTACTGCCATCCTAAGATATGTGTAGGACTGAGGATGTGGGAAACATGGATATATAAGCTGAGTGAGATGGCATAAGACCATTGGTTCACTGAGTTTGTTTTCCTGTTAGTCTAACATTAATAATCTAAAACACTGTTGCCTCCTACCATGTATCTTGCCTGGCCTTAAAGCAGCAGTGCAACGTAAAAAGTTATTCCAAAAAGCTAATTTTCTGCTATGGTTATGAAAAATATTGGCAGAACTGTTGATTTGGGTTTTCTAGATGCTTCCTGTGCTGTGTACTGTACATTTGGATTTTCTTCTGGACTCTTACCCTCCTCGGGTCCTCAATATTATTTCTATGCAAAAATGAGGTGGCCATCTTTTTTTCTTGAGAAATTATTTTAGAACTTTCATAAAATTCTTAAATGATAATGAAAACTGAAGATGTTACCACCAAAATTAACTGGAAGACATCTGGCATCGATTAAGAAGAAAAAAGGTGGGGTCAAATTTTAACCCATTTTCGTTGCACTGCTGCTTTAAAACTTGTCTTATATTGTCACTGAGATTGGGGATGTGGGACTTGCAGAGCATTGGGGATGAAGGCATGTCATGTGATGCCAGTGAGGTTGGAGATTTCTTGATGCCACTCACTTAGGAGGTTTTGGGAATACTGGTGATGTGAGAACCAGCAATGCAGGGCTTTTATGATGCCACTCAGAAGATGTGGGAACATTACTGGAAGTGCACAGATTGTTTTGTGACATCACTCAGGAAGTGGATGCCATTGGCACTGGTGGCTCAGGCCTTATCTCATTATATCACTAAGGTTGGAGATGTGAGGGGCATTGGTGGGGCAGACCGTGACTTATTATATTACTCGGACACGAAATGTGAGTGTAACATAGGCAGTGTGGGTTTGTTTTGTGCTATCACTCAGGTCAGAGATGTGGGCAAGCACTGGTGGGGGAGGTCTTGTCTTTTGATGTCACTCATGTTAGAGTTTTGGGGTGACAATGACATTTCAGGTCTTGTTTCATGATTTCGCTCAGATGAAGGATGTGAGGTGCACTAATGGTGTAAGTCTTGACTTGCAAAGTCACTACGATTTGAGCTGTGTTGGGGTGGGAGCTACTGACATCTGATGTTTCTCATGTTGTGAATGTCTGTGTCTGCATATTATCCACAGTAGGCCATGTGATGATTTGTAATAAATGTTCATAATGCCTTATTTATAATTTGGCTGACTGGTTAAAATGGTTTTGCTTTCTCTGATAATAATTCTTTCAATAAAAGTGAATAATTTGCCCTTCTTATTCAACCTCTTCCTGGAGCTTCTGACTTGTAAACTCAGCTCTTCTCCTCATGTCAAGGGCATCCCTGTTGGCAGCATTGACTACAGACTTTCCACTTACACGGATGATTTATTACTTCATGTATCTTCCCCTGCAGAAACCCTACCTGCTGCTCTACAGATTGTCTCCCAATTTGGAGCCATCTCCATTTATAAACACAACCTCCCTAAAATGGAAATTATGCCCCTTAAAACTAAAATATTTAGAGCAGAAGTGGAACATCTAGGTCTCGTATGGAGGAAGGACAAACTGAAACATTTAGGCATTTTTCTTAGTACTTCCCCTACTAGACTCAAACATTTTAATTTTGACTCCATTGTCTCCTGAATTAAGACAAATCTTGACCGCTGGTTAGTGCTGTCCCTTACCCTTTGGGGTAAACTGAGTATTATTAAAATGAACATTTTACTCCATTTGTTATATTCCCTTCAAATGTATAACTTGGTTCTCCCCCAATCTTGATTTACTTTGGTCTACAGACTTATTACATCTTCATTTGGCAAGGTAAAACAGCACGTCGAGCATTCTCAAAAGTTATGAGGGCTAAACAGGATGGTGGTCTGCAAGTTCCTAACTTTTACTTATACTATCTTGCTTTACACCTAAGTAGAAGTTATTATTGGTACCGCTCACCAGAGATCAATCCCAGTCCAGTATACACCCCACGATGGGCAGAAATAGAACAATTCTTCTGTAGTGCAAATGGAATAGACATCCGTACCCTTTTTTTGCCCTACCTCATTCAGTAAAGGATACACGCCTTGGATCATCCATTCAGATGCACACGAACATGCAGCTTTGCTCCTTACTTAAACTTAACTACACTAAGGATGTTTCTCAACCTTTGTTTGAGAATCCCAACCTGCGGATTGCTGGACGGACTATTCACAAGTGATTCTGGCCTGCTATAGGAATAGACCAAGTCATAGATCTCACACACAATCAGAAATGACTGCCTTTTCAGGAAGCCCACTTATTATATCACTGGCCAATTACTTCAAATTTTAAGTATTTTCAATTATGTCATATGGTTATGGAATTTGTTTGCACAGGACCCTGGCTAAGTCCTTTGGGTACGGTGATTTTTCCAATTTTATCCTCTGCTCCCCTCTCTCGTCTTATCTTTATTATTATAGATCACTGCAAAACTGCTTAGCGGATAATGAAGGCCCCTGGGTTTATGACTGGGACACTCTGCCAGCCACTACAACTCCCAGGAACTGGCCTACCATCTGGAACCAGCTATACAGATTAATAAAATGGAACTGTTATTACCTGATGCAGCTTCAGATTCTCCACAACCTTTACTACACTCCCATTAAGCTGCACAGGATGGGCCGTCTCCCTAACAACCTTTGTTCCAGATGTGGCCAAGAACCTGGCTCCCTTTACCACATTCTATGGACCTGCCAAAAAGTTGTCCCCTTCTGGGATTACATCCAATCCCATCTAAACCCTTTGTTAGGGCTCTCTGATGCCTTCTTTCCTAAACTCTGTATTGTGGGCGACTACACAGGATCCTTGATGGGCAATCAGAGAGCCCATATGGCTTTAATAGAAGTATGTGCTAAGGAGGTTATCTTGCATCATTGGTTAGACCAAGACATCCCTCACTTCCTGGAATAGTATAAGGAAATTTTGTTCGCCTTGCAAGCTCAGCATCTTATTGCTAGTTTATCTAATAAATCTGCAAAATATAAACGTATCTGGGAACCATAGTATACACTATTAACTGTATAAATCCTAGCCAGATTCCACCTCATCCTTTAAGTATAGGTATGGTTGTAACCCCTTTTTATACTTTGTGGTAGCTAGGTGCATACTGAGTAAACTAACACTAATCATGCCTTTGATTTGTTACTGGTTAAAACTCCGGTGGTTGGGTGGTGGGGGGAGGGATGGGATAAATTTAAAACTGTGGATGTAACAGTTGCTATCCTTGTTTCTGTACCTTATGCTGTTAAATAAAGTTTACTAAATTTGAAAAAAAAGTGAATAATTGACCTATTATCATAAAGAGAACTGATTGTGCAAATACAGTAGCTGCATATTATATGTCAAGCTCCCTTTCTTTCTTTCTTTCTTTCTCTCTCTCTTTCTTTCTTCCTTCCTTCCTTCCTTTCTCCCTTTTTTTCTGTCTTTCTTCACCATCATGATCATATTATTTAAAAATTCTTGGAGGAGAGGTGAGAATGTAAATAATATTATCTATAAAACTTGCATAAACAGGTAACATATAAATTCTTGGTCTTGTTAAGCATCCCTACCGTCTGGACAGTCCTGCTATTTTTAGGTTCCACTTGGTGACAGATGGGATATTTAAATTGAATATCTTGTTCTAAAAGAAGACAAACAGATCTGGGCATGCAAATAAATGCAAGAATTTCACTAGTTCTAGAAAATCACACTTTGCAACAGAAAAGCTATCACAGGGTGTTCTGGGACCAGACAGTTCACATCTTTTGTGCTTCAGAACTGCATACAGTCACTTAAAAGCTATTCAACATTTAAAAATGCAGGCTTTTAGGAAAGCAACATTTTAACTGATCAAAACTGCTGTAACATTGACCATTTCCTGCTGTTTTGTACAAAAAGTGTCTGAACGTTGTGTAGCTAGGCTATGTATGTCATTTTTAGTAGCCACAAGGGATTTTTAAGTAGTTGTTTCCAATCCGGTGATTGGATTTTCATGCTCAGCTGCATTATAACTTTATTCTACAAAGAACACATCATTCCAAATTTTCACAACGGTTGTCATTTTACATAAGGTAGACTTTTGCTGCTCTATGCTTTTTTGTATAGTTTCAGTCATAATGTCTTACCTAATTTTGAGTTTTACATTAAAAATGAAAACAAGAGTTTTCTTGTACATGGATGGGACATTTTAGTCAAATTGGCACCTAGTGTCCTATATGCACCATCCCAAGTGTAAGTGTGGAGTGCACAGTGCCCTGAAACAAAATAAAAACACATTGCAAACCAATTTTACCTGATGCTGCGATCACCTGAGATCACTTGGGGCCTCGATATTTGGAAGGTTAGCACAGTGCCAACATGAATAGTGCCTGGCTAACCAGGCTGAGCCTGTTCAGATGGGACAGGGGCCTATTCATAGTGCTCCAGTGTGCAGTACTCAGTGAATATCACGATTATGCTACATATACTGTACCACTGCTCCTGTGCACAAGAGGAACCAACTGGCTTACAGGGTGCAGTAGTATATTCAATAGGTTTTGGAAGTGATAAAAGGCTGCGGCGGCAGCACTATTTACTGCTTCCAAAACACTGCCCATATCATTGCACACAGTGGTGCTTGATTGTCTGAATCACCCCCACTGCTGACTAATCCCATGTAGCAAAGTTGTCAATCTCTGGTAGTCTAGCAGTACCCACTCTTGCCCAATTTCCAGTATGTGTACTGTAATATTGTAACTAGTGACAAAGGAGAAGGAATACAGGGCAGTATGTGTATCCTTATAGATGACACTAAGTTCTGTTGCAGGGAAGACTATGAAGAGGGGTAAGGGAGATACAGAGGGACCTGCAAAGGTTAGAAAGGTTTTTCAAAATCTAGCAATCGATATGCAATGCAAAATTGCAAGGTGATGCACATAGGGAGCAAGAACAGATGGAATATTGGATGGGAGGGGTTAATCTGGACTCTATTCTGGGGAAAGGAACCTGGGAGTTATCATAAGTGATTCTCTAAAACACTCCAACCAGTGGAAAAATGGCTACAGCAAAGTGGCCGGAATGTTGGAGTGTATTGGAAGGGGGCTTGATAGCGGGAGGAAAGAGGTACTAATTCTACCTCTCTATAGAATAATGAGGAAGCTGCAACTAGAATACTGTGCTCAGTTGTGGAGACTTTACCTAAGGAAAGACAAAGACAGGTTGGAAATGGTGCAGCATAGAGTAACCAAAATGATTCTAGGCCAATAGAGCAGATTCTGCGAGGAACAGCATATTGCATCAAACATGTACTTGCCGGTGGGCAGATGGGAGAGGGGAGACATAATAGAGATCTTCAAGTTCCTGAAAGACATGAATAAGGTAGTCTGTGAGGAAATATTCAGCAGGGTTGGAGAGTCAAAAGATTGGGACATGAGTGAAAGCTGACAGTGGGACTATTCAGGAGGGCTGTGAGACAGTTTTGCTTTGCAGAGAGGGTGACTGAGCTATGAAACAGCCTACTGGCTGATGTGATGGTTGCAAAAAACATGATTGGTTTCAAGTTCAGCTACAACAGAGTAAAAGGATTAATAGCTACTCAAATAGGGTAACAGTAAGGCAGAGGGTAAGGGAGAGCAAGATCACAAATCCCATCTTGACATTAGGTCCCAGGCAGCATAGGTTATAACAGGGCAGACTGGATGGCCCGATGGTCTTTTTCTGCCGACATTGTCCATATTTCTAACTCTGTCTCTGGTAGTCTAGTAGAACTCTCCTCCCACTCAATTTCCAGTGGAATATATTTACTTATCCCAGTCCTGGTAGTCTAATGGACCTCCACCCTCACCTGACCCTATTGAAATATGCATACTTTAATAACGCTGTCCCTGGTAGTCTAGAGGACCCTGCTCATGCAGTCACTACCAGAATATGCTTACTGTAACAGCCCTGTCCCTGCCAGTCTAGTGGACCCCCTCACCTGATCTCCATTGGAATGTAGGTATAGTAATAGGCCTTCACTGGTAGACTAGTGGACCCTCCCAACTGGGTACCAGTATAACAGATGTAACATCCCACCCATTCAGCATCCCTATCCCCATCGGTCCATGACTCACCTATCCATAGAAGCAATCACCAGCATCAGTGCAGCAGAGATGATGACCGGCACAGACCCTCTGCTCACTACATTGGGTAGGGGAGTCCACTTGACTATCATGGATGGGTTATCTTATTTCTATACTTATATTCTAATGGGGATTGATTAAGGGGGTCTGCTAGATTACCAGGGACAGGGTTATTACAGTAAGCTATTTCCAATGGGGATCGTGTGGGGAGGTCCACTAGACTACGAGAGACTGGATTAATACTTTAGATTCAAATTAAGATTAGGTGGGGGGGTCACTGGACTGCCACAGACAGTGTTATTACAGTAAGCATCTCCTTATTGGGATCAGGTGGGAAAGGGTACTGCTAGACTACCAGGAAATGATGATGCATGCTGTCTCTTTGTTATATGGGGACTGAGTGGTAGAGGGGATACTACATACTTCCATGGACTGACTAGAGCTGGATTGGATGAGGGTGCAGGTGAATGGTTAAGGTTTTACACACTCTCTCTATGCATTTGTGCATAGAGGCATTATGCAGAGCTTCTGAGGGCCACATAATGACATGCAAATGGCCCCTTAGTAACTTTCATGCCATATGTTGCCATTAGCATATTGGTCATGAAACATGCCTTCCAGGAGCAAAGCCGCTATTCCATTTGGAACACGCTCTCTCATTTTGCTTCTGGGATTCTGTTGCAAGCAGGGGGCTGTTTTATTACCAGACATATGCACTTTGTGTGGTTTTAACATGGCCCCATATTGATATGGGTAGCGCACACTGGACGGGGTGGGCTGCCTGTATAAATATTGTACTCTGACAGCTGCACACTGCCTCGCATGTGCCCCTATTGTTTGCACAGTGATAATAGTGGCCTTTTACTGTAACTTGGGGCCCTTACTCTATTACTTGTGTCAGGGAAAGGACATTGCATGAAAACATTTACTACTGAGCATACAGTACCAAGAAAATTTGCAGTTCTTACAGAGATAACAGTATTGCACTGTTAAGGTGCCTTAGACCCTTGTTCTGTGGCCAATTTTCAGTGATGGTTCAAACTTTAAAAATGTAAAACTTTTCAACCACCCCAGTGGTATGGAGGGCTGAGGCAGTGATGACTTACCTTCTGCCACACCAGCGACCCATTTTCATGGTGCAGGTGAGTCGTTGGGGACCGGCCGGGGTGGGAGAGGATTGAGCATCTGGAGGGCAGCTCTCCTCTCCCAGGGAGGGTGGGGAGTAGAGGCTGGTGATGGTCTGACACATAGCGGAGGCTGGGTGTTGGCATGCCTGGCCCAGTACAGTGGGACACAGAGGTGGAGCAGCCGGCGGGTGTGCTGCATGTGGATGCACGCATGACATGCCCACTGTTGGCATTGCATACTACGCCACCACAAAAAGAACATGGAAAAGGGCAGCTCAGGTCAAGCAGCTTGATGGCCATCCAATACAATGCACTGTCTCCTGAAGGGCACCGCCTGTACTGGATCTGGTCCTGTGGGTGAGTTAGGGGGCTCCCCACCATGGTGGAGGATAAGCTGTGGGGGTAGCAAGGTGGTAGCCTGAATTGGAGGCAGGTGCAGGATGGACGGTGGCCTGAAGAGGAGGATGCCAGGACAGAAAGAGTCGACCAGGGGGCCAAGAGGGAGAAAACAAAAATAGTAAGCAAAAAAAATTTAAAACTTTTCTACTAAGAGTTACACATGCATTTTCTCAATCTTTGAAATGCCAAAATAAGACCTGATGAGGCTTAGTACTCATTAAATCTATTTCCCTGGACTGCCAGGCTACATTAGACTTCTTACCTTGACACAGTCATGCACACACAGTGCTGGTGCTTAAATGGCTACATGTTTGTTGACCTCACATTCAGAATACTGGCTACCAGCATGTGTAATATCCACAGTATAAAGTCTGGTTCCCTGTGCCTTCCAATACCAGAACCAACAATCTTCTGATTCCCCTCCCATGAAAGGAATCCCCTTGTGGAAGACCCATTGCTTCTCAGCCAGTCGAAAACTTAGTGAGGACTATGTGAAACCTAGGATGGGCATCAGCCTCCCTGCAAGGGCAGGCTTAGGCTAGACATGCCTTGCTCCCCACCACTGAAGGACCCATTCCTCCAAAACTGGGTGATCCCATGCAGGGGGAATAGCTCACTTCCCATGTGGCAGAGTTCACTTCCTCCTCATGAGAGTACTCGGAGGGAAGGTTGTTCAACCTATCCTTACCGGGCATGAGTTTCTGCCACCCCTCCCTTTGCTGACTGCAGGCAAACCTCTTCAGGCTCTGATCAATTTTTCCTGCTCCTACATGATAGTAAACATACCAGAGACAAGATGGTTCACAAAATCCATAGAAAAAAATGGGAGAAACAGACAAGTGCAGGTTCTGTAGTATAGAATTAGAAACAGTTGAGCATCTTGTGGCTGGATGTGAAGTACTTATGGCAGAAGGTCTGTATACCGAAAGACACAACAACGTAGCAAGATTGATCCACTGGAAACTGTGCAGACACTATAACATACAGGTAGCAGAAAAACAGTGGAAAAATGAACCACAAAGAATCTCAGAGAATGACAACATAGTGATTACATGGGATCACCCAATACCAACTGTCAAGAAAGTGGAAGCGAGAAAACCAGATATTGTAATACAAGAAAAAAGAACAAAGGTAGCATTGCTAATCGAAATAGTCACCCCAGTGACTACAGTGTCCTGCATACAGAGACACAAAATCATTAAATACCAAGATATGCAATCAGAAACCAAACTGATGCAGAATAAGGACACACAAATTGTTCCAATAGTGCTTGGAGCAACAGAACTAATCAAAAAGAACTTTCAGGCACATTGGAATATGCTACCAATATTTGTGACACCTTATGAACTGCAAAAGGAGTCCATACTGGGGACGTTGCATGTGTTGAGAAGAGCACTCTCAGCAAACATCAAAGACTAATACAGTACTGATTTCCTGATTAATTTTTTTTGTAATATGCCCTGGCTTAAGAATGGGGTCCATTCTCGTTATGGTATTTGAAATCCCTGAACATTTGGAGACACTAACCCTAGAGAGAGACCACTATATTGCCAAGATTTCAAATGACTGTGGTAATCATAAGCCCTGTTTACACTACACCATTTCCAGCGCTTCAACTCATGTGTAGTGGTTGATGCACTGCAAATGGCACTGTGTGGATACTCACCAGAGCAACTCAGGATGCCTTCGGATCCAGTTTTTGGATCGGCGCAGGAGAGGGTACCCATTTTGGATCGAGCGCATTTTCCTGCACTGTAAACACAATAATACGTTTGATCTGCTGCAGTCCTCTGTTTTTCTGGAATCTGGAACACGTCCCCACTGAAGGAACAGCCACCCTGTGGTGCGACTTGCGGTGCAGCAAAAGGGGCTGTGTAAACAATTAATTGCCGCATCCACAGACAACGCAGTGAGCAAGAAGTGGCAGATATTTTCAGCCACTGTTGCTGTGTAAACAGGGCTATAGATACTGTTGATATCAGCCTAAGGTAGCCTATATAACTTCTCAGGGAAAGGGATTTCTGGTGTTTCAAGAATGACGTGATAGTGCTCTTCTGTTAGTTTGTGGTGCATTAGAGTAAATAGTGTTGTAAAGCATAGAGCCCATTTGATGCGCCAGTGATCCCTGCAGTCACTGAATGTCCAGTAGTCACAGGGAGTCTCAGCCAGTGCACCACATTCATTTTTGAAGTTTACATTTCTGAAAAATATTTTCTTTACTCCTTCTGCCTGTGAAACCAGCTCTTAAGGGATATCAGTGGACTAGAAAGAGACTTCTTGATGTGAGATCATGAAGCTGCTTACCAGGGTTCTGTCTAGTTATTTAAGTGCAGGAAAGCAGAGGTTGGTGGGGTGTCCAGGGGACCCACAAAGGCTAACCTTGCTAAGTGGGATCACCCAAAACATAAAGACCTTACTAGTAACCCCTTCTGTCATGAAAATATACTTTGGTTATGTAACTTTAGTACTTCAGATAAAGATATGATCGGAAAAGACAATTGGCGCAAATTTAAGTTTTGTGATCTGAGTTGTATTAACTGATGGCTTACTGTGCACTAGGTCACTCTAATTTTAGTTGCTAGGATGGTGTTTCACAACACTTCAAGCTCTTGTGAGTTATCACTGCAAACAGTTTTGTGGGGTAGAGGAGGACTTGATTGCTGCAGTAGTGTAATTTTTATTGTTTGCCCACAATCACATGTGGAGTCAGCTTTGTAGTGATGTCACCAACAGCAGCTGTTTGAGCACAATCTGGGATTTTAAAGGGATCCTTTCACACTTCTGAGGAAATGTTTAACCTTTAATATTTTGGATATATCCCTGCTCTCTGTCATCAGAAAAGTGATTTAAAAAAACCACAAATCCTGACTTTGTACACAAAGTTAAATCAGAGAAATAAAATTTAAAGCCACTGTATATGGTAGACTGTAATTCGCATCATTTTTCAATTAGAACTAGAACATCAGCCACCAACTCTATGTCTGCTATGCTATGCGTCATTACATTTCAAATTTGTATAAAATAATTTTTCACATCATCATTACATAAGTGTGCTTAGCCTTATATAGGCTCATAGCATCACATGATTTCTTCTCTCAGCCCACTTTCCCTTTTGCAGATTATCTGCTTTCACCACTAGTGGCCACTCTAAAACTTCTGAGCTGCCTAAACACAGCATCAATCTCATTATGTTTTCCACTGCATCTTACCATGCTATGTCTGCTCACACCCTTAAAATCCCTCCCACTTTCCTCTTATTCACAGCCACAGCCAAACACCAGTTTATTAGGCAGTAGGGCAGCTCCACCTCCCTCCCATGCCTCCTCCATCACAGGGCTGCCGTCTCAACATCTCCTGATAAACTGGGATCCCGGTGCTTCCGTCTTACCACCCTCCTTCCACGCTGGACAGATTGCACTATGTTTGTCTTATACAGATAGTTCTCACAAAGCCTCTCAGAGACGCCGTGCCCTCCGCAAATCGCAAGGGTTTATGTCCAAAACTAAACAACTACTTACACTGCTGCTGCTTCTAGCAGGTGACGTTGAGTGTAACCCTGGCCCACCCCACCCCAACCACTCCCCAAATCTCAAACTACCCAGGGGTCTTAAAATAATGCATCTGAACATATGCAGCACATTGAACAAGCTCACTCTCCTACAACCAAATGTCCTTACACTGCGTCCAGATATTCTGATCATAACCGAAACATGGTTGAAGCCACACAATTTGGATGCTGAATTATCAATCCCTGGCTACACAATAATTCAGCATGACTGCCAGGGCAATAAAAGAGGTGGAGGTGTTGCCATGTTCATCTCTGCTCACCTCCAGTTTACTCCTGTCCAGTTCTCCATGCCCACGCTGTCCATTGACTCCTTGCTAATTAAGCTCTCGCTCCCACACTCACTCCCTTTATATGTAGCTGGGTCCTACTGCACCCCTGACACCCCTATGCCTCTCATAATGGACCACCTGAGCACCCTTAATCTGCTAGGTTCAGGGGGAGAGCTGCTTATCCTTGGAGACTTCACCTCTAACTGGCTGTCCAGCGCAAGCTCCAAGCTATGGAACCATGTAGTTGCACTAAATCTTTCCCAGCAAATTTCTGAACCCACATATTTGAATCATAAGTCCTAGAACCACTCCCTACTAGACTGGGCCCTTACCTCCCACCCGCACTGGATTCTTGAGTCAGGGCTCCTTCTGGACTTGCTAAGCGACCACCACATGATCTACGTGGTAAGGAGAATATTCAGACCCAAAGCTCCTCCCCCGCGTATATTGCTCACAAAGTCCTACAAATCCCTCGACCTCTCAGCGCTCCTATATGATCTGTCCAACATGGATTGGTCCTTTATCCCTTGGGCCTCCTCCATCGACACTGTCCTTGACCTTTTCAAGTCTAAATTCCTCGCCGTATGGAACTACCATGCACCGCTGAGAAGGACCCATGTAAGGGGTGCCCACCTGCCCTGGGTCACTGCCAATATTATCGATCAACTCCATGCCAGGGACCAGGCATGGAAAGCCTATAAGGCATCTAATACCCTGGAGGCACTGCAGCTCTACTGTGCACTCTGCAACTCCTGCACTAGATTCCTACGGCAGGCCGAAGCAAGCTTTTTCAAGGCCTCTTTCCACTCTAACCTAAATCATCCTGCAAAATTCTGGAAATCAATCAAATCGCTTCATACCCCCCCCCGGACCAGCCTCCCACCCCAGCCCCTAAATGTCGATGGCTCCATCATCACTGATCCAGGTGATGTGGCCTTGGTCTTTAACACCTTTTTCACCAGCTAAGCAGCTTCTCTTCTATCCACACTCCCCCACACCCACTCAAGCCCATCCACTTTCATGCCACACACCTCCCTGGCCTTTGCCTTTCACATGGTCACCCCTACCAAAGTGCTAAAAGCCCTGTGGGCCCTTAACCCCAGCAAAGGTAAATGTCCCTCGGGTCTGGACTCCAAAATGCTTTACCTATCTGCCCCTGCCATCACCACCCCACTGACCACTCTCTTCAATCTCTCATTCTCGCTTGCTTCAGTCTCATCTGACTGGAAAAGTGCCACTGTTATCCCCCTTCCAAAAGGGGGTGACCCCTCCGCACCGGGTAGCTACTGCCCTATCTCCCTACTCCCCATCCTAGCCAAAATTCAAGAGCAACTTGTGCTTGCCCAGCTCTCCTCCTCCTTCCTTGACTCCTCTTCCTTCTTCACACCCTACCAATTGGGATTCAGGAAGTAGCATTCCATCGTCACTTCCCTCCTTAGGCTCACCGACACCGTCCTCATGGGTATGAATCATGGGCACATCACCTCAGCTATCTTTGTTGACCTTGCCAAGGCATTCAACACCATCTCCCCTGCCCTTTGCTATCCAAACTCGCCCATGCAGGACTCTTGGGAACTTGCACCAACTGGTTCCATTCCTACCTAGCAGGCAGGTCCCAATCTGTAAGAATCGGTCATCATACTTCTGTCCCGCTCCCTGTAACCACTGGGGTCCCCCAAGGCTTGGTCCTTGGCTCGATCCTGTTCTCCATTTTCCTGAATGACCTGCCTTTGGTATGTCTGCACTCATCCATTCACATGTACGCCGATGACATGGCACTGTATGTGTCAGGTTCCTCCCCCCACAGAAGTGGCCTCTAGACTTCAGGAGGACATCAATGCTGTTCAGCTCTGGATTCAATCTAACCAGCTCTTTCTAAATCCCAAGAAAACTATCTCCCTAATCTTTGGTACTAGACAGATGCTCTCCCATCTCCCTGCCACCCCCACTTACCATACTATCAGTGGGACTCCATTAGAGGCTTGCACCTCTTTCTGGTACTTCAGCATCTGGCTCGACCAGCACCTCAACTTCTCAGCTCATATCAACTCAATCCACAAGAAACTATGCCCCAAGCTGGGCACCGAATATCGTAACAGGGGCTGCATACCTCTGGAAACCTGCAAGGCAATCCCATAGAAAATCATTCTCCCTATAGTTGACTATGGCGATGTAGTATACAGCGCTGCCCCCAAGTCCACCCTAGCAAGACTCGACCCCCTCTTCCATTCCTTCTGCCATTTTGCCCTGGACTGCCCTCCCCTCAATGTACCACTGCAATCTCTACAAGTCTCTAGACCTTCCTTCATTACAGGATCAGAGGATTGGCCACTGTACGAGGCAACTGTGAAATTCTGGGCACAGTCCCTTCCCCCCTACCTAGAGTCCAACCTCGCAGTTCAATCCCCCTCTGCATACTCTCTCAGGAACACTGACTCCCGGTTTCTGCATATCCCGTATATGTCCACAGCCAAAGGCCAGACTGCCTTCAGCTACCGCATGCCTAAACTATGGAACTCCTTGCCAGCTGACATTAGGCACACAGACAACCCTCAGTGGCTAAACCAGCATCTCAAGTCATTCTTCCCCCAACTTTCTGCTCATGCAGCCTGCTCCACCATAATGCCATATATCCCACCTCTCACCCTTAACCTATACCACACTATGGCACATCTCTATGTGCCAAGACCCAGGCCCAAGTCTAGTGCCTGGAGTAAACTGGCCTGCAGCGCACTCTGAAACCTTATGTGTCCTTCCAGTGTTTATATATTTCACCTTATTTGCATAGCTGGACTGCTGGTCCACTGGACTTGTTAGTATTAGTAGTTTTCCTTTGCACTCTGTGTAGCCACTGCCTTTTTCGGCATTTAATTTATTTTGCTTTGTTTATTGTACTTTATAATCCTGTTTATATTGCTGTATATGCACTGTAAATTCCTGTGTTTCGATGCTGTATATGTCCTTTCCCCCCTTCCCCAGGACGCATCTGGAATTAAGCGATACTCCACTCAGTATGCCTTCCTAGTGAAACTCTTAAATAAATAAAGAATAATTAAATTGCTGGCACATGCGATGAAGAAGAAGATGCCAAGTTTGATGCCTATGCACCATTCGGGTCCAGGTACACACGGCAGGTGAATACCTGGTCCACACAGCTCTGCATCCACTGACAGGAGCACGGTAACTGACATTCGTGATTGCCAACCACTGCAGGGTGTCTGTCCATGGCCCTGCCCCCTGGTGACTTGTGAGGGCATGGATGCCTGATCTGGTCCAAGAGTGGATCCCCTGCTTCACTTGGAGCAGGGGATTGTGGGACACTACCAGTCCCATAGTTAAAACAAGAACAGTTAAGTGCCCAAGTAGTCACCCCCGCCCTCCATGTCTGACAGGAGGACTGGTGTGGTGGTGGTGGGGAGGGGGCTAGGTCCTGCAGTGGCTGGCAGGTGTGTTAAGTGGGGGGCACACAGTGGCTACAGCATTGTACCTGCCCGCATAGCCTGCATCCCCCCTGTCCTGGCACTTCATGGTGTAGTGAATGGTGTGGAGTGCAGATATGTCCCCTGATGCAAAAAGAAAAGGAAAATAATTAAAGACAAGAAGTCACAGCTGATACAAAAATTAGAAAGCTAAAAACTCAAGATATTATAAAAATGCATGCTAAAACAGCTGGGTTCTTAGCCTGTTTTAAATGCTTCCACCGAGAGAGCAGATCAAAGGCCAGTGGGTCGGGCATTCCATATTAATGGTGCAGCTACCAAGAAAGCCATATCCCCTGGTTGTCAGTCTAGATTTAGTGATGGCCAACAGACCTCCCACAGTGAATCACATGTGTGGCTAGGAGTATAAAAGGCCAAGAGGTATTTGAGGTACAGTAGTTGGGACCCAGTCCATTTAGGCCTTTGAAAGATAATAAATCAACCTTTAACATGGTGTGTCACCACATTAGTAGCCAATGCATTTTCCATAAGACAGTCAAGGAAAAAGCAATAAGGACTGGAACATTTAACATCATGATGTGACCACCCTACCCAATCCTACCACTGCCGATACCAGAGTTCCAAAATATAGTACAGTGAAACCCATTATAAATCACACTTGTGATAGCAACACCTTGTTAGAATTCTGAAATGCCTGCCTCCCACGAACAGCCTTTGTGGAAGCCAAGAAATCTGTAATTTTTGACAGTGTTTGGTGCATTTGTATCTGGTACTGTATCAAAGAAATGTGTACAGTGGAACATGAAACCCTCTGTAGCAGAGAGACAAACTGAAGTCAGTAAAGCTTTGCATTTTAGTTTATCCATAGAACCGAGCTTAGAATGCTCCTTTTGGTGAAACATTTTTAGATAAATAAACATAAATATAACAAGAACAGTATTACAATTGTTTTTTGGTGATTAGTATTGCAGTTGTTACATTGAGAAACATGAGTAATTGACAGCACTGGAATTTGTAATCTGATACAAGTGCAAGATACTTATAACGGACTAGTCTGTGTGACCCCTTTTGTCTGTTATAAGTGGCTGTCCGGGATAAGCAAAAAGCATTTTTGTATAATGTTTTACATTGGGTCTGTCCTGCTTGCTACTGCGACGCACTTGAAATGAAAACTGCATCCCAGGCTCCTCTCCTCTCATTTGCGTCACTGCTGACTTGCTGCCCGCCTGTCCAAAAACACTTCCCCAAGCATTTCTTTTTGTTTTGCTTACCAAGATACATTACATACAGTAAGAATGCTTCTCTACTCCAGCGTATTGCCGAAACAAACAAGAGCCAGGCTCAGGATGGATCGTCATAAGGGAGGAAGGGAAGGAGGTGCTGTGAACTCCCGAAAAACAGCACAATAAGAACAAAAGTTTGTGAATGAATGGATGAACACCGTAAGGGAAGGATGGACAGAGGGCGGAGACAGCAGTTAATGTTAATGTTAATGTTGGGCTCAGTTTCAGAATGAATGAAAGGATCACCAGGAAGGAGGAGGGAGGACACATTTGGCACTTTAGAAGTTTAAAATAACATTACCAAAGGAAAAAGACCTGTAATCAGTGGGATTTAAACAGGAGATCCACCACAATCATTCTTACGTTTGGCTCTGTGTTAGACAATTCATGCAAGCAGTGTGATTTTTTTTAAACAAAAAGAGTTCTTTATTTAAAGAAGATCAACTACTTGTCAGACTACTTCTTGTTTATTTAAAGAAACAAAACCCTTTGTGGCTAAGGAAGACATGCAAGCAGCAGGATAAGATAAAAACAAAGGTTTGCCTTCTGTGCTTCTGAGACTGGACAGCAGTGGAAAGCTCAAGTAAAATGCTACCACTGGTCCAGAAATGGATCTGGGGCTGCTGTTGGCCCATTAGCACCTCATTGGTGCCTAGGTGAGATGGCTAATTAGTAGGATTAGCACCTCATTAGGTGCCTCAGGCCTCTGCAACAGACTGCCTCCATAGTCTACTATAACAGAATTTATAATAGGGAGCCAATTACAGTGGTCTGGGATTGTAGGTTTTGTCCGCAATAAGTGGTTGTCGATGCTAAGCATGTATGGTGTAAGTGGAGTCTATTATTGTATTTGGTTTTATTTAGGTTCTTTCTTACAATATCTCAAAATACTTTACACAGTAGCTGGCCCAGTGGCATGGAGGGCTGAAGCACTCACTGCCTCAACTCCTGCTATGCAGATGATCTGGGTTTGGGAACAGACGAGGGTCACTTGGGGGGGCAGGCCAGGGGATGGAGGACTGAGCATCCATAGGACTGCTGTCTTCCCTTGGGGAGGGGGGTGCCATGGCTCTCTGCTTGCCTGACACCTGGAGGTGTTCGGGTGGCAGTGCATGTGATCCGCATGTCAGGGAAAGTGACCATGGTCAGGGCACGAGGGGCATCTCTGTGGAGGTGGCGCTCATACAGTACATAATGCCCATTGCATGGCCATAGGACCCAGGGGCAGAAATTGGTGGAAACAACAGCTGATGGCAGAATGATGACAGACCCCTAGCAAGCCCCTAGGCATCCCTGAGAGATCCTGTGGCAGAGGATGCCGAGGGAAGGTAAGTCCCGGAGATGCCAGGTGATGGGGCTGGAGGGGTGGTCAAAGTGGAGCTGCTGAGGCAGACTAGGAGGATAAACAACAAAAAAAAACACTTTAAACAGCAATATGTTAGGTGCTAATAGTTCAGTGACTGTATGCAGGAGAATGGAGCTGTCAGTATGTTCTCAAGAACATTTCACATGCAGTCATTGCCAGTTGCATGAGAACCAGTTTTACCGAGAGAGTGTTTCTTCTTGTACTTGCATCAAGACAACATGCAGGTGGGTGCAGTAGGGATTTCCAATTTTTGGTTCCCTTACAACACCCTTGATGCAGCTCTTACATGATGCCTGACCATCAGTCTAAACAGTGTGAGGTTCGTTTGGATGCTTTTAGTAGAGTATACTGCTCAGATTTATTGGCCAAAGGAACAACAAAAAAGGAATCCTACTGTAGGTGCCATCTGCACCAATCATCCTGAACTAGCATTTTTGTAGTTTCAACTAACTGTTGCACCCGCCTCCCCAATTGCTGTTGTGTGCTATGCATACTGACCAAGGAACAATTTACTCATGTCTTTTTGTGCAAAATCTGACAATTTACTGAGTGCATGAGTTGAAAACAGTTTGTTCCAAGATACAGACATACTTACAGTATAGGGACAGACAACATGCTACATATCTACTGTCAGCATAAAGTTTTGTTTTGAAGTATTCTATCACTAAATGAATTGGCTGACTGGAACTGACGTTTCACCCTAGATACAAAGGCATCATCAGAGTTCTGAACTAGAATACTGTATTTAAGCAGTAGGGCATTCGTGGGTAAACTCAGGTAATCCAACCCCCATGGCCAAACAACATGAGCCAAAAGCAAATGTTGTTTGCCATGAGGGTGGAATTACCAATCAGTGACCCCTTCCTCCCTGAAGTTTCCTTACCATGATTATGAAATGCAAACTTTTTGGTTCTTGTTTAAGTTTAACAATAAAAAAAGTACCGGCGGCTCCACTACAGGCACGCCTGCATCACATAATTGCAGGGAGTGAGTGGCCTGAGTGGATACTGTGTGGTATTCACAAGGGTCTCACATATCCATATCAGTCTCAGCAAGATACAGTTTTACTATTACTCTTATAAAATGGGCAGAGAAAATGCTGCATTCTGATTGCCTACCTGCCATACTTATAGTACTACCAACATCTAAATATGTCCCACCATGCTATCTAGAAATTTCAGTTGGACAGCCTAAATTCTCTGCTTCACAAAAGGGAATTAAAACTGTTAGATTTTCTACCAGTTACCTTTGAATTGTTCATAGATGCAACCTTGAATCAAATTCTGGCTGTATAGCCTACAGGTTAGAGCAATGAGATGTGAATGGGCTTGGTATATCCTGCAGACCTGCGATTGATTGCCAAAACCTCCAGCTGCATACTTTGTGACCCTAAGCATGTCACTTAACCTTCCCACTGCTCCGTGGTTGCCTCTGTAAACAGGCCATGTGCCTTGTGGGACATAACTGGTTACCAAAGATAAAAACAATTCTGGATCCAGCAGAAGAAACAACTGGGAAAAAAAACAATGAATTTCAAAACAGTAACCATTTGTTCTCTATTGTTATTTTTTTTTACTCTTATACGCTCATTTTATAAACACAAGACGACAAGGCTATTGGTAATAGTGCCCTGACTGCACTTCCAGGGGCTGAAGGCACTTATCCTGCAGCCTTGTGCTCTCTACACTCTGGGTTAGCATTCATGGCACTACTGCCAACACCCTGTTGTGTCTTATTGCTTATGTGACTCATACAGATGACATCAACATATACAGTGCACATCAACTTTCATGGCAAGCCTCACAGTGTGCCTAACAAAATAAAAAAATGAATTCCTAAATATTAAAAAGTACTAATGATAAGGTGCAAAAACTCACTCAATTTAAACGTTAAGCTTCCAGTCTTGAAATAAATCATGACAACAATTTAGGTTCCCTAATATACCCAGGAATGGGAATTAATGAAACCCAGGAATAAGGGACTCTAAAACTGTAGCATGTCTGAGCTGAAGAACTGATTTATGCTTTAGGGAAGCAGAAGGGTTCAGATATCAGCCTGGCTTATGCACATCAATTAAATCTGCCATGGAAGATTGGGCCAGACCATTAATGCATTGAATGGATAATAACAGAATTAAATCAACCGGTTAGAAGCAGAATCTCAATGTAATCAGGCCAATAAAGGTGAGATATGATCAGACGGCTTAGTGTGGGTCAAAACATAAGCTGCAGAATGGTAATGGGTAATGAAAGCTTAAAAGTAGCTAAATTAGGAAAACAAAAAAAAGAGTTGTTATAGAAATCAATATCAGATTTAAAGGCATGACTACAACCAAATTTAGATGTAGATACAGTCCCTTTTTTGAGCTTTGAGTACCCATAGAATGTGCTGCCATGGCATTCCCTGAAGGGCATTAGAATTAAATGAATGGTATTTGTTCAGCACTGAATAACATGATCTGCCCTCTGGTTCAAGTACACTTTGCAACTGATAAAGAAACAATGGTCACCCTCTGTGTCTATTGCATCAAGCACTACCAGCACCAGAGGGCAAATTGTACATTTTACCTTCTGTCTTCAAGGGAAGAAAAGGAATAACACTGACACATGGGAATGGAACAAGACATGAGAAGTCAGGGAATAATTGGTAGAATAAATGAGAAAGAACAGGAAAAGAAAGAGAGGTGAAGGCTAATGGGAAAATCCAACAGAAAGGAATCAGGAGAAAGTGTAAAAATACACAGAACAACTGAAAATAGTCTATGGTTAGCTGTGGGCCTATATGTTAGTGTTCAATGGTGATAGAAATGTAGCCCTCACTCTCTCATAGGCTGTTTTTTTTATCTTGTGCCTGCCACCTGGAAGCCAGCAATCAGCACCTCTGCAGTGTAAGCTCAGAAGAGTGGAGCACACAGTGCCCCTCAACAGCAAATTTCTTCATGTTGTTTCTACAGAACCAAAAGGGGTCTGTAACAGGGATGGGTGGCATCTGTACTGAAGTCAGTAGCAGAAACAGGACTTGGTGTCCGCAGGCTGCACCAAGAACAGTGCAGTACCCAGCGGCCATAACATATACAAGTGTGCCGTTTTCCCTATGTGCACTGGTGTGGAGTCAAGAGTGATCATGGAAAAGCCTGTTAAGGATGGGCCAAAGAAGGAGGCCTCTAGGCCTTTAAACTAAAGGTGTGTAAAACCAGGGAGGTTTTGGTTTTGCCAAATTACCTCTCGTTTTGGTTCTTATTTCGGATTCATGGCCAATAGTCATTCAACATAAAATGCGGCCTGTACTTTCATTTTAAAGTATAATATAAAGAAAAACATAAATACAAAATCTCACATGCCCCCACAATGCAAAGCATCATGAACAGGTTAAATTCTGTAGAAAAACAGTTTAATAGCATGGCAGCTAGCAAGGTCCGGCTGTCAGTAAGTTCACAGGAAATTATGTATCTTGTAAGGTATTTTGCGCCTGTGCTAAAGTTGAATAAGCACATAGTTTCATGCGCTTGCAGTCTAAATTCCTAGTAATAAATGACAAGAGACAGGATGTGTTGAATACAGAGACATGGGCTGAGGCAATGTAACAGCTGAGTATGGCAGTATAGCCTAGAGGTTAGAATAATGAGCTGTGACTGAGCTTGGTCCAGCAGACCTGGGTTTGATGTCCCACATCTTCCACTTGCATACTGTGTGACTCTGAGCAAGTCTCTACTTAACCACCCCAGTGCTCCCAGGTCACCTGAGAACAGGCACGTGTGCCTAGTAGGCCTCTCATGGTTATCAAAGAATAACACACACACACACACACCAAAAAAGTAACCCCTGGCTACCTTGTTTAGTCTGTTCAGGCCCCTTAAGAGGAATTCTGGGCCCTGGGGAAAGTTCAGACTCTGTGGCCCCTACCATCTTGCAGCCCCTTCCCTGCATACAGTATGCTGTGAGGCCTGGGCCCCTATTGGTACTGGGCCCCAGGAATTATCCCCTGCTCCCCAACCCTCTTAAGGACCCTGAGTCTGTTAAGCAAGTTGTGCACTGATAACAAAAGTGACTTGGTGACTGAAGATGGGTAACAGGAGGACACAGTAAATGGCAGGTGATGGTCTGAGAGGAGATATTTTTTATAAAAAGAGGTAGCAGCATGCACACACAGAATATGTTGGACCCTCCCACTCACCCTTTTGAAGTGATGTTTATTTTTTGATAAGCCGACTTTGTTGTTTGTGCTGCCAGCGATGGGCTCTACCAGTTTCAAAATTTTTTTAAGTTGGCTTGAGCGTGCATGCGTAAGCAACATCTTGTGGTAGTAGCACTGTAGTAGCACTTTCAAAGATATGTCAGTGTTGTGGCGAATCCAGGGGATGCTTTAGTCGGTGTGTCCCTCAGCTGCCAACCAGTGAGCATGCTGCCGATGACAGCAGTTTCAGAGAGTGCCACCAACTTGAAAGAAATCCACTGCTGCAATGAGAGACAGGCTCGTCATTGCAGTGGCAGATCTGACACGCCTCCATTATGTGCCATTCCTGGTGAAACATTTCAATAAACATGGCAGCGGTTCTCACCATCCGCCTCTCACAATCCCTAGAAAGCTGACTTTGGGGGTGCCCAATCCTCCTGTAGGCATGCCCCCTCACCAGTTCAGTTTGTTTGCCAATGGGGGTGTCCAATCCCCATCGGCATAATGCCCCCCCAGTGTTATTTGTTTGCTGACAGGGGTGCCCAGTCCCTCTCAGCATCATGTCCCTCAACACAGACACGCTTTATTTGCCTACAGGGAGCTCAATCCCCATCGTCTCTAGTCCCCCCCCCAAAAAAAACCAGGTGGCACACTGGGAGCCCACCCCAGGGTGCCCAAATGTATGTCTCAGTTGTAAAAGGAAAACCTTCCCCCAAAGTTATTTTTTTATTTTACCATGCAAAATAAGAAAATGATCCCTTGTTGTCTGTGGTGCCCCCTCCCCCAAGCCGCACCCACCTTCTGCACACCCCACCTCTCCACACCCCTCTCACCACAAACTTACCACCAGGGGGTCGGTGTGGCGATCTTCAGTGGAGCGGGAATACGTCTGCACTCTTCTAAGCCGACCGCAAACTGAAGAAATGTCGGTAAGCTGTATAATGGCATAAATGGGGGGGGGGGGTTCGGCTTAAGTAGATATCTCAACCATTTTTTTTACTTTTGGCTCCAAATTTTCAACCTGGGGTTCTTGGGACCCCACCTCATGAAATCAGTCACTGTCCCAAAAGGTGATTTTGTGGTCACTGCGTGGAATCACCTTTCCGGGCTGATTAATGAAATGACAGTGCTACTGTTCATGAAGTGGGCTCCCAAAAAGCCTGTGTCACAAATTTGGTGAAAAAATTAAAAAAAAATGACTGTTATGAGTGTGCATTGCGCAGTTTCCATGTACGCTTCTAACTTCGAGAATTTTTAATATTTTCAGTCCAGATTTTCAACAGTTATTTTTTCACACCTCTCTATGAACAGTACAGCTGTCATTTTTTTACATGCTGCCCAAAATGTGTTTTCGCACATGTGGCGCACAATGGCGTGATCGCTGTGGGAAATCAATGTTCGGGAAGATTAAGAAAATGACAGTGACGCTGTTCATGAGTGGAGGTCCCAAAATGCCTATGTTAAAAATTTGGTGAACAAATTCAAAAAAATGACTGTATCACGAGCATGCATTGCGCAGTTTCCACGCATGCTCGTAACTTTGAGAATGTTTAATATTTTCATGCCAGATTTTCAACATTGGCATTTTTTTATACCTCCTTATGAACAGTACAGCTATCATTTTTCATATCCTGCCCAAAATGTGTTTTCGCACATCTGGCACACAATGGCGTGGTCACTGTGGGAAATCAATGTTCGGGACAGATTATGAAAATCACAGTGATACTGTTCATGAGTGGAAGACTCAAAATGCCCATGTTGAAAATTTGGTAAAAAAAATTCCAAAAAATGACTGCATTACAGGCATTCGTTGCACAGTATCTACGCACGCTCGTAAGTTTGCAAATTTTTCATATTTTCTCTCCAGATTTTCAACATTGCTATTTTTTTACACCTTCTCATGAACAGTACAGCTGTCATTTTCCCATCCTACCCGAAATGTGTGTTCCACACCTATGACTCCCAATGGTGCAGTTGCTGTGCGAAATCACCTTTTAGGATTGAGTAACGAAATGATAGTGCCACTGTTCATGAGGTGGGGTCCCAGAAAGCCAATGTTGAAAATTTGGAGTGAAAATACCAACAAACACTCAGGGCGTTAAGGTTTCCAACCATGCACCCACCCTGTAAAGACTGACAGGCATGGGGGACGTAACTTGGGTTAGTTGGCCATAATGTTATGAGTTCTACCCCACCCCCCACCTTACAGCCACTGACAGGCATTGAGGTGTCCTTGGGTTCTATCACCCTAATGTTCACCCCATTCTTCTATATTGCACCCATCTCAGCTTATTTTCTTATGGAATGGTGTTCAAGTTCAAGTTCAAGTTTATTGCAGGAAAACTCCATTGAGCAAGCTCATTCACAAGGAGGTCCTGTGACATAAACACTTAAAGTACAAACACAGATAGGTAATAACAGTATATACATGAAATGCACGTTACATGATACAGGCTGGATATACATACAAGGGTACCACATAGGGTGACCGCAGGTGGTAAACATTGATCGAGACAGGAAGCGACTTACAGGTTGCATACTGATAAATGAAACATGATGACTGGTGTGTGCAATACATATACAATATTTGGCAGCTAGAACAAACAACAGTCTACAACTGATTTGGGGAGGAGTGATTTGATAGAGTAGCAGTGGAGCGTAAGCATAGATAAAGCCAGGAGTAGAAGGGAGAAAGCAGTTAATATGACAAATCAATTATACCTTACCAGTGGATAAATATGGCACACATGGGGAAGGAAGAGACTTAATGACAGTTACAGGTGTCTTGTATTTTAGCTGAACTTAGCGATTGTAGAAGTTTATTGAAACTGTGCTAGTTAGTTTCAATGCGGTTTGTAATTGGTTCCAAATGGAGGGAAGGGCATATGCAATATCACGTTTACCAAAAAGTCTGCGTCCTTGGTATGTCAAGCATAATAAAGTCAGATTTTCTTACAGGTATGCACTATGTGAGATACTAATAAGGAAGAGAGATAGCTTGGCAATTTCTGCAGGAGCAGTTTAAGAGTCCATAGCCCAGCATGGAGCAGGCGTCTAGTGGTAAGGGATGTCCAACCAACAGCTGCATATAAGTCACAGTGGTGCGAACGGTAAGGGGAGTTGGTAATGAACCGTAACGTACGGTGATAAAGGATGTCCAGTTTACTTAGATTTGCAAGAGTGGTGGAGGAATAGATTACATCGCCATAGTCGAGTAGGGGGAGAAAAGTGGCCTGTACAAACTTGTTTCGAGTTTCAAGGGGGAAAAGAGGCCTATTTCTGTAGAAGAAACCTAACCTTGCTTTTAACCTTCTAGAGACATCTTCGATGTGGTCACTGAAAGATAATTTATTGTCAATCCAGATACCTAGATATTTAAATTTGGTTACAACTTCCAGAGGCTCGTTTAGCATGGTGACAATGAAGTCTTGGGCAAGGGTATTGGGGGCCTCTGACAGCACTGCAGGAGAATATCATCGCTTAGTCTTCTTAGCATTGAGCAGAAGCTTGCTTATTAGATTATGCTCAAGTTGTGCGAAGTCCACTTGAAGCACTCCTTGACTTCAGATAAGGATGAGCCAGAAGTATACAACACAGTATCATCTGCAAAAAAGTGCAGATTGGACGTAGATATGTTAGCATCTAAGTCATTAATGTACAGAGAAAACAAGATAGGGCCTAAGATGGATCCTTGGGGGACTCCTCTTGCAACTGGCAAGGCAGCAGAAAAAAAGCCTTCCACCTTTACTTTTTGGAATCTTCCAGTTAGGTAGCTAGAGAACCACTGGGTGGTATGGTATGTGGCACCCAACTTTGCAAGGCAATTGACTAATAGTTTGTGATCAACAGTATCAAAAGCTTTGCTGAGGTCCAAAAAGACTGCACCAGTTACCTTCTTAGCATCTATAGCAGAGATCCAATCATTGTTTACTTTTGCTAGTGCAGTGATTGTGCTATGATTAGCCGGAAGCCAGATTGAGCTGGGTTAATGAGAGAGAGGTTCCAAGTGAGATTTTAACTGAATATGGATCAGTTTTCGAGAACTTTAGAAAGGATAGGCAATATGGAGATAGGCCTATAGTTGTTTACATCGCATGGGTCACCAGATTTAAATAGAGGGAGGATATGTGCTGATTTCCAGCAGGACGGCACAGTAGCAGATGTAATGGAAAGATTGAAGATGTGGAGAATTGGGGCAGTGAGATGGGCGTAGCCTGACCTTAGGAAAAAGGTTCCAAGCCATTGTCCCTGCGCTTTTTGGTGTCTAAGTTAGAAGAGAATCTTCTACTTCTTTATAAGTTATCTCAGCAGTTGGAAGGGGCTGGGTGCAGGACTAGATGTGGCGAGAGGGGTATGCTGGCTCACCGCAGCACCAGCATAAGGTGACAGTCAAAGCTAATCCAGCTGTGGCAAAGTGGGAGTTAAGTTCCTCCAGGATTAGGACTTGTTTTCCACAATCTTGCCACTTGCAACTATCTTTGTTGGGACAGAGGGGGCCATGGGCCATCCTTCTATAGCTTTGATAGTCTTCCATATTTTATGAGGGTTACCTTTAGCTTGTTCGAGAGTAGAAATATAATAGTTAGCTTTAGCAGAGCGAAGTTTTTTCACACAGTTATTCCTGGCTGTTCTAAAGGCCTGCCAATCCGAAGATTCTTTGGAATGTCTAGCTTTAGCCCAGAGCTTATCTCGAGCTATAAGGGCTGCCTTGAGATCCGAGGTGAACCAGGGGTTGGAATTGTTCCGTACCCTTACTTTGATGAAAGAGGCATGCTTATTTATTATTGTAGTGAGTTTGTCATTAAGGATGCAAGCTACCTTATTGACATCTTTGGCTAGGTAAAGATCTTGCCCTCTGATCATGCTCAGGTCAGATAGGAAGTTTACTGCACTGAATTTGCGAAAGGATCTTTTTGTTATAAAGATGGGTTGCGGCCGGGCCTTAATTTGAGATCTTATGCAAACAACAATTCCATGATCGCTCATGTCGTTGTGAAACACTGCCGAATTAGATATTTTGTGTGGATTGGTGGTTAGTACCACATCTAGAATGGAACTGTTGGCAGTATTTAGAGTGTTGTTCCTAGTAGGTTCACTGACTAATTGCCCAAGATCTAGCTCGTCACAAAGGGATTTGAGGCCGTGTGATTTAGGTGACAACCAGTCCATATTTAGATCTCCTAGAAATATTGTTTCAGTTTTTGCATCTACGAACATAGATTTCAAAAGATTAAGGGCTTCATCACCACCAGACGGGGGTCTATAGCCACCTAGGATAGTGATACATTCCGAGGAGGGGAGATGAAGGCTCAGCAAAACTAACTCAAATTCCTTGGCTAGAGATTTGCAACTAATATTGGTGACCAAGTACTTAGATTTGGCGTAGATAACCACACCCCCGCTTCTAGACTCTCTATCTGCTCTAAATAAATTGTAGCCCTGCAGTGATATTTGTTGATCAGTGTTTGTCTTTTTTAACCACGACTCAGTAATTATGATAAGGTCTGGGTTAACGTGTGCAGCCCAGGCTTGCAGCTGTACAAGTTTTTTAGGCAGGCTTAAAATGTTGACCATCATCATTTTGAGACCTGTGGCCTCAGCAAAATCGATAGGCGAGGTAAGTTGTGTGTGTGTGTGTGGGGGGCCAGGGTTGAGCTCCACATTTCCTGAGAAGAGAAGAAGCAGAAGTATAACTTTCTTTAAGGAGCTTATAAGAATGGAGACTGCTTTTTTATTTCTTCGTCGCAACCCATATCGTGCTGCGCAAGAGGCGCACCACTGTAATGACAGTTGATCGTGATCAATGTAAGTGCTTGGGTAGACATAGGTGAGGACAGTAGCAAGGGTGTAGGCTAACAGGGGAATAGGCTAAAAGGGGAGAGGAGAATGACATAGTGTCTGCACGGTAGACTGTTATAACATTAGGTATTGATAAGGTACATTGGATAACTGAATTGCATTGAGGTACTTCGAATTGCACTGTATTGCTGAAAACTCTGCACCTTAGGAGCAATAAAAACACAATAAGGAGAGCCATGGTCCCAGATTGAGTGGTCTCGTGATTTGTATTAGTGTAATATTTTCTAGGCAAGTAATTTGCCCACCTAGGTACCTCACTTAAAACCTAGATGAGAAAATACAGCAGAAAGGGGAACAAGGAGAGCAGGAGCAGCTTAGTTAGTGGCCATCCACCCTTCAGACTCAAGTCCCTTGTAGCAGCACCGGAAAGAAGTAGAATGATAATGCAGGCCATATTGCCCACTGAATGAATACAGTGATTTATGTAGAAGACCAAGAATCCTCTAGTGGCAGGTCTGTATAACCTGCTAATGGAAAACTAGCCACAAAAAAAAAAAAAAAAAAAAAACGTGAGTTACACTTATCGGCACCAAGGCAGAGTGCTTGGTTGGGGGGGGGCTGCAGGAAGAGCAGTCAGACAGAAGAGGTGTAAGCACTTTAAAACAGTAGTAGAAATTACAATCCAGCTAATACAGTTGAAAAACTCCTAATAACACAGTTGAAATGTGCTTAGTTCTATCGAAAATCTAACAAAGTGCCAGGTGTCTATAGCAGGGGAAAACTCCTGGCCAATCAGAGTGGGTTTGCTGGAAGCACCCATGTTCCGATTGGCTGCGCTGTGAGCATAAGGGCTGAAGATCCCAATGCACACCCTGACACCTGTCGCTCTCTGCAGGGTGGGGTGAGGTGGAATGGTGTAAACATTATGGCCGACCCAAAGCCACACTCCCAACGCCTTTCAGTCTCTGCATGGGGTGGGGGTTGGCATTACTTCAGTACTTCACTGCCATTCCTATTTTGCATTTCTAACTCCTGCACTACCAATGCTAATGCCAGCAAACCAACATTCAGCGTTGACAAATGCTTGTTTTACTCAAGATGCATATGTACAATACATTTTTTAAATTTATTTATTTTTCTTTTGTAGTACAGCTCCATGAAAACTAAACTGGCAATTATGTAGTCAGACTGAAGTAGCATTGTGATTTGTGAAAGAGAATACCAGAGACAGGCTGATGCAACATTCCCTTCCCCTCAGTACTGGGCCAGTAGTGCTATTCTTCTTCAACATCGCTGCTAACTGGCTCATCATCACTACTGTCTGAGCAGTGTCTTGGACATGCCCTTGAGTATCCTGCAAATACACCACAGTTTAATTTAATAAAAGTTAAACCAGGAGGACCTGGGTGAAGCCAAGAGCATAGTCAGGTGGGTAAGAAATTGTCTTAGGGACAGAAAACAGAAAGTGGTGGTCAACAGGGAGAGGTCAGATGAAGGCAAGGTCACTAGTGGTGTGCCCCAAGGCTCAGTGTTAGAGCCAGTCCTATTTAATGCATTTATCAGTGACATTGGCATAGATATTTATGGCAAAATTGCCCTCTTTGATGATGATACCAAGCTAGGAGGAAGGGTTGACTGCGAGGAGGCAGTTAGGGGCCTACAAAAAAGACCTACAGAGGCTGGAAAGATGGTCTAATGTCTGGCTGCTGAGGTTCAATGCAAAAAAATGCAAGGTAATGCATCTGGGTAAAGGGAACCCAAAGACAGAATACTGGCTCAACAGAGCCCAGCTCATTGCTTCACAGGAAGAAAGGGACCTAGGTGTCATCATAAACATACCCTCAAACAGACCAGCCAATTCAACACAGCTTACAGCAAGGCCAACAGAATGCTAGGGTTCATAGGGAGGAGATTTGACAGCAGTATACCACTATACAGGTCCCTGGTAAGGCCCCATCTGGAGTACTGTATTCAGTTTTGGAGTCCACATCTTAAGAAGGATAAGAACAGGTTGGACGCCATCCAGAGAAGGGTGACCAAGATGATTCAGGGCCTTCAAGGGCACTTGTACAAGGGACATCTGGAAGCACTGAACATGTTCTCACTGGCGGCAAGGAGGAAGAGACAGGACATGCTTAAAACATGCAAGTTCCTGGGACGAATAAATAAGGTGCACTCTTCTGACCTGGTCAACAGAGTCACCAACTCAAACAGTAGAAGGCAGGAGTGGAAGTTGAGGGGGAACTTCAAGAGGGAGCTTAGGAAAACACTTTTATGGAAAGAGTCATCGAACCGTGGAATAGGCTGCCAGCTGAGGTGGTGGAAACAAAGACCATGACATCATTCAAGCTGAGGTGGGACAGAGCTAAAGCACAACCAAAAGCAATGGGAGAAGTTGGAGGCATAAAGCAGAAGGGGTTTAGGTCCTGGGATCTGAGCAGGTCTCAGGAACTCATTGGCAGACTAGATGGACCCTTGGTCTCCTTCTGCCAAATTTTTTTCTATGTTTCTATATTTCTAACATTTTCTGGAAGGAGTTTTCTCCTCCTATTAGTAGGAACATAGCCGTCAGTGTTAAATATTCTTTCTGAATAGTCACTTGTTGCTGGGCAAATTAAATAGTAAAGGGCCACTTTTTGTAATGCTGGCCAGACTGCACCCTTTTCATGCCAGTGCTGAAGTGGGTTATCTCAAACATTTATCTTTCTGGGATCCTTTAAGAAGGCAGTATAGCGCAGTGGTCTAAGGCTCTGAGCTGCAAATTTGGTGACATCCAGCAGACCAGACCTGGGTTTGAATCCCACAGCTTCCACTTACATACTGTGTGACCCTGAGCAAGTCACTTAACCTCCTTGTGCTCCCAGGTTGCTCCTGTAAAAAAGCTTTCAGCTTAGTGTGCTATACCTGGTTAAACAACTAAATTAAATAAAAAAAAAAGTCATCCATCATACTGCTTGCTGAGTAGTTTGTGATGGGAGCAGTAACAACACTGTCTCTGTGTCATCCAGTCCTGCCCAAACGTTGTCCATAGAGGCACCATACAAAGAGCCCCTGGGTTCTGACTCATAATGTAAGGCTTTTCGTATTCTTCTGCCTTCACTGGGATCTGTTTCTTGGAAGGGAGCATGGCTGTTTTCGTGATCAGCAGCTGCAGCTCTTCTAGCTGGAGTTTCTGTTGTCATTTTTAGAGCAACATTATTAATGAGCAGTTCATTACACTGGTTGAGGTCTGTGCTACCAGACTGGAGAAGACCTGGCAAATTGGTTTTGAAACATGAATCCAACATTGTTGCTATCACATAGTGTTCAGATTCCAAAATCATGGCAATGCTGCGGTCCGTTTACAAACACAAAGGCAGTTTTTCAGCACGAGTGACACCTGTGTTTGCACCTTTCTCTTCAAATGCTTCTTGGAATCTTTCCAGTCTCTTCATGAGAAGACTATCAGTGGAATGACTTGACTTCTGGTTGCACTGTCAGCACTCACTTCAGGAGCAGCTTACTCAAATGGCTGTAGCAACTAACATAAATATGATATGAGATTCCACTGCCCAGAAGTGAAACATCCCCTTTCCCTACTGTATGGTCCATGGTGTATGGGTACACTGCTTTGCATTGTTCTTGGAGCCTTTGTAACATGTAAAAGGTGAGTTCCACCTAGTGGCAACTTCTTGCTTTAGCTGGTGAATTGGTAAGTTATTCTATTTTTGCAGTTTCTGCAAAATTTTACAAACTTTTGCAGAGTGCCTAGAGTGACTACATATCTTACGTGCAGCACCCAGCATATTCTGCATATTCCTCTCTTCACTGAGGAAGTCCTGTACCACTTGATTGAGCGTATGTGCAAAACATGGTAAATGCAGAAATCTGCCATCCTTTAATGCTTTCCAATGTTAGCTCCACTGTCCGTGACCACAGATCCTGGGAAAAGTCATTCTGAGAACCATTTCTTTAGCTCCTGTAAGATGTTCACACCACTGTGATTTTCTTTGTCAAGGCTTGCAATACAGAGGGCCCACCTATTTGTGAGGATTATGTTGGTCCCTGATGGTGCCAGAGGATGTTGCAGAGGAAAATGATACCCAGTGGGCGGTGACAGTTATGTAGTCTGCTGTTTGACCACTCTTCCACATATCTGTTGTTATATGAACTTCTTCAACAGCTGATGACTGCAAGGCACTGTTTACCTTCTGGTGCTGTTTCCTATAAAGAGCTGGCACAGCCATTCAGGAGAAATACATCTGTGATGGCAGCTCATATCAGGAGGCAACAAGTTTCATCACCTCCCAAAACCCAGCAGAGTCAGCAATAGAAAATGGGTGCATGTCCAGCGTAACCATTGCAGACATTGCTTTATTTAACTGCTGGATGGCTTTGGTAATATTTAGTTCTCCATTCAAAAGCCTGCTGCATCATTAACTGTTTCTGAGGTGCGACTGGTACACCAAAAAAGGCTGCAGGAGACAGGAAAATAACTCATTCTGTCTTCAATTGGGGAGCTTTCTGATTCTGATAAAAACCTAGCAGATAAAGGGGATTATGCAGTCAAACTCCTGCTCAGTGTCTGAGGGGTTTTATGCTGTATGGAAACATTTAGCTATACCACCAGTGTGAGCACCATAGAAACATAGACTTTGACGGCAGATAAGGACCACTTGGCCCATCTAGTCTGCCCATTTCCCTACCTACAGGATAGGCCGCAGATCCTAGTTAACCAACAGCCTATTTCTTCCTACCCCCCCACAAGAATTGCCTTATATCTGTCCCATGCATTCTTGAATTCTCCCACAGTTTTAGACCCCACAACCTCCTCAGAAAGGCTGTTCCATGCATCCACTACCCTCTCTGTGAAATAATACTTCCTCACATTGTCCCTGAACTGCCCCTTCTATCTTTAAATTGTGTCCCCTTGTTCTTGCACGTCTCTTTTTCTGAAAGATGCTACCCTCTTGGACTTTGTTGATTCCACTGAGGTACTTAAAAGTTTCTATCATGTCCCCCCTCTCCCTTCTTTCCTCAAGGGTATACATATTAAGCTCCTTTAGTCTCTCCTCATATGGCTTCTCTTGCAGACCCTGCACCATTTTAGTTGCCCTCCTCTGGACTGCCTCTATCCTGTCTATGTCCTTGCGGAGATGGGGTCTCCAGAACTGGACGCAGTACTCCAGATGGGGTCTCACCTACTGTCTGTACAGAGGAATAAAAACTTCCTGTTTTCTGCTGCTGATGCCTCTCCCTATACATCCCAGTATACCCCCAACCCTCCCTACTGCCTTCTCACATTACTTGCTAACCTTAAGGTCATCTGATATGATTACCCCCGGGTCCCTTTCCTTTTTTGTTGTTGCTACTACCTCCCCACCCATCATGTATTCTTCCCCTGGGTTCTTGTTTCCCAGGTGCATTATTTTGTACTTCTTTGCATTGAATCCTAGCTGCCATACTTCTGCCCATTCCTCCAACCTTGCCAAGTCCCTTTTCATCCTTTCCACGCCTCCTTGTGTATCAGCCCTGTTACAGATCTTTGTGTCATCTGCAAAAAGGCATACTTTTCCTTCCAGTCCCTCTGCAATGTCACTGATGAAGACATTAAAAAGGACTGGACCCAATACTGAACCCTGCGGTACCCCACTAGTAACCCCTCTTTCTTCAGAGTGGACTCCGTTTACAATTACCTTCTGTGTCCTGTTGTCCAGCCAATGTTTTACCCAGGCTACCACCCTGGGACCCTCCCCAGGCTGGTTAATTTGACTATTAATCTTTGTGTGGGACTGTGTCAAATGCCGTTGCTAAAGTCTAGGTAGGCCATGTCCACTGCCCCTCCCTGGTCTACTACTTTGGTCACCCAGTCAAAGAAATCTATTAGATTCGTCTGACATGACCTTCCCACTGTGAACCCACGCTGCCTTGGGTCCTGTGCCCCACTGGCCTCTAGGTACTCAACTATTCTTTCCTTCAGAAGTGACTCCATCACTTTCCCTACCACAGAGGTCAGACTGACAGGTCTGTAGTTTCCTGCCTCTGTCTTGGTCCCACTTTTGTGAAGGGGGTTAACCCGTGCAACATCCTCTGCCATGTCACCTTGTGACTTATTCCGGGTCCACTGAAGTGGATGTATCCGCTGTAAGTGTCTTATTAAGGTTGATGTGCCAAGGTTGCTTGCCTGTATTCCTCCGCTGAAAGAGGCCTTACATAAACAGCATATTTCAACTCAACTGCCATGCTGCTCCTCCCTTCAAAATGTTTCACAAGTGACGCAAGCCTTACATAAACAGCATATTGCATGCATACTGTTGTATGGGTCAAGGTGAAAAAAACTCCAAATGGAAGAAGATGCCTTTTTCATCTTTGTCCCTGGCATTGCAACTTCGGAATCATCATCCGGCATGTCTAGGTTAATTTCTGTGTTTTGATTATTTTCCTCAATGTCCTCACTAGATGATTGGGCTGAGACCTGTCCTCAGCAGAGGAAACAATCAAGCCAGTCGTAACTTCATTTTCACTTTCCTCGGGTTTTTTTGGTCTGGCATCTCACAGGTTCCTCTGGCTCCGAGCCCTCATCATCAGAATCCCCGTCATGCACCGCGTCCCTTTCAGGAATGTACTCGCTGCCACTGCTATCCACATGGTCTGACTCTGAGGACTAAAAAATGGTAGGATCTTTGAGAAAGTGGCACAAAGTATGCATGTGTGCTTATTTTGTTCTTTCCACTACATGTAGTGCTTGCAACTGCCTTTATTTTTTTTAATAACTGTACCATTGGCAAATCTACTTTTCTTAGTTGCTGGGTCAGCACCCAAGCTTTTCTTCCTGCCTTTTAATTGGCCTGTATTTGTTAGCTGGGTATCATATGCAGCAGCAGACAAATATGACGGGATCTCAGAGGACAAGGACTTGGAGCATGAGGAAGCTTCACTTGGTAAAGAGGAAGCACCTACTGCAGTAGAGGAAGCAACTTTTGTGACCTGTTTTTTTTTCTTCTGAATTGCTGTCTTTGTCTTGGAAACTTGTTTCGTATGCCTATTCCCTTCCATCATTATTTTAATAACAGTTGCTGACCACTAATGAAGCCAGCTCGCTTCCAAGAAAAAAACAGTACCTAACTGTACTACCTTCCTTGATCACCTTGGGGAAATAGATGGCGATGATGATGAGTAGTTAGTGCATGTCTCAAGGCAATTTGTAACTATGAACTGGTTAACTAGCAAGGCTACAAGTTGGGGCTACTATGCAACTGCCAAGAGATGCCCCCTCCCTCCCTCCAAAAAGGTTTCACATTCGACACAGGTCGCAAGCCTTTACAGGACTACAGTACAAAAAAAAAAATTGGTCCTGCCCCGACTCCTACTTGTGTGGGAAATGGCTGGTGACATTGTAGACAAAACCTACTTAGCTGCTGGGCTGTCCCCACACTCCAAAATGTTTCATGCATGACGCAAGCCTTTATTTTACAGGACTACACAAAAAAATGGTCCTGTCCCAACTCCTGCTTGAGTGAGAAATGGCTGGTGACACTGTAGACAGAGGCTACTGAACTGACGGACTGCACCTCCCTCCAAAATGTTTCACATGTGACACAAGCCTTTATTTTACAGGACTACACAAAAAAACAAATGATCCTGTACAGTCTCCTGCTTGTGTGGGAAATGGCTGGTGACACTGCAGACAAAGGCTACTTAACTGCTGGGCTGCCCCCACCCTCCAAAATGTTTCACACATGACACAAGCCTTTATTTTACAGGACTTCGCTAAAAAATGTGGTCATGTCCCGACTCCTACTTGTGTGGGAAATGGCTAGTGACGCTGCAGACAGAGACTACTCAACTGCCAGGCTGCCTCTCTCTCCAAAACATTTCACATGTGATGCAAGCCTTTATTGTACAGGACTACATGAAAAAATGGTCCTTTCCCAACTCCTGCTTGAGTGAGAAATGGCTGGTGACACTGTAGACAGAGGCTACTGAACTGACGGACTGCACCTCCCTCCAAAATGTTTCACACGTGACACAAGCCTTTATTTTACAGGACTACACAAAAAACAAATGATCCTGTACAATCTCCTGCTTGTGTGGGAAATGGCTGGTGACACTGCAGACAAAAGCTACTTAACTGCTGGGCTGCCCCTGCCCTCCAAAATGTTCCACACATGACACAATCCTTTATTTTACAGGACTTGACAAAAAATGTGGTCATGTCCCGACTCCTACTTGTGTGGGAAATGGCTAGTGACACTGCAGACAGAGACTGCTCAACTGCCAGGCTGCCCCTCTCTCCAAAACATTTCACATGTGATGCAAGCCTTTATTTTACAGGACTACACAAAAAAATAGAAAATACAGTCCTGTCCTGACTCCTGCTTGTGTGGGAAGTGGCTGGTGACACTGCAGACAGAGGCTACTCAATTGATGGGATTCCCCCTGGTAAGTGATTTCACATGTGATGTAACACACAGGCCTTTACTGGTTCTGCTTGCACAACAATGATTTTTTTTTACAGGACTACACACAAAAGTCCTGTTGGACACCTGCTTGTGTGGGAAATGGCTGGTGAAAGTGCTCTGACAGAGTTTTGGGGTGGTTAGACAAGTGACTTTCTCAGGGTTCCACAGTATGCCAAATTTATCCCACCCCAGGTCTGCTGGATAATCTTAGTCACTACTCTACTCTCAGCTTGCTGTACTGCCAGGCAACCAGCTTCACGTGCCAAGTAGAACTTGTTTTCCTTTTTCTTGAAACTTAATGTCTTGAAACTCACTTGTGCTTTTCTGCTGTAGTGCTGAACTATGCTACTGCTGTGCTGACACTTTGGGGCTAAAACACTGCAGTCTCCCACTGCTCCCCCAACACACACAGTCTTCTTAGCTAAAATGTTTAATTAAAGTTAAATGTTTTTGGCAGCCGGCTGCCTAACAGCTTTTTTTCCCTAGACCGTTACTGCAGTCAGTGTCGTTGGTCATGAGGTGCCCCCCCACACACACACAGTCAGTCCCGGGTGCACTGTCCCTCCCTCCCCTCTCAGTTTTTTTAAAAATTATTTCTCTTTCTTTTTTTTTCCTTTTCTTTTTGCTGGTGATGGTGGGTGGAAGCAGGAAGTTAACTGGCCTATGATGAGTCAGAGATCCATTTCCTTTCTGTTCCTGCCCGGCTGCTCACCAGTAACTAAGGAAACTCCCCCTCTCCTCGGTGGCTGAAATGAAATGGCACTGACTGCAGAGCCGCATTCACATATAATCCAGTTTGCATATGCACAAATCAGAGTATCTTGAGTGCCAACTCCTTTCCAAACCCATCTCCTCTCTTCTTAGCTGTCACGTGACAGGGAGGAGCTAAAAAAATAAAAAAACAGCTCAGTGATCTGAACCAAGCTAGCAGGGTTTGGCTCAGGTCTCATGTAAACCAAGCTGTGTGTGTTCTGGGTGGCTCAGTTTATCCCCCACAGGTTCTGCACACTTCTACTCTGTACCCACCTTCAGGAGGAACCAGTCAGTTTAGGGCACCAGAAGAAAGACTGACTTCAAACGATTACTGGGACAGACAGTACTATGGACAAATTTGCCCGCACTGGTGATCAGAGAAGAGTTCCGTTCCTGAGATCTAGAGAGAAACTATTTCTGCTAACACTACAACATGTGTCTACCAGCAAGTCAGAGAGTGAGGAGAGTCCAGTTGGAGCTCTGAAAACAGAGACTGCATGGTGCGGCAAAGCAATGGGAGTAAGAGACAATCTGCTGCAGAGAAAATACTACCAACATTGAAGTGTTCCTACAGTACTTTTTAGGACAGCTAGTGGTCCTCATGTGGCCCTCCAAGAGAGTACCCTACGAGGAGAGAAGAAGACTGATGGCTTGGCTGGTATCTAGTGGTGACCAGATAAAGTTGTAGGCACTGCCAGAAGAAGTAACAAACCTGATTATCTGAATTCCAAGATTCAGTGGAGAGCAGCTTTTCCCCTGAGGGGTGAGCATAGAAACTGTGAATGCTAAACAGGGTAGCCACCTGCATCATTTATGGAATAGTTAGTGACAGGCATCTGGAAAGTCCTGGGTTAGAACTGTGTAACAAAGTACAATCTGAGTGAAGGCCTGGATTTTGTTGCAGTGCTTGGAGTCTCATGACTTCCCTAGTTTGGAATTCAAATTTGTGTTTTCCCTTTTGGATTATAAATAGCTAGCTTAAAATGGTACTTCAACATTTTTACCAGCATCAATCCAGTCCTTTGTTCTATCTCAACCAGAGTACAGGACAAAAAATAATCAGGAGCTCTTAGGACCTAGGGCCTGGATGTTATTCTGGGCAGTAGCTAGTGGGATACTGTTGCTGGGGTTGGTGGGAGGTTGAATGTTACTATTTTATTTTGCATGCTTGCCATTGTTGCATATCAGCTTTTTCCCTGCCCCCTTCCCCTTTAAATCTATTCCTTTTAGTGCTTACATTAGTGGGTTGTTTATTGCATTTTTAATGTTGCATTAACATCAGAGTAAGCTTACCCTCCAGAACAAGAGCGATGAACTAGGTAGAAGCAATAGAAAGGATGCTGGAAGTGGGGGCAGAGGGATGGGGGAGGGATGGTAAAGGGATGGAAGGTGGTCACCGTGAATGCTAGAAGCCTGAAGGATAAAATGAATGACTTACAGACCCTCATGGTGGAGAGGGAGGGAGATGGACATGGCAGCCATCACGGAAACATGAGCCACTCAGTACCATGACTGGGACCTAGTGGTCCCAGGGTACAGAATATTCCACAGGGATAGGAAAAACAGGAGGGGGAGTGGCATTATACTTGATGGAGGGGCTAAAGTGCATTAAGAAGGAGGGGGAGGAGGGAGAAACAGAGTCATTATGGCTGCTAATCCAGGATTCCAGGAATAGGACTCTCCAAATGGGAGTGGTGTACAGGCCACTCTCCCAGACAGAGGAGCTGGACAGGGAACTTGCAAGGCAGATTAGAAAGGCATGTGGGAAGGGGAGTGTGGTGGTTGTGGGGGACTTCAACCTGCCAGGGGTAGATTGGGGAACCCCAGCCACCAGCAATAAAAGGGAACAGGTACTGCTGGACACCTTTCAGGAAAGCTTCCTGACACAGGTGGTCAGTGAACTAACCGGGGGGGGACACCCTCTACCTACTGCTCATAAATGGGGAGTTTGTGAGGGATATCAAGGTGGATGAATCACTAGCGGGGAGTGACCATCACTCAGTATGGTTCAGGTTGATTATGGGGAAAGAGGGGGTGGCATCCAATACAAAGGTGCTGGATTTCAGGCAGGTGGATTTTGCAAAGATGGAGGAGGTAGTGAGTGGATACCTGGCCAGGACCCAGCTTAGTATGGCCAAGACCAGAGGTAGGAGCTCATTAAAAAGGGGATACTAGAGGCTACCAGTTCCTGTAGCAGGACTTGGAGTAAAAAGGCCAGGGCAAAAAGGCCAAGCTGGATGAGCAGGGAGTAGGGGGAAAAGGTGAGGAGAAAAAGGGTGACCTTTAGGAGATACATGAAATCAGGGAAGAGTGGAAGCATGGGAGGAGTACCTGCAGGAAGCAAGAGAGGTGACAAGGACAGTAAGAACAGCAAAAGCCACCAAAGAGCTCAGGCTGGCGCAAGCATTAAGGAGGGGGAGAAGAGCTTCTTTAGGTACTTCAGGGAGAAAAGGAGCTGTAAAGAACAGACAGTAAGGATTAAGAAGGATGGGCGATGGGTAGAGAAGGGGGAGAAAAGGCAGAAGCACTCAATGACTACTTCTGCTTGGTATTTATGAAAGAGAGAGGGGGAGTGCTACTCAAGGGGGGATGGGGCAGTAAAGGCTGGGGAGAGAGTTACGGATGGGGTGACCACAGGAGGTAGAATGCTGGAGGGCTTGAGAGCGCTGAGGATGGACAAGGCACTAGGGCCAGAAGGCATTCACTCTAGGGTACTGAAGGAGCTAGCAGAGATCCTGGCAGGGCCCTTGCCAGGCATATTCAATGCCTCACTAAATTCAGGATGTGTACCTAAGGACTGGAAGTTGGCTCACGTGGTTCCCCTGCATAAGAGTGGCCCCCAAGATGAACCAGGGAACTATAGACTGGTGAGCCTCACATTCATCATGGGGAACTTAATGGAAATGATCCTGAAGGAGAGGCTGGTGTCCCTGCTGGAGTTCAGTGGGCTACAGGACAGTAGACAGCATGGCTTTGTCACAGGCAGATCCTGCCAAACCAACCTGGTAGATTACTATGACTGGATAACTAGGCAGATGGACAAGGGCCATGCAGTGGATGTCCTGTACCAGGACTTCAGCAAGGCATTTGATTCAGTGCTGCATGGGAGACTTGGAATTAAACTTGAAGGCAAAGGGATGGGAGCAAAAATTGTGTGATGTGTGGCAAACTAGCTGCAGGGAAGGCAGCAGAGGGTTGTGGTGGTGAAAGGGGAACTCTCATCCCCAAGGGCAGTAACGAGCAGGGTTCCACATGGCTTGGTGCTGGGACCAATGTTATTTGGGATATTTATTGCAGACATTTCCATGGGCGTTGAGTGTAGGGTCAGCCTGTTTGCTGATGACACCAAGATGGGGCGGTGGTGGATGACATAGAGGGGTGGCAGAGTTAGCAGAAAGATCTGAAAAAGCTGGAGACTTGGTCAGACACTTGGTAGCTGGGGTTCAATGCCAAAAAGTGTAAGGTACTGCATTTTGGAGCAAAAAATCCAAGGAGAAACTACCAGCTGGAGGGAGTGCAGCTGGCGGAGACTGAAGAGAAGAATCTGGGGGTGTTCATCACAGGATCAATGAACAACTTGGCACAGTGTAGGAAGGCAATAGCAAGAGCCAACAAAACATTGGGCTGCATCACAAGGGGAATAACTTCAAGGAGTGGGGAGGTGATTCTGCTGCTATATAGATCATTAGATCTCATCTCAAATACTGTGTGCAGTACTGGCACCCAAACCTGAAAAGGGACATTAAATTACTGGAAGGGGTGCAGTGCAGAGCAACTAAGATGATTCAGGGACTGGGGGACTTACTATATGAGAGTAGGCTAAATGAGTTGACCATGTACTCGCTGGAGGAGAGGAGGGACAGGGGATATGATCAAGACATTCAAGTTCATGAGAGGGATAAACAAGACTGGCATAAAGAGGCTATTCAGGGTAAGGGTGGGGAGGGACACTCAAGGCTATGACATGAGATTAGAGGGGGGGAAGGTTCAGCAAGGAAATGAGGAGACACTTTTTTACAGAGAGGGTGGTGGCAGGGTGGAATGTATTACCAGCAGAGGTGGTAGCCTGTAAAACAGTAGGCTGCTTCAAAAGGGGCTGGGACAGGGCAAGAGGGAGAATAAATGAAAGGGGGCTGAAGAGGGAAGGGCAGCTGCAGAATAGGGCTGCAAGCTGCAAAATCGATCAAATTTGATAGACCAAATTACCTTTTTCTACTGGCAAATTTCATATGTTTGTATGTGTTATTTAGAGTCCTCTGCTTACTCTTCTGTAACTGTGTATTGGTTATTGCAATTTCCCGGGTGACAGCTCACTTGCATCACTATGGGCATGAAGGAGTCACACTGGGTGAATGCAGCACACTAAGGAAGAACCTCAAGAACCATTATTAAAACCATGACCATTCATCTAATGGTAACAATACTAAACCAAACACCATCTTATCTCAGGTTTAGCTGCTCCTTATGGGTGGAGATTATGGAAGTGTGTGTAACACAATAATTAAGATCCGTGACTCCAGAGTATGACAGTACACATCAATGTGTGACAGTCTGAATGTGTGGCACCAAAACCCAGAGCAGGTTCTAAACCTCTGAATTAAGCAACATGGGTAGGATAATCCCATACAGACCTGAATTTCTCCTGTATGTACTCATCAAAAAAGAACTCTGAGCTAACTCCCCCCCCCCCCCAAAAAAAAAACAACAACTGCCAAATTGCATACTCATGGTTTCAGGACAAACTCTAAAACATTAATAAAGACTGGCAGATCCTATAAAAATTTGATTACTTTTTTTTGGTATACAAATGAAATTCCAGAGTCTTCAAGGATATCCATAGAATGAATAACTGCTGCATGTTTTGGTGATATCCTTAGGTAGACCCCCCCCCCCTTACCGGCTGCCTCTGCCTTCTACCCAGGAGAGGAGGGGGTGGGATGAAACTTCTAATCGGGAGCCATTCCTTGCCTACTGTTCTAGGATTGGATGCTTCACACCCTGTATGCGTGACCACTGAAGATGCTTCACACTCTGTAGGCATAACTACTGAGGGGCAATCTATGAAAGGCTCTGTGCCACCCCAGTGGACCTGTTCTGGCCACCTTGTGTCCCTTGGAGAGATCCTCTGCTGCCCTTCTTGTCCTTGGGTGGCATGGTATTGCCACTCAGTTTCCATCACTCAGGCCTCTATCATTTTCTTAACAGGAAACAACATGGGACATTTAAGACAGGATTAAATATTAATCCTTTAGTGCAAAACTGTTTTCAAAAATCACTATGGCAATAAGTAACAACCCCCTTTTGCAATAGGCTGGTTACACTCTTCACCACCTAGAAACTTGATGCCTCCATCAAGCTACGTGCCATCTTTATTATGATAATCATCAACAGTGATTAGTAGTGACATATATTACAATACAAAATACAGCAAACATGATCATTCAAGAGATAATATCTAGTAATGTCCCTTCATTCCCCACATAGAGCATAACATCTTCTAAATTTGAAACAAGGTCCTATTTGAGATGGTGAGTCCCAGACTCAAACGTGCACTGAACTTTAAAGGTGAAGCAGCTGAGCATTTCATGTTTAAAACAATACCTGACCCTATGGTCACTTGGAAATAGTCCTGTTATTAAGCAGTCCCTTCTAACTCAACTTTACCTGAAAAAAGGCACCATACAATACCAGTGCACATGAGTCCAGCATTATTTCATTCAAATGAAACAGTTGCTTCCCTGCTGGATAAGTGCAAGCTGCTAGCAGTTAATTTTATCAATTCCATTTGATAAATATTCTTCACTGTTGACACGTTACTCACTTAGAACTCTGTGTGTGCGGAGGGAAGGGAGTCTTATTAATCTGGCAGTTTTGTTAACTTATTACTAAACTAGGATTGTGTAAATACATTTAAATAGTGCTTGGCATGCTGTAATTCATCACAAAAGTTGTTAATGCATAGGGAGACGCATGAGCAGTACTTCAACAAATCTTTTAGTTAGTCAAGAAAGTATTATTGATTCTTACCTTCTTTACTTATTGAAATTGTTTCACCTGGTAAACACAAGGTACAGAGATATAGGAATAATCTAATTGACAGATGTGACCTGGGGAGGGGAAGGGTGGGAAAAACAAGGTATCATACAGTTAGAGAAACAAATAATATAGTATGAACAGTAAGAAACTGTACAGTGTTATAAATATTTACAAGATGAAGTGTGCCATCACTGTGAGGGAAATACAGTATAACAGATTATAACCATGATGCAAAAAAATTTACAGGAAACAGGTACAATCACAATATGATGCAATTATAAGTTTGAGAAACTGTTTGACAGAGGTGATATTGGTGGGCAGACTGCTACTCAGGACAAGGTTACTTCAAACCTGAAGGAGTTTGTGAGTAAAGGCAAGCTAACCAGCTTTTTGCTTGCACCTAGGAATGGGGAATCTGTCATTAGTGTGGGAACAGAGGTTGTGACTAGAGAGAGAGCAACAGGAATGACAAGGTACTTACATAACTGGGAAGGCCACTGAGACAGAACTTATGCTAACACTAAAATAAATTAACATGAAACTATATCGAATACAGAGCTAAAACTTAAAAGTTATCAGCTTTTATAACTGCTTTGTATGTTCTCTCTACTTGGGCATGCACAGTAAAGTATGATATGTGGTACCCAGTGCTTTTATTAAACCAATGAATAAGATCCACACTATTCCATCCTTGTTGCAAGGTGTTCATGTATTCAACAACAGAGACGCTCTGTTGCTGTAGTGTAGACATTTTGGTAACCAGATTACAGAATAATTAATACCTTATTAATTTGTAAATATGAATTATTTATGCTGAATAAATATAAAGCAATTTGACCGCCATAATACATTAATATAGGAAAAACTTCTAAACTGAAATTCTTTTACATCATAATGTAAATTACTTTTTTCCAAGATACTACCAAGATCAGCAAACTTGGCAAACAGCAAAGTTTTTCAAGCATTACTTGTCTTTATAAAATAAAAGTTAAAATGTTTACAATGGGGCCAGCTTGGACCCACTGCGCTCCCACTCTGGTGACTTGGGTTTGGTGGTGGACTCGGGAGCTGGATCTGTCAGCCAATGGGTTGCTGTGGCACTGCTACACAGCGGCACCTCTAGCCAGGAGGGGGGTGGCATCATTTTCTGTCAGTGCAGTGAGCCCTATGGTGGTCTGGGGAGCCTGCCTCCTTCACAGTATGTCACTGGGTGGGGGCAAGACCTGCAGGGATTGTGCTTGGGGCTGTGGGAGGGCTTGTGGAAAGAAAATATAGGTGGAAAATGGTGGTCATCCCTGCATCAGACTCCTTGCTGCTTTAATGGATTTTGCTCTGGTGGGTGAAGGTGGCCTTCTCTCTAGCCCCATCATGGGGGGAGGTCATGAAATTGGGGCTATCTGGTGGTGTGTCTAGGTGGTTTCCTGCCTGAATGCACGGTGATGTAAGATGAAAGCTGGCAGAAGCAGCATAAACACATGATAATAAAATGTTTTGCAAAGTAGACTGTAATATATATATTTTTTACTATTCTTTTAAAATATTCCATTAGTCATAACTTCGCTAAGGAGGATCTAGGCCAGAGGTGGCCCAATGGCATGACAGCAGTATATTGTGATGCTATGCAAGAGACCCATGTTTAATTGCAATCTTGGGTTAGCAGATTTTAAGCAGTGCTGCTTAGGGGCTACAGGAAGTGTGGTCTGACAGCCTACTGCAACAGCACCCCTGTCTGGCTATCACCTTACAGCTTTGACATTTAGCACAGTGTCATGGCATGGGTCTTCAGGAAGCACACAGACAGCAAATCTCAAGGAAAATGCAGTAGGCATGTGGTTATTTGAAGAACAAGCAAAATAAAATAAATCAAAGATTGGAGTACCACAGCAACCTTAATCTAATTCTGGCACTGTGGAACCTTGCTGAGATACTGGGTGGCAAGTCTAAAGTCTCTGTGAAGCAATATGTGCAAGTTCCATCCTTCAGCAGTGCCTCTAGCAAGTAATCTTTCCTCTGTAGTGACCAGACATCAGCTGTCCGAAGTCTCAATCAGCAGGGATTCCTTTAGAGGAAAAATCCCACCTCTTAATTCTCATAGGCTCCACAGAGCATCATTCTTCACAGAAAGTACTAGAAAGTACACAACAGTAATAGGCATTGCATAACAGATAATGCATTTAGTACAATCAGTGTCATTCAATATTACAACTGTGTCTTATTACTATAAATATATAAGAAATAGGCAAACACCTAAGAAACATTTGCTAGCTTAACTAGAAGTGTGATACAGGCATAAAAATTCTAGAATGTATCAGTAATTCTCCTGTCATTCTGATACACTGTTTTTCTTTTGCAAAAAGATGGCAATATACATCTCGTTATGGCTCCACTGTTTCTGCATACATTATGTCACTTCTGGTACGTTCCTGGTGACAGGGACAATAGAGAGAGAATAGGACAGAAAAGGTATGCAAGAGACCCTTTCTGTCCAGACCAGGGTCAGAAACAAAGAATACAGGATAGAAAAAGGATTCCACTGCCTGGAACAGGGTAAGGTGGGGGGCATGCAATCTCTCTCCCTCCTTTCTGTATTTCTAACTGCTTAATAATAATAATAATAATAATAATAATTTTATTTGTATAGCACCTTTCAATATATCAAGGTGCTGAACAATTTTAAAAACAGTTCAAAACACTACATAAAAACAGAACATGTACATAAAAATCAACATACCAACAAAATAGAATATTTATAATAAAATCCAAACATTAATAAATAACTTAATTATCTAAAAAAGCCATATTCCACAGATAAGTTTTCAGATCTCTCTTAAAAAGCTCCACGGAGGTGAAACAGTGATAGGAGACATCAGGCCTATCACATACACAGACATGTACATATTGACTCAAGGCCAAGGCCATTGATTTACGGTAATTAAAATAATGAAATTCCATTTTCAAGAGTTGGAATTCCATGAATTGCACCAGTGATCCCTAGTCTAATTTCCAGATTTTACTGGGATTCTACTGTCATTCTTTTAGAATGTGTATAAATAAAAGAAGGCGGCTTAACATACAGAGCATTAATTGCAGCAAACTGAAAATAGTACAAAAAGCAATTTTAAGAAACAAAAAAAAAAAACGAGTTTGGCAGATCTGTCCTAAAATGCCAAATTCTGTGAAATTCTTTGTTTTTAACCACTGTGCAGGCTGTCCAAATTCTGGAATTTTACTGGATTTACTGGTAAAAACTGAAAATCAGTGACCTTGCTCATGGGGTTAAAGTCCTTGAGTAGTACAATGGGATAGCATTTATTACCTTGAAACTTTTTTTTTCATTACTATATGTATAGTAGTTTTCCTGATTTACCTCTGTACTTGCCCTTTCCCGGGTCGCACCTGGAAACAAGTCTTGCTCATGGTGCTTTTCCTGGTTACCAATTTTTACATAAATAAATTAAATATATTTGCAAGAAGGAAGGGTGGAGAGATATCACAGGCTGATAAAGAGCTAGGCTAGTACAACACCTATCCTGCCTCCAAATATCCTGGGATAATCCTGGGTTTCCCCTCCATCCCAGCATATGCTCCTTGGAAGGGTAAGATACAGGTTAAGGTGAGAGGCAACAGAGTAGGACAATGTCCTTTATGCTAATTTTGCACTATGGTTTCTATCTTTTCATGTGTCAATGGTATATGAACTGTGATTTAAATTTGCACTGTCTTGATAAAGAGGTAGCTACCCCTTTCGCCTGTACTGCACTTGTGTTTGCTTTCCCCTCATTGATGGATAATAAATGTTTCTAATTTTGCTAATTTTGCAGTTTTATTCACTTCACAGTCTAACACAACAGTAGTTTGTGTAACAGTGCCCAACCTCTAAGCGCTGACCTTCATTTTTTCGGTTTGAATAGTACGGTTATACTAACCTGGATGGGTCTTGGGAGGTGTCAAAAAGAGATGGGTCTGGGTTTTAATTACATTACAGAGTTGATGAAGATCATCATTATGATTAACAGTAAAGTTCTGGTAAAAAAAATTCCTTTTGCTTTCCTTGTTAATGTGACACTGTGACTTTATTCCTGAGCTCTTTTTAGGTTAGTATGTCAGTCTGATATTCTGTTGACTTAAACAATTTCCATGCTTGACCTCTTTGCTTGATTGTCACTTTAAGTGAAGCTAATTATAATCATCCCCAGTATAGTGACACTTTGCCACAATATGTCAAGGCTGAGGTTGGGGCATAGAAACATAGAAACATAGAAACATAGATTTTGACGGCAGATAAGGACCGCTTGGCCCACCCAGTCTGTCCATTTCCCTACCGAATGGATAAGCTGCAGATCCTAGTTAACCAGCAGCCTACTTCTTCCTACCCCCAACCCCTAGAATTGCCTTATGACTGTCCCATGCATGCTTGAATTCCACCAATGCTTTTGACTCCACAACCTCCTTCGGAAGGCCGTTCCATGCATCCACAACCCTTTCTGTGAAAAAATACTTCCTTAAATTACCTCTGAGCCGCCCCCCTTCTATCTTCAAATTGTGCCCCCTTGTTCTTGCACACCTCTTTTTTTGAAAGATGCTACCCTCTTGGACTTTGTTGATTCCCTTGAGATACTTCAAAGTTTCTATCATGTCCCCCCTCTCCCTCCTTTCCTCGAGGCTATACATTTTCAGCTCCTTAAGTCTCTCTTCATATGTCTTCCGGTGCAGACCCTACACCATTTTAGTTGCCCTTCTCTGGACAGCCTCCATCCTGTCTATGTCCTTGCAGAGATTGGGTCTCCAGAATTGCACGCAGTACTCCAGATGGGGTCTCACCAACTGTCTGTACAGAGGGATAATAACTTCCTGTTTTCTACTGGTGATGCCTCTCCCTATGCATCCCAGTATCCCCCAGCCCTCCTTGCTGCCCTCTCACATTGCTTGCCCACCTTTAGGTCATCTGATATGACTACCCCCAGGTCCCTTTCCATTTTTGTTGTTGTTAGTATCTCACCCCCCATTGTGTACTCTTCCCCTGGGTTTTTGTTTCCCAGGTGCATTACCTTTGCACTTCTTAGCATTGAATCTAAGCTGCCATACATTTCACCATTCCTCTAACCTTGCCAAGTCCCTTCTCATCCTTTCCACCCCACCTTGTGCATCAACTCTATTGCAGATCTTTGTGTCATCTGCAAGGAGACATACTTTTCCTTCCAGTCCCTCTGCAATGTCACTTATAAAGACATTGAAGAGGACCAGTCCTAATACTGAACCCTGAAGTACCCAACTAGTAACCCCACTTTCTTCAGAGTGGACTCCATTTACTATTACTCTTTGTGTCCTATTCTCCAGCCAGTTCTTTACCCAGGCTGTCATCTTGGGACCCACTCCCAGGCTGGCTAACTTGTATATTAATCTTTTGAGTGGGACTGTGTCAAATGCCTTGCTAAAGTCTAGGTAGGCCATGTCCACAGCCCCTCCCTGATCTACTACTTTGGTCACCCAGTCAAAGAAATCTATCAGATTTGTCTGGCATGACCTTCCCACTGTGAATCCATGCTGCCTTGTGTCCTATGCCCCTCTGGCCTCTAGATACTCAACAGTTCTTTCCTTCAGAAGTGATTCCATCATTTTCCCTACCACTGAGGTTAAACTAGTAGTTTTCTGCTTCTGCCTTGCTCCCACTTTTGTGAAGGGGAATCACATCTGCCCTTCTCCAGTCCTCGGGTACCACCCCATCCTCCCATGATTTGTTAAAGAGGGTAGTCAGTGGTGGCACTTGTTCTACCTAGTTCTTTTAAATTCTGGGATGAATCCCATCAGGCCCATTGCTTTGTCCACCTTCAGTTTAAGAGTTCTTTCAGAACCCTTTCTTCTGTAAATGGGCTGGTATCAACTTCTGTATCCAGAGTGTTTCTACTGTTTGTTTTAGGTACCTCCCCACTTCCTTTGTAAATACTGAGCAAAATATTTGTTTAGTATCTCTGCCTTTTCACAGTCACCCTCTGCCCACCCTCCCTCCTCTTTATTAAGCCTCACTAGCCCTCCTTGGTCTTCCTTCACTCCCTGATGTACCTATAAAAGGTTTTATCCCCCTTCTTAACTGAGTTGGCTATCTTTTCCTCAGTTTGGGCCTTTACTGTTCTGACTGCCTTCCCAGCTTCCTTTTGCTTTAACTGATACAGTTCTCTGTCCTGCTCCTTCTGTGATTCCTTGTACTTCCTGAATGCTTTCTTTTCTCTTGAGCCTTCCTGCCACTTCCTTTGAGAACCATAGTGGTTTCTTACATCGTTTGTTTTGTTAATTTGCTTCACACAAAGGCTCGTTACCTCTGTGATGGCAGTTTTTATTATTCCCCATTGTTCTTCCACCTCTCCTTCCTGCCCATTTGCTAGTGCATCCCTTAGGCACTCACCCATTTTGGCAAAGTCAGCCCTCCTAAAGTCCAGTACTTTTGCCTTTGTATGGCTTGACTCTATTGCTGTGTTTATTGTGAACCATACTGTTCGATGGTCGCTAGTTCCCAGATGGCTACCACTTCTACATCTGTGATCCTCTCTTCATCTCCATTTGAGAGAACCAGGTCTAAGATTGCTCCCTCTCGAGTGGGCTCCAATACTAGTTGTCTAAGGCATGCCCCTTGTAGGGCATCTAGAATAACCCCACTCTTTGAAGTGGCTGCTGCAACTGCGATCCAGTTAACATCTGGCATATTCAGATCACCCATCAGCAATATCTCCCTTTTCCCTTTTCCAAAGTTAAATCAACTATATTCCAAAGTTTCTGCTCGGGGCTGGTGTAGGTGAATCAGAATGCAATGTTTACAGAAGAAACCAGCCACACTTCAAAAAATTCATTATTATGTCTTTTTTCTTTTATTTTCAAATAGCAGTTCCTCTTGGTACTATTTCAGATCTAAGGTTGTTATACCTTGACTGTCACTTTCAGTTTAACCAATTATAATCATCCCCGGTATAATGACACTTTGCCATAATACTCAGAACTGCACGGCTACCAAGAACAGCTTTATGTGGAGGCACCACAATATTTTCACTCTTCAGTTTCAAGTCTGAAGTTATTCCCTCAGTAAACTTTTTGACCATATCCAAAAAGAAGTGTTTATGTAAAACTATCTTCAGCTGCAGATGGGGTACAGTGAGTTTACACGAGGAGAGTTGACTATGAGTCATCAGGCATCACATGTATTTAGTGCTAGTTGCTGAGGGAGTGTGCTGTCAAACCATACTTATTAACCTTACAGTGAAACTAGTAATTATAGCACATGTTAAACTATTAGGTAGTGCTGATCACTGATACGTCTGTATGGCTCAGTTGATAGGTCTTGAGATTTAGCCAGGACTTTGGTTTATACCAGTTGTTGACACAGTAATTTAGGACTACACTGTTTCAAGTGCTATCCTACAAATGAGATATTATATCCCGAGGTCCCTACTATTTGTTTCTTGTGGTTGTCCAGGAAGATACTAAGGAGATCATAGATGAGATAATTAAAAAAGGAGGGCTTAACCCCATGGTCCTGACAAAGATGCCTTCTTTCAATAAAACAGGTTCTAATACTCTGCATGAGTATTTGTGGAATGTTGATGATGTAATGCCTCAATAATGTCCCAGTATGCAGCATGGATGAGTTGCAGTGTGAACAGTCAACTTAAATATTGAGGCAGCTGTTAGCCACTCCAGCCATAGTGGAGACAGTGAACAGAAAATGACAAGCTTGCCAGGTTGACACATGCCTACACATTCCACCCACCTTTGTAGTCTTTATTCCCATCTTGCTTGAAGTGCTAAATGCCCTTTGTCAAGGTAGTGTAGGGCTGTGGAGATAAAAGATGCACCTGCATCTGCGGCACCCTGATTGTTGGCTCATTTTTTGCATTATTATTAATATTTTCTGTGCTTTGGAGCCACACCATGCACTGTGCCAACACATGACCACTCCAAGAATCTGACTTGCAGAGTTGGGGGCATTCTGATCTAAGCCATGAACTCACTTGAATGGTAGGGCAGTTAATGTGTGGGAGAGTCAGGTGCAGAGTTGCTCAATAACAGTGGGTTCAGGAGAGTGAGAGAATACTGTGAATGACAAAGGCCACACCCTACCACAGATTGGTGACGCTGCCTTGTAGGCTCCAGCCATGGTTCTCCTCTCCACCCAGTGCCTGCAGAAGGGGCATCAGGTAAAGTCAGAGTCCAGCAGTGGTAGACTGAGTCACAGCCAGTAGGGTAGTAGACCCATGTTTTACTGTTTTTCCCCCTCCCCTTCAGTCATAGTTCATGATCTCAGCACTAGCCTCTGAAAGCAGCAGCAGAATTTGCAGACAGCACATCAGAAGCAGTGACCAGGCCTAGTGCCAACACCTTCAGCACAGCATTGATCACTAGGTTGCAGTGGTGAGTTCGGCAGTGATGAAATATTAGTGCCAGCCATCGCAATGAAAGTAGAGCTAGTTGGAGTTTTCTTTAAAAGTAGTAACTAAGATATGTGTACTGCACCATCCAGCACCTGATGCAGTGGTGACACTACAATGGAGGGTGAGCTCCCAGCAGAAACACCTACAAGGCAGGAATTGTACAATTAAAGATAGTATTCTGGAGAAGTTGAGTGCTCCTCCACCCAAGTTATGCACCTAGGGGCCGGAGAGAGACTTCTTTATGTTATAGGTGGTACAACCAGGGACAGTATACCAGAGATGGTGGGTGATCCTTGCCATATGATTTACCTTTCTTGAACGGTTTGGCACATGAAGCATAATAAATACAGAAGCATTGCATAGCAACCTAGAGTGTGTACTGTAAAGTTAATAGACATTGCATAGTAAACCAGAGCGTGCACAGTGCATGTACATTGCATAGTAGCCAGAATACCAGATATAGGAAAACTGCATAATGAACTAGAGTGTAAATTAAAGAGACAGTGCATAATTAGCAGAGTAGCAATAAATGAGACAGTGCATAATAACCCAGAGTGCATGTTTAACAGACTTTGCATAACAAAACCAGATTACACATTAAGATAACTTCACACAGTGAAATTGGATTGCAATTTATAGTATGTCAATACTGATTATGTGAATTGGTCAGCATACCCATTTCCAACCTATCAACTTGAAGTCAAGTAAGTTAACAAAGGAGAGTTTGACTCCCCTAGCAAACATTATTCCACAATAGATTGTTTTGCATTATATGTAACAGATACCAACTGTGACCAGACTCTTCAGCATTGATCACCACAGTGTCCATTATATCACATTTGAAGAAAGGTCAATGTTGGTCTAACATAGAGTAATGATAGTCAGGGCCGGGTTCATTCTAGACAGTTCTCCCTCAAAGCCACTAATGATTCAGGCTCCTGGCTCACAGCATAGGTTGTCAACAGTCCAGCAGTGGGCGAGATTCTGCACTGTTCCAACATCAAAGTTACAGAAGAGGATCTTCAGCATCAAAGCTCCAGACAAAGACCAGCAAATCCCAAAAGACGACAATAAAAGTTCCAGAAGAGGATCTCTAGCATCACCACTCCAGAAGAGGATCAGCATGGTCCAGAAGAAGAGCTACAGTCAAGTTAAATTTTCTGCTGTTTGTACCTTTCTTGGAAAACTGGACCAGCAGTGCTGGCATGACTTCTAGGTTGGTGCAGAGAATATAGTTGTTAAAATTCACTTTTTCAGAGTCTGTCTGGCAGTGCATGTATGATCTCTAGACCAGTTCCAGAGAATGGAATTCCTCAGTTTCAATTCTTCTGATTCAACTGGTAGTCCAGGTATGACTTCCAGACCAGTGCCAGGGATCTTCTCCATAGATTCCTTTTATAGAGCAACTCTGCACTTCAGCATGTACTTTCATAAATAAGATGTTTCAGTTGTTACAGCTTACTAGACAATACATATTTTGTTTTCATTTTCCATTTTCCTTTCCTAGATTTACATCATATCTAAGTAGTCCATCTAAAATGTCTATGGAAAACTTTTGACTGTATGCTACTTACCTCACTATGCTACTTACCTCACAGTGCCTTTGCGTATCATTGTAGTGTTCATCAAGACAACAGCCTGTGATGTAAAAAACAGTAATTGTGTGGTTAGTAGGGGAGAGTCAGGTTAATTTTGAAAGACTCAAATAACTGCTGCATTATCTACAGTATGTAGTAGACCAACATGAGAGGAAAGTAAAAAAAAAAAAGTTGAAAACTATAAAGTTAAAACATAACTGGTGTAAATCTAGTGGGTTTTTTTTTTATTATAATAGAGAGTTGTTCTTTAACCTTTTACCTTCACAAATTGCTGAGATGGGACTAGAATACTACACAAACTAGTATAAATTCTAAGTGCCCTTTAGATTTGTGTGCTGGATCTAGTAGGAAATACAGTCTAAACATTGCTCAAAGTATAAGAATTCTGAAGATTTGCTGGAAGGATAAGAATTCTGATCGAGTCAAAGAATTGCTTAAAGTATAAGAATTCTAGTAGATCTTAAGAACAGCTAAATTTCAAGATTTCTGGTAGAGCTTACTACCTGCCTAGACAACAGATATTCCGCTAGAACTGACATCTCATGCATACAGCTTAAGCAGTCACATAGAGCTGAAGATACTGAGCTTAGAGCAACGCTTTCTTCACATAGTGTATTAGCCTTTTAGAGTTTACATTTGGTTGGCATGACATCTGCTTACTGTAGGTGAATAAACATCCATTCTTTGAGACATCTGGACTTGGAACTGCTTCTTCTTGTAGCAGCTGAAGGCTCTACTGTTTTGTGTTATTGCTGAATTTGAAAAATCCACCTTCAGGTGGTTGGTGTAGTCACTACAAACACTACCCAAGTTCTCAGAATGAAGGACATATGCCTTGATGCAGTTAACACGCCCCCTCCCCACAGACATCGCAAATAACAGAATACCTACTCCATTATGCCTCAGCATGGTAGGCCCATATTTCTGAACATAGTCACTACACCTAAAATATGTAACAGATTGCTTAATAGTATTCTGCTCTGGTGCTTATTTGTCATTATTTACATTTCTGGATATATGACATTTATTTTTAAAGCTCTTGTCTATGTTGTCCAAAAAGTTCAGACTTAACCATTTTTATGTGTTTTGTTCTTGGAGACACCCTTTTAGTCTACATCCTCTAATCTGTAGTCTTTCATTGTTTAGCTGTAAATGTTAAATGATCTGGGGGGAGTGCTATTAAATATTTGGTGTTCCACATTACTAAACCCCATAGATATAGCTACACCAATTGCACTCAATACCAGTACTTAGACATGAAGCATGATTGGTCTAGATGCAGCAGGCAGTTCCAGAACACAGAAGATGGTTGGTTCCATTCTCAGTCATTATCCAGCAGGAAGTAGACATTTTGACCACTTAGCACCAGACTGACTTTCCAGCTCCATCAAACTATATACTGTTCCTACCTGGGGTGGGCAAAGTATAGTCAACAAAGTCTGTCTTCACCTTTATACCTACTAACATCCTGTTCCTGTTCTCCCCACCCATGGCCTGCACCTGGCTCTAACCTTGGCATGCTCTCCTAGCCCGTTTATTTGATTTATAGCTTCCTCAGCCCTCACTCCACTATTTCTACAATCTCTACATAGAAACATAGAAGTTGACAGCAGATAAGGACCGCAAGGCCCATCCAGTCTGCCCATTTCTTTTTCTACCTTATAAATATGCCAGCGGCCCTTGCTCTGTCAGTGGCCTATCTATTCATACTCATCTGTATTGCTCCCTTATGCCTATCCCATGCCTGTTTGAAGCCCTGCACTGTATTCATAGCCACCACTTCCTGAGGTAGGCCGTTCCATGCAACCACCACCCTTTCTGTGAAAAATAATTTCCTCACATTCTCTCTTAATCAGCCTCCCTCTAATCTCATGCTGTGTCCTCTTATTGAAACATGTTAGACTCTTTCACCTTGTTAATGCCCATAAAGTGTTTGAATGTTTCGATCATATCACCTCTCTCCCCTCCTTTGCTCAAGGGTATACATATTGAGCTCCGTTAATCTGTCCTCATTTGTCTTCTGATGCAGTCCCTGCACCATTTTCGTTGCCCTTCTCTGTACTGCCTCAATTTGGTTAATGTCCTTGTGAAGGTGTGGCCTCCAGTACTGCACGCAGTACTCCAGATGGGGCCTAACCAGTGTCTTGTAAAGAGGGATTATTACTTCCCTTTTACGACTTGTGATACCCCTACTTATACACCCTAACATCCCCCTAGCCTTACCTACTGCTTTAGAGGTCTGCTTGGATGATTTCAGGTCATCGGTGATAATGATGCCCAAGTCTCTTTTTTCCTTGTGACTGCCAGGAACTCACCTCCCAGCCTATAGGTGGCTTCAGGGTTTCTCTTCCCTATGTGCATGATCTTGCACTTCTTTGCATTAAATCCCAGTTGCCACTCTTCTGACCATTTTGCTAGTTTATCCAGATCTCTTCACATTCTGCCCACCCCATCTGGATCATCTACTCTGTTGCAGATCTTGGTGTCATCTGCAAACAGACAAGCCTTACCCTCTAGTCCATCTGTAATGTCACTAATGAAGATATTGAACAGGACTGGCCCCAGGACTGATCCCTGAGGTATCCCACTTGTAACTTGCATCTCTTCAATCAATCAATCAATCAAAATCTTTATTTATTCAGGTGAACATCATTGAGCAAAGCTCATTTACAAGATGGACCTGAGTGGTCATACAAATGAGGATACAAGTATTATTACATAGACAGGAATAGCATAAATAGCAATACAATGGCATGAAATGATTATATACAACAATTTACATATATACAAGGAACAGTAGAACCATTTAGCCTGTAAGAAAAAAGGGGACAAAGGGTATAGCAGGCATAAAATATAAATTATAGGGTCTAACTAGTTTTATGAGAATATAATAGGTGATTGGAAGATAGAAATTGAATTAATATAGTGGACGGAAAAGGAAGGTGGGTCAGGTAGGGTAGGGATTAGGCTTCCATAGAATTGCAGAGCTCTGGAAAGGGCGGAGAACAATCTTTTGAAAGATGCCAGAGGTAGTAGGCTATCTAGCTTCATGGATTTTTGGAGAGAGTTCCATGCAACTGCTAGGGTATAGCTGAAAGCAGCCCTCCCATACCGGGTGCAGGCATTGGGGACCTTTAATATGATGAGTTTACTGATCCTTAAGGTGTATGGCCTAGTTGTAATTTGGGTAAAGCAATCAGTGATATAGGTAGGTAGTTTGCCTGTTAACTCTTTGAATATCCAGATAACAGCATTCCTATTTCTTCTGTGATGTAATGATGTCCAGTTGACTGCCATATAAAGGGAGCAATGATGGGTGCTGGAGGGAAGGTCAGTGATAAATCTTATGGACCTGTGATACAGGGTGTCCAGTTTATGTAAGAGATGACGTGAACAATGGCAGTAGAGCAAATCAGCATAATCAATGAGGATAGGAATGAGGCCTGAATTAACTTTTTTTGGAATCACTGTTTAGGTAATGTTTTATTCTAAAAATAGTCCAAGCCTCTGTCTTAGCTTTTAAGTAGCTCTTCAATATGGACAGAATAGTCAAGCCTGTTATCTATCCAGACTCAAGGTATTTGAAGTTATCAACAAATTCAAGTTTCTCTCCTAGTAAGGTGGATAAATGTAGGGTGGTGGATGCTGGGGTAGTGGTAGAGCAACTCTTTGTGGCAAAGAACATAGCTTTTGTTTTTTTTTGCATTCAGAAGTAGTTTTTTGTCAAGTAGATTGTGCTGCAGAATGGAGAATTCGGATTGTAACAGTTCACAGGCTTTGGAAGGTGAGGGATTGCTGACATATAATACAGTATCATCAGCAAACAGATGAATGTTAGATTGAGTGAGATTGGCATCAATATTGTTTATATAAATGGCAAAGGGATAGGGCCAAGAATGAGAGCCTTGTGGTACACCTTAGCAGTGGTTTTGAGGTGGATAGGTAATTTCCATTTTAACCAGTTGTGACCTATCTGAAAGGTAATCCTTAAACCAGTTGAGTGATAGGAATCCAGGCCTAGTGAGTTAAGGGAGGTGATTAATAAGTCATGATCCACTGTGTCAAAGGCTTTACTCAAATCCAGAAACACAGCACAGGTACAATTTTCTTGTCCAAGGTAGTCTGCCAATGTTGGTTACCTTGGCTAAGGCAGTAATGGTGCTATGCTTTGATCTAAATCCAGATTGTGCAGAATTTAGAAGGTTATTGTTATCCAGATAGTCCCTTAACTGAGAGTTTACTAGTTTTTCGAGCATCTTGGATAGTACTGGTAGGATGGAGATAGGTCTGTAATTGTTGAGATCCCTAGTATCACCAGATTTGAGTAATGGAACTACTTGAGCTGTTTTCCAAGTAGAGGGAATGGATCCAGTAGTTAGGGAAAGATTGAAGAGATGAGTGGGGGGGCAGATAAGACATGTAAAAGCAATTTTCAGGAAATAGGGATCCAGGAGTCTGCACCTGCACTCTTAGTAGTGTCTAAATTAGAGAGGAGATTTTCCACTTCTTTCACGGATATTGGGATGAAGGAAAAAGTTGAAGTGGCCATTTGTCCCACAGTAGTTTGCAGGTTCAAGGAAGATTTCAGGATATTTGCAGGTGATGAGTCAAATGCTAGGCCAGCTGTGGTGAAGTGAACATTGAAGGTATTTAAGATTTCTTGTTTATCTGTAATTTCTGTATCATTTAGTAGCAGTTTGGAGGTTAAGGCAGGAGTAGAATTTTGGCCCAGAAGTCCTTTTATTGTACCCCAGAGTCTGGATGGGTTATTGTAGGAGGCATCCAATTCAGCTGTATAGTAGGCAGTTTTGGCAGTTCTTATTTTTTTGTACATGAATTCCTTGCTTTTCTGAAATTTAGCCAATCTCTGGTGTCCTTTGTTTTCTTGCCTTTTCCACAGTTTGTCTCTGGTTCTCAAGACTGCTTTAAGCTCAGAGGTGAACCAAGGGCAGGATTTTACCTTAGTTCTGATACTGGTGATAGGTGCATGAATATTGAGAGCATTAGTGATAATATCCTTTAAAGTCTGGAGAGCTGTTTCAACAGAGGTTGTAAGATAGAAATCTTGCCAATATATTGTATTACTCAGGTCATGGAGGTAACCTGAGATATTGAAATCTTTTGACCTCTTGAGGACAAATTCTGCAGGATTTGGTGGTTTGAGGTGGATCTTATGCCAGCTATAGGGTAATGGTCACTCACATCACTCGGCAGCACTCCTGCATGTGAATATAAGTGAGGCTTGTTTACCAACATAATATCCAGGAGTGAGCTGTTGCTGGAATTTCTTAGGTTGATCCTAGTTGGGTCTTTAATTAGCTGTGTGAATCCATAGGTGTCACAAAAGGTTATCAAAGGTGCAGATACATTAGACAGCCAGTTTAAATTCAAATCACCAAGGATGATGGTATCTTCAGGGCCTAGGTTGAGAATTGACCCTAGGTGAGAAAGCAGTTTAAGGCCTGCAGAGGGGCCTATAGCATCCAATCAGTTTAAATGAAGACGAATTAGGAAGGGATATTTTGATTGATAAACATTCAAATTCATTTGGCTCGGATGTGTTGATGAGGCAGGTTGCAGAAATGGTGTCCTTAATGTATATGGCCACCCCACCACCCTGGAAGGGCGATCTGCTCTGAAGAGCTGATAGTTGGAAGGTTTACAACACTGTCTTTTTGTTGTAGGCCTGAGCCAAGATTCAGAGATGACCAAAATCTGGAAGAGTATGTGCCACCCAAGCCTGTATTAAGATGAACTTTTAGGAGGCTGCAAGCATTGAAGTGTATGAAGCTTAGGCCTTTTATGGAAGTCAGATCAGCAGGGAAGATAAACTTACAATGGGGCCAGGATTAATCTCAATAGTGCCAATGCATAAAAGGAGGTAGAAGATTAATTTGAGTAGGGCACCAAGAGTTAGGGATAGAGAGTGATCAGGCGTTTCCTCTTAGTCCTAGATGCCCACTGTGTAGTGGAGATGGTCCTGTTCTATAGGTGTGTCTTTTATCATAACATAGGAGTCTGATGGACAGGCATAGTGGGTTATTATAAAGCCAGGATACATGTAAGGGGCTAGGGAGTGCTGGATTGTTAGAGAGGTTTTATGTGGATACCCCAGAGGTTGCAGTGTAAGAGTGGTTCAAAGTGAATAAGGAATAGATGGTTGTACATAGTGGATGGCAGTGGAGAGCAGAACATACTCATTAATTTATTCGTCATGACAGGGGTATAATATGATTATCATAATGGATTGGGGAGATGAGAGGCTAAGGAGCAAAAGGAAGCAAGTTAGCATTGTCCAGGGTAGGTATGGGTTAATAAAGAAGGGAAATAGATGTGGGCGTGGATTAGAGAAATGGCGGGAAAGAGTGTATAAATACAATCAACCAAAAGGGGGCAGGGAGGGCGGACAAAATTTTGCGGCTTTGCCCGTACCTTTCACACTGCTTCTCCCGGCCTCCTGGATCTCTTGGTCGGCTGGAGGTCGCCGCCGGCCCGCTGGCGGCTCGGAGCCCCTTCTGTGGCTGGAGCTGGAGGGCTGTGCCGGCTTTCACACTGCTTCTCCCAGCCTCCTGGATCTCTTGGTCGACTGGAGGTCGCCGCCGGCCCGATGGCGGCTCGGAGCCCCTTCTGTGGCTGGAGCTGGAGGCTGTGCGGCTTTCACACTGCTTCTCCCGGCCTCCTGGATCTCTTGGTCGGCTGGAGGTCGCCGCCGGCCTGCTGGCGGCTCGGAGCCCCTTCTGTGGCTGGAGCTGGAGGGCTGTGCCGGCTTTCACACTGCTTCTCCCGGCCTCCTGGATCTCTTGGTCGGCTGGAGGTCGCCGCCGGCCCGCTGGCGGCTCGGAGCCCCTTCTGTGGCTGCAGCTGGAGGGCTGTGCCCCTACACTCTCTTCTGAGTGTATACAATTTACCACCACTCTCTGTTTTCTGCCCATCAACCAGTTTGCCACCCAGTTGACCAACTGCTGACCCACTCTGAGCCTACCCAACTTATTTATTAATCTTCTATGTGGAACAGTGTCAAAAGCTTTGCTGAAGTCAAGGTAGGTGACATCAGCTGCTCCCCCTTGGTCCACCACTCTAGTTACCCAGTCAAAGAAATCTATGAGATTAGTTTGACAGGACCTTCCTTTTGTAAACCCATGCTGTCTTGGATCCTGTTCCCCTATGGATTCTAGGTGTTGCACTCTCCTTTCCTTAAGAAGTGCCTCCATAATCTTGCCCACTACTGAGGTAAGACTGACCGGTCTGTAGTTCCCTGCCTCCTCCCTGCTACCACTTTTGTGAAGCGGGATCACATGAGCCCTTCTCCAGTCTTCTGGGACCTCTCCTGTGCTCTGAGACTCACTAAACAGTTCTGCTAATGGCTCTGCTAGTTCCACCCATAGCTCCTTGGGTACCCTGGGATGTATGCCATCAGATCCCATTGCCTTGTCCACCCTGAGCTTAGAGAGCTCTTGTAGGACCCTTTCTTTTGTGAAGGGAGTAGTGCTCACCTCCCTCCTCCCCCTGTGTCCATGATGCTGAGCTGTGGGCCCTGCCCTACCTTTTCTTCAGTAAATACTGAGCAAAAGTATCTATTTAGGATAGATGCTTTAACAGGGTCCTCCTCCTCACATGTCCCCTTTTCTCCTTTGAGCTTAGCAACACCCCCTCTGGACTTTCTCCTTTCACTAATGTATCTATAGAAAGTCTTGTCACCTTCTTTTTACTGTTTGTGCTAGTGTTTCCTCAGTTTGGAACTTTGCCTGCCTTACTGTCTTCCCTGCTTCCCTTAGGGCAGTTTGGTATGCCTCCCAATCTTCATCCCGCTGTGTTCCCTTATATTTCCTGAAGTCCAGCCTTTTGGCTCTGACCTTTTTTGCTGCTGTATTTGAGAACCAAAGTAGTTTTCTTCTTCTTTTGCACTTCCTTTTCTGTCTAACACAATGAGATGTTGCTTCAAGTATTGCATTCTTGATGCTTGCCCACTTTGCCTGTACCCCTTCACCTGTGTTTCTTTTTGCCAGGGCTAGCTTAACTCTGTTGGCCATCTTAACAAAGTCAACTTAATCAGCTGACAAGCAGTTAATCTTCCTCCACCCCCACCCCCACCCCTTCAAACCCACTCTCTCTAAGCTTGCTGCCTACTTACCTATTGGATTGTCACTTTCATGACTTTCATGAAGTCCACAACCCAACAAATTGAATTCTTAAACCTCCACCAGCTCATTGACGAACCCACCAGGCCAAACCCAATCTCCCTAAATCACACCCTCTTGGACTGGGTACTCTCCACCCACCCTCTCCGAGTCTCTGCTGCTGGCACACTCCCAGACAACTTCAGTGACCATTATGTGATGTACAGTGTGTGCAAACTACATCAGCCCCCACTTCCCCCCAACCTACCACTGGGTCTGATCACTATGGTCCTTAGACACTGTAGCCCTCTTTTAAGATCTCAACTCCTCTGATGGGTCCCTTATCTACAAGGCCCCCGACATAGACTCTGCTCTCGCCATCTTCTGTCATTTCCTGTACAAAGCCTGGAATGCTCACACCCCCCTCCGGCGTCACAGACTTAGATGCTTCCATCATCCCTGGAGATCTACTGATGTCATTAAACTCTGCAATTCCCAGGACCAAGCATGGGCACACTACAAATCTTCCCTCTCCCCCATAGATCTCTGCCACTTCCACTCTCTAAGAAATGCTTGCACCAAAGCCATTTAGAAAAGCTAAAGCACAATGTTTCAGGGCCACTCTGCAGCAAAACAGGGACTCCACACACAAGTTCTTGAAGACCCTATCCTCCCTCCTAGGCCCTCACTCCAAGTACTCCACCCCATCCCTGACCATTGATGGTAAGCTTATCTCTGGCCCCTCCCCAATTGCCTCCATTCTAAACTCCTACTTCACTACCTGTGCCCTCCCCTCCAGTCCAATTAACTCCTCTCTTCCCTCCTCCACTCCCCAAATAACTTTTTTTACTCCCATCATGGGCACAGTGATTTTCCATGCCCTAGTGTCCCTGAACCCATGCAAGTCAAGCCCAGACAGCCTTCACCCCCTCTTTACTCTAAATCTCTGCCCCTGCCATAGCCCTTCCCTTATCACACCTGCTAAACCTCTCCTTCACCCTCAGCACAGTCCCTCAGGCTTGGAAAACTGCCAAAGTAATTCCCCTACACAAAGGAAGTGATCACTGCTTGCCTGGAAACTATCACCCTGTCTTCCTCCTCCCCTTCCTGGCCAAGTTTCAGAAATCCCTCATCCTTAAGTAACTTACAAACTTCCTTTCCTCCTCAAATCTCTTGTCTCCCTACCAGTCTGGTTTCCATAAAAAATACTGTTTGGTGTCTTCCTTGCTTACAGTCACTGATGCCATACTAACAGGTATGGACCATGGGCACCTCGCCACTGCTATTTGCATCACCCTCGCAAAGGCATTCAACTCTGTCTCCCATTCCCTTATACTCTCCAAACTCTACTCTGCTGATCTTTCTGCCCTCACAGCTGACTGGTTCAGGTCCTTCCTCTCTGGATGTACCCAGCAAGTTGTTGCTGGGGATGTCCTCTCCCCCCACTCCCCATCCAAGCTTGCATTCCTCAAGGCTCTGTCTTAGGCCTTATCTTTTTCTCTGTTTTTCTAAATGATCTCCCTTCTGTCTGCACCTCCTCCCAGATTCATCTTCATGCTGATGATACCATCCTCTATGCCTCGGAGTCTATCCTCCTCCGTAGTCAAAGCACAGCTATAGAGTGACTTTAATCAGGTTTTACATTGGTTCTAAGATAATCAACTCAAAGATAACTGAAAAAATTATATCTGTGACTTTTGGCACCTCACAAAGACTCTCTAAACTTTCCGCTCTCCCCTCCTCCTCCACACTGAATGGCACAGCCTCAATTCAGTCCCCTCCTACAAATACCTGGGCATCTGGCTCAATATCTGACTAGACTTTTCTACCCACATAGATTAAATCCACTCCAAACTCTACCCCAAGCTAGGCGTTATGTACAGAAACAAGGACGCCCTCTCCCTTCCTACCTACGATGAATTGATCACTAAAATAATCCTCCCTGTCTTCAGCTATGCTGATGTAATTTTTGGGCCCATTCCCTCCTCTTCTCTCTCCAGGCTGGACCCTCTTTTCAATGCCTTCTGTTGCTTTGTAACTAATGCTCCCCTTCACACCCATCACTGTACCCTTTACTCTTCCCTCTCTCTTCCTTCCCTCTCTTTTCATGACCAGCTCCATGCCACCACTTACATCTGTAAATACTGGTTCAAGACTCTCACATGCTACATTTCATCTCTCCTCTGCCCCTCTTCCCCTTCTCTTATGAGCTTCACTCCAGAGACCCTCCCACCTTCACTCTTCCCTGTCCTCACTTCAACTCAGGGCAGGCTGCTCTCTCTTAACACCTCCCCAACATTTGGAACTCTCATCCCTGCTCCATCTGGCTATCTCCCTTACTACTCACACTAAAACATGCCCTTTTCCATTCCTCCCTACCTCTTGCACTTGTTCACCTTCATCATAAATCTATACTCTTCTTGTACCCCCCTTGCTTGCCCTTTCCCTCTCATCTCGAAGCACCTTCTTAAGTTTCCCACAGCGCTCTCACTCTTGCTACCCCCACCTCCCTTTCCACATGCTTCTACTCCATGTGCTTCTACTCCAGGGTTAACTATTTTATTAATTGTTACACTGACTTGGTTTTCCAACCCATGTTCATCCCTCTTTGCTTTTTACCATACAGTACAGCAGACTTCACACCACATGTAATATACATGCACCACCTATTATAAGACTATTTTACAAGGCTTGTATGACAGTATGCAATCTACGAATGCTACCTGATGTACTACCAAATGTTATGAACTATCTGAATGTTGTTATTTCTGCTAGGCTTGTATTTTATACCCATGTTATACCCTTTCCCCTGGGTCGCACCTGGAAATGAGCCTTGGCTCAGTGCGCCTTTCCCAGTTACCAAATGTTAAATAAATACAATTTGTGGAGTTTTGCCTTCAAGTGAGCTACTTCAGAACATTTTTCACACTGCAAACTTTGTGCTTTGTGGCACTTCATGGACAAAATCCTCCATGATGTACATACTTGTCATCTTTTTTTTCATTACGTCTGACTTTGCAGAGTTTTTTCTCATATCAAGGACCTTGTGCAAAAAAATTAAATAAAAAAATAAATCAAATTAGGCAAAATTCTTTGCAGGCACTTCACTTGAAAACTTATGTAATGCCCTTCATCACACCTCGTTTATGAGCTGATGCAAAGGTCATTGTTGGCAGTAAAAAAAAAAGAGTATAGTGGCCACCATGCAACTGACCTGCTGAGTCATTTTCAATCAGATGACTGTCTCAGAAAGCCTGGTCACATGCAGGTGTGTCATACGTGGTTACTGTTTTGGCTAAACGCAGATGGTAACAGGGATACAAAGTTGTTCCTGGGTGAAGTGATCACCCAAATGTCCCCATACTAAGGCTGTGTTGCAGGGGGTGCCACCAAACCACCAGGTAGTAGTGGACAGTGGGATTAAAGGATAGACCACTGAACTACCATGGCATATATCATTAGTGTTGGAGCTAGTGGCGAGCTCACATCACCACCAGGGTGACTTGCCACTGATCCACTGAGGGGGGAACATTAGCCCTCTAGAACCCATAACTCTTAGGGTGGGAGAGGAAAGAGAGGACATTAGCAGCACTGACCACTGCTCAGTATGGCATTGTACCATGCTGCTGGTATAATGTTATCCTGTGCTGCAGGCACAGGCACACAGGCCATAGCCTATTTTAGGCACTAGTGAACCATGCAGTTGAATGTAAAATTGCACCAAAAGTCATCACAAGACTCTGTGAAGCCTTTTCTTGTGGTGTTATAACATCATGTGGAAGCAAGCAATGTGACAAGGCAGTAAGGAGGGCTGGGGGGATACTGGGATGTATAGGAGGAGGCATCACCAGTTGAAAACAGGAAGTTGTTATCTGTCTGTACAGACAGTTGGTGAGACCCTATCTGGAGTTCTGCATGCAGTTCTGGAGACCCCATCTCCAGAAGGACATTGACAGGATGGAGGCAGTCCAGAGGAGGGCAACTGAAATGGTGCAAGGTCTGCATCAGAAACCATATAAAGAGAGATTAAAGGAGCTTAATATGTATACTCTCAAGAAAAAGAGGGAAGGGGGACATGATAGAAACTTTCAAGTATCTCAAGGGAATCAACATGGTCCAGGAAGGTAATATATTTCAGAAAAAGAGATGTGCAAGAACAAGGGGGTACAATTTGAAGTTAGAGGGGGAATGGCTCAAGGGCACGTGAGGAAGTATTTTTTCATGGAGAGGCTGGTGGACATATGGAATGGCCTTCCTGAAGAGGTCATGGGGTCAAAAACAGTGGGGGAATTCAAGAATGCATTGGACAGACAGAAGGCAATTCTGATGGGGGGTAGGAAGAAGTAGTCTGTTGGTTAACTAGGCTCTGCTGCTTATCCAATGGGCAGACTGGGTGGGCCAAGCAGTCCTCATCTGCCATCAAAGTCTATGTTTCTATCATGAAATTACTCACTGAGGTATGCCCTATCCACTCAGAGGCTGATGAACAGACATTGATTGGATGGACAGTGGGGCCCCAAAAACTAACATTGCTACCACCCCCTAAAAACACAAATATAATGGGTTCTATTGAAAATAAAATGTGCATTTTGGACAAAGCAAAAGATGAAGTATGTTTGGGTTGAGGAAGGGCCCCATGACTTGTCTTGTTGGAGGTCCCCACAACTCTAAAGCCGACCCTGCATGACACATCAGGGTGTTAAAGGATGCAGACTCATTTCCATCTGCTAATGTCTCAACTTGTGATTTGTATTGTGTGTCTTTTGAAGTGTGGGGGGGTCCTCTCCCCTTTATGACAAACAGTGACATTTGTGCTTGGTGCTTTCCAAGACACTGCAACAGTGGATTGATCATATTTGTCATCTATACCAGATCCAGATTGTGCTGTTGACTTTTTTTGTTATCAGTTGTTACAAATTCAGAATAAGTTGTTTCCCCTTTAGGTATCTCAGGTTCGAGGGGTGTTACATCCATGGTATACTAGTGAGTTGAAGGTTTTTTTGAAAAATAAAAAATCAGCTTGGTTAATGTATAAAATGTCCCCAACTATTGGGCATTTGCAGGATTATGGGACAGCTAGGAATTTGTTGTCAAGAAAGGAGAAACAAGCTAAGATTGACTATTTTCAGGCTAAGTTGGAGAATGTATCCAGGAATCCAGGGCAATTTTGGGATACTATCAATCAACGATTCCCCAAAGGCTAAGGCATACCTTACTTCACTTAAAATATCTGATCAGGTAGTTTCAGATCCTATTGAGAGGGTTAATTTGCCAAATCAGAGTTTTGTTAATGTTCCCGGTTTGTCTCCTGAGTTGCCAACTACTGATTCTATTGTGCCCAGAAATGGTTTAGCAAATTGTGTTAATAGTCAATTGAAAAATGGTGTAGCATCTCAATTTGTTTTTCGATGGGTTACTGCCACTGAAGTATTGAAGTTGTTACATTCCTTGCCTGATAAGTTTGGCGATTGTGGGGGTGGGCTTGATGCCTGGTTTATTAAGATGGCCGCTCAACTTATTGTTGAACCTTTGAGTATAGTATACAATCTATGTATTTCTGCAAATGTCTTTGCTTCATTATGGAAGATAGCCTGGGTTGTACCAATCCCTAAAAATGCTAGGCCCATTGGAGTCGAGGACTATCAACCTATTTCAATTTTAAATCCCCTGGGGAAGGTTTTTGAAAGATTGTTGACTAGTCCGTTGAATGAATTTTTTGGGGGAAGCTGATGTCCTTTGTGAAGAGCAGCATGGTTTTCGGTGGGGCAGGGGTATGGGTACAGCCCTGGTCAGGTTCACCAACACAGTCCTTAAAGGTTGTAATGATAGAATGTTGACGGGGTGGTTTTCATGGACCTGTCCAGGGCTTTTGATTTGATAAATCATTTGGTGCTTAGTTGGAAACGTGCTGCCCTTGGATTGGCTGTTTCTGCAGTTGAACTTGTTTCTGATTTTTTGCAGGGGCGTTCTCAGTTTGTCTCTATTGGTTTGATTATTTCTTCAGTTTGTTATACTACATGTGGTGTACCTCAGGGGTCTATTTTTGGACCCCTGCTGTTTTCATTGTTTATTAATCAAGTCCCCTCTATTTTTGATAAGTATAAATGTCTTTTGTATGCTGACGATTTGATTTTGTATTGTCAGGGAAAGTCTTTGGATTATATAATAAATATGGTGTTGGAAGATGAGTTTAAGAAATTATGTCATTGGCTTACTACTAACTTGATGCTTTTAAATATTCGTAAAACCAAAGCTATGTTGTTTGGAAGTTCTGTAAGACTTGGCGAACATCTTTCCCTGAATATACATGATATTCAGGGGAATTTACTTGATCAGGTGTCAGAATTTAGGTATCTGGGGGTTCTTTTAGACCCCTCGTTGACTTATCTTTCTCAGGTAAAGTCAGTAAAAAAGAAAATTTATTGTAGGTTGTGCCAATTATATAAATTCAAACCATATTTATCTTATGATTCTCGTCTTAATGCCATATTTTGACTACGTTTCTTAGTTGTATGTTAAGTTCGGAACCAAAGAAAAACAAATTCTAAGTGTTGTTTATAACACCATTTGTAGGTTTGTTTTGGATGCTGCTTTTTTGACCCACCATTGTCTTTTATATTCTTCACTGAAATGGTTGTCGTCCCAGTTTAAATATGAATTTGCTTTAGGAAAATTGGTGCATCAGGACATTTATTAGAATAGCTTATCAACATTATCTGATTTGGTTCAGGTTCATGAAGTTCAGGTAAATTTGAGAATATTTCAGGGGGTAGTGTTGGTAGTACAAGGTGTTAATAATAATTATGGCCTACCAGTATTTGATCATCAGGCTTCTTCACTTTGGAATAGGTTACCAGTTTCATTAAGGTTAATTAAGTCCTATCCATGTTTAAAGTCAAGTTTAAACAATATTTGTTAGCACAGTCTGATTGTTCATGTTATTTTTAAATTTTGTATGTTGTATATTTTGATGTATTGTTTGTTATGTTTTTATGTCCGGGTCAGTCCTGAAAAACGGCTTCGGCCCAGAGTCCTAACCCGGTTAACAAATAAAAATGAAATGAAATGAAAAAAAGCACATGCTGTGCACCACCCCAATAGTTCCTCAGAACTGGGCCCTAGGTATTTAATAATACTCATTGTAGTGCATTTTAAATGTGTAATAAAAAATAAAATAAAAACTATATAAATAAAAAAGATAAGAGGTCATTGACTAAAGGAGAAGAATGTCTTAAACTGATAACAAAAACAGCAAGTTATTTGGGAGAAAGCAGGGATAGTGAGCTATGGAGAGAGAAACTGACAGCTCACTTCACATTTATGAAATAATTAGGTATTATTCAATACTCTGTTGTTTGAAATGGCCACAGTATGACAACAGCAACTGTCTGCTGCTGAAGGCTTTATTGATTTCAAAAGGCAGGAAGGAACTGAGGCCTTGTTAATGGAATTAAAACGTGCAGTTTACTGTTAAGGTAAAGTCAATTATATGATACATTTTATTAGGCCATTTTAAATTTCAGTACATATGTTTTCAGGATTACACAGGCTATTTATTTCAAAAGATTTACCAGGAAAGTCATACTGAGCTGAAATAGCTCATTTCCAGATGTGTCATGGGGGAGGGGGAATGGGGAAAGTACAGCAATATGTTACAACAGTCAGATACACAAATCAGAAATACAGGTTAAACAATTATGAAGCAACAAAATAAGCACAATGATCTAGGCAGAGCATCTGAAGAACAACAAGTACTATAAGTGCAAATTTGAACGCATTTGGAGTATAAACAAGGCACTGCTAGGTACAGGATTAATGTGCAGATGGCAGCAATTTGAAGGGTGAATGAAACACTATTGGCATTTTGTTCAGCATCAGACACAACTGCAGGAGTGAGTAATGAACTCACAGAGGAGATATTTGAATGAATGAGAGGAAGGAGCAGTATGAATGGCAATGGAAAGAGAGCACCATAGTTTGGAGAACTGGAAGGAGAAGGCAGACTGGTGAGCAGAAGATTTTATGGAGGTGAGCTCAATAGAGCGAAAGCCATACCTGCAAAAGGAGTAGGAGGTAGAAGGAGAGAATTGAGAATGGAGGAAAGATAAGAGGCAGAGGGAAATGAATTAAGGCAGGAGCAGGAGTAGTGGGATGGGGGAGTTTTAGGGCAGCAACATACAGCACAGGATCAGACATGACTGCAGGAGTGAGTAGTGAATTCATGGAGGAGAAATTTGAGTGACTGGGAGAAGGAAGAAGGAGTATGAATGGTAGTGGAAACAGAGACCCATAGTTTGGGGAAGTGGAAGGAGGAGGCAGTTTGACCAACAGAGGATTTTATGGAGGGGCACACAAGGGAGCAAGGGTCAGAGCTGTGAAGGCAGTAGGAGGTAGAAGGTGGGGAATTGAGGAGGGAGGGTGGAAAGGTAAGGGGGAAGGGACCAAGACAGAATTTGTAGATGAAAGTAATGCAATGAGCGAGGGGCCTGGAATCAAGGGAGGGATAGGAGAGGGAGTAGTAAAGGGAGCAGTGGGGGGTTCTAGTGGGGAAATCAGAGGAAAAAGCTGCAGAAGGAGAGAAATAGTGGGTACAGTCTGGTTAGGGGGTGTTTGGAAGCAGCACTGTAAATGATGTCACCATAGTTGAAGACAAGGAGAATCACTGTGAGGACAATCTCCCTGTGGGCAGGAAGTGGGATACTCCTTTTATTTCTTCTAAGTGCATCCAGTTTGGGGTGAAACATCTGCATGTACATGAACAGAGAAATCAAGGTAACAATCCAGTGAAACGTTGAATTATTTACAGGCGGAAACATTCTCAATTGCAACATCATGAAGTGTATGGAAGGAGAGCGGGGGTGAGCCTAGCTAGTCTCTGTCTTGTGCCAAAAGTCATGGAGACTATTTTCTTGGCATTGAAGGACAGTTGATTAGCCTGGATCCAGTGCTGGATGTTGCTAAAATCCAGTTGAAGCTGGGTCATGAGGTCAGAGGCAGATGATCCAAAGGCATAGAGGACTGTGTCATCTGCATACATGTGAACAGATGCAGAGGAGCTGGCAGAGAGAAGGTTGTTCAGGGCTATGGAGATTAGACTAGGGTCAAGACTAGATATTTGGGGTATGCCAGAGCACATGGGGCGATGATGGGATAAAGCATCACTGATACAGACCGCTTGAGACCTGCCATTAAGGTAGGAGCAGCATCACTCAACTCATTGAGCAGAGGGCCCTTAAGCTTGTCCAGAAGGATAGTGTTGGAAAAACTATCGAAGGCTTTGACCAGGTCAACAAAAATGGCTGAAGTCACCAAGCCCTTACCCAAAACAGATAGGATGGAGACAGTGAGATGCAGTAGAGAGATGGAGTGGGACTTCTTAAAACTAGACTGATGGGGGTGAAGAGTGAGAGAAGGAATGAAAGAAAGGGGAGTGTTGGATGAGAACAAGCTGTTCCTGGTGTTTAGCCAGAGTAGGGCGGAGGGATATAGCGTGGTAGTTGCAAGGGAGGTGGAATCACACCCTTTGGGAAGATGGATGACTGTAGCCTGCTTCCATGTGTCAGGGACTGAGGCTAGAAGGTAGGTGGCAGTGAAAGCAATGGCAAGAGCAGAGAGAGAGAGACAGGAGTTTGGGGCCAAGACCATCAGAGCTCCCACCTTTGTGAGGGTTTAGAGCCAAGAGGGCTTTAAAGGAAGCAGATAGTATGGTGGGAGAGAAAGAGAAAGGGAAGGTTGGAGATGGAAGGGTGGTCGAGGTGGGAGGGGAAGGAGAAATGGGTGGAGGAACAGGGAAAGAAAAGGAGTGAACAGGCACAGGAAGTAAAAAGGAGTTGGAAGATGAGGTGACGGTAGCAGGGTCAGAGACAGGGGTGTCACCCACCATGAGGATGGGGGTGGGGCTGGGTCAGAGTGGGAGAAGAGGGCGTGAATGACCTTACAGAACTAAGAGGGGTGGTTAAGGTTGTTCTGGAGTGTGGATGCAAAGTAATCAGCCTTTGCAAGCCTAGTAGCTCTGGTACAGGCATTGCGAAGGGCCCTGCAACTAGCACAGTCAAATGGGGAACCAGCGAACTTGTAAATCCTCCAGGCAAGGTCACGTATTCTATGACCTCAGCTGAGAGAACCTCAGACCTTAGTTTTTCTCAGGGGGCATTATGATCCTCAGGAAAGAACTTGGAGTTAAGGAATTTGAGGGCTGTGTTGATGTGTCTAGCAGCTGAAATGGGGGACCAATCAGTAACTGCCAGGTCAGCATGAAGGGAGTATATGTCAAGAGATTGGAAGAATTGGATTTATATGTATTTGAGGGAGCTTTGGGATGATGTATCTTGCTCACACAATAGATCATATTGTAATCAATGAGGGCATGGGGAGGGTACCAGGATCCACTATATAATGGGGGTGCAAGGAGAGGACCAGTCCAGGTGGGAGTGGTTGAGGGATTTGTGATTAAGCTGAGTGGGATCAGAGATTAGTTGTGAGAGCTAAAGGGACATTAAATTTTGGCATAATTTGTAAAAGGAGGGGGACAGCCAGTGGAGACTGACGTCAACTTAGATGAGTGACTCACCAGAGGAGGAGGCATGCAAGGATATGGTGGTGAGGAGTTCAGTGACTGATGAGGGAGATATTCCAGGACAGCAGTAAAGTCCACCAATGAATATGGATAATGAGAAGGGAAGTGAAGGTATGAAAAGGAGCATCTCATGGGCAAAAGGGGAGGAGTCAGACAGCACATGTTCAAACTGAATGCAAGAGTAAAGGTAGATGGCAACAACACCACCTCTTTGCACAATCCTATCTGGTGATGGAGAATCTTTGCATGGTCATGTCTGGTGATAGAGAAACCTGGGACAGTAATGACAGTATCTGGGATCTTGGTAGACAGCCAAGACTCTGAGATCACCAGTACATCAGGTTTAAGATTAACTATAATTGGTTGCAATAGGTCAGTTTTGGGGGAGGAGACTGCAGAGGTTGATATGAGCCACACTCAACCCTTTGGGGATGGGAGGGGGAATGACAGGGCTGCACCAGGATTAATCAGAATGTCACATGCTACTATAAGCAACAAGGAGTTTGAGGGAGCCTATGAGATGGTTGTGAGGAGGGGTGGGGAGGAGGTAGGAGAGGGTAAGGGGGGAGGGAGTGAAGGAGAGGGCAGAGACCCCTGAGTGCTTCAAGGTGAACATTAGGGGAAGGGGGAGGTTGCACCTAGGAAGCCAAGGGGAGTGGGAGAGGGAGGAGAGACAATAGGAAGGGAGAGTGGTGGAGGGGGAAGGAAGGGAGATGGATGCAAAGGGGGCAAGGGTAGGAGGTGCAGTGAGGTAGAAGAGGCTAGCTAGGAGGGGGGAGGACAGCAAATGTTACAAGGGCATAATGGAGAGCAAGAGAAGCAATTACCTTGATTGAACTGGTACAGATGAGGGAATATTACAATTACCAGTTTACTAAGCAAAAATAAATAAATGTATATTGATAAGGTAATTAATGCAAACTAAGAGAGGTAAGGCAAGGTAAATAGCATTGCTATGAACCAGTACTATAGTGAGGTAATACAAAATTAAACAGCAGTGGTACTATAAAGCAACTTTAAAAACAGGTAATACAAATTAAACAGAATATTATCTATTACATCCAGTGCAAGTAGTGTCCACATACAGGCTATATGGTGGAAATGGAGCAATCCTTTTGAACCTTAGTGAACTTATAAAGGCACAAAATAAAAATGAAAAAGACTGAAAACCAGTGGGACAGCATTTCTCTCAATCTGATCACTCCTTCTCTGACCTCTTTATCCTGGTTCTCAAAGGACACTTCAGAAATACATAAGAAAGGTGGGCTCATGAGGTCAGGCCAATGTTTTCTTCTTAATACAATAAAAACATGGAATGAATGTGGACCTTAGTTTCACAGCCCATTACAGAATTTAAACTGACACCTGCCTTTCTCCTGCCTCAGGCACAGGTGTGTTTCTTGTGCATATTATTGTTTCATATACTGTGTGTGTATATATATATATATATATATATGTATATATATATATATATATATATACATATCTCTTACATTTGATACATATATATTTTTAATGTGCCGTTATACTTGAACATTGTTCTATTTATATATTAGATCATACTTTGTGTCTGCTCTGTTCTTGTGGATATATATGTGTGTATTTATGCAACATAGCTAAATATACACATTAGTTAGTGCTTCTGAGCACACACACAGAGTCTGCTTTTTAGTCACATTCCATCCATGGAGATAATCTGAGTTATACCTAACTAGGATATCAAAGACTGTTTTTTTTGTCTCTGCATATATCCAATTATTTTGCTTCCTTATGAACAGAACTGCCACATCCATGTGTAAAAGTTTTTTTTTATCAATTCTACCCAAGGTTTTTAAGGTTGCTTCTCTGTATCGACTGTCATTTTATCTGATGAAGGGGTCTGTGTAGTCTGAAAGCTTATATTCTGTAAATCTCTTGGTCCCATAAAAGGTATAAAATCACCCACTTTGTTCAAATTAAGCAGCAGTGATGCTATGAGGCAACTCTATAAGTAGGTCAACCAAACTGTTAGAAGCAGAAGTGCTATGAGTCAGTTCTGATGACAGATAATACAAATTATTAAAAAGCAGTGCTACTATAAAACAGCTCTATAGACAGATATAGGTTGATGAAAGCTGAGGTGTTATGAGACAACTCTATAAAGCAGTGGTACTATAAAACAGCTCTACAGACAGATATTATAGGTTGATGAAAGCTGTGGTGTTATGAGGCAACTCTATAAAGCAGTGGTACTATAAAACAGCTCTACAGACAGATTTAGCTTGATGAAAGCTGTGGTGTTATGAGGCAACTCTGTAAAGCAGTGGTACTATAAAACAGCTCTATGGACAGATATAGGTTGATGAAAACTGTGTTGTTATGATGCAGCTCTATAAAGCAGCTCTATAGATGGATATTATAGGTTGAGGAAAGCTGTGGTGTTATGAGGCAACTCTATAAACCAGTGGTACTATAAAGCAGCTCTATGGACAGATATTATAGGTTGATGAAAGATGTGGTGTTATGAGGCAACTCTACAAAGCAGTGGTGCTATAAAATGGCTCTACAGATGGATATTATAGATTGATGAAAGCTGTGGTGTTATGACGCAACTCTGTAAAGCAGTGGTACTATGAAACAGCTCTATAGACAGATATTATAGATTGATGAAAACTGTGGTGTTATGATGCAGCTCTATAAAGCAATGGTACAATAAAACAGCTCTATAGATGGATATTACAGGTCGACGAAAGCTGTGGTGTTATGACTCAGCTCTTTAAAGCAGTGATACTATAAAACAGCTCTATAGACAGATATTATAGGTTGATGAAAACTGGTGTTATGAGGCAACTCTATAAAGCAGTGATACTATAAAACAGCTCTATAGACAGATATTATAGGTTGAAAACTGGTGTTATGAGGCAACTCTATAAAGCAGTGGTACTATAAACAGCTTTATAGACAGATATAGGTTGATGAACATTGCAGTGCTATGATGCAGCTCTATAAAGCAGTGGCACTATAAAGCAGCTCTATAGACAGATATTATAGGTTGATGAAAGCTGTGGTGTTATGAGGCAACTCTATAGTTAGGTAATGTAGGGGAGCAGGCTTACCACTGGTCACAAGACGTTACAGTCACCCAAGGCAAACACTATCCCTTATGCTGCAGACTGTAACGCTGGAGGCCACTTGAACTGAGAGTCCATATATTAGTAGAGTTCTGAGAGTCTCAGCAAGAAATGATTGGCAAATGTAGGCTGAATCACTTGACCCTCCAGGGCACCAAATGGTGTGAAGTTTGACAGTGGCTGAGTTGGTGGTGGTGCTCCTCTTCAATGCTTGCTCCCCTCAGGACCCCAGTGCAGAAAGTCCAGGATGAAAAATGCAGCCCAACAGAACCATACTAAAAAAAGATAAATATGGGCGTTGAGAAGACGCAGAACAGCAGCAGACCACTACCAGTACTAGGCAGCCCCAAGGTGTCTCAATCGGTGGGTAACTGGGTCTGCAGGGGTACCCTGCTACTCCTACTTAGTCAAGAGAAAGGAGAAGCACTCTTTCCCCTCCACTAGAGCACACGCTTTCCTCAATACTCCCAAGTGAGTCTGGTGAGGCAGGTGATTATATTGGAATAAGTGCTGTGAACAGAGGTACCAAGAAAACGTATCTAGGAGTACCAGACAGAAGGAACTTAGAATTATATTAGATGCAGTTCTGTGTTCCAAATAGTTCAAAAGGAAACTGATTTGTAAAAATATCTAAGGAGACAGCAGACAAGTTTGTATATTCGGCCTTAAGGGCTCTTGCTGTAGCTGATGGTTCTGTAGACCAATGTGCTGAAAGATGGTGTTCCAAGAGATATTTTAAAGCTGATTTCAAACCAATTTTACACAAAAAACAGACACCTGATGATAACAGTACTAAGCAGCTCTGTACTGAAAGCTTTCCCGGATAACGTGTAAAAATGGTGAAAGTAATCCAGGCAGGAACAAATGAAAAAGAACAAAACTACATCTACAAAGAGAACAGAAACCACTAACAAATGACAATAGCAGCCATCTTGAACTATGTGCTGTAAGTATTTGATATTAGCAAATCAAAAAACTGCAGTTTTCATTTCCATCTTTAGTATGGTTCCATGCCTGCTTTTTGATTCTTACCAAATTACTAAATTCAATGACAGTTTCTCAAAACCTGAAGGTTTGTTGTAGTGCTCCTTAGGGTTCACTATTACGCCCACTGCTATTCTCCTTTGCACTTAAAAACATTTGTGATGTGTAAATGTGTTTCAGTGTCTAGTGAACAAGGCGACTGAAATTGGGCACCTACAAAAACGGTGACTCAATTACGGTGCCTGTGTTCACAGCTACCTAGCAGGGGCGACGGATACTGGGGTGGGCTAAATATAGCCACGAGAAGCACGCGATATATGCACAGTGCACATGGGCGTGGGGGAGGCAGGGAGGGATGGCATGTGGGAGGGTGTGGTGGGCAGCTGCTGAGCTGGTCCACTAGTGAGGTGGGGAGGGTGGCTGGCTGGGAGGTGCAGGGTGCCGGGTTCGGTTCCTGTATTTTTGCAGGTGGCTTTCAGTTATTTTACGTTTTTTACCCCCCCTCCGACATGCACCCCCTTGGAGTTGAGAATCCATAAGTGGGGGAGGGGTGTGGGGGCACAGCCCCCCACATTAAAAATAAGACTCATAGGTCTCGGGCACCATTTTTGTCCGAGCAGTGAGTGTGCATCACCAAAATTCATTTTTGGTGATGTATACTTGCCGTAACGGCGATCGCTATTCTGTGATCGCTGTTATGACATAGAACCATTTCAAACACCATTTCTGAGGTCATACAATTCTATACTTTAGTGGAAACGATACTGATACAATACCTACCAAGTTACCAGTCACATAACCTCACTGAGTTTGATCTCTTGGTAATCTCCCTCTCTCTAATCTCATTCTGTACTCTTTGAATCTCACTGTGCACTGAAAACAGTTTAACATTCTCTCCCCTTCCCTTTTCTGGATTTCAAAGTACTTTGGGATACACATTGTATGAAAGGTGCTGAATAAAACCAAATTCCTTTTCTTCAAAAACAAAAGTAATGTTTGGAAGCAGAATGAAGTTTGACAACATTAATGCCACTTTCTGTGTTACAACAGTACTGTATGTAATAAGGAACTTAGTATACAGTTACATATATGGGGCTGGTTTCTCAGCTGTGATACCACAATCACAGGTCTCAATTTTGGACTGCAACGGCAGTATCATTAAAGTGAAAAAAAATGAATGCTATTTTAAAACATTTTGCCACATTTATGGCAGTTCTGTGTGCTTTATGATAAAATGACATGTTAGCTATTTACACATGGGATATCATAAGGCTCCCATTTCACCACAAGTCGCGAAAGATTTTAAGTGGTCTAACATATCCATGCAAGTGTTGGGGATGTGTTACAATTGTGCTGCGACTCACAGGTGTGCGTTTGAAAATCCCGAACATAGTAGCTAGATTTCAGGCCCAGTACATACTGTATTTAACAATGTTGTCCATATTGAAACATAATTACTGAATTGAATATAAAATTGATTTTCTTATGGAAATCTACAACTAGATGGTGAGGGAGAGACATATGTCTTTCCTTGGTGAGGGAGAGACATATGTCTTTCCCTCCCCATCAACACCTTTTTGTTTTATAGCTTCTGTTCTTTAGTTGCCAATTATCACGTTTTGTCCCTAATCCACCCACCTATTTTCCTTCATCATAGCCTTATCTCCACTTACCTCTCCACTAACTTTGCTCTTTTCTTTTGATAGATAATTCCAGAGGAAGATCTATGGTTGAAACATCCATTTTAGCTATATTTCCAATATTACGTTTTTCCTCTGTCTACTAGTTTTAATGCTAGTAGTAGATTCCACTTGGTTACATTCACTTTGCTTCCCTTAGTGGTCTCCTCAAAGTTATTGCTGAAAAAGTTAGATGTCATTTACAGAAAAAAATGGTTACATAGATCTTAAAATGGGTTTCCTTTACCGAGCTTCACTGCAATACATTCCAATCCCTGAACTGAAAGGACTTGCAGAGTAGGAGAATCTTAACAGTATACTACTTGTCTCCTCCATTTTGCCTGTCCCCACCTCAATGCTAGAGGCTGCCATTACTGCACCCTCTCTTCAGTTGAAAGTGCAGGTGATACAAGTGCCTGTTCATGGTTTTCTATCAGGGAGTGAGTGAATTAAGCAATAAACCACGACAAGGTGTTGGTGATGCTGGGTTTACCCACGCCTGGCATGGTTCGGTCACGGGGCCACAGGCCGAGTGATTAAACCTCACCAGGCTTAGGTAAATCCCAGCATCACCAACACCCTGGAGTGGTTTATTGCCATTATATGTTTTCCTTTTTTTGGAATTGAAAAAAAATTAAGAAAAAGTATTTTTGTTTTTCCATTTTATATGATGTTTGGTGAATTTATTGCTGCACCAAAAAAAGTAGTGCTGTGTTGCTGGGGTGTTGCTAAGGGGATGGCGGTATAGTCTACATTTTAGAGTAACAAACTGTATGTGAGCTTGGTAAATGAAACAGACCTAGGATTGATTCTACAATTCCCAGAACTGAGTTTGCTGTACTGAAGTTCTGTTTTTGTTTTCATAAACTGGGTTTTGAAGTGTTGTCATTTGTTACAGATGTGTTTCTGTTATGGAGCACTGGTCTGTTTTTATCCCCTATGCACATTCCTTGCAGTGTTTCACATGAAACATAGAATTTGATGGCAGATAAGGACCGCTTGGCCCACCCAGTTTGCCCATTTCCCTACCTAATGGATAAGCTGCAGATCCTAGTTAACCAGCAGCCTACTTCTTTCTACCCCCACCTCCTAGAATTGCCTTATGACTGTCCCATGCATGCTTGAATTCAACCACTGTTTTTCACTCCACAACCTCCTCCTGAAGGCTGTTCCATGCATCCACAACCCTCTCTGTGAAAAAATACTTCCTTACATCACCTCTGAGAACCGAACTGTACGAAATTGTACTGGAATTTTTTTTTTTTTATTATTTAATTTCTGTGTACGGATGTGGAAGTTATAGACTGTGATAGTGGAATATTTAAACTGGGGAGAAAACAGCAGCAGGAGCGTGAGGCGGGATGCCTGTTATGGAGGCTGGAAGGCGCGAGTGTGTCACTGGAGGTAGAGGCAGGAAGGAGCAAGTGTTATTAATGAAAGTAGTGAGTTTTGTACCTGTGTTTCATTGAGTTGTTTTGGGAGGCAGTTCAGTTTCTGTTTGCCATGATTGTATGCACAAAGTTTAGAGGCTGCAATTGGATCTGGATTTATTGGCACTTGTGGTTCAACATGGCGGTTCTCAACTATTATCATCGGGGGTCGGACTGATTGCAGAGATGAGGCTGACTGGTACCTTTTACCTTGGTAATGCAAAATTTTACAATGCTGCAAATGTGCCAGCCAACCAATCAGGTATGTTATTTTTAAAGTCCATTGTATAATTCTGGTTGTCCCATGCCCTCCCCCCATTCTCTGTGGCTGAATGCCTCCCCTCCATGACACAAGACCAGCAGCTAGTTCTAGTGTGGAATTCCAGGGCCTGCATGTAAACCCATTCTCGCAGATGGCAGTATGCTTCAGTGCTGCTGCTCCATCTACAAGATATATCAATATATATATAGTATATATGTATATGTATATATATATATATATATATATAATATATATATATATATATGGGATACATGATGGGCAGGAGTGTGATATGGAAAATATTTTCTCTCCTGCAGAGTGAGCTCTGGATACTCACGAGTGCTGAAGGCATGAATGAGAGTATCCAGAGGTCACGCTGCAGGAGTGAAAATATTTTCCATAGCACACAACTGCCATCAAGTGTTCGATTGATACAATAGGGGTTTCCAGAATTTTTTATGTTTTTTGTTCACTTTATCTTGTGGAATAAATAAAGAAGACACAGGACAAAAAAGAAACTTCTGCTAAAACAAGCTGAAACACAAATTTTCCATTTGGGATGAAGCAGGCTGTATTCATTGGTAGTTAAGGTATTCATGGATGTGAAAGGCTTTGCTCTTTTTTGGCTTCTTGTCAGTATGAAACTGGTTGCTGTTAGCTTGCTTTGCTTTTCTGCAAGAACACAATATATTCTAGGGCTAGCAGGTGAGTTGCAGGTGGAACTGATATACTGATTAGTTTCCTAGGCAGCTGAGGGTTTGGTGGAGTTCCTTCCTGAGTGATGTGTTAGGAAAACCTGCCTAGAGTGATGATATCTACTTCAGCAGAGTCCTGATGATTTTTTTGATTGGTTAGGATGTAATTAAGGACTCAGGATAGTGATTGTTTTAGGCAGGGGTTCAACCTGAGATCTGCACAGTGATAATATCAGCCTGTGAGGTAAGCACAGTCTGTACAAATGTAAAATATTATCATACTGTGATAATATTTCTGTTAAAAAAATCACAGTGTGATTTTCTACCAGGATTTGCATCACTGTGTGTAAGATACATGGATTTATCCATTACTCATTTGTCTCACCCCTATTGTGTATGTGTGTATATATATTTACATATATATATATATATGTGTGTGTATATATATATATATATATATATATATGTATATACTTATAGTAGTATATATAAGAGACAAAGAACCTCTGTGCGCAAACACTGAGGCAAGGGTTACCCCAAAGGGCATTTGGCTGGGAAGCCAAGTTTCAAGAAAATACAAAATCGCACATGCCCACACAATGCAAAGCATCATAGGCTGCATATGCAAATCACCACAGAACGTTATGCTGGTTCAATATATACATATACATTTATGCAATAGGTGTTGGCATAAATGGAGTGTGATAAATCCTTTTATCTGAGTAACTGTGAAGATAAATGTAGAATCTTATGTTTATGTACACAGTTACTACATCATCATCCATTTACAGTCATTATCCATTTACGGTATATATACAGTTTCTATGTCATAACTTCTGCCCCCAACCCCAACAGCCCAGCTACTACTACAATGTATCACTTTCAGTTTCCCAATTCCACACAGTTTTCCTGCTTATTTACATCACTTTAACCCCCAAAAAGTTTCCTCTGTTACAGACAGTACACAATTTACACAGTTTTTACAAGGTAGAAGAAGGCCTATTTGACCCATCGAGTCTACCTCCCCACACTGTGTGGGTCAATATGGTTGTATGCCCATATAGTATTTGTCTAGTTCATTTTTGAAGTGTTCAAACTTGTTCACATCAGTTATTTTTTGTGGTAGTTTATTCCATCATTTTATTGCCCTTATTGTATAGTAATATTGTCTTTTATTTTTTAGTGCCCTTTGTACAAATAGTTGTTTGTTATTACATCTCAGTGTGGTTGGTTTATTTGCAAATTTTATGTTACAATCATCCATACGTATTTTATCCTGTAAGATTTTAAACACTAACAGGAGATCTCCCCTCTGTTGTCTAGTTTTAAGATCATATAGTTTTAGTTTTCTGCATCTTTCTTTATACGGTACGTGTTTTAGTCTAGGAATGAGTTTAGTAGTTCTCCTTTGGATGTTGTCCAAGAGTTTTTTGTCTTTTGAAAGGAATGGATCCAAAAAGGAAATTCCATAATCCAAGTGGGGCCTGATATAGGCATTATACAATGGTAAAATAAAGAACTCTTGCCTACAGATGAAGGATCTTTTGACGGAGCTAAGGATATGGTTGGTCCTAAGTGCTATATGTCAACAGTGTTCTCCGGGGATTAGTTGTTCAGTTATCATTATTCCACAGTCTTTCTCAGTTGTAACATGTCTCAGTTCATTATTATTGATATAATATTTCTCATGTGGACTCCTGGGACCAAAATGCATCACACCACTTTTGTCTTCATTAAAAGCCATATTGTTTAAGGTGGCCCAGTTTTCCAAGGTAGTACTATCCTTTTTTAATGCATTAATGTTATCTGATGAATTGACTTCATTACACAATTTTGTGTCATCAGCAAATTTACTAATATAACCCCTTATTCCATCTTGTAAGTCTAATATAAAAATTCCAAAAAGAACGGGGCCCAAGACTGATCCCTGGGGATGCCACTAGTCACTGTAATAGAACCGGAGTAGGTGTTTGCTATTTTTACCACTTGTGATCTATCAGTCAACCAATTAGCTACCCACCTGACTATCAGTGGGTCTAATTTTAAGATCACCATTTTCTTAACCAGGATATCATGACTGACTTTGTCAAAGGCCTGTTTAAAATCCCCAAAAAATCCACATCCTCTAGAGTACCAAGATCCAAGAACCTACTAACTCGCTCATAAAAACATATGAGATTAGTGGTACATGATCTTCCCTTCACAAAACCATGTTGTTTAGTATCCATAAGGCCCTTACACTCCATGTCTGCTTCAATTCTATTCTTGAGAATTCTTTCCATGGTCTTGCAGACTACCGAAGTGAGACTTATAGGTCTATAATTCTCTGCTTCCTTTTTATTTTTCCTTTTATATATAGGAAGCACAACAGCTTGTTTCCATGTATAGGGTACTATCCCTTTGAGTAGTGAGTTATTAAATACATGTTGCAACGGTTTGGAAATAGAATGTATTGCGTTATGAAGCAGTTTTGGATTAAAGCCATCTGGTCCTACCACTGTATCTACTCTGATGTATTTTATGGCTTTTTCTACCTCATCTATACTAATCTCATGTATTTGTGTTATGTCTATATTATTGTTTTTGATAATGTCATTTTGAATATTGAATACTGATCCAAAAAATGTATTTAATTTGTTCCCTATATCTAATGGATTAATTATTTCTTTACCTTCATTGTTTAATGCTGTTATGCTGTTGCTCTGATTTTTATTTTTATTTATGTAGGAATAAAATGCTTTTTTTTTGTAGAAAAGCTAGTTTTGACTTCTTTCATCTTTCCTTTTTAATTAGAGATTTTGTTTTTTTAAGTTTAGTTTTGTAGTTGTTGATATTAACTTTGGCTTTCTTTCATATTTAGAAATGCTTTTTCTTTTGTATTGATTTGTGATTTTATTTTATTTGTTAACCATGGTAGAATCTTACCCTTTCCATTATGAGCCTTTTTGATTGGTACATATAGATTTTCTAATTCTGTTATAATGGAGTTAAATATTTCCCAACATTGATCGATATTTAGATCCTTGAATAATGTTTCCCAATTATAATCAGATAATGCTTTATTAATTTTTAAGTAGTCAGCCTTATTGTAGTTATAAGTGCAGTTTGTCCACACTATTGTATTTTTATGTTTATTGATTTCCAGCATTATAGTATTATGGTTGCTGTTCCCAATAGGGTTACTAGTAATAACATTAGTTATTTCGGGCACTGTGTTGGTTAGGACTAAGTCCAGGGTGTTGCAACCCCTAGTTGGTTCTTGCACCAGATGTTATAAAGGAATCCAAAAAATGGCTCTCCAAGGATGTTCTAGTCACAAGTTGACCCCACTCTATCCCAGGTAAATTAAAGTCACCTACAATAACTACATCAGATGAGGATGTTATTTCATCGATTTCTGTGATTAATAGCTAGTCTTGGTCAAGATTTGAAGAAGGGGGTCTGTAGTAATTAGCTAGTATGAAGTGTTGTCCATTCTGTTGTATGATTTTTATAGCTATACTTTCAACATCTAAAGTAATAGTGGATAAAGTATGTTCTGTTGTATTTATTTTGTTAGACGCATAGATGCAGACCCCTCCACCCTTTTTATTATTTCTATTTTTATGATAGGGTGTATACTCTGGGATGCTATTAAACCAATTTGATGTTTTGTCCTACCATGTTTCGGACAGTACGGCAATGTCAGTGTTTTTATTCACTAATAATGCTGTTCTGAAATTTTGACCAGGTTCAGGCTTCTAACATTGGCTACCAGGATTTTGTATGTATCCTGTTCCTAGATAATATATTTAATAGTTTTCCCTGTTTGCTCCCTCTTAATCAGTTTAAACTTTCCTCTATGGTCTTTCTAATGGATTTTCCTGGTACAGCAGCCCCTTTTTTTGCTTAGATGGAGTCCATCCCAACAAAACAAGATCTTATCCCCTGCAAATCTTTCCTGGTGTGTGATGCATTTGACCTTTTCTTGCAGGCACCATTTTCATAGCCACTCGTTTACTTGTTTGATTTTATTTTGTTTTTCAATGTTGGCTCTTGGAACAGGAAGAATTTCTGAGAAACAATATTCAATTCCATGTTGTTTTAGGGTAGATGTCAGTTTTTTATAGTCCTCTTTTATATTATCTAAGGAAAATTTTGAAATATTGTTTGTGCCAATATGGATTACCGTCAGGGGGTTTTGCGCTGCATTTTTCATAATGTCTGGAACCATGCGGTCAATATCCCTAATCCAAGCCCCTCTAAAACTGGAGCATGTGGTATTGGCTTTATCCTTTTGACATATATGTCCATCTGTGTATTTTATAATTGAATCACCTAATACTATAATTTGTCTTTTTTTCTCTGTGTGATTAGTGATGCCATTTGGTTGGTTTGCTTGGCTGAGTCCTGGATTATTTCTAGTTGGTGTGTTAACAGGGGTATTAGGATCATCTAGTTGTGTTGTGGTGTTATTTTTACCAGGGTTTGTATTTGGCCCTGGTTCAATTGTACTTTCCCTTTCTAACGGTGCGTGGTCAACATCCATGAGTGCAGTGCAGTTTTCCGGAGTAGTTTTATTTGTATTAGCCATTAGTTTTTTTGCCATGCTTGGTGCACTTTGGACATCCTTCATGCATTTGTCACATTTGTTACATTCTAGTTGGTCCCTTTTAGTGGTGTTAGTGCTGGGAACAGAACACTCATTTTCTGGGTGTAATACTACAAATCTATTCTGTGTGGTAACATCGAATTCCATACATCTTCTCCCTTTTTTTGTAGTGCTTTTTATTTATAACTGGACTCCATCTACTGTCGTCACTACTAGAGCTTGTATTCCTTGTTCTTTTGTGTCTGTTGTCTTGTGATTTATTTGTTTTAATATCTCGGGGGGGATCCATGGTTTTTACAAAAGTATCTTCTTTCATATTGTTGTCCTTATTTAGGTCTTTAATAGTATTTTCTAATTCATTGATCTTGTCTTTCAGTGTTAAAATTTCAAGACATTGATTAAATCTTAGGCCTACAAATCCTGATTGACTGTCCAGGCAGAATTAATTACAGAGTACGCACAACATTGCTATCTCGCCTGTTTGTAATGTGACAAATCCATCTTGGGTATTCATGTTGACTACCTTATCTCAATATCTAGGGCAGATTTGATGTTTATCACCTTTAGTGTCAGGCGAGTACCCCAGTGTCCACATCGGACACAGCAGGCATGTGCAGACTTACATGTCTCTGCACGCGTCTCTGCATGCGGCCCCATGCACACTCACCCTGCTCACTAGCGTGAGCCTTTGAACCCCCTGAACTGGAGATCTCGTGGTGTTACTGCTTCCGGTTTCAGCGCTTACTGTGGGTGTACAAAAGTTTAAAACTAGTGTTTAAAAACACTGTTTCTAATCACCTCAGGGCTAAATGAGATGAAAGTCAGTAGTACTGCACCCTAGTATGTGCCCAATTTGCTCCAGCAGCAATCTGCAAAAAGCATCTTGCAGGTAGACAGGCTGCACTATTCAGGGAGCACAATAGCACCAAATTGCAATGTTACATACCGGTTTTAAAAGAAAATGCAGAATTGGGTATCTCTCACCAGAGGTTCGCTTTACTCCAGCTCAGTGAGCTTTTTAGTTAGTCACGCTTGCTGGCCTTCATTTTCCTGTATTTTCTTCAGTTTTTTGCATCCAGGAACCTCTCTCACTGCTGGAGTTCCCTATTCAGAGTTTCTGAGCTGCAGTTTCCACTTCTGAAATGGCTCCCCCCATGTTTATTTATTTATTTAAAGGTTTAACCAGGAAGGCATACTGAGCAGACTACTGCTCGATTCCAGATGCGCCCTGAGGGAAGGGTGAGAGGGAGAACAAACAGGATTATACATGTTCATAACACTTAAAAGATAAGCATACATGCATACAAGGTAAAGTGCAGTACTACAGGCAGTTGAACAGGCAGTTACACAAGACATGTGACTGTAGGTTATAGTAACAGGTTGAGTTACATTGGCGAGGCATAACACAAATAACTTTCAGAACCAATAAAATAAAAGACACAATTGCGAGATACTGGGTAAAGTGCAGTGCTACAGGCAGCAGACCAAGACATAAGACAGTAATGGTATAGCTACAGGAAGAAATAGGCTGTTGGTTAACTAGGATCTGCAGCTTATCCTGTAGGTAGGGAAATGGGCAGACTAGATGGGCCAAGCAATCCTTATCTGCCACCAAAGTCTATGTTTCTAATTGCAGTGCCAAGGTATATCGGAACAGTATGTAGTAAGGATTCAGACCAATTCAGCGGTCTTGTAGATGAGTCATGAGCTCACGTGGGTGCATGTGCAGATGGGGTAGTAGTGTTTTTTGAGGAGATAGTTAAGGTGCTGACTAGGGGAGCCATGACGGATGTGCAAGGGGACAGAGTTCCAAAGTTTAGGCATGCAGTATGTGAATGCTGACTGGCCTGATGAGGTTGACATGAGTGGAATGGACAGGTGATGTGAGTTGTTGCTCCTCAGTGCATAGCCCTGTAGGGTAGGGGCCAAGAGGACAGAGGCAAGAATGGGGAAGGACTAGTCCAATATTTGGCCATGAGACTGGCACAGTTGGTGAGACGCCATGTGGAACCAGCTCTCACTTTCTGCTCCCTACCCACCTACCCTGCAGGTCCAAGCTTTACACACACACACACACACACACACACACACACACACACACACACACTACCTTTTTGGAAATGACAGGAAGCAAAGACAGTCACCACTTCTTTTTTTCTCTGTCCACAGCACTCAGTCTCACTGCTTGCGTCTTCTGCTCACTGGATTCATTCTGACCGCTCGCATCTTCTGCTGCTTTTTTACCATTATTCTGTCCCACCTCTCAGCTTCTCTGGAGACAACATTACTTTATAAATAAAATAATAATCTGCACCCTCAACTACATAAATACAGCCACTGAAAGGAAACATGAAGGGCTCACGCACTAACTGAGCCACCATGTTTTTTTTTAATTTTCCTAGCAAGTTTCTCCTCCACAAACCAGCAGCCATGTTGCCATGTCAACTCCAGCTTCATGATGTGGTGTCCATGACAACCAGCATAGCAAATGCACTCCTCATACACGGAGGAACATTACTTCACCAAGGAAACACCCAAAGCTTTTCAATTTAAAACAAAAAAAAGCAAAACCTTTTTTAAAAAAAAGACAATCTAGACAAGGTCCCTGCCAATTGCATAAATGAAATATGCAGTAGGGACCTTGTGAAATTAATGATTTATTTTCACTTGAGCTCTTTGCCCCAGGGCACATCACTTGTGGCTTACACCACTCGTGAGGTTACCCAAGGTCAAACACTTCTTGTGAAAATAAATAATTTATTCCGCAGGTCCCTGTTGCATAAACCTTATATATGCACACAGTATATATATATATATATTTTTTTTTTTTACAGGGGCGCTAGCACCCCATAGTTAAGTTTGAGCTGGGGTTTCTATGTTTAACCTCAAATGTTGCACTTTAATAACTTTGCAACCATTGAACAGATTTGCATACAATTTGGCATGCTCTATCTCATGGGGTAGATCCCTTGACATGCCAAGTTTTGTTCTGGTGGAATGTGCAGATTCTGAGATCGAGAGTGTGCAAAAACCTTTAAAAATCACCTTTTTTTCTTTTTTTTTGTCATCTCCCTGCATAATGGTAGAAAGAGTTTGGGTCACAGAAGTGTATTTTGCTGGTTTGGTGAAAAAATATTAATCCGTTCCAAAGTTATTCAGTTGTCTTTTTTTCCAGATCCCCTTTGTTCTTGGACCCTCCTTGCCCACTGCCCCCATACCCAGGCATGCCCCCCATGAGCAGGGCCACCTGGGGGGCTCCCCCCAGACACTATGGGCAAAGTCCTGGCTTATCCCCTTGGTCAGGGCCATGGGAGCGGGATCCATCTGGTGGACATTGGAGGCAGTTGCCGGTGGGACAGAGTGGGTCATCATGCTGGGAGGTGTCTTTTTTCTCAGTGCTTGATCCCTTGGGATGAGGATGTACAAGGATGTCCAGCATCCATCCCACCCCCTAATGCAATGGCGCCAGTTGTGGCGGTACCTCCAGCCTCTGCCAGGGGTCTATGAAGCGCCGAACACTTTTCCTCCCTCCTCCCCGGAGAAAGAAAGCAGTCCCTAGGATGCTCGATCCTTCTGCCCCGCTGGCCCTCCAACTCCTGGGTCTGCTCCCAAACCCGGGTCATCAGCATTGCAAGCAGAAATCCAACTACTGTGCCGGCAGGCCAGCAAGTTATTCCATTTTTATGTTCCCATTATTTGCAATGGGAAATTTCACTGTCCAGGATAGCTTCCTGGAATGAAAAAGGAATGTGGTCTCATGAAAAAGGATTCTATTTTTGTGAAGGGCCAATCCTTTTTCATGAGAAAAAAAATCCTTTTACGTGAGCTGCCATCTTGTTTATCTTTTTTTCAAACTCAAAAATGTAAAAAGTCTCCAAAGTGGTGTCTAGCAGGGACACCAAAATATGTATCCTACTCATCAGGACTTTCTTTGCTGGTTTGTTTACTTTTTTACTCCTAAAATGTCCCGCCAATGTTTTTATAACAGTAGTTAAATCCTTTTTCATGACTTGCTAACATCTTTTATCATGAATCCTTTTTTGTTCTCCCAAAAATGATTTAAAAAAACAACAGTCTGAAATCCTTTTTCAAGAGATGGATCCTTTTTAACAAGAATGAAAAAGGAGTCATGAAAAAGGATTCTATCTTGTGAAAAAGGATTAAAAAAATACTAAGTCCAATATTTTTTTTCGTGAGATAGGATCCTTTATCATGAATATGGAAAGGGATTCGGGAAAAAGGATCCTAACTCGCTAAAAAGGATTTAAAAAAATTAAGTCCAAAATCCTTTTTCGTGAGACGGGATCCTTTTAGTGAGAATGAGAATGGATTCACGATAAAGGATCCTCTCTCACGAAAAAGGATAAAAAGCAACATTGTCCAAAATCCTTTTGCGTGACAATATATCCTTTTCATGCAAATAAAAAAATATGTCAGAAAAAGATTTACTGACACACAAGAGGATTTTTAACCCTTTTCCAGTGCCAGATATTTCATGTTCATTGGTAGCCAGTGGTACCCCCCCACCCTGTAGTTCTGCTCCATTTACCATCACCTGAAATTGTATATAATTGGTGTCTTATTTATTTATTTATTGAGATGTTTCACCAGGAAAGGCACACTGAACAACCAAGTTGCTCATCTCACAGTGTACCCTGGGGAAAGTGTACTGGGAGAGTACATACAATCAGTAACCATAAAATAACCATACAGAGCAAACAGGAGTATACATACAGGCAATGGAATACACAATAACAACACAGCACAAGCAAAACAGTAGTACAATGATGCAATAACATGCAGCTCAAGCGGAATACAATAGTACAAAGACAGGCTAGAGCAGTGTATGTGGAGCTGGAAGACAAGATAAAAACATGATAATAAGCTTGATGAGTTAAAGTGCAACAAGGGAAGACTTATCCCAAGAAATTCAATTGTCACCCAATAAGTGCAACTATTGGAGTAACAACTAACAGAGGGTTGAAGCAGGAAGATCAGCTTGTAGGCAGCAGAGACACCTAGCATGCTGTATTAGGGCATGTGAGCTGTACTATAGTATAATAGAGAAAGGTGAGGAGTGGAGGGGAGGAAATGTAGGGAGAGACAGCAGTTAAGTTTGGAAGTTGACACAGGTACAAGTTACCGAGAGGAAATTATGTAGGGCAGTAGAGATGGAGTAGGTGGAGGATGAGTGGTGAATCTCGGGGAGAGTTCCAGAGTTTAGGGAACTGGTGTAAGAAGGCCCTCTGACCTGCAGCGGTCAGATGGTGAGGGACTACCATTTAGTGGGAGTCAAAGGATCTAAGGGCATGACGGGGAAGGGGAAGGGTGAGGAGAGATGAAGACAGGTGGGGGGGAGAGTGCCAAACCAAAATTTAAATGAAAATTTTGCACAATAGAGGTGGCATCGATTATCTAAAGGTGGGAGGGCCAGGGAGTGGTAGAGATTGCAGTGGTGAGTGAGAGGAGAGGCATCTAAAGCAAAGTGGCAGAAGGAATCAAAGAGAGTGTCCAATCTGGCTAAGGAAGACTTGGGAGCAGCACTGTAGACTATATTACAGTAGTCAAAAATAGGTAGGATCATCTTCTGGACAAGTTCACGCCTAGCCAGTAGCGGTAGGCTACTGCAGTTCCTGTATAATGCGTCGAGCTTAGTGCATAGCTTTTTCAGGATTGCATCAACATGCCCAGAGAAGGTGAGGTGTTGGCCAAGCCACACCCCCCAGATACCTGAAGGAAGTGGTGTCCTCAAGGACTGTCCTGTCAAGGGTATGGAAGGTTGGATGGGAAGGGAGCATGGCGAGTCTCTGCCTAGTGCCAAAGGTTATGGACACTGTCTTCTTGGCATTGAGTGATAGGTGATGGGAACTACACCAGAGCTGAACTTGATTGAAGTCATGCTGGAGTCTGGTAGCTACATCAGTCAGGGACTGGCAAGAGATGAACACGATCGTGTCATTGGCATACATGTGTATGGAGGTGGATGAACAGACTGAGGGGAGGTCGTTAAGAAATATGGAGAAGAGGATAGGGCCCAGCACGGACCCTTGTGAGATGCCAGTGCTAATGGGATGGGGGGAGGAGGAGTCAGCTATTTTGACTGACTGGGTTCTGCCAGTTAGATAGGCGCTGAATCATTTGGTGGCAGATCCAGCTAAACCTGCTGCAGAGAGGGTATTTAGGAGAAGGGAGTGGGAAACAGTGTCGAAGGCCTTTGCTAGGTCGACAAAAATAGTGGCGGTGAGTTGGCCACTGTCCATCCCTGAGAGGATAGAGTCAGTGAGCCTAATCAGAAAGATAGTGGTGGAATGGTTCTTCTGAAACCCAGATAGAAACGGGTGAAAAAGTTGGAGTCAGCAAGGTAGGAAGAGAGTTGAGAAAGGACCAGATGTTCTTGATGCTTAGTACGGGTAGGAAGGAGAGAGATGGGGTGATAGTTTGTAGGTGAGGTAGGATCCCCCCCTTCAGGAAGGGGAAGAATGACAGCATGCTTCCACACAGCTGGAATGGATGCAGTTTTGAAGGATCAGTTAAGAAGATTGAACAGAGGAACAGAGATCACAGGAATCGATAGAAACAGTTTAGGGTCCAGGCCATCAGATGACCTTCCTTTAGAGGGGTTGAGTGCAAGCAGTGCAGTCAGGGTGTCAGAGGATGAAATTTTAGTGAAGGGGAAGGTTTTTGACAGAGACGGTGAGGAGGGAGAGGAGGGGGGAGCATTGAGCTGAGAAGAGGGGAGAGTGGACAGTAGTGCAGAGGTACAAGAGGTGAAATAGGAATTCAATTCAGTTGCAACTCGAAGGTGGTCTGACAAGACAGTGTTGTTTATGTTAAGTAACGGAGCAGGAGTTGAAGTGTGGGGAGTGAAGAGGGAGCGTATGACCTTCCAGAATTTAGACGGGTTGTTGATATTAGATTAAAAGGTGGAGCAGAAGTACTTAGCTTTAGCTAGGTGTGTAGCTTTAATGCACTTGTTACACAAGGTGTGGGGGGTATTGTAATTGCTTGGGAGCTTGGAAGATTTATGAGTTTTCCAAGCTAGGTCATGGGCTTTTTGGCATGCTAAGAGTTCTGGCGTGATCCAGGGGAGGTGATTGCCTCTGACTCTGGTGCGCCGCAATGGTGCATGTTTGTCCCAGACCTCCAGAAAAGTTTTGTGAAAGTAGGCATAAGCATCATCAACAGATTTAGACGTAGTTATGGGTACCCAGTTTGCTTGTGCTAGGTCATGGATTAGGGGGGCAAGATTTAGGGATTTATATGAGCTGACCTGCAGGATTTTATGGAGGGTTTTGACACTGTGAATGTTGCGTATCATGAAAGTTATGTGATGGTCGCTTAGGGCATCAGGTAGTAAGCCAGATTTGATGACCTTATGGAGATGGGATGTGAGGGCCCAGTCTATTAGAGAGTGATTGTTTTACGAGTGTGCATTGCGCAGTTTCCACACACGCTCATAACTTCATGAATTTGTAATATTTTCACTCCAGATTTTCAACATTGCCATTTTTCCACACCTTCTTATGAACATTACAGCTGTCACTTTACATATCCTAGCCAAAATGTGTTTTCACTCTTCCAACGCAGAATAGCACGGTTGCTATGGGAAATCAGTTTTAAGGACAGATTAAGAAAATGACAGTGACACTGTTCATTACCAGAGGTCCTAAAATGCTTATGTTGAAAATTTGGTGACGAAAGTCCATAAAATGACTGTTACAAGCATGCATTGTGCAGTTTACATGCACCCTTGTAACTTTGCAATTTTGCAATGTTTTCATGCCAACTTTTCAACACTGGCATTTTTTCACACCTCCTTAAGAACAGTACAGCTGTCATTTTTTACATCCTGCCCAAAACGCGTTTTCACACCTGTGGTGTACAATGGCGTGGTCACTGTGGGAAATCAACTTTCCGGACAGATTAACAAAATCACAGTGCCACTGTTCATGAAGAGAGGTCCCAAAATGCCTGTGTTGAAAATGTGGTTAAAAAAATCCAAAAAATAATTGGGTTACGGACCTGCGTTTCGCAGTTTCTATGCATGCTCATGACTTCACCAATTTTTCATATTTTCACTCCAGATTTTCAATGTTGCCATTTTTTTACACCTCCTCATGAACAATATAGTTGTCATTTTTCACATCCTGCCCAAAATGTGTTTCCGTATCTGTGGCACCAAATGATGCAGTCACTGTGCAAAATCACCTTTTGACTAACAAATTAATAGTGCCGCTCTCCATGAGGTGGGGTCACAAAAAACCTATGTTGATAATTTAGAGTAAAAATACTAACACACGCCTACAGCGGTAGGGTTTCCAACTGTATCACCCCACCCTGTAGAGACTGACAGGTGTCAGGGGTGTGACTTGGGATCATCAGCTGTAATGCTCACGCCATTCTACCCCACCCCCACCCTGCAGCCAGTGACAGGCATCGAGGTGTGCCTTGGAGTGCTCAGCCCCAAAATTCACCTCATTCTCCTATACTGCACCCATCTCAGCATATTTCCTTATGGAATGGGGTAAGTATAAGGCCCAAAGACCCCAAAGCACACCATGACACATGTCAGTGTCTGCAGGGTAGGGTGAGATAAAATGGCATGTGCGTTATAGCTGATGACCCAAAGGCACACCTCAATGCCTGTCAGTCTCTGCAGGGTGGGGGTGGGGTTGGCATCAGTTCAATACTTCACTGCCATTCCTATAATGCATATCTAACTCCTGCACTACCAATGCCAATGCCTGTGTGACAACATTTGGCATTGACAAATGCTTGTTTAATTTGCAGCTTGACACTGACATGGAAGGATGGAGGTGCCACTGGCCACCAATGGGGATGTGAAATAAAACTAATGCAGAGATTGGAGGGTGGGGGGTACCACTAGACACCATGGATATAGATTGTGGGATCATAGTGAACAGGGAAAATTGGAGGGTGGGGGTACCACTGGACATCAATGAATATATGAAAAAATATATGTATAGAATTGGGAGGGTGGGGGTGTCACTAGGCATCAAGGCTATTAACTATAAATAAATGGGGACCAGGGCACAGCTATAGGGTGTGTATGGGGGGTACCATTGAACACCAATGAAAATATAATAAAACATATATGGAAATGGGAGGGTGGGAGATACTAATGCATACCAGGGCTATTAATTTAAAATTAATGGGGAATGGGCATAAATGTAGGGTTGGGGGTCCAGTGAATACCAGGGAACAGACAAATCTCAGTTAGAAAAATAAAATCTGACAAAATCATGTATGCGTGGGAGCGCTCCCACAGCAAAATAAGGATACGATTATGCTATCTCAAAAAGTAAGGGAATAAATAGTAAAAAACAAGCTAATGCACCAGTTAGGGTCAAAGCAACAAAAGTTGGGAAATGCAGCATTATAGTTTACAACCCTAACACCCCCCGAAGCAGCATATCAGATGTGGGGGGTGTGCCTTGGGGTACTCAAGTCTAACGCTCACCCCATTCCATCCATAAATAAGGTCAAAGGGTGATGGAAAAATTGAAGATGCATAGAGAAGCAAGGTGCCACTGGAACCACATAAAGTCCTCTGGAAGAAGGAGAGGGGTTTATACTCAGATCTGCCTGAGGGGACAAAAAGGTGTGCAGGACATCTGAAATCAGTACCAGGCAGAAAGGGTCATGGAATGTTTAGATGATAACTGAAAGCACCATTATCTAACTGTTTCTGTCTCTGATGCAAGTGCTTGGGTATTGAGACTCACACTGAGTATCTCAGGTTTAAATCCTATCCTCCACTTCTTGCATTTGTTATTGAAGTTATGAGTCATAACCCCTAATGGGTAGAGATGAACATCCAATGTCCACCATTCTTTATTAAGTCCCTTATGGAGAGAAGGTACCCTGAATTTCATCAGTGATTCAACTGTATGCCATCTAATTATTGATCACATTGAAGGCCTGTGTACATAGACTGTAAATTAACTTGTTGTTTCATTGCATTTTGAAGTCTGTGTGCCCTGCTTCTACTTGTCTAATGCACTGAGCAGTGGCTTGATAGTGCTATGGGATGCATTCAGTTGGGAACTATTGTTTAATAGAGCGTAAAGCCAGTTACTGTGAGAGCTATGCATCACTGATGGGCCAGGTCCGCAAGATTCACACATACCCAGCCTGCATAGTTCCACACCTGCAGACAGGCGCAAGGTGGCTGGCATTCGTGATCACTGGCCACCTCTGTGTGCCAGTCTGTGGCCCCACCCCCAGGTGCGCATCTCCGAGGTGGAGGATCGGAGAACACAGGTGGGCATCCAGTCAGATGTCCATCCTGGGTCCTGAAGTGTGTGCCCTGCTCTATGCAGGAAGAGGATTCTGGGAAGGTGTGGGAGGGAAAAAAAATTGAGGTTTAAGAACGAGTGCCTGAATGGCTGCCTCCAGCCCTCTGTGTTAGCCCAGAGGGCTGTGGTAGCATGGTGGGGTGGTGGTTGTTTCCATCGCAGCCAGTGATAGATATCTGGGGGGGGCATGCAATGGATACAGCAGGTCCCTGCTGCTGTATCCTATGCCCAATTGCCTGGCACATCATGCCTTTGTGAAAATCCTGAAGTGTGGGTACACCCTCTGACATGCCCCCAGACCAGCTGCCCATGTAGCTGCGTGATCAGCCAGGGGATCGAGTGCAGAAGGGGCATGCACCCCTTCCATGAATGCTGCCAGGTGTCCACTGGACCTCCTGTGTGTGACATTCCTACTTAGAGTTGCCTAGGTGCATAGGAAATTCAAACTTTCCTGCATAGACCCCCCGGCTCAATGGGTTCCAGTCATAACTGCAGCTGTGGAATTTAAATCAAAGATCCCCACCCCCAGGGATAGCTACAGCCATGTCACACTGTAACAACAGTATATTCTTCAAGGGGCAGACCTCTTGGAATGCCTAGAAAGGATTCACCTTGGGTGGAGGCCCCCTGCCAATTAAATTCTGATTTTTATTCACAACACCAAACACCAGGCTATCTTTCCAAATGACAGACCCACTTAGTCTCTTATGATGCTTGTTGTTTATTTATGTATTTATTATAAATTGCTGTGTGTTTCCCTCTTTGTGAAAGTCTGAGAGACAGTGAGATCAGGCACTGTATAACTAAAATTGCCTTGCCCTTGCCCTACTTGACCTTAAGGCAAGGTTTAGCCAAGCCTTGTGGATAGGGGTTATATAAGGAAATTTGCCCTTACCTTAATTACCTTTAAAAAAAAAACATTTATTTCACCTACACACTCACAGAACCTTATTAACCTAAACGTTCCATTCAGAAGACTCTCTGTGGGCCAAAGATCTACTTCTTAACAAGTTGCCACCTTCCCACATAATTTACATAATGGTCTATGTCAGGAACTGCTTTTAGGCATTAATTTCATGAGACTGAATCTGCTGTAACTCTAATGTTGCCAGGCCAGGACATCACAGCCAATGAGACATCAGACTGAAAGTTTTAAGTATCCTGGCAAAAAAATGCTTACTGTTACAACTTCTAGTTACAGAGAGGGGGATTTGAGATCAGTCAAAACAGGGGAGGGTTGTTGGGTCACATGGTCCTTTTCTATTTGCGGCATGCCCCCAGCCTGGCTCACCCCCCCAGCCCAGTCACTAGGCATCTGAAGAACCTACCTTCTATCCTGCATCTTCATCCATGGCTTACACCCGCAGGGATAGAAGTTAACTTTTTGCGGTACCTGCACCAAGGTGCATGTGGCAATAAAAGTTATATGCACCAGAGCCGGGTTACCTGCATGGGTAGACAAAAATGATAAAAATGAAAAAAAAAAAAAAACACTGAATCCTGAAATAGTCGCATATGGAACAACTGTAGTATACTGTTCTATATTTCAGTGTCTTCATCACTTTCCCAGCCTTTTTCTTCCTCTTTTCTTGAACCATAATGTCTAATGAACTGAGCTTTTGTCATCGTTTGTGTTTTAAATGTTAATAAAAACTGTTGTAAGAAAGCGTGTCAATGTATTTTTTTATTACTTTGTAGGTTAACTTCTGTAGACTACACTAAGTACACAAGGCTTAGCTGAATCAGGCAGGATTTTTTAGTTCTCACTAAATTAGTAACCCAGACTAGGTTGGTGTAGCATGCCTGCTAGTAGGTAGCACACAAAGACTCAGAGGCTCACAGTCACACTGACTGCACAGCAGTGAGAAACTACTCTGCAACAATTATATTTCATTCTGTAGACTGCAGTAAGTCCGCAACTAGGGTCTTTCCTAGTCTGAACCAGGGCCAGGTAGGCAGTGTAGTATTTGTTTATTTCTCTCTTTCATAAAAACAGTAACTTTACAGTTTACACTCATGCTGTAGACAGAGAGGGACAGGTTATATAGATGGCACTGCAGTAAGTCTGCAAGGCTCTTTCTTAGTCTGGACCAGGGCCAGGTAGGCAGTAATATAGTATTTAGTTATTTCTCTCACTTAAAAATAGACACTTTACAAATTACACTCAAGCTACAGATAGAGAAAAGAGGGAAAAGTTATAGACTGCAGTAGGTCCGCAAGACTCAGTCTGAACCATGGCAGGGCCAGGTGGGCAGTACTACTGTCGGTCAGATTTACCGAGATTTAGAAAGCTGAATAATACACACACATTGGGATTAGACAGACGTACTGTGGTAGTACAGGCTCAGCAGAGATTAAGATTTATCCTATTTGACTGAAAGCTCACCCACACCCATTGTCTCACACACACAATTAAGGGTTAAGGGGTCAGTTTGGCAAGTGTAGCAGTAAGGGGGTAGTAGTAGAACAGCATAAATTTACCACTGCTGATTATTAGCATCAAATATCAGGACAGTATTGCTCACACATTCACACACACACACACACACACATATACATACATGTGTAGGTGTCACTGTCAGGTGGTCTCCACCACCAGTTACGTGGGCATAGTCAGAGACACCCAGAGAGACCAGCAGAAACAATATTAGGCCAGAAGTATATATTTTTTCACACTAGTAATTGCCTAACAATAGTGGGGTGCAGTGGGCACACACAGCAGCAAAAGGGCAGCAGCAGGCTGTGGACAGTACACACACTGCATGCAGCAAACCTCACACTGCCTTAGCTTTTTTATTATTTTTGCATTGGGATATTTATACCACAGTTGTAATTATTTTTAGTAATGATTTTAAGGCTCAGGTTTTTTTTTCTTAATTTCAAATTCAGACACAAGCACAACTACCATTGGTGCTGATGGATGCACTACCACTCTTTCAACTACAGACTGGGTGGGAGCAACCGAGCAAGGTCACTAAGATTGTGCTAATAAGAATTAGAAATGACAAATTCCCCCACCAAAAATAAAGAAAAACAGTGGTCAGACTCCGAGCAAGGTAGGGTACTTTGGTGCCAAGTACTACTGTCTGCTCTATCAACTGCAGAGGTCCCAGTAAGACTGAGTTGGTAATATGAAGTACATTAGATTTTAGTATAAATTGCCCCCCCTCAAAAAACAGAAACACAGTGCTCAGCAAGATTTCCCTCAAAACAAACGAGTGGGGAATCAAGGTTGTGGTAGGCTAGATTATATAACCGCCATTCCTGACAATGTATTCAGAATACACACACAGCCTTTATATTAACAGATCAATTCTCACAGCAGCTGCTGGTCAGCATTTAAACAGGTGCCCTTACATCTCTCCAAAGAGTCTGAAGCAAAGCCTGCTTAAAATCTCCATGGGGCAGGGGTGAAAGAAACCCCAACTCGATCTATGCGCCTTTCTGTTTGCTTTACTCAATTTTTTATTTAAACAAAGTCTGATGATCCTGCAACAAAATACAACTGATCTCAAATTCAACACATGGAGCTTGGTGCCAAGCATCTAATCACTGCAGCAGCTAACTCCAAAATGCATAGTTCACACATGCCTATCTGAACCGTTACTGTACCGTTACTGTACCATGTGGGTGACAGAAAGAGGCACACATGGTACAGTAATGTTCAGATTGCATTACAGATATGCCATTACCATCACAACCTGTGCTCTGCCCCCCCATGCTTCAAGCACCCAGTTCCCGCCCATCCATGATTGCCACTGTCAACAGCAGCATTCTCTGCCCAGTGCCCATGTCAGCAACAACAGTCTCTGTCCAGTGCCCACCCCAATCCCTTCTTTACCAGCCAGTCACCACTACAGCCCAGGAACTCAGCCAGCTTGATCCTGCCTCTCTGAAATTGTAGCTCCTCTCGATGTCCGGCCGCATGTTCCTGCCTTCCCCAATGTCTACTGTCACCTCCTCCTTCGGCATGTCTTTGGCGCACGTGCTCTCTCGCTCTCTCTCTCTCTTTCTCTCTCTGTCTCTCTCTCACAGTCCAGGCCAGCCTGTACTCGCTCCCACTCACTCCTGAATGAGTCCTCATAGCAGTGTGCGCTGTGCATGTGATTTAGTGTCAGCACCTAAAAAAAAAACAAGCTTGTCACTCTCCGGGCTTGCGCATCTTGTGGTGACTTGTGGTAATTGCAAACTTACAGAATGGAAATTAGCTACCTGCACTACAGCGCATGCAGGAGTAAAAGCTACATGCACCCAGCCTGTTTCTACTTGCACAGGGAACAGGCTAGGTATGTTAATTTCGACCTCTGTTACACCCCCCTCCCTGTGGTGGAGCTGGCAGGCCCCCCCACTGCCTAGCAATGGATTCAGTTTGCAGGAACGGGACCAGTCAGTGGTGTGGAGCTTGCAAGTGGTCAGATCTCTCATTCTGCTCTGCCCATTTTTTTCCTCCAATAGCCTCCTCATTGGGATGCTGACACTGGGTTAGGCACAGGCTCAATGCAAATAAGCATGCAGAATGCATCTCTGTCAGCGGGTGCCCACCCCCCATAAGTCATTTCAAGCACAGTTTCACCTGTGGTCTGCCAGGTGGCAATATTGCCCTGGGGTGAACTGTCCTCCCTCCTTCCCTCAATGGAGGAGGGGGAGAGTGTCCTCTGGAACTCTTGATCCTCCTCCTCGTCCTCCTGGCCAGCCCACAATGACCCAGGCTCACTTGTAAACCCACGTCACATGTCACAAGCGGTAGTGCTATGGCTGCACCAACTGACCAGCCATCCTTTTCTATTTCTAAAATTTCTTACCCATGTATTACAGTGTCATGTAATGTTTCAGGGTAAGCAACATCTTTCTTCCACTGTTCCTGCATTATGTATTCTGATCATATTTGTTATTCAGAAACATGGAAACATACAAAAGTGTGGGCAGAAAAAGACTTGGGACTGGATTTTCAAAGGCCCTGCAGATGCATGTGATGGCTCATGTCATGATTTTGGCACCATTGTGCTGCTTGCATCAAAGTGTTAGGCCACATAAAATGTTGTCTAATGTCTTGTCACAAGGACGGCAAGTTGCACTTTGAAAATAATGCATATATCAAAATAATGATGTCTGCATCTTTTTTTTATGCCATAGAGCTTGTAAACTGTGGTAAATGTGACAACATATTTGAAACTAGCAATCCCAACATTTTGGTGCAGTTTTTCTGATGCAGGCACAGCTGAAAATCAGGAATTGCACCAGTATCCAGTCTTTTGAAAGTCCAGCCCTTGCAGTCCATCCAGTCTACATAGCAATCTTATCTGTAACTACTCTGAGATGGTATCTCCCTCTACCCCCCACCTCCCCCTTGTCCTTCTCACCATCCCTTTGTAGACATCCTAGCTGTTGTTAGACCAGTGAGGGGTTTTGTGTTGGCTATTGCACTGAGCTGGCTATTCCACTTATCCATTCCCTTTCTGTAAAAAAAAAAAAAATATTGATAATTTTTTCTGAACTCCCCCTACCCATTAGCTTTAAATTGTACATCCCCGTGGATGACCTTTGTTCAGTTGGAACTGCTCTACATGGTTCATATGTAATTTGCCTTCAGGTATTTATTAGATAAAATACATGCATTTATAATATAACCAGTGTGGGGTTACACAAAAGCTGCCACCTGAAATGAAGTGTAAGAAAAAAAATGTTATTGAGAAAGCTACGTGATTCTCAAGTTATGAGCTGGGGAGCATTACTTTGTACTAGCAATATAATCATGCTTGGTAATAACAGTAATAAGTTTCTTCTCCAGGTATGTTTTCATTTGAGTGGCTATATTGATATAGTAGTTACCACTTACATAAGCGTGCATTGCACAGAAGGTACCTGATGTATGAAAACAACAAACAAGTCACTGTACTGTACGTACATTCTAGTTTGGCTGTAAGTGAATAATTTTCTCTGAAACAAACAGAATCACAGAAATCACGCAGTCAAGTGCAATACTTTCCACCTACACTTCAGTTTGAGAAAGAGTTACGAATTACTGCATTAATTACCTGACACTTAAGCACGAGCAACATACGCACTGTAGGCTACTCAACTGCAGCAATAGACAGTTTTACTGGAAAAACAATGCTCATGGCACAGGCTCCCATAAAAACTAATATTTACACAGCATATAATCCCCTGTTGGTAAAACAGAGGGAACAATCATGAGCATTATTTTTCATGTGCCAGTGCTAACATTTGCAGTGGGTTTGCATTTTTACGCTTTGCAACAACTATTACATTACACTTATACATGTAACTATGAGCTTTAAGTTGCAAGAAGATATACAGATGAAATTTCATTTTCATTTATTTCTTTATAATACATTTACCCAGGATACCTTTGTTTCGATGGAATAATTAATTCACAGTGGAGCTTTACTCTACAATATGTTACATACAAATCAGAGTATGTTGAGATTAAGTGATTAGTTTATACAGTGAGGAAGTGGCACTGGTAGGATTGGAACTTGGAAACAGCTTATTCATAGTTGTGAGCTTTAATAACGGGATCACCTTATATTTCTATTAACCTTATATTTCTGTTAACCTATAAATGAAGTTATCCATGCAGCTATTTCTGTTTAGACCTGGGGCTGTATTTTTAAATTATTTCCAGTCCTACACTTAGCCATATTTAGCATACATTGTGGTTTGTCTCATAGGCTGTCTGAAAAATTAACATTTATTTGGTTTTGTTAACCAGATAGGCGCACAGAGACAATAAGGGATGGATTTTCAAAGAGTTTTTCGTCTGATGCAAGGTACGTCAAACAAGCACCATGGGCTCGATTCTCAAAAGATTTGGAATGCCACAAGTCCTGAATGGACCGAGCACATGGCACGTGGGGCTTGCGGCATTCCCTGGCTGGCAATCAGGATACTTGATCCCGTGCACCACATGCCGTGACTTAGACCAGTTTTTGCTGGTCTAACTTTGCAGGCCTTTTTAGAGGGTTTGTGCCAAATATTTGGTGCAAGCCGCCATAAAGAAGTTAAAGTGCTGCAAATGCGCGTTAGCTTTCAAAATCAGGCACATGGTGCGGCAGTGTGTTTGCGGCAGTGTATGCTTTGATGCAGGACTTGTGCAAACCCTATATTAGCCTTTGAGAATTGACTCCCGTGCAACAAATCCAGGTGCACCAAATACTGTGCGCCATACTTTGCAAGGAAAACATTCTTTTCGGCAAAGTCCCCCAAAATGATGCAAGAGAACCACTGTATCAGAATATGAAGCATGGGGTGAGAATGGCCCAAGCTGAGAATGATGCAATTTGAATAAAAAATACGATACATGGAGTGAGATGGAACAAAAATGATGCAAGATGAGCCAAAAATAGGATGCACGAATGAGATGGAGCAAAAATTACACAAGCTGAGTAAGAAATGATGGAGCAAAAATGACACAAGTTGGGTCAAAAATACAATGCATCTGAGTGAGCTGAAGCACAAAATAATGCAAGCTGAATCAAAAAGATGTCGCAAAAATATGATGCATAAGTGAGATGGAGCAAAAAATGATGCAAGCTGAGTCAAAAATTATGCTGGCCGATATGACTATTTTATATGCTATAAACAGCATTACAATGTCTACAGTGCAGGACTCTTGCAGCAAAATTCCATACATAGTACCATAGTAAAGGTTTGCCCACCTGCAGTGGGCCTCTGTATATGCTGTAGTGTCAGTCAGACCAGCTCTGGCTGGTCTAACAGCAGCATGCATCTTTAAAGCAGTGTCAACAGCTTCCACTTTAGAAAATAAAACAAAAAAGTGGATGGTGCATCAGTTTTTTAATGTAAGCCCCATTGCAACATGGCACACTCATGTTTTGGATGCAAGCCTGATGCAAGTCACTTTGGCACAGGCAGTTCTGCTTTTGAAGAAAGCAGCATTAGAAAATCAGAATTTATGCAAGTTTTGATGAAACTTGCTCCTTGCATCAGTCTTTTCTGGTGCAAGCACCTTGTATCATTCTTAGCCCTTTAAAAATTGAGTCCTAAATGTCTAGTTTTGGGTATGACCTGGGTACAAAACACATAGTCAAGACAGTTGTAACCTACAATAAAATAGTAGCGACATAATACAACATAGTAAAATGCAGAATATATAGATATATGTCTTGACAAAAAACTTTGTTAATGCATCAGTTAGGGTTCCAGCGACAAAGGTTTGGAAATGTGGTATTAGGGAGTACAACCCCTAACACCCCACCCCCACACTGCATGTAGCAACAGGCATGGTGGGTGTGTGCCTTGGGGTTGTCAGCCATAATGATGACTCCATTCCATGAGGAAATAAGCTGAGATGGGTACAGTATGGGATAATGGGGTGAGCATTAGGGCTGACAACCCCAAGGCATACATCCCAGAATTTCCTTACTTTTTGAGATAGTATAATCATAGCCATATTTGCTTGTGGGAGCACAGGGCTCTCTTGGCCCTGTGCTCCTATCCATCCATAATTTTTGAGAGATTGCAATTGTATCCTTATTTCCCCTGTTGGGAGCACAGGGCCCAGAGGCCCTGCATTCCCATCAGTCCATAATCATATCTGTATTTGCATGTGGGAGAGCAGGGCCTTCTGGGCCTTGCGCTCCCTTCCATCCATAATTCTTGAGATAGTGTAGTGGGATCCTTATTTGCCTGTGGGAATGTAGTGTGCAACATCCCGTAGTGTGCATCCTGTAGTGTGCAGTGCAAAAAAACACCTCACATTGCAATGTTATTCTATAGAAAACATACCAAAATGTGAAACCTATGTAGCTAGACACCAAATTAATATATTTTTAAGAAATTAGAAAATGGCACAATCGGTGGCACAAAGCCTTTGTACTCTGGAAATTTCAGACCAAAACTTGAAAACCATTTCTTCACAGCGTAGTGGCCAATAAATGACTGTCTAAACCTCACATTACAGTGTTATCCTATCAGAAATGAACCAAAATTTAAAGCTGCAGAACTCCACAGCAAAGTAATATATTTTTACCAAACCAGCAAAAGGCACATCTGTGGGGCAAACCCTTTGTACCCTGAAAATTTGAGACCAAAATCAACAACCGGTTGTGAACTGTGGTGTGGAAAAAAACAGCTGCCTTAAAATAAATTTTTTTCAAATTGCAAAAAAGAATCCTTTTCTGCAGTTCCTTTTTCTCAATTTGCAGAAAAAGAAAATCCTTTTTCGAAAACTGCAAAAAAAGGCTCCTGTTTTGCAGCTTTTTTTTTCTGTGGTTTGAGAAAAAGGATTTCTGCATGTTAAAAAAGCATATTTCTAAGTGACTTTTAAAAAAACTAACCCCAGAATCGAATTGTACGGATCCCAATTAGGTAAAGACAGTTGTTGTTGCCTACTAAACCCATGTATTTTAAAGTTATTTAATTTTGTTGTCACTGCTAACAAAACAAGCTGGTGATGGCACAAGAAAAGAATTCGCATTTTTGGCAAAAAATTCCGCGATTGCAAAAAAGGATTCTGCATTTCAGATAAAGAATCCTTTTTCGAGTGGAACATCTAACTGGTCCTATAGGAAATAATGGGAAACTTTAAGTAAGCAATAATACACGACTGGGTGGGCATTATTGGAAAATACCAGACCGCCTAGGGGCGTAATGAGGCCCGACACTGCAGGCGGAGGGCCTTATAGCCCCTGGAAGGTCTGGTATTTCCCAATAATGCCCATCCTGGAGGGTATTATTGTGCTTAGGAAATGGTCAACTGTGTAAATTTTTATGAAGTTGTAAAAAAATGTAGTAAGTGATTGTGAAAAATCTAATACAGGTGTTAGAAGCAAACCTATTGATAAAGTAGTCCATAGGGTGTTACTGGTGCTGTCCTTCCTCCCTGCAGAATTCTGGTGGATTGATGCCCCCCCGTGTGACGTTGTATGTATGCAGCGTGCAAATTTTGACCGCAATATGCTTGCAAGGCAAAAAGTGACGTTTGACCTCGAGGTACGAGGAGAGAGAAGAAAAAGATTTATGTTCGTCTTTAGTGAGCATTTTCGTCCCCTGTCTTTCCGGCCTGACGTTGTAGCTATGCGGTGTGCGACCTTTGACCGTGACATGCTAGCAAGGCAAACACAACGTTTGACACAGAGGTATGAGGAGAGAGGAAAAAAAAGATTTATGTTCAGTTTCTGGTGTGTTTTTTGTTTTGTACAGGAGGCTAAGTGTTTGTTGGCGAGTTGTGACAAGTAATGGGTATGGTTCTGTTTGCGTCAGCAGGGTAGTGCGAGACCGCGATTGGGAGATGGACAACAGTGTGACACTGCAGTCGGGAGAATAGCGGTCTTGTCAAACTGTTGAAACTGCAAGCTGTAAATGAAGTGTGTTTTTGGTTTTAAAACAGGGAGCAGCTGAATGTGAATATTGTTTGGTTTGCACTGGGGGAGACGAGTACGTCTCGCTAAGCAAGAGAAAAGGAAGTAGTGTTGGGGGCAGCTGTAGTTCTCGCTAAGCGAGAGAAAAAACATGGAGGGTTTTTCAAATTTTCTAGGGTGCTTTCAGCCAATTAGAAAGCAGGCTGGGCACCTCTGGAAAATGCTACACTGTAAAGTAGCACTTGGACTGGCTCTTATTTTTAGCTGGGCATTTATTGAAAAATAAATGCCCAGCTTGGAGCCTGTATGAGCCAATCAGCTTTTGCAATTGATTCTTGCCATTTTCTAAAATTGAATAACTTTGGAATGGATTAATATTTTTTCATCAAATCTTCAAAAGGTACATTTGTGAACCAAGATCTATAAGCAGTAAAAATGTCAGACCAAACTTCCACACCATTCTTGCACAGTGGCGTGACAAAGAATTTCACCAAAAATGGTAATTTTAAAATTCTTGGACAATCTGTGTCTCCGCAACCACACATCTGACCAAAATTAAACTTACCATATCAAGAGATCTTTGGTCCCTGATGGCTCATGCTAAATTTCATCCGAATTGCTTGAAAAAGTGCAAAATCTGAGTTTAACATAGAAGTGAAGACCAAACCCTAACTATAGGGGTGCGACCATGCCCCTGCAATATATATATATATAACATATATATATTATAGTGGCATGGTCATGCCACTATAGTTAGGGTTGAGCGGCCAGTTACATACTAAAGTCAAAAGTTTGGACGCTAATAACTTTGGACCCGTTTAATTTATTTGCCTGAAATTTGGTACACGCATTGGGGTACACTACATATCTTGATTTGCCAAATTATGTTTGTGTCAGAGTGCTGGTCTTCATGTACGAAAGTGCTGAAAAATGCAAAATTATCCATTTTTGGAGGCACCTTTTGGCATTCTTAATGTGGTCCTGCACTGCTGTTGTATGGTGTGCCACTCTGCAAGATGGCTCATTTGAAAGAGCTTTGGTGGCTGAACATGCCACTTTTTGTTTGGTAAAGAAATATAATATTATGGCATTCAAAAGTTATGGCACTTTTAAGTTCCCATTATAAGTCAATGGGAAAATTTAAATGTATATCTTGAGATCAAAGAATGGGGGTTCTGGCCATCTGGTCTCGCCTGGCGACCAAAGAATTTGCAGCCTCACAGTTCAAGAATCTTTGTTCCCGAGGAATTTTCAAAATTCTTTGACTGTGAGGTCTGCCATCTTGTTTTCAGTTTTCCAGTCACACAAACGAAAATATCTCAGCTCAGGGGTCACTTCTGAAGTAAAACTTTGATGAGTTTTACTCAGGGGATCCTGGTCTATCGAGCCATGGCTTTGGTTCCGTCCAAATCAGTCAAAAAATAGAGTTATAAGCTTTTAAAATCTTAATTCGTGGCTTGCTAATGATCTTTGATCGCGAGCCTGCAAATTCTTTGATCGTGAGATTCTTTGATTGCGATCTTGTATTGTGACCTAAAACACTAATATCTTGGCTCAGGGGTGGGCTATGGACAAAAATGAGGGCTTGTTTTGCTCAGGAGGGTCCATTCTGTCGAACGATGCCATTGGTTTGGTTCAAATCGGTGAATACATTGCATTTCACCATTTTTTATTCTTTGATTGTGAGCCTGCAAATTCTTTGATTGTGAAATTCTTTGATCATGATCTTGCATCATGAGTGAGGGACGAGATGGCCAAATTTAAAAATCATTTTTCTCAGCCCATGGGTGCCCTAGGAAGTCAAATGAGGGTGGATTTTACTCAGGGTGCTTAGTTCTGTTGAACCATGGTGGTGGTTTACTGCAATTCCTTAAATTTTTTGATTTATAAAATGTTTTATTCTTTGTTTGTGAGCCTGCAAATTCTTTGATCGTGAAGCTGCAAATTCTTCGATCGTCAACTTGCATCGCGAGCGAGGGACAAGATGGCCCAATTTAAAGTAAAATGTTCTCAGCCTAGGGGTGTCCTAGGAAGTCAAATGAGGGTGGGTTTTACTCAGAGGGCTTCGTTCTGTTGAACCATGGTGGTGGTTTACTGAAATTGCTTCTATTTTTTTGACTTATTAAATTTTTTTTTCTTTGTTCGTGAGCCTGTGAATTCTTTGATCATGAGGCTGCAAATTCTTTGATCGTGAGATTCTTTGATCGTGATCTTTGATCTCAAAATAGGGGACAAGATGGCCAGATTTTTTATAATGGAATAGATAGGGAAATTTTGCCAATTCTTGACATTGAGTAGCTCTGAAATGGTTTGGTCTTTTTATTTAAAATTTGGAGGGAAGAAAGGCAACATCCCACAGATGTGCCTTTTAATGGATTGGTCAAAAATATTACAGGGTGGCAAAGTTACGGCACTACGAAGTTGGCCCTTTTTCCCATAGGATAACATTACGGCATCCGCCATATTACAGGAATTCTTTGCTGCTCTGCTGGAAAATAATGGTTTGGTCTTTTGGGCTGAAATATGGAGGGAAGAAAGCCAACATCCCACAAATGTGCCTTTTGGTGGTTTGGAGAAAAAATATTACAGGGTGACAAAGTGACAGCACTCCAAAATTGACAGGCTTTCCCATAGGATAACATTATGGCGTCCGTCGCGTCTTTCAGGGCCCGTATCTCAGAAACAGTGCGAGATATGGACTTTTTGTCAAAAAAATACTTAGCCCCCCCCCAAATAGGGGCTAACCACAAAACTAACCAGGAAAGTAATAATTTATACAAAATTTTAATTGTTTTCCTATTTCGTATGGTTCCTGAGATATAAGCAATTACAAGTCGTACTTTTCTGCTCCGAAGTCAATTATAATGCACACATTCTTTGTTTTCAATTTGTTTTTTCAATGCAGTTTTTGGGGAAAAGAAGGGTGTGCCCTTTTGTTACTGTGACAGTAGCGTTTTCAGTTGCGCTTCTGTTACCATTCGAATCACTGTTCCCGACTACGCCACCGTGTGCGCACCGGTTTGCGTTTTCATATGCGCTTGCATTTCTGTTTCTGTTGGTTTTACTATTGCTGTTACTGTTACCATTTACGTTTACTATTGCAGTACCATGACCTTACGTGTAACAATTTGCATTTTCATATGCACTTGCATTTCTGTTTTTATTGGCTTTATTGTTGCTGTTACCATAACCATTTTTGTTTACAATTGTGGTTCCATGAGTGTGTGCATTACGGTTTGCATTTTCGTATATGCTTGCATTTCTGTTTGCTTTGGTGTTATTGTTGGTGTTACTGTTACCATTTGCCTTTACAATTGTGGTACTGTGAATGTGTGTGTTACCAGTTGTGTTCTGTATGCACTTCTGTTTGATGTCTTTGTTTACGTAACTGTTTGCTTCAGTGTCACTTTACGCTTGTGTTTCTATTAATGCCTGCTTTGCCATTTATATTTGCTTTGCCATGTGCATTGCCATTGCCGCCTGCATTTGTTTTGCAGTTCCTGTTGCTGTGTAACAAGACATCACGTGGTGGGAGCGCGGGGCCCAAAGGGCCCCGCACTGCCACCACTGCATTCCTTTCATTATTTATCATCTTCATTCTCAAAAAGAAGGGAAATTAGAGGCAAAAAACTCTGTTTAATGCATCAGTTAGGGTTGTTCCACAGCGAGACAAAGCTAGAATTGGTTATTGGTTTTGCACTTACAGCTCACCCCTAACCAGCATCGGATGCATGTTGGAGTAGTTGGTCCCAACTCTTACCCCATTCTCCTATGCCTTAGCTTCTTTACACATGTGATGGGGTGAGAGTTAGGACCAATGACCCCAGTGCGCACCCTGATGTCAGTTGGGGGTGTGGTCTGGGGGGTTCCGAGGGGGGCTTTCAACCTTAACCCCGAATTTCCTAGCTTTTTTTTCACTGTGGAACAACCCTAACTGATGCATTAAACAGAGTTTTTTGCATATACTGTACACTACTGCCACAGTGCCCTGCGACATCTGGACATGTGTGTGCTACCTTGGTGACCTCCACATGGTGCAGCAGCCCATGGCATCATGCACAGTGCTGGCCACAGTACCAAAGCCATGCTACCAGTCATGTGGTGGGCCATGTCCTTATTACACACACAGTCATTTTCAGGACCTGAGATGTGCATTCCTTGCCCCTGCCATGTTCACATGTGCCCCTCTGCACCACACAGGTGTATTGTCATGCTGCTGCCCCACAGGGAGTCATAACCTCTGCACATATGCTAGTTTTACCTTGTAACTCACCTACCATAGGCCTGCCCTGTGACATGTGTGACACCTATGCTGACTATGTTTTCCTTTTCGGTGGCAGGTGATGGTTCATAGTGGCAGGTCCAACCAGGGTGCCCTGCCCTTGCAAGACAGACCTTCCACCATGCCCAGGGCTGCTAAGAGAGGCAACAGGGCTGCTGCCAGAGATTGCAGCATGGTTGGGGTGCACGTACAGTCTCAGTGGCAGCCACAGCAGGAGTGAGAGGTGATGGCACCAGCTAGTAGGCCATTTATATGGTCTGCCTAGGTTTTCCTGGCCATTCTTTGGGCCAGTTGTTTAAGTAGAGAAAGGGAGGGGAGGAAGGAGGAACACCTGAGACCAAACAGGGTCCAGGGTGTAGTAACAGGCAAGGGAAACACGGCAGACTAGATGAGTCTACTGGTCCTTTTCTTCCAAGAAATTCTGTGTTTCTGTGTTTCTATGATGCTATGTTTTTCATGTTGTTTATTTGCAGTAGTTTTAGCTTTGTATGTTTAATGTGGGTGTGCCAATGATTTTAGTTTCTTATATTTCATGGCAGTGTGTCAGTGATTTATGATTTCCATTCTGTTATGTTTTTATGTTGTTCATTTTGGTGCACCAGTAAAGTGCCTTGTTCATACATACCTGTGTCTGTGATCCTTCTTGGTTTTGTGTGCTTTTCTGGGACATGGTTGGGAGGTTTGTGACACTGCCTGTGGAATGCCATCCATGCTATCACTGTAGTTTTGTGGTGTCCTTTTGGAATCAAGTGGGGGGTTGCAGAGTGCATTGTGGCAGCTTTTTGCAATTGCATTTGTGACTGTCGCTATTGCCTACTATATTGGTACACATTTTGCAAACACTGTCAGTTTGTGATCATTCCAAAATGCCACTGTTAAGTGATTGGCACAGATCTGTGATTGCTAAAGGTGGTTTGTGCCACAATTATCAACAGTTTCAAAGATCCTTGCATATGTCTGACTCTGTAGGCAAGACCCAGTTGGGAGTTGACCAATTTGCGGACAGCATTACAATACATAAAGTTAAATGAGAGGTCCAAGGCAGCACCCAGATACTTAAAGAGTATAACAGTTTCAAGCATGGATCCGTGTATGCAGGAGCACATACAAAGTTTCTGGCCAGAGTCAAACAGCATGGAATGTTTTTTATTGGAACTAGAGGCAAGGCCCCTGGAATTCTACAATTCTGTAGTTGCGGAATTTTCCACAGAATTTGCATCATGCTGCAGAATTCATATAGTGCTGCAGTATGCATTATTTTTGTGAATTTTCATTCACATGTATCGTATTTCCACAGTGCCAGGCTCCTTTACCCATCTTGTTTATCCTGAAGCCCCTCCTCTGTGCTTGGTATGTGATGTCATCAATGACATTACATTATATTTTAGCCAATGGCAGGACTGCATTCTGCCACAGAAATGAATAAATCATGCCGCAGAAATCAGAAAATGCTGCTGCAGAAGCCTAGGAGCTTTGTTGCAGAAATCAGAAGATGCTGCCGCAGAACACTAGGGGCCCTGACTAGAGCACTAGTTTATTAAGGGCATGCCAAGTCTGACATTAAGGAAATCATCATTTGACTGATAGTTTAGGTCAGAGATACTTTTGAGCTATACTATAGTACCAGATCATCTCCTTGAAAAAGAGAGACAAGAGGCAAAGACATGGGGAAGATCATTAATAAAGAGAGAAGAGTAAGGAACCAGAAACTGACCCTTGAGGACTCCTATTTGAATGGCAGCCATGTTAGAAAGGGAGCAGTCATTGTTCTCACGCTGTATTTGAAAATGTTTATTTGCTGCTGTGTGCACAGATAGCTAGCTACAGAAGTATTTTGAGACATGCCGGTAATAGCTTATTTTCAAAGTGATTTTGTTCACATATCTGTTACAGAACATAGTTTTGCAAATTTATTTGTAATTTTTTTTTTAGCAGGAAAGACACACTAAGCTGTGACAGCTTGTTTTCAGGTATGTTCTGGGGGGGGGGTTACATTGACCTGTTTCACTAATGGAGGCACGTTGACCATAACATCTGTGAAATTCCCCTACTCTTCCAGTAGGGGGAAACTCTGGCTGACTTCCAAGAGGGCCACTGCTGTGGAGGAGAAGACGGATACAGCATGAGCAGGAGAGATAGCCTCCTCCCCTGCTCTGTATACTGCAGAGGCTATAGAAAATGCAATGGCTGTGCAAGATCTTCAAGACGATGAAGCAATGGATATGCAACAGGATTTAGCTGAAAATGTAAGCTTTATTGATGGGAACAGTGTTACTGGGGATATGGCTGACACAGGTTTTATGGAAGCAGCAACTTCAAGTGCAGACCTGGAACAACTCTTGGTTGGGCAAGTAAATGCAGAAAAACAATGATACTTACAGAAAAAGCAGGATTTGAAAAACCAGATCGAAAGATTGCAAGCTGCACGATCTGCAGAACCCGCTCCTGTAGCAAAAACTGTCAGTGGGACTCAGCTGAGCTCAAATGATGTGGCAGCATCAAAGGGAGCCGCCACCCAACAGCTGAAAGACAACAGTCATTCCTATCAACCTGACACTCCTCAAAGTACTGGGAGCTCAACTTCAAAGGATACTGAGGTCAATGAAAAACATAAATCTAAAGTAAAGAAAAGTCCGGTTGTGAAAGGGAGCTCCTCTTTGAATGGCAAATCAAGCTGAAAGCAACTCAGCCTACAGCATCCCCCTCAACAGAAAAAACAGTTGGGCCAGATATGATAAGCACTAGCAGCGGGAAAATGACTGTAGATACAACTATTGCAGCAACACCAGCCAGCATTTTAGAACCAAGCACAAGTTCCACCAGTATGCAACAGCCCACTCAGTGCACCAGTAATTCAGTGGATACACAGCCAGATAACAGGGCAGTTTAGCCCCCTAGGAACTCTGCAATTGGGGAAGGCAATTGGTCCCCGGTTCATGCACTCGAGGATGCAGGTTGGGTTCAGGAACCTGATCCCATGGACAAAACTGTGGAACGATATCATAAAGAATTATTAAACATGAGGAGTTCTACTAGTCAAGCAAAGCAAAGTGTTGCACAGCAACAAGAACCGTCAGCTAACACAGAAGATCTGAACACAAGTGCAATGCCTATGGCTGAACAGAATGCCCCAGAAGCCCACACAAAGGACAGAAATAAATGAGACTGGTTCTAGGCAAAGCAACTTAGAGAACTCTCTCCAAAGGATGGGTCCAGCCCCAAATGTCTTGCAAGACCCTAACAGAAGAGCCTGGTTAGAGCCAATGTTTTGTTTATCAAACTTGTTTCGGAACAAAGGGGAGCCGGCCCCCAAATAGAATGCAGTGTGGATCATCTATAAAGTAGGCCTCAAAGAACCCCCGGATAGACTACATATTGCAAAAAATTTAATAAAAGGTTCCATGAAATTTTTTTCGGCAGATATCTTTGCCTTCAAACACTTGGGGAGCTCTAATTTTGACATAAGCTTTAAAACTGTGTCAGGTTTGGACAGATTCTGGGCTCAATACCAGAACTTCAAAAACACCCCCTAATGGATCCCCTTTCTCACAATACCCTTGACTAAGCCCTTGGTTAGAAGTATTACAATCTTGTTTTGAAATGAGGGTGTAAATGTGGAAGATATTATTTTTTGGCTCAGACAAAGGTGTGAAGTACTGGATAGACCATTACCTATATTAGACAACGAACAGATCTGAAATGGGGGTTGGAGGATAAGGGTAAAATTATACAACACAGACAGTGGGCCTGTTCATCTCCCTAACAATTTCTTTCTGGGTAAAGATAGAGGAACACTATTTTGTACAGGCCAGCCCAGATCTTGCTTTAAGTGTGGATCTCGTACACACTTTAGCTCTGCATGTGATACCCCCAGGTGTAACCACTGTTTTGAGTATGGGCATGTACCAGAAAATTGCTTGAATCTTTTTAAGTATAACCTCTGCAAAAAAACTGGACATGCTTATGGGAGGTGTCCATGGACCTCTCATAATTGAGAAGACTGCCCTTCACATGAAGGACTTATAGACAAAGCACAGGCTTTTCAAGCTAAAAGGGCGGCAGAACAAGTATCACAGAATACTCAGGCAGGGAATTTTGAAAATATAGCTGCTTAACAGGTATGAGGGATAGCTTCAGGTATTACAGGGGCATCAGAAATTCCAATAGAAGAAGGAGAAAGCAGTTTAGCTGGTATTGTTACAGATGACAGCGCTAGGACTGTTGTGGCAGCAAGTCAGGCTCAAGGGCCCAGTTCTGAAGAGGCTGAAGTTATACCCCCCCCTCCAAAACTATTCCTCTGTTTAAAATAGCTCCAAAAAAGGGCTAGACAGGAGAAGGGTCTGGCACCTACCTCAAAGCCTGGGAAGAAGGGAAAGGAATCTGGAAAAAGCTCATTGAAAGCAGGTAACAAGTTCGCAGTCCTTTCGCAGGAGGAGCAGTGGGGGGATTTGGAGGAAGATGAGTCAGAATCTTCTTCAATTGCTTCCTCCATTACGGACATTACTTCTGACCCATGGAGAGGAATGGAGACGATTTCAAAGCTAAACATACTCAGTGGAGAAAGCTGTCACAAACTCCCTGAAAGGGGGGTCAGAACCTTATTTATTCTCCCTTAGATCCCCATTATGTCTTCCTTAACCATTTTTTCTCTCAATGTAAACAGTATCAAGAGCCACAGAAAAAATCAAGAACCACAGAAAAAGGCTAACTGTTTTGCATTCCTTATCCAATGCTAAAGGGGATATATTGTGTTTACAAGACACTAGGCTTAAAACCAATCTAGACTTAAAACAGGCAGCAAACCTTTGGACTAAAGGCGCCTCCTTCTGGTCAATGGGTGAAGACACCTGTGATAGTGTTGGAATCCTTTTCACTAACCATCATCTCAAAGTTTCCAAATTAGTAGATATTCTTCCAGCAAGAGCTTTATTATTATATATCAGCTATGCTCAGGAATGGTTTCGGATAATCACAATATACGCTCCCCAAACAAAGACTCAGACAGTTTCTTTATTTAAGGAAGTACAGCCTTACTTGCATACCTCAAGGCCTGTGATTTGGGTAGGTGACTATAACTGTGGGCTACATCAAACTGATAGGGGGCTGCAGACTAATAAAATGTTCTGTGATTCAGTTACTTTAGGCAATATAATAGGTACAGCAGGACACCCGGCTGGAGGGAATACTTACTTCTGAGGGAATATTTCTACCCCAATAGATTTTATTTCTCTCTCTCCTACTTTAAAGATTAATGACAGTTAGGTAGAAGCATGGGAATTTACTGACCACAGATCTTTCAGGACATGCTTTTCCAGGGAGGAAGTACCTAGAAGTAAAAAGAATAGTTGGAGATTAAATGCATCAGTGCTTGAACAGGACGCAGTTTAAAGGCTTGGAAAAAAGACTGGCAGGCAAGATTATCAGTAGTAGGTCTCTACGAAGACCTTGCCAAATGGTGGGAAGACACTAAGCGCTAATGGCACCAGTTTTTTCCAAAACAAGCCAGTGATACTGCCAATAGGGAATACCTGACATATTTACAGTTGAGACAACAATTGCAGAAACTTATTTCACAAATGGAATTAACCAGAAAGGATTTTGGCCCACAAATCAGAATGATAAAGAAACAAATGTCAGACCTACAATATGATCGGGCCAAATCATTGGAGCAGGAACTTAGGTTTGGAGTGCAGGCCAAGAAAGGGTCCTTTGACCCTTTTAAGGATTGTAAAAATAGGGAGGAACATAGGATTCTTTTAGATGCAATCACAGAAAAGGGTCAGGTAGTTTTAACGTCACTGGAAATTTTGTACACAGTAGAGAACCATATAATAAAAACATTTGGGGTTGCTCCTGAGATCTACGGAAATCTGGATATCTTTTCTGAATTAAATTTGTCCCAAGTGGCTCAAATAGAGTCCATACACAGAGATGGTGAGAGATATTACAGTACAAGAAGTACAACTAGCAATTAGTACCCTTAAAAAGGATACTACCCCGGGGACTAACGGTTTAGGCACTGAATTTTATAAAACATTTAGAGAAGAGCTGGCTCCAATGCTTGTAATCTTATTTAATTTTTTATTACGAGAAGGGAGATTAACTGATTCCATGAATCAGGCTATACTTATTTTACTGTATAAAAAATGGGAGTAATCAGAACTAAAAAACTGGAGACCTTTGTCCCTACTAAATATTGACTTTAAAATTCTTAGCAAAATGTTGTTAAAAAGACTAACTACAGTGGCTGATAAATTCATAAGCCCACACCAAACCTGCACAGTGCCAGGGAGATATCAACAAGACAATTTAATATCACTTAGAGAGATCTTCCAGAGAGAAATGGGAGGAAGGGAAAAGGGCTGGGTGATTAGTCTAGATCAAGAGAAAGCCTTTGACAGGCTATCACATAGTTATCTTTTTGACGTTTTACAGGCTTATGAGGTTCCATCTATATTTATAAATTGGATTAGATGTATGTACAGACAGGCAGTTATGATTCCCAATATTAATGGGTGAGCTGGACGAATGATACCGTTAAAAGGGGAGTGAGGCAAGGATGCTCACTCAGCCCTCTCTTATATGCCTTTGGTATCAATATATTGATAAGGAGCATTGCTACAAATGTTAAGATACATGGCATTCCCCCTGCATTAGGTCAACAGCCTATGTCTATTTTAGCTAACGCAGATGACATTACACTAACACTTGCCCACTCTGTTGGTGAACAAGCTTTAAAAGATAAATTAAACGTATATTCCTGAATATCTGGGTCCTGGATAAATTATGGAAAAAGTAAGGGAGTACCAGTAGGACACACCCCCTTGCCAGTGGCTAAACATTTTGCAGGAATACAGATGGTCTCAGAACCAATAACAAATTTAAAAATATAATTTGGGTTGGGAGATACAGCAGTGAACAACTGGAAGAAAAACTTGCAGAGAGCTAACAGATTGGTCCGCTCCTGGAAAGGTCAGCAAATCACAAAGAAAAAGAAAGTATTTTTAATCAAAACTCTGTTAATACCTATTTTTCTGTATGTGAGTTACATTCCCCCCCAATCTATATACACCTCTTTGTATAGTATTTTTTTCAGGCATTTTGTGGAAACAGTTTGAACCCTATTAAACGATGCATTGTGTATAGAAGTATTTCAGAGAGAGGGGTAGACATAAATCCCGTGGCCTTTTCTTTACAGCATTTTTATCTCATATAACTTGGGATATGTTCTTAGACCTGGAAATAAAGTCTGGAAACTTTTTGTCTCAGTATGGTTGTCCCCATGTATAGAACATTGGAGAAACAATAAACCAAAACTGTTAAATAGGGTTCCCCAGCTCCCCGTGTATGGGCTAGAAACCCTGAGGATTCTCTTGAAGTGGAAGATTACCTCAACTCAGGTTCACACATTAGATAGGAACACATTGTAACAGAATATCTTGAGATTAGAACAACAGGAAGAATGTGTATTTCCTATGTATCCAGAACAGAAACTACACTGGGTATTGAAACAGCTGAAAAATCCCTGGTTACTGATTTTTGTATGGGATCTAGTATGGCTAGGAAATTATGGTAGGCTTGGGGTTAAAGGGAATAATAAGCACAAACAGTTGTCTGAAAGACACTGCCCCAGAGAAACTTGTCCACAAATAATAGAAACCTAAATGCATTTGTTTATTGAATGTGAATATGTGAAAGGGTTTTGGGACACTCTGGAGGAAAAATGGAAGGAACCTCTATTCCAAACCCTTACTTATACAGATTTGTTTTATGGAGGTGCTTCAGGAGGATGGGGAAAAAATAAGCAGGATACACTATATGTAGTATTGGCAGTGATTAGATACTTTATTGGCAATCCAGATGCTACTGGATTACACAGCAGAGAATAATCTCATATGTGGAACTGTGTAAAACCATCATTATGGCAGTAGAAGAAATAGCAAGGAAAGATATGAAAAAATACTCTGCCACTAAATATAAAGTACTGTGGGTACATTGTGATGAATGGCTACTGTCCTAAACTAAAACTTTGACATCAAGGTATTGTACATTGAGTTTCCATGTCTGAACACATATGTATTTTACAATTTTCTACAGTATATGATGTGTAAGTGTATTTGACTTTATATGGAATATCTCTGTGGAAAAGTGTGGATTTAAATTATAACATAGTCCTCTCTTCATAATAATAATTTCCCTACTGTTCATCGTAAAGGTGAACTTCAGCATATTTGAGAAAAGGAGTTTAAATTGTTTATAAAGAGTACGATCAAACCCACTGGAAAGGAGCTATGTGGGTGGTATGGTCAATATTTGTTGGAACCAGAGGTGATGGTGATGAGTGACACCATGCTTTGGATTTATTAATGGGGTGGAAGTATTTTTGCTTAATCTGTAGATTGACAGTGGGGGTGGGGTAGGGTAGAAGGGATACATATGCAAATAGTGATATATAAACTTTTAATGAGTACAGTAGTCCCTCATTATAATGAACACCTCTTGGTCCATCTGATTTTTTCCTTATAGCAAGGTTTCGTTATAAGGAGGAACTGTTGATTTCATGAGTGATAGCATAAATTTACTCCCAGTCAGTTCTTCAAACACTCCATGGAAATATACTAGTGACTATGGCTGAAATGTAACCCAGAAACTCTGTGAATGTACATTTTTTTAATTAAAAAAACCCAGTGGTGCACTATAATGTACCTGAACTACCAGTCAGAGACTGCGGTCCTCACCTTTCAGTGTGAAACTAAACACTCGGGGCCCGATTCCAAGACACATGGTGCAACTCGTGGGCTTATGTGAGTTGTACCATGCGGTGCTACACCGTGGACCCTGTGCCATATTCCATGACAGGCAGGGTCCCCAGCACCTACGTCCTGCGACTTGCGGCAGATGCAGGCTAGCGCCATGGGCATGGTGCAATGGACCTGGATGCTGCAAATCACAGCCCGCTGAGAATTGCCCCCCCAGAGGCCCCTGCCCCAGCCCAGAACAGTGCCACATGCAACTGGGGGCATGGTGGGGTTGGACAGGTGGCACTGGTGCTCGGGGGCACATCGAGAAACAGGCCCCCAGGGGTCCCCAGCATTCGGGGGCATGGGGGAATGTCTATGTTGGGGGCATGGGGAGCACAACTGTGTACTTTCTGTGGTGCTGCGGTATGGGCATCCATCAATTGGCATGGATGGATGCCACTTAGACCATCTCCCTGATGGTCTAACTCCACTGCACCATTGCAGCTTCTGGAGTAGCGTATGTAGGTTATGGCAGCCACCCTTTTGGAATAAGGTGTAGTTGCTGCCATAACCCACCCTTGCGCCATTCTGTTGTGGATTGAGGGCGTAGTGGGTGGCGTAACCCACCTTTGGTGCAACCCACATACAACATGGTGCAGGTCACAACTTGGAATCATGACTTGCATATCTCTTGCCACAAGTTGAGATTTATGCCATGGGGTTCAGTGTAAATCGCCTTGCGCTATACGTAAGTTGTCTTGGAATCAGGACCCTGTGTTCAGAAAGGCTGACCATACCTCTCAACTGTCCCTGATTTTCAGGGATGTCCCTGATTTTGCCTCAAAATTGTCCTCTGCCTCACATAAAATTTGTGTTTTTGTCACTGAACATTGGGGATTGTAAGCACAAAATGAAGTCAAACATTAAAGTTACAGACTTGTTCTTCTTCAGAAAATGCATCTTACACCAATCCTCTTACTCTGTCAGTTTTCTGAGTGAATATTACCAAATTTTGAGATGTGTTCCTGATTTGGGGTCTTTATCTCTGATTTTTTAAGCCTTGTCCCCGATTCATGAGGCAAGTGGTTGAGCGGTATGAGGCTGATTGACAAGAAGCAGAACTTAGATGAATTATTGGTCCATCTTTCTTCTACAAGAGACCCAAAACTTGTAGCTGCCCTGCAAAATGCCAAGATCACTCACACACACACACACACACACACACACACACACACACACACACACATATGCACACACACACACACCCACATATATGCATACACACACACACACACACACACACACACACAGTTTATCTTTTCTTAATTAGTCTCTGCAGTGAAGGAACAAAAAAGTAAAGCCACTCTGCACAGACTGTAAGCAGGTTTTTGTTGGGAGCGACTGAGTGGAGAGTAAGTACTGCTTCAGTCTTTAAAGTTATTGGTTTGTAGGCTAGCGGGCAGGCTGGCAGGCAGTGGGAAAACTCTGTGGCAATAAGGAAAAAAACCTCACAATGTAAGGAAGTTCATTTTTACACACTGGCAGATTCTATGCACATTCTATACACAGAAAGTTTACAGTGCTTAAAAGATTGTAGGACACTGTAAAAGGTAAAGATTGGCAGTAGGAGACAGCTGTGATAGAACCCACTGTTTTAGTCAATCGCACATTAATGCCTACTAAACGGATTAAGTTGAAAACAATGGGTGCGATCAAAGTTGTTCGTTATAACCGAGACTCGCTATAACAAGGGACGTTATAGCGAGGGAGCACTGTACTTGGTACATTTCTGTTAGTATGATTTATGATTGTTGATTTTCTTGTCCTGAATTGTATTGACATTTACTTTTAATAAAAATACCATTTACTCTTCATTGATAAATGCAATGGGATCTTTTACTTCCACCTGGACAGTGACCAGAGATGGCATAATGGATCTTGTTTTAACATCTCATCCAAAGGACAGCACCTCAACAGTGCAGTACCCACCTCGTACTGCACTACTGTGTCAGTTGTGGGTATTACCATGGGTGCTTGGAGTGGGGTGGACACAGGACCTTCCAATTTTCTGTCCCCAGAGGCAAGCGTGATACTTACTAAACCGTTGATACTGCAAAGGATCTGTGTTGCTATATGAAGTTCAGTACTGTAAATTTGTCTTCAAACTACACTGAGTATTGGAAAGCACAGGGAACCATCTGCACACTAGCAAAAGGTTGGTGCCAGCCTGAAATTAAACTGCAGACAACACAAAAACATTGAAACCATAGCAGTGAAACCCCATTCATTCCCACAGTTTCGACTTTTATACGTGAACAATGCCGATTGGTTAAATAAAACTTTTTTACTTGCAGCCTTGTTTAATACATTTGGGAATTATTTATTTCCTAACTTAGCTTGAGTGTGACTTTTTTGTGTTGTTTACATTTAATACTGTAAAATGATATAAAACATAGTTTCAAGGACTGTCACCATAAATGATGCAGATGTTTAAAGGAATGTGTACCCCGCGTAAACACTTTAGTTATGTAAGACCCTTATCACCTGATCTAGCCCTATGTGAGTAAAGGCAGGAGTACTTAGTATGCCAACATACTTTTGTATACATTTTTATAACCCTCCCAGTACCCTGAAGAACTATGCCATTTTTTTCTTATTTATGTCACTTAGTCGACAGGATCTTCCTTTTTAATGACATCCGTGCCCATGCCTCGCTAGATGTGAGAGCATAATCATATAAAAGTTCTTGACCTGTGGCTTACAGTACACACAGTGTGAACCTATGACAAAGTGTTTCTCCAAAACATACTGGAATAACAGGGCCTCCATGACAGGATCCGCTCCTGGTCACATCATTCATTTTAATATGCCATTTGTTTAGGTCCCTAACTCCTGGTTATAGCTGCTGATAGATTACGTGCGGCCTTGCACAGAGGCTCTGAGTTCACTCTACAGCGACCACACACACTGGTCTCTACTTACTGTGCTCAGATACTAACGGCTAATAGGGGAAACTATAAAAAAAAAGCAGATTGTGCGTATTATGCTAAAACACACCCAAACTAATAGATTGGAGTCAGAGTCTACAACAAGCATATCGATTGATTTCATGCTTGGAACAGAGTGCTGTGAGTGTGCGCACCAATCATGAGCACATGTGACAGCAAAGCAGAACTGGTACAGCTAGAGGTAGACTGAAATGTTTGCAGTGTGATTAATGTAATAAAATAAATGAAAATGAAGATAAAACTAAAGAGTTACTTATTAAATAATGACTCGTAAGACCAAAATTCAGAAAAAGTTGAAAAATATTTGTTATTAAAATTTTGTTTTTTAAAACCATTGTGTAATTTTATATATTGATGCAAAAAAAATAATATTGATACAGTCTATTAACACAAAAAATAGTACTGACACCATGTATTTGCCATTTTTTGCCAGTGTCACAACTAAAAAACATGTGTCGATAATATACTGCAAAAGCAGGTTCAAATAGTACTCATACATATAGAATAGTACTGATAACATAAAAACAGTGTTAACAAAGCTAATTCATTAGAAAAAATGCTTCAAGCCCCTGCTGTTCCAAAGTTAGACATTTCAAAAGTTAATTTATTTAAAATGGGATAATTGTGCTGGACCACCAGCACTGCGATTGGATTTCCGCTTGCGCCGCTGCCGACCCGTGTTCAGATGTCAGAGGGCTGGCCGGGGGGAGAAAGCCTGAGTGTCCTATGACTGCTCGCCTTCTCCTGGGAGGGAGGGGGGTTTGAGCTTCAGCATTTGCTGGCCCCTGGTGGAGGCCGGGAGCACAGCAATACATCAGGCTCCACTGTGGGAGGGAGCATGATGGATGTTGGCTCCAGTCTTGATGTTGTGTAGCACATCATGCCCCCACTGGAAAATGGAAAATGGTCCCAGCCTGGTCGGATGGTGGTCGCTGGAGCACACCTCCTCCTCCTTCGCCTGTGAATGCATCAGCCCCAGGGGCACTGTATTCCTGAATTCTTCTCCCTCGACCCCTGGGAAGGGGCCCTTCCAGTAGGGTTAGTGCCAGCCCCCCAGGGCTGTGGTGCACATGGGTCCATGACTGATGGAGGAGAGGCAGAAGAGGTGAGATGGCAGGCACAGGGAGCTATGCGGCCCAAAGGAGTGGCAAGGCTGGGGCCTGGAGGAGCAAAACAAATATGGGACAACTTTTGGAACCGTTAGGACTAGAAACATAGAGGAGTTTCAAAGCTTTGCATCCATTTTTCAGGCACAATTGTGCACTTCCAGAAGAAAAATTAACCCACAAAAAGGTGGCCTAAATTTATGGTGCAAGTACCGAATCTGCATTCTCATAATGGCTGCAAGTGCTGCAGTTGCGGCCCAAAGTGCTGGAAACAGTGTAAAGTGCTGCAGATGCATAAGGATGTGTGTAAATAGGATGCACATATCCTGATGCATTTGTGTGGGTGTGGCATGCATCCAAAATATGGATGCAAGGACTGAATCCAGGGCTTTGAAAATACCCCCTTAATTTTTTTAATTGAAAAGTTGGAGTCAGCTAAGCTGACATAGCTAAGATATTACTACAGGGACCATATAGCAATATAAAAAACATAAAATGGTTTGTTACATTTTTAAAGTCCTGCTCTTTTTAAACAACATATGACAGTATAATCAACAAGCGTAGGCATGTAGCAACAGAGAACTGTATTAATAGGATCTGTACATGTTGATTAGACTCCAAGCTTTCAACAATACAGTACATTTCTACAATTAACAGTTCAAATGTTCTGCTTTTGAAATATGTCATAAAAAATTATTTGTAGAAATGGTCAGGAGATACAAGTGGTTGTTCTCACTAAGAATAAATACATTCTTTTTATAGAACTTTGTTATTTATTGGTTGAGATCAACTCTTTGCATTTTTCTTCCCAGTTTCATCATTTAAGGCCACGGATATACAGTAGGTAGGCATTTATTTTTTATTTTGTTGTCACTTTGAATTTTTTCAGTTCAGTTTATTTTTTGTGCTGTAAAGGCATGTGAACAAAATTGCCCATTTTCTCAAGCATCTAGTTATACACAGATTAACAGGAACATTACAGGTTATACATGATTGTACAATACAGAACTGGTCTTGATAATAAATTTAAGGGTAGACAATGTGTAATCAAATATATATATATATATATATATATACAAAACAATTATAGTAGGCAGTTGTAGGTCGGTGTAAGCTGAGGACGCCTATGATACTCAGGGACAGGAGCATTTACATGTTTGGGAACTAGACTGGTAAACCTTTAGGTTGTTCTTGAAGGAGGCCAGTGAGGAACACTGAACTAGGGAAGGGGGCAGACTATTGAACTATTGAACTCCTTGTAGGAGAGGGTGTGTTGACTGTGGGTAGTCCGACATGCCGGGGAAGCAAAGTAGTGGGAAGTGAACCATCTGGTGGGCCTTGTGTGGGCCGACCTAGGAAATATGGAGACTATGCTGTTTGGTAAGAGTCCCCAAGCAATTTTGTAGAAGGAGGCCAGGATTTTTCTGTCCAGCCTGCCCTCTAACAGAGGCCAGTTGGAAGATTTGTATAGGTCACAGTGGTGGGTAGATCTAGGTAGCCTGGCAGCAAACCGGATGACGTTGTGGTAGGTCATCCTTAGCCTGTAGAAGTTTCTTTGAGCACGGAAAGGGTAGTAGATCAGGCGCCATAGTCAAAGATGGGGAACAGGAAGCTGTTGGCAAGCAGGGTCCTGGATTTGGGGATAAGGTATGGTTTGACCCTGTTTAACATGCCTAGCCTGTGGTGTGCTTTTTTAATGAGCTAGCTGATTAATGTGGAGTTCAAAGGTTAGGTGACAGTCAGGGAGGAGGCTGAGGTACTTGAACTCTGTGACTCTTTCTGTTAAGTTACCATCATTATCCAGGAGGTTGAAATCGAAGGCGGCAGTTCTTCTAGACCCTGAGAAAACCATTGACTTGTTTTTTTTGAGTTTAGGACTAGTCCATTGGAGGAGAACCAGGAGTGAAGCTGGTAGAAATCATGTTGGAGTTTTTCAAGGAGGGTGGATGGGTCCTTTTCTTTGCAGAACAAAGCTGCATCATCTGCAAACATTTTAGTAATAAATGGTAGACCAAGTTTTTCAATAAAAATTGCTTTAAACATACCTCTCTCTTATAGAGCTGAATTGAGTTTAGAGCATTAGGAAGACCAACTACCCACAAGTTCTGATATTTTAAGTTGTTCTCAAGATTTTTTTTTCTGTGCATAGCAATTAGAGACTATTAGTTTGTAAAAGAGCTTAATTTGTCATTACTTGGTTCTGAGTCTGCAGCTGAAGCAAAAAGGAGACTTGTTTAAGACTTTAAAACCTTTTTTTTGTTGTTGTTTACTCAACATCTGCCATCAGTGTTAGAGCTATAGGACAAGCATATACTATAGCTTTGCAGATGGTTGAGTGCTTTTTACGTCATCCAGGCCCTGTGAAGCAGTTGAAACTGCCATTGGAGCTCCTGAGGATCTTTACAACCTACCTAACCATTCAGCTGTCATTGCTCCATGAGCTGTGGATTTCTCCAGATGAACAATTGGTGAGTGCAGAAATCAGAAAACTGGCCTTTTTATGTTTGCGTGTGGATATGGAGCTAACATCTTGTTACAATAACTGGGTTTCAGAGGTGTGTCACTGTCATATCCAATGCAGCTCAGGCTGCAGTTGGCTCCACAGTGACAGCCCAATGATCCGCAAGCCTGACCATGAAACTGTTTTCTGCTTGCTGGATGGAAACTTCATGTAGTTGAAAGAAATGAGCTGCTCCAGTCCAGAGCGGCTTGATCCTTTCATCTGCATGATGACAACTAGGAAGCAACTTGGACTTGGGCATCATTATCACAGATGACCTGAAGTCATCCAAGCAGACCATTAAAGAAGTAGGCGAGGCTAGAGGGATGTTGGGATGTATTAGGGGTATCACAAGTCGTAAGAGGGAGGTAATAATCCCTCTTTACAAGACACTGGTTAGGCCCCATCTGGAGTACTGTGTGCAGTACTGGAGGCCACACCTTCACAAGGACATTAACCAAATTGAGGCAGTCCAGAGAAGGACAACCAAAATGGTGCAGGGACTGCATCAGAAAACATATGAGGACAGATTAACGGAACTCAATATGTATACCCTGGAGCAAAGGAGGGAGAGAGGTGATATGATTGAAACATTCAAACACCTTAAGTGCGTTAACAAGGTGAAAGCATCTAACATGTTTCAGTATAAAAAAAAAATAGCAGGAAAAGAGGACGCAGCATGAGATTAGAGGGAGGCCGATTAAGAGGTAATGTGAGGAAGTTCTTTTTCACAGAAAGGGTGGTGGATGCATGGATTGGCCTACCTCAGGAAGTGGTGGATATGAATACAGTGCAGTGCTTCAAACAGGCATGGGATAGGCATAAGGAAGCAATACAGATAAGTATGTATAGATAGGAAATTGACAGAGCAAATGCCGATGGCACATACATAAGGTAAAAAAAGAAATGGGCAGACTGGATGGGCCTTGTGGTCCTTTTCTGCCATCAACTTCTATGTTTCTATGTAACTGAGCAGCATCATGATGAGCTCTGATATCCTCTCACCACTATGCAGAGAGGAGATGGGCAAAAACAACTCCATCTCACAGCCAAGTATCCTACCCATCTCCAGATCCATTCCCATGCCCCATCCATTAAAAAAATACCCTCCCACTGCCAGATATTCTGTCCACTTCCCAATCCTTCCGAATGCCCCATCTCTATATTAAAAAGCTGTCTCACTGTCAAGTATTCCACCCACCTCCCAATCCCTCCCTATGCCTTGTCCCGGAAAAGAATATATTCTCCCACTGCCAAGTATCCTGCCCACCTCCTGATACTTCTCTGTGCCCCTTTCATAGAATAAAATACCCTCTTACTGCCAAGTATCCTACCCACTTCCTGATCCTTCCCCCGTGCTTCGTTGGCAAACCTGTGAAAAAAAAGAGGTCCATCGATGACTTCTGTTCCCCACACCTCCACCCCATCCCGGCACCCCTCTCAGCACCCACCACCCCACACTCCCCCACTCCATGTTTGACTATCCAGTCCAGCATTGCTCCTTCTCAAACATTTTGTTTCTTCTGAGCCCCACCAGGAAGTGACTGAAAACAATGTAAGTTCAGTGATCAACTTTTTAATGCATTTTGACCCTTTACTCATAACTTTTTCATTTCTTAATATTTTTACCCCACATTTTCAACATGCCCCTTTTTAACCCCACCTCATGAATCAGGTTGCTGAAAGTTTTTGAATCACCTGAAATGGAGTTTCTCTGTTGTGCTGCAAAATCATGTTTTGGACAAGATTTTGAACATTTTTCCTGTCTTGACCATAAGGTGGAATAGTAAAAAGATTATGTTGAATATTTGGGGTCAAAATCTCAAAAACAACAATGTGATGAAGCGACATTGAAATTCTTGAGCGTTTACTCATGACTTAGCTATTCTTCCAAAGTTTGATCCCACATTTTCAACATAGTTTTTTCATCCCACCTCATGAACAAGATAGGTGTATTTTTTTTTAGATTTACTCCAAAATATGTTTTCACAGTTGCTCCATGAAATCAACTTTTGGATGGGATTCAAAAAATGGGGTTGCCTGTTTAAGGGCAACCTGGCTTGTCAGGGGTTTCCTTAATGAAATGCCAGAGGTGTAGGCAGCAGAGGGAGGAGAGGGGGAGGGGTAGGAGGAAGGGGGTCGGGCAGGGATAAGATGAGTCACAGGATGAGTCACAGCAGGGGGAAGGGGAGGACAATGGGATTGGACAGAGAGTGGGTCAAAGGGAGGACTTCAGGGGGTAATATAAGGGCTGCTGAAGGGAAAAGGCCCTTCTTTTTGCTAGACTTTGAATTGACCCACCCTACCATCCTTTAAGGAAAGCAAGTAGGCATGAGGGGGAACAGAGGAGCAAACAAAGACAACGGGAAAGGAAATAACGTGGTTGCCAGAAGAGGGTGATAGCAAGTCCTGGTTGATGAAAGGGTTGCCGACAGAGGACACTGGACGATGGGTTGGTCAGCGAAGGGGCTGCTGGCAGAGGGCAGCAAAGGGGCTGACAGGGGAATGCATGGTCACAGGAAGGGTTGCTGATGAGAGGGCAACAGGCATGGAAGGACAGGTTGGGGAGGGGTATGGGTGGTCAGTACTAGTGATCACCAGGGGCCATAGGGAAGGAGAAAGGGAGGCAAAATGGGTAGTTTTATGGAAGAGGAGGTGGAAGGAAGAGAGAGAAGGTGGGGGAGGATGGGAGGGGTGAAGAGGTGCAAGGAGAGAATGTAGGTGCCTGAGTGGGAGGGGGAAGGGTGGTAAATAATCAGGCATGGGCTGGGTTGACATCCAGCCATGTCCAGCACCTTGTGGGGTTTAGGGCATCCCGTGGGAGAGGGGAGCTGGGGGTCAGGTTTTGCATCCAAGCCCAGGAAAAGAAGGGAAGGAAGAAGTGGTGGTTTACACGGGGGGTATCGGGTTATGCATCCTAACTCCGAGAAAAAAGATATGGGAAAATTGATGGGTTTTGAGAAGCAAAGGGGAAAAGTGTGAATGTGAATGTACTTTGCAATGAGATAATAAAGGTGATAAATATAAAATGATAATAAAGTGTATAACGTTTATGGAGGATGTAAATGTGATTTGTATGGAAATTATAATAAAATTGACTGCCAATTGAGCACCCAAAGAAGTTGTACAGTGTCTCATTTCAAGGGGAAATCCTGCTGACAGATTCCACTTGTCTAGATCATATGGTGGGTTAATAATAATAAAAAAACTATGTTGAAAATGTGTGGTCAAAATATTAAGAAACAACAAAGTTATGAAGCAACACTGAAATTCCTCAATATTATGCTCCTAGCTTTGCTGTTTTACCAGATTGTGACCCCACAGTTTCAATATAATCATTTCTGTACTCCACATCATGAACATGACGTGTCATTTTTCATATCCTGCCCAAAACATCTTTTCACACTTGTGCCGTAAAATGACATTTTGGACAAGATTTCATAAATGAGACTTGTCATGTTCATAAGGTGGTGTCATACAAAGGCTATGTTGAACATTTGAGGTCAAAATTGAAATAAAACAAATTATGAACAAACAGTGACATTTTTCTACATTTACTCAAAACTTTGCAATATTTTTACTTTTTAACCCACATTTTCAACATTCTTGTGTTTTTTTAACCCAATAGAATAAATATGGCAGGTGTCATTATCAAATTCCTCTCCAAAACCTGCTTTTGTGGTCATTCCACAAAATAATGTTTTAGGTTTCATTTCATAAATGACACCTGTCATGTTCATATACTGGGCAAAAACTAGTATTTTGAAAGTTCAGGGTCACAGTCTGAGAAAATGACATTATGTGTGAACCTCTTCAGTTACCAATCATGACAATTTCGCTATTACAACCTGTGTTATTAATTTAATTATTGCCTCACCACGATCAATGCCAAACACCTACACAGCACATACAAGCCAGCAAATATTTGGCATTAAGAAATGTTTGTTTAAAAGGAATGAATTCTTTGGTTAATGAGGAAGACATTTTCTTGCACTTCTGCTGTTTTTTTAGACGTGTTCACGGACTTACACATAATGTAGGCACAACTTTGTTGCAGTCAGGTCCAGAGAGAAGTCGAGGTTCATGACTCCCTCAAGTGTCCCAACAATAATAATTTATATCAAGTTTAATTAGCCTGAATGGGGTAGGCAGACAAAATAAATCTTTGCTAGTGATAGACTTGAAAGTGTGGTTTTTTTTGGGGGGGGCGGCATTTTTGGCTAAAAGTCATTGTTGCAGGGTTTTTAATTGTGCAAAAGGGAACAGAAGACAACCATTCAAAAGGGGTCCTGATGTGTGACACCTGAAAGCCAAAAGCATGCAAGTCTCCTGTTAACATTTGTTTTAGGATCTAGGACTAATGCCCTATGTTAGGTAAGCATTGTAAATGGTTGATGGAGCATTGGTGAATTCTGGCCACTTCATTGGTCCAGTCAAACTACATGGCCATTGTCTAACCCTCTGTAAACTAACAGGAAAACTGTGCTTTAAAACATTTAACGCACACGCATACTTTAAAACTGCCAGTAATACTACACATGAAAAAACGTATTGCACAATCAAATTGAAGCAGAAACAATTACACAGCTGTTTTAAAACAGTGCCATCAGTTTTCAACAGCATTATAATTATTGGTGACCCTCTTTAATAACCTGAATTCAGGTGCAGTAAAAATGCCGTAACAACCCGAACTCGAGTTATTACGGCATTCACTAAATTTTTTTCACCACTAGTGTCCATTGTCTGTCACTCAAGCATATCAAGCCACTTCACTGGCTCATGCTCTGCTTGTGGGTTGGCTGAGCAGTATTTCAAAAATGGTGTCTCAGTTTTCCATTTACCGAGGAGCCGCTTTTGTTTACTTCCCTCTCCATTTCTCTATTCATTTTTTATCTTTATCTGGTTGATCCTGCCTTTCAAACACAAAATAAATATCTGGTTGATCCCGCTGTGCCCCTGAATCAGTAGATGCGCTGACTCCAACTGAAATCCAGATAAGACCCTACTTAGCACGAGCCGTGGCTGACACCTAAAAGAAAAAAATAAAGTAAGTCTGAGCAGAGTGGGAGAAAGGGAACGTGTATGTGTGTGTGAGTGACACGGTGTCTGTGAGACAGTGTGAGTGTGTATATGTGTGTGTGTCTGTAGGTAGGGAACACAATGAGACACTGAACAAACTCTGCACCAGTAATTATAAAAAATAAAAAATTAGCAACTGTGTGTTTTATGGATTTTTTTACACACCCTCAATGTGTGATGACCTCATAAACCTCTTGAGCTTCGCTCTCAAGGTTTAGGGGTCATCACACACATAGGGTGTGTAAAAAATATCCATAACACACAGTTGCCTATCTATTATTCTCTATTTAATGCTTAACATAGATGCTTAGACAATGACAGTAGGAAAAATATGTTGGGCCATCCAGTTTGCCCATAAAAACCTAAAAAACCCAGGACCTTTTGTCCATAAAGAATCTTACCCACACTATCCACCCCATGCTCCTCACCCTACCACCACCACCCTGAGCAACAACTAAGCCCTTCATTCTATCCAAGTCACATATAAAACCAGTGATGGTTTTGGAGCCCATCAAATTAGTTGGCTGATCATCCCATGGCTCCATCACCCTTACTGTAAAATAAAACTTTTTCAAGTCCCTCTTGAATCTCCCTCCATCAGTTTCCACTAGTGCCCCCATGTTCCTGATTGCTACTCATGCTAAATAGTTCCTCAAAGTTTGCCTTGTTCATTCCTTTCAGGAACTTGCAGATCTCTGTCATATCTCTCCTCTCCCGTCTGGCCTCCAGTGAGTACATATTGAGTGCCATGAGCTAATCCTCATAAGATCTGCCCTGCTGATCCTGAATCATTTTGGTCTTCACACTTTTCACTGTCTCCAGCCTGTCCTTATCTTTTCTCAGGTAAGGACTCCAGAACTGGGCACAATACTCTGGGTGAATCTTCACTAGTGCTTTATAAAGAGGTTGTAATACCGCCTTCCTTCTCTTGGCAATACCCCTTCCTATACATCCCAGAATCTTCTTTTCCTTACTGTGTGCCTTGTTACACTGGCCTGATTGTTTAGGGAGTCACTGTTGATGACCCCAGGTCTCTTTCCTCAGAGGTCATGCCTAGTTTTACCCATCCCCATTCAGTACTCTGTCCTGGGGTTCTTGTTCCCTATGTGCAGTGCCTTGCAGTTTTTTGTGTTGAATTTCAACTGCCAAAGCTTTGACCACCTCTCTAGCCTTTGCAAGTCTCTCTGCATCTCCAAAACCACCTCCTCACTGTATACACTGCCACAGAGTTTAGTGTCATTTGTGAAGAGACACATCTTTTCCTGGATTCTGTCTCCTATGTCACTGGTGAACATATTAAAAAAGATGACCCAGGAATGATCCTTGTGGGGCCCCACTGGTGACTTTCATCTCTTCTGACTGACTCCATTAACCACAGTCCTCTGTTGTCTCTCTTCTAACCAGTTTCTCACTCATCTGTGTCCTTCGCTACACCCGTATCCTCTAGCTTTTTCAGCAACTTTCTGTGAATCACTGAGTCAAAAGTCTTGCTGAAATCGAAGTAGAGTAAATCCAAAGCGTGGCCTTTGTCCACTACCCTCATTACCAAGTCAAAGGACATTATTAGGTTGGTCTGACAATACCTCCCTGCCACAAACCCCTGCTGTTTACTATACTGGAATCCGTTGCTCTCCAGGTAGTCCCTGAGGTTTGCATTGTCTAGTCTCTCCATCAGTTTAACACAGAAACTTAGAAGTTGATGGCAGATAAGGGCACTCAGGCCCAATGTGTCTGCCCTGTTTTATAGCTATCATGACCCAGTGAATCCCAAATTAGACTAACGGGCACTCTGTTAGTGATTTCAGGCTTCCTATGTGCCTGTCTCATGCCTTCTTGAAGCCTGTAACCGTTTCTGCCCCCACCACCTCAGCTGGCAGACTGTTCCATCTATCCACCACCCTCTCTGTGTAAAAGTACTTCCTCATGTTTCCTCTGAATCTCCCCCTCTCTAGTTTCATGTTTTGGCCTCTAGTCCTTGTGCATGTTTTCTTTTGGAAAATTTAATAAACTCATGCTCTATTTCTTCCCGTAAGGTATTTATATGTCTCTATCATATTTCCCCAGTCTCTCCTCTTCTCCAATGAATACATATTTAACACCCTCAACCTGTCTCCATAGGGTTTATTATGTATGCCTCCCAGCATCTCCCTCCTCTGTACAGTCTCCACTCTGTTTATGTCCTTATGAAGATGGGGTCTCCAGAACTGGACGCAATACTCGAGGTGAGGCCTTACCAATGACCTATACAGTGTGAGTATAACCTCCCTCCTTTTGCTGGTTATACCCCTGCCTATGTAACCCAGCATCCTGCTAGCTCTTGCTGCTGCCTTGTTGCATTGTTTTGCCATCTTTTTTTTTATATACATTTTATGCTTCTGTCATCTTTGGCTGCCCCTTCCAACCCACCTCCTGCCCCATCACCCTGGAATCACCAGGATTTCCCTTTCTGCTCAGTCCAGGTGCAGAGCCTGTGAAGGGTCTGGCAATCATCCTGCAGCTGGAGGGATCTTCCACCATTTTTCTCCCATTTCCTCTGCTGGGGCGCACACAGCCTGACATGCATGTGTGGAGGCGCGTGCACATCTACGGAAGTCCTGCAGTACCCTCCCTTCCACTGGCTTCCTCAGATTCACACTGCCCTCTGGCCTCCACCTGAGGGCAGTCATTCAGTGGGAGTGCCAGTCCTCCCTCCCTCCCTGGGAGAGGAGAGCTGTCCTGTGGTTGCTTGATCCTCTCCCTTCCCTGCCAACCCCCGACGGCCCATGCTCATTTCTGAACATGGGTCACCGGCATGGTATGAGTGTAGTGTCCAGTGTCTCAACCCTCAGCACCACCGGGCCAGTCTTCTTTGGCCATCTTCATGTCATCTGAGATGATGACACCCAGATCCTGCTCCTTCTTGGAGCTTGAAATGTTCTCTCCCCCTAGGTTGTACGCTGCCCCTTGGTTATTGTTTCCCATATGCATAATTTTGCATTTTTTAGTATTGAACCTCAGCTGCCATTACCTAGACCAGTCTTCCAATCTTTTTAGGTCCATTTGCATTTTATCCACCCCATCCGGAGTGTCCACCCTGTTGCAGATTTTTGTGTAGTCCGCAAACAGGCAAACTTTCCCTTCCAGCTCCTCAGCAATGTCACTGATGAAGACATTGAAGGGGATTGAGCCTAACACTGATCCCTGTGGAACTCCGCTGGTCACCCTTCCCTCTGAAGAACATGTACCATTTAACACCACCCTCTGAGTCATATTGCCCACCTGGTTCCCCACCCATCTCAGTATCTTGCCCCCTACACCCTTGCTCTCAGGTTTATTTAGCAGCCTTCTACCTGGCATCATATTGAGAGCTTTGCTAAAATCCAGATATGCCACATCTACTGCTGTACCCTAATCCACCTCCCTGGTTACTCAGTAGAAGTATTCTATAAGATTATTTTGGCATGATTTTCCCTCAGTAAAATCATGCTGTCTTGGGTCTTGGAGACCGTTCATTGCCAGGTGGTCCACTATCTTTTCCTTCAGCAGTTTTTCCATGAATTTACATGCTACTGAGGTCAGGCTTACTGGTCTGTAGCTACCTGCCTTTTCCTTACTACCACTCTTATGTAGTGGTACCACATCTGCCCTCCTCCAGTCTTCTGGCACCTCCCACATCTCCAATGATAGACTGAACAAAACTGCCAGTGGTGCTGCTCCCTCAGCTTTCTCAGTACACTAGAGTGTACACCATCTGGACCCATTACCTTATCTATTTTTATAGTTGTCAGTTCCCTTGGGATCCTCTCCTCTGAGAATGGACTAGTGTCCACCTTCCTTCCCTTTGTGTCCCTCACCTTTAAAGATGGGCCATTCCCTTCCTCCTCCTCCTTCTCAGTGAATACGGAACAGAAATATTTATTCAGTACTTCTGCCTTGAGTACATCATCCTCCATGAACCCTCATTCCCCATTTTTCAGCCTGACAATACCCCCTCCAGATTTTTTCTAATCGCTTATGTACCTAACTGCCTTCCCCACTTCTCTCTGTTTTATCTGGTATCACTCTCTGTTTTCTTCTCCCTGAGTCTGCTTGTAAGTCCTGAAGGCCAACAACCTCTTATCCCTAACCTTTACAGCCACTTCTCCAGAGAACCATAGTGGCCTCCTTCTTCTCTTTCTTTGGTTAGCCATTTGACAAAGAGTTTTGTTGCATCTTCAATAGCTGCCTTAATTGCCTTCCACTGCTCCCCCACTGTTGACATAACTGTGACTCCCCATAGGGCTTCCCTCACAAAATCTCCTATTTTGCCATAGTCCATTCTTCTAAAGTCTAGTATTTTTGTCTTTGTGGGGTTTGTTTCATGCTCAGCTAATACATCAAATCATCCTGTCTGGTGATTGTTGTTTCCCAGGTGCTCCCCTACTGTGACCCTCCCCACATTTTCTCTGTTCAAAAGCACCAGGTCCAGAACTGCTCCCTCCCTTGTTGGTCTGTGACTAGCTGGTTTAAGAATGCCTCATTAAGGCCTTTAAGGAAATTTCTACTCCTAGCTGTAGCAGCTGTGTGTAGACTCCAGTCCTCATCTGGGAGGTTGAAATCTCCACCTACCAACACCTCTCCCTTATGTGACATTTTTTGAATTTAATTTAACATTTCCTTATCCATAGATTCATCCTGAGATGGGGGTCTGCAGATCACCCCATACAGATAACTTTTCCCTTTCTGTTTTCTAGTGTGACCCATAGTGTTTCTTCTTTTCCCTGATTACACAGTGTCTCTTTTGCCTTGATGGTGTCTCTCAAATACAGTGCCACCCCCATCGCTTTTTGCCTACTCTATCCTTCCTAAAGAAATTGTATCCTGGAATAACCACCTCCCAGCTTTGGTTGTCGCACCTTGTTTCTGTGATGGCCACTATGTCCAGGTTTGCTTCCACCATGGTTGCCTCTAGCGCACAGATTTTGTTGGTTATGCTATGAGCATTGGTGCACATGGCTCTCTATTTAGTGGATTTGTCCCCTCTCTACTCCCATTTGCACCACCCTATTAGAACCACTGTCCTCCCTTGCCCTGACTGAGTTATTATTATCCCTGTTTGTGTGACTATTTGGGTCAACCGATGTACAGTATGTTTGTTGCTCTGGTCTGCATTTATCTAATATGGGGGTGGGTACATATCTTTTCCTTCTACTCTACCCCCCCACCCTGGCAAGTTTAAACTCTTCTCAAGGATGTTTTTAAACTTATTTGTGAGTACTGTAGTTCCCTCCCTGAAAGGGTGCAGACAGTCCTCTTTATAGAGGCCCCTGCCCCCCGTGGGGTCCCAGTCCCCCACGTAGCCAAAACACTTTTCTGCACACCATTTCTTCAGCCTGGAGTTGAAGTCAGTGATATGACATGTCCTGACCTCCCCCTTGCCTTGGACAGGCAGCACCTCTGACAAGGACATGGAGGCTGCTGCCTGCTTGAAGCCCCTACCCAGTCTCCTAAATTCTTCCTGTACTTGATCTAACCTCTCCTCATTCCTTGCAATGTCATTTGTCCCAAAATGGATATTAACATTGTGCTCCCCCCCTTCTAGCTATTGCCCTTGCGATCCTTAGGATTCACCCCCCAACCCTCTGAGCAGTGCCTCCTGGCAGGCAGTTTACCTCCCTGTCCCCCAGGCTCCCTGTTCCTAGCTGTAGTCCCCTGACAATGGAGTCCCCTACTAGGAGTTGCTTTCTTCTCTGTTGGGATGTGCCATTGTCTTCCCTTTGGTGTCCAGAGTGGACATCCCTCCCATCCCTCTTGGTCACTGATTCAGGGCCGCTGCTGGCCCATCCCATTCCTCCAGTATTGTGAAGGCATTTCATAGTGTTACTGGCCTGGGGACTGGACTCTGCACCACTGCCATCACCCTCCCTGAGCCCACCATAGTCCATCCACTGCTTTTGCTGGCAACCTTTGAGTGAGTGAGGGCTAGCTTAGTGCTCTCTGGAAGGGGGCAGATGTATCATGTATCCTTGCCAATGCAGCCTGGAGACTGGTGACCTCTGTCTTCAGCCCAGAGAGGTGCCTGCAGATTGGGCAGCACTGCAGCATTCAGAATGTCCTCCTGAATGCTGCTGCCCCACAGCCATTGCTCTGCAATGCTCTAGTCATCTTAAGTTCTTGTTGCTGTTTCAGAAGCTTGCATACTCCTTACCTACAGATTCTACACTGTAACCCACTTGCCTTTCCTGGCTAGTCCCTGGTGGTTAGTCCCTACTATAGTGTATGACTGATATGTGTTTTTTTTTTTCTCGCTCTCTAAACTTACCCCTTGTAATACTTATGTCAAATGCTAGTGCAAAATACTAAACAGAAAAGTAAAGGATCATGTACCTTTTACTTTAAATGTTTGCCTGTGCTCACACAAGGAAGTAGCAGTGTACCAGCAGCCTATAAAGGTGGATGAGCACAGAGTGGGTGGGAATGGGGGAGGGAGGGTGAGAGTTTCCTTCTGTTGTAGCCAAGTGAAAAAACAGTCATCTCACTCAGACCAACAGATGAACCAAGTACTGCTGCAGTTTGTCCTTGAAATGAAAACCCTGTCTTCCAACAGGTAACAACAGATTTTGTTTACTGTTTCATCTGTTCTCTGTACTTACTGCAGCTGAAGGTCCTGCCACACCCAGTTAGAAGCTGCTAGAGACTTTCAGAAATGAAGCACAAAAACAGAGGTCCCTAGTCAGCCCCCAAGCAGCCTGAAGCTACTGAAATCAAGTTAACACAAAGGCAGTTAATTTAACAGCAAATCCCCTGAAATATGAGTCCTATTACTTACTGCAGCTGAAGGTCCTGCTGCACCCAGTTAGACGCCTCTAGAAGCTTTCAGAAATGGAGCACAAAAACAGAGGCCTCTAGTCAGCCCCTAGGCAGCCTGAAGCTACAAAAGAGGTAAGACTCACACACCTTAGACCTATATGCCTATCATGCCTTCCTGCAGGTTCCATGCCTCTCCCTGTCATGCCCCATACACCACTTCCCTTCCTAACCTTGCCTACCTTCCCTAACTATTGCACACCCTACTGCACAGACAACACAAAGGCTATATAATGCTCTATTAGACTAAAACTCTTTATACACTATGGAAATTGTAATCTATTGACCTACATGTACTTGCCTTGCATACAGCTTGCATATAGCTGTTCTCTGCCTACCTGAGCACCATGTCTGTATTTTATGCCGCTTTTGTGCTCCCTTATTGTCTGCCTTGATGCTGCCATGCCATGTTATGTGTAAATACTAGGGAAATATTTTAGGGAAGCAGTATAGCGCAGTGGTTTAAGGCTCTGAGCTGCAAATCTGGTGACATCCAGCAGACCATACCTGGGTTTGAATCCCACAGCTTCCACTTGCATACCGTGTGACCCTGAGCAAGTCACTTAACTTCCCTGTGCTTCCAGGTCGCACCTGTAAAAAGCTTTCAGCTTAGTGTGCTACTCCTGGTTAAACAACTAAATAAAAAAAAAAAATACTGTATACTGTCTGCCAATTTACCTATGTCTATTCCAATCTATTGTTTTGTTGCTAATTGTTGTGTATTTCTCCCAGGTCCATCTTGTAAATGAGCCCTGCTCAATGATGTTCTGCCTGGCTAAATAAAGATATTGATTGATTAATTGATTGATTGATTCTGTAGTTACCTGGTTGCTCCTTGTCCTCCACCCTTATGAAGTGGGACAACATCCACTACCCTCCAGGTTGTTGGAACTACCATGGTCTGAATTGAGCTATTCAATAGTCCTACCACAGATTCTGTTAGTTCTGGTGCTGATTCCTTGAGCACCCTTGGTTTCATCCCATCTGGCCCTAGGGCCTCATTTATCTCTAGGATTGCTAGATTTTTCCAAACATTTTCATTGGTAAATACTTGCTGCCTCATCTCTGAGATCCCCCATGCAGTCACCTTAATACCACTCTCTTACATAGGCCCTCTGTAGTCCCTTGTGAATACAGAGCAGAAGTAGTTATTAAGAATGGCTACTTTCTGCCCATCCTCATCAGTTACCCTACCTCCCTCACTTAGCCTAACAATTCCTCCTCCTTCTTTCCTTTTTTCCTAGTATATCTAAAGCACTGTTTTCCCCTCATTTGACCCTGTCCACAATATGCAGCTCTGTGTTTGCCTTTGCTTCTCTGATTGCACTCTTGGCTTCCCTTGTTCTCATTTGGTACTCTCTGCATTTCTACCCCCCTTGTTTTTCCTTGTACCTGGTGAAGCCCTTCTTTCTGGCTTTCACTGCTTCCCTGATCTTTCCAGAGAACCATATTGGTTTCTTGGACCTGTTCCTTTTGATTGCCATTCCTGTGTAAGACTTTGTTGCCTTGAGAATGACACCCTTGATTGCATCCCATGTTTCCCTCACATCCCTGATGCTGTCCACTTCAACTAACGTGTCCTGGACCAACTCTCACATCTAGTTGAAATCTGCCCTTCTGAAAGGTAGGACTTCAGCCTTTGATGAGGGCTTACTGGTCTCGAGGGCCAGGCCGAACCATACAGAGTTATGGTTGCTGGATCCTAGTTGCAGTCCTACCCTCACTCCTCCTACCATTTCTGAATTGATAAGCATCACATTGAGAATGGCAGCCTGCTGAGTGGATCCTTTAACCATCTGTATCAGCAGGCAGTCCTGCAATGTATTTGGCAGGGCCTGACTTCTGCAGCCTCTGGGTGCTGGAATGTCCCAATCAATATCTGGGAAGTTTAGATCTCCTACTACTACCACCACCTACTACTACCACCTCCCCCCTTTGACAGCCTTCTTTCTAGTCCTACCCCTATCTGAATATCTCTCTCTTTTACCTGTTCGAGAGGTCTATAGATCACCTACATCCATAGTTTCTTGCTTAAGGCCATCATGAACTGAATCCACAGTGATTCTGTTTCCCCAACTTCCCCTGATGTTTCCATTCTCCACTGCCTCTGTGCCTTCCCTGACATATAGGGCTGTGCCACCTCCTATACATTTTCCTCTGTCCTATCTATACTTGGTGTAGCCTGGGATTGGCAGGTCCCAATCATTACTCTGTGAGGTCCAAGTTTCTGTGATGGCTATAGGGTCCAGCTAAGTGTCTGCCACCTTTGCCTGGAGTTCACTAATTTTATTTCCCAGACTCCTGACATTAAGGCAGACCCCTTTCCATCTTTCTCCCAATCTCCCCTTGCTTTCTCCTGTTCTTTCTCCCTTACATTTCCCTACTTTCCTCAACTTCTTATTTTTCACAATGAATGAAGGCTTTGTCAGCCCTCCATCATTGACCTCTTCCCCAACATAATTCTAACTTCAACTTTACTGTTACCCACCTTGCTGCTATTAGTCTCCTGTTCAAGGGGAGCCCTAGGTAGGCTCCCCACCCACTCTCCCTTCTCAGTGATTTGCCTATCCTCTGTTTCCCTGCAGTCAATGTAACTGTCCGATGTAGACATCAAACTTCTGCCCCCGAGCACTGGCCACCTCTTTTGCCAGGTGAAGCCTGTCGCCCTTGAAAAGCCTCCTGTTCCAGAAGCTCCCCATTCCCCCACAAAATGGTACCTCCTCCTCTTGACACTATTACTTCAGTCATACAGTACATTGAACTCCACAGTCTCTTCCTTCTTTTCTCTGTCATTCCCATTGCTCCTGTTCCCCACAGAGAGGATCTCAGAAAAGGCCAGGAAAGCCAAATGTGTCTTCAGTCTGTCGTCCAGCCTCTTAAAGTTCTGCTTCACAGCTTCCACAATCTGGGTAACCAGATTGTTGGTACCCAAGTGTACAAGCACCCTTAGCTCGCCTCCCCATCTCCGCCACCCTCCCCATCTTATTTATATCCTGGATGGGTGATGTACCAGGAAGGCATCTGACCATCCCCCTCCCATTCCCCCTCTCTGTCAGCCACCCTCTCTAATAACATATTAAACACATAATGCTGTAAGTATTTTCATGCATAACATTATTTAAAGCATCTCAAAAAGAAAAGCTTGTTTTATTAATACTAACAGATTAGATATCTGATTGCTATTTCAATAAAACAAATTATCTAATTCGGTAGCTGAAAAGCATCTGCCCTGCAAACTTGCTGCCTTCTCTTTCATTATGAAGCTCACGATTAGCCAGTTGTTTATAAATAAATACATATAAGATGTGCAGGAAGCTGGCTGTGCCTTGTAATCTTACTGCCTGCTTTGCTGCAACCAGACATATCAGGTTGTGTGGGTCAGTATAGTCACGTGCATCAAGTGCATTGCTGAGGATGAGGTGCTTGTGCTGAATTCTGTATGAAATACTGTAGGAGCAGAAAACAAAAACATAGTTCCAGCTGAGACATAAATGAATGATACTTTAATCAAACATGGTGCACAATCTAAGCAAGCATAGCAGTGTAATTATGGCCAATGTAAAAAACAATAAAAAATGGATGTGCAGACGGTCCTAAAATACTCCCTATATAGGTAGTGACTTAAGGACTGTAATAGATTGATATTGTGTATATTTTCCAAGAGCATAGGAGTATGACTAGATCTGTAGGTCTGCAAATGTAAAAATATCGTGTCTTTAATTTACTGAACATGTATAAATTAAGTTTTTCCTTACTCACATGTACATACAATGTAAACTCCTTTTTTGTATCATACTGTTTGTTTAACACACATTTTGGCATGGATTCTGTAATTATGAGTGTCACTTTTTGATGATGTCATAAGATTGTATATATGTGAGCCTGTTGCTCTACCAAGCTATACCCCCTTTGAAGGCACTAACGCCAAAGCGCAAGGGTTCCTGGCCTGATTTCTGGCTGAAAATAAAGGCTTATCACAGCATTTGCTTTTTGAAATCAATCCTGTCTGGATTGCTCTTATTTGCTTTGTTTTAATTATGGCCATGACTGGGATGTCAACATATCAGGGTACACAGTCTACAGGAGGGACAGGGAGGGTAGAAGAGGATGAGGAGTAGCTCTCTATGTAAGGGAAGGGATCAAAGCAATGCAACTAAAGGGTAAACAGGGAGGAGAGGAGGCACTGTGGGTCACTCTGGAGACTGGAAATGGCACCACAATCCGCACAGGGGTTGTATAAGACCCCCATCTCAGGGGGAGGAAATGGACAAAGAAATGATAGACGGCATCCTTAGGATGGCAGAGAAAGGGGAGATATTGCTGATGGGGGACCTGAATATGTCAGATGTTAACTGGAGTACCTTTGCTGCAGCCACATTCAAGAGCAGAGCCATTCTCGATGCCCTACAGGGGGCATGCCTCAAACAGCTAGTGTTGGAACCCACTTGGGAGGGAACAATTTTAGACCTGGTACTGTCAAATGGGGACAGAGAGAGAGGATCTCAGATCTAGAAGTGGGTAGCCATCTGGGAACAAGTGACCACCAAACAGTGTGGTTCACGATAAACTCAGCTGTAGAGTCAAGCCATACAAAAGTGAAGGTAATGGACTTCAGGAGGGCTGATTTTGTCAAAAACGGGAGTGTGCCTCAGAAAAACACTAGCAAACAGGCAAGAAGGAGGGGTGGAGCAACAATGGGGAAACCATCAAAACTGCCATCACAGAGGCAACAAGCCTTTGTGTAAAGCAAATAAACAAATCAAAATGAAAGAAAAAAACACAATGGTTCTCAAAAGAGGTGGTGGGGAAGGTTAGGGAGAAAAAGATAGCATTCAGGAAGTATAAGGAAACGCAGAAGGAGCAGGACATAGAACTGTATCAATTAAAGCAGAAGAAAGCGGGGAAGGCAGTCAGAATAGCAAAGGTCCAAACCGAGGAAAAGAAAGCCAACTCAGTTAAGAAGGGGGATAAATCCTTTTATAGGTACATTAGGGAGTGAAGAAAATCGAAGGGATACTGAGGCTGAATAAAGAGGAGGATGGGTGGGCAGAGAGGGACAGTGAAAAAGCAGGGATACTGAATGAATACTTCTGCTCAGTATTCACAAAATAAGAGGTGGGGGAGCTACCTAATCCAGTCAATATCAGCACTCTGGATAGGGGGGGTCAATATCAATCCTTTCACAGAAGAAAGGGTTCTGAAAGAACTCCTAAAACTGAAAATGGACAAAGATATGGGGCCTGATGGGATTTACTCCAGAATTCTAAAAGAACCAAGGGAAGAATGAGTAACACCACTGAATACCCTTTTTAACAAATCATGGGAGGATGGTGTGGTACCTGAGGACTGGAGAAGGGCAGATGTGATTCCCCTTCACAAAAGTGGGAGCAAGACAGAGGCAGGAAATTACAGACCGGTCAGTTTGACCTCAGTGGTAGGGAAAATGATGGAATCACTCCTGAAGAAAAAAATTGTTGAGTACCTAGAGGCCAGTGGGGCACAGGACCCAAGGCAGCATAGATTCACAGTGGGAAGATCATGTCAGAGGAATCTAATTGATTTCTTTGACTGGGTGACCAAAGTAATAGACCAGGGAGGGGCTGTGGACATGACCTACTTAGACTTTAGCAAGGCATTTGACACAGTCCCACACAAAAGATTAATAAACAAATTAGCCAGCCTGAAGTGGGTCCCAGGATGGTAGCCTGGAAAACATTGTCTGAAGAACAGAACTAGATGGTAATAGTAAACTAAGTCCACTCCAAGAAAGGGGGTTACTAGTGGGGTACTGCAGGGTTCAGTACTGGGTCCGGTACTTTTTAATGCCTTTGTAAGTGACATTACAGGGGGACTGGAAGGAAAAGTATGTCTCTTTGCAGATGACACAAAGATCTGCAACAGGGTTGATACACAAGGTGGGGTGGAAAGGATGAGAAAGGACTTGGCAAGGTTGGAGGAATGGTAAAATGTATGGCAGCTTAGATTCAATGCAAAGAAGTGCAAAATAATGCACCTGGGATCAAAAACCCATGGAAAGAGTACACAATGGTGGGTGAGATACTGACAACAACAAAAATGGAACGAGAGCTGGGGTAGTTATATAAGATGACCTAAAGGTGGGCAAGCAATGTAAGAAGACAGTAAGGAGGGCTGGGGAGATTCTGGAATGCATAAGAAGCATCACCAGTAGAAAACAGGAAGTTATTCTCTTTTTGTACAGACAATTGGTGAGACCCCATCTGGAGTACTGCGTGGAGTTCTGGAGACCCCATCTCCGCAAAAACATAGACAGGGTGGAGGCTGTCCAGAGGAGAGCAACCAAAATGGTGCAGGGTCTGCACCAGAAGACATACGAAGAGAGACTAAAGGAGCTTAATATGTATACCCTCGAGGAAAGGAAGGGGGACATGATAGAAACTTTGAAGTACCTCAAGGGAATCAACAAAGTCCATGAGGTAGCATCTTTCAGAAAAAGAGATGTGCAAGAACAAGGGACACAATTTGAAGGTAGAGGGGATGGCCTGAAGTAATGTGAGGAAGTTGGAGAGGGTTGTGGATGCATGGAACAGCTTTCCTGAGAGGCCATGGAATCAAAAACAGTGGGAGAATTCAAGAATGCATGGGACAGACATAAGGCAATTCTAGTGGGGGGGTAGGAGGAAGTAGGCTGTTGGTTAACTAGGATCTGCAGCTTATCCATTAGATAGGGACATGGGCAGACTAGGTGGGCCAAGCGGTCCTTATTTGCCATCAAATTCTATGTTTCTATGTTTCACTCTTGCACTTGCCTTTTAGCCAATCATATGACTTGAATATCTTTACCAATGTTATTAAAAGGCATATTGTATTCCCTCTTTATTTCTCTTAGTTGTTAAAAACTGTGTTATAATTGGGTTAACAAATTTACAGGCTGTGCATCGCAGAGGATTATGCATTCCCAGACATTGAAAGCATACTCCAGAGTGCAAAGGCAAGAGGCATTCTTCAGTTCTTGGATCTTGCATTATCCTCTTGCAATGCCCAGCCTGTTGTGTGTTATTCCCATATTATGGTTTTACTAGCAAATCCATATAATAATATTAATGGCTAGCATAGTTGACTCAAACTGACTAGTGGTGACCAGATTTTAAATAGTAAATAATTCCTCTGCTGTAGAACTTCTCACCTTACAAAGTAGGCCATCTGGCATGGACACTTCCAGTCCCCAACTTATTCCTGTGGTTCCCCCCTACCATCAGGCCTACCTTCCACTTCTGAATTCAATATCATGGGTAGGGATAATCCCAGCAGTCAGTAGGTCATTGGGGTGTAGCCAACTGGGAAATTCATGCTACCATGCCCTTCTGTTGTTTCCCCCTCATTAGGAGCCCCTCCAATACCCATATGTAATGTCATCTGGATAGTTTTGTACTGTGTGGTTGCCCACCACAGAAAAGGTCCTTCAAATCCCATCAAAGAAGTAACTCGGTCATATAGTGGTATGAGTGAAACTCCATCCCTCCTTGAGTCTTAGCACACTGTCTCCACACTACATCCTAGACTCAACTTCCTTGAGTGGACATCAGGCTTAAGACACATCCCACCAGTGTCCCCAGTTTGGACAAAAAAGTTATAACTTTGATAGAATTTTAAATGGATAGAAACCATATGAACATACGAAATTGCCAACAGAAACAGGCCACATGGTCTATCAAGTCTGTTCGAATGTGCAGCTAGCAATCCCTTATATTGCAGCTCCCCACCCACCCTTCCCCTCACATTTACCCCACCTCTCATCCTATCCCAACCCCTTTTGAAACTGCCTACTGTGCTACAGGATACCACCTTCTTGGGCAGAGTGTTCCATTTAGACATAACCCTCTCTGTGAAAAAGTGTCTCCTCATTTCTCTTTTATATCTTCCCCCCTCCAATCAGAGACCATGCCCTCTCATATCCCTCCCCTCCTCAACTGAAATACCTTCTCTGTACCAATCTTGTTTTTCCCTTTATGTACTTAAAGGTCTCAATCATATGCCCCGTCCCTCCTCTCCTCCAGAGTGTACATATTTAGCTCACTCAGTCTTTCCTCGTAGGGTTTGTCCTCCAATCCTTGGATCATCTTTGTTGCTCTGTGTTGTACCACTTCCAGTAATCTGACATCTTTTTTCAAGTAAGGGCACCAGTACTCCATGCAGTACTCCAGGTGTGGCCTCATCAGTGACCTGTACAAGGGCAGGATCACCTCCCTTCTCCTGGAGTATATTCCTCTCACAATACATGCCAGCATCCTGTTGGCTTTAGCTGACACCTTCCTGCACTGTGCTGAGTTGTTCATTTGCCCTGTTATAACCACCCCTAGATCCTTTTCCTCCTCAGTGGTACCTAACTGTACCCCTACCACATGGCAGTTCTTCCGTGGGTTCCTTGCACCAAAGTGCAGCACTTTGCACTTTTTAGCATTGAACCCCAACTGCCATGTTTCTGACCACTTCTCCAGTTTAGTCAGGTCGTCCTGCAACCCCTGCCACCCCACTATGTCATCCACCACCACCCCTATCTTGGTATTATCAGTGAACAGACTGATCTTATTCCTGATGCCATGTGAGATGTCCACTATGAATAACCCAAACAGCACTGGATCTAGTGCTATGCTCTGTGGTACCCTGCTCATCACCACCCTAGGAGATGAGAGTTCCCACCACCACCACCCTCTGCTGTCTCCCCTGCAGCCAGTTCTTGATTCAGTTCACCATCTTTGTCCCCACCTTCCTATTTTTCAACTTTCCCCCCAGCCTCCCATGACGCATTGAATCAAAAGCCTTGCTGAAGTCCAAATGCAGGACATCCACTGCATGACCCTTGTCCATTTCCCTCATTACCCAGGCATAATAATCAACCAGGTTGGCCTGGCAGGATCTTCTTGAGACAAACCCATGATGCTGTCCATCCTGGAGTTCATTGACTTCCAGAAGGGATACTAGCCTCTCCTTCAGGATTGTCACCATCAGTTTCCCCACAGTGGATGTGAGGCGTACTGGTCTGTTATTGCCTGGTTCATCTTTTGGGCCACTTTTGTGATGGAGCACCACGTAAGTCATCCTCCAGTCCTGTGGTATGCATCCTGCATCCAGGGAGGTATTGAACAGGTCTGCCAGTGGCCCCACCAGGACCTCCTCCAGTTCTTTCAGCACTCTGGGGTGTATGCCATCCAGTCTGCCTTGTCCACCCTCAGTGCCTTTAGACTGTGCAGTACCCTGCCCTCTGTGATTACCTCATCTGTCACCTCCTCCCCCCCCTTGCCCACCTTCCCCATTCTCTGAAGTAGTTGCCTGCCCTTCTCCTTCATGAAAACAGAACAGAAGTATTCATTCAGTGCTCCTGCCTGTTCTGACCATTTCTCCATCCACCCCCCGTCCTTTGTGATCCTCACAATTTGGTCTTTGCAGCTCCTCCTCTCCCTTATGTACCTGAAGAAGTTCTTTTCCCCATCCTTGATTCCCTGAGCCAGCCTCAGCTCTCTGGAAGCCTTGGCTGCCCTGACTACTTTGATTACCTCTTTGGACTTCTTGAAAGTACTCTTCTCTGTTCTCCCCCCTCCTGAATTTCCTGAAGCTCCTGAATGCTGCCTCTTTTGCCCTCACCTTTTCCAAAACCTCTCTACTCAACCAGCTTGGTTTCCTAGCCCTGCCCTCTTTGCTTTGTGTTTTGGTACAGAACCTAGTGGCCTCCACAATCCCCATTTTGATTATTTCCCATTTTTGGCTTGCATCCAAGTGTGGCTGAATTCTTTCCAGGTGACCCTCCAGTATTTCTCCCATCCTTCCAAAGTCCACCTGTCTGAAGTTTACCACCCTGGTTCCTGTTTCTACAGCTTCCATTCCCATGTTGAGTGTGAACCACGCTGTGTGGTGGTCACTCCCCACTAGCGGGTCCTCCACCCCCCAGCTCTCTTACAGCCTCACCGTTAGACTGTATTTCCCAACCTTGTTGGCACGTTAGCCATTTGTGTTAGGAAGCTGTCCTGGAAGGCCTCCAGGAGGAACTGCTCCCTAGTATTTGAGGTGGATGGGGTGCTCCAGTCTGCTCCTGGAAGATTGAAGTCCCCCTTCCACGAGCTTGGTGTTATCCTTCCCACAGATCCTCTTAATCTGCTCTGCTAGTTCCCTGTCCAAGTCCTCCACCTGAACCGGTGGCCTGTATACCACCTCCATCCTAAGTGTCCTATTTTTGCAGTCTTGGAATTGCATCCATAATGCCTCTGTTCTATCCTCCTCCCCTCTTCCCTTGCACATCTTATCCCCTCCCTCACGTAAATCACTACCCTCCTCCTTTCCCTTTGTCCCTATCCTTTCTGTATATCCTATACACTGGGATCATCAGGTCCCAGTCTTGGTATTGGGTGGCCCATGTTTTGGTGATGGCCACTATGTCCACCACCCCTACCGCCGAGAGAGCCTGTAGCTCAGCAGATTTGTTGCACAGGCTCCTTGCATTCAGGGAGACTACCCTCCAATTTGTTCCCTTCCCCTCTATCCCCTTTTTCCCCACCCTTCTTAACCCCCCATGTGACCTCTCTCTAGTTTTGTCTCTGTTTGTATGGGGGCAGTAAGCTTATTGAGCTCCCCTCTCTGGAGACCCTGCATGCCTGCTTCCCACTCACCTCTCCCATACCTAGTTTAAATCCACCTTTGTTGTTATGTAATCCCCCAGCCTCTTTTGTAATACCCCTTGTCTCTCTTTATTCAAGTGTAAACTGTCCTCTGCGAACAATTCACTATTTGTACCCCAGCCCCCCACTAACCCATACCCTTTAGTATGACACCATGCTCCCAGCAAAGTGTCTGTTCTCTTTTTCCTCACCATACTCACTCTAGGTATTGGGAGTACCTCCAAGAAGACCACTGATCTCCCTGCCTCCCCACACAACTTCCCCAGCTCCTCAAACCTCTCCCTTACCATGAAAAAGCTAACTTTGAACCCCATTATAGATGCTTTATAATAAGGGTAGAATATACTGCATTTACAGCTTGAATGTCCTAGCCTGACTCAGTTGACTTCCAAAATATCTTATGTATGTATTTGTTTTATTTATTTAAAATTTAGTAACCAGGAAAGGCACACTGAACCGAGGCTCATTTCCAGGTGTAACCCGGGGGAGAGGGTAGTAGGATGTACAATAGTAGGAGTAGCAGACATGGAAACAAAACAGAGTAAGATACAACAGAACAAATTTACATAATGGCAAATATACACATAGTTATATACTTGAGATAACATAGTTTTCAAGGTGCATAATACATTTGGAATTATGATACAGTGTTGTCAAGGTGCATAGTACATTTGGATTTATAATACAGTGACAACTATACATGGGCAAGGAGATATATATATATATATATATATATATATATCTATATATATAGATATATATATATATGTAGTGCTGACCTCATGTTATTAAAGGGTATCATGAACCACTGGTCCTTCCATTTGTTTTCTTTACTGACACTAAGAGCGTTCTTCACCATACTATAGCTTTTACAGGCCTTTTAAGATCTGAAATTGAGAGTAAGAGGGATAAGTGTCGCCAGGGATAAACACTAGAGATGAAATACCTGACGCTGGAGGCCTGTGAATAATCCAGCAGTGTTTTCGTTCATTTTGTGATGTAAAGTTGCTCTTATACTCTGACTTTTGCCTACTCTGAGTGCTACCAGGTCCTGAAAGAGCCCTTTTTGAGTGACTTGGTGACAATAAAAGGCTCATTGTACTGCCATGCTTTTGGTTTCTGATGAATGACCCAAGGATTCACAAAAAGTTTGTAAAGAGGATTTTCACAAAAAGCTAAATAAGCACCTATAAAATATTTTAATTATTGGTTATACAGTTCTCCATTGTGTTTTGAGCCACCAGCTCTTTAGCTACCATCTACAGCATTTAATGTTAGTAAACATGGAATAACATACTAGTGTTAGATTTGTGAAACAGTATTACATAGTGACTAGTAACATTCTGTGGTGATTTGCATATGCAGCCCATGGTGCTTTGCATTGTGGGGGCATGTGTGATTTTGTATTTTCTTGAAACTTGGCTTCCCAGCCAAATGCCCTTTGGGGTAACCCTTGCCTCAGTGTTTATGCACAGAGGTTCTTTGTCTTTTACATAGTGACTGTTTATTAAAAACTAAGATCTTTTAGTATTAAGTTTCTAAAACTGTCAGGGAGTGGTTGTGGTGGTGATGATGGTGGTGGGGTCATAAATCATAGACTACATGTTGCTGGATGTTGAAATTTGCTTCTGTTTAAGTGATGTGGTTACAGATATTGCTAACCTAAAATGATTGACTGAGCCAGTTAGATGGAAAGCAAAGACTTGTCTTAACAGCATTGCTAAGGCTAACATGTACATACAACAGGTAGTATAGCTAGTAGTGCATGTTTATTACGCTATGGTTGGATACACACATTAGCACAAATTACATTAATCACCTGAGTACTCTAATGCATTTTAGTTACTCATTTCAGCTGACTGGACTGCTTAAACTCACTGCTTTGCTGAGCTGTATCCTTTGTAATAATTGTGCACCAGAGAATGAAGGAGAAATGGGAGAGGGACACCAGATTTGTTACACCAGAATAATTAACATATTATATTTCATGAAATATATAATGTATGTTAACAATAACAAATGACAGGATGTGGAGTTATAAGCACTTAATCCACGCTTGGGGTACATTGTGAGGCATGGGGCCACAGGCCGAGTGTTCTCACAGCACCCCAGGCATGGATTAAATGCCTATAACCCCACACCCTGGAGTGGCTTATTGCGCTTATAATATGGCTTGCATGAAGGACACAAATAATGCTCAGAAAGGATGATGTTAAGACTGGAAAAGACTATTTTTATTGTGTATCCTTCCATCTGAAAAAATAGCTCCACATGTAAACTGAGGATAATATTTTGTAGTTAAGGTAGACGTTTCTGTATTGTACAAAAGCATTATGCACACATTAGTGCTAATGCTCACATGTAAACTAAGTGAAACACAACATGTGGAAAATATGACTGTGCACTGACAAGCTTGCTGTGGATTGCACAATTCTGTGGGAAATTTGTTCTATTTGTAATCAATAGCTATATAACACTTTTTCTAACATATGTTCTTGCTTCCTGGAGTATATGAGTAGAGTGTTGTTTATTTAAATTGAAGTGATGAAAATACTTTAATACTTCTTTTTAGTGTTCAAAACACAACAGAGCAAAGTAACACAGCTCCTTTCCTAAAGTAATCAGTAACGGATGTTAGAACATCTGATTACTTGCTTTTTACCATGTATGAGAACACATTACTTCCATAACTTACAAGCACTGCATCATGGGTATGTAAATAATATGGGTTATGCAATGGCTCTGTCAGTCCCTGAGAAATAAACTTCTAAACAGAAGCTCACACACCTATGATGCAGTGCTTGCAACTCATGGAAGTAATGTATTCTCATACATGGTAAAATGCAAGTAAAATAGATGTTCTAACATGTTCCTACATTCATTGAGTACTTTAGGAAAGGGGCTGTGTTACTTTGCTTTCCTGTCTTTTGAACACAAAAAATAAAAAGTATTAAAGTATTTTGGTCATTACAATGTAAATAAACAAGACTCTGCTCATATACTCCAGGAAGCTGTGTTTGTATGGATGTGCTTTTATTGGGATAATCACAATACTTGGTTTGCTGGAAGTAGTTTAGGTCACGTAACTATGGATTAAAAAGGAAATTTAATCCTCAGTCACTTGATGGTGCTTGACCAATCAGCAGCTCACCTTCACGCAACCGATGTTTAATAGTTTGTAACTTCTTTGAGTGTGGGGCAAGCTTATAATATAATGCATAGACTATTACGCAAGGGGCTGTGTACAGAATAAGGTGGTAATTTAATCAAGTGAAGCTAGGGGTAGAGTAAGTCACAAAGCTGAAGCTGAGTGGCGTATTCTGCTCCATCTTCTTGAGATGAAATTATCACCAAGTTCTTCACACCCTCGTGCCTGATGAGTTACAATACATGGTTAGGGGAAAATATGTCTAGAATATTGAAGGGAGAAGAAAACAATGTTGTTTTATTTTTTTAAAGCAGAATTCAGCCCAGGTTTCTTTCTTTTTTTTATTTTTGTTTACCAGATAGGTGCATTAGACAATAAAAATGCCTTTTTTCAGACATGATCTATGAGAATACATGTGAGACTTGTGATGATCAGAACAGGTACAAAAGCCTTATACATGGAATGAAGTACTACATAATAATTTACGCAAAATACATAAAAGCATTGTGTATGGGGGAAGTACAACAAAAGAATTCACAGTGGGCTGGATATTCAAACTGCGCCCAAAAAGTGCGCAATAGCAGGAACAAGCACAAGTCCATTGCGTCCATGCGCAATAGATGCGATATTCAAAAAAGGAGCAAGCCAAATTGCGCCAACAGCTAATGTCTGAATATCGCACAACCTGCGTCATGGCACAACTAGGGAGGGGAAGCTGAGCAGATATGATGCGCTATGGCGCAACAAAGGATGTCCAGCTGAGCAGCCCAGAGGTGCCATAGCGCAAGCAGGGAGCCCCCCAGCATCAAAGCAATGTAACTGCACAACCAGGGAGGTAGGTAGGGTCCCACCACCCATGCCACAGATGGGCACAGGAACACACAGCAGAACTGACAATGTACCCCCACACCCAAAGCACAGCACAACTGGGGGAAGGCTGGAATATCTACCGGCCCATGGGGACAAGCAAACAACACACAGCTGGGCCATGGTGCCCCAGCACACCCACCGGCAAGCTGAGACTGCCACACAAGGAGGGCTGACCACCCCGTGCCACACCAGCCCCCCCCAGTGCACAGCACACCCTGCACTGTGACCCCAGACACCCCATGAGCAGTGACCACCACTGCAGGAAACCCCATGCATACCACCACCCCACTGTCACACTGCAACCTCATGTACCACAGAACCACTAGCCAGCCCCACCAGAGCACCCAGCAGTGGGAGCAGCACAGCAATGCAACAACGGCAGACACAGTGCCAACATGCACAATCCCCCTGAGGCACAGCTGAGAGACCGACCATGCGTTGGCACAAGAGGTACCCCACACGGGAAAGGGCGTGCCCCTGACACCACCACCATCATTGATATAGCACCCTGCACAGTAGACAAGTGACACATCCCGACCCACCACTAGCCACAGCAGCCAGCACAGACACCCACAGTGGTGCATGGAAGCATGCATCACACTGGATGCAACACAGTGCAGTGGCAAACACACACCCATACCCAAGGGGACAATAACACAGGGATGCAGTAGTGTGGCAACGAAGCCCCCAGTGTGGGCCCATGACAACTGAGCACTCACAGCCTGCAGTCCTCCATGGCACAGGAGTGACATCCACCCTGTGCAGGCACTGTGGTCCCATACTCCACCATCATATGCCTGGAGCACAAGTCACAGACAGTGGTGCACAGCCCCTGCAACACACACAAGCCACAGCATGGAGGTGGGACTTCAGCTGCGGAGGCCACAGTGTCACCTGAGGCAAACATGGACCACACCAGTGACAGGAGGCAACCCAGCATTGTGACGGTTACAGTGGATGACCTGCATGGACAGCCACCACTGACATGGCATCAGACATTGCAGGCCACAGACATGCAAGGGTGTCAGCTGCACAGGCCAAGGACGGGTTGACAGGGGCACAATGGACACTGAGCATGCACCATGGACCACTGCACACAGTAATGCAATGCACAGGGAACAACACACACACCACAGATACTGACTGATAGCCACTCCCACACCATAGACACTTCCCCACGCACACACACACATACCCATGACTGCACCACCCCAGATGCCATGCACACCACTGCAGCTGAGCACCTATAGCCAGCTGCAAATCAGAGACCACCACGGTATTCATATCAAAATATTTATATTGCAACATATAAAACACAACTATATACAGAAAACTATGTACATATGGGGTGAGGGACAGAAACAAGGTGAGGGTGGGTGAGGGCAGGTGAACATATGGGAGAGGAAGGCGGGGTGTGAGGTTGGTCAAAGGGGAAGGTGTTGGTAGGTGCATGTGGACATTAGTGGCCGGCCTGGTCCTCCTCCGCTTGTGGCTGTTGTCTGGCCCTTCTCCTCCTCCTGACCCCATGCTGGTGTATGTCCCTCAGGATGTGCAGGGATTCCCTTGCCACCTGCAGCAGCTCTTGCACAGCCTGCTGTATCCGCAGGAGTAGCCGTTCACCTAGGATAAGGGATCAGAGTCAATAGGTGTGACTGTCCGTCTCCCTGCAGCCCACCCATTATGCATGGCATACAGCCATGTGCCACGCTCCTGTGATGGTGTGCGCCCACCCACAGTGACCGTGTCCACAAGACATGCCCAACCAGGCAGCAACAGCCATGTGGACCACTGCACACACCCACCGCCCATGTCCTGCACAGCACCACCAAGGCCGTACAGTAACGTGGCTATGCGGTGTGCAGGCAGTGCCACAGCCATGTGCCCAGTGCACTGGACCACCATTGACACACTCCCAGACATGCAGTGCCACTGGACAGTGCTGACTGTCACAAGTCGCATGCATGGCAGTTGTGTCCATGGATGGTGGCCATGCCCTGCTCCCCACCCTGTTACACAGCATGCAATAGTAATCATGGTGTCATGGCACTCACCCTCATCAGGCTGTTGTTGTCGGTGGTGGTGGTCCCCGACATGCCTGTGCGCTGCGTCCTCCTCCCTCTGCTGCCTCCCCCATCTGCTGCCGCTCGTCCACGCCTGTGGGAGAAAAAAGGGGAGAAAAACATCAGTACAATCCCAAAGCAAAGTCCCCCTACCCCAATGTGTGTGCCCACCCACCCAGCCAGACCCACCCATCCCACCCCATACCCTGTAAACACAGCCACAGCCAACCCTAGACTATCCCTCCCCTATGTGCTGGACACATAAGACAGTGTTACCCATATGGACAATACAAGTGTGTAGACGTATCACCCACCTGGATGAGGCACCATGCCCCTCCTGGCACGTGACCGCAGACAGGCAAGTAGCTCTGGCTCCCTCCTCCTGAGGTCCCCATAACGGTGCCTGCACTGCTCCGATGTCCTCCTGTGTCCAGTGGCCACCTCCAGGTCAGTGGCCACTCCCTGCTAGACCTGGGTCCTGGCCCTGTCCAGTGCCTCATCTCCAAACAGTGGGCCATAGTGTGGCTCTACAATGGCCACAAGGTTGGCCAGCTCAATGGCACTCCATTGTGGGGCTCTCCTGTGTGCCATCTCAACCACTATAGTAGGCAATATGGCGCTGTGCAGTGCGGTACCCCACGTGGAAATGCTGCGCCGTACAGCGCCGCCATTCCCTATCGTGCTGTTACAGAACAGTGCAATAGAGGTGCGGCCATGCCGGACGTATGGCGCTAAGGGGGCCAAGGTTGGGCACAGGGTCATGGGTCTCTGGCGCAAGGCCACGCACAGCGCCATCGGACAACTATGCATCTAGCACGATTGGTTGCCTGTGTGCCAGCGCCACAGCGAACAATCCGCAGTTGTGCCACAGTGCCATGTAGTGACCCTCGCTATAGCGCCACTGGCACAATGGTGGCCATGCCCTGCATTGCCTACCGCGCACAGCACGTCATCAGTGCGGCAGATGCCTGCATAAGCTACCTGGGCATGCGCAGTGAGGTGTACTATGCATGCCACAGAACTGTGCCATTGGCTCAGCACGTTCAACACAATTGTGCAAAGCGCAACGGCGCGATATTCAGCCGTCATATGCTAATCATCCGATCAGCCATTCAATGGTGCAGCAGCACGATTTGCATCTAATTAAAGTTGCTCCTCACCTAATTTGCATGGATTGTGCTATAAAAATGCGACAATGTTCTGCATTGGCCATATTTGGTTACTGCAGTTTATTGGTGAGTTGCATGCTGTGTGGGGGTCTGGACAGTGGTATCAGGGACTTGCTTTATACTGCACAGTCACAGGTAACCACTGTCATCCTTACAGGCTGAATGATGACCGAGCGAAGTCCGGGTGAGGAGGACTATGATGGTGGGTGGAAGAGGCCCAATTTCACAAAGGCTGAGACGGAGGCACTCTTCGAGGCCTACCTTGATCAGGAGCCACTGCTCAGTGGACGGCGGGGCACCCCTCAGGCCCGTGCTGCTGCATGGGAGGAGGTGGCACGTGCCGTCAACCTGCATGGCAGCCACCAGTGCTCCGTGCAGGAGTGTAAGAAGAAGGTGGGTACTGACAGGAGGAGGGTGAAGGAGAAGGTGGCTGCCATCAGGGCGGCACGTGCTGCAACAGGCGGGGGCCAGCCGGAGGTGGTACAGCTCACACCGGCAGAGGACAGGCTTGCTGCAAGCATGCTGCGCAGTGCCATAGAGGGCGTTCCAGGAGGTGGCTTCCAGACGGGTGGTAGCCCATCACTGCATGGTAAGTCATGGTCTGTCTGGGGGGGGCAGGGTAGATCACATGCAGTAACGTGACTTTACTTTCTGTTACAGATCCTGCGCATCTGCAGGGGTCAGTGGTGGAGGGCCTGTCCACTGCGGACAGTCATCTGGAGTTGGAGGAGGGACCATCCACCTCCACAGGTATACATCGAGCATTGCAACAGTGGGTCTGCCTGGCTGTCCACACTGATGTCATTGAGACAGGTGTGGGGGAGGCCCTTCCTGTGTCTCAGCGTTCTGGTGTCCAAGGGTGCCAGCACACTGTGGCTGTGGCAGAGACCTGCACCAATGATGAAGACATGACCGTCATGGGCAGTGACATGTGTGTGCCACGGAATGGACACACAGCAGGCCAGCTCACGCCCATGGACCTGTCTGGTGCCGACGTGTGTGCTAGCATGTCAGCACAGTCCCAGGCTGTGCCTGTCAGAACCAGTGGGGCAGCACTGGTGGCTGGTCAGGACAGTGGGACTGTTGTGGCCACAGCAGCGGAACAACTGATCCCTTGGGCACAGCAGGTGGAGGGGCAGCAGCAGCAGTCACCCACCGGGACTGGGGGTTCAGGGTTCAGCGGTGGTGTCTGTGCACTGCCTGTGGACTTGCCCATACCTGGTCCTGGTGAGCAGCGCCCACCCTCAAGGGGTGCTGAACATCAGGCCCTTGCATACCCTGAGGGACAGGATGCCGAGGTGGCAGATGACCTCTTTGATGAGCACACCCACCTACTGCAGGCATCAGTCCAGCAGCAGATGCAGCTGCAACATCCGTGGAGGCACTGTGTGTGGCTCTGGGTGGGCGAGTGGCTGGAGGGACACCAATAGGACCCTGTACACGGTTGACCATTTGCAGGAGGATGTGACCGCTGCCATTGACAGGCAAACACAGACGTTCATCGCTGTCATGGCCACAATGGGCACACAGTCAGGTGCCCATGCGTCGCTCACACAGCGCAGTTCGCTATCCACTCCCCGTTCCCGGCATTGTGTGACACCCACCCTGTCGACGCCGGGTTCAGCTGTGGGCATCCCGAGCACTCCTGGTGCAGGTATGTTCGGTTTGCTGCAGACCCCTGTGCAGGCACAGTCGTGTTTGTGCAGTGGAACCCCTGGTGGACCATCAGTGCCACCCCATGAGGCCTGTGGTCAGCCTGCCAGTGCCGCTGGGTCTCGGTGGGGCCGCCCATGCATCCGAGGTGGATGTGGCACTGTGCCACAGGACTGATCTGTCTCCCAGCCTGGACGCTGTCTGGTGCTGCCCTGTGTGCATTGTGTGTTTCAGTGGGCAGTGCATAGGTGGGTGCCTGGCCCTGCACGCAGACACACGGTCCACCTGCACACCCTCCCGGCTGCTGTCCACAGGTACATGTGCATGATGATGCCTGCATTGCGCTGTACACCAAAGTGTGATGGTGCCCAGCATCTGACACACGCACATGGACAGTCAGTGGACGTGGTGGCCTGTGAACATGTGTGTTGCTAGTATTTGCGTTCCATCTCGGCTTTGCACCTGACCTCTGTGCACGTTTTGTGCCTATTGTGTGTGCATGTGTGTGTGTCCGTCCACGTGACGTGTTACTGTTCACCCCTCCCTGGTTGTATGTGTGTGCTTCTGTGCCCTGCCACATCCCTTGGCAGCATGCACCCCTGGTGTGTTTCCATGCATGTATGTGGGTTGTGCCCTTGCCACTGGTGGTTGCACATGGCACCATGACTTACCTGTGTTGGCTGAAGTGCTCCTCTGTGATGGTGTCCTGGTGCAGCTGTGCCAGCCGGATCAGTTGAGGGTCCCGTCATCCAAGGGGGGACTACCCATCCCCATCGTCACCGGTGTCACCGTCGTCCCCATCGCTGTCCCCCTCTTTGACCTGTACGGCTATCCCACAGTCTTTGGCCATGTTGTGCAGGATGCAACAGGCCAGGAATATTCCACAGGCCTTTGAGGGGCTATACTATAGGGCACCGCCAGAGGTGTCCAGGCAACGGAAACGCGCCTTCAGCATCCCAAACACCCGCTCAATGACGTTGCATGTGGTGGCATGTGCCTTATTGAAGCATTGCTGCAATGGGATTGTGGGCCGCCGGTAGGGTGTGAGCAGCCAGGGACAGAGTGGGTATCCACTGTCACCTGTGTGAAGATAGTGGAGGTTAGTGTGTTGTTCAGTTTCAGACTGCCTCAAGCCCTGTGGGCCACACCCATGACACCTCTGGCCATACCCCGTCTTGCCCACGATATGTCAGTTCTACATACATACTCACCCACTAGATGACCTGTGGGGATGTCCCCACTCTTGAATCGGTGGCACAGTGCCGAATGGTGCCAGATGAAGGAATCATGTGCTCCCCCAGGGTGCATGGCACAGACATTGATGATGTGCCCACTGGCATCGCACACCACCTGGCAGTTGACACTGGCATATCACCCACAGTTCATGTGGGTGGCACCCTCGGGGCCAGGTGGTGTCTGTGTGGCCACATGGGTGCAGTCTATCACCCCTAGCATGCCAGGCATCGTGCTACCCTGTGGAACTCCTGTATGTTTGCTGTGCGCTCCGCCACAGTGCTCGGGAAATGGATGTACTCCGCAGCATGTGGCAGCAGTGCACTGGGGAAGTGGGTGAGGATGCGTGACATGGCCGACTGTGTTATGCCTGTGGTGTCCCCTGTTGGTCTCTGGAAGGGACCCGTGGTGAGCAAGCACAAGCAGGCTGTTACCTTTGTCTCCACTGACAGAGCATGACTCCGTCGTGTGGGTGCCTGCATCACATCACTGCACAGCTCACAGAGCTGCCTCAGTATTGCCCTGTTCAGGTGGTACCAGCCCACAATCTCGATATCTGTGTACAGCTCAAAGCTGGTGCGGGCTCAGTACTGCCTGTTGGGGGCATACCACCAACGGGCCCTTCCACGGCCACGTCCCCATAGCATGCCTTCTCACCCCCCTCATTCGGCATCCATGTGGAAGGTGGCACTGGCCATGTCCCTGGCTTTCGCCCCCAGCAGCTGTTACTTTGTTCCCCCCACTGTCCTGACTGCTTCCTCCCCTGCACAGGGTACACCTACTGGCCTCTGCTGTGTGGCCCCACAAACCTTCCCTTGCCCCTCTTGTGTGGTGTGGTTTCCCTGGCCTGCCCTCTTTTGTGCTGCTTTCCTGTGCCTGTCTCTCCCCCTGCCTCATGTGGCTTCCCTGTAGCGTTCTTGTGCCTCTTCCTTGCTCCTTTTTATTTTGGCTCATTTCCGCTATGGCGCAACTTCCGCCTGCTCCACTGTTGCGCATTGCGCAAGTCTTCGAACATGCTTTTCGCCTTTATGCGCCGTTCCTCCACCTTCGAGTTGCGCATGCCTTCATTATCATTGTGTGCTGTTGCTCAGCATGTTTTCAGTGGCGCAACTGCCTCCTGCTGAATATCGTAGAATGGCACATTTTCTGACTTGCGCTGGCGCAACCCTATTGCGCATTGCACAACCCTTTTGAATATCCAGCCCAGTAAGTAAACAGTGAAGAGGTAGAGAAGCAAGTAATAAGTTGGTTAACAGATCAAGCTGAAAGTCAAACAAATTAGACATATTTGTAAAAATTCAGAGCAGTGGTTCCTGGTAATATTACATAGAGCATTTCAGAATTCATTTAGTGAACTCTGTTGATTGTAGCTGTTGTACAGATTTTTTCTGTGCTGTGCTGGCCTTGATTGATTGATAAATTAATTGGCTTTAGCTATGGGAACACTGCTACTACAACTGGTTCTGAAGCTTTTCTACTTTTGTCTTGAAACATGTAAGTTATTTTTTTTCAAGAACATATAGCTGTTTCTTTGATGACTGACTGTGTGTGTGTTCTTACAATAACTGCTAAAGTTGTCTAATTCTAAAATTGTGTGTTTTTTTAATCACAGGGTTGCCGTTTGAGTTAAATGGGCAAATGGCTTCTGAGATTTATAGTCTGTAGTACTTTTGCTTTAGGTTCATGTGAATGTTTTATTGGGGTAGTGTTACTTTGTGTTATAGGCAGGTTATTTTATTTTAGTTTTGCAGACAGTGAAAGACTGTGTGACATCAGTGTGGGATATTGTAAGTTACTTTGCTTTCCCTATAGTTTGACTTTAGTTTGTGTTTGTAGGCAGGGGACAGTATGTGTAACTTTAGGCAATGATTAAAGGATGATTTACATACCAATTAACACACCATTATTTGCTGCAGGTACTGTCACTCAACAGAAAGCAGTGTGTTACTTGAAATGTCTATCCTCTGTTAACCACTGCATGATGTCATTGGCATGGATAATGTGTTTTTCAGCATCTGGGAATTAGTGGGTAATAGGGGTCAACTATGCAATATAACATGAGCCAGTCAGGATGTAGAACAGTGCCTTACAGTGTTACTTCACAGTGCTGCAGTATGCTGCAGGGAACGGTACAATTCAATGACAATTAAGCCTTTTTTTGTCAGTATTTTGTGACATGTTCTTTACTGCAAGGTACTGTGTTGCATCCTAGTTGGCTCCATTGTAGCTTTATTTATATGGCATTTTTCACGTGTAAAATGTTGTTAAACACCTTGAATTTTGCCATCCAAGTCCTTGTAGCATTCCATATGCTATGAAATACCTGTAGCCACTGGTAAATTGGAAGTGTTACTAATGAACTATATGGACACTGACACAATGAAGAAGAAAAGCAACAGCTGCAAAAACCTCTTGGAATCCAAGGCCAGGTAATCTGCTATTTCCTGCTCAGTATACTAATCCTGCTATGAGGTAATGAATGCTCTTCATGAACCTTCCCTTCATGAAGAATTTTAATGCTGTATACAGCAATGTTATCCTCAATAGGAAGTGATACAACTTGAGTTTAAAAGATTGAAAACTCACTTGCACCATTATCTATTGGGAGCTTGTTCCATAGGGTTAACACTCTAAGTAAAAATGCTTCCTAATATTACTTTGCATGCTGTCTCCCCTTAAGTTAGTTATAATGGGCCTACACAAGGACAGTATAACTAACTTAGGGGGAACAGTTAGTTATCCTGCCATGTACAAGCTGAAAATGTTTCTTCTGATCTATCCTATCTGATCCCATTAGAATTTTTAAAAACAGAAATCACACACAGAGAATCCTATTATCTTTCATTTTCCAGTTAAAGCATGCCTAGCCTGTATAGACGTTTATTTCAGGAGTGAGCAGCAGAGAACAGAAGAGGAGGTCAGATAGGCAAGCGCAGAACAATGGGGACATTTAAAGACAATTTGCAGAATGTTGAAGTGGAAAGTTGATATATTTCAATGCACATTAAACTTGAATTAGTATTCTTGGTGCTGCTTGTCTAGAATACACAGTGCCATACAACAGAAAGTGGATGCTTTCACTTCCCTTAAATGCTTATATTTAGAAATTAAGCAGTCCTTCAGTACTTGTATTGAGACACAAGTTGGTGGGGGTGAACTAGCACTGAGAAAAATTCCTGTCTCCTTATGCAGTGTAACATTGGTTGTGGCTTGGCACCAATAGCCATTTTAGCTCTTGCTTCTACAGCAGCAGCTTTGGAACAAAGTGATCAGACAACTCACCATACACTGAAGGAAAGCGGGAGAGATGACTTTGAGCCTGCTTTGTAACCACTGAGGATTCCGGACAGGGAGTGTAGAAATAGAAGAAGAAGAGGAAGAAGAAGAAGAAAAAGAAGAAGCATTTATGTAGCACTTTTCATACATATTGTATCCCAATGCACTATACAAGCAATGCTAGACTGCTAGGGAAGTGACTGAATGTGTAGTGCTAGCCATTTTGCTCATCAATACCCACACACAGTCTTGGACAAGTACATGAACTGGTTTTATGGGAAGGGGAATGTTAGCCAGGACACTGGGGAAAGTCCCTACTCGCCACTGGGGAATTTGTTGGCCGTCTCCCAAGATGGCCACTTCGGTGAGAGCTGGAGAAGATGGAGGAGCTGATGGGACAGGGGACCTAGCCTCACCCTCTGTCTCACCTTTGCAAGAGGCTATTTTGGTGACTAATGTGGTTCATACTGAAGACGATATGGAAGTTGAAACTCTAGATCAACAACATACTGAAAATGCTGGAATTGCTTTTTCTGATACTTCTACGGCTATGTTTCCTAAGGGTTCTGACTGACATTTCAGAGAAGGATTCGGACTCACGGCCTGATATGGAGGATGTTCTGCCTGGTTCTAGTACTGAGACTGGAGAAACTATGGCACTTTGGAAATTGATTGAACAAGAAGAATGCAACTTTCGGGTCCACAAACTGAAGTTGGAACGTAAGATTCTGCAGCTGACCTCTGCCAGCGCAGCTGGGGTTGTCCTTTCCCCACAATCTTGCACAGATGTCAGAGCCTCACAGCTGCCTGTCATGGCTTCTGGAGTAGAGAATGCGCATGGTTCCACTTTGGTGGACAGGATCGACACTACTACTGGCCTGCATGTGAGTACTGTTCTTTCTTCTATGCCTGTGAGTACTGTCCTTTCTTCTACGCCTCCTGCCCCTCTTCTACTTTTGGAGACTGCTGAATGCTCTGAAACTGCTGTCTCTGACTGATCTGTGGAACAGACCCTGGAATGAGTAGGGTGGGAACACAATGCCGTGAATGGGGAATGGACTTCTGGAACCTCCCCTATTCGCATGCCTGTTGCAAATGACTTTCCCGCATTACCAAGCCACTATGTAAAACCTACTAATAATAATGTTCGATGACGTGACCCATTAGAACTGCCTAAGGAATTAGAATTGACACAAAACCCAAGCTTATGTCTTCCGACTCCCATGGATCCTGATAGGGGTGCAGCTGGTCCACCTGAGACTCCTCTGAATGCTAGGACTGAGGTTCCAAAAAAACCCTTTGCATCTCTCTTTAAACAGCCTATTTTACCTATAAAAAGACACAATGCCGTGCGCCTTTCTTATATTGGTGGCATGACTGACCCCCCGATCGCTTTTACGCAGCTAGAACTTTGCTGAATGATTCTTTAAAGTTCTTTTCGCATGAGATTTATGCTCTAATTCATATTTCTGGTGAAACGGTGTTTGATGTGAGCTTTAAAACTTCTAAAGGTTTGGACAGATTCTGGACTCAGTATAACGCTTTGAAACATACTGCCCTTTGGGCCCCCTTCTTAGCTATTCCTCTGACAAAACCAGCCTACAAGTCGGTGACTATCCTGTTTCGGAGTTGGGGGGGTACAAAAAGCTGATGAGGAATATTGGCTTAAAAAACATTGTACTGTTTTGGATGGCCCTGAAGCTATCTTTGATTCAGAGAACATTTGGACTGGGGGGGTGGAGGGTGAAGGTTTTATTGCGATCTTCTGATACTGGTTTAATGCACCTTCCTAATTCTTTTTTTTTAGGTCATGATCGAGGTGCTTTGTTTTATTTTGAACAGCCGAAGGCTTGCTACCATTGTGGAGACACTTCCCATATTAGCAATGCATGCGACAAGCTAAAATGTACTACCTGTGGGGTATTAGGGCACGTGGGGTCTTCTTGTCTGAATGAAACTAAGTGCTACTTGTGTGATGAAGTTGGTCACACTTTTCAAATTGTACCTGGGCAACACACAACAGGGTGGAAAATATTGATGATGACCAGCTTAAACTGATTACTTTAGCGCAAAAGATGAAAATTAAAAATAGGCTGTTACCTGACCCCCCATGCCCAGAAGAGAACCCTCCCCCCTCCTCCCACTATGGTTCTAGATGCTCCTAGCATGCTAGATGAGGCTTCTGCTGTGCCTCCTATTTTGGTTCCAGTAGTGCCAGATGTCGTTTCACCCTTTTGAAATGCCCCCTCCTGTAAAACCTGCTAGGGAGAACCTAAGGCATTCTACTCGTACACGACAGACTTCTCCCCCCCCCCCCAAATCCATTAGGATGGATGGTCTTCCTATTCACAACAGGTATGAGATCCTTACTGAGGATCTAGCAGACTCTAACGGAGATACTGATTCTTCATCTGTAGCCTCGTCACACACTGCAGGTGTGACAGATTCTGAAAAACCCAGAGAGGGGACGGGACAACAAAAAAGAAAAGCTAAGGTTAAGATGAAAGGGAGACCAGCATCAGGTAAAAAGAAATCTTGATGTCAGGGTAGTTGCCTTGATTTTTGTCCTCTCTCATTCACTTTTCATGGGTGAACACCTGCTTTGTTACACTCTCAATACATGCCTCTTGACAGATTCATCCTATTTCGGATGGCTGTTTGACAGTTCCCTATTCTGCTATTGCATACGTGGATGACATGACTTTACTACTGGCAGATGAGGCTTCTTTCACATAGATGTTGGGACTAGTCACTGATTATGAGACTCTCTCTGGGGCAACTCTAAACTTAGCTAAATGTGCTGGTTATTCTCTGGATACTGACCTACCTCATTTAAACACGTTCACGGCAATGCAATTTCGAAGCAGCCACTTAAAATATTGGGTATCACTTATGGTACTCCTGACATGGATATGTTTAATTGGGAAGAAAAACTAGTACTAGAGAGGTGATGAGTGGCTCTCTGGAATAACTAGACATTTGGGAAAAAAAAAAAAAGAGTCTTTTTAATTAAAACTTTTTTACTTCCAGTTTTTTTATACCTCAGTTTGGTGTTTCCTATCCCGAGAAGGTTGGAAACCTCATTGTTTGGGGTTTTCTTCCAAGCTTTGTGGGGCAGCTGTTTGAACCCCATAAAGAGAAACATCACTTATTTGCCTATAAAGAAAGGTGGATTACATATGGTTAACCCTTTGTTATTTTTTAGTAGTATTTTTCGACAATATTAGGCCCTTATTGGTCAATAGGCAGAGGGGGTAGGAGCCTTGGCTTCCGTCAGCATGTAACCTTTGGTTCCACCCATGGGAGCACCAGAGTCCATGTCTGATTAAAAAAACTCCGGAGACTTCAGTGTATATAAAAAATGTTTTTTTCTCGATTGAAGCAATGGCGTGTCACACCACGTATGCTCCTTACACTGACCCATAAAACTTTGTGTAAAACTCTCTTGCTTGACTTCTGTGCTGTACCAAACCCTTTTGAGAAATGTTCTGTCAATTGCTTAAGTTCTCTTCAGTGTTTGGTACAAAATGCTGGAATACCGGCCCAGCCAGTAATTCTGTAATACTGGGGGGAGCATTGCAGAGCATTGCATTCTTTCCAAGCAAGCACATCGGATACTTTATTCTGCTCCTAAGGTTAAGCCAGTTGGTTAGCTTGTAGAGTGTACATGTGTGAGTTTGTGTATCAGCCCCTAGGGTGAGTCTGCGTGCTTTGTTAAAGGCAGTCTCAACACGTTTAAGGGCAGTGTCAGAAGCCAAACTATACACGACCAAACCATAATCGATAATATATAGCATAGAGCTGGTGACTGATAGATGAAAGGCCGATGGCATCAGGTATTTTTTATGTCTGTGGAGAATACCCAATTTAATGTTGACCGCATTTACCACCTGGTCAATATGTTGGGTGAAGGAATGAGTATCGTCGATGGTGACCCCCAGGTACTTGAAAGAGTGTACCTGCTCCAGTGGGGTGCCTCAGTTATTGAGGATAGACAGAACTGGATGCTTGATCTTGAACTGGTGGCTTGAGATCAGCATAGTTTTTGTCTTCTTGTAGTTAAGTAGCAGATTCTGCTCCCTGAACCAATCCTCAAGAAGGTTGAAGGTGGACTAAAGTTCCTTCTAAAGTTGGTCATGATAAATGTTACTGCCCAGTATGACAGCATCATATGCATAAAGAACTATTTTACTGCTGCAGGCTGTTGGTAGGTTATTTAGGAACAGGCTGAATAGTAAAGGCCCCAGTATGGACCCCTGGGGTACTCCAGTAGAGACATCCCTAGATGTGGAGGTAGTGGAACCAGTCTTGACCATCTGGGTCCTGTGAGGCAGGTAATCATTGAACCAGTGAACTGCATCCACAGACAATCCCATGGACAGCATTTGTTCCAGGAGGATTGGATGATTGACAGTGTTGAAGGCTTTTGTGAGATCTATAAAGATAGATCCCACAAATTTGCCTTCCTCCATTGCCTTGTGAACATAGTCGGAGAAATCCACGAGAGCTGTGATGGTGATATGGTTCTTCTGGAAGCCGTGTTGTATTGAGGGCATTGATGATCATACTTTTGAAGGTATTTAGAAATCTGGTCATCTACAATTCTCTCAAGTGCTTTGGAGAGTGGGGATAGAACAGAAATAGGCTGGTAGTTTGTAACATCGAAGCGTTCTCCAATTTATGTATTGGGGTCACTAAAGCCTGTTTCCAGGCAGTTGAGAATAGCGCAAGGCAAGAGATTTGTTGAAGATTTTGGAAATGGGAACGATGACCTCATTGAGAGTCAAAGCCAACAGCTTCATGTCAATACCGTCACTGCCCTGTCTTGTTTTACCGAGTACCCTTAGCACGTACTTTCTAGCCACCTTAATAGAGATATGCTTAAAATAGAATTTTGGGCAATTAAGGTCAGTTCTTGGTGCTGGCTGGGTTGGTACAGAGGAGTTTAAGTAGTCAGGAGATAAGACAGTGCTGAGATTGATGAAAGCTGAATTGAAAGCCTCGGCAATGGCTAGGGGGGTTCAACGTCTGGGATCCATTCAGGTTAAGCATAGTAGAGTGCTTCCTATCTTCTTTTCCCATGAGTTCCCTTAAGTTCTCCCAGAACCTTTTCCCATTACCCCAGTTCCTGTCCAGTCTGTCTTTATAGTATTTAGCCTTAGCAAGCCAGGCTAGGTGCGTGCACCTATTCCTTGCTGCCGTATAATTCTGAAAGTCGGCACTATTGCCTGAGCTCTTTGCTTTATACCACAAGTTGTCTCTCGCCCTCATTTTGTCAAGGAGGTCCCAGATGATCCACCCATTAGCGGTTCCCCTGACTTTCCTTTTCCTTAGTGGAGCATAGACATCACAGACACCATTGAACTTATTGGTAAAGTATTCCAGGACTGTGTCAACATCCTTAGCCTCTACGATGGGAGACCAGTTAATGAGTGTTAGTGCTTCCTTGAATGCATTTAATTGCCCTCACCTTAGTATTCTGCTGTAGATGGTAATTGGGGGAACTTTATCTTCTTTATTTACCCAGGTGCACGTTACCAAGGAGTGACCACTAAGACAGTCGGGCAACACCGCACCATTCTTGATTCTGGCAGGGCTACTAGCCATGATCCAATCAATGAGAGTGCCATTCCTGGTCTTATAATTCATTCTGGTAAGTTTGGGTATCATCTGGGTGAGGTGCATGCTGGTCCTTGATAGGATCAGGTGCTTTGCAGTTCCAGTTTATGTTGAAGTCACTGGTGACTATGACCTCAGTACTCCTATTAAGTTTTGTGATTGTGTCCAAAATGGGGCCAATCCCCATTTTAGACTTGGTAGGGGGAAGATAGACAGAAGCAATGGTGAGCAACCTGCTGTGTTTCCCAATAAGAAGTTTCACCACGAGCAGCTCGTAGTCACTAGTGTTGCTTGGAGCCAGCAGCACACTACCCTGAAGCGAGTCCTTAACATAAATAAGACAACCCCCTCCCTTTTTTCCTGACCTATTCATTCTAAAGGCACAGTACCCTTGTAGGGCTATAGAATTAGTTGTGAGGAAAAGGTTAATAGTTGGAAAAAATGGCAATAATCAGAAAAAAGTAGCACTAGTTAAAACTTTTTTGCTGCCTATCTTTACGTATTTAAATGTGATATATTCACCACCAAAAGATCTAGAAATAAAGTTGTTAAGTCCAATCTTTTCAGTAATATGGGGAAGCAGACTTAACCCTATACAATGGGAGATTTTGTATCTGCTCATAAAACAAGGGGGGTTAGGTTTGATTAACCCTATCAACTTTTTTCATAGTATATGTATTTACTGGAATAGTAAGACAGTATTGAAAAGAGAAGTGCATTTCTGGACTTCATGGATAAGAACTTGCAGGTACACATTGGAAAGTTGCATACTGGAGTGGAGAGGCTTAAATAGTCTTATGATTTTCCAGGATATTTTTTTACCAGTCATTGAGAAAGTACAAAAGTAGTAGTTAACAATACAGCAATTGTCCGCTCTAATGAGAAATAGCTTGTATAACACAGTACAACAAGGGTTTGCAATAAAACCTGAGTTTAAGGGGGTATACCCTCAAGAAAACAACAAACTATAAACATATTTAGTAGACAAAATGACCCCATATAGGATGTGGGACGTAGTCTGGCTGTGTGGACATGGGCATTTAGGTATTAAGGGAAATGCGAAACATAAATGTCTGCAGGAGAAAAATTGCCTAAGAGACGAATGTCAAGCACAAATTGAAACAATGGAACATTCTATAATAGAATGCCCCTTTGTAAAGAGGTTTTGGACACTGGTAGCAAGGAAATGGAAATACACTGGATGGGCATCTGTATACTATAGAGATATGATAATAAGTCAAATGAATTCTGTTAGACAATATGAAGATGGTACAAAGGGATTTATTTTTACTTGTGTAAAATCTTTTCTTTGGCAAGCTACTGTAGATGTAAATTAACATGCCAGCAGATAGTTATGTGACCAGATACTGTTATTCGGCAATTAGAAGTCAAACTGCAGGAACAAATGCACAAGACTGTTTAATTTGATCTCCTCATATTGTAAATGAAGAAAAAATAGCTCAGGCAGTATCAAAAGGGGACAAGACATTTTTTTGGTATGTTAACGAAAAAAAGGGAGGGATTGTACGGTTAAAGGAGGGACTGTACAGAGGAAGACAAAGAAAAGGCAGACATGCTGCACAAGTAGTTCTGCTCAGTTTTTTCAGTGCAAGGGGAAGGGGATGGACTGTGAAACAGCATCAGGAGCTTTGATGGCAGGAGAGTGCACACTAGATCTTTTTCTGAGAAGAGTCCAGAAAGCAGCACTTGCTAACCTGAAGGTGGACAAAACTATGGGACCAGACAGGGTGCATCCAAGGGTGCTGAGGGAGCTCAGGAAGGTACTAACTGCACCTCTGATGGACCTGTTTAACAGATCACTGGAGATTGGAGTGATCCAGGAGGACTGGAGAAGGGCAGATGTAGTTCCACTTCACAAAAGTGGTAGCAGGAACGAGGCAAGCAATCACAGGCCTGCTAGCCTGACATCAGTTGTGGCTAGGTTAATAGAAACACTGCTAAATGAAAGGATTGTGGAATATCTTAAATCCAGTGGATTACAGGCTCCAAGGCAGCGTGTATTCACAGGTGGGAGGTCATGCTAAATAAATCTGATGGATTTCTTTGCGTGAACAAGGAGCAGTGGTGGCTCTACACCAGGGCCCGGCAGGGCACCTGCCCCGGTAAAAAAATGCTGTGCCCCAGTTGGTGCCCCATGTGGTGCAGAGCTTCCCCCATAGTAACAATATATCAGTGCCCTGGCTGCCATCTGTTGTGCCGCAGCTGTGCCCTGGTAACCATTTGTGGCTAGAGCCGCTAGTGACAAGGAGTTAGATCAGGGTGGAGCAGTGGATGCGGCCTACCTGGAATTCAGCAAGGCTTTTGACACCGTTCCAAATAGGAGACTGGTAAGAAAAACTGGGTAGCTTGAGATGGGCAACAAGGTGGTAACCTGGGTAAGAAACTGGTTAGGGGATAAGAGACAGATGGTACTGGTAAACAGAGTTTGCTTCAAGGAAGGGAGGGTGACCAACAGGGTACCTCAGGTTTCAGTGCTGGGATGGGTACTTTTTAATATCTTTATTAGTGACATAGCAGAGGAGCTAGAAGAGAAGTTCTGCCTCTTTGCAGATGCCACCAAGATCTGCAACAGGATGGACACTGGGGGGTGGGGGTGGAAAAGATGGTCAGATATCTGAAAAACCTGGAGGAGTGGTCAAGGATAAGGCTGTTGGGCTTCGATGCAAAAAAGTGCAAAATAATGCACTTAGGCCATATAAACTGGGGTCAGAGTACAAAAGGGGTGGAGTGATACTGACAATGACCAAGCATGAAAGAGACCTGGGGGTAATCATATCAAATGACCTAAAGGTGGCCAGGTGGCATTTATTTAAAACACAGAAACTCTGTTTCCCATGTTTTACAATACCAACGCCAGGTGCCCGAAGCATGGTTTCCCAACATCGGGATTTTGCTTGTGGCAGAGTTTAATCTCTAAATTAAGGGGGTGCAGGGGCGAAGCACCCCAAAACATGGAAGAAACTTTGCCATGGGCAAAATCCCAGTGTCAGGCACCCGTGTTTTGAGCACCCAACATTGAGATTGTGAAACACGGGAAACAAAGTATCTGTGTTTCATAATATGTTTCATAATATATCTGTCCAGGCAGTGTGACAAGGCAATATGGAGGGCTAGTGGGGTGCTGAGGTGAATAGGAAGGGATATCACCAGCAGAAAGAGGTAGGTGGTGTTGCCTCTGTATAGATTGCTAGTAAGACCCCACCTGGAGTACTGTGTTCAGTTCTGCAGATCACATCTCAGGAAGGACATAGAGCAGAGGTGATCTAGAAGATGGCTACCAAAATGGTGCAGAGGCTGCATCAAATGCCCAATGAGGAAAGGCTAGAGGAGCTCAATATGTACACCCTGGAGGATAGGTGGGAAGGGGGATATGATAGAGATCTTTAAATACCTCATAGGTGGTAAATAAGGTACAGGAAGGGAGCATTATCCAGAACAAAAGGTGCTCTAGAACAAAGGGAAATGCTATGAAGCGGGGGGTAGATTCAGGAGAGATGTGAGAAGTATTTCTTCACAGAAACAACCTTGGAAGTAGTGGGAGCAAAAACAGTGATGGGATTAAAAAATGCCTGGGATATGCACAAGGCAATCATAGGGGTAAGATGTGTGTGGGGTGGGGGGAGACAGTACTGTAGGTCAATTGTGTCTCCAGCAAAAATGAAAGCAGAAAAAAAATGGGCAGACTGGGTGGGCCAAGTGGCCTTTACCTGCTGTCAGCATCTCTATTTCCATGTTTCCAAATAAAAGATGGTGTAATGTAGAATGTGTAAGGCAATAATATACAGGATCAACTCTCTTTTGTTTTTCCTACCTTTGATAACTGAGAAAATGTTTTAGCCTCAGGAAACTAGTTTTGTTATAGCAGGACTGGGGTTATGGTATGATACTGAGAGGCATGGAATATTTTGAATTGTAATTATGTTTCTTTGTAGTAATTAGTGTTTGTATTTATATTCTTTTTACCCCTTTAAAAAAATTCCCCATCTCTTGCAACATGTGCCTTGGGTTCTTTTGCTGCCACCTAGACAGCATCAGAGATGGGTAGAAGAGTATTGAACATCTCATCCAAAGGATGGCACCCCCAAAAGTGCCCCTTCACCTCCCATATTAAAATAATCATCTTGGGGGGGGGCACTGGGGGACAGGAGACTACTCCAGAGGATGGAAAAAACAAAAAATGAACATCAAACACCAGCAACGGTACAAAATATCTACCTGCATGCAGTCCTGAACCCAGGACCACCGACACTGTAGGTGGCATCCGTATCCACCACGCCAGGCAGCCAGCTCGGCAGCAAAAGGCTGCACTCCTCCACTTCTCCATTTACCCATACAGTAGCACCATGACCAACCCAATCATTCATCATTCGCTGTCACTGTTATGTCCCTTCCCTTGCTATAACCACATCATCACTGCTCCTACTGGCGCGCAAATTGAGTCGCTAGTTGGTTCACCAGTATGACATGATACTGCATTAAAGGTATGAGCCCAATCCCTGTGTGGGAGTAGAACCCCCAAACTTTTGGCCCAGAGATGGAAATGGTACCAACTGGGACATGCTGACACCTCTGAGTAACATCAGTAGAAATAAAAAGGAAACTGGAAGACTCAGACTGGAATTGCCAAAATAAAATGCTATAATAAAACTAGGTATGATGACATGAAAAAATATCTAAAGAAATGGGACTGGAGAACCAGTTTGCAAGGCCTTCCAATAGAGCAGATGTGGAGTAAAATAAAACACTACATATAATTCTTCAAAAAAACACATATACCTGAAAAAAATTAATGCAATAAGATGGGAAGGTACCTAACTGGTTTAATAATAAAATCAAAATAGAAATTAGGAAGAAAACAAGGGCCTACAGAAAAACAGATGAAATGCATTTCAAGAAAATTGGGCGAAATATAAGGAGAAGGAAAAAAGAACCTAATTAAAACAGCAAAAAGGGAGCAAGAAATAAGGTTGGCTACTATGACTAATGATAATAAAAAAATCATTTTTTAACCATATAACTGGCCTTAGAGGAGGACAGCACAAGGTAGGACCATTATTAATAGGGGAGGAACAGGTTGAAAAAGAGCAAGCTATGGCTAAGATCTTCAGTAAATACTTTGTAAGCGTATATCGACCAAAAATAAATTGCAAAATACTCATAAGGAAAATCGGTCCAGTTAGGGAACTTAAACCACACATTATGTAAGGTGATGTAAAAAATATACTTGGAAAGTTAAACATAAATGAATCACCAGGGCCTGACTATATCCATCCCAGAATCTTAAAGGAGTTGGCAAATTAGTTGGCTGGACCCCTTACAAAGCTATTTACATGTTCACTATCTGAGAGAAGGGTAATTCTAGAATTTAGAGAAGCCAAAGTTACACCAGTTCATAAAAACAACTCAACACAAGACTACAAAAATTACAGACCAATTAGTCTAATATCCATTCTAGGAAAATTAATGTAACAGTATGTCAAAGAAGAAATGGAAAGACACATAATGAAGGATGTGGTGATATAACACAACATGGGTTTACAACACATAGGTCATGCCAAACAAATCTATTCCATTTTTTTGAGGTAATCAGTAAGGCCCTGGATAGTGGACTACTAGTTGATGTCATTTACTTGGATTATGCAAAAGCATTCAATCTAGTTCCCCATAGAAAATTGATAGAGTGATTGATTAAGCAAAAATTCAGTGCACAAATTATTAGATGGATAAAGTCCTGGCTAGATAACAGAAGACAGCAGGTCTGTAACAGAGGATACTGTTCTGATTGGGGAGAGGTGACAAGTGGTGTCCCTCAGGGATTGATGTTGGGATCAGCATCATTTAGCATCCTTATATCATCCATGTAAACATCTGCAGACTCTTGGATCTGCAAATCTGCAGATGACACGAAACTAGGTGCCATAGTAGATGATGATGCAGCAAATATTCGATTGTAGGAAGATCTTTATAAACTTGAGAACTGGGCAAAAGAACACAAATTGTGATTTAATGAGATAAAGTGTAGAGTCATGCATTTTGGAAACATAGAAACATAGAAGTTGACGGCAGATAAGGACTGCAAGGCCCATCCAGTCTGCCCATTTTTTCTACCTTATGAATGTGCCATAGACCTTTACTCTGTCAATGGCCTATCTATTCATGCTCATCTGTGTTGCTCCCTTATGCCTATCCCTTGCCTGTTTGAAGCCCTGCACAGTATTCATATCCACCACTTCCTGAGGTAGGCCATTCCATGCATCCTCCACCCTTTCTGTGAAAAATAACTTCCTCACATTGCCCCTTAATCGGCCTCCCTCTAATCTCATGCTGTGCCCTCTGGTCCTGCTATTTTTCTTTTATTGAAACATGTTACACTCTTTCACCTTGTTAATGCCCTTAAGATGTTGGAATGTTTCGACCATATCACCTCTCTCCCTCCTTTGCTCCAGCGTATAGATATTGAGCTCCGTTAATCTGTCCTCATATGTTTTCTGATGTAGTCCCTGCACCATTTTGGTTGCCCTTCTCTGGACTGCCTCCTTGTGCAGGTGCAGCCTCCAGTACTGCACGCAGTACTCCAGATGGGACCTAACCAGTGTCTTGTAAAGAGGGATTGTTACCTCCCTCTTATGACTTATGATACCCCTACTAATACACCCCGACATCCCTCTAGCCTTACCTACTGCTTTAGTGGTCTGCTTGGATGATTTCAGGTCATCTGTGATGATGATGCCCAAGCCTCTTTCTTCCCCTGTGAGTGCCAGCAACTCCCCTCCCAACCTATTGGTAGCTTCAGGGTTTCTCTTCCCTGTGTGCATGATCTTGCATTTCTTTGCGTTAAACCCCAGTTGCCACTCTGCCAACCATTTTGCCAGTTTTCCAGATCTCTTCTCATTCTGTCCACCCCATCTGGATCATCTACTCTGTTGCAGATCTTGGTCATATTTACAAACAGGCAAACCTTACCCTCCCATCCATCTGCAATGTCACTGATGAAGGTATTGAAGAGGGCTGGCCCCAGGACTGATCCCTGAGGTACCCTGCTTGTGACTTGCATCTCTTCTGACTGTATACTATTTACCACCACTTTCTGTTTTCTGCCCACCAACCAGTTTGCCACCCAGTTGACTAACTTTGGACCCACCCTGAGCCTACCCAGCTGTTTAATCAATCTTCTATGTGGAACAGTATCGAAAACTTTGCAGAAGTCAAGGTAGGCAACATCAACTGCATCCTCTTGGTCCACCACTCTGGTTACCCAGTCAAAGAAATCTATGAGACTAGTTTGACAGAAACATAGAAACAGAGACATAGAAACATAGACTTTGATGGCAGATAAGGACCTCTTGGCTCATGTAGTCTTCCCATTTCTCTACCTACAGGATAAGCTGCAGATCCTAGTTAACCAACAGACTAATTCTTCCAACCCCCCACAAGAATTGCCTTATGTCTGTCCCATGCATTCTTGAATTCTCCCACAGTTTTAGGCCCCACAACCTCCTCAGGAAGGCTGTTCCATGTGTCCACCACCCTCTGTGAAAAAATACTCCCTCTCATTGCCCCTGGGCCGTCCCCCCCATCTTCAAATTGTATCCCCTTGTTCTTGCACATCTCTTTTTCTGAAAGACGCTTCCCTCTTGGACTTTGTTGATTCCACTGAGGTACTTAAATGTTTCTATCATGCCCCCCCCTTTCCTCAAGGGTATACATATTAAGCTCCTTTAGTCTCTCCTCGTATGGCTTCTCTTGCTGACCCTGCACTATTTTAGCTGCCCTCCTCTGGACTGCCTCCATCCTGTCTATGTTCTTGCCCAGATGGGGTCTCCAGAACTGGATGCAGTACTCCAGATGGGGTCTCACCAACTGTCTGTACAGAGGGATAACAACTTTCTGTTTTCTGCTGGTGATGCCTCTCCCTATACACCCCAGTATCCCCCCAGCCCTCCCTACTGCCTTCTCACATTGCTTGCCAACCTTAAGGTCATCTGATATTATTACCCCCAGCTCCCTTTCCATTTTTGTTGCTGTTACTACCTCCCCTCCATTGTGTAATCTTCCCCTGGGATTTTGTTTCCCAGGTGCATTATTTGCACTTCTTACATTGAATCAAGCTGTCATACTTCTGACCATTCCTCCAACCTTGCCAAGTCCCTTATCATCCTTTCCATGCCTCCTTGTGTATCAACCCTGTTGCAGATCTTTGTGTCATCTGCAAAGAGGCATACTTTTCCTTCTAGTCCCTCTGCAATGTCACTTATAAAGACATTAAAAGGACTGGACCCAGTACTGAACCCTGCAGTACCCCACTAGTAACCCTCCTTTCTTCAGAGTGGACTCCGTTTACAATAACCTTCTGAGTCCTGTTGTCCAGCCAATGTTTTACCCAGGCTACCACCCTGGGACCCACTCCCAGGCTGGTTAATTTGTTTATTAATCTTTTGTGTGGGACTGTGTTAAATGTCTTGCTAAGGTCTAGGTAGGCCATGTCCACAGCCCCTCCCTGGTCTACTACTTTGGTCAGCCAGTCAAAGAAATCGAATAGATTTGTCTGACATGACCTTCCTTCTGTGAACCCATGCTGCCTTGGGTCCTGTGCCCCACTGGCCTCTAGGTATTCAACAATTCTTTCCTTCAGAAGTGATTCCATCACTTTCCCTAGCACAGAGGTCAAACTGACCGGTCTGTAGTTTCCTGCCTGTGTCTTGCTCCCACTTTTGTGAAGGGGAATCACATCCACCTTCTTCCAGTCCTCAGGTACCACACCATCCTCCCATGATTTGTTAAAACGGGTAGTCAGTGGTGTCACTAGTTCTCCCCTTAATTATTTTAGAATTTTGTGGTGAATCCCATCAGGCCCCATTACTTTGTCCACTTTCAGTTTTAGGAGTTCTTTCAGAACCCTCTCTTCTGTGAAAGGACTGGGATCTACACTTCTATCCAGAGTGCTTCTGTTAATTGGATTAGGTACCTCCCCCTCCTCCTCTTTTGTGAATACTGAGCAGAAGTATTTGTTCAGTATCCCTGCTTTTCACTGTCCCTCTCTGCCCACCCACTGTCCATTCTATTCAGCCTCACTATCCCTCCCTTTGTCTTTCTACTCTCCCTGACATACCTATAAAGTGTTTTATCCCCCTTCTTAACTGAGTTGGCTATCTTTTCCTCAGTTTGGGCCTTTGCTATTCTGACTTCCCTCCCTGCTTCCTTCTGCCTTAACTGGTGCAGTTCTCTGTCCTGCTCCTTCTGTGTTTCCTTATACTTCCTAAATGCTATATTTTTCTCCCTAACCTTCCCCGCCACCTCTTTTGAGAACCATAGTGGCTTTTTCTTTCATTTTGATTTGTTTATTTGCTTCACACAAAGGCTTGTTGCCTCTGTGATGGCAGTTCTGATGTTTCCCCATTGTTGTTCCACCCCTCCTTCAAGCCTGTTTGCTAGTACTTTTCTAAGGCACTGTCCCATCTTGCCAAAGTCAGCCCTCCTGAAGTCCAGTACCCTCACTTTTGTAAGTCTTGGCTCTGTAGCTGAGTTTATCATGAACCACATGGTTTGGTGGTCACTTGTTCCCAGATGGCTACCCACTTCTAGATCTGAGATCCTCTCACTGTCCCCATTTGAGAGTACAAGGTCTAAGATTGTTCCCTCATGAGTGGGTTCCAAAACTAGCTGTCTGAGGCATGCCCCCTGTAGGGCATCGAGAATGGCCCTGCTCTTGGATGTGGCTGCAGCAAAGGTGCTCCAGTTAACATCTGGCATATTTAGGTCCCCCATCAACAGTATGTCCCCTTTCTCTGCCATCCTAAGGATGCCTTCTATCATATCCTTGTCCTTCCTGCTGTAAACCCATGCTGTCTTGGATCCTGTGCTCCTATGGATTCCAGGTGTTGCATTGCCCTTTCCTTAAGGAGTGCCTCCATAATCTTGCCCACTACTTTGGTAAGACTGACTGGTTTGTAGTTCCCTTCCTCCTCCCTGCCGCTACTCTTGTGGAGCAGGATCACATGAGCCCTTCTCCAGTCTTCTGGGAACTTTCCTGTGCTCAGAGACTCACTAAACAGTTCTGCTAATGGCTCTGCTAGTTCCAGCCTTAGCTCCTTTAGTACTCTGGGATGTATACCATCTGGTCCCATTGCCTTGTCCACCCTGAGCTTAGCGAGCTCTTGTAGGACCTTTTCTTTTGTGAAGGGACTTGTGCACACCTCCCTCCCCCCTGTGTCCATGGTGCTGAGCTGTGGGCCCTGCCTTACCTTCTCCTCAGTAAATACTGAGCAGAAGTATCTATTTAGGATAGATGCTTTTGCTTGGTCTCCTCCACACACTTCCCCTTATCCCCTTTGATCTTAGCAATACCCACTGTGGACTTTCTCCTTTCACTAATGTAGATATAGAAAGTCTTGTCACCTTTTTTTACTGTTTGTGCTAGTGTTTCCTCAGTTTGAGCCTTTGCCTGCCTTACTGCCTTCCCTGCTTCCTTTAGGGAAGTTTGATATGCCTCCCTATCTTCATCCTGCTGCGTTCCCTTATATTTCCTGATGGCCAACCTTTTGGCTCTGACCTTTTCTCCTACTGTTTTTGAGAACCAAAGTGGTTTCCTCCTTCTTTTGCTCTTGCTTTTCTCCATAACACAAGGGAAAGCAAAAACAAAATGGCTAAATACTACTTAATTGGAACTGAGCTCAAGATCACAGACAAAGAAAAAGACCTGGGAGTACTTATTACCAATAAATTAACATTTGGCGAATATACACGTGAAGTGGTAAAAAAAGGAAATAGAATGATCGGTTGTTTCTTCAAACATATTAAAAGTAGGATGAAAGAGTCTTGATGCCATTGTATAGTGTGCCGGTGAGACCTCAATTGGAGTACTGTATATCACACTTTTAGAAAAGGTACTAAGAAGGGCCACAAACAGGATAAAATATATAACCCACTTAACATACGAGGAAAGGCTGAATGAGCTGGATCTGTTCTCCTTGGAGTACAAAATGACTAAGGGGTGAATTGTGTCTGGTATTTATAAAGAGCATTTAGGGACAATGATTTGTTGGAGTGTATGGGTTTGGAATGGAAAGTAGTAAACAGGAATACAAGGACCCATAATTACCAACTAAGGGGAGAGACATATAGGACCAACAAAAGAGGGGCCTGGATCAACCAAAGGGTAGTGAAGACATGGAACAGTCGACCTGAGATTGTAGTGGATAGTGCCACTATGGATATTTTTAAAGTATCATTAGATCGGTATATGGGACGTACAAATAGTACACAAATCCATTGATAAATGGTGAGTTATCTATAGCTAAAGCTTACTGACTCAAAACATTTCCTATGAATCCTGTGAATCCTAGAAATGGAAATAAAGTCTGAAAGTACAAAATGAGACTGGGAAGTCACATGGAATGAATGAGTTTGGCAGCACAAACATTGTGTAGGGGGAAGGGGGAAGTTAAATGGGGAAGGGAGAAGGGAATGACTTACTGAATTGATGCAACTGTCAAATAAAAGACCAATGAAAGAAAAGTGAATGAATCTGTGTGGAGTTTGGAGTTAGTTGTGACCGAGAGACACCACATCTGTCCTGCTTGTTGCAACTGTGCAAGGCAAAACAGAAGGGAACAGAGACTTAATGAATAAGCTTGCCTTGTGCTCTGTAGCCAGTTGGAAAGGAGGAGGAAGGAGGAGGAGGAAGGTAAGGCAAGAGAGTTGTAGTGAAAGAAGAGAAAGAAACTGATAGTTGGGGAAAAAAAGAAACAGTCTGTTGTGGGGCCTGCCTGGGAGAGCTAATTGAGTGAGTCTGGCATCTGCAGTGAGATGGACAGCAAAGGGAGAATGTTCAGAGTAGGGAGGGAGGCTCAGGCCCCCCAGAAATTTCCATCTTCTACTTTTGTTAACCATGAGCTCTGCCTATTTATACAGATAAGCACCCCCCCATGGAAAAAGAAAAGTTGGCTCATCACAGACTTACAATAAACCACACAATTCATTTTAAAGTAATTTGCTTGATGCTTCAAGCATTTCATTGTCAGGACCCTGCTTGCTGAATTGCTTATTCTGTTCGGCCCATCTTGTTCCCACTGCTTTGTCGACCTTCATTTTCTGTTATTGCCTTATTTTAGGTTTGAGGCAGCAGGAGCCGGAGTAATTTCTCAATCAGGCCATAGCTGATTGAGTGCTCCCTATGTGGAGATTAGGGCAGCTGCTTCCATTACTGCTTTTAAGAACAGGTTGAAAACAGAGTATCAAGTCAAATGTACAGTATATGGGACATTGTTACTATTCTCAGCTATCTCTCTCTGGACTTATGCACTAACTTTGAACAATTACATAATTAATTAAAGAGCTAGTGGAGCTAAAACAGGCAGACAGAAAAAGAATACAGATTTTAAGTAGTCAGTTGTGACTTTTTATTTTATTACAACTGATGTTTTTCCACCTTGTAGCCACAGCCCTGCTTACTTCCAGCGACCACTCCTCCTTCACTACTGACCCTGAAGTGGTCACGCCCAGGTGGCATATGCAGCTGTACTGTCGAGAGGGACTCCCCCAATGTCCCTGCGCCTGGCCAGAATCCAGTACTGGCATGTGCCCCTGGTCCAGGCATCGTTGGCCAGTGAAGCTGCAGCTATCAAGCAACCATGGACTTGTGCTGCTGTTTTTCCTCCTTGAGCCCCCGGAATGCAGGCATGCAATGATGTCGGGCACAATGTGCCAACGTCTATGCCACACTCCACCCTTGCAGACACCACTCAGTAGTGCCCCCGGTCATCACCATTGGCCTCTACAGAGCAGTGGTTTCCTGGATCCCTCCCCAGGATAGGAGAGCAGTCCTCCAGATGTTCGATCCTATCCCTACCCTTGCAACCTCTGGTGGCCTGGGCTTGCATCCGAACCCAGGTTGCTAGCATGGCGCGAGGTGTGGCGTCCAGCTCCTCAACCCTCAGCACCACCGGGCTGGTGTCAGTTGTAACTTTTATTTCTGAAGTGCTTTTCTTTTTCCTTTTGCTCATTAGAAAGTATTCTATGTGATAATATTATGCTGGATGTGTGGAACAGCTCTTAGCCTGGCAGCTGACATATATCTCTATCCTCCTCACCCCTCCACTACAACATCAGCATTGTGACAGTGACATCACAGGTGACTGACTTGGCAGCTATTGAGTGTCTGTTCCTAAGCAGCAGAGATGTCACAGTCTGGGAGGTCACAATGCTGATGATGCAGTTGGGGCAACAGAGATAGATATGTCAGTTGTCAGGCATCACACCTATTAACATCAGGTAAACAATCTTCTAATTTAACAAAGGGAAAAGAAGAAGTACCTCAGATATAAAATGTAATGGTTGACTGCTTTTAAAAACTAATATTAGGTTTAGGCAGTACACTACCTCTTTAAGAGCTCATTACCACTATATGAGACCATAAATATGAAAAAATGAAGGACAACTTCATATACTACTCAGGAAAGTTTTTATTTTATTATTTGCAGATGTCTGCTTTACTCCATTTTTGTGTTATTTCCTTTTTCCTATCTGAAATGTAAGCCCTTTATGCTTAGACTGATTATTCTTCATCCTCTTTCATTGTATTAAGAGATGAATCTCTATTGGAGATGTTGTTCTGTCACAGTAACATAGTAATTTAAGGTTAGAAGAGACTCTGGGCTCAATAATCAGAAGGTTAGCATGGCACTTACAGGGATCGTGCCACACCAACTGGACACAGCAGGCTCTATTTTCAGAGCCCTGAGAAAGCTGCAAGCCTCTGGCGTGCTGATCATTTGGCGCATGGGGATTGTGGCATTCTTCTGGTCAGCGAGAGGGATTTTCAATCCCCAGTGCCAAATGCCACAAATTAGACCAGCTTTTCCATGGTCTAACTTGCACCATATGAGGGATCCTTTTTACAGGGCATGTGCCAAATCTTTGGAACAAGCTGCCACAAAATGAGGAACTGTAGCAACTGTGCCTGATGTACTAAAATCGGGTGCAGTTGCATCAAAGAAGTTTGGCACAGCTCGCCAAAAAGCAGGTGTGACGCAAGGCTTGATGCAAGCCCTGTGCTATCATTTGGAAATCTAGCCAAGCACGTCCAAATAGGATGGGGGCCATATTCAAAGGGCCCTATAGTACAGCACACAGTGGATAGCATGCTCATGTTAAATACACCATTGCACCCGTGCAAATGATGAAACCCTCTTGCATACAGGGTACAATGGGTCCCGACAGGATTCACTTTAGCGGAGGAACGTCGGAGGGGTTTTCTTGCTTCCGGCCCCTCCTTTCAGTTTCAGCTCCTGGACGAGTTCGGGAAAGAGAGTGGGAAGCTTTCCGGCCCGAAAGAACACTTAATCTTATTTTCTGGGACTGTTTGTTGGTCTGGTCATCCTCCCTGGACACCGTCTGGAAGGCTTGTGGAGTTCCGGATTTGTTCTGGGTTAGATGTCTTTGGACTTCTATGTCGGTTGCTTTCCGCGATTAATTTAGCGGATTTATTTCGCTGGGAATTAGGGCCTGAAGAGCCCACTACTTCAACGTCGTTCTGAATTTTGATGAGGATTGGAATGGAGTTACATAGGATGGGTTTGCCCTCTCTTCCTTTCTACTAATATTTAATTTGACGTTATTTGACTTGGTCTAGTTTGTGATCAGCTTAGTTTTCAGAGTACTGAATGGTCCTGTCTGAGCAAGGTTTCAAATCTGGTTGTGTAACTCTGTCTGTTAGTTAATTTCCTGATAGGTGTCCTGACCTGGAGCTTTGCTACCCTGCAGGGGTTTGGGGTATTTTTAGTTAGAGGAGCTGGCTGGAGCACCCCACCCCTTGAGTCGTGAGGACTGCTACTTTTGTGGTACTCTTCATGACCCTTTGGTAAGGGTAGTTTTGGACTCCTCTAGGGATTACCTATTCGGAGAAATATGGGCATGAGTTAACCGATTTTTCTGACCAAAATTCTACAGACTCTCGGATTATTCTTGTGAATCTTGGACTCTTCCTGCTTTATTCCCATTTGTTCCTGCCTGATATGGACATACTAATTTTATGGACTTTGTATTGGTTTGATTTGTTTTATCTCTGAGTTTTTGATTACGGCTTTTGGACACGGGGTGAGAGGTCTTTGTGTCCTTTAGCCTTTTAGTTTTGTTTTATTTTTCTTTTGTAAGGCTAGAACAAATTTCATCTTCCCTAGTTGTGAGAGAACTTGTGTGGGTTCTGTTCTTGGCCCTCTGCTGTTATACCCTATAAGGGCTAGGCAGTGAAGTGCCTTGTCCCTTTCCTCTCCGGTGGTGAGAGCAATCCGGGGGTAAACAGGTTGAGTTTAGATTTTCTTTTCTTTTCTTTCAAGCTTATTCTTATGGTGTTGTTTAAACTGTTTTTAATTAGTTTTTGTTGTGGGTTCTGGTTTTATTTAAGTTTTAACATGTGTTGGCCTTTAGCTCCCACGGTGGTGCTCTCTCATCCTCCTCCTTGGCCCTCCGCCCTTTGTCACTCCTCCTCTCTTTTGATACTTACCAGCACTGTAGGGCTCTGGGTATTGTCCGTAGGAGAGGGGTTGTCGGGCTGGGGTGGATGAATGAGCGGGTTCATCGTATCGGGGTAGTCAGGTCAGGGAGGCGCCCTGGGCGAAATGGAATCAGATCGAGGTTCTCCTGTCTGGTAGCCATGCCCAAGGGCCCCACAGAGATTAGTGGGCAGATAGGCTGACAACCCTGAAGTTTGTCCAACTCAGGTGGTGTTATGCAATGCCAGGTCTGTTAGGAATAAGACCGCTATTATTGCCGATCTTGTTGATTCGGCTGACCTGGCTTGCATCACCGAGACCTGGCTGGATGAAAACTCTGGCCCCACCTTGGAGGCCATGATTCCGGCCAGGTACTCGGTGATACACCGCCCGAGATTGGACTGCAGGGGCGGGGGGGTTGCAGTCTGTTTTAAGATGGCATTGGGTCTCACGAATGTGGTAGTCGGTGAGACTGGGTCTTTTGAGTGTACAGTCGTAGCAGGTGTAGGTGTTCGAATCGTCCTCATCTACCGTCCACCCAGAGATGGGAGACGCTTCTTACAGGAAGTAGCAGACTTCCTCGTCGACATGTCGTTTGAGTCGCCCAGGTTGATGGTCCTGGGTGACTTCAACGCCTGGGTCGAAGATGAACTCTCAAATTTGGGTAATGACTTCCTCCAATTGATGTCTTCTCTGGGCCTTACACAGGTGGTTTCCACTGCAACGCACAAATATGGACACTCTTTGGATCTAGTCTTCCTTCTAGGGATCAACGCATCCGACATGGGGGTGGAACCAGTCGCCTGGTCTGATCACCACATCGTGAGGTTCAATTTTTGCACCCCCCTGAGAAGACCAGCCCCTGTGGAGATGGTCAGGTACCGCCTATTATGGAATGTTACTCCACAAGGTCTAGCGGCGGTCCTTGACCTCTCATCCTTCGGTTCGGTGAGCAATGGTCCAGAAGCACTAGTGTCGGCCTATAATAAGGCCGTCATGACACTGGATTCCATTGCTCCTGTTCGTCGGCGCCCCAGATCCCTACGCCCTGGAGCCCCATGGTTTGATGGGACCCTAAGGGAGATCAGCGGAGACAGAAGCGAGTTAAATCGTCGGCCAGGCGCAGGTCAGCCCTGATGCCGACCACTCTAGATTGATGGAACATTATGTTAACTATCAATCTGCAATCACCCATAAGAAGGCAGAATTCCTGTCCAGGGAGATTGCAGTTGCTCAGAATCGACCGGCTCAGCTGTTCCGAACTGTAGACAGACTGTGCAACCCAGCCTGCCTGCATGTTCGGAAAGCTTTTTCGCAAGTAGAGTGCGACGAGCTCGCTCGATACTTTGCAACTAAAGTGGCCGACATCAGGAAGAACCTGGGTCCGGCAAGCTCTATGGGTGAAGCCTTTGGTCAGCATGAGATGACAGTGCCCCATTTCTCCTGGAGTTCCTTTCGACGACCTGAGTTCGTGGACATTATGAGGATCATCCATTCTATGCGCCCTACAAGCTGTGGTTTGGATCCTGGTCCGACTCCCCTTATTCTGGGTTGTTTGGATATCATTGGTCCGGTCCTGGCGCAAATAGTCTGGTGCGCCTTGGAATTGGGTGAGTTTCCCTGTTCCTTGAAAGAGGCTGTGGTAAGTCCTCTCTTGAAAAAAGCTTCCTTGGACCCGGACTCTTATTCTAGCTATCGACCTATCTCTAACCTCCCCTTTATTGGGAAGGTTATCGAGAAAAGGTCGTGGCAGTTCAATTGGATGACCATTTAACCATCCATAATGTCTCTGAATCCTTCCAGTCGGGCTTCCGTAAAGACATAGCACGAGACTGCGCTGGTTGGTGTTAAATGATCTTCTGATGGCGAGGATCAGAAGGATGCTCCATTCTTGTTCTTCTTGATCTCTCTGCAGCCTTTGACACAGTGGACCACATGGTGCTATTAGCTCGTCTGGGGCATATTTGTGGAATGTCTGGAACCGTTCTGCAATGGTTCATGTCATTTCTTACCAGGAGATCACAGAGATTGTGTCGAGATTTTTCCTCTGACCCAACCCCTCTATTGTGTGGAGTGCCCCAGGGATCCGTGCTGTCGCCCATGTTGTTTGCTGTGTATATGCTGCCCCTCAGAGGTATCATTAGACGATATGGGCTGAGGTTTCACTGCTATGCGGATGACACCCAGCTCTATCTGTCCTTTGCACCCGACCAGGATGGAGCTCTCTCGGTGTTTAACAGCTGTCTGAGGGAGATCTAAGACTGGATGGATTCTAGTTGGCTAAAGTTGAACTCAGAGAAAATAGAGGTGCTGGTGGTGGATCCTGGTGGTCGGGTGGTGAGGCCGGATATCGGTGCTCCATCTGGAATTATTCTTGGTGGAGTATCTTTGCCATCCTCAGAACAGGTGCGTAGCCTTGGATTTATTCTTGACGATAAGCTGACTCTTAAAGCTCAGGTGTCAGCTGTTATCAAGACTTCCTTTTATCATCTTAGGAACATTGCCAGGGTGAAGCATCTTGTTCCGTCTGACTCCCTGCCTACTTTGGTTCATGCTTTTGTATCTTCATGCTTAGACTATTGCAACGCCCTGTACTTTGGGCTTTTTGGGGTTGAAATCCGTCGCCTGTAGCTGGTGCAGAACACTGCAGCCCAGGTTTTGACTGGGACAAGTCGTCTCTGTCACATCACTCCCGTGCTGTGAGAACTGCACTGGCTGCCTGTGCGGTGGCAGATCACCTTTAAAGTCATTTTGTTGACTTTCAAAGCCCTTCACGACCAGGGTCCAGCCTACCTGAAGACCTCCTGGTCCCTTACTGCCCTGGCCGATCACTCCGCTCGGCCGACATGGGGTTGTTAGAGATCCCAAGAGTGAGTCTGAGATCTTCTGGCAGCAGAGCATTTTCATTTGCTGCACCCACTCTTTGGAACTCTCTACCATGTCGGCTACAGCAGTGCACCTCCGTGGAACTCTTTAAAAGAGCTGAAAACTTATTTGTGGAGCATGGCTTTGTTAGATAATTAATTATTTATTAATGCTCTGGATTTTATTATGATATATTTTATCTTGTGGTATGCTGATTTTATGTATATGTTTGTGTATGTAGTGTTTGAATTGTTAAATTGTTCAGCACCTTGACATGTTGAAAGGTGCTATATAAATAAAATTATTATTAAATTATTATTATTATTATTACAATGGTATATGTAGAGGATTTTGGAATCAGTAAAAGGCTTCCAAAGCAACACTCTTTACAGCTTGCTAAGCTCTACTATTATCAATGTGTACAGTGGTGCATAAACTCCTGCCCCCACCCTGGCATCAGTGATGCCAGGCAATATAATGACGCTCTCCACTTCCCACCCCAATCTTTGATGTACAAATAAATCAACCCTGGTATTCCAGTGGTAACCCCTCCCACCTCGATCTCCGTTGAAATAAGTAATCAGCACTGGTAATCTAGTGGTACCCCCCCCACCCCAATCCATGTTGCAAAAAATAAATCAACCATAGCTGTGTAATAGTACCCTACTAACACCCCAGTCCCTGGTGTGCAAATCAGTTAACCCTGGTAGTCCTGTGGTGCTCCCCTCTGCACTGATCCCTCACATACAAATAAATCAACAATAATAGTTCAGTGGTAACCCCCCCACTCCAATACCCAGTGTATTTATTTTTTTTTAAATGGAATTTATTTGGAAGAGACTTACAAAGTGCACATAGAAAGATACAGAAACCATACAGTACATATATAAAAAAATAAAAATGTGTACACCTAATTTTCAGGTATTTGTAGTGTATCTTTTTATGCAATTCAGTAGACCAGGAAGGGGACCAAAATTCTGGTCTGTTCTGAATGGGTCCATGAATAACTTGTATTCCAGATAAATATTGATCTCAGCAGAGTGAAAACAAGAACACTTTAAATATAGGGACAGTCCATTTAGCTAGTAAAGAGTTTTTTCATCATTTCTCATTTACATTATTTTATTGCATTGTTAGTGACTGATGACCACACTCAGTCAAATTCTTCTTCATTGTCATTTATGCAGTACAACATCCTTTCCTGTTTGTACAGATCAATCTTCAAGTTTGACCAAGTCTGAAAACGGGGGTTATGAGTCCTTCTGTGACATCAAGACACACTTGTTTGCAATTACACACCTCAAAGAGAAAAGTTTAAATTGATCCCTTGAACACATAAAGTCAAATTGGTTAACACCCAACAAAATGTCCACTATGGTCTTATTCAGGCAAGAGTTTGTTGATTTTTCTAAAGTTGTTGACATTTTTATCCCAATAATGAGTTTTTTACAGGTGAGAAAAATGTGAATTATTATAGCATGTGGTGGGATCTGTTACTGATGTTGCTATCCATTTTGTTTAATCTTGTAGGGATACAATATACTCTATATAGAATGTAAAATAGAGGATAATGGATGGGCAACAGTGAACAACAATGCTGTGTTCACTTCGAGTGGTTGTCATGACAACCAGGTATACCTCGAGAGTGAAGCTCGAGAGGTCTATGGTTGGCATTACAACCTTGAGAAGTGAACACAGCATTGTTGTTCTCTGTTGCCCATCTATTGTCTTTTATAGTGTATGGGCAACAGTACAACAACAGAGCTGATTGCTTGTTTAAAAAAGAGTGATCGGCATGCTTGTCAGGGTTATGGGAGTGCGAGGGCATTCTAAGTTGTACCATCGTAGTGACGTACTCAAGATGGTACAGTACAACAGTAATTTGTTTTCACGATGATGTTACAGCAAGCCTAAGAATTCATTGAAATCCATACGTAGTCGCGCTCTCCCATACACTATATTTGTTGTAATTTTGATAATGTGAACTTTTTTAATGGAAAGGCGGTAATGTTGGGCTAAATGCTGTCACTGACGATGATGTTTGAGTGTTGTTCCCATTTCCCTTTAAGGTGATCCTGGCACAGTGAGGCAGATTGTTGCAATAGTTTATATATATCTGATATGTTTTTTTTTGTCCAGTTTTTGATTTTCTAAGATAATTAAAATTGGAGATTTACTAGCTGTTAAATTGTTAGATGTTATAAATTCTTTCTATTGTAAACATCTAAAACATTGTTGTCTTGGCAGGTTAAATTTTCCTTGCAATTGCATGAATGATAGCAGAGTGTTGTGCTCCATCGCATCCTGAATTGTATTGACATCTTGTTTTCCTCATAACAAAAATTCAAAAATTCAAGTGATGTAAATGGAGTGACTAAATCAGTAATCTGGATAAGTTCATGACATTTTTTCCAACAGATGCAATCCCAATTCCCACTGTAAAACAACATCCTCCTCCTTCCTTCTGGCCTAGCCACTTAGCACCCACCGACCTCTCCCCCTTGTTCGGCACCCAATTTACCCTAAAAAGCCTGTCCATGACTGCAGGCAGGGTGGTGGATTGAGACTGACATAGACCCTCCTCTGACCACCTCACTGTCTGAGTGACTGGAACTGAGCACAAATGTACTTTTAAAACAGCTATTTCAGCTGTCACAAATTGATATTTACACAGGCACTGTGCACTGGACATGGTATGCTGCCTGTATGAGTATGCTTCCCTGACAGCTATGTGGGAGGTCATGTGCGACTCTATGATTGGTGTAGCATAAACATCTGCATCTGAATGTGAGGGCCTTTAGGTCCATCGTGTTTGTGGCCCCGCTTTACAAGCTGGGATGAAAAAAGTGTACTGTGCAAATATATTTACCGGTTTATAGAGATTCCTTACTTACTGTACTACTCAGGGTACCCTTTGATTCCCTTGGTTAGCATACATTCATCCAGGTTTACCTTGAAGGCCTGTGATATCATCATAGCCATTGTCTCAACTGGTAGTTCCATAGGTTGAACACCCTCTGAGAGAAGAAGTGCCTCCTAATGTTACCCCTGAAATTACCACCTCTAAGCAACAAAGCATATCCTTGCATCCCCCTCTAGGACACCAAATCAAACTGCTCAGAGTGTTCAGTCTTGCTGATGCCCTTGAGTAGGTGGAAGATGAATGTCATGTCCCCTCTCAGCCTCCTTTTCTTTATCCTTTTCTTTAGGGTGAACATTTTATGGGCCTCCAGTCTCTACTTATAGCTATTGTACTTTATGCCCTCGATCATTTTTATTGGTCCTGCAGTTCACCCTATCTTATTCCTCAATGACCTTTTTGTATTAAGGAGCCCAGAACTGTACACAGTACTCCAGGAGGGGCCTGGCCAGGGCCTTGGAAAAGGCAAGATTACTTCCCCTCCTTTCCTGGTTCCCCCCCCTTTGATGTACCCCAGCATTCGCCCACTTGACAGTTGCTGCACACCGCTTGTTATGCTTCAGCCCCATGTTTAGTACTACATTCGGGTCCTTTTCCTCCTCCACAGCAGCAGGAAGAGCCCAGCATAAAGAATAGGTCCTACTGCTCTTCTTCCTCCTAAAGTATTGCATCATATATTTGGCTACATGGAATCGGAGGCTACAGGAGTCTGACCTTTACCTAACTGTTTCAGCACACATTTGTTCACCATGTTCAAGGAAGTCCACCACCCTGGCCAGCTTAGCATCATAAGCAAACTTAAATAGCCATCTAGAGACCCCAGCTGCCAGGGTTTACCTATGCTGAATCGACAACACTGTTGTTGAGGTTCAGCATAGCGACATCCCCAATGCTGACAGGCAAAATTTCGCCTGTCTAACATTGCTGTGTTTCACTCGGGGGGCTGTGCCCCCCGAACCTCACATGTGGGGGGGCTGCACCCCTCATGCCCCACCACTAAAGATTATCAACTCTGAGTCGGGTTGATTTGGAGGGGATCAAACATGGTGAAAGGGTGAATTTTTGCTCTCGTGTCCCTCACAGCGACAATCTCGAAATCTGTCGAGGTTGTTCTTGTGAGGGATTTTGTTGTCAGGGTTTCAATGTATGGTCAGCACACCACTGCCACATTTGAACATATGAAATAGCCAGCAGAAGAAGGCCATATGGTCTGTCAAGTCTGATCAATTGTAGATCCCCTGATCTAGAAATTATAGTGGGCTCTACCTCCTCTCCCCTCCAACCCTGACCCTCTCCTTTGTCCTATCCCATCCTCTCTAGGCCCCCCACAGTCTTTTGAGTGCTTGACCTCAGCTGGAAGTTCATTCCATCTAGGCACCACTCTTCTGTAGAGAAGTGTCTCCTGACTGCCTTCCTGAACCTTCATCTTGCCAGTTTACAACAGTGTCCCCTGGCAATCTTGTTTTCACTGAGGCCCCATTATCCATCTTGTTTAAACTTTTCAGGTACCTGAAGGTTTGGATTATGTCCTGTCTTTCTCTTCTCTCCTCCAGTGAGTTCATGTTAAGTTCTCTTAGCCAGTCATCACATGCCCAGCCTCGCTGTCCCTGAACCATCTCTTTGCCCTCCTTTGAAGAACTTCAAGTTGGTTGATATCCTTTTTCCAGTAGTGGCTCCAATATTGCACAATATACTCCAGATGCGGTGGCACCAAGGATCTGTACAGTGGCAATATAACCTCCTCCCTTCTGCTTATGAACCCTCTGGCAATATATCTCAGTATTCTGTTTGTCTTGGCTGCTGCCTTCCTACATTATGCAGCTTGCTTAAAGTCACTGGTGAAGGCTATCCCAAGTCCTTCTCCTCCTCCTCTGATTTGGTGACCTTGCCTGCCCCTAAACTGTGAACTCATTCCTTGGGTTCTTTCTTCATAAGTGCATGACCTTGCAATTCTTTGCAATGAACCTAGGTTGCTATATGGCAGGCAACCTTTTCAGCATTACTGGGTCTTCCTTTAGGTCATGCACCCTGTCATCTGTGTCGCTTCTCCCACAGAGCTTGGTGTGATCCACAAAAACATAGATTTTGCCTTTTATGCCTTCCACAATGTCATTAATAAATGCATTAAAGAACACCGGTGGGCCTAGCACTGACCCCTGCGGGACCCTACCGGTGACTTCACTCATACCTAAGAGCTCCACCTGACACCATCTTTTGTGTTCTATTGGTTAGCCAACTTGTCACATACCTTGTTAATTTGCCCCTTGGTCCTCTAATTTTGCGATCAACCTCTTACTGAAATACAAGTATAGGATATCAACTGCTAGGCCCCTTTCTGCTGCCTTCATTACCCAGTCAAAGAAGCTGATCAGGTTGGTTTGACAGGATCTCTCCAACATGAACCCATGTTGTCTCTTGTGCTGAAGCCCATTGCCTTAAGAAACCTGACTAGTCTTTCCTTCAGAATGGCCTCCATCAACTTCCAGACAATTGAGGTCAAACTGACTGGTCTGTAGTTCTCAGGGTCATCCCTAGGCCCTCTCATGTGCAGCAGTACCACACGTGTGCTTCTTCACTCCTGTGGTATCACCCATGTACCTAATGAGCTGTTCTGCCCCAAGCTCCTTTAACACCCTTGGGTGCATGCCAGCTAGTCCTGGCAGGTGTGCCAACTTTCATGAAGTTTAGCGGGTGCTCACTACTGGTAGGCAGTATTTTTCCTATGGCCAAGTTCCCAATTAATCCTTTTTTGCAGGCCACCCTCAAAACATTGAGGGTGCTTAAATCAGTTTTGTGGGTGTTTGAGCAACCCAACACCCATGGAGTCAGCACTTAGGAGTCCTGGGGACTTGATCACTTTCAAAGACAGGAGCCCTTTCCTAACCCTGTCGTCTATTATCCTGTTTTCATCCATGTCCACTCCTCCCCTTTCATTCCCCACATCTTCCCTTGTGGCACCAGTCCATCATTTTCCTTTGTAGTAACAGAGCAGAACAAGGCATTCAATACCTCTACTTTCTCTTTACTACCTTCTACCCACCCTTTCTCCTTTTTTTTTTTAATCTTCTGTTCCTTCCCAGGTCTGCCATCAGTACCCACCTGCACCATCACTGACCTTCTCATGGACCTACTAGTTATCCACCACTTGCACAGAACCCATTGGATGGGTGGACAGCCATACTGGTCATGCAAGAATCAGCAGGGATGCTGGCTGGAGCAGCCTGGCATCCTTTTCCTCCAGGTTTTTCTTCCCTGGACTGGAGTGTCAGGATGTGTGTGTGAGCATGTCATGCTCCAGCCCTGCCCCTTGCTTGCATGCACTCCCACTGCACTGGCTTCCCAGCTTTCACCAGGTGGCAGTCCCCACAGTGGGACCTAGTGTCCCCCCTTCCTGAGGAAGGACAGCTGCCATCAGGCTCTCGAGCCTCCCACACCTTGCTGGCCCACCGAGTGACCTGCATCTGTTCCTGAACCTGGGTCACCGGTGTGGAGGGCAGAAACACAACCGCTTCTTCACTGGGCTGGCTTAACTACCCCCGTTTTAGCTTTACTATGTCTACCTTTGTGTCCCTATTTTTGTTGATGTACCGGAAGAAAGCTTTTTCTCCCTCCTTGATCCCCTGTTCAATCTGCAGCTCATTTCTAGCCTTTGCCTGCTTGACCACACTACTAACCTCCCTAGCTTTCTCCAGGTAGACCCCATCATCTTCATCCCTTTGAGACTTCTTAAACTTCCTGTATACAGACCTCTTTTCTGTCACTGCCTGGCCTACCTCCCTATCAAACCAGCTTGGTCTCCTGGCTTTGGAGTTTTCCTTCCTAATCTTGGCCTCCCTAACCACCCTACTAGCTTCCCTAGCTTTCTCCAGGTAGATCCTCTCATCTTCATCCCTTTGGGACTTCTTAAACTTCCTGTATGAATCCCTCTTTTCTCTTACTGCCTGGCCCACCTCTCTATTGAATCAACTTGGTCTCTTGGGTTTGGAGTTTTTCTTTTCTGCTTAAGTTAGGTGATGGTGGCAGCTGCTATCCCTTCCCTGATCACTGTCCACTTTTGATTGACCCATACCATTTTTAAGACTAGCTAGGTGTCCCCTTAGTATCTCTCCCATCTTCCTATAGTTCACCTTCCTGCAGTCCAGCACTTTTGTCTTAGTGCTTGCTGTTTCCTTCCCCATATCAACACAGAACCACACCATGTGGTGGTCGCTTCTCCCCAAGGGTTCCTCTACCTTGTTGTCCATGACATGGTCACCAGTTGTTAATACCAGATCCAGGATGATTGATGAAAACGTTGAGCAGCAGTGGCCTCATCACCAATTGCTGAGGGGACACACCTGTGTACACCGCTTCATTTGGAGTAGGGTCTGTTCACCACTACCACTCTTTTTTTCATTCCTTTAAGCCAGTCAGTATTACAGCCTACCGTTTGTAGGCCTTGTGTATACTGCATTGGTGTACTTTGCCCAGAAGCTTGTCATTCATCATAGTGTCAAAGACTCTGTTGATGTCCACATGGACTGTATCTTCAGCCTAGCCCTTGTCCACCTTCTTGGTCACCTTCTCAAAAAAGGTGATCAGGTTAATTTGGTATGACCTGCACTTCATAAATCCATGCTGAGAGGGGGAAAGAACTTTGGCCTCCAACAAGTGCTTCATTATTCTGTCCTCAATAGTGTCCTCCAGGACCCTTACCTGCATTAATGTTAAGTTGGCTGGCATATAGTTGCCTGGCTCTGACTTTGCCCGCTTCTTGAAGATAGGCACTACATTTAGCCACCTGCCAATCCTCTTGCACCACATCTGTCTAGTCAGACTCTCAAAAGAATACTGCATGCAGCCCCACCAATAGTTCCTTTAGAGCCAAAAAGATTCTGAGGTGTGTTCCTGCTCATCCCCTGATTTTGCCAAGACGTCAGCTGTCAGGGTGGCTATGATGTCCTGATATCCTCTAACTATACTGTGGCTGCCCCTGATGCCACAGGCCCTCCCAAAGCTCCCCCCAACTGTGTGATCCTTGGTGAATACCGAAACTAAGTATTTATTCAACATCTCAGCAATTACTTCTGGCTCTGTCACAAGAGTCTCCCTCTTTTTCTTGTTTTCATGGACCCAGTCCCCTCCTTCACCTTCCTCCTTCCATTTGTGTACTGGAAGAAGGCCTTGGTTTTGTTTGCAGCTAACATACTAACATACTAACATATTAAAATGCCAGCAGAATAGGACTAACCGTCTTTCGTGTCTGCTCGTTTGGTCAGCCCCCACCCTGGGTGCTGATCTTGCTGTCCCCCTCGCCTTCTCTGGCTTCTCCCTTCCCAGTTCCGGATATTCTTGCTGCATTGGATTTTGCTTCTGCTTCCAGAACCCTTCCCCTGTACCTGTCCCACCCTCTCTTGAACCCCTCCACTGTCTCTGCCTCCACCAGCCCCCTAGGTAGTGCATTCCATGGCTCCACCACCCTCTCAGTGAAGTAGCACCTCCTCCTTTCTCCCCTGAATCTTCCCCCCTCGCCCTCTAGTGGCCCCTTCCTCCTTCCTTCGAAGCACCCTGACTGTTCCTCCCCTATTTACCCTCTTCATGTACCTGAAGACCTCTATCATGTCCCCCCGGTCCCTTCTCTCTTCCAATGTGTACATATTTAGCTCTTCGAGCCTCTCTTCATAGGTCCTGTGCCCCAAGCCCCAAATCATTTTGGTTGCCCTCCTCTGGACCCTCTCCAGGAGGTTAATGTCCCTCTTTAAGTGTGGCCTCCAAAACTGCACGCAGTACTCCAGGTGCGGCCTCACCAAGCAGTTATACAGAGGGAGTATCACTTCCCTTCTTCTGGAGGTGATCCCCCTAGCGATGCATCCCAGCATCCTGTTGGCCTTGGCTGCTGCCCTCCTACAAGTCTCAGAGCTCTTGCGCTATCCTGACTTCAAGGTCCTCCTTGACTTTCTTAATCCTATTCATGCAGTTCCTCAGTGCTGCTCTGAACTGCTGATTGATCTTTTTTTTTTTTTTTTTTTTTAGTTGTGTTTAACCAGGATTAGCACACTAATACAGGCGTGACCTGGGAGCATGGGGAAGTTAAGTGACTTGCTCAGGGTCACACAGTACGTAAGTGGAAGCTGTGGGATTCAAACCCAAGTCTGGCCTGCTGGATGTCACCAAATTTGCAGCTCAGAGCCTTAAACCACTGCGCTATACTGCCTCCCTGTAGGCAAAGTGTCTAATTTCATCAGTCATAGATCTTGTTTTTATTGAAATCAGTTGCCTTTGGTCCCTGTTGAAGCAAGAGGGCCACGTCTTCACTTCTTGGTCCCTTTTCCCTTATCGTTCACAGGGATGCAGATGTCAACTGCTGCTCTGAGCACATTCTTCAGTGAGATCCACATTTTTTCTGCATTACCAGCCTCATTCAGCTGCACTTGGCAAAGTCGACCTTTCTGAAGTTTCAGGTCCTAGTGGTTGAGGAACTGCTAGTCTTCCCTGTTACCAAGGTTATGGTAACCCAATTGTGGTCACTGGCTCCCACTGGTTCCTTAACATTCAATTGGAGATTACCCCATCCTCACTGCTGAGAACAAGGTAAAGGGTGGCCCAAAACCTAATCCCTTTTTCTGTTTTCTGTTTGCTTCTTGTTTTGCACAGATCTGCAAAATATAGTTTTCAAAAAGAGAAGGTTGTATATCCTTTTCACTAAAAACCTATCCCAATGATTAACCCTTCAGTCTGTCTTTTAAGTCTTGTTGGTTTCTTATTTTAACTGTTTAGTGTCTTTGGGATAAACTTACTAAAGGAACTGTGTAAACAATATAAACAGTATGGCATGGTGTTAGGGAATGGCTAAAAGACATGTATGTGAACCAGGATATCCCACGTTTGAATCCCTCTACAGCCACTGACTCACTGTGTGATCTTTAGAAAATGCTGTGTGATCTCTGTGCTTCAGTATAACAATCTATACAATTAGGTGGAAGCAGGTCCCACTGAAAAGGAGATGCTGCATCTTGGAATATGCTGGGTAAATGAATGGCAAAAATAGAAGTACTTTTCTTTTCCAAGTAATGTAATGTTTCTCTAAAAATCTTGTAATTGGGTAAGACTCCTTTATATACTGCTGTTAGATAGTTTGATTGTGAAGCGAATCAATATTTATTTACTTTATTCAAAGTCGGGGGGGGGGGCACTGTGAGACCCAGGCTTCAGGAACCTGAACCCTCTCATTTTTCTGTGGACCCAGAGCCTCTCCTGAACAGAACTACTGAAATGGATCCTTTTGTAAAACTATGTACAGCTTACCCCCAGTCTTTGAAGGCTTGGACCCAGAACCTTTTGTCACCCTAGCAATGCCTTGGATCCAGAGGAATATGATTGCCTATTTTGTGAAGCTGCATGACATGTTTTTTTTTTTCATTTGAAGGAGTTTATAGTAACATGGCCAACCTGTGGGGAAAATGTTATGTGAAATGGTGCTTTAATCATTATTAGAATGCTTTAATTATAGTTTCAAGAACTAAGCAAATAATACCTTTAATTGGTGGTTCATTGCTCTGGTTTACTATGATGGCTGTAATGTTGTTTTTTGGATGGTCGGACTAATTTTTATGTTTGCTTGCGCGCATGCACAAGAAACATGATGTGACAGCTTAGGAGAGAAGCGGGTTGAGGAGGTGCAGCACTGTTACAGCCAAGGGAGGCACTGCATTAGAGGGCTTGGCAATGGTGGACCAATAGAGGCACAGTGTGCCAATGACACTGGTCTCCAAAAGTGCACCAAATTGTAACGTTTTCACCGCAGCAGTCAGGGGCTGCCTCGTCATTGCAGCATCAGTCATTGTGCTGCAATGAGGGAGCGACCCATCATTGCAGGGTGGAACATTAGCTAGACTAATACTGTTTGTGAACATAGCGGGCAGCTTGCCACCACATTCACAAACAATATTATGCTGCTCCCATGCCGAGGCGGTGCCCAATCCCCCTCGGCAGCAAGTGCTCCCCCGATGGTCTTTGTTTGCCGATGGGGGCCCCAATCCCTGCCCGCTTCAGTGCGCCAATCTCCACCCAATTTTGTTGTCTGGTGGAACGTTAGCTAGCCTAATACTGTTTGTGAACATAGCGGGCAGCTTTCCACCACATTCACAAAACAATATTATGCTGCTCCCATGCCGAGGGGGTGCCCAATCCCCCTCGGCAGCAAGTGCCCCCCCGATGGTCTTTGTTTGCCGATGGGGGTCCCAATCCCTGCCCGCTTCAGTGCACCAATCTCCACCCAATTTTGTTGTCTGCTGACAGGGGAGCCCACTCCCCATTGGCATGATGTAACCCCTCCCCCGTTTTCTTGTGTACAGACGGGGGTGCCCAATCCCCTGTTGGCTATAGCTCCTCCCCCAAAAGAGTCCATTGACACACTGGGAGTTCACCCCAGCATGCCAAATGCCCCTGTGGAATGGAAAACCGTCTCGCGTTGTCTGTTTTTTTTTTTCCCCCTGTAAATCAAAAACAGACCCTTGTGGTCTCCCAGCCCTCCCTCCAGCAACCTGTGCTCACCCACTGCGCACCCTGCCTCCTCACAACCCCCTCACCCCATACGTACCTCTGGAGTCCAGCACAATGATCTTCAGTGGACCGGGAACACGTCTGCACTCTTCAAAGCCGACCACGAACTGAGGAAATGCCGGTAAGCTGTATAATGGGATAGATAGGGTTTTTTCAACTTTAATGCATATCTCAAGCATTTTTGGGAATTTTGACACCAAATTTTCAACATGGGGTCTTTGGGACCCCGCCTCATGAATTCTGTCACTGTCATGGTGTTAATGGGGCCCAGAGGTTGATTTCACGGTCACTGCGCGAAATCACTTTTGGGGACTGATTAATGAAATGACAATGCCAGTGTTCATAAGGTGGTCTCTCAAAAAGGCTATTTTGCAAATTTGGTGAAAAAATTCCTAAAAATGACAGTTTTACGAGCGTGCATTGCGCACTTCCAATGCACGCTCGTAAGTTCATGAATTTTTAACATTTGCACTCCAGATTTTCAACATTACCATTTTACCACACCTCCTTATGAGCAGTACAGCTGTCATTTTCACATCTCACCCAAAATGTGTTTCTGCACATGTGGCGCACAATGGTGCAGTCGGTGTCTGAAATCAATGTTTGGGACAGATTAAGAAAATCACAGTGGCACTGTTCATGAGCAGAAGGTCTTAAAATGGCTATGTTGAAAATTTAGTAAAAATTCTAAAATGACTGTTTCTGGCGCATGTGTTGCGCACTTCCCTGCTGCCTTTCGTAAATTGCACAAATTTTAATATTTGCACTCCAGATTTTCAACAATGTCATTTTACCACACCTCCTTATGAGCAGTACAGCTTTACTTTTGCACATCTTGCCCAAAATGTGTTTCCGGGCATGTAGCGCACAATGGCGCAGTAGGTGTGCAAAATCAATGTTTTGGACAGATTACGAAAATCACAGCATGTAGCGCACAATGGCACAATCGGTGTGCAAAATCAATGTTTGGGACAGATTAAGAAAATCACAGTCACACTGTTCATGAGCAGAGGTCTTAAAATGGCTATGTTGAAAATTTGGTGAAAAAATTCCTAAAAATGACTATTTTATGAGCGTGCGTTGTGCAGTTCCTATGCACGCTCATAAGTGTGCAAATTTTTAATATTTGCACTCCAGATTTTCAACAGTGCCATTTTACCACACCTCCTTATGAGCAGTACAGCTTTAATTTTGCACCTCTCGCCCAAAATGTGTTTCCGGGCATGTAGCGCACAATGGCGCAGTAGGTGTGCGAAATCAATGTTTTGGACAGATTATGAAAATCACAGTGCCACTGTTCATTAGCAGAGGTCCTAAAATGTCTATGTTGAAAATTTGGTGAGAAAAGTCCATAAAATGACTGTGTTACGAGCGTGCATTGTGCAGTTTCTAAGCACGCTCGTACCTTCGCACATTTGCAATATTTTCATTCCAGATTGTCAACACTGTCATTTGTTCTCACCTCCTTATGAACAGTACAGCTGTCATTTTTCACATCCTGGCCCAAATGTGTTTTTGCACTTGTGGCGCAGACTAGCGCAGTCGTTGTGGGAAATCCATGTTCGGGACACATTAGGAAAATCACACTGACACTGCTCATTAGCAGAGGTCCTAAAATGGCTATGTTGAAAATTTGGTGACAAAAGTCCATAAAATGACTGTGTTACGAGCGTGTATGTGCAGTTTCACGCATGCTCGTAACCCTTATTACAGCAGTATTTTCATGCCATATTTTCAACACTGCCATTTTTCTGCACCTCCTTATGAACAGTACAGCTGTCATTTTTCACATCCTGGCCAAAATTTTTTTTTGCACTTCCGGCAGAGAATAGTGCGGTCGCTGTGGGAAATCACTGTTTGGGACACATTACAAAAATCACAGTGACACTGTTCATTAGCAGAGATCCTAAAATGCCTATGTTGAAAATTTGGTGATGAAAGTCCATAAATGCCTGTGTTATGAGCATGCGTTGCGCAGTTTCCATGCACGCTTAAAACTTTGCACATTTGTAATATTTTCACTCCAGATTTTCAGCACTGCCATTTTTCCACACCTCCTTATGAACAGTACAGCTGTCATTTCTCACATCCTGGTTGAAAAGTGTTTTTGCAGTTCTGGCGTAGACTACCGTGGTTGCTGTGGGAAATCAGTGTTCAGGACACAGTAACAAAATCACAGTGACACTGTTCATGAGCGCAGGTCGTTAAATGCCTATGGTGAAAATCTGGTGATGAAACTCCATAAAATGACTGTGTTATGCACATGCGTTGCGCGGTTTCCATGTATGCTCGGAACTGCAAGCATTTTTAATATTCCCAGTACACATTTTCAACATTGCCATCTCTTCATGCTCCCTATGGATGGTACAGCTGTCATTCTTCACATCCGGCCTGATCTGTGTTTTCATTTAGTACATGTGGTGCAGAATGGCACTGTCACTGTTGGAAGTCAGTTTTCGGGACACATTGACAAAATCACACTGCCACTGTTCATGAGAAGAGGTCCCAAATGCTTTCATGAGGTGGGGTCACAAAAAGGCCATGTTCAAAATTTGTACTGTGAATACCAACAAATGCCCGAGGCATTACAGCTTCTAACCATTACATCTTACCCTGTACAGACAGACAGGCATCGGGGTGTGCCTTTGGATTGCCAACTGTACTGCTCATGCCATCCCACCCCCAACCCCCAGCCACTGACAGGCATCGAGGTGTACCTTGGACTCTTCATCCCAAGACTTCACTCCATTCTCCTATGCTGCACCCATTTCAACATATGCCCTTTTGGAATGGGGTGACTGTAAAGCCAAACACCCTAAGGCACAGCTCAACACGTGTCGGTGTCTGCAGAATAGGGTGAGGTGACATGGCCTGACCATCACGGGTGATGACCCAAAAATCTACCCCACATCCTGTCTGTCTCTACAGGATGGAGGTGCGGTTCATGTGAAGTTCAGTACTTCACTGCCATTCGTAGTCTGCATCTGTCTAACTCCTGCATTTCTAATGCTAATTCCAGCAAGCAAACATTCGGCATTGACAAATGCTTGCTTTAAAACTCTGTTCTGTTGTGGCAATCAGTATTCAAGAGTAATGCATTTCTTGTTGATGACTATCAGTGAATGACAAAAATGGGTGGACTAATTAATATGAGCTATCTAGTAATAATTTCCATACTATAAGTCACTGAAAATGTAAAAGTTATTAATACATACCTCGGGAGCAAAGGAAGTTCTTCACATGCACACTTCACTACCCATTTCTTGTGTGGTTTAACATGACACGTATCACAGTATATAAACTACATTACATACCGGGGCTGTCCCATCAGCTGAGCAGTAGGGCTACTGCTCATAATGCCACAACGTAGATTTAGCAATGAGCCTGAGATGTCGGGGGGGGGGGCAACCGGATGCAGCAGATGGATTAAGGATTCCAGGGGAATACTCTCCTTTGGGAAGGGAGGGAGCACGCTGCTGTCACAGGTGGAACTGTTGGTTTTGGAACTGTGGATTGACATGCCTTAGGGGAGGGAAGACACTGGCTAAAGCTGTTTGTGCATTTGTAGTTATGTGTCCTGGCTGCTGGTGTCTTTTGGGAGGTATACAGAAATGAGGAAAAATGGCCTGGCACCCATAGACGAAGGACCCAGGTATATCCAGCTCCCCTTCCCACTGCTGCACTACCTCCTGACAGTGAACCACTTTTGGGGGTAGATCGCTTATCCTGACCCCACATGGGGGTAAACCGTTGCTCTGTGGAGGGCTGTTGATATGAGGTAGGCTGATGCAGGGCACTTTGGGTACCTTGGGAGATCCTGAGTGAGTCAGGTGTCTGACTGAGACGGATAAAGTACACATTAAAAAAATAAATACATCATGCACAATAAACCTGACAGAACATGCCATGCAGTTTTGACTGGCTGAAAATTGGCCTTTAAACAATCACTGTCTTGCTTTTCTCCTACTCCTGTATTCCTCTCATCTATAGAACTCTTACTACCTTTATTTGTACATTCCATCAGCTCATAAAAGATACTTAGAGCCAGACAAAACCCACATTTGTTCCAGGGACTTGTACAGCAAAGTCTGTTTTTACTTAAATATGTTTACTTTTTAACAATAGTTTTTTTTAAACACTAATTTCAGTCTCTATAAAGTGCCCAGAGTTGTCGCCATGAAAGACCTCACAGAAATGTGTTGTTATTGTCAACTTTGTGATAATAACAAAACAAAAAAATCTTAGCACAGTCAGTCTAATAATGCTGTATTCTGAAATAAGAAATGAAAAATTATATTATTAACCTCTTTACTGCCCTGTGTCGTACTGCATAGCACAGGCACTAATACCTGCATGACCACTGAGAACTATAGCATATGTTGGGACAGAAATGATGCTGGTAATCAGAGAATTACCATTCATTTCTTTGTCTGACCAATAGGATTATGAGAATGTGCCCTAGTTTTATGATCTCCTAGGTTCTGAGCCTAACAAATGTCACGTGATTTCAGAAATCAGTGCAATTGTATGAACAGTCTGCTTTCAATCTGTCTGCCATGCTTTACATATGGACTTGTGGTTTAAAAGCAGAATCATAGAATAATCTGCAATGCTAAATTAAAATTAAACTTTGCACAAATAAAGGCAACGCTTTCCGCAGTTTTCTGAGCTTATGTCTTCACGTTTGATATAATGTCCCTATTATGAGTGCTGGTGTCCCAAATTGGCCGACATTTTAAGTTAGTATGCCACATTTCAGTGACAAAAATTTGAAAGGTATGCTCAGGATAGGTTGGTGCTCTGCAACAGTTGCAGTTTAGGGAATATGTTAGAAGTTTTCAAGAGAAACAAATTAAAGACTTAAATGCTTAGGGATGAATTCAGGGTTTTCAGGTTTGGGGGCTTCAACTAATCCAATCAATTAATCAATTTCTATTTGTATACTGGAAGGCATGTGAGCAAAAATGCCAGTTTTCTCAAATGTCCAGTGTAAGAGATACCAATAAGGTATGACAATACAAAACAGAGTCTAACATAAACAAGATCTATACAGGGGAAACAGTCCTAACATGTAATTTAGATATATAGAACAATGTCAAAGACTAACAGTTGTCTAACAGTTACAGCAATTTTCATAAACTGAAAAACAGGAGGCAATCAATTACAATAAAGTAAAAAGAGTGAAACACATACAGCGGCCCAAACATTTACGTGTGTAACATATGAAGAGCAGGAAAGAGAAGGGAAGGGGTATAGAGGGGTCAGTAACCTAAGTGCTAGAGATGGTGGAAGTGCAAGTCTTTTATGGTTGGTTGTAATCGGGTACATGATTGAAATATGTAGAAACCTAGGCTAGGAGTGGGTGGTGGGAATGAAAACTAACTTGAGGGGGGAGCAAAGGGTAGGGGGATGGGTGTGGGGGCAGAAAGGGGAAGGGGTAACAGGAACTAGAGTAAAGCAAGGGGAACTAGAGATAAGCAAGGTGGCTTCCATTCAGCTTTGTAAAATCTTATGTAGTTTAAAAAATAAAATATTTTTTCTCTGTCTTTTTTGCCTGTCCATGCTTTTTTGACCATTTAAAACTGTTTGTTAGAAAAAAACTAGCATGTTAGGTTCTCCTTCCTCATCATTCATAAACTGTTTTATGGAGCATTTTAATGGAAGGAAGGAAGGAAGGAAGCCTGTCTGATAAAGAGGTCCTGTGTGATCTGTGACTGATATAGTGACCAGAATGCAGGCAGAAAGGAGTCACAAAGAAGTTTGTGATTCTGCTTGAGACTCCACCTGAGCAAAAAGACCCTTGTTTGTCTTAATCTGCAAATGGGATACAGACAACAAAGCAGACTGAAGGCAGCCATAAAAAAAATCCAAGCACAATGATCTGTTTAAAAGCCAGAGACCCTGCTTGAGTCCGAGGCTTTACCTGAGCCTGAGATTCTGCCAAAGCATTAAACCCTTTTTGAGCTTCCATCTGCAACTAAAGGTAAGCACGAGAAGTTGAAATATAAATGCAACCATTTGCCAGAGCCTAAGACCTTACATGAGTCCAAGATTCTGCCAGAGGAAGGCATTTGCCAGAGCCTGAGACCTTACCTGAGTCCAAGATTCTGCCACAGGAGGGAGTCCATTTTGAACGTACAACTGCCGCTGAGCCATCTTACACAAAACGCAAACAAAAAAAATCATCCACCCAAGCCTGCGACCCTGCTCAGCCCTCCGCTCCTGCTTGAGCAACAGGCCTCAGGAGAGCCTACATCTTCAAATGAGCTACTGATTAGCTGACAGCAGTCACAAAAAGCATAGCATAGCCTCAGCCAGAGCTCCAGCCTGAGCAAGAACCTTGGTCAAAAAGAGCTAACTAATGTGCTGGTGTTTGGCTGAGTCTGTCATCCTGTCTGAGCCTGACACCTAACCTGAGCAAAATGACCCACCCTAGCCTGATGTCTTGCTCAGACATGACACCCAGCCCAAGCCTGACATTCAGTCCAAGCCTCATACCCAACCTGAGCCTAGTGCTATACTCAAGCAGGATATCCAGACCAAGCTCAATGCCCTACCTGAAAATAACCCATTGTTTGAGCCTGATGCCTAGTCAAAGTGTGTTGTATTGTCTGAGCCTGATGCCCTGCTAAAGTGTGAGTCATTACCCAAGTGTCACCTCCCATTCATGAATGAGTCTAATCCAGTGGCAAACCATGACTCCAAGATGGAGGTCCTTATGGAGGTTCCAAGCGGATGCATGTGCACACACTGCTTATATTCTTTTTTTGTCAACTGTGTTCCATAAATGTGGAAATGCTGGGTGTTCCTCCATTTACTTGTAATCTAGGTACACTTGCCAACACAGGTGAGTTTACCCACAAACAGTAATTTCATTTGTTTCTAGTGTTGAACTACTGGCTAATATGGTAGTTTAAACAAATATATATGTAGATCCTTTTCTGACTCTGTATGGGGCCCATTTACAATCACATGCTTGGGCTCACCAGTGGGCTACCAGATGTCTGAAGGAAATGGAAAGGTTCTGGGAGTTTGACACTGGTTCAATGTTTGGGTGAATAGAGAATGGGGTTGATAATGCTTGTGTAACTGTAGTTTACTTTTGGCTTTACTCTATTCCCACCTTTGGTAGGTAAGCTGGGTAGTGAGTAGGAAATAGAAAGCCCAAATGAATTATGAATGAATATTCAAAGAGAATGATTACCTCCTCCAACTCACGAAGAGTATGACCAGTAGCACGCAGGAGAGAAAAATCCACCAGGTGGAGGAAACCTCTGAGGACCCATGGCTACTGACCAGCCCATCCTCTGGGCAAACTCAGAGGAGATGAACCTGGTTCTAGCAACCATAAGCTAATTCTGGGAGAAGGTGAGCTACTTGGAAAGATGACGGTCCATCTTCGAATCCATGGATGATGCATTCTGGAAGGATGATTCTGAGGTTGAAGAGGTAGGTCTATTCCGAAGCACAAAAGAATCCTGAGAGTGGAGTAGATCCAGTCAAAAAGGGGTGAATGTAGTCCAGATTTCCAAGGTGATGATGGATGATGCCCAGAGGGATTACAGAGGCTAATGAACAGGAAGAGCATGATGTGATAAATATGCTACCAGACTTTGAACTGTAGGAATATCATGGTTATGAAGTCATAAGGTAAACATCTAACTTGATAGAAGGTTTGACATTCAAGTTAGAGTCTGGAGGTGAGTAGTTAAGTGGAGAGTGATAAGTTGCAATGGAAGCATCCATGGCGCTGGAGAAGGAGTCGGACAGTATCTTTATGTACCTGTTTGGAGTAATGACGGGAATGATTTTTAGACCAGTGAAGGACTTTTGTAAATGCAGTAGAGATGGTAACTGAATATATATGAAATGATTGGAAGTTCAGTACAAGGAATTTGAGAGTTAATTTGAGTGTTGATGGCATATTGATACTTGTATGGGCTCTTGCTGGTCCATTGGTAGAAAAGTAGATATGGGTATTTTTGTGGTACAGTTTCTGTGACGTGCTGAGGTGGCCATGACTGTTTTGCCTTACAGGCAGCCCAATGTCTAAATACTATGGGAAGCCTGGAAACGGGTATATGAAGAAATCTATGAACTGATATGGCAATTGAGAGTCGGGAGCAGTGTAGAATGCCAGGGGTGCCTAGCACTGTAGTCGAATATAGATCTTTTGAAAAGCAAGACTGGACTAGTGGGACAGCCAGATCAGTTGCAGATGTTTGGATTGAGAATCAATGGAAGTCTGCTCTCTGTGGAAATCTGCAGTGGAGGGAGTATGGGAGGTGAATGATGAGGGATGAGCTAGAAGGACTGCTGGATGGGCAGTTGACTTGATGATGGTAATAAGATGAAGGAATATAGATGATTGTATTAAGTATAGTGACATCCAGGAGCTAGATGACAGTGGTTTGGATAGACTGTCTTTGGTAAGGTAGCTTGGTACTGGAGATCCAATGATAGGAGTTCTGGGAATGTATCTGTGAAGGTCTTAGGACATCCAATGGCTATTGAGGAAGTAGGAGTCAAGATACGGAATGAATAGAGTCAGTGCTCGTAGGAGAAATTATGGAAAGGTAAAATGGATAATGTCAGTACTGCTATGAGGTATCTTGCAGTTCCCATTATCCGTAATGGTGATGATGATTACAGAGTCATTGCATGACAGAAGGAATTAGGCCACTTTCCATGTAAGAGATATCCTATGAGACATGATAAATAAGGAAGCCATAGTGTAGAGAGTATCCAGTAGAGTTGGATGATGGATGAGATCTTTCTGTAGTCCAGCCAAATGGGATTCTGGAAATGATCCCGGGGAGATGATTTGGGACTATATATATATATATATATATATATATATATATATATATATCTCTGTGGTGATATATGAGTCTAAAAGGCATGTTGTCCAAGTGTTGTTTGCTAGAAGAAGTATCCCTCAGGTGAGAAGAATGAGTGCTCCATCAAGTAGTGTATGGGAGCTGTTAGAATGGCCAGGGTAGGAGTGTGAGATAGATAAATGGGAGGAGTAGTTGACTGGGTAGGAATACTGACTTGAAATAGGGTTAAAGGCCCTAAAAGAACCACAGCACACAGGACAAAGCCTCAAACTTGTAGGGCAGTGAGAAGAAAGCAGCTGTCCAGGATGGAGGGGGAAAGTCCAGAGGGGATGTCAGCAGACTGCAGGAAGGAGTCCTAGTAGAAAACTGCAGAGGCCAATCTGTACTGACATCAAAGGTGCAGTAAGGAACAGGAGTGGGATTGGCACCACAGCAAATCAAAGCAGGATGAAGCAAGCCACTGGAGGCCAGGAGCAGTGGATCCAAGGAGGACCAGAAGCAAATCCAGATGTTAAGTGCTATGAAGTTGATGCATTAAGGTCCCAAGGTTATGGAAGATGGTGAACAGCAAGTTCAGAGAATGGAAGGTGTTGCTTTGATGAGGCACAAGGTTCCCACCTCCAAAGGAGAAGGCCAACTCGCATGGTAGACAGGAAGGAGTGACCAGCAATGCAGAAATCCACGAGGCAGTCAAACTGAATGGAGGTAGAGACTGAGCAAACTCCGGGGTCCAAATCCTAAGCGCATGGAGGCCAAGGCAAAGGTGGGGACAAGTACGATGAGTCCTTAGAAGTGCAGGATGTAGACTGGCAAGGCAGAATGTGGAATGCAATTAGAGAACAGGGGTTCCATTATGGAAGGGAAGTGGCAACCAGGTAGCAGGTCTAGAATGCAGAAGGGTGAAATAGTCAATCACAGAAATAGGTTCCCTATCCTGGTAGGCAATGCAAGAAGACCAGCGTCGATGCATCAGGTAAAGGTAGGATGGTGAAATCAAATGGGTACAGTGGTCCCATTCCCAAAGGGAAGCAGCAACTGGGTAGTAAAGTAGAGAAAGTACAAAGGTAAAATAGTGGAACGCAGTTGCAGGATTCCATCCTATGTAGTCAGAGTGAGATGCCCTCCAGTTGATGTCGCCAGGCAAAGGCATGATGTCGAAGTCAAAGGGTACAGCGGTCCTGTACCTGAAGGGAAGTGGCAACCGGGCATCAGGTAGAGATGAAACAATCATTTGCAGATGCAGGCTCCCATCCCATGTTTTCAAGGTGAGATGATCGTTACTCAATGCCACCAGGCAATGTAGGATGGTGAAGGCAAATAGGGTAAAGTGGTTCTGTTCCTGAAGGGAAGCAGCAACCAGATGGTCAGACAGAGAATGCAGAGGTTGAAACAGTGGACTGCAGATAAAGGTTACCAACCCTGGTAGTTGGTGCAAGATGATAGATAGTTGATGGCAGCAGCCAGAGGTAGGAAGTTGAGTGCAAATGGAGTAGAGTGGTCACGTTTCAGATGGGCAGCAGTAACCAAGCATCAGTTAGAGAATGCATAAGGTTAAAGTAGTCAAATGGAAACTCAGGCTCTCAGCCGTGGTAGCCAAGGTGGATGACCATGATCGAGGTTGCCAGGCACAGGTAGGATGTGGAAGACTCATGGGGTAAGGGGTCCCATTCTTGAAGGGAAGTGGCAACTGGTATCAGGTAGAGAATGCAAAAGTATGACATGGTAGATTGCAGACATGACTCCCATCACTAGTAGTAGGGGCAAGCAAACCTTCACTCGATGCCTCCAGGCAGAGTTAGGGATGGAGGATGTCAGCTTTGCAGGTAGTAGGCAGTAGGGAGTTTAATGGAATCCCATCACTGGTTGACAGGGCAAGCCTACCTTCACTCAATGCCTCACAATGTACGAGCTAGGGATGGAGTCTGGACAAACTGCTGCTATGGGCTGAGCAAAGAAAGGGGGTTAGCTGCGTAGGCCTTAGGTAGGTAAACTGTAAGGCAGTATAAATGGGAATGAAGCAAGTCAGAGTAGGATGGGAGAAGGAGTCATCAGGAATGCCAGTGGAAGAGTGTATAGAAAATCCAGGAAGGAGCATACAGGTAAGAGAGGAATGCAATGAAGGACTGAGGCCAAGTAGGCTGGAAGGGTAAGTATCCATGTGAGGGTAGCTAAAGCTTTGTAGGCAGGAGTGCTGGGTAAAACATATGGTCGGCATGAGCAGGTTCCCGCTGATCTGAACTGTGATGCTCCATCATGACACCCTGGTCTCTGCTGTGGGGGAAAATCAGGGGAACCGCAAATGGAAAATCTACAAGCTCAAATGGAAATTAGCAGGGTAATGGTACTGGGAGCAAATATGGCAAAGGTGCAGGCTCCAGATGAGGGGTAGGGGCAGCATGAAACAGGATGGGAGAAGGCGTAAATGAGGGATGGATGCTGATAGAAGCTAAAGGCCCAAAAGGAAAACCAGGGGAGCATGGCACAGGAACAAGGTTTGGGGGGGAGCAGAGGGAAAAGTGGGGTGGGGGTGAGCCATGGAAGGGAAACAGCAGGGACAGAGAAGAAACAAGGAATGGAGGACATGCCAGGAACCCAGTTGTGTGTGACAGGGAAAGACACAAAATGGAAGGGTAGCCAGATAACCATCCAGCCACTACTCACAAAGCACAGAGCAGAGGGTGCAGGGGAGAGGAAGACAACCAGAGGTAGGGGAGCAGGCTAGTCCATGATGGAATCATAAGCAGGGGTGGCAGCAGGCAAGGGAAGCTATGGCAGGTCACGTGTCCTCCAACCCACAGCAGCTGCCACTGCGGACGGCAGATACCGCATGCTCAGTAGTCAGGGAAGAAAGAGCAAGGATCATGGGAAGCTGTTCAGAGTAACCATGGAGAAGATCCAGCAGCCGGCTCAAAGTGTGGTGAGGGAAACAATAGCACAATGTATTACCAAGGGATACATAACTGTCAATCAGGAAGAATAAAGTCCGGCCAGAAGTCCGTGGGGAATCACTGTAGGAGCCAAGTGCAGGAGTAATACAGGCAGCAGGCTGAATGCAGGAGAAGCATAGATAGGGATAAGGAAAAAATGAGCAAAACAAGAAAAATGAAAATGGCGTACTTGCGGTCAGGCTAGGCAAGGAAGGAGAGGGTACTCGGAGTGGCTCAAGCAGCCAAATGCAGCATGCAGAGAGTGACGGGTCTCACAGATGGTCACCCCACCACATTGGTGCACACAGAGAGGAATTTAGACTCAGGAGTGACCAGGGTCCCAAACAGAGAGAAACAGATAGCAAGCAAGGGGAACAAAAAAAATGGAGCAGAAAATGCAATGCAGGTCAATGCAGGTATCACTGGAAAACACAAAAAATAACTTACTGGTGAGAGATCCAAGTAGCCCCCAAAGAATAAGCAGCAAACAAGGGAAGCGGTGGCTAGCAGGATCAAGGGGATGACGGAGCACAGGAAGGGGAGGAAACAAAGAGTGACAACTCTGAATAGAAAGAACCTGGAAGCAGGGAACAGGGTGGGGGGGGGGCAAACAGTGGTAGAAGAAGGATGAGAAGAATGGGGGGAAACAAAAGAAGAGAGGAGCAGGAGGGAACAAAGGAGAACAAACGAGAAGCCAGGAGAGGAAGGGAAGGAGGCTCAGCCCACAAGCCACACAAGAGCCAGAAGGCTGCTCTGATTCACAACGCGCTAAGTGGAGATTTGCTGTGACAGGCTGGCCTTTGTAAGGGATGTAGGAGGAGCTATTCCCCCACATTGAACCTTGGGATCTACCCCTCCCAAAATGGGGATAGTGAGTAAAAACAGCATCAACATGTACTTATCCATCTACCCTGGTCATGCTATCCTGTTCAGCTGTAATGAGCAGGAACCGGTTTCATCTGCTGCTGAAGGTTTTGCACTAGGGGACCATCTCTAAAGAAAGCATTCAGGAAGTACAAGGAATCACAGAAGGAGCAGGACAGGGAACTGTATCAGTTAAAGCAAAAGGAAGCTGGGAAGGCAGTCAGAACAGCAAAGGCCCAAACCGAGGAAAAGATAGCCAACTCAGTTAAGAAGGGGGATAAAACCTTTTATAGGTACATCAGGGAGCGAAGGAAGACCAAGGGAGGGCTAGTGAGGCTTAACAAGAGGAGGGAGGGTGGGCAGAGGGTGACTGTGAAAAGGCAGAGATACTAAACAAATATTTTTGCTCAGTATTTACAAAGGAAGTGGGGGAGGTACCTAAAACCAAAAGCAGAAACACTCTGGATACAGAAGTTGATACCAGCCCATTTACAGAAGAAAGGGTTCTGAAAGAACTCTTAAAACTGAAGGTGGACAAAGCAGTGGGGCCTGATGGGATTCATCCCAGAATTCTAAAGAACTAAGGGTAGAACTAGTGACACCACTGACTACCCTCTTTAACAAATCATGGGAGGATGGGGTGGTACCCGAGGACTGGAGGAGGGCAGATGTGATTCCCTTCACAAAAGTGGGAGCAAGGCAGAAGCAGAAAACTACAGACCTGTTAGTTTAACCTCAGTGGTAGGAAAATGATGGAATCACTTCTGAAGGAAAGAATTGTTGAGTAACTAGAGGCCAGAGGGCTCAGGACCCAAGGCAGCATGGATTCACAGCGGAAGGTCATGCCAGACAAATCTGATAGATTTCTTTGACTGGGTGACCAAAGTAGTAGATCAGGGAGGGCTGTGGACATGGCATACCTAGACTTTAGCAAGGCATTTGACACAGTCCCACACAAAGATTAATATACAAGTTAGCCAGCCTGGGAGTGGGTCCCAAGATGACAGCCTGGGTAAAGAATTGGCTGGAGAATAGGACACAGAGAGTAATAGTAAATGGAGTCCACTCTGAAGAGAAGGGGTTACTAGTGGGGTACCCCAGGGTTCAGTATTAGGACCGGTCCTCCTCAATGTCTTTATAAGTGACATTGCAGAGAGACTGGAAGGAAAAGTATGTCTCTTTGCAGATGACACAAAGATCTGCAACAGAGTTCATGCACAAGGTGGGGTGGAAAGGATGAGAAGGGACATGGCAAGGTTAGAGGAATGGTCAAATGTATGGCAGCTTAGATTCAATGCTAAGAAGTGCAAGGTAATGCACCTGGGAAACAAAAACCCAGGGGAAGAGTACACAATGGGGGGTGAGATACTAACAACAACAAAAATGGAAAGGGACCTGGGGGTAGTCATATCAGATGACCTAAAGGTAGGCAAGCAATGTGAGAGGGCAGCAAGGAGGGCTGGGGATACTGGGATGCACAGGAGAGGCATCACCAGTAGAAAACAGGAAGTTATTATCCCTCTGTACAGACAGTTGGTGAGACCCCATCTGGAGTACTGGTGCAGTTCTGGAGACCCAATCTCCAAGGACATAGACAGGATGGAGGCTGTCCAGAGGAGGGCACTAAAATGGTGCAGGGTCTGCACTGGAAGACATATGAAGAGAGACTTAAGGAGCTGAATATGTATAGCCTCGAGGAAAGGAGGAGGAGGGGGACATGATAGAAACTTTGAAGTATCTCAAGGGAATCAACAAAGTCCAAGGTCGCATCTTTCAAAAAGTGCGCCAAGAACAAGGGGCACAATTTGAAGATAGAAGAGGCGGCTCAGAGGTAATTTAGGAGTATTTTTTCACAGAGGTTGTGGATGCATGGAGCGGACTTCCGGAGGAGGTTGTGGAGTCAAAAACAATGGTGGAATTCAAGCATGCATGGTACAGTCATAAGGCAATTCTACGGGGTGGGGTAGGAAGAAGTAGGCTGCTGGTTAACTAGGATCTGCAGCTTATCCAATAGGTAGGGAAATGGGCAGACTGGGTGGGCCAAGCGGTCCTTATCTGCCGTCAAAATCTATGTTCTATGTTCTCATACAGAAAATGACAGAATTTTAAAATTAGGGTCTATTCTTGATCAGCTCTTTAAAATGTTTTCTGAGGTATAAATCCCACACTAAACATATTAATGGAAAAGTCCCTTCTGCTGTTCAAGGAAAGAATAATATATTTTAGCAGTATTGTCCTCTGAAGAATGCCCAGTATGGAATCAGATTGTATAAACTTTGTGAAAGTTCCACTGCGTACATACCATTTCAGAATCTCCATACAAAAGAATACCACACATGATGTTCCATGCTATCCACCCCATCTGAATATCAATGAGAAATTCTTCCCTTGCTTAACTCTGGCTACTACCTTTACATAGAGAACTTCTACACTGGGATTCCTCTATTGAATGTCTTGTATCAATTAGACGCAGTAGCTTGTGTCACTATCAGATCCAACAGACACGAATTTCCTAAAGAGTGGGTAGCTAGAATGCAGAAATGTAGTGTGAGGGGCAGATCCAGAACATTTTAAGGGGGTAGCAGTTTTGTCCAGAAAAAAAAGTAAAATGTAGCCCTTTAAAACTAAGGTCAGGCTAAAACATCTGCAGTACACTGGTCTACAGGTAAGTAGGTAGCAGGCAATCCTTTGTTATATACTGTAGACGGTTCCGCAAGTGAACCCAGTGCCCTCCACTGTGGGGAACTGCTGTTGTAAAATTCATAGCTAAACAGGATGTGCAACCCCTGAGTATGCTTTATTATGAAACTATGGCAGCAGTTCCTGTTCTTGTTTGGAACACATTAATAAGCAGGCCTGAATGTGTCCTTGACTAAATCAGGCACATGGGAGATGTGGACAAAATGGGCCACATACCAATGTTAGAGCCCTGCAATTGCACTTTAAAACCCATGGCCTGGTAAGAGAGATTAGCTGTTCATCTATTCCAACTGGCTATGTACTGAGCATTTGTTTTTTACTGGGGAAAAAAAGCATTAGATCCTTCCAAATCCTTCGCAGATTTTTTTTGTTGATATAATGAGACTCATATTTGATTGTACTGTAATACCTGAGACACTGTTGAAAGAAATGAGGGGATGCATTACTGACTGTAAGGCATTTCTGCAGAACAGTTTCACACACTAAAAGAAAGGCCGGACTACAAAACAAAACAAACAAAAAAAATGTAGTCCCTGCTACTAAATAAATCAGGAGAGACTCAATATGTTATTATCCATAATGTCCAAAAGTCAGGTCTGTTCCTGGGGAATTGTTTTGCAGACTGATATTTCTACCTAGCATCACCAGTGACACAGACAGCTCTACCCCCACCACCCAGTAGCATGCAGGCTTGTGCTGTGTCAGACATCTGATGGATACAGAGTGTGACTTGAGTGACTGTGTGCTGCGGAATGGGGGGTGACTGGGCTAGCCAGGATTTATTACCATTGGCTGTCACCAAATCATGGATTGAGGACAAGAAGAGGGGGCAGCATTAACAAACTGGCATTTTAGATTGGGGGAGGAGTCAGACAAGGCAAGGGGATGCTTTTAATTTATGGACTCACCTCCTGGCAGAGTTCCAAGAGTCAGCTAAGGTTGTTCACATCACGATGTTCCTGATTACCAAGCATAATAGGACATTTGGTAGTACCATTTTTTTGGGTCACTATTCATTGTATTCATACTCAGGAATTAATAAAAAATGTACAAATGAAAAAAATAATTAATTCTAGCACTTCCCATGTTGCCAAGTCTAGGCCTTTGGAAACATCCCTCCCCAACCCAGTGATCTGGGTTTAGGCCTTGTTCCTAGTGTAGTGTTGAGACACATGTTGATAAATGTGGCACATATTCAAGCAGTACACTCTGTAATATACCAAAATATATCAGCTGTAGTAGTAGTAGTAGTAGTAGTAGTAGTAGAGAGTTTAATGACCAACAGTGTGATGACAGTCACTACAATTTTAAAAACATCATAAAATGATTAACAGGAGAAACATACATCTTAAAGTATAATTGTATCCAGTTTCAAGACCATTCCTATACAATCGGTGTTCTGAAATACATCGTTTTTACTGGTTCCATGGTTCTTTATTTGATCACTTCTGTGATAACTATTTTGAAGACACGAATACATTCTTTTTAGTTGCTCTCTTTAACATTATATTTATTTGGATCTACCAGGGCCCTCATACTGTGTATATATATAGTATTTGTCTAGGATTATTACAGAGCAAGTTAGAAATAGAGTATTGTGCATTTTTTTTAAATAAAATAGAAACTGAATGTACAACTCAGTGCTAAGGAAGTGAAGTGGGTAAGCTAAAACACCAAAAATTGAATCTTTGACACTCACCACCCATGCTAGAACAATGCTGAATAACATTATAAACGTAGAGGGGATTATACATGGGGATGCATGGGGAACATGGTGGTAATTCCATTGAGTGAACCTGGGAACAGGGTATGGCTAAGTGGCTTATCGTCCAGCTTCACGAGAAGAAATTACCACTGAGTTTCTCATTCACACACCCATGCCTAATAAGTTACATTACATGGTTAGGAGGAAATATGTTTAGAATATTGAATGCAGGAGAAATTTTTTTTATTGTTGTTTTTTTGTTAACAGAATCCAGATCAGGTTTTAAGAAGAGCATTTAATTTACTTTCTCTTCTGATTGATAGCTCTGGTCCAGGTTATCCTGTTGTGTTGATAAGTAGCTGCGGTCCAGGCTTTCTCTGTGCTGTGCTTGTCCATTTCTGTTTGCTGTGTTGGCCTTGATTAATTGATTGATTAATTTACTTTGGCTATGGGATCACTGCCAGCTACTGTGAGCTGTCTGGAGCATTTCTACTTTCCTCTTGTAACATGCTTTTATTTTTAAAAGAAAATATTTCTGCTCGTTTGAAGAATACTAGTGTGTGTGTTTGTACAGTAATTGCTTAAGTTCTTCTATGCTAAAATTAGTTGAGTTTTAAGCACTGGGTTAGTGTTTCAGTTAGTTTGAATATTTCTTTCTGAAGGGCTTTTGCTATTGGCTCATGTAAATGTTTCACTGAGGCAGTGTTACTTTGTATTTTAGGCAGATTCTTTTTTCTCTGGTTTTGTTGATAGTGAAAGACTGTGTGACATCAGTGGGGGCTAAGTTAATGTGGTTTATGTGCAGTAGCTTGGCTTTATTTCACCTTTGCGGGCAGTGACAGAATGTGTGATACCACTTATGGCACATTCTTTCTGTAGACATTGCTACAGATTTATGCAGATTTTTTGTGGGGGCAGTGTTACTTTGTGTCGTAAGCAGGTTCTGTTCAAAATTGTTTTTTCAGGCAATGAAAGAATCTGCCATTAGTTGGGGGAAGGGGGCTAAGTTACTTTGGTGTCAGCAGCTTGGCTTCGGTTTACTGTACCTTTGCAGGTGCGGAATAGTATGTGTGACATCACACAGTGGGCAATGAATGATTGACATGTTAACACACTTATTTACTAAAGTGACATCACTCAGTGAATAATGGTGCATTAATTGACATATCAGTCAAAGATTACTCACTGTGTGATGTAATTGGATTGAATAATTGGGTTTCTCAGCAACTAGAAATTAGTGGGTAACAGGGGTCAACAATGTAATATATATAATCATTATGATTGGTAGTTATAGAAAGGCCTGGTGTGATGGAGTTCAAATATGTAGACTTTGATTATTTGTAGTTATTGTTTTTTAGCCCCCCCTCTCAACAAAACCTCAAAAACAAGGCATACAAAAATTGTGATTTTAACCAAAAACATTATATACCTTGTAAGTCTATTTCTTTGGGATTAGTTTACAAACATTTGCATAAGTAATTAGCTTAAATAAAGTGCTATGAAGAAAATGAACACACACGTTACCTTTCTGGTGTTTTATTTGTTTGAACTTAGTTGTAGTACAATCAGTGTTACAAATTTCTGTATATACAACAGATGTGTATTGCATCTGTATTATAGACATAGGTTTAGCAGTATATAGCTTCAGTATTTGTTAAATGATTTTCTTGAGTCTGTTTGGCAATATTTATTTATTAGAAATAGCTTTTTCTATACATTCAGGCTATTTGTCACAGTAAATTTTAATGACCAGATACCAATCAAAATGCAACCACTTTGGAAAGGTTACTAGTCTGGCAATAAAAACATTTATGACATAGGAAAATAAATAGAAAACTGTGATTGGGTAAAACATGTCAAATGTGAACACATTAATTCCTGTTACATACGTGCCAAGGGTGATCAGACTCTTAGATAGATTACCACTCCAGCTGTAACACAGGGTCAGAACTTTTCCAAAGTAACCTTAACTCCATCTGCCATTTTGTAGATCAAAAAATAAAATGATTTCCCACCCAACCATGGGATATGTGCCTGTCGCACAGATTCAGGTTTTCCTCACAGATATCGCAATGAATAAATAAAAGAAATACCTCAAATTGCAAGCGTGTGAAAGAATCACATTTTGCGATCATTTCGTGCTTGAGGGCAGCCAGCAGCTCATTAATTACCGTGCGCTAGTGAGCTGTGTATTGGGGGGGAGATTGAGAGTGGGCAAGTGAGCCATGCAGCAGTTCTGCTAGTGAGTGTCAGTGTGAGCAAGTTAGAGGACAGAGAGAGGTGGTCATTGCTGTTTGTATTCAGCACAGTGCAGTAGTAAAATGAAAAAATATCTCTCTCTCTCTCTCTCTCTCTCTCTCTCTCTCTCTCTCTCTCTCTCCCTCCCTGATGAAGACATCAGCTGTCATCATCAGTGAATGGCCGAACAAGAGCGGTGTACTGTCATCCTATATTTTAGCCACACAGCCCCATGCCGGTTCGATACAGACAGAGCAGCTCATGTCCCCTGATCATTTTGTCTATGCAGTGCAGTGTTTGTTTTTTGTGGCTGGCAATAATATTTTTCATTTATTAAAAATTGGAAAGAAATCTTTTGAAGTTAGCAGAGTGATGAGTGTAATAATCTATCAGTGAAAATAGTATTGTACAAGTCATTGAACGTAGTAGCACACAAGTAGGTACAATTAATGTTTTATTTAAAATGGAACTGTGTAATGTGGTCTAGTTTCAGGAGGAATTTTTTTTTGCTGCTCCTGTGTCCATGTCACACCAATGTACGATAGTGCGGTCAAGTATATTTTAAAAAGGAAAGCAAATATTGTGTAGCTTAACAATAATTTGCAGTGCTGCGAATACCATGCATATGTTAAAACTCGTTTTCCCATTGGTACAATAACAAAATGATGTTCAGTCTGTTGTATGAGCATATCGAAATCCCAATGTTTTTCATATTGTCTGATGTGGTATTGAACAGGTACGTTTTGTTTATTAAACCAGCACAACTGTTTAAAAATGAGTCATTGCCATACTTAATCCCATCTTTTTTTTTTGTCTTTTTTCCTCTGGTCACAGCTCGAGGGAACTCTCTCAGGCATCCTCTCCTTGTGCCTGCCCGCCTGAGGTCCTCTGCGGTCTTGTGCCCTTCCCCGCCGGCTGCCAGCACCCCCCGGTTTGACCCACCTGGGGAGGGTAGCCTGACTCCATCCTTGGGCTCTCTTAGTAAGGCAGACTCTGGCAAGTGGGCAGGGCCTAGGTGAAGGAACGATGAGGCCAGGCCGAGTCGGACCCAGCGCTGGGCATGGAGGATAGGTGCCATTGCCTATTCCTGTGAGCCGGGTTTTTCTTGTTCTGTCCCTCTCCCCCCCCGCATGCGCACCCCCTGGCACATGGTGCATGGCAACCCTGCCAGCGTCGGGCATGCTGTTACGTGCCACCTGCGCTTCTGCGGCACCCCTGATCTCCTCCAGGGGCCGCCGGAGCACTGGGCATCCCGATGCCCTCCCCGTGGACAGGAGAGCAGCCTGCCGGGCACTCAATCTGATCCCTTCCCTGCTGACCCCCAGTGCCCGAGCTCACTCCCAAACCCAGGTTGCCGGCGTGGCACGAGGTGTGGCGTCCAGCGCCTCAAACCTCAGCGCCACCGGGTTGGCACTTAATGCCTTCTAAGCCCAATACTAAGCATAAATTACACAATATAATGACAATATAATGAGAGCTATGATGAAAACAAATTCTGTTGCTGGACGCACTACTTTATGAAGAGGAAGGACACTTGAGAACCTGCATATATTTCTCCAAATTTTTAATGTTTGCTAACATATTACAATAATCTGAGTCCCATGTTATAAGCGCAATAACCCACTCCAGGGTATGTGGTTACTGGGGATTAATCAACACCCTGGGTGCTGTGAGGACACTTGGGTTTTGCCCTCGTGCCTCACAACGCACCCAGGGTGTTGATTAATCTCCAGTAACTACACACCCTGTCATGGGTTATTACTTACTTATGATTTCCCTTCCTTTCCTTAAAGGGAACTGTTGTCTATGAGAAATGCGGTCTGTGCAAAATAGTGTCATCTAGTGGAGAAGACTTTAAATAATAACCAAAAGGAATATAATCATCTAGTGGCATTCTGTGGTATAGCAAGCATATCAGTTAAAGACGCTGTCCTTAATTCCCAGTTAGGGAGAATTTCCCATTAGCTGAATAGTTACAACTGCTGTCTTTAGTACTCAGAGTCTCAGGTTTGATTCCCAGTGAAGGCTGGAAGTGTGTCTGCCCAAATAAAGGTGGCGCAGACATAACAGTGACAATGAAGGTGTAGGATGCTTTGTTGTTAAAAAAGGGGAAATAGTATTGTACATCAGAAATGGCAGGCTGTGGTAAGCAGTACTATCTCGTAGTGAAAGCTGTGAATAACAGTTAAAAGCAATAGTGGTGGTCTGTGGAACAGCAAGCATGATAGTCAAAGGAGCTATCTAACCTCCCAGCTAGGGAAATGTTCCCTCTAGATGAATGGCTAGAGGTGTAGTCCTTGGGGCTCAGGATCCCCAGTTTGATTCCTAGCAGTGGCTGCAGGTGTGTCTGGCAAAACAGAAATGGGACAAACATAACAGGAACATACAGGGGAGTCAGCCAGGATGCCACACACTTTCTACCAGTGATGTGCTGCAGAATTCTGCAGGAATCCAATGTAACCCAATAGCAGTTACTCCAATTTGTCCTGCAGGAAAGTGTGACATGCTTACCACAGAGCAATACATCCTGGCTGACTCTGCTGTCTAGGTATTTGAAATCAAGATTATACAGTGCATAAAAACAGTGCATAAATTGCAAAAAAATTAAAAATCATTGCCTTGCAGTGACCCTTGGCAGCAAAGGGTTATGCAACAGTTCAGGCTGTTGCAAGCAGTTAATGAGCAATTTGAGCATAAACTAACACATAGTCTCTAACAGATTTCGTGAGAATTATAGCTTAAATAAATCCATGGCTATAAAAAGTAATTACCAATCACTGGTTCATGTCTGATATTTTATAAAAGCTGATGGATGGATTTGGCAATGGGGCTAAGCCTCTCTCTCTCTCTCTCTCTCTATCCTGCTATTAGCTTGGTCCATGGGGTAATCTGACTGGGGAAAATTATCAGACTCCTAACTTGGTCTGAGCTGGAAAATGACAGTTGTGACAGTGAAAGAGGGAGAGAATTCCCTAACAGCAGCACCTCATGTTTCATAGTGCCTTTCCTCCAGATTATGATGAAATTAAAATAAAGAGTTCTATCTAGTTCAGTGCCTCATAAAACCCAGGGAATCTAGTCTTCTTTGTGGTGTCATGTGTTATGTGCAAGAGATGGCAAAGTGCAGTAGCTCTCTGGTTCTGGAATTATTATTGCAGCACAATGGACTACATACTGTAAACTTGATCCTGTTTCAAAGTATTTGTAAGCCCCCATCCCACATCTAGGGGTATTCCAGGTGGTAAAAAAGGGGATGGGTGCTCCGCAACCCAGCAACACTGTCCAAAAGAATAAGCGTTCATGCATGGGTACAGATGGTGCCACCGAGCAGGCGACCATGGGGGATGCGGGGGGTGACTTTGTTCCTGAGCTGCAGGGTGCAAGCAGGTCCTGCAGGAGCTAGTGGCAAGCTGGTTAGCCGCTAAACTAAGTCACTGTCCAGGCACAGATTAAGAAAAACAATTGATTTAATTAATAAAAAAGGCAGTACTGCTCCATGGAGCAGGAGGGTACAGCTTCTGTGCAGACCAAACAGATCTTCACGGCACAATTTCTTAAAACACATTTCCTAGGAGTCAAGGCTCCCTTTTATAATGGCAGTTGCAGCACAGTGCCTGCATCACTCTATGGCCTCCCCCTACTGTGTCACTCAAGTGCAGTCCCTAAACAGCTTCACAAATGTGTGAGGTATTCCTGGTCTCTCTCTCTCTCTCTCTCTCTCTCTCTCTCTCACGGGGCCTGGCTGACCCATATCCACTTCAATTCCCGGGAAACAGCAACCCCAAGGCTCATGGTGCCCACACAGTCACCCCACTACTGGCTCAGAGGCCTGGGGTTAAAGCATGCAAGGCCACTCCCTACTCTGCACTGCACTAGGCTGCTGGATACAAGCTAGCATGGGGTCCCCAGGGGTAGGCTGCCATCACTGCCCTCCACAGTGCGGCCTCTTACGCTGCACCTCACCTGTAGCAGCCAGCAGCTGAACAAAGGATGCCACCTGGAAGCCTACCCCATTGCTAGGGATCATGAGGTAAGCCGCCACATATGACTCAGGGTCACAGCTCCCATCTACTCGTCCTGGCGAGTCCTCTTCACAGCAGCCCGAAATGGCAACATACCCGACTGCTCCACTACACATGACAGGTCAAAAAAAATGAGACGGGGTGGACCAGGATGGCAAACAGCCCAGCCCAGCCCTGAACCTCGGCCCTGCAGACAAACTTGTCCTGCTTCTAGCCCTGAAGCCCTACCTCCTGCTCCTGGGTCCTTGCCTCTTTCCAAAATGTGCCAAACACTCATTATAAGGGGGGTACTCCCAGCCCCAGCTCCACCCACCAGCAGGTGGACCTAAGCACTGGCCAGCCCCAAATTAAAGGGCCCTAGAATAGTAAGCTCCCAAAGGGGGCTTAAATATGGAACAACATTACCCATGACTGGGCTGACAGTGTGCTGTTCACTTAGTTTTCATGCTCCACTCAGCACTGCGGAGGTCTGTTTTCTCTGTTCACCCACACTGCATATTTTTAACTTCCTGGAATTAAAGTGACAACACTCCTTTCTAGGCTCACAACTGAACAGTATGTGAAACAGGGTTGATCTCACATGGCAATCTTCACAGTCATTGGTCTTCCATTACTGCATATTCACCTTGGAATGACATCTGTTAAGAGTCATAAATTTCAGGCCTAAATGAAATGAACAGTAATATGCAAAAATGCTTCTAGATTACATAGTCAGCGGTTAGCACAAACAAAATTACTGGCATTCCAGTTTTTCTTTCATTCCTGAAGGAAAATATGCAGTTTAGAAGATTTAAAAGTTTAAGCTCTTTTGCCACACCCACCACAATAAAACTAAGCATTATGGTGTGCTAACATCTGACATGTGAGCTTACATGATCATGCCACCTCCACAGTGTGAATAAGGTGTGCACAGGTACATCATGGTGTGCTGTCAATCATCTGAAATGTGAGCTTGCACCATCACGACACCTCAACAGTGTGAATACAGTGTGCACAGTTGCATTATGGTGTCCTGTCTATCATCTGAAATGTGAGCTTGCACCATCATGACACCTCCACAGTGTGAATACAGTGTACACAGTTGCATTATGATGTGCTATCATCTGGTATGTGAGCTTGCACCATCATGACACCTCAACAGTGTGAATACAGTGTGCACAGTTGCATCATGGTGTACTGTCTATCATCTGAAATGCGAGCTTGCACCACCATGACACACTGACCGTGTGAATATAGTGTGCACAGTTGCATCATGGTGTGCTATCTATCATCTGGTATGTGAGCTTGCACCATCATGACACCTCCACAGTGTAAATACAGTGTGCACAGTTGCATTGTGGTGTGCTGTCTGTCATCTGGTATGTGAGTTTGCACCATCATGACACCTCCACAGTGTAAATATGGTGCGCATAGTTGCATCATGGTGTGCTGTCTATCATCTGGTATGTGAGCCTGCACCATCATGACATCTCGAGAGAGAAAGTGTGAATACAGTGTGCACCATTGCATTATGGTGCGCTGTCTATCATCTGGTATGTGAGCTTGCACCATCATGACATCTCGACAGTGAGAATACAGTGTGCACAGTTGCATCATGGTGTGCTGTCTGTCATCTGATATGTGAGCTTGTGCCATCATGACACTTCCACAGTCTATGTATCAGTGAGTGTAGCGTGCACAGTCTGAAAGTATCCTCAGGAGAAGAGAGTTTTAAAAACTGCTGGTCATTGTCAAATCTATTGTGTGAATCATTAATTACAAGACTAGAAGAGTGAAACTCATTTAAGTGCACACTGGATATGTGCACATCCCACTTAAATGCCCACTTTCTCAATTTCCCATTTTCTCCATATGCTCACTTGATTGAAATAAGTTTGAAAAGTACACATGGTTTAAGTGCATATACCATTTAAATAAACAGCTGGAACTGCCAAAAAATTATTAGCTCCCACTTAAATGCAATTTAACAGGGTGGAACGAGGTGTTAATGGAGTCATTCTATCACAGCCTGATACTTAGTCTTGCTCCAAGTCCCAAGGACCTCCCTCCAGATGTTTTTAGGCCTGTGTCATGACAGAGTTGAACAGGCAGCTAGTAGAGGAGTTGCAAGGAAGAACTACAGGGACCCTGAAAGAGGGCCATTTTGTGATGTTTGCTATAATGGACAGCACTGAAGGAGTCCTGGGGGCTTATCTGGGGCCTTTGCTATGACAGGCAACATGAAAAGAGGGATACAGGCAACCAGCTGTGATCTGTGAGGTGGGATAACATGTCTGCTTAAGTACACAACCCATTTAAATACACAATAATTCTGTTTCCTAGGGGTCTGCACTGAAGAGAACTTCACTGTACTAAAACTGTGTTATAAAAAGGTCAAAAGGAATGAACAATACACTTGCAGCTACGGATGTTACAAATACTACACAATATTGCTAAAATAAGAAACAGTATAATGACATTTTTACTAACTAACAAATACTGGTACTTTAAAACATAATGATTCTTATTTGGCTCCTACAATTGATCTTCTATAACAAACTGGCTTACTGTCATTATTTGCACAACAGAATGACTGGTGCACTCCTAGTAAATAACAGACTAGAATATGTACTCAGTCATTCCACAAATGTAGCTGAAACACTGGATATGATCAGGTGTTGGATAAGATCTCATTCTCTGGTTGGTTCCCATTTGTTCCTATAAAACATTTTCATTAGGTCAGATCGATTGCTGAAAAAAAGGGATCTCAGAGATATTTTGTTCTTTGGGTTCAGGCAACTGCACTCTGTCACAACCATAAACAAAATTAGGAAATTCAACAGTCAAGTAACTTAGGCAAGGCAAATTTTCTATACTGTGGCAAGTCCAGATGTCTCCAAACTCTTTCTTTCTTTCTTTCTTTCTTTCTTTCTTTCTTTCTTTCTTTCTTTCTTTCTTTCTTTCTTTCTTTCTTTCTTTCCTTCCTTCTTTCTTTCTTTCTCTCTCACTCTCTCTTTCTTGATGGGCTAAGATCAGCGAGGTCACAAGTGACCAGTTACACAAACGCAGTATAGTTATACATATACAAAACATAGTGCCAAACAATTAAGAACAGTCACAGTGAAAACATCCAGCATGCTGTAGGAGGTGGTCAGATGGTGAAAATGTAGTGCATGAATCCATTGTAACAGTTGTTCCAACACCTGGTGAAGACTTGGTGAAGTGTGACTAATATTGCCTATTTCACTGAAAATATGAATCTGAACATATGATCCTCCCTTCTAACGAAAAGATTAGAGCACTAATAATTATTTGCATAATCAGCCCATATCAGATGGGGTTTATATTAAGCTATCAGTGTGTAGATTACTTAATTTGACGCACCATGTAACATCTAGTAAAAATAATGTTGTCATTCTTGGGCTAGATGCAGAAAAATAAGCTGGTAGAGTGCTTTGACCCTGTTTGTGTAAAGTAGTCTTAACCCTTAGGCTGCCAACAGAACTGGAATGTATAGGAATTCTGGACCGATGTATCAGTCCGTGGCAGAGCATAGTTGGCCTCATCCCAACAGCTGTTATGAACATAAGAACATAAGAAAGCAGCCAGCAGAAGAAGACCACATGGTCTATCTTGTCTGCTCGAGTTGTTGTATGGTCCCTGCTTTAGCCCTACACCAGTGACCCTGGCCCCCCTTCCCCTCTCCCATCCCCCTTTCCTTTTTGCTGTCTTGGTCCTATGACTTCCCTCTATGCTTGTCCCAGGATCTTTTGAAAGATCCCACTGTTATAGCTGCCACCACCCCTCTGGCAGCTCATTCCACCCTTTCTGTAAAGAAATGCTTCCTCACAACCCTCCTGAATCTTTCCCCCACCAGCTTTAGGCTATGTCCTGTGGTGGTTGTGTTGCCTCTCTTATTGAAGAGACCCCCACACTCCACTCTGTTTACTCCCTGCAAGTACTTGAAGGTCTCTATCATATTGCCCCTCTGCCTCCTCTCTTCCAGGGAGTACATCCTCAGGGCTCCTAGCCTCTCTTCGTATGACCTATCCTGCTATCCCCTGATCATTTTTGTTGCTCTCCCCTGAACCCCTTCCAGCATTTTAATGTCCTTTATTAGGTACGGTGCCGATATCTCACCGCATATTCCAAATGTGGCCTTACCAGTGACCTATACAATGGCAAAATAACCTTGCTGTACCTACTACTAAATTCCATTGCAGTACATCTCAGCATCCTGTTTGCTTTCACCACTGCCTTTTTGCATTGAGTGGACTGTTTCAGATCACTAGTAATTACTACTCCTAGGTCCTTTTCCACATCAGTAGCAGCTACCTGAACCTTTCCTATGTAGTACTCTGCTCTTGGGTTCTTTGGCCTGATGTGCATCACTGTGCACTTTTTGGCATTTAACCCAAGCTGCCATATCCCTGATCACCTCTCCAGTCTGGCTAGGTCCTCCCTCAACTCTTGTATCCCTTCCTGGGTGTCCACCCTCCCACAGAGCTTGGTGTCATCTGCAGAGAGGCACATTTAGAACAAGAGGGCATAGTCTAAGATTAGGAGGGAGAAGGTATAAAGTAAATGTGCAGGGGCGTTTCTTCATGGAGAGGGTGGAGTCACATACCAGATGACAGACAGCACACCATGATGCAGCCTGTGGAGGCCCAGAATAAACTGCTGGAAGAAGTGGTGGGGTTGGAAACGGTGGAGGGATTCAAGAGGGCATGGGACAGACACATGGGGTTGGTAAATGGGGGGAAGGGGAGGGCTTGGGGTATAGGGGATGAGTAAAGGGGGGGAATGGCAGACTGGATGGGCCACTCGGGTCCTTTTCTGCCGTCAGATTTCTATGATTCTATGATTCTCCTCTGAATGCCTTCCCCAATGTCGCTAATCAAGATATTAAACAATACTGGGCCCAACTCAGACCCCTGTGGAACTCCACTGGTGACCTCCTTGGTACTGGAGGATTCCCCCTACCACCACTCTCTGTGTCCTACCCCCAACCAGTTTTCAACCCATTTTATTAATTTCTTCCCTATCCCTAGTTCCCTCAGTTTTGTTATCAGCCTCCTGTGTGGCACTGAATCGAAGGCCTTGATAAAGTCTAGGTAAATGACATCCACTGCCTGGCCCTTGTCCAATGCTTTAGTGACCCAATCAAAGAACTCAATCAAGTTCATCTGACACAATCTGTCTGCCACAAACCCATGTTGCTTACTGTCCTGCAGTCCATTTTCCTCCATGTACTTCACCAGCCCCTCCTTCAGTCTGATCTCCATAAGTTTATATACTATTGAAGTCAGGCTGACTGGCATGTAGTTGCCCGGGTCCTGCTTGGATCCACTCTTGTGGAGTGGCACCACGTGCGTTGTCCTCCATTCCTTTGGCACTGCTCCCGAATCTAGAGATCTATTGAAGAGAATTGTCAGTGGGCCTGCGAGCTCCTCTGCCAATTCCTTGAGTACTCTGGGGTGTACTTCATCTGGCCCTGGGGATTTATCCACCTTCAGTACTATCAGCCCCTGCCTCGCTCTTTCCATCCCAATGACCTCTATTGGGTTTACCCCAGCTCCCTCCTTCCCTATTCCTGCCTGTGGTATTGGTCCCTCTTTCTCCTTTGTAAAGACAGAGCAGAAGTATTCATTTAATACCTCCACTTTTGACCCATCTTCTACGACCCATTCCTCCCCTTTCTTAAGTATTTCTTAAGGACGATACTGTCCTTCTTGTCTCTCTTTTCTTCTGTGTAGCTAAAGAAGGCCTTTTTCCCCCTTCTTCATCCCCTCAGCTATTTGGTGCTCCTTTTGTGCTTTGGCCTGCTGTATCTGCCTTCTTGCTAGCTTGGCCAGCCTCTGGAATTCCTCTTCATCTTCTACCCTAGTTGTTCTTTTGCTTTTCCTATAGGCAGCCCTCTTATCCCTCACTATTCTAGCAACCTCCCCGTTGAACCAGCTTGGTGGTCTAGCCCTGCTTTCTTTGCCCCTTATTTTATGCAACTGCGTGTTGCTTTGAATGTCTCTCCAATGGTTTCCCCCAATCTTTCCACCTCCATTTCTTCCCCAGGTCCTCCTAATCATTTTTCTCAATTTTTTAAAGTTCACTTTTTTGAAATCCAACACCCTGGTCTTTGTTGGAATGTCTTCCTTACCCATGTCTAGACTGAACCACACTGTGCTGTGGTCATTTTCAGCCAGGGGCTCCCTAATGTCCGTCTCCTGTATGTGTTCCCCATTAGTGAGCACTAGGTCCAGGATTGCTTCTTCTCTGGTGAGACCCATCACACACTGTGTCATGAAGCCATCCTGGATCACGTTAAGGATTTCCTGACTTCTGGCATAGGATATGGCGGGAGTGTCCCAGTCCATTTTGGGCAGTTTAAAGTCCCCTGTCACTACTACCTCCCCCCCTTCCCACTGCATTCCTCAGCTGTTAACAAAGTTATCTGTCCATCTCCTCACCCTGGTTAAGTGGTCTGTATACGACCCCTAACCTGATCTTCCTGCCTCTATTGTTCTGGAGCTGCAGCCACAGTGTTTCAATGTTCCCCTTTTCAATCTCTTCCTCCTTCACGCACACTATTCCTTCCCTAATGTATGCCGCTACCCCCCATTACCTAATTCTCTGTCCCTTCTGTATAGCTTGTAACCTCAGATTGAGAGATCCCAGTCATGATGTCTGTGGCCCAGATCTCTGTAATGACAGCTATGTCCATTTTACCCTCTGCTAAGAGGGCATGCAATTCCGTCATCTTGTTCCTAAGACTGCATGCATTCAGCAACTCCACCCTCCACCTTGTTCCTGCAGTTCCCTTGTTTTTTGGTTGGCTTAGATTGTCCTTGTATGTCCCCCCTTTCTCTTCCCCTGTTTTTTGGTCCATTATGTTGCTGAATTCAGTACGTTGGCCTTTGTTCATAAACACTTGAGGCCCAATTCTTAAAGCATCCTGAAAGGCGCAAGGAGCTTGCATCAAAAAGAATGATGCAAGGAGTGACTTGTGTCAGGGATTGTGCCAAGAGCAGTTCTTAAATGCAGCCTGTGGCAATTGCAGGCTGCAAGCACCAAGGGGGTCTTGCACCATCCTTGTGGAACAAAAATGGGGTGCAACTTGGGGCAGGGAGTCTTGCGCCAGGGCAGTGCCACACCATCCCCTTTTCTGGCATTCACTAATGTGTACAGTGCCAACAGAATCAAACACCAGTCCAACATGGAAGTAGTGGCTAACAACATTACCCTAGTGCTTTGACTCAAATGGAATCTTCCTCAGGCCCCCCTGAGGAAGATTCCATAATCAAAAATATGAAATATGAGATGATAGCTTGCAGTATTGCTGTTTGGAAACTGTGACAACATTTTGTTATTTTTGCTTTAATAAATGGCTATTGCTGCTTGAACACCACTTTGGTTTCCGTGTGCCACTACTTCCACGTTGGACTGTGTGTTTTGGGCTTGCCACCTCTTTGTAGTGAGCACCACCTGACTACTGGGTCAGAAACACTACCTTTTGAACTTAGACTCAAACACCAGCACCAGCTAGACCAGCCAGGGCAGAGTCCTCCCTGGGCAGAGCGGGGGGGGGGGCTACATGCTGGTGAGTCCAATGTCCAAGAAAAGGGCATTTGCACAGGAACTATCAAGTGTTTAGTATTAGTACATGTCTACTATAGTATGTATATACTTACTTACTGAGTATATGGTACTATTTAAGTATGATACGGATGCATTATGTGCAGAGTATCTGTATTCTGTGGCACCATGGTGAACATATGTATGTTACATTTGCTATGTAACATATTGATATATTACATAGTTTATACTACTATACATATTTACGTGCACTGGGACTGTGCCATGAGTGCCATGGACATTGTGAGGTCTGGCAGTACACATGCACATCTTGGGCAGCATCATGTTGTATTACTGTGCCACCAACAATGCATGCAACAGTCAACATGTGACAGCTCCTTGAGTAGGTTTCTACTCTTCCACGAGTGCTGCCTAACTGCTCCCGCAGCTTGCCGCAAACCTCTCCGGTGTGCCGTCCATCTGGGGCATGGCCACATGTGCCACAGCATGTGGGTCTTAAACATCAGGACCCTACCTGATAGTGAATCAGATGCAGGATCCCTGGCACACCAGCAATTGGTGCATGCTGCCAGTGGTGCACCGTGCATCGCTCTACAGCAGCATTGAGAATCGGGCCCTAGGTGTTCATGAAGTACTTAGAACCCAATCCAGAAAGGGTCTGGCTAACTTATGCAGCTGCATAGTGGCTGTGTGCAGGAAGTCCTGTACTAAAGCAGTGGAAGTCAGGTTGATGTAAATCCACACTGCATGCTGTGCACTAGAAGGAAGTGCCCTGTGTAGACATTCTCACAGTGTCCAGTGTCGTAGTGCCCCACAGTAAGTGGGCATTACTGGACATACACACGATTTGCACATGCAGAGGTCTAAGGAGGGAAGATGGGAGAATTCCTGCTGTTAGGGAGAAGTGGAGAAAAGTGATATATGTGTGGTGTTTTTGTCTTTCTGTGAGTGGGTGGAAGAAAGAGCAAGTGAATGCTTTTTTGTGGATAAGAATGTGAGCATCTTGGTGTGTGGGAGGGTGAGTGAATGTCTTTCTGTGGGCGAATTTTTTTAAGTTAATTTATTTTTTATTGAGTTTGCAAGTAATAAACAAAGACACAACAATGCAGAGCAATGTCATCATATAACATAAGATCATAGTTATACATGTCAAGAAAAAGAAAAATCATGGATCTGCATAGGTTGAGTATATATTTTATGCATGCAGACACACAGCAGATTGTTTGAATACTGTGGCTTGATCTGGTGTAAACTGTGCTAATCTGGGCTTTGGGGCTGTGGATACTATGGGTACGTTGTACAGAGCCTGTTTTAGAATACCTTAACTACATATTCAACAAGAGAGGAGAACATATACTGTAAGTCTCGCTTACCGGATAAGAGGAAGTGTTTCCTTACAAGTCAGGCTATTTAGCCCCTCAGGACTCAGGGAAGCCATAGCAGGTCCTTGGAACGGCTGTTGGGCAATTGAGTTGCAGGACCCAGGGTAAACAGAAAGTATTGGGCCCAGATTCTATGAAAGTTCTTGGTGTTTTGCATGCGTATGTGAGACAACCTGGAGTTGGAAGCAAGTGTGACCAGCACTTCTTCCCACTCCCTGAAGGAAGGAGTATCTTTGGTTCTCCATCTACTAAGCATAAGACGTTTAACTTCAATGGAGGCTAGCATAAGCTACATCCACTAGGGAAGTGTAAGCTTCAGAAGGGAATCTGAGATCCCAAGTAGAATCAGCATTCTGGGGTAGCCATCTCAATCCTATTAAAATAAATATTTTATATCTACCACGGAACAATGGAGGTCAGGATGTGATAAATCTGATTTTATTTTTATACTGTCAGTTTTTGTATGTGAACTTTAGACCGTTGTTATTGCACACTCAAAATTTCTGGCAAGATATCTTTTCAAATATTATATCGGTTTGGTTTACATATTGGAAAGCAGGGGCACATAGCATTATTAAAAGAACTGCATTAGCTCCTGAATATTTAAGGGATATCTTTGTGAAGTTGAAAATATGGCATATAACTAGTGCAGATTTAAGAAATAAAACTAAAAAACAGGTTTATCACCAAGTTATTGCTACTCACTTTACAGAGACAAAAATATTTCCAAAATGCCCCTCTGGAGGTGTACCAGCTTTGCAACTTTTGGTAAAAGATAGCAGAATTCCAGTCAAATACCAAGATGTACAATGGTTATGTTGTCATGAGCATTTAAATATTACAGCTAATCAGAAACATAAAAAACTTGAAGAAAGGATGTGTTCAAGGCCGTACTGTGTTCTGATTCTAGAGACAATGGAGCATTTATTTTTTTCGTGTCCTTATATTATAAATTTTTGGGCTTTAATGGCCAAAGAATGGGGTGAAGGTCTATTTTCCAAAATAAATTATGATATCTTAATTTATGGAAAGTATGGGGTACTTTGGAATAAATGGGATGGGGCACTTTAAATGTTATTTTTGCAGTGATAAAATAGTACTTATGGAATTTCAGGTGTGTATTTACCTTGCAACAGAAAGATATTTCTAATATAGAATTGTTAAGGAAAATTAAATAAATTCAGCAGATTTATTTTAATGAGGCAAAAACCCTCAATAGACAGCTATTAGATCAGTTTTGAAGGAACTTACCATGGATCACTGATAGTGATGTTCCAATAACCTGAATGAAGTTATAGTTTGTCATCTTTTCTTTTTCTTTTCTTGGGTAATCTATAGTTTTGTCTTTTTTGGATTTAGTGTTATGTTTACAATTTTTGTTAAAAACTGAGATATGTGATTATGCTTTTGGATGTTTATATTATGTATGTTTCAATTGTATGATTTTCAATAAAACAAATTCCCCTACTCACCAGTAGGGGAACCTTTGGTCTGAGAGATGGCCACTTGTGTTGAGACAGTGGAGAGGATGGAGGTGATTGAGACAGAGGAACAAGCTACTTCGATAAAGGATGCTAACACTGAACCTGAAGTGTTTTCGATGCAAAAGGCGCGGATGCAGGTATGGAAATTAATCAGATGTCTGAGGATATTCCACCTGTAACTACGGAGGTTGCTGCACAGAAGGAATTTTCTCCCAAGGATTTAAACAGCACAGAGAGGTCTGATACGGACGTTTTAAAGGAAGATGCTTTGAAGAAACTACAGTTGCCATTAAAAGAAGAAGAGGCTCGCTTTAAAGCAAGACAACTAGAACTACAGACAGCTATTGCTGCAGCTCAACAGCAGCCTCACTTGATACAGGCCGAGACGCCAGAGGTGACAGTGCAGCTGCCAGCTGCTGATGTGGCAGCTCCTAGATCAGCAGAGCAGAGCAGCGGGCGCTTCCAAGCGCAGATGCGAGCGGCAGTCAGTGCATTGAACAAAGAATCCAACAGCAGTTTCAGTTTGATACAGGTTAGACATTCTCTGTTATTTGTGTTTGTAGGTAATCTATTTAATCTGACTGAGGGATCCTCGTTAGGAATGGCAAAATTGGGTGCTAAGGAACCAGCCTACAATGAGATACTGTGCAGGAAGATGTGGGAGAATTACCTAAAGCTATAATAAACACAGCAACATGGTCAGTGGACAAGGCTTTAATTGAAGCTGGCTGGGAGAAATCAAAGGATACAGGTACTTGGGTCTCGGGCCCAACAAACTTTTCTATGACTGTACCAAAAGTTTTCAGTGTGTAATGAAACAGCTGTCCCTCTGGCTAGTGGGTCTAGGCCGATGGATTGGGGCTCAGAGATGGATGTGGCTTCCCCACTTCACATTCTGAAGGGTTTGGATTTGACGCAGCACCCTGTTCTTTCTATGGTTAATGGGTCGGTTACTGGGCCTAGGGATACCAGACATGCTGAAAATCAGCCTGAAAGGCCTCGTGCACGATCTGATGTTAGGGATGAAGCACACAGCTCTGGGGTGGCTAGAACATATGCATCTTTATTTCGTGCCCCATTTTTTCCTGCAAAACGCCACAGTGCTATCAAGCTCATATATAATGGAGGTTTGGATACATTTCCAGACTGTAAGCATGTGGCTAGAGTTTTATTAAAAAGATCCATGCATTTTACCCCTGTGGAAATTTATGCGTTAATACATGTCTCTGGGGAACCTGTCTTTGATATAAGCTTTAAACAGACGGAGCAGCTTACAGAAATTTTGGTACTTATATCATACTCTTAAATCATCACCTTTATGGTCCCCCTTTGAAATTGTATCTTTAATGAAACCTGCACATAGGATGATAACTGTACTATTCAGAAATGGGGTGAGCGTGACAGACTTGGTCTACTGGTTAAAGCAAAAATATACAGTCCAGGGGAACCCAGAGCCCATCTTCGATGAAGATCATAAATGGAGAGTCAAGTGATTCTCAACACCTCAGACACTTGGCTGATTCATCTGCCCAGCAGTTTTTTTTAGGGAAGGACAGAGGTGTTTTGTTTTCTTCAGGCCAGCCAAAGGCCTGCCACTGTTGAGGGGCTACTGGACATTTAAGCAGTATATGTGACAGACTAAAGTGCATGAATTGCAATGAAATGGGTCATACTTCAGGGTTATGTAAAAGTGATCAAGTTTGTAACCTATGTGATTTAAAGGGGCATACTTACCATTCTTGTCCCTCGGCTGTCCACAATCAGGCAGATCAAGTGAATTGGGATGAACAGAGAGTTACCATAGCCTTGGCACAGTGCACTAGTGCACAATGGACAGCAGCTAGGCCCAAGGACACACCTTCGGGTGCTCCAGAAACTGCTGTTCAGATACTCATAGAATTGGTCATGAGTGTGGCTTCACAGGAGGCTCCTCCTCAGGCTGTACCACCTCAGGATGAACTTCCCATTGTGGTACCACAGCCACAAACAGATGTACCAGTTCTTTCTGACATGCTTATAGGAAATGAGGGTATGCCCTTCCCCCACAGCCTAACCCTCAACCTCCCAGAGAGCAGGTTGTATGGGCCTCTAGATGTCGTCAGAGTTGGCAACAACCTGTGTCAAAGATCTCTGAAACCTCTGAGGTTCCTACAAAAAATAGGTTTGCCCCCTTGCCAATAGAAGGTGTAGGATCTGATGATGAGACTGATGGCTCTCAATTGTCTCATCATTACCAGACCCAGGTTCGGAATTGGAGGATCCCCTGTAGGACCCTGTGGACCCTCCCCCTGCTTCTCAGAAAAATACTGCTAAACTTAAAAATATCAGGACCATGAGAGCGTCTTCAAAGAAGCTTCCATGAATGGGCTTGGTTTAAAAGGGTATGCTTTTATCCCTGTGTATGTAGACTGAGCTTTTCTGCTTTTCCAGTAATGTAAATAGCATTAAACATTTTCGAAAAAGGCAGGCTGTCTACTCACACCTAAAGTCTTTTCTCTCTGGAATCCTTTTTCTACAGGACACTAGGTTGCACATGGTGCCGGAATTTAAAAAATGCAGTTAAATTCTGGTATTTTGGCCCCTCCTATTGGTCTATTAGAGAATATACATGTTTGGGGGTGGCTATATTGTTTAAAGGTATAGATGTTCATTTGGTGAAATTGGTAGATCTTGTGCCTGGACGTGCTTTAATTTTGAATGTCAAACTACAATCTGTACCTTTTTTGTCTTATTAATGTATATGCAGGTCAAACGAAGGTGGCAAGAATTGAGTTATTCCAGGTTATACAGCCCAATTTATATTCAGCACACAATGTAGTGCTGGGTGGAGATTTTAATTGTGGTTTAAAGCTCAGGGATAGAGGGAAACACTCTGTCACCAGGAAAATCTTTTGATACATGACATTTTTATCTAAAATGATTCAGAATATGAATTTAAAAGATGCATATTTTGAAAAAACAGGGAAAGCAGATTCAACATTTCATAGGGGTAACCTAGCTATTAGAATAGATTATTTTTTTATTTCATTTCATTTCACTTACAAATTTCACAGGCCACAACCCCTGTGGCAGAATTTTCGGATAGTAAGATTCTGCAGTTACAATTAAGTAATGGTAGTACATCCCCTAATGGTCCAGGATATTGGAAATTAAATGCTCTTCTTATAGCCAGGGCAGATACAAGGCAGAACATGTTACACCTGATTCAGGCTAGAAAGTCTGTATTGTTCCTGTATGAGGATCCCATTGGTTGGTGGGAAGACACTATCATAGATTTGACCACTGCTGTAAGAACTCATGGCAAATTGACTCGGGATAGTGTGTATCAGGAATATCTGGGACATAGACAGCAACTACAAAAACTACTAACCTTGTCTGCTACAGTTAAACAGGATTTTACAGCACAGATACAAAATCACAAACCACATATGGTTGATTTCCACTCATAACAAGCTAAAAATATCCAGTATCAACAGTTTTTTAGAACACAGGAAAAGAAGGGCTAGATCTCTCCTTATGAAGGGAGTAATCTTAGTAAAAAATAGTCATATGGATGGTTTGTTTAATTTAGATAATCACTTGTGTACAGACCCCAAGTATATTTTGGACATTGTAACTCAACATACAAGAGACCGTTTGGATACAATAGTCCTTGAGGTGGATTCACTAGCCACCTATATTAATATAATTCTGTCTCAAATTCTTTCCAGTGAGCAGGTAACAAACTTATTAGCAGATATTTCCCCACAGGAGGTTGGTATGGCCATTAAGGCCTTGGGGTCAGATAAGGCACCAAGTGGGGATGGGCTAACTGGAGAACAATATAAATTTATAGATCCACCTATTCTAGCAGAATTGGTTGTAGTTTTCACTGCAATTTTACAGGCAGGGACTCCTCTACGAATGACGGGGGCATTTTGATCCATATTTTCAAGAAAGGGGATAGACACTATATGGAAAATTGGAGACCGATTTCACTTTTGAACACAGATTTCAAACTATTGGCCAAAATACTGAATAATAGATTATTATTGGTGGCAAAACAAATCAACTCAAGAGCCCAGACATGTGCCATTCCAGATAGAAGCATTACGGAACACCTTATTCTTCTGAGAGAATTATTTGAAAATGGTCATAGAAACAGAGCAGATGGGTTTATTCTTTCCCTAGACCAAAAACAAGCATTTGACTCAGTTAGTCACACCTTTTTATGGCAAGTTTTGGGTAAATATGGCATACTGGTACTGTTTATAAGTTGGCTTCAATGCCTCTACAGAACAGCCACTGTCGTCCCAGTTGTAACGGGATGGAAGGGGCCATTGCTGGCAGTCTGGAGGGGGGTTAGACAGGGCTGCCCCCAAGCCCCTTATTGTATGCTTTTTGCATTGATCCCTTATTTAGGTTATTGAATAGTGCAACTGTATTAAAACCTATTCTGGTGAATGAATATTCAATTAAAGAGGCACTTCAAATATGTAAAACATCTAGTGTACACTCAAGGACAGGTTTAAACTTAAACAAATGTGTAGGTACCCAAATTGGAGTCCCTTCCCAATCCCTGGTAGAGGTAGGGGGGATAAATCTTTCTGCCAGTCACTTGAAGGTATTAGGGATAATTTTTGGGTCAGGTGACATGGGGATGTTGAATTGGGAACCCCGAGTGAATCAGGGGAGGGCTTTAGTAAGAGGCTGGAATAACTGGAAGCTAAGTAAATTAAAAAGGATCCATCTGATTAAAAACGTTTATGTTACCAGTGTTCCTTTACATAAGTTACATCTTTCCCCCTCCTTGACAATTCGAAACAGCTATTTATAGCATTTTTTTCCAAGCAGTCTGTGGTAGCAGACTGAACCCCATAAAAAGGAATGTAGTCTATCTTTCAGTGGAGCAGGGAGGGTTGGGAATGGTGAAACCTATTTTATTTTATTATAGTATATTTTTGTATGCAAATTTTAGGCCAATGTTATTTTTTCTGGATCAGAGCTGGGTGCCTTTGTTCCATTCCAATTGTGAAATATGGTATAATGTTTGGAAAGGGGAGTCTTAGGTTCTCTGAAAAGATCCCTAAATGTGCCTCCTTATATAAGGGAGACTTTCGTTTATTTAAAAAGGTGGCAAATCACGAGCCAGATGTTACTGACTAAACAAAGGAAAGATGTTTATAAATGGGCATTAATGACTCATTTTAGAGAACAAGATATATTCTTAAGGTGCCCAAGCCAGCAAAGGGAGGCCTTAGTAGCTTCATTACAGACCCCCCGGATACTGGACAAGATTAAAGACTTCCACTGGCTGAGTTGTCATGACAGGATTAACATTAAGGCAAATCATAAGCACAAACAGTTAAAAGAGTGCTTCTGTATCAGGCCTAGATGCATGCAACAGCTGGAAACCACAGAGCACCTTTTTTCACCTGCATGTATATTAGTTCCTTTTGGAAGACACTGGCTACTTCATGGGGATCCGCCTGGTTTCAAACTGTGAATATGGATGCCTTGATGAGAGGCACATATAGGAATGTAGGGAACCAATGGCATACTTATACTCTACATAAGGTACTTTTACTATGTAAATGGTTTATATGGAATAGTAGATGTGTATTTGCCTTACAACAATAACTAATGTCTCAAGAGGAAATTATTCAGAAAATTACAGGACAGCTGCAGTCAGTATAAAATTGATGTAAGTAAAATGCGTTCTAGATTATTGCTTCAGGTGTGGAGAAATATACCTTGGATTACAGATTCAGACTACCTGTCACATGAATTAGTATGAAGGAAGGGTTACAACTGCTTAGGTTACCTTAACTGAGGCGATGGCATGAAGCTCTTGGAAAAGTGAGGTAAAGAGCTATGACCTGTTTCACAGGAAAATGTGTCATTGTATTTAGTTTTTTTTTTTTTCTCTTTTCTTTTGAAGGATTGATTGTGTTTGGCTTTTGTTTTTCTTTTTGACATTTGATTGATTAAGGTGTGCGTTATATTTATTTTTCCTTTAGTATGTAAGGTTTGATCATGATAGTAATGCATGTGTTGTAATGTTGTGTTATTTTGTATTTCCTGCATTCTTTTTTTCTTCCTGCTGTCATCATGATTTAATTAATGATTCAGTATGTGTATTTTGTTTGGAAGTTTTTCTGTATTATTTGTGATGTGATTTTTGTATGATTTCTTTCCCTCAATAAAATCCCCTACTCTTTTCGAGAAGTGCCATGGGATCTTTAACATCCACCTGAACTACCACCAGAACAGATAGGTTCTCGGTTTAACATCTCATCTGAAAGACGGCACCTCAGGAGTGCAGCATCCCCTCATGCTGCACTACAGTGTCAGTATTTGGATATTAACCCAAGTGCCTGGTGTGGGGATAGAACCCACAGCCTTCTGATCTCCCAGCCTCAGAGGCGAGTGTGCTACCTGCTGAGCCACTGACACTGACATAATGCAAGATTTTGTTTAGGATAAGCTGGCTTCTTTGGTCCAGGCAAGTGCCGTGGATAGGTTTTCATGACTGGGACCAAGCTGTCTCAGAGAGGATTACATTCAGTGTATTTTGTAATTTCTTCTTTGGAGGAAGTGACAGGTCAGGGATAGAGTCATGTAGGGACCTATAAATAGTGTCTGCCAGACCTAATTGGGCTGTGAGCCATGCCTGGATTGGTGCCTTAGGTAAACATTTCTTTGGGTGTCTGACACGAGTGGAGTAGTCACATTTCTGTCTAACCTTGAGGGTAAAGAGACTACATAGTTGTAAATATCTCCAGAAGTCTTCTTGGGGAATCCCAAACCTACTTTTTAAGGTCTGGAAAGAATACATTGTGTTGGTTAAGAGGATAGAGAGGTCGCCCAGGAAGTATATCTGTCTTTCCTGCCAGGTAGGCTAGAAGATAGGGCAAAGGTCTATACTGCAATAAGGATTATTCCACACTGGGGTGAAGGGGCCCGGCCCAATGCAGAGTTTAGCTATCCCACCAGCCATCTTCCATGCCTAATGACCAGCGTCTATGATGTATCATTTATGAAGACTTTTAGCAGGGCATGGCCTAGGTGCAGGGATGGGTGGGCTTCCCCAGATAATTCTGTTTTGATCTCTATCCAGGCTGGTGATTGCACTCTGGGATATCTGAACAATCTGTATGTCTGTGTTGTAAGAAATGCGTAGTGATAATGTAAGAAGTGGGGTAGACCTCAGCCTCTTCTTGACCAGTGGGCATGTATTTTGGCCGGACTATACCTGGAAGGTGACCCTTCCCACAGAAAACTGCCTATGAGGTTGTCTATTTTCTGGAATCACTTGGCCTTAATATGGATAGGCAGGTGGGCTAGGACATGAAAGATCCGAGGGGCAGCTATCATTTTTATAGCATTGACTTTCTCTACCAGGGAAAGTTTCAACTGTTTCCATCTCATCAGGTTGCTCCACAGTTTGACAGTAAGTAGTCTCAGGGTCTCAGGTTGGTACCTGATAAGCATGAGATGTCAGGCGGTGATATGAGATACTTGATAGACCTGGAAGCTCTGCCAACCCAAAATTAGATACCAGTTCTAGGAATGTGTTGGGATTAAGGGGAAGGATCTCAGTCTTAGAGAGGTTGATCCATAGACCCGAGAGGGCCGAAAAAGATTTTAAGATGACAGGTATAGCTGGGATGGCTGTCCTAACATCCTCACGGAAGACAAGGCAGTCATCAGCATATAGCTTTGTGTGAAACTCCTTAGGGCCAAGTCCAGTGCCTTTTGCATCAGGTTGTTGTCTAATTGCTGCAGGTAATGGATCTAGCACTATGACAAAAAGAAGGGGTGACAGTGGGAAGCCTTGACGTGTCCCTCGGAAGATGGGGAATGGGTCTGAGAGAGTATTATTGGTGATTGCTAAGGGATTGTTACAGAGTGTCTGGATCCATTTGATAAACCAAGGGCCAAAATTAAGGAATCTAAAGATTACTTCCAAGAGTGTGCCGATCACACCGCGAAACCTCCACAACAAAGACCATCACAGCGACAAAATTCGACAGAAAGCGTCAAGTCACTGTGATGGTCCCCGCTGACACTGGCACTGACTTGGAGCTGAATAACAGATACCAGGGAGTGTGGGGGGTGGGAAGATCATCCATTACTTGGAGCAGAGAGACCAAAGCTCCCAGGTGGTCAGAGCTTACTCTGCCTTTAATAAGCCCTACCTGGGATGGGTGGAAGATGTCTGGGAGAATGCTCTCTAATCGAAGGGCAAGTATTTTCACAATGATTTTTGCATCTGAGTTGATGAGAGAGATGGGACAAAAACTTGAGGGGAAGAAGGGGTCTTTGCCTTCTTTCAAAAGAACAATGATAATAGCTTCCTTCAAGGTGCCTAGGAGGAAGCAGTTATTGTGGGAATCAGGTATCATATTTAGCAGTGGTTGGGCCACTTCCTCACACACCATTTGGTAGAAGTCTATCGGTAGACCATCACTGCCTGGCGCATGAAAAGTAATTGGGGCCTCCAGAGCTTCCTTTTGGGTGTTTGACACCTTAGGTAGGGGAAGATCCTGCATGAACTGTTTGAAGGTGGATTCACAGAAATGGGTTTGGGAGCAGTACAGGGATTGATAGAATGTTTTCATAATTTTATTAATATCCTAAGGAGAGGTTTGCACCCACCCAGAGGCATCCTTAAGGTGTGATATAAATCTGTCTGCTTGTTGTCTACATAGCCGATATGACAGTAACCTTCCTGCTCCCCCAACCCGCACCCAATACTTATGTTTAGTCTTACAGATCTGAAGTTCAGCTGGGCGTGTATCTAGGAGGTTCAGTTGTATTCAGATGGCAGCAAGTTCTGCTCTCAGATTTTTGTCTCCCAAGGTCCAGGAGTTACATTTATATATGACTTTCTTAGCCTTAAGTAGTGCCTCTTACATTTGAAATTCCTGATCCCGGGCACGTCGCCTGTGAGCAGCGTAACTAAGTATTTTCCCCCACAGAGTGGCCTTATAGGATTCCCAGATCATAGAGCGAATGGAAGAACCTGGGGGATTATCCCGGAAGTACAGATATTTTTTTTGAGCCAGGACTTAAAATCTTTATCCTGAATATGCAGGGGCCTAATCTCCAAGTCCTGGATTTTTCTGGGATGGTGTCCAGTGTAAACGTTAAATTTGGGGCACAGTCAGAAGTCTATAGGGGGTTCTATGGATATGTTTGCTACCGCAGGTGTAATTTCAAGGGAGGTCAGCCAGAAGTCCAGTCTGCTGGCCATTTGGTGCTGGTCTGAAAAGTACATGTAATCTTTGCCTGACGGGTTCAGCAATCTCCATGTGTCTGACAGTTGATGTACCATTATCAACTCTCGTAGAGTACTGAGGGCTCTGCTGTGGGGCTCTGGCCTATTGTTTGATTGGTGAAGACAATAATCTATTACCAAGTTCAAATCCCCTCCTAGAATTACATATGGTTTGTCAAAAGATAGGTCTGTGAGTGTCTGGGAAAGCTCATCAAAGAAGACAGGGTCATCCTGATTAGGAGCGTAGAGGTTACGCAGGATCATGGTACCTTTGGGTGTTTTTAGTTTAACCACAATCCACCAGACATCTGGATCACTGACTTGGGTGATGGGGCTCCACTTTGTATTTTTATGTATCAGGATAGAGACGCCATGCTTAACTGAGTTTGAGGAACTGTGAGCCTCCCATCCCATCCATTCCCTTTTTAGTTTGAGGGCCTCCATATGATCTAGTTTTGTTTTTTGAAGAAAGGCCACTTGAACTTTCATTTTCTTTAGACAGGCCAGTACTTTTTTGTGTTTTATGGGGGAGTTTAGCCCCCTAACATTCCAAACACTGAGTGTGATAGGATTAGCCATAGCTAGGACTATTAAAATACTTATAGCTTATAGGGGAGGGACCACCAAGGGTTAAGGTGCCCAGCAGGTAGGCCATGACTGCTCCACCCTTCTTGTGCTTGTACCATATATTAACTCAATGAGATGGCAGAAAACTTGAGAATCTTGTTATGCAGAAGAGGCAGAGCATTGCCCTGTGTGCAAAGCAGAACTCATTTACAGTTATTACAAACCAGCTAGATAAACAATTAACTAGAGTGTATTTCTGTGCTGGAAAATGGTTCCATTTCCTCCAAAAGGTATGAACTTGAAACTCTAATTGTCTAAATTGTCTCCCTGCCACAGAAAAGCCCCAAAGCCCCAGAGCTGCTGATAAGATCAGACCCCCTCCCGAGGGCCGGAGGTTTGAGGGCTACTCACGAAGCCCTCCCTACCACAGAAAAGTGCCGAAGCCTCCGAAGCTGCTGATAGATCGAACCCCCCTCCCCCGAGGAGCCGGAGGTCATGAGGGCTACTCACCAAAGCCCTCCCTGCCACAGAAAAGCCCCGGAGCCCCCAAAGCTGCTGATAGGTAAAAACCTGAAACGCCCTGCTGCAGTCACGACCGTTGGTCCCTGTGGAGCTAGCCTGGCTGTGGACAATTTTGAATCCTGGGACTGGCGCCTTTTTTCCTGCTTGCACACTGCGCAAGAAGTAAAAGGGAACTGGCTAGTGTTCTCTCTCGGTGCTAGGTCTAGCCCTGCCGAACGCTGCGTGTTCAGCTCCCCACCACCCCCACCACCACCCTTGGTCGGCACTCCCTTATATAGCTATAATCACATGGGGTGTCAGAACCAATCAGCCAACTTTTCCATTTGCAGGTTATATCTCTCCAGCACTAGAGGGAGTCTGCACTCTAAACCAATTCTCTCTACTGTAAAATCACGCATAACCATGATCCTTGCTATGCTGGCACTCCTCTTACTATAGCACCCACTGTCTACCTTGAATCCCTTTATATCATCCATTGACGTGCCCCTACCCGAACCTCAGTCCCTCCACACACAATACCCTGTTTTCCTCACAGCTTATTGCCCGTCCACCTATCAGTCCATCCCCCCAAATCCATCCTGAACACTAGACTACCACACTACCCCCACCCACCCACTGCCAATACACAACCCTCTGTACCATGAACTCTATCACAAATGGTCACTCTCCTTTCTAGTGTCTCCGGTACTAATCTCTCTCCCCATCCCGTGCACCACCCATATGATGTCACAGCAGCTGCAAAAGCACCCCACCTACAGCAACCGCTACCCTATGAGGTGCCTAATTGCCCTACTTCTCCTGCTCTAAGGAAATGTGCACCCAAACCCGGGCCTGGCAACTCTGCCATGCCTCGGCCCCTCTGGCAAAGGTCTCCGAATTGCTTTTATGAACATATGTAGTCTCCCCAAGAAAACCGCAGCACTCCAATGCTGGGTTGCACAATATTCCCCTGACATTCTTATGCTAGTGGAAACCTGGCTCTCCCAGCGTACGCCTGACTCAGCTGTCTCTTTCCCAGGCTTCTCCCTGTTCAGGGCTGATAGGATGGGCAAGCGCAGAGGGGGGTGCGCAATCTACTTGTGTGACTCCGTCCTAGGTCATGCACTCCCAATCCCTGAGCTCAACCATGGGGCACAAGCCATTACTCTAAAAATTACCCCATACCCTGGTCGTGGCCCCCTATACCTAACCACGGCTTACATACCCCCGAGTACGAAAAATTTAGCGATCAACTCCCTCTTAGACTATCTATCCACCTTACCTCAAAAGGCTGAACAACTAATCTTGGGAGACCTAAACACCAACTGGCTCAGCCCCATGTCTGATAATATAAAGGATGAGCTTGCAGCCCTTGACCTGTCTCAAATGGTCATTCAGCCCACCAGACTTAACCAAGCGAAGGGAACTAGCTCCCTCCTGGACATAGTTCTTTCTAATTGGCCACACAAGTTGGAATCTGTAAAAGTCCTAGCGGACTCACTTAGCGACCACTTCCCTGTCATCTGCTTCTGGTCCTCCCCCACACTCAGCCCTGAGTACTGCAGCACCTCTCGACACAGATTTCTCCCTAGGGGTCTTGACAACCTCAAATGTCACCTCGCACAAGTCGACTGGACTCCAATGACCCTTGCATCTGACATAAATTCTGCTCTAACTTATCTCACTAGGGCCTTCAACAATGCCTGTGACCTATTTGTCCCCATCACCACATCTAGACCAAAACAATGGGCTGCTGCATGGATAACCCCTGCACTGATCCAGCAACTAAAACAGAGAGACAATCTTTGGCACATAGCAAATGACTCTGGTAGGGTGGCAGACAGGCAAGCCTATAGGGCAGCCCGCAACCAATGCACCCGGGCCATCAAACAAGCGAAAGCTAGACACTATCAGGCTGCTTTGACATCCTCCTAGGGCTCAGCCAGAGCCTTCTGGGACAATATTAAAGAACTGAATGGCAAAACCCAGCCCCCCCTCTGTCTCAGATTGTCATAAACAGGGCAGTCTCGACAGACCAAACATGTATCGCAGGCTGCCTTAATAAAACTTTCACGGACTTAAGCGCAGTTCTCCCTGCCCAATTCTTTGACCCCGTCCCCACGCTCACCCACATTCACACCTCCCGGCCGCAATTCCGCTTCCGGACGATCTCACCCCATGATGCCAAACCTTTCCTACTAAAATCTCTCGCCTCGCAAAACCCAAGTAATGAACCTCTTGACTCCAGGATACTCCGCCTCACGCTGGATGTCATGCTAATCCCCCTCACGATTGCCATTAATAGATCCCTATGCCTTGGCCAATTCCCAGAAGCATGGAAACAGGCCGAAGTCACCCCCATCCATAAGTCTGGGGACCGAACACTACCAAATGCACCCAATCTAGGATTTAGTGTAGCCATGTTACCTTTAATACCTTGCAGGTATGTGTTGGGGCATCAAACCCTGCGCGAGGGCTCATTATAGCTTTAGCAACAGCAGAAAGAGCACAAATTTGTGCATTTCAGACACAGTGAGTGATCACCCTCTGAAAGAACTGAGACATAAAAGTAGGCAAACCTAAGATAATATGCACTCATGTCTCTAAACTAGTAGAACCACGTTTCTGTTTAAGAGCAGGTTCAGCAAGTGTACCCAAAAACTTGGTCGGGGGTGGAAGGGTGTAGATTGCTCCTCTAGCCCCATCGCTCTGATCAAGTCAGCAGCACAACTAAATGTTTAGCTTCGCTTACCTGCCAGTACTCTGACTAACAAAGCAAAAACACAATCAGTCCCATTGCAGAATATGAGTATCCATGCAGCACAAGGCTGTCAGCATTCCTGTTCAGTGGAGGATGCTCACTGGCAGGGAAGGTTTCAGTACCTCTCTCTTGTACAGTGATGTCTTCTGCCCATTTGTCAAATATGGCAGACCAGTCCCTGGCAGGGTTTTGGGGCATAGAAGAGATAGCATCAGATGTTTGCTCTGCTGTCAGCAGGGTAAGGGATGTGGGTGTCAGGTCCCAGTGAGGTTAGCACCTGTTGGTTGTTTTAATCGGGGTGTTGTAAATTGACCCGCTGCTGGCATCCAATGGCATGTATGCTCTCTGGTGGCTTCTCGAATGAGCCCTGGGAGAGAGAGAGAGCAGTTTCTGAAGTAGATTCCTTGTTTTTCTTCTTTTGCCTCCCTCAGTTTGCTTGCTGCCAGTGAGTCGATGCTTCTGTTCCTCCTTTGGATGTAGAAGGGTGAGAGGGAGCCAGTGGTGTGTGTTGAGATAGTTCCATGGGCAAGGTGTCCAGGCCATGTTGTTTAAATGGTGGCTCTACAGGGGCTGTGTTTTCAAAACTGGCCATATGCAAATAGAGTTCTGATTCATTTGGGATTTGAAAAGCAATGAATACCCCTTTCACTTAGATGTGGAGCACTGCTGGGTACTTAATAAGGTAGGGATGTTTAATTGATAAAATCTCTGACATACCCAGCATATGTTCTTCGTCTTCTTGAAAGGTCTTGTGAGTAGTCTTGAAAGATCAGTACCACGTGCCATTCCCACTCCAGCGTCCCTCTCTCCCTCACTAGACACAGCATGGCTTCTTTAACCGGGTATCGCAACAGTCTGCAAAAAATGTATCTAGATTTGTCTCCTGGTTTGGGTCTGGGTACCAAAGAACAACTTGCTTGTTCTATATCAGGAGGCGGACAATCATGCACTTGTAAGATGATTGGCAAAGCAATAGCGCAGGAAGGCCACCATGTCCCAGCCCTCTGAACCCTCAGGAATGCCCACTATTCGGAGGTTGTTTTGGTGAGCTCTATTTTCAAGGGTCATCCACATCCCTTGATGCTGTTCTGTGATGTTTTGCTATGCTTATATGGATTGCTCGGAGACCGATACCCTGGTTACCAGAGCAGCCAGATCTGTGTTCATCTGGTGAGTTGTAGCTTTCAATTCCATAGTATCCTGGAGGATATGAGAAAGCATTTGTGTTATGATAGCCAGGTCCATTTTACTGTCTTTGCCAGAGGAGGCCATTTGGAGGTTGGCACTAGTACAGAGTTGTAGCTCTGCAAAACCAAGACCTGCTATCTTCCGCTGAACATCTATTAGGTCCATTCAAAGCAGAAAATGTGGTCTGCAGGTTTTCGGTTCAGGTGGTAGTATTTAAATGTTAAAAGTCCTCAATATTGGTATCTTTCAGTAGCCCAGGCTGAAAGCTGTCTTTTGGTATATCAAGTATGCTGGATTTTCAGGGGTGATTTGCAGGATTTGCAGAGGGCATTGAAATCCCCCTTGTAGGACTTACTCTGTGAAATTAAGCTGCCACCATGTCTGATGGTAAGCTCCGCACCCCCTTTCTGTGGGTGAATGACTATCTTCCAATGGGATTGCAAGTGAATGCCTCTCTGTGAGTGAGTGAGTGAGTGAGTGAGTGAGTGAGTGAGTGAGTGAGCATCTTTCTGTTGGTGGGTAAGTGGGTGGATAGTAATCAGGTGAGTGACAGAGTGAGTATGTGGGAATATGAGTGAATGAGTGTGTGGGCATCTGTGTGAATGACTGTCTCTGTAGGTAGGTGGGTGGGTGAGTTGAATGTCTGTGGGTGAAGTGGGTGAATGAGGTAAATGTGTGGGTGGATGGGTGAGTTAAGTGACTGAGAATGAGTGGGTATTATACACACACACGCACACAGACATGCACATGAACATGCACTGATGATGATGATAGCCTTCTTCAGTGCTGAAGCATTATGGTGAGACAGTTGATGCAGCTCCATTATCCATATTAATAACAGCATATAAAACATCAATACATAAGGTGCACAGTAATCACATTACCATACAGTGAAAGTAGCAATACAATGAAGTGCACAGTAAATTGTAATAAGCTGTGTTGACAGGATATATGTCACAACAACAGTACTGTATGAGGAGATAAAATGAGTGCCCGAGAAGAATGGGCAACCCTTGCAAGTTTAAGGATTAAAGGGGTGTGATGCACTTAAAGGGAAACTCCTGACTACATAGCAAGTGCAGCAGCTGCTGTAGAAATGCCTGATTAGGGCTTTCAGCATTAAACTGATTTTTTTATTTAACTGCTACATGATGATTTCACTTTTAAACAACTGCGCCATCCATAATGTCTGCAGAGCTGCCTGCGGCCATCTTGCACACCTTGGGTGGCTTCTGCTGTGCTGGTTGAGCTAATGAGGGCTACCAACTCTGCCATTAGTTGGTAGCCCTCATTAGCATAACTTGCGCAGCGGAGGCTGACCGAGGTACACAGGATGGCTGCGGGTGGCTCTGACAACATTATGGATGGCGCAGTTGTTTAAAAGTGAAATTGGCATGCAGCAGGTAAATAAAAAAAAAATCAGCCTAATGCTAAAAGCCCTCATTGGGCATTTCTGTAGCAGCTGCTGTACTTGCTGGGTATTCAGGAGTTTCCTTTTAAGGAGACAAGGTAGAGGGAGAGGACCAGGTGTGGTCAGTTGCAATTGCGGTAGTGTTTTGTGAGGTCATGGAGGAGGGTTTTCAGAGGCAAAGGAGTGGAGGCAGAATGGATAACAGATGGGAGGTTAGACCAGTGTCTTGAGAACCTGAAAGCAAATAGTGCTTGACCTGCGGATAATTTAGAACTGTGGAAGGGGAGTAAACGAGTAGCGTTGTGGAGGGAGTAAGTCGGAGACTAGGGGCAGATAAGAAGAAAGAGTTAAGGTAAGGGGAGAGAGCCACACCATATTTTCAAGATAAAAGAGGTACAGTGGGGGAGGTGCCTAGCTTCAAGAGAGGGGAGTGAGATGGGGGAGTAGAGGGAGCAGTGGTGAGTTGGGGGGGGGGGGATTAAGGTTAAAATGGAAGAAGGAGTGAAAAAGAGGTCCAGTTTAGCCAGGGTGGATCTAAGTACATATGCCCAGATAAAGGATAATTTGCCTGGATAATTCCAGATAATCCTGATAATTTGGCTTGGCAGTGAACTGGATGCCAGATTATCTACTCCTGTCAGAGAAATCTGGGTCAAAATGGAAATGGGCACGGTCTAATGTATTCAGTTATCACCGTGGAATCCAATCATTTCTAGCCAGAGACCCATGGTGAGTACTGCTCCTGCACTGGGATGGTGGATTTGCCCAGCTGGAGGTCCATGATGCATGTTTATTCAGCTGCAGAAAGAGGAAGAGGCTCATGGATAAGGAGGAGTCTTCTACTGGAGGCAGTGTATAGTAAGCACTGCTCAGGTGGCTGGATGTGGTGTAATATTTGGACTTGAAGCCCATGATAATTGCTGCACTAATGGCGGATGAGGGGACTTTGGGCTGATGAGAGGCATTACCCTCAGAAGTAACTAATTTAACAAAAGGGTTTGGAGATCTGGGTTGGAAAAGTAAAGCAGTAGAAGGTGGGGCTTAGAAGATGGAGATAGTATTTTTCCTGGCACAGTGGTGGTCCCCAATATCATCCTCCCCACTGGATGGGGACAGAACAAATGGTAAGGCTGTTGATGAGAACATAGGGACCAGGCTACACAGCTCTCCTAGTGGCATAAAGATTGGCTGAAGTGGCTGCAGTGAGAGTGGGGCAGGCCACACTCCAGGGGGCGTGAAGGATCAGTGTGAGTGTCAGTGTTGTGGTAAGAGCTTCTGGAGCAAGGCAGCTTTCCTCAGTGCTCAAAGATTGACAATGGCATTGATAAGAGCCTCAGGAGAAGGGCAGGCTCTACCAGTACACTCAACTGTATAAACTTCCCGCTCTAAATATGCAGGGTACACAAGCTTATAAAGCTGTGATGTGGCAGAGTAAAAGTACAGAATATGTAAGCAATGTTTATAGGCAGAATGTTTACTCAAAAGAAACCACAAAGAGTTTCACCAAAAAATAGTAGCAATTGACATTAGAACACTTCAGAAAGTATTAAAATAATGTCATAAGGTCATTTGTTGTGCTATTGACTTTGATGGAGTTTCCTCAAAAGGGACAAAAAAAGAAACACTGGAGCAAGGGGATGGCCCAGTGGCAGTGCACCGCTCTGCCATACCAGCAACACTGATTCTGGAGCAGATTCCGGAGCCACAATCAGGCAGCCAGGTCGGGTAAGCTCAGCACTCCTTGGCTTGGAGGCAACTTGTGGTGCCGCAGCAACCCATTTCAGAGGTCCAGGTAGCTTGCTCTGCTCCCCTTCCAAGGGGATGCTGCATGCGCACACTGCATCATGTCACTGGGTGGGCTGGCTAAACTGGAAGGGAAAAGGTGGCTGACTGGACAAAATGGGGTAAAACACTGGTGCCATCTTAATGATGGCTGCGGGCACTCTTGGGCTGCATGTAGACCTCTCTTGGGAAGATGGTGGAGAGAAGGGCTGATGAGGTTCATACTGCGGGGATTTGCTGGGTTACACCAACAACAAGCCTGACCTGAAGTACATGACAACAGGCATTGCAGAAGAAAAAGCTTGATTAAAAAAAGAAAGAAAGAAAGAAAAGGAGCATTACTGTTGCAAGCTACTGTACAGCACATGCTGCTTATAATGGACAAAAATGACATAATCAGTTTTGTCCATTGTAAAGAGCTTCCGTTAAAACATTAAACAAACAAAATAAAAAGATTCATAATAGCGCACATACTAGCACATTCACACAGACCCCCATACACTTGAGGCAGAAATTACCGCTATTTCAGTAAAATTTTTTTGGTTAGTACAGCTTGGTTTACAGCTCTAAAAGACATCATTATTGAATACAATCTTTTCAAATGTCCTTGTTCTGGTGTCATCATTTCTTTGTTAAGTAGGTCATGATGGATTGCTGCGTGTGATCTGCTTGGTGGTGTATTTCTGACGCATCCTCTCAAGAGCCAACAGCTGCATCCAGTCGGGAGGGTATGTCCTGTCTCTGCTCAATGGCTCTGCGCATGCTCAAAATAGCATGCCAAACATTCACTATTGCTACTGCCGTCTCCTCCTCCCTGGCAGCGCAATCTTCTTCCTCATCATCACTGACATTATGGTTCCTTTCCAGGGCAGAAATGACATCCATGATGTCATCAGCAGTCTCCAGCCCTGGGTCACTGTTGCCAAGGCTGCACAGTGCACATCATACTCCTCAAGACTTAGCCCCAGTGGGGGATTGGCAACCTTAGACTCATCAGCATTGGTGATAACAGGCAGGTGAATTGTGCTGTTAAAGTTGCCCTTCATAAAACAGCTGATGAATGTATCCAGGGAGACGCAATCCCAGGCACTGTGCATTAACCTGACAGCTCATTTGTTTTAGACAGTGAGACGCTGTGGGCCTCTCTCATTATCCAGGACTTCAGCCAGCTTAGTCCATGTCTGCCTTACACAGTGCCTTTTAAAGCTGTATAGTATGCCTTGGTCTAAAGGCTGCACTATGCAGGTGGTGTTGGGTGGTAAAAACACCAGCCTTATGTTTCCAAGTCCTGCAACTTGAGTGTGTTTGCTGAAGTTGTCAAGCACCGGTGCGATTTTGTGCCCCCTTAGCTGATGGTCCCTGGTTCTAATCCAGTCTGTGAAAATTTCAACCATCATCCAGGCAGTACAATTGCTGTGATAAATGACTGCAGATTGTTGATGCCTCTAAACCAATGGGGTTCACTAGACTTCCCAACAAGTAAGTAAGTAAAATTTTATTTATATTAAGTGCCCTTCTCAAGCTCAGGGCACTTTTACAATAAGTTAAATCAATAAAATCACATTTCAAAACAATAAATCAGACAATCATACAGTACACTTAATTATTATGTACCAGCAAATGCTCGGGCAAAAAGTTAAGTTTTTAGTTGTTTTTTAAAACTTTCAACAGTTAGGCATTCTCGTATCTGATGAGGTATCTACCTGCAGACATCTTTAGACGTACACTGGGAATCTCTAGCAATCCCTCATCAGAGGAGTGAAGAGAATGGGCAGGACAGTAAGGCACCAAGAGCTCTTTCAGGTAGTGAGGTCCCAAATCATGTAGGGCCTTAAAGGTCAATAATGCGACCTTGAAGGTGATCCGCCACTGTATTGGCAGCCAGTGCAGATCACACAGCACAGGTGTCATATGGCTAGATCGTGAAACTCCCATCAACAACCTGGCCGTCGCGTTCTGCACAAGCTGCAAGTGGCAGATATCCACCCCCGGCAGCCCTAGATAGAGGGCATTGCAGTAATCAAAATGGCTGGTGACAAAGGCGTGGACCAAGATGGAAAGATCTTCCCGTGGAACCAAGTGTTTCACCTGGGCAATGTTCCTCAGATGAAAGAAGGCAGATTTGACTACAGCCGACACCTGTGTCTTCATAGTCAGACTTTCGTCAAAAATCACACCAAGGTTACGTACTTGGCCAGAGGCAAGAAGCAGGGCCGCCCCAAGATATAAACCTGAGGGTTTGCCAGTCCAAGCCCCTGTTGTCCTCCCTCCAGGGTCCACAACCAACACCTCAGTTTTCCCTGAATTCATTCTAAGCCAACTAGCACTCATCCAATCCTGAATCTCCAGGAGGCAGTTGTTAAACATCGTGATGGAATCCGACTCCTGATCAGGCATAAAAGACAGGTAGAGCTGAGAATCATCAGCATAACAATGAAAACTCAGCCCATTTAGTCTTATAATATCCCCAATGGAAGCATATACACATGAATAACATAGGGACAGCACTGCCCCTCACCGGTACCCACAGGGCAGCCAATGAGGCCGAGGTGTAAATTCCAGACACCACTCTCTCAGATCTGCCCTCCAAAAAAGATCAAAACCAGCTGTGGACTGCTCCCCTCAGACCACAGAAAACCCACAGGCGGTCGAGCAATACCTCATGATCCACGGTGTCAAATGCTGCTGAGAGATCCAGGAGAACCAAGATGGAACGGGTCCTCTGATCTCTTGCCATCAGGAGATCATTCAATACCCGAAGAAGAGCCATCTCTGTACTATGCCTTTTCCTGAAGCCAGATTGGAGAGGGTCATAGATATTGTGGTTGGACAAATGATCCTCCAGTTGCAGAGCGACCACCTTCTCAATAACCTTCCCTACAAAAGGAAGGTTAGAGACTGGTCTATAATTAGCTGGGCAGTCGGGGTCAAGGGAGGGCTTTTTTAACAGGGGGTGTACTACCGCCTCCTTTAAGGGACCTGGAAAGATCCCTCTCTCTAATGACACCACCACTATCCCTGCCAGGACTGGGCCGATAACATCTACACACCCCATGACCAGGTGAGTAGGGCCTGGGTCCAACTTACAGTACGTAGGTCTCAGAGTCTGGATAATCCTCACCATATCTATTACTGCTGGTAGTCTAAAGGTGGACCAGTACAACTGGGCATTAGTATCACCCGACTGATCAGTGCAATGTCCAATAGAAGGACTCTGGCGGATCTCATCCCTGATGGTGGATACCTTGTCAGCAAAGAATTTTGCAAACTCCTCACACTGTACCTGTGATAATGCTCTACCAGTCTGGAGACAGACTGGATTGCAAAGTCTGTCCACAGTCCGGAAGAGCTGGGATGGTCTATTCCTTGCTGCTGCAATTTCCCTGGACAGGAACACTGCCTTCTTATGGGAAATTGCTGATTGGTAGAATTTGTAATGTTCTAACAATTCAAGTCTATCCACCTCCAGTTGAGTTTTCTGCCAGTGTCTTTCCAATCTTCGTCCATTCCTCTTCCACTCATGGACCTCCTCATCAAAGCAGGGAGCCCCTAGGTGAAGAGTACGGGGACGAACACGAATTGGAGCTATGGCATCCAGGGCCCCAGTCACAACCCTATTATAGGCTAAGACCAAAGGCCCTGGATCCATGCTATCCCTTGGAAAATCCGAGAAGTCCAGCTCCATCATTAGGCCTTCTGAGGTAACCCCTCTTAAGGAACGGAACTGTACTAACTCCCTGGGGGCAGGCCTATTTCAGGGGGCCACAAATCTAAACCTCATGGCGTGATGGTCAGACCATCTGACTGGCTCCACCTCCACATCAGATATCTCCATCCCCAGATGGAACACCAAGTCCAATGTATGCCCCCCCCCATGGGTTGCAGAGGTAATTACCCGTGACAGGCCCAATGAGTCCATTAATTGGAGGAGGTTTTGAACAAATGGCGAGAGTTCATCGTCGACCCAGGCATTGAAATCCCCCAGAATTAACCATCTGTGAGATTCCAGTACCATATCAGCGATGAAGTCCGCAGCCTTCTTCAGGAACTCCGTCTCATCCCCTAGTGGATGGTAGATAAGAAGGGTCCTGAAGCCTGCACCTGCACCCACTATGCATTCAAAGGAGTTGGTGTCACCAACTGGCACTTCCCTAAGAGCAATGTTTTTTTTCCTTTTTCAGTTCCTGACATGTTGCAGATGCAGAGGACAGAAATGTGCTCCTTAACATTTTTAAAACCCATTGATGTGTCTGACTTAAATGTTAAGCTTCCATACCCAACACACCTGAAAAAAAGCCATGTCTCATCTGTGTAGAATATGTTCTCAGGAGCATACACCTCCTATAGCCCTGGCAAGACATCACATACTCAAGACTTAGCACCCTCTGCATCAGCATTTAGCTTCTCCCCATGCACTTTTTTGAAACCTTTGTTATGCTGGTGTTTCTACCAAGTCATCCAGACATCAGAGGATTTAAAATCAGGTTTCCCAAGTGCAGAAGCTAATTGCCAAGCCTTTTGCAGAAGCAGAGAGCTGCTGATTAAGGCTTATCTTCCCCCCTGCATTTGTAAGCCACCTGAGCAGTGCTTCTTTGATCTCACAGTCCTTACCATTTCATACATATGAACATACAAGTCAGCAGAAGAAGGCCTTCTGGTCTATTAAGTCTGCTTATGTTGCAGGGTCCTCAGGTTCCAGCTAATGACCCTGCCCTCTCCCCAACCAGCCCCCTTTGTCTTCCCCATGTGACCCTTATTTTCCCTTTAACTCTATCCCAGCCTCTCTTGAATCTACCTACTGTTTCCAACGATATCGCTTCCTCAGGAAGTCCATTCCAATCTTCCACCACCCTCTCTGTGAAGAAGTGGCACCTAGTCTCTCTCCTAAACCTCATCCCCAACTTGAGACTGTGCCCTCTTGTGGTCTTGTTTCCACTGATCGTGAAGAGACTAGCAGAGTCCACCCTGTTTATTCCTTTCAAATACTTGAAGCTCTCAATCATGTTTCCCCCTCTCTCCTCTCCTCCAGGGAGCACATGTTCAGTGCTTCCAGTCTCTCCTCATATGTCCTACTCTGCAGGTCCATAATCATTTTTGTTGTCCTCCTTTGGATCAACTCCAGTAGAGTTATATCCTTTTTTAGGTATGGACACCAGTACCGTATGCTGTACTCCAGGTGAGGTCACACCAATGACCTATACAATGGCAGTATTACCTCCTCCTGCTTACTACTGATCCCCCTAGCAACACAGCCCAACATTCCATTTGCCTTTGCTGTTGCCTTCCTACACTGTGTGGAACATTTCAGGTCACTAGTGATAAGCACCACCAGATCCTTTTCCACCTGGGATGCAGGTATCCTGACTCCACCCAAGCTATACTCGGTCCTTGGGTTCTTGGCTCCAGTGTGTATAATCTTACATTTCCTTGCATTGAAACCAAGTTGCTAGACACTGGACCACCTCTGTAATCTTTCCTGATCTCCTAGGTCCTGTATCCCTTTTGCTGTGTCTAACCTTCCACAGGGTTTGGTGTCATCTACAAATAAACAAATTTTGTCCTTAATGCCTTAACCAATGTCATTAATGAAGACTTTAAAAAGCATTGGTCTGAGGACTGATCTCTGTGGGACTTCACTGATGACTTCCCTAGTACTTGAGAGCTCATCTCCCACCACCGTGCACTGGGTCCTGCCCTCATCCTGTTTGCTTCCCACCTGGTCAATTTCTCACCTACCAGCATATCCATTAGCTTCCTGATCAACCTGCTGTGAGGCAGAGTCAAAAGCTTTGCTGAAATCCAAGTATAGCATATCCACCGATTGGTCTATATCCACTGTCTTAGTCACGCAGTCAAAGAAGTCTATCAGATTTGTTTGACATGATCTCCCTTCCATAAATCCATGCTGTTGCCTGTCCTGGAGGTCCTGCTCCTCCAGGTACCCTACTAACATTTCCTTAAGTATGGCCTCCATGAGCTTGCACACTATTGAGATCAAACTGACCAGTCTGTAATTCCTGGGTCATCCCTTGGACCACTGTTATGGACAGGCAGTACATGTGCTGCTCTACAGTCCAGTGGTACTACCCCCACCTCCAGTGAACTATTATGTGACAAACACATAAATCCAAACAAACAGTTCATAAAGCCACTTGGGCAGATACTACAGGACAGTATTCTTGATAGGGCTGGCCAATTCCAGCATTCCCAACATAGGACTTTTTACAGTGCTGGGTCATTGCAGCCCATCTTTTGTGATCAGTCTGTGAAATTTCCTAAAAGCAGGAGATACTCTGAAGAAAGGGTTAAAAGGGTTTCCAGTAAGCAAAAAATTGGGAGTAGGTGAAACACCCTATCTAGGGTAGGGGTAAAAAGGCTTAAAGTAAGCAAAACAAAAACAGGCAGGGCATGTACCTCTCTGAGCTGAGGTGGGAGAGTGCTCATCTCCAGGCAGAGTTGGCTAGGATTCGGAGGGCCTCCTCCCCCACCCAGGGACCACAAAGTCTGCCACTGCTGCCCTGAAGATTGCCAAGGAGGAGGAGGGGTGGCTGGACAATGGTGGGCTCAGAAAGGGTGAGGGTGGTGAGTCAGAGGCACATCCCCCAGATGGTACCACTACACAACTCCTACACTGCTGTGGCAGGGCAAGACTATCCCAAGGAGGCACCCGTAGTAGTGACCAAGGAGGATGTGGTGGTCCACTGTAGTGGAGATCCCAAAGTGGGGCGGCAGAGGACCCCATAGGAGAAAGAAGCAACTCCTGGTGGGGGACTCCATCATGAGGGGGTAGATTTGGGAACAGTGAGGGAGGTTAGGTGCCTACCCAGCACCACAACTTGGAGGGATGGAAAGTGGATCCTGGGGATTGCTATGGCAGCAGGATGGGAGGGAGAGCTGGAAATCATTGTCCACCTAGGGACTAATGACCTGGCTAGTGATGAGGCTAGGATAGTTCAGGAGGAGTTCAGGGATATGGGGGGGGGGTCTTTGTCAGATAGCACGCTCAGTGACCTTCTCTGAGGTGTTGCCTGTCTATGACAAGGGGAGGACAGGATTCTTCATACAAGGAGCTTCAATGCATGGTTGAATGAGTGGTGCAGAGAGGAGGGATTCAGGTTCATTGAGGACTGGATTCCCATCTGGAGGGATAAGGGCCTATACAGAGGAGATGGCCTGCATCCATCCGGGAGGGAAACCACTGTCCTCAGTGAATGGTTTAGGTGCTACATTGGTGAGCATTTAAACTAGCTGATGGGGGTGGTGGAAGGAAGCAAGGAGTCATAAACTATACCCCGCCCCCCACAATCTGAAATAGTCAGTAGAAAAACCCTTAGGGGAAGGAAATCCCCAACAGTACCTAGCAAAAATTAAAACAAAATAGTAGAAATGAAGAGGGAGAAAGGCAGAGGAAGAAAGGCGAATAGGCAAAAGAGAAATTGGGGGCTGACAAAGAGGGTGGTGGCAAAATTTGGAAGGCCATGTGTACAAATGCTTGAAGTCTGGGAAATAAAATCCCAGACTTAGAGGCCATTATAGCAGAGGCTGACCTGGACATTGTCGCTATTACTGAGTCATGGTGCAACGAGAACCATGACTGGGATATAGCCATACCAGGCTATACTCTGTTCAGGAAGAACAGGGTGGGTAAGAAAGAGGGAAGGGGAGTGGCTCTTTATGTGAGGGATAGCATTAAAGCAACAGAGACACACAGGGAATACATGGAGGGACAGAGGCACTGTAGGCCACCCTAGAGATGAGGAGTGGAGCCACTACTCGCACTGGTGTGATCTACACACCTCCAGCATGGAGGGAGGAGAATGATAAGGTTCTGGTGGAAGCCATCCAAGAGATGGCAAATAAAGGGGAGGTGCTGCTGGTGGGGGACTTCAATCTGCCGGATGTAGATTGGAATATCCCAGCTGCAGCTTCAGCTAAGAGCAAGGACATCCTGGACTCCATGCAGGGGATGTTCCTCAGGCAACCAGTAAGACAGCCCACTCATGAGGGTGCAGTATTGGACCTTGTACTCACCAATGTGGACAGTATTACAGATGTCACAGTGAGGGGGCCACTTGAGGACCAGTGATCACCATACGGTGTGGTTCAATATTAGGACAGTGACGGAATCGAACCACACTAAGTTGAGGGTCCTGGACTTCAGGAGGGCTGACTTTAGAAAGATGGGGGAATGCCCCAGGGATGCCCTGGCCGGGGGGAGGAGGACTTGGGTGGAGCGGAGGAACAATGGATAAAACTACAAGGGGCCAGAGTGGAAACAACAAATCTCTGTGCCAGGCAAATAAACAAAAGGAAAAAGAGACCACTTTGGTTCTCAAAAGAGGTGGCCGGGAAGATAAGGGCAAAAAGGTGGCATTCAGGAAATACAAAGAGACACAGAGTGAGAAGGATAGGGAGGTGTATCAGGAGAAACAGAGGGAGCCAGGGAAAGCAGGGAGCCCAAAGGCACAAATGGACTACAGGAGGAGAAATTAGCCCAGGCAGTAAAGAAAGGGGACAAGACATTTTACAGGTATGTAAGCAAAAGGAGAAGGATCAGGGGAGGGATTGTAAGGCTGAAGGGGGAAGGAGGGAGGATGGGGTGGGACCAGGAGAAAGCAGACACTTCTGTTCAGTGTTGACAAAGGAAAGGTAAGGTGAAGGACCACGGATAAGGGTTAGGAGCATTGCAGGAAGGGAGGTAGACACTAGTCGTTTACTGAGAAGAGAGTCCTGAAAGAACTCTCAAATCTGAAAGTGAATAAGGCAAAGGGACCAGGTGGGATACATCCAAGGATACTGAAGGAGCTCAGGGAGGTGCTGGTTGTACCTCTGACAGTCCTGTTCAACCACTCACTGGGGACATGAGGGGTTCCAGAGGACTGGAAGAGAGCAGATGTAGTCCCACTTCACAAAAGTGGTAGTAAGGAGGAGGAGGCTGGCAATTATAGGCCAGTCACCTTGACTTCGGTGGTGGGGAAATTAATGAAATCACTACTGAAGGAAAGGTTTGTGAATATCTTGAATCCAGTGACTTACAGGATCCGAGACAGCAGGGATTCACTGAGGGGAGGTCATGTCAAACAAATCTGATAGATTTCTTTGACTGGGTGACCAGGGAAGTAGATCAGGGTGGAAAGGTGGGTGTGGCCAACCTAGATTCAGTAAGGCCTTCGACACTGTTCCACGTAGGAGACTTGTAAATAAGCTGGGCAGCCTGGGAGTGGGTCCAAAGATGATAAACTGGGTCAGAAATTGGTTGGGGGATAGGCAATAAAGGGTGGTGGTAAATGGAGGAAAGGAGGGTGACCAGTGGGGTGCCGCATGGATCAGTATTGGGACCAGTTCTCTTTAATGTCTTTATTAACACCATTGTAGAGGGACAAAAAGGGAATGTATGCCTGTTTGCAGATGACACAAAGATATGCAATAAGGTAAACACTCCAGTGGTGGTGGTAAAAATGAATAGGGATCTAAGAAAGCCTGAGGAGTGGTCAAGAATGTGGCAACCAAGTTTCAATGCAATCATACACTTCGGTCACAGAAACCCAGGGGTGGAGTACAAGATGGGGGAGTGGTATTGATGACCACCAAACAGGAAAGAAACCTGGGGGTAATCATACCTGATGACCTAAAGGTGTCCAAACAGTGTGACAAGACAGTAGGAGAGCCAGTGGCATGCTAGGGTGCATAGGGAGGGCTATCAGCAGCAGAAAGAGGGAGGTGGTGATGCCGCTGTCTGGATCATTGGTGAGACTTCATCTGGAGTACTGTGTCCAGTTCTGGAGACCACATCTCAGGAAAGACATAGACAGAGTAGAGGTGGTCCAGAGAAGGGCAACCAAAATGGTGCAAGGTCTGCACCAGAAACCCTATGAGAAGAGACTAAAGGACCTCAATATGTACACCCTGGAGGAAAGGAAGGAGAGGGGGGATGTGACAGAGACTTTTCAGTACCTCACAGGTATACATAAGGTACAAGAGGGAAGCATTTTTCAGAAAAATCTGTAACAGGACTCAGGAATGCATACGATAGGCATAAGGGAATCTTTGTGGTTCTGGAATGAAAGGTTAAGCCGGAGGTCAAGTAGGGTCTGAGGTATTACAGTAGGTAGGAAAAATGGGCAGATTAGGTGTTCCAAGCAGTCCTTATCTGCCATCAAATTCTATGTTTCTGTATTTCCATAAGAACTATTTGATGTACTCTCCGTCGCAGAATTGGTAGTTGAGGGCAAAGTTTTCTTGCCAACTCAGGCTAAAGGATGGGAATTTTTTAAGAAGTTCCAGATCACCAACTTACTTCAGAAGTTTCTACGGGACCACAAGGATAGGGGGGAAGAGTCCGTGTTTTCTTGGGTTAATTTAAAGGGATTGGATCTTTCACAGCACCCTCTCTCCAAAGTCTATAAGGTATTAATAGACTATATGGGTTCAGATACGGAGTCTCAAATTGTATATTGGGAGAAAGCTTTATTCCCCCAGAGGCCTAACTGGTCTGAAGTTTGGAAACATATGAATGTCCTGCCTATACCGAAGTATAATATGATGCAATTTTTTATTTGTTCAAATATTTACTATACCCCTGTTAAATTATGCTCCAGAAATCTCAGACAGACAGACCTATGTTTTCGTTGTGGTTTGCTCCCAGGGGACCTCTTGCATATTTTTTGGAATTGTTCTCGCATTCAGCCACTTTGGGGTCAGATTGTGGATAAAATGGACCCGGTGTTAGATTATTCGGAATATATTAGTCCCGAGATATGTATTCTAGGGGATCTGGAAAGGATTGGGGAGGTGGCTAAGCATCATATCTCCTATTGTCAGCTGTGGTTAAAGCATTTGTTTTATGATATTGGAAGGAAGATTTAGTTTATGATTATGATCAGTGGGTGAGGGACCTTTACAGGTCTTAGAGAGAATTAGATTATTTATGCTGATGGACGGAAGGAGAAGGTTTACAACCGGATCTGGAGGACCTTAGAGGGTCTATGCAATCCAGTTGAAAGGTCCGAGGTTCGGGTCTGTCTGTCTGAAGAGGAGTAGTGAGAAGTATCTTCAATGTTGTAGGGTTCATAGGGCTTTTGGTGATGGAACCTGGGCGATGATGGTCTGATAGGCCTTATACAGATTTCTTTCTTTCCCTTGTATGGGGTTTGCCTAACTGCAAGGTTTCTGCTACGGTCGGGTATATGGGGTTCTCTCTCTTTCCTAGGGACACAGTTACCTATGGGTGGGCTGGGTTAGTGTTCCTGGGGTTTTTTTTTTTCACCTTATTTAAAATCTAGGTGGTTAGGTAGAAGGGTCTAACCGGGCCTAATTTGGGTCGGGGGTAGTGCATACATTTTTTGTCCACCACAATGTGTTGGGAGCTTTGGGTATGGTGTTTGATTGGGTAACTGTGATTGTATATAGTTAAGGGGATGTACATAGTTTCCGCACCCAGTTTTGGGGTGTGGGCCTGGTCTTTTTTCCTTTTTTGGGCTGTATGTGTGTATGTATCTTGCATCAAAATTTCAATAAAGAGGTTTAAAAAAAAAAAAAGAACTATTTGATGTAGTCCAACCTTTAACATGGGAACAGAATGTTGGAGAAACCCCTGTACAATTTTTTTGGCTTCCACTACATCTATCAGAAGCTTCTAGAGTGATGTCACTGGCTGGTGTGCAGTAATTTACTGTGTGTGTGTGTGTTCCATGTGGATAGCCTGGGGGAAGGAGGGGCATGTATTTTGCCTTTTGACTACAGCGCAGAGCATAACAAGAATCCACTCAGTGGCCTCTTAATATTTTATTTCAGAACTTGAGTTACGTGACCAGCCTTGATACATAATATTAAATGTCTGAATGTTTGTGTATCGTTTTTTTTCCCCCTACTTTCTTTATGCTCCTGCATGCCCAGCCTCCTTCCGTCCTACCCCCTCAGCCCAGTCACCTCGGCATTCACTGGTATCACCTCTCACACTAGTGAGGTGCCAGCTAGCTGGGTGCGGAGCCTACGAGGGGCTGTCTTCATCCTGCCGGTTGGTGATTTTTCTTCCTCCATTTTCTCCCTGTTCCCAGAATGCAGTGCGGTGGCATGCAATGATGCCAATGTCTGAGCTGTTTATGCTTCCGCATGTGGCACGCTGGGCATCTGCCCTGCATCCACCCCCTACGTGTGGACCCCCCGTGCCAGCCCCCAGCCACCGTGAATGGTCAGGCAGGCAGCAGACTCCGTCCTCACTCCTCCCTGGGAGAGGAGAGCTGTCCTTCGGATGCTCGATCCTCTCCCTCCCTCCTCAGTCGACCCCCAGCAGCCCACTCGCAGCGTGAACATGGGTCGCCAGCATGGCAGTAGGTAAGGCATGATGCCTCAGCCCTCCATGTCACTGGGTCGGCTTGTGTACCAGTTCTAAAATGTTTTTGTTTGTTTTATCATTTATTTTTGCAGGACAGTTCAGCTGAGATGCAACATCTTGTTTTCAGTGGAGTCCTGCTTTTTAAGCATTTCTGCAATTTTTTTAACTCGAGCACTGAGAGATTAAGAGACTTGCTCAAGGTCACACAATCAGTATTTGGGGTATCCGGTGATAATAGCTCAATAAGAATAGAGCGATCATTTATCGCGCATTCTTAATAGTGCAGCATTTATGAGCAACAGCAGCATTACAGTGCCTTACACGTTTGCTGCGTGTGCACGCTTGATTACTGGTACAGCCCAGACTCGTACTAAATTTCTTAGTGACCACGTTACGAATACTATTGTAACCCCTAGGTGGCACTATCCAAAGGGCTACTACCCCTGCCTGCTTGGCTAGTAGGAGGTTAAGGGGCCTGGGTAATGAAACGGGTGCCTCCATCCAGAGGTCAAGGTTGTTAGTGGTCAATCTAACCTGGGCACAGCCCTCTGGGACACGGTAACCCCCCCTCTTTCTCTTCTAGTGGCCTGAACAATATACAATAATTACTTTCACAATGACCTTTATTCACTAGGCAATTACCCACACTGTTTGCACTTACCACCAGGGCTGGTTTCTCTAGCTTGACCCTGGGGACCCCCTGTAAAACAAGGTTACGCACAGCAAATAGCAACAGTACAATACTTTTGGCACAAACTGGAACCACAGTCAGGTTAAATGCAAACAAAGTTAAATCTGATTTATTCAGGGGACTTGAACAAGGGAGGGGCGTAATCAGGTTGATTTGCTTAAAAGCTATATTAATCAGAACAGTTATGAATGCAGTTCAGAGTCCCTACACAGTCACACACTCTGGGTACCCAGGTAGGAAAACGGTGGGCTAGCCAGGAACATTGCAGCTGGTTGGGGCCCTGTGATTGAAGAAAGCAACATGTACAACACACACTATTTGTAATCCAGAGCTGTAGGGCTCAGTTCGTGAAAGAAAAGGCAACAAGACAATCAGATGACAGCACTTTTAGATTTAGCTGTTGTTGCAGGGAGTTACCCTGATGTTTACTTATGATACCCAATACTGGACACAGGCAGGATGAAATCGAGACTGCAGGGTGTTGAGCTGGAGTGCCCGGAGAAGCAGGGCCCACACGAATCACTGAGGCGTCGTTCTGTTCAAGGCGTTGAGGAGGGGGCTGATCCCCAGGCCGGTCTCTCGTTGATGACTTTCTCTGCATAGCAGGTATTCTGGCTGGGCCAGTGTAGCAGGGCCCAGGCAAATGGAAATGGATACAGATTCAGTCCGTGGAGCTGGATACAACCTCCAGCAAGCAAAACACAGATCAGACACACAGTGGGGAACCAAATCACGAACCACTATAAGCACACAGCACATTCACATGTAAGGAAATTCCACTGTACCAGGCAAATGGCTCTCCGGTAGCAATTACAGAGTCTCTGCACAATCTGGGAGTTCAGAGATAGCTGGAAGACCTGACAGGCTGATTGCATTCAGCAAATCTTCAGGCTTCTTCAGGTTAAAGCCTGGTCACAATTCAGTGGCTTAATTCGCGCTCCAAATTAAGATTCAGTTTGACAAAAATCACAGGTTCCCTCTCAGGAACAGCAGGCAGGCATGCAGGCCAAACTCAGGCCTTTCCACAGTTCTCCCGCTCGAATCCTCTATGGATTGCTGCTCAAACTATCTTGAGCTGTTACTTCTTCACTTCCCAACTCAGATCTAACTGAAACTACAAGCAGTGTGGGACTTTCCCCAAGATCCAAAAGGTTCGGTTGGCTGATCTGTCTGTCAGTCACAATAAGGGCTCCCCCTCCAGGTTATTTTAGGTGCCAAAAGCCCAAAACTACAATTCCTACAAGTTTTGGCCCCACAAAGCTCCTGTAGGCAGGCTCCATTTTAGAGTCCCAAATGTACTGATTGGCCCATTCTGCAGTCCAGGACCAAGATAATGGAAACAAACAGAACTGTCCATGCTGCAAAGAAGGCAGGTTAGAACAAACTTCAATATTATTACTACCCTGACAAATGATCAGCAAACAAGTACATCTTCTAACAAAACTCCCTCTCAGATTAATTATGACTGCAATCCAGGCAGCTCTTAAAGAGATAGTACACAGAGACTATACAGGCACTCTCTGGCAATACATTTAAACTGCTAAAACGCAGGACACCAGCCTGGCAGTAAGCATTTAAGCATGCTCAAGGAAGACTTTTTGGGAACCCCCATTTGTAGGGGGGTTACACTATGTAAGCCAGGTAGCCATAATCTTCAAACATGCCATTTTTTTTGTTTTTGTTTGATTATTTATTCAGCCTACCTCCTTGGCTGGGGTGTTCCTATGGTTCCCAAAGTTTTTTTGCACAGCTTCTCATGTTTTCATCCTGGCACATCACTTTATTATGTAAATATTATTTATGAATGAGATGAGTGATAGCCCTGTTCACTCCATCCCCATCGGTGCACAATTCTCCTGCAACCATCTAGTCTCTTTGACAGTTCTTCTTGTGTCTTTGTGAATTTCTCATCAATTTCAGGCTATCTGGTAAAGGTGATAGAACACTGACTTGCCTCGTAGCAGCATGAGTAATGCAGACCATGGTTTGGAGCTGGATGGAGGTTCAACCTATTTCCAGAGCTTAAAACTTTTGTGACCAACTCCCAATTCAGGAAATTTTAGAAGTCCGTTCCCGCTCTCTTAGATTTACATAGGAGGTGCACAGGTTTTGAAAAGAGAGTGACACAATAGTCCTCTACTTACAAGTTAAGTTAGTGATCATAATTAGTGTAGATCTCTGTTCCATTGGTGAAAGGTTGAGTTCTGCCATCAGCAAGCGGGGGGTTGGGAGGATTATCAGTGGTCCATTTCAGCTGAGACACAGTCCAGCAAAGAAAATTCAGTAAGGCTCAGTACAGGGGATCACTGTAAGTTTGTAACAATAACTAAGTGCCATGGCGTTAGCACTGCAAATGCTGTTTATGCTCCCAAGCAATTTTTACAAGTGCTGTATTTGAGGAGCTCTGAACTGTCGGCGCTATAATGAACTGCGCTATTACGGTCGTGTGGTATTGACAGTAAACCAGTATTTGGCTTGATGGGGTTTGAACCTGTAATCTCTCAGTTTCCAAGCTGGTTCACGACACTAGAGACCACACTGCCTTACAACTGCCTCATATAACTGTTAGGGTACTGAGAAAGGTGCACTGTGGTATAGGGTCATTACCCCCAATTGTGAATAATGGGTTGAGTGGGGTGGTCTACTCTTAAATGGAATTTTAGGAACCCTGGGGAACAAGCTATGGAGGATAGACTGGTGTTTTAAAAGGTGCTGCTGTCTCCTAGCACAGTGTCAGGAGCCCAGCATAGCACAGTGTGCCAGGAGACAACAGCACACTGTGCCAGGAGCCCAGCATCTTTTTTCTAAATCAGTCTAAAGGAAGCTGGGATGGGGAGATGGTGTAAAATGACTCTGGTGGTGGTGGTGAGTGTTGCTATGGTTGTGAGTAGGGGGGACCGGACCAACACAGTATCTGAAAATCTCTTACAGTCCAGGAGATAGAGGGGGGAGAGAGAATGACCCCGCCATCATGTGTGCAAGTACCATTCCTAGAGTCAGAACCACACTTGCCCAGAGGTCTTTTCTGGTCAGGGCTCCCTCCTACTTCAATGCCCTCCTGCCATCGGTCTCTAACCATCAAAAACTTGGTTCCTTTAAGAAGGCACTCAAGACCCACCTCCTTGCCACCCACACCTGCACCTGCACACTCTAAGTCCACCACCAGTGCCTTCACCAGCCCTCAGAATGGCCACATGACCTCTTTCACAGTCAGTGGCCTGCAAGTCTTACTCAGGCACTTGGACAAAGTCTCCCGACAGACTGCTCTAGAATTTGCACTACCTGCCTCCCCTAACTTACCCAGTTTATTCAGCTCCAGCCAAGCATAGTAGGCATGTGCACTGTCCCCCGATTCACTCTCTGGCCACTAACTGACCTCTTACTGTTAGATTTATCCTATACACTGTTAACAGCCACAACAATGTATTAGACATCCTTGTAAACTGGTCAGGACATCCTTGTAAAATGGTCATGCTGTAACCGGAAGTCAAAGTGCCCTGGCACTGTACCCTGTATCATACTGTTTATTGTGTTGCCCATAGCCTACAGCCTCAACTCTGTATTAGACATCTCAGTATACTGTTTCATGCTGTAATCTTGCCATCAAACTGCCCTGGCATTGTATATTGTATCGTACTGTCTATTGTGTTTACCTATGTCTGTATTGTGTATTAACATGGAGCCTTTGGAAATGATTCTCTGACTCAAAGTTTGTAATTCCAAGATTTTAAATAAATAACTGTGGGGATGGGGTACCTGGGAGCTTATACTGTATCCCAAAAGGTTCTACAGTTCAGGAGATAGAGGGGAGAGAATGGCCCTACCATTGTGTGTGTGTGTGTGTGTGCACGGAATGGGATCTTATGTTGTATCCCAAAATGCTCTACAGTCTTGGAGATAGAGGGAAGAGAATGATTCTGTCATTGTGCATGCATGCGTGCGTGCGTGTGTGAGTGGTGCATGGAAGCTTACACTGTATCCCAAAATGGTCTACGGCCTAGGAGATAGAGGGGAGAGAATGATCCTGCCATTGTGTGTGTGTGTGTGTGTGTGTGTGTGTGTGTGGGTGGGTGGGGTGTATGGGAGCTTACACTGTATCCCAAAATGCTGTACAGTCTAGGAGATGGTGTGGTGGGAATACTGCTTGTTATTATATGGGTGGGGAACAACACGGTAGCCCAGCATGTGCTGTAATGCAGGAGATGAAAGGTAGCAATTACTGCTGCCCTTTATGTGTGTGTGGGGGGGGGGGCTCCAGCACTATGTCCTAGGGGCGTTTACAATCCAGGAAAGGAGGGGAGAGAATTTACAGCCATTAATTGGGGGTGGGGTGGGCGGACTGGCACCAATACTGTATTCCAAAATGCTGTACAATCCAGAAGATGGAGGGAGAAATTAACAAATACAATTCTTTCCATATACAGTGTATAGCACATTGATATTCCAAGACCAGCCTTGCTGGCACAAGCCATCTCTTATTCAGGCATTGGCATCATTCACTGACTGTCCATCCCATTTGTCAGGAACATATACAGTTCATTTCACTTGGTAAACAAATTTGGCAATAGTATGATATTGATAGGTCCTTAGTGAACTCATTCAGGATTTTTGGTTACATTCTACCAGATTCTACTGACTTATTTATGCATTATAACAGTATTTTCATTTTACACAGACTGTTTTGTTACAAATAATATCAAAGTATAGTTTAAAAAGTGAAAACTAAATTTATAGAACAGTGCATGGACAACTGTACAAACAAAGCTGTGTTTCCATTGAGGGGCCGAGAGGACATCACAGTTACCTCGACAGTAGAACTCAAGAGGTGTTTGATATCCTCTCAAACCTGAGATAGAAATACATACTGAGTTGTGTGCAGTTGTCCATATTTTTTTTTATAGAATATGGTCATTCATGCTGAAAAGATGTTCTTGTTAGTTACCCACTACCGCTGCCCGTGTGAATTAATGCGCTGTGGGAACTGATGCTGTCCCTGATGTTGTTTTGGTTTAATTTTGAACATGCACAACAACACGTTCGAATGTGCACAGCTGTTTGGAATGTGCATGTCACAAACTCACTCAGCAGGTCAGGCCTTCTGCTGCCACAGTGCCAACCCCCGAGTGCAGTATTGTGAACAGGTAACAGACAGGATAACCCTCCTGTCTGCTTGTGGGTCCGAATCACCTTTGATTTCAAGTTCTGGGGGATTCAAACTGTGAACCTTATGCTAGCATACCCAAATGTACAGGCTCAGATATTCTGCTCTTCAGGGGGATGCCAGATATCTTTCGCCTAAGGGCACCTAACCGGGTATCCAAAATGAACCCTTAAAACTCTATAAAAGACCTTAGGTATATTCTTACCGTTTCCCAGTTTAGTAACACCATCAAGCTTTGAACAGTTTTTGTCAGTCTTAACCTTCTATACTTCACATGCAAAAGAAAGAACTTGGAAGACCCAGGCAGTATCTTTCAAATGAAAGGTTTACTTAAAAATGAATAAAAATATGTTAAATGTAAACACAGAACAATATATCAAAGAGCATACAATCACTTAAAAGAAAACAAGGAAAAGTGTAAACAAAAACTCCTACCACAATACAATTAGACTTTTTCTATCTAATGTATTACCTCTAAGTGCTTATCAGGGAGTTGTTTCTTAAGAGCCCAAAAAGAAAATGTCACTCAGTTGAAACACAGAATACAGTTTAAAACGTTGTGTTTCTACCCCTTCTATGATGTCATCTAGCTCCTCCTTTAGAATATAAAAAAGTATACAAACAATTATCTTCCTGTCAGGAGATATTTTAAATACTGTGACTTCAGCAAAAACTAATTTCCCAATATAACTCCTTAATTAACAACCCCTCTTTGATCTCGAGCAGTTCCTCTTCCTAGGGCACATCAAAAGATTTTTATGACTTTTCACACCAGAGTATAAAAATGTTTTTTTTTTCTCTAAAACAACATAAAAGTTTACGATCCCTATATCTTGCAGCTGGGTCAGTTCTAATTACAGGATACCCTTAATTAAATCTGTCTAATCTTTTAATTACTTCCTGGTTTCAGGTCACTTGACTGTAACTGAAACCTGGGGGGGGGGGCACTCATGGAAGCACTGACAATCACACACTATATTTTTATATTACAAATATCATAGACCAATCATAACCAGCTGGCCAAGCATCACAGTGCATAACAAGGATTTTGAACTAGCTGATTTCCATATGCAAAACCATGTAACCATATACTATAAAATGCATTTTATGTTGCAGATTATCTTTAAATGAATTGTATTGCTATGTAGACTACTGATGGATTGTCACCTACAGTATTAGTTTTTTAATGAATACAATGTTACATATGAAAAATGTTTAGGTTTTGTGACTGTCAAGAATTTTCAACACAAATGGAGAATAAAAATATGTCCTGTGCAAATAATGCTACTTTAATAATGCTTAATCTATATCATTGTTTTGTGCTAAGAAGTTTACAGTTTTAAAATTACATTTCTTGGTATTGGGAGAACTATTCTTAAATACCCCCTAGGAACATAGAGCACAGCTGCAAGATCTCCAAACTCTTCCAGTCAGTCTCTCTAGTGATTATCTAGTCAGGGTGATTATACAGTAACAGTTCTGGATGATCAGAGGTATCGTAAACAAGGAGAGCAGTATTTGTGACTTTTGTTTCCTGACAGTGGAAAGAGGACTGCAAATAACACCATTGGGTTGTTATATAAGCCATAACACACAGCAATGTTTAAAGAGCTGGTGACACATTCAGGAGAACGTTAACAAAACCTAATATTTAGGCACTGTCCAGCTTGTATTTCCCATTAGTTCTGTATTCTTCCTCCCCATTATTTAGTTGTGAGGTCATTTACATGAAAACAGGATCTTTGCTCTTGAAAAGGTACTCTGTTCCTGTTGCTTTCTCCCTACTTGATGTCATAATTCCCTGCTTGTGACATCACAGTCAGTCCCATAGCAACAGATTGTGATGTCACAACAGAGGATGATGACTTGAAGTAGGGAGTAAGTTATACAGACAGATGAACTCAAAATGAACTATAAGAGCCGACAATCATATCTTGGTACACATTTCTTTAGTAATAAATGATGGGAAGAAGAAATATAAAAAATATAAATGGAATGCAAGCAGGATTGCACCTAATTATTATGTTTTTTAAAGTTTTCTTTGAGGCATCAGTTGCTCTTTAAATGAAAGCATTTTTGATGTATGCCACAAAGTGTTATGAAGCACAAGGTGTGTCCGAGTAACTTTCATCCTAGAAGTACATGGAAATGCATGAATGCACATCCTGAAGCATGTTATTGTGTTTATAATATGGCTCACTGTGCAGATAGTTAATGTTTCAGTATAGAAATAAGATCTGATGCCTGACTTTATATTAAAGCATTTTAATGCACAGTCATGTAACATGTGGCCAGTCGTGTTCTAGTTTTTTCAATGCTATATTATAAGTGCTTTTAGTTTCACTGTTTATACCAGATCCAGCGACAGCCAGCAGCAAATTGTTGGCATAGTAGGAAAGTGTCAGGGTTTTTAGAGTTGATGATATGTAACGGACTGAGGGTAAATTCTGGAACTCTACCTTTTGCTTCTGGAAATTCAGTCCACACCAGAAACAACCTTACTCAAAATGTGGCCCAGTTTTCAGGCTGCTTTATAGGATGTTCAATATAAGATTGAATTACCTATGTATTTCAGAAAAGGACTGTCTTTAGTCATGCTATAGTATTTCAAATACTGTCAGATAGAGGGAGGAAGGTGAGGTTGAGGGTGGTATACAGACCACCAAACCAGGAGGAGGAAAGAGACAGGGAATTGAACTCACAAATAAAGAATGCTGCAGAGAAGGGGAAGGTGGTAAATGTGGGAGACTTTATCCTGCTCAGGATGGATTAGAGGGTAATGGCCATGACCTACACCAGGGGTCAGGTGATCCTAGATGCTCTGCAAAGTGGATTCCTGACACAGAACATCACAGAACCCACCTGGGAGGAGGCAATCCTTGACCTGGTGCTGATTAGCAGGGACCATGATGAGGACATAAAGGTCAATCAGCTCCTGGGTGGGAGTGACTGTGGCACAATGGTTCCAGTTGAACATGGGCAGGGAAAAAGTCCTACTAAGACTAAGATCCTGGATTTTAGAAACTTGGACTTCAGAAAGATAGGTAAGCTGCTAAGGAGTCACCTGACAAGCATCAGAGGGGATATGGGGGTGGACCAATGGTGGTCTATCATTAAGGAGGAACTAAAGATATCTGGAAGGGAATAGATTAGGCTCAAAAGGAAGAACTTGAGGGCCACAGCACCTAGGTGGTTTAGCACAGAGGTTGCCCAGGTGGTAAGGGCTAAAAGGTCAGCCTACAAGAAGTTCAGGAGTACCAAGAGGGAGGAAGACAGGGAGAGCTACCTGAAGATGGCTAGTGTAATAGGTAAGGTAGTCCGACAGGCTAACTCTCAGAAGGAACGGCAGCTAGCTGAGGGAATTAAAAAAAGGGATAAAGGCCTTTTTTTCATTATATTAGTGACAAAGGCAAAAGAAAGATGGGACTGTTAGGCACAAGAAAGGGGATGGGTGGGTAGAAGAGAATGGGGGCAAAGCAGAAGTACTGAATGAGTACTTCTGTTTGGTCTTCACCAGGGAGGGAGATGGACTGGTGCCACTAGGGGGAAGCAGAGGAGATGGGGGGGTGGAGCATAGATGTTTTGATAGAGGTGGACAGGGTGAGGAAAGGGTTCCTAGTATTAAGGGTAGTTAAATCCCCAGGCCTGGAATGTTATACTCCCAAGGGTGCTGAGGGAGCTGGTAGAAGAGCTTGCAAGTCTCTTGGCTGACCTGTTTAGTAGTTCACTGGAGTCAGGTGTGGTGCCACAGGACTGGAGAATGGCACATGTAGTACTGCTTTATAACAGCCGTCTCAAGGATGACCCCAGGAACTACAGACCAGTCAGTCTGATCTCAGTTGTGTGCAAGTTCATGAAGACCATAGTTAAGGAAAGGTTAGTAGCATATCTGTAAGGGAATGGTCTCCAGGATGAGTGGCAACATGGGTTTATGAGAGACAGAGTGTGTCAAACAAAGCTGACTGACTTCTTTGACTGGGTCACTAAAACAGTGGACAGAGGCCAAGTGGTGGGCATCCTTTACCTGGACTTCAGCAAGGCCTTTGACTCTGTACTCCACATAGGTTGATTAGGAAACTGGTGGATCTAGGGGTTGGGCAGAAGTTGACTGTGTGGGTAGAAAAGTGGCTGAGGGGCAGGACCCAGAGTGTAATGGTGGGAGGTGAGCTTTCCAGCACTAGGGAGGTTACAAGCAGTGTCCCACAGGGCTTGGTGCTCAGACCAGTGCTGTTCAATGTCTTCATCAGTGATAATGGAGATGGCATTAAGGGCAAAATGTGTCTATTCATGGATGACACCAAGCTCTGTGGGAGGGTGGACACAGTAGAAGGGGTGAAGGACCTAGGGGAAGATCTGGAAAAGCCAGAGAGGTGGTCCAGGATTTGGCATTTTGGCTTCAATGCAAAGAAATGCCAGGTCATGCACACTGGAGATAACAGCCCGAGGACCAAGTACAGCCTGGGTTGGATCCAGGTATTTGCATCCAAGGAAAAGAAGGACCTGGGAGTGATGATCATGAATGATCTGAAGCACTTCACGCAATGTAGGTAAGTCACAGCCAAGGCAAATAAAATGTTGAGCTGAATTGCTAGGGTGATCAGTAGTAGGTAGGAGGAGGTAATTCTGCCTTTGTACAGGTCATTAGTGAAGCAACACCTGGAATACAGTGTACAGTACTGGCATTCATACATTAAAAAGGACATAGCCCTGCTGGAGATGGTCCAAAAGATGGCAACTAAGATGAGTTTTGGACCAGCAGGGTAGGAGAGGTTGGAGGCCCTGAATATTTATTCCCTGGAGGAGAGGAGAGAGAGAAAGACAGAGAGGAGACATGAGAACTTCAAGTGTTTGAAGGGAATAAATAGGGTGAACAAGGAGGGTATCTTCAAGCTCAGTGGGAATCAAAACACAAGGGGACACAATCTGAAGTGGGAGGGTAAGAGGTTTAGAAGAGAGACTAGGAGGCAGTTCTTCATGGTGAAAGTGGATGTGGGTTAGAATGGCCTTCCTGAGGAGGTGATTTCACTGAAAATGGTAGGCAGCTTCAAGAAGGACTGGGATAGAGTCAAAGGGAAAATACGAGTCAAAAAGGGGGTGGATGGAGGGGAAGGACTGATTGGGAAGGGAGGGAGGCAGGGTTAGTAACTAATGCTGAGGATCCTACAATATGAGCAGACTTGATCGTCCTAATGGCTTTATTCTGCTGACTTCGTCATAAGTTCATATGTTCTTATTTCCTTTTCTTCTCCCAACCTTCGTCTCCTCCTTCCCTATTTTAGAGCTTACAGTGGGCCACTCCCCTTCCTCTCCAACCCTGACTCTCCCCTTCGCCCTGTCCCACCCTCCTTACTTGAACCCCCACCCTCCCTTGAGTGATGACCTCGGCTGGGAATTCATTCCATCCCAACACCACTCTCTGTAAAGAAGTGATTCCAGACCTCTTTCCTGAACCTTCCCCCTTCCAGTTTATAACAGTGCCCCCTAGTGATCTTGTTTTCACAGAGATAAAAGAGGTCCCCAATATCCTCCTTGTTTATAGCTTTCAGGTACTTGAAGATTTTATTCATGTCCTCTCTCTCCCTTGCTCCTCCTGTGAGTACATGGTAAGTTATCTCAGCCTGTTCTCATATACCCTACTATCCCTGAGCCATCTTTGTTGCCCTCCTTTGAACTACCTCAAGCTGGTCGATATCCTTTTTCAGGTAGGGTCTCTAGTATTGCATGCTGTACTCCAGGTGAGGTCACACCAAGAATCTGTACAGCAGCAGTATAGCCTTCTCCCTTCTGCTTGTAAACCCTCCAACAATACAGCTCAACATTCTATTTGCCTTGGGGGCTGCCTTGCTACACTGTGTAGTTTGCATAAGGTCACTGGCGATGGCTATCCTCAACTTCTTTTCCTCCACTGATTTAGTTACCTTGACCCCCCAAAACTGTACTCAGTCCTTAAAGTCATTCTTCATACACTATGTGCAGGACCTTGCACTTCTTCACATTGAACTCGAGTTGACATATGCCAGATCCCCTTTCCAGATTCTGAAGGTCTTCCTTTAGGTTCTGCACCCCTTCATTTGTGTCCACCCTTCCACAAAGCTTGCTGTCACTTGTAAAAAGGCAAATTTTGCTTTTAATGCCTTCCCCAATATCATTAATGAATACATTAAACAACACTGGGCCTAACATTGACCCTTGCAGGATCCCACTGGTGTCTTCCTGCATACCTGAACGATCCCCCCACCAACCTTTTGTATCCTACTACTGAGCCAATTCACCACCCACCTTGTTAATTTGCTTCCTGCCCCTGGTTCCTCCAGTTTCCTGATCAACCTCTTGCTGGGCACTGAGTCGAAGGCCTTGCTGAATTACAAGTATAGCATATCAACTGCTCGGCCCCTTTCTGCTGCCTTCATTACCCAGTCAAAGAAGCTGATCAGGTTGGTTTGACAGGATCTCCCCAACATGATCCCATGTTGTCTCTTGTCCTGTAGCCCATTTGCTTTATGGAACCCAAGCAACCTAGAGAAGGCCTCAGAGCTGTGGAAAACTGGGAACCTGACAAGTGTGACTGGATGAGGTTACATGGTTGCTAAGATGGCACATGCTGGCGGTAGATGAAAGTCCAGTTGGAGGGTCTAAAGGAAGAAAAAGTATGTTAAAAAAACCAAAAGGCGTCTTACTCTTACAGTGAGTGGGCATGGTGAGGAAGGAACTGGTGGTAAGTTGTGATCTCCTCTGCCAACCCCTGAGGCCCAGTTATTTTTAAGCCAGTAAGTGCATGTTGCAAAAGATAACGACTCCTGAGTCTTGCAGTAAATGATGGAAACCTGGCAGATTCTGTGTGTCATCTGCCAGTCATGAGCTTCCAGATTTACACAAGGATGCATGGGAGGATGCAAATGTGTAACCAATAACTGTTATTGCCATCAATGGGAAATTCATGAGCATTTATAATTACAGGCCCCGAATTACTGTACAAGTTCTTGCACTTCAGGGCCCACTTTTACAGACAATAACATATAACATGGTAAAATAGTTATTTACCATAGGAATGAACTCTGTATCCATCATGTCCACCTTCAGCACTTCAAAAACTAGGATTATTAAGTATACTATGCACATTTACACATTGTTAGGGATTCACCACCACTCTTATACTCAGGGTACTCTGTGATTCCCTTGGTAAGCAGAAAATTATCCAGGATTACCTTGTTGGCCTCTCCTGGCCTCATATCCATGGTCTTCACTGATAGACTGCTCCATAGATTCATTCTTTCTGTTCCAGTATTGGCCTAAGTAACCTAAGCCTACTGGAAAAATGAATCATCACAGTATATCAATTTCACATTAAATTTTTATTCTGATATGTAAAACAAGTGGTAGCTGTATCCCTCAAATTTTTCGGGTGCTGGCCAACCCCTTCCACATGCTTGATAGGTCACCTCTATTGTCCACCACCCCCTTTGTGCTATAATTTTGCTTAATGAAACTCTTCTACAGCTTCTTCTTTTTTACGCTTGTCCAACTCACTGTTTTTTTTATTTCCTGGCTTCTCAGGTCATCCTCTTTTGGGAGCTTTTCCAGTAGGCATTAACTGTATTCTCCAAAGATTCACCAACCTCTGGGAGATTATATGTCTTCTAATGTTACCACTAAATTTACCACCATTGACCTTCAGAGCTTATCCTCATGTCTGTCTTAAGCACACCAGACCAAGCATCTCTGTCTGATCTTGTGGATATCCTTGAGTATGTAAAACACTAAGATGATAACCCCCTCAACCTCCTTTTCACTAAAGGTGAACATGTTACAGGCCTTCCACCTCTCCTCAAAATTTTTACTTTCCATAGCTTGATCATTTTGGTGGCCCTGTGTTGCATCCTCTTGACTGCTTCAAGGTTTTTTTTTTTTGTACTGGGGAGTGCAGAACTGCATGAAGTACTCTGGGTGGGGCCTGACCTGGGTTTTATAAAGTGACAGGAGTACTTTCCATGGTCTGCTGGTCATCCAAGTTTGATGCACTCAGAATTCTTCCCGCCTTCTTGACAGCAACCATGCACTATTTGTTATGCTTTACACCCTGGTCTGTTATACCCCCTGGGTCCCTTTATACAGTACCTCCACTACAGGAAGAGGAGCACAGTAAAGTGTGTAGGTTCTACCTCTGTTTTTTTTTTCTTCCTGAAGTGAACCACCTTGCATTTGGTTGCATTGCATGTAAGACTACAGGAGTATGACTAATCACCCAGCTCATTCAGGTCCTCCTGAAGTTTGTCCCCCTCCTCAAGGGAGTTCACTACCCTAGCCAGATTAGTATAATCAAAGAACAAATGCAGCCTGCTAGAGATTTCAGCTTCCAAATTGATGAAACTTTTGAAAGAAGTGCTTACAGCTCTGATCCCTGAGGGATACTGCTAAGTAACCCTCTCCACTTAAAGATGTTCCTGGCCACCAAAACTGTTGTCTTCCTTCCCTCAAACCAGTTAGCAATTCACCTTATGTAGGCCTCCTGCATATCACACTGGTGCATGTTGATCAGATGCTTATCATGCACCACAATGTCAAAGTTCTTGTTGAAGACCAGATAGACTATGTCCATTGCTCTGCACACCTCCCTGGATATCCTCTTAAAAAAGAATGATCTGGTTGGTTTGGCATCATATACCCCTCATAAAGCCATGCTGAGTGGTGGTGAGAAGCAGGGTTCAGTTCTGTGATCCATTATTCTGTCCTCAATAATGGATTCCTGGCAAGTCTAGTGATGTGGTGAGGTACCACACACCACATTGGCAACCTGGGTTTACAAACAACCAGGGTCACATGGTGGCCACCTGGGGAAGGAGGATCAAAGTGTCCAATGGTTCTGCTCCTGCGGGCTGGGTGTACAGTGGGTGCTGCTGCTTGGCTGCTACCTAGCAGGGGTTCGATGGTGCAGTAGTGGCTGCCTCTCAAAGGGCTGGGCACAGATGCTAAGTGCATGCAGCATCTTCATGTCACATCTGTGTCAGAGCACATGTGCTAACCTCAAGACCTGGGGCAAAAATGGGAGGAAACAACCATGACCAAGCTTGGTGAGGATGGCGACCCCGCAGACTCTGCATCACCGCCTATGGCATGCACCCACTCATGTTGGTCAATAAGAGAATGGGGTAAATCCCAGGCTGGGGGTGACAGGGATGGGGGTTGCCATTGAAAGGGGACAGGTCATGAGGGGCAGGAGGAGAAACACAAGATGGAAAAAAAATGTGTTCCTGTGCCTTGCCCAGTACCAATGTCAGGAAAACCAGTGTGTTTTTTCCTGGATTCAGCCTTGCTCTCTTTTTCAAGATGGGGACTACATTTACCACTTTTTAATTCTCTGGCATCACACCCGCATTGACAGATTCATGAAAGGAAGTGGTCCTGACCGTTGTTTCATTATTTCTACTATGATCCTAGTGTGCATCTCATCCTTCACTTGGGATTTACCTTGCTTGATCCTTGCCAAGTAGTGGGCTACCTGGGTGATCATGATGTCTATAGGCTGCATGGTAGTTACTCTTGATGCCATGTGCCTTCACAGTGGGTCCCTGTCGTGAACACTGGAGCAAGGTATTCATTCAGTATCTCACTCCTGGCTCTCTTACAAGTTGCTCCCTACATCGCCTTTTCCAGGGACCCAATCACCTTCATCATCTTCTTGTTTCCCTTTATACTGTAAACTAGAATAAGGTTTTGGTGTTATCTGCAGCTCCTATTGTGATCCTAAATAGAAACCATAGTGTTTTAGATTGCCCTGCTGGCTCAGTTTTGGGTTATTGTCTGTCAGTGCCAAAAGTGATTTAAAGGGGAACAGTCAGTAGAAAAGACCCCCACACTCAAGAGTGGATCTGGTTCTAATGCACACTTTTTGGACAAAAACATTTTTGGTTTACTTACTGTTTACCACAGTGTAACATATTATATCAGACTAATTTTGCTTAGTTGTAGGCTGACATCTTCTTTTATTACAAATCCCAGTATCCCCTGCAGTTGTCATCAGAGCAGTAGGCAGCTGTGGGAAAGTCAATAGCCTGCAGTGCATGTTAGAGCGTTTATAATCTCTGATCAGATGTTTTCCAGTACTGCTATCCCCAGGTTCTAAGTACAGTCCTTTGAAACTGTACCTAGCCCATGGAGGACAGCAGGACCAGCAAACAAGAGATCAGAGCTTATATAAACTCTAACATGCACTGCAGGCTAATGAATCTTCTTATTGCTACCTACTGCTCTGATGTCATCTGCAGGGTATTTTGGGTTCTGTAGTAACAGAGAATGTCAGTCTACAACTAAACAAAATTAATGTGATACAATCTACTGTTCTACAGTAAACAGTAAATAAACCAAAATGTTTTGCATAAGAAGTGCAGATTGGGCCAGCCCCACATTTGAGAGTGGGGGCCCTTGTTGATGACCTTTCTTCTTTCAATTACCACTTCAACCCCTTGGAGATGGCCCAGTAGAGAGCCTCAGGTAGTCTTGTTTGCAAGATCAAGGTCCAGGATCACAAAATGGCATGCCAGGACCCTTTTGTTTGGCTTTGCATAGATAAACATTGCTAAACCTTGATATTTTAAAATAAACTTGATTGAGTATATTAAAACAGGGTGTTCTAATTTAAAAAAAAACTGCTTGCTGCTTCTTTTGGGTAGCTGATCAGGTCTCACTTGGAGTACTGTAGGAAGTTTTGGGCTCCCAAACAAGAATTTCAGGTAGTAGAGAGGGAGAAATGCAGGGCCACCAAAATTATAAAGGGTATGGAGGATAAATGGTACAAGGAGAGAGACTGGAGGATCTTAGCACGTTCACCCTAGAGAAAAGGAAGCTGACACGGAACATGATCTCAGTCTTCTGCACCCTGAAATGGAAGCATGTTGACAAGATGAAACAGGTGGAAATGTTTGCTCTTGTGTGATTCAGCAGGATATGGGGACATGCCCAGATACTCAGAGGTGGTAAATTCAAGTGTAACATTAAGAGGCACCTCTTTTTCTGAAGGGTGATGGACCTAAGGAACAAAACAAAAGAAAGGGCACACACATCATGAGTCAGAGATATATTTTTATTAAAACACCATACAGTAGCAATCCAGAATGTCAAACAACTGCACTTAGTACTTCTTGGGGAGGCTTCATCGGGGGGCGTGTTTGGTTTTAAAGGCAAAGCAAATTTTATTTATATAGCGCTCTAGCCAGACTCAGAGCACTTTACAGCAAAAACACAACCAATAAATAGTAGCCCTTATGAATATGTAATAAGTCGAGTGCAAATATATAGGATAATGGAATTGCTCTCAAGGGATGCTGTTGACCAGGTTCCTTGGGGGTGCACTGTCTGCCCGTAGAAGGCTATTGCCAGCCATTGTTTTTTTTGTAAAGCTCACAGATGGCAGTATTTTCAGGCCCCACCTTGAATTTGATATCTAAGAATTCAATTTCCCTCTCACTACCTATTGGTGTTTTTAGTGTAATTATTATACTTTTTCTGACCCCAGCTGATCCAGTTTGGAAAAAGTATTGCACATTTTGGAATCGGATTGTGAAAGTTATATTTTGAGGTGGAGATACAAAGCTAAGAATTAGTTTAAATCTTTATCTCTGTTGTTACCTGCCTTTGAAATTAGATCCAGTTCAGCATATCTGTGCCAAAATGTGGTATGTTTTAAATGAAAATGTTGTAATGAAAGTAAATTGTTTTTTAAAACACATTTTCATGATGGATTTTTTTTCACTATAACATGATTCACATATAGTATTTGTAAGTGTGGCTTTTTCTACTGTTTAAAGCATTATTCTATATATTTGCATTTGCTTTACAGACCTCCCCTCAGGGGTGCTATGTAGGGATGTTTGGTGTTCTGGGTTATTAAAATATCTCTGACTTATGTTGTTTGTGCCCTTTCTTGTTTTTGTTGCATTTTGGCTATTAGCGTGAAGGGTAGCTCCTTAAATTGTGTTTGGAATGTGCGTCCTGTCGGCAGTTTGGTGAACCTAAGGAATAGCCTACCAGAGGAGACTATGGCCAAGAAAACAGTAAAGGCCTTCAAGATATTCCTGGACAAGTTTCTGCTTACAAAGAGAATCACAGGGCACCCTGGGTAGCAGGGCGGGTGGGAAATCCCTATAAAATCAGTATATGTTTGCACAGCATACTTGCTTGTCCCTGCTTATAAAGCAGGGCTAGGTGGATCTGATGGACCTGCAATCCCTTCTGTTCTCAAGTTACTGTGTTAGCTGATGCTTTGAGGTACATGATTAAGGTAGAATATCAGTACTTAAGCTCTTAAACACTTTAATTCCTTGACATTTGTAACAGAATGTCATATCTGAAATATCATGCCATTAGTCTGCTGTCTACATAAGATTCACAGTCAGTCAATGGTGAGGACCGATGTCCCATCAGATTGTGTCAATGGTTGAGTGTTACTCTGATTCACAATTAAATAAACTCCATGGTCAGGTACTGTATTAACTATTCACAGAGTGGTTAGGCCACAGAACTGAAACCCCATTTTTATCATCTCGCTTCACATTCAGTCAGTTGCCGTGCATGTGCAGCCTTTGGCTGATTAAATATTTATGCTCATATCTCTATGGATGCCTCAGGCTGGGGATCCCACTTGCATTACATTCTAATATTCTCCATTAAATTGCCCATTATACTCATAATACACTCTAATATCTGCAACACAAATAATCCAGAGGGAATTCAGGCACTCACCAACCTAGGAATGGACAGCACAGCTAAATCATTCTTATAAATTTATTTTAAAAAACACAAGTTGTGCAGGACAGACAGATACCTCGTGCCCTGCCTCTGCAATGCAAGTATAGATTAATTTGAGAAATATACTGCCAGATGGCTTAAGGTAACTTTTTAAAGAATCTTTTGGGGGCACTGCTTCCTATAGTTGTTCTCCATTTGTCTGTACTAAAAGGTGTAGCACCTCTTCCCTGATATGTGTGTGTGTGTGTGTGTGTGTGTGTGTGTGTGGCGGGGGGGGGTTGTACAGTTGCACATCAGTAAAGTATTCTGGGTGAATGGTTAGAGAACTGTGACTCAGGCAGTTATTCGTTCAAATCTTATTTTGGCTGCCAATTGTACAATCTTGAGCAAACTATTTGTTCTCCCCTCTACATCCTCATCAGTACTTTAAGCTGTAAAACTGGGAAGAAGTAGGACCCTACTATAAACAAACCATTAGTGAACAGTTTGTAAAATACAAATAAAAATATTTTCATTCACCCCCAGGAAACCACAGGAATAGTTATGAAAATGCAAAACAAACAGTGTTGCCTGAATCAGTGGTTGGTAGATTAAAATCTCCCAAGTATCAAATAGAATAATATATGCAGTTTCAGTACAGTCAATATTATCACAGTTTGAAGTCTGCTTATAAGAAATAATGGCTGTTTTACTAACAGCAGTCATAGCTTTCCTTCAAGTACAGGTATAAAGTTTGCTTGAAATATGTTTATACTACCCAGTGACTTAAGCTGAAGGGGGAAATGTAGTCTAATCATGATGCGTTTTGGGAAAGGAAGGGAAGAAAATGGATTTGTTTTTTTAATAATGCCTTTCATACACACTGCATTCCAAAGCACTGCGCAAGCTATGCATAGCTGCAGCAGCCATTCGATGCAGGCAGAAAGGTTACATGAGACTGATGTAGGGTATGGAAAATCACGGTAGGTTAACCACAGATAAGTAGTGTACCGGGATGAAAATAAACCACTGCTGCTTAACTAAAGAACTTTGTTAGACAATGGGCTAGATTTTCAAAGGTTGATGTGGGATTTCTGTCAAGCTCTGCATCAACCCCGTTCTTTGGCGCAGCTGCGACAAACTCCTTTGATGCAATTGTACCCGATTTTAGAACATCGTATGCAGTTGCAACAGTTGTCACACTTTATGGCAGCTTGTGCCAAATATTTGGCACAAGCCCTGTAAAAAGGGTTCCCCAAATGACACACGTTAGACTAGGGAAAACCTAGTTTAACTTGCGATATTTCACCCTCGGGATTGAAAATCCCGATCAGCGGCTGGGAGAATGCCACAAGCCCCAGTGCATCAGAGGCTTGTGGCATTCTTGGGGCTCTGAAAATTGAGCCCAATTAGTTGATTTCAAAAAGTCAACATGTCTGAGGCTTGTGTGCATATTTATTGCGATATAATCCCGCCAAGACCTTTTAAGAACCCTGGCCAACCCTACCCATGGTGGAAAGTTCTGTAATACCCAACTGCCAGTGGTCAGTGTTACAAATGAATAAATCTGTTCTTTGCACCTAACAAAATCTACATATGATGTTTCCTGTGTACTGGTGCACTGATCCGATACATCTGAGTTTGGCTAATGAGGTAAACAGTTCTAATGTGGCAAAACATTTTAATTACTGTAACATCAGGGAAGAACTTACTTTCTATGGTAATTTTCACATCTGTTTTACCACCCCCATACCAAATGTAGAGGAATCCTAAACCAGATGTTTGTACTATCCATTTGCCCGACAGCTGGTCTAGAAACAAGCTCTGTAGGCGGGTGGGTTTGATGTTAGCAACTGCCCACACCTCCACCTACAGTATTCCAGTATGAGTCAATGCAAGTGAAAGATAATCAGTAAGCTATTAGAAAAGAGGAATCCTAAAATAAGGCCATGAAGAGCCATCTCTAACACTGATACCTAAAGTTAAGTGCCAAAAAATGTAATGTTATACATACCTGCAAGAGGAATGCATAGGGAAAATAAAGCAATGGAGGAGTCACTGAGGAATTCTCAAAGAGAAAAGAGATCTGGGCATAATGATAAGCAGAAACCCAAAAAGTTCCAGTCAGTATGAAAAAACATATGGGAGATCTTGTTAACAGTTACTGGGATGTATCAGACAAAGAGTTTCAAGCCACAGCGAAAAGGTAATCATGCCACTGTACAGGATGATCATCTGGAGAACCATATGTAGTTTTGAACCACTCATCTAAAAAAAGATAAGCAGCAAGCTGAAGACTACAGCAGAGGGTAACTAAAATGATACATAAGCACCAATGTAGGAACTAGCAGGAGAGGCTGACAAACCTTAACATGTACTCATTAGAGGAAGTGAAGGAGGGGGCATGATAGACATCTGCATTATACATGGTAGATGTAATAGGGTTGTCCACACTGAATTAGTCCTCCTAGGGATCACAGCCTCAAACTTGCCAGAGTACAGTTTAGAAAGAACACAATTAACTTTTTCTTTACTAGGAAGGTAGTGCACAATGGAACAGATTACTGTAGGAGATGGTGGAGGCTTTCTCTAAAGCAGACCTTAGGATCAAATGGGCTGGACGTATAGGGGTAGTTAGGGACAATCAGGACTATGGCGTGTCCCTGGGAATGGGACTATTTAAACTAGGTAGAATAACAGGGCAGACTTCTATAGAAGGATGAAAGCCCTTATTTGTCCTAAACCATCTTTATTTATGTATTTATTTAAAAATTGTTGACCGGGAATGGCCTGACAAGCTGAACTATATTTCCAGGTGCAGCCCAGGGGCAGGATTACAGAAGGGAAAGGACACCAAATGGCAGCAAATACAGACCAGATCAGCCAAGATCATAAAAGGCTATAATGTCTAAATTTTGGATAAGGTGTGGCTACAGATATGTAGACTTTTAAATAAATAAAAGTATAAACTACAGTACTACATAAAAAAAGCTAAAAAAGCAGCAGTCATAGAATGCAGTTGCAACATGTAACTGCAGAGTTAAAGTACTGTAGTAATGCTAAAAGAAAAATAAGAAAATCAAAAGTATTAGTTCAAGCATGAATGTTATAATAATGAAACCTCACAGAACCACCTTACACAATCTTAATAATTGTTTTCTGCTTCACAGTGTTTATAATATTTCAGTACAGAAGTGCAATCAATAAAATCCTTCTAATAATTAGACATCCCTGAGGGAGAGTTGGGGAAACCCACTTGACAGAGAGCTTTATAAAAATAAATGATAGATTCACCAAATGACTTGGGACTAAGAGACCCTTGAAGCTAAATCAGTGTCCGTTATTCAACAGTATCTGATTCACATTTCAAAGGTTCAGTCAAAGACCTTTTAAAATATAATGTAGCTCTAAGAAGATTGCAGGAGGTATTACTAGGGTGTTAACAACTGGTTAATAATTTAACTGGTTAACATTTGCAATATTCTTGTACTTTATTGTATATATTTTGAAAAACATCCTGTATTTTATTGCACCCATTACTATGCAGTCACCTCTGTATTATTGTTCCATTTTCTTTACTTCCTCCTCCCCTGGTCGCACCTGGAAATGAGCTCCGGCTCAGTGTGCCTTTTCCAGTTACCAAAATTTTAAATAAATAATGAGGATGTTCAGAAACTTTTTCTGCATAGCAAATAATGTGTGTGTCAACTTTAAATAGGAAACTTGACTCTTAAAAGTTTAGGTTACCTTTTTGTGTATGCCATTTTAAATTGCCCCCCTTAGATTTTATTGTCCGTTGATAACCCAGCCAGTCTGATTATTGTGCACTGTATTTATGAGGATAAATTGGGGCTTTTAAAACACCCTGCTTTTGCAACAGCCTTCCCCTCCCTAATAACATTTCACCCTCTTCCTTTTCAAGGGAGTTGGGGGTTGCAGTGAGGCAAAAGAGGGTGGACTTTAAAAAGTATAAGGCAAGTCAAAGGGATGAGAACAGGGAGGTTTTCCGTATCTTCAGAAACTGAAGGAGACAGGCAAGGTAGCGAGGAGAGCAAATGTACAGACAGAGGAAATGATTTTAGAGGGAATAATGGAAGGGGACATGACTTTCTTTTGATACAGTTGTGAGAAAAAGAAGACAAAGGGGGTAGCTAGACTAAGGCGTGGGTCAAAATTGGTGGTGGGAGACAGGGACAATACAGAAATACCTAACAAATACTTTTGTTAAGTAATCACAGTGGAGAGAGAGGGGCATTACTAGACAGAGCATACACAAGTGATGAGGTTGGAGGCAGGGAGATGGACACGACACCATTTTACAAAGAGAGGGTTTTGAAAGGATTAAGGGTGATAAGGGTTGACAAGGCCATGGCAGTCCCACTGATGGACTTGCTTAACATCTCTGGAATCAGGAGTGGTTCCAGTGGATTAGAATGGGTAGATGTTTTCCCCTTACACAAGAATGGCAGTGGGGAAGAGCCAGGAAATTACAGGCTGGTCAGCCTAACCTATATAGTGAGGGAACCGATGGAGACCCTGCTGAAAAAGAGAGTGGTAAAATTCCTGGCATCTAATGGATTATAGTATAATAGGCAACATGGGTTCAGCATGGAGAATCCATAACAGATGAATGTAACAGAATTCTTCAACTGGTTGACAAGGGAGGTGGACAGGGACTGAACTGTTGATGTGGTCTACTTGGACTTCAGTGAGGTCTTCAACACAGTGTCACACAGGTTACTACAGAAGTTAAGAGGCCAGGGGTTGGGTACAAAATAACACAAAGGGTGGGAAATTGGTTAAAAAAACAAGAGGATTATTATTAATTGAGGAATTCTTAGGGGAAATGGGTGTTAGTAGCTGATTACCCCAGGAGCTGATGTTGAGCTCTGTACTCACCATTATATTCATTGGACACATGGGGTGGGGCAAGATGGAAAACTCTGTTTGCAGATGACACCAATCTCTGCAGTAGGGTGAACACAAAGGAGGCAGTTGAGGCCATGATGAGGGACTTGGAAAGGCCTGAAGAGTGGTCCAGAATTTAGCAGGTCAGATTCAATACCAAAAAGTGCAACGTCAGACACACAGCACCCAGAGGCTTGTACCTCAGAGGAAAGGGACCTATGTCTTATCATTATGCACAACCTGAAAAATGGTGTCCCAGTGTGAAAGGTGGGGGGGCAGCAAGCAGAGGGATGGAGGTTGTACTCCCCCTTTATGTCACTGGCTCACTCCCACCTTGAGTACTGAGGACAGTTCTGGAGCACTCATCTTAAAAAGGACACTGACAGGGTGGAGGTCATGTGAAAGAGCACAACCCAGATGACACGGAAAGCAGGGGAAACCCTACAAGGAAAGGCTGAAGAGCCTCAACATATACTTTTAGGGAACAGAGGAACCACAGGGACATGATTTAGACTTTTAAATACCTTCTGGGGATAAACAGGGTAGAGTGCGTGGGTAGTTTTAGGGTGAGCATATATGTGTTTACAAGAGAGTACACATTGCAGTGAGTGGGGAGAAATTTCAAGATAGTGAGGAGGCATTTCTTTACAGAAAGAATGGTGGATAGATGGAACATGTTGCTTAGGGAGGTGGTAGGCACAGAGACAGTGACAGGATTCAAACGTATATGGGACAGGTGCATTGGTATAATTTAAAAAAAGGTCACCTGGAGAGGGTGGAGAAATCTGGGGACTGCATAGGCTCCTTGCCATCACATAAGGCAGGTAGGTTTAGGGAAGACTGGATGGGCCTTGCGGTCCTCTTATGCAAGCGAATTCTATGTTTCCATTTCCTATCTCTCAAACTGCTCCTTATGCCCCCTTTTACACAGTCCTGTGCCTGACATTGCATACCCTCCTGTTTCCCATCCCAACTCTTCCCCCCTAACTTGTTACATCTTATGTGCAGTATTCTGGATTAATTTTATGTGTGTATGTTTTACAACAAGTGTGCACTTAAAAACAGGACTTTCTGTCCTAGTGTGCATTTTCTCCTGCATAAAAATACATTTTTACTACTACTACTTCTTTGTATACATCACCTCAGCCATCTTTGTTGACCTAGCAAAAGCGTTCGACACAGTGTCCAACTCCCTCTTCCTGACTAAGCTCAGCAGCGCAGGGCTCTCTAGTTCGGCCATCAGCTGGTTCCAACCATACCTGGTTGACCGGACACAGTCTGTCAGGATTGGTAACTCCACCTCTGATCCCCTCCCTGTCTCATCGGGGGTGCAGCAGGGCTCAGTCCTGGGGCCACTCCTGTTCTCTAGCTTTCTAAATAACCTGCCCTCTACCTGCCCACACACCTCCATTCACATGTATGCAGACGACATGGTGCTGTATTCATCTGGCCCCTCCGCTTCTGATGTGGCAACCACATTGCAGCAGGCCTTCAACAGTGTCCAGCTCTGGTTTTGCTCCAATCACCTTCACCTCAATACCAAGAAGACAGTCTCCATGACCTTTGGCACAAGGCAGAGACTATCATGGCTCCCCCCTTCCCCGACCTTCCACTCCCTAGATGGGACTTAATTGGAGGGCTGCACCTTCTTCAGATACCTCGGGGTCTGGCTCATCCAGCACCTTGACTTTTCTGTACACATCAATGACATCCACAAAAAACTTCACCCCAAACTGGGTGCACATTATCATAATTATGACTGCATCCCGCTGCTGGTCTGTCAGGCATTTGTACGGAAAATGATTCCGCCAATTTTTGACTATGGAGATGTGGTCTACAGTGCCAACCCCAAGTCCACCCTGTCCAGACTGGACTCCCTCTTTCATTCCTTTTATCACTTTGCCCTTAACTGTCCTTACTTCACCCACCACTGTACCCTTTACCAGTCCATGGGTATTCCCTTCCTTCAGGACTGCAGATTGTCACACTGTGCATGCTTCACAGCCGAGTTCTGGTACCAGACCTTGCCCCCCTACCTCTCTTTGGTCCTGTCTTTCTACTCCCCCCCCCCCAGCCTATGGGCTCAGGAAACACGACACTCACCTACTACATATTCCTCATAGGCGCACCATGACAGGCTAAGCACCTTTCAGCTACCATATGCCCAAACTATGGACATACTCTGTGCCACTCTCTATATCAATATTTTTACCAATTTCATGATGTCGAGTGCTTTTCTCCTGACCCACCCTATCATGTTTGCACTGTTTCGCTTGTATAATCCTGCCACTGTCCTAATTTACACTGTTGTACTGTATTATTGTTACAGAGTTTCACCATTGTTGTATATTCTTTAGTGTTGTTCTCCGCATTTTTATGTACTGTCCCCAGGATGCATCTGGAATCAAGCAGTACTCTGCTCAGCATGCCTTCCTGGTAGAACTCTTAAATAAATAAATAAAAACTATATACAGTGCATTCCACTTGTATGCACACTGAATGTATGCACATTCTGGTTATGTGCACAAAAATAGCATGTTCCACTCCCAACCCTATATATTTAATGATAAAAAATGTGCTTACAAGAGCACAACTTGTGATTGTATGCACACTTTTTCCTTTAGACAGGAGCCCCACAGGCACAGTTACTGTCATTTACCCATGTTAAACAGGTGATAACTATACTGCCAGTGGTTAAACATATGTGAGGTGTAATCAGTTTCAGCCTGTCTGTAATAGCAGGCAGTCAAGGAGAAAACAAGTAGCTTACATAGCTCAGCGCGGGCAACATTTGATACACTGGTATATTTTAAATGCCTCTGATATATTCAATAAAGGTAAAAGTGGGTAGTAAGTGAGAAAGTGTGTTTCATGGAGTGGCTCCATTGATTTCAATGCAATTTTGGCTGTATGCAATTTTGAATGTACTGCATGCAAAAAAATGGGATGTCCCAAGTATGTGCATCATCAAGAACTGACTCTACTTGACCTTGTTCTCCCCACACTCCCCCCTACCCCTCTTCTCTCCTTGTTGGTCCCCTCCCTACTCTTACCATTGTCACCTCCCCCTCCCCCAGGTCTGAGAGAATTAGATGATTCCTGCTTCATACTGTCAACTTTATAAGTAAGCTGCACTTCATTCTAATTTATTTATACAATTTTATATATAATTGTCCTTTATTCTACATATGCACATTGCATATGACATACTATATAGTCATTCCATATTTTCTTGTTTCATTTTGGTTAATATATCGGCCTAGTTAATTTTATTTGTCTTCGAGCTTTTTGCAGTATAGTCAAATCTTGAAACCAGTTACTGCTTTTCACCATTTTGCCTATTTTTTGAGTGTTGTTCTACATTTTGTCCTGTTTGGTCCATACCCCTCCATCACCGGTCGCCACTGGAAATGAGCTTGGCCCTTTGTGCCTCTCCTAGTCATCAGTTTTCAAATAAAAAATAATATATATATATATAAATAAATAAAAAAGTGATACAAACGCAACTGTAATCTGAACAGATGCAATCTTATTAGGACTTCTCTGTACTTCTAGATTCGAAGCAGGAGGTCTGTTTCCACCTCCTTTCTGTACTGCTCACCCTAAAATTACAGCACTAACTTCCTATTTTCAAAGCTTATTACAGACCCTGACTGCGGTAATAAGCAGCTGTAGCATGCCCAAGAGAAAATGTTATTTTAACCCATCAAAACTAGCATTTTTCTACAAATTGCGCTGTGAGGTTTTGAATCTGCATGTGGCACAGGATGTTGGCTAGTCTACACTTATCACATGTGCTGGAAAGAATGCATGGATGTCTCCAAACGGAATGGAACACCTAAAATATTGGGGGTTTAGTATTCTCAGACAGAAACAGACTTTGTGACTATCACACAGACTTGATTTCACTATGTCTGACTCCTGTGACCCAGGTGTATCTGATCAAACCACCCAGACTCAGACTGCAGTTTGTCCGCACTATTGGACTCATCAGCCATAAAAGAAAAGAAAAAATGGGCCCCATCAGCCTGTGGACTGTAAATGAAGGAATTGTTGAAACTGAGTGCTGAAACTAGAGAATAAGGTTTGCAGCATCAGTGTTTCATGTAGAATGTATTTTCCAGGGATGATCTACAAAGGGAATAGCCAGCACAGTTCTAATAAACCTTTTATCACCAGTCCTGTGCCATTACTAGCTCGGCCCACTCTCATCCTTTTTTTGTTGTATCAGTTCTTCACTTGACTCTCATATGCTGGGAGCTATTAGGTTGTCCAAATTTATAAAAGCTCAGTTTGTTTGGAAATTGTAAAAACATTTTATTATTTAGTCTCTGTTTTATGGGGAATTGCAGTAACATTGCTTTTAAATTTGACAGTCGTTTTTGTCCAAAACTGTGTCTGTGTGCATTAGTATGTTCGCGCTAATATATTTCAGTGCTGATTTCTATGCACTATATTATGCCGCACTATTTCGGTTGCGCGATATTGACTGGATACCTGTCTGTGCTGTCTGTCAGGGTAGTGTGTTCATGTATGCCATACATAGGACATTTAAACAGCTTTTTAGTTGTTAGAGTGTTTTTAGGAAATTTCCTATGACTAAAGATGTACTTTCACTGTACATATTTCTGCTGACTTATACAGGAGGCAGTATATCATAGTGGTTAAGAGCATTAAGCTTTAAACCTGGAGAACTGGGTTTGAATCCCCCAGCCATCACTTGCACACTGTGTGACCATGATCAAGTCACATAACTTCCCTGTGCCCCCAGGGCACACCTGGAAACAAGCCTTGGTTGAGTTTGTCTTTCCTGGCCAAAATGGTAAAACAAAAAAACAAAATAATTGGTTTTAGTGTGAACAGACTATGACTTCATATATAACAAGAGAATCAGAAAATAATATTGAACTTAATTGCCTAATCCAAGACAAAAAGAGTCCCAGCTGTTGGAATCTAGGTATAAATCAGGCCTTTTTTCCGTACAACTTTTTCTCCCTGGCTGTACTCCAGTGCAGGGATATACTTTGGTCCTAGGTATATGTCCTGATCATGCCAATGCTCAGTTTCCATCAGGTCCTCATCCCATCTGACTTCTCCTATGGCTTTCCCATAATGGCAGAGTCTCCTGGGAGAGGGCTGCTCTCCACTGCAAGGCAGTCCACTATCCAATTAAATTTTATTTTACCAGGAGATACACCGTTGAGAAGGACTCATTTACAAAGTGGTCCTGGAGGACAGGCAAAAACATTTCAGAATACACAGTACAAAAATTGCAAAACAAATAGCAAGAGGCACAACAAGAAGTACAAAATGCTGTTTGCAATACATAGGGTTAAAAACAGAGCTTAGCATTGTGGCTAAGTAACATTCAAGGGTTTACACTTCAGGAGTATACTTAGGTTTTACCATGCTGCAGGGACAGCGGACATGAAGACATCCCCGACAGCGACAGCTGCAGTGCCGACTATCAGCATTGCTGTGTTGGGGATGCCTCTGTGTTTCTATCAGGGGGGCTGTGCCCTCCAACCCCGCATGTGGGGGGCTCTGCCCCCACCCCCCCCGGTCTCTAGGATTCTAACTCCGAGTCGGGGTTGGACGGCGGGGGGGCGAGACACCGTGCGAGGCAGTCTTGTGTGCTGCACAGACTATCACAGTGGCGTGCAGGTTTTGCCTGATTCTTATCGCTGTGATGGTCTTCGCGGTGGGGGAGTCACTGTAGTAATGGTATACTGTATACTTAGGAACATATGATCAATGCATAAAGCTACTGAATACATAATGAAGACAGTGTAGTAATATGATAATGAGGCTAGGGGATAGTAGAGAATGATGATTAAGCAAGAGGGAGAAAGTGGGATGGGAAAGAATAGTAGAAAGCAGGAGCGTGGCCGCTATTTAGAAGGCCTGAGCTAAGAGAACAGGGAAGAGCTCTGGTAGTGGTAAGAAAGTGGGTGGGCAGAGGAAACCAGATGAGAAGGGAAGGGCACTAAAGGCTGCTTCTACAAAAGTGCTATTGCTTGGGCGAATAGGGCACAACGGCCTAGTAGTGGACTAGGTATAGCATTGGCATTTATTTGCCAATACAGATTTTAGCATCGATTTAAAGGAGTTTAGACCAATCAGCTGGGTTAGTTTTAAAGTATCTTGGATAGTATTCCACAGTGAAGGATAGAATAACTAAAAGATGCAAAGCCAAAGCGAGGCCTAATTCTGGGTGTATCCAGTCAAGTAAAGTCATAATGCCTAAGAGAATATGAGCATGGGGAAGTACTAAAGACATCATGAATATAAGTAGGTAGTTTCAAGGAGCATTACAGCATCTTCGAGCAGCTAAGGGCAGCCAGTCTAGTTGTGCATAGAACATACAATGATGTGTATTAGCTGCTGCATTAGTGACAAACCTTATTGCCCTATGATAAAGGATGTCGAGTTTTGCAAGGGCAGTTTTAGAACCATGGTGGTGTATGATGTCCGCATAATCAACGAGGGGCAAAAAAGTTGACGTGACAAGCCTTATTTCAGCTTCAAAAGTTATCAGACACTGGATTCTGTAGAAGAGTCCAAGCCTTTGCTTGAGTTTTTTAGTGAGTTCCTCAATATGAGTGGAAAAGGAAAGTCTGTGATCCAGCTCGAAGTCAAGATATTTGAATTTCTCAACAGCCTCGATAGTTTCGCTCAAGATGATTGTGATCAGACGGTTAGAAGGGAAGGAATTTAGATTGCCCAAATTGCCTGGGGGTGAGACTAGCAGAAGTTTATTCTTTTTGGCATTGAGTAATAATTTTAAATGTAGTAGATTATGTTGTAACAAGGTAAATTCTTTTTGGAGTAGGAGACATGCATCTTCTATGGAGGGTTTTGTAATAAAGATGACCATGTCATCAGCAAATAAATGGATGCTTGCATTCATAACTTGGGCAATAGTATTAATCTATATGGTAAAGAGAAGGGGGCCCAAGAATTGACCCTTGAGGAACACCTCTTAGATGGGTTTTAAGTGGGGGATAGGTCACCTGGAGCTATAACTTGATGCTGCCTTCCGGTAAGGTAGCAGGAGAACTAATTGTGGACTGTGTTGTCAATTCCAAGGTTATTCAGCAGCGACAGGAGCAGGTTGTGGTTGACAGTGTCGAACGCTTTACGTAAGACCAAGAAAAGAGCACAGACAGATTTTTTGGCATCTAAAGCAGTCTGCCTATCATTTATGACCTTGGCTAGAGCAGTAACTGTGCTATGCTTAGGACAAAAACCTGACTTGAACGGGGTTAAGGAGATTGGCATTTTCTAGATACTCTCTGAGCTGTGCGTTAACTATTTTTTCCAGAAGTTTAGATAAGGTAGGTAACAGAGAGATAGGATGATAATTGTTTAAATCAGAAGGATCACCAGATTTAAAGAAAGGGATTATGAGAGACTTTCCATGCGGGAGGAAGTACACCTTGTAGAAGAGATAGATTAAAGAGGTGAGTGATAGGTGGAGCGAGGAACTAGTAGCCAAGTTTCAGAAAAAATGGATCAAGACAATCAGCACCTGCACTTTTATTAGGATCAAGGGATAGAAGGAGGTCTTCCACTTGTTTTGGGGTAATTGTACTAAAGCTGAAGGTGGTTACGGGACATGAGGAAGGCAGGTGATGAGTCTGGCCATGTAAGGGTATAATTTTGCTAGCAGGAGACGTATCAAAGGCCATGCCTGCAGTGGCAAAATGGTTGTAGCAGATCAAGGATAGAGGTCCTGTCAGAGTGGGTAACTCCATCTTTACAGATTTTTGAAGGTAGGACAGACAGAGAACTGTGTCCTTCGACTTTTTTAAGGACTTTCCAAAACTTGTCTGCATTGTTTTTAGAGGAGTCGAGCACAGATTGAAAATATTTTGCCTTTATTGATCTGACAAGCTTAGTACAGTTGTTTCTAGCTGTCCTGAAGGCAGTCCAGTCTGACGGTAAGCTGGATTTCCATGCTAGTTTCCATAGGATAGCTCTGTTACGCAAAGCAGACTTTAGTAAGGGAGTGAACCAGGGGCAAGTTTTTTTTCCTGATTCTATGCTTTGTTAAGGGGGCATGTTTGATGATGACCTTAAAGGAAAGCAGTGGTTTGCAGGGGTCCCCTGTCCCTGCAAACCTTACCCTCTGGTTTAGACATAGTCAAAAAAGCAGCTTTTTTCTGCTGTGGGAAAGTGGTTTAATTTAGTTTTTAAAAGTCCACTACCCAGAAGCACTGCGGACGCTTAGGAGGCTCCATTTACTGTTAAGGTGCGGCACTGCACCATGCGCTTCAATGCAAGTGCATGGTGCAGTCAAGACCTTAACAGTAATGGAGCCTTGCCGTCCGCAGTGCTTCTGGGTAGCAGACTTTTAAAAACTAAATTAAACCACTTTCCCACGGCAGAAAAAAGCCGCTTTTACGATTATATCTAAACCGGAGGGTAAGGTTTGCAAGGGCGGGGAGCCCCTGCAAACCACAGCTTTCATTTAAGCACTATGGAGTGAAACAAGTTATATGCTTCTGCGATGGTTGGGGTTAGATAGACGTCCTGCCATCTAATTCTGCTCAGGTCAGACAAAAAGTCAAAGCCATTGAGTTTACAATGGTTTCTTGTAATAGTGAAGAAGGAAGGGGTCACTGTTTTATGTATAAACCTAACACATGCAATGGCCCAATGGTCACTAATATCATTGTCAAATATACCAGCATGAGATATTTTGTGAGGTTTCTTGTCTAAAATTAAGTCAAAGAGGGTGTTATGGTAAGGAATTTTGATATTGGGGCGAGTAGGTTCAGTGATTAGCTGAGAAAGACCAAATTTGTCATTGTCATTGTTATTCTGCGATAACTAGACAATAGACTGAATAATGGGATAGTGGCTCTGCATTCTGGTTGACTGCTGCATGTGAACTTAGTTAATAAGAAAGCAAATTCAGTTTGTCCTTTCACTTCAACATACAGTAGCCAATCAGAGACATCTAGCAATGCTACAGCTCATCTGTGAGAAACAGTTCTTGCTTTCTTATGGTAACGCTGTAGTATGACACACAGATTTTGGCAGTTTTAAAAAAAATGTTTTCAGTATAATAGTGATGATGGCAATAGTGGTCTGGGTTTCCTTTGTAATAACCGGCCTCTGTGTTTATTACCACTGGTCACGTTATTACATCATAAACCCAGACCACTATGGTGTTACCACTATATTCAATCCCTGTCAATGACTTAATCAAACCAATCAATCAATCAATCAGTTTGCTCTTTGGGTCCCAAACGGTTGCTGTCTTAACCTTTTCCTTCCATACATCAGTATGTATGAAAAAGCATGGACTGATGACAAGCTAGCTTCCCTACACTGTTGACAAAGAGAATCTAAAGCACTTTCCACCCATAGCATGCAAATTGCTCTAGTGGAATGCATTTAAAGTGCATCTTTAACCTCTGAAGTTGGTGACATTTGAGCATTTCTAATACAAACGCAAACTCATCTCACTAAGGATGCGATTAATCCAGCCTGACCAGTCCTTTTTTATAGTTATATTTTTTCCCACATTCCAGGGACTGCCTACCTTGGCCTCCTACAGTATTTTCACTCCAGTCCTGACAACTGCCGGTGGGTCACTGAGAGGCCTATGGATTTCCACCTTCTAATGTGCCCCTCCATCCTGGCACCAGATTGTCTCTGAATGTCTCTAATATCAAACATGGAGGCAGGGGCTCCCAGACCATCACATGAAGCCACTGGGAAAAGGGGATGGGACTACAAAGTGCCATGCCCTTGGGTCTTTGTTTTTACTTTATTTCTCCACCAACCTCCCTAGGACAGGATCCACACACCATGCCATACTTCACTGGGAGGGCAGGACATTGTATAATCACCCCTGATATTTAATGCTGCTCCTAGTTCACAGAAGAAAGTGCTCCTCCTGCTGCAGAGTGGTTATTTGTTCAATTTTTGGCAGAATGCTAAATAATGAATACCAGAGTATCTGATGACCCTAAGTATGAGTACTTGCTGAGAATTTGAAAGAAGTTACTCAAAACCCTTAATAGAAAATAAGTCTGTTGTTTAATTAAGAGGGCTGCTGGGAACCTATGTGGATGATAAGCTTTGTTTCAGTAGTTCTTCTTATGTCAGCATTTTAGAAACCCTGCTGAAGAATGCTCAGATAATGAGCATTATTACTAGTTGTGCTGTCCAAGTAATGACTATTACAGTAATTCCTGAAGACACCAAATGATATGAAATACACTGTCTGGATCTGAATAATGAATATCAGGACCTATTCAAGATATTCTCTACTCCATTTGCACCCTGTAAAAAGTATGAAATAAAAAAACTACCTCATCCCCAGGTGGCTAGCACTAGTCCCACAAGTCCCATGGCCACTCATACCCCATCGCCAACTACTGCACTATTCTTTTTAATCTGTACACCTCCATACCTGACTTTCCCTATCCTATGGAAAAGAGAGACAGTGTATAATGATCCCACCAGTGATGCTAGGTAGGCACCCCCCATCACTGTCTTCTGCCTACCTCAGAGTTGTCCACTGGTGCTGCAGGGTGAGGGGACTCAACAAAGTTGTTGGTATTCATGCTATTGCCCACCTATAAGATTTAGGTATAACTGTTGATCTAATACAAGTTGTATTAGCCAGGTCAACACCAAAGTCAGAGATTATGGCTTGGATTTTCAAATGTCTGGATGTAGCACTCACGGCAGTTGTACTGCCACAAATGCATCCCTGTAAATGTGACGGAATGCTTGTAGGCAATTTTTGAATATTCGGATGCACTTATGGCACTTTGCTCAATTTTCAGCTAAAAAAAAATAACGTGTTAAATGTTTGATGCATGCATTATTTTTGGTGTGTAACTCATGGCACTTGTGACAAGAAATTAGACCACATTTTCTGTGGTCTAACAGTCTTGTGGCAAATACTGCAAGTGCATCTGAATCACAAGTGGCTAAACATACAAGCCCAAATCTCTAAACATAGTAATTTTATTGACTGCCAAACTAGCACTGCAAAGAACTGCACATGCTGTAGGGGTTGTGATCCACAAGAAATGCCCCGCTCTGGGACCACTAATCAGGCAAGAAGGAGTTCTACCTGTAAACGTGCTTTGGTAACACTTCAACATTGTTTCTGTAACTACACTCTAAATACAGCAAAACTACACTTAACTGCAGGGTAACTACTGTGTACTTACATGGCTCATATGTGTAACTACTTTGTAGTTTTAATTTATATTGGTTTTACAGTGTAATTGTAAGGCTTGATAAATATTCATAAGGACAGTATGTTTTCTGATTGTCAGTTGTATTTGATGTTAATCTCTTACAAATATTCGGTACAGCTCACAAAAATGCACTGCATGATTCTGTAATCAATCTTCTTTTTTTAATGCTTTTTTTTCTTTCAAACAAGCAATTAACATATGGGGCTGGATTTTCAAAGTGATATGATTGCCACAAGTCCCCTGTGCACCAAAGATATGGTGCACTGGGCTTTTGGCAATCTAACATGATTTTGCAACTCATGCAACAGTTACTGCAAGTTAGTCCAACTTTTTGTTGTCTAGCTTGCGTCAATCCTGAGGGCCTTTTTTATGGAGCTTGCAACAGATATTTGGTGCAAGCTGGTGTAAGTCATGGAAACTGTTGCAACCGGGCCAGAGATTGTAAAATTGGACGCAGTTGCAGTGAAGGGGTTGGGCACATTGCCAGAACCTCAATGTCATGGTGCAGGGCTTCACACTTTGAAAATCCAGCTCATAATATCAATAAAACCCTTACAAGTGTGCATTTACAAGTAACTAACATCTGATTTGGGGTTAAATATCAACTTTTCCCAGCTGGATATTAATTCCCTGGAAATATTCACTTGTTTCAGTGTTATGTAGAGAATAATACGTGGGTATATGACTGCGTAACCAGAATTTTATACACATCTGAGGTGTCTACATGATTCTGTAAACAACATCTTTCTTTTTTAATGCTGTTTTTTTCAAACAAGCAATTAAACTGGTAACATTAATAAAACCCTTACAAGTGGCATTTTCAGGGAATTAACATCTGGTTTGGGGTTAAATATCAACCTTTCCCAGCTGGGTGTTAATTCCCTGGAAATGTCCACTTGTTTGAGTGTTATATAGAGACTAATACATGGGTATGTGACTGTGCATAACCAGAATGTAATTAACGGATAGCATTTATATATATATAGGCAATGATAGTTTTATTCTTGGTTGTAGCCTTCCGGTTGTTATTTTTGATTATAACTGGGTGGTTGTAATCTGCACCTGTCAATCTTGCTTGCACTCACCTTAGTGTGAGCTAAGCAACCTGCTGTGAACTGCTTCAATGGACTTCCTCACAGACAAAACACCAAGGCAGAAAATGGAACAAAACATCAGAAAACGTTCATATATAAAAAATGATGACTGTTAATTAGATAAAATAATATATGGGTGGGTGTGTGTGAACCACAATTTTACACCCCCCCTCATGTGGGATGCTTGTATAAAACCCTCCGGCTTTGCCTTTAGGGTTTATGTAGCATCCCACACCTGGTGCGTGTATACAATTTTGGTTACACTCACCCACCCATACATTATTCTACATATAGTGTATGATGGAATGCTGTTATTGTTAAAAATCCATCACTTTCAAAATGTTGTTATGCTATAGTAGCTACATCATCACAGCTGTTAGGCTGCACTAGCTACATAGCTACTACAGCATAACATCGAACTTGCTAGCACATGCGTGTTATAAGACCAGGATGTGGCTGCGGCAGTGAAAACAACAGTAAAATGAACGGCAAAGTGGAGAAATAAAACAAAGTAAGTCATGCTTTGTAACAGCAATCCATCCTACACTATAAAAAACAATGTATACCGAGCTATCCATAACAAGCTGGGTTACTTCATCTCGAGGTCGCCAATGGTGAACGAACCTCTCAAACTATGCTCTTGAGGTTCAAATGGTCACCATGGCAACCTCTCGATGAACTAACCAGCTTGTTACCGATAGCTGGGTATACATTATTCTCTATTTTATACATGCTCATGTTGTCTGATGCTACATTAACCCCAAGAGTGAAGCTCATGGGATTTATAAGAGCATCCCACACTGAGGAAAAGCTTACAATTCTGTTATACTCACACACAGCTCCATGGTTTGTTTAGTTGTTATATTTACTGTCCAGAGTTTTTTAATAAGTGAGAGGTGTAGATAGACATAGAGACAGTTCAGTTATATAAACATATTGTGTAATTCATAGTTCAGTTACGTAAATGTTAATTTGTTTTTAAACTGTAAAAATTCAGCTGCTTTTCTGTTAGGGAAACTAACTGAAATAAGAGGCAGTTCTGCACTATGCTGAGGTGTGCAGTTTCAGCAATGCAAGACTGAGGGACAGCTCATGGCTACATATCACTAGTTATAATGAAAAATTACAGCATGGCTATTTAGCTGTTAAAATGCTGGGCAATAATTATTGCTTAATTATACAATGGCATGAATAATTTCAGTGCTCTGATTGGTCGGACTGCCCTAGAGATAGTGATGTTATCTGTCAGTAACATCACTGCATCTAGGGCAGGCATGCACATAGTCTATTCACATTTTCTGAAGTATTACATATCAGTATACCCTGATAAGTAAAATGCAAAACCTCCCTCCTACCATGTCACATTGTCCCCCCCCAAAAAAGCTCAAAATCTTTTTTTGTACTGTGTTCTTTAATTCTGTTTTTTTCTTTCTCTTTTAAGCTTATCATGAGTGAGCATATCAGGAAAATGACAGTGTGCAGTTGCCCATTTCCCAACCCTTTGCTCACTCTAAGCCCAGTTTTCTTTTTTTTCTGGCTTCTCCATGCAGCTTTTCAACTAGTAGGCTTACTCCATGGGAGAAAAGTAACTTAAAGACAGCTGAAGTCAATTTAAGCTGTCACTCCATGGCTTTACAATGCATGCGCTTGGCAGCTTGGATGTTAGTGTGTGCACAGTTCAAGAGTGTCAAATTGCTGGCTCGGTGGACACACTGAAAAATGGACATACTAATACTTCTTTTCATCAAAAAACAAAAAGAACAACAATACAAATAATAAAATACAACTTGGGGTAAGGGGAGGGGGCCAGAGAAACAGAGACCAGCACTGGGACACAGAGGGGGGGCTGAGAGGGAACCACACAGAAACAGACAGCACACAAAAAACAGTGCCACCTGCTGAAGAGCACAAAAGGGAACTCATTTTAGATAAGCTTGCTAGGCTAGGCTAATCAGTAAAAAACAATTAAAAGTGTATTTAATTTAGTTTTTATTCTGAATATATAACGAGTATTGCATAATAGCAATAAGGCACTCCAAGGGTGTATGTTCTTGTGAAATAATTGAAATAATGTCACTTCCTGGGCATTAAATGCACTCAGCCTGCAGCCTCATGCTTTAACCACCAAAGGAGTAACATTGTTACACAGCAACACTCATATTGCCATGCCTTACTGCTAAATTATGACTTATTTAACTATTACATACATTGTAAAAGTGACAATACATAAAAACTAGAGAGTAAAAATACATTTGATCCACATAAGAACATTTATTTATTTATTTATTTAGCTTTTGTTAACCAGGTAAGCATGCTAGACAGTCAAGTGCCTATTTTCAGGTGCGACCCGGGAGAATAACAAGATACAGGCAATAACAATTCAGAGACAAGGTACAGCAATCAACAAGGTACAGTCAGATACAGGCAGTAACAAATACAATGGCAAGTATAGAGTTAAGGCATGGCAACAGCAGGAGGCAGTCAAGGAAGCAAACATATATCAGCAGGACAGATTCAAAGTATACACTGTCAGAAACCCACTCAGCAGGTCAGCCCTCTACTCCCAAAGTGCCAACCTCCGAGCGCAGTCTTGTGAACAGTTAACAGACACAGGGTAACCCTCCTGGTCTGTTTTGTGGGTTTCAAATCATCCTTTGGTCTCAAGTTCTGGAGGGATTCAAACTGTGAACCTCTTGTTAGCGTACCCAATGTAAAGGCTCAGATAATTCTGTCTTCGGGGGGCCAGATATATTTGCCTATGGGCACCTAGCCAGGTGTACAGAAATGAACCCATAAAAACTGTAATAAAAGACCTCAGATTTCAAACGCTTACCTTTTACCAGTTTGGAATCACCATTCAAGCTTATGTACAGTGTCTGCTTTAACCATATATACTCTACTTGTAAAGGAAAGAAATTCAAAGACAGACCAAGTAAGCTCTAAAAATAGAGTTTTACTAAAATAGATAAAAATATGTAACATGTAAATACAGAACCATATATCACAAAACATACAAATCACTTAAACAAAGCAGGTTTTAACAGTTCAGTTCCTACTACAGTACTTAGATTTGTATCTCTCTCTCTAAATACCTGCTTAAAGTGCTCACAGATGTTTCTTTGTCAGAGTCTAGATAGAAGTGTCTCTGAAGGAAAACAGAATAATGTTTAAAAGCTGGTTTTCCCCACCTATTTTGCACGAGGTCACCTAGCTCCTCCCTGTCAGAATATATAAAAAAATATATCTATTTAAAAACAGGATGTCTTTTCCAAGTATTAAATTCTGCAACCTCAGCATAACTCATGTTCTTCCAATGTCTCTTTGATCTAATGATAAGCTTCCCCCTTCCAGGACATGAAAGCATCTTTTATGACTTTGCACTAAAACGTCACTACCTGCTCTTCTTCCTCTAAACGTTATCAAAGTTCATGATTTTCCCTCTTAGCAATTACAGCTATAATTAACTTAGTTAAAGTCTGTAATTAGCTTCTGGCCTTCCAGGTTACACCTTGCATCTAAAACATGTGTGTGTGTGTGTGTGTGTGTGTGTGTGTGTGTGTGTGTGTGTGTGTGATACTCACATGCTGCTTCAGCATTTCTCAAGAGAGACAGTCCATAACCCATTTTTTTATATTACAAAAATGATACAGTAATCAGAACCAGCTTTCCAAGTGTCACATATACTATACACATGCGGCAAACGTGCATAGTCATTGGGACACAGGCTCACCATATAGGGTGGGTCAGCTAAGAGGAAAGAAACATAGAATTTGATGGCAGATAAGGACCGTTTGGCCCACCTAGTCTGCCCATTTTCCTACCTTACAGATAAGCTGCAAATCCTAGTTAACCAACAGCTTACTTCCTCCTACCCCCCACTAGGACTGCCTTATGCCTGTCCCATGCATTCTTGAAGTCCCCCACTGTTCTTGACTCCACAACCTCCTCAGGGAGGCTGTTCCATGCATCCACAACCCTCTCAGTGAAAAAATACTTCCTCACGTTACCTCTGAGCCGTCCTCCTCTATCTTCAAATTGTGCCCCCTTGTTCTTGCACATCTCTTTTTCTGGAAAATGCTACCCTCTTGGACTTTGTTAATTCCCTTGAGGTACTTGAAAGTTTCTATCATGTCCCCTCTCTCCCTCCTTTCCTCTAGGGTATACATATTAAGCTCCTTTAGTCTTTCTTCATATGTCTTCTGGTGCAGACCCTGCACCATTTTGGTTGCCCTCCTCTGTACAGCTTCCACTCTGTCTATGTCTTTGTGGAGATGGGGTCTCCAGAACTGCACACAGTACTCCAGATGGGGTCTCACCAACTGTCTGTACAGAGGGATAACAACTTCCTGTTTTCTACTATTGATGCCTCTTCCTATGCATCCCAGTATCCCCCCTGCCTTCCTTACTGCCTTCTCACATTGCTTGCCCACCTTTAGGTCATCGGATATAATTCCCCCAGGTCCCTTTCTATTTTTACTGTTGTCAGTATCTCACCCCCCATTGTGTACACTTCCCCTGGGTTTTTGTTTCCCATGTGCATTACCTTGCACTTCTTTGCATTGAATCTGAGCTGCCATACATTTGACCATTCCTCCAACCTTGCCAAGTCCCTTCTCATCCTTTCCACTCCATCTTGTGTATCAACCCTGTTGCAGATCTTTGTGTCATCTGCAAAGAGACATACTTTTCCTTCCAGTTCCTCTGCAAAGTCACTTATAAAGACATTAAAAGGACCGTCCAGTACTGAACCCCTGTACCCCACTAGTAACCCTCTTTCTTCACTGTGTATTCCATTTACTACTACCCTTTGCGTCCTGTTGTCTAGCCAGTTTTATCCAGGCTACCACCTTGGGACCCACTCCAAGGCTGGCTATCTGTGAATTAATCTTTTGTGTGGGACTGAATCAAATGCCTTGCTAAAATCTAGGTAGGCCATGTCCACAGCCCTCCTGGTCTACTACTTTGGTCACCCAGTCAAAGAAATCTATTAGATTCGTCTGACATGACCTTCCCATCGTGAATCCATGCTGCCTTGGGTCCGAGCCCCACTAGCCTCTAGGTACTCAACAATTCTTTCCTTCAGAAATTGTTCCATCATTTTCCTACCACTGAGGTCAAACTAACTGGTCTGTAGCCTGCCTCTGTCCTGCTCCCACTTTTGTGAAGAGGTATCACATCTGCCCTCCTCCAGTCCTCGGTACCACCCCATCCTCCCATGATTTGTTAAGAGAGTAGTCAGCGGTGTCACTAGTTCTACCCTTAATTCTTTTAGAGTTCTTGGGTGAATCCCATCAGGCCCAATTGCTTTGTCCACCTTCAATTTTATCAGTTCTTTCAGAACCCTTTCTTCTGTAAATGGACTGGTATCGACCCCCATCTTCGGAGTGTTTCTCTTGTTTGGTTTAAGTAACTCCCCATCCTCTTCCTCTTCCTTTGTGAATACTGAGCCGAAATATTCGTTCCGTATCCCTGCTTTTTCACTGTCACCCTCTACCCACATTCCCTTCCCTTTATTAAGCTTCAGTATCCCTCCTTTGGTCTTTCTTCACTCCTAATGTACCTATAAAGGTCTTATCCCCTTCTTAACAGAATTGGCTATCCTTTCCTCGGTTTGGGCCTTTGCTATTCTGACTGCCTTCCCAGCCTCTTTCTGCTTTAACTGATAAAGTTCTCTGTCCTGCTCCTTCTGTGTTTCCTTATATTTCTGAATGCTACCTTTTCTCCTTAACCTTCCCTGCCACCTCTTTGAGAACCATAGCAGTGTTTTCCTTCGTTGTGTTTTATTGATTTGCTTTACAAAAGGCTTGTTGCCTCTGTGATGGCTGTTTTGATCACTCCCATTGTTCCTCCACCCTCCTTCTTGCCTGTTTGCTAGTGCTTTTCTGAGGCACTCTCTCATTTTCCCAAAGTCGGCCCTCCTAAAGTCCAGTACTCTTGCTTTTGTATGGCTTGATTGTATGGCTGTGTTTATCGTGAACCACACTGTTTGGTGGTCGCTTGTTCCCAGATGGCTACTACTTCTAAATCTGAGATTCTTTCTCCATCCCCATTTGAGAGTACCAGGTCTAAGATTGCTTCCTCCGAGTGGGTTCCAATACTAGCTGTCTGAGGCATGCCCCTGGGCATCAAGAATGACCTCTGTTTGGATGTGCCTGCAGCAAAGGTGCTCCAGTTAACATCTGGCATATTCAGGTCCCCCATCAACAATATCTCCCCTTTTTCTGCCATTCTAAGAAAGCCTTCTATCATTTCTTGTCCATTCCCTCCCCCTGAGATGGGGGTCTGTATACAACCCCATAATGGATTGTGGTGCCATTTCTTGTCTCCAGGGTGACCCAAAGTGCCTCATCTGCTCCCTGTTTACTCTTTAGTTCTGTTGCTTTGATCCCTTCCTTTACATAGAGAGCTACCCCTCCTCTCTTTACCTCCCTGTCCCTCCTGTAGATTGTGTATCCTGGTATGTTGACATCCCAGTCATGGTTCTCTGTGTACCATGTTTCTGTGACTGCCACAATATCCAGGCAACCCTCTTCCAACAAGGCCACTAGTTCAGGGAGCTTGTTACACAGACTACGGGCATTGGTACTCATCACGCTCCACTTTTTGATAGCCTTACCCCTTTTAGCCCCATTTCTGTCCTTACTGCCTTTGCCTTTTTTTACATTTAAATCTGTTCTGCTCCCTAATAACTTCTGTACCTTGGTGTTTACCTCACTAATCACCATGTTTTGTGGGGGGAGGCTCGGATTTCTCTGCTCCTGAAAGGCAGGAGGATGTTTGTTTTAAGTCGCCCCAGAGGGAGGACCTGAAGCAAATGTGGGAGGGGCAGCCCTTAGCAGTTATCCTGGAGTTAAACTGTAACTAGAGTTGTTGAAAAGTCTTGGAGGCTTGCTGGGGTTGGGGGGTGGGGTATGTTTTTGGACTAGGATTCTGGAACAAAACTGAGACTGGCATCTAGCCTGAGCTAGCACAGCAGACAGCCAGGGGACCCCAGCAGCAGCACAGCAATAGGGTAATAAAGGTAAACGGAGGAAGAAATGGGTAGGGAGTTTTTTTTTCCCTGGCCGACTAAAGGGCTCCATAGTGTTTGTATTGGGAAGGGGGAGGTTTTTAAAACATCAGTGGCGTATGGGTACAGACTCAGAATTGGATTCTGATTACAATGCCAAATCTATTAAGGGTTTTATTTTGGAATTCATACTTTTAGCCCAGAATGCCAGAATTCCAAAATCTGCAAAGAAAAAAAAAGGATCCTATGAATCCAATTCCCTTTGATGGATTGTGAGTAATTCTACTTTTAATGGCAAGCAGTGCCTGTGTATAATGCCACTCCCTGCCCTTACCCCACCATGTGCTGAACAGTCCCGGTAGTACAATGGCACACCAGCATTTCACTGGCATACCCTCACCCTGTCCCAAATCATTGGTCCTTGGCATTTAGTGGGTCTGCTCCCTCATACTTCCCCAAACCAATGCTCACTGGCATCCAGTGGTATTCCCTATCTCACCTGTCCCCTGTGCCAAGCAGTCCTTTATGTACTATTCTCCACTCATCCCACACCTTGCTTCAGTCCTATCAGTTCTTGGCATCCAGTGGTGGTACCCCTCCCACTACTCCAAACCAGACAGTCCCTAGTGTTCAGCTGCACCCCCTTCCCTGTCCCAAACCAATCATACCCTGACATTCAGTGGTATACCACACTCACCCTGACCCAAACCAATTAGTTTTCAACTTACAGTTCTGCCACATTCCTTGCCCTGCCCCAGACAAGTAATTTCCTGGCATGCAGTGGGAATCTCCATCCTCATCTGAACCAAACCAAACTATTTTCTGGAGCCCAGTGATAACCCCCACCACCACCATCACCACCATCGTTCTGGCCTAAACCAGTTATTCCCTGGTGTCCAGTATTACCCCATAATCACCCTGGAACAAACCAATAACTCTCTGTTCTCCTCCCTCACCCATATCAGTAGAGCTCACCCACAGATTCTGACACCTCCCAATCCTGAAGTCAGATGTTTGATAAATAACTTAAAATGATACCAAGCCAAGTTTCCCCACCCACTAGTACCCATCTCCTTTCTCCATAGCACTTCATAATTTTTTTATTTGTATTCAATTGTAGCATATTCTTATTTGTACTTATACATTTAGAGTCTTTCAATAAAGGAATACATAAAAAAAGAAATGAGAGAAAACAAAATGTGAAAGCATGGGATAAATTCAAGTACATTTAATTGGAGGGGGTTATTAATTATACGACCATTAATATTTTCAAAATGGCCTTAGAAACTGACAGTTATATGTGTTCCAGCTCATTTGTCCTCTAAAATGCAAAAATGAATCTGTAGTCTGAAATAGTAACATTTAATGAGCTTAAAAGGATAAGAGATAAATAACAACTCTCAAGCTAAGTGAACCTTTAATACCCAAAGGCTGCATGTCAAGAAAAAAAACTCATAATGCATATATCTGTTCCATTTATACCCGTGTTAACCATATCTGCTCCATTTTAGAACAACGAAGAGAATATCTTGTGTTTTTATTTGTATTTATTTATTTTACCAGGAAAAAGTTCCATTGAGCAGTGCTCATTAACAAGGAGGTCCTGGGTAGGACAGATAACATGCAATGAGTTACAGTGCAGTTAAACAGAGTTCAAAGACTTAGAAAAAAACTATTTAAAGCGCTAGTGGAGCCAAAACAGGCAGACAGGAAAATAATACAGATTTTTTAGTTGATTTATTTTCTCCATGGTCCACCAGTTAGCACTCATCTGCAGCCACCCACCCAGCCCACACCCCGACATCAGGCAGGCTAACCCCCATCTTCCCCCATGGTTTCCCCTCCATGGCAGGGTGGCAAGGAGCCCCCAACTCGACTCATCTCAAACAGGATCCAACGTCCGGGGAAGCGCCATTCGGAGTCGGGGCCTGTGGTGGGTGGCTGTTCACTCTTCCGTAACTGGGGACCACTTTCCTGTTTTTTTTCCTAATTGCCCTGGAGATATGGTGTGCAATGATGCTGACGGGGGGAGCGCACATGTGTCCACATCTGCCCATCTCCGCCCCTCTTACTGCAGCATCGGCACGCTACCCCCCAGGCTCCACTACAGGCCAGTCTGTAACTGACCACTGAAATCTCCCCTCCCCAGCAAAGGAGAGCAGTCCCTTGGATGCTCAATCCTTCTCCTCCCTTGCCAATCCCTGGCAGTCCATGCTCATTCCCGAAAATGGGTCACTGGTGTAGCGTGAGGTAAGGTGTCCAGAACCTCAGCCCTCAGCACCACCGGGCTGGCTAATAATACAAATTTTAAGTTGTAGCCAGTTGTAACTTTTTATTTCTGAAGTATTTTTCTTTTTTCTTTTGCCCATCAGAAAGTATTCTATGTGATAATACTGTATTGTGCTGGATGTGTGGAACAGCTCTTAGCCTGGCAGCTGACATATCTAACTCTGTTGTCCTACACTACATCATCAGCATTATGATCTCACTGACAGTGACATCACAGGTGAATGACCTGGCAGTCACTCACTTGCTGTTCCTAAGTAGCAGTGATGTCACAGCCAGTGAGGTCACAATCCTGATGATGTAGTGTGGGGACAGTAGAGAAAGATATGCCAGCTGCCAGACTATGAGCTGTTCAACACATCACACCTACTAACATCAGGTAAAAAACCTTCTAACTAAACAAAGAAAAAGTACCTCAGATATTAAAGGTAATGGTTGGCTGCTTTTAAAATCAAATATTAGGTTTAGGCAGCACACTAGCTCTTTAAACATTTATAAACTAATACAAAGGTAAGAATAGCAGATATTCAATGGCCTATGCAGCCAGTATGATGTAATGCTTGTGCAACTGTGTTACTTGGTTTTGGCCATTCACGCTCTGTATTCCAGAGGAATTACCACCCTATAGGGGTACCAAAGGCAAGGAACCCTCGAAGAGGGTTCCACCCCTACAGGTGCCATGGGACGATTCCCTTGGCTAAAGGTACCTTAAGAAGCATTCCAAGGAGAGAGGTGATGCCGCTGGAGGAGGAGCAAAGGAAAATTGAGAGAGAAAGAGAGAGAGAGAGAGGAGAGAGAGAGAGAGAGAGAGAGACTGCTTATATAGCACAGGAAGGGGGAGTGGCTGGCTGCTTGTCCATGGAACCACAGGCATAGCTTTCCAATTATAGAAAGAAGACAAACTTATGGCAGAAGTTATGTATACAGAGTACTACTACAAATAAAAATAAAAAAATAATAATTTGATTCAATTAACTATGATATACAACAGGTGGTCATACATAGAAATTAGTGCTATCTATAAACATTCATCTAAATACATAGAAAGCAAAAGAGTAAAATTTTGATCACAGAGTCGCAATCACAATCCCACTTATCTTTATAGGCATTGTGTGTTATTTGCTTCAGTGACGTCTGCTAAATCCATGAGGTCTTTCACTGCACTGCTACCACTCCTCTTCCTTACACCTGTGCCCAGTTAAATGTTCAAACAGAGAGCAGAGAAAACCGGCATCAGGTTCCAGTATCAATGAATTCCTTCTTATATTTAAATGAAATGAGTTACATACACATACCTTGGCTTCCAGAAGTGCAAAACATCCTGACCAGGTTTTGCCTAAATGGCTTTATCAAGGGATGGCATTTAGTTACTGGTCAGAGTTTTTAAAGTACTGTCCACCAATCAAATTGCAGACATCCATTTAAAGGTGCAGTACCATCCATTTCAAAGTGCTAGCACTTTAAACAAAGTATTAGTGCATTTAAACATTAAAATCATTAGCCCTCTGTTAAAAAGCTTGATCCATATGGCAGATACACTACTTATCATAGCAGCATTTCTCCACTTATTTACAGATGCTTATTATTTTTTAATTTGTTTTTAAGTTCACATATTATAAGCAAAAGTTCCACTGGATATCGCCTGTTCAAACATGTCCAAACCACCTTTCCAGGAAAAAGTTGCAGCGATAAATGGCAGAAAATGACAATGCTCTCTCCTTACAGTTCCACCAACCTGTACTTTTGGGCCTAGATTGGAACCTGCCCCAGACACAAACGGGCACGGCAGGTTGGATAATGCGAGATCCCTGCATACCAACAAAACTTACACCAGCAGTGTGCTACATTGGGTAATGGCTTCCTCAGCACTGCCACTACTGAGAAGACCCTGTCACAGCCCTGCCACCGCTGTAATAGCCCCACTGCCAACTCTTCCTAAGAATGGAAACCAGGATCCCAATCCCACCCCAGTGCAAGAAGCGAGGATTACCTCTGTTTCTTCAGTACTTGACCACCCGTACAAATCCGGGGACCTCACTCCCACAGTCATATTGCTCCTACAACTTCTTGCCAAGGACCCAACCATGCAACGAACACCGAAAACAGGATGACCACATCTCCTGGGCCGGGGGTGTGAAACCCTGGCCCACTTGCTTTATCTAGAAACCTGATGGCCTCTCTCCGAACCACTCCCAGAGAATCCATTTTAAAAGGCTAGGGCATAAAGAAACACCCCAGGGGGAGGATCCAGGCTGTACATTAAACTGAACTGGTCAGAGGGAGAGGCAGTAGCTTTAGTAAGCCCCCTCCGAGATGGGTGGCTTACACTAATACTTTGTTTAAAGCACTAGCACTTTGAAATGGATCATACTGCACCTTTAAATGGATGTCTGTAATTTGATTGGTGGATGGTACTTTAAAAACCCTGACCAGTAACTAAATGCTATCCCTTGATAAAGCCATTTAGGTAAAATCTGGTCGGGGTGTTCTGCATGTTTGGAAGCCAAGGTCTGTGTATGTAACTTATTTGATTTAAATAGATGAAGAAATTCATTGATGCTGGAGCCTGGTGCCAGTCTTCTCTGCTCTCTAAATCCATCAGGGCCTTGTCAGATGAGGTCGGTGAGACAATGGAGTCCTGACCAGATGTATGTGCATATTGGGGACTATTCTTCAAGATGCAGAGTGGCTACGTGCCATGTATTTGTGGCGAGTAGTCACTCCGCAGTCGCTGCACCCCCTGCGCCCCAGTCTCCACAGAGGTGCAGGGCTACTATGCACAGGATCCCCCAGCCGGCCAGTGAGCTCTGCACATGGGTGATCAGGGGGGCAGTCCAGGGTGTGTGGCAGCACTCCATGTGATTCACGAAGATGAAGAGTGCTGTGTGCGGGGGCCACTGGCTATGCCTCCAGGACCCAGCCGTAGCTGGTATGTGCCCCCCGTGATGCTGCTGCTGCTGGCCACGGTGGAGATGTAGGGGCACAGAGAGCCACCCCAACATGCTGCTCCAGCCCTCAGGTACCACAGGGAGGTCCGGGGTAGACGACCAGGTCCCACCTGCCCCGGTGTTGCGGCCGCACCATGGCCACCTACCCACTGAGGTGCCCCGGAGGTGTAAGAGATCCGGTGATGGACTGGGTCCAGGCATCCCATTGGATGGTCACCAATGTCTGTGGAATGGCACCCATGCACCTATGCACCAGGGGGACAGGGCCACAGAAGGGAGCCATGTGGTGGCCAGTGGCTGTGAATACGGCCAGCATTCATCTTCCTGGGGGTGCGGAGTTTCGCGGGCAGCATACATGCCATTCACGCATACTTCCCATCTTTTGGAGAATCCCCTCCATTGGAAGCACTTACAGTAGAATTATGACCCCCTTCCCCATCCACGTGCACCCCATGCTTCCCTCCTCCACCCATGGCACCCTAAAGATTTAAATGACAGCAGCTGACACAACCCTTTTTTCACCACCTCATCTGGCCACTATTTTATGAATGAAAAGACAGAGAGAGATGAAAATAGTAATTTGCAGTCTTGGTAGAACAGGAGTGTGATTTACTGGTTTGTTTCTGTCTGTCTGTTCATTCATAAGATGGTGGCCACATGAGGTGGAGGAGAGAGGGTTGAGCTATGTGTCATCTTTTTTCTTTTTAATTAAGGATGCCATTGGTTGAAGAAGGAGGCATTGGGCACTAGTGGGCAGGTGGAAGGGGGTTATATTTATTTGTAGTAGAAGAAGGAAGATGGAATAGCTGCTATTGAGAGGGAAGTTAACATCTTGATTTTTTTTTATTTTGAAGCATCCAGCACCAGTGTTGGGCAGCTGTGTTGGAGGTGGGGGAGGGGGTGGTGGGGTTCGGCAGTGTTGGGCCCCTGCTGACAGCCAATTCATTGGGAGGGTAGGGAACAAGCGTGCCTTAGGGATGGGCTCCCATTGGCTGCATACAGTACTTATCCTTGTTTACATTTTAAAATGCAATCAGTTCCTATTATATGCACAAGGTCAGGAGAGCCAGATTTTGTGATATATAACCAAAATGGCATATAACAAGAATCGCTATTCTGGATGTTCAGAAACTGAGTGACTGATTATTAATAGCACTTCAAGTGCTTCAAGCATACAGGCATACAAGCATATGACATAATGAGAGACAATATGCAGTGTTTAAAACTTTTGAAATAAATAAAAATGTCTATTCAATCTTCAATGTATATATATATATATATATATATATATATATATATATATTAAATAAAATATATATATATATATATATTTTTTAATTTAGCTAGACTGTATTTTAAAAAGAAACTTTGTTGCTGAGGATACAGTTTTCTTCTAGACATAAGGGCTGTTTACATGGGTGCTTTTGCACTGGAGTAAGTCGAGTGCTCGGGTTACTCCAGTGCACAAGCAGCTGTGTGGATACTTAACCAATTACAAAAAATCGCTCTCTGCTCCTGTCAATGGAATAATGCAATCCTGGGGACACTAGTCAGAGCGAGTGGTGTAAGCAGCCACATGGACACTTATCCAACTACAGAAAGTTGCTCCATGCTCCTGTCAGTGGAATAATGCAATCCTGGGGACACTGGTCAGAGCGAGGGGTGTAAGCAGCTTTGTGAACAGGCTGAACCACTTGCTCCAGTCTAACATGGGTGTGTCTCAGGATCCTGCACTATCTCCAATACACTTACAGCCCCTTTCCAGCATGACTTGGATCGTACTGAGAAGGGTTATGTGGACATAGGCTTTGATCATCTCCAGTGGTTGGTGCAAGTTTAAGCACTGCAGAAGTTGCAGTGTATTGGCCATGCAAACACAGCTATAGTGAGAGGTGAGTCGGTGAATGTGGGATGAGTACATTCAGCACATGCCTATTAGCTCAAATTTGACTAGTTACCCACCTAAGTGGGATACTGAAATGTGGTTAAGAATAACAAGAGCTGGCTGGTCAGCCCGAGAGCCATCAGTCCAATAGGAGAAATGCCTGCAATGTACCTGGAAAGTACCTAGAAAAAAGGCATATAAGCGAAAATGAGGATGCAACAAACTGAAACAAAATGCAACAGGAGAATAATAGAGCAGACTGGGATACAGTGATTTTAGGCATATAACTAAAATGTGCAAATAAGTGAATGGCACATAAGTGGAATTGCCTATACATGTCCAACATCAGGATTGGGCACCCTGTGTCAGATGAGGGAGTGGAACAGACTAGTGTGCAACCAGGGATGATGTCCCAGTGACTGCATTGAGAACTTAGGAGAAGGGGAGTTGGTAGAAGAAGATAACAGGGATGAGTTCCCAGTGACTGCATATTCCCAAATCTGGAAGTAATGATATGTTTCCTGGTGTGAACACATTGCTACTTCCTGAGGTCACATGCCATTATGAAATGCAGCTTTAGATCTGCACAAGCCTGTAACAGTGTGAATGGTGTGTTGTGTGAATTTGCATTATCCAACTTTGAGGTGATTTGTTTGTGAACTGCATAAGCGCAAACTCCATGTTTCTTCTTTTGCTTCTAACATCTTTATTTTTATAACATCTTTATTTTTAATGTTTTCATTTTCGGATCACCAAAAGCACCACCCTTGTGCAGGCTCTAACAAACATACCCAACTGCAGTATTCAAGTGGTGGCTGTGGGATTCAACCCACTTTTCCAGGTATGCAGCTCAGTGCTCTTAATCCCTATGTATACTGCCTCCGTAACAGACCTGCAAGTTTCATGTTTCAAATCCTAGCCATGTTTAAGTTACCAATAAGCAGAAAATTGCATTGTTTTCCCATTTTTTTATGCTTTCTACCACTTTGTAGCTCAAAAATCACTAAACCAAATTTCATCAAAATTGGCAGGTTCCGAAACTGTGACCCAGAATAAGAGCTGTCCTAATTTCATGCTCATTTGTCAAAAGATGGATGCAATATATACAGTGTGAAAAACTGGGATTTTTGTATTTATGTGCCTTCTCAGCATTAACTATAGTGGCCTCTACCATGATACTATAATTTATTAGTTATTTAAAAAATTGTAATCAACCTCAGCTGGTGACTCAGTATTAAAATATTCCCACAGAAGGGGGTTGGATGGATTACATTAATTTGCTGTGATAGGGGGCACTCCTCAACTTCTTTCTCAGGTAGTGTGTCTTGTGGCTGCTTATGCATTTTGTGTTGGTTTTTTTTTTTGACATCTTAGACGGACTAGGTTTGTCCACCATATTGGTGTGTTTCACAGCCCTATACAAATAACTGACTGCTGTGTGGCGCAGCTAAAATGTTTTTTTTATATAATATTTCTTAATTGAAAACAAATGAAGTTGCTAAGCACTGAGGTGCCTTAGACTTTTGTTTCACAGCCCTGCAGAAATAACTCAAACTGTTGTCTGGCACAGTCAAAAAATAGTTTTTATGAAATATTTCTTAACTGGAAAAAATTATAGTGCCTAAGCTTTGATGTGTTGTGGTCCGTTGTTTCAGAACCCTGTGATGTACATGGTGGATTTAAAAGCAGCAATAAAGTATTTGTATTTCACAAACTATCTGGAGAAGCATGATTATATGCATAGCAGTTCAGCAGCCATCAGGAGTGACAGTACTTCAGTGCATAGCACCATGCTGTAGCTGGTAATTAATCCCCGTACTGAGCACCTGACTGGGGTAGTAATCATTCATCAATAACGTGGATTGTTAGTGCAATCTAATCTTTTCCATACTGAAATAAAGGGTTTATTTGGGGGTAAGAAAGGAGATCCTAGGGGAAGTACATAAAGGTTAGACAAGTGGTAGTAGTGTATAAACCCTGTCTTTTGTTTTCAGTGCCTACCCAGGCCCTGCTTCTATACATAGGGGCTGTGCATTTGTCACCCTCCTAGACACAGCCAAATGAAACATATATGCACCAAGGCTGTGCTTCCAATGCCCTTCCAGGCTCAGCCCAAAATAAAGCAGCACATCCCAAACCACAAATGCACAGTATTGCTATTGCCCAGCTGTACTGGGGGGCACTACTTTTTCCCTACTGGCACCAGTAATAACTCTTAAATCAATGGAGGCCTTTGGCGCTTTATTGGATACCCAGTCATGGAAATACAAACATACGCACATAAAAACATGCCAGCAGATAAAGGCCTTACATTCTGTCTAGTCTGCTTGATTGTGCTTGATTGAAATAAGCCTACTAGTTAAGCTTGAAACGTATTTTGAACATTACAAAATGGTTCAGTTTGAGTCTCAAAACCTTTTTAGCCAATTCAGAATGTGGCAGTGTAATTTAACAGAAACCTAAATGTAGCATTAAGCATTCAGAGAATGGGAACAGGACCAGTGTGTTCAAGAAAGTTGGTGCTCTTAAAGGGATATCTGTAACATATACATTTTATTTCACTAAGATATCTTACAAGTTTATGTGACGAAAGTTCACTCCATCTCAGAATTTAAACTTAATATAGTAAGAAAGGAGGAACAATAGAGAACAGTCCAATGAAACAGAAATTGATACAAAAATAATGGAACATTATAAGAATTATATGACATAAAATATAAAAAAACGTGCACACTGAGTGTAACCCCTAGATGGCGCTATCCCAGGGGCTACTACCCCTGCCTGATTTGCCACTAACAGGTTGAGGGGCCTGGATCCAATGGCGGGTGCCTCCACCCAGAGGTCAGGGTTTGCAATAGTTAAACTTACTTGGTCACAGCCCTCTGGGACACTGCAACCCCCCTTTCTTCCCACTAGTGGCCCACACAATATATCAGAATTACCTTCACAGTATACACTTACCCCAGGACTAGTTCCGCACTGGGACCTCCTGTGAAATAAGATACAGTGCAACAATCACAGTACAGTACTTTAACATAGACAAATACCTCAGGAAGTATAACTTTGCTGAAACAAGCAGCTCTGATTTATTTAGGGGATATAACAAGGACGGGAAATCAGGTTAATTAGCTTATCACTTTACTATCTACCTATGGCTCTGTGCACAGGCCTATCCCTACCAGTTACTGTCCCTGGTACCCAAGCCCTAGTGGCTAGTCCAAACTGTGGCAGCTGGTAGGGGCCCTTTCACACAGTGAAAAGAAAAATTAGTTTAAACAGTCAGCAGTACAGTGATTCCATTTGGATTTAATGTGGCAATTCAACAGGAAGCGACCCTGAATTAGTACTCACGACCTCCAAACAAGATAGGGTCCTTCAACGTCAGCAGGGCTACTCTTGAGCTCCACGAGACTCTTCACACATTTATATGGTAAAAAAAGAAAGTACTATACCAGGCAGGCTGCTTCTCTATCCCGATCGCAATTACTGCACAATACCCGGGAGAACACACAGCAGATTCAGTTCCTGACAGACCGAGTGCAATTCAACAATTTCTCCAGTCTTCTACAGGGTGAGCCTGGTTTCTACTCTTCAGAGATCCTTTGATTCTTTTCACAGGGCCAGGATTCAGTCCTAACAAGCAGTTACACAAGCTGCAGACTGGAACTCTGGGCCTTACACACAGTTTTTGACTGAAACTGTGCACTGAAGGAGCACAGGGTTTCTTTCCCCTTCACTGCCAGATCTAAACTGAAACTCCAACCGACAAAACCGGGCACTTCCTTTGAGTTCCTCCCAGTTCTTGACTGGATTGGCTGTCACTCACAATAGACTGCTGCTGTTGGTCCAAAAAGGCGGAAGTCTAAACTACATCTCCCAGAGTCACTGCCCATACAATCCTCTTGTGGCTGGCTCAGATTATGAGTCCAAGTTCTGATTCGTCCAAGGCACCATTTTAGAGCTAGCTTACCCCACACTGATTGGTCCAGTTCAGCAGTTCAAAACCAGAATGGGAAACTAGGCAGACACAGTTCTGACTGCAAAGAAAGCAGGTTAGACAAACTGTAATTTCATTATTACTGTAAATGATTTCTGGCAAACAGTTACATCTTTCAGATAGGTTCCCTTGCACTCCTAGTGACTGCAAAATGGAGTGAATTGGCAGCAGCTCGAGTGGTACTCAAACAGAGAAGCACACAGTCCCCCATACAAACTAATTATGTCTGCAAGCAGACAGCTCTTAAAGAGACAGTACCAGAGGTTCTAAAAACACTCACTGATAAATGGCTTAAACACCAAACACCATTCAGGCTTGGAGCATTCAAGCAAGCTCCTGGAAGTCTTTTGGGAACCCCCATTTGCAGGGGGGTTACATGAGTTTTGGAGCAAAAAATTTATTAGTTGCATTTTTTATCAGCACAGGTCATTAAGACAGAAAAAAATGGAATTACTCAGAACAAGATCTGAGCATTGAGGTACAAAACATATTATTTGCTTATTACATCACTCCAGCATTGGGTGTTGATTGTATGGTGAGGGGAGCACACAGTTTTATTTACTAAGCCTCTGTAATTGAATATGAATTCTGATAGTTCCTTTAGGTTTTCAAATGATTGGTTAAGTAGACTAATTACAAGCTACAAGTCTATTATTTATTTATTTAAAAGTTTTACCAGGAAGGCACACGAAGCAGAATTTGCTCTTTTCCAGGTGTGTTCTTGGGGAAGGGGTAGAGAAGCAAACAGGGAGCAGTATAGGTACAATATAAGTAAAGGAGCAGATCAGGTACAATAATAAATTGAGTTACAGTTGCAGTACATTAACAATGACATGGTGCATAATATATAAACGTGGTACAGTGACTACAGAACAATGGTTGGCATAAATGGAATGAGTACAGAGTAATATGTGAAATTACATAAATGTGGTATAGTGATTACAGAACAATGGTTGGCATAAATGGAATGAGTACAGAGTAATATGTGAAATTACATAAAAGTGGTACAGTGATTACAGAACAATGGCTGGCATAAATGGAATGAATACAGAGCAATATGTGAAATTACCAGATGCAAACAGGTCTAGGAGCTATACGGTACAAATATGAGCAATAGGGACAATAGACCTACAGAACGTTACAGGGAGGCATCCTGGAGGGTGAGGATGCAAGACAGCAGCCAAGGTGCAGTTGCAAAACCCTAGGAGGGCGGGGGGCTTGGTGGAAGGTGTTACAGACAGTTGCAGGCATGGGAGATGAAATCGCGTAGTAGGTAGGAAAGGGATTGGGGAGGAGGCAGCGTGGATGGCTGAGGGGAGGGCATTCCATAACGTAGGGCCACTATATGAGAAGGCAGTCTAACCAGCAGCAGTGGACCTGGGAGGAAGGGCTAGGATTTTGTGGCCAGAGTTATGAAAGGTGTAGGTAGGTGGTGGTGAGAGATGAAAAGAATTGAAGTGATATAAGAGGGTAGGGACCCTAACCAGAATTTGGCTACAAAGGTGGTGCAGTGGGCATGGCGCCTATCTCTGAGAGATGGGGAGGAGAGGGCATTATAAAGGTCGCAGTGATAAGTCCGCAGTGGGCAGTCTAAGGCGAAATGGCAGAATGAGTGGAAAATGGTATCCAGTCTGGCTATGGTGGACTTGGAAGTGGCACTGTAGACTATATCACCATAGTCAAATGTTGGGGGGATCATTTTCTGTACAACTACATGTTGAGCTGTCAGAGGGATGCCCCCATGGTTTCTATATAGAGCACCAAGCTTGGGGTGCAGTTTATTGTGGATGGCATCTACATGCTCAGAAAAGTCCAGGTGCTGGCTGAGCCAGACTCCTACGTACCTAAAGGAGGTAACATCATCTAATGTAGTCACGCCCATAGTGTAGAAGAAAGGAAAGGGGTTTCGCCTAGAGAGTCTCTCCCTTGTGCTGAAGGTCATGGAGACTGTCTTTTTGGCATTTAGGAACAACTGATTTGAACAGAAACAGAGCTGAACTTTATCAAAGTCCTGCTGGAGTCTGGTCACTACATCTGAAGGGGAGGGGCCAGAGATGTACAGGACTGTATCATCCACATACATGTGGATGGAGGTGGTGGTGCAGACAGCTGGAAGATTGTTTAAGAAGACTGAAAATAGAAGTGGACTGAGCACGGATCCCTGAGGGACACCAGTGCAGATGGTGGTGGTGGTGGGAGAGGGATATGGAGTCACCAGTCTTGACTGATTGTGACGTACCCTCAAGGTAGGAGTGGAACCAGGCAATAGAAAGAGATGAGAGTCCAGCATCAGACAGTTTGCTTAGGAGCAGGGAGTGAGAAACAGTATCAAAAGCCTTGGCCAGGTTGATGAAGATCGCCGATGTGATGTGGCCCTGGTCCATATTTGGCAGTATGGAATCAGTAAGCTGCAAGAGAGAGGTGGTGGTTGAGTGAGATTTCCTGAAGCCAGACTGGAAAGGGGTGAAGAAAGAGGAGGATTCAAGGAAAGGAGAAGCTGGGAAAGTACAATGTGCTCCTGAAGTTTAGCGAGGATGGGAAGAATAAAGACTGGATGGTAGTTACCTGGGCTGGAGGGGTTGCCCCCTTTAGGGAGAAGGATAATGGTGGCAAGCTTCCAGGTTGCAGGTACTGAGGATTGAGAGAAAGAGAGGTTCAGAAGCGAGACAATTAGGAAGGCGATGGCGGTGGGGGGTTGAGAGATGGAGGGGTTTGGCATCAAGACCATCTGGGCTCTTAAACTTGTGAAGGTTTAGGGCGAGAAGGGCCTTGAGTGCTTCAGGTGAGGAAACAGGTGAGAAGGAGAAAGAAGGAGCTGGGGGGGTGGGTTGTCCGGTGGGAGGGGGAGGCAAAGGAGAGGAGAGGAGAGCTGAAGCACAGGTGGTGAAAAAGGTGTTGAATTCAGTGGCCACAGAGAACGGGTCAGAAAGGGGAATACTACCTACTTTGAGGGCTGGTGTAGGAGAGTGAGTAGGTGGGGAGAAGATGGCTTGGACTACCTTCCAGAATTTGGAGGGGTGGTTTATGTTTGCATGGAAGGAGGCAGAGAAGTACTCGGCTTTGGTGAGTCTTGTTGCCCTGGTGCATATGTTTCTAAGGGAGCGGTACTTAAAAAGGTCTGTGTGGGAGCCAGAGGCCTTGTACACTTTCCAGGCATGGTCGTGTGCACCCATACATATTAAAGCTGCACCAACAGAAAGTAACTTACATTGTGTGCTATACAATGAATAATCACCTCAAAAGTGCTGGGGCAGTTTTTTATTATTTTTATATGCTGATTATTAGGTGAAAGGCCAGTTCTCCTGAGGAAGCCTGTTAAGAAAAGGTGAAATGTTGAGAAATTGTGTCTATTATGAATTATTAATCAATTATAGACCGCGGTCTGGTTATCTACGGATCAGCCACTAACACTGCACTCCGGCACATAACCATTGCCCTTAATAAGGCCTGCCGTCTCCTCACCGCATCCTTCTGCCTTTCTCACACATGTGATATTTATGAGCAGGCAAATTGTGCTCCAGCTAACAAACAGACTAAGGTACCAATCAATCAATCAATCTTTATTTATCCAGGCGAAACACCATTGAAACAACTCATTTGCAAGGTGGACCTGAGTCGAGAAATAATACAATTCAAAGCAAAAGGAAGTAATATACAAACACAAAGGCTGTAGATGCAAAGCAGCAATTAGGTTACAGAATTCTCAACATATACATAAGGACAAAGTAAGGGATAAATATGTACAATATATAGGTAGAACGCAAAAACACACAAATAATACAGAAAAGTATGTACACTTCCCACAGTAGATGAAGTAAAATGGGGGTGTATGTTAGACTGGTGGAGGGAGAGCTAACTTGGTTAAATTAGTAAAAACATTTGCAAGATTCCTTAAATGCCCTAGCAAAGAGATTTTTAAAGTAGGGTATTTTTACTGGCAGTAAGATCTTTAGGGTTTTTTGCACGTTATTCCATAGGACGGGAAGAGAATGACCTATGGCTGCTTTGCCAAAACGCATTCTAACCTTGGGAATAATAAGGGAGGTATAAGAAAGGCTTCTTAGAGGGTAGCTCCCTACCAGGCAGATAGGTAGGCAATCAGTAATGTATCTAGGAAGCTTGCCGGTGATGGCTCTAAGGGTCCAGAGTACTGCATTTTTGTGACGTCTGAAGCTAAGAGAACTCCAACCTACCATAGAATAAAGGGTACAGTGATGAGGAGTATGGGGCACGAGTAATGAATCTAAGTGCCCGATGGTAGAGTGTGTTTAGCTTCCCTAAGGCCAAACTAGGACCATGTCCGTAGAGGATATCGGCATAGTCCGGAAGTGGTAAGAAGGTAGTTTGCACTAAATGGGTTTTGGCCTCCTGCGTAAGTAGGTGTTTTATCCTAAAGAATATACCTAGCCTCTGTTTTAATTTTCTTGTTAGATTCTCTATATGCTTGGAAAATGATAGCCTGTCATCCACCCATACCCCCAAGTATTTAAAGTTTGACTCAAATTCTAGGGGCTCACCTAGGAGTGTCCAAATGGAGGGGATTGTGGATGCACCCCTGGATTTGTTAACTTGGGCTGATGGAGCAAAGAGCATAGCCTTAGTTTTTTTAGCATTTAATAACAGCTTCAAATGCAGTAGATTTTCCTGCAGGCAGTCAAATTCAATCTGAAGATCTCTGTAAGCCATCTCCGGAGTAGGCCTGACCAAGTACAGCACCGTGTCATCGGCAAACAAATGAATTCTAGCATCCCTTATTCCATCATTTAGGTTATTAATGTAGATGGCAAACAGCAATGGTCCTAAAATGGACCCTTGAGGTACTCCTCTTTGCAGTGATTTCAGCGCAGAGAGGTTGCCTTCAGCTTTAACTTGTTGACAGCAATTGGTAAGGTAATTAGCAAACCACTTAGTTGCTATAGGGCCTACTCCAACAGTACGCAGGGTGGACATGAGCAAATCATGGTCCACCATGTCGAAGGCTTTGCTAAGATCAAGGAATAGGGAGCACACACATTTTTTGTCATCAAGCGCCATCTGCCAATTGTTGGTAACCTTAGCAAGCGCAGGGATTGTGCTATGGCGTGGTCTAAACACAGATTGTATCATGTTGAGAAGATTGTGATTCTCCAAGTGTTGTCTGAGTTGAGTATTTACTACTTTTTCCAAAAGTTTGTATAAAATGGGAAGAAGGGAAATTGGGTGATAGTTGTTTAGGTCACTAGTATTACCAGACTTAAAAAGTGGAATTACTTGTGCTGTTTTCCATATTGCAGGAAGAGAGCCCTGAGTAAGGGACAGATTAAACAGATGAGTAATTGGGGCAGCTAAAGTATAGTAACCTAGCTTTAAATAATAAGGCTCAACAAGATCTGCACCAGGGCTTTTCCTGGTGTCAAGGTCCAAAAGGAGATCCTCAACTTGCTTTACAGTAACAGGGTGAAAGGAAAACACTACTGTAGGATTTAGTGAACTAGGGTTGAGCCAATTAGGCTTCTGAACACTTAACAGTGCCCGAAGGTTGTTGGCCGGCGAAGAATCAAAGGCTAGACCGGCTGTGGCAAAATGGTTATTGAGGAGCTCTAGAACTGAGTGTTTATCTGTGGTGATAACACCTCCCACTGTGATTTTTTGAGGAAGAGAGTATGCAGGAGAATAGCCTTCGATGTCCTTTAGAGTCTTCCAAAATTTGTTGGTGTTGTTTGAAGCAGACTCAATTTCTGCTTGGAAATACCTTGCTTTCTCATTTCTAGTAAGTCTAGTGCACCTGTTTCTCGCTGTTCTGAAGGCTGTCAAGTCAGATGCCAATTTAGTTTTCCTTGCTCTTTTCCAAAGGGAGTCCCTGTGCAGAAGTGCTGCTTTCAATCCACCTGTGAACCAAGGGCACATTTTCTTTTTTGTCCTGATTTTCACTAGTGGAGCATGTGCGTCTAAGGACCTGAGCACTTTCTTATGGAATTCTTCATAAGCAATATCCACGGTCGATGCCAGGTAAAAAGCCTGCCAGTCAGCATAGAGAAGGTCTAAGCAAAAAACAACAGGATTGAAGTTCCTTCGGCATCTCTTAAAGATATATTTAGAAGATGACACTGCTTTTTGGAGTGGACCTCACACAGGCTATTGCACGGTGATCACTAATATTATTAAAGAATGTGCTTGCATGAGTAAACAGGTGAGGTTTGCTTACTAATATTAAATCAAGTAATGTGCCTTTTTCAGGGTTTTTAACATTAGGCTGGGTGACATCCGATATGATTTGTACAAGGCCAAAATTGTCATAAAATTCTTTTAGGGATTTGGAGGCAACAGAAAACCAGTTCATATTAAGATTCCCTAAGATTATTATTTCAGAGGATAAGGAACCTAGTATGTCACTTAGGTGATTCAGCACCTTAAGACCTGTGGCGGGGGGGCCTGTAACAACCAATTATATGGAGAGGGATTGAATGAGTAAGCTGAACTTTTAAAGTAAGACATTCCAATTCTTTTGCCATGGTAATAGTGTGTACTACCGAGTTAGCACATTTGTCCCTAATGTAAATTGCTACACCACCAGCTGTCAAGGGTTTATCTGCTCTAAAGCTATTATACGTAGGAATGTTGATTTCATGATTCAACATCACTGGTTTGAGCCAAGATTCAGTGACCACCTGCACATTAGGGTAGGTGTGGCTACATACATACATAGATACATAGACAGTGTCAGCAGATAAGGGCCTATGGCCCACCCAGTCTGCCCATTTAAGTCTGTAAGTTCAGTTTATGTTTTCCAAGAAGTCTGTTGCCCCTTACCCCTGACCTCCAGAATTCCTTTATGTCTATCCCATACATTCTTAAATCCCGTGATTGTTTCAGCCCCCACCACTTCCTCTGGCAGGGTGTTCCACTTGTCCACCACCCGTTCTGTGAAGAAATTCTTCCTCACGTTTCCTCTGAATCGTCCTCCCTCCAGCTTCATCCAATGCCCTCTAGTCCTGGAACATCTTTTTCGCTTAAAAATAGTGCATTCCTGCACCCTGTTCCTCCCTGTAAGATACTTGTGTGTCTCTATCATATCCCCTCTCTCCCTCCTCTCCTCCAGGGAGTACATGTTCAGTGCCTTCAACCTGTCCTCATAGGACTTGTGATGCAATCCATGTATGTATGGTGCCCAGTTTCTTAAGTAAACTGCAGTCATTTATATGTATAAGGCTCATCCCATTCAACTGGACAATTTGGGAAGGAGCTGAAATGGGGAGAGGAGGTCCCGGGTTAAGTTCAACATTGCCTATGCAAATAAGCAGCAGGAAAATAATTTTTTTAGGGCTTCCAGTAGTAGCCTTGCCAAACTTTTTTTCCTCTTTTGCAACAATGAGGGTCGCTGGGTGGAAATGATATGGCACTGTCTGTAGTGGGCCAGTATGCAGGTAGAGAAGGGTTTTTACAGAAAGTGAGAACGCATATAGGAGGATAAAGGAAAACGATAGATGATTGATGAGTCTTTTGTGTAGGGATAGCCCAGTACTGCTCAGGACCTCTGATAAAGTAGCCTGTATATAAGAATGCTTTTCATGATATGATAGCGTCACAGGGCATGATTTTTGATGCCTAATATCTATAGAGCTTGCATCATTACAGCAATCCTGGTGTTGATCAAGAGAGCCTGCCGAGTAATGAGTCAGATACTTAGTTTCCTTAGCATGAGTGCCAGTATGGCTATCAAGGTACTGAACTGAATGGTGTCCAAAGGAGCATATCAGGCACAGCAAGATAAAGATTTGAGGCAGCATTTTTAATGGGTTTGAAAGCGAGCAGAAGTAAAGACAATTAGAAGTGTAATAACAAGAAGTGACTGGCTTACGGGCCAACCAATGACTTAAGAGAGCCCTGATTGAACAGGTCCACGCCTTGTTTTTGTAGGGGATTCTAAATACAGTTGGAATATGTCTCTGTAATAGGAGTGTATATGGCTGTGGGTGAATGAATTCTCAGTAAGGAGAACATAAAAGCAGAGGAAATGTGCCTCTTTAAGCAAGGGCTTACCTTATCCTTGTATGACAGCTGTTGGGTTAGAGAGGAAACAGCACTACTTAAAACTGGAATGCCTCTTTAAGAAATGTATCACTCTGACATCTTATGGTGCTGGAAGCCAATAAAAGATCAGCACCACTTAAGATGGGGAGAGGCCTGTTTAATAAGTGGAGGGGGTTGGGGTGGGCTGGCCGGGCAGGAGAAATTTATTGTTTAAAATACAGGTACCAGACCTGTATCTTAGTAAAGAAGATCGCTATGGGTCTCATGCCCCCTACAGTCCAGGCCATACTGACCCCCTACTGTGCCTCCCACCAAACCAGAAGTTCTGAGTGTCTTATGTTTACCGTACCCCACTGCCGGATGTCCCAAGGTCTACATTCATACAAGGTTAGAGCCTCTCACTGGTTCAACTCCCTTCAATCAGAAATTACCAGCATTGTTTCTCTCGGTGCTTTTAAGCACACACTCCATCGGCACCTGGTGGCCAGTGTTTCATGCAACTGTTTTACTTAATTCCTGACTCCAGTTCTGTTTCACCCCTGATTCCACCACTAAGACTTCTTCCTCCTCCTCTCCCTTCCTTGCCTCCACTACTTCCCACACCCCTTATTTTGTATGACTTCCAGTAGTATCCTGCCCACTATCTGGTTCCTTCTCCTACCGTACTCTCACTTAGTACTCTCCCCTCCCCTTTCCCACTAGTCCTTTATCAAGTTTCTTGACCCACACCTCCACCACCCCTACTCACCTCCTCACTACGCCCCACCCACCACAGTCCTCCCACTTCCCCCACTACCTTCCCTGCTCTCCCTTCCATAGTCCCCTTCCTCCTTGCCCACCTCTCTTTTCCCATAATCACCACACTTCTCCCTATTCTGTCCCCCTCTTTTATTGACAATGCTTCCTTAGCTGCTTCACCTCACTCCTCTACTTTTCTTTAACCAACAATGCCTCTGCCTCTGCCTCTACCTCTCTAGCAACTTTTCTAGGCCTAGGCATATGATGTACAACTGCTTGGTATCATGCCGTGCTGATTAACCAGTCTCAAACAATTATTTGACAATGTCAATGACTGCTTCTTGTTTGTGTTCTGTATGTTGTTTTTAACTACATTTTTTATTGCTGTTTTTTTTTTTTGTTCTCTATTGTCCTGTTTCCCTGACGTGGAACCTTTGTAAATGAGCACTGGCTCAAAGGTGTAATCCAAAATTTTAATAAATAATAAAGAAACATTTGAAATAAGCTACTTTGTATTGGCAACTGCTTCCTTTTATGTATGCACCCCCTCATTTTCTTGAACCTGACTGCTTGATTGTGCAGCTGCCTATGAATTTACAAAGGGAACTGCCCCCTTCCCATTTCCCTTTTGAACTCCCTCTACTTCTCCCTCTCTCCCCTACTTGTTGCCATCCTACCCACAACTTTCCCCTCATCCTGTCCCATTCCCTCTTAAAGCTGTCCACCATTATTAGGGTTACTACCTCCTTGAACAGCTCATTCCAGTCGGCCACCACTCTGTCAGTGAAAAAAATGCCTCATCATCTTCCTCCTGAACCTTCCCCCACCAGCTTTAGGCTACATCCCCTAGTGATCCTGTTGTTGCTAAGGGTGAAGAGGTCTTCAGTGATCACCCTGTTAATACCTTTAAGGTATTCTTTCATCTGAAATGTATTAATTAAATACTGTTAAGGTACTTGAAGGCCTCCATTGTGTTTCCCCTCTTCCCTCTCTCCCTTCTTTCCTTGAGAGAGTACATGTTGAGTTCCCCAAGCCTCTCATCATACTGTTACTCTGTTGGCCCTGGATCATCTTGGTTGCCTTTCTTTGGACCATCTCCAGCAAATTGACATCCTTTTTAAGATATGGGCACCAAAACTGCACACTGTACTCTTGGTGTGGTCTTGTCAGTGACCTGTACAGTGGCAGAATGCCGTCTGCCTTCCTGGTACTAATTCCCCAGGCTATGCAGCCCAGCATCTGATTTGCTTTTGTTGCTGCTCTCTTGTGGTGTGCAGAGTGTTTGAGGTCACTTGTGATTATTACTTTTAGATCCTTTTCTTTTTCTGACTTGGTTACCTGCACTCCACCCAACCAGTGTTTGGTCCCTGGGCTCTTTGCCCCCACTGTCTAGCACCGAACCCCAGCTTCCAAATGCCTGACCTCTTTATAGTCTACCAGGTCCTCCCTGACTTCCTGTCTCCTCTCCTCTCATCCGTGACCATCCTTCCCCAGAGCTTGGTGTCATTCACGAACAGGCAGATTTTACACTTGATCCCGTCCATGATGTCATTTATGAAGATGTTAAATAACACCAGTCTTAGCACTGGACCCATTGGACCACACCGGTCACAGGTCTCACCTCAGAGAATTCTACCTTGACTAAAACCCTTTGGCTTCTATCCTGCAACCGGCTTCTGACCCATCCCACTAGCTTGGCCTCCATCCCCAGCTCCTCTAGCTTCCAGACCAGTCTCCTATGGGGCACTGAATCAAAGGCCTTGCTGAAGTCCAGATACAGGACATCAACCATCTAGCCCTTGTCCACTGTCCTAGTGATACAAATGAAGAAGTTAATCAGGTTAGTCTGGCAAAACTCCCTGACACAAACCCATGTTGCCTTTCATCATGGAGTCCATTTTCCTCCAGAAAGCTGATCAGTTCTCCATCAGCTTACCCACTGTTGAGGTCTGCAGTTCCCTGGTTCATCCCTTAGCCCAGTTTTATGGAGAGGCACCACATGTGCCATTCTCCAGTCCAGGGGTTTATTTTCCAGAACTAAACTTCAAAAATGGTGGAAATGGTGTAGCTCGATGATGTTGCATGTGGTTGGCTGATGGTGGAACACTTAAAATTAAGCACAATTGCCCTTTGTGGTATATTAAAACCCCAAACCCTAAAGCTTTTAAATTAAATTGAGTATTTGTAAATCCTGGCCAGATGACCAAGTCCATCAAGTGCTGTTGCAAACTATGATAGAAAATTGTGGTGTTGCATGGCAAGTCCTGAGTTTACTCACAGTTCCTATACTAGGGGATCCTTCCTCGATGTTAGGGGTGATGGTACAGTTAGTGGCAAGTACCCCTCTGGTTGGGTTCACTCTCCATCTTTGGCGGTGCATGTTTCTGGTGTTGGCTGAAAGATGGCTGTTGTCTCCTGTTTCCAATCTGGCCTCTCCTTACCTCTACATTCAACAGATGATCTTCTTCCCCTCCACCGGTAAGCTTAACCTATCAGGTCCACCGGCATCTAGTCCTGATGGGTGGCAATAACCATTACCAGGCTATGGTTCTGGCTGGGTGGTCTCAGTCATGATTAGACAGTTTGACTGGCAGCATAGCAAAGTCTCTCACTACTCAGCTGCAGTCTTAGCTGCAGTTCATGCTAAACTGCATGGAATTATCGCCAGTAGAAGCAGCAGGTGTTCTGCTTCTCTCTCACTTTCTCTTCTCTCTGGCAGGTGTGTGTTTTGTCTCTTCCAGCAGCTCCAACAGTTCTCAGTCTGGCTCTCTCTGTAGTCACATGTAATCTGAATGGGTTTTACCACAGCATCTCTGTTCACTGGGTAATGACAACTCACCATTGATCCACTAGTCTATCATTCATTCACTCCATAGATGACCGGCCATAAATTCATGCCAGGAATCCTGCAGTCCTCCAGTGTCCCAGAAATTCCTAGTGACTCCCTCTCTAGGCTTTGCAGCCTAATTAGCTTGCTTCTGTTCTCTGACCCTGGGGGCGATCTCTTCAGGGGTCAGAGGCCACTAAGATGGCTGCTTTTTCTGTAGTCAACAGGGGCTCTGGCCTCAATCTGTTTAAAAAGGACTTCTGCCCACTGGTATCCCTCTTTCATTAGTGTAGCCCCCCCATTTGGGGGCTTACCTCAGGTGTCTCCCCAGGGCTCCATCAATGCCCACTGCCAGGCAGACATCCTGCAGATGTAGTAAATCCATAGTTATTTGTTTGACCCTGTTGTTTTACATGACAGTGCCAAGCTGTGCCTCCGCGCCTGTCACTTTAAGACTTTAGCCAGTATGTGTATAGTAAATGGTCTGGGCTGGGTCTGAGTGCATCAAAGCTCATGACCAGCCAGACACTGCTTTAATGTGCTCCACTCTGCAGTCGATAAAAGAGCAGAGGGAGCCTGAATTAGTACTATTATTATTTACTGCTAACCTGCTGTTATATTTGAAATAGAGAGTTTGTTCTAACCTGCCTTCTTGCAGCTTTGTTTATCTGAATGGGAGCCACCATGTTTGGTCCAGAACTTCCAGCATTTGGGCCAATAGGACTTAGGGGGCCTTTAAGGGTCCTTAGCTCAAGTGCCTTGTGGGAAGGAAAATCTGTAGTTTTTGTAGGTTTTTAGGTTGGTGCTTAAACTGAACTGAAGGGGGCATCCAAACTGTGACTGACAGCTCTCTCCAGCCAACCAGAACTCAGAAAACCAAGGGAAATCCCAGAACTGTTAAGAGACAGTGGTTCAGTTGGATTTAAAGCTTGAAGAGTGAGCAGCTTGAGCTGTTGAGAAGCTGCTCCAGGAAAGAGCCTAGGAGAATCGGCGGGGAAGGGCCTGACTTGCCTCCCTGCTACTGTTCTCCAACATTGGACTGCCTGATTGCAGTAATCGGAATGATCCGAAGTGTGACTTTTACTTGTGTCAGGAAGCTCCAAGATATTTGAAGGTACAGCCTGAGATCTGGACTGAGAAGAAGCTCCTGCAAAGTGATTGGCCCAGAGGTTGTGAGTGACTAAATTAATGTTCTAGAGGTTTGCTCAGTGAATTGACTGCAATAGGTAACGGCTTAGAACTGAACTGTGTGAGGAAGAAAGGTTAATCCTGGTCTTGTTAAATGTGCTGAATGGTATTTGTGGGTCAAGGCCTGTTTTGCCAGTGACCAGATTGTTATGCCAGCTGGAGGCTTCACCAGCAAAACAAACTGAACTTTGTCCAAGTGTTCATCAGCCTGGGCCTTTACCAACTCAGCCCAGACTGACTGTACTACACCAGAGGCTGTTCTTCATTGAGATACCAGCTTTAGGGATCCAGCCCCTGCGTAGAGACCAATCGCAGGCATGGGTGTAAGCAGGCGTACTCCAAGCACTCCATGGTGTGCAATTTTATTTAAGGGGGATAGCAAATAGGTTCTGAACTGCTTCCTTTTTCCATGAAAACTAAGAAAATACTGAACCTTTCTGTTATTTTATTCATGGAGTCGAAACTAGAAGGATTGATCAGTAATACTCTCTTTGCATCCCAAGGACAATACAACTTTACAGGCTCTGGGCTGGTATGTGGGTGTCTTAGGGAACAATGCATGGCATTTGTTACCCATGCATGGCAACAACCATTGTCATGAGATACAAAAGTTGTATTTATTGTGCCAAATGAGGCAACAAACATGGTCTTGGTGTACATTTGTATATTGTCTGGCTACACCCCGGTGGGGGGGCTCACCCTAACAAGGGTGGGCGGGGTAGCAGCGAGTCCACTTGGTGTGCAGATCTGAAATCCCTGGCTACACCCCTGCAGGTTGCAGCCACCCAGAGGGAAAGGCCATGAAGTGGAGGTGCGTCGTGTCAGCCCTGCTTCCCCATGCTGTTCGGTGATCTACATGAGGTTTCCATATCGCCAGAGTCATCACAGCCAACTGGTAGGGTGAGTAAATCCAGGGTAGCTCCCTGCAACAAATCATTTAATTGTCTGTGATACCATCTAATTGCTTCAGTGATTTTCTGGGTTACAAGAGACTGGGCCAACTGGCCAGGATTACAAATAGCTCTGTTGTACATGCTAGCTGCCTTTCTTTCCATCAAGAGTCCTAACAGCTGCAATGCTGGCCACCCCCGGGCAATGCCTCTGGCTAGCCAGTATAACATCCTGGGTACCCAGTGTTGTAGGACAGATTATTTGAGACTAAAAGTGCATGCAAAGTAACCTGAATCTGATCAGTATAGTAATCATTCATCTAGATTCACGCTCCTTACTTGTTCACGATCCCCTAAATAAATCTGATTTACTGTTCACGTTTAACCTGGCTTATGAGCATATTATTAGTTGGGTTACTACATCTAAAGTATATACCCGCTTTGTTAAACTTGTCTTTACAGGGGGATCCAGGGAATTTGCTGAAGGCCAGATCCTGGCATTAAGTGTAAAGGGTGTGTGCATATTATTATTATTCATTGCTGATTGTGTGTTAACTGCTGCGAAAGGTACAAGGTCACTAGGTGGGTCTGTGGGTGGTTATAACTTCCCAGAAGGCTATAACAGGCTAGTTAGATACCCCCAGTATTGTTACTCTGGATGGAGGCACCTTAATATCGAATCCAGGGCCCTCAACCTGTGGCTAGAAATACATGCAGGGGTGGTAACTCTAGGGATAGCGCCGTCTAGGGGTTAAATTAGTAGATAGTCACTCTTACAGTCTGGTCTGGTTGGGTATTAGGAGAGGGAATCAGGGATAGCGCCGTCTAGGGGTTAAATTAGTACATAGTCACTCTTACAGTCTGGTCTGATTGGGCATTAGGAGAGGGTATCCCTGCTCCATTACAAGCGTTGATCATGTGCTCTATTGGCAGCAGGTGGTTACCATTTGATTTCCAGTGGGAGCTGATGTGCTGCAGGAGGTGCAGAAAAATCCAGTGTAATCCCTACGTGGCGCTATCCAAAGGGTTACTACCCCTGCCTAAGTGGCTAGTTTCAGGTTAAGGGGTCTGGGTACTGAAACGGGTGCCTCCACCTGGAGGACAGGGATGTTAGTAACAAGGCTAACCTGGGTACAGCCCTCTGGGACACTGTAACCCCCCACTTTCCCCTCTAGTGGCCTAGACAATATGCAACAAACACTTTCACAGTAGCCCCTATCCAGCATACAATTCCCCCACACTGTTTGCACTTACCACCAGGGCTGGTTCCACCAGTTCGACCTTGGAGACTCCCTGTAAAACAAGGTTAGGCACAGTAAATAATAACAGTACAGTGCTTTTGGTTCAAACCGGGACCACAGTCAGATTAAATGCAAAAAAAAAAGTTAGATCTGATTTATTCAGGGGAATTGAACAAGGGTGGGGGCGTAATCAGGTTGATTGATTCGAAAACTGATCTAGTCAGGCAATTATGCATGCACTTTCAGTTCCTACACAGTCACACGCTCTGGGTACCCAGTTGGAAGTAAGGTGGGCTAGCCTGGAACGTTGCCTGGGGTAGGCCAGCATCGCAGCTGGTTGGGGCCCTGTGATGAAAAGAAAAGGCATGCACAACCACACACAATTTGTAATCCAGAACCTGAAGGTTCAGTTCGTGAAAGGATAAACAACAATGCAATCAGATGACAACACTTGAGATTTAACTGTTGTTGCAGGGAGCTACCCTGATTGTTACTTATGCTACCCAATACGAGGCACAGGCTAGACGAAATGGAGACTGCAGGTTGATGACTGGTTTGCCAGGAGAAGCAGGGCCCACACGAATCACTGAGGTGTTGTTTCTGTTCGAGATGATTGAGCAGGGGGCTGATCTCCCGGTGAGTCTCTCATCGATGATGGTTTCTGTGCCTGAAGTAGCTGGCTGTGCCAGGTGGCAAGGCCCAGGCAGGGCGGAACAGTTCAGATTTTGAGTCCAGTAGTGCTGGATGCAGCTACCAGCAAGCTTGGCACATTTACACAGTGGGGAACCAAACTGCGACCCACTAACAGCACACAGCACATTTATAGTAAAGCAATCACCATACCAAAATGTAGAAGGCAGTCTGGCCACAATATCAGTGTCTCTGAGCAAAGCCGGGAATTCTGTGGTAAATGGATGTCCTGACAGGCTGATCGCGTACAGCAAATCTTCGGTCTTCTCCAGGTTCAAATCTGGTCACTGTTCAGTGGCTTGTCACACTCCAATTCGGATATAGTCCAATTGCTAAGCCTTTCAAAGGATTCCCTCTTGAGGGACTGCAGGCAGACAGGCCAAAAAGCAGCTGCTTGAATCACTTAAGCTGTTTAATCTTCAAACTCTAACTGCAGACTGACTGATTGCAGCAGGCAGCTTGGGAATTTCCCTTTGGTCCAAAAGGTTCTGGTTGGTTGATCCATCAGTCTGTCAAAGCAAGGGCTCCCCCTCCAGGTCTGTTTTGGTGCCAAATTGCAAAAACTACAATTCCTACAGAAATTTGCTCCCACAAGACCACTGGGGACAGGCTCCATTTTAGAGTTCCCAAAGGTTCCCATTGGTGCTAACTGGCAGTCCAAAACCAAAATGGTGGTGATAAGTAGAACTGTTCATGCTGCAAAGAAGGCATGCTAGACCAACTACAATGTCATTACTATGCTAATAGATAATCAGCAAATAAGTACAGCTTCTAACAGAGCTCCCTCTGCGCAAATAGCGATGGCAGAATGGAGAGATTATCTGGCAGCCCGGGCGGGACTCGAGCATAGAAACACTCAGCCCCCTCCCAGATTAAATAAGCACCACGTTATAGGCAGCTCTTAAAGAGACAGAGCACAGAGGCATTAAGGCACTTTCATAAACACTTTTAGAATGCTAAGACACAGGATACCAGCCTGGCAGTGGGCATTTAGGCACACCCAAGGAAGTCTTTCGGGAACCCCCATTTGTAGGGGGGTTACACCAGCTTTCCATTTTTCTCCCTGGCAGCTCTCCTCTGGTCACCCAACACAGAGCTAATGTCCTCTGAGGCTAGACAGAACAAGGTAAGCATTAATGGCAGCAGTTTGGCTGGATTCCTAGGAGACTATAGTAAGCCCCCACACCATGGTTGGGGGTTACATACACAAGCAATAACGCACGAAGAGGTGTGGTTTATCGCCTGATAAGAGCACGCCCAGGGGTGTACTAAGGCATGAGGCACTTGCGCTGAGGGCCTTATGCCACTGGGCTGCTCTTATCAGGCTTACATAAACCACACTCGGAGTGTGTTATTGCGCTATAAAATGGGCACTCTAGTAAAGAAGTTAATTGAAAAACAGAAAGTAGAAAGTGGAAATAAAGAAGTATAATAATATGATCAGTAAAAAATAAAAGTAGTCCCTGCCATTGTGTTTTACTGGAGATGTTTAATGTAGGTGCTTGACTAGTGTTTGTGTCTAAAGTCCCCAAGTATCAGTCACACACAGAAAAATATTCAAACCATGTTTTTACTTCACACACAGACACATATTCAAACCCATTTTTTTAAAAATATTTCTTACTTTGCGCAGGCTGTTTCAGTTACAGGCATTGAATCACCAAGACAGTTTCAGTTGCAGGCATTGCGAACTGACATTTGCAGTGTTTCTTGGCTCCCTTCCCGTTCCCCGAAAATAGAGAAAGCCATTTTTTTTAGGTTCGACAGTTTACTGTGTTTATTTAAATGGCTTGCTGACTGGGAGCGAGCATGTCCCTCCAGCAGCCACCATTACAAACCTCGTTTATTAGCCGCATTCGCAAAATGTTGGTTGACGGAGAAAAGAAACTTAGTTCCACTTTTGTGGTGACAGATGATAGTTTTTAAATGGGAGCATAAATCGCTGAAGTTGGTATTTAAAAGTGCAGGACTCTAAATCAGGATCCCTGATGGAGGATCGCTGTCAGATGTGTGCGGGATTTTTAAACCCGCGGCTTCTACTTTGCTGTTTTTGGCGTCCCTACAGATTAGGCTTGTTTTTGAATTGTTTTACTTCCGTTTGAACCTTCACTTTATTTGGGTTTGGCTGCAGCATGGTCAGGGGGGGGGGTGCTAGTCAGCGAGTAAGGTTCTGCGTGGTGTTTACACATATAAGAAATGTTATCTGAAGTATAAAAAGGTTATTGATCTTTCCCTGTTGTGCGGTCCCCCAGGAAAGAATAGTGCCGGCTGACATAGATATGTCCTGATAAGGACACGGCTGAAAACGGGTTTCAGCCAATCAGGACTCTGAATTTCTATTGCCCGTTTTATAAACAGTATTATTTATATGTCAAGTACAATGAAATCTCCACTAGCAGACCTAAACATCAAAAAGTCTTTCAGAGTTCAGTCTTCTTCTGGCCACTGCCAGTCGAATTAAAAGTAGCCAGAGGAGCTAGTCAATAGCCAGTAGTCAAGTCTAGTCCAGGCCAGTTGACAAAAGTGCACTCCGTAATGTCTCTAAAGGAAATCTACATTATATGTGACAGTAGATTTAACCCTTAGGCTGCTGACAGAATTAGAACACATAGGAATTTTGGACTGATATATTAGTCTGCGGCACAGCAAAGGTTAACTTTGGCTAAGGGAGGCAGTATAGCACAGTGGTTTAAGGCTCTGAGCTGCAAATCTGATGACATCCAGAGGACCAGACCCTGGGTTTGAATCCCACAGCTTCCACTTGCATGCTGTGTGATCCTAAGCAAGTCACTTAACTTCCCTGTGCTTCCAGGTTGCACCTGTAAAAAAGCTTTCAGCTTAGTGTGTTTCACCTGGTTAAACAACTAAAAAAAATAACAAAAAAAATAACTCCCCTGCATAGTTAGCCATTGCCAATCACTTCCAGGTCCCATAGGAAGTCAAGAGGTTAACTGTTGCTCTCACCAAATCTGGAATTTCACAACTGAGGCAGAAATAGATTAAATGAATTCAGTTCCTCCATCTCTCAACCAGGGAAAAAGTCCTTTTCACCCCACATACCTCACACAAGGATTCTTTCTTCCAGTTCACACTTGGAGACTGTCACTTATGCAGGAACAGAGTAGGAGTAGAAGAAATTCTGAAGTCTGCATTAGCTGTTTTGGAACTCCAACTATTCCCCTGGGCACCCATAAAATCAATCCCTGAAGGCAGACATAAAGCAATTAAAACAGTTAATGAAATGTTCTGTCTCCCACTCAGGGATTTCTTCAACCCACCCACTTGCCACAGGGTACCTCTAGATCAAAATACTTAATTCCATCTTCTTGCCTGGATGCTTACCCCTGTGGAAAAAAGAAGTGGGATTAACTGCAGTTTTTGTGATATGATGTGGAATCCAGTAACTATGCGATGAAGTTTCCTTCCTTCCTTCCTTCCTTCCTTCCTTCCTTCTTTCCTTCTTTCCTCCTTCATCTGTCTATTTCAGGAGTGTGTAAGTACATGGCTTATTTTGACCTAGCTTGTTCACAGGCACCCTGGCATCATCCTTTATATTGTTAGCAGTGGGAAAAATATGAGCACTCTGCTAAACATATGGCATTTATACCACATTATTGAAATGGCATATCTTTGAAATTAAATCTTCATATGAAGATTTAACAGTTTTGTTTAAATTTACTGGTTTAGTTTGAATGCAACATGGGACCTTTGTGAGTCAATGAAATTGTTAGAATGACTTCTATATATGTGTCATGTTTATAATGTAAGAGCGTCTTCTCCGAGTTCTTTGGGTGAGAAAAATGTGAAGCTAAGCTGAACAGTTTGGGCATTTCATGTCGACCAATCTGAAGTTGGCTGAAGTGTTTTAAGTTGACATGGGAGGCTAGGAGAAATTAGAATTTAGGATTCATATGCCCACAGTGAAGGTTTTAAAGAACAACTGATAACACTTGGGCCAAAAGTACTACATTGTAGAATTAAATAAGCATACCCCTAGTAAATCTCATACCAAAAACTGGATTTCTACGTTACTTCGTTTTAAAGTTATGAGCTATTTTGTAACTCTGATTTCACTACCTGTTCAAAAAAGCCTGTTTCAGAGAAGAGCTGCTGATGATGTCATCTCAGGAACTCACAGTCTAGTACTCCCTCTTAGCAAGCTTATATGACAGGTTTCTCCAAAGTTATAAAGATCATGTGCAATGGTTTCACAAGTAAAACAGGCAGCACCATTCAATAAACACTGCTTTTAAAATAATGTGTGTTTCAGGTTTTGTAACAAAGCTGTTCCTGTATTTGCTGCCAAACCTTGGCTACCTCCCTCCTCACACCTGCCCCCCCAACCCCTACCCTCTTGGTTCTTCTTCTTCTTAAATTAGCTCAAATGCTGGTTAGCAGCATGAGTTCACATTAGTGTTTAAATGAAGATTGAAACAATGGTTTTCCTGGAGTATTCTACTGATAAAATTGGTAGCTTAGATCCTTATTCCTCTAATTTTTAAATGTACCTATTTCACTTAGAATTTTGTAAATATGTAAACAATCACAAAATTTGCACTATAACACACTATATATATATATATACTGTATGCATTGCCTTACTAATGGATACTCATGAATATTTAATGAGCTTTGATTTTGCATTTAATGATGTTTCCCCCTTACTTGGTCACACCCTTGTTGAAGACTCGCAAGGAGTCGAGGTGCTAGGCTGACCGAGAAGGAGCTTTGTACTGTTTGGGCTTGTGATAATTTTGAGGCAAATAAACTAATTTATGCACCTGGTATTGGATGTTACCTTAAGTCATTTGGTTCAGAGTGCCACCGCAACTTGTGTCCCTGTACTACAGACTTTCAGGTTCTCCTAACCCATCTGGTGATTCCTCTTGGAGATCTGGATCCGGTGGAGGTAAGTGCTGTTGTTGATGGTGCAGGGCCTGCAAGGGGAAGACCTTCACCCTGCACTAGTTGATGTTTTTCTGCCATTTTTCTGTCCCCATCCCCAGATAGCTGACACAGTTTGGTGGGAGTACCTCAGATGCAAGCAGCATGCTTCTGCCAGAAGAGCAAGCTCCCCAGCCTACTAGCAGATGCCATTGTAGCGGTGGAACATGTTACGTCCCTTCTGCCTAACTACATGCTGCCATCAGCAACATGCTTCCCTGAGCCTGGCCAGCAGAACACAAGTTCCCATGTTTGCTACCAAACCTTGGCTACTGGCATAGAAGCATGACGTGCTTCTGTTGGCCAGTCAAACTGCACTGACCCTTAGATTTTTAAGTTTAGGAGCTGAAACACATATTACCCATAATGAATTGCATTAGGCAAGGTAAGGCAATTTTAATGTAAGCCCTCCCCAATGGGGGCTTACGTTATAGCCTGCTTGTCTCCCATGCTCCCATCCTGTCTGTTCCCTTGTGCCTGTGGGGGTCCCCCTTCTGTGCCTCTTTAGCTCCTGGGCTCATGGAGCAGGATCGCGAGTCGCCAGCATTTGGGCAGCCTGGTGGACTTGCACCAATGCGAAGGAAAGTGTGTTTGGTTTTGGACCTCATTTGAGGTCAAAAGGATGGCCTCTCCAGTCATCCTGACCCCTGAATAGCCTGGTATAGGGGGCCAGTGATGCTGTTGGCCCTGAGGAAGCCGCTGGTTATTTTTAATAAAGAGCACCATGTGCCCTGGTTATGGGGCAAGCCTGGTTTCATGAATATTACTGAACTGAGGCGTTAATATTCATGAGCAGGTCCATGTGTTGGGAGGTGCAAGTTTTGGGGGGTGCTACCGTTGTGAAAAATGTAAATAAATGTATATATAGGCAGCACTTCCAATGGACACTAAAGGGGTGATCAATTAAGGGGAAGATAAATAAAATGAATATGCTGGCTGCACTGGGACTCAGGGAAAATGCCTGTCTGCTGCCAGGGAGCACTAAATTTCATCAGTAGCGACAGGCTCAGGACTGAAACAAAATGTTTAAACTGGGCAGCGTTCAAGAGGGCACACAAAGGACTATTGACCTGTGGGGCAAGCAAATCAATGAAGTAATTATTCTGGCTGCACCAGGGTGTTATATTTGGGACTGTGTTAAAACTGCAAAGGGACTGTGTATTCAGCAGCCATGTTTATGCAGCAGCAGCCAATCAGAAAGCTGAAATTTCTAGCAAGCAGTGCTGGGACAATGCCAGAGACTTTTAGGACTTTGCCTAGTGCTTATGGGGAAAATACAGGGACCTAATTCAGGCACCAAAATGGGGAGCCTATTGTGCATCAAGTGAGACTAATGAATATTCATTTTGTGGACTGACAAGCAGTTTTAACCAATCATAATGGGACATGCAAGTAACCTCAGCCAATCAGGAGCCCCACAAAAGCTCCATAAAAGACAGTGTTTTCCAGGCCAAGTAGGAAGTTTGAGCAGGAGCCGCCCACAGGGGTGGTGGCTCAGGCCCTTTGCTCCAGAAAATGGGCCTAGCAATTCAGTGCAAGACCCTCCACGGGGGGGGGGGGGTCTTTCTTCTGCCAAGAAAGACAAATGGCTGCAGGCAACAGAACTTGCTAGCCTGGGGGTTGCCAGAAATTGTCCTCCAGGGCTGGCATCTGCCCTTCCATGTTGGGGAAAATGTGGGAGAAATCTGAACCTTCAACTGTGAGAGAGTTGCACACGTGTTCTGCCTCAGCAGTGAGAATGCTGACAAAGCCTGTAACCTCAGTGAAAAAAAAAGCCGTTCTGCAAGTAATCTGAGTGAGTAAACTGCTTTTTACATAAGCAAGTTTGAGAAATTTGTAATGGGCAGTGAAGCCCAGTCAGTTAGAAAGTGACTGTCGGTCAGCACCCTGTGTCTGTCTAATGCTGAGAGAGGGTGGACATCTGCTAAGTGACCAGAAAAGGGTCCAGATTAAAAAGTGTTAATGTGACTGTTGTGAGAATGCCTACAGGACTGGAAGGGGAGTACCCGGAGTGCATGGCTCTTTCTGACTTTGCATGTGAGGTCCAGTAATTGTTCAGTTGAAGCTGCTAATGCTAGCAATGTCACAGGGGACTGTGTGACTGTTGTTGTGAGCCTAAGAGAGCTACAGGGATCAGTTTTGCCAAAACATAAAGGGTCTCAAGTGTAAAAGGTCAGCTTTGCAACCAAGTAAAGTCAGTGAAATGGTAGCGAGACAAACCTCAACCTCTGTCTAGCTCAAGTTGTCTCAAGTGGTAGTGCACCTTGCCTCAAGCTCCGTCTGGTTAAAGTGTGTTAAAGAAACCGAATTTGTCATGCATGGACTGTAAGCAGTCGGGTCGCCCTAGCAGTAGGGAGCAAAGTATCCAGCCTGATGCCTGTGAATAGAAAGTATAAATGTGCTGACTAATAAATGTGCTGAATGCAACATATCCAACGTGGATAAGGCTTGGGACACAGCCTGGTAGTGTGCCACATAGGGCACTGCCATATGCATTTCCCCTGAGGGGTATAGCCCAGAAGTGGGGTTGAAACATGCCGCCTCGGTCCCAGTCTGGTTATCCAGGAAGTGATTTCAGCCCAGAAAAGGGGCACTGCCAACAGAAGTAATGGTGTAAGTTTCCACCTCAAAAGCTGTAAGATCCTGCAGTCAGTATAGGGGCTGGTTAAAACATAGAAACATAGAATTTGATGGCAGATAAGGACCGCTTGGCCCACCTAGTCTGCCCATTTCCCTACCTGTTGGATAAGCTGCAGATTGTTAGCTTTTCCTGCATCTTAACCTCCAGAGTCAGAGCCCGCCTGCTGAAAGCACCTAATTCTGCCTTGTACAGTTCAACTGCGACTTGCCAATGAAGACTTCTAACTGTGAGTACTCAGGGACCAACCCTGTAATGGAAGGACTTGAAAATAGTTAAAGTTGCCATGTTCAGTAATCATAGTCTAAATTCTTTATATTAAGCAGAAGGTTCAAAGTCTATCCTATTACAGTCAGAATATGTCTTAAAAGCAAAGATAAATGTTAATCTGCATATTTCTTTTAAGGGCTCCATCTAGCTGGCCAACTGCAGCAGCACCGAACAACAAGCCTGCAACTTTAAGAACTTTAGTGCTGGGTACCCAGGTTAATATATAGGATAGCAGGATTCTAGATGGTTCTGGGGCCTAGTGCCAGTGTGGCCACTAATGGAAAAGGTGTAAATTAATTTATGCAGCTAGCTAGATAGCCAGGGATCTGACTACCTCAGAGGTTGGTGTGTGGCCACTGTGATTAATGTTTAAATTTAAAATGAATACTGATTACCTTAGTACCAACTGCAATATCTAACCCAACCAAATTACTAAATCCAAATGTGAATACTGTAAGTAGTTTAACCTGTATTCCAATTTACTCTTCCTAGCCGTTCCCCATGTAAATAAATAATTGTTGCTTACGCATAATGCTGTCTCGTGAGCATAGTGAGCCCTATGCACTATTGAAGCAGAAAGGCTATATGTGCATATCTGGGCTGCGCAACCACTCCGTACCCTACATGCCCCCCACATGGGATGCACCAAGGGGGGCGCACAGCACCTATGCACCCGATCCCCTGGCTGCACAACGAGCAACACGCAGGGACAGGTGAGGGGCAAACCAGCATTATGTGCCATGCACCAAGGTGTGTAGTGCTGGCCATGGGGTTGCACAGGGGAGGTGCAGGGTACACCAGGGAGAACCCTGCTGTAAGCCCCCTACACACCCCGTAAACACAGTGGGAGTCACCCAATAACAGGGCTAGTAGCCCACCCACACTCTGGGGCCACTGCATATGGCTGCCCAGTGCCTTCCACCTGCTCCAGAACACATTGGTCCCCCCCAGGACACCCCCACACAGGGGCACAGGACATGGATGCTTCCCCCGCCCCCTTAAATGGCACTGCCTGCTCACCCCCACTAATGGTGTGGTACAGTGCCTCTCCCTGCACTGCCAACTGCCATCCTGCCACCCTGTCCCTGTGCACCTCTCTGGTGCCATTGGAGGGCCAGTGGCATTGCCCTCTGCACACCACCACAGCCCTCAGACATCCGCAGGGTGCGCTGCCAATGTGTGTCCCGCTGTGTATGGGATCCATTGTGGATTCTGGTCTAGGCATCTGACTGGATGCCTGGCTGGGTCTGCAACTCTGCCCCCGGCCACCCTGCAGAGTCCTGCATGCTGGGGGAGTGGGGCCATGGACAGGTGGTGGCTGGTGTGCACCTGTCCATGGGTGCACAGCTATGCGGGCAGGGTACACGCAGTTTTTGAGTATCCCTACCCGCATAGTGCATTGGGCCCATTATTAGTAGAGAGTCAACAGTTACAAATGTTCTGAAATGTGGGGTTTTGGCTAATGGGTCATGCTCGGGGTGGCATATTGGTATTATGGGTGGGTACAGCATCCTAGAGGGTTGTACCAGGTTTTATTCTAGCCCACAAAAGTATACTCTGGATGGAGGCACTGTGAAAAATGTTATTATCTTGGGAAAGAACCAGTTTTACAGTTAAAGTAAGGACCCAGGCCCCTCAGCCCTGGTTAGGCCTACAAGGCAGGGGTAGTGTAGCCCTTCAGATACCCAGCACCAGGATTACATTAATTTATATAGCGTTCTGTTCCAAGGATTCTGGGTGCTATACAATATACAATAAAACAGCGCATTAGTTAGAACTATATTGTAAAACAAACTCAGATAACATACATTATAAACAAAATGGATAATGAACTACATTCCTAAATAAAAACTTAAGAAAAGCTGTGGGCAGCAACCTAAGGGTGCCATTCAATTATAATTAGTAAAACTTTCATGCCTGCATAAACAATAGTGTTTTTAGCTCCTTTTTAAATGCCTACACCAATGGTGAGATCCCTGTGTAAGGTGGTAATCTATTCCATAGTAGTGGGGCCACCACTGAGAATGCCCTATTGCCTGATGGTCTGAGGTGGGCTATAGGAATGGCCAGGTTTCCCTCAGTGAAGCAGACAGGACAAGCAGATGCATGCATGTGCAGGAGGACTCTCAAGAACATTACGTTGATGTCTGTTATTCTGCACTTAACATTTTTTAAGACATTACATTTTATAAAGCTAACATTAAACCAGAATTTAATATGATCCAGGCAGAGTACAGAAGGGGGTATAGACAAGTAAATGTACATTTTGGTGTAATCAGCCAGGCCCAGCAATACTGCAGCATCACATTCTGCTGCTACATGGGAGACAGAGGATGCCTGTGGTATTGCTGCATTCCTCCCTGATTGTTGGGGTCAGCACAGGGGGAAATAATGGAGAAAAAAAGGGTGGAAATAAAAAATGTGGGCATCATCAGGTTTATTTCAGAAATGAGGCAACTAAGGGTGAGGACATGGTCTGAGAAGAGGAAAGGAACACATGCAGAATCTTTTAAATACAAGTATTCATTTATTGAAATTTGTTAACCGCGTAAGCCCGCTGAGACAACACTGTTCCTTTTTCAGGGGTAACCCAGGGTTAATTACATTCATCAAATTGACAGCAATACACATTCAAAACAGTGGCAACAGGTTACAAATAAGTGGACATTACACACAAGGACAAAGGTGAGACAAGGTAGCATAAACACAATTGTTAGGTAACAGTGCTGATAACTAGAGGTATATGTGCCTATTATTTGAGTATGCCATTTTGTTTTCTTGTTTTGCTATATGATTTTAGCTTAAATAAAATCCCATTGCAAGAGCAAATAGCTAGATTAATTAATGTTGACTTGGACGATATATTGTACAGAAGGCAGACTTAATGTGGACAAGTCCATTATATCTTTTTTTTTCTGGAATAAGGGCTTTTTCAATTGGAAGGCAGTGACGCTGTCTTCAAGATGAGCATTTCACTGCCAAGTTGCAATAAATTACTTCTGGCTGAGGAAAAGTAAGCATTCTACATCCCCTGATTCTTGTGGGTTTGACTTATTGTTCAGCTTCTGATTGTCTGCTTCATATCATTAATCTACATCATGAGACTTGATCACTCCTGACTGGAAATAGTGTTGCAAAACACCTGGATGATGGAAAATGTAATAAGTGAACTTAAAAAGGTGTTTAGTCTTAGATGTTCTGTGTTTCTCAGCAAACCTTTTCTGGGGAGCCCGTGCTATGGGGTAGTGAATTATTTTCTACGGCGCTTTATCTCCCCGGGGTACTGGCAGGGCTCTTCAGCCCCTGCTCGCTCCCCTACCAGTTGCCATCTCCCCTGAGAGTCACCTGTCACATCTTTGTCCCCCACAGTGTGCCCCTTGTAATGGGGCCAGGAGGGGTAGGGCTGTCTTTATCTCTCTGTCTGAATCTAGTTCCTCTTTGGCAGGGGTCCCAGGGCAATGGTGCTGGCTGGAGAGGTGAGCGAGGCTTCATACGTCAGTGTCCGATTTTTCTGTTTTGTTTCCTCCCCTTGGCCAGTGGCATGGTGATGCAGTTGTGCATGTGCATAGAGGCAAACATGCACTATGCACCTACCACAACCCAATTCTCCAAAAGTGCAGCACTCCTGCTGGACTACCACCATGCCTCCACGTGGTGGCACTATCTGAGCAGTATAGCAGATCCTCCCCCCCCGAGGAGAGAAGAGGAGAGCAGTTTGTGCATGCTTAATCCTCTCCTGCCCTGTCTGACCCTCAGCAACCCAATTCTGTCCCTGAACCTTGGTTTGCTGCTGTGGCAGCAGGTGAGGCACTGGTGTCTTGGCCTTCTGTGCCACTGGGCTGACTGGGAAGAGAATTTCTGACATCAAGTTGCTGCAGCATTATGATTCTGGAATTGGTATTTTATGCTTTCAATTTGTCTTTATTATATTTGAATAATATTGGTAGAATATAAAATGCAATGACCAAAATAGGTCGAACAATAAATGTTTTTATCCGTGTAGCTGCTTGTCCACCCATCACCACCTTCTCCTACCATTGGGCCCCAAGGGGGCTAGGCTGGGGGCCGTCACATATGGCCACAGGGGGACATAGTGTTTTTCATGGTATTACTCCTGTTATGTCCCCAAGGTCCCAGCAGACACAGTCGTGCATGCATGACAGAACTAATAAAGACCCCACTCCACCCACCTGGCCTAGCAATAGCCCCCCATTTTGCCCAGCACTATTACTGAGCCTCCACCCAGTTGCAGTCAAGGATCAGGAAGACTAAACTACTCAGTCTGAGAGAGGCGAGCTGCCTGATGGCTGCTCAATTCTCTCCCAGCCCTCCCCCCCAGCTGATCCACGGCAGCCCGAGCATATTCCTGAACTTGGGATACCAGCATGGGGAGGTGAAGCACTTCTCAGTGCCTCCTTCCTCAACACCACTGGGTCAGCTCGAACAATAAACCTTTACCTACCTATCAGTAAATCTTTAAAGATGTTAGTTACAGACCGTACAATTATTTTCTGCACTACAATCATACACATTTGGTGTATCACTGAACTATAATTACACATTTGGCTAGAATTGGAAATGTACTTCTTAAGATCCATTTGGCTTTTATAGTAAATTGAGGGAAAGCAGGGCTGGGCAGAGGAAAGAATCTTCCTGTAGTTAAATAATACTTTGGTTTCTGTTCTTGGATGTGAACAATGATGAGGAAGTGATTGATCAGAGAGATAGGAAATTGTTTCTTAGCACACTTTTTCCACTAAATTACATTTCAGGAAGAAAATACTTGCCGGAGTCTAGTATTTGTTGTGCCATTAATTGGTGGATTAATATGAGTCTGTGGCATACAAACAAAATCAGACAGGCGTGTTGTTCGTGACATTGTGCCTCAAGCTGTTGCACTATAAATAGTGTTTTATCTTAAGAGTAGGGAACTGGGTGTTGCAAACTGAGAGAGCCTGTCTGTAAGACAAATAGAAAATGCATTTTTTTTGTCATTAGGTCTTTTATGTGTCAATCCTGCCATGAATATTAAACCAAATATGTATCCCATCCTGTGATTGTCACTGACAGACACAAGCCTTTATTTAAGTATACAACTCCACAAAGGTTTCCCTTTGACAAACATAAAGAAATAAACATACTGTATTGCTGTGTTGCCTGAAAGCGATCTTGACCTTGAGTAACCTAAGAGTTGATAGTGCCCTTGCATTTTGCTTCCTTGCATATGGAATGCAGATTAGGTTGCTATTTACAAGAGGATTATAGTTTCAATTGCATTATTCCCAATTGTTAAATGTATTTATTTTGTTTTTGTTCTCCAGGTACTTGCACTAGACAAGCAGATGACTATTTTTAGGCTTGACCTGGCAGAGCTGCAATACAATAAGCAGTGGAATTACAGTACAGGCAGCTGTAAAGGAAGTCTACAAAAGGGGCAGAAATTAAACTAAAGCCATTAACTCTAAGAAAACAAGTCTTTTTGAGAAAAAACAGTCTTCAATTAAAGGCATTTCTTTTCCTTATATTAAAGTCTATGTACCTTTCAGTGGGTTCTTTTTTTTTTTTACTCTTTGGTAACTGGGTAAGGCCCACTGGGCACAAGGCCTGTTTACAGGAGTGACCTTGGAGCACAGGAAGGTTACATTGAGGCTTGGTCAGAGTCACACAGTATGCAAGTGGAGATTGCAGGAATCAAACCCAGGCCTGTTGGATATACCAAGCTTGTTTATTGCTTGTTGCTCTAACATCTGGCTATACTGTGTCTAACCTCTAGGCTATACTTGCATGCAGTATCTAATTACTGTATAAGCATTTGTGGCTTAATGGCTTTCTGGTCCCCCTTTATAAATGGACTACTGCATCTCAAATGGATTATCCTGGGGAGAATAATTTCTATAAATAATTAAATAAAAAGGGTTTTAAAGTCCTTCAGCAGCTTGATTGATGTATTTACCAGAATTGTTCTCTCCCATATTTTTATAGTGTGATTCATACTTCTGGAGGCAGTATAGCACAGTGGGTCAAGGCTTTGAGCTGTAGATTGGGAGAACTGGGTTTGAATCCCACAGCCACCTAGGTGCATACTGTGTGATCCTGAGCAAGTCACTTGTGCTCCTAAGTCGCATCTGGAAACAAGCTTTGGCTCAGTGTGCTACTTCTGGTTAAACAATGTTCCCTTTCCTTTTTTAGCTTTTTACCTTTTATCCCTTTAAATAAATATATATATACAGTATATATCCATGATAGCCTGGCTCAGTTGCAATATTCCATTTTTGGTGGACTACTTCTTTTACTTATTTTTACAGTGGGTGGACTGATGCACTGAGATGTTAAGTATCTTGCTTAGGGTCACACAGTACTGGAGTTGATATGGTGGGATTTGAACCTGGATACCTGGTTCTGAAGCGTGTACTCTGAAAGCCATCCTTTCCCAGCAAGGTGGAAATGAATGCCTTTTAGTGGACTAATGCAATAAAAACATTTTCGGGACTAGCTATTGGCAGTCACGCATTTTTCATCTGGTTTGTGGAGTTTGTGAAATGCAAATTCACTGTCCAGTTGAGGGGATGATGGGCTTCAGCAGTAAATGTATCCAATACACCTTTCTCTGAAGGACATTACGTACATCTGAACAGATGATAATAGGAATGAAATGAGAACTTCAGTTCATTGAGTCCCTCCTACTGACTTCAGGCATAACAATTTACTGAGTTTTCTTATCTAGCCCTAATTAAAAGTCATAGGCCTCCATATTAAAATGCTTAACATGGCACTAACTGGGTTAATGCCATACTAACCAGGAGGAGGGGGAGGTGCCTAATCCAATTAACAGAAGCACTCTAGATAGGGGGGTCAATCCCAGTCCTTTCACAGAAGAAAGGATTCTGAAAGAACTCCTAAAACTGAAGGTGAACAAAACAATGGGGCCTGATGGAATTCACCCCAGAATTCTAAAAGAATTAAGGGGAGAACTAGTGACACCACTGACTACCCTTTTTAACAAATCATGGGAGGATGGTGTGGTACCTGAGGACTGGAGGAAGGCGGATGTAATTCCCTTCTCAAAAGTGGGAGCAAGACAGAGGCAGGAAACTACAGACCTGTCAGTTTGACCTCTGTGATAGGAAAGTGATGAAATCACTTCTGAAGGAAAGAATTGTTGAGTACCTAGAGGCCAATGGGGCACAGGACCCAAGGCAGCATGGGTTCTAGCAGCGGAAGGTCATGTCAGATGAATCTAATTGATTTCTTTGACTGGGTGACCAAAGTAGTAGACCAGGGAGGGGCTGTGGATATAGCCTACCTAGACTTTAGCAAGGCATTTGACACAGTCCCACACAAAAGATTAATAATCAAATTAACCAGCCTGGGAGTGGGTCCCAGGGTGGTAGCCTGGGTAAAACATTGGCTGGACAACAGGACATAGAAGGTAATTGTAAATGGAGTCCTCTCTAAAGAAAGGGGGGTTACTAGTGGGGTACCACAGGGTTCAGTACTGGGTCCAGTCCTTTTTAATGTCTTTATAAGTGACATTGCAGAGGGACTGGAAGGAAAATCATGCCTCTTTGCAGATGACACAAAGATCTGCAACAAGGTTGATACTCAAGGAGGCATGGAAAGGATGAGAAGGGACTTGGCAAGGTTGGAGGAATGGTCAGAAGTATGGCAGCCTGGATTCAATGCAAAGAAGTGCAAAATAATGCACCTGGGAAACAAAAACCCAGGGGAAGATTAAACATTGGGGTGGGGGGAGGTAGTAACAACGACAAAAATGGAAAAGGACCTGGGGTAATCATATCAGATGACCTTAAGGTTAGCAAGCAATGTGAGAGGGCAGTAGGGAGGGCTTGGGGGATACTGGGATGTATAGGGAGAGGCATCACCGGCAGAAAACAAGAAGTTGTTATCCCTCTGTGCAGACAGCTGGTGAGACTCCATCTGGAGTACTGCATCCATTTCTGGAGACCCCATCTCCGCAAGGACATAGACAGGATGGAGGCAGTCCAGAGGAGGGCAACTAGAATGGTGCAGGGTCTGCAAGAGAAGCCATATGAGGAGAGACTAAAGGAGCTTAATATGTATACCCTTGAGGAAATGAGGGAGAGGGGGGACATGATAGAAACTTTTAAGTACCTCAGTGGAATCAACAAAGTCCAAGAGGGTAGCATCTTTCGGAAAAAGAGAGAAAAAGAGATGTGCAAGAACAAGGGGACACAATTTGAAGATAGAGGCTCAGGGGCAATGTGAGAAAGTATTTTTTCACAGAGATGGTGGTGGATGCACGGAACAGCCTTCCTGAGGAGGTTGTGGGGTCTAAAACTGTGGGAGAATTCAAGAATGCATGGGATGGACATGAGGCAATTCTTGTGGGGGGGGTAGGAAGAAATAGGCTGTTGATTAACTAGGATATGCAGCGTATCCTGTAGGTAGGGAAATGGGCAGACTAGGTGGGCCAAGATGTCCTTATCTGCTGTCAAAGTCTATGTTTCTATGAGTAGCAATGGCCGACAGGGCAGGGGACATATTTAATGGCTCCCAGTGCACTGCACAGCCCCGATAGCATGACCACACACAATATATCGCTCCACCCCTGCAAATGAGGGAACTCCCATGCATACTGGAAGTAGCATTACATTCATCTATTTTGGTAGTGCAAAACAGCCTCCAGCGTAGAACTGTTTCATGCTGCTGGAATCCTTCTCTTATCCCCACACAGCAGTGCCTCCTCATTTAGCAGTCTGATCACGTTTTAATAATAAACTCCAACCTGGTGGTCTAGTGGCCCCCCTACCATCTGACAGGCATTTGTGGTCACTCGTATAGTTCAGCTGTTTCTGCAGGATGTGCAATTGGGATGCCTTTCCTGGCCAAAAATTGTAACAAAACAAACAAACAAAAAAAAAAATATATATATATATATACCGTATATATTATGGTAGCATGGTAGTGCTACCATAGTTAGGGTTGAGGAGCCATTTCTATGTTAAACCCCAAAACTTTGCACCTTAATAACTTTGCAACTGTTTGATGGATTTGCCTGAAATTTGGAATTTATGATCAAGAACCATAGGCCTTAGGATCTGCCAAGTTTTGTACTGGTTGGATATACGGCTGCGGAGTTATTAAGTGTGATCTATGCGCACTTTAAGCTTTTCTGGAAATTCTGTGGTGGCGCCTACAGGTCGTACGGTTTTATGACCGGCCCAAAATCTTCAGGGAATGTGCAGCCGGGTCCCCAATGTGCCTTTCAAAGATTTCGTGAAAATATTAAACGGTTCAAAAGTTATTCAAAAACAGTTTCCATTATAAGTCAATGGGAAAAGTTAATAAAAGTTCAACACTTTCATAAATGCATTTTTACTTTCACAAATGGGCCTGTTACTTTCAAATCAGCCATTTTGTTTTCAGTTGGTGATCAGAAAAATGGTTGGCATTTAAATTTGGGACCCTCTAGCAACCTAATTTTTTTGTATTCACCTAGTCCGGGCCCTGAGGATGCTTGCCATGTCTTTATTTTGGTAAAACACCCCAAAATATATTTTTCCATTTCTGGAAAAATACTTCATAAAGTGCTACGTACTCAAGAAAGTATAAATGCAATTTTATGGAAGCTTTCGCAAATTGTTAAGGAAATTTTCTAGTCTGTGGAAAATGATGGAAAACAATTTTTGGCACTGCACTGCAAAATAACCGTTGGGAGTTTGGGCTGAAATTTGAGGAACGAGCCGACATCTCACAGATGTGCTTTTCAGTGTTGTATTGAAAATATTACATGGCGGCAAAGTTATGGCACTCCAAAGTTGACAGTTTTCCCATAGGCTAACATTACGGCGCCGACACTTGACAGAAATCATTTGGAGCCCTGCTGCAAAATAACGGTTTGGTCTTTTTCCTGAAATTTGGAGGAAGACAGCCAACAGCCCACAGATGTGCCTTTCAGTAGTTTGGTGAAAAACATTATAGGGAGGCAAGAGTTATGGCGCTCCGAACTTTTCTTTTTCCCATAGGATAACCTCATGGCGTTAGCAGCGCCTTTCCAGGGCCGGTATCTACCGAAACGGTGCGAGATACGGACTTTTTGTCTGAAAATTTCTTAGCCCCCTCATGGGGCTAAGATTCAGATTAGCCAGGACAGTTGTAAATAATATGACTTTTTAATTTTTTTTCTACGTCATACGGTTCCTGAGATATAATGTATTTAGTATTCCAAGATCTCATTTTCTGCGCCGATACTCATTATTTTGCATACATTATTTGTACTCACTGTCTTTCTCAATGCAGGTTTTGGGGAAAACCAGCCTGTGCGCTTACATTACTGTTACTGTTGCCCTTTCCGCTTGCGGATCCGTACCCGTTCACTTACCATTGACGTCTGCGCCACCATATGCGTTATCCTTGCGTTTTCATTTTGCGCTTGCTCTGTTATTTTTTGCCATTTCTGTCTACAGTACTGTTTATCTTACTGTTTCACTTTACATCACCATGCCCATTGACATTTCTGTTTGCAGACACCATGTTACTATGTGACAACATCACGTGGCAGACCATTCCCGTCTACGCCACCATGTGCGTTACCCTTTCTGTTCTCATTCGTGCTTGTGTTACCATATGTGCCACTGTTAGCATTTCTGTTTGCGTTGCTGTCCCTGTTAGTATGCCACAACACATGGGCCCCACGCTCCCGCCGCTGCATTACATTCACTATTTCTCGTTATCATTCTCAAAAAGAAGGGAAATTAGAGGCAAAAAACTCCGTTTAATGCATTAGTTAGGGTTGTTCCACAGTGACAAAAGTAGGAAATTCGCTGTTGGGTTGAAAACCCCTTGGACCCCCCGCCCCCCCAACCGCATTGGGTGCGCATTGGGATCGTGGGTCCAACTCCTCACCCCATTCTCCTATACTTGCTGCTTTACACATGTCATGGGGTGAGAGTTAGGCTGACATATCCCAATGCGCACCCCAATGCCGGTTGGGGGTGGGCGTGGGTCCAAGGGGTTTTCAACCCTACTAGCTAATTTCCTCACTTTTGTCGCGCTGGAACAACCCTCAATTAATGCATTAAACGGAGTTTTTGCTCTAATATATATATATATAGATATATATAGTCTACGCAGTACTGTCATGCCTATTGGGAGTGGGGTATCTACTAGAAAACCTGGATGGGGTTTGTGATTAAAATGCGGACAAGTAGCTGACTGGGGGGAGGTGGCGGGGGATCTACTAGACCACTAGGTTGGGGTTTGTGATTACAACATGGACAGGATGGATGCTGGGTGGGGATGTACACATGCTAAGAAGCCCATAATAAGCATACTAATGGCCCCTTAGTGTCTTAGATTCCTAATGGTCTCATAAGCATGTTAGGGCTGAATATGGCCAACAGCAGCCCTGGCGCTATTCCATTTCTTATGCACCTCTATTGGGCCTCCCTGTGGGCCATATAAGCAGTCTTTGGCTGTCTCAATGCAGTGCATAGTCACTATGGACTGCACTATCCAGTCCCATATTCAGAAAGTTGACACACTCCAGTTGGAGCATGCTAATTGTCTGAATATTGCCCTGAGCAGGCTGTGTGCTAACTGAGGTGCAGCTCTCCTGTCTGTGCGATGCACATGGCCCATATGAATATGGGGCCCATAGTTTCTGTTGATACTGTATTACCATTTGTTTGAGATTAACATTTCTGAATATTCATTCTAAATCATCTTTCCCAATTGCCCATTAATGTTTTCTACATATTCTATCTTTTGATGTATTTAGTAGCTGCATCTAATTAGATGATTGGATGGTAGCTAAAATCTTGATACAGAATGACACCATTAGAGTTAGAAAACTCTATTTTCAATATTGTCCTAATAATAGATATGTTACACCAGTACTGGAGTAATACAAAGACCACAGGTTACAAAAAGAGAAAGAAAATTGTACAAACACAGTATATATCAAATACAGTCTTAGTAACAAAAACTGTTGGAAATTCTGAATTTAGTGCAGTTTGAAATTCCTTTACTGATACTTTATGCCATTTACTGGTATATACTATGACATAGTTGGCCTGCTTTGAATTTAAATGTCAAAGTATACATATTTTTAACTAACGGAACATGTAGCTCTTGATTTCTAACCTCCCTAAAAGCATATGGTAAATATGTATTAATAGGTTGCCATATAAGTTGGGATGCAGTATAGCACAGTGGTTTAAGGCTTTGAGCTGTAAATCTGGAGACCTGGGTTTGAATCCCACAGTCCCCACTTGCATACTGTGTGACCCTGAACAAGTCACTTAACTTCCCTGTGCTCCCAGTTCGCACCAGTAAACAAGTTTTCAGCTTAGTGTGCTTTCCCTGGTTAAACAATTGGAGAAAAAAAAAATATAAAAGTCACCAGTGAATTTTTGGAGTTAAAAATTTCACTGATTTGAAACTAGACCAGTGAATTTTTAGAGGTAATAATTTCACTGATTTGAAAGTGGTTATCATCTCCTCTTAATCTTTTCTCCACTAGGAACAAGAACAAGGGGCAACTCTGTCCTCATGCTGTAAATTCAATCCTCCATACCAGTCTCTTTGTAATCTGTTCTTCACACAGGCATCCCATGGCATGTCACATCACTTAACTATGGCAGATGCTGCTGTAAACCTTGGAAATGTCTCCATCACAAGGATTTGTACTTTCACATATGTCACTGATTTCTAATATTCGGTACAGTGTCTGTCTTTCCTGGCCTTGAAAGACAGTCCTATTAAACTAATACCTACTAATGTGGTTACAAATAAATAGTGTTTCTTTATTAAAAGTAGGATAACAGTAAACCAATGTCCGATGCTGAGTATAAGGCAGTTCTGTAAACCTACAAATAACCCAGATACAGTGTAAATAAAAAATTGAGGGTGATTTTTTTTTAAGCACTTTACTAGTTTATACAAGCAATCAAAGTAGATGAAAGCTAGGGGATAGTGATTCTGTTCTCAAGTTAGTGTTCACAGTTTTAAAGGAAAAGGGTATCTATAGTTGGAAAAATATATGAAATATTACCATAATTGTGTCTAAGTGTTATGTTTTTAAGAAACATAATTTACAAAAACAATCTATTTTTATGTCTCTAGCGAGGAATATTTTTACAGTTATGCAATGTTTGTTTATTGCTTGCTGAGCCTGGCCTGTGCTGCAGTTTGAAATGGTACTAAATAGTCCATGTGCTGTGCGTGCCCTCACAGACAGAGACAGACTTGATATTTTTGGGAAAATTGAAATTGAAAAAACATACATTTTAGATCTGATTCAATTACTAATTAATAGATTCCGAAGGATGAAAACCGTGTTCTCTGTCACTTGGTCTTCATCTGCTGTTTCTGCTTGTCTACAAGTGAGATCAAACTCCTCTGCTGTGACATCATAACCATTGCTACAACAGCCAGTTGTAATGTTACAAACCAGGGGATTATGATTTCACTGATCGACAAGCAGCAAGAGCCGATAAAGATCAAATGACTAAGATCCTGTTTAGATGAATATTTCATAAGCAATAAAGCATGAGAGGAAATGCATATATGAAATATAAACTAAATTCTGTAGGCATTATATTTTTCAGAGCTCTCGCTGATGTCTCAGACTCTTTAAATTACTTAGTTTCTTTGTTGTTCACTGTGTGATATGCCATATTTGAGGGATCACACCCACTTTAGTAAGTATTATTTTTTTTTTAAAATTTAAAGTTTTATTAGATTTTAAACAGGGATTCCAACAAGGGGACATCAGTTATATAAATAAAGGAAAATGCACATGATACAATTCACTCCAAGTTGAAGTCCCCCTATCCCAAGTATTATTTAAGAAATAAGGTGTATTGTCATTTTCTGGTGGTAAACCCTACCTCAAGGTGTAATAGCTGCTTATGTTTATCATTTTATGGCCAAGCAGATCAAGAAATGCAGTAGAAAGCTAGGCTGTATTTTTATGTTTGCTTGCACGCATGTGCAAGAAACATAGTGCCTTCATCGGAGATTTCGGAGGTGTGTCACCTCCTCCTCCAATTCAGTCAGTGGGCTG